>OZ014523.1:378124567-380624567 GCA_963966055.1 Lathyrus aphaca | reverse complement strand
ATTCTGTATATTATTGATGGATTGTTGATATTCACAAGTGTTTAATTCAAACCATGGCCTACGATTATGCAATA
Organism: Lathyrus aphaca; assembly: GCA_963966055.1. Taxonomy (NCBI): domain Eukaryota; kingdom Viridiplantae; phylum Streptophyta; class Magnoliopsida; order Fabales; family Fabaceae; genus Lathyrus; species Lathyrus aphaca. Next base: position 380,624,493 of record OZ014523.1, on the reverse strand, counting down.
TGTTTGATTTTTACCGTAATGCTCCGTATTAAACGGAATGCTACGTTTTGTTTGGTGAATATGATGCTAATGCTATGATTATGCAAAAGATACCGATCCGAGATGCGGATCCCGTTGTTGTGAAGATCTCTGGTTGATCTGTTTGAAATGAGCATCCCAGCTGGGAATGAGATCATTGGTAGATCTAGTATATATGACTCTGCTTGGGGAAATAAGTCACTGATAGACCTATTCCCGTAAATGAAAGACCCAGCTGGGGTTTGTAGAAGCTTTCGTCACTCTGTTGTGATCCTTTCGCGTGCTGCTCTTCTGGATAGAGGCTGAAACTCTGTGGGGAGATGGTTCCCTGGCTTTCATATTTGGCTGAGGAGGAAGAATGATTGGCACCTCGGCTGGGGAGAAACAACAAGTGGCAACTCAGCTGGGGAGAAAACACTTTGGGTGCTAAGACTGAGTGAGTGTTGATTTGCCAGCTTGCTGGGGGTGAAGCTTTCATGCCCCATGTCGTGCTTTAGATACCTGCAATCCTGCAAAGATAGAAAAACGTACAAGTAATCCCGAGGTATCCCTTACCGGATTCCATCATAGGAGTTCAGACACTCCCGAGAGTAAGTATATTTCCTGCAAGCACGTGTTTTTTTTTATTTTGAAGATAAACATCTGTATTCATGCCATCAGTTTTTTAAAGACATCAGACATTCTTTGCAAACAATATGTACAAGACGAACATGACTGAAAATATGATTTTATTAATTCATGTGCCCTTAATTGGCAAGATATAGTCAAAGAAACAAATCCCCTAGAATGAGGAGATTGTTACAAATTGAGGAACAGAATGTTGGCAATGTTGACGACGCTTTAAGGAGCTTCCTTTCTGCTATGACTCGTATGACTTTTGACGTTCTTCTCGTCTTGCTTTTTGAAGAAGGTTGATTCGGAAAGAGGCTTGCTCCTTCCGAGGCTTACCAAGTTGTAGGCGATACAGACGAATTCAAAATGCAGTTGTTCGCTTATTCCCTTATTTTGCATGGATCGCCCTTTCGGGTTTTCAATCCATCGGGATACCCATTTTTGCCTGAGTTGTCCAATGCGGCTTTTCAACTCAGCGGGTGTACATTTTTTATTGATTTTCCCTTATTTTTGCCCGAGTCTTTTATTCTGTTTTTGACTCGCCGGGATGCCCTATTTTTGCCTGGACTTACATTCTGTTTTTATGTCCAGCGGGTCATTTTTTTTATGCAAAGTATTTTTTAACTGCATCTGAATTCACAGGGGACAGGAAGTCTTCACCATCCATAGTGCTGAGAATCAGTGCCCCACCGGAAAAGACTTTCTTTACTACGAATGGTCCTTCATAGTTCGGAGTCCATTTGCCCCTGTGGTCTGTATGAGGAGGGAGGATTCTCTTCAGCACAAGATCTCCTACTTGGTACTCCCGGAGCCTGACTTTCTGATCGAAGGCTTTCTTCATTCTTTTCTGATATAACTGCCCATGACATATTGCAGCCAATCTTTTCTCTTCAATCAGACTCAGTTGCTCGTATCGGGATCGGACCCATTCTGCTTCGTTTAGCTTAACATCCATCAGTACCCGTAGGGAGGGTAGTTCAACTTCAACCGGTAGGACTGCTTCCATACCATACACAAGCTGATACGGTGTTGCCCCAGTGGATGTTCTGATTGACGTGCGGTACCCATGTAAGGAAAATGGTAGCTTTTCATGCCAGTCTTTGTAGGTGACTACCATCTTCTGCACAATCTTCTTGATATTCTTGTTAGCTGCCTCAACAGCGCCATTCATCTTTGGCCTGTAAGGAGAAGAATTGTGGTGTTGGATCTTGAAGTCCCGACATAGCTCTGCCATCATTTTTTTGTTTAAGTTGGAACCATTATCAGTAATGATTCGCTCGGGAACTCCGTATCGACAGATGATGTCTCTTTTCAGGAATCGGGCTACCAGTTTCCTGGTAACATTTGCATAGGAAGCTGCCTCAACCCACTTGGTGAAATAGTAAATGGCAACCAGGATGAATCTGTGGCCATTCGAAGCAGTCGGCTCAATCTTGCCAATCATATCAATGCCCCACATAGCAAAGGGCCAGGGTGAAGACATTACGTTCAGAGGATTGGGAGGCACATGCACCTTATCCGCATAAATCTGGCATTTATAGCATTTTCTGGCGTAGGCACAACAGTCTGCATCCATTGTGATCCAGTAATAACCTGATCTTAGCAATTTCTTAGCCATGGCATGCCCTCCTGCATGGGTACCAAAGGATCCTTCGTGCACTTCGTGCATCAACAAGTCTGCTTCTGTTCTATCAACGCATCTGAGGAGTACCATATCAAAGTTTCTCTTGTACAAAGAACCATCAGTGTTCAGAAAGAAACTACCAGCAAGCCTTCTTAAAGTCTTCTTATCATTGGAAGATGCCCTAGGCGGGTATGCTTGATCCTCCAAGAAGCACTTAATGTCATGGAACCAAGGCTTATCATCTTTGACCACGTCGGCTGCAAATACATATGCTGGTCTGTCGAGTCTGGACACTGAAATCCGAGGCACAAAGTTGGCAGCTTGAACTTTGATCATGGATGAAATGGTGGCCAGAGCATCTGCAAACTAATTCTCGTCCCGAGGGATATACTCAAGCTTGACTGTTGTGAAGAAAGTCAATAACCTTCTTGTATAATCCCTGTAAGGTATCAGATGATCCTGGTGGGTGTACCATTTGTCGTTGGTTTGATTAACTACCAGAGCTGAATCTCCGAATACAGTCAATGTCTTGATCCTGAGGTCAATAGCTTCCTCAAGACCCATAATGCAAGCTTCGTATTCAGCCTCGTTGTTAGTGCAGTTAAAGGTGAGCTTTGCCGAGAAAGGCATGTGAACTCCCTTAGGTGTAATGAGTACTGCACCAACACCACGACCATTCATATTAACAGCCCCATCAAACATCATAGTCCATTCTTCTTCTGGGTCAGGCCCTTCAGTGTGAATAGGCTCTTCGTGATCTTTTGCTTTTATGAACATGATGTCTTCATCAGGGAAGTCAAATCTCATAGGCTGGTAATCATCAATAGGTTGCTCAGCAAGATATTCAGATAGTACACTGCCCTTGATGGCTTTTTGAGATGTGTACTGGATGTCGTATTCTGTGAGGATCATTTGCCATCTTGCAACCCGTCCAGTAAGAGCTGGCTTCTCGAAAATATACTTAACTGGGTCCATCTTTGATATCAATAAAGTAGTGTGGGTCAACATATACTGTCTCAGTCGGCGAGCATCCCACGCTAAAGCACAACAAGTTTTCTCGAGCAGTGAATAACGTTGTTCACAGTCGGTAAACTTTTTGCTCAGGTAGTATATTGCATACTCTTTTCGACCAGACTCGTCATGCTTGCCCAACACACACCCCATTGACTCTTCTAATACTGTCAAGTACATTATTAGAGGTCTTCCTTCAACTGGAGGCATAAGGATTGGAGGTTCTTGCAAGTATTCTTTGATCTTGTCAAAAGCCCTCTGGCAGTCTTCGTTCCACCTGACCGTCTGTTCTTTTCTTAAAAGCTTGAACAAGGGTTCACAGGTTGCTGTAAGGTGAGATATGAACCTTGAAATGTAGTTCAATCTACCTAGAAACCCTCGAACTTATTTTTCAGACTTTGGTGCAGGCATTTCTTGAATGGCTTTAACTTTATCAGGGTCCACTTCAATCCCTTTCTCGCTTACAATGAAACCCAGCAGCTTGCCAGATCGCACCCCGAATGTGCATTTGTTGGGGTTCAGCTTCAGTTGGTACTTCCTCAGACGCTTGAATAACTTCAGCAGATTCACCAGGTGGTCTTCTTCTGTGAGGGACTTAGCAATCATGTCATCCACATAACATTCGATCTCTTTATGGATCATATCGTGGAATAATGTCACCATAGCCTGTTGGTACGTTGCACCCGCATTCTTTAGTCAGAATGGCATCACCTTGTAACAGAACGTGCCCCAGGGTGTGATGAAGGTTGTCTTCTCCATGTCTTCAGGTGACATCTTGATCTGATTGTATCCTGAAAATCCGTCCATGAAGGAGAATACCGAGAACTGAGCCGTATTATCAACCAATACATCAATGTGAGGTAATGGGAAGTCATCTTTCGGGCTGGCTCTGTTCAGATCCCGGTAGTCAACACACATCCTTACCTTACCGTCTTTCTTAGGCACAGGTACTATATTAGCAACCCACGGCGGATAGCTAGTCACAGCAAGGAACCCGGCGTCCCACTGCTTTTGTACCTCTTCTTTTATCTTCATTGCCATATCTGGGCGAGTACGGCGCAGTTTCTGTTTAACCGGTGGGCAATCTTCTCTTAAAGGCAGCTTGTGCATAACAATGTCGGTATCCAACCCTGGCATATCTTGATAAGACCAAGCAAACACATCCACATATTCCTGAAGCAGGTCAATCAGTTGTTTCTTCACTGGGTCTTGTAAACAGGCCCCGATCTTAACCTCTTTCACGTCTTCAGCTGTACCAAGATTAATCGTTTCGACCTCCTCCTGATGAGGAGTGATAACCTTATCCTCTTGCCTTAACAACCTGGCTAGCTCTTCAGGAAGCTCAAAATCTTCTTCAACCCCTTCATCGGCTTGATTGATTGGATTGTCAAAGTCATACGAAGCCATAGCTGTGCTGTTGTCGGTGCAGTCTGAAAGGCACTCTCTGCAAGGGTTTAGATTGTTCATTTTAGTGATTGATTTTAATCTTTGTTTAGAAAAAGTGAAATGAAGTTATCATTTTGAAAGCATTGCCATTTTATTTTTGTACAAAAAGAAAAATGGAAAAAACAGTGAGCGGAAAAGAAAAAGACTCATTTGCAAAAGATGTCTGATTGCACAAAATTACAGATGGCCCGATTACAAAATGAGTCTTGTCATCTTGGGCAAGATGCAAGACTTGATGCATGCTTAAAATATACAATAAATAATAATTACTCTGCAGGAGTAACCCTTATAATTTCCTGGGAAGACCAGTTTGAGATACGGCTCCCCGGGATCCTTGGACGTATCCAGCTCTCCAGGTTGCGCTCATCTTCCAAGTTGTTAACAGCATCAGGGGTAAGCATCCCCCCACTAACAAAACTGGGCTTCTTAGCAGCCTCTGCTTGATCTTGCTGAGTTGGTTTGTAACCCAACCCAAATCTATCCTCTTTCTTCTCCACGGGCAACAGCTTGCCCCAGCCTTGAGCATTCCCCTCCTCAACAACCTTCCTGGCTTGTTGGTAGGATGTCATGGAAGTCCCAAGTATAGCAGATGATTCGTTAATATTCAGGGCCTCAAACCCTTGACTCATAGTTTCGTGGATCTCCCCATCCATCTCAATGTATTTGTATGTAGCCAGATGGCTAACAAAAATGTCATCTTCTCCACAAATAGTAACGACTTGGCCCTCCCACTCGAATTTTAACTTCTGGTGAAGGGTTGAGGTCACGGCGCCAGCGGCGTGTATCCATGGCCTACCCAATAGACAGCTGTAGGCAGGCTGTATATCCATCACAAAGAAGGTCGTTTTGAAAGTCTGTGGGCCAATCGTTATAGGCAACTCAATTTCTCCCAGAACTGATCTCTTAGAACCGTCAAAGGCTCTTACTACCAAGTTACTGGGGCGTAATGCCAATCCTTCATACTCCAGCTTCACAAGGGCTTTCTTAGGCAGGACATTGAGGGATGACCCTGTGTCCACTAATACATGAGAAAGAACTGCACCCATACACTCCAAGGTAATGTGCAAAGCCTTGTTGTGATTGCGGCCTTTCGTCGTCAAATCAGTGTTGGTAAATCCTAGTCCATGACTAGCGTTAACATTTCCAACTACAGCTTCCAACTGATTGACGGTAATCTCCTCTGGCACATAAGCTGCGTGCAAGACCTTTAGTAGCGCGTTCCGATGAGCCTCGGAGCACATAAGCAATGATAAAATGGAGATCTTGGAAGGTGTCTGGTGAAGCTGGTCCACTATCTTGTAATCACTCTTCTTGATGATTCTCATGAATTCATCAACCTCCTGATCAAAAGGGGTCTTTAAAGCTTCTTTAGCAACTTGTTCTTCTTGCACCATGCTCTTCCCTTTTGCCTTGGCAGCAGCTTCTGCTTCAGCAATGGGTCTTGGAATTTGTGGGGCGAAAAGACGTCCGCTTCGAGTGAAGCCTCCGCCTCCCCCCACATTGTCTATTTGTGGTGAAGAAGTTGATGATTCGAGAGTGATTTTTTGTCCTTCGCAGTATAGATCGGAGCCGTAATGCCAAGGGATGGCATTACTGCTTTCATAAGGTACTGGCCCAGGCACCGTGATAGTGACTGGACTAATAGCAGCTGCAGAAGGGACCATGATAGTATGTGAATCATAGTATATTGTGACTGGTGCTCTGGTAGGAGTGGCATTTTGTGAGTTGTAGGCAGAATCATTTGCAGGATCATAATAAATTGTAACCGTTGAGACACTTTCATTATTTGCTGTTGATGTTGTAGGAGACACTGTTGACTGGATGAGTGTTGCTGTTGTAGGAGATTTTGAATGAAGGGGTGCTGAAGTTGTAGAAGAGATGTTTGTTGATAGATGGCTCGTTGAAGTGACAGATGAAGCATTTGTTGATGATATTGAAGAGTTGTTTGGAACAATGGTTGTTGCAGTTGTAGAAGACTCGAGAATTGTTGTTAAGGAGATTGCTGGATTGGTAGGTGTTAATGTTGTGATTTGAAGCAGGCCACTCTGGATGAGACCATCTATGCCATCTCTCAAGTTATCACACCCATTCACTGAAATGTTGCAATAAGCACACCCTAGCTCACATCCCGGGAACATTTGACATTCAAGGAGTTGAGCTTTAATCTCTACCAAGGGTGTCCGAATCTGACCCACACTAGTTATCAAGTAAGACGGCTTATCTTCTTCAATAGCATTGATTCTCGGTCCACCGTGGTTGGGCATAGGGTTCTTGTTAACATTTGGTGGGGGTGCAAAGTTTAGGGCCTTGGAATCCACTAGGTCCTGTACTTTCATGTGCAAAGCTCTGCACTTCTTTGTACTGTGGCCAGGTGCATTTGAGTGAAAAGCACATCTGGCGCTGGCGTCATAATTTCTGGGAAGACTGGCAGGATCTGGAGGCGCCAATGTCCTTAGCTCAACCAGGTTGAGTTTCAGGAGTTGTGGCAATAACGTGGCATAAGGCATAGGGATCGGATCGATCACCCTATTGGCCTGAGATGGTCTCTGTTGATACGGTCTTTGCTGATTGTTGTTGTTGGTGTTGTTGTTGTTATAATTTCTCTGAGGTGGATACTGAGTTTGTTGTTGGTAATGGGTTTGTTGCTGTGGTTGATATACTGGTTGCTGAGGAAGTGGAGAGGGAATAGTGACTGCTGCTACTGACCTATGAACATATTGTGGTCTGCCCCTGCTGGCCTGAATAGCATTGGTCTCACCGGTTCTTCTTGGACCTACAAAAGGTTTTCTGGGGTTACTGGACGAGCTCGCACCATTGTCAGAAATCTTACCCATCTTTAATAGGCTCTCAATTCTTTCCCCGGCTATGACCACGTCAGCAAAGCTAGTGGAAGAAAAGGCAGCTAGCTTGTCAATGTATGTCCCTTGGAGGGTGTTCATAAACATATCAGCCATCTCCCTCTCCGACATGGGTGGCTGGACAGTAGCAGCAAGCTATCTCCACCTCTGAGCGTACTCCCGGAAGCTTTCCTTGGATGATTGAGACATCCCCATCAGGAGGGTCCTGTTGGGAGCCATATCCAAGTTGTACTGGTATTGTCTGATAAAGGCCTCAGCCAGGTCCTTCCAGCACCTGATGGTTGCTCTAGTCAGGTGAGAGTACCATTCCCTTGAAGCTCCTGTTAAGCTATCTTCAAAATAAAACATCCATAGCTTTTCGTCCATGGTATATGCCTTCAGCCTCCCTAGAAAGGATTGTAAATGGGTTCGAGGACAGGAAGTTCCGTTGTACTTCTCAAAGCACGGAGGTTTAAACTTGTGGGGAATCCTGACCCCGTCCACTAAACCCATGTCCATAACATCAAAGCCCAAGGAATTCTGGGACTCCAGGGATCTCAATATTTCAGCAATCTCATCTAGCCTTCTGTCATAGGCTTCATCCCCAACTCCCATCACAGTAAATTGATCTTCCTGGGGGTCTTCTTGTAATACTCTGCCTGCAGTGGCAGTTCCTTGCACATTAACAGGGATGTTGATCTCTGGATGAAGGTGGGGTCCATAGACCGGAGGATTAACATGAGGCTGAACCCTCTCATTATTTCTTGTCCCCCCAGTCCCTAGATGGGGTTCCTCCTGGGTCTGCCTTTCTACCAGTGCTCTTAATATTTCTTGGCTCTGTGCCAATCCATTCATCACCTCCATAAACTGGGTCATCTGATTCCTCATTTCCAGTCTCTTATTTGCCATTTGAGTCCTGACCTCTGTAAGGTCCTGCTGTACTTGGTCCATTTGTATGCCCGGAAGGTTGTTGCGGGTGGGATATCTGTATGGACGGTTGAGTGGGAACACCCGACGTCGAGCAATAGTTCCTGAGTCACAACAGAGTTAGTTAACAACAAAACAAAACCTACAAAACAAAACAAAAGTTAGTATGAAATGCAGTATGCTTATTTGTTTCCAAGGTATCCGGCTTGGCTCTTGGTTTTGACCTTTCCAGACCCCTGAGGAAGGTGCTTTTGATGTTGCTTGGAGGAACTCAGATAAAAACAAACTATTAAATATATTACAAAAGAAAAAACATACATAGTTTGTTTTTTACAATACATGCCCTCTGAGGGGTCAAAAATACAAAAAGAAAAAGTACAAAGAAATGAAAGCAACAACAAGCAAAAAGTCAAACACCAAGACCAAACTCATCCTCCTGGACTTCCTTCAGAAGTGCTTCAGTCACAGGGTCAGCTGGATGCTCTGTGAGATTCCTGATGAGAAGATTCCTGGTGGCAATAGCTGCAATTAGCTTCTTGTGTCTGCCCTGGTCCTTTGACCTCTTCACACCAGCTCTGAGTTTCAATTCTGAGATCTCCCTCTGGGCTGCTACCAGGGCTTCCTGTTTCTCCTTTGCATTAGCCTCCAACTGCTCAATCTTGTCCTGAGTTCTCTTATCCTCCTGAGTGCGAGCTTCAGTGATTCTGACCCACCTAGCTTGGTTCTCCTTCAGATAAAGATCAGTCCTAGCTCTCTGAAACTGGGCCTCTTTGCAGGCATTCTTCAAAATCTGTTCTCCAGCCCTTGACTTCTTGATGTAGTCTTATGACTTTTCAATCCTGGCTAGATGCTCCACTTTTAGCTTTTCTAACCTTTCAATGTCCAGCCGACCATCACTCCTCTCCCAGAGGGTTCTCTTCAAGGCTTCAGACAAATTCTCATTTCTCTCTTTGAGCTTCTCAAACTCTTCCAGGCCGACAGTAGCTGGAGGTGGTGCTGTGGAGGGTCCAGACACATCTTCAAGGGTGAAGGGCATCCCAGAAACTTGAGCCCTGGCATGAGACCACTCATAGTACTGAGCTGAGGCCACATTGTTGCATCTCCCAAGAATGGTTACCCCTTTAGTCTGGACATTGTCCCAAGCCCAGGATGCTTTCCTGACAATAGCCAGATTAGGATTGCTCTCACAATAAAGGGTCTCAGTTAGATCCTGTACTCTAGGAGGGTGGACTAATGCATAGCCCAGTTGTCTTTTGAATAGCAGAGGGTTGTAGTTGATGCAACCCTTCACTCCTATCAGAGGTACATTGGGAAATTTCCCACAACTAGTAATGATGTCTCTGCCCTTAGTGCTCTGAGTGCACCACCTGATATCGTTTGAGGTCAGAGCAACAAGCCTCCTAGCCCAGTTTTTCTGCTGGTGAGGATTCAAGAATGCATCAGTCTTTGGCAAATGTTTGAGCAGCCAAGTATGGAACAAAGGAGCACAACATCTCACTAATCTTCCCCTTTGCTTTTCATTCCTTTGGTGGACAGAGTAGTAGAGATCTCCCAGTAAGGTGGGCACTTGGTTCCTTAGAGTGAAAAGATGGATTGCATTCTTGCTAATAAACTTAGGCTCATCTGCAAATAATATAACCCCATATATGTTGAGGGTTAATAATGCACAGACTGCCTCCCACTCTCCCAAGGAGGCCTTCAGAATAGCCTGAGAGGTCAAGAAATCCAAGTGTAGGCCAGAGATTCCAGCCTTTGCTGTCATGTTCTGCCCAATCAGAACTGGTTCTAGATACAATGCCTTTGCCACCTCTTCATTACTAGGAAAAGCCATCTCAGGGTTGAAAGGGACTCCACCTCTGATAGGTACACCAATCAGTGATGAATACTCTTCCAACAAGGGTCCCAACTGAAAATTCTGGAAGGTGAAGCACCTCAGAGGGGGATCATAGAACTGCAGGCAAGTATGAATCAAGCTCCTCTGTGAAGGGTCCAAATCCATAACCACATAAAGGATTCCTCCATAATGTTCTCTGAATAGTGGTATATGGTCTGGAGTAATTAGGGCCTGGACCTTCCTGATGCCAGCCAGCTCAGGGTCAAAGAAATGGTAGGAGATGTTGCTCTTCTTGGGTGCCATGCCTGCTGATGAAGAGCTGAGACAGATGTTGATGATGATGACTGATACTAGGAGATGAACCACTGATAGGCTAAAACTGGTGATGCAGGTGACTGAAGCAAGGTAGCCGATGAAAGTAGCTGAAGCAGATAGTTGGTGAACAAAGGGCCTATGCAGATGAAAGGGTCAAAACCAAGCCAAATGTAATATGGATACCCTGAAAAACAAATAAACACATGTTAAATGATGCAATGATGATGTATGCAAATGATATGCAAGGGTCTGTGATCAAGCTGGATCTGATTAACTGCCTTGGTATAGGTCCATGTATGTTCAAGAAATCCAGATGGAGGTTCATAAGTCCAGTAACCAAGGTGGGGGACTCAAATAAAGAGTCACATATCCAGGGTTAAAAATCACAAGAACTGTTCCAAAATGGAATACTCTTAATCAAAACAAAGTAACAGGGTATGTTGAGGTCAAGGGTACCTACAAACCTGTAAACAACCCATCCCCCTCACAGGTGGTGTTCTAAAACAAGGATCCTCAGACTTGGATCAGTTATGAGAAGTGTAAACACTTCTAACCCGGAGGTACAATGTTTACAATAACCATAAAAGATCCTCCTCTAATTCACCTCAGTTTCTGAAGGTCATAATAAAGGTCATCCAGACTTAGCAGGCTTCCCAGATAGCCCTAGCACTACAGGAAATATGTAGCACAGAGTTCTCAAGAAGAAACCCATATCTGAACCTGTAAACACCCCAAATTTTCCCTCACCCATTCATACCATGGCTTGTGATCTCCTCATATGCATAATCTCAATCATACCATCTCGTATCACATTTTTGATTCACTGCATATATTCAAAGTCATCTGCATCTAGGGTTTGTGATCTGAGCAATCCAAGAGCTTCTTGAGCCACTCCAAAGGCCATCAATCACTTCAAAGGGGTCCATGTGTGTTCAAATATCATATTATATCCTCTCAAAGTCAAGAATGTCAAAAAATCACAAGAACTGAGATTGGTATGGAAGCAGAGCCAGGCTTGACTGCCCAGATGACCTAAAATTAGGGTTTTGGTTTCAGAGGCCATAACTCCAAATTTTTTGGTCATTATTGTTTCTATTGGTCTCTATATGGTATAGGAAGTATGCATATCAATTTTCATGAAGAAATTCCATGGGGAAGTCATCTGATCAAAAGTTGACTTTTCAAGCAAGCCAGTGCAAAATCAGGGCATCTGAGGCCCCCAATGACCCAACCAAAGGGCATTCTTCATCATTTTGAGTGTATATGATCTTTATTTGATCATAGAAGAGGTTGGAAGTTCACAAAATTGCAGAATTTCAAGTCTTTTTCAAAGTTGACTTTTTGGGCAAGTTTGACTTTTAATGAAATTGTCATTTTAAGCAACTTTTTCAACCCTTACTTTTTGATTCAAAAAAGCTTCAAATAGAAAAACTTTGGTCATGAAAGTTGTAGAATAGATCTTTCCCTTTTCAAAAAGTACAAGAACATGACCTAATTCATTTTGGATCAAAAGTTATGGTTTGTCAAAGTTGGCAAAAATCACAAAATTTCAAAGTTTCTACCAAAGAGGTATTTTGCAAAATGACTTGATCAAGTGTTCTAAAGCTATCAAATGCACTTCTAATCTTCATACAAACATGTACCAAGTCCAAAAAGTCAGATTGCACCCAAAGAATCACATGTTTTATGACTTATGGATCAAGATATTTCATAAAGAACCAAAGGCAAGGCAAGTTGCAAAACTCATCATAGCTTCTCATCCACTTGCGGGCTAGCTTGCTGATCAATCCTAGGCCTTTCCTCACCTCATGTTGCGCAGGACATGCCTTTTGTACTTAGCTAGCATGTAGCCCATGCCCTTCTTACACAACTTTGACATTTTGGCAAAAGGACCCATACCAATCAATAAAGCACACATCATGTCATCTGACCAATGGCAATTGTTTATACTAATCAAATGCAAGCCAAACATAACAAGAAGCAAGCCTGAAACACTCCATAGCACAGCATTCTCATTTTCACCTTCATTGGAAAAAGCTTTCGAAACTCATCACACAAGTCACAAACACACAAACTAGCTTCACAGATCAACTCAACACATCCTCCTGGTCACAAAGCACCCATCACCATTGTCTTAAACCCCCAGAATCAGAAACACGATTCCCTCACTGCACTAAACAGAACTTGTTCAATCTCTCAAACCAGCCAAAATAAACTTGCTCCAAGCCTTTCAGAAGAACAAGGGAGGTCATTGGAGCAGTTTTGCACAAGGGAAGAGGTCTGAAAGCTCCAAACTGAAAAGCTTCAAACTCAGGTAGCTTCATGAACTTTTTTTCCAGAACGTGTATTTTAAGTATCTAAATGAATCTACATGCTTCCCTGATCATGAATATATGTTTACGTTTGAAAATGAGTGAAAAATGAGGATGTATGCAATGTCTGAAAATTTTGCCCTAAAAACTATTTGGCTTCGATTCGTTTGATTGAAGAAGAATAAATGAGATTTGAGTGGGGGTTTTGATTCAGGGGGATGTGGGGATGATTTTTGGGCTTTTAGTTTTCGTTTTAGTGAAGTTTTGAGGATTTTGGAGATTTTCAGGTGGGGTTCCCACCGGAGAAGACAACCGGAGGTCTTCTCCGGCCACATGAAAACAATTAGGGTTAATCCCTGTCATTAATTGTAGTTTGAATGCTGAGCGTAGGATTAGCTGACCAAGGTTGACCGGCGCGTGTTTTGGATGGACAGGATGTGTTCTTAGAAGCCCTAATCCTCATTAACTTAATTAATCTTGATTAATTAATTCATAAATAGGATTTAACTCAGTTTGAATGTGGACCTTAGGATTGCGCGCGCAGTCAACAGATCTTTCCCCAGAATCAATCCTGGCTCTCCATTGCGTTTACTTTTCATTTTCTTTAATTTTAATTCATTTATTTTGTATTTCTTTTCTCCATTTAATTAAAAATAGCAAAACCTTTTTAAAAATTCTGAAATTTTTTGTACAAACTTTTATTTAATTTCAGAAACCAAAAACATTTTTATTTTTATTTTTTGCATTAAAAGATATTTTTAAATCATTTAAAATTTTATTTTTAATTAATTAATGAGAATTAATTAATTAAAAATACTTTTAGGTATTTAAAAATCACCAAAAAATTCATGAAACATTTAAAACCATTTAGAAACATTGTCCAACCCTCAAACCAAATTTCTTTTTTGATATTGATGCATTTTGATAATTTTTCATGGAATTAAAATCATTTCAAGGCATTATTTTGATCCAAACTTCAAAAAATCATTTCTGCCTAACCATTGAGAGATGGACTTTGATTCTTTTTGCATTGTGTTTTGCATATCATGTGGTTTGTGAGATTAAATTGGCATGAATTGATCTTGCATTTTCCATTTGTTTGGCATTTTTCTTGTTAAGGTACCCAAAAACCCTAGAAAACTTAGGAAATTCATAACTTTTATTAGGTTAAGAGTTGGAACCTCTCCTTTGGGAAGTGAGTTAGCATAGGTTTAGGGATCCTTTGAGTGCATTTTCAAATTTTTATCTTGATGTTTGCTTCTGGTTTTGGTTTTTGTTTGATGCTTTGATCATAAACCCTAATTTGGGCTTCCATATGCATCCATCTTGCATTTGCTTGCATACCTTGACTTGCCATAGCATTTTGTGTATCCATTTGATTCATTTGACATCTTAAGACATGTTGAAAGCATGTTTGGTCATTGCATCTTGCATTTGCCATGTGATATGCCATTTGCATTCCATAACTTTTCATGTATGTTTATGGTTCTAAGCTTGCTTCATTTGCATCCATAAGTTTGTAGGATCATCCCTATGCTTTGTCTCATGTTTGCATCATCTCATAGCATCATTGTCACCATGTATGTGCTTCTGGTTTTGATTTACATCATGTCATTTCATCTCATCTTGCATTGCATTGCATTTCTTTCACTAACTTTTCAGGTGGTAAGCAACTTTGAGAAGTGAATTTGCCTTCACTTCTCATAACTTCTTTTCATCTCTCTCATGCATCCTTGCTGAATTTTGTTTTGTGTTTGAGATTGAGCTTGCTCATTCTTCTCCTTCTTACTTTCTTTCCTCATGTGACTTGACTTCTTGAATGAAGCAAGTTACTTTGCTTCTCCTTGCTCCTTTCATCTGCTTCCTGGTGGCTCCTTTGAAGAATTCTCTAGTAAACTTCACAAACCTTAGGAATAACCAAGCATGACAATGATTAGGGTTTTGATTAGTCCCCCATTAGATTTTACCTTTGTGTTTCATTGAGTCTTCTCTTCTCATCTCATAATCAAGGACTAAACCCTAAAGGCTTTAAGGCTTTGTGATTAAGTTTATGCCTGCATCCTTCTATTAGGATGGAGTGTATAACTTTAATCCTAAGTGTTAAACCCTTAATGTGTTTAACTCCTTTAATCAATCCATCATAATAATCATCAAGACATCACACTTGTAACTTGGGCCTTGCATTAGGGTTCTAATTCTTCCTTAATTGGTTAAGAAGGACTAACCCTAGTGTTAATGGACAAGTCCCCCTCAAGTTGTCTTACAAACCCTAAAAATTCACTTCATCATCATATCATCAACTAAAACCCACTTAATAAAGGCTTTGTTTTGTCATGAGTTTAATCCCTAATCATGGATTAAGTTGAGGAGCTTTCCTCAGATTAAACACTCTCATCTATTATCCTTCTATTAGGATGGTGTAATGAGTCTGTTTAATCCCTGATTATGGCTTAATCTCATTAATTAACACTAAACAAAAACACCAAAAACATCTAAATAATCACCAGTAGGGTAATGATCTTAATCCTGCATCAAAGGTGATTAAGTGTGAGAAGCTTACTTCACACTTAAGGTATTCTCATTACCCCTAATCAGAGGGAAGATGTGATGAGTTTACTAAATCCATTGGTTTAGGCTTAAGCTCATTAATCTATGACAAACTTTCAAAAGCAATAAAAGGCTGAAAACTCAAAAACAAACAATAATCGTCCCCTTCGGGATTCTTTTCTCATCACCTTCACTCATAAACGAGAACTTGCTTCTTCCGTCTAATGCAAGACAGTTTGCACCTGAGCCAGACAGGTCATACACTTGAGCATACACAAGTAAGCAGTTCACAAGTCAATTCATCTTTCAGTCTCTTTGGGTCGAACTACGGTGTTCTGACTTCCTCATTGCACGAGAGGATACGTAGGCATAACTTAACAGTTATCCAACAAAAGTCTCTGTATATTCCCCCTCCTTCCAGCTTTATTTTTTAAGCCTCATGATCTTGAGCACTTCATTCCTGATCTCACACTGACACTTCACTCATACACTGCACTTCTCTTACACTGACACCTGTATATTCTTTTCCAGCTCTTTTATACACAAATTACACTGACACTACCCCTTTAAAACACAAATCTTTTAAGCGTGGATCTTGTCGAGTACGACGGACAATTTGGGTGCTAATACCTTCCCAGGTTGTAATCAACCCCCTTTCTCAGTCTCTCTGGTTCGCAACCGTCTTATCCATATCTTTTCTTAGGTTTATGCAGCATTACCTTTCCTCCGGGATAAAAATGCCTAGCTGGCGACTCTTTTCATTCCCTGTGAGTTCACTCCTGTGTGTTCTCACATCCTCCTCTCGCCGACCGTTCGCGTCTGTACCCTATTTGACCCGGCTTCATTTAGTGGGAGCGACAGAACCGTGTTTCATATTCCCGCACCATACCGAAATGGAATGGGAAAGAACATGAACCACTCTAGCCTAGGTGTCACTCAGGTCCCAGGTATAGGACCTCAACTCTCAATAGAACCCCACCCACCAAAACAGAAACAACAGATCCAGCCAGAATAGTATGACAGTATGATGTATATAAAGCTGTAAAGAAAGTAGTAAACAAGCTGTACATAAAGCAATAAACAAAAAAAAATATACAAACACAAATAGCACATAACACCCCAGTAAACACAAATCAAACAAGCGCTAGGAGGAACCCACAAAAAGAACCAGAAGCCCTAGTTACAGTATAAGGCTCCCCAGCAGAGTCGCCAAGCTGTCGCTCCCGATAAGTGGGAAAGTCCCAAATAAGGGTACAGACGCGAACGGTCGGCGAAGGGAGGATGCGAGAACACACAGGAGTGAACTCACGGGGAATGAATAGAGTCGCCAACTAGGCATTTTTATCCCAGAGGAAAGGCAATGCTGCATAGACCTAGAAAGATATGGATAAGACGGTTGCGAACCAGAGAGACTGAGAAAGGGGGTTGGTTACAACCTGGGAAGGTATTAGCACCCAGATTGTCCGCCGTACTCGGCGGGATCCACGCTTAAAAGATTTGTGTTTTAAAGGGGTAGTGTCAGTGCAATTTGTGTATCAAAGCTGGAAAGAGATGTACAGGTGTCTGTGTGAAATAAGTGTGAAGTGTATAATGTACAATGTCAGTGTAAGGACAAGAATGAAATGCTCATGATAATGAGGCTAAAAGAATGGAGCTGGAAGGAGGGGGAATATACAGAGACTTTTGTTCGATAACTGTTAAGTTATGCCTACGTATCCTCTCGTGCAATGAGGAAGTCAGAACACCGTAGTTCGACCCAAAGACACTGAAAGATAAATTGACTTGTGAACTGCTTACTTGTCTATGCTCAAGTGTATGACCTGTCTGGCTCAGGTGCAAACTGTCTTGCATTAGACGGAAGAAGCGAGTTCTCGTTTGTGAGTGAATAAGATGAGAAAAGAATCCCGGAGGAGACGATTATTGTTTGTTTTTGTGTTTTCAATCTTTTATTGCTTTTGAAAGTTTGTCATAAGTTAATGAGCTTAAGCCTAAACCAATGGGTTAGTAAACTCATCACATCTTCCCTCTGATTAGGGGTAATGAGAATACCTTAAGTGTGAAGTCAGCTTCTCACACTTAATCACCTTTGATGTAGGATTAAGATCATTAACCTACTTGGGATTATTTAGATGTTTTTGGTGTTTTTGTTTCGTGTTGAGTAATGAGATTAAGACTTAATCAAGGATTAAACAGACTCATTACACCATCCTAATAGAAGGATAATAGATGAGAATGTTTAAGCTGAGGAAAGCTCCTCAACTTAATCCATGATTAGGGATTAAACTCATGACAAAACAAAGCCTTTATTAAGTGGATTTTAGTTAATGATAAGATGATGAAGTGAGTTTTAGGGTTTGTAAGACAACTTGAGGGGGACTTGTCCATTAACACTAGGGTTAGTCCTTCTTAACCAATTAAGGAAGAATTAGAACCCTAATGCAAGGCCCAAGTTACAAGCTTGATGTCTTGGTGATTATTAAGTGAATTGATTAAAGGATTTAAACACATTAAGGTTTTAACACTTAGGATTAAAGTTATACACTCCATCCTAATAGAAGGATGCAGGCATAAGCTTAATCACAAAGCCTTAAAGCCTTTAGGGTTTATTCCCTGATTATGAGATGAGAAGAGAGACACAAAGGATGACACAAAGGTAAAACTAATGGGGGACTAATCAAAACCCTAATCATTGTCATGCTTGGTTGTTCCTAAGGTTTGTGAGGTTTACAAGAGACATCTTCAGGGGAACCACCAGGAAGCAGATGAAAGGAGCAAAGAGAAAGCAAAGTAACTTGCTTCACTTAAGAAGGCAAGTCACTTGAGGGAAGAAAGTAAGATGAAGAAGAAAGAGCAAGCCCAACCTCAAACACAAAACAAAATGCAGCAAGGATGCATAAGGGAGATGAAAAGAAATTATGAGAAGTGAAGGCAAATTCACTTCTCAAAGTTGCTTACCACCTGAAAAGTTAGTGAAGGAAATGCAATGCACTGCAAAATGAGATGAAATGGCATGATGCAAACCAAAACCAGAGGCATATGTGAGATGATAATGATGCTATGAGATGATACAAACGTGAAGCAAGGCATGAGGATGATCACATGAACAAATGAATGCAAGATAAGCATGCTTGGATCCATGAACATACATGAAAAGTTATGAAATGCAAATGGCATACAATATGGCAAATGGATGATGCAATGATCAAACATGATTCTAATATGTCTTAAGATGCCTAATGAATCAAATGGATGCATAAAATGTCATGGCAAGTCATGGTATGCAAGCAAATGGAAGATGAATGCAAAAGGAAGCCCAAATTAGGATTTATGATCAATGCATCAAACAAAAACCAAAACCAGAAGCAAACATCAAGATAAAAAATTGAAAATGCATTCAAAAGAACCCTAAACCCACACAAACTCACTGCCCAAAGGAGGGGATCCAATTCTTAACCTAATGAGGGTTATGAATTTCCTAAGATTTCTAGGGTTTTAGGGTACCTTAACAAGAAAAATGTCAAACAAATTGAAAACGAAATATCAAATCATGCCAATTTAATCTCACAAACTACATGATATGCAAGACACAATGCAAAAAGAACCAAAGTCCAACTCTCAAAAACTAGGCAGAAGTGAATTTTCAAAGATTGGATCAAAATAATGCTTTGAAATTGAATTAATTCCATGGAAAATTATCAAAATGCATCAAGATCAAAAAAGAAATTTGGTTTGAGAGTTGGAAAATGTTTCTAAATGATTTTAGAGTTTTCATGAATTTTTTGGTGATTTTTAAATACTTAAAAGTATTTTTAATTAATTAATTCTCATTAATTAATTAAAAATAAACTTTTAAATGATTTAAAAATATTTTTTAATGTAAAAAATAAAAATAAAAATGTTTTTGGTTTCTGAAAATTAATAAAAGTTTATACAAAAATTTTCAGAATTTTTAAAATTGTTTTGCTATTTTAAATAAAATGGAGAAAACAAATCAAATTAAATGAAAAATAAAATGAAAATAAACTGAAAATGGAAAAGTATGCAAGATCAAGGGCTGACATTCAAACATATGCGCGCGGGAGTGGACTTGGCGCCATATCCAAAGGGTGAGATTCAAAATTCGCTAATTAAATGATTAAACCCTAATCCAGCCCTAATTACTCTCAGGCGACCGGAACACTGTTCCGGTCGTCTTCTCCGGCTAGCTCATCTCTCAATCTCTCTCAATATGCCATGAAACCTCCCAAATCTCTCCAGAATCAATCATTAATCATCACTAAACCTAAACCCCACCCCAAAATCCATTCATTTCCACTGGTTCATGAGAAACGAATCAAAACGGAAAACAACACAAAAATTTCAGAGATCAAATACATCCTACACACGCAACCATTTCCACTGGTTCAAAGCTCAAAATGATCAGCACACCACATAGAATCAGTTTGTAACTTAAAACACAAGTTCTGGAAAAATGTTTTTGGATGATACCTGAGATGGAGCTTTCGATTCAAGAGCTTTCTGGCTGTTTCTTTGGCTCAAATCCACTTCAATGATCCTCCTAAGAAGCTTGCACTGTTTGTTTGAAGTTTAGAATGGATGGTTTGAAAGATGGCATAAGTTCTGTTCAATGGCAAGTGGTGATCGTGTTTTTGATTCTTTGAGTTTCAGGCCATGGTGAGGGGTGCTTTGTGATCAGGGAAGTGTGTTGAGTTGATTTGTGAAGTTAGTTTATGAGTTTCAGGCTTGTGTGATGAGTTTCGAATGCTCTTGCAAGATGGTGTGAAAATGAGAATGCTGAGTTAGAGAGTGCTTCAGGCTTGTGTTTTGTATGCTTTGGCTTGCTTTTGATTTGCATAAGCAATTGTGATTGGTCAGAAGAAGTGATGTGTGCTTTTGTGATAGGTATGGCTCAAGTTGCCAAAATGTCAAAGTTGTGTAAGAGAAGCATGGGCTACTTTCTAGCCAAGGACAAAAGGTGTGTCCTGCGCAGCATGATGTGGGGAGAACCCTAGGATTGATCAGCAAGTCAGCAAGCAAGTGGATTGTAACTTATGATGAGTTTTGCAAGTTGGTTCACTTTTGCCCCTTATGAGATATCTTGCTTCATAAGCCATAAAAATGTGAGATTTCTTGGCCCATTCTGAATCTTAGGTCTTGTATGATCATGTTGTGAAGTTTAGAAGTCCATTTGGTGACTCAATTTTCCTTGACAAGTGAATTTGCAATTTTGCCTCTTTGGTGGAAACTTTGAAATTTTGTGATTTTAGCCAACTTTGACAAGCCATAACTTTTGATCCATAATGAATTAGGTCATGTTCTTGTACTTTTTGAAAAGGTAATGATCCATTCTACAACTTTCATGACCAAAGTTTTTCCATTTGAAGCATTTTTGAATCAAAAAGTAAAGGTTGAAAAAGCTTCCTAAAATGGCAATTTCATTAAAAGTCAAACTTTCCCAAAAAGTCAACTTTGCAAAAGACTTGAAATTATTCAATTTTGTGAACTTCCCACTTCTTCTATGATCAAATAAAGATCATATACAATCAAAATGATGAAGAACACCCTTTGGTTGGGTCATTGGGGGCCTCAGATGCCCTGATTTTGCACTGACTTGCTTGAAAAGTCAACTCTTGATCAGATGACTTCCCCAAGGAATTTTTTCATGAAAATTGATATGCATACTCCCTATATCACATAGAGACCAATAGAAACAAGAATGACCAAAAAATTTGGAGTTATGGCCTCTGAAACCAAAACCCTAATTTTAGGTCATCTGTGCTGTCAAACCTGGCTCTACTTCCATGCCATTCTCAGTTCTTGTGATTTTTTTGACATTCTTGACTTTGAGAGGATATAATATGATACTTGAACATACATGGACCCCTTTGAAGTGATTGATGACCTTTGGAGTGGCTCAAGAAGCTCTTGGATTGCTCAGATCACAAACCCTAGATGCAGATGACTTTGAACCAATGCAGTGAATCAAAAATGTGATATGGGATGGTATGATTGAGTTTATGCATATGAAATGATAACAAGCCTGTAAACACCCCAAATTTGCCCTCACCCATTCACATCATGACTTGTGATCATCTCATATGCATATACACAATCATGTCATCTCACATCTCATTTTTGAACCACTGGATAATTTCTAAGGCATCTGCACCTAGGGTTTGTGATCTGAGCAACCTCAGGGCATCTTGAGCCATTTCAAAGGCCACCAATCAACTCAAAGGGGTCCATGTGTGTTCATACATCATATTCCATCTCCTCAAATTCAAAATTGCAGAGGAATCACAAGAACTAGGGTTTGGTTGGATGCAGAGCCAGGATGAACTACACAGTTGACTGAAAATTAGGGTTTTGGTTTCAGAGGCCATAACTCCAAATTTTTTGGTCATTCTTGTTTCCATTGATCTCTATATGGTATAGGGAGTATGCATATCAATTTTCATGAAGAAATTCCATGGGGAAGTCATCTGATCAAAGGTTGACTTTTCAGACAAGTCAGTGCAAAATCAGGGCATCTGAGGCCCCCAATGACCCAACCAATGGGTGATCTTCATCATTTTGAGTGTATATGATCTTTATTTGATCATGGAAGAAGTTTGAAGTTCATAAAAATCAAGAATTTAGGGTTTTTGCAAAAGTTGACTTTTTGGGTTTTGTTGACTTTTCAAGAATGCATCCTTTTAGGTCAATTTTCAAGCTTTGATTTATGATCCAAAAAGGCTTCAAATGGAAAAACTTTGGTCATGAAAGTTGTAGATCTCATCTTTCCCTTTTCAAAAAGTATGAGAACATGATCTAACTCCTCATGGATCAAAAGTTATGGCCATGCAAAGTTGCCAAAAATCATTGTTTTTCAAGTTATGCACCAAGTGGAAATTTTGCTAAGTCTTGAATCAATGCATGATTGCTGCCTCAAATTCATGTCAAACCAGCATGTGAATGTTCTCTAAGTCACAAAATCAGAAATGGACCAAGTTTGCTCATGGTTTGGTTCATGTAACAAGGCATTTCCATGGAAAACCATAAAGCTAGCCCACTTGCATTTTCACTCATGACTACTTCACCAACTTATGACATTGGCTGCTGACTTTGGGCTAGCCTCTCCCTCACCTTTTGCTGCACCAGCACCCAACTTGTACTTGCCTAGTATCATGCCATGCCCTATCTTACACAAAAGTGGTTTTTGAGCAAAAGTTGATCTACCAATCCATAAAGTACAAGTCACATCTCACAGCCACTTGCATTAGTTTATTCATTCATTTTGCTGGCCATATCACTAAGAGACCAAGGCTGAAGACAAACATTTTCAACACATATACAAAAAACACCCCAACTTGCAACTTCCTTCGAATTCCATTACACAGCCTGCAAACACCCAAACCTTTGCCTCCATTCATCTCACCTTGATCTATAGAACAAAAAGCACCAAGAAACAAAGCCAAAAACACCCTGAATCCCCATCTGCCATAGCTCACCTTCATGCTGCAGATTCTATCGAATCTCTCTCTACAAGCCACAAACACATCAACCAACACCACAAGCCTTCTCAACACACCTCATAGATCATAAACAACCCCTCTTCACAGCCTGGAAGTGCCAAGAACTCATCTGCCATTGTTGACTGAGCATAAGCAGTTCTCTTCGAAACTCATCATCCAACAAATATAAATTCCATTTGAGCATTCAAGCAACTTTGGGGGACCAAGAGGAGCAGATTGAGCAAGGAGAGGAGGCCTGAAAGTTCCAAAATCAGAGGTTGCAAATCTCAGGTAGCTCCAAATTAATTTTTCCAGAAATCAATTTGATTGTTACAAACTTGTTCTTTATACTCTCCTGATCATGCTGATGCTTTTGGTTTTTGAAATGGACATGTTTTGAGAATTTAATTTCAGTTTGAAGCTTACGAACCCTAGAACTTAGTTGCTTCGATTCAGCTTGTTTAGGTTAGATAAATTTGTTTTGAGAGAGGGGTTTAGTTCGTGAGGTGTTGGAGATCATTTCCCATAGCTTAGTTTTCATTTATTTTACGTTTTGAGAGATTTTGAAGATTTTCAGGTGACCCTCTGGCCGGAGAAGATGACCGGAGGTCTTCTCCGGCCACCTGAATGTGATTAGGGTTTAATCCCATAATTAATGACAGTTTGAATTTTGGCCGTTGATACGCGCTGACTTGTTGACTTCCCTCTCAATTCAATGGCCCAGATCCTTTCCATTAGCCCTAATCCCTCTCATTAATTTAATTAATTTTTATTTAAGTTAATTTGATCAGATTGCATCCTGGCCTTCAATTCACGCGCGCAGTCAACACATTTGAACCAAGGATCAATCCTGGCCCCTCATTCCTTTGACTTTGCATTTTATTTGATTTTTATTCATTTTTATTTCATTTAACTTGCAAATTTATTTTAAAATAGTTAAAAAATCATAAAAATTATGAAACTTTTTCTTTAAGGTTTTATTAATTTTTATGATCCAAAAACATTTTTATTTTATTTTTTATCACTGAAAAAAGTATTTTTAAATATTTAAAAGTTTATTTTTAATTGATTAATGAGAATTAATTAATTAAAAATACTTTTAGGTATTTAAAAATTACAAAAAAATTCATGAAATGTTCTAAGACATTTAGAAACATTGTCCAACCTTCAAACCAAATTTCTTTTTTGATCTTGATGTATTTTGAGAATTTTTCATTGAATTAAATCCTATTTTGTGCATTATTTTGATCATAAGTTTAAAAATTCATTTCTGCCAATTGGTAAAGGTTGAGACATTGATTCTTTTTGCATTGTTTTCCATTTGACATGAACTTTCAAAGATAAAAAGGCCATGATTTGATCTTGCATTCTCTAATAGATTGGCATTTCTTTTGTTACAAACCCTAAAAAACCCTAATAACTTGTAAAAATCATAACTTGAGATTGGTAAAGAGTTGAGAGTTCCCCTTTGGGCAGTGATTCATTATAGGTCTAGGGTTTCTTTGGGTGCCATTTTCCATTTTTTATATTAGGGTTTGCTTCTGTTTTTGGTTTGTGTGTGATGTTTGATCCATGAACCCTAATTTGGGCTTTCCCTTTGCATCATTCTTGCATTTCCTTGCATAATTTGACTTGCCATTGCATTTTGTGCATTCTTATGATTCATTTGACATCTTAAGACATGTATGAAGAATCATTGATCATTGCATCACATGTTTGCCATGTCATTTGCCTTGCATGATCCATAACATTCCATGCTTATTCATGCTCCTTAGTTTGCACCATTTGCACTCATAATCTTGCATGAACATTTCTTTGTCTTGTACCATGTTTGCAACACCTCATAACATCATAATCATCATGTGTATGCTTCTGGTTTGGCCTAGCATCATACCATTTCATCTCATCTTGCATTGCATTGCATTTTTTCTCTAACATTTCAGGAGGTAAGTAAACTTGAGAAGTGAATTTGCCTTCACTTCTCATAACTTTTCTTCTCATCTTCTTTTGCATACCTTGCTGCATTCTTACTTGTGTTTGAGTTTGGGCTTGCTCATACTTTCTCCCCCCACTTTCTTTCTTCAAGTGACTTGACTTCTTGAATGAAGCAAGTCACTTTGCTTCTCTTGATCTTGTTCATCTGCTTCCTGGTGGTTCATCTGAAGATTGTTCTTGAAAACCTCACAAACATTAGGACCAACCAAGCATGATAATGAATTAGGGTTTTGATTAGTCTCCCCCATAGTTTTTACCTTTGTGTCTCTCCTTGAGTCATCTCTTCTCACCTCATAATCAGGGATTAAACCCTCAAGGCTTTAAGACTTTGTGATTAAGATCATGCCTGCATCCTTCTTTTAGGATGGAGTGTATAACTTTAATCCTAAGTCTTGGACCCTTAAGGTGTTGAAATCTTTTAGTTAATCCATCTAATAATCATCAAGACATCACACTTGTAACTTGGGCCTTGCATTAGGGTTCTAATTCTTCCTTAATTGGTTAAGAAGGACTAACCCTAAAGTTAATGGACAAGTCCCCCTCAAGTTGTCTTACAAATCATAAAAAACACTTCATTATCAAATCCATCTAATAAAATCCATCTAATAAAGGTTTGTTTTGTCATGAGTTTAATCCCTAATCATGGATTAAGCTGAGGAGCTTTCCTCAGTTTAAACATTCTCATCTATTATCCTTCTTTTAGGATGGTGTAATGAGTCTGTTAAATCCCTGATTATGGCTTAACCTCATTACTCAACACTAAACAAAAACACCAAAAACATCTAAATAATCACAAGTAGGTTAATGATCTTAACCCTACATCAAAGGTGATTAAGTGTGAGAATCTGACTTCACACTTAAGGTAATTCTCATTACCCCTAATCAGAGGGATGATGTGATGAGTTTACCAAGTCCATTGATTTAGGTTTAAGCTCATTATCTTATGACAAACTCCAAAAAGAAATAAAAGACTGAAAACTCAAAAAAACAAACAATAATCGTCTCCTCCGGGATTCTTTTCTCATCACCTTCACTCATAACCGAGAACTCGCTTCTTCCGTCTAATGCAAGACAGTTAGCATCTGTGCCAGACAGATCATACACTTGAGCATAGACTGCAAGCAGTTCACAAGTCAATCTATTTATCAGTCTCTTTGGGTCGAACTACGGTGTTCTGACTTCCTCATTGCACGAGAGGATACGTAGGCATAACTTAACAGTTATCGAACAAAAGTCTCTGTACATTCCCCCTCCTTCCAGCTTCATTCTTCTTAGCCTCATGATCTTGAGCATTTCACTCTGTTCTTACACTGACACTTTCATACTTCACATCACTTATACACTTTACACTGACACCTGTACATCCTTCCAGCTCTTTCATGCACAGGTTGCACTGACACTACCCCTTTAAAACACAAATCTTTTAAGCGTGGATCCCGTCGAGTACGACGGACAATCTGGGTGCTAATACCTTCCCAGGTTGTAACCAACCCCCTTTCTCAGTCTCTCTGGTTCGCAAACCGTCTTATCCATCTTTTTCTAGGCCTATGCAGCATTGCCTTTCCTCCGGGATAAAAATGCCTAGCTGGCGACTCTTTTCATCTCCAGTGAGTTCACGGCTGTGTGTTCTCACTGTTCCCCTCGCCGACCGTTCGCGTCTGTACCTTCATCTGATCCATTTTCATTTGTCGGGAGCGACAGCTTGGCGACTCTGCTGGGGATCCTTATACTGCAACCAGGGCTTCTGGTTCTCTTTGTGGGTTCCTCCTAGCGCTTGTTTGATTTGTGTTTATTGGGGTGTTATGTGTTTGTTGGTATATTTGCTTTATTTATTGCTTTCTGTACAGCTTTATTTATTGCTTTCTTTATTGCATTTGTATATATATCATATTGTCATACTGTTGCTGGCTGGATCTGGTTTCTCTGTTTTGGTGGGTGGGTATTTCATTGAGAGTTAAGGTCCTACACCCGGGACCTGAGTGACACCTAGGATAGAGTGAATCATATTCTTTCCCATTCCATTTCGGTCTGGTGCGGGAATATGAAACACGGTTCAGATATGGGTTTCTTCTTGAGAACTCTGTGTTGCGGATTTCCTGCAATGCTAGGGGGATCTGGGAAGCCTGCTAAGTCTGGATGACCTTTTAGTTTGACCTTCAGAAACTGAGGTGAATTAGAGGAGGAATTGTTATGGTTATTGTAAACATTGTACCTCTGGGTTAGAAGTGTTTACACTTCTCATAACTGATCCAAGTCTGAGGATCCTTGTTCTAGATCACCACCTGTGAGGGGGTTGGGTTGTTTACAGGTTTGCAGGTACCTTGACCTCAGAATACCCTGTTACTTTGACTTTGTTAAGAATACTCCATGTTGGATAGTTCTTGTGATTCTAAAACCCTGGACTTGTGGCTCTTTATTTGAGTCCCCCCACCTTGGTTACTGGATTTATAGACCTCCATCTGGAATTCTTGAACACACATAGATTTATATCAAGGCAGTTAATCAGATCCAGCTCAGTCACAAACCCTTTGCATATCATCTGCATACATACTCATTGCATCATATTAACATGTGCTTATTTGTTTTTCAGGGTATCCATTTTCATCAGGTTTTGGTTTTGACCCCATCTGCAGTTTTGACCTGTCTCCACCAGCATTTGCCTCAGTTCTTCAGATACTTGCACTAGCCAGCCAGTGGCCCACTTCTCAGCATCTTCATCATCATTTATTCTACTCAGTCTTCAGCATCATGGCTCCAAAGAAAAGCAACATCACTTATCATTTCTTCCAACCAGACTTGTCAGACATCAGGAGGATCCAAACCCTGATTACACCAGATCACATATCTTTGTTCAGAGAGAACTATGGGGATATACTTAACTTGGTTATGGATATGGACCCATCTCAGAGGAGCCTCATCCATACCTGCATTCAGTTCTATGACCCCCCATTGAGGTGCTTCACCTTTAAAGACTTCCAGTTGGGGCCTCTATTGGAGGAATACTCATATTTGACTGGTTTGCCTATCAAGAGAGAGATCCCTTTTAATCCTGAAATGGTCTTTCCCAGCAATGGAGAGATAGCCAAAGCTTTGCATCTGGAGCCTGTTTTGGTTGAGCAACATATGACCTCCAAGGCCAAGGTCCCTGGTTTTCATCTAGATTTTCTGATTTCTCAAGCTAGTCTGAAGGCCTCCCTGGGGGAGTGGAAAGCTGTTTGTGCACTGTTGGCCTTAAGTGTATATGGAATTGTGTTGTTTGCAGATGAGCCCAGATTCATCAGCAAGAATGCAATCCATTTGTTCATCCTGAAGAACCCAGTGCCAACCTTGTTAGGGGACCTCTATTACTCAGTACATCAGAGGAATGAGAAGCAAAGAGGGAAGTTAGTGAGGTGTTGTGCTCCACTATTCCATGCTTGGCTCCTCAGACACCTGCCCAGGACAGATGCATTCCTGAACCCTCATCAGCAAAGCAACTGGGCTAAGAGGCTCACTACTCTCACTTCAGCAGATATCAGATGGTGCACTCAGAGCACCAAGGGCAGAGATATTATCACAAGCTGTGGGCACTTTCCCAATGTGCCTTTGGTAGGAGTTAAGGGGAGTATCAACTACAACCCTCTGCTGTTCAAGAGGCAATTAGGCTATGCACTGGTCCATGCTCCTAGGGAACAAGATTTGGTTGAAACCCTCTATTGTGAGAACAAGGTCAGTTTGGCTGTTGTTAGGCAGGCTGCCTGGTCCTGGGATCATGTTCAAACCAAAGGAGTCACCATTCTGGGAAAGTGCAATAATGTAGCATCAGCCCAATATCATGAGTGGTCTTATGCTAGAGCCCAATTCTCTGGATTACCTTTCACCATAGAAGACATGCCTGAGTCATCATCAGCACCACCTCCTGCTACTATCAGTCTGGAAGAGTTTGAAAGCCTAAAGGAAAGGAACGAGAAGTTATCCCAAGCCTTGCAGAAGACCCTCCGGGAAAGAAGTGAAGGTGTGAGGGAGATTGAAAGATTAGAGAAGCTGAGGTTGGAACACTTGATCAAGATTGAGAAGTCTGGAGAATATATCAACAAGTCTAAAGCTGGTGAGCAGATTCTGAAGAATGCCTGTAAAGAAGCCCAGTTCCAAAGAGCAAGAACAGACTTGTACTTGAAGGAAAGTCAGGCCAGATGGGTCCGGATCACTGAGGCCCGTACTCTAGAAGACAAGAGAGTTCAGGACAAGATGGAACAGATGGAAAAAGCCCTGGCAGCAGCCCAGAAGGAAATATCGGAGCTAGAAATCAGAGCTGGTGTGAAGAGGTCTAAGGACCAGAGTCAGAACAAGAAGTTGACTGCAGCTATTGCAACAAGAAACCTTCTCATCAGAAGTCTCACGGAGCGTCCGGCTGATCCTGTGACCGAAGCACTTCTTAAGGAAGTTCGTGAGGATGAGTTTGGCCTTGGAGTTTGATCATTTTGCTTGTTGTTATTCTTATTCCATGTACTTTTGCTTTTTGTGATGTATTTTGACCCTTTTAAGGGCTTGTGTTGTAAAAAGAACAATGTGTATTATTTCACCTTTGTAATATATTTGTGTTGGTTTCTATCTGAGTTTACTGCAAAAGCAACTTCAACAGCATCATCCTCGAGGGTCTGGAAGGGTCAAAACTGAAGACCAAACCGGATACCCTTGATAGCAAATAAGCACGACTGCATTGCATACTAACCCTTTTGTTTGTTTTGTAGGTTTTGTTTTATTGATACTAACCTTTGTTGTGATATTCAGGCAGAATTGCTCGTCGCCGGGTGTTTCCTCTCAACAGGCCACACAGGTATCCCACTAGAAACAACCTTCCGGGAATTCAAATGGATCAGGTTCAACAAGATCTTGCTGATGTTAGAAATCAACTGGCCAATGAAAGATTGGAGATGAGAACTCAAATGACGCAGTTCATGGAGGTCATGAACAACATGGCTCAGAGCCAGGAGAGGCTGAGGGCCATGGTTGAAAGACAGAATCAAGAGGAGCCTCATGTGGGAACTGCTGGCACCAGTAATAATGAAAGGGTGCAACCCCATATTAACCCTCCTGTATTTGGCCCACATCTACACCCTGAGATTAATATTCCTGCAAACGTTCAAGGAACAGCTACTGCAGCCAGAGTGCTTCAAGAAGATCCTCAGGAGGACCAATTTACAGTAATGGGTGCCGGAGAAGAGGCCTATGATAGGCGATTGGATGAAATAGCTGAAAAGTTGAGATCACTGGAGTCTCAAAATTCTTTGGGCTTCGACGTCATGGACATGGGGCTGGTAGACGGGGTCAGGATCCCCCACAAGTTCAAGCCTCCATGCTTCGAAAAGTATAACGGGACTTCATGCCCCCGGACACATCTGCAATCATTTCTGGGAAGGCTGAAGGCCTATACTATGGATGAGAAGCTTTGGATGTTCTACTTCGAAGACAGTTTGACTGGAGCATCAAGGGAATGGTATTCCCACTTGACAAGGGCAACTGTGAGATGCTGGAAGGACCTGGCGGAGGCCTTCATCCGACAGTATCAATACAACTTAGACATGGCACCCAACAGGACTCTCCTGATGGGAATGTCACAGTCGTCAAGGGAAAGTTTCCGTGAATACGCTCAAAGATGGAGGCAATTGGCTGCTGCCGTTCAACCACCAATGTCTGAGAGAGAAATGGCAGACATGTTTATGAACACTCTCCAGGGAACGTATATTGACAGGTTGGCTGCTTTCTCTTCCACTAGCTTCGCTGATGTTGTTATAGCAGGGGAGAGAATTGAGAGCCTGTTAAAAATGGGTAAAATTTCCGATAATGGTGCTAGTTCGTCCAGTGGTACAAGAAAGCCTTTTACAGGCCCAAGAAGATCTGGCGAGACCAATGCCATTCATACCAACAGGGGTAGGCCCCAATATGTTCCCAGAACAATAGCAGCAGTCACAATCCCTGCTCCAGCTCCTCCTCTACCAGTCTATCAACCTCCTCAACAAAATTTCCAACAACAACCTCAGTATCATCAGAATCAATATCCTCCAAGAAACAACTACAACAACAACTCCAACAACAACAATCAACAGAGGCCATTCCAACAGAGGCCCTCCCAAGCTAACAGGGTGATAGACCCGATTCCAATGCCATATGCTGCCTTATTGCCACAACTTCTGAAACTCAACCTGGTTGAGCTAAGAACGTTGGCACCTCCGGATCCAAACAGTCTACCAAGAAACTATGACTCCAGTGCTAGGTGTGCTTTTCATTCCAACGCACCTGGCCACAGTACAGAAAAATGCAGGGCTCTGCATATGAAGGTACAAGACTTAGTAGACTCCAAGGCTCTGAACTTTGCGCCTCCGCCCAATGTCAATAAGAACCCAATGCCGCACCATGGTGGTCCTCGTATTAATGCTATTGAAGAAGACCAACCGTCTCATTTGATAACTAGTGTGGATCAGATCAGGACACCGTTGGTGGAAATCAAGGCTCAGCTCCGTGAAAATGATATATTTCCGGGGTGTGAACTGGGGTGCCCTTACTGCAATATCTCTTGGAATGGGTGTGAAGACTTGAGGAATGGCATTGACAGCCTTATTAAGAGTGGCCTCTTACAAATCACTACGTCATTTCCTGTAAATCCGGCAACTTCATCAACAACGGTTCCAGACCCTACTACAACTGCAGCAACTATTGTTCCCGATAATTCATCAACAACACCAGCAAATACTTCATCTGTCCTACCAAATGATCAGTTTTCAACAGTTTCTTCTGCTACAACATCAGCTTCAACAACAACGACAGTCCTTCCAACAGAACCTCCTACAACTCCAGCAATCAATCATGAAGATGTCTCCACTGTTACCATCTACTACGATCCAGAAAATAACTCCGCCTACCATTCAGAGGGTGCTGCTCCCACTAGAGCACCAGTTACTATCTTTTATGATCCACAAACAATAACAGTCCCTTCAGCAGCATCAATCAGTCCGGTTACCGTCACAGTACCTGGACCTGTACCATATGAGAGCAATAGGGCCATCCCCTGGCACTATGGCTCTGACTTATACCGTGAAGGGAGAAGAATCACTCTTGAAACATCAGCACCTGCACCACAAATTGATAATGTGGGCGGAGGCGGAGGCTTCACCCGAAGCGGACGTCTCTTTGCTTCACAAGTCCAAAGACCTACTGTCGAGGCAGAAGCTGCTGCCAAGGCAAAGGGAAAAGGCCCGGTGCAGGAAGATCCAGCTGTCAAAGAAGCCCTGAAGACTCCATTTGATCAGGAAGTTGATGAGTTTATGCGGATCATCAAAAAGAGTGACTATAAAGTTGTGGATCAGCTTCATCAGACGCCGTCCAAAATCTCCATCCTCTCACTGCTCATGTGCTCCGAAGCCCATCGGAATGCACTACTGAAAGTACTGCACGCAGCTTACGTGCCCGAGGAGATTACGGTCAACCAGTTGGAAACCGTGGTTGGTAATGTTACTGCTAGCAATGGGCTAGGGTTTACCAATTCTGACCTGACAGTGGATGGCCGCAATCACAACAAAGCCTTGCACATAACTATGGAATGCAAAGGAGCTGTCCTTTCACATGTGCTGGTGGACACAGGATCATCCCTGAACGTCTTACCAAAGAAGGCTCTGGTGAAGCTTGAATATGATGGACTGGCATTGAGACCCAGCAACCTGGTGGTTAGAGCTTTTGATGGCTCGAAGAGATCGGTTCTGGGAGAAGTTGAGCTGCCTGTGACAATTGGCCCGCAGACCTTTAAAACTATCTTTTATGTGATGGACATTCAGCCCGCATACAGCTGTTTGTTGGGTAGACCCTGGATTCACGCCGCTGGCGCAATAACGTCTACCCTTCACCAAAAGTTAAAATATGAGTGGGAAGGCCAAGTTGTCACAATCTGTGGGGAAGAGGATATATTTGTTAGCCATCTGGCTACTTACAAGTATATTGAAATGGATGGAGAGATCGTTGAAACCATGAGCCAAGGTTTTGAAGCCTTGAATGTGAATGAAGCATCTGCTGTTTCGGGGATCTCCATGTCGTCATACCAACAAGCCCGGAAGG
The DNA here is from genome assembly GCA_963966055.1 of Lathyrus aphaca. Lineage (NCBI taxonomy): Eukaryota > Viridiplantae > Streptophyta > Magnoliopsida > Fabales > Fabaceae > Lathyrus > Lathyrus aphaca. The sequence continues at coordinate 380,591,437 of OZ014523.1, read as the reverse complement.
TTGTTGAGGAAGGAACTGCCCTAGGCTGGGGCAAGGTCTTGGCTGTGGAGGAGAAGAAAGACAAGTTTGGGTTGGGTTACAGACCAACTCAACATCAAGTGAAGGCTGCTGGAGAGCCTGGTTTTGTCAGTGGGGGGATGCTTACCCCCGATGCTATCAACTGTCTGGAAGACGAGCTGGAAGAGGAGCGCAACCTGGAGAATTGGATTCGTCCGAAGATCCCGGGGAGCAGTGTCTCGAACTGGTCTTCCCAGGGAATTATAAGTGTTACTCGAGCAGAGTAATTATTATTTCCTGTATTTTTAAGCATGCATCAAAGTCTTGCATCTTGCCCAAGATGACAAGACTCATTTTGTAATCAGGGCCATCTGTACTTTTGTGCAAACAAGATTAAATTAATGAAATATCAGACAATCTTTTTGCAAACGAGTCTTTTTCTTTTATGCTCACTGTTTTTCCATTTTTCTTTTTGTACAAAAATAAATGGCAGTGTTTTTCAAAATGACAACTTCATTTCACTTTTCTAAATAAGACTAAAATCAGATCACTAAAATGAACCAATTAAACCCTTGCAGAGAGTGCCATCCTGACAGCACCGACAACAGCACAGCTATGACATCGTATGACTTTGACAATCCGATCAATCAAGCTGATGAAGGGGTTGAAGAAGAATATGAGCTTCCTGAAGAGCTAGCCAGGTTGTTAAGACAAGAGGAAAGGGTCATCACTCCTCACCAGGAGGAGGTTGAAGTGATCAATCTTGGTACAGAGGAAAATGTGAAAGAGGTCAAGATCGGGGCCTGCCTGCAAGACTCAGTGAAGAGACAGCTGATAGATCTGCTCCAAGAGTATGTTGATGTGTTTGCCTGGTCATATCAGGACATGCCAGGGTTGGATACCGATATAGTTGTGCACAAGCTGCCTTTGAGAGAAGAGTGCCCTCCAGTCAAACAGAAGCTACGCCGTACTCGTCCGGATATGGCTATGAAAATCAAGGAGGAGGTACAAAAGCAATGGGATGCCGGATTCCTTGCTGTGACTAGCTACCCGCCGTGGGTTGCTAACATAGTACCTGTGCCTAAGAAGGACGGTAAGGTAAGAATGTGTGTTGATTACCGGGATCTGAACAGAGCTAGCCCGAAAGATGATTTCCCATTACCTCACATTGACGTATTGGTTGATAACACGGCTCAGTTCTCGGTATTCTCCTTCATGGATGGATTTTCAGGATACAACCAGATTAAGATGTCACCTGAAGACATGGAGAAGACAACATTCATTACACCTTGGGGCACGTTCTGCTATAAGGTAATGCCATTTGGGCTCAAGAACGCCGGTGCAACATATCAACGGGCTATGGTAACATTATTCCACGATATGATCCACAAAGAAATAGAATGCTATGTGGATGACATGATTGCCAAGTCCCTTACAGAGGAAGACCATCTGGTGAATCTGCTCAAGTTGTTCAAGCGTCTGAGGAAGTATCAACTGAAGTTGAACCCCAACAAATGCACGTTCGGGGTGCGATCCGGTAAACTGCTGGGCTTTATTGTAAGCGAGAAAGGGATTGAGGTTGACCCTGATAAAGTCAAAGCCATCCAAGAGATGCCTGCACCGAAAACTGAGAAAGAAGTTCGAGGGTTCTTGGGTAGATTGAACTACATCTCAAGGTTCATATCTCATCTCACAGCAACCTGTGAACCCTTGTTCAAGCTGTTAAGAAAAGAACAAACGGTCAGGTGGAACGAAGATTGCCAAAGGGCTTTTGACAAGATTAAAGAATATCTGCAAGAACCTCCAATCCTCATGCCGCCAGTTGAAGGAAGACCCCTGATTATGTACTTGACAGTATTGGAAGAATCAATGGGGTGTGTGCTGGGCCAACATGACGAGTCTGGTCGAAAAGAGTATGCAATATACTACCTAAGCAAAAAGTTTACCGACTGTGAACAGCGTTATTCACTGCTCGAGAAAACTTGCTGTGCTTTAGCGTGGGCTGCTCGCCGACTAAGGCAGTATATGTTGACCCACACTACCTTGTTAATCTCAAAAATGGACCCAGTCAAGTACATATTTGAGAAGCCAGCTCTTACCGGACGGGTTGCAAGATGGCAGATGATTCTCACAGAGTACGACATACAGTACACATCTCAGAAAGCTATCAAGGGGAGTGTACTATCTGAATATCTTGCTGAGCAACCCATCGATGATTACCAGCCAATGAGATTTGACTTCCCTGATGAAGACATCATGTTCATTAAAGCAAAAGATCACGAGGAGCCTATTCACACTGAAGGGCCCGACCCAGAAGAAGAATGGATCATGATGTTCGACGGGGCTGTTAACATGAATGGCCGTGGTGTTGGTGCAGTACTTATTACACCAAAAGGAGTTCACATGCCTTTCTCGGCAAAACTCACTTTCAACTGCACTAACAACGAAGCTGAATACGAAGCTTGCATTATGGGTCTTGAGGAAGCCATTGACCTCAGGATCAAGACATTGACCGTATTCGGGGATTCAGCTTTGGTAATCAATCAGACCAATGGAAAATGGTACACACACCAAGATCATCTGATACCTTATAGGGATTATACGAGAAGGTTACTGACTTTCTTCACAACAGTCAGACTTGAGTATATCCCTCGGGACGAGAATCAGTTTGCGGATGCCTTGGCTACCATTTCGTCCATGATCAAAGTTCAAACTGCCAGCCTTGTACCTCAGATTTCAGTATCGAGACTTGAGAGACCAGCATATGTATTTGTAGCGGAGGTTGTCAAAGATAACAAGCCTTGGTTCCACGACATCAAATGCTTCTTGGAGGATCAAGCATACCCACCTGGGGCATCTTCCAATGATAAGAAGACTCTGAGAAGGCTTGCTGGGAGTTTCTTTCTAAATACTGATGGGTCTTTGTACAAGAGGAACTTTGACATGGTACTCCTCAGATGTGTTGACAAGACGGAAGCAGATTTACTGATGCATGAAGTGCATGAAGGTTCTTTTGGTACCCATGCCGGAGGACATGCAATGGCTAAGAAGTTGTTAAGATCAGGCTATTATTGGATCACAATGGATGCAGACTGTTGTGCCTATGCCAGGAAATGCCACAAATGCCAGATCTACGCAGATAAAGTGCATGTACCTCCAAACCCCTTGAACATAATGTCTTCACCCTGGCCCTTTGCCATGTGGGGCATTGACATGATTGGCAAGATTGAGCCAACTGCTTCAAACGGCCACAGATTCATCCTGGTCGCCATCGACTATTTTACAAAGTGGGTTGAAGCAGCCTCATATGCAAACGTCACAAGGCAAGTGGTGGCCCGATTCCTAAAAAGAGACATCATCTGTCGGTATGGAGTGCCCGAGCGAATCATTACTGATAATGGTTCCAATCTAAACAACAAAATGATGGCAGAATTATGCCGGGACTTCAAGATCCAACATCACAATTCTTCTCCTTACAGACCAAAGATGAATGGCGCTGTTGAGGCAGCAAATAAGAATATCAAGAAGATTGTGCAAAAGATGGTAATCACCTACAGAGATTGGCATGAAATGTTGCCATTTGCCTTGCATGGGTACCGCACATCAATCAGGACATCCACTGGGGCAACGCCGTATCAGCTTGTATATGGTATGGAGGCAGTCCTACCAGTTGAAGTTGAATTACCCTCGCTACGGGTATTGATGGATGTTAAACTGAGTGAAGCAGAATGGGTTAGGTCCCGATACGAGCAACTGAGTCTGATCGAAGAGAAGAGATTGGCTGCAATCTGTCATGGACAGTTGTATCAGAAGAGAATGAAGAGAGCCTTCGATCAGAAGGTCAGGCAACGAGAGTACCAAGTGGGAGATCTTGTGCTGAAAAGAATCCTCCCTCCTCATACAGACCACAGGGGCAAATGGACTCCAAATTATGAAGGGCCATTCGTGGTGAAGAAAGTTTTCTCTGGTGGAGCACTGATGCTCAGCACCATGGATGGTGAAGACTTCCCGTCCCCTGTGAATTCAGATGCAGTTAAAAAATACTTCGCATAAAATGACCCGCTGGACATAAAAACAGAATGTAAGTCCAGGCAAAAATAGGGCATCCCGGCGAGTCAAAAACAGAATAAAAGACTCGGGCAAAAATAAGGGAAATAAACGAAAAATGTACACCCGCTGAGTTGAAAAGCCGCATTGGACAGCTCAGGCAAAAATGGGTATCTCGATGGATTGAAAACCCGAAAGGGCGATCCATGCAAAACAAGGGAATAAGCGAACAACTGCAGTCTGAATTCGTCTGTATCCCCTACAACTTGGTTAAGACTCAACAGAATCAAGCTCCGATCAGAATCAACTTTCTCCAGAAAGCAAGACGAGAAGAAGGTCATTGTCATGCGAGTCATAGCGGGAGGGGAAGCTCCTCAAAGCGTCATCAACACCGCCAGCACTTTATTTTTCAATTTGTAACAATCCCCTCATTTCAGGAGATATGTTTCTTTGACTGTATCTTGCCAATTCAGGGCACATGAATTAATAAAATCAGATTTTCAGTCATGTTTCGTTTTTATATTTATGTTTTGCAAAGAGTTGTCTGATATCTCTATAAATACAATTGCATAAGTACAGATGTTTTTCTCTAAAAAAATAAAATACATGCTCGCAGGGAATATACCTATTCTCGAAAGTACTTATCTCCTATGACAAGATTCAGTAAAGGACACCTCGGGATCTTTTGTATGTTTCCTTATCTTTGCAGGATTGCAGGTATCCAGAGCGCAACTTAGGGCATGCGAGGTATATCTCGGCAAGCTGGCAAATCAATAAAAGATGTCAGCATCCGAAATGCTCAAACCCCAGCTGGGTCCCGTATTATAAGGATATGTCAATCAGTGACCTATGTCCCCAAGCAGATACATCATTAGGTCTACCAATGATCTCATCCCCCAGCTGGGATGATCACTCCAAGCAGATCAGCCAGAGATCTTCGCAGCAACGGGATCCGAATCCCAGATCTGTGCCTCTTTGCATAATCATAGCATTCGCATCATATTCACCCCCTCAGAGCGTAGCATTCCGTTTAATACGGAGCATTACGGCAAAAATCAAATGCATAGCATAATCATAAGTCATGTGTGAATTGAACACGTGTAAATATTGACAGTCTGACGAAAAATCCCCGTCAGAGTCCCGGCAGAAGCAGTTGCCCTTCAAATCACAAACACCAGTATATACACCTTTTGGCACCCGTCCGTGTCATCTTTCCCCAGCAGGTTACTTGAATACACTTTACAAACAAGATCACCCATATTACAGATATTTTCTGACACCCGTCCGTGTCAAATCACCAGCAAAAGCCAAAGACATCCTCTTTGCACTCACATATACCTATACACAATCCTTGACACCCGTCCGTGTCATATCCCCAGCGTGGTCGCCTATACTTATATATACTTCTCTTGACATCCGTCCATGTCACCTTCCCCAGCACAGTAACCTAAACACTTTGTATATCAGATACTTGTTCATACTATACTCTTCTCCTTTTGGCACTCGTCCGTGTCACTCTCCCCAGCAGATAAACACTTACATTGCTCATACTCACTACTCAAGGTACAGATACTCGTCCGTATCCTGTATACATCATCACTCATATCCCCACAGATTCGACAGTAGTCCTTGTTCTTTGTTAACCCGTTGGTACTCGTCCGTACCATCATCTCAAAACATTGCGTCTAGTGTTTGTTTCTACATGATGCTCGTCCGCATCATAGTCTTAAGGATGCTCGTCCGCATCTTTAATCCATACACCGCGTCAAACACTTATGTCTTCTTGAATATAGATACTCGTCCATGTCTATTATTCCTCAGAAGAGTCCTTTCAGATACAACACTCGTCCATGTTCCTTGTTAACCAGTTGATACTCGTCCGTATCATCATCTCTGAACATGTGTCAGTTTGTTTCTACTTGATACTCGTCCGTATCATAGTCTTAAAGATGCTCGTCCGCATCTTTAATTTATACACAATACCAAACACTTATACCTTTTGTTTCTTGGATGTAAACGCTCGTCTGTGTTTACCACATCCCCAGTAGATCACCAACAAAGCATTTTCTTCTTATCTGACACTCGTCCTGTGTCATGATAACCCTGAGAGCAGCCGTACCCTGCTGAGTGGTCGTCCTCCACTTCTTGATGGTCGTCCTCCATCATGCTCATCCGATGGCCGTCCCCATCGTTGATATTTAGCAGCCGTCCCCTGCTAGGTGGTCGTCCTCCACCCTTTGATGATCGTCCTTCATCACTTTATCCAATGGTCGTCCCCATTGTTGATTTTGGTTATCTAACACTCGTCCTGTGTTATGGCAAACCTTGAGAGCAGCCGTACCCTGCTGAGTGGTCGTCCTCCACTTCTTGATGGTCGTCCTCCATCATGCTCGTCCGATGGCCGTCCCCATCGTTGACCTTTTATCCGGCATTCGTCCTGTGTCGTGATATTTTCGGCAGCCGTACCCTGCCAGGTGGTCGTCCTCCACCTTTGATGGCCGTCCCCATCATATTTCTTTTATCCCCAACAGAGCAGCCGTCCCCTGCTAAGTGATCGTCCTTCACTTTTGATGGCCGTACCCCATCATCTGTTTTATTCCATTTATTCTTTAACCCGATGGCCGTCCCCGTCGTGGTCCCTTTTCCTTTTTAGCCCGATGGCCGTCCCCATCGTTGGTTACTTTACCTTTTTGAACTTGATGGCCGTCCCCGTCATGTTTCATTAAATCCCCAGAGAACTTTACAGCTTTATGGCCGTCCCCATCATGATATCTTATTTTCCCCAGCTAGTCGGCCGTCCCCGTCTCAGCTTTACCTTTTATTCCCAGCATGTCGGCCGTCCCCGTCATCGCTTTACTTCACGCACTTCTCCCAGCATGTCGGCCGTCCCCGTCATTGCTAGTTACCCAGCAGTCGTCCTCTGCTCGACGGTCGCCCTCCGTCGCCCGCACCTTACAATATACTTTATTTTCTTATACAATCTATATCCCTTTTCTTCTTCATTCTGTGAGTGCAAATTTTGGACTGTCTTTGGTATTCAACCACAAGTTATCTTGTTTGCCTGTTAAGCCGCTGCTTACATCCTGCACAGCTAACTCATGTTTGAATAGGGGCAGCTGTAAACACCCCAAATTTGCCCTCACCCATTCACATCATGACTTGTGATCATCTCATATGCATATACACAATCATGTCATCTCACATCTCATTTTTGAACCACTGGATAATTTCTAAGGCATCTGCACCTAGGGTTTGTGATCTGAGCAACCTCAGGGCATCTTGAGCCATTTCAAAGGCCACCAATCAACTCAAAGGGGTCCATGTGTGTTCATACATCATATTCCATCTCCTCAAAGTCAAAATTGCAGAGGAATCACAAGAACTAGGGTTTGGTTGGATGCAGAGCCAGGATGAACTACACAGTTGACTGAAAATTAGGGTTTTGGTTTCAGAGGCCATAACTCCAAATTTTTTGGTCATTCTTGTTTCCATTGATCTCTATATGGTATAGGGAGTATGCATATCAATTTTCATGAAGAAATTCCATGGGGAAGTCATCTGATCAAAGGTTGACTTTTCAGACAAGTCAGTGCAAAATCAGGGCATCTGAGGCCCCCAATGACCCAACCAATGGGTGATCTTCATCATTTTGAGTGTATATGATCTTTATTTGATCATGGAAGAAGTTTGAAGTTCATAAAAATCAAGAATTTAGGGTTTTTGCAAAAGTTGACTTTTTGGGTTTTGTTGACTTTTCAAGAATGCATCCTTTTAGGTCAATTTTCAAGCTTTGATTTATGATCCAAAAAGGCTTCAAATGGAAAAACTTTGGTCATGAAAGTTGTAGATCTCATCTTTCCCTTTTCAAAAAGTATGAGAACATGATCTAACTCCTCATGGATCAAAAGTTATGGCCATGCAAAGTTGCCAAAAATCATTGTTTTTCAAGTTATGCACCAAGTGGAAATTTTGCTAAGTCTTGAATCAATGCATGATTGCTGCCTCAAATTCATGTCAAACCAGCATGTGAATGTTCTCTAAGTCACAAAATCAGAAATGGACCAAGTTTGCTCATGGTTTGGTTCATGTAACAAGGCATTTCCATGGAAAACCATAAAGCTAGCCCACTTGCATTTTCACTCATGACTACTTCACCAACTTATGACATTGGCTGCTGACTTTGGGCTAGCCTCTCCCTCACCTTTTGCTGCACCAGCACCCAACTTGTACTTGCCTAGTATCATGCCATGCCCTATCTTACACAAAAGTGGTTTTTGAGCAAAAGTTGATCTACCAATCCATAAAGTACAAGTCACATCTCACAGCCACTTGCATTAGTTTATTCATTCATTTTGCTGGCCATATCACTAAGAGACCAAGGCTGAAGACAAACATTTTCAACACATATACAAAAAACACCCCAACTTGCAACTTCCTTCGAATTCCATTACACAGCCTGCAAACACCCAAACCTTTGCCTCCATTCATCTCACCTTGATCTATAGAACAAAAAGCACCAAGAAACAAAGCCAAAAACACCCTGAATCCCCATCTGCCATAGCTCACCTTCATGCTGCAGATTCTATCGAATCTCTCTCTACAAGCCACAAACACATCAACCAACACCACAAGCCTTCTCAACACACCTCATAGATCATAAACAACCCCTCTTCACAGCCTGGAAGTGCCAAGAACTCATCTGCCATTGTTGACTGAGCATAAGCAGTTCTCTTCGAAACTCATCATCCAACAAATATAAATTCCATTTGAGCATTCAAGCAACTTTGGGGGACCAAGAGGAGCAGATTGAGCAAGGAGAGGAGGCCTGAAAGTTCCAAAATCAGAGGTTGCAAATCTCAGGTAGCTCCAAATTAATTTTTCCAGAAATCAATTTGATTGTTACAAACTTGTTCTTTATACTCTCCTGATCATGCTGATGCTTTTGGTTTTTGAAATGGACATGTTTTGAGAATTTAATTTCAGTTTGAAGCTTACGAACCCTAGAACTTAGTTGCTTCGATTCAGCTTGTTTAGGTTAGATAAATTTGTTTTGAGAGAGGGGTTTAGTTCGTGAGGTGTTGGAGATCATTTCCCATAGCTTAGTTTTCATTTATTTTACGTTTTGAGAGATTTTGAAGATTTTCAGGTGACCCTCTGGCCGGAGAAGATGACCGGAGGTCTTCTCCGGCCACCTGAATGTGATTAGGGTTTAATCCCATAATTAATGACAGTTTGAATTTTGGCCGTTGATACGCGCTGACTTGTTGACTTCCCTCTCAATTCAATGGCCCAGATCCTTTCCATTAGCCCTAATCCCTCTCATTAATTTAATTAATTTTTATTTAAGTTAATTTGATCAGATTGCATCCTGGCCTTCAATTCACGCGCGCAGTCAACACATTTGAACCAAGGATCAATCCTGGCCCCTCATTCCTTTGACTTTGCATTTTATTTGATTTTTATTCATTTTTATTTCATTTAACTTGCAAATTTATTTTAAAATAGTTAAAAAATCATAAAAATTATGAAACTTTTTCTTTAAGGTTTTATTAATTTTTATGATCCAAAAACATTTTTATTTTATTTTTTATCACTGAAAAAAGTATTTTTAAATATTTAAAAGTTTATTTTTAATTGATTAATGAGAATTAATTAATTAAAAATACTTTTAGGTATTTAAAAATTACAAAAAAATTCATGAAATGTTCTAAGACATTTAGAAACATTGTCCAACCTTCAAACCAAATTTCTTTTTTGATCTTGATGTATTTTGAGAATTTTTCATTGAATTAAATCCTATTTTGTGCATTATTTTGATCATAAGTTTAAAAATTCATTTCTGCCAATTGGTAAAGGTTGAGACATTGATTCTTTTTGCATTGTTTTCCATTTGACATGAACTTTCAAAGATAAAAAGGCCATGATTTGATCTTTCATTCTCTAATAGATTGGCATTTCTTTTGTTACAAACCCTAAAAAACCCTAATAACTTGTAAAAATCATAACTTGAGATTGGTAAAGAGTTGAGAGTTCCCCTTTGGGCAGTGATTCATTATAGGTCTAGGGTTTCTTTGGGTGCCATTTTCCATTTTTTATATTAGGGTTTGCTTCTGTTTTTGGTTTGTGTGTGATGTTTGATCCATGAACCCTAATTTGGGCTTTCCCTTTGCATCATTCTTGCATTTCCTTGCATAATTTGACTTGCCATTGCATTTTGTGCATTCTTATGATTCATTTGACATCTTAAGACATGTATGAAGCATCATTGATCATTGCATCACATGTTTGCCATGTCATTTGCCTTGCATGATCCATAACATTCCATGCTTATTCATGCTCCTTAGTTTGCACCATTTGCACTCATAATCTTGCATGAACATTTCTTTGTCTTGTACCATGTTTGCAACACCTCATAACATCATAATCATCATGTGTATGCTTCTGGTTTGGCCTAGCATCATACCATTTCATCTCATCTTGCATTGCATTGCATTTTTTCTCTAACATTTCAGGAGGTAAGTAAACTTGAGAAGTGAATTTGCCTTCACTTCTCATAACTTTTCTTCTCATCTTCTTTTGCATACCTTGCTGCATTCTTACTTGTGTTTGAGTTTGGGCTTGCTCATACTTTCTCCCCCCACTTTCTTTCTTCAAGTGACTTGACTTCTTGAATGAAGCAAGTCACTTTGCTTCTCTTGATCTTGTTCATCTGCTTCCTGGTGGTTCATCTGAAGATTGTTCTTGAAAACCTCACAAACATTAGGACCAACCAAGCATGATAATGAATTAGGGTTTTGATTAGTCTCCCCCATAGTTTTTACCTTTGTGTCTCTCCTTGAGTCATCTCTTCTCACCTCATAATCAGGGATTAAACCCTCAAGGCTTTAAGACTTTGTGATTAAGATCATGCCTGCATCCTTCTTTTAGGATGGAGTGTATAACTTTAATCCTAAGTCTTGGACCCTTAAGGTGTTGAAATCTTTTAGTTAATCCATCTAATAATCATCAAGACATCACACTTGTAACTTGGGCCTTGCATTAGGGTTCTAATTCTTCCTTAATTGGTTAAGAAGGACTAACCCTAAAGTTAATGGACAAGTCCCCCTCAAGTTGTCTTACAAATCATAAAAAACACTTCATTATCAAATCCATCTAATAAAATCCATCTAATAAAGGTTTGTTTTGTCATGAGTTTAATCCCTAATCATGGATTAAGCTGAGGAGCTTTCCTCAGTTTAAACATTCTCATCTATTATCCTTCTTTTAGGATGGTGTAATGAGTCTGTTAAATCCCTGATTATGGCTTAACCTCATTACTCAACACTAAACAAAAACACCAAAAACATCTAAATAATCACAAGTAGGTTAATGATCTTAACCCTACATCAAAGGTGATTAAGTGTGAGAATCTGACTTCACACTTAAGGTAATTCTCATTACCCCTAATCAGAGGGATGATGTGATGAGTTTACCAAGTCCATTGATTTAGGTTTAAGCTCATTATCTTATGACAAACTCCAAAAAGAAATAAAAGACTGAAAACTCAAAAAAACAAACAATAATCGTCTCCTCCGGGATTCTTTTCTCATCACCTTCACTCATAACCGAGAACTCGCTTCTTCCGTCTAATGCAAGACAGTTAGCATCTGTGCCAGACAGATCATACACTTGAGCATAGACTGCAAGCAGTTCACAAGTCAATCTATTTATCAGTCTCTTTGGGTCGAACTACGGTGTTCTGACTTCCTCATTGCACGAGAGGATACGTAGGCATAACTTAACAGTTATCGAACAAAAGTCTCTGTACATTCCCCCTCCTTCCAGCTTCATTCTTCTTAGCCTCATGATCTTGAGCATTTCACTCTGTTCTTACACTGACACTTTCATACTTCACATCACTTATACACTTTACACTGACACCTGTACATCCTTCCAGCTCTTTCATGCACAGGTTGCACTGACACTACCCCTTTAAAACACAAATCTTTTAAGCGTGGATCCCGTCGAGTACGACGGACAATCTGGGTGCTAATACCTTCCCAGGTTGTAACCAACCCCCTTTCTCAGTCTCTCTGGTTCGCAAACCGTCTTATCCATCTTTTTCTAGGCCTATGCAGCATTGCCTTTCCTCCGGGATAAAAATGCCTAGCTGGCGACTCTTTTCATCTCCAGTGAGTTCACGGCTGTGTGTTCTCACTGTTCCCCTCGCCGACCGTTCGCGTCTGTACCTTCATCTGATCCATTTTCATTTGTCGGGAGCGACAAAGCCATGGTGTGAATGGGTGAGGGAAAATTTGGGGTGTTTACAGGCGCGAATACAATAGTCTTGAAGTCAATCGGATTCGGGCCCTTGTATTTACCCCTGCCACTGAAAGACTTGCAATCTTCAATTAAAAGGCCAGGTGCCCCAGAATGGTAATCATACTCGGAATTGAAACCCCAAAGGAAGCTTTGTCGGAGATGATCCTGATACGGCTAGTTCAACCAATTTGAATCTAAGCAAATGAGGAAACTTGTTGCGTGTAAGACCTCAGAATATGATCAAACTTCTTCTCGAGTTGTTCTTGCCTTTACCCATATACTCTGCCCCTTGGATTCTCTTGGGAAGCTGAGGTTGGATGCTGACAAACGACATATGGGGGGAAGAGGTTGATAATAAATTTGATAAATAAGGTTGCTCGGAAAGATCTTGCACGATCCCCTACCTACGTATCTCCATCGACCAATGGAGAATCAGAGCAGCGTAGTTCCCCTCACTAGGGATGAAAATAGCTTCATTCAGAACTTCCATAACCAAGCTCATCTGAGTCTTCATCTGGTTGACTTCCTCTTATAGCAATTTCTGATTCTGAAATAAAGCTTGCACATGTGCTCCGAATTGCCCCAGCTGGGTCTTCATTTGCTCACCTCCGCCCGGAGTTATACCTTGATATTTTTATTCAAGTTGTCCATTCTGATGAGAAATCAAATCAGGAAAATAATTTGTCTCTGAACACCTGTCAAGAATGCAAGGATGTATGCAAATGTCATGTTCAGTTATTTCTAAGGAATCTATCTGCCTTGATTCAAGTTTTGATATAGAAAAATCCAACAACATGATTCAGATATGTGATCCTCGGAAATAATTGAACATGTGTGCAGAAATGCTATGATCTCGTGTATGCAACAGGAATGTGATAAATGGACTGATGTTGGCGCCGATGTTGAGCAATGAGTCAAGTGTCTGAATAGAACCATAATAGCAGCACCATATATGTATAAAACTCCATAACTGAGAACCCAATAACTGTAGAACTGGATCACATAGTTGAACAATCACTGATGGTGTTGAAGCTGAACAACGAGCCAAGCGTCTGTGGAGAGTCATAATAACAGTCACAATATCATGGTCACAATGGTAATCATAATAACATTTTCTCTGAATAGAAATCCCGGATCTTTGAATCAAAGAACCATAGAATACTGAACAATACTGACAAAGTGGGTATGTTGAAGTTTAGGTTTCCTGCAAACCTGTAAAACCCCTCCCAATCTCACGGATGTTCTACTCGGGTCAACATCACGGACTCTCAAAGCCAAATAGCAATAATACGTTCACCATTTCCGAGAAATGGCTCATGACCAAATCAGAGAATCGGTTTGGCATTATGTACTACTCAGGGAGGCCTCAGCTGAGTCCAAGGAAACAAGCATCCCTCATCGGTCCCCAGCTTCAAGCACTGAATCGAGAAACAATAGTACATTCATCCCGCAGGGTACAATACTATCGTCATACGAATAGTTTGCCTTAACTGGATTCCTATGAGATAACCAGGCCATCCAATGCGAGTTCCAAGTGGGCCCTCGAAAGCGAGTGGGTTTGCCAACAAATGTGGTCTGCCACTGTCATCACTGGAGAAGGATGTTTCCACAAAGGTTCTCAATGAACGGTTCCTTGACTGCACATAACTATCAAGGTAGCGTATTAACCCATAAAGATTCCGGTATCAATACATTCCTGAGAAGGTCGCAAATCAAGGTGTGGAACTGACTACTACCAACATAGCAAGATGCCATGTAGCCAAAGTGGAACCACTCTAAGTCATAGGGTGCACTCGAGACCCGGTTACGAGCTTATCTCACAGTAACCCCATCCCACAGAAAAAATGAAAACCAGCACAGCCAGACAGTCCAATATAATATGATGCATGGAAAATAAATACTGAAAGCAATAAACAAACGCTGTAAAGTAAAGCTGTAAAGTAAAAACTGTAAATAAAAATAGTAAAGCTAAACTAAAGCACACAACAACAAATAGATAGACAACCAAAGAAACAAAACCAAACAGGCGCTAGGATTGACTCTACGAGGGAAACCAGAGATTCTGGGTTCGATCCCCAGCAGAGTCGCCATATTTCGCTCCCGAGATTTTTATCCTAGTACAAACGCGAAAGTGGCTCGGAAAAGGTAGAGTCGCCAGCCATACATTTTTATCCCAAAGGAATGGGAAAGGTAATTTTGCACAAACCTAAGGAAGAAGGAAAAGACAAGGTCCTGCGAACCAAAGATCTGAGTTCGGGAGTTGGTTACGACCTGGGAAGGTATTAGCACCCAGATCGTCCGCCGTACCCGACGGGATCCACGCTTGCTTGTTTTGTTTCAAAGGGTAAAAAGAATATAACTGCTGCTGAATAAAATAGCTAACTGGAATGAGAATGAGAAATGAGAAGGGGAATTGGAAAAGAGATGGAAAGAAAGGGGGAAATGTGAGGAAAATAAAGAATGTGCTCGAACGGGCCATAACCTGCTGCCTACGTACCTCATCGGGATAATGAGGATCAGAGTCGACGTAGTTCTGCTAACTAAGGCGGGAACTATTTGTTCGTGTTTTTTATGGCTTGAACTGCATATGTATATGCTAAGGTATTGCAGGCTCGTCTGGTACAAGTTCATTTACCGTCTTGCATGCGAGACAAGTCATCGCGAGTTCGCGTTGTGAGTGAATGAGATGAGAAAAGAAGTTCCCGCAGGATAGTCGCTTATTATTTGTTTTTGTCTTTTATGAGAAATGTCTTGAACTTGTTTGTGAACGTTCTCATACTAAGACCTATCCATCGTGGTAAATACTTACACCTCGCCCCGAAACAGGACGTGTATAAGTACTCCGCAACAAAGTCTCATGGTGTATAAGAATATTCAACCTTGATTAAGTATTTTATTATTTTCTTTGTGAGGTGAGAAAGAAGGACTCAAGTGGAAAAAGGTAAAAACTAAGGGACTAAGACACAAACCTAAGTTAGTTATTATATTCAAAAGGTTATCCTAATGGTTTGTGAGGTTTTCTAATCCTAATGAAGAAAGGAGAAGAAGAAAAGAGGCTTAGAACTCAACTTACTTCCTAAGGAAGTTAAGTTGTTCTAAGAAAAGGGAAAGCCTAAGAGCAAAGAACAAGGTGCTAAGGAAAACACAATTATAATGCATAAGAGATGGTAATGAAGTGATTCTTACCTCAATCTTCCCCCTACAAAACAAAAGTTAGCATGACAATGCATATTGAAAGTAAAATCAAAGCATAAAAGTGATTAAGTACCATAAACGTCCTAGAATGGAACTAGGGTTCAAAATAAGACCTAAGTCTAATGATGAAGGTACCTAAAGGTTACATGACTTATAAAGTTAGTAGCTACATGCTATAGGTCCCTAAGTATGCTAGGATACCTCACAAGATCAAACTATGTCAAACTATGTACAAAAAGTTCACCTAAGTTCACCTAAATGCAAGTTAAGGCTCATGGATGAAGTATGAATGCATATGGCTTACAAACATGAATTAATACATTAAATGAGTATCAAATTAAGTAGTGAATGCTTATGAATATAGATGAATGAATATACAATCATGGATGCAATGGCTTAAGCATATGGAGCAAGGAGAAGAAGATGTGAGAACAAATGAGCAAACATCGCATAAGATCGCAAATGACGCAAGTTAAAGATGAATGAAATGTGAATATGCATGAAATGATTATGGGTCAGTAGCATACAAAATATGAGATGCATTTAGAATTCATGAATAGGCATTAATGATTCCACATAATTCATGTTAACAATTAGAGGAGAATAGGAATGAGTTTAAGGCAAAATTAGTTCAAGTAAAGATGCACTTTGAAACACCAAAACAAACCAAATGAGCATGGTTAAAAAAGTGGACTATAACTGGAATTAAGGACCTAAAAGTGACATATAATTAACTCCTAAAATTTACCAAAAGGTTCCTCAAGCAAATGGAATGAATGCCTTCCTAATATCTAGGGTATGTGACACATAAACACATGAATCAACCTAGGATCTAGGTGACATGGAAAAATAGAAAAAAGGCTTTAAAAATTATGAAATTAAATACCTGTAATTATATAGTCATTATCTCACATGGTCTAAAAGGATTCCACAAAATTATGCACCAAAGTGCCAAAACAATTACTTAACGATTGGTATAGTAAGGCATGATCGCCGAAAAACACCTCCACAAAGTGGATCAAAAAGGGCATCTAAAATTATGAAAAAAAGTGCCTAATGAGCATCAAAATGTCACAAATTACAGTGGTTAATCACACAAAAAATAGGTCTCACACCTATGGGGAAAAATTGTTTTCGGTCTCTTGTGTCAAAATCCTCCGTTTTGGGACAACTTGTGATCTAAAATCCAAATTAATTATTAAAACCACCCAAATCTGGAAACAAAAATAATGAAAAATTAATTAAGAGGATGAGGACCACTCATGAATTTTTCCAGAATGTTATCCCACCTAAAAGTTTTTTTAATAATTGCGACGAAACGGGCAAAAAAGTGGATTTTAAGGGGAAGTGAAAGGAAGCGATCCTAATGGTTCGTAACCTAATCCCTATGCTCCGAAATCGATACATATCATCTAAAATCACAAATAAATCCAGTGCCTCAGGTGGGAGGGCCCAATATGCACCTTAAGTTATATGATCCTAAGCCGCATAAGACCAAAACGATGCTTAAAAGCCGAAAACGTCGGAATTACTTACTTGACTGAAGTGACGATTCTTCATAAAAGAAATCTGAAAAAACTCCGAGCAAGGTCTTGTAGTCTCCTATGAGCAAAATAAATGCTCATCTTCCATAATCAATTCGTGAAGATCCACCATAATCGAAATCGATCCAATATCGATCAAAAAACACTTATGAACACTTTAATTCAAAATTAGTACTAAACATAATTAAAATATAAAATAACAAAAATTCTAACTGAAATTTACAAGAAAAAATGGATTAAGTATTAATTCACAAAAATTAATTAACAAAAAAATTTCATTAACTATTTTTTACCAATAAAATCAATTAACAAATTAAACAAACAAAAATGAGAGCAAAAAGAGGTGTAACAGGAAACACAGGGTACCAATAGCCCAAACAATGGCCTGAAGCCCATATCTCAACATAAAAAAATAATCTTCACAGGGAAGGGTTTGGATAGTGAAATCAGGGATGTGGATAGTGTTTCCATGGGCTGAAGCCCAATTCAAAAGGAGAAGTCCGCATGTGGGGGTTGGTTTAGCAAACTAGGGGGTGTGAAGAGAGGTTTCGTGGGGCTTGAGCCCAATACCCAAAGGGTAAGCTACAGGGGAGGTGAGATAGAAATTTGGAGAGTTTGGATAGAGAAATTCTTGGCCCGACCCAGTTGTATGGTTAACCTAAAAACTTAAGAGGCAAAGTTTTTTTTCAAACCCTAAAGCACATTCTCATTCTCCTTCTTCTTCCTCTGCACATATGCCGCCGCCGTCTTCATATCCTCACCCTCTCTCTCTGAAATTCCCGCTGGTGTAGGACAACAAAATCTCCCGTAGTTCCTCCTTTCTCTTTATCTTAACAAGACAAACACCCCCTTTCGATTCTTTTCCTCCGTCCGTTGCTGTGGAGGCTGCCTAATCACCGTCACGTTTACACCTCTTTTGACCACCGATAATCCTATGATTTCACATGCCGTCACCAACTCCACATCGAGACATCACCCACGCAAAGCAAGATCCTCTATGAATTGCACAACACCGATTCCTAGGAGATGAAACCGCCATCGATTCGCTCTGATCCTCAATCGAAGCTCGCCGTCAAAGAAAAAATACCTTCGTCGTCGAAGAGCCACCTCCTTGACATCTTCTCCTCTCGCACCCTCCGTCTCAGTTCTCTTCGTTACGACCTCAGCCTTGCGCCTCCGACACCATCTCTTCTCTCTTTGACTTCGGTGCCACTATCATGCTTCGTCTTACTTCTCTTTCGCGACGCCATGACTGACGATGTACGACTTCCTCTCTTTGCAAATCGAAATCCACACCGCCGAGCATATGATCTACACAAGACTCGGAACAAGAAATGCCTTCGCGCAACACTTGTGGTGATGGTGATGCGCTTCTGAGATCATCGTCAGGATTCACTCTATTGCGGTCGCGCAAAGAGAAAACGACGACGCGAAGATAGGTCTGAACCAATGTACTTCTCCTTGTTTCTTCTTACGATTCTGAATTGTTTCTCTGATTTGAACCGTTACAAATCACAAATCATTATTGTTGGAGATTTTACCGTGCGAGTTGCTTGATTTGAAGCTGTTCTTGATGCGTTTTCTTTGTGATTTTGCAGGTTGTTGATTGAAGATTCTTGAACTGTGAATTGTGGTTCATGTTGTAATTGTTGCTTTGATGAGATTGACAAAGAAGATCCGAAGAGGAGTTGAGGAAGTTCTGATGATGCTTCAAACATGATAAAGATGGATCCTGATTTCGCGGCTCAGGTAAGTACGACTCTTCTTCGTCGTGTTCAGATCGATTCCATTTCTTCCTCTTCGAGTTCTCTTGTCTCTCACTGAATACCATCGTTGCTAATTCTTGTTGAAGTAGGATCTTATGTTGATGCAATTGTTTATTACCGATGAAGATGATGATTGATCAAGGTTGAAGAGTCCCGAATATTGCTGAAGTTTTGGAATCCCTGCGTATCTGTTCTTGCAGGTTTGTTCTTGAAGCATGAGGATTGCAGAACAATCGATAAAGATTGATGAAGGTTGAAGGGTCTTGGTTGAGACTGATCCGATATGATTAATGAGGATGCGGATTGCGGAAGTTTGTTGAAGAATTCAAGAGTGAAGATGGAAAATGCAGTTGCGGTTTTGGATCTGGAGCTGAGGGATTGAGAGAGGTTACAGTTGGAGATGGTTGAGGATTTTCAGAATCGGATGAAGATGATGTGAAGGGCCTGGGGGTTTTTGTGATGAAGATTATTGGGATAATCAGATTGAGTGATTTGTTTCAAATGAATGGATGCAAGTTTTTTTTCGAATAAATGGAGGAAAAGAGGTTTTAAAATGGTTATTACGAATAAAACTAAAAAAATGAATGATGATTTAAATTTAGAAATAGGTATGGATAAAATGGACAACAGGATTTATGTCTTAGAAAAGACACGGGCTACAAAAACAGGGTGAACCATGGAACTGAGCGTCAAGAATAAATTCGACAACTTCTTTCCGAATAAACCAAAACAATGCACTTTTCCTTATCTCAAATCAAACCTTTGAGCAAAAACCATTTCTCTAGAACTATGATGCCATGATGAATCCAAAAATCGATAATCCCTGAACCATGCCTACTTTTAATCATTTGAAAATGTCACACTTGAATGAATACTTCACAAAGTAAACCTGGGTCAACAACCTTGATGATGAATAGTCGTCGTGAATGAAGTCCACGAGGATCACTGAATCAGGGAAATAAACCCTAATTAAACGGCAAGGTCATAATAAGATGAAATTATTGATGGCCACATAACCCAAAATTTGAATTCATCGGATAACCATCATAGGGAGTGAAGCCCTAATTCCATAGTCCATGAGACAAACTCCAGTGAAGTTGAATCCACAAACTAATGGAATGACCTGGATCTTCAGAGGGTATTGATCTCATGCTTGAGGAATCCATGAAATGTATGATTATGATGTTATGACCTAATGGAGAAATGCAGATGAATGCGAAGCGTAAAGCCAATTGAGATAAAAAGAATGAGGGCAAATTTCTAAGTATTACAGTTGCCCCTATTCAATCATCTGCAAGCCTGAACGGATAATTGCAAAATCTTTTATACGTTCAAGGTATGGAGTGATTGAATACTCGAATAAAACCTGGGAATTTGAACTCAGGATAACAAAAATGCCATCTGTCCATTATTATTTATATATTTTCCGTTTTGACCTCTGAATAGGTAGCAGAGATAGAACCAAGTGGAACAGAATCAATGCCAAAAAACCTGCATTGTGAATATTGAGCGAATCAAAGCCACAACGAGGGTGCCTGTTGGCGAAACAGGGCTTAACGCGACCATCAGCGAAACAGAAACTCATCAATACGACTGCTGGGCAGGACCAAACCACAAAGAAAAACACGCGACTGCTGGGCAGGACCAAAATCGTGTTTGTGTTTGGCTGACTTTTAGGGCTTGGCAATGGGTGGTTTTGATCCCTGAGTCATTTTGAGATGAATGGTGGAAAAATATTTTTTAGGTTTGATGCTTGTGCAGTGTGTTTCGAAGATGGTGGAAATTTTTTTCTTGTGTATGGTTCTGAGCTCTAAGATGATATGAAAAGGCTTGCTTGGGGCATGCATGTGAAGTCCTGATTGGTCCAGAGAGTGGTTGTGGCATAGTGTGATTGGAATGGGTGATTTTGCAAAAATGTCAACTTTGGTGTACATGAGTTATGGGCCATGGTAGGAGTTGTTCAAGGGCATGTTTGGCCTCAGCTTGGTTCAAGGAGAGCCATGGGATTCATTTTATGCAGCTGGCACAAGTGGAAGCATGGCTGCAAGAGATTTTGCAAGGTTTATGCATTTTGGCCCTTTTGAGATATCTTGAAGTGCAAGGCATGAAAACACATGATTTTTGGGCCAATTCTGATCAAAATGATGGTATGATGTTTAGATATGCATTAGAGGTCATGAAATGGCTTGGCAAGTGGTTTTGCAAAAAATCCTCTTTGGTGTATTCTTGAAAAGTATAGGATTTTTGCCAACTTTGAAGGATCATAACTTGAGTTCCATAATGAATTAGAACATGTTATTTTACTTTTTAAAAAGGGAAAGACCTAATCTACAACTTTCATGATCAACACTTTTTCATTTGAAGCATTTTTGGTTGAGAAAGAGGATGTTGAAGAACTTTCCCAAAATGGAAAGTTTCCATTACAAGTCATTTCCATTTTTGGCAACTTTTGGTTTAGCTCAAATTTCTTCAATTTTGTGAACTTCCAAGCACTTCAATGATCAAATGAAGATCATATAACTTCAATTTGATGAAAATACCCCTTTGGTCCCATTGTTGGGGGCCTCAGATGCCCTGATTTTGCTCTGACTTGCTAAAGAAGTTACCCAGTGAACAAATGACTTCCACAATGAATTTCTTCATAAAACTTGGTACACATGATCCTTATGACATATTAAGAACATTAGAAACAAGAATGGCCCAAAAATTTGGAGTTAAGGCCTCTGAAACCAAAACCCTAATTTTGGTCATCTGTGTAGTGAAAACCCTAGCTATGCTTCCATGTTTTCCCAGTTTTTGTGATTTCTTGACTTCCTTGAACTTTGAGGGATATAATATGATAATAGAACACATGGACCCTCTTGGAATGCTTAGAGGCCTTTGGAGTGGCTCATATGGATCCTTGGATTGCTCAGATCACAAACCCTAGATGCAGATGAACTTGAACTATACAGTGGAACAAAATGCAATATGAGACGGTATGCCTATACTAATGCAACAAATGAAAGATCACAACCCAATGATGTGGAATTAGTGAGGGAAAATTTGGGGTGTTTATAGCTGCCCCTATTCAAACATGAGTTAGCTGTGCAGGGTGTAAGCGCCTAGCTTAACAGACAAACAAGATAACTTGTGGTTGAATACCAAAGACAGTCCATAATTTGCACTCACTGGGGAGAAGAAGAAAAGGGATATAAATTGTAAAAGGAATTATAGTATGATTATCAAATGAAGGCGATGGAGGACGACCATTGAGCAGAGGACGACTGTTGGGGATAAAGCGGTAAGCAAAAGCAATGACGGGGATGGCCGGCAAGCTGGGAAGATAAAGAGACCACGACGGGGACGGCCATCGGGTAAAGGAACAAGATTCTCTGGGGATTAAAGTAACGACAATGATTGGGACGCCCATCAGGTTTGCAAAGTAAAGTAAGCAACGATGGGGACGACCATCGGATTCAAAGAATAAATGCAATATTGATGAGTGACGGTCATCAAAGGTGAAGGACGATAACCTAGCAGGGGACGGCTGCTCTTTATCACAACATAGGACGATTGTCGGATAGAGAAAAGGTCGACGATGGGTGTAACACCCAAAATTTTCCCTCTGGTTTTTCTTCTTTTGTTTGCTTTTCGTTTTGCATTCATATGCATTCTCATTAGATCCTTTGCATCCATATCATTTGCACAAGAACTTGAGACATGGGATCAATGTCATATGGGGATTAGGTTTTTACACCTTATTTTCAATTTATCAAGAGAATTCAAGGTTTTAGTTATGTAGCCATAAATGATATAAATTTCTTATGCTCCTATCACTCGATTAGGGTTTATTTCCCTGATTAAGTGGTCTTCGAGGATTTCACGTCTGAAGACTATTCACGGACGCCTCTGGCCCATTATCAGCAGTGAAGTGTGAATTATGGATCTTTTCTTCATCAAGTTACAAGGCTATTCACCTCTTCTCAACATCTTAGGCTATTCTTCTTTCTCAATACCTCAAAAGCTCTTATTCAAATTCAAGTGTGTTTATTTGGTCACAATCCAATTTAGATGGATGTTTGATTTAATCTTGGTTAAACTATAAGGAGTTTGTTTCAGTTCAAGTTATATGTTTCAAGGGTTGATTTCTCAGTCAATGTGCTTCCACGATCAAATTGTTGTGTGTGGAATTTTCATGTTATCAAGCATGGGGACATGGTTTAGTTGTTGCTTATTCATTGGGCCAGGAGTGGTTCATTCACTTTAAACAAATATCACGGGGAAAAGTTCGAGTGTAATTGTTGGGTCAAATTTAGTCAGGGTGTGTGGAAATCTATTCAAGTTCATCATCATTCAAATCATTTGTTAATACCAATATCAATTCCTATTTCCTAACCCATTTTTCTAACCATTTGTCCATTTTCACAATTTACATTCGTTCAAAACAATTTCACCTCCAGTCCACGTTTCGATTCCACGAACTATCTTAAAGTCTAGGTCCATTTTCCTAACAAATATTCCTTTTTTGTAGAGCCATTTATCATATTCCAATTCATAAGATTCATGTACATTTTGTTTAGAATTTTAATCAACTTTAATCCATGTCACATAGTCATACAAATAATGTAAAAAGTTTATTACACCAAGAGTTCATATGTACTACAAAGTTACATCATGAAAATTACAAAGAAAACATATAGAACACAATTTACTACATCCACACGCATGTCAATGTTCATTCACAACCCTCCACCAATTTGAAAACCCGGCCCACCTTAATATCAATACAAAGAATAAAGAAGTGTTGACCTAACAATAAAGAGAAGCGGTGAAACCTAGACTGAAAAAAAGAGGGAAAACGGCGCATCATTAGTATCCACACTATTCACACATATAGCCATATCATATTTCTACCTTCCAGGTTTTCACATTATCAATACCCATGTAGAACCCTCACCATTTAAAGGAAAAATATAACGTTTCTTTCTTCTTCTTCGCTTTGTTTTCCACTGTATATTTCTCATACTTCATATAAACCACAAACTTGTTCTTCTTTACTAAACCTCCGCCATGGCTTCCATCTTCACTGAATTCATCTACCGTCACTAACCTCAGCAACGTTTCTCACCGGCAATTCCATTTCGCACTAAATCAGCACCTTTCATTTACGCGTTGGCGATGTCAGTAGCGATCTTACCATAGTTTGTTCCTCTGTTGTTGATTTGTGATTTCGTTTCAGGGAATGCTCGTTTTCAGATTCGTATTCGAACTAATTTGGATCGCTCTTGAGTTTCAAGTTTCCCGTGGGGTTAGCGCTTCAGAATTGTGAGGCATCATCGTTGCTGTAAATCGAAGTATGTCAAGTGTACGATGTCGGTAAAGATTCGAAACGAGTTTACAAGCCTTTCACTTCTGTTTTTGTGTCGTTGATTTTGTTTTGCTTGATTTCGATATTGTGAATGTATGTCATATTGTGGCTACTGTTGGGATTCGCATTCATTCATAATGGTATTATTTTTAATTTTGTCAGTTTATCATTGAATTGCACTACTGCTACTTGTGATTAGATCGTATGTGATGCTGTAGTGATTTTGGTGCATTGTGATTGCTGCAATACTGAGTAAATATTGATTTTGCTACTGTGACTTTATGAGAAATATGTCCTGCTAACTTATTTTTTCCTTTAGTTCATTTTTATTTTTATTTTTTATGGTGAGCATGTAATTGATATTTTAATATATGATCAAGACTTATTTTCATTTACAATGACGTTTTTGCATCGAACTATGACTTTATTCCATGGGAGCATGTACAGTAACGCATTGGAACAGGATAACGTTTTTAGGCTTAGCCGTTTACATTATGTATAGTTTTTGAGTCCAATATTACTTACTAATACATGCACATTTTCGATTCAATCAGTATAGTTTTTTTCTTACTAATTAATACATTTGTTTAGTTTATTCTATCACAAGGTGGATTCATTTTTGATGCATTTGTTTGCTAAATTGGTTTTCTTATTATATATATTGTCAAATTATTTTGTTAGATTTTAGAGTTTACAAATTTTGCTACCATTTTATTTCATTGAGTTTTGATTATTAATTTCTACCATTTTACTTCATTGAGTTTTGATTTCTAATGGTCAATTTGGGTTTAGTTTCTAATTGATCTTTTTATTAAATTCTTGTAGAATCACTAATTGATTTTTCTTGGTCCATTTTCATTAGAATCTTTGGTGAATATTTTTTTTGGTTGCTAATTTTGTTTAGATGCTTTGACTAAATTACGATAAGTCTCTTGATAGAGTTTTTTTTTTATTAGCTTCTTATTTGATAATTAGAATTTTGTTAACTTTTGTTTACCATTTGTTATATGTTGATTGGAATTTTAGTAAGTTGTTGATTAGAATTTCATGCTAATTTTTTTTAAATTGTTGAACTTTAGTGGTATTCTCGTGTTAAGTTTGTTGAATTTACATGCTAGAACTTTGATTGAATTTACCTTACCGATTAATGATATTGAGCGTTTGATCATTGATTGGATTATTGGTGAAGCTTCTGACATCTTGCTTGAACGTTTTGCGCATATTGAAGAGGCAACTGACCTTCTCCGTTAGCTACCACAGAAACAATTATTTTTCGCACCTCATTCTAGTCCTAATGCTATGTTAGGAGCATGCTGCTGCATCTGGAAGTCCTACTGGTGTAGGCTTTGTTTGTGCATTGTTCGATTACTCCATACTGAATTCTCCTCTCCTCACTTATTTCTTTTTCATCTCAAGTTATTCATCCATTTCTTTTTATGC
Organism: Lathyrus aphaca; assembly: GCA_963966055.1. NCBI lineage: Eukaryota > Viridiplantae > Streptophyta > Magnoliopsida > Fabales > Fabaceae > Lathyrus > Lathyrus aphaca. Next base: position 380,565,797 of record OZ014523.1, on the reverse strand, counting down.
TTTCTTATCTTGTTTGAGATGTGCTTAGGCCATCTTTCGTCTAGCTTCTTCTCTTTTCCTCTTCTTCTTCTTCTTTCCTTCTTCATGTTAATATTAGGTTTAGTCTTTCCCCATTAGACTTTTTGCCTTTAAGATTCTTTTTGTTTCTTCTCTTCTTATCTTCAAACAAAAACCATAAAAAACACTTAATAAAGGAAGAAATGGTCTCTTGTGTATAACCTTATTCCACGGGGCACTTGTAGTCTTCCCATCTTGGGATAGTACAAGTTTGTCTAGCATGACGCACAAGTCTGATCATGAGACCATCTTCACAAAGAAAATCATAAAAAAGACATCTTCATCAAAAATTACAAAAAACACTTAATAAATTCAACGAGTTAGTGAGCTTAGGCCCTAATCTCTGGAACCAAGTTTTGGGAATCTTCTCCTTACTTAAGTGTGCTTATTATATTTTTCCATCTTGGAATGTAGTAGCAAGTACACATTCCATGGAAAAGAGCTTGAGTTCACTTCCTTGTGCCACACTCATAGAAAACTCATTAAAAACACTGGACAAACAATAAACGTCTCTCCTTCGGGACTTCTTTTCTCATCGCCTTCACTCTCATCGTACGAACTTGCTCCTACTTGTCACTTTGCAAGACGGTAACGCACTCGTCGTCCGAGCCTGGAACACTTGAGCATTGACATGTGCAGTTCAAGCCTTAATTCACAAGCAATCCTTTACACCCCTAGTTAGGGGAACTACGGTGACTCTGATCCTCATTGTCCAGATGAGGTACGTAGGCAGCGGGGTAGGGCCCGTTCGAGCACAATCTTTATTTTCCATAAATTTTTCCTTTGTTTTCTTTCTCAGTTCCTTTTCCAGTTCCAGTTCCTTTTCTTTAGCAACAACTTTCATTTCTTCATCCTTTGAAACATTTTCTTTGCAAGCGTGGATACCTTCGGGTACGGCGGACGATCTTGGGTGCTAATACCTTCCCAGGTCGTAACCGACTCCCGAACTCAGTCTCTTTGGTTCGCAGGACCCGTGTCCTTCCTCTTCTTTCTTCTGGTTTGTGCAGCATTACCATTCCCGTTCCTTCGGGATAAAAATGCATGGCTGGCGACTCTACCTCTTTCCGCACCACTTTCACGTTTGTACCAGGTTTGATATCCGGGGAGCAACAGGTGGCGATTCTGCTTGGGAAGCGAACCCAGAATCTCTGGTTCCCTTGAGAGTCTCTCCTAGCGCTTGCGTGTTTTTGCTTCTTTGGGTGTTGTTTATTTTTTGTTGTGTGTATTTGTTATTGTTGCTTACAATTTTATTTACAACTTTATTTATAGTTTTCAGTACTTATATTCATGCATCATATATTATTAATGGACTGTCTGGACTGGATTTTCTGTTTGGTGGAACTTGGGTGATGCTGTTATTGTGAGATGAGCTCATTACATAGGCTCGAGTGCACCTTAGGACTTAGAGTGGTTCCACTTTGGTCTCATGAGATCTTTTCGTGGGGGTAGTAGTGAGTTCCACGCCCAGATTTACGACCATCTTGGAAATGTCTTGATTTAGGGATCTTCCCTTCTCATTTCACGACCTTGATAGTTATGTGCAGCTGGGGACCGATCATTGAGGACCTTTGTAGAAACATCCCTCTCTAGTGGTGACAGTGGCAGACCATATTATGTGGAAAACCCATTCGCACCCGAGGGCCCACCTGGAACTCACATAGGATGACCTTGTTTTCCCGGACTCAGCTGAGGCCTCCCTGAGTAGCACATAATGCCAAACCGATTCCCTGATCTGGTCATGGGCCATTTCTTGGAAATGGTGAACGTATTATTGTTATTTGTCTTTGAGAGTCTGTAATGTTTGACCCGGAGCACATCCGTGAGATTGGGAGGGGTTTACAGGTTTGCAGGAACCCATGACCTCAACATACCCTGGTTATCAATGTGTTCTATGTTTCGATCCGGCCACTATGATCCTGGAGTGATTGACCTTTGGTTCTCGGTTACTATTTCGGGTTATTATACAGAGATCTTGTGGTTACAGACACTCGATTATTGGCTCAGAATTCCAGATTCCAGACAGTTTCCAACTTTAATCCCATGTCTTTGCATCTTTTGCATCATCATATTGCATTTGCATCTGCATTGCATTTCCTTCTTCCAGAAAGCTCATCCTTCCTCTTTTGTCCATGACCAGCCAGCTGATTTCCTGGTACTTAGTTTGAACAAGTGGTAACTGTTGGAAGGCGAAAAAAGTTGTTTGAAGCTAGACCGAGCAGTGTCAAGAGTTAATAAGATCTGATTGGAAGCCGTCAGTAGCTATGTCAGAGAACACCCATCAGAATGTTGAGTTTCCACCTGGTTTCACATTGATGACCAATCCTTTGTATGGTCTTTATCCTGATGAGGATCTTCTACAAGTGAACAACCTTACTCAAGCTTAGCCTGCACAGACCCCGATCGTGAATCCGAGTGTACCTGAACCATCTGTTGTCCGAGGTGGACCTTCATGTTCTTCTGATGCTACGGATTATCAGAGTTTTGCTTTCCCTATGCCGAACTTCCAAGGGGAAATCCCTCTTGTGAAAACCAAGGATCCACCAACTATTGATCCTGCTGAAAGGTTTCGTGTGTTGGATGAGCAACTCAAGGCCTTAGCGGATCCTGATGCCTTTGGTTTTGATGCTCTAAACCTATGTTTGGTGCCTGGTCTTGTCATACCTCCAGATTTCAAAAATCCAAAGTTTGAGAAATACACTGGTGTTAGTTGCCTGAAGCGTCATTTGGTGATGTTCTGTAGAAAAATGACTTCTTACGCCCGCAATGATGAGTTGATGATTCACTGTTTTCAGGACAGTTTGAGTGGTGCATTCTTAAGTTGGTATATGGATTTGGAAAGCAGTCGTATCCGATCTTGGAATGATTTATCTAGAGCTTTCGTAAAGCAATAACAATACAATGTGGACATGGCTCCCAGTCGCACGCACCTGCAGAGCCTATCTTAGAGGAGTGGTGAATCTTTTAGAGAATATGCACAGCGGTGGAGAGAATTGGCAGCCCAAGTGCAACCACCACCTTATGACAGAGAGTTAGTTGACCTGTTCGTGGGCACCTTGCAAGGTCCATACCTGGAAAGAATGAGTAGCATTGGGACATCAAGTTTCTCTGATTTGATGATAGTTGGAGTACGCATCGAGAGTCTGCTCAAAAGTGGAAAGATCCAAGACTTTTCGAACATCCCAGCTAGTGAAGATGAATCTGTTGGTAGCTCCCAAGGGGAAGAATGGTATGATGTCAGTGCAGTCATGGAAAATAGTGAATATTCTGGACTAACATCTTCTCAGAGATCACCTTTTCCTAGGTCTGGCTACTCTTACGGACAACAAGAGATGCTCAGAGCACCATATCAGAAACCCTGGACTCCTCCTCATCCAAATCTGCAAGCTCAGGGATGAAGACCTCAAAATCAATTTCAGAGCCAGCCTAGGCCTCGCAACAATCTAGAAAGAGGGAACTCTCCTTTTCATCCAGTTCCCATGGTGTACAATGAAATTTTTCCATATCTAATTCAGAGATCATTGGTGGTTCCTAGCCTCTCAAGCCGTTGCCAGAGCTGTACCCTCCAGAGTACAATCCTCATGAGCAATGAGGGTATCATGATGGATCAATCGGACATTCAACTGAAGATTGTAAAGCTTTTCAAGCCAAAGTACAACAGTTGATCAACAAGGGGTACATATCCTTTCAAGAAGGAAGCTTGGTTGTGCACGTCCACCTCTCGCATGTTTAAGTTCAAAGACTTCGGAGAAGCGTATCCTGATTTCAGTGGCTCAGACAAGATGTCATTAGAATTGGAGATCATTGTATCCTTTTTATCATTTGCATTGTAGTTTCTTTCCTGTTAGCAGCTACTTGTCTTTTAAACATTGTTGTTTTGAATGGTAATGTTAATGAAGTGATCTTGCACTTTTTGAATCAATTATGTCGCATTCGCTCATTTTTCTTCACTTGCATCAAAAACGAAAAACATTATGCATCCATTTACCTCCCATTTATTTCACTGTTGTTTAGCAGGTTTGAGGGAGGATGTTGACAACTGAATACCCATAATTGTTGAAGGTATGCTTTCAGAGTAGAACTTGCTGACGATGTACAGGCATTACTTCAATTCCCAAACACCAGAGATATAAGGGAGATAACCCCTCGTCAACCCCTTTGAGCCTTGAAGTAGGAGTTTCTTTCTAAACGAAAAAATCCTCACATTCAACCTGGGGCAGGGTAGTTATCAGTTAGTTTGACCGAGCGTTCAAATTTACAAAAGAGTGTGCATCAGAGGATCCATTACCTTTATTCATTATACCTCAAGAGGTCAAGAGACGTAAAACCACAATGGTTACCCCTCGCCAACAAAGGAATGAGGCAGTCATTACCCTTTCTGCAAGACAAATCGGTGTCACACGATTTGTTCAAAAAAGAAATCAAAAGAAGAAAAAGAAATAAAGCCCGCTAAGTCAAAAAAAAAAGAGAAGAAGTGAAAACAAATGACTTAGACAAAAGTTAGGGCATCCCGCTGGACTTCAAAATCGAAAAAAAATTATAAAAAAACCAGTCCAGGCAAAATTTAGGGAGTAAAAGTATCAGAAGGAAAAATCTTCCATAAGAACAAAGTCGTGTGACTACAGACATAAAGAAAAAGGGGTGACTGTTACTCCAAGAAATCTCATTGGTGCGTAAACCGTCAATGTCATTGGTTCCTCAACCATTACAAAACCCTTTCGATAGGCGAGCACTTAGGCCGAATTAGCTGAACATGGGACTAGAAAACATCAAGGAGAATGGGTGGGCAGAGATAAATTTGAGCCATAAATCCTTCTTTCTAAAACCGTAAACCAGGCCACGTCATAACCCTTGAAAGTCCTAATTGAATCAGGGTCAATTCTGAAAGCATACTACGACAAGGTTGCGTAAACTGACTCCTAATGATTTGCTAACTCAGCACTATGTTTGGACTAATCGTCCATTCGTCACACACTGTCACGACATTCAAATAAATAAATTTTCAAAACCTGCATGAGCATCGCATTAAAATTACCATTTGCAAATGAATAGTTTTAATTGCAAGTCAGTTTGTGACATCAGGGAAGTTCCTACAAAGAGCAATCAGAGGGAACTTGATCATTCAACAATGATGACTAGAATCAAGAGCATCTTGTTAGCCTATGAATCAGGGGCATATTATCCAGTGGCTTTGTCAACCAAGGAATCAGTCAATTTAAAGCAAGTTCCCAAGCATCGGTTGATCGAGGAACGTCATTCAAAGTTAGTTTATCAGAGTTGAATCTGCGAAACAGGGGCAGGACACCCGGAGTTTCTGTCGACCAATGATGGATTCTTCCAATGCTCAGTCAGAATGAGTCAAGTCGCTTCCACGCTCATACCAGGGCAAGACACTTCCAGAGCTCACCAAGTATAACTCTCCTCGAGATTCCAAGAATCGGATAATCAGGGGCAGTTTGTTCAAATACCTGCCAACTGGGGCAACTTTAGCTACGCAGAACTAGTATATCATCAATCTCCGAGTTCAAGACGAGTGTCGGGAAATCATGCTATCCACCCTCGTCGTGTCACCCTTATCAACCAAAAGCCTTGTCACTAAGACCCTTCTTCCCACCTCGGGAGCTCTTCTGGCCTTTCATAAGCATTGCATAAATCATTTGCATACATTGTTCATGTCGCTTCTCTAGAGCATCATCATATTGCATTGAGCTTAACCCCACAAACTTCAATCTCACCCTCAGGGCCTCGCAACCCCAACTTCTTGACAATTCAAAGTCCAGTTCTCGTCTGGCAAACAATCCAAAGTCCAGTTCTCGTCTGGCAAACAACCCTAAGTCCAGTTCTCGTCTGGAAAACCAACTTCAAATACCAGTTCTCGTCTGGTAGGTGAATCTTTTAACCAGTTCTCGTCTGGTCACCTTTTCATTTAGCATGTTGAACACCAGTTCTCTTCTGGTAGTCATTCTTTTTCAGAGTCAGTTCTCGTCTGACAATGAATCCCATGAGTCAGTTCTCGTATGACGACTTATTCTTTTCCCATCAGTTCTCGTATGTTGGCCTACCTTTAATAAATCGGTTCTAGTATGGTAATCCACTTTCAATGTCCAATTGCTTGGCAACCAAAAAAAAAATCTTTGTCAACCTGGCCCGACCGCCCAACCATCCTTGTTTTACCATCTCCCATGGTTCATATCTTCACTTCCTCATCATCCTGAGCACGTGTACATCTTGCATCATTTGCATTGCATCTTCATACTGCATGGTTTCCTTTTCTTGTGTGGGGCAGTATCATTTCAAGGCGTAATCTGGGGCAGTTATCTCAAGAGACGATCTTTTCATAGATGATGCAGTCTGGCACAATTTCAAGAGTAATGGATGCTTGTTCGCTCATGATAATCAGTATGTCATTCTTGAGCTCAGAAGCTTGAAGCATTGTGTTAATTCTCAGGGAATGTCTGGTATGTTTTTTCCCAGCAGGGCATTGTAAGTTTATTTCTTCCCTGAGTAGAGAATCTTCCTTCAGTCGACAAGATTTCCTCGAGAGGATTTGGTTATTCTCATTCAGTCAAAGTCCAATTTTCATTGGCATATCTTCCCAACACAATCGTCATACTATATCGGGGCATAATTTGGCTCGACTTGATCAGCGTTCCTCAGCAAAGTCTCTCCTTTGTAGAGCATTGCCAAATTTATTTCTCAGCTAAGCCAGAAGGTTAACATTTCCCCAGCTGAGTTAGAGCAGATGATATCCCAAGGAAAACTTCAAAGCTAACTGAATTATTCTCATCCCCAAGCGGAGTTATCTTTCCATAGTGAAGTATTCCCAGCAGGCAGCTGAAGGCCTCACTTCTCCACAGAGATAGAATTGTAAGATTTCCCTCCTCAGCAAGAGTTTGACAGAGCATCTTCCCCAGCCGAGTCTGAAGATTGTCATTTCCCACAGAGTTGCATGTTTGAAATTTTCCATTATTGAAATATCCCACAGAGAAGTCGCCAATTTATTTTTGGCCAATGTGATGATACAAACATTTAATCATCTCCCTAGCCATAGTTGAGCATCGTCAAAGCCACTTGACCTGGTTCTCCCCTGCAGAGTTGTGATTCTTGCTGCCAATCAGGCCACTTTGCTGTTGCTCGTATGCATTCCACAACACTCGTCTGTGTTTGATATTCACTTATTACTCGTCTGTATTCCCTATCACTCGTCTGTGTTCATTATCTATTTGAAGCTTGTTTGCATTGTTTGGATACTCGTTTGTATCGTCCTTCACACTCGTCTGTGTTAGCTTATATCCGTATATATTGATTTGATAATTACTCTGGTACTCGTCTGTGTCCGTGTTGGATTTCTGGTATTCGTCTATATCAGTGGATGATATTCGTCTGTATCATCGCCAGAAGCGCTTGTCTGAGTTCCTTTGATCACCGTCTGATATTCGTTTGTATCATGGACTTATGGAAATCGTCTGTTTTCTCTTGATGATTATCCAAGGCTCGTCTGGGTTGAAGAGGTTTTAGTCATAATGGTGGGATTAAACGTTGAAATGGTCGTCGATCCTGACGTATCAGTTTATCCAAAGGAGATTCGTTTGTCTCAGGTCATATGTTGCAAATGTATGAAGAGGGCTCGTATGTCCATTTCCTGGCGTAACAGGTCTACATGAAATGGACTCGTATGTCCAGATCCTGGCGTAACAGGTTTTGTTTGAAGAAGACTCGTTTGTCTAAGTTTTTCTTATTCGGCGTAACAATTCAGTTTGGAAGGAGTTCGTCTGCTTTGTCTTCACTTCTTTTACCCAAAGTGTTATTTGGTTGGGTTTATTTCCCATTCCTCCATTTTCCAGCAGAGTGCAAATTTCTGGTTATTCTTGGTATTCAATCATTGATTATCTCGAATGTCTGATAGCCAATGCTCTCATCCTTTTCATATTAATAAATGATTGAATAGGGGCAGCTGTAACACCCAAAATTTCCCCTCTGGTTTTTCTTCTTTTGTCTGCTTTTCATTTTGCATTCATATGCATTCTCATTAGATCCTTTGCATCCATATCATTTGCACAGGCACTTGAGACATGGGATCAATGTCATATGGGGATTAGGTTTTTACACCTTATTTGTAGTTTATCAAGAGAATTCAAGGTTTTAGTTATGCAGCCATCAATGATATAAATTTCTTATGTTCCTATCACTCGATTAGGGTTTATTTCCCTGATTAAGTGGTCTTCGAGGATTTAACGTCTGAAGACTATTCATAGACGCCCCGTGCCCATTATCAGCAGTGAAGTGTGAATTATGGATCTTTTCTTCATCAAGTTACAAGGCTATTCTCCTCTTCTCAACATCTCAGGCTATTCTTCTTTCTCAATACCTCAAAAGCTCTTATTCCAATTCAAGTATGTTTATTTGGTCACAATCCAATTCAGATGGATGTTTGACTTAATCTTGGTTAAACTATAAGGAGTTTGTTTCAGTTCGAGTTATCTGTTTCAAGGGTTTATTTCTCAGTCAATGTGCTTCCAAGATCAAATTGTTGTGTATAGAATTTTTCATGTTATCAAGCATGGGGACATGGTTTAGTTGTTGCTTATTCATTGGGCCAGGAGTGGTTCATTCACTTTAAACAAATATCACGGGGAAAAGTTCGAGTGTAATTGTTGGGTCAAATTTAGTCAGGGTGTGTGGAAATCTATTCAAGTTCATCATCATTCAAATCATTTGTTAATACCAATATCAATTCCTATTTCCTAACCCATTTTTCTAACCATTTGTCCATTTTCACAATTTACATTCGTTCAAAACAATTTCACCTCCAGTCCACGTTCCGATTCCACGAACCATCTTAAATTCTAGGTCCATTTTCCTAAAAAATATTCCTTTTTTGTAGATCCATTTATCATATTCCAATTCATAATATTCATGTACATTTTGTTTAGAATTTTAATCAACTTTAATCCATGTCACATAGTCATACAAATAATGTAAAAAGTTTATTACACCAAGAGTCCATATGTACTACAAAGTTACATCATGAAAATTACAAAGAAAACATATAGAACACAATTAACTACCTCCACACGCATGTCAGATTCGTATTCAAACTAATTTGGATCGCTCTTGAGTTTCGAGTTTGCCATGGGGTTAGCGCTTCAAAATTGTGACGCATCGTCTTTGCTGTAAATTGAATTATGTCAAGTGTACGATGTCGGTAAAGATTCGAAACGAGTTTACAAGCCTTTCACTTCTGTTCTTGTGTCGTTGATTTTGTTTTGCTTAATTTCGATATTATGAATGTATGTCATATTGTGGCTACTGCTGGGATTCACATTCATTCATAATGGTATTATTTTGAATTTTGTCAGTTTATCATGGAATTGCACTACTGCTACTTGTGATTAGATCGTATGTGATGTTGTTGTGATTTTGGTGCATTGTGATTGCTGCAGTACTGAGTAAATATTGATGTTGCTACTGTGACTTTATGAGAAATATGTCCTGCTAACTTATCTTTTACTTTACTTCATTTTTATTTTTATTTTTTATGGTGAGCATGTAATTGATATTTTAATATATGATCAAGACTTATTTTCATTTACAATGACGTTTTTGCATCGAACTATGACTTTATTCCCTGGGAGCATGTAGAGTAACTCATTGGAACATGATAACGTTTTTAGGCTTAGCCATTTTCATTATGTATAGTTTTTGAGTCCAATATTACTTACTAATACATGCACATTTTCGGTTCAATCAGTATAGTTTTTTTTCTAACTAATTAATACATTTGTTTAGTTTATTCTATCACAAGGTGGATTCATTTTTAATGCATTTGTTTGCTAAATTGGTTTTCTTATTATATATATTGTCAACTTACTTTGTTAGATTTTAGAGTTTACAAATTTTGCTACCATTTTATTTCATTGAGTTTTGATTATTAATTTCTACCATTTTACTTCATTGAGTTTTGATTTCTAATGGTGAATTTGCATTTTGTTTCTAATTGATCTTTTTATTAAATTCTTGTAGAATCACTAATTGATTTTTCTTGGTCCATTTTCATTAGAATCTTTGGTGAATTTTTTTTTGGTTGCTAATTTTGTTTAGATGATTTGACTAAATTTCGATAAGTCTCTTGATAGAGTTTTTTCTTATTAGCTTCTTAATTTATAATTAGAATTTCATGCTTATTTTTTTTAAATCGTTGAACTTTAGTGGTATTCTCTTGTTAAGTTTGTTGAATTTACCTGCTAGAACTTTGATTGAATTAACCTTACCGATTAATGATATTGAGCGTTTGAGCATTGATTGGATTATTGGTGAAGCTTCTGACGTCTTGCTTGAACTTTTTGCGCATATTGAAGAGGAAACGAACCTTCTCCGCTAGGTACCACTGAAACAATTTTTTTTCGCACCTCATTTTAGTCCTAATGCTATGTTTGGAGTATGCTGCTGCATCTGGAAGTCCTACTGGTGTAGGCTCTGTTTGTGCATTGTTCGATTACTCCGTACTGCATTCTCATCTCCTCACTTATTTCTTTTTCATCTCAACTTATTCCTCCATTTCTTTTTATGCTTTCTTATCTTGTTTGAGATGTGCTTAGGCCATCTTTCGTCTAGCTTCTTCTCCTTTCCTCTTCTTCTTGTATCCTTCTTCATTAGGATAGTTTAAGCCACACCAACCTAGGACCATCCAAGCATGTTAATATTAGGTTTAGTCTTTCCCCATTAGACTTTTTGCCTTTAAGATTCTTTTTGTTTCTTCTTTTCTTATCTTCAAACAAAAACCATAAAAAACACTTAATAAAGGAAGAAATGGTCTCTTGTTTATAGCCTTATTCCATGGGGCACTTGTAGTCTTCCCATCTTGGGATAATACAAGTTTGTCTAGCATGACGCACAAGTATGATCATGAGACCATCTTCACAAAGAAAATCATAAAAAAGACTTCTTCATCAAAAATTACAAAAAACACTTAATAAATTCAACGAGTTAGTGAGCTTAGGCCCTGATCTCTGGAACCAAGTTTTGGGGATCTTCTCCTTACTTAAGTTTGCTTGTTCTATTATTCCATCTTGGAATATAGTAGCAAATACACATTCCATGGAAAAGAGCTTGAGTTCACTTCCTTGTGCCACAATCATAGAAAACTCATAAAAAACACTGGACAAACAATAAACATCTCTCCTTCGGGACTTCTTTTCTCATCACCTTCACTCTCATCGTACGAACTTGCTCGTACTTGTCACATTGCAAGACGGTAACACACTCGTCGTCCGAGCCTGCAGCATCTGAGCATTTACATGGGCAGTTCAAGCCTTAATTTACAAGCAATCCTTTCCACCCCTAGTTAGGGGAACTACGGCGACTCAGATCCTTATTGTCCAGATGAGGTACGTAGGCAGCGGGTTAGGGCCCGTTCGAGCACAATCTTTATTTTCCCTACATTTTTCCTTTATTTTCTTTCTCAGTTCCTTTTCCAGTTCCAGTTCCTTTTCTTTAGCAACAACTTTCATTTATTCATCCTTTGAAACAGTTTCTTTGCAAGCGTGAATCCCGTCGGGTATGGCAGACGATCTGGGGTGCTAATACCTTCCCAGGTCGTAACCGACTCCCGAACTCAGTCTCTTTCGTTCGCAGGACCCGTGTCCTTCATCTTCTTTCTTCTAGTTTGTGCAACATTACCATTCCCGTTCCTTCGGGATAAAAATGCCTGGTTGGCGACTCTACCTCTTTCCGCGCCACTTTTACGTTTGTACTAGGATGGAAATCCGGGGAGCCATAATGGGGACGACCATCAGATAAGCATGATGAAGGAAGATCATCAAGAGGTGAAGGACGATCACCTAGCAGGGTACGGCTGCTACAATATCACGAAATAGGATGAATGTCGGATAGAAAAGGGTTCCAATAATGGAGACTCCGCTGGGGAAAGGGATGAGGGACGATCATCCAAAAGTGAAGGACGATCACCTGGCACGGGACGGCTGCCGAAAGTACCACGACATAGGATGAATGTCGGATAGGAGAAAAGTTGTTCTGCTGGGGAATGGTAAACACGAACAAGTATTTACGCTCAAGAATAAAAGTTATAAGTGTTTGATGCTGTGTATAGATTAAAGATGCGGACGAGCATCCTTAGGACCATGATACAGACGAGTATCAGTAGACACAAACGCTGACGCATGTTCAGAGATGATGATACGGACGAGTACCAACTGGTTAACAAAGAACACAAATGGGTGTCAAATCTGCGGGGAATGAATATATATACAAGATATGGATGAGTATCTGTACAAGCATGAGTGAATATTGTTGGTGAAGTATGATCAAGACACGGACGAGTGTTCAACTTTTTGTGGATTGTATAACACGGACGAGTGTCAATAGAGAATGTATGGGTCATGAACAAACATTTATATATGAGAGTGTAAAAGGTGTTTCGGCGACCTGTGGGGATAGGATGACACAGACGGGTGTCGAAAGGAGTGTATTATGAAGAAGTGTTTGGTTTGCAACAAGTGATTGGGCAACCGTGCTGGGGGAAGGGTGACACGGACGGGTTTCAACAAGGGTATGTACAGATTTCTGGATGCAAAGAGGATGTTTTTGCTCATATCTGCGGGGGAATGATATGATACGAATGAGTGTCAAAAGAGTATATATGAACATGTATCTGTGTTGGAGAGTGCAAAGGGGACGCTTTGGCTTTTTTACTTGCAAGGAATGTGAGTTTTTATATACATGGTTCATGAGATACCGAGGGTATTTGCAGGTGACTGGCTTGAACCTGGCTTGTGATCATGCAAATGTTTGATTTTTTCCGTAATGCTCCATATTAGACGGAATGCTACGCTCTGTGGGGAAAAATGATGCGAATGCTATGATTATGCAAAGGGAACCGATCCGGGATTTGGATCCCACTGAAGATTAGATTTCTGGTTGATCTGCTTAGGAGATACAATTCTGCTTGGGGAAATAGATCATTAGTAGATTTATCCTGTGAGGAGAAATCAGCTGGAAGGACGAAACTTTCGTCACTTTGTTGGGTGAGAGTTTCAGGCATTGCTCTTCTAGGGAGAGGCTGGAACTTCTGTGGGGAGATTGGCTGGGGATGCTCCTGTTGAGTAGACCTGTGTTAGGGGTGAGGAGGCTTTGACAACTCCGCTAGGGAAAAGCATTCCAAATACCGCTTGGGGAGAAGGTATGTCGGGGAAGTGTGCTTGGCATGCCCCATGCTGCGTATTGAATACCTGCAATCTGTTAAGACAAGAAAAACGCACGAGTATCCCGAGGTATCCCTTACCGGATTCCGTCATAGGAATTAGATATTCTTAAAAGTAAATATATTTCCTGCAAGCATTTATTAAAAATGGCTCATTTTTTTATGCGAAAATTATATCATGGATATTGGACATTTTGCAAACGAAACAAAAATGTACAAGAATAGATGTGACAGAAAATTCTGATTTTATTAATCTGGGTGCCCTGAATTGGCAGATACAGTCAAAGAAACAAATCCCCTAGAATGAGGTGATTGTTACAAATTGAAAAAGTAAAAGTGATGGCAATGTTGACGACGCTCCGGTGAGCCTCCTTTGCTATGATTTGTATGAACTTGACGTTCTTCTTATCTTGCTTTCTGAAGGAGGTTGATTCTGACCAATGCTTTATCCTTTCGAAGCTTGCCGTGTCGTGAGAGATACAGACGAATTTAGAATGCAGTTGTTCGCTTATTCCCTGATTTCACGTGGATCGCCCTTCCGGATTTTCAATCCACCGGGATACCCATTTTAGCCTGAGTTGTCCAATGCGGCTTTTCAACTCAGAGGGTTTACATTTTTTTGATTTTCCCCTTATTTTTGCCCTAGTCTTTTATTCTGTTTTTGACTCGCCGGGATGCCCTATTTTTGCATGGACTTACATTCTGTTTTTTATGTCCAGCGGGTCATTTTATGCGAAGTATTTTTTAACTGCATTTGAATTCACAGGGGACAAGAAATCTTCTCCATCCATAGTAGTGAGCATCAATGCTCCACCAGAGAAAACCTTCTTTACTATGAATGACCGTCGTAATTTGGAGTTCACTTGCCCCTGTAGTCTGTATGAGGAGGAAGGAGTCTTTTCAGCACGAGATCTCCTACTTGGTATTCCCGAAGCCTGACTTTCTGATCGAAGGCTTTCTTCATCCTTTTCTGATATAACTGCCCAGGACATATTGCAGCTAATCTTTTTTCTTCGATCAGATTAAGTTGATTGTACCGAGATCGGGCCCATTATGCTTCATTCAGCTTTACATCCATCAGTACCCGTAAGGAGGGTAATTCAACTTCAATAGGTAGGACCGCCTCCATACCATACACAAGTTGATACGGTGTTTCCCTAGTAGACGTTCTGATTGAGGTACAATACCCGTGCAAAGCAAATGGTAGCATCTCATGCCAGTCTTTGTAAGTAACCACCATCTTTTGCACAATCTTCTTGATATTCTTGTTAGCGGCCTCAATAGCGCCATTCTACTTTAGCCTGTAAGGAGAAGAGTTGTGATGTTGAATTTTGAAGTCCCGGCACAGTTCTGCCATCATCTTGTTGTTCAAATTGGAACCATTGTCAGTAATGATTCGCTCGGGTACTCCATATCGACAGATGATGTCTCTTTACAAAAATCTGGCTACCACTTGTCTGGTGACGTTTGCATACGAAGTTGTTTCAACCTATTTTTGTGAAGTAATCAATGGCTACCAGGATGAATCTGTGTCCATTTGAAGCAGTGGTTTCGATCTTTCCAATCATATTAATGCCCACATGGCAAAGGGCCAAGGTGAAGACATCACGTTCAAAGGATTTGGAGGCATATGCACTTTGTCTGCATAAATCTGGCATTTATGACACTTCCTGGCATAGGCATAATAATCTGCATCCATGGTGATCCAGTAGTAACCTGATCTTAATAATTTCTTAGTCACTGCATGTCCTCCAGCATGGGTACCGAAAGATCCTTCATGAACCTCGTGCATCAGCAAGTCTGCCTCTTTCTTATCAACACATCTGAGAAGAACCATGTCTAAGTTCCACTTGTATAATGAACCATCAGTATTAAGGAAGAAACTACCAGCCAGCCTTCTTAATGTCTTCTTATCATTGGATGATGCCCCAGGTGGGTATGTCTGATCTTCTAAGAAGTATTTGATGTCATGGAACCAAGGCTTGTCATCTTTAGCAATGTTCACAGAGAATACATATGTTGGTCGGTCTAGTCTGGATATAGAAATCTGAGGCACATAATTGGCAGTCTGAACCTTGATCATGGAGGAAATGGTATCCAAAGCATCTGCGAACTGATTTTCGTCTCGAGGGATATACTCAAGTTTGACTATTGTGAAGAAAGTCAATAATCTCCTTGTATAGTCACGGTATGGAATCAAATGCTCCTGATGGGTGTACCATTTGTCGTTGATCTGATTGATTACCAAAGCAGAATCTCCGAATAAAGTTAAAGTCTTGATCCTGAGGTCAATGGCTTCCTCAAGACCCATGATACAGGCTTCGTATTCAGCTTCGTTGTTAGTGCACGCATAGGTGAGTTTTGCCGAGAAAGGCATACGTACTCCTTTAGGTGTAATTAGCATTGCACCAACTCCACGACCATTCATATTGACAGCCCCATCAAACATCATAGTCCATTCATCTTCTGGATCAGGCCTTTCAGTGTGAACAGGCTCTTCATGATCTTTTGCTTTTAAGTACATGATGTCTTCATCAGGGAAGTCAAATCTCATAGGTTGGTAATCATCAATGGGTTTCTCAGCCAGATAGTCAGACAGCACATTGCCCTTGATGGCCTTTTGAGATGTGTACTGAATGTCATACTCTGTCAGAATCATTTGCCATCTTGCAACCCTTCCGGTAAGTGCTGGCTTCTCAAATATGTACTTGACGAGGTCCATATTTGAAATCAACAAGGTAGTGTGAGTCAACATATACTGTCTTAGTCGGCGAGCAGCCCACGCTAAAGTACAACAAGTTTTCTCATGCAGTGAATAACGTTGTTCACAGTCGGTAAACTTTTTGCTTAGGTAGTATATTGCATACTCTTTTCGACCAAACTCGTCATGCTGGCCCAACACACACCCTCATTGATCCTTCTAATACTATCAGGTACATTATTAGAAGTCTTCCTTCAACTGGAGGCATAAGAATTTGAGGTTCTTGTAAGTACTCCTTGATTTTGTCAAAAGCTTTCTGACAATCTTCGTTCCACCTGACCGTTTGTTTCTTTCTTAATAGTTTGATCAGGGGCTCACAGGTTGCAGTGAGGTGAGATATAAACCTTGATATGTAGTTCAATCTACCTAAGAACCCCCTAACTTCCTTTTCAGTCCTAGGTGCAGGCATCTCCTGAATGGCTTTGACTTTGTCAGGATCAACTTCAATTCCCTTTTCACTTACGATGAATCCCAGCAGCTTACCGGAACGTACCCTGAATGTGCATTTGTTGGGGTTTAGCTTCAGCTGATACTTTCTCAGACGCTTGAATAACTTCAGCAGATGATCTTCTTCAGTGAGGGACTTGGCAATCATGTTATCCACGTAGCGCTCTTTTTCTTTGTGGATCATATCATGGAATAACGTTACCATATCCCGTTGATAAGTAGCATTGGCATTCTTCAGTCCGAACGACATTACCTTGTAACAAAAAGTGCCCCAAGGTGTGATGAAGTTTGTTTTCTCCATGTCTTTGGGTGACATTCTGATCTGATTATACCCTGAAAATCCATCCATGAAAGAAAATACCGAGAATTGAGATGTGTTGTCGACCAATACATCAATGTGAGGTAATGGGAAATCATCCTTTGGGCTAGCTCTGTTCAGATCCCGGTAATCCACACACATCCGCACTTTGACATCCTTCTTAAGCACTGGTACAATGTTAGCAACCCACGGTGGGTAACTAGTTACAATAAGGAAACCGGCGTCCCACTGTTTTTGTACTTCTTCCTTAATCTTCATGGCCATATCTAGACGAGTACGACGTAGCTTTTGCTTCATTGGAGGACAATCTTCTTTTAATGGCAGCTTGTGCATAACAATGTCAGTGTCTAGACCTGGCATGTCTTTATAGGACCAAGCAAAGACGTCGACGTATTCTCGAAGCATGTCAATGAGTTGTTCTTTTACTGAAGCTTGCAGACCGGCCCCAATCTTCACTTCTTTCAAATCCTCTTCGGTACCAAGATTATCTGTTTCAACCTCCTCTTGATGAGGAGTAATCACTTTCTCTTCCTATCTCAACAACCTGGCTAGCTCTTCAGGTAACTCATAGTCTTCTTCAACCCCTCCATCAGCTTGATTAATTGGATTGTTGAAGTCATACAAGGTCATAGCAGTGCTGTTGTCGGTGCAATCTGGAGGGTAATCTCTGCAAGGGTTGAGATTTGTTCGTTTTAGTGATCAATTTTAATCTTGTTTAGAAAAAAGTGAAAAATGAAGTTATTTATTTTGAAAATATTTCCATTTTATTGTTTTTTACAAATGTGAAAAATGAAAAGACAACGAGCAAAAAAGACTTGTTTGCAAAAGATGTCCGATATTCATTGATTAATCCATTTGCACAAAATTACAATATGGCCCTATTACAAAATGAGTCCTGACATCTTGGGCAAGATGTAGGACTTGATGCATGCTAAAAAAGATAGGAAATAATAATTACTCTGCAGGAGTAACCCTTATAATTTCCTGGGAAGACCAGTTAGGGACTTGGTGCCCCGGGATCCTTGGACGTATCCAGCTCTCCCGGTTGTGGTCGCTTTTCGCCTCGTCTTCCAGGTTGTTAACAACATCTAGGGTGAGCATCCCTTCACTGATGAACTTGGGCTCCTTTTGCAGCCTCAAATTGATCTTGTCGGAATGGTCTGTAACCCAAACCGAATCTATCCTCCTTCTTCTCTACTGGCAGCAGCTTGCCCAACCTTGGGCATTACCATCTTCAATAACCTTCTGGGCTTGCTGATACGAGACAATTGAAGTACCCATCCTATCCTCCTGGGATGCAGCAAATACTCCAGTCGTCGCCTCATTAACATTCAGGGCCTCAAACCCTTGGCTCATAGTTTCATGGATTTCACCATCAATCTCAATGCATTTATACATAGCCAGATGGCTAACAAAGATGTCCTCCTCACCACAGATGGTGATAATTTGTCCTTCCCACTCATATTTCAGTTTCTGGTGAAGGGTCGACGTTACTGCGCCTGCGGCATGAATCCATGGTCAACCCAACAAACAGTTGTATGCCAGTTGAATGTCCATCACATAGAAAGTAGTCTTAAAGACCTACGGACCGATTATCGCTGGTAACTCCACCTCTCCAAGAATAGATCTTTTGGAGCCATCAAAAGCCCTGACCATAGTGTAAGATGCTAAGCGGATCCGGTTGCTTTTCAATTTTGGTTACTTTTGGTTGTGGTTGATAAAGTTCACCATACCATTATTATTATGTAAATATTATTATATTATTACTATACTAGTATTCTATATTTTGGCACTTTAATTGTCTTTGTTTTATTCCTTGCACTTTAATTGCATTTATTTTTATACGTTTTATTATGCTTTATTCATCCATTATCATGTTCAATTTTCTTTCTATTATTTTGATTGTGTGATTTTCTATTGGTCCAATGGTTACTATCCTTGGCATCGGAATGAAAGTATTGGACTTAGATTTTAAGATACCTTTCCTTTTGCCTTAACTTTCATGAAGATTGGAGCTTGCCTGTATTTGGTCATTTGCTAGCTTATAAGGATGGAACTCTTATGCATATAATGAGAAGTATTATCAAGTTTTGTTATATCTTTCTTCCTCCATCTCCTTATTTTCTTTTTTAAGATAGTACCTTCATCTCTTCCCGTTCTTTAATTTTCAAAATCATCTCCCTTTTTTAAAGGATTCGTTCTTTCTAAATTGTCACCTCTTTAATAAACAAAATCTTGATATTTGTCAAGTGAATTTTACCTCTTTCTTTTCTCTTTAAAAATCAATGAATTTAATCATTTTGAATTTAATTCAAAAATAAAAAGAACAAAACTCATGCAAGTTGTTTTGTGCCTTTGTGCACTTTTGTGTATTTTCTTTAAAAGAATGCCGATTGTGAGTCATTATTCTTTAGTCGGGTGCAAGTCTCTCAATCTCCATGGTTGTAGTTTGATGTAATTAAGTTTCTTGTCATTTGTGGGGGTTTAGTGCCATACTCGTCGATTTTATCCGAGTTGGCGCCCTCCCCATAATGATGTATGAGTCCATGCCTTCATTCTCATGGTATATTTGTTTGGCTATCCACTTGAAGATGACAAATTCTCTTCACTTAATAAAATGAATCATAACCCACCGTTTTCATTATTTGTACCACGAACTATGAGGTTTTGATCTCGCATTGCACTTTGTGGGTACGTAGGCATGAGGTGGTAAACCTCTCAAAACACAAAAATATTAAAAAATAATTCTTTCTCTCACCTCTCCACTCTCATTTTTGCAAACCATTTTAAAACCAAAAGTAGTAAATTTTTCAAAGGGCTCCCGTGGAGTACCACAGACATTTTGGGTGCGTAAAACCTTCCCATTTTGTAACCTATTCCCTTACCCGTTTCTCTGTTGTGTTTATTTAGCTTTTTGCTTTTATACTTATTAGGATTTATTCGCTCTTTTTTCCTTTTCCTCCAGTATCATAATAGGATTTACTTAGCTTTAAGTTAAACTAATTGATAGTTTACACTCATGATTTTACCACTACAGAAAAGTGGTGTCTCTGCTGGGGAGTAATCTCTAAGTGGATTCGGCCTACTTTGATTTATTTACTGCTTTGGCATGATTTGTTTGTTATTTGTTTGTTCTGTTTTGGTTTTGGTGATCCTCTGTGAGTGAGATAGATTCTAACCCGGATCTGAGTTGAACTTATGATAGGATGGAGATATTTGAAGCGATAAGCGATGGAGTAGTCCAAATCTATATCAATTTGATAATCTCCACTCGGTTAGGCTCTCTTGGATTATCAATGTCATGATGAGTAATCATATGTGGCATTATTTTCTGACCTTGAGCTGATCATACTGAGGACCGTAGAACCGTTAACCCATCCAAGCCAATTGAGGAAACCATCCGGGTATAAACCTAAGGTGGTTGTCACGCGATACTACACTCGGACGAGGTCTATTTTAATAATGTTATCGTTTGGGGAGTAATCCAACGTACCGATAATATTCTAAAGATGGTTGTTAACTCCGGGGACCTCTGTTAGCACCCTTTTGGTTTTCTGCAGGTACAATGAAGACAAAACCTTAGTATTTACCTTTGTGGGTTGGTGTTCTGTTACCTTGACTTCATGCTTGTGACTCGAAACCTAAACCTGTGTGCTTTGCGTGATCTTGTTTGTGGTTGTTGCATACATGCACTCATGCATTTATGAGCATTGTTTTTGAGATTTCAAGGGACTCATAAGGAACTTTTGCAAAATTTCAGATGTCTATGGTTGTGAATTTTGAAAGGAGGAACACAAAGAAGTACACCTTTAAGAATCCTAATATAGTAGAGTTGAGAAAGCTAGGAGCATTGGTAGTTTACACCCAGGAGTTCCGGAAGTGTTATCGAAAGCTCTTGTTTATTTTGGATACC
Source organism: Lathyrus aphaca (assembly GCA_963966055.1). Classification (NCBI taxonomy): domain Eukaryota; kingdom Viridiplantae; phylum Streptophyta; class Magnoliopsida; order Fabales; family Fabaceae; genus Lathyrus; species Lathyrus aphaca. The sequence continues at coordinate 380,545,084 of OZ014523.1, read as the reverse complement.
GATGTACCAGAGGGGATTCTCCCTACATTAGCTCAGTTTTATGATCCGTTGCACCATTGTTTCACCTTTCCTGATTATCAGCTTGTGCCGACCTTGGAGGAGTACTCTCATTGGATGGGTCTACCTATTTTGGATAAGGAATTTCTTTTCAGTGGTTTAGTGAAGGAGCTTACGACCAAAGTCATCGCCAAAGCCCTTTTTCTCAAGGAGTCCGATCTTAATGGAAAGTTTCTTCCAAAAGGGAGTGTTCGTGGTATTAATGCTAAGTTCTTGATGGGGAAAGCTTCTACTTCTCTTACTTTGGGTCATAAGGATTCATTTGAGGCTATTCTTGCTTTGCTCATTTATGGGATTGTTTTGTTTCCTAACTTATATGGTATTGTGGATGAGAATGCTATTTAGATTTTCTTGAAGAGGAATCCGATATCTACTTTGCTTGGAGACATGTATCATGCTTTTCATTATAGGACCTCCAAAGGTGATGGAGAGATTGTGTGTTGTGTGCCTCTTCTCTACAGGTGGTTTATTTTGCACCTACCAAAGTCCGACATCTTCAAGGATAATAGAGAGAAGTGAAGATGGTCTCAAAGGATTATGTCTCTTTCTCATAAGGATATGACTTGGTATTGTTCCTATTATGATACTGGAGTGCTTATTGACAATTGCGGAGAGTTTCCTAACGTACCTCTTCTTGGTACACGTGGGGGAATTAGTTACAACCCTATTCTTGCTAGGCAACAGTTGGGATATTGTTTGAAGGACATACCAAACAACCTTTCCTTATCCCGTTTCTTCTTTCTTAATGGTGCAGATCATGTAGAAATGAAGAAAAGGATTGCTCATTATTGGCATGCGGTTCATCGGAAAGAGAAGGGTCAATTCGGAAGACAACACCTTGATCCCTCCGAGTGTTACATCCAGTGGGTTCGATCTAGGGCTTCCAAGCTCAAGATGCCTTATCCACCCGAGGAGCCTTTGTTTCCTATACTACCATTGTCCGCTTTTCTTCATCCCGTTGATAAGAAAGTTGCTCTTCAAGAAGAGTTGGACAAGATGAAGAAAGATAAAGAAGAATGACTACTTAAGAGGATGACGATGCAAGAACAGCTGAAGGAAAAAGATGATCTCATTGAGTTACTTGAGCAGCGTGTTACGAAGAGGCCAAGAGAGGATTTATCTTCCTTTAGTACTCCATCTACCATTCCTCCTACATCATGCGCTTGGAAAGTCATTGTTGACCAGTTGGTGAAGGATAAGGAAGACATGGAGAATCGATACAAGAAAAAGGTTAAGAGGATTCGCATAAAGTACCAGTCGGGATTCGAAACTTCTTCGGATGTGATCCCCTAGGCCTAGTTTAATTTTTCTCTCATGTATTAGGATTATTGAGACTTGTACTTCACTTGTAATCCTTACTTTGATTTCAATGAGAATGAGTTTTTAAGTACTTCAAAAAAGCGTTTCTTTATAAATATTGCAATTTATCTTATAGTCCTTTGAAATCTTTGCATTTGCATACGCATACCATGCATCATACTCGCATTTGTATTGCTTTTTGAGTGTTGTCCATGGATCTTATGTTGTTTCCTGGTCTTCATTCAGTTCTCCTGTCAAGCTGACTTACAAAGTTGATACTCGAGCTAATCGAAAGAAGATGTCGGAAACCTTACAACAAGAAAATCGTGAGCTGTGCGAAGAAGTTGCATATCTGAGGGAATGCTTGGAAAGAGTTACTACCATGATGGAAAGCTTGGTGGCTACTCAGAATCAGCCACCTCCTCCTAATACTCCTGTTCAGAATACAGTCATCTCTGAGATTGTCACTGCATCAATTCCTGCTAAAACTGTCCTTTCTCCATGCTATCGCATGCCTTCTAGTACACCGTGGGGCATGCCAGTTGATTTCATTCCTTCTGGTTATCCTCCTCCTCCTCCTGAGACTGTTGCATTTAATACTCTTCCGCCAGTGATGACTACTCTTCCGCTAGTGATGACTACTACACCGCCTGTGATGCACACTATTTTGCACCATGATGAAGTGATTTACCACGCTGAGCCCAGTGAAAGCGCTTGTGTGATTGAAATACTTGATGATTTTCAAGGTCGCTTTGCTGAGATACAGAAGGAGATGGGAGCCTTGAAGAATAAGGATTTGTTCGGAAAAGATGCTTATGATATTTGTCTGGTTCCTAATGTCAACATTCCGTACATGTTTAGGTTGCCTGAGTTCGAGAAGTATAAGGGAAATACTTGTCCTCTGAGTCATTTGATTATGTATGCTAGAAAGAAGTCTTCTCATACAAACAATGATCAACTGCTGATTCATTATTTCCAGGATAGTTTGACTGGTGTAGCCATAAGATGGTACATGAGTTTGGATAATAGCCAAATCAAGACTTTAAATGATTTGGGAGAGGATTTTGTTAGGAAATACAAGTATAATGTTGATATGGCACCAGATAGAGATCAGCTTCGTGCTATGTCCCAAAAGGATAAAGAAACATTCAAAGAGTATGCACAAAGATGGTGCAAGCTAGCAGCTCATATTATTCCTCCTCTAGAAGAGAAAGAGATGACAAAGATATTTTTGAAGACTTTCGGTTATTTCTACTATGAGAGGATGATAGCTAGTGCTCCTTCTGATTTCATTGAAACTGTGAGTATGGGGATGCGACTAGAAGAAGGTGTCTGTGAGGGACGGTTGAGCCAAGAGAGTAGTAATGGCTCGAGCACTAGGAGGTTTAACTTTAGTAAAATGAAAGAAGGTGAGACTAATGATGTATCTCATGAAAGTTACAGAAGACCTCGTGGTCGTGAGAATCATCATCAGCAACATGTAGCTTTTGTAACCCCGGTGATTAATGTGACTCCAACTGTGCCAACAACTCCAAAGTATCAGTCTTGTTATCAACAACCTTCTATCCAACAGAGTGGTAATCAACAGGTTCGTGCTAAGCCGAGTTTTGATCCCATTCCAGTGTTGTATGCGAATTTGCTTCCATCTTTGATTGCAAAGAATCTTGTACAAACATATTCTCCACCTCCAGTTCTAGAGACTATCCCATGGTGGTATAAGCCAGAGGATCACTGTGCTTTTCATCATGGTGCCCCGGGGCACGATGTTGAGAATTGTTATCCATTAAAGTTTGAAGTGCAGAAATTGATAAGGAGAAATGTCCTGTCCTTCAATGATGTTAATCTGAATGTGAAGACAAATCCACATTCGAAGCATGGTAATGCGTCTAAGAATATGGTTGATGGTTGTCCTAGTTTGTTCAAGATTTATGAGGTCCGCCATATTCGAAGGTCTTTGGTTGAGATGCATGCTTTCTTAAGTGAATATCACAATATTGATCACAATTATGCTGGTTGTTGCATCTGCTCGGTGAACCCTCGTGGTTGCGTGATTGTTAAGAGAGACATTCAAAAGATGATGGATGATAAGTTGATTGAAGTGACAGCGAAAAGAGATAAGTATGACAATGAAATGAATGTTATTATGCCTCAGTTCAATATTCCTGAGATGGTTGTTCCTGAGAAGTTGGTTATTTCTTTTTATAGTCACAAATATGATGTTACTCCTTTGGTGATCAATTTGCCTGGTCCAATGCCATATGAGTCTGATAAAGCTGTTTCGTACCAGTATAATGCTATGATGATAGAAAATGGTAAGGAAGTTCCTATTCCTTCTCTGAGGTATGTGGTTAGTGTAAACACCCCAAATTTTCCCTCACTAAGTTAACACCATGGCTTGTGATCTTTCATTTTTGTATAAGTTTAAGCATATCACATCATATTGCATTTTTGTTTCATCTGCATAGTTCAAGTTCATCTGCATCTAGGGTTTGTGATCTGAGCAATCCAAGGATCCATATGAGATTCTCCAAAGGCCTCCAATCATTCCAAGAGGGTCCATGTATGTTCTATAATCATTTTATATCCCTCAAAGATCAAGGAAGTCAAGAAATCACAAGAATTGGCAAAGCATGGAAGCAGAGCTAGGGTTTCACTTCACAGATGCCTGAAATTAGGGTTTTAGTTTCAGAGGCCATAACTCCAAATTATTTGGTCATTCTTGTTTCTAATAGTCTGAATATGTTATAAGGATCATATGTACCATGTTTGTTGAAGAAATTCATTGTGGAAGCCATCTGTTCACTGGGTAACTTCTTTAGCAAGTCAGAGCAAAATCAGGACATCTCAGGCCCCCAACAATGGAACCAAAGTGGATTTTTCATCAAATTGGAGTTATCTGATCTTTATTTGATCATTGAAGTGCTTGGAAGTTTACAAAATTGAAGAAAATTAAGCTAAACCAAAAGTTTCCAAAAATGGAAATGACTTGTAATGGAAACTTTCCATTTTGGGAAAGTATTTCAACCTCCTCTTTCTCAACCAAAAATGCTTCAAATGAAAAATTGTTGGTCATGAAAGTTGTAGATTGGATCATTCCATTTTCAGAAAGAACAAGAAAAAGTCCTAATTCATTGTGGAACTCAAGTTATAGCTTGGCAAAGTTGCAAAAATCACATAATTTTCACTTTCAAACCAAAGGGGATTTTTTGCAAATTCACAAACCAAGCCATTTTGTGACCTCTAATACACTTCTAGGCATCATACAAACATAATGTATTGCCTAAGAATCAGAATTGGCCCAATAACCACAAGTTTCTATGCCTTGCACATCAAGAAATCACAAAGGGGCAAAAATGAACCAAACTTGCAAAAACTCATACAACCATGCTTCCACTTGTGCCAGCTGAAAAATATGACTTCCATGGCTATCCTTGAACCAAGCTGACTCGAGCCATGCCTTGAAACAGCCACTGAACCAGCCCATACCTCAAGTACAAGTTATGTTGACATTTTGGAAACTTTCCCATACCAATCACCATAGGCCACAACAACTCTTTTGACCTATCAAAGCTTGTTATATGGACCAAATGCAACTCATAACATACATCACACAAGGCTGAAACCTCAGAATCACCAAGTTCCTCAAAATAACCTTAAAAGAAAAAGCTTTCGAAACTAATAGCACACACACTCAAACCCAAAACTTCCTTCATCAATCAACTCAGCATCACAAGAGGATCATTTCCCACCCTTCATTGCAGCCTAAAAGCACCCAAAACTGAAACACGATTTCTGGCCAGTTGAGTTGCAAGCTCTCAAACCAGCCATTATAAACTCCTTCCAAGCATCAAAGCATCACCAGGAGGATCATTGGAGTCATTTTGCACCAAAGAGGAGGCCAGATAGCTCAGATTGAGAAAGATTCACTTCAGGTATCCTCAAGAACAAATTTTCCAGAAATGTAATTTCTTGTTATAGAAATGTTCTTTATGCTTTGCTGATCATCATGATGTATTTACTTTTGAAAATGGTTGAGAAATAAGCTTGTATGCGTGCTCTGAAACTTTTGCAGTTTTTAGGTTTTGATTCGTATCCTTTGATTCAGCCATTAGAAATTAGTTTTGAGGATAGATTCATGTTTAGGGAGGTGAGGGGATGTGATCTGGAGCTTTAGAGCTCCTGAAATGGCTTAGGGAAGAAGTTGACAATTTGGTCTCGCCGGAGAAGACGACCGAAAGTCTTCTTCGGCCACCTGAAACTGATTAGGGTTAATGACGTGTTTAGGGCTAAGTTTGAATTTGGGCCGTTGGATGAGATTAGGGTTAGGCAGTGGATGGCTCAGATTAGCTCATTAAGTTTTAATTGTGATTAATCAATTAATTAATTAGGATTTAGTCAGTTTGAATTGTGACCATTAAGATGCGCGCGTGGTCTTCCCTCCAAACCCCAGTTTGAATCTGATGCATTGGATGCGTTGATCAGCCTTGAATTCATTTTTATTTTCATTTTATTCCATTTGTTTTGTCCAATTTATTTAAAATACTTCGAAAATTTCAAAAAATATTTTTCTTCTGCATTTTGTGTTCAAATATTTTTCTTCACCCAAAAGCATTTTTATTTTTTTTTTAAATTAAAAAATCATTTTAAAAATATTTAAATGTTTATTTTAATTCATTAATGGAAATTAATTAATTAAAAGACCATTTAGGTTTCTAAAAATTACAAAAAAATTCAAATTGCATCTTAGGGCATTTAGAAACATTGTCAAACCATTCACACAAATTTGTTTTTGGTTTTGATCGAATTTTGAAATTGAATTTAGGGTTCATAAAAATCCCTTTTTTGAACCCTAACTTCAAAAATTCTTTCCTGCCTAACCTTGAAGGGTTTGACATTGGTTATTTTTGTATTGATCTTCATATAACATGTAGTATCAAGCATATGTTTGTCATAAATTTATCTTGCATTTTCAAATTAATTTGCATTTTTCCTCTTAAGGTAACCAAAAACCCTAGTTAACTTAGATAATTCACAACTTTCTTTAGGTTAAGAGTTAGACCTTCTCCTTTGGGATTTGATATCATATAGGTTTAGGGTTCCTTTGAGTTCATTTGAAATGTTTTATCTTATGATTTGCTTATGTCTTTGACTTTTGCATCTCATCTCTTCATATAACCCTAATCATGCATCTATACTTGCATCTTACATTGCATTGCATGAACATGTGAACTTGCCATGACATTCTAAGCATTTGTATGCCATCTTAGACATCTTAAGACATTGCTTGAACATTTCTTGGTCATTTATGCATGCATTTGCCATGCTTTGCATCCATTTCATTCCATAAGCATACATGTGTTTTCATGCTTCCTATATGCTTCATTTGCATTCTTTCTCTTTGTATGAAAATTCATTGCACATGATATGCCTTGTCATCATATCATAGCATCATTTACATCATGTATTTTGTAACACCCCAAATTCGATTATGTGTAATTGTTGCTTATTTGAGGATATATGATAATTTTGGAAAATAAGTGGTTATGTGACCTGATGCATTGTGGTGATATTATTTTAATAATATTAATAATAAGAATAACCATGTAGTATTATTCGAAATTATTGTTTATTATTAGATAATAATAAAAGTGGGGGTATGGAGGTTATGTTGGTCAATTGGGAATATGAGGAGTACTTTTATATAATATGAATAATTAGTGTATTATTATATTAGTATTATTTAATAAAAATATTGAGGAAAAGGGCAAGATGGTCTTTATGAAGAAAGAGTAAGGTTAAGTTGGGAAAAACATAAACTGGGATAGTTTTTCAAAAAGTGATTATACGATCAAAATTAGATCTATCGTGTTTTTGGGAAAAGAGCTCCGAAGAAAGGAAGGAGAAGAAGCTCAGAGTCAGGAAGTTACGAAGAACCTTGGAGAGGTGTATCAATCGGCGAAATTCTCTAAGGTATGGGGAGTTTTCATAATCTATGATAAATGTATAGGAATTGGAATGTGAATGGATTAGGATAGTATGAATTTTAGGAGTTTTGTGGGTTTTGAGTTAGGTTGAGTTTTAGGAGAAATCTTGATGAATTAGAGCGGTTAGTATGAGTTATAATCGTATATTTGTTTGTATAATTGTTGTTTGGATGTTTTTGAGGTTTAATTGATGTTTTGTAATGGTTTCTGGGTGTTATGATGTGAAATCTGTAATGGGGTTTGGGAGTTTTTGGAATTGGAACAGTCTGCAATTGTATAGCAGAGAACTGCTGGAAAACGTGCGATAACCGGTTAAAGCTATGGGTTAACCGGTTAACCATTGTAATTTTTGGGAAATTCTGGAAATTCATCGGCATTAACCGGTTAACGCTATGGGTTAACCGGTTAACACTGTTGGGACAACAAATTTTATTTTCTTAAAAAATTCATATCTTTTAAACCGTAAGTCCGATTCGCATTCCGTTTGAAACGTCGGAACGAGTACAAACTGAACTTTATTTTGATGAATAGAAACGTGAAAAATGCAATAGTTTTTGATAAATGAATTTGTGAAATAACCTTATAATTACCTTATAAATTACTGGGTACGGGATTAATTCTTGATATGTCAGAGTGGTTAGGAAACCAGTGTTCAGGGTGTAATGTCATGATGATATATATGAATATTTGCTGGTTGTTTTGCTGATTGAAATGAATGATTCGAATTATTTTGGTGTACTTTTCGATGTAGCGCATCATTGCATTTCATAACATTCACGATGGGGCTTCGGCCTATTTATTTGCTTCAATCCCATTGTGTGGATTGAAGTGTCTCGATGATTATGGTGTGCTCCCTTGTGGAGGGTTGATGGTCATGTATCCATCTTATGGTGTGCTCCCTTGTGGAGGGTTGATGGTCATGTATCCATCTTTTTGTGAAAATGGTACCACATGCATATTGCATATCAGGATATAGAATTGCATATTTTGGATGAATTTCATGACTGTCTTGGTGTTAATTGATTTCATGATGGTGTTGTGGTTGTTGCTGAATTTTGTAGTTGACGATGTTATGTTATGTGTACTAATTTATTTATTATTCTATATTCTTATAAGTTTATGATATATTATGATTACTCACCCTGCGTGCTTGGAAACGTTGCCTCCTTCGTGGGTAACTTGCAGATATAGAAGAATAGTCATGCAGTGCAATAGTAGTAATTCATGAGTCTCGGAGCATGCTTTAGTGTTCCTTAGGAGTGGTTATGGTTTATGTGTCCTGCTCTGTGTCATGTAACACTGGGATGGGTTTTATTCTGTTAACTGTTTCAGTTATGTTATCTTTGGATAGATGTTTTCCTACTTATTGTCGCTCCCGATAAGTGGGAATGGCCCAAATAAAGGTACAGACGCGAACGGTCGGCGAAAGGAGGATGAGAACACACAGCAGTGAACTCACTGGAGATGAATAGAGTCGCCAGCTAGGCATTTTTATCCCGAAGGAAAGGTAATGCTGCATAGACCTAGAAAGATATGGATAAGATGGTTGCGAACCAGAGAGACTGAGAAAGGGGGTTGGTTACAACCTGGGAAGGTATTAGCACCCAGATTGTCCGTCGTACTCGACGGGATCCACGCTTAAAAGATTTGTGTTTTAAAAGGGTAGTGTCAGTGCAATTAGTGTATAAAAGAGCTGGAAAAGGATATACAGGTGTCAGTGTAAAAGAAGTGTGAAGTGTGTAAATGTACAGTGTCAGTGTAAGAAAAGGAATAAGATGCTCAAGATCATGAGGCTAAAAGAATGATGATGGAAAGAGGGGGAATGTACAGAGACTTTTGTTCGATAACCGTTAAGTTATGCCTACGTATCCTCTCGTGCAATGAGGAAGTCAGAACACCGTAGTTCGACCCAAAGAGACTAAAAGATGAATTGACTTGTGAACTGCTTACTTGCCCATGCTCAAGTGTATGACCTGTCTGGCTCAGGTGCAAACTGTCTTGCATTAGACGGAAGAAGCAAATTCTCGTTTGTGAGTGAAGATGATGAGAAAAGAATCCCGGAGGAGACGATTATTGTTTGTTTCTTGTATTTTCAGTCTTTTATTGCTTTTGAGAATTTGTCATAAGTTAATGAGCTTAAGCCTAAATCAATGGGTTAGCAAACTCATCACATCTTCCCTCTGATTAGGGGTAATGAGAATACCTTAAGTGTGAAGTCAGATTCTCACACTTAATCACCATGATGTAGGATTAAGATCATTAACCTACTTGTGATTATTTAGATGTTTTTGTGGTTTTTGTTTAGTGTTAAGTAATGAGATTAAGCCACAATCAAGGATTAAACAGACTCATTACACCATCCTAATATAAGGATAATAGATGAGAGTGTTTAAGCTGAGGAAAGCTCCTCAACTTAATCCATGATTAGGGATTAAACTCATGTCAAAACAAAGCCTTTATTAAAGTGGATTTTATTTAATGATAAGATGATGAAGTGAGTTTTAGGGTTTGTAAGACAACTTGAGGGGGACTTGTCCATTAACACTAGGGTTAGTCCTTCTTAACCAATTAAGGAAGAATTAGAACCCTAATGCAAGGACCAAGTTACAAGTGTGATGTCTTGATGATTATTATGTGAATTGATTAAGAGATTTAAACACATTAAGGGTTTAACACTTAGGATTAAAGTTATACACTCCATCCTAATAGAAGGATGCAGGTATAAGCTTAATCACAAAGTCTTAAAGCCTTTAGGGTTTAGTCCCTGACTATGAGGTGAGAAGAGAAAACTCAAAGAGACACAAAGTTAAAACTAAGAGGGAGACTAATCAAAGCCCTAATCATTGTCATGCTTGGTTGTTCCTAAGGTTTGTGAGGTTTACAAGAGAAATCTTCAGAGGAACCACCAGGAAGCAGATGAAAGGAGCAAAGAGAAGCAAAGTAACTTGCTTCACTTAAGAAGTCAAGTCACTTGAGAAAAGAAAGTAAGAAGAAAAAGAAATTAGCAAGCTCAATCTCAAACTCATAACAAAATGCAGCATGGATGCATAAGAGAGATGAAAAGAAGTTGTGAGAAGTGAAGGCAAATTCACTTCTCAAGATAACTTACCACCTGAAAAGTTAGTGAAAGGAATGCAATGCAATGCAAAAATGAGATGAAATGGTGTGATGAGAAACAAAACCAGAAGCACAATCATGGTGTTGATGATGCTATGAGATGCTACAAACATGAGGCAGCACATGAAAATGATCATACAAGCTTATGAATGCAAATGGAGCAAGCTAAGAACCATGAACATACATGAAAAGTTATGAAGTGCATATGTCATACAACATGGCAAATGCAAGATGCAATGATCAAACATGCTTTCAATATGTCTTATGATGTCAAATGAATCAAATGGATGCTTTAAATGTCAAGGCAAGTCATGTTATGCAAGCAAATGCAAGATGAATGCAAATGGAAGCCCAAATTAGGGTTTATGAACAATGCAACAAACAAAAATCAAAACCAGAAGCAAACAACATTATAAAAAATTGAAAATGCACTCAAAGGATCCCTAATCCTATACTAACTCACTACCCAAAGGAGAAGTTTCAACTCTTAACCAAACTCAAGATATGATTTTTCTAAGTTTTCTAGGGTTTTAGGGTTCCTAAACAAGAAAATTACCAAACAAATGGAAAATGAAAGATCAAATCATGGCCATTTAATCTCACAAACTACATGTTAAACACAATGCAATGCAAAAAGAATCAAGGTCCAACTCTTTAGGGTTAGGCAGAAATGATTTTTGGAAGTTTGGATCAAAATAATGCATCAAAATGATTTTAATTCAATGAAAAATTCTCAAAATGCATCAAGATCAAAAAATAAATTTGGTTTGAGGGTTGGACAATGTTTCTAAATGTCTTAAAACATTTCATGAATTTTTTGGTGATTTTTAAATACCTAAAATTATTTTTAATTAATTAATTCTCATTAATTAATTAAAAAGAAACTTTTAAATATTTAAAAATACTTTTTAAATGCTAAAAATGAAAAATAAAAATATTTTTGTGCTTATAAAATTAATGAAACTCAGGATAAAAAATTTCATAATTTTTAAAGCATTTTTGCTATTTTTAATAAATTGTATAAAACAAATGAATTAATATGAAAATAAAATGAATTTTAAACTGAAAAAGGAAAAGTAATCAAATCCTAGGGTTCAGATTCAAACAAGCCTGCGCGCGAATTGACCTGGCGCCAAATCCTGCGGCCAAAATTCAAACTCAGCTAATCAATGCTTATGCCCTAATCCTGCCGTTAATCACCCTCAGGTGACCGGAACAGTGTTCCGGTCATCTTCTCCGTTCACCCCTAAACACCAACTCTCTCCACACGCATCTAAAATGAAATCTAACTACACAGGAATGATCCCCACCCAAACACGAATCAAAACCCTCAATCAAAACAAATTTATCATTCCTAAAATGGCTGAATCGAATCAAACAAAAACTAGGGCAAAAAGTTTCAGAAACTGATTAAACTCTCATTTCTCCACCATTTTCAAAACCAATGACATATTCATGATCAGGGAGGCATATAGAACAGCTTAGGAACTTTAAAAATCATTTTTGGAAAAAAAGTTCTTGAGCTACCTGAGTTTTGAAGCTTTCAGTTCTGCAACTTTCTGACCTCTTTCTTTGATGCAAAACAACCCCTTTGGTCCCTTGATGATGTCTGGATGCTTAGCAAGAGTTTATGTTGGCTGGTTTGAGAGTTTGAATAAGTTCTGTTCAGTGAGGTGAAGGAATCGTGTTTTGGATTCAGGCTGTTTCAGGCAATGGTGAAGGGTTCTTTGTGACCAGGATGATGAGTTGAGAAGGTTTGTGAAGTTAGTTCAAGTGTTTGTGGCCTGTGGGATGAGATTCGAATGCTTTGGCTTTTAGAGTGAAAAATGGGGAAGTGGTGTTCTTGCTGGTTTCAGGCTTATGTCTTGTTGGTTTGGGTTCAATGAAGCATGGTGAGGTGATTAGTAGAGTTTGTTTGAGTGTTTATGGCCTGTGGAAAGAGTTTCGAATGTTCTTGCAAGTGAGAGTGAAAATGTGAATGTGTGGTGTGGTGAGTTTTCAGGCTGGCTTGTTGTTGTGTTTTGCTAGCATTTGATCCACATAAACAACTCCCATTGGTCAGATGATGTGACCTGCCCTTTATTGATTGGTATGGCCACTTTTGCAAATTGTCAACTTTTGTGTAAGAGAAGCATGGGTCAAGTTCTAGGCTAGTACAAGGGCTGTGGGCTGCGCAGCATGGTGTGAGGGAGAGGCTAGGGTGGTTCAGCATTGTAGGCAGCAAGTGGATGGAAGTGTGATGATGGTTTTGCAACTTGCTCACTTTTGGTTCACATGGAAATATCTTGCTTCACAAACCATGAAACATGTGATCTTTTGGTTCAAATCTGATTTTTAGAACTTGTATGATGCTTGCATATTGGTTAGACATGAATTAGAAGTCACAAATGCCTTGGTACAAAGTTCTTGCAAGTTTCTCATTTGGGGCATATTTTGAAAATTAGTGATTTTTGCCAACTTTGACACACCATAACTTTTGATCCAAAATGAATTAGGTCATGTTCTTGTACTTTTTGAAAAGGGAAAGATCTAATCTACAACTTTCATGACCAAAGTTTTTTCATTTGAAGCATTTTTGGATCAAAAAGTAAGGTTTGAAAAGTGGCATAAAATGACATATTCCTTAAAAGTCAACCATGCCCAAAAAAGTCAACTTTGCAAAAACTTGTAATTCTTGAATTTTGTGAACTTCAACCTTCTTCCATGATCAAATAAAGATCATATACACTCAAAATGATGAAGATCACCCCTTGGTTGGGTCATTGGGGGCCTCACATGCCCTGATTTTGCACTGACTTGTCTGAAAAGTCAACTCTTGATCAGATGACTTCCCCATGGAATTTCTTCATGAAAATTGATATGCATACTCCCTATACCACATAGAGACCAATAGAAACAAGAATGACCAAAAACTTTGGAGTTATGGCCTCTGAAACCAAAACCCTAATTTTAGGTCAACTCTGCAGTCAAGCCTGGCTCTGCCTCCACACCAATCCCAGTTCTTGTGATTCTTTGGCATTCTTGACTTTGAGAAGATGTAATATGATATAAGAACACACATGGACCCCTTTGAAGTGATTGTTGACCTTTGGAGTGGCTCAAGAAGCTCTTGGATTTCTCAGATCACAAACCCTAGATGCAGATGGCTTAGAATCTATGCAGTGAATCAAAAATGTAATATGAGATGATATGATTGTGTTTATGCATATGAAATGATCACAAGCCATGGTGTGAATGGGTGAGGGCAAATTTGGGGTGTTTACACTTATATGATGTTAAATTCAGGATGGTGAAAATTATACATATGAGGTTTTGAATTTTGATGTTTAAATTCCGCTGCGAAACGCTTTATGTTATTCTTGATGTTGTTTAACCCGTGTTACTGGACAGGACACTGTGTGTTTGATTTTCTGATGAAATGTGATACCCTTTCTCGATGATTACTCTGATATTATTTAAATATTTTATTTTGGGGTAGAAGGGTGTTACGTTAGTGGTATCAGAGCAGGTCGGTCTGTCCGGCCAGTGTCGTTAATGTCGTTTATTTCCCTAGTGCGCGATATGTGTGTGAAACACTGTCGGCACTTGTTTGTTGGTTTCTAGTTGTTGTTTGCAGAGATTAGTTTGGAATTAAGTGGGGGAGAAGCTTGCTTCCGAAAAGTTATTGGTATGAAGAAATTGGTTCGAGTTGATGTTGGTTGTGAGAGTGCAAGGTTGTGAAGACGATGTTATTGTGGACCGGCAGGAGTTTGTACTCCTGAATTCATATCAGTCGGGTTAGAGAAGTGTGTATATTTTAGGTGGGAATTGTTTGAGAAGGAATATATACTTTGATGGAAATGATAAGTTGACAGATCAAGTCGCTAGATTGTTTCGCTTTGAGTGTAGTTGGATTAAGCTGAGTAAATTTTGAAGCTAGAGTTAGAGTAAAATCCTTGGTAGAGTTTGGAAGAAAAAGAGGAGAGAGATTGAACTTATGTTCATCAATCTCAAAATTCTGGTTTTTGAAATCTTGGAGCAGCTGTCACGAGAAGCGGCATAACTTTTTGCTCGTGACTTGAAATGAAGCGGTTATGGACTTTTTGGAAAGCTTACAGAATTCCTTACAGTTTACATATAAGATTTGCATTCGGGATGTTTGTGATAAGGAAGATAAGTGTGTTTTACTAGTCGGGTCTGCTGCTGATTTTGGAAAATTTTGCATACGAGAATTCTTGACCAGTCCCATTGCAAGGGGAATAACGTTTTACTCGTAAGTAGGATTTGAGTGATTCTTGAAGTTCTGAAATCTGCACAAAATTCTCTTCATGTTAGAATATATATTTTTGATTTGGATGTCTTTATTGAAGAAGATAATTGTGTTCAAAGTGGGGAGTGTTTTGCTGGAAATTTTAGGAAGATGAAATATTGAAATATAATAAGATGTCGGTATTAAAGGGAATGCATAAGTATTTGGAGAATGCATAAATGTGTAATGAGGATGATTAAAGTTCTGATGTTAGATGATAGTAATGTTGAGAGGAAGATGGATGTTTGAATTGTGTTGTTAAGAATTATAATTTGAATGAAAATCATGAATGGAAGAGAACCAAATTGGATTGTGCTTAATGTTGAAGTGACTCCGGTGTTATAAAAATATTTGAAGCAGTGTTATACAAGGGCATGTATGATGGATTGTGTATTGGATTTTGAATGTCTTGGTGAAATCGACTAAGTCGGAATTAAGGAAACTAAGAGGATGTTGATAAGTCTTAGAGAGTTGGCGGGGAATTATGCCTACGGACTTTATACATAAGTTGAAGTACGCTATTGTGTTGGACAACGACTATTTATGCCGCTATTATGGTTGTTGGATATTTATTGAAAAATTGAGGAACTGATAACCCCTAATCTATTTTTGATAATAGACGAAATCATAATTGAGGAATAGATGCGTCATGCTAACCAGTATAGTATATGAGTTAAATCAATATATAAGAATGTTAGTCAGATTTAAGAATGATGGTATGAAGTTACGTTGGGAGTAAATAGTTATGTGGAAATTTGTAGTTAAACTCTGGATAATAAAATTATTGTTTAATGATAAATTAAGTGGCATGAGTCTTGTAGTTTCTTGATATGATTCGAGGTTAAAGTATATGGAAAAGTAAGACCAAGATTTTCAAGAGTATAGGAATTAATTGAGTTGAAAGAACTAGACGAAGTAAGATTATAAGTGGGTTTATTAAAGCGTGATTTTGATTAGAACATGGATAATTGTTTTGGTTGCGTTGGTTCGGATAAGAATTTATGAAAGGTGTGTTAGTATGAGAAAGAATTGAGGATTCGATACGTTGGATTAATTAGAAACAAAGAAATATGAGTTATCTTGTGAAAACTATTGTATCGATGTACCTTATATTGTCATAATGATATAGTGTGTTTAAGGTAATTTTCGAAGGAGGTATTATTTAAGATGGTAAAGTTGTAGTTGTGTTGAGGATAACTGGAAATTCATGAAGTATGTAAATTTTTGACCAAAATTTGGAAGTTGTCGCAGTTGTATTTATGATTGAACGTTCAGAGGTGTTGCCTTATGAATTTAAGTTGGATGTATCCGGTAACTACAAGAGTAGAATACCTACTGAAACGAAATTCAGAAGAGTTAAGTCGAAGGTGTTATTGATGTGTTGGTTTGGTGATTGAAGAAGTTGGAAATAAACTTGGTAGTCCTGGAACTTTACAGAGTAATCAGAGTGCGCAGCGAATGCGTGGTGCGGTGTAGTTGTTGTTTGCGAATGAAGACGATGTTGATAGTCGATTGTTTTGATGTTGGATTTAAACTGTGTGTTCCATACATTTCGGGAATCAAACAATTTTTTTTTAGAGGGATATAAAAGTCGACTGAGTATTCATCCTGGTGCTACGAAGATGTATCAGGATTTACGCAGGTTGTTTTGGTGGCCGGGTATGAAAAGAGACATTGCTGAGTTTGTATATGCTTGTTTGACATGTCAGAAGTCAAAGATAGAACATCAGAGACCTTCAGGTATGATGCAACCATTGAATGTTCCTGAGTGGAAATGGGATAGTATTTCCATGGATTTCGTGACTGGGTTACCTAAGACTACAAGAGGTAATGATTTGATGTGGGTAATTATTGACTGATTAACTAAGTCGGCACATTTCTTCTCAAAGAAGATTAATTATTCTATGTAGAGGCTAGTTGAGATTAATATTGAGGAAATTATGAAGTTGCACGGTGTACCTTCGAGTATAGTATCAGATAGAGATCTGCAGTTTACGTCGAAGTTTTGGAAGAGTTTGCAAGATGCTTTGGGTACTAAATTAAGGATGAATTCTGCTTATCATCCATAGACGGATGGTCGGACGGGAAGGACATTCCAATCTTTAGAAGTTATGCTGAGAGCTTGTGTTTTGGATCAAGGAGGATCTTGGGATAGTCATTTGTCTTTGGTTGAGTTTACATACAACAACAATTTTCATGCTAGTATTGGAAGGGCTCCATATGAGGCGTTGTATGGTAGACATTGCCGCACTCCATTGTGTTGGTATGAGTCAGGAGAGAGTTTGGTGCTTGGGTCAGAGGTTGTCCAGGAAACAACTGAAGATAAAAATAATTTGGAAAAGGATGAACACGTCGCAGAGTCGTCAGAAGAGTTATCATGATGATAGGAGAAAAACACTTGAGTCCCAAGCGAGAAGATCAAATAAGGGAGTTGTATTTAACTATGTCTACTCCTGGTAATTTTCGAGGACGAAAATTCTGTAAGTGGGGGAGAGTTGTAACACCCCAAATTCGATTATGTGTAATTGTTGCTTATTTGAGGATATATGATAATTTTAGAAAATAAGTGGTTATGTGACCCGATGCATTGTGGTGATATTATTTTAATAATATTAATAATAAGAATAACCATGTAGTATTATTCGAAATTATTGTTTATTATTAGATAATAATAAAAGTGGGGGTATGGAGGTTATGTTGGTCAATTGGGAATATGAGGAGTACTTTTATATAATATGAATAATTAGTGTATTATTATAATAGTATCATTTAATAAAAATATTGAGGAAAAGGGCAAGATGGTCTTTATGAAGAAAGAGTAAGGTTAAGTTGGGAAAAACATAAACTGGGATAGTCTTTCTAAAAGTGAGTATACGATCAAAATTGGATCTATCGTGTTTTTGGGAAAAGAGCTCCGAAGAAAGGAAGGAGAAGAAGCTCAGAGTCAGGAAGTTACGAAGAACCTTGGAGAGGTGTATCAATCGGTGAAATTCTCTAAGGTATGGGGAGTTTTAATAATCTATGATAAATGTATAGGAATTGGAATGTGAATGGATTAGGATAGTATGAATTTTAGGAGTTTTGGGGGTTTTGAGTTAGGTTGAGTTTTAGGAGAAATCTTGATGAATTAGAGCGGTTAGAATGAGTTATAATCGTATATTTGTTTGTATAATTATTTTTTGGATGTTGTTGAGGTTTAATTGATGTTTTTGAATGGTTTCTGGGTGTTATGATGTGAAATCCGTAATGGGGTTTGGGAGTTTTTCGAATTGGAACAGTCTGCAATTGTATAGCAGAGAACTGCTGGAAAACGTGCGTTAACCGGTTAACGCTATGGGTTAACCGGTTAACCATTGTAATTTTTGGGAAATTCTGGAAATTCGTCGGCGTTAACCGGTTAACGCTATGGGTTAACCGGTTAACACTGTTGGGACAGCAAATATTATTTTCTTTAAAAATTCATATCTTTTAAACCGTAAGTACGATTCGCATTCCGTTTGAAACGTCGGAACGAGTACAAACTGAACTTTATTTTGATGAATAGAAACGTTAAAAATGCAACAGTTTTTGATAAATGAATTTGTGAAATAACCTTATAATTACCTTATAAATTATCGGGTACGGGATTAATTCTTGATATGTCAGAGTGGTTAGGAAACCAGTGTTCAGGGTGTAATGTGATTATGATATATATGAATATTTGTTGGTTGTTTTGCTGATTGAAATGAACGATGCGAATTATTTTGGTGTATTTTTCGATGTAGCGCATCATTGCATTTCATAACATTCACGATGGGGCTTCGGCCTATTTATTTGCTTCAATCCCATTGTGTGGAATGAAGTGTCTCGATGATTATGGTGTGCTCCCTTGTGGAGGGTTGATGGTCATGTATCCATCTTATGGTGTGCTCCCTTTTGGAGGGTTGATGGTCATGTATCCATCTTTTGGTGAAAATGGTACCACATGCATATTGCATATCTGGATGTAGAATTGCATATTTTGGATGAATTTCATGACTGTGTTGGTGTTAATTGATTTCATGATGGTGTTGTGGTTGTTGCTGAATTTTGTAGTTGACGATGTTATGTTATGTGTACTAATTTATTTATTATTCTATATTCTTATAAGTTTATGATATATTATGATTACTCACCCTGCCTGCTTGGAAACGTTGCCTCCTTCGTGGGTAACTTGCAGATGTTGAAGAATAGTCCTGCAGTGCAATACGAGTAATTCATGAGTCTCGGAGCATGCTTTCGTGTTCCTTAGGAGTGGTTATGGTTTATGTGTCCTACTCCGTGTCATGTAACACTGGGATGGGTTTTATTCTGTTAAATGTTTCAGTTATGTTATCTTTGGATAGATGTTTTCCTACTTATATGATGTTAAATTCAGGATGGTGAAAATTATACTTATGAGGTTTTGAATTTTTATGTTTAAATTCCGCTGCGAAATGCTTTATGTTATTCTTGATGTTGTTTAACCCGTGTTATGTGACAGGACATTGTGTGTTTGATTTTCTGATGAAATGTGATACCCTTTCTCGATGATTACTCTGATATTATTTTAATATTTTATTTTCGGGTAGAAGGGTGTTACATATTTGATTCTGGTTTTGGTTTTTACCTTTGCATACATTTCATTTTCATTTCATTCTTTTCCTTATGCTAACATTTTCAGGTGGTAAGTAATTTGAGAAGTGAATTTGCCTTCACTTCTCCTTTCTCTTCTCATTCTTCTTATGCATCCTTGCTGCATTTTAATTTTCTTTAGAGTGAGATTGCTCATTCATGTTAATCATTCACTTTCTTCCTCCAAGTTACTTATCTTCTTCAGTGAAGTAAGTAACTTGTTTCTTCTACTTCTCCTCCTTTCATCTGCCTCTTCCATTAGTGGCTTCTCTGAAGATCTCTTGCAAGCCTTACAAGCCATAGGAACATCCAAGCATGACAATAATTAGGGTTCTGATTAGAGACTAAACCTTTAGCTTTTACCTTTGGGTCTTCTTTGTGTCTCTGTTCTGATCTCATCATTAGAGACTAAACCTTTAAGGTTTTAAGACTTTGTGATTAGGGTTATGCCTGCATCCTTCTCTTAGGATGGAGTGTATAACTTTAATCCTAAGTGTTAAACCCTTAATTTGTTTAAACCTCTTAATTAATCCATCTTAATAATCACTAAGACAATAGCTTGTAACTTGGGCCTTGCATTAGGGTTCTAATTCCTCCTTTATTGTTTAAGAAGGACTAACCCTAGTGTTAATGGACAAGTCCCCCTAAGGTTGTCTTAAAAACCATAAAATTCACTTCTTAATATTACCCTTAATTAAAATCCATTTTAATAAAGGTTTGTTTTGTCATGAGGTTAATCCCTAATCATGGATTAAGTTGAGGTATCTTCCTCAACTTAAGTGTTCTCATCTATTATCCTTCTATTAGGATAGTGTAATGGGTCCACTAATCCTTGATTAGGGCTTAAACTCATTACTTAACACTAAAAAAAAACTCAAAAACAGCTAAATAATCACAAGTAGGTTAATGATCTTAATCCTACACCATCTTGGCAATTAAGTTGAGGTGTTTATCTCATACTTAAAGTATTCTCATTATCCCTAATCAAAGGGAGGATATGATGAGTTTATTAACCCTTGGTTTAGGCTTAAGCACATTAACTTATGCACAACACCAAAAACAATAAAAAAATGAAAATACAAAAACAAACAATAATCGTCTCCTCCGGGATTCTTTTCTCATCATTCTCATTCATAAACAAGAACTCGCTTCTTCCGTCGAATGCAAGACAGTTAGCACTTGAGCTAGACGAGTCATACACTTGAGCATAGACAAGCAAGCAGTTCATCAGTCAATTTATCTTTCAGTCTCTTTGAGTCGAACTACGGTGTTCTGACTTCCTCATTGCACGAGAGGATACGTAGGCATAACTTAACTGTTATCGAACAAAAGTCTCTTTGTCTTCCCCCTCATTCAACATTCTTTTAAGCCTCATTCTTGAGCACTTCAGATAGCACATACACTACCCCTTTAAACACAATCTTTCAAGTGTGGATTTCGTCGAGTACGACGGACAATCTGGGTGCTAATACCTTCACAGGTTGTAACCAACCCCCTTTCTCAGTTTCTCTAGTCCGCAACCGTCTTATCCATATTTTCTTAGGTTTATGCAACATTAGTTTTTCTTCGGGATAAAAATACCTAGCTGGCAACTCTATTCACCTTCATTCGTTTCTCCTTTCACCGATCGTTCGCGTTTGTACCCTATCTGACCGGGTGTCTTTTAGTGGGAGCGACAGCTTGGCGACTCTGCTGGGGACCCTTATATTGTAACCAGGGATTCTGGTTCTTTTTTGTGGGTTCCTCCTAGCGCGTTGTTTGATTTGTGTTTACGGGGGTGTTATGTGCTACTTGTGTTTATTTATCGCTTTATTTATTGCTTTATGTACAGCTTTATTTATTGCTTTACAGTTTATGCATTTCATACTGTCATTATCATGTGCTGGATCTCTTGTCTGTTTTGGTGGGGGGGTTTCATTGAGTGATTAAGGTCCTATACTGGGGACCTGAGTGACACATAGGCTAGAGTGGCTTCATATTCTTTCCCATTCCATTTCGGTCTAGTGCGGGAATGTGAAACACGATTCAGGCATGGGTTTCTTCTTGAGAACTCTGTGCTACAGATTTCCTATAGTACTAGGGCTATCTGGGAAACCTTCTAAGTCTGGATGACCTTTTTATGACCTTCAGCATCTGAGGTGAATTAGAGGAGGATCTGATATGGTTATTGTAAACACTGTACCTCCGGGTTAAAAGTGTTTACACTTCTCATAACTGATCCAAGTCTGAGGATCCTTGTTCGAGAACATTACATGTGAGGGGGTTGGGATATTTGCAGGTTTGCAGAAACCCTTGGCCTCATCATACCTTGCTACTAGATTTGTTAAGGTTGTATTATTTGGATAATTCTTGTGATTACCCTGGACTTGTGACTCTTTATTTGAGTCCCCCACCTGGTTACTGGATTTCTAAGCCTCCATCCGGACCTATGAACATACATGGACTTTTACCAAGGTAGATAAACTGATCCAGCACTTGATCACGAACCTTTTAGATATCATTTGCATACATCAGTTTTGCATCATTTAACATTTGCTTATTTGTTTTACAGGGTATCCATCATATCATCTTTGGTTTGGTTTTGACCCCTTCTGCTTCTTAGACTCCTTCAGTTATCTTCTCCAGCACCTTCATCAGTTTGTCAGTGATTCTTCTCCAACTCCAGCATCTCATTTTGTGACCTTCATCAGTTGCTCTCAGTTTCTTTACCAGCATCCATGGATACTTCAAGAAACAGCAACATCACTTACCACATCTTCGAGCCCACCCTGATTGGCATCAGGCAGATACAATCCCTCATTACTCCTGATCATGTCCCACTATTCAGAGAGCATTATGGGGGCATATTAGACATGGTCATGGATCTAGATGTATCTCAGAGGAGTATGATCCACACTTGCTTGCAGTTTTATGATCCTCTACTCAGATGCTTCACATTCCCTGATTTCCAGTTGGGACCTTTGCTAGAAGAATTTTCCATGTTGTTTGGAGTTCCTATCAGGTGAGGGATTCCTTTCAACCCTGAGATGGTTGCTCCAAGAAATGAAGACATAGCCAGGGCATTGCATTTGGAGCCTGCCCTCATTGATCAGAACATGAAAACCAAGGCTAGGGTTCCAGGCCTTCACCTAGACTTCTTGATCTCCCAGGCTACCCTGCAGGCTGCAATAGGGGAATGGAATGAAGTCTATGCACTTCTAGCCCTCAGTATATATGGGTTTATCTTGTTTGCAGATGAGCCAAAGTTTGTGAGCAAGAATGCCATTCATCTGTTCTTACTGGGGAACCCAGTTCCTACCTTGCTTGGAGACTTCTACTACTCAGTACATCAGAGGAATGAAAAGCAAAGAGGAAGACTCATCAGATGTTGTGCTCCTCTTTATTACTCTTGGCTGCTAAGACATTTGCCAAAATCAGATACCTTCTTGAACCCTCATCAGCAGAAGAACTGGGCTAAGAGATTCATTGCCTTGACATCAGATGACATTAAATGGTGCACTCAGAGCACCAAAGGAAAAGACATCATTACTAGTTGTGGGCATTATCCTAATGTGCCTTTTATAGGAGTGAAAGTTTGCATCAATTACAACCCTTTACTACTTAAGAGACAATTAGGATATGCTTTGGTTCATCCTCCCAGAGGACAAGATTTGGCTGAAACTCTTTACTGTGAAATCCAGCCCAACTCTGTTGTCATCAGACAAGCTGCCTGGGCCTGGGACAACATACAGACTAAATTGACAACCATCCTTGGCAAGTGCAACAACATTGCTTCAGCATAATATTCTGATTGGTCCCGTACCAGAGCTCAGATCACCCGGATGCCATTCACTTTAGAAGATGTACCTGGACCTTCTACAACACAACCTGCAGCTACTGTCAGTTTGGAAGAGTTTGAAAAGCTGAAAGAGAGGAACACTCAGCTATCTGAAGCCTTGTAGAAGACTCTCTAGGAGAGGAATGACAGCCGTCTGGATAATGAGAGATTGGAAAGGCTCAGGATTAAGCATTTGACCAAAATTGAAAAGATAGATGACTACATCAGGAAGGCAAGAGCAGTGTAAGTATATGAGTGCGCCTAAGAGGGAGGGGGTGAATTAGGTTCTTAGAAATTTTTCGATCCTTTTTCTTTAATGGATGGATTTTGCTTTTTACGATTTATGTAATGAAAACGGTAAAGCAGGAAAGTAAAACTGACACAGAGGTTTATCCTGGTTCCCCTTCACAATCCGAAGGTACATCCAGTCCCCCTTCAATATGAAAGAGATTTCCACTAGATTTTATAGAACAGTATAACCTATCGCACCTTCAATGGTGAGGCCTACTTTCTAACAAACTAAATAATCAAGTGTGCAAGAACAATCCTCTTGCCACACTAACCCTTATGTCCAAACAATCCTTGGAACATAAGTCATAAATAGAAAACAATTTCTATCATTTTTGTTTAAGTGAGTAATACAATGTAGAAAAATTCTTGTCAAAAGTTCAAGAGTTTTTGAATATTTTATGAAAATTATTTTTGAAAGAGCTTACAAATGATTTGAGAAAATTTGGATTTTATATGCACATAACACCCTTATGAAACAATGTAATTAACAGTAAAAATTCATGAACAAATGCCAATGCATTATGAAAAGTTTTCATGAAAGGTTACATGAAGAGGTGTTATGAAAAATACTGATTTTTCAAAATTGTTCAGACTGCAATCGATTGCACTATAATACAAATCGATTTCACATGCATACGTTGCCCAATTTTTCAAAAATTTGATACATGCAATCGATTGCATCAAAGTGCAAATCGATTGCACCAAGTTAAAAATGCCACAAAACTTAAAACAAATAGATGCAAATCGATTGCATCAAAGTGCAAATCGATTTACACATGTTTAACTTTGAAAAATACAATTTTAAATGATGCTAAAGTTAAAAGATTATTATGCCATTATATAGGTATTTAATTGAGCATCTAAGATTTTAATCTTTGTGTATGATTGCTAAAATACCTTCATGAAGCTTCTTCTTGAAGAAATAAGTCTTTGAATCATGATGCATCAAACTTGAATATCATCTTTGCCTTCTTTATCACATTGTAGCTAAGAGATGTGCCTTCATCAAAACAAGTGTTGACCATGGAGAAGCTTGACTTCACAAGCAGGGGAGTTAGTACTGAAGAATGCTTGCAAGGAAGCAAAAACTCAGAAGGCTAGGGAAGAACATTATCTGGAGGAAAGCCATGCTAGGTGGTTCAGGATCACTGAAGCCCACACACAAGAAGATCAAAGGACTCAGGCTAAGATAGAGCATCAGAAGGCTTTGTTGACAGCTCAGAAAGAGATATCTGAATTGAAACTCCGGGCGGGGTTGAAGAGGTCAAAGGATCAGGGCAAGCATAAGAAATTAACTAGTGCCATTGCTACCAGGAACCTCCTCATCAGGACTATCACAGAGCACCTAGTGGGTCCAGTGACGGAGGCCCTCCTGAAGGAAGTCAGGGAGGATGACTTTGGATTAAATGTTTGACTTTTTGCTTGTACTTTCCTTTTGTTGTACTTTTTCGTTTGTTGTTGTATTTTGGCCCACTATGGGAATGTATTGTAATCAAACTATGTATTTTCATCCTTTGTAATATATCAGTTTGTATTATTTACGGTGGGCTTTATCTATCTCTACAACATCATCAGCATTTCCTCGAGGCCTGTAAAGGTCAAAACCAAAGAGCCAAACCGGATACCCTTGGAAGACAAATAGGCATATTGCATTGCATACTAACATTTTCTTTGTTTTATAGGTTTTTGTTTTATTGTTGTTTCTCACTTTGTTGTGGTTTCAGGAAACATTGCTCGCAGAAGAGTGTTCCCTGTCAACAGAATACACCGGTACCCGACAAGAAACAACCTTCCGGGACTCCAGATGGATCAGGTTCAGCAAGACTTGAATGAAGTAAGGACCCAAATGGGAAATGAGAGGGTTGATATGAGGAATCAGATGACCCAATTCATGACTGTAATGACTGGCTTAGCTCAGAGCCAAGAAAGACTAAGGGAATTGGTTGAAAGGCAGACTCCTGAAGAACACCAACCAGGTATAGGAGGTACCAGTAATAATGATCATGTGCAACCTCGCACTGATCCACTAGAGTTTGGACCTCATCTAAACCCAAAAACCAATGCCATAAGGAATACTTAGGGTAACACTGCTGGAGGAAGGGTCTTGCAAGAGGATCCTCAAGAAGAGTAGTTTACAGTTGTTGGGGATGGAGACGAAGTTTATGACCGTCGATTGGATGAGATTGCTGAGAAGTTGAGGTCTCTTGAATCCCAGAATTCCCTAGGATTTGATGTAATGAACATGGGACTGGTGGAAGGGGTGAGAATTCCTCACAAGTTCAAACCCCTGTGTTTTGAAAGATATAATGGCACATCCTGCCCACGCACCCACCTTCAATCATTCTTGGGAATATTAAAAGCATACACCATGGACGAAAAGTTGTGGATGTTTTACTTCGAAGATAGTCTAACAGGGGCATCCCGAGAATGGTATTCCCATTTGACTAGAGCCACATTGAGGAACTGGAAAGACTTGGCTGAAGCTTTCATCCGTCAGTATCAGTACAACTTGGACATGGCCCCAAATAGGACCCTCTTGATGGGGAAGTCTCAATCTTCCCTTGAAAGCTTCAGGGAATATGCCCAAAGGTGGAGGCAACTTGCTGCTGCAGTTCAACCTCCCATGTATGAAAGGGAAATGGAAGACATGTTCATGAATACTCTTCAAGGAACATATATTGACAGATTGGCTGCATTTTCTTCTACCAGCTTCGCAGATGTGGTGATAGCTGGGGAAAGAATAGAGAGCCTATTGAAGATGGGAAAGATCTCCGATAACGGTGCTAGTTCAAGCAGTACAAGAAAGCCATTTGTCGGGCCCCGTAGTTCTGGCGAGACAAACTCTGTGCACATGGGAAGAGGGAGACCCCAATACTTGCCCAGAACAGTTGTTGTTGTTACTATCCCCGCTCCACCACCTCAGTATGCTCTACAACCACAACAGTTTCCGCAACAACAACAGTTTCCGCAACAAAGATCATACAACAATAACAACAATCAACAAGAATGCCCATTTCAACAACGACCATCTCAGGTCAACCGAGGGATTAACCCCATTCCAATGCCATATGCTACTCTACTGCCAGAACTCCTAAAGCTCAATCTTGTTGAGTTGAGGACATTGGCTCCATCTGATCCTCAAAAACTTCCTAGAAACTATGATGTCAATGCTAGGTGTGCTTTTCACTCTAACGCACCTGGTCATTCTACGGAAAAATGAAGAGCTCTGCATATGAAGGTTCAGGATCTGGTAGATTCAAAAGCCCTGAACTTTGCATCACCTCCCAATGTGATGAAAAATCATATGCTAAGCCACAATAGGCTAAGGATTAATGCTGTAGAGGATGGATCACCCCTGAGTTTGATAGAAGACATTGCATGTATTCAGACACATCTGGCAGAGGTTAAAGCCTAGCTTTTAAAATGCCATGTGGTCCCAGGTTGTGAGGCCTGTTGTGAATTATGCAAACTTTCTGAGAATGGGTGGGCCACCTTGAGGAAAGGCATAAATGATTTTATTAAGGAAGGCATTCTGGAAATTACAACCACCACTTCTACAACACCAGCAACCCTTTTATTAACAAGTGAATCTTCTACAAATGCAACAACCATCTTTCCAAGTGTTTCTTCTACAAATGCAACAACCATTGTTCCAACCGATTCAACTACAACTTCAGCAATCATTTCATCTGTCACTTCAACACACAACAATTCATTTGCACCAGCTACTACAACTTCAACAACTACCAACAATGATGTTTCCACTGTCACAATCTATTATGACCCGACAACGGTCCTGAATTCCAGCGACTTTCAACAATCTCAACAAAGCTTCAATTCAACTCCACCACCATCCACCATAGGTCCTGTTACTATTTTCTACGAGCCACAAACTATTACAGTCCCAACATCTGCTGCAATAAGCCGAGTCACTATCACGGTGCCCCGGCCAATCCCATATGATAAAGACAGCGCTATACCATGGCATTATGGTGCTGATCTGTACTGCAACGGAGAGAAAGTACTTCTTGATTCTCCAGTTCTTTCTCCCCAAGTGGACATGTTGGGGGAGGCGGAGGCTTCACCCTAAGCGGATGTCTCTTCGTTTCACAAGTCCCTAGAACCAACACTGAGGCAGAGGCTGCTGCCAGAGCCAAAGGGAAGAGTGTGATACCGAAAGAATCTGCACCAAAAGAAACTCATAGGTCATCCTTCGATCAAGATGTGGATGAGTTTATGAGAATTATTAAAAGAAGTGACTATAAAGTTGTGGACCAGCTCCATCAGACTCCTTCAAAGATCTCAATCCTATCACTGCTATTGTGTTCCGAAGCCCATCAGGATGCACTACTCAAAGTTCTGCACGCTTCCTACATGCCATAAGAGATCACTGTAAATCAGCTGGAAATAGTGGTGTCAAATGTAAATACTAGCCATGGGCTAGGGTTCACTGATGCTGATTTAACTGCAGAAGGACGTCTCCACAACAAAGCCTTTCACATAATCTCGGAGTGCAAGGGAGCTGTACTATCTCATGTTCTTGTAGACACCGGGTCCTCACTCAACGTCTTACCAAAGAAAGCTCTTGTCAAGCTCGAGTATGATGGGATAGCACTCAGGCCAAGTAATCTTGTGGTCAAGGCTTTTGATGGCTCCAAAAGATCTGTTCTTTGAGAGGTGGAGCTGCTAGTGATAATCGGTCCACAAGTCTTTAAGACCATTTTCTATGTGATAGACATACAGCCTGCTTACAGCTGTTTGTTAGGTCGACCTTGGATTCACGCCGCAGGCGCAGTAACATCGACTCTTCACCATAAACTGAAGTATGAATGGGAAGGACAGATTATCACCATCTGTGGTGAGGAGGACATATTTGTTAGCCATCTGGCTACATACAAGTATATTGAGATGGATGGTGAAATCCATGAGACAATGAGCCAAGGGTTTAAGGCCCTAAATGTCAATGAGGCTACTGAATTATTTGTTGCATCCCAGGAAGACAGGATGGGTACTTCATTTGTTTCCTATTAGCAAGCCCGAAAGGTTGTTGAAGAAGGTAATGCTCAAGGCTGGGGAAAGCTACTGCCAGTGTAAAAGAAAGAAGATAGATTCGGTTTGGGTTACAGACCATTCCGACAAGATCAGTCAGAGGCTGCCAAGGAGCCCAAGTTTATCAGTGGGGGATGCTCACCCCAGATGCTGTTAATAATCTGGAAGACGAGGCGGAAAGCGACCGCAACCTGGAGAACTGGATATGTCCAAGGATCCCGGGGAACCAAGTCCTTAACTGGTCTTCCCAGGAAATTATAAGGGTTACTCCTGCAGATTAATTATTATTTCCTATCTTTTTTAGCATGCATCAAGTCCTGCATCTTGCCCAAGGTGTCAGGACTCATTTTGTAATAGGGCCATATTGTAATTTTGTGCAAATTATTAATCAATGAATATCAGACACCTTTTGCAAACGAGTCTCTTTATCGCTCACTGTCTTTTCATTTTTCACTTTTCTACAAAACAATAAGATGGCAATGTTTTCAAAATAAAAAACTTCACTTTCACTTTTCTAAACAAGATTAAAACTGATCACTGAAACGAACCAATCTCAACCCTTGCAGAGATTATCCTCCAGATTGCACCGACAAGAGCACTGCTATGACCTTGTATGACTTCGACAATTCAATTAATCAAGCTGATGAAGGGGTTGAAGAAGACTATGAGTTACCCGAAGAGTTAGCCAGGTTGTTGAGGCAGGAGGAGAAAGTGATCACTCCTCATCAGGAGGAGGTCGAGACAGTTAATCTTGGTACCGAAGAAGACTTGAAAGAAGTGAAGATTGGGGCCTGTCTGAAAGATTCAGTGAAGGAACAACTTGTTGACATGTTTCGAGAATACGTTGACGTCTTTGCGTGGTCCTATCAAGACATTCCAGGTCTGGATACCGACATTGTTATGCACAAGCTATCTTTGAAAGAAGATTGCCCTCCAGTGAAGCAGAAGCTACGTCATACTCGTCCGGATATGGCCATGAAGATTAAAGAAGAAGTACAAAAGCAGTGGGACGCCGGTTTCCTCGCTGTAACTAGTTACCCTCCGTGGGTTGCTAATATTGTACCAGTGCCTAAGAAGGATGACAAAGTACGTATGTGTGTGGATTACCAGGATCTAAACAGAGCTAGCCCGAAGGATGATTTCCCATTACCTCACATTGATGTATTGGTCGACAACACAGCTCAGTTCTCGGTGTTTTCCTTCATGGATAGATTTTCTGGGTATAATCAGATCAGGATGTCACCCGAAGACATGGAGAAGACCACCTTCATCACACCCTGGGGCACATTTTGTTACAAAGTAATGCCTTTTGGACTAAAGAATGTCGGTGCGACTTATTAACGGGCTATGGTAACATTATTCCACGATATGATCCACAAAGAAATTGAATGCTATGTGGATGACATGATTGCCAAGTCCCTTACAGAAGAAGATCATCTGGTGAATCTACTGAAGTTGTTCAAGCGTCTGAGAAAGTATCAGCTGAAGCTAAACCCCAACAAATGCACATTCAGGGTACGTTCCGGTAAGCTGTTGGGATTCATCGTAAGTGAAAAGGGAATTGAAGTTGATCCTGACAAAGTCAAACCCATTCAGGAGATGCCTGCACCGAGGACTGAAAAGGAAGTTCGGGGGTACTTAGGTAGATTGAACTACATATCAAGGTTCATATCTCACCTTACTGCAACCTGTGAGCCCTTGTTCAAATTGTTAAGAAAGGAACAGACGGTTAGGTGGAACAAATATTGTCAGAAGGCTTTTGACAAAATCAAGGAGTACTTACAAGAACCTCCAATTCTCATGCACTAGTTGAAGGAAGACCTCTAATAATGTACCTGACAGTATTAGAATAATCAATGGGGTGTGTGTTGGGCCAGCATGACGAGTCTAGTCGAAAAGAGTATGCAATATACTACCTAAGAAAAAATTTTACCGACTGTAAACAACGTTATTCACTGCTCGAGAAAACTTTATATGCTTTAGCGTGGGCTGCTCGTCGACTAAGATAGTATATGCTGACTCACACTACTTTATTGATCTCAAAGATGGACCCCGTCAAGTACATATTTGAGAAGCCAGCACTTACCAGAAGGGTTGCAAGATGGCAAATGATTCTGACAGAGTATGACATTCAGTAATCATCTCAAAAGGCCATCAAAGGCAGTGTACTGTCTGACTATCTAGCTGAGAAATCGATTGACGATTACCAACCAATGAGATTTGACTTCCCTGATAAAGACATCATGTTCCTGAAAGAAAAAGATCATGAAGAGCCTGTTCACACTGAAGGGGCTGACCCGGAAGAAGAATGGACAATGATGTTTAATGGGGCTGTCAATATGAACGGTTGGGGAGTTGGTGCAGTGCTCATTACACCTAAAGGAGTTCACATGCCTTTCTCGGAAAAACACACCTTTGCATGCACTAACAACGAAGCCGAATATGAAGCCTGTATCATGGGTCTTGAGGAAGCCATTGACCTCAGGATCAAGACATTAACTGTATTCGGGGATTCAACTTTGTTAATCAATCAGACCAACGACAAATCGTACACTCACCAAGAGCATCTGATTCCATACCGAGACTACACGAGGACATTATTGACTTTCTTCACAACAGTCAAACTTGAGTACATCCCTCGAGACGAAAATCAGTTCGCGGATGCTTTAGCTACCATTTCCTCCATGATCAAGGTTCAGATTGCCAATTATGTGCCTCAAATTTCGGTATCCAGACTTGACCGACCAGCATACGTATTCTCCGTGGACATTGCTAAAGATGACAAGCCTTGGTTCCATGACATCAAATGCTTCTTAGAGGATCAGACATACCCACTCGGGGCATCATTCAATGATAAGAAGACATTGAGAAGGCTGGCCTGTAGTTTCTTCCTTAATACTGATGGTTCATTATACAAGCGAAACTTTGACATGGTTCTGCTCAGATGTGTTGATAAGAAAGAAGCAGACTTGCTGATGCACGAGGTGCATGAAGGATCTTACGGTACCCATGCTGGAGGACATGCAATGGCTAAAAAATTATTACGATCAGGTTTCTACTAGATCACAATGGATGCAGACTGTTGTGCCTATGCCAGGAAGTGCCACAAATGCCAGATTTATGCAGATAAGGTGCATGTGCCTCCAAATCCTTTGAACGTGTTGTCTTCACCTTGGCCCTTTTCCATGTGGGGCATTGACATGATTGGAAAGATCGAACCGACTGCTTCAAATGGTCACATATTCATATTAGTAGCCATTGATTACTTCACCAAGTGGGTCGAAGAAGCTTCATATGCTAACGTCACCAGAAAAGTTGTAGCCAGATTCCTAAAAAGAGATATCATCTGTTGATATGGAGTACCCGAGCGAATCATTACTGATAATGGGTCCAATTTGAACAACAAAATGACGGCCGAACTGTGTCTGGACTTCAAAATACAACACCACAACTCTTCTCCTTACAGGCCAAAGATGAATGGCGCTGTTGAGGCAGCTAACAAAAACATCAAGAAGATTGTGCAGAAGATGGTGGTTACTTACAAAGGCTGGCACGAAATGCTACCATTTTCCTTGCATGGGTATCGGACCTCCATCAGGACGTCTACTAGGGCAACACCTTATCAGCTTGTGTACGGTATGGAAGCTATCCTACCTGTTGAAGTTGAATTACCCTTCTTACGGGCACTGATGGATGTCAAGCTGAATGAAGCAGAATGGGTCCGTTCTCGGTACAATCAATTGAATCTGATCGAAGAAAAGAGATTATCTGCAATTTGTCATGGGCAGTTATATCGGAAAAGAATGAAGAAAGCCTTCGATCAGAAAGTCAGGCTTCGGGAATACCAAGTGGGAGATCTTGTGCTGAAAAGACTTCTTCCTCCTCATACAGACCACAGGGGCAAATGGACTCCGAATTACGATTGGCCCATTCATAGTAAAGAAGGTTTTCTCTGGTGGAGCACTGATGCTCACTACTATGGATGGAAAAGATGTCTTATCCCCTGTGAATTCAGATGCAGTTAAAAAATACTTCGCATAAAATGACCCGCTGGACATAAAAACAGAATGTAAGTCCAGGCAAAAATAGGGCATCCCGGCGAGTCAAAAACAGAATAAAAGACTCGGGCAAAAATAAGGGAAAAATTAAAAAAATGTGTACACCCGCTGAGTTGAAAAGCCGCATTGGACAGCTCAGGCAAAAATGGGTATCCCGGTGGATTGAAAACCCGAAAGGGCGATCCATGCAAAATAAGGGAATAAGCGAACAACTGCATTCTGAATTCGTCTGTATCACTTACAACATGGAAAGCGTCGAAAGGTTAAAGCATCGGTCAGAATCAACCCTATCCAGATAGCAAGACGAGAAGAATGTCAAGGTCATACGGGTCATAGCAAAGGAAGCTCAATGGAGCTTCGTCAACATTGCCAGCACTTTTACCTTTTCAATTTGTAACAATCTCCTCATTCCAGGGGATCTGTTTCTTTGACTATATTTGCCAAATCAGGGCACCCAGATTAATAAAATCAGATTTCAGTCACACCTCGTCTCGTACATTTTTATTTCGTTTGCAAAATGTCCAATATACATGATATAATATTTGCATAAAACAAATGAGCCATTTTTAATAAATGCTTGCAGGAAATATATTTACTTCTAGGAATATCTAATTCCTATGGCAGAATCCGGTAAGGGATACCTCGGGATACTTGTGCATTTCTTTGACTTAATAGGTTGCAGGTATTCAAATACGTAGCATGGGGCATGCCAAGCATCACTTCCCCATCACATCTTCTCCAAGCAGCATCTGAAATGATTTTCCCACAACAGAGTTGTTAAAGCCTCCTCAGTCCCGGCCGGGATCCCCAGAGAAATCTCTAGGAAGATCGATCAGTGATCTTTCCTCCCCCGAACAGAACGCCAGGTCTCTCAAGGATAAAAGAATCATCTCCCTGCAGAGCTCCAGCCCCTCCCCAAAAGAGCAATGCTTGAAATTATCACACAACAAAGTGACAAGAAGTCTCCTCATCCCAAGCTGGGTTTTCTCCTTACCAGATGGATCTATCGGTGATCTATTTCCCCCAAGCAGAGCCATATATTTTATCAGAACTACCAATGATCTTCTCCCCAGCTGGGATATCCTTCCAAGCAGATCAGCCAGAGATCTTCAAGCAGCAGGATCCGAATCCCGGATCGGTTTCTTTTTGCATAATCATAGAATTCGCATCATTTATCCCCACAAAGCGTAGCATTCTGTCTAATACGGAGCATTACGGAAAAAATCAAACATTTGCATGATCACAAGTCAGGTTCGAGCCAGTCACCTGTAAATACCAACAATACCTCATCGGCAATATATATAAAGACTCACATCCCTTGCAGATAAAGGCCAAAGCGTCCCATTTACACTCTCCAACAGATACATGTTCATATATACCTTTCCGACACTCGTCTGTGTCATATTATTCCCCTGCAGATATAAACCACAAACATCCTCTGTGATTACATATACCTATATACTCTTTTGACACCCGTCCGTGTCACCTCTCCCCAACACGGTTGCCTAAACACCTATTGCAAACCAAGCACCTTCCTTTCGACACTCATCCGTGTCATCTTATCCCCACAGGTCACCGAAACACCTTTTATACTCTCACATACAAATATACATTCTCTTTTGACACCCGTCAGTGTCATGCTATCCCCAACAAGTTGAACACCCGCTAGTGTCTTGCTCACACTTCAAAACTTGTTCATACTTATACAGATACTCATCCGTATCTTGTATATACACTTATTCCCCACAGATTCGACACTCGTCCGTGTTCTTTGTTCACCAGTTGGTACTCGTCCGTATCATCCCCTCTGAACACGCGTCAGCGTTTGTTTCTACCGATACTCGTCTGTATCATGGTCTTAAGGATGCTCGTCTGCGTCTTTAATCTATATACGTTGTCAAACACTTATACCTTTTATTTCTTAGGCGTAAGCACTTGTCCGTGTTTACTATTCCTCAGTAAGTTGCCAACATAACAACTTTTCTTCTATCCGACATTCGTCCTATGTCATGATACTTTCGGCATCCTTCCCCTGCCAGGTGATCGTCTTTCACCTTTGAATGACCGTCCCCCATCCTTTCCCCAGAGGTGTCTCCATTATTGGAACCCTTTTCTATCCAGCATTCGTCCTATGTCGTGATATTTAGCAGCCGTCCCCTGCTAAGTGATCGTTCTTCACCTTTTTGATGATCTTCCTTCATCATTTTATCTGATGGCCGTCCCCATTGTTGACCTTGTTATCTAACATTTGTCCTATGTCGTGATATTTAGCAGCAGTCCCCTGCTAGGTGATC
Organism: Lathyrus aphaca; assembly: GCA_963966055.1. Taxonomy (NCBI): domain Eukaryota; kingdom Viridiplantae; phylum Streptophyta; class Magnoliopsida; order Fabales; family Fabaceae; genus Lathyrus; species Lathyrus aphaca. The sequence goes on along the minus strand of OZ014523.1, from coordinate 380,510,198 downwards.
GTCCTTCACCTCTTGATGGTCGTCCTTCATCATGATTCTCCGATGGATGTCCCCATCGTCGACCCTTTTTCTATCCGACATTCGTCCTATGTCGTAATAAAGAGCAGTCGTCCCCTGCTAGGTGATTGACCGTCACCTTTGATAACCGTCCCTCATCATGATTTCATTTATTCTTTAAACCAACGACCGACCCGTCGTTGTTTACATTACTTTATGAACTTGGTGGTCGTCCCCATCATTACCTTTGTTTTAATCCCCAGAGAACCTTGTTACTTTACTTGATGGCCGTCCCCATCATTATTTCTTATTTCCCTAGCTTGTCGGCCGTCCCCGTCATTGCTTTATCCCCCAGCAGTCGTCCTCTGCTTGATGGTCGTCCTCCATCTCCGACACTTTATAATCATACTATGCTTTCTTTTACAATTTATATCCCTTTTCTTCTTCTCCCTAGTGAGTGCAAATTTCAGAATGTCTTTGGTATTCAACCACAAGTTATCTTGTTTGTCTGTTAAGCCAGGCACTTACATCTTGCACAGCTAACTCATGTTTGAATAGGGGCAGCTGTAAACTCCCCAAATTTGCCCTCACTAAGTTCACAACATGGCTTGTGATCTTTCATTTTTGTATAAGTTTAAGCATATCACATCATATTGCAATTTTGTTTCATCTGCATAGTTCAAGTTCATCTGCATCTAGGGTTTGTGATCTGAGCAATCCAAGGATCCATCTGAGTTGATCCAAAGGCCTCCAATCATTCCAAGAGGGTCCATGTATGTTCTATCTTCATTTTATATCCCTCAAAGATCAAGGAAGTCAAGAAATCACAAGAACTGGCAAAGCATGGAAGCAAAGCTAGGGTTTCACTGCACAGATGACCTGAAATTAGGGTTTTGGTTTCAGAGGCCATAACTCCATTTTTTTTGGTCATTCTTGTTTCTAATAGTCTCAATATGTTATAAGGATCATATGTACCAAGTTTGATAAAGAAATTCATTGTGGAAGCCATTTGTTCACTAGGTAACTTCTTGAGCAAGTCAGGGCAAAATCATGGCATCTGAGGCCCCCAACAATGGAATCAAAGTGGATTTTTCATCAAATTGGAGTTATATGATCTTTATTTGATCATTGAAGTGCTTAGAAGTTCACAAAATTGAAGAAAATTGAGCTAGACCAAAAGTTGCCAAAAATGGAAATGACTTGTAATGGAAACTTTCCATTTTGGGAAAGTATTTCAACCTCCTCTTTCTCAACCAAAAATGCTTCAAATGAAAAATTGTTGGTCATGAAAGTTGTAGATTGGATCATTCCCTTTTAAAAAATAACAAGAACAAGTCCTAATTCATTGTGGAACTCAAGTTATGGCTTGGCAAAGTTGGCAAAAATCACATAATTTTCACTTTCACACCAAAGGGGATTTTTTGCAAATTCACAAACCAAGTCATTTTGTGACCTCTAATACACTTCTAGGCATCATACAAACATAGTGTATTGCCTAAGAATCAGAATTGGCCCAAGAACCATAGGTATCTATGCCTTGCACATCAAGAAATCACAAAGGGGCAAAAATGAACCAAACTTGCAAAAACTCATACAACCATGCTTCCATTTGTGCCAGCTGAAAATATATGACTTCCATGGCTATCCTTGAACCAAGCTGACTCGTGCCATGCCTTGAAACAGCCACTAAACCAACCCATACCTCAAGTACAAGTTATGTTGACATTTTGGCAACTTGCCCATACCAATCACCATAGGCCACAACAACTCTTCTGACCTATCAAAGCTTGTTATGTGGACCAAATGCAACTCATAACATACATCACACAAGGCTGAAACCTCAGAATCACCAAGTTCCTCAAAATCACCTCAAAAGCAAAAGCTTTCGAAACTCATAGCACACACACTCAAACCCAAAACTTCCTTCATCAATCAACTCAGCATCACAAGAGGATCATTTCCCATCCTTCATTGCAGCCTAAAAGCACCCAAAACTGAAACACGATTTCTGGCTAGTTGAGTTGCAAGCTCTCAAAACAGCCATTATAAACTCCTTCCAAGCATCAAAGCATCGCCAGGAGGATCATTGGAGTCATTTTGCACCAAAGAGGAGGCCAGATAGCTCAGATTGAGAAAGCTTCACTTCAGGTATCCTCAAGAACAAATTTTCCAGAAATGTAATTTCTTGTTATAGAAATGTTCTTTATGCTTTGCTGATCATCATGATGTATTTAATTTTGAAAATGGTTGAGAAATAAGCTTGTATGCGTGCTCTGAAACATTTTCAGTTTTTAGGTTTTGATTCGTATCCTTTGATTCAGCCATTAGAAATTAGTTTTGAGGTTAGATTCAGGTTTAGGGAGGTGAGGGGATGTGATCTGGAGCTTTAGAGCTCCTGAAATGGCCTAGGGAAGAAGTTGACAATTTGGTCTCGCCGGAGAAGACAATCGGAAGTGGATGAAGATTAGGGTTAGGCAGTGGATGGCTAAGATTAGCTCATTACGTTTTAATTGTGATTAATTAATTAATTAATTAGGATTTAGTCAATTTGAATTGTGACCATTAAGATGTGCGTGTGGTCTTCCCTCCAAACCCTAGTTTGAATCTGATCCATTGGATGCGTTGACCACCCTTTAGTTCATTTTTATTTTCATTTTATTCCATTTGTTTTGTCCAATTTATTTAAAATACTTAAAAAATTCCAAAAAATATTTTTCTTCTTCATTTTGAGTTCAAATATTTTTCTTCACCCAAAAACATTTTTATTTTTATTTTTTTAATTAAAAAATCATTTTAAAATATTTAAATGTTTATTTTAATTAATTAATGGAAATTAATTAATTAAAATACCATTTAGGTTTCTAAAAATCACAAAAAAAATTCACATTGCATCTTAGGGCATTTAGAAACATTGTCAAACCATTCACACAAATTTATTTTTGGTTTTGATCCAACTTTGACATTTTTCTTGAATTTAGGGTTCATAAAACTCCCTTTTTTGAACCCAAACATCAAAAATTCTTTTTTGCCTAACCATGCAAGGTTTGACATTGGTTCTTTTTGTATTGAACTTCATATACCATGTAGTATTTAGAATATTTTTTACATAAAATTATCTTGCATTTTCAAATTGATTTGTAGTTTTCCTCTTAAGGTAACCAAAAACCCTAGTTAACTTAGAAAATTCACAACTTTCTTTAGGTTAAGAGTTAGACCTTCTCCTTTGGGATGTAGATATCATATGGGGTTAGGGTTCCTTTGAGTTCATTTGCAATTTTTTATCTTATGATTTGCTTCTGTCTTTGACTTTTTCATCTCATCTCTTCATATAACCCTAATATTGCATCTATACTTGCATCTTACATTGCATTGCATGAACATGTGAACTTGCCATGACATTCTAAGCATTTGTATGCCATCTTAGACATCTTAAGACATTTCTTGAACATTTCTTGGTCATTTATTCATGTATTTGCCATGCTTTGCATCCATTTCATTCCATAAGCATACATGTGTTTTCATGCTTCCTATATGCTTCATTTGCATTCTTTCTCTTTGTATGAACATTCATTGCACTTGATATGCCTTTGCATACATTTCATTTTCATTTCATTCTTTTCCTTATGCTAACATTTTTAGGTGGTAAGTAATTTGAGAAGTGAATTTGCCTTCACTTTTCCTTTCTCTTCTCATTCTTCTTATGCATCCTTGCTGCATTTTCATTTGCTTTAGAGTGAGCTTGCTCATTCATGTTCATCATTCACTTTCTTCCTCCAAGTTACTTATCTTCTTCAGTGAAGTAAGTAACTTGTTTCTTCTGCTTCTCCTCCTTTCATCTGCCTCTTCCATTGGTGGCTTCTCTGAAGATCTCTTGCAAGCCTTACAAGCCATAGGAACATCCAAGCATGACAATAATTAGGGTTGTGATTAGTCCCCCTTTAGCTTTTACCTTTGGGTCTTCTTTGTGTCTCTCTTCTCATCTCATCATTAGAGACTAAATTTTTAAGGTTTTAAGACTTTGTGATTAGGGTTATGCCTGCATCCTTCTCTTAGGATGGAGTGTATAAATTTAATCCTAACTGTTAAACCCTTAATTTGTTTAAACCTCTTAATTAATCTATCTTAATAATCACTAAGACAATAGCTTGTAATTTGGGCCTTGCATTAGGGTTCTAATTCTTCCTTTATTGGTTAAGAAGGACTAACCCTAGTGTTAATGGACAAGTCCCCCTCAAGTTGTCTTACAAACCAAAAATTCACATCTCAATCTTACCCTTAATCAAAATCCACTTTAATAAAGGTTTGTTTTGTCTTGAGGTTAATCCCTAATCATGGATTAAGTTAATGTATCTTCCTCAGCTTAAATGTTCTAATCTATTATCCTTCTATTAGGATAGTGTAATGGGTCCACTAATCCTTGATTAGGGCTTAAACTCATTACTTAACACTAAACAAAAACTCAAAAATATCTAAATAATCACAAGTAGGTTAATGATCTTAATCCTACACCATCTTGGCAATTAAGTTGAGATGTTTATCTCATACTTAAAGTATTCTCATTATCCCTAATCAAAGGGAGGATATGATGAGTTTACTAACCCTTGGTTTAGGCTTAAGCTCATTAACTTATGCAAAACACCAAAAACAGTAAAAAAAAACTAAAAATACATAAATAAACAATAATTGTCTCCTCCGGGATTCTTTTCTGATCATTCTCATTCATAAACGAGAACTCGCTTCTTCTGTCTAATGCAAGACAGTTAGCACTCGATCCAGACGAGTCATACACTTGAGTATAGACAAGCAGGCAGTTCATCAGTCAATTTATCTTTCAGTTTCTTTGAGTCGAACTACGGTGTTCTGACTTCCTCATTGCACGAGAGGATACGTAGGCATAACTTAACTGTTATCGAACAAAAGAATCTTTGTCTTCCCCCTCATTCAGAATTTTTGTAAGCCTCATTCTTGAGCACTTCACTTCACTTTCTGGCACTAACACTTGTACATTATTTCCCAGCTTTTGCACACAGATAGCACAAACACTACCCCTTTAAATATAATCTTTCAAGCGTGGATCCCGTCGAGTACGACGGACAATTTGGTTGCTAATACCTTCCCAAGTTGTAACCAACCCCCTTTCTCAGTTTCTCTGGTCCGCAACCGTCTTATCCATATTTTCTTAGGTTTATGCAGCATTACCTTTCGTTCGGGATAAAAATGCCTAGTTGGAGACTCTATTCACCTTCATTCATTTCTCCTTTCACCGACTGTTCGCGTCTGTACCCTATCTGACCGGGTGTCTTTTAGTGGGAGCGACTGTTAGCATTGCTGATGTGACAAAGGTTACTCGAAGTAGTAGAGTTTATGCTTCAGATCCTCCGAAAAGAGATGAAGATACAAGTGAGAGTAAACAAATTATGGATTTTGTTTCCTGATCAGGCCAATTCGGTGATAGTGAAGATGAGGTGTTGAAATTGATAAAGAAGAATGGGTATAACGCTACTGAGCAGTTGTTGCATACTCCGTCGAAAATATCAGTTTTATCACTCTTGATGTGCTCTGAGGCTCATAGGCAGTCCTTACAGAAGATTCTTGATCAAGCTTATGTTGACCACGATGTGATTGTTGATCAGTTTGATAGCATTGTGTCTAATTTCACATCGTGCAACAATCTGAGTTTATGTGATGATGATTTGCCTGAAGAAGGAAGGAACCATAATTTGGCTCTGCATATTTCAGTGAATTGTCAGGAAGATGCTATGTCTAAGGTGCTGGTTGATACTGGGTCTTCTCTGAATGTGATGTCGAAGTTGACTTTGTCAAGGCTTGTGTACCAAGGTGCTCCCATGAGGCATAGTGGGGTTATTGTAAAAGCTTTTGACGGATCGAAGAAGACTGTGATTGGTGAAGTTGATCTTCCTATTCTGATTGGACCGTTTATATTCCAAATTAATTTTCAGGTAATGGATATACATCCCGCTTACAGTTGTCTCCTTGGAAGACCCTGGATTCATGAGGGAGGAGTTGTGACATCTACTCTCCATCAGAAGTTGAAGTTTGTGAAAGATGGGAAATTAGTAACTATTGACGGTGAACAGGCGATGCTAGTGAGAAATTTGTCATCTTTCTCCTATATTGATGCTTAAGAAGAGGTGGGAAATTCATTTCAGGCTCTTTTTGTTGTTTATAAAGCTGCTAAGAAGAATGTCATGCATAAGTCTTCTCTCAAGGATACTCTACACGTGCTTGAAACTGGTCGATCTGACGGTTGGGGACGAGTTATTGATGTTGTCGACAACAAAGAAGGATTTGGTATTGGTTTACACTAGGTGTGGTTCTCAATGACTCGAAGACTATTCAGGAAGGATTCAAAAGTGTTGGGTTTATCAACGATCATTCCACTGCTGCCATCATTGAAGATGATGAAGATGAAGAAGTGCCTAACTTTGTTACGTACAGAAAGATTTGCAAGAACTGGATTTTTGTTGATGTTCCTTCTATTGTTCATGCTTCAAAGTAAGTTGTTTTATTTTCTTTCAAAAATCCTTTCATTCTGCCCAAGCTGAAAGTAATGTTTGTCGGGCTTTGTTTCAAATTTTATCATCATCAATAAAATGTTATTTTTTTATTTCCATATGTGTTTTTCCTTTTTTCTTTATTCAGAAAAATGGTAACCTAAAAAACCCAAAATAAAAATAACCACTGTTATCTGCATAATTTTTGCACTTTTGTTCATACTCTAAAATAAAAATAAAATCATTGTGCATATTGATTGATAAACCCATTGAAAACAATGATCTTATGCTCACTCCCAACTTTGAATTCCCTGTGTTCGAGGCTGAGGAAAAGGATGTTGAAGAGATTCCTGATGAGATTTCTTGGTTGCTTGAGCACGAGGAGAAGGTTTTTCAGCCTCATGGAGAGTCTATAGAGATGGTCAACTTGGGTTCTGAAGATGATAAGAAAGAAGTCAAAGTTGGAGAATTGCTTGGTCCTAATGTTAAGAAGAGGATTGTAGAGCTTCTTAGTGAGTATGTAGATTTGTTTTCTTGGTCTTATCAAGACATGCCAGGTCTTGATACTGATATTGTGGAGCATAGATTGCCGCTGAAGCCTGAATGTCCACCCGTGAAGCAAAAGTTGAGAAGAACGCATCCTGATATGGAAGTAACAATCAAAGAGGAGGTTCAAAAGCAGATTGATGCAGGTTTTCTTGTGATATCTAATTATCCTCAATGGGTGGCCAATATTGTGCTTGTTCCAAAGAAAGACGGAAAAGTCCGAATGTGTGTTGATTACAGGGATTTGAATAAAGCCATTCCAAAAGATGATTTTCCATTACCACACATTGATGTGTTGGTAGATAATACGACTAAGTTTGTTGTGTTCTCTTTTATGGACGGATTTTCCGATTATAATCAAATAAAGATGGCACCCGAGGACATGGAAAAGACCACATTTATTACACCATGGGGAACATTCTGCTACAGAGTGATGCCTTTTGGATTGAAGAATGCTGGTGCGATATACCAAAGATCTATGACCACGCTTTTCCATGATATGATGCACAAAGAAATTGAGGTATATGTTGATGATATGATCGCTAATTCGAGGAATGAAGAGGATCATGTTGAACATTTGCTGAAGTTGTTTTAGAGGTTAAAAAAGTTTAAGCTTCATTTGAATCCGAATAAGTGCATGTTTGGTGTACGTTCTAGAAAGTTGTTAGGTTTCATTGTCATCCAAAAAGGCATTGAAGTTGATCCTGATAAAGTGAAAGCTATTCAGCAAATGCCTCCTCCAGGAACTGAAAATCAAGTAAGAGGATTCTTGGGCCGTTTGGATTATATTTTGAGGTTTATCTCTCACATGACTGCCACATGTGCTTCGATCTTCAAGTTGCTTCGAAAAGACAAAGGTTGTGTCTGGACAGATGATTATCAAAAGGCGTTTGAAAATATCAAAGAATATTTGCTTGAACCTCCTATCTTGTCTCCTCCGGTGGAAGGTAGACCGTTGATCTTGTACTTGATTGTGTTGGAAGATTCCATGGGTTGTGTGCTTGGTCAGCAAGACGAATCTGGAAGAAAAGAATATGCAATTTACTACTTGAGTAAGAAATTTACTGATTATGAGTCTCGGTACTCCATGCTTAAAAAAACTTGTTGTGCCTTATCTTGGGCTGCAAAGCGTCTTCGCCAGTATATGCTGAATCATACAACTTGGTTGATCTCTAAAATGGATCCGATCAAGTATATCTTTGAAAATCCTGCTTTGACTGGGAGGATTTCTCGTTGGCAAATGTTGTTGTTAAAATATGATATCGAGTACCGAGCTCAAAAAGCTATAAAAGGTAGTATCTTGGCTGACCATTTGGAACATCAACCGATTGATGATTACCAACCTATCAAGTTTGATTTCCCAGACGAGGACGTGATGTATTTTAAAATGAAAGATTGTGATGAACCTTTGATTGAGGAAGGGCCGGAGTCTGGATCTCGATGGGGTTTAGTTTTTGATGGTGCTGTAAATGCACGCGAAAGAGGAATTGGGGCAATGATCATTACTCGCCATGGTTCACATATTCCTTTTGCTACAAGGTTGACTTTTCCTTATACCAATAATGAAGCTGAGTATGAAGCCTGTATTATGGTTCTTGAGGAAGCTATTAATCTGAGGATTAAGCATTTTGATGTGTATGGAGATTCTGCCTTGGTAATCAATCAGATCAAGGGTAAGTGGGTAACTCATCAACCCTACTTGATCCCTTATAGAGTTATGCCAGGAGGATATCAAATTTCTTCACTAAAGTTGAGTTTCATTATGTGCCTCGTGATGAAAATCAGAAGGCATATGCTTTGGCAACTATAGCTTCTATGATAAAGGTGCACCAATGAAATGATGTTCCCATGATCAGAGTGATGCGGCTTGAAAGACCAGCTCATGTGTTTGCAGTTGAAGAGGTCCATGATGACAAGCCTTGGTATCATGATATTAAATGTTTTCTCCAGAGTCAGATATACCCACTTAGGGCATCCGATAAAGATAAGAGGACATTGAGGAGATTGGCAGGTAATTTCTTCCTGAATGAAAATGTACTTTATAAGAGGAATTTTGACATCGTCTTGCTCAGATGCGTGGATAGACACGAAGCAGACATGTTAATGAAAGAAATTCATGAAGGATCTTTTGGTACTCGTGCTAATGGGCATGCAATGGCTAAAAAGATGTTGAGAGCGTGTTACTATTGGCTGACAATGGAATCTGATTGTTGAAAGTATATGAAAAAGTGCCATAAGTACCAAGTGTATGCTGATAAGATTCATGTGCCACCAACTCATCTCAATGTAATTTCTTCCCGTGGCCTTTCTCTATGTGGGGAATTGATATGATTGGTATGATTTAACCCAAGGCTTCGAATGGACATCGTTTTATTCTTGTGGCAATTGATTACTTCACTATGTGGGTGGAAACGACATCGTATGCTAATGTGACCAAGCAAGTTGTGGTTCGGTTTATCAAGAATAACATTATCTGCAGATATGGTGTTCCGAATAGAATCATTACTGATAATGGTTCAAACTTGAATAATAAGATGATGAAAGAGCTTTGTGAAGAATTCAAGATTCAACACCATAATTCTTCTCCTTATAGAACGAAGATGAATGGGGTTGTTGAAGATGTGAATAAGAACATTAAGAAGATCATTCAGAAGATGGTTGTGACATATAAGGAATGGAATGAGATGCTTCCTTTTTCTTTGCATGGGTATTGTACATCTATCTGCACTTCAGCAGGGACAACCTCTTTCTCACTTGTTTATGGTACATAAGTAGTGCTCCCCGTCGAGGTTGAGATCCCACCAATGAGAGTTCTGATGGAAGCCAAGTTGACTGAGGCTGAATGGTGTCAGAGTAGATTTGATCAGTTGAACTTAATTGAGGAAAAGAGAATAACATCTTTATGTCATGGTAGGTTGTACCAACAAAGAATGAAGAAAGCCTTTGACAAGAAGGTCAAACCTAGTGTATTCAGAGAAGGCGACCTCGTGCTCAAAAAGATCCAGTATTTCATTACAAATTCTCGGGGCAAGTGGACTCCGAACTATGATGGTTCATATGTTGTCAAGAAAGCCTTCTCTTTCGGTTCATTAATTCTTGCAACTATGGATGGTGAGGAGATCATTCGTCATGTGAATGTGGATGCAGTCAAGAAATACTTCGCCTAAAAATAAAATAAAAGAACAGCTCGCTAAGTTGAAAACCCGAAAGGGCGGCATAGGCAAAAATGAGCGTCTCGGTGGATTGAAAACCCGGAAGGGCGGTCCAGGAAAAAATTAGAGATATAAACAGAAATAATTATCCCGGTAGATTAAAAACCCGAAAGGGGAATCTAGGCAAAAGTTAGGGATCATGGCAAGTAACTACATACACAGACTGTATCACTTGAAACGACCGAGGATTTCAGATTCTATCCCTCAGAAGAATTGCCTATCAAAGATTCTTATTCACTCATCCTTGAATGAAGTTTCACACACAGTGGAGTTCAAAGTTGATAGGGAGAATAGTGATCATTGTATTTCAATGTAGCCATTTTCCATGTATTTACCATTTTTCAAACTTGTAAGGATCCATGGAGTCATGCCATTTGTTGACTACCATTCTATCAATGAATTTGAGCTTTTATCCATTTGTTTGCAATTCTTTATATTGTTTCTATTTACAAAATTTCAATTTATTTTTAATGATGATTATTGAAACAAATTTAATAAATTTAATTTTTGAAGATTATAAAAACATTTTCTCTTGATTTGTGAACAAAGAAAGGACGTCAATAGTGATTCCAGGGATGGTAAGTCTGGATGTGTGTAACTTGTCTCTCCCAAAGCAAGGTTGGATTCGGTTATGTCCATGTGAAATTCCTGAATAGTCTTGGTAGGTTGATGTTAATGATGTTTTGTTCCCCAACAATAAGCATGAACGGGGATTGTATGTTTATTCTTAGTTTGAGTTCCAATGTCTTCCCCAGAAGAATTGTTGGAAGGATGTTTTTAGGAATCCCCAATTGAGTTTTGATCACTTCCTCAGCAAGTTATCTTTAACTTTAGAAGCATTGGGAATCCTCAGCCGAATTCTTGTTCCTCGGCTTGAATTAGTTGCATCCCTGAGCGGAAGTATTGATATAGCTGTCAGTTTAGAGGTTTTCTTTCACCTGATGGTGGGTATTGATTTAAAATCCCTCGTAACTGTTTTTTGGCTATGGTGTTAACTTCTGGTATTCCCATGTGGGCCAGCAATTCCGAAATTTTCAGCGATGAATGATCTCCATAGATCTTTCCCACATGTTCCCAGTAGGTCTGTGTGTGTTAGTAGCCAGCAGGTGCCTATGTGATCCTCAGCGAGTCTTGCACTCCTTCCCCAAATGAAACGGCAGTGGTATGACATTTATTCCTTGCAAAGTTTGATTTTATCAAGAATACTTTTGTCTCTAGAATGGATTGTGGAAGCTTTTACCCATACTCGACGGATTATTACCTTTTCCTCAACAGGGTGGTGTGCCTATGCAGAGTGGATGTTTGATGCTCTAGTGGATTATGCTTTAATTGTATCACTAGTAGATCTTTATCTTGTTTCATCAAACAGGGTTATGAAGATATTTTTCCCCATCAGTGTTTAACAGGGACATTTCCCTATTTCCCAAAAGAGTGGAAGATTTTGTGTTGTTGGTGTTTCTCCAGCATGTTATCCTTTCATAGTGGAATTTCTGATGTTATCCTTTTACAGATTCTTGAAGATTGCTTTGTGGATTGGATCCCTAGCAGATGTTTTCTCAGTTTAAGTTAAGCCATGTAGTAGGATTTTATTCCTTTAATGGATTTTTATGTTCTCCTGCAGGACGTCAGGTTAAATCTCCAGCATGATTCCCTGCATTGTTGCCTTGGGATTAGCCGAGTATCTGGTTGTTGTGGTGTTTATGTCACACATTGCTTGTCTTTATGTCTGTTTTGTCAGCATATTCATACGCATAAGCATAGCATCATTTTCTTGCATTCTTGCATTTATCATTGTTCCATGCTCTTTGGTGTGAATTTTCCCACGGAGTGTGTGTGTTGTCTTCCTCTCAAATTAGAGTGTCAAACCTTAAGCAGAAAGTGTTTGTCCTTTCTAAATTCCCGACTGAATTTGTTTCTCGTGGATGGTATTGATTCAGTTTCCTCCCCAGCTTATTATTTGGATGGAACTTTCCTCAGTTGAGATATTTCCTTCTCGGGATGAGTGTTGTTTGACTGTTTCTCTCCAACTTGTTCTTGGATTGAACTTTGGTCCCCTTTGTGAGTAATATGGCTTTGGAATTAAGCTATAATTGTTTGATAGTGGGCAACTATTTCTCCAGCTATAGTATATTACTTTGGAATTAAGCTATCAATTATTCGATAGTAGGTAATATTACCAAATTGATCAGCGCTTTTGCTTGTACTCCTACCCAGTAAATCCGGTAGTCGAGAGTTCGTCTTCTTACCTAGTAAAAAGGTAATAGAAGTTGTTTCCTTTTGCTTGAGTTCCTACCCAGTAAATCAGGTAGGTGAAAATATTTATACCCAGTAAAAAGGTAGTAGAGGTTATCCCTCTTTGTTTTGCTCATATCCAGTAAATCGATAGTTAAGTTCATTATTTTCATATCTCCTACCCAGTAAACCTGTAATGGATGATTCTTTTCCAACTCAGTATTCCTCCATTTTTGGACTCGAATACTTTGTTTGGTTGATTTTCCCTGGCAGAGTGTTTACTCTTCCTCGTTGAATCTTTTACCTTGATTATATCATATTTTTCCTCAAGATGAGTCAGCTATTCAGTGATTTATTTCCTGGTAAACTCTTTTGGTATCTTTTGTTTTCCCCAGCGGGATTTATTTTTCTTCTGTGTCCCCAAGCTTTTTGCTTTCCTCTGGTGGTTGTTTTCTTCCCCACAGAGATCTTGGGCTTGCATATCATATTCATATCATATCATGTTCTCTTAGGACAAAAATTGGGTTTTCTGTATTTAAGTCTCTCCTATCTTGTAGAGACGAAGATGTCAATCTTCATATCTCCAGATTGAAGAAACTTAAATAGGGGCAACTGTAGCACCCTATTTTTTGCCCTAAGATTTCTTTGCATTTCATCTGCATCTTGCATACAAACAAGATCACGCATTGGTTCGTTTATCCTTTCCAATTGCAGGTCTATTTCTCACAGGGGATCACCATAGTTTTAGTTGCTTTATATTTGTTTATGTTTATTAATCACTAACAAAAATATAAAAATATGTTGTAGTTTGCTTCTTCTTCTCTGTGTTTTAAGGTGTTGCAGGGTTTTCAAAGCATGTAAATGATTTTGTTTCAAATGTCGTTGTTCAGTTATGATCCAATTCAGATGGATGTTTGACCTAATCTTGGTCAAACTATCACTAAAAATAATATACCCATTTTATTTTTAAATCCATTCTCATAAAAAATTTCTACTAAGTCCATTATGTTATGAGGCCTAATTCTTTTTTTTTCTTAAACCAAATTAGAATGAAAAAATAAAATAAAATGATGAAGCCAAGCTACACATGTTACAGCCAAACATTTTCCAGCTTTCAGTACCACATGTCACCAATTTTTCCCAAGCCACTTGCAAGCTTCATCCCCACACGTGATTTTACTTTCCCCAATGCCATTTTTCCACACACACTTCCAAGTTTACACGCACGGTACTTCACACGCAGTAAAGCTAGCAATTGAAACGCAACCAGCATATGAATGAAACGCAAGCAACCACTGCACTTAACTCACTCCATCAGCTCAAAAACACATTTCTTCAGCCTAGCATCTATTAGAACAATTATGGTTCTAAACCTCTAAGAGTTTTGATGATAACAAATATTATTATGCAAGAATAGAAGTTCTAATGACTCTCTTTATTATATGTGTAGAAGAGGAAGTTATTTAAAGAAGACGTGCCTTATTAGAAGATACATTGAGCCGTATATAGAAGATACACTTATTGAAGAATCCATCATTTAAAGACATGGTTTAATAGCTGCGTATCAAGAATTTATTCTCTCTGATTTATGTCTAGAAGATGATGATCCTCATAATAAAGGCATTAATTAAAGAATATATTAATTAATGGTAAAGACAAGTATCTCTTGTTATGGAAGGAATTTATGGTATTAACTAATATCCTAAATTAGCTCAAGATGTCTCCAACGGCTACATTATTCAAGCAGTATATAAAGGAATCAAATTGAAGATTTGAGACACAACTTCCACGAGAAAAGACTTATTCATTTGTGCTAAACTCTTTTAACAATTCACATAGTGATTATAGCTTTATTTGAAGAAAAATAGTTATTATATTATTATTATTGTAAAACTTTAGTTAAATCCCTTGAGTGACTAGTTTCAGTCAGAAGACTCAAGAGGACATTGACTGTAGGTCAGTGTGTGTATTCAATTATTGAATAATGGATTAAGACCTCAGTGATAGAGACAAAATCACCTTGGCGGGTGGACTGGACGTAGTTTGAGTTCAAACGAACCAGGATAAATCAACTTGTCATAGAAGTTAATTTAAGTTGTTAAGAAAACCCAATTCCAACCCCCCTTCCTTGTGTTTTACGCACCTTCAATTAGAATCAGAGCGCTAGGTTCTGAGAAATACACTTAACCGTGTCAGTTAAAGATCCAGAAGTTAAAACACATGGCAGACGCTTGCAATAACAACAATGACTACCAAAATGACAAGATCAACGCAAAACCTCCAGTGTTCAATGGTGACAACTTTGACTACTAGAAGGATGTTCTGGAAAGTTTCTTTCTAGCTCTGGATGGAGATCTTTGGGACATGGTGACAGATGGATACACTCATCCTGTTGGAGCAGATGGTCAGAAGATTGAAAGAAAAAATATGACAGCTCAACAAAAGAAGGAAATCATAAATCATCACAAAGCTAGAACCATACTTCTGAGTGCTATCTCATATACAGAATATGAGAAAATTACAAACAGAGACTCAACTAAACACATGTTTGATTCCCTGAGGATGACACATGAAGGCAACACTCAAGTCAAGGAGACTAAAGCTCTGGCCCTCATCCAGAAGTATGAAGCATTTAAAATGGAAGAAGATGAGACAATTGAAAAAATGTTCTCAAGGTTCCAAATTCTGGTAGTTGGACTGTAAGTTCTGGACAAAGGCTACTCAACAGCAGATCATGTAAAGAAGATCATCAGAAGCTTGCCAAAGGCTTGGAGGTCCATGGTCACTACTCTAAAGCTATCAAAAACTCTAAATGAAATATCTTTAGAAGAACGGATCAGCTCCCTGAGAAGTCATGAGATAGAACTAGAAGAAGATGAACCCTAGAAGAAAGGTAAGTCTGTAGCTCTTAAATCTAACAAATTTGTTTTTAAAGCTTTACAAGCAGAAGAAGAAGAAATTTTTGGATGCTCATCAGAAGAAGATGAATTATCTCTTCTATCCAGAAGAGTCCAACAACTCTGGAAGCATCGTCAGAAGAAGTTCAGAAATACCAGAAGAACAAGCAATCACTCTGAAGCAACATTTGGTCACAAGAAACCCAGAAGCAAAAAAGTTGTGTGCTATGAATGAAAAGAACCAGGACACTACAAGAGTGAATGTACAAAACTCCAGAAAGAGAAACCCAGAAACAAATTCAACAGAGAAAAGAAAAAGAGTCTCATGGCAACATGGGATGATTCTGACAAACAAGGACCCAGAAAAATATGGGTACCCAATGATAAAATTGTGTATGTTGCAGATGTCTTTAACAGCAAAACTAAAACACCAATCATGGTACCTGGACTCTGGATGCTCACGACACATGACAGGAAGAAAGCATATGTTCCAAAGTCTTGAATTAAAATATGGAGGCCACGTAGGTTTCGGAGGCATCCAAAAAGGAAAAATAATTGGCTCTGGAACTATTGGTAATGGAAATCTTCCCTCTATCTCTAATGTTCTATTGGTAGAAGGATTAATGCATAATCTATTATCCATAAGTCAATTAAGTGATAATGGCTATGACATAATCTTTAATCAAAAGTTTTGTAAAGCTGTTAGTCAAAAAGATGGAACAATCCTCTTCAGTGGAAAGAGAAAGAACAACATATATAAAATAAAACTTTCTGAATTAAAAAATCAGAATGTAAAATGTCTAATGTTTGTGGAAACTGAGCAATGGGTCTGGCACAGAAGATTGGGACATGTTAATATGAGAAGATTATCTCAACTTAACAAACTCAATCTGGTCAGAGGACTTCCAAACTTGAAGTTCAACTCAGAAGCTCTGTGTGAAGCATGTCAGAAAGGAAAATTTTCAAAACCTGCCTTTAAAGCTAAAAATGTTGTATCTTCCTCTAGACCACTAGAACTTCTGCACATTGACTTGTTTGGACCAGAAGTATGGATTGGTGATCGCAGATGACTTCAGCAGATGGACATGGGTAAAGTTCCTTAGACACAAGGATGAGTCAATTGCTGTATTTTCTAACTTCTGCAAACAAGTTCAAAATGAAAAAGAATTTAAAATTATTAAAGTCAGAAGTGATCATGGTGGAGAATTTGAAAACAAAAAATTAGAATCATTTTTTAATGAAAATGGCATCTCTCATGATTTTTCTTGTCCTAGAACTCCACAACAAAATGGGGTTGTAGAACGTAAGAATAGAACATTACAAGAGATGGCCAGAACCATGATCAATGAGACTAACATGGCTAAACATTTTTGGGCAGGAGCAGTAAATACAACATGCTATATTCAGAATAAAATCTCTATAAGACCTATTCTTGAAAAGACTCCTTATGAATTGTGGAAGAACAGAAAGCCCAACATTTCATATTTTCATCCTTTTGGGTGCAAGTGTTTTATTCTGAATACTAATGATCCTCTGAATAAATTTGACTCTAAGGCACAAAAGTGTTATATGTTAGGATACTCTGAACGTTCAAAGGGATACAGAGTATACAACATAGAAACACGTATAGCCATATAGTCTATTTATGTCAGATTTGATGATAAGCTTGGTTCTAAAAAACCAAAGCAGAATGAATCTCTTGCAGATATAGAAGTTAAAATCTCCACAAACAGAACATCTGAAGAACAATCACCTACAGAACAAAACAAGACAATCACTCCAACAGGCTCTGAAGAACCCACTCAAAAGAAACTCTTCAAAAGCAAGCTGAGTCATCCAGAAGATAAAATCTTGGGAAAGAAGGATGAACCAATCAGAACAAGATCATCATTCAGAAACTCTGAAGAATCTCTAATGGGACTAGTCTCCCTGATTGAACCAACTTCTGTAGAAGAAGCACTCTCAGAAAATGATTGGATTCTGGCTATGCAAGATGAACTTAATCAATTCACCAGAAATGATGTATGGGATCTAGTTCCTAAGCCTAGAGGATTCAACATCATTGGCACCAAGTGGGTATTCAGAAACAAGCTAAATGAGCAAGGAGAAGTTGTCAGAAACAAAGCAAGACTGGTTGCACAAGGTTATAGTCAACAGGAAGGAATTGACTACACAGAAACCTATGCCCCAGTGGCCAGGTTAGAATCTATTAGACTTCTAATCTCATTTGCTGTAAACCATGATATCATTCTATATCAAATGGATGTCAAGAGTGCATTTTTAAATGGTTATATTGATGAAAAAGTGTATGTACACCAACCCCATGGTTTTGAAAATACAAAATTTCCAGAACATGTTTTCAAACTCAAAAAATCTTTATATGGTCTGAAGCAAGCTCCCAGAGCTTGGTATGAAAGACTAAGCACTTTTCTTCTGGAAAATGATTTCATTAGAGGGAAAGTGGATACAACACTCTTCAGTAAAAACATTAAAAATGACATTCTGATATGCCAAATTTATGTATATGATATAATATTTGGTTCTACTAAAAGTGCCTTGGGAAAGGAGTTTGCTAAGTCTATGCAGGCAGAATTTGAAATGAGCATGATGGGAGAATTAAAGTTCTTTCTGGGAATCCAAATAAATCAAACATCAGAAGGAACATACATTCATCAAAGCAAATATGTCAAAGAACTTCTGAAGAAATTTGACTTATCAGAAAGTATCATCTCTAAAACTCATATGCATCCTACATGTATTCTGGAGAAAGAAGAGGTAAGTAAGAAAGTAGATCAGAAAATCTACAGAGGTATGATTGGCTCTCTCCTCTATCTAATTGCTTCTAGACCAGATATTCTATACAGTGTATGTTTATGTTCTAGATTCCAATCAGATCCTAGAGAAACTCACTTAACAGCAGTTAAGAGAATTTTTAGGTATCTGAAAGGTACTACTAATCTTGGTTTATACTATAGAAGATCCAAAGATTACAAACTTGTAGGATACTGTGATGCTGATTTTGCTGGAGACAGAACAGAAAGAAAAAGTACTTATGGAAGTTTTTAATTTCTGGGAGATAATCTAATTTCTTGGTCTAGCAAAAGGCAGTCCACCATAGCATTATTAACTGCAGAAGCTGAATACAATGCATCAGCTAGATGCAGTACTCAGATGCTCTGGATGAAAAATCAGCTTGAGGATTTCAACATTTATGAGAGTAACATTCCCATCCTCTGTGATAATAATTCTGTTATCTGTCTCTCTAAAAATCCAATTTTACATTCTAGAGCTAAACACATAGAAGTTAAACATCATTTCATTAGGGACTAAACTCAGAAGGGAATCTTAATGTTAAAATTCATAGACACAAATCACCAATGGGCTGACATTTTTACAAAACCCCTTCCTGAAGATAGATTTAATTTCATTCTAACCAACCTTAGTATGAAATTATGTCCAGAATGAAAATGCTTTAATTGTAAGTCTTTAACTCTCAGAAGTTCTGAACTTAATCCTCTATTTTATTCTTTCAGAGATATTATTTTCTAACTGTTTAATTCTGAGAACTTCTGTTCAAAAGAATAACATGCAGATCTTTACATTAACACGTGTCAACAAGGCTCTAAGGAATCCTATCAGAATCAGAACAAGTGTCCAAACTCTAAAGAGTGACAAAACATGCAATTGGACAATTGTCCTCTACAGAAGGACATCTGTTAAAACTCTAGGAAACTGAAACGTCTGACTTGACACAATAAAGGCAAATATCTTTTTGGTAACTGTTCCAAGATCTTTACGCCTTCCCCTATGCCTGCTTCATTTATTACATTCCATCATTATGTTTTTAAATTAATTTTTTTCCCACAAATTTCTCGTATTATTTAATGAAATTTTTTTTCTATATAAACAACTTTTTACCTTCACTTTTCTCTTTTACCTTCATTGTCTTTTTACTGTCAAACTTTTCACTTTCATATTTTTGTCTTCTTTGAATTTTCTTAAAACCCTAAACCCTAAAACTCATCTTAGTAACAATGTCTTCCTCCTCACAACAACAACAAGACTCAACAGATGTGCTCTTTATTTCACCTGTAAAGACTCTTCTCACACCAACTGACAAACTTGAAGTTCTGTGTGAGCTATTTGTGAATTTTGATAACTTGAAAGACAATGGTTTTGACCTACTTCCCGCCGTCGAAGCTCAAGGCTGGGAGAAATATTTTGATCGTCTCATGGGACCAGTTTTCCCCAAATTGGTTAAGGAGTTCTGGGTGTTTGCAAGTGCTTCCAACACTCACGTTACTTCATATTTGCTGGGGAAGAGAATCATAATCTCAGAAGACCACATTGCTAGGCTCATTGAATCTGATGGTAATGGGATCAAATGCAGTGAAATGGACAAACTATCAGATACAAAACTGATAGCTAAAGAAATCTTCACTAATGGGCAACCTTCTAACAAGATCAAGGATCTGAAGATTCATCTTAGAATATGGGCCAAGGTCATTCTTGGAAGCATCTGCCACAGAAAAGCAACCAACTCTCCTGATTACATCAACATGGATCAGCAGTTCTTGCTGTACTTCATTGCTAAGCAGAAGAAGGTTAACCTAGCCCACTCTTTATTTAATCATCTGAAAACAGTGTGAATGAAATAAGAGAGGGAGAGAAGACAAAGAGGGACTGGATACCTCTAGGGAGTTTAATCTCTGATATCCTCAATGAGAATAAATTGGTGGACTATCTGATTGAAGCCAAGTAGATAGAGCTTCTAGAACCAGATGTTGGTAAGCCTCTCAATGCTAAGAATCTGAAGAAGATGAAGTTCATAACTTCTATCAAGAAAGACCTTATCCTCTACTCCAGAGAGGTTATAACCACAAGGAAGATTCCCCTGCAGAACTTCCCACTATTTTCTGCTGACACACCTCCAGAGGTTGTGGTTAGATACTTGGATTCCGGCAAGCAAGATGGTGTAGATCCAATGTTCAAAGCAACAGAACTTACTCAACAAACTCCAGATGTTGCATCAGCAAGGAGCAAGAAAAGAAAAGCTGGAGAAGGAACTTCTAAGAAGGCTCCTAAAACTACCAGAAAAACAGGTAACACTTATACCTCTACCTCTGATTTCATTTCTGTGGTAGAAGCAGTAACAGTAGAAATGTCTGAAGCACCTTCTGACCCAATACCTTCTGATCCAATTCCTTCTGACCCAACTCCTTCTGATCCAATTCCTTCTAACCCTATTCCCTTTGTCATACCTACAACTTTTGTTGTCTCCTCCATATTATCTTCACTATATCCACCAGAAAATGAACCCCATCAACCACAAACCCTATCAGACTTTGATATACCTATTGATACAACACCCCTATCTGATATAGACCGTTCACCATATGTTGAAACACACACTGCCCTTCAACATGTTCTTTCTGACATTGATGATTTCCAACCCCCTGAATCCCATCAAATACCATCTTCTCAAACTTTTGAAACAAACCAGCCTAGCAATTTTCACCCACTAAATTCTAATGGCCTAGTTTTTAACCTTTCACAAATAAGAGAAAGCTCTTTGTCTTCCTATGAATCTACCCCACCTAACTCACCAACATTCATCACCATCCCTAACACACCTCCAGAAGACGCTGAACCAGAAAATCCCCTTAGAACTTCTATCAATATAGAAGCTCTCCATAAATTATCCTCTGTCTCAAATAAAATTGCCATACCAGCACCAAAACCAAAACCCACGAAAACAGACATTGCTGCACTGCTGATTTCTTTTGAAATAGAAATGAAAATCAGAATAGAGGATCTGAAGGCTGCTTGCTCAAAGCTTCCTGATCCAGCAGCTTCTGACTTTCTTTGGGCCACATTCAGAAAATGGTTCAATGTTGAAACCAAAAAGCTAAAAGATATCTGCTATGACATTGCTCATCAGAACTTCTGTGAGTACCTCAAGCAGTTGTTTCAAACATTGAAAAGAACAAACCATTTCTTCTGGACAACAAACCCTGGATAGAATCAGAACCTCTGGAATCAAACTCTGGACTTCAGTTGGTTTTAGTTCCTTCTGATGAAGCTCAGGATGTTAATTCTGCTCAACCACCAGCAACTGAAGAATATTCTGAAAATCAAGCTGCTCCAGAAGCTGAAGAACCTCTGCCAACAAATCTTGTACTGAAGACCTTAGAAGAATTGAAAAAGGAAAATGAGATGGTAAAGAAAAGACTGGATAAACAGGATGAAACCAATGCTGAATTGAACACTATGATTGGAAAGAAAGTGGAATCTTCCTCTGAAATCAAGTCTCTTCTGGAAGAATTAGTTACTAAGATGAATCCCTAATTTTCTGTTTATCATGACTGTTTAAGTTCTACTGGTTGTTTTCTTGCTGGCTTTGATTATGTTTAATGAAAACCTATTTTGCTTCTTTACCCTTGCATTTTTTTTCTGCATTATTACTTTTTGATTATGACAAAAAGGGGGAGAAATGTAGAAGATCTTGATCTATTGCAGTTATCAAGATTTACCTCTAACATCTACATTCTAATAAAACTATTTTAGTTGTGATTCTAAAATAGAAACAAGTCAAGTAATCAACTCAAGGGGAGCTAAGGCTGATGAAACTTCTGAAGGATAAAACTTCTGAAGGAACCTCTAATAGAAATATCTGATTTAATTTAATCAAAGGGAGTTCTTATAATCCTATTAAACTCTATTCTTAACACCTAAATAAATGTTTTGTCATCATCAAAAAGGGGGAGATTGTTAGAACAATTATGGTTCTAAACCTCTAAGAGTTTTGATGATAACAAATATTATTATGCAAGAATAGAAGTTCTAATGACTCTCTTTATTATATGTGTAGAAGAGGAAGTTATTTAAAGAAGACGTGCCTTATTAGAAGATACATTGAGCCGTGTATAGAAGATACACTTATTGAAGAATCCATCATTTAAAGACATGGTTTAATAGCTGCGTATCAAGAATTTATTCTCTCTGATTTATGTCATGAAGATGATGATCCTCATAATAAAGGCATTAATTAAATAATATATTAATTAATGGTAAAGACAAGTATCTCTTGTTATGGAAGGAATTTATAGTATTAACTAATATCCTAAATTAGCTCAAGATGTCTCCAGCGGCTACATTATTCAAACAGTATATAATGGAATCAAATTGAAGATTTGAGACACAGCTTCCACGAGAAAAGACTTATTCATTTGTGCTAAACTCTTGTAACAACTCACTTAGTGATTATAGCTTTATCAGAAGCAAAATAGTTATTATATTATTATTATTGTAAAAGTTTAGTTAAATCCCTTGAGTGACTAGTTTCAGTCAGAAGACTCAAGAGGACATTGACTATAGGTCAGTGTGTGTATTCAATTATTGAAAAGTGGATTAAGACCTCAGTGATAGAGGCAAAATCACCTTAGCGGGTGGACTGGACGTAGTTTGAGTTCAAACGAACCAGGATAAATCAACTTGTCATAGAAGTTAATTTAAGTTGTTAAGAAAACCCAATTCCAACCCCCCAATCCTTGTGTTTTACGCAAACAATCAGTTGCTTTTGTTCTCAGCCAGCGACACTTACACGCCGTACACAAACACCTTCAGCCGGTACAACACGCACGCGATATTTCACCTACAAAACGCAAACAGAAACAACACTAAACACACAGTTCTAAAATGACATCAGCACCCTGCATTCACATCAATGAAACGCAGACTGCACATTAAATCAAAACACGCTTATTACACACCTGAAACGCAAGACAAAAGCACATAAAACGCAACACTTGTATACATTAAGAGCATGATGGAAACACATCTAAAACAAGCCCAAAACGCAACAATTAACGGGACCAAAACGTAAATACTAGTTGAATAAAATGCAGAAGTTGGAAGCTGCACACGAGAATGCCATGGTTCAAAAACATGATTGAACTTCACACAAAACGGCAACCACAGATTCCTTCATTTTTTCTATAAATTGAACACCTCTCACACTCCAATTTTCCAAGCTAAAAAAGCCCCTCAAACCTCTACTAAAATCACAATTCAAATTCATTCTTCATCAAGCTTCAATCCAATAACCTTCAACCATATTCATTTCAATTCCAAAAAAATTCAGTAATAGAAATACATAAATTAATTCGACCTTCCTCACCTTCGATTCGTTTCAAACTCATAACAATTCATCTTCGAATCTACAAAATCAAGCTCACCGTAAGAAGATCCTGATTCGTTTATTCCTTAATTGAGAGAGATCGGAAAGAAACTGTGTTGGAGCAAGGAAGAGAGTGGCGAACGTTTATTCAAAGCAGGAGATTTGAAACGGAGTCGTCAAACTTTGTCATTTCCCTTTTGATGGTACTGACGGCGCACTTGAAGATGAAAAATTCTCTTCACTTAATAAAATGAATCATAACCCACCCTTTTCACTATTTGTACCACGGACTATTTGTATGTAGGCATGAGGTGGTAAACCTCTCCAAACACAAAAATATTAAAAAATAATTCTTTCTCTCACCTCTCAACTCTCCTTTTTGCAAACCATTTTCAAACCAAAAGCAGTAAATTTTTCAAAGGGCTCCCGTGGAGTACCACAGACATTTTGGGTGCATAAAACCTTCCCATTTTGTAACATATTCCCTTACATGTTTCTCTGTTGTATTTCTTTTGTTTTTTGCTTTTAGATTCATTAGGATTTATTCCCTCTTTTTTCCTTTTCCTCTTGGAATAAACTAAAAGCGCGGTGGCGACTCTGTTTACTTTGAGTTAAACTAATTGATATATTACACTCATGATTTTACCGCTACAGAAAAGTGGCGACTCTGCTGGGGAGTAATCTCTAAGTGGATTCGGCCTACTTTGATTTATTTACTGCTTTGGCTTGATTTTTTTGATATTTGTTTGTTCTGTTTCGGTTTTGGTGATCCTCTGTGAGTGAGATAGATTCTAACCCGAAACTGAGTTGAACTTATGATAGGATGGCGATATTCGAAGCGATAAACGATGGAGTAGTCCAAAGCTATATCAATTTGATAATCTCCACTCGGTTAGGCTCTCTTGGATTATCAATGTCATGATGAGTAATCATACGTGGCATTATTTTCCGACCTTGAGTTGATCATACCGAGGACCGTAGAACCCTTAACCCATCAAAGCCAATTGAGGAATGTAGTGCGGAAACCATCCGGGTATAAACCTAAGGTGGTTGTCACGCGATACTACACTTGGACGAGGTCTATGTTATCGGTTGGGGAGTAATCCAACGTACCGATAATATTCTAAAGATGGTTGTTAACTCCGGGAACCTCTGTTAGCACCCTTTTGGTTTTCTACAGGTACAATGAAGACAAAACCTTAGTATTTACCTGTGTGGGTTGGTGTTTTGTTACCTTGACTTCATGCTCGTGACTCAAAACCTAAACATGTGTGCCTTGTGTGATCTTGTTTGTGGTTATTGCATACATGTGTCGCTCCCGAAGATTTGCATCCTGGAACAAGCACGAACGGCCGGTGAAAGGAGAAAATGAGGGTGAAGATGAATAGAGTCGCCAGCTAGGCATTTTTATCCCGAAGGAAAGGTAATGCTGCATAAACCTAGAAATGATGGATAAGACGGTTGCGAACCAGAGAAACTGAGAAAGGGGGTTGGTTACAACCTGGGAAGGTATTAGCACCCAGATTGTCCATCGTACTCGACGGGATCCATGCTTAGAATATTGTGTCTTAAAGGGGCAGTGTATGTGCTATCTGTGTGCAAATGCCGGAAAAGAAATATACAAGTGTCAGTGCAAAAAGGTGAATGCTCAGGAGCTGAGGCTTAAAAGAGAATGCTGAAAGAGGAGGGGAGACAAAGAGCCTTTTGTTCGATAACAGTCAAGTTATGCCTACGTATCCTCTCGTGTAATGAGGAAGTCAGAACACCGTAGTTCGACTCAAAGAGACTGGAAAATAAATTGACTTGTTAACTGCTTACTTGCCTATGCTCAAGTGTATGACTCATCTGGCTCGAGTGCTAACTGTCTTGCATTAGACAGAAGAAGCAAGATCTCGTTTATGAATGAAGATGATGAGAAAAGAATTTCGGAGGAGACGATTATTGTTTGTTTTTGTGTTTTCAGTTTTGTTATTGTTTTTGGTGTTTTTCATAAGTTAATGAGCTTAAGCCTAACTCAAGGACTTACAAACTCGTTATATCCTCCCTGATTAGGGATAATGAGAATACTTAAGTATGAGATAAGCATCTCAACTTAATTGCCATGATGATGTAGGATTAAGATCATTAACCTACTTGTGATTATTTAGATGTTTTTTGGGTTTTTGTTTAGTGTTAAGTAATGAGTTTAATCTCTAATCACAGATTAGTGGAATCTAGGGCCTGTTCACCGTCAATAGTTACTAATTCCCCATCTTTCACAAACTTCAACTTCTGATGGAGAGTAGATGTCACAACTACTGCCTCATGAATCCAGGGTCTTCCAAGGAGACAACTGTAAGCGGGATTTATATCCATTACCTGAAAATTAATTTGGAATATAAACGGTCCAATCAGAATAGGAAGATCAACTTCACCAATCACAGTCTTCTTCGATCCGTCAAAATCTTTTACAATAATCCCACTATGCCTCATGGGAGCACCTTGGTACATAAGCCTTGACAAAGTCGACTTCGACATCACATTCAGAGAAG
This sequence comes from Lathyrus aphaca, assembly GCA_963966055.1. Lineage (NCBI taxonomy): Eukaryota > Viridiplantae > Streptophyta > Magnoliopsida > Fabales > Fabaceae > Lathyrus > Lathyrus aphaca. The sequence goes on along the minus strand of OZ014523.1, from coordinate 380,484,089 downwards.
ACCTAGTATCAACCAGCACCTTAGACATAGCATCTTCCTGACAATTCACTGAAATATGCAGAGCCAAATTATGGTTCCTTCCTTCTTCAGGCAAATCATCATCACAGAAACTCAGATTGTTGCACGATGTGATATTAGCCACAATACTATCAAACTGATCAACAGTCACATCGTGGTCGACATAAGCTTGATCAAGTATCTTCTGTAAGGACTGCCTATGAGCCTCAGAGCACATCAAGAGTGATAAAACTGATATTTTCGACGGAGTATGCAACAACTGCTCAGTAGCATTATATCCATTCTTCTTTATCAATTTCAACTCCTCATCTTCACTATCACCGAATTGGCCTGATCGGGCAACATCATCCATAATTTGTTTACTCGCACTTGTATCTTCATCTCTTTTCGGAGGATCTGAAGCATAAACTCTACCACTTCAAGTAACCTTTGTCACATCAGCAATGCTAACAGTCGCTCCCACTAAAAGACACCCGGTCAGATAGGGTACAGACGCGAACGGTCGGCGAAAGGAGAAATGAATGAAGGTGAATAGAGTCTCCAACTAGGCATTTTTATCCCGAAGGAAAGGTAATGATGCATAAACCTAAGAAAATATGGATAAGACGGTTGCGGACCAGAAAAACTGAGAAAGGGGGTTGGTTACAACTTGGGAAGGTATTAACACCCAGATTGTCCGTCGTACTCGACGGGATCCACGCTTGAAATATTGTGTTTAAAGGGGTAGTGTCTGTGCTATCTGTGTGCAAAAGCTGGGAAAGAATGTAAAAGTGTTAGTGCCAGAAAGTGAAGTGAAGTGCTCAAGAATGAGGCTTACAAAAATTCTGAATGAGGTGGAAGACAAAGAGACTTTTGTTCGATAACAGTTAAGTTATGCCTACGTATCCTCTCGTTCAATGAGGAAGTCAGAACACCGTAGTTCGACTCAAAGAGACTGAAAGATAAATTGTCTGATGAACTGCCTGCTTGTCTATACTCAAGTGTATGACTCGTCTGGATCGAGTGCTAACTGTCTTGCATTAGACGGAAGAAGCGAGTTCTCGTTTATGAATGAGAATGATCAGAAAAGAATCCTGGAGGAGACAATTATTGTTTGTTTATGTATTTTTAGTTTTTTTTTACTATTTTTGATGTTTTGCATAAGTTAATGAGCTTAAGCCTAAACCAAGGGTTAGTAAACTCATCATATCCTCCCTTTGATTAGGGATAAACATCTCAACTTAATTGCCAAGATGGTGTAGGATTAAGATCATTAACTGTCGCTCCCGATAAATGAAACTGGTTCAAATAAGGGTACAGACGCGAACGGTCGGCGAAAGGGACAATGAGAACACACAGCCGTGAACTCACTGGAGATGAATAGAGTCGCCAGCTAGGCATTTTTATCCCGGAGGAAAGGCAATGCTGCATAGACCTAGAAAGATACGGATAAGACGGTTGCGAACCAGAGAGACTGAGAAAGGGGGTTGGTTACAACCTGGGAAGGTATTAGCACCCAGATTGTCCGTCGTACTCGACGGGATCCACGCTTAAAAGATTTGTGTTTTAAAGGGGTAGTGTCAGTGCAATATGTGTGTAAAATAGCTGGAAAAGAATGTACAAGTGTCAGTGTAAGAGAAGTGAAGTGTATAAATGATGTGTCAGTGTAAGGATAATAATGAATTGCTCAAGATCATGAGGCTAAAGATTAAAGCTAGAAAGAGGGGGAATATACAGAGACTTTTGTTCGATAACTGTTAAGTTATGCCTACGTATCCTCTCGTGCAATGAGGAAGTCAGAACACCGTAGTTCGACCCAAAGAGACTGAAAGATGAATTGACTGATGAACTGCTTACTCGTCTATGCTCAAGTGTATGATCTGTCTGGCACAGATGCAAACTGTCTTGCATTAGACGGAAGAAGCGAGTTATCGTTTGTGAATGAAGGTGATGAGAAAAGAATCCCAAAGGAGACGATTATTGTTTGTTTTTGAGTTTTCAGTCTTTTATTGCTTTTGAAAGTTTGTCGTAAGTTAATGAGCTTAAGCCTAAACCAATGGATTTAGTAAACTCATCACATCTTCCCTCTGATTAGGGGTAATGAGAATACCTTAAGTGTGAAGTCAGATTCTCACACTTAATCACCTTTGGTGTAGGATTAAGATCATTAACCTACTTGTGATTATTTAGATGTTTTTGTGGTTTTTGTTTAGTGTTGAGTAATGAGGTTAAGCCATAATCAGGGATTAAACAGACTCATTACACCATCCTAATAGAAGGATAATAGATGAGAATGTTTAAGCTGAGGAAAACTCCTCAACTTAATCCATGATTAGGGATTAAACTCATGACAAAACAAGCTTTTGATTAAGTGGATTTTATTCAATGGTATGATGATGAAGTGAATTTTATGATTTGTAAGACAACTTGAGGAGGACTTGTCCATTAACACTAGGGTTAGTCCTTCTTAACCAATTAAGGAAGAAATAGAACCCTAATGCAAGGCCCAAGTTACAAGTGTGATGTCTTGATGATTATTATGTGAATTGATTAAGAGATTTAAACACATTAAGGGTTTAACACTTAGGATTAAAGTTATACACTCCATCCTAAGAGAAGGATGCAGGCATAAACTTAATCACAAAGCCTTAAAGCCTTTAGGGTTTAGTCCCTGACTATGAGGTGAGAAGAGAGGACTCAAAGAGAGACACAAAGGTAAAAACTATGAAGGGAGACTAATCAAAACCCTAATTCATTGTCATGCTTGGTTGATCCTAAGGTTTGTGTGATTTGCAAGAACAATCTTCAAAGGAGCCACCAGGAAGCAGATGAACAGGATCAAGAGAAGCAAAGTGACTTGCTTCATTCAAGAAGTCAAGTCACTTGAGGAAAGAAAGTGGGGAGAACAAGAATGAGCAAGCTCAATCTCAAACACAAATAGAAATGCAGCAATGGATGCAAGAGGTATGAAAAGAAAAGTTATGAGAAGTGAAGGCAAATTCACTTCCCAAGTTTACTTACTACCTGAAATGTTAGAAAGAAATGCAATGCAATGCAAGATGGGATGAAATGACATGATGCTAAACAAAACCAGAAGCATGTTGATGATGATTATGATGTTATGAGGTGCTGCAAACATGAGACAAGGCATGGATATGTTCAGACAAGGTCATGGATGCAAATGATGCAAGCTAAGAAGCATGAACAAGCATGGAAAATTATGAAGCATACAAGGCAAATGACATGACAAATATGTGGTGCAATGATCAAACATGTTTTCTATATGTCCTAGGATGTCAAATGAATCACATGAATGCATAAAATGCAAAGACAAGTCATGTTATGCAAGAGAATGCAAGAAGGATGCAAATGAAAGCCCAAATTAGGGTTTATGAATCAAACAACAAACAAAAACCAAAAACAGAAGCAAACCCTAAGATAAAAAAATGGAAAATGCCACCCAAAGAAACCCTAAACCTATACTAAACCAAGGTCCAAAGGGGAAGTCTCAACTCTTAACCAATCTCAAGATATGATTTTTCTAAGTTATTAGGGTTTTTAGGGCTCCTAAACAAAAGAAATTCCAAACAATTAGAAAATGCAAGATCAAATCATGGCCATTTTATCCTAGAAACTACATGCTAAACATAGGACAATGCAAGAAGAATCAATGTCCAATTCTTCCTAGATAGGCAGAAATGAATTTTTGAATTTTGGATCAAATTAATGCACAAAAATGATTTTAATTCAATGAGAAATTCTTAAAATGCATCAAGATCAAAAAAGAAATTTGGTTTGAAGGTTGGACAATGTTCCTAAATGTCTTAGAACATTTCATGAATTTTTTGGTGATTTTTAAATACCTAAAAGTATTTTTAATAAATTAATTTCCATTAATCAATTAAAAATAATCTTTTAAATATTTAAAAATACTTTTTTAATGATAAAAAATAAAATAAAAATATTTTTGGGTCTTAAAAATTAATAAAACTTTTAGGAAAAAGTTTCATAATTTTTAAGAATTTTTTACTATTTTAAAATAAATATGCAAATTAATTGAAAAGAAAATGAATTAAAAATAAATAAAATGGAAGGTAATCAGGATGGAGGGATGAGATTCACTCTGGATTTGAATCTGTTGACTACGCGCGTCATCCAAGGGTCCAGGTTGACTCTGATTAAATTATTTAAATTATGTTTAATTAAGCTAACACGTGGATTAGGGCATAATCAGAGAGATCCAGGCCATACACTCACGCGGGAGGTCAACGGGTCAGAGGCATCTCACGGTCCAAATTCAAATGGTCATTAATCACGTAATTAGGGCATAATCACTCTCAGGTGGCCGGAGAAGACTTCCGGTCGTCTTCTCCGGCCAGCAACTCCCCTGAAAAACTTCAAACTCCCTCAAATCGTAACAAAAACAAAATCTAAGAATTGGGAAATGCTCTCCAACCTCTCACGAATCAAATCCCTCTCCTAAAACAAATTTCTTTTCCCTAACTAAGCTGAATCGAAGGAAATAAGAACTAGGGCACGCAAGCCTCAGAGAGCAATTAAACTCTCATTTCAAAGCCATTTCAAAAACTAAGAGCACCAGGATATTCAGTGAAGCATGAGGAACAAGTTCATAACATGAAAAACAATTTCTGGAAAAATAATTTTCAAGCTACCTGAGATTTGGAGCTTTCAACCTGATGACTTTCTGGCCATTTCTTTCAGTGCAAACTACTCCACTTAATCCCCAGATGATGTTTGAATGCTCAAGAAGAGTTTATGTTGGCTGGATAATGAGTTTTGACAGCTCCTGCTTCAACTCAGTTGAAAATGGCTATGGTGAAATAGGCAGCTTCAGGCCATTGTGAGGGGTTGTTTGTGATCCTGAGGGTGAATGGAGAAGCTTTGCAAGGTTTGTTTGGATGTTTGTGAGCTAGGGAGGGAGATTCGAATGGAACTGCAGTTTGAGGTGAGAAATGGCTATGGGGTGTTCTGGTTGATTCAGGCTTGTGTTCTTGCTGGTTTCTACTCAATGATGCATGGTGAGTTGAATGGTGAAAATGGTTTGAGTGTTTCTTGGCTGGGCAGAGAGATTCGAAGGCTTATGCAGCTGGGGTGTATTTTGTGAATGTGTATGTATGAAGTGTTTCAGCCTTGCTAGATGTGTGGAATGGCTTGCACTTTGTCCACATAAACCTCTCTCATTGGTCAGTTGACAAGACATGTCCTTTATTGATTGGTAAGTCACCTTTTGCAAAAAGTCCAATTCTTGTAAGAGAGGGCATGGGCTAAGCTCTAGCTAAGTACAATGGGCATGGGCTGCGCAACATGATGTGGGGGTGAGGCTAGCTTGGTTCAGCAGCCAATGCATCAAGTTGGTGAGATGTGATCATGAGTTTTGCAACTTGGTGCTTTATGGTTCACATGAAAGAAAGTTTAGTTACACAAACCATAACCATGGGCATTCTTGGTTCAAATCTGAATTTTATGACTTAGAGAATGTTTGCATACTGGTTTGAAATGAATTAGAGGTTCCAATTGGCCTTGGTCCATGATTTTGCAAAATTCTCATTTGAGGCATGCCTTGAAAATCAATGATTTTAGCCAACTTTGTCACACCATAACTTTTGATCCAAGAAGAGTTTGATCATGTTCTTGTACTTTTTGAAAAGGGAAAGATGAGATCTACAACTTTCATGACCAAAGTTTTTCCATTTGAAGCATTTTTGGATCAAGAATCAAGGCTTGAAAAATGACCTAAAATGATGCATTCTTGAAAAGTCAACTATGCCCAAAAAGTCAACATTTGCAAAAACCCTAAATTCTTGATTTCTATGAACTTCAACCTTCTTCCATGATCAAATAAAGATCATATACACTCAAAATGATGAAGATCACCCATTGGTTGGGTCATTGGGGGCCTCAGATGCCCTGATTTTACACTGACTTGTCTGAAAAGTCAACCCTTGATCAGATGACTTCCCCATGGAATTTCTTCATGAAAATTGATATGCATACTCCCTATACCATATAGAGACCAATGGAAACAAGAATGACCAAAAAATTTGGAGTTATGGCCTCTGAAACCAAAACCCTAATTTTCAGTCAACTGTGCAGTCTAGCCTGGCTCTGCATCCACTCAAACCCTAGTTCTTGTGACTCCTTTGCATTTTTGACTTTGAGGAGATGGAATATGATATAAGAACACACATGGACCCCTTTGAGTTGATTAGTGGCCTTTGGAGTGGCTCAAGATGCTTTGGGATTGCTCAGATCACAAACCCTAGGTGCAGATGACTTATAAACTATCCAGTGAATCAAAATGAGGTATGAGATGATATGATTGTGTTTATGCATATGAGAATGATCACAAGCCATGGTGTGAATGGGTGAGGGCAAATTTGGGGTGTTTACAACTGCCCCTATTCAAACACGAGTTAGCTGTGCAGGATGTAAGCGACGGCTTAACAGGCAAACAAGATAACCTGTGGTTGAATACCAAAGACAGTCCAAAATTTGCACTCACAGAATGAAGAAGAAAAGGGATATAGATTTTAAAAGAAAATAAAGTATATTGTAAAGTATGGGCGACGGAGGACGACCGTCGAGCAGAGGGCGACTGCTGGGTAAATAGCAAAGACGGGGACGGCCGACATGCTGGGAGAAGTGCAGAAAATAAAGCAATGACGGGGACGGCCGACATGCTGGGGATAAAAGGTAAAGCTAAGACGGGGACGGCCGACTAGCTGGGAAAAATAAGATTACGATGGGGACGGCCATCAAGGTAAAGCTGTAAAATTCTCTGGGGATTAATGAAACATGACGGGGACGGCCATCAAGTTCGCAAAGGTAAAGCAACCAACGATGGGGACGGCCATCGGGCTAAAAGGAAAAGGGGCCACGACGGGGACGGCCATCGGGTTAAATAATAAATGAAATAAACAGATGATGGGGTACGGCCATCAAAGGTGAAGGACGATCACCTAGCAGGGGACGGCTGCTCTGTTGGGGATAAAAGAAATATGATGGGGACGGCCATCAAAGGTGGAGGACGACCACCTGGCAGGGTACGGCTGCCGAAGAAATATCGCGACATAGGACGAATGCCGGATAGAAAAGGTCAACGATGGGGACGGCCATCGGACGAGCATGATGGAGGACGACCATCAAGAAGTGGAGGACGACCACTCAGCAGGGGACGGCTGCTCTCAAGGTTTATCATAACACAGGACGAGTGTTAGATAACCAAAATCAACAATGGGTACGGCCACTGGATAAAGTGATGAAGGGCGATCATCAAAAGGTGGAGGACGACCACCTAGCAGGGGACGACTGCTAAAAAAAAACAACGATGGGGACGGCCATCAGATGAGCATGATGGAGGACGACCATCAAGAAGTGGAGGACGACCACTTAGCAGGGTACGGCTGCTCTCAGGGTTATCATAACACAGGACGAGTGTTAGATAAAAAGAAAATTGTTGGCGATCTACTGGGGATATAGTAAACACGGACGAGCGTTTACATCCAAGAAACAAAAGGTATAAGTGTTTGGTATTGTGTATAGATTAAAGATGTGGACGAGCATCCTTAAGACTATGATACGGACGAGTATCATGTAGAAACAAACTGACACATGTTCAGAGATGATGATACGGACGAGTATCAACTGGTTAACAAAGAACACGGACGAGTGTTGAATCTGAAAAAATCCTTCTGGGGAATAGTAGACACAGACGAGTATCTATATTCAAGAAGACATAAGTGTTTGACACGGTGTATGGATTAAAGATGCGGACGAGCATCCTTAAGACTATGATACGGACGAGTATCAGGTAGAAACAAACACTAGACGCAATGTTCTGAGATGATGGTACGGACGAGTACCAACTGGTTAACAAAGAACAAAGACTACTGTCGGATCTGTGGGGATATAAATGATGTATACAAGATACGGACGAGTATCTGTATAAGTGTACCAATGAGTAGTGAGTATATATATATATAAGTGTTTATCTGCTGGGGAAGGAGACACGGACGAGTGTCAAAAGGAGAAGAGTATATAATATCAACAAGTATATAGGTGATGAAAGTGTAAGCGACTGCGCTGGGGATACGACACGGACGGGTGTCAAGAAAGTGTATATATAAGTATACGTGAGTGCAAAGAGGATGTCTTTGGCTTTCTGCTGGTGATTTGACACGGACGGGTGTCAGGAAGTATCTGTAGTACGGGTGATTTTGTTTGTAAAGTGTATTCAGGCAACCTGTTTGGGGAGGTGATGATACGGACGGGTGTCAAAAGGAAGTATATACTGGTGTTTGTGATTTGTGAGGCAACTGCTTTTGCTGGGACCTTGGTGGGGGATTTTTGTATAATGATGATGAACGGTTATTATTCACAAGTGTTACTTCAGAACATGGCTTATGATTATGCTATGCGTTTGATTTTTGCCGTAATGCTCCGTATTAGACGGAATGCTACGCTCTGGGGGGATAGTATGATGCGAATGCCATGACTATGGAAATATATCAAACCGGGATTTGGATCCCGATGCTGCGAAGATCTCTGGCTGATCTGCTTGAAATGGATATCCCAGCTGGGGATGAGATCATTGGTAGATCTGATGGTGTATCTGCTTGGGGATATAGGTCGATGGTCGACATATCCTTATAATATGGGATCCAGCTGGGGTTTGCAGAAGTCTTCTGTACTCTGTTGTGACTTCTTCGTGCGTTGCTCTTCTGAATAGAGGCTGAGGATTCCGTGGGGAGATGGTTCTCTGATTTCTGCATTCTGCTGAGGAAGAATGGTTGGTACTACAGCTGGGGAATGCTGTTGGTAACTCAGCTAGGGAGAGTAATGAGAGGCAACTCGGCTGGGGATAGAGCATTTCGGATGCTGAGATCTTTTGTTGTTTCGCCAGCTTGCTGAGATGTAACTTGCATGCCCCGGGTTGCGTTCTGGATACCTGCAATCCTGCAAAGATAAGGAAACGCACAAAAGGTCCCGAGGTATCTTTTACTGAATTCCATCATAGGAGTTTAAGTACTTTCGAGAGTAATCATATTCCCTGCAAGCATGTGTTTTATTTTTTCCTTTTTTAGTGAAAAGCATCTGTACTTATGCAATTAGTTTTTTAGAGACATCAGACATTCTTTGCAAATAAAATGTACAAAACGAAACATGACTGAAAAATCTGGTTTTATTAATTCATGTGCCCTGAATTGGCAAGATACAGTCAAGGAAACATATCTCCTGAAATGAAGAGACTGTTACAAATTGAGAAACAAAATGCTGGCGATGTTGACGACGCTTTAAGGAACTTCCTCTTCTGCTATGACTCGTATGACTTTTGACGTTCTTCTCGTCTTGCTTTCTGGAGAAAGTTGATTCTGATTGAAGCTCGATCCTTTTGGAGCTTTCCAAGTTGTAGATAATACAGACGAATTCAGAATGCAGTTGTTCGCTTATTCCCTTATTTTGCATGGATCGCCCTTTCGGGTTTTCAATCCATCGGGATACCCATTTTTGCCTGAGTTGTCCAATGCGGCTTTTCAACTCAGCGGGTGTACATTTTTTTGTTTATTTTCCCTTATTTTTTCCCGAGTCTTTTATTCTGTTTTTGACTCGCCGGGATGCCCTATTTTTGCCTGGACTTACATTCTGTTTTTATGTCCAGCGGGTGATTTTATGCGAAGTATTTTTTAACTGCATCTGAATTCACAGGGGACGGGAAATCTTCACCATCCATGGTGCTGAGCATCAGCGCTCCACCAGAGAAAACTTTCTTTACAACGAATGGTCCTTCATAATTTGGAGTCCATTTGCCCCTGTGGTCTGTATGAGGAGGGAGGATTCTTTTCAACACAAGATCCCCTACTTGGTACTCTCGATGCCTGACTTTCTGATCAAAGGCTTTCTTCATTCTCTTCTGATATAACTGCCCATGACAGATTGCAGCCAATCTCTTCTCTTCGACCAGACTCAGTTGCTCGAATCGGGACCGAACCCATTATGCTTCACTCAGTTTAACATCCATTAGTACCCGTAGAGAGGGCAATTCAACTTCAACAGGTAGGACTGCCTCCATACCATACACAAGCTGATACGGTGTTGCCCCAGTGGATGTTCTGATTGATGTGCGGTACCCATGCAAGGCAAACGGTAGCATTTCGTGCCAGTCTTTGTATGTGATTACCATCTTCTGCACAATCTTCTTAATATTCTTATTAGCTGCCTCAACAGCGTCGTTCATCTTTGGCCTGTAAGGAGAAGAATTGTGATGTTGGATCTTGAAGTCCCGGCATAACTCTGCCATCATTTTGTTGTTTAAATTGGAACCATTATCAGTAATGATTCGCTCAGGCACTCCATACCGACAGATGATATCTCTCTTCAGAAATCTGGCTACCACTTGCCTTGTAACATTTGCATATGAGGCTGCTTCGACCCACTTGGTGTAATAATCAATGGCAACCAGGATGAATCTGTGGCCGTTCGAAGCAGTTGGCTCAATCTTGCCAATCATATCAATGCCCCACATAGCAAAGGGCCACGGTGAAGACATGATGTTCAAAGGATTGGGAGGCACATGCACCTTATCTGCATAGATCTGGCATTTATGGCATTTTCTGGCGTAAGCACAACAGTCTGCATCCATTGTGATCCAGTAATAACCTGATCTTAACAACTTCTTAGCCATGGCATGCCCTCCTGCATGGGTACCAAAGGATCCTTCGTGCACTTCGTGCATCAACAAATCTGCTTCCGTCTTGTCAACACATCTGAGGAGTACCATATCAAAGTTCCTTTTGTATAAAGACCCATCAGTGTTCAGAAGGAAACTACCAGCAAGCCTTCTCAAAGTCTTCTTATCATTGGAAGATGCCCCAGGTGGGTATGTTTGATCCTCCAAGAAGCATTTAATGTCATGAAACCAAGGCTTATCATCTTTGACAACTTCTGCTGCGAACACATATGCTGGTCTGTCGAGTCTGGACACCGAAATCTGAGGTACAAAGTTGGTAGCTTGAACTTTGATCATGGATGAAATGGTAGCAAGAGCATCTGCAAACTGATTCTCGTCCCGAGGGATATACTCAAGCTTGACTGTTGTGAAGAAAGTCAATAACCTCCTTGTATAATCCCTGTAAGGTATCAGATGATCCTGGTGGGTGTACCATTTCCCGTTGGTTTGATTAACTACCAGAGCTGAATCTCCGAATACGGTCAATGTTTTGATCCTGAGGTCAATGGCTTCCTCAAGACCCATGATGCAAGCTTCGTATTCAGCTTCGTTGTTAGTGCAGTTGAAAGTGAGTTTTGCCGAGAAAGGCATGTGGACTCCTTTTGGTGTAATGAGTACTGCACCAACGCCACGACCATTCATGTTAACAGCCCCATCAAACATCATAGTCCATTCTTCTTCTGGGTCAGGCCCTTCGGTGTGAATAGGCTCTTCATGATCTTTTGCTTTAATGAACATGATGTCTTCATCAGGGAAGTCAAATCTCATAGGCTGGTAGTCATCAATGGGATGCTCAGCAAGATATTCAGATAGTACACTGCCCTTGATGGCTTTCTGAGAAGTGTACTGGATATCGTATTCTGTGAGAATCATCTGCCATCTTGCAACCCGTCCGGTAAGAGCTGGCTTCTCGAAAATGTACTTAACTGGGTCCATTTTTGAGATTAACAAAGTAGTGTGGGTCAACATATACTGTCTCAGTCGGCGAGCAGCCCACGCTAAAGCACAGCAAGTTTTCTCGAGCAGTGAATAACGTTGTTCACAGTCGGTAAACTTTTTGCTTAGGTAGTATATTGCGTACTCTTTTCGACCAGACTCGTCATGTTGGCCCAGCACACACCCCATTGACTCTTCTAATACTGTCAAGTACATGATCAGAGGTCTTCCTTCAACTGGAGGCATGAGGATTGGAGGTTCTTGTAGATATTCCTTGATCTTGTCAAAAGCTTTCTGGCAATCCTCGTTCCACCTGACCGTTTGTTCCTTTCTTAACAGCTTGAACAAGGGCTCACAGGTTGCTGTAAGGTGAGATATGAACCGTGAGATATAGTTCAATCGACCTAAGAACCCTCGAACTTCTTTTTCTGTTCTCGGTGCAGGCATCTCTTGAATAGCTTTGACTTTATCGGGGTCAACTTCAATCCCCTTCTCGCTTACAATAAAGCCCAGCAGCTTACCGGATCGCACCCCGAATGTGCATTTGTTGGGGTTCAGCTTCAGTTGATACTTCCTCAGACGCTTGAATAACTTGAGCAGATTCACCAGGTGATCTTCCTCTGTAAGGGACTTGGCGATCATGTCATCCACATAACACTCGATTTCCTTATGGATCATATCGTGGAATAATGTCACCATAGCCCGTTGATATGTGGCACCAGCATTCTTTAGTCCGAATGGCATCACTTTGTAACAGAACGTGCCCCAAGGTGTTATGAATGTTGTCTTCTCCATGTCTTCAGGTGACATCTTGATCTGATTATATCCTGAAAATCCATCCATGAAGGAGAATACCGAGAACTGAGCCGTGTTATCCACCAATACATCAATGTGAGGTAATGGGAAGTCATCCTTCGGGCTGGCTCTGTTCAGATCCCGGTAGTCAACACACATTCTTACCTTGCCGTCTTTCTTAGGCACAGGTACTATGTTAGCAACCCACGGCGGGTAGCTAGTCACAGCAAGGAACCCGGCGTCCCATTGCTTTTGTACCTCCTCCTTGATTTTCATAGCCATGTCTGGGCGAGTACGGCGCAACTTCTGTTTGACTGGTGGGCATTCTTCCCTTAGAGGCAGCTTGTGCACAACAATGTCGGTATCCAACCCTGGCATATCTTGATACGACCAAGCAAACACATCAACATACTCTTGAAGCAGATCTATCAGTTGTCTCTTCACTGAGTCCTGCAGGCAGGCCCCGATTTTAACTTCTTTCACGTCTTCGTCTGTACCAAGATTAATCACTTCAATCTCCTCCTGGTGAGGAGTAATAACCTTTTCCTCTTGTCTCAACAACCTGGCTAGCTCTTCAGGAAGCTCATATTCTTCTTTGACCCCTTCATCAGCTTGATTGATTGGATTGTCAAAGTCATACGAAGTCATAGCCGTGCTGTTGTCGGTGCTGTCTGGAAGGCACTCTCTGCAAGGGTTAAGTTCGTTCATTTTAGTGATTGATTTTAATCTTGCTTTAGAAAAAAGTGAAATGAAGTTATCATTTTGAAAACACCGCCATTTATTTTTGTACAAAAAGAAAAATGGAAAAACAGTGAGCAGAAAAGAAAAAGACTCGTTTGCAAAAAGATGTCTGATATTTCATTAATTTAATCTTGTTTGCACAAAAGTACAGATGGCCCTGATTACAAAATGAGTCTTGTCATCTTGGGCAAGATGCAAGACTTTGATGCATGCTATAAAAATATAGGAAATAATAATTACTCTGCATGAGTAACTCTTATAATTTCCTGGGAAGACCAGTTCGAGACACTGCTCCCCGGGATCTTTGGACGAATCCAATTCTCCAGATTGCGCTCCTCTTCCAGCTCGTCTTCCAGACAGTTGATAGCATCGGGGGTAAGCATTCCCCCACTAACAAATCCTGGCTCCTTAGCAGCCTTTGCTTGATGTTGAGTTGGTCTGTAACCCAACCCAAACTTGTCCTTCTTCTCCTCCACAGCTAAGACCTTGCCCCAGCCTAGGGCAGTCCCTTCCTCAACAACCTTCCGGGCTTGTTGATAAGACGACATGGAGATACCAGATACAGCAGATGCTTCATTGACATTCAAGGCCTCAAAACCTTGGCTCATTGTTTCATGGATCTCTCCATCCATCTCAATGTATTTATAAGTAGCCAGATGACTAACGAAAATGTCCTCCTCCCCGCAGATTGTGACAACTTGGCCTTCCCACTCAAATTTTAACTTTTGGTGAAGGGTAGACGTTATTGCGCCGGCGGCGTGAATCCAGGGTCTACCCAACAAACAGCTGTAGGCGGGCTGAATGTCCATCACATAAAAGATAGTTTTAAAAGTCTGTGGGCCAATTGTCACAGGCAACTCAATCTCTCCCAGAACCGATCTCTTCGAACCATCAAAGGCTCTTACCACCAGGTTGCTGGGTCTCAACGCCAATCCATCATATTCTAACTTCACCATAGCCTTCTTTGGTAAGACATTCAGGGAAGAACCTATGTCCACCAGCACATGAGAAAGGACAGCTCCTTTGCATTCCATGGTTATGTGCAAGGCTTTGTTGTGGTTGCGGCCATCCACTGTCAGGTCAGCATTGGTAAACCCTAGCCCATTGCTAGCAGTAACATTTCCAACCACGGTTTCCAATTGGTTGACAGTGATCTCCTCAGGCACGTAAGCTGCGTGCAAGACTTTAAGTAGTGCATTCCGATGGGCTTCGGAGCACATAAGGAGTGAGAGGATAGAGATCTTGGATGGCGTCTGATGAAGCTGATCCACAATCTTATAATCACTCTTTTTGATGATTCGCATAAACTCATCAACTTCCTGATCGAACGGAGTCTTCAAGGCTTCTTTGGCAGCTTGGTCTTCCTGCACCGGGCTCTTTCCCTTTGCCTTGGCAGCAGCTTCTGCTTCGGCAGTGGGTCTTTGAACTTGTGAAGCAAAGAGACGTCCGCTTCGAGTGAAGCCTCCGCCTCCTCCCACATTATCTACTTGTGGTGCAGGTGTTGATGTTTCAAGAGTGATTCTTTTCCCTTCACAGTACACGTCAGAGCCATAGTGCCAAGGGATGGCCCTATTGCTTTCATATGGTACTGGTCCAGGCACCGTGACAGTGACTAGACTGATTGCTGCTGCTGAAGGGACTGTAATTGTTTGTGGATCATAAAAGATTGTAACTGGTGCTCTGGCGGGAGCAGCACCTTCTGAATGGTAGGCGGAGTTATTTTCAGGATCGTAGAATATGGTAACAGTAGAGACATCTTCATGATTGATTGCTGATGTTGTGGGAGGTATTGTTGGAAGGACTGATGTTGTTGCTGCTGGAGATTCGAAATGGAATGAAGCTGAAGTTGTAGCAGGAGAAACTGTTGAAAACTGATCATTGGAGAGGACAGATGAAGTACTTGTTGATGTTGTTGATGAATTGTCGGGAACAATAGTTGCTGCAGTTGTAGGAGGTTCTGGAACCGTTGCTGATGAAGTTGTCGGATTTGTCGGAAATGATGTAGTGATCTGGAGCAGGCCACTCTAAATAAGGCTGTCAATGCCATTCCTCAGGTCCTCACACCCATTCCATGAGATATTGCAGTAGGCACACCCTAGTTCACACCCCGGAAATATTTGGCTTTCACGGAGTTGAGCTTTGATTTCCACCAATGGTGTCCGGATCTGATCCACACTGGTTATTAAATAAGACGGTCTGTCTTCTTCAATAGTGTTAATTCGGGGACCACCATGGTTTGGCATAGGGTTTTTATTGACATTGGGCGGCGGTGCAAAATTCAGAGCCTTGGAGTCTACCAAGTCTTGTACCTTCATATGCAGAGCCCTGCATTTTTCTGTACTGTGACCAGGTGCGTTTGAATGAAAAGCACACCTGGCATTGGAGTCATAGTTCCTTGGTAGACTGTTGGGATCCGGAGGTGCCAACGTTCTTAGCTCAACTAGGTTGAGTTTCAGAAGCTGTGGCAGCAAGGCAGCATACGGCATTGGGATCGGGTCGATCACTCTGTTAGCTTGAGATGGCCTTTGTTGGAATGGCCTTTGTTGATTGTTGTTGTTGGTGTTGTTGTTGTTGAAGTTTCTTGGAGGGTACTGATTCTGATGATACTGAGGTTGTTGTTGGAAGTTTTGTTGAGGAGGTTGATAGATTGGCTGAGGATGAGCTGGAGCGGGGATAGTGACTGCTGCTATTGACCTTGGAACATATTGGGGCCTACCCCTGCTGGTGTGAATGGCATTGGTCTCGCCAGTTCTTCTCGGGCCTGCGAAAGGCTTTCTTGTACTACTGGACGAGCTGGCACCATTATCGGAAATCTTACCCATTTTTAACAGGCTTTCAATTCTCTCCCCAGCTATGACAACGTCTGCGAAGCTAGTGGAGGAGAAAGCAGCCAACCTGTCAATATACGTTCCCTGAAGAGTGTTCATAAACATGTCTGCCATTTCTCTCTCAGACATAGGTGGTTGAACGGCAGCAGCCAATTGCCTCCATCTCTGGGCATATTCTCGGAAACTTTCCCTTGAAGACTGTGACATTCCCATCAGGAGGGTCCTGTTGGGTGCCATATCTAAGTTGTATTGATACTGTCTGATGAAGGCCTCTGCCAGGTCCTTCCAACATCTTACAGTTGCCCTTGTCAAATGGGAATACCATTCCCTTGACGCTCCAGTCAAGCTGTCTTCAAAGTAGAACATCCAGAGCTTCTCATCCATTGTATAGGCCTTCAGCCTTCCCAGAAATGATTGCAAATGAGTCCGGGGGCATGAAGTCCCATTATACTTTTCAAAACAAGGAGGCTTGAACTTATGGGGGATCCTGACCCCGTCTACCAAACCCATATCCATGACGTCGAAGCCCAAAGAATTTTGAGACTCCAGTGATCTCAACTTCTCAGCTATTTCATCCAATCGTCTATCATAAGCTTCCTCTCCAGCACCCATTACTGTGAATTGGTCCTCCTGAGGATCTTCTTGAAGTACCCTGGCTGCGGTGGCTGTTCCTTGAATGTTTGCAGGAATGTTGACCTCAGGATGTAGATGTGGGCCAAAAACAGGGGGGTTAACATGTGGTTGCACCCTTTCATTGTTACTTGTGCCGGCAGTCCCCACATGGGGCTCCTCTTGATTCCTCCCTTCTACCAAAGCCCTGAGCCTCTCCTGGCTTTGAGCTAAGTTGTTCATCACTTCCATGAACTGTGTTATCTGAGTTCTCATCTCCAACCTTTCGTTGGCCATCTGGTTTCTGACCTCCGTAAGGTCTTGCTGCATCTGGTCCATCTGGATGCCCGGAAGGTTGTTTCTAGTTGGGTACCTGTGTGGCCTGTTGAGGGGAAATACCCGGCGACGAGCAATAATTCCTGAATATCACAACAGAGGTTAGTAACAATAAAACAAAAACCTACAAAACAAACAAAAGGGTTAGTATGCAATTCAGTATGCTTATTTGTTCTCAAGGTATCCGGTTTGGCCTTCAGTTTTGACCCTTCCAGACCCTTGAAGATGATGCTGTTGAAGTTGCTTTTGTAGTAAACCCAAATGGAAACTAACACAAATATATTACAGAAGGTGAAACAACACAATTTGTTCATTTTACAACACAAGCCCTTAAAGGGGTCAAAATACATCACAAAAAAGTAAAAGTACATGGAATAGGAACAACAACAAGCAAATGATCAAACTCCAAGGCCAAACTCATCCTCACGAACTTCCTTGAGAAGTGCTTCGGTCACTGGATCAGCCGGACGCTCCGTAAGATTCCTGATGAGAAGGTTTCTTGTTGCAACAGCTGCAGTCAACTTCTTGTTCTGACTTTGGTCTTTAGACCTCTTCACTCCAGTTCTGATTTTTAGCTCTGATATCTCCTTTTGGGCTGCTGCCAGGGCTTCTTCCATCTGCTCCATCTTGTCTTGAACTCTCTTGTCTTCTAGAGTACGGGCCTCAGTGATCCTGACCCACCGGGCTTGACTCTCCTTCAAATACAAGTCTGTCCTTGCTCTCTGGAACTGGGCTTCTTCGCAAGCATTCTTCAGAATTTGTTCACCAGCTTTAGACTTTTTGATATAATCTCCAGACTTCTCAATCTTAGTCAAGTGTTCCACCCTCAACTTCTCTAACCTCTCAATCTCCAGTCTTCCATCCTTTCTCTCATAGAGGGTCTTCTGCAAGGCTTGGGTTAACTTCTCATTTCTCTCCCTCAAGCTCTCAAACTCTTCCAGGCTGACAGTGGCTGGAGGTGGTGCTGAAGATGACTCAGGCATGTCTTCTATGGTAAAGGGCATTCCAGAGAATTGGGCCCTGGTATGGGACCACTCATAATATTGTGCTGATGCCACATTATTGCACTTCCCCGGAATGGTGATTCCCTTGGTTTGAACGTGATCCCAGGCCCAGGCAGCCTGCCTAACAGTTGCCAGACTAATCTTGTTCTCACAGTAGAGGGTCTCAACCAGGTCCTGTGCCTTAGGAGTATGGACCAGTGCATAGCCCAATTGCCTCTTGAACAACAGAGGGTTGTAATTGATACTTCCCTTAACTCCTATTAAAGGCACATTGGGAAAGTGCCCACAGCTGGTGATGACATCTCTGCCCTTGGTGCTTTGAGTACACCATCTGATATTTGCTGAAGTTAGAACAGTGAGTCTCTTAGCCCAGTTGCTTTGCTGATGAGGATTTAGAAATGCATCTGTCCTGGGTAGATGCCTGAGAAGCCAAGCATGGAATAATGGAGCACAACACCTCACTAACCTCCCCCTCTGCTTCTCATTCCTCTGATGCACTGAGTAATAGAGATCTCCTAACAAAGTTGGCACTGGGTTCTTCAGGATGAACAGATGGATTGCATTCTTGCTAATGAATCGAGGCTCATCTGCAAACAACACAATTCCATATACACTTAAGGCCAGCAAAGCACAAACAGCTTTCCACTCCCCCAGGGAAGCCTTCAGACTAGCTTGAGAAATTAAGAAGTCCAGATGAAAGCCAGGGATCCCAGCTTTAGAGGTCATATGCTGCTCAATTAGGACAGGCTCCAGATGCAAAGCCTTTGCTACCTCTCCATTGCTTGGGAAAGCCATCTCAGGATTGAAAGGGATTTCTCTCCTGATAGGTAGCCCAACCAAAGATGAGTATTCTTCCAAAAGAGGGCCCAACTGAAAGTCTTGAAAGGTGAAACATCTCAATGGGGGGTCATAAAACTGAATACAGGTATGGATCAGGCTTCTCTGTGAAGGGTCCAGATCCACGACCATGTCAAGTATATCCCCATAATGCTCCCTGAACAAAGGTATGTGATCTGGAGTGATCAGGGTTTGGATCCTCCTGATGTCTGATAAGTCTGGCTGGAAGAAGTGATAGGTGATGTTGCTTTTCTTTGGAGCCATGATGCTGAAGACTGAGTGGAGACAGGTGCTGATGACAATGCTGAAGGAATGAGCCACTGATTGGATGGTGCTGGTGATAGCTGAAGCAGACAGCTGATAACTGAAGCAGGTGCTGGTGAAGGTAGGTCAAAACTGAAGATGGGGTCAAAACCAAAACCAGATGAAAATGGATACCCTGAAACACAAATAAGCAAATGTTAATATGATGCAATGGTTATGTATGCAAATGATATGCAAGGGTTTGTGACTGAGCTGGATCTGATCAAAATGCCCTGATATAAGTCCATGTGTGTTCAAGAATTCAAGATGGAGGTCTATAAGTCTAGTAACCAAGGTGGGGGGCTCAAATAAAGAGCCACATGTCCTGGGTTTAGAATCACAAGAACTGTTCCAACATGGAGTATTCTTAATCAAATCAAAGTAACAGGGTATTCTGAGGTCAAGGTACCTGCAAACCTGTAAACAGCCCAACCCCCTCACAGGTGGTGCTCTAAAACAAGGGTCCTCAGACTTGGATCAGTTATGAGAAGTGTAAACACTTCTAACCAGGAGGTACAGTGTTTACAATAACCATAAAAGTTCCTCCTCTAATTCACCTCAGTTTCTGAAGGTCAATACTAAAAGGTCATCCAGACTTAGCAGGCTTCCCAGATATGCCTAGCATTGCAGGAAATCTGCAACACAGAGTTCTCAAAAAGAAACCCACATCTGAACCGTGTTTCATATTCCCGCACCAGACCGAAATGGAATGGGAAAGAATATGATTCACTCTAGCCTAGGTGTCACTCAGGTCCCAGGTATAGGACCTCAACTCTCAATGAATCACCCACCCACCAAAGCAAATAACCAGATCCAGCCAGCAGTACAGTATGATAATATGATATATGGAAAACTGTAAAGAAAGCAATAAATAAAGCTGTACAGAAAGCAGTAAATAAAGCAAATATACAAACACAAATAACACATAACACCCCCGGTAAACACAAATCAATCAAGCGCTAGGAGGAACCCACAAAAAGAACCAGAAGCCCTGGTTGCAATATAAGGTTCCCCAGCAGAGTCGCCAAGCTGTCGCTCCCGATAAATGAAACTGGTTCAAATAAGGGTACAGACGCGAACGGTCGGCGAAAGGGACAATGAGAACACACAGCCGTGAACTCACTGGAGATGAATAGAGTCGCCAGCTAGGCATTTTTATCCCGGAGGAAAGGCAATGCTGCATAGACCTAGAAAGATACGGATAAGACGGTTGCGAACCAGAGAGACTGAGAAAGGGGGTTGGTTACAACCTGGGAAGGTATTAGCACCCAGATTGTCCGTCGTACTCGACGGGATCCACGCTTAAAAGATTTGTGTTTTAAAGGGGTAGTGTCAGTGCAATCTGTGTGTAAAATAGCTGGAAAAGAATGTACAAGTGTCAGTGTAAGAGAAGTGAAGTGTATAAATGATGTGTCAGTGTAAGGATAATAATGAATTGCTCAAGATCATGAGGCTAAAGATTAAAGCTAGAAAGAGGGGGAATATACAGAGACTTTTGTTCGATAACTGTTAAGTTATGCCTACGTATCCTCTCGTGCAATGAGGAAGTCAGAACACCGTAGTTCGACCCAAAGAGACTGAAAGATGAATTGACTGATGAACTGCTTACTCATCTATGCTCAAGTGTATGATCTGTCTGGCACAGATGCAAACTGTCTTGCATTAGACGGAAGAAGCGAGTTCTCGTTTGTGAATGAAGGTGATGAGAAAAGAATCCCAAAGGAGACGATTATTGTTTGTTTTTGAGTTTTCAGTCTTTTATTGCTTTTGAAAGTTTGTCGTAAGTTAATGAGCTTAAGCCTAAACCAATGGATTTAGTAAACTCATCACATCTTCCCTCTGATTAGGGGTAATGAGAATACCTTAAGTGTGAAGTCAGATTCTCACACTTAATCACCTTTGGTGTAGGATTAAGATCATTAACCTACTTGTGATTATTTAGATGTTTTTGTGGTTTTTGTTTAGTGTTGAGTAATGAGGTTAAGCCATAATCAGGGATTAAATAGACTCATTACACCATCCTAATAGAAGGATAATAGATGAGAATATTTAAGCTGAGGAAAACTCCTCAACTTAATCCATGATTAGGGATTAAACTCATGACAAAACAAGCTTTTGATTAAGTGGATTTTATTCAATGGTATGATGATGAAGTGAATTTTATGATTTGTAAGACAACTTGAGGAGGACTTGTCCATTAACACTAGGGTTAGTCCTTCTTAACCAATTAAGGAAGAAATAGAACCCTAATGCAAGGCCCAAGTTACAAGTGTGATGTCTTGATGATTATTATGTGAATTGATTAAGAGATTTAAACACATTAAGGGTTTAACACTTAGGATTAAAGTTATACACTCCATCCTAAGAGAAGGATGCAGGCATAAACTTAATCACAAAGCCTTAAAGCCTTTAGGGTTTAGTCCCTGACTATGAGGTGAGAAGAGAGGACTCAAAGAGAGACACAAAGGTAAAAACTATGAAGGGAGACTAATCAAAACCCTAATTCATTGTCATGCTTGGTTGATCCTAAGGTTTGTGTGATTTGCAAGAACAATCTTCAAAGGAGCCACCAGGAAGCAGATGAACAGGATCAAGAGAAGCAAAGTGACTTGCTTCATTCAAGAAGTCAAGTCACTTGAGGAAAGAAAGTGGGGAGAACAAAAATGAGCAAGCTCAATCTCAAACACAAATATAAATGCAGCAATCGATGCAAGAGGTATGAAAAGAAAAGTTATGAGAAGTGAAGGCAAATTCACTTCCCAAGTTTACTTACCACCTGAAATGTTAGAAAGAAATGCAATGCAATGCAAGATGGGATGAAATGACATGATGCTAAACAAAACCAGAAGCATGTTGATGATGATTATGATGTTATGAGGTGCTGAAAACATGAGACAAGGCATGGAGATGTTCATACAAGGTCATGGATGCAAATGATGCAAGCTAAGAAGCATGAACAAGCATGGAAAATTATGAAGCATACAAGGCAAATGACATGACAAATATGTGGTGCAATGATCAAACATGTTTTCTATATGTCCTAGGATGTCAAATGAATCACATGAATGCATAAAATGCAAAGACAAGTCATGTTATGCAAGAGAATGCAAGAAGGATGCAAATGAAAGCCCAAATTAGGGTTTATGAATCAAACAACAAACAAAAACCAAAAACAGAAGCAAACCCTAAGATAAAAAAATGGAAAATGCCACCCAAAGAAACCCTAAACCTATACTAAACCAAGGTCCAAAGGGGAAGTCTCAACTCTTAACCAATCTCAAGATATGATTTTTCTAAGTTATTAGGGTTTTTAGGGCTCCTAAACAAAAGAAATGCCAAACAATTAGAAAATGCAAGATCAAATCATGGCCATTTTATCCTAGAAACTACATGCTAAACATAGAACAATGCAAGAAGAATCAATGTCCAATTCTTCCTAGATAGGCAGAAATGAATTTTTGAATTTTGGATCAAATAAATGCACAAAAATGATTTTAATTCAATGAGAAATTCTTAAAATGCATCAAGATCAAAAAAGAAATTTGGTTTGAAGGTTGGACAATGTTCCTAAATGTCTTAGAACATTTCATGAATTTTTTGGTGATTTTTAAATACCTAAAAGTATTTTTAATAAATTAATTTCCATTAATCAATTAAAAATAATCTTTTAAATATTTAAAAATACTTTTTTAATGATAAAAAATAAAATAAAAATATTTTTGGGTCTTAAAAATTAATAAAACTTTTAGGAAAAAGTTTCATAATTTTTAAGAATTTTTTACTATTTTAAAATAAATATGCAAATTAATTGAAAAGAAAATGAATTAAAAATAAATAAAATGGAAGGTAATCAGGATGGAGGGATGAGATTCACTCTGGATTTGAATCTGTTGACTACGCGCGTCATCCAAGGGTCCAGGTTGACTCTGATTAAATTATTTAAATTATGTTTAATTAAGCTAACACGTGGATTAGGGCATAATCAGAGAGATCCAGGCCATACACTCACGCGGGAGGTCAACGGGTCAGAGGCATCTCACGGTCCAAATTCAAATGGTCATTAATCACGTAATTAGGGCATAATCACTCTCAGGTGGCCGGAGAAGACTTCCGGTCGTCTTCTCCGGCCAGCAACTCCCCTGAAAAACTTCAAACTCCCTCAAATCGTAACAAAAACAAAATCTAAGAATTGGGAAATGCTCTCCAACCTCTCACGAATCAAATCCCTCTCCTAAAACAAATTTCTTTTCCCTAACTAAGCTGAATCGAAGGAAATAAGAACTAGGGCACGCAAGCCTCAGAGAGCAATTAAACTCTCATTTCAAAGCCATTTCAAAAACTAAGAGCACCAGGATATTCAGTGAAGCATGAGGAACAAGTTCATAACATGAAAAACAATTTCTGGAAAAATAATTTTCAAGCTACCTGAGATTTGGAGCTTTCAACCTGATGACTTTCTGGCCACTTCTTTCAGTGCAAACTACTCCACTTAATCCCCAGATGATGTTTGAATGCTCAAGAAGAGTTTATGTTGGCTGGATAATGAGTTTCGACAGCTCCTGCTTCAACTCAGTTGAAAATGGCTATGGTGAAATAGGCAGCTTCAGGCCATTGTGAGGGGTTGTTTGTGATCCTGAGGGTGAATGGAGAAGCTTTGCAAGGTTTGTTTGGATGTTTGTGAGCTAGGGAGGGAGATTCGAATGGAACTGCAGTTTGAGGTGAGAAATGGCTATGGGGTGTTCTGGTTGATTCAGGCTTGTGTTCTTGCTGGTTTCTACTCAATGATGCATGGTGAGTTGAATGGTGAAAATGGTTTGAGTGTTTCTTGGCTGGGCAGAGAGATTCGAAGGCTTATGCAGCTGGGGTGTATTTTGTGAATGTGTATGTATGAAGTGTTTCAGCCTTGCTAGATGTGTGGAATGGCTTGCACTTTGTCCACATAAACCTCTCTCATTGGTCAGTTGACAAGACATGTCCTTTATTGATTGGTAAGTCACCTTTTGCAAAAAGTCCAATTCTTGTAAGAGAGGGCATGGGCTAAGCTCTAGCTAAGTACAATGGGCATGGGCTGCGCAGCATGATGTGGGGGTGAGGCTAGCTTGGTTCAGCAGCCAATGCATCAAGTTGGTGAGATGTGATCATGAGTTTTGCAACTTGGTGCTTTATGGTTCACATGAAAGAAAGTTTAGTTACACAAACCATAACCATGGGCATTCTTGGTTCAAATCTGAATTTTATGACTTAGAGAATGTTTGCATACTGGTTTGAAATGAATTAGAGGTTCCAATTGGCCTTGGTCCATGATTTTGCAAAATTCTCATTTGAGGCATGCCTTGAAAATCAATGATTTTAGCCAACTTTGTCACACCATAACTTTTGATCCAAGAAGATTTTGATCATGTTCTTGTACTTTTTGAAAAGGGAAAGATGAGATCTACAACTTTCATGACCAAAGTTTTTCCATTTGAAGCATTTTTGGATCAAGAATCAAGGCTTGAAAAATGACCTAAAATGATGCATTCTTGAAAAGTCAACTATGCCCAAAAAGTCAACATTTGCAAAAACCCTAAATTCTTGATTTCTATGAACTTCAACCTTCTTCCATGATCAAATAAAGATCATATACACTCAAAATGATGAAGATCACCCATTGGTTGGGTCATTGGGGGCCTCAGATGCCCTGATTTTACACTGACTTGTTTGAAAAGTCAACCCTTGATCAGATGACTTCCCCATGGAATTTCTTCATGAAAATTGATATGCATACTCCCTATACCATATAGAGACCAATGGAAACAAGAATGACCAAAAAATTTGGAGTTATGGCCTCTGAAACCAAAACCCTAATTTTCAGTCAACTGTGCAGTCTAGCCTGGCTCTGCATCCACTCAAACCCTAGTTCTTGTGACTCCTTTGCATTTTTGACTTTGAGGAGATGGAATATGATATAAGAACACACACATGGACCCCTTTGAGTTGATTAGTGGCCTTTGGAGTGGCTCAAGATGCTTTGGGATTGCTCAGATCACAAACCCTAGGTGCAGATGACTTATAAACTATCCAGTGAATCAAAATGAGGTATGAGATGATATGATTGTGTTTATGCATATGAGAATGATCACAAGCCATGGTGTGAATGGGTGAGGGAAAATTTGGGGTGTTTACATTAACCTACTTGTGATTATTTAGATATTTTTGAGTTTTTGTTTAGTGTTAAGTAATGAGTTTAAGCCCTAATCAAGGATTAGTGGACCCATTACACCATCCTAATAGAAGGATAATAGATGAGAACACTTAAGCTGAGGAAGATACCTCAACTTAATCCATGGTCAGGGATTAAATTCATTAGATAACAAGCCTTTATTAAGTGGGTTTTAATTAAGAGATGAGATTAAGAAATGAGTTTTATGGTTTGTAAGACAACTTGTGGGGGACTTGTCCATTAAACACTAGGGTTAGTCCTTCTTAACCATAAAGGAAGAATTAGAACCCTAATGTAAGGCCCAAGTTACAAGATGAAGTCTTAGTGATTATTAAGTGAATTGATTAAGAGGTGTAAACAAATTAAAGGTTTAACACTTAGGATTAAAGTTATACACTCCATCCTAAGAGAAGGATGCATGCATAACCCTAATTCCAAAGTCCTAAAACTTTAAGAGTTTAGTCTCTGATTATGAAGATGAGAAGAGAGACTCAAGGAGACTCAAAGGTAAAAGACTAGGGGGGACTAATCACAACCCTAATTATTATCATGTTTGGATATCCTATGGTTTGTGTGGCTTAAGAAAGATCTTAAAGGAAGCCACCAATGGAAGTAGCAGATGAAAGGAGGATGAAGTAGAAGAATAAGTTACTTACTTCAATGAAGAAGATAAGTAACTTAAAGGAACAAAGTGAGAGAAATGAGAAGTGAAAGTTGTCGCAAAGACGGGAGTCGCGCGCTGGACAGACTGAAGAGTCGCCACCTAATTCTATTTATTCCAAAAGAGGGAAAGGGAAGATATAGATAAAACCCGGGAAGAGAGAGATAAGGACAAAGGTCTCGCCACCATTTCCTGGGTTCGGAAGCCGGTTATGCAGAGGGAAGGTATTAGCACGCCCTACATCCATCGTACTCGATGGGAACCATCTAAGTTATCACGCGCGAAAGGATATCTATGCTTAATGAATTACTTGCTATAGGGAAATGAGTTTAAATTATAAGTTAGATTGATCCTAGGTGCTCGGCAAGGATTGAGATCCTTGTGCCTACGTACTCCCGCGTGCAATGGGAAAGTCAGAGCCTCGTAGTTCGGCCTTTTGGTATATCGTCGGCCCCAATAAGAATAACCAAAATGTGAAACGAAATAAAATGAGATAGATAACCAAAATTAATTAGAAACTAATTTATTAAATGTAAATACTTAATCCAAATAGAAATTAGAAAAAAAAGTAAAAAATGAAGTATCCACCAAATTGATAAAATAAAAACAAAGAGGAATAAATAAAATAAAATGAGTGTCTACATATGATGCTGGTGGTGTGAAAATAAAAGTATAAATGAGTTAAGCCCATGGAGCACAAAAAATATTCTATTAAAAAAAACACAGCTACCAAGAATGTACGGCTCATCCTTTTCACACTTTAAGATTTGCGAAAGAAAGAAAAATAGAAACAGAGACCCACCCTATACTCGCGACGACCTCTCTCTGTATTTCAATTCAAATCGCGGCTGTTTAAGCTTTCATTCACGGGACCAAACGACGGAGTTAGGTTCCTCACAGATTCGATTTCTCGTTCAATCGCTCATCAAGATCTCTCTGTCTCTCTCGGCATGCGTTTGGGCTTAGTATGGTCGTGTTTGGTTTTGTATTGGTTTCGTTTGGCTTCGGTATTCGGTGAGTTTTGGTCAGAGATGCGGCGGTTCTGCGTTTAGAGTATTTGGGGATTTTGCGGTGGATTCGCAGATTTGGTTTAACATTGTGGTGGTGAGTGGTTTCGTGTTTCGGTGAAGGGGTTGAGGGCGGTTTGGGAGTTTTACAGGCGGTGGAGGTTTCAAAAGTTTATTTCAGTTTTTTTTTTGTATCAGGTTTTTGCGGTTGTGGGTGTTTCAGAGAGGTGGTTTTGGTTCAAGTCATGGTTTTGAATGAGTTTTTTATTTCTGGGTTTGATGGTGTTTATGGGTTATGGAGGTTTCTCAATTTCGGTTATGTGCCTCAGATCTCAGTTTGTTTCGTTTTGGATTTGTGAGTCTTCATGGTTTGGAAACGGAAATCTTGGTTTATATTGTAGAAAAATGGTATTAGTAGGTTTATTATTTGTTAGATGGAAGGATTTTGTGTTGATGAAAGGTTTGGATGGATATGAAAATGAAGGTAGTGAATGGAAGGTTGATGAAGGGTGCGTTGCAGATGAAGATACATGTTACTCTTTTTTTTGGATATAAGTTTTCTGAATTTGGTTTTTTTGGTATTTTGGTGAATCTTGTATATTGGATTTTGCAGAGGTTTAATAGGGCTTTTTTTTAACGCTCCCCATTGAATGAATAAATGGCTGATATATATAGAGGAATATTTTAGGGTAGATTGGGAAGAATTGGGTAGAAAGAGATTTGGAGGAATATTTTTTGATGAGATGTGAAAAGTGGTACTGAAAGTTTGTTGTTGTGCAAGATGGTTGTTAAGGTAGTAAGGGTGACGAATTTGTTGAGAGTGGGAGCTTCTGTGAAATGAGTTTTCTTTTTTCTTATTGTTGTGTTGAGGATAAAAACTTCGCGTGGTGAGGTCATGAATGTTGGCAAGTTATGGCTGGAATAAAAAATGCGTAAAATAGTGATGTGCGGCTCTTGAGTGGTTTTTGTGCTGATATTGTTGTGAATTAAGGATTAATTGTACACTAGCTAATATTCTTTTTTTTTCTTAAAACTAATAGCTAAATAAAACTGATGGACTTATCATTTGAATTTAACCTAATAACAATAATAATAATAATAATAATAATAAAAATAAAAAGAAATTAGTAATTATAATAATATTAATAATAAAAAATAATAATAATAATGGTAAAAAATAATAATAATAATAATAGAAATAAAATAATAATAATAATAATAATAATATTGATAATTTAATAATAAAAACTAATGAGAATAATAAATAATAATAATATGAGAAAAAGATTTTTTTTTGTATTTTGTAAATGGACTTAAAAATATAAAATGAATAAAAAAAAGAAAATGGATGAAATAATGGACTAAATGGGCTTAAAAAACAGAAAAGATAATGACCTAGAAAAGGATTAAAGACAACTTTAGACAAAATATGGATGGATATAAATCGGAATATGGATGAATTGTCATAACACACTGACTTTTAAAACAACACACACTCGACCTGATAAACCTCAAACAAAAAGAAATTGAAATAACATATTTTTTTTGGATTGTTTGAATACGGTTAGACAGAAAATAAAATGACGCGGGTAGAACAAATTTGGGGTATGACAGTTGCCCCTATCGTATTGGCTCAGACCGAGTCAGATGAACTGGCTCGCGTTCAAACATTCAAGGTATAAGACAATTAGATACTAAGAGACTCCAAATTTGTCTGCAAAAGAAAGAAATTGTGCAGTAAATCGATAATTTAAAATTGGAAAATAAAGGTGATACGAAACAGAAACAGGTTGACAGAAAATTAAATAATCGCTTATCACCGCAAGGATGATAAGGCTACCCCGACACCAAAAGGATGTCGAGTGACAGAAGATTAAACAAATCACTTACGACTGCAAGGATGATAAGGCGAGTAACTGAAAAATAAAATCACTTATCACCGAAGGATGATAAGGCAAAGGACTGAAAATAAAATCACTTATCACCGAAGGATGATAAGGCAAATGACTGAAAAATAAAAAACACTTATCACCGAAGTATGATAAGGCAAATGATTGAAAATAAAATCACTTATCACTGGAAGATGATAAGGCGAAAGACTGAAAAATAAAATCACTTATCACCAAAGATGATAAGGCGAATAACTGACAAATAAAACCACTTATCACTGAAGGATGATAAAGCAACTGACTGAAAATAAAAATCACTTATCACCGAAGGATGATAAGGAAAATAGCTTAAAAATAAAATCACTTATCACCAGAGGATGATAAGGCAAATGACTGAAAATAAAATCGCTTATCCCCGAAGGATGATAAGGCAAATGACTGAAAATAAAATCACTTATTACCAGAGGATGATAAGGCAAATGACTGAAAATAAAATCACTTATCACCAGAGGGTGATAAGGCAAATGATTGAAAATAAAATCACTTATCACTGAAGGATGATAAGGCAAATGACTGTGAAATTCTGGGATCAGGTACATGATGTCGAATGAGATGTTTAAACACTTGTAGACTTAAACAAAACTTAAAGTGCAGGTAAATTAAATAACACAGGAAATTGTTAACCCAGTTCAGTGTATCTCCACACTTACATCTGGGGGCTACCAAGCCAGGAAGGAAATCCAATATAAGTAATATTAATTCTGGACTTAAACCACTCAGTTTAATCCTTCACTTAATATCTATCCAAGGCAATTTCTACCTAAGACATAACTTAGATATGAGTCCCTACTAACTCCCCCTCAATCACAAAGTGATATTTTACAATGTTTTATAAAATTGAAGTCACACTTCAAACACAACAGCTTGATTTTACTTAATAGTTTCAATCAAGACACAATACACTTTTTGCTTAAAAGCTCATAAAGTGATACACAGCTAAAACCTGATATTAAACACAAACACCCTTTACAGTCTTCTTAATTTTGTACTCTATTCTGAGAGTTTTTGTTCCTTAAATAGATGCTTGGTTTTTGGGCTTTCTGTAGATTATCTAGTCCTGATAAGTCATGCTGTCATCACCTTGAATTAGGGTTTGTTACTTCCTTGATTCTAGGTGAGGTAGTTATTTTGTTATACTGAAATCAGATAACTAAGCTCCCTACAGATGCGCCTTGTATTGTTTATCCATTCACAATTAATTCCAGATAAATTCCCTGAATTTACCCAGTTCTGTTATGCATCATTTAAGTCTGGTAGCCGGTTTAAGATGTCACAACATCTGGTGTGACATCCTGATGTCTGAACTTAATTCATTAACTTACACAATGTCACAACATCTGGTATGACATCCTGAACTAAGTTCATTAACTTATACGCTGTTTGACAATGTCACAACATCTGGTGTGATATCCTTAACTAAGTTCAACACTTCTTGTTGGTCAAAAATTCTGCCAATTCTAAACATCTACAAACTCACCCTTTGGTTAAATTTTGGCTAACACAATCTTCTGGTTTTATCAGAGTGCAGCAGAGTTTTATTTATCAGAGTGTAGAAGAGTTCTTTTCTGTTGAATCATTTGAGAGTTATAATAATTTGCTCCCCCTCAAACCTGTATGTATACTAACTTGTTCAATAGAATTTTCAAAAACAACTTAGTTTAGAAGCAGACATTAAACAGACAAACAACAACAACATTGTTCATTACTTCTCCCCCTTGTTAGACAGAAATTGGGGCCAAATTTTACACAAGCAGAGAGAAAACATTCAAGATTACAAAGTCAAAATTACAATGCTGAAATAGACAGTACACTTTCCATACACATTTCACTCAGATTCATCATATTCAGTATCCTCTTCATCTTCAGACTCATCATCAGACTCATCAGCATTCTGAGCACCCTCTTCCATCTCCAGCCTTTGAATAATTTCCTCAAGCTTTTGCTTCCTGGCATCCAGCTCTTTGCAAGTGTTCTTGAGTTCTGCAATCAAGGCAGCTTTGGATATGGGAGTCTTTGCTTTTGAAGGTCCAGCAGATGTCCCACTGGGAGCTTCAACATCAGCAGCATGATGGCTAAAGAATAGTTTGTAGTGGAAGGCCAGTGGACTTTCTCTCTTGCAGACTGAATCCTTCTCAGTGAGGATGCTTGGATACTGGTTGAGGATGATTCCATAGAGCAGAGATGGAAAAGCAATGGGAAGCTTTGTTGCTGATGTTCCTGCATGCTTTAGGGTTTGATCAAATATGTAAGCCCCAAAGTCCAACTTTGTTTGGGTGCCTACAGCATAAATGAATCTTCCCAATCCAGTAGCTATTGAAAAAGTATGGTTGGTAGGGACCCAGTTGATAGTACCTATTCTATGCAGCATAGCATACTTCCTTGTAAGCAAGCTAACATAAAGTTTGCCCTTGACTGGCCAAGTTTTGACCTGGTTGGCAGTGATGATCTTGCAGACTTGGTTATCAGATTTCCCTAGCTCATTAGGCCCATCAGATTCTCTCCCTAGGTAATGATTTATAACCCTAAGAGAGAATTCAACATATCTCCCTCTTACATAAACCTTTCTGAATTCTTCTGACTTTCCATCAGCACAGTCTTCTTGCAGGTTGAAAATGAACTCCTTAACCAGCAGCTCATAGCAGGGTGAAAAATTTGAAACTGTCTTAAATAAACCAGCAGAGGATATTAAGTCTATTACCTCAGTTCACTCCAATGCATTGCTGCCTAGCTCTCTTTCCAGTGCCACCCTTCTTTGGTAGACATACTTCCATTTTCTCACACTTGACACATGATGGAATGACACATTGTCTAGAGGAGCTTCTGGAACAGCAGAGGTAGACCTGGGAGGTGCTGGCTTCTTCCTTGGTTGGGATGTTGGGACATCCTCTTCAACATCTGAACCAGGTGGAGTAACAGCTTTCCTCTTTTGGGTACTCATTTTTCTCCATTGCTTAATAGGTCCAAATGAAACTTTGACCTTGTCTTTCTTTGGAGTAGGCTGTTTCTTTTCAGGAGTTGCATGTCCAGCAGTCTTCTTCGCCTTCCTAGCCCTAAACTTTTTGGCTATGCTAGGGTCAACAGATGCAATGATCTCTGTGTCATAGTCATCATCTATGGTTTCAATAGGAGGTTGGGAAGCCTCCTTTTCAGCAGGTGGATCAACAGAAGCTTGATCATCAGTGGCTTCATCATCATCAGTTGAGGCCTTGTTCTGGTCCTCATATGATTCAACATTTATTGGGACATCCTGTTGAGCAGGAGTGTCCTCTTCAGCCTGATTGCTTTGTTCTTCTTGTGGAGCAGGCATGGTGTTCAGGGGAACAGATACCCCACACACCACTCTTTGTTCAGATAAAATCATGTTCACAAGATGCTTGATGGAAGCATCCACATAGTCAAAAGCTTTGGGGGGGGTGCTTGTTGATGAAGGAATCCCCTTGCTTTTACTGAACACAGGTTCCTTTGCTCTTCTCACATTTGGAGTTCTAGGTTTTTGAGCAAGAGGGACACTTCCTCTGATTTCGTCTATGGGAGTAGTATCCATTGGTACCATAAAGATTGGGGTTGCATGCACTACATCTTCTTGGTTGAGATTTTCATCAGTGAGGTTAGGGTTTTGATGTTGAGACATTTTTAGAATGTAGTGAAAGAAGAGTTTAGGTTTGATTGATTTTGATGAGCTCAGAAAATCAGCTTTAGCATGCAATTTGTTTTGAGGAGATAGTGAGGAGATGAATAGCTGAGATCAAGTTTGAGCTTTTATAAATTCCGTTACTGGTGGAATTCTAAAAAGTGGAATACACAGAGTTACTGACCAGACTGGTGCTGCCATCTGGTGATCATGCCACACGATGTCATAGGACATGTTGGCACTTCTCCATAACTACTATATTTCACATAAGCAGATTCCCAATTTACCCCTTAGGTTTTCAAATTGGGTGGCATCCAAAGCTTTAGTAAATATATCAGCCAATTGCATATCTGTGGCTACATGTTCTAATGAGATCACCTTCTCTTCCTCAAGATCTCTGATGAAATGATGCCTGATATCAATGTGCTTGGTCCTGCTGTGTTGGATAGGATTCTTTGATATGTTAATAGCACTTAAATTGTCATAGTACAATGTCATGACATCTTGTGGGACATTGTATTCTGTGAGCATTTGCTTCATCCATACCAACTGTGAACAACTGCTACTAGCTGAAATATATTCAGCTTCAGCAGTGGATAAGGAGACACAATTTTGTTTCTTACTGAACCAAGAAATCAAATTGTTTCCTAGAAAGAAGCATCCTCCTGATGTGCTCTTTCTATCATCAGCACTTCCAGCCCAGTCAGCATCACAAAAGCCAGTAAGAATTGGTTCACGTCCATGAGAGTACATTATGCCATAGTCACAAGTACCATTGACATATTTCAAAATCCTCTTAACCTGGTTTAGATGGCTTACTTTTGGCTCAGCTTGATATCTTGCACATACACCTACTACAAAAGCTATATCTGGTCTGCTAGCAGTCAGATATAATAGGCTTCCAACCATGCTTCTGTATAAGCTTTGGTCCACATTCTCACCCTTGTCATCCTTTGTCAGCTTTAAATGAGTGGGGGCAGGTGTTCTTTTATGACTTGCATTGTCCATCCCAAACTTCTTGACAGTGTTCTTTGCATACTTGCTTTGGGATATGAACATGGAGTCCTCCATTTGCTTGATTTGCAGTCAAAGAAAGTAGGTTAGTTCTCCTACTAGGCTCATCTCAAACTCAGATTCCATTTGAGTATCAAAATGTTTAACCATCTTGTCTGACATCCCACCAAAGACTATTTCATCTACATATATTTGAGCAATCATGACATTTCCTTCTTCATCCTTCACAAACAAGGTTTTGTCTATTCCACCTTTCCTGTACCCTTGTTTTATGAGAAAAGTGGTCAGTCTTTCATACCATGCTCTTGGGGCTTGCTTCAGACCATAAAGAGCCTTCCTTAGTTTGTATACATGATTTGGACAGCTTGGATCAACAAATCCCTTAGGCTGCTCCACATATACCTCTTCATTAAGATACCCATTTAGAAAGGTACTTTTGACATCCATTTGAAATAGCTTGAACTTTAGGATACAAGCAATTCCTAGAAGTAGTCTGATTGATTCAAGCCTTGCTACTGGTGCAAAGGTTTCATCAAAGTATACTCCCTCAATTTGTGTGTATCCTTGAGCTACAAGTCTAGCCTTGTTCTTTGTAACAACTCCTTGCTCATTTGACTTGTTCTTGTACACCCATTTAGTGCCAATCACATTTATGTCATCAGGCCTAGGAACAAGACCCCACACTTCATTCCTTGTAAACTGGCCTAATTCTTCTTGCATAGCAGAAATCCAGTACTCATCATTCAGAGCTTCCTTGATGTTTTTAGGTTCTATCTTTGAAACAAAACAAGAACCTGAAATCATCTCTCTTGATCTAGTGATTACACCACTGTTGGGATCACCAATTATCAGATCTTTAGGATGATCCTTCTGGACTCTGATGGAGGGAGGTTTGTTGGATTGTTCTGTCCTTGCCTCAGTTAGAGTGAAGTCAGGATTATCACTCTTTATTTCAACTTGAGTCTGATTGTCAGCAGATATTCCAACATCATCTGCAACATCTGCAGGGGCATCATCAATAATCACATTTATTGACTCCATTATAACCTTGGTTCTGGAGTTAAATACTCTATAGGCTCTGCTATTTATGGAGTATCCAAGGAAAATCCCTTCATCACTTTTAGGATCCATCTTCCTTCTTTGATCCCTATCAGCCAGAATGTAACAATTACTTCCAAACACATGAAAGTACTTGACTTTAGGTTTTATGCCCTTCCAGACTTCATAGATGGTGGACAAGGTTCTCTTTCTTAGAGTGACTCTATTGTGAATGTAACAAGCTGTGTTCATAGCTTCAGCCCAGAAGTACAGTGGTAATTTTTTAGCATGAATCATAGCTCTTGCTGACTCTTGGATAGTTCTGTTTTTCCTCTCAACAATCCTATTCTGTTGAGGGGTGATAGGAGAAGAATACTCATGATTGATTGCTTCTGAAGAACAGAAATCTGAGAATTTTTTATTCTCCAACTCCTTTCCATGGTCACTTCTTATTCTGACCACACAACTTGCTTTTTCTCTTTGTAGTCTTTGGCACAGATCTTTGAATACATCAAACACATCAGACTTTTCTTTGATGAAACTTATCCATGTATATCTTGAAAAGTCATCAACAACCACATAGGCATACCTTTTTCCACCAAGACTCTCACCCTGCATTGGTCCCATAAGATCCATATGCAATAATTCCAAAACTTTGGAAGTTGTCAAATGTTGGAGCTTTGGATGTGACATCTTGGTTTGCTTGCCTATTTGACATTCACCACATACTTTGCCTTCATCAATATTCAGTCTTGGAATACCTCTTACAGCCTCCAGAGATATGATCTTCTTTATTCCTCTGAGATGAAGATGAACCAGTCTTTGGTGCCACAACTTCACTTCTTCTTCTTTGGCTCAGGAGCAAGTTGAAGTGAGACTGAAATCTTGAGGTTCCCACATATAGCAGTTGTCTTTAGATCTGGATCCTCTCATGACAACCTTCTGTTCTTTATCAGACACTATGCATTCAGTTTTGGTAAAGTTTACACTGTAAACTTGATCACATAATTGACTTATGCTGATCAAGTTAGCAGTCAATCCTTTTACCAGCAGCACATCATCTAGTCTTGGTACATCTGGGCAGTCCAAAGTCCCAACTCCCTTGATTTCTCCTTTATCTCCATCTCCAAAGGTTACATATCTGGATGAGTGTGACTTTAAGTCTACCAGCAGATTCTTCAATCCAGTCATGTACCTTGAGCATCCACTGTCAAAGTACCAGTCTTCCTTAGCTGATACTCTGAGTGATGTATGAGCTATATGGGCAACAACCTTCTTTGACCATTTTTGCCTGTTGTGAGGTTTCCTTTGATGCCTCTGCCCTGTGTAGTATCCATCTTTAGAGCTCCAAGGTTGTTTGTTGAACTTGTTCTTTGGCATGTATTTGTAGCTTTGATCAGCATGAAGACTAGCTTTAGGTACCCATACTTTCTTGATGACCTCTGTCTTCTGCTTAGGGGGTTGCTGATATCTTTGATTTTGATGTCCATGCAGCACTTTCTTGGTGACCTCTGTCTTCTGCTTAGGGGGTTGTTGATACCTCTGATTTGGATGTCCATGCAGCTTGTAGCAAAAAGGTTTGATGTGACCAAACCTTCCACAATGATGGCATTTCCATCTTTGATACTTCTTTTTCATCATGTTCTTTTCATGATGTTGGGACATCTGTTGGGACATCTTGTTTGACTTTATGGTATTTGAAGTTGTTTTGTTGGTGCTAGCCTCAAAATTTTGAGCTTTATTAAATCCCAGCCGAGTCCTATCCCCTGAGTGCTTGTTGTTGTTGAGGATGACATCCAGTGTGTTTGAGCTACTATTCAGCATTCTGACAGATTTGGACATATGCTCCAATTTGGAGTTGAGTTGGCTTACTTCACTTTTCAAGGTGTCAATGATCTCTAGATTACTTGTCTTTTCAGCCTTTTATCCCTCAATCTGCTTCTTCTGCTTTATATTTTCCATGCATACTTCCGTGCTCCTTTTACACAACATCTTGTATGATTCTTCAAGCTCTTCAAATGTCAGCTCCTCATCACTGGATCCCCCTTCAGATTCACATACTCCAGCTAGAGCAGTGATGTGCTTTGCAGATTCTTCTTCTGACTCACATCCTGAGTCTTCATCTGACCAGGTCACAGAGAGACCTTTCTTCTGCTTCTTTAGATAGGTTGGGCATTCATTTCTGATGTGTCCATATCCTTCACATCCATGACATTGAATCCCTTTTCCTTGGTTGTTCTTCTCATCATAATTTGACCTTCTATCATAAGGTCTTTTATTCTCAGAAGAATTTGAGTTTCTTCCACTTGGTCTGGACCTATTATCCATTCTTTTGAGAATTTTGTTGAATTGTCTTCCAAGCATAGCAATTGTTTCTGATAAATTTTCTACAGGGTCTGCTTCATGACTTTCTTCTTCTTTATCAGTATTTGAGACCAAGGCTATGCTTTTGGTTTTCTTCACAATTGTATCATTCATTCCCATCTCAAATGTTTGAAGGGAACCAATGAGCTCTTCAACCTTCATTGTGCATATGTTCTGAGCTTCTTCTATTGCAGTAACCTTCATATCAAATCTTTTTGGTAAAGATCTGAGAATCTTTCTTACCAATTTTTCATCACTCATCTTCTCTCCCAAAGCACCAGAAGTATTAGCTATTTCCAAGATGTTCATGTAAAACTCATGAATTGTCTCATCTTCCTTCATTCTCAAGTTTTCAAACTTGGTGGTGAGAAGTTGAAGTCTTGACATCTTCACCTTTGATGTTCCTTCATGAGTGGTTTTGAGAGTGTCCCAAACATCCTTGGCCAGCTCACAGTGATGCACAAGTCTAAATATGTTCCTATCAATGCCATTGAATAAGGCATTTAAGGCTTTGGAATTTCCAAGTGCTGAATCTTCTTCTTCCTTGCTCCACTCTTCTTCAGGCTTCAATACTTTTGCCCCATCCTTATTGTCTTGGACAGGGTGCTCCCATCCTTTGTTGACTGCTTTCCAAGCCCTGCTATCAAGTGATTTTAAGAATGCTACCATTCTTGGCTTCCAGTAGTCATAGTTGGATCCATCTAATATAGGTGGTCTATTCACAGATCCTACATCTCTGTCCATGTTCCCAAAATTTGCAGTCCCAAGATCTCACCCAGTTAAACAGGCAGGGTGCCTGCTCTGATGCCAATTGAAATTCAGGGATCAGGTACGTGATGTCGAATGAGATGTTTAAACACTTGAAGACTTAAACAAAACTTAAAGTTTAGGTAAATTAAATAACACAGGAAATTGTTAACCCAGTTCAGTGTATCTCCACACTTACATCTGGGGGCTACCAAGCCAGGAAGGAAATCCAATATAAGTAATATTAATTCTGGACTTAAACCACTCAGTTTAATCCTTCACTTAATATCTACCCAAGGAAATTTCTACCTAAGACACAACTTAGATATGAGTCCCTACTCACTCCCCCTCAATCACACAGTGATATTTTACAATGTTTAATAAAATTGAAGTCACACTTCAAACACAACAACTTGATTTTACTTAACAGTTTCAATCAAGACACAATACACTTTTTGCTTAAAAGCTCATAAAGTGATACACAACTAAAACCTGCTATTAAACACAAACACCCTTTACAGTCTTCTTAATTTCGTACTCTATTCTGAGAGTTTCTGTTCCTTAAATAGATGCTTGGTTTTTGGGCTTTCTGTAGATTATCCAGTCCTGATAAGTCATGTTGTCATCACCTTGAATTAGGGTTTGTGACTTCCTTGATTCTAGGTGAGGTAGTTATTCTGTTATACTGAAATCAGATAACTAAGCTCCCTACAGATGCGCCTTGTATTATTTATCCATTCACAATTAATTCCAGATAAATTCCCTGAATTTACTCAGTTCTGTTATGCATCATTTAAGTCTGGTAGCAGGTTTAAGATGTCACAACATCTGGTGTGACATCCTGATGTCTGAACTTAATTCATTAACTTACACAATGTCACAACATCTGGTATGACATCCTGAACTATGTTCATTAACTTATACTCTGTTTGACAATGTCACAACATCTGGTGTGACATCCTGAACTAAGTTCAAGACTTCTTGTTGGTAAAAAATTCTGCCAATTCTAAACATCTACAGACTGAAAATAAAATCACTTATCACCAGAGGATGATAAGGCAAATGATTGAAAATAAAATCACTTATCACCGAATGATGATAAGGCAAATGAATGAAAATAAAATCACTTATCACCAGAGGATGATAAGGCAAATGATTGAAAATAAAATCACTTATCACCAAAGGATGATAAGGCAAATGACTGAAAATAAAATCACTTATCACCAGAGGATGATAAGGAAAATGACTGAAAATAAAATCGATTTATCACCAGAGGATGATAAAGCGAGTGAAATTTAAAAAACGACTACCGTCACTAAAGGGAAAACCGAGCGGCTGGAAATTAAAATAGTTGAAGAGAAAAGATTCAATGGGGGACGGCCACTGAATCCGCCGAGGAGATGCCTAGAATCTTCGATTGATCCTGTATCCTGACTTATGCACGCATGCTTGATTTTTTTGAAATGCTATTCCATAATGATGGAAGTACGATGCAAGTGTTTATGCACTGTTGAAAGTTAAAACGTTGGGAGTATGAAAAGTTGATTTATTTAGGTATGCATATGATGCACGTCTTGTAACTTATTGATGTAAATGATGCGTATGACGTTGATGATAATGATGCATATGAGTGATTGAAAGGTTCCAGCTTGGTGGAATTTTGGTTTGGTAGTTTCCAATAATGATTGGACTTTAGGTGGGTGGAGGGCTTGATTCCCCGACACTCGATCTTCGACGATGTATGGCTAGAGGATAGATCTATGCTCCAAGTTCGGTTACTGCTGGTGAGCGAAGCGACTTAATTGACACATGAAGACTGATTTTTCTTTGAATGATTGCCAACGTCTAGCAAGGACTGCCTGTTCAGCTGGGGAAAATAGATAGGAAGATTTGCTCCTTGTTTGCTTGCCCCTATCTGTAGGGTATTTGAAATAAATATGGTGGGGACCCTTGACAATGGTCATGGCATGATCTGCCCCTGTATCTGGATTTGGTAGGTGCCTGCCCCTGATTGAGCCTTTGAAGGTGATCTTGCCCCTTATTGAGCTGTTAAGAATGATTTTCCCCTGATTAATGGACTTTGAAATAAATTGTCCCTGATTGGGTTGTTGAAGATAATTTTCCTATGATTGGACTGTTGAGGTAGTCTTGATTCATGTTGGCACTAATGAAGTTCAAATTTCTCTTTTGATTCCCCCTTGTTGGGATTGCACTGATGTCAAGCAGTAAATTGCAATTAAATTATTCATACACAAATGGTAGTGTTAATGTAAAGTTCATGTAAGTTTTGAAAAAGTCAATTTATTTGAATGATTATGATAGTGTGAAGGATGGACCATTAGTCCACACGAGGTGCTGATTTAGAAAGTGCGTGAAAGATGCAACAAGAATAATGTGCAATCAAGATTGAAGATTAGAAAATACATGGGAGTCAATTTATGCAACCTTGTTGGTAGCATGCTTTCAGAATAAGCCACGCCTCAATTAGGTCTTTCGAGGGTTGTAACATGGTCTGGTTAATGGTTAGAGAAACAAAAGATATAAGGCTCAAAGTTTGATTTGTACCCATCCCTTCTTCGTAATGTTCTCCAGTCCTATGTTTAGTTAACTCTACATATGCATCTGTTTTCGATGTTGCAAGAGTGAAAATGAAGCTTCAAATTTTGCTGAAAAATGGCAGTCATCTTATTTTGTTGGTGACCTTGATTCTTGATTTGGTGGTCATTGATATTTGTTTTGCTTTTGCTGAGGATCTGAGTTCCTCTTTTTATTTCTTTTTTTCGACTAAGTCTCCCTTCGGGTGCTCAACTTAGTTTTTTTTCTTTTCTTTTCTTTTTGTTTGAATGTTGTGACTGCTAAGCCATTTTCTTATTGCTCCTTCGACGTGATGTCTCATCTTGCGATTCGAAGGTGTAGTCAGGCTAACTGAACAATTACCCTGCCCCGGGTTAGATGTAAGGGTTTGTATTCGAAAGAAACTCCTACTTCTAGGCTCGAAGGGGTTGACTAGGGATTAACTCCTTATATCTCCAGTGTTTGGAGATTTGAACAAATGCATGTACATCATTGACGAGGTTTTATCCGAAAGCATACCGCAATAGTTATGGGTATTTCTTTTCATCATCCTCCCTCAAATATTTGCTAAAGTGAAGTGAGAGAAATATTTTTGTGATTTTGTGATAAATGATAAATGATGAGCGAATGCGAATAGATTGATTCAAAACATGCATAAACATAATATTATCAAAACCAAATACAAATAACAATGTTCAATGCAAATAGTACTTAACAAATAGTACAAAATAACAAAGATGCGAAAATGATAAATGGAGACGACTGCCTTGATTTGAGGAATGAACTTCTCTTGATTGAATGCTTCAAAGTTTGAGACTACTCAGTCTCGTCTTCGACAACCCCTTCAAAAGCTTTCACTTGTTGGTACCGTGCGGCGGCATTGGATTGTTCTGGACATTTGGATTTCTCGGAGTGAAGGTGAGATCCTTAGAGTTGACCATATCTTGAACTTTGTGCTTGAAGGCATGACAGTTCTCGATTGTGTGACCTGGAGCGCCTTTGTGATACTCACAGCGAGCATTGGCATCATAATTTTGAGCGTTACCAGTCTTAGGTGGCATATCTTTCAAAGTAAGAGATCCTTTTGCCATCAGCCCATTAAAGATTTCGGAATATGACATAGGCAGGGGATCAATGTGTCTATCATATCCTCTTTGTTAATATGGTGGGTATTGTTGAGGGGCGCATTGTTGTTGTTGACCAGGCCGTTGTGGGTAGGCCGGTTGCTGGTACGGATTAGGTGCAAATTGCGCAGCAGTGACCATAGGATATGGACCTGGTTGATAAGCCATCTGAGGCGGAAATGGAACTTGAATGGCCTACTGATAAGGCATTGGAGGAATTGGCTGATAAGGCATAGGACCATATTATGCAACGGCAACATACGGGTACTGATAGTAGTGAATTAGAGTAGGTGCACTCTGTTGCAGATTCCCACTTGCATCAAAAATGGCATTTGTTTCGCCCTTTTTATGCCTGTTGAAAGGTTTCTTGACATTGGCTTGGTTGCTAGTGCCTCCTTGGATCTTTCCACTTTTCAAACCTTCTTCAATTCTTTCTCCAACCATTACCATGTCCGAAAATCCAAAAGATACGCTGCTGATCAGTTTCTCGTAGTATTTCCCCTGTAAGGTACCCATGAAGATGTCGATCAATTCACGGTCAACCAATGGAGGATGCACTCTGGCAGCTAACTCCCTCCAGCGTTGGGCGTACTCCATAAAGGATTCTCTCTCCTTTTGAGACATACTCTGAAGTTGAGTACGATTAGGAGCAAGGTCAGTGTTGTACTTGTACTAATTTTTGCATGCATCAGATAGATCAAGCCAAGTATGAACATTGTTGCGTTCGAGCTGAATGTACCATTCTAGAGACGCTCCAGACAGGCTGTCTTGGAAGCAATGGATCATGAGTCTGTCGTCTTTGGCATGAGCAGCCATTTTTCTGCAATACATCCTCAAGTGGAGCTCAGGACAGCTGAAGGATTTGTATTTCTCGAATTCGGGAAGTTTGAACTTAGCAGGGATCACAATATCCGGAACTAGTCACATGTCTGAGGCACTCAGAGAGGTTGAGTTGCGTCCTTCCATGATTCGGAGTTTTTCAGCTAACTCACGACACATCTTCATAGCTTCAGATTCTTGAACAGCATGGGGGTTGGTGATTGGAACAGCGGTATGCATCACATACTCAACTTGATGATCCTCTTCAGTGTGAGGAAACTGGACTTGAGTTGGAATAGGTTGAGCTTGAGGAATAGCACCAACAGTGACACCAGAGGTAGGTATTGGTTGGGAAGTGACCTTTTCAACAGTAGGAGTGAAGCCTAGTGGCAAACCATAGACCAAAGGATTTGGAACTGGAACTGAAGGCATTGCGCGCGAGGTAGATCCTTACACTTGAGCATTGTTCATTACGCAGCAGCTTCACGACGTTCTTCCATTTTCGCCAAAGCTTGTATGGTCTCGTAAATCTGGTCAATCTTGTTCTTGACTGAGTCAATCTCTTCCCTTATAGCAGCTGGCACTTCTTGAATCAAGTCCATTAGTCTTCTAGTGTTGGCTCGAGCTAAGTACGGGCGTCTAGCACGATACGGGCGTCGGGAAATCAACTTGATTTACTGAAGATGGAGGAACATGAAATGAGTTCTAGGATTTGGAATGAAATTTAATATGAATAAATAATGCAAATGAAATGATATGCAACGTCAGAATCACGGATAACAAGATCAGGGTCTCATGAGTCCAGTGTATAGATGGATGACACTCTGATCAGGCTGTCACTGGGTAGACTCTAAAGTTTTAGGGACCCCAAAGTTGTCAATTCATATGGCTGTTCATGACACACGCCATAAGCATGACGGTTGACTGACTCCCCCATATGAATCTATTTTGGGTGAGATCTTCGTATCGACAACCCACAACAGCAAATTTTCTCGGGAGCCTATACTACGCGATCATCGACACAAGGTTTAAACAAAAGCCTCAGAGTTATGGACTTTGCTCAAATGTTTGATGCACGTGTAAACTCTTGACAATCAATCAACTCCATTGAGAAAGTCTATTATGAGTGAGGTCTTCGTATTGACAACCCACGAGAGCAAATTTCTCGGGAGCCAATACTACGCGACCATCAATCGATGCTTTAACCAAAAGGTTCTAATGGTCCTCAGAGTCGATGACCCTAATGAAAATAACTGAGCACATACGCCAAGAACTTGACGATCGTCAATATTCTCATTAGAATCTAATCCAAGTGAGGTTTTCGTATCGACAAACCACGAGAGTGATTCCCTCGGGAGCCCATACTACACAACCTCACTAACTTATGTTTGTACTCGTAAGCTCGGGCATAGAGCCTTTCCCTCAAGTTGCTTTTGCAATCAATGTAGCGATCCAATATCATAGTACCAAGGAGCCACAAGATATATAATATGGAATGCGATAAAGAAAGCGATGAAAATAAACAAGTAAGACAAAAAAAGCAAACATCCAAACAAACGTGGAAACTAGACTAGGCTTGACTCGCATATGGGTGAACCAGTCCTCAGCAGAGTCGCCAGCTGTTGCACCCCGAAAAATACGACCTCACGCGATCCGAAAAGATGGGAGCCGCGCACTGGACAGACTGAAGAGTCGCCACCTAATTCTATTTATTCCCGAAGAGGGAAAGGGAAGATATAGATAAAACCCGGGAAGAGAGAGATAAGGACAAAAGTGTCGCAACCATTGACTGGGTTCGGAAGTCGGGTATGCAGGGGGAAGGTATTAGCACCCCCTACATCCATCGTACTCGGTGGGAACCATCTAAGTTATCACGCGCAAAAGGATGTCTATGCTTAATGAATTACTTGCTAGAGGGAAATGAGTTTAAATTATAAGCTAGATTGATCCTAGGTGCTCGACAAGGATTGAGATCCTTGTGCCTACGTACTCCCGCGTGCAATGGGAAAGTCAGAGCCTCGTAGTTCGGCCTTTTGGTATATCATCGACCCCAATAATAATAACCAAAATTTGAAACGAAATAAAATGAGATAGATAACCAAAATTAATTAGAAACTAATTTATTAAATGTACATACTTAATCCAAATAGAAATAAAAAAAAAGGAAAAAATGAAGTATCCACCAAATTGATAAAATAAAAACAAAGATGAATAAAATAAATAAAATGAGTGTCTACATATGATGCTGGTGGTGTGAAAATAAAAGTATAAATAAGTTAAGCCCATGGAGCACAAAAAATCTTCTATTAAAAAAAACACAGCTACCAAGAATGTACGGCTCATCCTTTTCACACTTTAAGATTTGCGATAGAAAGAAAAATAGAAACAGAGACCCACCCTCAACTCGCGACGACCTCTCTCTGTATTTCAATTCAAATCGCGGTTGTTTAAGCTTTCATTCACGGGAACAAACGGCGAAGTTAGGTTCCTCTCGGATTCGATTTCTCGTTCAATCGCTCATCAAGATCTCTCTGTCTCTCTCGGCGTGCGTTTGGGCTTAGTATGGACGTGTTTGGTTGTGTATTGGTTTCGTTTGGCTTCGGTATTCGGTGATTTTTTGGTCAGAGATGCGGCGGTTCTGCGTTTAGAGTATTTGGGGATTTCGCGGTGGATTCTCAGATTTGGTTTAACAGTGTGGTGGTGA
Source organism: Lathyrus aphaca (assembly GCA_963966055.1). Taxonomy (NCBI): domain Eukaryota; kingdom Viridiplantae; phylum Streptophyta; class Magnoliopsida; order Fabales; family Fabaceae; genus Lathyrus; species Lathyrus aphaca. The sequence continues at coordinate 380,439,122 of OZ014523.1, read as the reverse complement.
GTGGTTTCGTGTTTCTGTGAAGGGGTTGATGGCGGTTTGGGAGTTTTACAGGCGGTGGAGGTTTCAAAAGTTAATTTCAGTTTTTTTTTGTATCAGTTTTGTGCGTTTGTGGGTGTTTCAAAGAGGTGGTTTTGGTTCAAGTCATGGTTTTGAAGGAGTTTTTTATTTCTGGGTTTGAAGATTTGCAATTATGGAGAAAAAGTTGTTCGATGGTGTTTATGGGTTATGGAGGTTTCTCAGTTTCGGTTATGTGTCTCAGATCTCAGTTTGTTTCGTTTTGGATTTGTGAGTCTTCATGGTTTGGAAACGGAAATCTTGGTTTATGTTGCAGAAAAATGGTATTAGCAGGTTTATTATTTGTTAGATGGAAGGATTTTGTGTTGATGAAAGGTTTGGATAGATATGAAAATGAAGGTAGTCAATGGAAGGTTGATGAAGGGTGCGTTGCAGATGAAGATACGCGTTACTCTTTTTTTTGGATATAAGTTTTCTGAATTTGGTTTTTTTAGTATTTTGGTGAAGCTTGTATTTTGGATTTTGCAGAGGTTTAATAGGGCTTTTTTTTTAAACTCCCCATTGAATGAATAAAAGGCTGATATATATTAGAGGAATATTTGAGGGTAGATTGGGAAGAATTGGGTAGAAAGAGATTTGGAGGAATATTTTTTGATGAGCTGTGAAAAGTGGTACTGAAAGTTTGTTGCTGTGCAAGATGGTTGTTATGGTAGTGGAGGTGATGAATTTGTTGAGAGTGGGAGCATCTGTGAAATGAGTTTTCTTTTTGCTTATTGTTGTGTTGAGGATGAAAACTTCGCGTGGTGAGGTCATGAATGTTGGCAAGTTATGGTTGGAATAAAAAATGTGTAAAATAGTGATGTGCGGCTCTTGAGTGGTTTTTGTGCTGATATTGTTGTGAATTGTGGATTAATTGTACACTAGCTAACATTCTATTTTTTCTTAAAACTAATAGCTAAATAAAACTGATGGACTTATCTTTTGAATTTAAACTAATAACAATAATAATAATAATAATAATAATAATAATAAAAAGAAATTATTAATTATAATAATATTAATAATAAAAAATAATAATATTAATGGTAAAAATAATAATAATAATAATAATAGAAATAAAATAATAATAATAATAATAATAATAATGATAATTTAATAATAAAAGCTAATGAGAATAATAAATAATAATAATAATAATATGAGAAAAAGATTTTTTTTGTATTTTGTAAATGGACTTAAAAATATAAAATGAATAAAAAAAAGAAAATGGATGAAATAATGGACTAAATGGTTGTATTTAACATTTAAAATTAAAAAGGAATTTAATTTTTTGTAGTTGATTTTTTTAAAAAATGGGCTTAAAAAACAGAAAAGATATTGACCTAGAAAAGGATTAAAGACAACTTTAGACAAAATATGGATGGATATAGGTGGATATAAATCAGAATATGGATGAATTGTCACAACACACTGACTTTTAAAACAACACACACTCGACCTGATAAACTTCAAACAGAAAGAAATTGAAATAACATATTTTTTTTGGATTTTTTGAATATGGTTAGACAGAAAATAAAATGACGCGGGTAGGACAAATTTGGGGTATGACAAAGGCAAATCCAATTCACAAAGCAATTTACCACCTGAAATTGTTAGCATGAATGCAATAAGTTCAATGCATAAAGAAATGAAATGAAATGAGATGAGATGAGATGAAATGACCAAAGTCAGAAGTGATTATGCAATGTTAATTTCATGTGAGATGATGCAAAGGCATACAAAATTCATATGTATGATCATACAAGAATGAGATGTAATGTGAGCATGCTTTGAAGTTTGAAAGTTCATGAAAGTTAATGAAAGAAAGTGAATGCAACTCATGGCAAATGAATGAAGAAATGATCAAGCATGATTCTAACATGTCCTAAGATGTCTAAGATGACATATGAATGCATGAAATGTCATGGCAAGTTCATGTATGGATGTATATGCAAGGTGAATGCAAATGAACATGTAAAATTAGGGTTGTATGGAAGTATGAGATGCACATGAGCAAAACAGAAGCAATGCACAAGATAAAAAAATAAAAATGCACTCAAAGTAACCCTAAACCTATACTAGGTCACACCCAAAAGGAGAAGGTCAGAAGCCTTACCACTCAAAAGTTATAAATTTCCTAAGTTTCTAGGGTTTTTGGGTGATCTTCAATGTAAAATGCCAAACAATTTGAAAATGCAAGGTAAAAATGAAACAAATTTTTTTTTATATGCTAGAGGATATGTACAAAGCAAGGCAAAAAGAATCATTCACAAACTCAACTTGGTTCTAGGGTTATGAATTTTTGAAGCTAGGGTTAGAAAATGGACATTTTTAAGAAACCTAATTCATTGAAAAATCTCAAAGTATGATCAAAACCAAAAAGAAATTTATAAGGTGATTTTGTAAATGTTCTAAATGTCTTAGAATGCCCTCTGATTTTTGGTGATTTTTAAATACTTAAATGTATTTTTAATTAATTAAAATCAATTAATTAATTAAATTAAATATTTAAATGATTTAAAAATATGTTTTTAATGCAAAAATTAAAAATAAAATTATTTTTGGTCTCTGAAAATTAATAACAGGTTTGATAAAAAATTTCAGAATTTTTTGATGATTTTCACTATGTTAAATAAATATAAGAAATAAAATACAAATAAAATAGAATAAAAATGAAAAGTATGTAGAATGGATGGCTAGGATGTGAAGTCAATGGGATGAAGGACTGAGATCACAAGGCGCGTTGATTGGGAGTATGCAGAATCTAAGGTTCACATTTAAAGTTTCAAAACGCGCGTGAATGGATGGTCAGGATCTCACCTGGGCTAATTAATTTTGATTAACTTAATTAAACAGAAACTAGGGCTAATGACATGATCTGGGCCATTCAAACGCGCGCGGGAACTTAAATCTAAAGGTAAGAATTCAAAGTTAGCTAATTACACAGATTAACCCTAACAACTTTCAGATGACCGAAACATTGGTTTCGGTCATCTTCTCTGGCGAGCTAAAACGCTATCTCTCTCCTTAAGCCTCTAAAACTCAATCTCTCTGCCCATAATCAACCCCCAAACATCATACAACAAGAATCATCAAACAAAACACATTTATAACACGTGAAAAGAGAGAATCTAAGCAAATCAGTTTTAGGTCAAAAAGTTTCAGAGCAAGCATACATACTCAATTCTCAACCATTTTCAAAACTAAACATATCAGCATGATCAGGGAAGCATGTAGAATCATTCAGGAACTTAAAATAAAATTTATGGAAAAAATGTTATTGAGGTTACCTGAGTTGAAGCTTTTTAGTTAGGTGCTTTCTTACCCCTTCTTTGGTGCAAAACCACTCCCTTGAGTCCCTTGATGCTATTGAGAAGCTTGGAACAAGTTTATTTTGGTTGTTTTGAAGGTTCCAGTTCAGAGCATGTCAGAATCGTGTTTTTGTTTCAAGGGGTTTCAGGCTTGTGTAAGTGGTGGGAAATGATCTATGAGTTATATGGAGATGATTGGTGAAAGAATTTTGAAGTTTTGCTGGGTGGTTTGAGAGTTTCGAATAGATGAAGTTCTTGAGGGATTTTTGGCAATCTGAGCTATGTGATGATTTAGGCTTGTATGATATGTTCTTTGTGATCCATAAGGTTAGTGTAAGCAAGTGTGATTGGTCAGAGGAGTTGGTGTGGCATTGTGTGATTGGTATGGGGTGATTTGCTATAAAGTCAAGAATGTGTACTTGAGGTATGGGCATGGTGAAGGCCTGAGTTTTTTGGGTGTCTGGCCTCAGAATGGATCAAGGAAGGCCATAGGATTGAAATTGATGAGCTGGAACACTTGCAACTAGGATTTCTATGTGTTTTGCAAATTTTCCCTCTTTGGTGTTCCTTGTGATTCAAGGCATGAAATGATCCAATTCTTGGGCCAATTCTGAGTCTTGGATGTTGTTTGATCATGTTATGAAGTGTTTATACACATTTGAAGTCATTAGAGGCCTTGGCAAGTGGTTTTGCAAAAATCCCTCTTTGGTGCATTTTTTAAAATTATAGGATTTTTGCCAACTTTGAAGGATCATAACTTGAGTTCTATAATGAATCAAGACATGTTCTTGTACTTTTTGAAAAGGTAAATACCTAATCTACAAATTTCATTACCAAGAATTTTTCATTTGAAGCATTTTTGGTTGAGAAAGAGGAGGTTGAAAAACATTCCCAAAATGGAAAGTTTCGATTACAAGTCATTTCCATTTTTGGCAACTTTGCAAATGGCTCAAAATTCTTCAATATTGTGAACTTCCAACCTCTTCTAAGATCAAATAAAGATCATAGAACTTCAATTTGATGAAAATAACCCTTTGGTTCCATTGTTGGGGGCCCTAGATGCCCTGATTTTGACTTAATTTGCTCAAGAAGCTACCCAGTGAACAAATGACTTCCACAATGAAGTTATTCATTAAACTTGGTACACATGATACTTATGACATATTAAGAACATTAGAAACAAGAATTGCCCAAAAATTTGGAGTTGAGGCCTCTTAAACCAAAACCCTAATTTTGGTCATCTGTGTAGTGAAAACCCTAGCTCTGCTTCCACGCCTTTCCAGTTCTTGTGATCTCTTGACTTCCTTGAAATTTGAGGGATATAATATGATGATAGAACACACATGAACCCTCTTGGAACAATTTAGGCCTTTGGGATGGCTCAGATTGATTCTTGGATTGCTTAGATCACAAGCCCTAGATGCAGATGAACTTGAACTATGCAGATGAAATAAATATGCAATATGATGTGGTATGCTTATGCTTATGAAAACATGAAAGATCACAAGACATGTTGTGAAATGAGTGAGGGAAAATTTGGGGTGTTGCATACATGCTCGTGACTCGAAACCTAAACATGTGTGCTTTGTGTGATCTTGTTTGTGGTTGTTGCATACATGCACTCATGCATTCATGAGCATTGTTTTTGAGATTTCAAGGGACTCATAAGGAACTTTTGCAAAATTTTAGATGTCTATGGTTGTGAATTTTGAAAGGAGGAACACAAAGAAGTACACCTTCAAGAATCCTAATATAGTAGAGTTGAGAAAGCTAATATATCCACTTGAAGATGACAAATTCTCTTCACTTAATAAAATGAATCATAACCCACCCTTTTCACTATTTGTACCACAAACTACGGGGTTTTGATCTCACATTGCACTTTGTGGGTACGTAGGCATGAGGTGGTAAACCTCTCCAAACACAAAAATATTAAAAAATAATTATTTCTCTCACCTCTCCACTCTCATTTTTGCAAACCATTTTCAAACCAAAAGCAGTAAATTTTTCAAAGGGCTCCCGTGGAGTACCACAGACATTTTGGGTGTGTAAAACCTTCCCATTTTGTAACCTATTCCCTTACCTGTTTCTCTGTTGTGTTTCTTTAGCTTTTTGCTTTTAGATTCATTAGGATTTATTCGCTCTTTTTTCCTTTTTCTCTTGGAATAAAATAAAAGCGAGGTGGCGACTCTGTTTATTTTGAGTTAAACTAATTGATAGTTTACACTCATGATTTTACCGCTACACTACCAATATAACAAGATGCCATGAAGCCAAAGTGGAACCACTATAAGTCCTAAGGTGCACTCGAGCCCCGGTTATGAGCTCATCTCACAGTAACAAAGCCCATCCCGTAGAAAAAATTAAACCAGCATAGTCTAGTATATGATGCGTGTGAAAATAAATACTGTAAGTAGTAAATAAATGATGTAAAGTAAACTGTAAATGAAAATAGTAAATAAACACACAACAACACACACATAATCACCCAAAGAAACAAAAATAGACAAGTGCTAGGATTGAATCTACAAGGGAAACCAGAGATTCTGGGTTCGATCCCCAGCAGAGATGCCAGCTGTCACTCCTGGGATTTTAATCCTAGTACAAACGCAAAATTGGCATAGAAAAGGTAGAGTCGCCAGCTAGGCATTTTTATCCCGAATTAATAGGAAAGGTAATGCTACACAAACCTGAGGAAGAAGGAAAGGACGAGGTCGTGCGAACCAAAGATCTGGGTTCGGGAGTCGGTTACGACCTGGGAAGGTATTATCACCCAGATTGTTTGCCGTACCCGACGGGATCCACGCTTGTTTGTCTGTTTCAAAGGGTGAGAAAATAAAGCTGCTGCTGAATAAAACTGCTACCGGAACTGAAATGAAAGAAAGGGAATTGTAAAAGAGAATGGAAAGAAAGAGGGAAATATAGGGAAAATAAAGAATGTGCTCGAACGGGACCTACCCCGTTGCCTACGTACCTCATCGGGAAAATGAGGATAAAGTCGACGTAGTTCACCTAACCAGGAGGGAACTTTGTTTGTGTTTTTTATCCGCTGGAACTGCTTATTTCTATGCTCAGGTGTTGCAGGATCGACTGGTACGAGTGCATTTACCGTCTTGCATGCGAGACAAGTCATCGCAAGTTCGCGTGGAGAATGAATGAGGTGAGAAGATAATTCCCGCAGGAAAGTCGCTTAGTGTTTGTCGTTTGCTTTTTAAGAGAGTTTTTATTAATTTGGCACAAGGAAGTGAATTCAAACTCTTTTCCATGGAATGTGTACTTTCTACTACATTCTAAGATGGAATAATAGAACAAGCACACCATGTAAGGAGAATTTATCCAAGACTTATTCCCAAGGATTAGGGTTTAAGTTCACTGGCTTGTTGAACTTATTACATGTTTTTGTAGCTTTGTCAAGAACTGTCTTTTAGGTTTTATTTGTGAAATAACCTCTTGATCAGACTTGTACATCATGCTAGACAAACCCACACTACTCCAAGATGGAATGAATGTAAGTGCCCCATGGAATAAGGCTATACACAAGAGGTTTTTCATTCTTTTATTAAGTGTCTTTTTAATCTTGTTTGAAGATGAGAGAAGAGATTCAAGAGGCAAAAGGTCAAAGCTAATGGGGGACTAAGACACAACCATAAGCTTTTTCATTATGTACAAAAGGTGATCCTATGGTTTGTGAGGTAGTCTAAACCTAAGGAAAAGAAAAGCAAGTTAGAGTTCAACTTACTTCCTAAGGAAGTTATGTTGAATCTAAAGAACAAAAGGGAAACCTATGAACAAAGCACCAAGTGCTAAGGAAAACACAATAAAAATGCATAAGAGATAGGAATGAAGTAATGCTTACCTCAATATTCACCCTACAAAACAAATGTTAGCATGATGAAGCAATTTGAACAATTATAACATGGAAAAATTCAATTAAGAACTCACACTAGCTAATAAGAGCACTAATGACCTTCTAAGCCTAAAAACTAAGTTCTAAAGTATTATACATGTTAGCTAACTTCTAAGGGCAGGAGTTAAGTCATATTAAAAGTATCTAACGGGATGAAGTGAACCAAACTCAAACTATGCCCTAAAGAGTTATTAAACCCTAATGAATCCTAAGGATGAAGTTAAAAGGGAAACCTAAGGGTTTTATCATGTTAAAATCCCCTAAAATGAAAGGTGAGTGCAAAGTCCAGAACTTAACACTAAATGAAAATGAAGGATGAGATTAGATCATATGAGAAAAAAGAGATTCAAGTCATGGAGATTCAAACATAATATTGAAATATGAAAGAATGAACATGGAAACATGGTTTTAAAAGTGACAAAAATGACTTAGAAAGAAAGATTAACTATGATCAAAGAAGTTTTAACTTCTCATACAAAAACCAAAGGCTTGATGAAAGGTTTGGATGAAGATTAGATTCACAAAACATCAACAAATGTAGTGATAAGAGATGTCTTAAGGCTAAGTGTCACAAATTAGGGTTTTAAGGACCTTTAGGTGACAAATGAGGTTCAAAGAGATACAAAAACTTTTACTCTTGAGGTGAACATATGGAAATGATAAAAGTACACTCATGAGACACAAAATAATGGTTTAACAAAGTTATCTTATGTACAAATGGAATTTTGAGTGGTTGAGATGGAAAAAGGAGTGAGATTAGGTCAAAGTAAAGCATGTATGGCTTATGACTCAAGAAAACCCTAAAGATCAAAGGTGAAGACCTAAGGAGGATACTCAAAATTTGAAGACATCCAACATAACCTATAAGACTCAAAATCAAGACCTTAAAGAAATGGCATAAATGCCTTATTCAGTTTAAATCAATAGGACGCAAAGCAAAGGACCAAAAAGTGACTTATGACTTAAGCAACTTAGAAAAATATCAAATGACTTAGAAAAATTATGAAACTTGACATTTGGGATCACAATCCAGAAGGTGACTCATGTCCAAAAAATCTCACAAAAATTCCTAATTTTGAATGGTCAAATGAGGTGTGGAAAGGAATTAGGGTTTATGGGCACATATGTGAAAGAATAGGATCAAAAGGTGACTAAACATGATTTAAAAATACAAGAAAACATATTTTGGAGAAGTCCAACGAATCTTATGGACAGGGAAAAAAGAATGGATCATTTATAGTTTTTGATCTAAGAGAAAAAAATTGAACAAATCAATTGGTCAAAAAGAAGGAAAATAGGAAGAAATTAATTGTGAAATTAATTATGCCTTAAAATTAAAACAAAAATGGAAATAAAAATATAAGTAAAATTCAATAAAAATATGAAGAACATCCATGAATTTATTTGTAATTTTTTGGATTGATTTAGTATTTTTAAGAATAGAAAACGAAAATGGATATAAAATGAAAAAGAAATTAAAATGGAATAAACGCATTGGGCCTGGGGGTAGGAATAGCAAGAATTTACACATGTTTGGGCTTAAAACACACGCATGGGGGTGCCATGTGAGGATTCGAAACTGCCGCCTCTGATACACCGTGAGAGGGTGAGACCGCCGTTCGTTCTTATTTTTTTTCTGAGAGTGATATTTTCTGAATTGGTAAACTGTTCTTATGTTTTTTTTTTATCTTTTTCTATTTACCGTAAAAAAATATATAAAAGTATATGTTTTTTTTGTTTTTTGTTTAAAATCTGTTTTTTAACATGGGTCTTTTGGACCCAACCTGAACCTATTATCTGCACCCACACTTTGTTTCTCTTTTATTTTTTATTTTATTTATTTCAGATGTTTTAAAAAAAATCTTGTTTGGCCTTTATGTTTAAATCGGGTTTTTGGAATCACAAACCGTAGTTGCATGAACTACGAAGCTCTGACTTTCCCATTGCACAAGGGAATACGTAGTTACAGGGATTTTAATCCTTCATGAGCACAGTAATAAAAAACTTAACCTTTCCCCATAACAAATAATAATTTAAAAATTATTTCCTTAGAACAAACATATTAATAAACATTTTGAAGACAAAGACTTAGATCAACATTTAATCGCACAGTTAAGCTAAGAGGTTCCCGTTGAGTACAACGGACGTGAGGGGTGTTAATACCTTCCCCTTGCGTAACCGACTCCCGAACTTAGAATTTAGTTTCGTAAACCATTTCTTATCCTTCCTTTAGTTTGTATCTATATCTCCCCTTTCTTTAAATAGTAAATAGAATTAGGTGGCAAATCAGTTGTTTTCTTTCCGCATCCAATCACAGGGATCATATTTTTTCGAGGTACGACAACATCCATACAAAATCCAGGGGTCTAGAAACATGTTAGTAAACACAAAATCAAACCCTAAGAGTTGGAACAAGTTCCCTCTTATCCTAACAAGCAAACATTGGTCACATAAGCATCAAACTAAGGCATGCTAAGAGAAAAATTCAAACAAATATCAAACAAGTCTTAAAAATTCCACAATTAAACAACAAGACACTTTAATCATGCATAAATAACATACCAAGATCACATGGCAAAAATCAGAATCAATTCACATCAAATAATAGCTCAAATATCACTTGGGGTTTCACTAACTTCTACACAAAGCAACAAGTCAAATTATGTCTAAACAAACCCTAAATATCATGATAAAAATCTCTAAGATACCTCAACATGTTATCAAAGCAAATAAAAAAGAATCAGCTTCAAATCTATTACCAAACTCAAGATAAAAATTAGACAAGGCAAGTTACTCATGGAAGAAATAAAACAAAAGGAAATTAATGGAAAAATTAATTCAGAAGTGAAAAATTAAAGAAAAATAGAAAATAAAAATATGGAAAATTAAATAAAACTAAAACTAAGTCACATGTTTATTTTCAAGATTTTTCAATGTCTTTTGCTATTTTTAAAAATGAAATTTGAAACAAATAATTGAAAAGAAATAAAAATGTGAAATGAAAGGAGGAGGTATGAAAAGCAAGGCAATTCAGTTCAAAAAGATTAGGCTTATGAAAATGGAGGTGTGAATAAATAATTAAGCCCACTACCATCAGCGCATCACATACAAGCTATCATAGACTTCACTAAAATTCAAATTCAATAATAAGCATTAGATGGATCCAATGTGCGTGATGAAGTCAAATAAAACAGCCAAGTCAACAAGATCATTGGTTCACAAACGCGCGCATGATAAGCTATTATGCACTAACACACAACAAAAACAAATAAAAATTATAACACATGTGCCTGACACATGTCTTTTTTTAATGCGTTGGACACGTGATATCCATCAAGATCAAAGAATGAAGGGACCATATTGCATCTTATTCCTTCAACTCACTCCACCTGCGTATTTTGAATTTTCTAGAATCCGGTGATCGGAGCTAGGGCTCCGGCACTGAAAAATTTATTCTATGAAAAATTCTCAACAAAAACGCATCAAACTCTCCAGATCCATAGATTAAAGCATGCTGATCATGAATACACACTCAAAAATAACAAATAACAACACAGATCGAAGCGAATAAGTTTCATCATCAAAACTTTAACTCAAGCATACAATCTCAATTCTTAATTAAACTCAAAACTAAACATATTAGAATCACCAGTGGAGCAAGAAGATCAAGAAACACACAATAAAAACAAGTTATAGATCCATGAATTCAAAGGTATACCTGAATTGGAAGAGCTCGAAATACACAAAGAACTCCTTCCAAAAGCTACAGATCCACTTGCTTGAACCTCCTCTTGCAAAATAAATGCAAGATGGAGCTTTTGAAGGCCTAGATATGGGAATTCGAATCAAGTTTCTCTGAAATGAATCTGGAGAAAACTTCACTCTAAGCTCCAATTAATGGCTGATTCTGACTCATTAGGTCTTGAGGATGAAAAAGCTACCAATGTTTGAGGAAATGTGTGTGTGTAGAGAAGGATTCGAATGCTTTTGAAATAATGCAAGAGAATGGAAAGTGGGAGAATGAGAGAGGTTGACCCTTCAAAATTCATGTGTGTTGCTTATATATGATGAGCTTTTAACACTAATTAAGGTTTAGGTGTGAGTGGGAGCATGAAATGTGTGATTGGAATCAAAATGAAAAGTTGCATGAAATGTGTGATGGAATAATGTGTACGTGCAATCCCTCCCCCATGTGCACAAGATGATTCAAATTGAGTCCTTAATCACCATTGAATTAATCTTGAGGCTTTACACCACTTTGATCATGCATTGTGTGATATTTTGCAAAAATGCAATTTCTGAAATATCTCACATGTCACCCACAAATATTTTGAGTTTCTTTGAACAAAATTGTTTGCCTCAGATTTTATTTGAGTGTCATGATCACAATTGGTATGTTAAATGCCATAGAAAAGAGATATGTGTGTTTTTGAATTTGGTGCATTCTTGAAAATATGGTAAAACCCTAAAATTTTATCAACATCAAATGGCCATATCTTACAAACCACAAAAGCTATGATCAAGTTCTTGGACTTTTTGGTAAGGGGAGAGGATTCTCTACAAGTTTCATGTTTGAGTATAATCCATTTGGAGTCATCTTGGCCATGAAAAAATCATTTGAAAATTAGAGTAAAACTATTCAAAAATATAAACTTCTATTACAAGTCACTTTCTAAATTTGGCAAGTTCTTTCCAAACTCTTGATTCTTGATTATTGTGATCACCTAAGCCATTTTTTCCCCTTAAGAGGATCCCTAAGCTTGAAAATCATGATTGGAGCACTTGAAAACCCTTGGTTGACTTTTCTTATGCTCATTTGACCTCTTTCTTCATTACAAGTAACTGATCAAATACTTGACTTCATCAATGAATTTTTGCATCAAATTTCATCCATAGGCCTTTTATATCATATGAAAGCCTTTAACCATAAGAATTAGTCAAAGATATGAGAATTCTTTGATCTGAGGAAAAACGCTAATTAGGGTTTATCTGTGTATGAGCATGTTGCACCTTTGAACTTCTGATGAAATTTCCCTCTTCTAGGGCTTTGAAAATGACATTGAACTTGTATAAGATGTGAGGATACATTGTGAGCTTCTTGCAAGACCACTTGGCTTTTGGCATGACTTTGGAGAATCAATACTTGCCATATGATTGATCACATGCCCTATGCTTGAAATTATGAATGCTTATGCCTCATTTTTCTATGCCAAATGCTAGGGTATGCAAGCTACATGTTATGATTATGATGTGCAAAATGATATGAAACAAAGAGGGCAAATTTAGGGTGTTACAAAAAGCAGTAAATAAAGATGTAAAGTAAAACTGTAAATAAAAATAGTAAACTAAACACACAGCAACAAAAATATAAACACCCAAAGAACACATAAATATGTAAGCGCTGGGATTGACTCATATAGGGAACCAGAGAAACTCTGGTTAGGAGGTCCCTAACAGAGTCACCAGCTGTCGCTCCCTGGATTTCCATCCCGGTACAAGCGCGAAAGTGGCGCGGAAAAGGAAGAATTACCAGCCAGGCATTTTCATCCCGAAGGAAGGGTAATGCTTCACAAACCCAGAAGAAGGGAAAGAACGAGGTTTTGTGAACCAGATAGAAAGGATAAGTGAGTCAGTTACGAACTGGGAAGGTATTATTACCCCAGATCGTCTGTCATACTCGACGGGATCCATGCTCGCTAGCACTGTTTCAAAGGGTGAGGGTGTAAGCTACTACTGCCACTAAATTGGAATTGGAGAAAGAACGAGAATAAAAAGAGAATAGAAACAATATAGGGAAAAGAAAGAATTGTGCTCGATTGGGCCCTACCCCACTGCCTACGTATCTCATCTGAAATGAGAATCAGAGCGACGTAGTTCCCCTAAATAGGGAAGAAACCTGTTTTTTTTTAAGATTGAACTGCTTATTCCTATGCTCAGGTGTTGTAGGCTCGTCTAGAACGAGTGCGTTTACCATCTTGCAAGAGACAAGTCGAAGCGAGTTCTTCCATTTAGAGTGAAGGATGTGAGAATAGAATTCCCAAAGGAAAGTCTCTTATTGTTTGTTGAAAGTTTTTAGCATTCTTTTATTTGGGGATTTGCATAGGAACGTGTATTCAATTCCTATTCCATGGAGTATTTACTTCTTACATCACTCCAAGATGGAATGAAGAAGAATCACATATGTCATCATATCATGTGCTGGATCTATTGTCTGCCTTGGTGGGAGGGATATTCAGTGAGTAAGGTTCCATACTGGGAGCCTGAGTGACACATAGGATAGAGTGGCTTCATATTCTTTCCCATTCCATTTCGGTCTGGTGCGGGAATATGAAACATGGTTCATACATGGGTTTCTTCTTGAGAACTCTGTGATACGGATTTCCTGTAGTACTAGGGCTATCTGGGAAGCCTGCTAAGTCTGGATGACCTTTTAGATGACCTTCAGCATCTGAAGTGAATTAGAGGAGGATCATTTATGATTAATGTAAACATTGTACCTCCGGGTTAGAAGTGTTTTCACTTCTCATAAATGATCCAAGTCTGGGGATCTTTGTTCTAGAACAATACCTGTGAGGGGGTTGGGATGTTTACAGGTTTGTAGGAACCCTTGGCCTCATAATACCCTGTTACCAGATTTGTTTTAAGGTTACATCATTTTGGACTGATTCTATGAAACCCCGGACTTATGACTCTTTATTTGAGTCCCCAACCTGGTTACTGGTTCTCTAGCCTCCATCTAGATTTATAAACACACAAGGACCTTATAAAGGCAGATAATAGATCCAGCACTTGATCACAAACACTTGCATATCATTCTGCATACATCATTTTACATCATTTTAACATTTGTCTATTTGTTTTACAGGGTTGTAAACACCATAAATTTGCCCTCACTCTTTTACACATTATGGCTTGTGATATTTCATTCTTGCATTAGCATAAGCATTACACGTCATATTGCATTTTTGCTTCATCTGCATAAGTTCAAGTTCATCTGCATCTAGGGTTTGTGATCTGAGCAATCCAAGAATCCATCTGAGCCATCCCAAGGGCCTCAAAGCTTTTCAAGAGGGTACATGTGTGTTCTCCTATCATATTATGTCCCTCAAAGTTCATGGAAGTCAAGAGATCACAAGAACTGGCAAGGCATGGAAGCTGAGCTAGGGTTTCACTACACAGATGACCAAAATTAGGGTTTTGGTTTCAGAGGCCTTAACTCCAAATTTTTGGGTCTTTCTTGTTTCTAATGTTCTTAATATGTCATAAGGATCATGTGTACCAAGTTTGATGAAGAAACTCATTGTAGAAGTCAGCTGTTCACTGGGTAACTTCTTGAGCAAGTTAAGTCAAAATCAGGGCATCTGAGGCCCCCAACAATGGAACCAAAGGGGTATTTTCATCAAATATAAGTTATATGATCTTTATTTGATCTTATAAGTGGTTGGAATTTCACAAGATTGAAGAATTTTGATCCATTGCAAACTTGCCAAAAATGGAAATGACTTGTAATGGAAACTTTCCATTTTAGGAAAGTTTTTCAACCTCCTCTTTCTTAATCAAAAATGTTTCAAATGAAAAATTCTTGGTCATGAAAGTTGTATATTAGGTCTTTCCCTTTTCAAAAAGTACAAGAACATGTCTTGATTCATCCTAGAACTCAAGATATGGCCTTTCAAAGTTGGCAAAAATCCTAAAATTTCAAGTTTCATGTCAAAGAGGGATTTTGCAAATTGGCATGTTCAAGCATTCTAATGACCTCTAATGTTCACAAACACTTCACAACATGTCAAACAAACCTCAAAGGATAAGAATTGTGCTTTGAACCATGCATTTTCATGACTTGAACTTCAAGAAATAAAAAAGGGCCAAAACTGTCAAGAATTGCAAAATGGTATGAAACTCTTCATCCATGTCATCCAGCACATCAAAACCAATTCCATGGCTCTCCACAAAGTCAGCTGAGGCCAGACACCCCAAGAAATCAGGCCTGCACCATGCCCATACTTCAAGTACACAATGTTGACATTTTTGCAACTTGGCCCATACCAATCACACTATGCCACCACCCACTTTTTGATCACTCTCATTGGCCTATACTAACCTTATGGACCTCATTTCACATAAGACACAAGCCTGAAACATTCTACAAGTCAGATTGCTCAAAAATCCCCAAAACCTTCAAGCTTTCGAAACTCATTCCTCAGACACTCAAACTCAAAATTTCTTCCACCATTCAACTCCACATAACCCCAGGATCATTTCCCACCCATCACCATAGCTTAAAACACAACCAAACACAAATACGATTTCTAGTGCAGCAGAGTTAAAACCTTCAAACCAGCCATTAAAAGCTTGTTCCAAGCATCAAAGCATCCTTTGGAGGCCCATTGGAGTTGACTTGCACCAAAGAGAGGTCCAGAAAGTCCAGAATCAGAAAGCCCAACCTCAGGTATACCTCAAGAACAATTTTTCCAGAACTTGTTTTTCTAGTTACAATATGAATCTGTAATTAAACTCAGTTTGCATCATCTCACATGACATTAACATTGCATAAACACTTCTGACATTACTCATTTCATCTCATTGCATCTCATTTCATTTCATTTCTTTATGCTATATACTTTATGCATTCATGCTAACATTTTTAGGTGGTAAGTTACTTTGAGAAGTGAATTTTCCTTCACTTATCACTTCTCTTTGTCTCTTCCATTTGAATTTTAACTTGTCTCTTAAGTGAACTTGTTCACTTGTGTTCCATCTCACTTTCTCCTTTTAAGTTACTTATCTTCTTCAATGAAGTAAGTAACTTATTTCTTCTGCTTCATCCTCATTTCATCTGCTTCTTCCATTGGTGGCTTCCTTGAAGATCTTCCTTAAGCCTTACAAACCATAGGAACATCCAAGCATGATAATAATTAGGGTTGTGATTAGTCTCCCCTAGTTTTTACCTTTGAGTCTCCTTGAGTCTCTCTTCTCATCTCAATAATCAAAGACTAAACTCCTAAAGTTTTAGGACTTTGGAATTAGGGTTATGCCTGCATCCTTCTCTTAGGATGGAGTGTATAACTTTAAAACTAAGTGTTAAACCTTTAATTTGTTTAAACCTCTTAATCAAACCATCTTAATAATCGCTAAGACTTCATCTTGTAACTTGGGCCTTACATTAGGGTTCTAATTCTTCCTTTATGGTTAAGAAGGACTAACCCTAGTGTTTAATGGACAAGTCCCCCTCAAGTTGTCTTACAAACCATAAAACCCGCTTCTTAATCCCATCCTTTAATTAAAACCCATCTAATAAAGGGTTGTTATATAATGAGTTTAATCCCTAACCATGGATTAAGTTTAGTTATCTTCCTCAGCTTAAGTGTTCTCATCTATTATCCTTCTATTAGGATGGTGTAATTAGCCCACTAATCTATGATTAGAGATTAAACTCATTACTTAACACTAAACAAAAACCCAAAAATATCTAATTAATCACAAGTAGGTTAATGATCTTAATCCTACATCATCATGGTAATTAAGTTGAGATGCTTATCTCATACTTAAGTATTCTCATTATCCCTAATCAGGGAGAATATAATGAGTTTACAAACCTTTAATTTAGGCTTAAGCTCATTAACTTATGAAAAACACCAAAAAAAAAACAATAACAAAACTGAAAGCACAAAAACAAACAATAATCATCTCCTTCGGGATTCTTTTCTCATCACACTCATTCATAAGCGAGAACTTGCTTCTTCCGTCTAATGCAATACATTTAGCACTCGAGCCAGATGAGTCATACACTTGAGCATAGACAAGTAAGCAGTTCACAGTCAATTTATATTTTTTCAGTCTCTTTGAGTCGAACTACGTTGTTCTGACTTCCTCATTGCACGCGAGGATACGTAGGCATAACTTAACAGTTATCGAACAAAAGTCTCTTTGTCTTCCCCCTCTTTCAACATTCTCTTTAAGCCTCATTCCTGAGCAATTCACACCTTCTTTGCACTGACACTTGTATATTATTTTCCAACTCTTGCACACAGATAGCACATACACTACCCATTTAAACACAAACTTTCAAGCGTGGATCCCGTTGAGTACGATGGACAATCTGGGTGCTAATACCATCCCAGGTTGTAACCAACCCCCTTTCTCAGTTTCTCTGGTTCACAACCATATTATCCGTCTTTTCTTAGGTTTATGTAGCATTACCTTTCCTTCGGGATAAAAATGCCTAGCTGGCGACTCTATTCACTTCACCTTCATTTTCTCTCTTCGCCGACCGTTCGTGTCTGTACCCTATCTGACCCAGTGTCTTTTCGGGGGAGCGACAAGGGTATCTACATCTTATCTTTGGTTTGGTTTTGACTCTTCTTCTACTCAGACATCTTCATCAGTTATATTCATCAGCCATCTTCATCAGAGATTCTCTTGTGCACCTTCACCAGTTATCTTCACCAGTTTTTCTCCTCAGTTATCTTCATTAGCACCCATTATTAGTATGGACCCATCAAGGAAGAGCAACATTACTTATCATTTCTTTGAGCCCTCCCTAGCAGGCATCAGGCAGATTCAGACACTCATCACTCCTGATCATGTCCCTTTATTCAAGGAACAGTATGGTGGAATTATGGACATGATCATGGACTTGGATGCATCACAAAGGAGTATGATCCACACTTGCCTTCAGTTCTATGACCCTCCTCAGATGTTTTACCTTTCCAGATTTTCAGCTGGGCCCTTTGTTAGAGGAATTTTCCATGTTGTTGGGTGTCCCCATCAGGAGAGGGATTCCTTTCAACCCCGAGATGACTGCTCCCAGGAATGAAGATATGGCTAAGGCTCTGTGTTTGGAAGCTACCATCATTGATCAGAATATGACCACCAAGGCTGGAATCTTAGGCCTCCATTTGGACTTCTTGATCACCCAGGCCACCAGTCATGTTGTAGCAGGGAAATGGGACATTGTTTGTGCTCTCTTGGCCCTTAGCATATATGGTATCATTTTGTTTGCAGACGAGCCTAAGTTTGTAAGAAAGAATGATATCCATCTCTTCCTGCTGAGGAATCCAGTTCCTACCTTGCTCGGGAATTTCTATTACTCAGTGCATCAAAGAAATGAGAAGCAGAGGGGAAGATTAGTCAGATGTTGTGCACCTCTCTTCTACTGCTGGTTATTGAGACACTTGCCAAAGACAGAAGCTTTCTCGAATCCTCATCAGTCAAGAAACTGAGCTAAGAGAATGATTGCCCTTACATCAGAAGACATCAGGTGGTGCACTCAAAGCACCAAGGGTAGAGACATAATCACCAGCTGTGGGCAGTATCCCAATGTACCTTTTATTGGGGTGAAGGGTTGCATCAAATACAACCCTTTGCTTTTCAAAAGGAAACTAGGGTATGCCTTGGTACATCCACCAAGAGAACAAGACTTGTCAGAAACCCTTTACTGTGACATTCATAATAATCATGCTATCGTCCGACAAGCGGCTTGGGCTTCGGATAACATTCAGACAAAAGGGACTGCTATTATTAGCAAGTACAACAACATAGCTTCAGCTCAGTATATTGATTGGTCTCGCATCAGAGGACAGACCACCCGCATGCCATTCACCCCGGTGGATGTGCCTGGACCATCAGCAATAGAGCCTGTAGCTATAGTTAGTTTAGAGGAGTTTGAGAAGTTGAAAGAGAGGAATACTCAGCTTTCTGAAGCTCTAAAAAAGACCCTCTGGGAGAGGAATGATAGTCGTCTGGACAATGAAAGGTTAGAGAAGCTCCGGATCAAGCATATGACCAAGATTGAGAAGACAAATGATTACATCAGAAGAGGTCAAGCAGGGGAGTTAGTCTTGAAGAATGCTTGCAAAGAAGCTAAGATTCAGAAGGCCAGAGCTGAGAACTACTTGGAAGAGAGTCAGGCTAGATGGATCATAATTACTAAGGCTCGTTCACAAGAAGATCAGAAGACCCAGGCTAGGATAGAGTAGATGGAAGCAAATGAGAAGAAGAGTCAGGAAGCCTTGTTAGCAGCACAGAAGGAAATCTTTGAGTTGAAACTCTGGGCGGGATTGAAGAGATCAAAAGACCAAGACAAGTATAAGGAGTTGACAAATGCTATTGCCACAAAGAACCTTCTTATCAGGACCATCACAAAGCATCCAGTTGGACCAGTGACTAATTCTCTCTTGAAGGAAGCCAAAGAGGATGACTTTGGGTTGGATGTCTAATTTCTTTGTATTTGTACTTCATTTTGTTTGTATTTTTGCTGATTTTTTTTATTTTGACCCATCATGGGAACTTGTTGTAATCCTGAACTATGTATCTTTACATTTTGTAATATATGGTTTGTGTGTTATCATGTAGGCTTCATTTCTCTTCAACATCATCATTCCTCGAGGCCTGGAAGGTCAAAACCAAAGAACCAAATCGGATACCCTTGGAAGACAAATAGACATATTGCATTGCATACTCATTTCATTTCTTTGTTTTATAGGTACTTTTATGTTGTTTATTTTCTCACTTTGCTATGGTTTCAGGAAACATTTCTCGTACGAGAGTGTTCCCCATCAACAGAGTTCACCGGTATCCTAAAAGAAACAACCTTCCGAGCCTACAGATGGACCAGGTTCAGCAAGATCATGGCTAATGAAAGAACTGAAATGAGGGCTCAGATGAGCCAATTCATGGCAGTAATGACTGGATTGGCCCAAAGCCAAGAAAGATTAAGAGAGTTGGTCGAGCGGAAAACTCTTGAAGAAAATCACCCAGGTATATGGGGTACCAGCAACAATGATCATGTACAACCACGTACTTACCCCCCGGAGTTTGGGCCTCATCAAAACCCTGATGTTAATACTATCGGGAATACCCAAGGTAATACTGGAGGAGGAGCCTTGTAAGAGGACCCTCAGGAAGAACAATTCACTGTAGTTGGAGCTAGAGATGAAGTCTATGATCGTCTTCTAGACGAGATAGCAGAAAAGCTAAGATCTCTGGAGTCTCAAAACTCTTTAGGGTTTGATGTTATGGATATGGGGATAGTGGAGGGAGTTAGAATTCCTCACAAATTCAAACCTCCCTACTTCGAAAGATATAATGGAACATCTTGCCCTCGCACCCATCTTCAATCTTTTTTGGGAAGATTACAGGCTTACATTATGGATGAAAAGCTATGGATGTTTAATTTTGAAGATAGCTTGACCGGGGCATCCCGTGAGTGGTACTCTCATCTGACTAGGGCAACAATCAGAAATTGGAAGGATTTTCCCGAGGCTTTCATACACCAAAACCAATACAATTTAGACATGGCTCCTAACAGAACTCTTCTAATGGGTATGTCACAATCCTCCAGAGAAAGCTTCAGAGAGTATGCTCAGAGATGGAGGCAATTAGCTGCTGCCATTCAACCTCCAATGTCGGAAAGAGAAATGGAAGATATGTTTATGAAAACCCTACAATGGACATACATTGATAGGCTGGCAGCTTTCTTTTCCACTAAAAATGGGTAAGATTTCTGATAATGGCGCCAGCTCTAGCAGCACAAGGAAACCTTTTGCAGGGCCTCGCAGGTCAGGTGAAACCAACTCAATACACATGGGCAGAGGTAGGCCCCAGTATATGCCAAGATCAATTGTCGTTGTCACAATTCCCACTCCACCACCTCAACAACAATACACTCCACAACCACAACATTTCCCTCAGAACAACACTTTCCTCAGCAAAGGTCCTACAACAACAACAACAACAACCAACAGCAACGCCCTTTCCAGCAAAGGCCATCTCAAGTCAACAGGGTAATCGATCCTATACCGATGCCCTATGCCACGTTACTACCTCAACTTTTGAAGCTTAATCTTGTTGAATTAAGGACTTTGGCTCCACTAGATCCTCAGAACCTTCCAAGGAATTACGACGTCAATGCCAGATGTACCTTCCATTCTAATGCACCTGGCCATGCCACAAAAAAGTGTAAAGCTTTGCACATGAAGGTCCAGGATCTAGTTGATTCAAAGGCTCTAAATTTTGCACCTCCTCCTAACATCACAAAGAATCCTATGCCTAGCCACGGTGGGCCCAGGATAAATGCAATTGAGGAGGATCAACCCATGAAATTAATTGAAGATATTGCAAGCATTCAAACACCTATGGCAGAGGTTAAAGCCCAACTTTTAAAATTCCAGGTGTTCCCAGGTTGTGAGGCCTGCTGTGAATCTTGCAAAGTTTCCATCAACATTTTTACAAGTTTAAGAAGCGGCATAAATGGTCTTATCAAAGAAGGTATCCTGCAAATAACATCAACGATTTCTACAACATCAACAACAATTCCTCCTACAACACCAACAAGCACTCCTCTTACAACTTCAAAAACAATTGTTCTGACAGACTCGTGTACAAAGTCAACAATCATCTCCTTTATCCCTTCAACAAACATTAGTTCAACCGCATCCGCTTCTACAACTACAACAACCATTAATAATGACATCACCACAGTCACCATATATTACGACCCAACAATGGTCCCCGATTTCAACAATTTTCAGCAACAATCTCAACAACAACCCAACTTCAGTCTTTCACCACCACCACCAATCAGAAGTCCTATCACCATATATTACGATCCACAAACGATAACAATTCCTACTTCCGCTGCGGTCAGTCCAGTCACCATCACGGTACCTACACCCATTCAATATGAAAAAGATAATGTTGTGCCATGGAACTATGGTTCAGACCTCTAATGCAACGGGGAAATAGTCGTTCATGATTCTTCAACTCATACACCACAGGTCGATAATGTCGGGGGAGACAGAGGCTTCACTCGAAGAGGACGTCTCTTTGCGTCACAAATTCCAAGAGTTAACACTGAGGCAGAGGCTGCTACCAATGCTAAAGGAAAAAATGTGGTTCCTGAAGAACCAATTTTGAAAGAAGCTCATAAAACTTCCTTTGATCAGGATGTGGATGAACTTATGAGGATAATAAAGAGAAGCGATTATAAAGTTGTGGATCAGCTCCACCAGACTCCTTCCAAGATCTCCACTCTATCATTGTTGTTGTGTTTCGAAGCTCATCGGGATGCATTACTTAAAGTCCGGCACGCAGCCTGCGTGCCTGAGGAGATTACGGTAAATCAGCTAGAGAGAGTGGTTTCTAATGTTAATACTAGTCATGGGCTATGCTTTACCAACGCTGATTTGACTACGGAAGGTCGTCAACACAATAAAGCTTTACACATCACTCTAGAGCTTAAAGGAGTTGTGTTTTCACATGTTCTAGTTGACACTGGGTCCTCACTCAATGTCTTGCCAAAGAAAGCCCTTGTTAAGCTTGAATATGATGGTATAGCTCTCCGACCAAGAAATCTGGTAGTTAGAGCTTTTGATGGTTCCAAGAGGTCTATTCTTGGAGAAGTAGAGCTACCTGTTATAATTGGCCCGCAGGTCTTTCAAACTACTTTCTACGTGATGGACATCCAGCCGGCCTATAGCTGTTTGTTGGGTCAACCATGGATTCACGCCGCTGGCGCAGTTACGTCGACCCTTCACCAGAAATTAAAAATATGAGTGGGAAGGGCAAATTATCATAATCTGTGGTGAAGAGGATATTTTTGTTAGCCATCTGGCTACATACAAGTATATTGAGATGGATGGGGAAATCCACGAGACCATGAGCCAAGGTTTTGAAGCACTAAACGTCAATGAGGCGACAACTGAAGTATTTGCTGCATCCAAGGAGGATAGGATGGGTACTTCAATTATCTCCTACCAACAAGCTCGGAAGGTTGTTGAAGATGGAAACGCCCAAGGCTGGGGCAAGCTGCTACCTGTGGAGAAGAAGGAGGACAAATTCAGTTTGGGTTACAAACCATTCCGACAAGATCAAGCAGAGGCTGCTAAGGAGCCCAAGTTCATAAGTGGGGGAATGCTGACACCAAATGCTGTCAATAACATGGAAGACGAGGCAGAAAGCGACCTCAACCTGGAGAGCTGGATTCGTCCATGGATCCCGGGCCAGCAAGTCCTGAATTGGTTTTCCCAGGAAATTATAAGAGTTACTCTTGCAGAGTAATTATTATTTCCTGCTTTAGCATGCATTAAGTCCTGCATCTTGCCCAAGGTGTCAGGACTCATTTTGTAATAGGGCCATATTTGTATTTTGTGCAAATGGAATATCAACAAACAATGGACATCTTTTGCAAACAACTTTCTTTTTCGCTCACTGTCTTTTCATTTTTGTTATTTTTCTCACAAAACAATAAAATGGCAATGTTTTCAAAATAATAACTTCATTTACACTTTTTCTAAACAAGATTAAAATTAATCACTAAAAAGAACACATCTCAATCCTTGCAGAGATAATCTTCCAGATTGCACCGACAACAACACTGCTATGACCTTCTATGACTTCGACAATCCAAGTAATCAAGCAGATGAAGGGGTTGATGAAGACTATGAGTTTCCTGAAGAGTTAGCCAGGTTGTTGAGGCAAGAAGAAAAAGCGATTACTCCTCATCAGGAGGAAATTGAAACTGTTAATCTTGGTACCAAGGAAGATTTGAAAAAAGTGAAGATTAGGGACAGTCTGCAAGCTCTTGTAAAGGAACAGCTTATCGGTATGCTTTGGGAATATGTCGACATCTTTGCTTGATACTATCAAGATATGCCAGGTCTAGATACGGATATTATCATGCACAGGCTACCCTTGAATGAAGATTGTCTGCCGATTAAACAGAAGTTGCGCCGCACTCGCCCAGATATGGCCATGAAGATTAAGGAAGAAGTACAAAAGAAGTGGGATGCCAGTTTCCTAGCTGTAACTAGTTACCCGCCGTGGGTTGCAGTCATTGTACCCGTGCCTAAGAAGGATGGCAAGGTGCGTATGTGTGTGGATTACCGGGACCTGAACAGAGCTAGCCCGAAGGATGATTTCCCATTACATCACATTGATGTATTGGTAGACAACACAACTCAGTTCTCGGTATTTTCTTTCATGGATGGATTTTCTGGATACAATCAGATCAAGATGTGACTCGAAGACATGGAGAAAACAACTTTCATCACACCTTGGGGCACATTTTGTTACAAGGTAATGTCGTTTGGACTGAAGAACGCCGGTGCAACATACCAACGAGCTATGGTAACATTATTCCACGATATGATCCACAAAGAAATAGAATGATATGTGGATGATATGATTTCCAAGTCCCTTACTGAAGAAGACCATCTGGTGAATCTGCTGAAGTTTTTCAAGCATCTGGGGAAGTATCAGCTGAAGTTGAACCCCAACAAATGCACATTCGGGGTACATTCTGGTAAGCTGCTGGGATTTATTGTAAGTGAAAAGGGAATTAAGGTTGATCCCGATAAAGTCAGAGCCATTCAGGAAATGCCTGCACCTAGAACTAAGAAGGAAGTTCGAGGGTTCTTAGGTAGTTTGAACTACATATCAAGGTTCATATCTCACCTCACTACAACCTGTGAACCCTTGTTCAAGCTGTTAAGAAAGGAACAAACAGTCAGGTGGAACGACGATTGTCAGAAAGCTTTTGACAAGATCAAGGAGTACCTGCAAGAACCTCTGATTCTCATGCCTCCAATTGAAGGAAAATCCTATGATAATGTACCTGACAGTATTAGAAGGGTCAATGGGGTGTGTGTTGGGCCAGCATGACGAGTCTGGTCGAAAAGAGTACGCAATTTACTACCTAAGCAAAAAGTTTACCGACTGTGAACAACGTTATTCACTGCTCGAGAAAACTTGTTGTGCTTTAGCGTGCGCTGCTCGCCGACTAAGACAGTATATGTTGACTCACACTACCTTGTTGATCTCAAAAATGGACCATGTCAAGTACATATTTGAGAAGCCGGCACTTACCGGAAGGGTTGCAAGATTGCAAATGATTCTAACAGAGTATGACATTTAGTACACCTCTCAAAAGGCCATCAAGGGCAGTGTATTGTCTGATTATTTGGATGAGAAACCCATTGATGATTACCAGCCTATGAGATTTGACTTCCCTGATGAAGACATCATGTTCTTAGAAGCAAAAGATTGTGAAGATCCAGTTCACACTAAAGGCCCTGATCCCGAAGAAGCATGGACTATTATGTTTGACGGGGCTGTCAATATGAATGGTCATGGAGTTGGTGTATTGCTCATTACACCTAAAGGAGTTCATATGCCTTTCTCGGTAAAACTCACCTTTGCTTGAACTAACAACGAAGCAGAATACGAAGCCTGTATCATGGGTCTTGAGGAAGCCATTGACCTCGTGATCAAAACCTTGAATGTATTTGGAGATTCAGCTTTGGTAATCAATCAAACCAATGAAAAATGGTACACTCATCAGGAGCATATGATTCCATATCGTGACTATACGAGGAGATTATTGACTTTCTTCACAACAGTCAAACTTGAATACATCCCTCAAGATGAGAATCAGGTTGCAGACGCTTTAGCTACGATTTCCTCCATGATCAAAGTTCATGCTGCCAATTATGTGCTTCGGATTTTGGTATCCAGACTGGACCTCAAATGCTTCTTGGAGAATCAGATATACCCACCTAGGGAATCATCCAATGATAAGAAGACGCTAAGAAGGCTAGCCGGTAGTTTCTTCCTCAATGTTGGTTCATTATACAAGCAAAACATCGACATGGTCCTGCTCAGATGTGTTGACAAGAAGGAAGCAGACCTGCTGATGCACGAGGTGCATGAATGTTCTTTCGACACCCATGCCAGAGGACATGTAATGGCAAAGAAGTTGTTAAGATCAGGTTACTACTGGATCACAATGGATGCAGACTGTTGTGCCTATGCCAGAAAATGCCACAAGAGCCAGATCTACGCAGATAAAGTGCATGTGCCTCCAAATCCTTTAAACGTGATGTCTTCTTCTGGCCCTTTTGTAAACACCCCAAATTTGCCCTCACCCATTCACACCATGGCTTGTGATCATCTCATATGCATAAACACAAACACATCACCTCACATCTCATTTTTGATTCACTGCATAGTTTCTAAGGCATCTGCACCTAGGGTTTGTAATCTGAGTAATCCCAAAGCATCTTGAGGCCATTCCAAAGGCCACCAACCATTTCAAAGTGGTCCATGTGTGTTCTTATATCTTATTCCATCTCCTCAAAGTCAAAAATGCAGAGGAATCACAAGAACTAGGGTTTGGTTGGATGCAGAGCCAGGATGAACTGCACAGTTGACTGAAAATTAGGGTTTTGGTTTCAGAGGCCATAACTCCAAATTTTTTGGTCATTCTTGTTTCCATTGGTCTCTATATGGTATAGGGAGTATGCATATCAATTTTCATGAAGAAATTCCATGGGGAAGTCATCTGATCAAGAGTTGACTTTTCAGACAAGTCAGTGCAAAATCAGGGCATCTGAGGCCCCCAATGACCCAACCAAGGGTTGATCTTCATCATTTTGAGTGTATATGATCTTTATTTGATCATGGAAGAAGGTTGAAGTTCATAAAAATCAAGAATTTAGGGTTTTTGCAAAAGTTGACTTTTTGAGGCATAGTTGACTTTTCAAGAATGCATCATTTTAGGTCATTTTTCAAGCCTTGATTCATGATTCAAAAAGGCTTCAAATGGAAAAACTTTGGTCATGAAAGTTGTAGATCTCATCTTCCCCTTTTCAAAAAGTACAAGAACATGATCAAACTCTTCTTGGATCAAAAGTTATGGCAATGCAAAGTTGGCAAAAATCATTGTTTTTTTTAAGGCATGCTTCAAAAGGAAATTTTGCAATGTCTTGAACCAATGCATTATGCAGCCTCCAATTCATGTCAAACCATTATGTAAACATTCTCTAAGTCACAAAAATCGGAATTGGATCAAGTTTGCCCATGGTTTGGTTTGTGTAATGAGAGATTTTCATGAAAAGTACATAAAGCTAACCAAGTTGCAAAACACTCATGATCTTTTCACCAACTTGCTGCATTGATCCTTGAACCAAGCCTAGCCTTTCCCCTCAGCATGCTGCGCAGCCCATGCCTTGTACCAAGCCTAGATCATGAGCCATGCTTGCCTTACACAAAATGTGACTTTTTGCAAAAGCAAACTTACCAATCACTATAGGCCAGGTCACATCATCTGACCTATAGGATTAAAATATGTTATCAATTTGCAAGCTAGCCATAACAAGAAACAAGGTTGAAACCAACTCATTCTACACATTCACAAAATCCCTTCACATTGCAAAAGCATTCGATTTTCTCTACACAGCCTAAAAACACTCAAACTTTCTTCATCATCTAACTCAACACACTTCATAGACCACAAAGTACCAAGAGTCCAAGCCTGAAACAGCAAGAACACTCCATAACCATTTCACACCCCAAGCTGCATTTCTCTTCGAAACTCTCACCACAGCTTGCCAACACACAAACCAACACCACAGATCTTCTCTACACATCATCTGGACCTCAAACAACCCATCACCATGACCTGAAAGTGCCAGAATCTCCATTGCCATTTTTGACTGAACTGAAGCAGAAGCTTTCGAAACTCATCATCAAGCCAACTTAAACTCCATTTGAGCATTCAAACATCATCTGGGGACCAAGTGGAGCAGTTTGCACAAGGAGAGGTGGCCAGAAAGTTCTCAGGTTGAAAGCTCCAAATCTCAGGTAGCTCGAAAATAATTTTTCCAGAAATCATTTCTCTTGTTACAAACTTGTTCTACATGTCTTGCTGATCATCCTGATGCTTTTTGTTTTTGAAATGGTTGTGATTTGAGCATTTAATTTGTCTCTGAAGCTTGCGTGACCTAGAAAT
Source organism: Lathyrus aphaca (assembly GCA_963966055.1). Lineage (NCBI taxonomy): Eukaryota > Viridiplantae > Streptophyta > Magnoliopsida > Fabales > Fabaceae > Lathyrus > Lathyrus aphaca. Next base: position 380,411,062 of record OZ014523.1, on the reverse strand, counting down.
TGTTTGCTTCGATTCAGTTGATTTAGGAAATATAAATGTGTTTTGGGAGGGGGGTTTGATTCGTGAGGATGTTAGAAACATTTCCCAATTCATAGATTTTGTTTTAGTTACGTTTTGAGAGGTTTTGAGTTTTCTCAGGTGAGAGCTGGCCGGAGAAGAAGACCGGAAGTCTTCTCCGGCCACCTGAGTGTGATTAGGGCTTAATCCAGTCATTAATGTCAGTTTGAATTTAGGCCATAGGATGCGTTGACTCCCTTGACTTCGCGCGCAGATAGAAGGCCAGGATCACTTTGATTAGCCCTAATCCACGTGTTAGGGTTAATTAATCATAATTTATTTAATTAAATCAGAAGCTGTGTGGACCCTTGGATCTGGCGCATGGTCAATCCATTTAAACCCAGGATCAATCTCATCCGTCCTTTTGTTTGACTTTTATTTTTATTCATTTTAATTCATTTTCTTTTCATTAAACTTGCATATTTATTTAAAAATAGCAAAAATATCTTAAAAATTATGAAACTTTTTCTTTAAAGTTTTATTAATTTTTAAGACCCAAAAACATTTTTATTTTATTTTTATCATTTAAAAAAGTATTTTTAAATATTTAAAAGATTATTTTTAATTGATTAATGGGAATTAATTGATTAAAAATACTTTTAGGTATTTAAAAATTACAAAAAAATTCATGGAATGTTCTAAGACATTTAGAAACATTGTCCAACCTTCAAACCAAATTTCTTTTTTGATCTTGATGCATTTTAAGAATTTTTCATTGAATTAAATCATTTTTTATGCATTATTTTGATCATAAGTTCAAAAAAATCATTTCTGCCTATTGGAGAAGGTTGAGACATTGATTCTTCTTGCATTGTGTTGTGTTTGGCATGTATTTTCAAGGATAAAAAGGCCATGATTTGATCTTGCATTTTCTAATTGATTGGCATTTGTTTTGTTAAGAACCCTGAAAAACCCTAATAACTTGCAAAAATCATATCTTGAGTTTGGTTGAGAGTTGGGAGCTCCCCTTTGGGCAGTGGTTTATCATAGGTCTAGGGTTTCTTTGGGTACCATTTTCCATTTTTTATGTTAAGGTTTGGTTCTGTTTTGAGTTTTGGTTTGGTGTTTGATTCATAAACCCTAATTTGGGCTTCCATTTGCATCCTTCTTGCATTCTCTTGCATAACATGGCTTGTCTTTGCATTTTGTGCATTCTTATGATTCATTTGACATCTTAAGACATGTATGAAGCATCTTTGATCATTGCATCACATATTTGCTATGCCATTTGTCTTGTATGCTTCATAACATTTCATGCTTGTTCATGCTCCTTAGCTTGCATCATTTGCATCCATGACTTTGTATGAACATCTCCATGTCTTGCCTCATGTTTGCAGCACTTCATAACATCATAATCATCATCAACATGCTTCTGGTTTGGTCTAGCATCATACCATTTCATCTTCATCTTGTATTGCATTGCATTTCTTTCTAACATTTCAGGTGGTAAGTAAACTGGGGAAGTGAATTTGCCTTCACTTCTCATAACTTTTCCCTTCATCTCTCTTGCATCCATTGCTGCATTTTTATTTGTGTTTGAGTTTGAGCTTGCTCATTCTTGTTCCTCCCACTTTCTTTCTTCAAGTGACTTGACTTCTTGAATGAAGCAAGTCACTTTGCTTCTCTTGATCTTGTTCATCTGCTTCCTGGTGGCTCCTCTGAAGATTGTTCTTGCAAACTTCACAAACCTTAGGAACAACCAAGCATGATAATGAATTAGGGTTTTGATTAGTCTCCCCTCATAGTTTTTACCTTTGTGTCTCTCTTTGAGTCTTCTCTTCTCATCTTATAATCAGAGACTAAACCCTAAAGGTTTTAAGACTTTGTGATTAAGCTTATGCCTGCACCCTTCTCTTAGGATGGAGTGTATAACTTTAATCCTAAGTGTTAAACCCTTAATGTGTTTAAATCCTTTAATCAATTCACTCAATAAGTATCAAGACATCACACTTGTAACTTGGGCCTTGCATTAGGGTTCTAATTCTTCCTTAATTGGTTAAGAAGGACTAACCCTAGTGTTAATGGACAAGTCCCCCTCAAGTTGTCTTACAAATCATAAAAAACACTTCATCATCATATCACTAAATAAAATCCACTTAATCAAAGGCTTGTTTTGTCATGAGTTTAATCCCTAATCATGGATTAAGTTGAGGAGTTTTCCTCAGCTTAAGCATTCTCATCTATTATCCTTCTATTAGGATGGTGTAATGAGTCTGTTTAATCCCTGATTATGGCTTAACCTCATTACTCAACACTAAACAAAAACCACAAAAACATCTAAATAATCACAAGTAGGTTAATGATCTTAATCCTACACCAAAGGTGATTAAGTGTGAGAATCTGACTTCACACTTAAGGTATTCTCATTACCCCTAATCAGAGGGAAGATGTGATTGAGTTTACTAAATCCACTGGTTTAGACTTAAGCTCATTAACTTATGACAAACTTTCAAAAGCAATAAAAGACTGAAAACTCAAAAACAAACAATAATCGTCTCCTCCGGGATTCTTTTCTCATCTCATTCACTCACAAACGAGAACTTGCTTCTTCCGTCTAATGCAAGACAGTTTGCATCTGTGCCAGACAGATCATACACTTGAGCATTGACAAGTAGGCAGTTCACAAGTCAATTCATCTTTCAGTCTCTTTGGGTCGAACTACGGTGTTCTGACTTCCTCATTGCACGAGAGGATACGTAGGCATAACTTAACAGTTATCGAACAAAAGTCTCTGCATATTCCCCCTCCTTCTAGCATCATTCTTTAGCCTCATGATCTTGAGCATCTCACTCTGTTCTTACACTGACACTTTCATACTTCACATCATTATACACTTCACCTCTTTTACACTGACACCTGTACATATTGCTTTCCAGCTCTTTACACACAGATTGCACTGACACTACCCCTTTAAAACATCAATCTTTTAAGCGTGGATCCCGTCGAGTACGACGGACAATCTGGGTGCTAATACCTTCCCAGGTTGTAACCAACCCCCTTTCTCAGTCTCTTTGGTTCGCAAACCGTCTTATCCATCTTTTTCTAGGCCTATGCAGCATTGCCTTTCCTCCGGGATAAAAATGCCTAGCTGGCGACTCTATTCATTCTCCAGTGAGTTCACGGCTGTGTGTTCTCACTGTTCCCTTCGCCGACCGTTCGCGTCTGTACCCTTATCTGACCCTGTGTCACTTATCGGGAGCGACAGCTTAGAAGTGTTTACACTTCTCATAACGGATCCAAGTCTGAGGATCCTTGTTCTAGATCACCACCTGTGAGGGGGATGGGCTGTTTACAGGTTTGCAGGTACCTTGACCTCAGAATACCCTGTTACTTTGACTTTGTTAAGAATACTCCATGTTGGACAGTTCTTGTGATTCTAAAACCCTGGACACGTGGCTCTTTATTTGAGCCCCCCACCCCGGTTACTGGATTTATAGACCTCCATCTGGAATTCTTGGATACACATGGACTTATACCAGGGCATTTTGGCCAGATCCAGCTCAGTCACAAACCCTTTGCATTTCATTTGCATACATACTCATTGCATCATATTAACATTTGCTTATTTGTGTTTCAGGGTATCCACCTTTATCTGGTTTTGGTTTTGACCCCATCTACAGTACGGACCTATCTCCACCAGCACTTGCTTCAGTTTGTCAGCCATATACTCCAGTCACTTGCACTAGCCATTCAGTGGCTCACTCTTCAGCATCTTCATTAGCACTCATTCAACTCAGTCTCAGCACTCATGGCTCCAAAGAAAAGCAACATCACTTATCATTTCTTCCAACCAGACTTGTCAGACATCAGGAGGATCCAGACCCTGATCACTCCAGATCACATATCTTTGTTCAGGGAGCATTATGGGGATATACTTGACTTGGTCATGGATCTGGACCCATCTCAGAGGAGCCTCATCCACACCTGCATTCAGTTTTATGACCCCCCATTGAGATGCTTCACCTTTCAAGACTTCCAGTTGGGGCCTCTTTTAGAAGAATACTCATCATTGACTGGTCTGCCTATCAGGAGAGAAATCCCTTTCAATCCTGAGATAGCTTTCCCAAGCAATGGAGAGATGGCAAAAGCTTTGCACCTGGAACCTGTTTTGATTGAACAACACATGACCTCTAAAGCTGGGATCCCTGGTTTTCATCTGGACTTCTTAATTTCTCAAGCTAGTTTGAAGGCCTCCCTGGGGGAGTGGAAAGCTGTTTGTGCTCTGTTGGCCTTAAGTGTATATGGAGTTGTGTTATTTGCAGATGAGCCTCGATTCATCAGCAAGAATGCAATCCATTTGTTCATCCTGAAGAACCCAGTGCCGACCTTATTGGGTGATCTTTATTACTCAGTACATCAGAGGAATGAGAAGCAGAGGGGGAGGTTAGTGAGGATGTGTGCTCCATTATTTCATACTTGGCTTCTCAAGCATCTACCCACAGATGCATTCCTGAACCCTCATCAGCAAAGCAATTGGGCTAAGAGACTCACTACTCTCACTTCAGCAGACATCAGATGGTGTACTCAAAGCACCAAGGGCAGAGATATCCTCACAAGCTGTGGGCACTTTCCCAATGTGCCTTTAATAGGAGTTAAGGGGAGTATCAACTACAACCCTCTGCTGTTCAAGAGGCAATTAGGCTATGCACTGGTCCATGCTCCCAGGGTACAGGACTTGGTGGAGACCCTCTACTGTGAGAACAAGATTAGTCTGGCAACTGTTAGGCAGGCTGCCTGGGCCTGGGATCATGTTCAAACCAAGGGAGTCACCATTCTGGGGAAGTGCAATAATGTGGCATCAGCCCAATATCATGAGTGGTCCCGTGCCAGGGCCCAATTCTCTGGAATGCCTTTCACCGTAGAAGACATGCTTGAGTCATCTTCAGCACCACCCCCTGCCACCATCAGTTTGGAGGAGTTTGAAAGCTTGAAGGAAAGAAATGAGAGGTTAACCCAGGCCTTGCAGAAGACCCTCCGGGAGAGGAGTGAAGGTGTGAGGGAGATTGAGAGATTGGAGAAGTTGAGAGTGGAGCACTTGACCAAGATTGAGAAGTCTGGAGAGTATATCAACAAGTCTAAGGCTGGTGAGCAGATTCTGAAGAATGCTTGTAAAGAAGCCCAGTTTCAGAGAGCAAGAACAGACTTGTATTTGAAAGAGAGTCAGGCCAGGTGGGTCCGGATCACTGAGGCCCGTACTCTAGAAGACAAGAGAGTTCAAGACAAGATGGAGCAGATGGAAAAAGCCCTGGCAGCAGCCCAGAAGGAAATATCAGAGCTAGAAATCAGAGCTGGAGTAAAGAGGTCTAAGGACCAAAGTCAGAACAAGAAGTTGACTGCAGCTGTTGCAACAAGAAACCTTCTCATCAGAAGTCTCACGGAGCGTCCGGCTGATCCTGTGACCGAAGCACTTCTTAAGGAAGTTCGTGAGGATGAGTTTGGCCTTGGAGTTTGATCATTTGCTTGTTGTTATTCTTATTCCATGTACTTTTGTTTTTTGTGATGTATTTTGACCCCTTTAAGGGCTTGTGTTGTAAAATGAACAAGTTATTTCATCTTATGTAATATATTTGTGTTGGGTTCCATCTGTGTTCACTTCAAAGAGCAACTTCAACAGCATCATCTTCAAGGGTCTGGAAGGGTCAAAACTGAAGACCAAACCGGATACCTTGAGAGCAAATAAGCATAACTGCATTGCATACTAACCCTTTTGTTTGTTTTGTAGGTTTTTGTTTTATTGTTATTAACCTCTGTTGTGATATTCAGGCAGTATTGCTCGCCGCCGGGTGTTTCCCCTCAGCAGGCCACACAGGTACCCGACTAGAAACAACCTTCCGGGAATTCAAATGGATCAGGTACAGCAAGATCTTGCTGATGTTAGAAATCAATTGGCCAATGAAAGATTGGAGATGAGAACACAGATGACGCAGTTCATGGAAGTTATGAACAACATGGCTCAGAGCCAGGAGAGACTGAGGGCCATGGTGGAGAGGCAAAATCAAGAGGAGCCTCATGTAGGAACTGCAGGCACAAGCAACAATGAAAGGGTGAAACCCCATGTTAATCCCCCTGTGTTTGGCCCACATTTGCATCCTGAGATCAACATTCCTGCAAATGTTCAGGGCACTGCCACTGCAGCCAGGGTACTTCAAGAGGATCCTCAGGAGGACCAATTTACAGTAATGGGTGCTGGAGAGGAAGCTTATGACAGGCGATTGGATGAGATAGCTGAGAAGTTGAGGTCTTTAGAATCTCAAAATTCTTTGGGTTTCGACGTCATGGACATGGGTTTGGTAGACGGGGTCAGGATCCCCCATAAGTTCAAGCCTCCTTGTTTCGAAAAGTATAATGGGACTTCGTGCCCCCGGACTCATCTACAATCATTTCTGGGAAGGCTGAAGGCCTATACAATGGATGAGAAGCTCTGGATGTTCTACTTCGAAGACAGCTTGACTGGAGCATCAAGGGAATGGTATTCCCATTTGACAAGGGCAACTGTAAGATGCTGGAAGGACCTGGCAGAGGCCTTCATCAGACAGTATCAATACAACTTAGATATGGCACCCAATAGGACTCTCCTAATGGGAATGTCACAGTCTTCAAGGGAAAGTTTCCGTGAATATGCCCAGAGATGGAGGCAATTGGCTGCTGCTGTTCAACCCCCTATGTCTGAAAGAGAAATGGCAGACATGTTTATGAACACTCTCCAGGGAACGTATATTGACAGGTTGGCTGCTTTCTCTTCCACTAGCTTCGCAGACGTTGTCATAGCTGGGGAGAGAATTGAAAGCCTGTTAAAAATGGGTAAGATATCTGATAATGGTGCAAGCTCGTCCAGTGGTACAAGAAAGCCTTTTGCAGGCCCGAGAAGAACTGGCGAGACCAATGCCATTCACACCAACAGGGGTAGGCCCCAATATGCTCAAAGATCAATAGCAGCAGTCACCATCCCTGCTCCAGCTCATCCTCTACCAGTCTATCAACCTCCTCAGCAAAACTTCCATCAACAACCTCAGTATCATCAGCAGAATCAATATCCTCCAAGAAACAACTACAACAACAATAACAACAATCAACAGAGGCCATTCCAGCAGAGGCCCTCTCAAGCTAACAGAGTGATCGACCCGATCCCAATGCCGTATGCTGCCTTGCTGCCACAACTTCTGAAACTCAACCTAGTTGAGCTAAGAACGTTGGCACCTCCGGATCCCAACAGTCTACCAAGAAACTACGACTCCAATGCTAGGTGTGCTTTTCATTCCAACGCACCTGGTCACAGTACAGAAAAATGCAGAGCTCTGCATATGAAGGTACAAGATTTGGTAGACTCCAAGGCTCTGAATTTTGCACCTCCGCCCAATGTCAATAAAAACCCAATGCCAAACCATGGTGGTCCTCGAATTAATGCTATTGAAGAAGACCAACCGTCTTATTTAATAACCAGTGTGGATCAGATCAGGACACCATTGGTGGAAATCAAAGCTCAACTCCGTGAAAATCAAATATTTCCGGGGTGTGAACTGGGGTGCCCCTACTGCAATATTTCATGGAATGGGTGTGAAGACTTGAGGAATGGCATTGACAACCTTATTAAGAGTGGCCTCTTACAGATTACTACATCATTTCCGACAAATCCGACAACTTCATCAACAACGGTTCCAGAACCTCCTACAACTGCAGCAACTATTGTTCCCGACAATTCACAGCAACATCAGCAAGTACTTCATCTGTCCTCCCAAATGATCAGTTTTCAACAGTTCCTCCTACAACACCAGCAATCAATCATGAAGATGTCTCCACTGTTACCATATTCTACGATCCAGAAAATAACTCCGCCTACCACTCAGAAGGTGCTGCTCCCACTAGAGCACCAGTTACAATCTTTTATGATCCACAAACAATTGCAGTCCCTTCAGCAGCATCAATCAGTCCAGTTACCGTCACAGTACCTGGACCTGTACCATATGAAAGCAATAGGGCCATCCCTTGGCACTATGGCTCTGACGTGTACTGTGAAGGGAAAAGAATCACTCTAGAAACATCAACACCTGCACCCCAGGTAGATAATGTGGGGGGAGGCGGAGGCTTCACCCGAAGCGGACGTCTCTTCGCTTCACAAGTCCAAAGACCTACTGCCGAAGCAGAAGCTGCTGGCAAGGCAAAAGGAAAAGGCCCGGTGCAGGAAGATCCAGCTGCCAAAGAAGCCCTGAAGACTCCATTTGATCAGGAAGTTGATGAGTTTATGCGAATCATCAAAAAGAGTGATTATAAAATTGTGGATCAACTTCATCAGACGCCATCCAAAATCTCCATCCTCTCTCTGCTTATGTGCTCCGAAGCCCATCGGAATGCACTACTTAAAGTTTTGCACGCAGCTTACGTGCCTGAGGAGATTACTGTCAACCAATTGGAAACCGTGGTTGGAAACGTTACTGCTAGCAATGGGCTAGGGTTTACCAATTCTGACCTGACAGTGGATGGCCGCAATCACAACAAAGCCTTGCACATAACCATGGAATGCAAAGGAGCTGTCCTTTCTCATGTGCTGGTGGACACAGGTTCTTCCCTGAATGTCTTACCAAAGAAGGCTCTGGTGAAGCTTGAATATGATGGATTGGCATTGAGACCCAGCAACCTGGTGGTACGAGCCTTTGATGGTTCGAAGAGATCGGTTCTGGGAGAGATTGAGCTGCCTGTGACAATTGGCCCACAGACTTTTAAAACTATCTTTTATGTGATGGACATTCAGCCCGCCTACAGCTGTTTGTTGGGTAGACCCTGGATTCACGCCGCCGGCGCAATAACGTCTACCCTTCACCAAAAGTTAAAATATGAGTGGGAAGGCCAAGTTGTCACAATCTGTGGGGAGGAGGATATATTTGTTAGCCATCTGGCTACTTACAAGTATATTGAAATGGATGGAGAGATCCATGAGACAATGAGCCAAGGATTTGAAGCCTTGAATGTCAATGAAGCATCTGCTGTATCAGGGATCTCCATGTCGTCTTACCAACAAGCCCGAAAGGTTGTTGAGGAAGGAACTGCCCTAGGCTGGGGCAAAGTTTTAGCTGTGGAGGAGAAGAAGGACAAATTTGGGTTGGGTTACAGACCAACTCAACATCAAGCAAAGGCTGCTGGAGAGCCTGGTTTTGTCAGTGGGGGGATGCTTACCCCCGATGCTATCAACTGTCTGGAAGACGAGCTGGAAGAGGAGCGCAATCTGGAGAATTGGATTCGTCCGAAGATCCCGGGGAGCAGTGTCTCGAACTGGTCTTCCCAGGAAATTATAAGGGTTACTCGATCAGAGTAATTATTATTTCCTGTGTTTTTATTAGCATGCATCAAAGTCTTGCATCTTGCCCAAGATGACAAGACTCATTTTGTAATCAGGGCCATCTGTACTTTTGTGCAAACAAGATTAAATTAATGAAATATCAGACAATCTTTTTGCAAACGAGTCTTTTCTTTTTCTGTTCACTGTTTTTCCATTTCTCTTTTTGTACAAAAATAAATGGCAGTGTTTTTCAAAATGACAACTTCATTTCACTTTTCTAAATAAGACTAAAATCAGATCACTAAAATGAACCAATTAAACCCTTGCAGAGAGTGCCATCCTGACAGCACCGACAACAGCACGGCTATGACCTCGTATGACTTTGACAATCCGATCAATCAAGCTGATGAAGGGGTTGAAGAAGAATATGAGCTTCCTGAAGAGCTAGCCAGGTTGTTAAGACAAGAGGAAAAGGTCATTACCCCTCACCAGGAGGAGGTTGAAGTGATTAATCTTGGTACAGAGGAAAACGTGAAAGAAGTCAAGATCGGGGCCTGCCTGCAAGACTCAGTGAAGAGACAACTGATAGATCTGCTTCAAGAGTATGTTGATGTGTTTGCTTGGTCGTACCAAGATATGCCAGGGTTGGATACCGATATCGTTGTGCACAAGCTGCCTTTGAGGGAAGAATGCCCACCGGTCAAACAGAAGCTGCGCCGAACTCGCCCAGACATGGCAATGAAGATCAAAGAGGAGGTACAAAAGCAATGGGACGCCGGGTTCCTTGCTGTAACTAGCTATCCGCCGTGGGTTGCTAACATAGTACCTGTGCCTAAGAAGGACGGCAAAGTAAGAATGTGTGTTGACTACCGGGATCTGAACAGAGCTAGCCCGAAAGATGATTTCCCATTACCTCACATTGATGTATTGGTAGATAATACGGCTCAGTTCTCGGTATTCTCTTTCATGGATGGATTTTCAGGATACAACCAGATCAAGATGTCACCTGAAGACATGGAAAAGACAACATTCATCACACCCTGGGGCACGTTCTGCTACAAGGTAATGCCATTTGGGCTCAAGAACGCCGGTGCAACATATCAACGGGCTATGGTAACGTTATTCCACGATATGATCCACAAGGAAATAGAATGCTATGTGGATGACATGATTGCCAAGTCCCTTACAGAGGAAGACCACCTGGTGAATCTACTGAAGTTGTTCAAGCGTCTAAGGAAGTATCAACTGAAGTTGAACCCCAACAAATGCACATTCGGGGTGAGATCCGGTAAGCTGCTAGGATTTATTGTAAGCGAGAAAGGGATTGAAGTTGACCCTGATAAAGTCAAAGCCATCCAAGAGATGCCTGCACCGAAAACTGAGAAAGAAGTTCGAGGGTTCTTAGGTAGATTGAACTACATTTCGAGGTTCATATCTCACCTTACAGCGACCTGTGAACCCTTGTTCAAGCTGCTAAGAAAAGAACAAACGGTCAGGTGGAACGAAGATTGCCAGAAGGCTTTTGACAAAATCAAAGAGTATCTGCAAGAACCTCCAATCCTCATGCCGCCAGTTGAAGGAAGACCCCTGATTATGTACTTGACTGTATTAGAAGAGTCAATGGGGTGTGTGCTGGGCCAGCATGACGAGTCTGGTCGAAAAGAGTATGCAATATACTACCTAAGCAAAAAGTTTACCGACTGTGAACAACGCTATTCACTGCTCGAGAAAACTTGCTGTGCTTTAGCGTGGGCTGCTCGCCGACTAAGGCAGTATATGTTAACCCACACTACCTTGTTAATCTCAAAAATGGACCCAGTCAAGTACATATTTGAGAAGCCAGCTCTTACCGGACGGGTTGCAAGATGGCAGATGATTCTCACAGAATACGACATACAGTACACTTCTCAGAAAGCCATCAAAGGCAGTGTACTATCTGAATATCTTGCTGAGCAACCCATTGATGATTACCAGCCAATGAGGTTTGACTTCCCCGATGAAGACATCATGTTCATTAAAGCAAAAGACCACGAAGAGCCTATTCACACTGAAGGGCCTGACCCGAAAGAAGAATGGATCATGATGTTTGACGGGGTTGTTAACATGAATGGCCGTGGTGTTGGTGCAGTACTTAATACACCAAAAGGAGTTCATATGCCTTTCTCGGCGAAACTCACTTTCAACTGCACTAACAACGAAGCTGAATACGAAGCTTGCATTATGGGTCTTGAGGAAGCCATTGACCTCAGGATCAAAACATTGACCGTATTCGGAGATTCAGCTTTGGTAATCAATCAGACCAACGGAAAATGGTACACACACCAAGACCATCTGATACCTTACAGGGATTATACAAGGAGGTTACTGACTTTCTTCACAACAGTCAAACTTGAGTATATCCCTCGGGACGAGAATCAGTTTGCGGATGCCTTGGCTACCATTTCATCCATGATCAAAGTTCAAGCTGCTAACTTTGTACCTCAGATTTCAGTGTCCAGACTGGACAGACCAGCATATGTATTTGCAGCAGATGTTGTCAGGGATGACAAGCCTTGGTTCCACGACATTAAGTGCTTCTTGGAGGATCAAACATACCCACCCGGGGCATCTTCCAATGATAAGAAGACTTTAAGAAGGCTTGCTGGAAGTTTCTTTCTGAACACTGATGGATCTTTATACAAAAGGAACTTTGACATGGTACTCCTCAGATGTGTTGACAAGACGGAAGCAGATTTGCTGATGCATGAAGTGCATGAAGGCTCTTTTGGTACCCATGCTGGAGGACATGCAATGGCTAAGAAGTTGTTAAGATCAGGCTATTACTGGATCACAATGGATGCAGACTGTTGTGCCTATGCCAGGAAATGCCACAAATGCCAGATATATGCAGACAAAGTGCATGTACCTCCGAATCCTCTGAACATAATGTCTTCACCATGGCCCTTTGCCATGTGGGGCATTGACATGATTGGCAAGATTGAGCCAACTGCTTCAAACAGCCACAGATTCATCCTGGTCGCCATCGACTATTTTACAAAGTGGGTTGAAGCAGCCTCATATGCAAATGTCACCAGGCAAGTGGTAGCCCGATTCCTGAAAAGAGATATCATCTGTCGGTATGGAGTGCTCGAGCGAATCATTACTGATAATGGTTCCAATCTAAACAACAAAATGATGGCTGAATTATGCCGGGACTTCAAGATCCAACATCACAATTCTTCTCCTTACAGACCAAAGATGAATGGTGCTGTTGAGGCGGCAAATAAGAATATCAAGAAGATTGTGCAAAAGATGGTAATCACCTACAAAGACTGGCACGAAATGCTACCATTTGCCTTGCATGGGTACCGCACATCAATCAGGACGTCCACTGGGGCAACACCGTATCAACTTGTATATGGTATGGAGGCAGTCCTACCTGTTGAAGTTGAATTACCCTCGCTACGGGTATTAATGGATGTTAAACTGAGCGAAGCAGAATGGGTTAGGACCCGATACGAACAACTGAGTCTGATCGAAGAGAAGAGATTGGCTGCAATCTGTCATGGGCAGCTATATCAGAAGAGAATGAAGAAAGCCTTCGATCAGAAAGTCAGGCATCGAGAGTACCAAGTGGGAGATCTTGTGCTGAAAAGAATCCTCCCTCCTCATACAGACCACAGGGGCAAATGGACTCCAAATTATGAAGGACCATTCGTGGTGAAGAAAGTTTTCTCTGGTGGAGCACTGATGCTCAGCACCATGGATGGTGAAGATTTCCCATCCCCTGTGAATTCAGATGCAGTTAAAAAATACTTCGCATAAAATGACCCGCTGGACATAAAAACAGAATGTAAGTCCAGGCAAAAATAGGGCATCCCGGCGAGTCAAAAACAGAATAAAAGACTCGGGCAAAAATAAGGGAAAATAAAGAAAAAATGTACACCCGCTGAGTTGAAAAGCCGCATTGGACAGCTCAGGCAAAAATGGGTATCCCGATGGATTGAAAACCCGAAAGGGCGATCCATGCAAAATAAGGGAATAAGCGAACAACTGCATTCTGAATTCGTCTGTATTGTCAGCAACTTGGTTAAAACTCGGAAGGATCAAGCTCCGATCAGAATCAACTTTCTCCAGAAAGCAAGACGAGAAGAACGTCATTGTCATACGAGTCATAGCAGGAGAGGAAGCTCCTCAAAGCGTCATCAACACTGCCAGCACTTTGTTTCTCAATTTGTAACAATCTCCTCATTTCAGGAGATATGTTTCTTTGACTGTATCTTGCCAATTCAGGGCACATGAATTAATAAAATCAGATTTTTCAGTCTTGTTTCGTTTTTACATTTATGTTTTGCAAAGAATTGTCTGATATCTCTAAAAACACAATTGCATAAGTACAGGTGCCTTTCTCTAAAAATGAAAGCACATGCTTACAGGGAATATACTTACTCTCGAAAGTACCTAACTCCTATGACGGAATCCAGTAAGGGATACCTCGGGACCTTTTGTACGTTTCCTTATCTTTGCAGGATTGCAGGTATCCAGAACGCGACTTGGGGCATGCAAGGTATATCTCAGCAAGCTGGCAAATCAACAAAAGATATCAGCATCCGAAATGCTCTATCCCCAGCTGAGTTACTTCCCATTGCTCTCCCCAGCCAAGTTGTTTCTCATTACTCTCCCCAGCTGAGTTACCAACAGCATTCCCCAGCTGTAATACCAACTGTCCTTCCTCAGCAAGGCGCAAGAATCAGGGAATCATCTCCCCACAGAATCCTCAGCCTCTATTCGGAAGAGCAACACATGAAGAAGTCACAACAGAGTACAGAAAGCTTCTACAAACCCCAGCTGGGTCCCATTATAAGGATATGTCAATCAGTGACCTATGTCCCCAAGCAGATACATCATTAGATCTACCAATGATCTCATCCCCAGCTGGGATGTTCACTTCAAGCAGATCAACCAGAGATCTTTGCAGCAACGGGATCAGAATCCCGGTTTGATGCCTTTGCATAATCATGACATTTGCATCATATTATCCCCCAGAGCGTAGCATTCCGTCTAATACGGAGCATTACGGCAAAAATCGAATACATAGCATAATCATAAGTCATGTTGTGAATTGAACACTTGTAAATAATGACAATCAGTCAGCATACAGAATATATACAGAAAAATCCCCCACCAGGGTCCCAGCAAAAGCAGTTGCCTCACAAATTACAAACACCAGTATATATTCCTTTTTGACACCCGTCCGTGTCATCAATCCCCAGTAAAGTCGCCTGAATACCTTTACAAACAAGACCACCCGTATTACAGATACTTCTTGACACCCGTTCGTGTCATACCCCAGCAGAAAGCCAAAGACATCCTCTTTGCACTCACATATGCTTACGTACACTTTCTTGACACCCGCCCGTGTCATATCCCCGGCGCAGTCGCCTACACTTGTTGATATTACTATACTTTTCTTTTTCTTACACTCGTCCGTGTCACTTTTCCCAGCAGATAAACACTCATCTATACAAATACAATACTCACTACTCATTGGTACACCTACACAGATACTCGTCCGTACCTTGTATACATCAACACTTATATCCCCACAGATTCGACAGTGGTCCTTGTTCTTTGTTAACCAGTTGGTACTCGTCCGTACCATCATCTCAGAACATTGCGTCTAGTGTTTGCTTCTACATGATACTCGTCCGTATCATAGTCTTAAGGATGCTCGTCCGCATCTTTAATCCATACACCGTGTCAAACACTTGTGTCTTCTTGAATATAGATACTCGCCTGTGTCTATTATTCCCCGAAAGAGTCCCTTCAGATGCAACACTCGTCCGTGTTCTTTGTTAACCAGTTGATGCTCGTCCGTATCATCATCTCTGAACATGTGTCAGTTTGTTTCTACATGATACTCGTCTGTATCATAATCTTAAGGATGCTCGTCCGCATCTTTAATCTATACGCGATACCCAAACACTTACACCTTTTGTTTCTTGGATGTAAACGCTCGTCCGTGTTTACCACATCCCCAGTAGATCACCAACAGATCATTTCTTTTTATCTAACACTCGTCCTGTGTTATGATAACCTTGAGAGCAGCCGTCCCCTGCTGAGTGGTCGTCCTCCACTTCTTGATGGTCGTCCTCCATCATGCTCATCCGATGGCCGTCCCCATCGTCGATATTTAGCAGCCGTCCCCTGCTAGGTGGTCGTCCTCCACCTTTTGATGATCGTCCTTCATCAACTTTATCCAATGGCCGTCCCCATTGTTGATTGTGTTTATCTGACACTCGTCCTGTGTTATGATAAATCTTGAGAGCAGCCGTCCCCTGCTGAGTGGTCGTCCTCCACTTCTTGATGGTCGTCCTCCATCATGCTCGTCCGATGGCCGTCCCCATCGTTGACCTTTTCTATCCGGCATTCGTCCTATGTCGTGATATTTTCGGCAGCCGTACCCTGCCAGGTGGTCGTCCTCCACCTTTGATGGCCGTCCCCATCATATTTCTTTTATTCCCAACAGAGCAGCCGTCCCCTGCTAGGTGATCGTCCTTCACCTTTGATGGCCGTACCCCATCATCTGTTTATTTCATTTATTCTTTAACCCGATGGCCGTCCCCGTCGTGGTCCCTTTTCCTTTTTAGCCCGATGGCCGTCCCCATCGTTGGTTACTTTGCTTTATGAACTTGATGGCCGTCCCCGTCATGTTTCATTAATCCCCAGAGAATTTTACAGCTTTATTTTGATGGCCGTCCCCATCATAATTTTATTTTTCCCAGCTAGTCGGCCGTCCCCGTCTTAGCTTTACCTTCTATCCCCAGCATGTCGGCCGTCCCCGTCATCGCTTTACTTCACACACTTTTCCCAGCATGTCGGCCGTCCCCTTCATTGCTGTTTACCCAGCAGTCGTCCTCTGCTCGACGGTCGTCCTCCGTCGCCCACACTTTACAATATACTTTCTTTTACAATCTATATCCCTTTTCTTCTTCATTCTGTGAGTGCAAATTTTGGACTGTCTTTGTTATTCAACCACAAGTTATCTTGTTTGCCTGTTAAGCCGTCGCTTACAACCTGCACAGCTAACTCATGTTTGAATAGGGGCAGCTGTAAACACCCCAAATTTGCCCTCACCCATTCACACCATGGCTTGTGATCATCTCATATGCATAAACACAAACACATCACCTCACATCTCATTTTTGATTCACTGCATAGTTTCTAAGGCATCTGCACCTAGGGTTTGTAATCTGAGTAATCCCAAAGCATCTTGAGGCCATTCCAAAGGCCACCAACCATTTCAAAGTGGTCCATGTGTGTTCTTATATCTTATTCCATCTCCTCAAAGTCAAAAATGCAGAGGAATCACAAGAACTAGGGTTTGGTTGGATGCAGAGCCAGGATGAACTGCACAGTTGACTGAAAATTAGGGTTTTGGTTTCAGAGGCCATAACTCCAAATTTTTTGGTCATTCTTGTTTCCATTGGTCTCTATATGGTATAGGGAGTATGCATATCAATTTTCATGAAGAAATTCCATGGGGAAGTCATCTGATCAAGAGTTGACTTTTCAGACAAGTCAGTGCAAAATCAGGGCATCTGAGGCCCCCAATGACCCAACCAAGGGTTGATCTTCATCATTTTGAGTGTATATGATCTTTATTTGATCATGGAAGAAGGTTGAAGTTCATAAAAATCAAGAATTTAGGGTTTTTGCAAAAGTTGACTTTTTGAGGCATAGTTGACTTTTCAAGAATGCATCATTTTAGGTCATTTTTCAAGCCTTGATTCATGATTCAAAAAGGCTTCAAATGGAAAAACTTTGGTCATGAAAGTTGTAGATCTCATCTTCCCCTTTTCAAAAAGTACAAGAACATGATCAAACTCTTCTTGGATCAAAAGTTATGGCAATGCAAAGTTGGCAAAAATCATTGTTTTTTTTAAGGCATGCTTCAAAAGGAAATTTTGCAATGTCTTGAACCAATGCATTATGCAGCCTCCAATTCATGTCAAACCATTATGTAAACATTCTCTAAGTCACAAAAATCGGAATTGGATCAAGTTTGCCCATGGTTTGGTTGGTGTAATGAGAGATTTTCATGAAAAGTACATAAAGCTAACCAAGTTGCAAAACACTCATGATCTTTTCACCAACTTGCTGCATTGATCCTTGAACCAAGCCTAGCCTTTCCCCTCAGCATGCTGCGCAGCCCATGCCTTGTACCAAGCCTAGATCATGAGCCATGCTTGCCTTACACAAAATGTGACTTTTTGCAAAAGCAAACTTACCAATCACTATAGGCCAGGTCACATCATCTGACCTATAGGATTAAAATATGTTATCAATTTGCAAGCTAGCCATAACAAGAAACAAGGTTGAAACCAACTCATTCTACACATTCACAAAATCCCTTCACATTGCAAAAGCATTCGATTTTCTCTACACAGCCTAAAAACACTCAAACTTTCTTCATCATCTAACTCAACACACTTCATAGACCACAAAGTACCAAGAGTCCAAGCCTGAAACAGCAAGAACACTCCATAACCATTTCACACCCCAAGCTGCATTTCTCTTCGAAACTCTCACCACAGCTTGCCAACACACAAACCAACACCACAGATCTTCTCTACACATCATCTGGACCTCAAACAACCCATCACCATGACCTGAAAGTGCCAGAATCTCCATTGCCATTTTTGACTGAACTGAAGCAGAAGCTTTCGAAACTCATCATCAAGCCAACTTAAACTCCATTTGAGCATTCAAACATCATCTGGGGACCAAGTGGAGCAGTTTGCACAAGGAGAGGTGGCCAGAAAGTTCTCAGGTTGAAAGCTCCAAATCTCAGGTAGCTCGAAAATAATTTTTCCAGAAATCATTTCTCTTGTTACAAACTTGTTCTACATGTCTTGCTGATCATCCTGATGCTTTTTGTTTTTGAAATGGTTGTGATTTGAGCATTTAATTTGTCTCTGAAGCTTGCGTGACCTAGAAATTGTTTGCTTCGATTCAGTTGATTTAGGAAATATAAATGTGTTTTGGGAGGGGGGTTTGATTCGTGAGGATGTTAGAAACATTTCCCAATTCATAGATTTTGTTTTAGTTACGTTTTGAGAGGTTTTGAGTTTTCTCAGGTGAGAGCTGGCCGGAGAAGAAGACCGGAAGTCTTCTCCGGCCACCTGAGTGTGATTAGGGCTTAATCCAGTCATTAATGTCAGTTTGAATTTAGGCCATAGGATGCGTTGACTCCCTTGACTTCGCGCGCAGATAGAAGGCCAGGATCACTTTGATTAGCCCTAATCCACGTGTTAGGGTTAATTAATCATAATTTATTTAATTAAATCAGAAGCTGTGTGGACCCTTGGATCTGGCGCATGGTCAATCCATTTAAACCCAGGATCAATCTCATCCGTCCTTTTGTTTGACTTTTATTTTTATTCATTTTAATTCATTTTCTTTTCATTAAACTTGCATATTTATTTAAAAATAGCAAAAATATCTTAAAAATTATGAAACTTTTTCTTTAAAGTTTTATTAATTTTTAAGACCCAAAAACATTTTTATTTTATTTTTATCATTTAAAAAAGTATTTTTAAATATTTAAAAGATTATTTTTAATTGATTAATGGGAATTAATTGATTAAAAATACTTTTAGGTATTTAAAAATTACAAAAAAATTCATGGAATGTTCTAAGACATTTAGAAACATTGTCCAACCTTCAAACCAAATTTCTTTTTTGATCTTGATGCATTTTAAGAATTTTTCATTGAATTAAATCATTTTTTATGCATTATTTTGATCATAAGTTCAAAAAAATCATTTCTGCCTATTGGAGAAGGTTGAGACATTGATTCTTCTTGCATTGTGTTGTGTTTGGCATGTATTTTCAAGGATAAAAAGGCCATGATTTGATCTTGCATTTTCTAATTGATTGGCATTTGTTTTGTTAAGAACCCTGAAAAACCCTAATAACTTGCAAAAATCATATCTTGAGTTTGGTTGAGAGTTGGGAGCTCCCCTTTGGGCAGTGGTTTATCATAGGTCTAGGGTTTCTTTGGGTACCATTTTCCATTTTTTATGTTAAGGTTTGGTTCTGTTTTGAGTTTTGGTTTGGTGTTTGATTCATAAACCCTAATTTGGGCTTCCATTTGCATCCTTCTTGCATTCTCTTGCATAACATGGCTTGTCTTTGCATTTTGTGCATTCTTATGATTCATTTGACATCTTAAGACATGTATGAAGCATCTTTGATCATTGCATCACATATTTGCTATGCCATTTGTCTTGTATGCTTCATAACATTTCATGCTTGTTCATGCTCCTTAGCTTGCATCATTTGCATCCATGACTTTGTATGAACATCTCCATGTCTTGCCTCATGTTTGCAGCACTTCATAACATCATAATCATCATCAACATGCTTCTGGTTTGGTCTAGCATCATACCATTTCATCTTCATCTTGTATTGCATTGCATTTCTTTCTAACATTTCAGGTGGTAAGTAAACTGGGGAAGTGAATTTGCCTTCACTTCTCATAACTTTTCCCTTCATCTCTCTTGCATCCATTGCTGCATTTTTATTTGTGTTTGAGTTTGAGCTTGCTCATTCTTGTTCCTCCCACTTTCTTTCTTCAAGTGACTTGACTTCTTGAGTGAAGCAAGTCACTTTGCTTCTCTTGATCTTGTTCATCTGCTTCCTGGTGGCTCCTCTGAAGATTGTTCTTGCAAACTTCACAAACCTTAGGAACAACCAAGCATGATAATGAATTAGGGTTTTGATTAGTCTCCCCTCATAGTTTTTACCTTTGTGTCTCTCTTTGAGTCTTCTCTTCTCATCTTATAATCAGAGACTAAACCCTAAAGGTTTTAAGACTTTGTGATTAAGCTTATGCCTGCATCCTTCTCTTAGGATGGAGTGTATAACTTTAATCCTAAGTGTTAAACCCTTAATGTGTTTAAATCCTTTAATCAATTCACTCAATAAGTATCAAGACATCACACTTGTAACTTGGGCCTTGCATTAGGGTTCTAATTCTTCCTTAATTGGTTAAGAAGGACTAACCCTAGTGTTAATGGACAAGTCCCCCTCAAGTTGTCTTACAAATCATAAAAAACACTTCATCATCATATCACTAAATAAAATCCACTTAATCAAAGGCTTGTTTTGTCATGAGTTTAATCCCTAATCATGGATTAAGTTGAGGAGTTTTCCTCAGCTTAAGCATTCTCATCTATTATCCTTCTATTAGGATGGTGTAATGAGTCTGTTTAATCCCTGATTATGGCTTAACCTCATTACTCAACACTAAACAAAAACCACAAAAACATCTAAATAATCACAAGTAGGTTAATGATCTTAATCCTACACCAAAGGTGATTAAGTGTGAGAATCTGACTTCACACTTAAGGTATTCTCATTACCCCTAATCAGAGGGAAGATGTGATTGAGTTTACTAAATCCACTGGTTTAGACTTAAGCTCATTAACTTATGACAAACTTTCAAAAGCAATAAAAGACTGAAAACTCAAAAACAAACAATAATCGTCTCCTCCGGGATTCTTTTCTCATCTCATTCACTCACAAACGAGAACTTGCTTCTTCCGTCTAATGCAAGACAGTTTGCATCTGTGCCAGACAGATCATACACTTGAGCATTGACAAGTAGGCAGTTCACAAGTCAATTCATCTTTCAGTCTCTTTGGGTCGAACTACGGTGTTCTGACTTCCTCATTGCACGAGAGGATACGTAGGCATAACTTAACAGTTATCGAACAAAAGTCTCTGCATATTCCCCCTCCTTCTAGCATCATTCTTTAGCCTCATGATCTTGAGCATCTCACTCTGTTCTTACACTGACACTTTCATACTTCACATCATTATACACTTCACCTCTTTTACACTGACACCTGTACATATTGCTTTCCAGCTCTTTACACACAGATTGCACTGACACTACCCCTTTAAAACATCAATCTTTTAAGCGTGGATCCCGTCGAGTACGACGGACAATCTGGGTGCTAATACCTTCCCAGGTTGTAACCAACCCCCTTTCTCAGTCTCTTTGGTTCGCAAACCGTCTTATCCATCTTTTTCTAGGCCTATGCAGCATTGCCTTTCCTCCGGGATAAAAATGCCTAGCTGGCGACTCTATTCATTCTCCAGTGAGTTCACGGCTGTGTGTTCTCACTGTTCCCTTCGCCGACCGTTCGCGTCTGTACCCTTATCTGACCCTGTGTCACTTATCGGGAGCGACACCTTTGCCATGTGGGGCATTGACATGATTGGAAAGATTGAACCGACTGCTTCAAATGGTCAGAGATTCATCCTGGTAGCCATTGATTACTTCACCAAATGGGTTGAAGCAGCTTCGTATGGAAACGTCACCAGACAAGTGGTAGCCAGATTTCTGAAAAGAGACATCATCTGGAGATTTGGAGTTCCCGATTGAATCATTACTTACAATGGTTCCAATTAGAATAACAAAATGATGGCTGAGTTATGCCGGGACTTCAAAATTCCACTGAATGGATGTGAAATTGGAAGCTGTCCTACCGGTTGAAGTTGAGCTACCCTCCTTACGGGTAATGATGGATGTGAAATTGGATGAAGCAGAATGGATCCGGTCTCGGTACAATCAACTGAATCTGATTGAAGAGAAAAGATTAGCAGCCATCTATCATGGGCAGTTATATCAGAAGCGAATGAAGAAAGCCTTCGCTCACAAAGTCAGACCTCGGGAATACCAAGTGGGAGAACTTGTTCTGAAGAGAATCCTTTCTCCTCATACAGACCACAGGGGCAAGTGGACACCAAACTATGAAGGTCCCTACGTAATAACTAAAGTCTTCTTAGGTGGAGCACTGATGCTCGCAACCATGGATGATGAAGACTTCACGTCTCATGTGAATTCAGATGCTGTTAAAAAATACTTCGCATAAAATGACCCACTGGGCATAAAAATAGAATGTAAGTCCAGGAAAAAATAGGGCATCCCGGCGAGTCAAAAACAGAATAAAAGACTCGGGCAAAAATAAGGGAAAAAATGTACACCCGCTGAGTTTGAAATTCTGTGATCAGGTATGAGATGTCCTAAGAGATGTCCCAACACTTGATAGGACACTTGACAAATTTAACCAAAACTTAAATAGCAAGAAAAGTAAACAACACATAAGTTTGTTAACCCAGTTCAGTGTATAACCACACCTACATTTGGAGGCTACCAAGCCAGGAGGAAATCCACTATAAGTAATATTAATTCTAGACTTAAACCACCCTGTTTAATCTATCACTTAATAACTACCCAATGCAATTTCTACCTAAGACACACCTTAGATAAGAGTACCCTACTCACTCCCCCTCAATCACACAGTGATCAAGTTTACAAGTTTACTGAAATTGAAGACATCCTTCAAACAAAACAGCTTGATCTTACTTCACAGTTTCAATCAAGTCACAAATGCACTTTTGCTTAAAAGCTCATAAAGTGGTACAATAAAAACACCTGCTATTAAAAACACTAGACACCCTATTTGGTCTTCTGAAATTCGTACTCAATTCTATGAGTTTCTGTTTCTTAAATAGGTATCTGAATTTTGGGCTTTCTGTAGAATGATCTAGCCCTAATGCGCAGCAGCTTCCACCTTGAATTAGGGTTTGTTACCTCCTAGATTCTAGGTGCTTTTAGGTCTTCTGTTTTAAACTGAATCTTCAATATAAAACTCCCTACAGATGCGCCTTGTTCTGTTTTTATCCATCATTAATTAATTCCAGATAATTCTCCTTAAATATCTCTGATCAGTTAATCAATAATTAATTCTGGTAGCAGGTCTGAGATGTCTCAACATCTGTTGGGACATCCTGAAAAACTGAACTTAAGTTATTTACACAATGTCCCAACATCTGATGAGACATCCTGCAATAAGTTCATATACTCTGTTTGATAATGTCCCAACATCTGATAGGACATTCTGAACTGAATTCAACATTTCTTGTTGGTCAAAAATTCTGCCAATTCTTAAACATATACAAACTCCCCCTTTGGCTAATTTTTGGCTAACATCTTTTCTGGTTTTCAGAGTGCAGCAGAAGTTCTTTTTATCAGAGTATAGCATTACTTTTCTGTTGATTCTTATTTGAGATTACTCCCCCTAAAATATATATGTATCCAATCTTGTTGCAACAGAAAAAAACTTATTCAGTTCAGAAGCAAACAAACAGAATTTTTTCATTCATACTTAAACAGCAATTACAATTTGATGTTGTTCTCCCCATTGGTAGACACAAAATTTGGGGCCAAAGACACTATTCCAAATACATTGCTGTCATTACATTTGCCTCACATACATTGATCACTCAGATTCATCACTCTCAGTTTCTTCCTCCACTTCAGTTTCTTTATCAGCTTCACTTTCTTCATCAGCTTCACTGTCTTCATCAGATGCAGCCTTCTGATCTTCTTCACTCTCCAGTCTTTTAATGATTTCCTCAAGCTTCTGCTTTCTAGCTTCAAGCTCTTTGCAGGTGCTTTTGAGTTCAGCAATTAAAGCCTTCTTGGAGATTGGATTCTTAGCAATTGAAGGACCAGCAGATGTCCCAGAAGGTGCTTCAACATCTGTTGCATGATGACTGAGGAATAACTTGTAGTGAAAAGCCAAGGGGCTTTCTCTTTTGCAGGCTGTATCCTTGTCAGTGAGAATTCCAGGGTATTGATTGAGCACAATACCACACAGCAATGATGGAAAAGCTATTGGCAGCTTTGTAGCAGAAGAGCTTGCATGCTTCAAGGTTCGATCAAAAATGAAAGCTCCATAGTCCATCTTGGTTTGAGTTCCCACAGCATATATAAACCTGGATAGACCAGTGGAGATTGAAGAAGTGTGGTTGGTAGGCACCCAGTTAGCTGTACCAATCCTGTTTAGCATGGCATACTTTCTGGTAAGCATGCTCACTGAGAGCTTTCCCTTCACAGGCCATGCCTTGACCTGGTTTGCAGTGATCACTTTACAGACTTGATTATCTGTCTTACCTAGCTCATTTGGTCCATCTGTTTCTCTTCCTAGGTACTGATTTATGATTTGAGGAGAGAACTCAACACACTTACCTCTCACAAACACTTTTCTGAACTCAGATGACTTACCATTTGAGCAATCCTCCTGAAGATTCACAATGAACTCTTTGACAAGAAGTTCATAGCAGGGAGAGAGGTCTGAGACTGTTTTGAATAGTCCTGCAGCAGAGATGAGATCAATCAGTTCAGTGCACTCAAGTGCATTGCTGCTCAGTTCTCTTTCTAGGGCAACCCTTCTTTGGTACACATATTTCCATCTGTTAACACTAGAGACATGATGGAATGATATGTTGTCCAAGGGAGCTTCTGGAACAGCAGTTGAAGCTCTAGCTGGTGCTGGTCTCTTCTTGGGAGGAGATGTTGGGACATCTGATTCAACATCTGAGTCTGATGGTGTGACAGCTTTCCTTTTCTGAGTTTGGACTTTACACCATTGTTTTGATGGCCCAAAAGTGGCTTTAGCTTTGCCTTTCTTTGGAGAGGCTTTCTTCTTCTCAGGGATTGCTGCTTCAGCTTGCATCTTGCCTTTCCTGGACCTGAGCCTTTTGGCTATGCTGGGTTTAACAGATGCTATGATTTCTGCATCAGAGTCCTGCTCCAGGTTGACCATTGGAGGAGATTGAGCAGTCTCCTCTTCAGCTGTTTGATCAGCAGGGACTTGATCTTCATTTGAGGCTTTGATCTGATCCTCAGAGTTATCTTTATCACTTTCACTTGAGGCCTTTTTCTGGTCCTCAATCTGTTCAGTATCAGCATCAGATGAATTTTCTTTCTCATCTGCAGATGTTCCAACATCTATTGGGACATCTTGTTCTGCAGGAGTGTCATTTGCAGTTTGAGCTGGTTCTTCTTGAGGTGCAGGCATGGTGTTCAAAGGAACAGAGATCCCTCTCACCACTCTTTGTTCAAAAAGAACTTGGTTGATAATCTCCTTGATGGAATCATCAACATATTTTGAAGATTTTGGGGGCCTGTTAGCAGGAGAGGGAATGCCTTTTGCTTTGCTGCGTACTTGATCTTTAGCTCTCTTTGGAGTTCTTGCCTTTTTAGTGTGAGAAACGCTTCCCCTGAGTTCGTCCAATGGGGTTGATTGCATTGGTACTACAGAGATGGGAGTGGCATGAACTACGTCTTCCTTGTTGAGAACTTCCTCAGTTGTGTTAGGGTTTTGAGACATTGTTGAGGAAGATGGATGAACAACTTTAGGGTTTATGATTTCTGAAGGATAGCTAGTTAATGTGATTCGCTTGTGATAGTATGATGAGAATCTTGATAGCTGCTTATTTACTAAATAAGTAGCCGTTACAGTGCAAATGATTAGGAATGGAGTTCCCAAGGATCTTGTCCAGACTGGTTTTGCCATCTGGAACTTATGCCATACAATGTCATATGACATGTTGGCACATCTCATTAACTGCTAAATATCACATAAACAGATTCCAAGTTTGCCCCTTAAGTTCTCAAATTGTGTAGCATCCAATGCTTTGGTAAAGATATCAGCTAACTGCAGATTTGTAGCTACATGTTCCAATGAAATCACCTTTTCTTCTACAAGATCTCTGATGAAATGATGTCTGATATCAATATGCTTGGTCCTGCTATGTTGGATAGGATTCTTTGATATGTTGATTGCACTTAAGTTGTCACAGTACAATGTCATGACATCCTGTGGGACATTGTACTCAGTGAGCATTTGCTTCATCCAAACCAACTGAGAACAACTGCTTCCAGCTGCTATATATTCAGCTTCAGCTGTAGATAAGGATACACAATTCTGTTTCTTACTGAACCAAGAAATCAAATTGTTTCCTAGAAAGAAGCATCCTCCTGAAGTGCTTTTTCTGTCATCAGCACTTCCAGCCCAATCAGCATCACAGAAGCCAGTGAGAATTGGTTTGCAACCATGAAAGTACATTATGCCATAGTCACAAGTACCATTAACATATTTAAGAATTTTCTTGACTTGATTGAGATGACTGACTTTTGGATCAGCTTGATATCTTGCACAAACTCCTACTGCAAATGCAATGTCTGGTCTGCTAGCAGTCAAGTATAACAAGCTTCCAATCATGCTTTTGTATAAGCTTTGATCTACATTCTCACCCTTTTCATCTTTAGTCAGCTTTAAATGTGTGGGGGCAGGAGTTCTTTTATGAGAAGCATTTTCCATTCCAAATTTCTTGACTATGTTCTTGGAGTACTTACTTTGGGAAATGAACATTGAGTCTTCCATTTGCTTTATTTTCAGACCAAGAAAGTAGGTTAAACTCTCCTACTAGGCTCATTTCAAATTCAGATTCCATCTGCTTGACAAAATGTTTGACCATCCTGTCAGACATCCCACCAAAGACAATGTCATCAACATATATTTGAGCAATCATGACATTTCCTTCTTCATCTTTAACAAACAGGGTTTTATCAATCCCACCTTTTCTGTATCCTTGCTTGATAAGAAATGTGGTCAGTCTTTCATACCATGCCCTTGGAGCTTGCTTCAACCCATAAAGTGCCTTCTTTAGTTTGTATACATGATTTGGACAGCTTGGATCAACAAATCCTTTAGGCTGTTCTACATATACTTCTTCATTAAGGTAGCCATTTAAAAAGGCACTTTTCACATCCATTTGAAATAGCTTGAACTTCAAGATACAAGCAATTCCCAAAAGTAGTCTAATTGATTCAAGCCTTGCTACTGGTGCAAAGGTTTCATCAAAGTCTACTCCTTCAATTTGATTGTATCCTTGAGCTACAAGTCTAGCTTTGTTCTTTGTAACAACTCCTTGTTCATTTGACTTGTTCTTATACACCCATTTTGTACCAATCACATTTATGTCATCAGGTCTAGGAACAAGATTCCACACTTCATTTCTTGTGAATTGACCTAATTCCTCTTGCATAGCACAAATCCAGTATTCATCAATTAGAGCTTCCTTGATATTCTTAGGTTCTATTTTGGAAACAAAACAAGAACCTGAAATCACTTCTCTTGATCTAGTGCTCACTCCTCTGTTGGGATCACCAATTATCAGATCTTTGGGATGATCCTTCTGTATTCTGATGGAGGGAGGTTTGCTGGATACTTCTGTTCTTGTATCAGTTTGAGTGAAGTTATAATGATCATTCTTTTCTTCAGCTTCAATCTTGATATCAGCAGATGTTCCAACATCTTCTGGGACATCTGTAGGAGCATCATCAATTATCACATTTATGGATTCCATGATAACCTTGGTTCTAGAATTAAATACTCTATATGCTCTGCTGTTTATGGAGTATCCAAGGAAAATCCCTTCATCACTTTTAGGATCCATTTTTCTTCTTTGCTCCCTATCTGCCAGAATATAACAGATACTTCCAAAAACATGAAAGTACTTAACTGTGGGTTTTCTGCCCTTCCAGACTTCATATATTGTGGACAAAGTTCCTTTCCTTAAAGTAACTCTGTTATGGATGTAACAGGCAGTGTTCATAGCTTCAGCCCAAAAGTACAGAGGTAACTTTTTAGCATGGATCATAGCTCTTGCTGATTCTTGAATGGTTCTATTCTTCCTTTCAACAATCCCATTCTGTTGAGGAGTGATTGGAGAAGAATATTCATGGTTGATTCCTTCTGAAGAGCAGAAATCTAAGAACTTTTGGTTCTCAAATTCTTTTCCATGATCACTTCTTATTCTGATCACACAGCTGGATTTTTCCCTTTGCAATCTTTGACATAATTCTTTGAATACATCAAATACATCTGACTTTTCTTTGATGAAGTTTATCCATGTATATCTTGAAAAATCATCAACCACAACATAGGCATACCTCTTACCACCAAGACTTTCAACTTGCATAGGTCCCATAAGATCCATATGTAAAAGTTCCAAAACATTGGAAGTTGTCAGATGTTGGAGCTTTGGATGGGACATCTTGGTTTGTTTGCCTATTTGACATTCACCACATATTTTGCCATCATCAATCTTCAGTTTAGGAATACCTCTTACAGCATCCATGGATATTATCTTCTTTATGCCTCTGAAATGAAGATGACCTAGTCTTTGGTGCCATAGTTTCACTTCTTCTTCTTTAGCTAAAGAGCAAGTTGAAGTGAGACTGAGATTTTGGGATTCCCACATGTAACAGTTGTCTTTAGATCTGGCTCCTTTCATGACAACCTCTTGTTCTTTGTTAGTCACTATGCATTCAGATTTGGTAAAGTTTACACTGTATCCTTGATCACATAATTGACTTATGCTGATCAGGTTAGCAGTTAAACATTTAACTAACAGCACATCATCTAGTCTTGGAACATCTTGACAATCCAAGTTTCCAACTCCCTTGATTTCTCCTTTAGCTCCATCTCCAAAGGTCACATACCTGGATGAATGTGATTTTAAGTTTACTAGCATTTTCTTCAATCCAGTCATGTGTCTTGAACATCCACTGTCAAAGTACCAGTCTTCTTTAGCTGATACTCTCAGTGATGTATGTGCTATGTATGCAGTACTTTTCTTTGACCAGATGAGTTGAGATTTCTTTTGATGCCTCTGCCCTGTGTGATGTTTATCAGCTGAACTCCAAGCTTGATTATTGATCTTGTTCTTGTAGCTTTGATCAGCTTCAGTGCTAGCTTTTGGTTTCCATACCTTCTTGATGTTTTCTGTCTTCTGCTTAGGAGGTTGCTGATTTCTTTGATGTTTATGCATCACTTTCTTGGTAACTTCTATTTTCTGCTTGGAAGGTTGCTGATACATCTGATTTGGATATCCATGTAGCTTATAACAGTGAGGTTTGATATGTCCAAATCTTCCACAGTGATGGCATCTCCATCTTTGATACTTCTTCTTCATTTTGTTCTTTCCAGAATGTTGAGACATCTGTTGGAACATTATGTTTGTCTTTGTGTTCTGATGTTGAAGCATCTGTTGGGACATCTTGTTTGACTGTGTAGTTTTTGAAGTAGTTTTGCTAGAGCTGGCTTCATCTCTGTTATATCCCAGTCCACTTTTGTCCCCTGAATGTTTATTATTGCTAAGAATAACATCCAGTGTATTTGAGCTGCTGTTCAACATTCTAACAGATTTGGACATATGTTCCAACTTAGAGTTGATAAGAGTTACTTCACATTTCAAGGTATCAATGATTACTTGATCACTTGCTTTTTCATCTTCTAATACCTCATTCTGCTTCTTTAGCTTTATAACCTCACTGCATATTTCAGTGCTTCTCTTGTATAGATCTTTGAAAGCTTGCTCAAGATCTGCATAAGTAAGCTCTCCACAACTGGAATCACTATCATATTCACACAGTCCAGCTAAGGCAGTAATATGCTTAGCTGATTCTTCTTCTGAATCTCCTGAGTCTTCATCAGACCAGGTCACAGAGAGTCCTTTCTTTTGCCTCTTTAAGTAGGTAGGACATTCAATCTTGATGTGTCCATATCCTTCACATTCATGGCATTTGACTCCTTTATCTTGACTGGTCTTTTCAGCAGACTTTAACCTTCTATTAGCATCATAAGATCTCCTGTTCTCAGAGTTTGTGTTTCTTCCACTGGGTTTGGATTTGCCTTCCATTCCTCTGAGAATCTGTTTGAATTGTCTTCCAAGCATGGCAAGGTTTTCTGATAAGCTTTTATCATTTGCTGATTCATCATCTTCTTCTTCATCTGTATTTGAAACCAATGCTATGCTTTTGTTCTTTTTGACATTTGTGTCATTCATTCCCATCTCAAAAGTTTGAAGGGAACCAATGAGTTCTTCAACTTTCATGGAGCATATGTCTTGAGCTTCTTCTATTGCTGTGACTTTCATGTCAAATCTTTTTGGCAAAGATCTGAAAATCTTTCTTACAAGCTTTTCATCAGTCATCTTTTCTCCCAAAGCTCCAGAAGTATTGGCTATATCCAAGATGTTCATATAGAACTCATGAATTGATTCATCTTCCTTCATTCTCAAGTTTTCAAACTTGGTGGTGAGAAGTTGAAGTCTTGACATTTTTACTTTTGATGTTCCTTCATTAGTTGTTTTGAGAGTGTCCCAAACATCTTTGGCCAGTTCACAATGATGCACAAGTCTGAAAATGTTCCTATCAATGCCATTGAATAAAGCATTTAAGGCTTTTGAGTTGCCTAGTGCTGAATCTTCTTCCTCCTTACTCCATTCTTCTTCAGGTTTCAGCACTTTTGATCCATCTTTGGTGTCTTGGACAGGATGATCCCATCCAACATTGACTGCTCTCCATGCCCTGTTGTCAAGTGATCTTAAGAATGCAATCATTCTTGGCTTCCAGTAGTCATAATTAGATCCATCCAGTATAGGTGGTCTATTTACTGACCCTATATCTCTGTCCATGTTACAGAATTTGTATTCCCTAGATCTCACCCAGTATAAACAGGCAGGGTGCCTGCTCTGATGCCAATTGAAATTCTGTGATCAGGTATGAGATGTCCTAAGAGATGTCCCAACAATTGAAAGGACACTTGACAAATTTAACCAAAACTTAAATAGCAAGAAAAGTAAACAACACAGAAGTTTGTTAACCCAGTTCAGTGTATAACCACACCTACATCTGGAGGCTACCAAGCCAGGAGGAAATCCACTATAAGTAATATTAATTCTAGACTTAAACCACCCTGTTTAATCTATCACTTAATAACTACCCAATGCAATTTCTACCTAAGACACACCTTAGATAAGAGTACCCTACTCACTCCCCCTCAATCACACAGTGATCAAGTTTACAAGTTTACTGAAATTGAAGACATCCTTCAAACAAAACAGCTTGATCTTACTTCACAGTTTCAATCAAGTCACAAATGCACTTTTGCTTAAAAGCTCATAAAGTGGTACAATAAAAACACCTGCTATTAAAAACACTAGACACCCTATTTTGTCTTCTGAAATTCGTACTCAATTCTATGAGTTTCTGTTGCTTAAATAGGTATCTGAATTTTGGGCTTTCTGTAGAATGATCCAGCCCTAATGCGCAGCAGCTTCCACCTTGAATTAGGGTTTGTTACCTCCTAGATTCTAGGTGCTTTTAGGTCTTTTGTTTTAAACTGAATCTTCAATATAAAACTCCCTACAGATGCGCCTTGTTCTGTTTTTATCCATCATTAATTAATTCCAGATAATTCTCCTTAAATATCTCTGATCAGTTAATCAATAATTAATTCTGGTAGCAGGTCTGAGATGTCTCAACATCTGTTGGGACATCCTGAAAAACTGAACTTAAGTTATTTACACAATGTCCCAACATCTGATGAGACATCCTGCAATAAGTTCATATACTCTGTTTGATAATGTCCCAACATCTGATAGGACATTCTGAACTGAATTCAACATTTCTTGTTGGTCAAAAATTCTGCCAATTCTTAAACATCTACAGAGTTGAAAAGCCACATCGGACAGCTCAGGAAAAAATGTGTATCCCGGTGGATTGAAAACCCGAAAGGGGGATCCACGCAAAATCAGGGAATAAGCGAACAACTGCATTCTGAATTCATCTGTATCGCTCAAAATATGGCAAGCTCCGAAAGGACAAAGCGTCAGTCAGAATCAGCCTTCTTCAGAATGCGAGATAAGAAGAACGTCAAGGTCATACATGTCATAGCAAAGGAAGCTCACTGGAGCGTCATCTTCAACATTGCCAACACTTTTATTTTCTCAATTTACAGCAATCTCCTCATATCAGGGGATTTGCTTCTTTGACTATACTTGCCAATTCAGGGTGCACAAATTAATAAAATCAGTGTTTTCAGTCACACTTTATTTTGTACATTTTTGTTTCGTTTGAAAAATGTCCAATGTTCTTAATACAACACTTGCATAAAACATATGAGCCATTTTAATAAATTCTTGCAGGAAATATATTACTTTCAGGTAAATCTAACTCCTATGACAGAATCCGGGTAAGGATACCTCAGGATTCTTGTGCGTTTTCCTTTGTCTTAACAGGTTGCAGGTACTCAAGAAAGACAATCTTTCGCAACGTGGGGAATATCAAGCATTACATCCCTAGCCCACTACTTCCCAGAAGTTATATCCTCCCCGAGCGACACCTCTCGAGCAGTGCCTGACAGCTCTTCCACAACAAGGTGGTCAAGGAACTTTCCTTTCCCCACCAGAGATGACAAATTTCTCTCATCCTCGGCAGGGTTGTTGGAATTGATTCCCCACAAAGTTGCCTCCCAAGTAGAGAAATACCTGAAACATATCCCCAGTGGAGTTGCTAAAACTTCCTCATCCCCATTAAGAAGTTCTCCCTCCGGAAAAATTTATCAATGATCTATTTCCCCAAGCAGAGTTCTCCCTCCGGACAGATCTATCAATGATCTCTTCCCCCAGCTGGTTTATCCCTCCAAGCAGATCAGCCATAGATCTTTATCCCTGCATGATCCGAGTCTCAGATCGGGTTTTTCCTTTGCATAATCATAGCATTCGCATCATATTCACCGAAATAAGCGTAGCATTCCATCTAATACGGATCATTATGGCAAAAATCAAACATTTGCATGATCATAAGCCAGGTTTGAGCCAACCACCTACAAATACCATCAACACATCACCAGCAATATACAAAACTCATATTCCCCGCAGATAAAAGCCAAGGCATCCCCTTTGCACTCTCAAAAATGGATACTTGTTCATAACATGCTCTTCTCGACACTCGTTCGTGTCATTTTACCCCTGCAGGTCGCCAGAATACCTTTTGCACTCTCAAATACAAATATTTGTTCATAACTTGTACATATTCTTTTTGACACTCGTCCGTGTCATACTTCCCCAGCTAGTCAAACACTCGTCCGTGTCTTGCACATACTTCACCAGCAGATCAAAACTCGTACATATACAATCCTTTGATACTCGTCTGTATCTTGTATAAATCTCCTCCTCAGCAGATTCAACACTCTTCCGTGTTCCTTGCTTAACTGAATGATACTCGTCCGTATCATCACCCTTAAACATGTGTCAGCGTTTGCTTCTATCGATACTCGTCTGTATCATGGTCCTAAGGATAATCATACGCATCTTTAGTCTATACACACCGTCAAACACTTATATCTTTTAATTTTGAAAGCGTAAGCACTCGTCAGTGTTTACCATTCCCTAGTAAGTTGTCAACAAAACAATTTTCTCCTATCCGACATTCGTCCTATGTCGTGATGCTTTCGGCTGTCGTCCCCTGCCAGGTGATCATCTTTCACCTCTGGATGATCGTCCCTCATCCTTTCCCCAGTGGAATCTCCATTGTTGGAACCTTCTATCCGACATTTGTCCTATGTCGTGAGATTTTTAGCAGCCTTCCCCTTCTAGGTGATCGTCCTTCACCTTTGATGACCGTCCCTCATCATTTATCTGATGGGCGTCCCCATCGTTGATCTTGTTATACGACATTCATCCTATGTCGTGATAATCCCCGAGAGCAGTCGTACCCTACTAGGTAATCGTCATTCACCTCTTGATGATCGTCCTTCATCATGCTTATCCGATGGCCGTCCCCATCGTTGGCCTTTTCTATCCGACATTTGTCCTATGTCGTGATATTTTCATTAGCCGTCCCCTGCTAGGTGATTGTCCTGCACCTTTGATGATCGTCCCTCATCAATAACTCATTTATTCTTTAACCCGATGGTCGCCCCCGTCGTGGTCCTTTTTTCCTTTTCCTGGTGACCGTCCTTCATCAGTTTAGCCCGATGGCTGTCCCCATCGTTATTTACTTTACTTTTCAAGCCTGATGGTCATCCCCATCTATGCTTATCTAAATCCCCAGAGAGTTTTATTTTTGTACCCGATGGCCGTCCCCATCGCGGTTTCTTCATTTCCCCAGCTTGTTGGCCGTCCCCATCATTGCTTAACTTACCACTTTATCCCCAGCAGTCGTCCTCCATCGCTTTCATTTGATAATCATACTATACTATCTTTAAAAATTTATATCCCTTTTCTTCCTTCTCCCCAGCGAGTGCAAATTTCAGACTGTCTTTGGTATTCAACCACAAGTTATCTTGTTTGTCTGTTAAGTCAGGCGCTTACATCCTGCACAGCTAACCCATGCTTGAATAGGGGAAGCTGTAGACACCCCAAATTTTCCCTCACTTTTTCTCACACCATGGCTTGTGATCTTTCATTTTTTCCTTTACATAAGCATTACATCTCATATTGCATATTCATTTCATCTGCATATTTCATTTCATCTGCATCTAGGGTTTGTGATCTGAGCAATCCAAGAATCAATCTGAGCCATCCCAAAGTTCTTAAAGCTTTCCAAGAGGGTCCATGTGTGTTATATAATCATATTATGCTCCCCAAAGTTCATGAAAGTCAAGAGACCACAAAGAATGACAAAGGCATGGAAGCAGAGCTAGGGTTTTCCTGCACAGATGACCAAAATTAAGGTTTTGGTTTCAGAGGAATTAACTACAAATTTTTTGGTAATTCTTGTTTCTAATGTTCTTAATATGTTATAAGGATCATGTGTACCAAGTTTGATGAAGAAATTCATTATGGAAGTCATTTGATCATTGGGTAACTTCTTGAGCAAGTAAAGTCAAAATTAGGGCATCTGAGGCCCCCAAAAGGGGCACCAAAGGGTCATCATCATCATTTTGAGCCTCTATGATCTTTATTTGATCTTAGAAGGGGTTGAAAGTTCTCAAATTTTAATAATTTTGAGCCAATTGCAAACTTGCCATTTTTGGAAATGACTTGTAATGGAAACTTTACATTTTGGGAAAAAATTTTAACCTCCTCTTTCATGACCAAAAATGCTTCAAATGAAATATTCTTGGGCATGAAAGTTGTAGATTATGTCTTTCCCTTTTCAAAAAGTACAAGAACATGTCTTGATTCATCTTAGAACTCAAGATATGGCCTTTCAAAGTTGGCAAAAATCCTATAATTTTCAAGTTCATGCCAAAGAGGATTTTTTGCAAATTCAAGTTTCAAACCATTCCATGACCTCTAATCAACTTCTAAACAGCATACCAACATAATGCAACACATTTTGATCAAGATTGCACCAAAAATCACAAGTTTTCATGCCTTGCTTCTCAAGAAAGTTCAAAGAGGGAAAATTGCAAAATGCTATGAAATATGATTCTATGGTTCTCCTTGATGCATGCCTTTCATCCACTTGTGTCAGCTCATGAAATCTGATTCTATGGTTCTCCTTGATGCAAGCTGAGGCCAAACACCCCAAAAAAGCCAGCTCTGTCATGGCCCATGCCTAAGGTACAAGAACTTTTGAATTTTTCCAACTTGCCCATACCAATCAAGGTGAGCCACAACAACTCTTATCACCAATCAAGACTTCACATACATGCCTCATGGACCTCATTATATATCTTTTTGGAGCCTGAAACAAAACATAAATCAGAATGCACAAAATCCACCAAAAAAACATCATCTCTTCAAATTGCATAACACAACCTTAAAACTTCAAAACAAACTTCACCAATCATCTTCAAATCACTTATAGAACATAAACCACCCTCTGAAAAGCCCTAAAACACAGCCAAACCAAAATACGATTTCTAGTGCCGCAGAGTTGAATCTCCAAAACCAGCCATCACAAACTTCATTCTAGCCTTCCAGAAGCATAAGGGGATCAAGTGGGGGGATTTGCACCAAGAAAGAGTCCAGAAAGCTCAGGGAGTGAAAGCTTCATCTCAGGTAGCCCTTTAGAACTTTTTTCCAGAATCTTTATTTCATGTTATAGAAATGTTCCCCATGCTCTCATGATCACACTGCAGTTGTTGGTTTTGAAAATGATGAAGAAACAAGCATGAACCGTATCTCTGAAACTTTGACCTAATTTTTATTCTTCTTCGATTCTCTTTATTTATGCATGATTAATTGTTTTTGTTGCTGGATTTGAGTTTGTTGATGTTTAAAGATCAATTTTGGAGCTTGTGGTGAGTTTTTGTGGTGTTTTGAGAGATTCAAGGATGGGGTATGGACGGATAAGATGACCGGAGGTCTTCTCCGGCCACCTGAAAGTCTTTAGGGCAAATCTTTAATTAATTAGGTTAGTTTAAATTTTGGCAATTAGATTCAGCTTCCCGCGTGTGTGGACAGCCCAGATGCTTCATTAGTTTTAATCTTTTAATTAATTAATTTAATTAAGTTTAATTAAATTAAATTAATCAGAATGAATCTCATCCAACCATCTGCGTGCGCAGTCAACTTTAGTTTAAACTTGGACCATTGCATCAGATGACTTCTATTTAATTGCATTTTTATTTCATTTTTCTTTATTTATTTTGCATAATTTATTTAAAATAGTTAAAAACATCACAAAAATATAATCTTTTGCAATTTTTATCCAAATATTTTTCTCAACCCAAAAATGATTTTTTATTTTATTTTTTGCATTTAAAAAAGTATTTTTAAATATTTAAATGTTATTTTTAATTAATTAATGGATTTTAATTAATTAAAAATACATTTAGGTTTCTAAAAATCACCAAAAAAATCATGAACCATTCCAATACATTTAGAAACATTTTTAAACTCTTCATACAAATTTCTTTTTAGGTTTGATCATAATTTCACAATTTTCTTTGAATTAGGGTTCTATAAAATCACATTTTCTAACCTTAATTTGAAAAATTCATTTCTGCCTAACCATGAAGAGTTTGAACTTGATTCTTGTTGCATTGTTTAAAATATTGAATTTAGTTTCTAGGTTATTTTCCACATGAATTTATCTTGCATTTTCAATTTGATTTTCATTTTCCCTTAAGAATCATCCAAAAACCCTAGCAAACTTAGAAAATTCATAACTTTCCATAGGATTAGCTTCTGACCTTCTCCTTTGGGG
The DNA here is from genome assembly GCA_963966055.1 of Lathyrus aphaca. Classification (NCBI taxonomy): domain Eukaryota; kingdom Viridiplantae; phylum Streptophyta; class Magnoliopsida; order Fabales; family Fabaceae; genus Lathyrus; species Lathyrus aphaca. Next base: position 380,373,878 of record OZ014523.1, on the reverse strand, counting down.
TTTGACCTTGTATGGGTTTAGGGTTTGATTGAGCTTGATTTCAATTTTTTATCATGTTGTATGCTTCTGTTTTGATCATTTTCATCTCATGCACTCATAAAACCCTAATTTCTCATATTCATTTGCATTCATCTTTGCATATCATTATCACATGAACTTGCCATGACATTTCAAGCATTCATATGACATCTTAGACATCTTAAGACATACTTGATCATTTCTTCATTCATTTTCTATGTCTTGCATTCATTAAATTTCATAAACATCCAAGTGTTTTCAACTTCTAAACATGCTTTCATAACACCTCATCTTTGTATGAACATTAATATGCATATTGTAAACACCCCAAATTTGCCCTCACTAATTTCACACCATAGCTTGTGATATTTCATCTCTGCATGAGTTTAAGCATACCATCTCATTTTGCATTTTTGTTTCATTGCATTAGTTCAAGTTCATCTGCATCTAGGGTTTGTAATCTGAGCAATCCAAGGATCCATCTGAGCCACTCCAAAGGTATCCAATCATTACAAGAGGGTCCATGTATGTTCTATCATCATTTTATATCCTTCAAAGATCAAGAAAGTCAAGAAATCACAAGAACTTGGAAAGCATGGAAGCAGAGCTAGGGTTTCACTACACAAATGACCTGAAATTAGGGTTTTGGTTTCAGAGTCCATAACTCCAAATTTTTTTGTCATTCTTGTTTCTAATAGTCTCAATATGTTATAAGGATCATGTGTACCTAGTTGGATGAAGAAATTCATTGTGGAAGTCATTTGTTCATTGGGTAACTTCTTGAGCAAGTCAGAGCAAAATTAGGGCATCTGAGGCCCCCACCAATGGAACCAAAGTGGATTTTTCATCAAATTCAAGTTATATGATCTTTATTTGATCATTGAACTTCTTGGAAGTTCACAAGATTGAATAAAATTGAGCTAAACCAAAAGTTGCCAAAAATGGAAATGACTTGTAATGGAAACTTTCCATTTTGGGAAAGTTTTTCAACCTCCTCTTTCTCAACCAAAAATGCTTCAAATGAAAAATTGTTGGTAATGAAAGTTGTAGATTGGATCATTCCCTTTTCAAAAAGTACAAGAACAAGTTCTAATTCACTATGGAACTCAAGTTATGGCTTCGCAAAGTTGGAAAAAATCACATAATTTTCACTTTCACACCAAAGAGGGAATTTTGAAAATTCACATACCAAGCCATTTTGTGACCTCTAATACACTTCTAGGCCTGATAAAAACATAGTGTATTGCCTAAGGATCAGAATTGGCCCAAGAATCTCAAGTTTCTATGCCTTGCACATCAAGAAATCACAAAGGGGCCAAAATGTACAAAACTTGCAAAAACGCATACAACCATGCTTCCACTTGCTGCAGCACCCCAATCTCAATTCCATGGCTCTCCTTGATCAATGTTGAGGCCAGACATGCCCTTGTACAACCTCTTCCATAGCCCATACCACAAGTACAAGTTATGTTGACATTTTGGTAACTTGCCCATACCAATCACCACAGTCCACCACCCACTTTCTGACCTATCAAACATTGTTATGTGGATCAAAAGCAACTCATAACATACAACACACAAGCCAGAAACCTCAGAATCTCCAAGTTCCTTAAAATCACCCCAAAAGCAAAAGCTTTCGAAACTCTTTGCTCACACACTCAAGCTTCAAACTTTTTTCACAAATCAACTCAGCATCACCAAGGGATCATTTCCCACCCTTCATTACAGCCTAAAAGCACCCAAAACTGAAATACGATTTCTGACCAGCTGAAGAACAACCATTCAAACCAGCCATTATAAACTCCTTCCAAGAATCAAAGCATCATCAGGAAGATCATTGGAGTCATTTTGCACCAAAGAGGAGGCCAGATAGCTCAGATTGAAGAAGCTCCATCTCAGGTATCCTCAAGAACAAATTTTCCAGAACTTGTTTTTCTTGTTATAGAAATGTTCTTTATGCTTTGCTGATCACCATGATCTATTCTGTTTTGAAAATGAGTGAGAAACAAGCATGTATGAAGCTTCTGAAATTTTTGCGTGTTTTTCCGTTTGCCTTTGATTCATGATCTTGAGTGAAAATAAATGAATTTTGTTGGTTGATTCTTGTTTGGAGTGATGTGAGGATCATTTCTGGAAAGTTTGAGAGCTTAGGGTTGCGTATTAGGTGAGATAGAATTTTTGGCAAGCCGTAGAAGATGACCAGAGCTAGCTCCGGTCACCTGAGAGTGATTAGAACCCTAATTAGGGTTTAATGGCTCAGTTTGAATGTCAGCCATATGATTCAGTTTCACGTGCGTGTATACGATCCAGATCATTTCACTTAAGTTTAAATATTAATTAATTAGGTTAATTATATAATTAATCCAGATCCAATCCAGGCCTTCCATCTGCGCGCGCAGTCAAAGTCCATTTAAACCTAGTCCATCGGATCAGCTAACTTCCTCTTAATTCATATTTTATTTCATTTAATTGCATTTTCTTTGCCAATTTATTTAAAATACAAAGAAAATTCCAAAAATATTTTTCTTCTGCATTTTGACTTCAAATATTTTTCTTCACCCAAAAATATTTTTATTTTTATTTTTTGCATTAAAAATCAATTTAAAAATATTTAAATGTTTATTTTAATTAATTAATGGAAATTAATTAATTAAAATACCATTTAGGTTTCTGAAAATTCCAAAAAAATTCACATTGCATCTTAGAACATTTATAAACATTGTCAAACCATTCATACAAATTTCTTTTTGGTTTTGATCCAACTTTGACATTTTTCTTGAATTTAGGGTTCATAAAAATCCCTTTTTGGAACCCTAACTTTGAAAATTCTTTTCTGCCTAACTATGAATAGTTTGACATTGGTTCTTTATGAATTTTTCTTCATATAGCATGTAGTATCTAACATATTTTTTCCAAGAATTTATCTTTCATTTTCAATTTGATTTTCATTTTTCCTCTTAAGGTACCCCAAAACCCTAGCAAAATTAGAAAAATCATAACTTCTTTTAGGTTAAGAGTTGGACCTTCTCCTTTGGGGTTTGATGTCATATGGGGTTAGGGTTTGTTTGAGCTCATTTGCAAATTTTATCATGTGAATTGCTTCTATTTTGATCATTTTCATCTCATCCTTTCATATAACCCTAATTTTGCATCCTTACTTGCATCTTACATTGCATTGCATGAATATATGAACTTGCCATGACATTCTAAGAACTTGTATGCAATCTTGGACATCTTAAGACATTTCTTGGTCATTTATTCATACATTTGCTATGCTTTGCATCCATTTAATTTCATAAACATCCATGTGTGTTCATACTTCCCACATGCTTCATTTGCATTCTTTCTCTTTGTATGAACATTCATAGCACTTGGTATGCCTTTACATCATGTCATAGCATCATTTGCATCATGTAATTGCTTCTGGTTTTGGCATTTGCCCATTCATGTGTTTCATTTCACTTCATTTCTTTCCTTATGCATCTTGTGCTAACATTTTCAGGTGGTAAGTTAACTTGAGAAGTGAATTTGCCTTCACTTCTCATTTCTCTTCATCTTCTTCATATGCATCCTTGCTGCACTTTTCATTGTCTTAGAGCGAGCTTGCTCATTCATGTTCATCTCTCACTTTCTTTCTCTAAGTTACTTATCTTCTTTAGAGAAGTAAGTAACTTATTTCTTCTGCTTCTCTTCCTTCCATCTGCTCTCTTCCATTGGTGGCTTCTTTGAAGATCTCTTTTAAGCCTCACAAACCATAGGAACATCCAAGCATGATAATAATTTGGGTGTGATTAGTCTCCCCTTTGTTTTTACCTTTGTGTCTTCTTTGTGTCTCTCTTCTCATCTTATCATTAGAGACTAAACCTTTAAGGTTTTAAGACTTTGGAATTAGGGTTATGCCTGCATCCTTCTCTTAGGATGGAGTATATAACTTTAATCCTAAGTGTTAAACCCTTAATTTGTTTAAACCTCTTAATCAATCCATCTTAATAATCACTAAGACATTAACTTGTAACTTGGGCCTTACATTAGGGTTCTAATTCTTCCTTATGGTTTAAGAAGGGCTAACCCTAGTGTTTAATGGACAAGTCCCCCTCAAGTTGTCTTACAAACCATAAAATCAATTTCTTATCATGAGGTTAATCCCTAATCATGGATTAAGTTGAGGTATCTTCTTCAGCTTAAGTGTGCTCATCTATTATCCTTGTATTAGGATAGTGTAATGGGTCCACTAATCCTTGATTATGGCTTAAACTCATTACTTAACACTAAACAAAAACTCAAAAACATCTAAATAGTCACAAGTAGGTTAATGAACTTAATCCTACATCATCATGGTAATTAAGTTTGAGGTGTTTATCTCATACTTAAAGTATTCTCATTATCCCTAATCAAAGGGAAGATATGATGCGTTTACTAACCCTTGGTTTAGGCTTAAGCTCATTAACTTATGACAAACCCAAAAAAGCAATAAAAAATTGAAAACACAAAAAACAAACAATAATCGTCTCCTTCGGGATTCTTTTCTCATCACACTCATTCATAAATGAGAATTTGCTTCTCCCGTCTAATGCAAGACAATTAGCACTCGAGCCAGACGAGTCATACACTTGATCATAGACAAGGAAGCAGTTCATCAGTCAATTTATCTTTCAGTCTCTTTGAGTCAAACTACGGTGTTCTGACTTCCTCATTGCATGAGAGGATACGTAGGCATAACTTAACAGTTATCGAACAAAAGTCTCTGTGTCTTCCCCCTCTTTCAGCATTCTCTTTTAAAGCCTCATATCTGAGCACCTCATTTCACTTTCTTGCACTGAAACTTGTACATTCTTTTCCAGCTTTTGCACACAGATAGCACAAACACTACCCCTTTAAACACAATATTTTAAGCGTGGATCCCGTCGAGTACGACGGACAATCTGGGTGCTAATACCTTCTTATCTATATCTTTTCTAGGTTTATGCAGCATTACCTTTCCTTCGCCGACAGTTCGCGTTTCATACAGCCGGCATACAAGTGCTTGCTAGGTCGCGTTCCAAAATATCTGTTCTTGGAGAGGTGGAGTTACCAGTGATAATCGGTCCACAAGTCTTTAAGACCATTTTCTACGTGATGGACATACAGCCGACATACAAGTGCTAGCTAGGTCGACCATGGATTCATGCCGCAGTAACATCGACCCTTCACCAGAAACTGAAGTACGAATGGGAAGGACAGATTATCACCATTTGTGGTGAGGAAGATATATTTGTTAGCCATCTGGCTACATACAAGTATATTGAGATGGATGGTGAAATCCATGAAACAATGAGCCAAAGGTTTGAGGCCCTAAATGTCAATGAGGCTACTGAGGTATTTGTTGTATCCCAGGAAGACAGGATGGGTACTTCGATTGTTTCCTATCAGCAAGCCCGAAAGGTTGTTGAAGAAGGTAATGCTCAAGGCTGGGGCAAGCTGCTGCCAGTGGAAAAGAAGGAAGATAGATTCGGTTTAGGTTACAGACCATTCTGACAAGATCAATCAGAGGCTGCCAAAGAGCCCAAATTCATCAGTGGGGGGATGCTCACCCCAAATGTTGTCAACAATCTGGAAGACGAGGTGGAAAGCGACCACAACCTGGAGAACTGGATACGTCCAAGGATCCCGAGGAACCAAGTCCTTAACTGGTCTTCCCATGAAATTATAAGGGTTACTCCTGCAGAGTAATTATTATTTCCTGTCTTTTTAGCATGCATCAAGTCCTGCATCTTACCCAAGGTGTCAGGACTCATTTTCTAATAGGGCCATATTGTAATTTTGTGCAAATGATTAATCAATGAATATCGGAAATCTTTTGCAAACGAGTCTCTTTTTACGCTCACTGTCTTTTCATTTTTCACTTTTGTACAAAACAATAAAATGGCAATGTTTTCAAAATAAATAACTTCATTTTCACTTTTTCTAACCAAGATTAAAACTGATCACTAAAACGAACCAATCTCAACCCTTGCAGAGACTATACCGACAACAGCACTGCTATAACCTTGTATGACTTCGACAATCCAATTAATCAAGCTGATGAAGGGGTTGAAGAAGACTATGACTTACCAGAAGAGTTAGCCAGGTTGTTGAGACAGGAAGAGAAAGTGATCACCCCTCATCAGGAAGAGGTTGAAACAGTTAATCTTGGTACCGGAGAAGACTTGAAAATAATGAAGATTGGGGCCAGTCTGCAAGATTCAGTGAAGGAACAACTTATTGACATGCTTCGAGAATACGTCGACGTCTTTGCTTGGTCATATCAAGACATGTCGGGTCTAGATACTGATATTGTTACGCACAAGCTGCCTTTGAAAGAAGATTGTCCTCTAGTGAAATAGAAGCTACGTCGTACTCGTCCGGATATGGCCATGAAGATTAAAGAAGAAGTACAAAAGCAGTGGGACGACGGTTTCCTCGCTATAACTAGTTACCCGCTGTGGGTTGCTAATATTGTACCAGTGCCTAAGAAGGATGGAAAAGTACGTATGTGTATGGATTACCGGGATCTAAACAGAGCTAGCCTGAAGGAGGATTTCCCATTACCTCACATTGATGTATTGGTCGACAACACAACTCAGTTCTCGGTGTTTTCCTTCATGGATGGATTTTCTGGGTATAATCAGATCAGGATGTCACCCGAAGACATGGAGAAGACTACCTTCATCACACCCTGGGGCACATTTTGTTATAAGGTAATGCCTTTTGGACTGAAGAATGCCGGTGCTACCTATCAACGGGCTATGGTAACATTATTCCACGACATGATCCATAAAGAAATTGAATGCTACGTGGATGACATGATTGCCAAGTCCCTCACTGAAGAAGACCATCTGGTAAATCTGCTGAAGTTGTTCAAGCGTCTGAGAAAATATCAGTTGAATCTAAATCCCAAGAAATGCACATTCGGGGTACGTTCTGGTAAGCTACTGGGATTCATTGTAAGTGAGAAGGAAATTGAGGTTGATCCTGACAAAGTCAAGGCCATTCAGGAGATGCCTGCACCTAGGACTGAAAAGGAAGTTCGGGGGTTCTTGGGTAGATTGAACTACATATCAAGGTTCATATCTCATCTTAGAGCTTTGAGACAAAGTGTTCTTGAGTATACATGAGCTGGTGACCTGCAAATGCGAGCTTTCAGAGCCTCCCCCTTGTGCAAATGGCCTCCTTTGGTCCTCCTGAAGCTAGTGGAGTGCTTAGAATGCTTTGAAAGTGGCTGGTTTTTGAGGTCCAGTTTTGATGTAGCAGAAATGGAGGTTTTGATATGTCGTGTTTCAGGCCATTTTGATGGTTGATTCTTGTTATATGGATGATTTGTGATTGATTGGTGAAAGAATTTTGGAAGTTTGATGGCTGGTTTGAGAGAATCGAAGAGAGGAAGTTTTTGAGGGATTTTGTGCAATCTGATGCTTTGCTTCCTTTGAGCTCTTGTGTGTTATGTTTTTATGATCTTTAGGCAATGCATAAACAATAGAGATAGGTCAGAGAAGGGGATATGCATTGTGGGATTGGTATGTGTAAACATCCCAAATTTTCCCTCACTAATCTCACCCATGGCTTGTGATCTTTCCATTTGCATTAGTTCAATCATATCATATCATGTTGCATTCTTGCTTCACTGCATTGGTTCAAATTCATCTGCATCTAGGGTTTGTGATCTGAGCAATCCATGAGCTATTTGAGCCACTCCAAAGGTCTTCAATCATCTCAAGAGGGTCCATGTATGTTCAAATATCATATTATATCCTCCCAAGATCAAGGAAGTCAGAAAATCACAAGAATTGAGAAAGGCATGGAAGCAGAGCCAAGCTTGACTGCACAGATGACCTAAAATTAGAGTTTTGGTTTCAGAGGCCATAGCTCCAGATTTTTTGGTCATTCTTGTTTCTATTGGTCTCCATATGTTATAAGGATCATTCACACCAATTTTAATGAAGAAATTCAAGGGGAAGGCATCTGATCAATAGATGACTTCTTAAACAAGTCAGTGCAAAATCAGGGCATCTAGGGCCCCCAATCATCAAACCAAAGGGTCTTCTCCATCATTTTGGGTGTATATGATCTTTATTTGATCTTAGAAGAAGTTATAAGTTCACAAAATTGAGGAATTTCAAGCCATTTGCAAAGTTGCCATTTTGGGAAAGTGACTTGTAATGCAAACTTGCCATTTTGGGAAAGTGACTTGTAATGCAAACTTGCCATTTTGGGAAAGTTTTTCAACCTCCTCTTTTTGATTCAAAAATGCTTCAAATGAAAAATTCTTGGTCATGAAAGTTGTAGATTGGATCATTCCCTTTTCAAAAAGTACAAGAACTTGATCTAATTCATCATAGAACTCAAGTTATGGCCTTGCAAGGTTGGGAAAAATCACTAAATTTCACTTATGTACCAAAGAGGGAAACTTGCAAAAACTCATACCAAGGCAAAATGTGACCTCTAGTTGACTTCTAAACCATTACACAAACATGATACATGACCTATAATTCAGAATTGCCCAAATAATCCCTCACTTTCATGCCTTGATCATCAAGTATTTCAAAAGGGGCCAAAACCTTCACAAATTGCAAAATGCCCCAAATTTTGACATCCACTTGTGCCATCTCTTCAAGTCAGCTTCCATGGACCTCCCTAAAGCCAGCTGACTCGAGCCATACCTCACAACCATCCTGCCATGAGCCCATACCTCAAAGGACAACTTCCTTGACTTTATGCAATTTGAGCCATACCAATCAAACTATTCCACAACAACTCTCTGACCTATCAAGGATTGATACATGGACCAAAAGCAACCCAACACACACAACAACACAAGCTAAATCCCCCCACAACTCAGCACACACCAAAACTCCCTCTTATGCATTTCTCTTCGAAACTCAGCACTCAAGCCACAAACCTTCAAACAAACTTCATAAACAACTCACCATGAACCTCTGATCATTTTCCACCCTTCATCGTGCCCTAAAAACAGCCACATCAAAAACACGATTTTCACCTCCCTTGACCTGAGCTTCACTGACTTTCAAATAGAGGCCATATAAACTCCAACCAAGCTTTGCAAACACTTCAGGAGGATTATTGGGGGTGATTTGAAGCAAAGAACTGGTCAGAAAGCTCCAAAGGTGAAAGCTCCAGTTCAGGTATCACCAAGAACATTTTTTCCAGAAATTGTTTTTATGCCATAGAAATGTTGCTTATGCTTCATTGATCATGTTGTGCTTGTTGGTTTTGAAAATGATTGAGTTTTGAGCCTGAACCGTGTCTCTGAAAGTTTAACCTGAAAACTTGTTTGATTTGATTCTTGTTTATGTTGAAATATAAATGAGTTTTTGTGCTTGATTCTTGCTTAGGGTGATTAGAAGATGTGATATGGAGTTTTAGAGGGTTTAAAATTGCATAGGGAAGAAGTTAGTTTATTGAACTCGCCGGAGAAGATGACCGGAACCACTGTTCCGATCATCTGAAGGTGATTAGATTAGGGTTATGGTTTAGGCCAGTTTAATTAGGTTAATTAAGATTAGTAAAATTCAAATTCCCAGTTTAAACCTCAGTCGTCCAGATGCGCGCAAGTCAGCTCCCGCGTGTTTAATTTAAATGTTGGCCCTTTGATCTGTTGACTTTCCATTAAATCCAATTTTAATTCATATTTTTCTTATTTGTTTTGCATATTTATTTTAATATAGCTAGAAAATCTCAAAAATATTTATTTTTTGCATGCTGACTTTAATTAATTTTCTTGACACAAAAACAATTTTTATTTTATTTATTGCATTTTAAAATCATTTTAAAAATAATTTAAATGTTTATTTTAATTGATTAATGAAGATTAATTGATTAAAATAGCATTTAGGTTTCCAAAAATCACAAAAAAATTTAAAGAGCATTTTAAAACAATTAGAAACATTTACAAACTCATAAGACAAATTTCTATCTGGTTTTGACCATATTTTTCAAATTTTCATTAGAATTAGGGTTCTTTAATTTGAATATTTTTAACCCCAACTTCAAAAATTCATAACTTTTGATCCAAGTTGAGTTTGTGAATGGTTCTTTTTGCATTATGTTGTGCATACTTTCAAGCATCCAAAAACATTTTTATTTCATTTTTACCTTTGATTTTCAATTTGTTTGGCATTTTCCCTTTAGAATCACCCTTAAAACCTTAGAAACTTAGGAAAATCATAAGTCCCTTAGGGTTTAGTTTCTGACCTTCCCCTTTGGGCAGTGAACTTGTATAGGTTTAAGGTCCCTTTGATCCCATTTTCAATTTTGTATCTTATGCTTTGCTTCTGATTTTGATTTTTGCATCTCATGTTGTACATAAACCCTAATTTGCATCTTCATTTGCATCCATCCTACATAAGCATGCATACATGAACTTGCCATGATATTTTGTGCATCCACATGACATATAAGATATATTAGGAGATATTGGAATCATGTTTGATCATTGCATCATTCATTTGCCATGTTTTTGTTTTCATTTGATGTCATATGCATTCATGAACTTTCATGCTTCCTACATGTCTCATTTGCATTCCCATCCTTTGTATGAACATTCAAACCACTTGACATGACTTTGCATCATCCCTTAGCATCATTTGCACCATGAATATGCTTCTGACCTTGGCTTTCATCATTGCATTTCATCTCATTTTCATTTTATTTTATTTCCTTTTGCTAACTTTTTAGGTGGTAAGTGTTTGAGAAGTGAATTTGCCTTCACTTCTCACAATCTCTTCTCATCTCTCTTTTGCATCATTGCTGCATTTTAATTTAGAATTAGAGTGAGATTGCTCATTCATGTTCTCTCCTCACTTTCTTTCTCCAAGCAACTTATCTTCTTAAGTGAAGTAAGTTGTCTTGCATCTTCTTGCTTCTTTTCCTTCATCCTGCTTCTTCCATGGTGGCTTTTCCCTGATGATCTTCTTGCAAGCCTCATAAACCCTAGGAACAACCAAGCATGATCACAATTAGGGTTTGATTAGTCCCCCCATTAGTTTTACCTTTGTGTCATCTTTGTGTCTTCTCTTCTCCTCTCTTAATCAAGGACTAAACCCTTAAGGTTTTAAGACTTTGTCATTAGGGTTATGCCTGTATCCTTCTATTAGGATGGGGTGTATAACTTTATTCCTAAGTGTTAAACCCTTAATGTGTTTAAATCCTTTAATCAATCAATCTAATAAATCACTAAGACATTAAGCTTGTAACTTGGGCCTTACATTAGGGTTCTAATTCTTCCTTAATTGGTTAAGAAGGACTAACCATAGTGTTAATGGACAAGTCCCCCTCAAGTTGTCTTACAAACCATAAAATCCACTTCTTAATCTCACCATTAACTAAAATCCACTCTAATAAAGGCCTTGTTATGTAATGAGGTTAATGCCTAATCATGGATTAAGTTGAGGAGCCTTTCTCAACTTAAATGTTCTCATCTATTATCCTTTTATTAGGATGGTGTAATGGGTCCATTAAATCCTTGATTATGGCTTAAACTCATTACTTAACACTAAACAAAAAGACCAAAAACATCTAAATAATTGCAAGTAGGTTAATGATCTTAATCCTACATCATGGTAATTAAGTTAGAGGTGCTTACTTCATACTTAAGGTATTCTCATTACCCCTAATCAGAGGGAGGATGCGATGAGTTTACTAACCCTTGGTTTAGGCTTAAGCTCATTTTCTTATGACAAACTCGAAAAAGCAATAAAAGATTGAAAACACAAAAAGAAACAATAATCGTCTCCTCCGGGATTCTTTTCTCACCTCATTTACTCACAAACGAGAACTTGCTTCTTCCGTCTAATGCAAGACAGTTTGCACCTGAGCCAGACAGGTCATACACTTGAGCATAGAGAAGTAAGCAGTTCACATGTCAATTTTCTTTCAGTCTCTTTGAGTCGAACTATGGTGTTCTGAATTCCTCATTGCACGAGAGGATACGTAGGCATAACTTAACAGTTATCGAACAAAAGTCTCTGTATATTCCCCCTCTTCCAGCATTGTTCTTTAAGCTTCATTGTCTTGAGCTTTGCATTCTCTCCTTGCACTGACACTCCTTTTATTCACTTCACATTTCTTTCCAGCACTGACACATGCATTCTTTTCCAGCTTTTGCACACAGACAACACTGACACTCCCCCTTTTAAACACATACTTTCAAGCGTGGATCCCGTCGAGTACGACTGACAATCTGGGTGCTAATACCTTCCCAAGTTGTAACCAACCCCCTTTCTCAGTCTCTCTGGTTCGCAACCGTCTTATCCATCTTTTCTTATATTTATGCAGCATTACCTTTCCTTTGGGATAAAAATGCCTAGCTGGCGACTCTTTTCAGTTCATCTTCATGTTCTCTTTCGCCGACCGTTCGCGTCTATACCATATCTGGCCAGGTGTCATTTGGTGGGAGCAACGGCTTGGCGACTGTGCTGGGGCTTCTGGTTCTTTTTGTGGGTTCCTCCTAGCGCTTGTTTGATTTGTGTTTACTGGGGTGTTAAGTGCTATGTGTGTTTATTTATTTTTCTTTATTTATTTCTTTATGAAGAGATTTATTTATTGCTTTCTTTACAGTCTTATGCATATTTCATACTGTCATTGTCACTATGCTGGATCTGGTTCTCTGTTTTGGTGGGTGGGGTTCCATTGAGAGATTAAGGTCCTATACCTGAGACCTGAGTGACACCTAGGCTAGAGTGGTTCATGTTCTTTCCCATTCCATTTCGGTCTGGTGCGGGAATATGAAACACGGTTCAGATGTGGGTTTCTTCTTGAGAACTCTGTGCTACAAATTTCCTGTAGTGCTAAGGCTATCTGGGAAGCCTGCTAAGTCTGGATGACCTTTATTTAGACCTCCAGAATCTGGGGTGAATTAGAGGAGGATCTTTTATGGTTATTATTAAACACTTCTTATAATTGATCCAAGTCTGAGGATCCTTGTTCTAGAACACTACCTGTGAGGGGGTTGGGCTGTTTACAGGTTTGCAGGAACCCTTGGCCACATCATACCCTGTTACTGTTTGTTTAAGAGTACCCCACTTTGGACAGTTCTTGTGATTAACCCATACATGGGCCTCATATCAAGACAGATAGTCAGATCTAGATTGATTACGAACCCTTGCATATCATTTGCATATATCATCATTGCATCATTTGACATTTGCTTATTTGCTTTTCAGGGTATCCACCTCTTTATATCTTGGTTTTGGTTTTGACCCCTTCTTCTGCATAGACCTCTGCTTCAGCTGTCTTCATCAGTTATCTGGTTCGGTCATCTCCATCCTCACCAGCATCAATATGTCAGAGACTTACTTCTAGCTTCTCAGTTTGTGATCTTCATCAGAATTTGTCTACAGCTTCTTCAGCAGCACTCATGGCTACTCCCAGGAAAAGCAACATATCATATCACTTCTTTGAGCCTGTATTGACTAGTATCAGGCAGGTCCAGTCACTCATCACACCTGACCACATCCCACTATTTAGAGAGCACTATGGGGGTATCTTGGATATGGTTATGGACCTTGATCCTTCTTAGAGGAGAATGATCCACACATGCTTGCAGTTTTATAACCCTCCATTGAGATGTTTCACCTTTCCAGACTTTCAGTTAGGGCCTCTACTGGAAGAGTTTTCTTTATTGATTGGAGTACCTATCAGAGGGGGAATCCCCTTCAACCCAGAGATGACTGCTCCCAGAAGTGAGGAGATAGCAAAGGAATTGTACTTGGAGCCTGCCTTTATTGAGCAGAGCATGACAACAAAAGCTGAGATTCCTGGTTTGCATTTGGACTTCTTGATTTTCCAGGCCACCCTGAAGGCTTCATTGGGAGAGTGAAGGGCAGTCTGTGCATTATTAGCCCTCACCATATATGGGGCTATACTGTTTGCAGATGAGCCTAAGTTTGTCAGCAAGAATGCCATCCATCTGTTTCTTCTGAAGAACCCAGTACCTATATTGCTAGGGGATTTCTACTATTCCATCCATCAGAGGAATGAGAAACAAAGGGGGAAGTTGGTAAGATGTTGTGCTCCTTTGTTTTACACCTGGCTGCTCAGACACCTGCCTAAATTAGATGCTTTCTTGAACCCTCACCATCAGAAGAATTGGGCCAAGAGGTTCATTGCCTTGAATTCAGATGATATCAGATGGTGCATCCAGAGCACCAAGGGCAAGGACATTATCACCAGCTGTGGACAATACCCAAATGTACCTCTGATAGGAGTGAAGGGTTGCATAAACTACAATCCTTTACTGTTTAAGAGACAACTGGGTTATTCCTTGGTTCACCCTCCCAGAGGACAGGATTTAGCTGAGACCCTATATTGTGAAGTACAACCTAATTCAGCTGTTGTCAGACAAGCATCCTGGGCTTGGGACAACATCCAGACAAAAGGGGTAGCTATTCTTGGAAGATGTAATAATGTTGCTTCAACTCAGTATATAGACTGGTCCCATACCAGAGCTCAGATTACCAGAATGCCTTTCACCTTGGAAGACATACCTGTACCATCTACAGTACAGCCTGCAGCAACAGTTAGCCTGGAGGAATTTGAAAAGTTGAAGGAAAGGAATGAGCAGTTATCTCAAGCCTTGAAGAAGACTCTTTGGGAAAGGAGTGATGGTCGTCTGGACATTGAGAGATTGGAAAAGCTCAGGATTGAGCATCTGGCTAAAATTGAAAAGACGGAAGACTACATAAGGAAAGCAAGGGCTGCGGAACAAATATTGAAGAATGCCTGCAAGGAGGACAAGATTCAGAAAGCTAGGGCTGAACACTATCTGCAAGAGAGCCAGGCTAGGTTGGTCAGGATCACTGAAGCCTATACACAAGAAGGCCAGAAGACTCAAGCCAAGGTTGAATAGTTGGAGGCCAATGAGAAGAAGCAGCAGGAAGCTTTGTTGGCAACTCAGAAAGAGATATCAGAGTTGAAGCTCAGAGCAGGATTGAAGAGATCAAAGGACCAGTACCGGCATAAGAAGCTTACTACTGCCATCGCTACCAGGAACCTCCTCATTAGGACCGTTACAGAGCATCCAGTTGGTCCAGTGACTGAGGCACTCCTGAAGGAGGTTAGAGAAGATGAGTTTGGATTGGATGTTTGATTTCCCTTTGCTTGTTGTTCTTTCATTTTGATGTACTTTTCCTTTTGTTGTATTTGATGACCTTCCATGGGCATGTATTGTAAAACAAACTATGTATTGTTCATCATTTGTAATGTATTTTAAGTTTGTTTTCATTTGGGTTTTCTCTTAACAACATCAAGCATCTTCCTCGAGGTCTGGAAAGGTCAAAACCAAGAACCAAACCGGATACCTTGGAAAACAAATAAGCATACTGCATTGCATACTAACTCTATTTTTTTTTGTAGGTTTTGTTATTATTATTGTTTCTAACTTTGTTGTGATCTCAGGAAACATTGCTCGTCGCCGAGTGTTCCCTATCAACCGCACGCATCGGTACCCGAATCGTAACAACCTTCCCGGAATTCAAATGGAGCAAGTACAACAAGACCTGATTGAGGTCAAAAATCAGATGGCCAATGAAAGAGTAGAAATGAGAAACCAGATGTCCCAATTTATGGCTGTCATGACTGGCTTAGCCCAAAGCCAAGAAAGACTGAGGGAATTGGTAGAAAGACAAACTCCTGAGGAACCTCATCTTAGAACAGGGGGAACCAGCAACAATGAACGGGGGCAGCCTCGTATTGACCCACCAGAATATGGACCCCATCTGAATCCAGAAGTTAACATCCCAAGGAATGGTCAAGGTAATACTGCTGGGGGCAGAATCCATAAAAGGATCCCCAAGAAGAATAGTTTACTGTTATAGGGGTTGGAGATGAGGTATATGATAGAAGATTGGATGAGATTGATGAAAAGTTAAGATCTTTGGAATCTCAGAATTCTTTGGGCTTCGATGTGATGGATATGGGATTAGTAGATGGGGTGAGGATTCCCCACAAATTCAAACCCCCTTGCTTTGAAAAGTACAATGGTACCTCTTGTCCACGCACTCATCTGCAATCTTTCTTGGGAAGGCTCAAGTCTTATACCATGGATGAGAAGTTATGGATGTTCTACTTTGAGGATAGTCTGACTGGAGCTTCGAGAGAATGGTATTCGCATTTGACTAGAGCCACCATAAGATGTTTGAAGGATTTGGCCGAAGCTTTCATTCGGCAATATCAATACAACCTGGACATGGCTCCCAATAGAACTCTTCTAATGGGCATGTCTCAGTCTTCTAGAGAGAGCTTTCGGGACTATGCTCAGAGATGGAGACAGCTTGCTGCTGCTGTCCAACCATCCATGTCAGAAAGAGAAATGGCTGACATGTTCATGAACACATTGCAAGGGACTTATATTGATAGACTGGCTGCTTTCTCCTCTACCAGTTTTGATGATGTGGTCATAGCTGGTGAGAGGATTGAAAGTCTTCTTAAGATGGGCAAAATCTCCGACATTGGTGCAAGTTCCTCCAGCAACCCTAGAAAACCTTTTGCCGGATCCCGAAGGGCAGGTGAAACAAATTCCATTCATACAAGCAGGGGCAGGCCCTAGTATCCTCATAGGTCCGTAGCAGCTGTTACCATCCCAGCTCCAGTTCCACAACAACCATTGTATCCTCAACAACAACAACCTCACTATCAGCAACCATCTCATTTTCCGCAACAGAGAACTTACAACAACAACAATAGAAACCAACAGCAGCATCCCTTACAACAAAGGTCATCTTAGGTAAATAGGGTGATTGATCCTATCCCTATGCCTTATGCTGCCTGATTGCCACAACTCCTGAAACTTAACCTGGTTGAGTTAAGGACTTTGGCACCTCCAGATCCCCTCAATCTCCCAAAGAATTATGATGTCAACGCCAGGTGTGCCTTTCACTCCAACGCACCTGGTCACAATACTGAGAAATGCAGAGCTTTACAGATGAAGGTGCAAGACCTGGTTGATTCTAAAGCTCTCAACTTCGCACCTCCTCCGAACGTCAACAGAAATCCTATGCCTAATCATGGTGGGCCTAGGATTAATGCTATTGAGGAGGACCAACCATCTACAATGATTGATAATTTTACACAGATTCAAACACCACTGGCTGAAGTCAAAGTTTAACTTTTAAAATGCCAAGTGTTCCCAAGCTGTGGGGCCTGTTGTGATTTGTGTGAGACAGCTAGTAACGGTTGTGAGAAGCTAAGGATTGGCTTAGATGGCCTTATCCAAGATGGGATTTTACAAATTACTTCAACAGCTCCTTCAGCAACTTTTGTTTCAGCAACACTGGAATCTCCTACAACATCAACAACCATTTCTTCAACAACAAATTCCCATACAACAACAACAACAATCATTCCTACCGATTCATCAACATCACCAGCAATTACTCCGTCCGTCATTTCAACAAGTCAAATTTCAACAACTGTTTCTTCTACAACATCAACATCCATTTTACCAAAAGAATCTTCTACAACGCTAGCAAAAATTAATGAAGATGTTTCAATAGTTACAATCTACTATGACCCATCAAATGTTCCTCCCAGCTACAATTTCCAACAACAAATTGGGGCACCTCCTGCCAGACCTCTATTCACGATATACTATGATCTGCACACCATTACAGTTCCTTCTTCTGCAACAATCAGCCCAATTACCATCACGGTACCAGGGCATATTCCTTATGAAAGCAGTAATGCCATACCTTGGCATTACGGCTCTGATCTTTACTGCAATGGGGAGAAAATCACCTTAGATCCATCAACCTCTTCACCACAAATTGATAATGTTGGGGGAGGCGGAGGCTTCACTAGAAGCGGACGCCTTTTTGCCTCACAAACACCAAGGCCTAATGCTGAAGCAGAAGCTGCTGCTAAGGAAAAAGGAAAGAATGTGGTATCTGAAGAGCCATCTGCCAAAGAAACTCAGAAGACATCTTTTGAACAAGATGTAGACGAGTTCATGAGAATTATAAAACGGAGTGATTACAAGGTGGTGGACCAGCTTCACCAAACACCCTCCAAAATCTCAAAATTATCACTGTTAATGTGTTCCGAAGCTCACAGGAATGCATTATTAAAGGTCCTGCACGCAACATACGTGCCAGAGGAGATTACTGTTAATCAACTAGAAACTGTGGTTGCAAATATCAACACTAGTCATGGAATGGGCTTTACAAGCACTGATTTAACGACGGAGGGGTGTAACCACAATAAGGCTTTGCATATCACCTTGGAATGCAAGGGTGCTGTTCTGTCTCATGTACTGGTGGATACTGGGTCGTCACTCAATGTTCTACCAAAGAAAGCCTTAGTGAAGCTGGAGTACGATGGCTTGGAATTGCGTCCGAGTAATTTGATGGTAAAAGCATTTGATGGCTCTAAAAGATCAGTGCTTAGGGAGATTGATATGCCTATATTGATTGGCCCGCAGACCTTCAAAACTACCTTCTTTATGATGGACATACAACCGACCTGCAACTGTCTGTTGGGTAGACCCTGGATCCACGCTGCTAGCGCTGTTACGTCTACCCTTCACCAGAAGTTAAAATTCGAGTGAGAAGGCCAAATCATCACCATCTGTGGGGAGGAGGACATTTTTGTTATCCAGCTGGCTACATATAAGTACATATAAATGGATGGGGAGATCCATGAGACCATGAGTCAGGGGTTTGAGGCCCTGAACATCAATGAAGCATCTGCTGTGTCTGGGACTTCCATCACATCATATCAACAATCCCGGAAGGTTGTTGAGTAAGGTACCGCTCAAGGCTGGGGCAAGCTACTGCCAGTTGAGAAGAAAGAAGACAAATTCGGGTTAGGTTACAGACCAACTCGACAAGATCAACCAGAGGCTGCAACGGAGCCCAAGTTTGTCAGCGGGGGAATGCTCACCCCAGATGCTGTGAATAGTTTGGAAGATGAGTCAGAAGACGAGCGCAACCTGGAAAGCTGGATACGTCCAAAGATCCCAGGGAACCAAGTCTCAAACTGGTCTTCCCAGGAAATTATAAGAGTTACTCCTGTAGAGTAATTACTATTTCCTGTCTTTAAGCATGCATCAAGGCCTGCATCTTGCCCAAGGTGTCAGGGCTCATTTTGTAATTGGGCCATCTTGTATTTTGTGCAAACGATCAATTAATGAATATCAGGACATCTTTTGAAAATGAGTCTTTTTCTTTCTCCGCTCACTGTTTTTCATTTTTTATTTTTTGTACAAAAATAAAATGGCAATGTTTTTCAAAATAATAACTTCATTTTCACTTTTTTCTAAAAAAAAGCTAAAACTGTTCACTAAAATGAACAAATCTAAACCCTTGCAGAGAGTGCCCTCCAGACTGCACTGACAACAACACCGCTATGACTCCGTATGACTTTGACAATCCAATTAATCAAGCCGATGAAGGGGTTGAAGAAGATTATGAGCTACCTGAAGAACTAGCCAGGTTGCTAAGACAAGAGGAGAAGGTTATCACTCCTCATCAGGAGGAGGTTGAAACGGTTAATCTTGTCACAGAAGAAGACTTGAAAGAAGTTAAAATCGGGGCCTGTCTGCAAGATTCAGTAAAAGAGCAACTTGTTGACATGCTTCGGGAGTATGTGGATGTTTTTGCTTGGTCTTATAAAGATATGCCAGGGTTGGACACCGACATTGTTATGCACAAGCTTCCTCTGAAAGAAGACTGTCCGCCAGTAAAACATAATTTGCGCCGTACTCGCCCGGATATGGAAATGAAGATAAAAGAGGAGGTACAAAAGCAGTGGAATGTCGGTTTCCTTGCTGTAACTAGTTACTTGTCGTGGGTTGATAACATTGTACCTTTGCCTAAAAAGGATGGCAAGGTGAGGATGTATGTAGATTACCGGGATCTGAACAGAGCCAGCCCGAAAGATGACTTCCCATTACCTCACATTGATGTATTGGTCGACAATACAGCTCAGTTCTCGGTATTCTCCTTCATGGATGGATTTTCAGGATATAATCAGATCAAGATGTCACTTGAAGACATGGAGAAGACAACTTTCATCACACCCTGGGGCACATTCTATTATAAGGTAATGCCATTCGGACTGAAGAATGTTGGTGCCACTTATCAATGGGCTATGGTAACATTATTTCATGACATGATCCACAA
The DNA here is from genome assembly GCA_963966055.1 of Lathyrus aphaca. Taxonomy (NCBI): domain Eukaryota; kingdom Viridiplantae; phylum Streptophyta; class Magnoliopsida; order Fabales; family Fabaceae; genus Lathyrus; species Lathyrus aphaca. Next base: position 380,353,710 of record OZ014523.1, on the reverse strand, counting down.
AGAAAATGAATGTTATGTGGATGACATGATTGCCAAGTCCCTCATAGAATAAGACCATCTGGTGAATGTGTTGAAGCTATTCAAGCGCCTGAGGAAGTACCAATTAAAGTTAAACCCCAACAAGTGTACATTCGGGGTGCGATCCGGTAAGCTGTTGGGATTTATTGTAAGTGAGAAAGGGATTGAAGTTGACCCTGATAAAGTCAAAGCCATTCAAGAAATGCCTGCACCAAAGACTGAGAAAGAAGTTCGGGGGTTTCTAGGTAGATTGAACTACATATCACGATTCTTATCTCACCTTACAGCAACCTGTGAGCCCTTGTTCAAGTTATTAAGGAAAGAACAAACGGTCAGGTGGAATGAAGATTGCCAAAGGGCTTTTGACAAAATCAAGGAGTACTTATAAGAGCCTCCAATCCTTATGCCTCCAGTTGAAGGAAGACCTCTAATCATGTACTCTACAGTATTAGAAGAGTCAATGGGGTGTGTGCTTCGCCAGCATGACGAGTCTGGTCGAAAAGAGTAAGCAATTTACTACCTAAGCAAAAAGTTTACCGACTATGAACAACGTTATTCACTGCTCGAGAAAACTTGTTGTGCTTTAGCGTGGGATGCTCGCCGACTAAGGCAGTATATGTTGACCCACACTACCCTATTGATCTCAAAGATGGACCCAGTAAAGTATATATTTGAGAAGCCAGCATTTACCGGACGGGTTGCAAGATGGCAGATGATTCTCATAGAATATGACATTCAGTACACATCCCAAAAAGCTACCAAAGACAGTGTATTATCTGATTATCTTGCTGAGCAGCCCATTGATGATTACCAGCCTATGAGATTTGACTTCCCTGATGAAGACATCATGTTCATAAAAGCAAAAGATCATGAAGAGCCTATTCACACTGAAGGGCCTGACCCAGAAGAAGAATGGACTATGATGTTTGATGGGGCTGTTAATATGAATGGTCGTGGTGTTGGTGCAATACTCATTACACCTAAGGGAGTTCACATGCCTTTCTCGGCAAAACTCACCTTTAACTGCACTAACAACGAAGCTGAATACGAAGCTTGTATTATGGGTCTTGAGGAAGCCATTGACCTCAGGATCAAGACTTTAACTGTATTTGGAGATTCAGCTCTGGTAATCAATCAAACCAACGACAAATGGTATACTCACCAGGAGCATCTGATACCTTACCGGGATTACACAAGAAGGTTACTCACATTCTTCACAACAGTCAAGCTCGAGTATATCCCTCGAGATGAAAATCAGTTTGCAGATGCTCTGGCTACCATTTCATCCATGATCAAAGTTCAAGCTGCCAACTTTGTGCCTCGGATTTCAGTATCCAGACTTGACAGACCGGCATACGTATTCTCAGTAGACGTTGCTAAAGATGATAAGCCTTGGTTCTATGACATCAAATGCTTTTTGGAGGATCAAACATACCCACCTGGGGCATCATCCAATGATAAGAAGACATTAAGAAGGCTGGCTTGTAGCTTCTTCCTGAATGCTGATGGTTCGTTGTACAAAAGAAACTTTGACATGGTACTTCTCAGATGTGTTGATAGAGCAAAAGAAGATTTGTTGATGCACGAGGTGCATGAAGGATATTTTGGTACCCATGCTTGAGGGCATGCAATGGCTAAAAAGTTGTTAAGATCAGGCTATTACTGGATCACAATGGATGCAGACTACTGTGCTTATGCCAGGAAATGCCATAAATGCCAGATTTATGCAGATAAAGTGCATGTACCTCCCAATCCTTTGAATGTGATGCCTTCACCTTGGCCCTTTGGCATGTGGGGCATTGATATGATTGGCAAGATTGAACCGACTACTTCAAATGGCCACAGATTCATCCTAGTAGTCATTGATTATTTTACCAAGTGGGTTGAAGCGGCTTCGTATGCCAACGTCACCAGACAAGTGGTAGCTAGATTCTTGAAGAGAGACATCATCTGTCGGTATGGAGTTCCCGAGCGAATCATTTCTAATAATGGTTCCAACTTAAACAATAAAATGATGGCAGAACTGTGTCGGGACTTCAAAATCCAACACCACAATTCTTCTCCTTACAGGCCAAAGATGAATGGCACTGTGGAGGCATCTAAAAGGAATATCAAGAAGATTGTGCAGAAGATGGTGGTTACATACAAAGACTGGCATGAAATGCTACCATTTGCCTTACATGGGTATCGTACCTTAATCAGAACATCCACTGGGGCAACACCGTATCAGCTTTTGTATGGTATGGAGGCAGTCCTACCTGTTGAAGTTGAATTACCCTCCTTGCGAGTACTGATGGATGTTAAGCTGAATGAAGCAGAATGGGTCCGATCCCGATACGAACAACTGAATTTGATTGAAGAGAAGAGATTAGCTACAATCTGTCATGGGCAGTTATATCAGAAGAAAATGAAGAAAGCTTTCGATCAGAAAGTCAGGCTTCGGGAATAACAAGTAGGGGATCTTGTGCTGAAAAGAGTCATTCCTCCCCATACAGACCACAGGGGCAAGTGGACTCCGAATTACGATGGTCCATTCATAGTAAAGAAAGTTTTCTCTGGAGGAGCACTGATGCTCAGTACTATGGATGGTGAAGACTTCCTGTCCCATGTGAATTCAGATGCAGTTAAAAAATACTTCGCATAAAATGACCCGCTGGACATAAAAACAGAATGTAAGTCCAGGCAAAAATAGGGCATCCCGGAGAGTCAAAAAGCATAATAAAAATACTCGGGCAAAAATAAGGGAAAAATCAAAAAAAATGTACACCCGCTGAGTTGAAAAGCCGCATTTGACAGCTCAGGCAAGAATGGGTGTCCCGGTGGATTGAAAACCCGAAAGGGCGATCCACGCAAAAATAAGGGAATAAGCGAACAACTGCATTCTGAGTTTGTCTGTATCACTTACAACATGGCAAGCTTCGAAAGGTTAAAGCATCGGTCAGAATCAACCTTCTTCAGAAAGCAGGATAAGAAGAACGACAAGGTCATACGGGTCATAGCAAAGGGAAGCTCACTAAAGCGTCGACAACATTGCCAGCACCCTTTTGTTTCTCAATTTTGTAAAAATCTCCTCATTTCAGGGGATTTGTTTATTTGACTATACTTGCCAATTCAGGGCACACAAATTAATAAAATCAGAGTTTTCATTCACACTTCGTATTGTACATTTTACCTCATTTGCAAAAATGTCTGATATCCTTGATATATTGGTTGCATAAAAATAGATGTGCCTTTCTAATCACATGCTCGCAGGAAATATATTACTTACTCCCGGGAGTATCTAAACTCCTATGATGGAATCCAGTAAGGGATACCTCGGGGTACTTGTGCGTTTCTTTGTCATAACAGATTCACATCTTCCAAATAGCACCAGAAGTTCTTTCTCCCCATCAGAGTTGTTGGGCATCACTTCTCTAGCACATCTTTCAAAGAAGCATCAGAAGGTGCTCATTTCCCCAGCTGAATTGTCAGATATTATCATCCTCAGCAGGATCCCCACATAAATATCTAGGAAGACCGTTCAGTGGTCCTTCCACTCCCAACAGAGTGCTAGATAGGGAACAATCTCCCCACAGAGCTCCAGCCTCTCCCAGAAGAGCAATGTCTGAACTTCCCGCACAATAAAGTGACGAAATTTTCCACATCCCCAGCTGGGCTCCTCATTATTAAGATAGGTCTATTAGTGACCTATTTGTCCAAGCAGATCCATATATCAGATCTACCAATGATCTCATCCCCAACTGGGATATCCTTTCAAGCAGATCCATCAGAGATCTTCACAGCGACGGGATCCGAATCCCGAGTCGGTATCTTTTGCATAGTCATAGAATTTACATCATATTTCCCCTCAGAGCGTAGCATTTCGTCTAATACGGAGCATTACGGCAAAAATCAAACATTTTGCATAATTACGAGTCAGGTTTTGAATCAGTCACCTGTAAATACCAACATTCCCTCAGCAATGAATATAAAGACTCACAGTCCCAGCAGAAACCCAAAGCATCCCCTTTACACTCACTAATGCACATATATAATTTTTCCGACACCCGTCTGTATCATATCACTCCCCTGCAGATATAAACCACAAATAGATATCTATACACTCCTTTGACACTCGTCTGTGTCACCCTTCCCCAGCACGGTCGCCTAAACATTTATTGTAAACCTAAACACTTGTTTATAATACCCTTCTTTCGACACCCGGCTGTGACATCTTATCCCCCACAGAGTGTCAGAATATCTTTTACATATATAAGTTCATAATTTATACACTTCCTCTTATGATACTCGTCTGTATCATACTCTCCCCAGCACATTGAACACTCGTCTGTGTCTCGCTCATGTTTACTTTATACTCATACAGATACCCGTCAGTGTCTTGTATACACCACTTATTTTCCCTCAGATTCAACACTAGTCCATGTTCTTTATTAACCTATTGGTACTCGTCCGTATCATCATCTATGAACATGCGTCAGCGTTTGTTTCTACCGATACTCGTCCGTATCATGGTCCTTAGGATGCTCGTCCGCATCTTTAATCTATACATAGTGTCAAACACTTATACCTTTCATTTCTTGAATGTAGGCACCGTCCGTGTTTACCATTCCCCAGTAGAATTACTTCCTTTCTATCTGACATTCGTCCTATGTCATGATACCTCCGGCAGCCGTACCCTGCCAGGTGATCGTCCTTCACCTTTTGATGATCGTCCTTCATCATTCCCCCAGCGGACTCTCCATTATTAGAATCCTTTCCCATCCGACATTCGTCCTATGTCGTGATATTTTAGCAGCCGTCCCCTGCTAGGTGATCGTCCTTCACCTCTTGATGATCGTCCTTCATCATTTTATCCGATGGTCGTCCCCATCATTGATCTTGTTATCTGACATTCGTCCTATGTCATGATAAACCCCGAGAGCAGTCGTACCCTGCTAGGTGATCGTCCTTCACCAATTGATGATCGTCCTTCATCATGCTTATCCGATGGCCGTCCCCATTGTCGACTCTTTCTATCCGACATTCGTCCTATGTCGTGATATTTTTGGCAGCCGTACCCTGCCAGGTGATCGTCCTTCACCTTAGATGACCGTCCCTCATCCTTATCCCCAACAGAGCAGCCATCCCCTGCTAGGTGATCGTCCTTCACCTTTTGATGACCGTCCCTCGTCGTTTATTTCATTAACCTGATGGTCGTCCCCATCATTTCCTTTACCTTTAATCCTAGAAAATCTTGATGGTCGTCCCCATCATGATCCCTCCATTTCCCCAGCATGTCGGTCGTCCCCGTCATTGCTTTATCCCCAACAGTCGTCCTCTGCTCGACGGCCGTCCTTCGTCGCCCACACTTTATAATCATACTTTACTGCCTTTTACAATCTATAACCCTTTTCTTCTTCATCTAGTGAGTGCAAATCTTGGGCTGTCTTTGGTATTCAATCACAAGTTATCTTGTTTTCCTGTCAAGTCGTCGCTTACATCCTGCACAACTAACTCATGTTTGAATAAGGGCAGCTGTAAACACCCCAAATTTCCCCTCACTAATCTCACCCCATGGCTTAGGATCTTTCCATTTGCATTAGTTCAATCATATCATATCATGTTTGATTCTTGCTTCACTGCATTGGTTCAAATTCATCTGCATCTAGGGTTTGTGATCTGAGCAATCCATGAGCTATGTGAGCCACTCCAAAGGTCTTCAATCATCTCAAGAGGGTCCATGTATGTTCAAATATCATATTATATCCTTCCAAGATCAAGGAAGTCAGAAAATCACAAGAACTGAGAAAGACATGGAAGCAGAGCCAAGCTTGACTGCACAGATGACCTAAAATTAGGGTTTTGGTTTCAGAGGCCATAACTCCAAATTTTTTGGTCATTCTTGTTTCTATTGGTCTGCATATGTTATAAGGATCATTCACACCAATTTACATAAAGAAATTCAAGGGGGAAGGCATTTGATCAATAGATGACTTCTTGAGCAAGTCAGTGCAAAATCAGGGCATCTGGGGCCCCCAATCATCCAACCAAAGGGTCTTATCCATCATTTGTGGTGTATATGATCTTTATTTGATCTTAACAGAATTTATAAGTTCACAAAATTGAGGAATTTCAAGCCATTTGCAAAGTTGCCATTTTGGGAAAGTGACTTGTAATGCAAACTTGCCATTTTGGGAAAGTGACTTGTAATGCAAACTTGCCATTTAAGGAAAGTTTTTCAACCTCCTCTTTTTGATTAAAAAATGTTTCAAATGAAAAATTCTTGGTCATGAAAGTTGTAGATTGGATCATTCCCTTTTCAAAAAGTACAAGAACTTGTTCTAATTCATCATAGAACTCAAGTTATGGCCTTGCAAAGTTGGGTAAAATCACTAAATTTCACTTATGTACCAAAGAGGGAAACTTGCAAAAACTCATACCAAGGAAAAATGTGACCTCTAGTTGACTTCTAATCCATTACACAAACATGATACATGACCTATAATTCAGAATTGCCCAAAGAATCCCTCACTTTCATGCCTTGATCATCAAGTATTTCAAAAGGGGCCAAAACCTTCACAAATTGCAAAATGCCCCAAATCTTGACATCCACTTGTGCCAGCTCTTCATGTCAGCTTCCATGGACCTCCCTAAATCCAGCTGACTCGAGCCATACCTCACAACCAGCCTTCCATGAGCCCATACCTCAAAGGACAACTTCCTTGACTTTATGCAATTTGAGCCATACCAATCAAATTATTCCACAACAACTCTCTGACCTATCAAGGATTGATACATGGACCAAAAGCAACCCAACACACACAACAACACAAGCTGAATCCCCCCACAACTCAGCACACACCAAAACTCCCTCTTATGCATTTCTCTTCGAAACTCAGCACTCAGGCCATAAACCTTCAAATAAACTTCATAAAACAACTCACCATGAACCTCTGATCATTTCCCACCCTTCATCTTGCCCTAAAAACAACCACATCAAAAACACGCTTTTCACCTCCCTTGACCTGAGCTTCACTGACTTTCAAATAGAGGCCATATAAACTCCAACCAAGCTTTGCAAACACTTCAGGAGGATTATTGGGGGTGATTTGAAGCAAAGAACTGGTCAGAAAGCTCCAAAGGTGAAAGCTCCAGTTCAGGTATCACCAAGAACATTTTTTCCAGAAATTGTTTTTTATGCCATAGAAATGTTGCTTATGCTTCACTGATCATGTTGTGCTTGTTGGTTTTGAAAATGATTGAGTTTTGAGCCTGAACCGTATCTCTGAAAGTTTGACCTGAAAACTTGTTTGATTCGATTCTTGTTTATGTTGAAATATAAATTAGTTTTTGTGCTTGATTCTTGCTTAGGGTGATTAGAAGATGTGATCTGGAATTTTAAAGGGTTCAAAATTACCTAGGGAAAAAGGTAGCTTTTCAAAATTACCTATGGAATTTTAGGCCAGTTTGAATGAGAGCCCTTGGATCTTTTTTCCCGCGTGCAACCAACGTCCCAGATTTCATGATTTGTGCCCTAATCCTGGTTAATTAGGTTAATTAAGAGTAGTAAAATTCAAATTCCCAGTTTAAACCTCAGGCGTCTAGATGCGCGCAAGTCAGCTCCTGCGTGTTTAATTTAAATGCTGGCCCTTTGATATGTTGACTTTCCATTAAATCCAATTTTAATTCATATTTTTCTTATTTGTTTTGCATATTTATTTTAAAATATCTATAAAATCTCAAAAATATTTATTTTTTGCATTTTAAAAACATTTTAAAAATAATTTAAATGTTTATTTTAATTGATTAATGAAGATTAATAGATTAAAATAGCATTTAGGTTTCAAAAATTCACAAAAAAATTCAAATAGCATTTTAAAACATTTACAAACATTTACAAACTCATAAGACAAATTTATTTTTGGTTTTGACCATATTTTGCCAATTTTCATTTGAATCGGGGTTCTTTAATTTGAATATTTTTAACCCTAACTTCAAAAATTCATAACTTTTGATCCAAGTTGAGTTTGTGAATGGTTCTTTTTGCATTATGTTGTGCATACTTTCAAGCATCCAAAAACATTTTTATTTAATTTTTACATTTCATTTTTAATTTGTTTGGCATTTTCCCTTTAGAATCACCCTTAAAACCCTAGAAACATAGGAAAATCATAAGTCCCTTAGGGTTTAGTTTCTGACCTTCCCCTTTGGGCAGTGAACTTGTATAGGTTTAAGGTCCCTTTGATCCCATTTTCAATTTTTTATCGTATGCTTTGCTTCTTATTTTGATTTTTGCATCTCATGTTGTACATAAACCCTAATTTGCATCTTCATTTGCATCCATCCTACATAAGCTTGCATACATGAACTTTCCATGATATTTTGTGCATCCACATGACATATAAGACATCTTAGGAGAAATTGGAATCATGTTTAATCATTGCATCATTCATTTGACATGTTTTTGTTTTCATTTGATGTCATATGCATTCATGAACTTTCATGCTTCCTACATGTCTCATTTGCATTCCCATCCTTTGTATGAACATTCATACCACTTGACATGACTTTGCATAATCCCTTAGCATCATTTGCACCATGAATATGCTTCTGACCTTGGCTTTCATCTTTTCATTTCATCTCATTTTCATTTCATTTTATTTCCTTTTGCTAACTTTTCAGGTGGTAAGTGTTTGAGAAGTGAATTTGCCTTCACTTCTCACAATCTCTTCTCATCTCTCTTTTGCATCATTGCTGCATTTTAGTTGTGAATTAGAGTGAGCTTGCTCATTCATGTTCTCTCCTCACTTTCTTTCTTCAAGCAACTTATCTTCTTAAGTGAAGTAAGTTGTCTTGCTTCTTCTTGCTTCTTTTCCTTCTTCCTGCTTCTTCCATGGTGGCTTTTCCTTGAGGATCTTCTTGCAAGCCTCATAAACCCTAGGAACAACCAATCATGATCACAATTGGGGTTTGATTAGTCCCCCCATTAGTTTTACTTTTGTGTCATCTTTGTGTCTTCTCTTCTCCTCTCTTAATCAAGGACTAAACCCTTAAGGTTTTAAGACTTTGTGATTAGGGTTATGCCTGTATCCTTCTATTAGGATGGGGTGTATAACTTTAATCCTAAGTGTTAAACCCTTAATGTGTTTAAATCCTTTAATCAATCCATCTAATAAATCACTAAGACATTAAGCTTGTAACTTGGGCCTTGCATTAGGGTTATAATTCTTCCTTAATTGGTTAAGAAGGACTAACCATAGTGTTAATGGACAAGTCCCCCTCAAGTTGTCTTACAAACCATAAAATCCACTTCTTAATCTCACCATTAACTAAAATCCACTCTAATAAAGGCCTTGTTATGTCATGAGGTTAATCCCTAATCATGGATTAAGTTGAAGAGCCTTTCTCAGCTTAAATGTTCTCATCTATTATCCTTCTATTAGGATGGTGTAATGGGTCCATTAAATCCTTGATTATGGCTTAAATCCTTGATCATTGTAATTAAGTTTGAGGTGCTTACTTCATACTTAAGGTATTCTCATTACCCCTAATCAGTGGGAGGATGTGATGAGTTTACTAACCATTAGTTTAGGCTTAAGCTCGTTTTCTTATGACAAACTCCAAAAAGCAATAAAAGATTGAAAACACAAAAACAAACAATAATCGTCTCCTCCGGGATTCTTTTCTCACCTCATTCACCCACAAACGAGAACTTGCTTCTTCCGTCTAATGCAAGACAGTTTGCACCTGAGCCAGACAGGTCATACACTTGATCATAGACAAGTAAGCAGTTCACAGGTCAATTTTATTTCAGTCTCTTTGAGTTGAACTACGATGTTCTGACTTCCTCATTGCACGAGAGGATACGTAGGCATAACTTAACAGTTATCGAATAAAAGTCTCTGTATATTCCCCATCTTCCAGCATTGTTCTTTAAGCATCATTGTCTTGAGCTTTGCATTCTCTCCTTGCACTGACACTCCTTTTATTCACTTCACATTTCTTTCCAGCACTGACACTTGCATTCTTTTCCAGCTTTTGCACACAGACAGCACTGACACTCCCCCTTTTAAACACAAACTTTCAAGCGTGGATCCCGTCGAGTACGACGGACAATTTGGGTGCTAATACCTTCCCAGGTTGTAACCAACCCCCTTTCTCAGTCTCTCTGGTTCGCAACCGTATTATCCATCTTTTCTTAGGTTTATGCAGCATTACCTTCCCTTCGGGATAAAAATGCCTAGCTGGCGACTCTTTTCAGTTCATCTTCATGTTCTCTTTCGCCGACCGTTCGCATCTGTACCCTCGTTTGGCCAGGTGTCATTTGGTGGGAGTGACGGTATGGCTTAAATGGCAAAAAAGTCAAAGTTTGTACTTGAAGCATGGGCCATGGCAGAAGTGATTTGAGAGCTTGAGCTGATTCATCTGGTTTCAAGGAGAGCAGTTGGATCAAATGTTATGAGTTGTGCAGCTTGGATCATGAGTTTTCAAAGGTTTTGCATTTTCTCAACTTTGACATTTCTTGAGAAGCAAGTCATGAAAACCCTAGGTTCTTGGCCCAATTCTGATCTTTAGAAGTTGTTTGATCATGGCATGATGTATTTGAGTGGATTAGAGGTCACATAAAGTCCTGAAATACCATTTTGCACATTTCCCTCTTTGACATGAACTTGAGAATTGTGTGATTTTTTCCAACTTTGATCCATCATAACTTGAGTTCTAGGATGAATCAATAGGAGTTCTTATACTTTTTGAAAATGGGAAGATCCAATCTACAACTTTCATATTTGAAGAAAATTCAATTGAAACCTTTTTGATCAAGAAAGTGGAAGTTGAAGATCTTTCCCAAAATGGAAAGTTTCCATTACAAGTCATGTCCAAAAATAGAAAGTTTTCAAATGGCTCAAAATTATTCAATCTTGTGAACTTCCAAGCTTTCCTGAGATCAAATAAAGATCATAGGACCTCAAATTGATGATGATGACCCTTTGGAATCCTTGTTGGTGGCCTCAGATGCCCTGATTCTGACTTTTCTTGCACAACAAGCTACCATTTGATCAGATGACTTCCATAAGGAATTGTTGCTTCAAATTTGATACACATGCTCCTTATAACATATATAGACCAATAGAATCAAGAATGGCCAAACAATTTGAATTTAAGGGCTACAAACCCAAAACCCTAATTTCTGGTCATCTGTGTAGGAGCCCTGAGCCTTCCTGGGTAGCTATGCAATCCTTTGAGATTTTGTGACTTCAAAATAAACTTGGAGGTATAATATGATCATAGAACACTAATTGACCCTCTTGGAAAGCTTCATGGCCTCTGAGATAGCTCAAAACACTTCTAAGATTCATCTGATCATAAACCCTAGCTATGCAACTTATGCAATGAAATAACTATGCAGTGTGAGATTGTATGCTTATGCAATGCAATATGAAGAATCACAAGGCAAGGTGTGAGAAAGTGAGAGGGAAAATTTGGGGTGTTTACAGTTAGGTTTGCTTAAGAGCACATATTTCCTGCAAGCATTTATTGAAAATAGCTTATATGTTTTCATGCAAATGTTGTATTACGAACTCTGGACATTTTGCAAACAAAACAAGAAGGTACAAAACAAAGTGTGAATGAATATTTGACTTTATTGATTTGTGTGCCCTGAATAGGCGCGTACAGTGAGGAAGCTAATCCCTGAAAGGAGGAGATTGCTATAAAATTGAGAAAAATAACAGTGTCCTATTCGGCAATGTAGTAGTCGACGCTCCAATGAGCTTCCTTTGCTATGACCTGTATGACCTGAACGCTCTTCTTATCTTGCTTTCTGAAGAATGTTGATTCTTACCGACGCTTTGTCCTTTCGATTTTTCCCTTATTTTTGCCCGAGTCTTTTATTCTGTTTTTGACTCGCCGGGATGCCCTATTTTTGCCTGGACTTATATTCTGTTTTTATGTCCAGCGGGTCATTTATGCGAAGTATTTTTTAACCGCATCTGAATTCATATGAGATAGGAAATTTTCGCCATCCATGGTTGCGAGCATCAATGCTCCTCCCGAGAAGACTTTAGTTATCACGTAGGGACCTTCATAGTTTGGCGTCCACTTGCCCCTGTGGCATGAATGAGGAGGAAGGAGTCTTTTCAGTACAAGCTCTCCCACTTGATATTCCCGAGGTCTCACCTTTTGATCAAAGGCTATTTTCATCCATTTTTGATATAACTGACCATGACAAATAGTTGTTAATCTCTTTTCTTCAATCAGGCTCAGTTGATTATAACGAGATCGGACTCATTCTGCTTCGTCCAGTTTCACATCAATTATTACCCGCAAGGAGGGAAATTCAACTTCAACGGGTAGGACTGCTTCCATACCATATACAAGCTGATAAGGTGTTTCCTCAGTAGATGTTTTGATGGATGTTCGGAACCCATTCAAGGCGAATGGTAACATTTCATGCCAGTCTTTGTATGTGACTACCATCTTTTGCACAATCTTCTTAATGTTCTTGTTAGTCGCCTCAACAGCGCCATTCATCTTTGGCCTGTAAGGAGAAGAGTTGTGATGTTGAATTTTGAAGTCTCGGCATAGTTCTGTCATCATTTTTTTGTTAAGGTTTGAACCATTATCAGTAATGATTCGCTCGGGAATTCCATATCGACAAATGATATCCCTTTTCAGAAATCGGGCTACCACTTGCTTGGTGACATTTGCATACGAAGCTGCTTCAACCCATTTGGTGAAGTAATCAATGGCTACTAGGATGAATTTGTGACCATTTGAAGCAGTTGGCTCGATCTTTCCAATAAAATCGATGTCCCACATGGCGAAGGGCCGGGGTGAAGACAATATATTCAAAGGATTGGGAGGGACATGCACTTTGTCTACGTAGATCTGGCATTTACGACACTTTCTGGCATAAGCGCAACAGTCTGCATCCATTGTGATCCAGTAGTAACCTGATCTTAACAATTTATTGGCCAGGCATGTCCTCCGGCATGGGTACCGAAAGAACCCTCGTGTACTTCGTGCATCAGTAGGTCTGCTTCCTTCTTGTCAACACATCTCAGCAAGACCATGTCGAAGTTCCGCTTGTATAAGGAGCCATCAGTATTGAGGAAGAAACTGTTGGCTAGCCTTCTCAATGTCTTCTTATCATTAGACGATGCCCCAGGTGGGTATGTCTGAGTCTCCAAGAAGCATTTGACGTCGTGGAACCAAGGTTTGTTGTCAATGATAGTGTCCACAGAGAAAACATATGTCGGTCGGTCCAGTCTGGATACAAAAATCTGAGGCACAGAGTTGGCAGTCTGTACTTTGATCATAGATGAAATAGTGGCCAAGGCGTCTGCAAACTGATTCTCATCTCGAGGGATGTATTCAAGCTTGACTGTTGTGAAGAACGTCAATAATCACCTCGTATAGTCACAATAGGGAACCAGATGCTCTTGATGAGTACACCACTTGCCATTAGTTTGGTTGATCACCAAAGCTAAATCTCCGAATACATTCAAGTTTTTGATCCTGAGGTCAGTGGCTTCCTCAAGACCCATGATGCAAGCTTTGTACCCTGCTTCATTGTTAGTGCAGGAAAATGTGAGCCTTGCTGAGAAAGGCAGATGGACTCCTTTGGGTGTAATAAGCACTTCACCAACTCCACGACCGTTACAATTAACTGCCCCATCGAACATCATAGCCCATGCTTCTTATGGATCATGCCCTTCAGTGTGAATAGGATCTTCACAATCTTTTGACTTTAAGAAAATGATGTCTTCATCAGGGAAATCAAATCTCATAGGTTGATAGTCATCAATGGGTTTCTCACCTAGATAGTCAGACAATACACTGCCCTTGATGGCTTTCTGAGAGGTGTACTGAATATCATATTCTGTTAGAATCATTTGCCACCTTGCAACCCTTCTGGTAAGTGTTGGCTTCTCAAATATGTAATTGATTGGGTCCATCTTTGAGATCAACTAGGTAGTATGAGTCAACATATAATGTCTTAGTCGGCGAGCAGCCTACGCTAAAGCACAACAAGTTTTCTCGAGCTGTGAATAACGTTGTTCACAGTCGGTAAAATTTTTGCTTAGGTAGTATATTGCATACTCTTTTCGACCAGACTCGTCATGCTGGCCCAACACACACCCCATTGATTCATCTAATAATGTCAGGTACATTATTAAAGGTCTTCCTTCAACTGGAGGCATGAGAATTGGAGGTTCTTGCAAATACTCTTTGATCATGTCAAAAGCTCTTTGGCAATCATCATTCCACCTGACTGTTTTTTCCTTTCTTAGCAGTTTGAACAAGGGCTCGCAGGTTGCAGTGAGGTGAAATATGAACCTTGAAATGTAGTTCAATCTACCTAAGAACCCTCGAACTTCTTTCTCAGTCTTAGCTGCAGGTATTTCCTGAATTGCTTTGACTTTGTCGTGATCAACCTCAATTCCTTTTCCGCTTACAATAAAACCCAGCAGCTTACCAGAACGTACCCTGAATGTGCATTTGTTGGGGTTCAACCTTAACTGATATTTCCTCAGATGTTTGAACAATTTCAACAGGTTTACCAAATGGTCTTCTTCTGTTTGGGACTTGGCAATCATGTCATCCACGTAGCACTCAATTTCTTTGTGGATCATGTCGTGGAATAATGTTACCATAGCCCGTTGATATGTTGCACCGGCATTTTTCAAACCAAACGAAATTACTTTGTAGCAGAACATGCCCGATGGTGTGATGAAGGTTTTCTTCTCCATGTCTTCAGGTGACATCTTGATCTGATTGTATTCAGAAAATCCATCCATGAAGGAAAATACCGAGAATTGAGCCGTGTTATCCACCAATACATCAATGTAAGGTAATGGGAAGTCATCTTTCGGGCTTGCTCTGTTTAGATCTTGATAATTAACACACATACGTACCTTTCCATCCTTATTAGGTACGGGTACAATGTTAGCAACCCAAGGCGGGTAACTAGTTACAACAAGGAAATCGGCGTCCCACTACTTTTGTACTTCCTCTTTGATTTCCAAAGCCATATCTGGGCAGGTACGGTGCAACTTCTGTTTGACTGGCGGACAATCATCCTTTAATGGCAACCTGTGCATGACAATATTTGTATCCAATCCCGGCATATCTTGATAGGACCAAGCGAACACATCAACATATTCTCGCAGCATACTGATAAGTTGTTCTTTTACCAGAGCTTGCAGACTGGCTCCAATCTTCACCTCTTTCACATCTTCCTCGGTACCAAGATTGATAGTCTCAACCTCCTCCTGATGAGGAGCAATTACCTTTTCCTCTTGCCTCAATAACCTGGCTAGCTCTTCAGGTAAATCATAGTCTTCTTCAACCCCTTCATCTGCTTGATTAATCGGATTGTCGAAGTCATACGAGGTCATAACAGTTTCGTTGTCGGTGCAATCTGGAGGGCTATCTCTGCAAGGGTTGAGATTTGGTTCATTTTAGTGATTGATTTTATCTTATTTAGAAAAATTGAATGAAGTTATTATTGAGAAAAACATTGTCATTTATTGTTTTGTGCGAAAATAACAAAAATGAAAAGACAATGAGCGAAAAAGATTGTTTGCAAAAAGATGTCCATTGTTCATTAATATTCAATTTGCACAAATACATATGGCCCTATTAGAAAATGAGTCCCGACATCTTGGGCAAGATGCAGGACTTTGATGCATGCTTAAAACATCAAATAATAATTACTCTGCAGCAGTAACCCTTATAATTTCATGGGAAGACCAGTTGAGTACTTGTTGGCCCGAAACTCTTGGACAGATCAAACTTTCCAGGTTGTAGTCGCTCTCAGCCTCGTCTTCCAAAGTGTTGACAGCATCCGGGGTCAGAAATCCCCCACTTATGAACTTGGGAGCTTTAGCATCCTCCTCTGGAACTTGTCGGGACAGTCTGTAACCCAAACCAAATTTGTCTTCTTTCATCTGAACCTTCAGCAGCTTGCCCCAGCCTTGGGCATTCCATTCTTTCAGAACCTTTCGAGCTTGCTTGTAGGAGGCAATTGAGGTGCCCATCCTTTCCTCTTGGGATGCAACAAACACCTCAATTGTAGTTTCGTTGACGTTCAAGGCTTCAAAACCCTGACTCATGGTTTCATGGATCTCCCTATCCATTTCTATGTACTTGTACATAGCCAGGTGATTGACAAAGATGTCTTCCTCTCCACAGATAGTGATAATTTGACCTTCCCACTCATATTTTAACTTCTGGTGAAGGGTAGACATTACCGTGTCGGCGACATGGATCCAGGGTCGACCCAATAAACAGTTGTAGGCAGGCTGTGTGTCCATCACATAGAAGGTAGTTTTGAAAACTTGTGGGCCAATTACCACGGGCAGCTCAATATCTTCGAGAACCGATCTCTTAGAACCATCAAAAGCTCTGACAACTAGGTTGCTCGGACGAAGTGCAAGAGCATCATACTCCAGCTTGACTAAAGCTTTCTTTGACAACATATTGAGTGATGATCCGGTATCAACAAGGACATGAGAAAGTACATCACCTTTACATTCCAAAGTGATATGCAAAGCCTTATTGTGGTTACACCCCTCCGTAGTCAAGTCAACATTGGTGAAACCTAGTCCATGACTAGTTGCGACCACCATTTCTAACTGATTGACCGTGATTTCTTCCGTCACATAAGTTGTGTGTAAGACCTTGAGTAGTGCATTCCGGTGAGCCTCGGAACACATGAGCAAAGATAGTATGGAGATCTTGGAGGGTGTTTGGTGGAGCTGATCCACAACTTTTTAGTCACTTCTTTTGATAATCCACATGAACTCGTCCACATCCTGATCAAAGGACATGTTCTGAGTTTCTTTCGCAGTTGGTTCTTTTGGCACCACACTTTTGCCTTTTGCTTTGCCAACAGTTTCTGCTTCAGCATTAATTCTTGGAAACTGTGAAGCAAAGAGACGTCTGCTCCGAGTGAAGCCTCCGCCTCCCCCTACATTGTCTACTTGTGGTGCAGGTGTTGAAGAGTCAAGAGTGACTTTTCTTCCGTGGCAGTAAAGGTTTGAACTATAATGCCAAGGCACGACATTGTTGCTATCATAAGGAATTGGCCCAGGAATCGTGATGGTCACCGGACTAATCACAGCAGAAGAAGGAATCATGATTGTCTGTGGATCATAGTATATGGTAACAGGGGATCTGATTGATGGCGGCAAAAATGTAGGAAGCTGACAAGCTGATGAGAGAGTGTTGTTGGGATATTGTTGGTGAGAATGTTGCTGGAAGTTGTTGTTGTGAGATTCTGGAACAGGGACCGTTGCTGGGTCGTAGTAGATAGTAACTGTTGAAACATCTCTTCTGGTGTTTGTTGTTGTTGTAGCCGATTCCGTTGAAATGATTTTTGCTGCATTTGTAGAAGTGATTTCTGTTGTAGTTATAGAAGCTTGAACTGTTGATGTTATCTGTAGGATGCCTTCCTTAATCATACTATTGATATCGTTCTTCAAACTTGTGCAACCATTAGTAGTAACCTTGCAAGCTTCACAGTTGGCTTCAAAACCTGGAAACACTTGGTATTTTAAAAGCTGAGCTTTCACCTCGGCCAGAGGTGTTCGAACACTTGCAATATCATCAATCAGGATTGCTGGTTGGTCTTCCTCGATAGTATTAATCCTTAGCCCACCATGATTAGGTATTGAATTTTTGATATAACTCGGAGGAGGTGTGAAGTTTACAGCTTTGGAATCAACCAGGTCTTGAACCTTCATATGTAGGGCCTTACACTTTTTTGTGGCATGACCGGGAGCATTTAAGTGAAAGGCGCATCTTGCATTGACATCATAATTCCTTGGAAGATTCAGAGGATCTGGTTAAGCCAAAGTCCTCAGTTCAACCAAGTTGAGTTTCAATAGTTGTGGGAGTAACACTGCATAGGGCATCAGAATAGGATCGATTACCCTGTTGATTTAAGAAGTCCTTTGTTGAAATGGACGCTGTTGTTGATTATTGTTGTTGTAAGGTCTCTGCAGCTGTTGTGGGAATTGTTGTTGTTGAGGTGCTGGAGTAGGAATGGTGACAGCAACCACTGACCTTTACAAATATTGAGGCCTACCTCTGCCAACATGTCCTTTGGGGTCCGAAGAATGGTTTCTTTGCATTGTTGGAACTAGCACCATTATCAGAAATCTTGCCCATCTTCAGCAAACTTTCAATTCTCTCTCCCGTTATGACCGCATCAGCAAAGCTAGTGGAAGAGTAAGCAGCAAGTCTATCAATATAAGTTCCTTGTAGGGTATTCATGAACATGTCATCCATCTCCCTTTATGACATTGGAGGTTGAACAGCAGCAGCCAGCTGTCTCCACCTCTGAGTGTACTCACAGAATCTTTCCCTCGAAGATTGATTCATTCCCATTAGGAGAGTCCTCTTAGGTGCCATGTCTAAGTTGTATTGATACTGGCGCACAAAGGCTTCAGCTAAGTCTTTCCAATTTCTAAAAGTGGCCCTTGATAGGTGTGAATACCACTTTCTGGATGCCCCGGTTAAACTGTCTTCAAAGTAAAACATCCACAATTTCTCATCCATGGTATATGCTTTCAATCTTCCCAGAAAAGATTGCAAATGGGTACGAGGACAGGAGGTACCATTATACTTTTCAAAACATGGGGGTTTGAACTTGTGAGGAATCCTCACCCCTTCCACTAAGCCCATATCCATCACATCGAATCCCAAAGAGTTCTGGGATTCCAGGGATCTTAGCTTCTCAGATATCTCATCCAGACGACGGTCATAAGCTTCATCTTCCCCAACACCTAACACTGTAAATTGCTCATCTTGAGGATCTTCCTGTAGAATACAATCTCCAGTGTTTACTTGTCCATACCCAAGGACATTAGCTTCAGGATTGTTGTCAGGTCTAAACACTACTGGAGTCGTTCGTGGTTGTTCGCGCTCGTTGTTACTAGTACCTCAAGTGCTTGCGTGGTTATCTTCTGGGGTTTGTCGCTCGACCAACTCCCTCAATCTTTCCTGGGTCTGGGCCAGTCCAGTCATCACAACCACAAACTGATTCATTTGAGTCCTCACCTCTGTCCTCACATCTGTCATTTGAGTCCTTACATTTGTCAGTTCTTGCTGTAGCTAATCCATCTGCAGACTCTGAAGGTTGTTACGGGTCGGATATCTGTGGATGCGATTGACGGGAAAGACCCTCATGCGAGCAATATTTCCTAAAACAATCAGCAGAGTGAGAAAACAACAACAAAACACCTGCAAAACAAAGGATATGAGGTTAGCATGCAATGCAATATGTCTATTTGTCTTCAGAGGGTATCCGGTTTGGTTCTTGGTTTTGACCTTCCAGAACCCTTGGAGGAGATAAATATGTTGAACGGAATCCATAAAAACCAATAATACATAGAATACAAGTGGCATTGCCAAAATACAACCAGTTCATGAATACAACAAAAACAAAAACTCCCATGGTGAGTTGAAATACAAGAATAAACTATAATACAATCAGTTCACGAATACAACAAAACAAACTCCCATGGTGATTCGAAATACAATCACAAGTACAAAGAAAATCAAACGTCCAATCCATATGCATCCTCCCTGACTTCTTTCAAGAGAGCATCAGTTACCAGTCCAACTGGGTGTTTTGTGATAGTCCTGATGAAAAGGTTTCTAGTTGTGATGGCATTTGTCATCTTCTGATACTTATCTTGGTCTTTGGATCTCTCTAACCCCGCCTGGAGTTTCAACTCTGAGATCTCCTTCGGAGCTGCTAGCGGTTGTAAACACCCCAAATTTGCCCTCACCCATTCACACCATGGCTTGTGATCATTTCATATGCATAAACACAATCATAATGTCTCATTTTTGTTTCACTGCATAGATTCAAAGTCATCTGCACCTAGGGTTTGTGATCTGAGCAATCCAAGAGCCTCTTGAGCCACTCCAAAGATCACCAATCACTTCAAAGGGGTCCATGTGTGTTCTTATATCATATTGCATCCTCTCAAAGTCAAGAATGCCAAAGAATCACAAGAACTAGGTTTGGTATGGATGCAGAGCCAAGTTTGACTGCACAGTTGACCCAAAATTAGGGTTTTGGTTTCAGAGGCCATAACTTCAAATTTTTTGGTCATTATTGTTTCTATTGGTCTCTATATGGTATAGGGAGTATGCATATCAATTTTCATGAAGAAATTCCATGGGGAAGTCATCTGATCAAGGGTTGACTTTCTGGACAAGTCAGTGCAAAATCAGGGCATCTGAGGCCCCCAATGACCCAACCAAGGGGTGATCTTCATCATTTTGAGTGTATATGATCTTTATTTGGTCATGTAAGAAGTTAGAAGTTCACAAAATTCAAGAATTTGAAGTTTTTGCAAAGTTGACTTTTTGGGCATAGTTGACTTTTCAAGAATATGTCATTTTGTGCCATTTTTCAAGCCTTGATTCTTGATCCAAAAATGCTTCAAATGGAAAAACTTTGGTCATGAAAGTTGTAGGACACATTTTTCCCTTTTCAAAAAGTACAAGAACATGACCTAATTCATTTTGGATCAAAAGTTATGGTGTGACAAAGTTGGCAAAAATCACTAATTTTCAAGACATGCACCAATTGGAAAATTTGCAAAATCATGTATCAAGGCCATTTGTAACTTCTAGTTCACTTCAAACCAATGTACAAACATCACATGTGACCTAAAAGTCAGATTTGAACCAAAGTCTCTCATGTTCATGGTTTGTATGGCAAGACATTTTCATGAAGTTTCAAAAGTAACCAAGTTGCAAAACCACTCATCACACTTCACCCACTTGCTGCATTGGCCTTTGAACCAGCCATAGCCTCTCACCTCATCTTGCTGCGCAGACCATGCCTCTTGTACCAAGCTAGAACTCAAGCCATGCCTCTCTTACAACAAAGTGGACTTTTTGCAAAAGTAAACATCCCAATCACAGCAGGCCAGGTCACATCATCTGACCAATGGGAGTTCTTTATGCAAGGAAAATGCTGGCCATAACACACCTCAAGCAAGGCTGAAACACACAAGAAGACAGCATTCACAAAAACACCCCATAGAGCAAAATCCTTCGAATCTGCTTCCAAAAACCACAAACACTCAAACCAATTCCACTACTCATCTCACCATGCTTCATTGGTCCCAAACCAACAAGATTCAGGCTTGAACTGAGCAAGAACATAGCTTCACCATTTTTCACCCCAATCTGCATTTTCCTTCGAATCACCTTCCACAGCCATCAAACATCCAAACTCTTTTCACCAACAAGTCAAACACATCAAAAGGAACCAGAATCAACCATTAACAGAGCTTGAAACCACTCACACACAAACCCCATTTTCTGCTACACCAGAACTGGATTTCTCAAAGCAGCTTGCCTAAGCTCATTCCAAGCCTTCCATTAGCATCAGGGGAGTCAAAGAAGTTCATTTGCACGCAAAGGAGGCTCTGGAAGCTCAGTATTGAAGTTTTCCAGCTCAGGTATGAACATGAACATTTTCTTCCAAAGCTTGCATTTTAAGTTATAAACTGGTTGCTCATGTCTTGCTGATCATGGGGATGGTTTTAGAATTGAAAATGAGTGAGAGATGAGTTTGTATTGCTGTCCTGAAATTTCACCCGTAAAAATTCTTTCCTTCGATTTGCTTATTTCTTGTGGTTTAAATGAGGTTTGAGGATGGATTCATGACCTAGGTTGTTAGAGGATCATTTCCCTGGCATTAATTTGTTGAATAGATGCCTGAATCATGAACTAGGGTTTTGGTAGTGCCGGAGAAGATGACCGGAGCTTCTCTCCGGTCACCTGAATGTTGTTATGCCCTAATTACAGTCATTAGTGCCATTTGAATTTGGAGCGTAGGATCCTTTGACCCGTTTGACTTGCCGCGCGAATGACTGGCCCAGATCCTCTTGCTTTGCCCTAATCCACTTAGTTAGTTTAATTAATCATAATTAAAATAATTAACTCAGAAGCAATCCTGTCCCTCCAAAAACGCGCGTGGTCAACCCATTCAAATCCAGACTCAATCCTGGCCCTCCACTCAGTTGACTTCCATTTATTTTAATTTTTATTTCATTTCTTTTCATTCAATTTGTCCAATTTATTTAAAATGGCAAAACTTGTTTAAAAATTATGAAACTTTTACTCAAGAGTTTTATTAATTTTTAGGACACAAAAATATTTTTGTTTTCATTTTTAGCATTAAAAAAGTATTTTAAAATATTTAAAAGTTTATTTTTAATTGATTAATGAAAATTAATTTATTAAAAATACTTTTAAGTATTTAAAAATCACCAAAAAATTCATGAAATGTTCTAAGACATTTAGAAACATTGTCCAACCTTCAAACCAAATTTCCTTTTTGATCTTGATGCATTTTGAGAATTTTTCATTGAATTAAAATCATTTTTGATGCATTATTTTGATCCAAACTTCCAAAAATCATTTCTGCCCATCCATGAAGAGTTGGACATTGGTTCTTTTTGCATTGCATTTTGTTTAGCATGTAGTTTATGAGATTAAATGGCCATGATTTGATCTTTCATTTTCCATTTGTTTGACAATTTTCTTGTTTAGGAACCCTAAAAACCCTAGAATCTTAAGAAAATCATAACTTGAACTTGGTTAAGAGTTGAGACTTCTCCTTTGGGCATTGGTTTAGTATATGATTAGAGGTCCTTTGAATGGAATTTTCAATTTTTTATCTTAGGGTTTGCTTCTGATTTTGATTTTTGTTTGATGTATTGTTCATAAACCCTAATTTGGGCTTCCATATGCATCCATCTTGCATTCTCTTGCATGACATGACTTGCCATGATATTTCAAGCATCCATTTGATTCATTTGACATCACAAGACATATTGAAAGCATGTTTGATCATTGCATCTTGCATTTGTCATGTTGTATGCCATATGCACTTCATAACTCTTCATGTGTGTTCATGGTTCTTAGCTTGCCCCATTTGCATCCATAAGCTTATGTGATCATCCCCATGTGTTGCCTCATGATTGTAGCATCTCATAGCATCATTAGAATCATGTATGTACTTCTGGTTTTGTTTCTCATCATGTCATCTCATCTCATTTTGCATTGCATTGCATTTCTTTTCTAACCTTTCAGGTGGTAAGTGATTTTGAGAAGTGAATTTGCCTTCACTTCTCATACTTTCTTCTCATCTCTTTCATGCATCCTTGCTGAATTTCATTATGTGTTTGAGATTGAGCTTGCTCATTCTTCTTCTTCCCACTTTCTTTCTTCAAGTGACTTTACTTCTTGAATGAAGCAAGTCACTTTGCTTCTCTTGATCCTTTCATCTGCATCCTGGTGCCCCCTTTGAAGATTGTTCTTGCAAACCCCACAAACCTTAGGACCAACCAAGCATGATAATGATTAGGGTTTTGATTAGTCTCCCCTCTTAGTTTTACCTTTGTGTCTCATTGAGTCTTCTCTCCTCATCTCATAATCAGGGACTAAACCCTAAAGGTTTTAAGACTTTGTGATTAAGCTTATGCCTGCATCCTTCTATTAGGATGGAGTGTGTAACTTTAATCCTAAGTGTTAAACCCTTAATGTGTTTACATCTCTTAATCAATCCACTTAAATAATCATCAAGACATCACACTTGTAACTTGGGCCTTGCATTAGGGTTCTAATTCTTCCTTAATTGGGTAAGAAGGACTAACCCTAGTGTTAATGGACAAGTCCCCCTCAAGTTGTCTTACAAATCATAAAAATCACTTCATCATCATACCATTAAATAAAATCCACTTAATCAAAGGCTTGTTTTGTCATGAGTTTAATCCCTAATCATGGATTAAGTTGAGGAGCTTTCCTCAGCTTAAATACCCTCATCTATTATCCTTCTATTAGGATGGTATAATGAGTCTGTTTAATCCTTGATTATGGCTTAACCTCATTACTCAACACTAAACAAAAACACCAAAAACATCTAAATAATCACAAGTAGGTCAATGATCTTAACTCTACATCAAAAGGTGATTAAGTTTGAGAATCTGACTTCACACTTGAGGTATTCTCATTACCCCTAATCAGAGGGAGGATGTGATGAGTTTACTAAATCCATTGGTTTAGGCTTAAGCTCATTAACTTATGACAAACTTTCAAAAGCAATAAAAGACTGAAAACTCAAAAAAACAAATAATAATCGTCTCCTCCGGGATTCTTTTCTCATCATCTTCACTCATAAACGAGAACTTGCTTCTTCCGTCTAATGCAAGACAGTAAGCACCTGGGCCAGACAGGTCATACACTTGAGCATAGGCAAGCAAGCAGTTCACAAGTCAATTCACCTTTCAGTCTCTTTGGGTCGAACTACGGTGTTCTCACTTCCTCATTGCACGAGAGGATACGTAGGCATAACTTAACAGTTATCGAACAAAAGTCTCTGTATATTCCCCCTCTTTCCAGCTTCATTCTTTAGCCTCATTATCATGAGCAATTCATTCTCATTCTTACACTGACACATCATTTATACACTTTGCACTTCTTTTACACTGACACCTGTACATTCTTTTCCAGCTATTTTATACACAGACTGCACTAACACTCCCCCTTCAAAACACAAATCTTTTAAGCGTGGATCCCGTCGAGTAGGACGGACAATCTGGGTGCTAATACCTTCCCAGGTTGTAACCAACCCCCTTTCTCAGTCTCTCTGGTTCGCAACCGTCTTATCCATATTTTTCTAGGTCTATGCAGCATTGCCTTTCCTCCGGGATAAAAATGCCTAGCTGGCGACTCTATTCATCTCCAGTGAGTTCACGGCTGTGTGTTCTCATTGTCCCCCTCGCCGACCGTTCGCGTCTGTACCCCATTTGACCTAGCTTCATTTGGTGGGAGCGACAGCTTGGCGACTCTGCTGGGGACCCTTATACTGCAACCAGGGCTTCTGGTTCTTTTTGTGGGTTCCTCCTAGAGCTTGATTGATTTGTGTTTACTGGGGTGTTATGTGCTTATTTGTGTTTGTATATTTGTATTTATTTTTTTTTTGCTTTATGTACAGTTGTTTACTGCTTTCTTTATAGCTTTGCATTATATCATTTTGTCATACTGTGCTGCTGGCTGGATCTGTTTGTTTGCTTTGGTGGGTGGGTGTTCCATTGAGAGTTAAGGTCCTATACCTGGGACCTGAGTGACACCTAGGCTAGAGTGAATCATATTCTTTCCCATTCCATCTCGGTCTGGTGCGGGAATATGAAACACGGTTCAGATGTGGGTTTCTTCTTGAGAACTCTGTGTTGCAGATTTCCTGCAATGCTAGGGCTATCTGGGAAGCCTGCTAAGTCTTGATGACCTTTTATTATTGACCTTCAGAAACTGAGGTGAATTAGAGGAGGAACTTTTATGGCTATTGTAAACACTGTACCTCCGGGTTAGAAGTGTTTACACTTCTCATAACTGATCCAAGTCTGAGGATCCTTGTTTTAGAACACCACCTGTGAGGGGGTTGGGCTGTTTACAGGTTTGCAGGTACCTTGACCTCAGAATACCCGGTTACTTTGATTTGATTAAGAATACCCCATGTTGGAACAGTTCTTGTGATTCTAAAACCCTGGACATGTGGCTCTTTATTTGAGTCCCCCACCTTGGTTACTGGACTTATAGACCTCCATCTGGATTTCTTACACACATGGACTTATATCAGAGCACTTGATCAGATCCAGCTCAGTCACAAACCCTTGCATATCATGTGCATACATAATCATTGCATCATATTGACATTTGCTTATTTGTGTTTCAGGGTATCCATCTTCATTTGGTTTTGGTTTTGACCCCATCTTCAGTATTGACCTATCTTCATCAGCGCTTGTCTCTACTCGGTCTCAACATCATGGCACCTAAAAAGAGCAACATCACCTACCACTTCTTCCAGCCAGAGTTAGCAGACATCAGGAGGATTCAGACCCTGATCACTCCAGACCATGTACCATTGTTCAGGGAACACCATGGAGATATACTTGATATGGTTATGGATCTGGACCCTTCACAAAGAAGCCTGATCCACACTTGCCTTCAGTTTTATGATCCCCCACTGAGATGTTTCACTTTTCAGGACTTTCAGCTGGGCCCTCTATTGGAAGAATACTCATCATTAGTTGGTATACCTATCAGGAGAGAAATCCCTTTCAACCCTGAGATGGTTTTCCCAAGTAATGAAGAGGTAGCAAAGGCATTGCATCTGGAACCAGTCCTGATTGGGCAGCATATGACTTCTAAGGCTGGAATCCCTGGCCTGCATCTGGATTTCTTGATCTCTCAAGCTACCCTGAAAGCTTCTCTAGGAGAATGGAAAGCAGTCTGTGCTTTGTTGGCCCTGAGCGTATATGGGATTATATTATTTGCAGATGAGCCTCGATTTGTTAGCAAGAATGCAATCCATCTTTTCATCCTGAAGAACCCAGTGCCAACTTTATTGGGGGATCTCTACTATTCAGTGCATCAGAGGAATGAAAAGCAAAGGGGAAGATTAGTGAGGTGCTGTGCTCCTTTGTTCCATACTTGGCTTCTCAGGCATCTACCCAGGACAAATGCATTTTTGAATCCTCATCAGCAGAAAAACTGGGCTGGAAGACTTACTACTCTAACTTCAGCTAATATCAGGTGGTGCACTCAAAGCACAAAAGGCAGGGATATCATCACTAGCTGTGGGCATTTTCCCAATGTGCCCCTAATAGGAGTTAAGGGTAGCATTAATTACAATCCTCTGCTGTTCAAAAGACAACTGGGCTATGCACTGGTCCACACTCCTAAGGCACAGGACTTGGTTGAGACTCTTTATTGTGAGAACAAGATTAATCTGGCTATTGTTAGGCAGGCAGCCTGGGCCTGGGACAATGTGCAGACTAAAGGGGTGACCATCCTGGGGAAGTGTAACAATGTAGCATCAGCACAATACTATGATTGGTCCCATGCCAGGGCCCAATTCTCCGGGATGCCCTTTACTATTGAAGATATGCCTGGACCTTCCACAGCACCACCTCCAGTAACTGTCAGCTTAGAGGAGTTTGAGAAGTTGAAAGAGAGAAATGAGAAGTTGACTCAAGCGCTACAGAAGACCCTCTGGGAGAGGAGTGATGGTAGATTGGATATTGAAAGGTTGGAGAAGTTGAAGGTGGAACACTTGGCTAGAATTGAGATGTCTGAGGATTACATTAAGAAGTCTAGGGCTGGAGAGCAAATCCTGAAGAATGCTTGCAAAGAAGCTCAGTTCCAGAAAGCCAGGACAAACTTGTATCTAAAGGAGAGTCAGGCTAGGTGGGTCAGGATCACCGAGGCTCGTACCATAGAGGACAAAAGGGTCCAAGACAAGATAGAGCAGATGGAAGCTAGTGCAAAGGAGCAGCAGAAAGCCCTGGCAGCAGCCCAGAGGGAGATATCAGAGCTGAAGATCAGAGCTGGAGTGAAGAGGTCAAAGGACCAAAGTCAACACAAGAAGCTAACTGCAGCTGTTACTACCCAGAATCTCCTCGTCAGGAACCTTACGGAGCGTCCAGCTGATCCTGTGACCGAGGCACTTCTCAAGGAAGTTCGGGAGGATGAGTTTGGTCTTGGTGTTTGACCATTTATTTGTTGTTGCTTTCATTCCATGTACTTTTATTTTCTTGTAATGTATTTTGACCCCTCAGAGGGCTTGTATTTGTAAACAAACTGTGTACCTTTGGCCTTTTGTAATATATGTATCAGTTTGTTCCATCCGAGTTTACTTCAAAAGCAACATCAACAGCATCTTCGAGGGTCTGGAAGGGTCAAAACTGAATGCCAAGCCGGATACCTTGAGAGCAAATAAGCATACTGCATTGCATGCTAACCCTTTGTTTGTTTTGTAGGTGTTTGTTTTGTTATTGCTAACTCTGTTGTGATGTTCAGGAATTATTGCTCGACGACGAGGGTTTCCACTCAACAGGCCACACAGATACCCCACCCGTAACAATCTTCCGGGCATACAGATGGATCAGATGCAGCAGGACCTTACGGAGGTCAGGAACCAAATGACCAACGAAAGGTTGGAAATGAGGAACCAAATGACGCAGTTTATGGAGGTAATGAACAACATGGCTCAAAGCCAGGAGAGGCTCAGAGCACTAGTGGAAGGGAGAAATCAGGAAGATCATCAGCCAGGGACTGCTGGGACTAGCAACAATGAAAGAGTCCAACCTCATGTCAATCCCCCAGTCTTTGGACCCCACCTCCATCCAGAGGCCAACATCCCTGTCAACATACAAGGGACTGCCACAGCAGGGAGGGTACTGCAAGAAGACCAGTTCACAGTGATGGGAGCCGGGGAAGAAGCTTATGATAGAAGGTTGGATGAGATAGCTGAGAAGTTAAGATCCTTAGAGTCTCAAAACTCTTTGGGTTTTGATGTTATGGATATGGGCTTGGTAGACGGGGTCAGGATTCCCCACAAGTTTAAGCCACCATGCTTCGAGAAGTATAATGGGACTTCCTGTCCCCGAACTCATCTACAATCTTTTCTCAGGAGGCTAAAGGCCTACACCATGGACGAGAAGCTGTGGATGTTCTACTTTGAGGATAGCTTGACTGGAGCTTCGAGGGAATGGTATTCCCATCTGACAAGAGCAACTATTAGATGCTGGAAGGACCTGGAAGAGGCCTTCATCAGACAGTATCAGTATAATCTGGATATGTCACCCAACAGGACCCTCCTAATGGGAATGTCACAGTCATCTAGAGAGAGCTTCCGAGAGTATGCTCAAAGATGGAGACAGCTTGCTGCTGCTGTCCAGCCACCTATGTCAGAAAGGGAGATGGCTGATATGTTCATGAACACCCTTTAGGGGACTTACATTGATAGGCTAGCTGCCTTCTCATCTACCAGCTTTGCAGATGTAGTCATAGCCGGGGAGAGAATTGAAAGCCTATTGAAGATGGGTAAGATCTCAGATAATGGTGCAAGCTCATCCAGTAATGCAAGAAAGCCTTTTACAGGCCCAAGAAGGACTGGTGAGACTAATGCCATCCACACCAACAGGGGCAGGCCCCAATATGTTCATAAATCCGTGGCTGCAGTCACCATCCCTGCTCCATCTCATCCACAACCAGCCTATCAACCTCCGCAGCAAAACTATCAGCAACAACCTCAGTACCATCAGCAAAATCAGTATCCTCCGAGAAATTACAACAACAGCAACACCAAGAACAATAATCAGCAAAGGCCATTCCAGCAGAGGCCATCTCAAGCCAACAGGGTGATCGATCCGATCCCCATGCTATATGCTACATTGCTGCCACAACTCCTGAAACTCAACCTAGTTGAGCTAAGGACGTTGGCACCTCCAGATCCCAACAGTCTACCCAGGAATTATGACTCCAATGCTAGGTGTGCTTTTCATTCAAACGCACCTGGCCATAGTACAGAAAAGTGCAGAGCCTTGCACATGAAGGTACAAGACCTGGTAGACTCTAAGGCCTTGAATTTTGCACCACCACCCAATGTCAACAAAAATCCTATGCCAAATCACGGTGGCCCCAGAATCAACGCTATTGAAGAAGACAAGCCGTCCTATTTAATAACCAGTGTGGGTCAGATTCGGACACCGTTGGTGGAGATTAAGGCTCAGCTCCTCGAATGTCAAATGTTCCCGGGGTGTGAGTTAGGGTGTGCTTACTGCAATATTTCAGTAAATGGGTGCGATAACCTGAGGAATGGCATAGATGGCCTCATTCAGAGTGGCCAACTTCAGATCACCACATCATTTCCAACAAATCCAGCAATCTCATCAGCAACAGTTCCGGTATCTCCTACAACTGCAGCAACCATTGTTCCTGACAATTCTTCGGCTTCATCAACAAGTACTTCATCTATCATCTCAACTGATCAGTTATCAACAAATTTTTCTTCTATAACTTCAGCACCACTCCATTTTGAATCTCCTACAACAACAACATCCATCCTTCCGACAATGTCTCCTACAACAACAGCAACAAATCATGAAGATGTCTCAACTGTCACAATATTTTATGATCCTGAAAACAACTCTGCCTACAACTCTGAAGGTGCTGCTCCCATCAGAGCACCGGTTACAATTTATTATGATCCACAAACAATCACAGTCCCTTCAGCAGCTGCCATCAGTCCAGTCACTGTCACAGTGCCTGGACCAGTACCTTATGAAAGCAGTAGGGCCATCCCTTGGCACTACGGCTCTGACGTATACTGCGAAGGAAAGAAAATCACCCTTGAACCATCAACACCTGCACCACAAATAGATAATGTGGGAGGAGGCGGAGGCTTCACTCGAAGCGGACGTCTCTTTGCTCCACAAATTCAAAGACCCACTGCCGAAGCAGAAGCTGCTTCCAAGGCAAAAGGAAGGAGCCCGGTGCAGGAAGATCAAGCTGTTAAGGAAGCTTTGAAAACACCATTCGATCAAGAAGTTGATGAGTTCATGAGAATCATCAAAAAGAGTGATTACAAAATAGTGGATCAGCTTCACCAGACGCCATCCAAGATCTCTATCCTATCACTGCTTATGTGCTCTGAAGCCCATCGGAATGCACTACTCAAAGTCTTGCACGCAGCTTACGTGCCTGAAGAGATCACTGTCAATCAGTTGGAAACCGTGGTTGGAAATGTTACTGCTAGCAATGGGCTAGGGTTCACCAATACTGACTTGACAACGGAAGGCCGCAACCATAACAAGGCCTTGCACATCACCATGGAATGTAAAGGTGCAGTCCTTTCCCATGTGCTGGTAGACACAGGGTCATCCCTTAATGTCTTACCGAAAAAGGCCCTAGTGAAGCTAGAGTATGAAGGATTGGCGTTGCGTCCCAGCAACCTGGTAGTAAGAGCCTTTGATGGTTCTAAGAGATCGGTTCTGGGGGAAATTGAGCTGCCTGTGACGATTGGCCCACAAACTTTTACAACGATCTTCTATGTGATGGACATTCAGCCTGCCTACAGCTGTTTGTTGGGTAGACCATGGATTCATGCCGCTGGCGCAGTAACGTCTACCCTTCACCAGAAGTTAAAATTTGAGTGGGAAGGCCAAGTCGTTACTATCTGTGGGGAGGAGGATATATTTGTTAGCCATCTGGCTACTTATAAGTATATTGAGATGGATGGGGAGATCCATGAAACAATGAGCCAAGGATTTGAGGCCTTGAATGTTAATGAAGCATCTGCTGTATCTGGAATCTCCATGTCATCTTATCAACAAGCCCGGAAGGTTGTTGAGGAAGGAACTGCCCAAGGCTGGGGCAAGGTTTTATCTGTGGAAGAGAAGAAGGACAAATTTGGGTTGGGTTACAGACCAACTCAACAAAATCAAGCAGAGGCTGCTGAGAAGCCCGGTTTTGTCAGTGGGGGGATGCTCACCCCTGATGCTATCAACAATCTGGAAGACGATCTGGAAGAGGAGCGCAATCTGGAGAATTGGATTCGTCCAAAGATCCCGGGGAGCAGTATCTCAAACTGGTCTTCCCAGGAAATTATAAGAGTTACTCATGCAGAGTAATTATTATTTCCTGTATTTTTATAGCATGCATCAAAGTCTTGCATCTTGCCCAAGATGACAAGACTCATTTTGTAATCGGGCCATCTGTACTTTTTGTGCAAACAAGATTAATCAATGAAATATCAGACATCTTTTTGCAAATGAGCCTTTTTCCTTTTCATTCACTGTTTTTCCATTTTTTCTTTTTGTACAAAAAATAAATGGCGATGTTTTCAAAATGATAACTTTGTTTCACTTTTCTAAACAAGATTAAAATCAATCACTAAAATGAACAAACTGAACCCTTGCAGAGAGTGCCTTCCTGACAGCACCGACAACAGCACTGCTATGACTTCGTATGACTTTGACAATCCAATCAATCAAGCTGATGAAGGGGTTGAAGAAGAGTATGAGCTTCCTGAAGAGCTAGCCAGGTTGTTGAGACAAGAGGAAAAGGTTATCACTCCTCATCAGGAAGAGGTTGAAACGATTAATCTTGGTACAGCTGAAGACGTGAAAGAAGTTAAAATCGGGGCCTGCTTACAAGACTAAGTGAAGAGACAACTGATTGACCTGCTTCAAGAGTATGTGGACGTGTTTGCTTGGTCTTATCAAGATATGCCAGGGTTGGACACCGACATTGTTGTGCACAAGCTGCCTCTGAGAGAAGAATGCCCGCCGGTCAAACAGAAACTGCGCCGTACACGCCCAGATATGGCAATGAAAATCAAGGAAGAGGTACAAAAACAGTGGGACGCCGGGTTCCTTGCTGTAACTAGCTATCCACCGTGGGTTGCTAATATAGTACCTGTACCTAAGAAAGACGGCAAAGTAAGGATGTGTGTTGACTA
Source organism: Lathyrus aphaca (assembly GCA_963966055.1). Taxonomy (NCBI): domain Eukaryota; kingdom Viridiplantae; phylum Streptophyta; class Magnoliopsida; order Fabales; family Fabaceae; genus Lathyrus; species Lathyrus aphaca. The sequence continues at coordinate 380,321,369 of OZ014523.1, read as the reverse complement.
CCGGGACCTGAACAGAGCCAGCCCAAAAGATGACTTCCCACTACCTCACATTGATGTATTGGTGGATAACACGGCTCAGTTCTCGGTATTCTCCTTCATGGACAGATTTTCAGGATACAATCAGATCAAGATGTCACCTGAAGACATGGAGAAGACAACATTCATCACGCCCTGGGGCACGTTCTGTTACAAAGTGATGCCATTCGGACTGAAGAATGCTGGTGCCACATATCAACGGGCTATGGTGACATTATTCCACGATATGATCCATAAAGAAATAGAATGTTATGTGGATGACATGATCGCCAAGTCCCTTACAGAGGAAGACCACCTGGTGAATCTGCTGAAGTTGTTCAAACGTCTGAGGAAGTACCAACTAAAGTTGAACCCCAACAAATGCACGTTCGGGGTTAGGTCTGGAAAGCTGCTGGGTTTTATTGTAAGCGAGAAAGGGATTGAGGTTGACCCAGATAAAGTCAAGGCTATTCAAGAGATGCCTGCACCGAAAACTGAGAAAGAAGTTTGAGGGTTCTTAGGTCGATTGAACTACATTTCACGGTTCATATCTCACCTTACAGCAACCTGTGAACCCTTGTTCAAGCTGTTAAGAAAAGAACAGACGGTCAGATGGAACGAAGACTGCCAAAGGGCTTTTGACAAGATCAAGGAGTACTTACAAGAACCTCCAATCCTTATGCCTCCAGTTGAAGGAAGACCTCTGATAATGTACTTAACAGTATTAGAAGAGTCAATGGGGTGTGTGCTGGGCCAGCATGACGAGTCTGGTCGAAAAGAGTATGCAATTTACTACCTGAGCAAAAAGTTTACCGACTGTGAACAACGTTATTCACTGCTCGAGAAAACTTGCTGTGCTTTAGCGTGGGCTGCTCGCCGACTGAGACAGTATATGTTGACCCACACTACCTTGTTGATATCAAAGATGGACCCAGTTAAGTACATTTTCGAGAAGCCAGCTCTTACCGGACGGGTTGCAAGATGGCAAATGATTCTCACAGAATATGACATCCAGTACACCTCTCAAAAAGCCATCAAGGGCAGTGTACTATCTGAATATCTTGCTGAGCAACCCATTGATGACTACCAGCCTATGAGGTTTGACTTCCCTGATGAAGACATCATGTTCATAAAATCAAAAGATCATGAAGAGCCTATTCACACCGAAGGGCCTGACCTGGAAGAAGAGTGGACTATGATGTTTGATGGGGCTGTTAATATGAATGGTCGTGGTGTTGGTGCAGTACTCATTACACCTAAGGGAGTTCACATGCCTTTCTCGGCAAAGCTCACTTTCAACTGCACTAACAACGAAGCCGAATACGAAGCTTGCATTATGGGTCTTGAGGAAGCCATTGACCTCAGGATCAAGACATTGACTGTATTCGGAGATTCAGCTCTGGTAGTTAATCAAACCAACGGAAAATGGTATACCCACCAAGATCATCTGATACCTTACAGGGATTATACAAGAAGGTTATTGACTTTCTTCACAACAGTCAAGCTTGAGTATATCCCTCGGGACGAGAATCAGTTTGCAGATGCTCTTGCTACCATTTCATCCATGATAAAAGTTCAAGCTGCTAACTTTGTACCTCAGATCTCAGTGTCCAGACTTGACAGACCAGCATATGTATTTGCAGCAGATGTTGTCAAAGATGATAAGCCTTGGTTCCATGACATTAAGTGCTTCTTGGAGGATCAAACATACCCACCTGGGGCATCTTCCAATGATAAGAAGACTTTGAGAAGGCTTGCTGGTAGTTTCTTTCTGAACACTGATGGGTCTTTATACAAAAGGAACTGTGATATGGTACTCCTCAGATGTGTTGATAAGACAGAAGCAGACTTGTTGATGCACGAGGTGCACGAAGGATCTTTTGGTACCCATGCAGGAGGGCATGCCATGGCTAAGAAGTTGTTAAGATCAGGTTATTACTGGATCACGATGGATACAGACTGTTGTGCCTACGCCAGAAAATGCCACAAATGCCAGATCTACGCAGATAAGGTGCATGTGCCTCCCAATCCTTTGAACATCATGTCTTCACCATGGCCCTTTGCCATGTGGGGCATTGATATGATTGGCAAGATTGAGCCAACTGCTTCGAACGGCCATAGATTCATCCTGGTTGCCATTGATTATTTCACCAAGTGGGTCGAAGCAGCTTCCTATGCCAATGTTACAAGACAAGTGGTAGCCAGATTTCTGAAGAGAGATATCATCTGTCGATATGGAGTTCCCGAGCGAATCATTACTGATAATGGTTCCAATCTAAACAACAAGATGGTGGCAGAGCTATGTCGGGACTTCAAAATCCAACACCACAATTCTTCTCCTTACAGGCCAAAGATGAATGGCGCTGTTGAGGCAGCAAATAAGAATATCAAGAAGATTGTGCAGAAGATGGTAGTCACTTACAAAGACTGGCATGAAATGCTACCGTTTGCCTTGCATGGGTACCGCACGTCAATCAGAACATCCACTGGGGCAACACCGTATCAGCTTGTGTATGGTATGGAAGCAGTCCTACCTGTTGAAGTTGAATTACCCTCGCTGCGGGTACTAATGGATGTTAAGCTGAGTGAAGCAGAATGGATTCGGGCCCGATACAAACAACTGAGCCTGATCGAAGAGAAAAGATTGGCTGCAATCTGTCATGGGCAGTTATATCAGAAGAGAATGAAGAGAGCCTTCGATCAGAAAGTCAGGCACCGAGGGTACCAAGTAGGAGATCTTGTGCTGAAAAGGATCCTCCCTCCTCATACAGACCACAGGGGCAAATGGACTCCGAATTATGAAGGACCATTCGTGGTAAAGAAAGTTTTCTCTGGTGGAGCACTGATGCTCAGCACCATGGATGGGGAAGACTTCCCATCCCCTGTGAATTCGGATGCAGTTAAAAAATACTTCGCATAAAAAATGACCCGCTGGACACAAAAACAGAATGTAAGTCCAGGCAAAAATAGGGCATCCCGGCGAGTCAAAAACTGAATAAAAGACTCGGGCAAAAATAAGGGAAAATAAACAAAAAAATGTACACCCGCTGAGTTGAAAAGCCGCATTGGACAACTCAGGCAAAAAAGGGTATCCCGATGGATTGAAAACCCGAAAGGGCGATCCATGCAAAATAAGGGAATAAGCGAACAACTGCATGCTGAATTCGTCTGTATCACTTACAACTTGGAAAGCTTCAAAAGGATCAAGCTTCAATCGGAATCGACCTTCTTCAGAAAGCAAGACGAGAAGAACGTCAAAAGTCATACGAGTCATAGCGGAGAAGGAAGCTCCTTGAAAGCGTCGTCAACATCGCCAGCACTTGGTTTCTCAATTTGTAACAATCTCCTCATTTCAGGAGATGTGTTTCTTTGACTGTATCATGCCAATTCAGGGCATTTGAATTAATAAAATCAGATTTTTCAGTCATGTTTCGTCTTGTACATTTTTATTTGCAAAGAATGTCTGATGTCTCTAAAAAACCGATTGCATAAGTACAGATGCTTTTCTCTAAAAAATAAAAACACATGCTTGTAGGGAATATACTTACTCTCGAGAGTGTCTCACTCCTATGACGGAATCCAGTAAAGGATACCTCGGGATCATTTGTGCGTTTCCTTATCTTTGCAGGATTGCAGGTATCCAGAGCACAGCTTGGGGCATGAAAGCCTCATCTCAGCAAGCTGACAAACCAATACTCGCTCAGTCTTAGCGCCCAGGTGTTTTCTCCCCAGCTGAGTTGCCAACAACTTTCCCCAGCTAGTTTGCCACTTGTCACTTACCCCCACCAGAGTTGCCAGGCATCGCCTCTCCAACAGGGCAGAATTTGATGATGCCCATTTCCCCAGCTGAGTTGTCAAGTATCATCCTCAGCAGAATACAAGATCCAGGGGACCATCTCCCCACAGAGCTTCAGCTACTATTCAGAAGAGCAACGCATGAAGGAGTCACAACAGAGTACGGGAAGCTTCTACAAACCCCAGCTGGGTCCCATATTACAAGGATATGTCAATCAGTTACCTAGATCCCCAAGCGGATACATCTTATCAGATCTGCCAACGATCTCATCCCCAGCTGGGATGTCCATTTCGAGCAGATCAGCCAGAGATCTTCACGGCAGGGGGATCCGAATCCCGGTTTGGTATCTTTGCTTTATCATAGCATTTGCATCATATTCACCTACAAAGCGTAACATTCTGTCCAATACGGAGCATTACGGCAAAAATCAAATACATAGCATAATCATAAGTCATGTTGTGAATCGAACACTTGTGAATAATGACAATCCGTCAATATACAGATTACTTTTCTCAAAACCCCCACCAGAGTCCCCAGCGAAAGCAGTTGTCTCACAAATCACAAACACCAGTATATACTCCTTTGGACACCCGTCCGTGTCATCACTCCCCGGTAAAGTCACCTGAACACTCTTTACAAACAAGGTCACCCATGTTACAAATACTTCCTGACACCCGTCCGTGTCATATCACCAGCAGAAAGCCAAAGACATTATCTTTGCACTCACATATACCTATATACACTTTCTTGACACCCGCCCGTGTCATATCCCCAGCGCAGTCGCTTACACTTTTACAACTCATATACTTGTTGATATTACACTTTTCTGTCTTGACACTCGTCCGTGTCACTCTCCCCAACAGTTAAAATACTCATCTATGCAATATTCACACTCATACTTATACAGATACTCGTCCGTATCTTGTATGTACCATTTATATCCCCACAGATTCGACATTGGTCCATGTTCTCTGTTAACCAGATGGTACTCGTCCGTATCATCATCTCAGAATATGCGTCAAGTGTTTGTTTCTACATGATACTCGTCCGTATCATAGTCTTAAGGATGCTCGTCCGCTTCTTTAATCCATACATCGTGTCAAACACTTATGTCCTCTTGAATATAGATACTCGTCTGTGTCTACTATTCCCCAGAAGAGTACCTTCAGATTCAACACTCGTCCGTGCTCTTTGTTAACCCGTTGATACTAGCCCGTATCATCATCTCTGAACATGTGTCAGTTTGTTTCTACCATGATACTCGTCCGTATCATAGTCTTAAGGATGCTCGTCCGCATCTTTGATCTATACACAACATCTAAACACTTATACCTTTTGTTTCTTGGATGTAAACACTCGTCCGTGTTTATTATTCCCCAGTAGATCGCCAACAAAGCAATTTTCCTTCTTATCTGACACTCGTCCTGTGTCATGATAAACCCTGAGAGCAGCCGTCCCCTGCTAGGTGGTCGTCCTCCACCTCTTGATGGTCGTCCTCCATCATGCTCATCCGATGGCCGTCCCCATCGTTGATTTTTAGCAGCCGTCCCCTGCTAGGTGGTCGTCCTCCACCTCTTGATGGTCGTCCTCCATCATGCTCATCCGATGGCCGTCCCCATCGTTGATTTTTAGCAGCCGTCCCCTGCTAGGTGGTCGTCCTCCACCTCTTGATGGTCGTCCTCCATCATGCTCATCCGATGGCCGTCCCCATCGTTGATTTTTAGCAGCCGTCCCCTGCTAGGTGGTTGTCCTCCACCTCTTGATGATCGTCCTTCATCATTTTATCCAATGGCCGTCCCCATTGTTGATTTTTGGTTATCTGACATTCGTCCTATGTCATGAGAAACCTCGAGAGCAGCCGTCCCCTGCTAGGTGGTCGTCCTCCACCTCTTGATGGTCGTCCTCCATCATGCTCATCCGATGGCCGTCCCCATCGTTGACCTTTTATCCGATGGCCGTCCCCATCGTTGATACTTTTGGCAGCCGTACCCTGCCAGGTGGTCGTCCTCCACCTTAGATGACCGTCCCTCATCTTATCCCCAACAGAGCAGCCGTCCCTTGCTAGGTGATCGTCCTTCACCTTTGGTGGCCGTACCTCATCATCTGTTCATTTCATTTATTCTTTAACCCGATGGCCGTCCCCGTCGTGGTCCCTTTTCTTTTAGCCCGATGGCCGTCCCCATCGTTGGTTACCTTTGCTTTGTGAACTTGATGGCCGTCCCCGTCGGGTTTCATTCGATCCCCCAGAGAATCTTGCAACTTTATCTTGATGGCCGTCCCCATCATAATCTTATTTTTCCCAGCTAGTCGGCCGTCCCCGTCTTAGCTTTACCTTTTATCCCCAGCATGTCGGTCGTCCCCGTCATTGCTATTTACCCAGCAGTCGTCCTCTGCTCGACGGTCGTCCTCCGTCGCCCACACTTTACAATACACTTTATTTTCCTTTTACAATATATATCCCTTTTCTTCTTCATTCTGTGAGTGCAAATTTTGGCTTGTCTTTGGTATTCAACCACAAGTTATCTTGTTTGCCTGTTAAGCCGTAGCTTACAACCTGCACAGCTAACTCATGTTTGAATAGGGGCAGCTGTAAACACCCCAAATTTTCCCTCACCCATTCACACCATGGCTTGTGATCATTTCATATGCATAAACACAATCATAATGTCTCATTTTTGTTTCACTGCATAGATTCAAAGTCATCTGCACCTAGGGTTTGTGATCTGAGCAATCCAAGAGCCTCTTGAGCCACTCCAAAGATCACCAATCACTTCAAAGGGGTCCATGTGTGTTCTTATATCATATTGCATCCTCTCAAATTCATGAATGCCAAAGAATCACAAGAACTGGGTTTGGTATGGATGCAGAGCCAAGTTTGACTGCACAGTTGACCCAAAATTAGGGTTTTGGTTTCAGAGGCCATAACTTCAAATTTTTTGGTCATTCTTGTTTCTATTGGTCTCTATATGGTATAGGGAGTAGGCATATCAATTTTCATGAAGAAGTTCCATGGGGAAGTCATTTGATCAAGGGTTGACTTTCTGGACAAGTCAGTGCAAAATCAGGGCATCTGAGGCCCCCAATGACCCAACCAAGGGGTGATCTTCATCATTTTGAGTGTATATGATCTTTATTTGGTCATGGAAGAAGTTAGAAGTTCATAAAATTCAAGAATTTGAAGTTTTTGCAAAGTTGACTTTTTGGGCATAGTTGACTTTTCAAGAATATGTCATTTTGTGCCATTTTTCAAGCCTTGATTCTTGATCCAAAAATGCTTCAAATGGAAAAACTTTGGTCATGAAAGTTGTAGGACACATTTTTCCCTTTTCAAAAAGTACAAGAACATGACCTAATTCATTTTGGATCAAAAGTTATGGTGTGACAAAGTTGGCAAAAATCACTAATTTTCAAGACATGCACCAATTGGAAAATTTGCAAAATCATGTATCAAGGCCATTTGTAACTTCTAGTTCACTTCAAACCAATGTACAAACATCACATGTGACCTAAAAGTCATATTTGAACCAAAGTCTCTCATGTTCATGGTTTGTATGGCAAGACATTTTCATGAAGTTTCAAAAGTAACCAAGTTGCAAAACCACTCATCACACTTCACCCACTTGCTGCATTGGCCTTTGAACCAGCCATAGCCTCTCACCTCATCTTGCTGCGCAGCCCATGCCTCTTGTACCAAGCTAGAACTCAAGCCATGCCTCTCTTACAACAAAGTGGACTTTTTGCAAAAGTAAACATCCCAATCACAGCAGGCCAGGTCACATCATCTGACCAATGGGAGTTCTTTATGCAAGGCAAATGCTGGCCATAACACACCTCAAGCAAGGCTGAAACACACAAGAAGACAGCATTCACAAAAACACCCCATAGAGCAAAAGCCTTCGAATCTGCTTCCAAAAACCACAAACACTCAAACCAATTCCACTACTCATCTCACCATGCTTCATTGGTCCCAAACCAACAAGATTCAGGCTTGAACTGAGCAAGAACATAGCTTCACCATTTTTCACCCCAATCTGCATTTTCCTTCGAATCACCTTCCACAGCCATCAAACATCCAAACTCTTTTCACCAACAAGTCAAACACATCAAAAGGAACCAGAATCAACCATTAACAGAGCTTGAAACCACTCACACACAAACCCCATTTTCTGCTACACCAGAACTGGATTTCTCAAAGCAGCTTGCCTAAGCTCATTCCAAGCCTTCCATTAGCATCAGGGGAGTCAAAGAAGTTCATTTGCACGCAAAGGAGGCTCTGGAAGCTCAGTATTGAAGCTTTCCAGCTCAGGTATGAACATGAACATTTTCTTCCAAAGCTTGCATTTTAAGTTATAAACTGGTTGCTCATGTCTTGCTGATCATGGGGATGGTTTTAGAATTGAAAATGAGTGAGAGATGAGTTTGTATTGCTGTCCTGAAATTTCACCCGTAAAAATTATTTCCTTCGATTTGCTTGTTTCTTGTGGTTTAAATGAGGTTTGAGGATGGATTCATGACCTAGGTTGTTAGAGGATCATTTCCCTGGCATTAATTTGTTGAATAGATGCCTGAATCATGAACTAGGGTTTTGGTAGTGCCGGAGAAGATGACCGGAGCTTCTCTCCGGTCACCTGAATGTTGTTATGCCCTAATTACAGTCATTAGTGCCATTTGAATTTGGAGCGTAGGATCCTTTGACCCGTTTGACTTGCCGCGTGAATGACTGGCCCAGATCCTCTTGCTTTGCCCTAATCCACTTAGTTAGTTTAATTAATCATAATTAAACTGATTAACTCAGAAGCAATCTTGTCCCTCCAAAAACGCGCGTGGTCAACCCATTCAAATCCAGACTCAATCCTGGCCCTCCACTCAGTTGACTTCCATTTATTTCAATTTTTATTTCATTTCTTTTCATTCAATTTGTCCAATTTATTTAAAATGGCAAAACTTGTTTAAAAATTATGAAACTTTTCCTCAAGAGTTTTATTAATTTTTAGGACACAAAAATATTTTTGTTTTCATTTTTAGCATTAAAAAAGTATTTTAAAATATTTAAAAGTTTATTTTTAATTGATTAATGAAAATTAATTTATTAAAAATACATTTAAGTATTTAAAAATCACCAAAAAATTCATGAAATGTTCTAAGACATTTAGAAACATTGTCAAACCTTCAAACCAAATTTCCTTTTTGATCTTGATGCATTTTGAGAATTTTTCATTGAATTAAAATCATTTTTGATGCATTATTTTGATCCAAACTTCCAAAAATCATTTCTGCCCATCCATGAAGAGTTGGACATTGGTTCTTTTTGCATTGAATTTTGTTTAGCATGTAGTTTATGAGATTAAATGGCCATGATTTGATCTTTCATTTTCCATTTGTTTGACAATTTTCTTGTTTAGGAACCCTAAAAACCCTAGAATCTTAAGAAAATCATAACTTGAACTTGGTTAAGAGTTGAGACTTCTCCTTTGGGAATTGGTTTAGTATATGATTAGGGGTCCTTTGAATGGAATTTTCAATTTTTTATCTTAGGGTTTGCTTCTGATTTTGATTTTTGTTTGATGTATTGTTCATAAACCCTAATTTGGGCTTCCATATGCATCCATCTTGCATTCTCTTGCATGACATGACTTGCCATGATATTTCAAGCATCCATTTGATTCATTTGACATCACAAGACATATTGAAAGCATGTTTGATCATTGCATCTTGTATTTGTCATGTTGTATGCCATATGCACTTCATAACTCTTCATGTGTGTTCATGGTTCTTAGCTTGCCCCATTTGCATCCATAAGCTTATGTGATCATCCCCATGTGTTGCCTCATGATTGTAGCATCTCATAGCATCATTAGCATCATGTATGTACTTCTGGTTTTGTTTCTCATCATATCATCTCATCTCATTTTGCATTGCATTGCATTTCTTTTCTAACCTTTCAGGTGGTAAGTGATTTTGAGAAGTGAATTTGCCTTCACATCTCATACTTTCTTCTCATCTCTTTCATGCATCCTTGCTGCATTTCATTATGTGTTTGAGATTGAGCTTGCTCATTCTTCTTCTTCCCACTTTCTTTCTTCAAGTGACTTGACTTCTTGAATGAAGCAAGTCACTTTGCTTCTCTTGATCCTTTCATCTGCATCCCGGTGGCCCCTTTGAAGATTGTTCTTGCAAACCCCACAAACCTTAGGACCAACCAAGCATGATAATGATTAGGGTTTTGATTAGTCTCCCCTCTTAGTTTTACCTTTGTGTCCCATTGAGTCTTCTCTCCTCATCTCATAATCAGGGACTAAACCCTAAAGGTTTTAAGACTTTGTGATTAAGCTTATGCCTGCATCCTTCTATTAGGATGGAGTGTGTAACTTTAATCCTAAGTGTTAAACCCTTAATGTGTTTACATCTCTTAATCAATCCACTTAAATAATCATCAAGACATCACACTTGTAACTTGGGCCTTGCATTAGGGTTCTAATTCTTCCTTAATTGGGTAAGAAGGACTAACCCTAGTGTTAATGGACAAGTCCCCCTCAAGTTGTCTTACAAATCATAAAAATCACTTCATCATCATACCATTAAATAAAATCCACTTAATCAAAGGCTTGTTTTGTCATGAGTTTAATCCCTAATCATGGATTAAGTTGAGGAGCTTTCCTCAGCTTAAATACCCTCATCTATTATCCTTCTATTAGGATGGTATAATGAGTCTGTTTAATCCTTGATTATGGCTTAACCTCATTACTCAACACTAAACAAAAACACCAAAAACATCTAAATAATCACAAGTAGGTCAATGATCTTAACTCTACATCAAAAGGTGATTAAGTGTGAGAATCTGACTTCACACTTGAGGTATTCTCATTACCCCTAATCAGAGGGAGGATGTGATGAGTTTACTAAATCCATTGGTTTAGGCTTAAGCTCATTAACTTATGACAAACTTTCAAAAGCAATAAAAGACTGAAAACTCAAAAAAACAAACAATAATCGTCTCCTCCGGGATTCTTTTCTCATCATCTTCACTCATAAACGAGAACTTGCTTCTTCCGTCTAATGCAAGACAGTAAGCACCTGGGCCAGACAGGTCATACACTTGAGCATAGGCAAGCAAGCAGTTCACAAGTCAATTCACCTTTCAGTCTCTTTGGGTCGAACTACGGTGTTCTGACTTCCTCATTGCACGAGAGGATACGTAGGCATAACTTAACAGTTATCGAACAAAAGTCTCTGTATATTCCCCCTCTTTCCAGCTTCATTCTTTAGCCTCATTATCATGAGCAATTCATTCTCATTCTTACACTGACACATCATTTATACACTTTGCACTTCTTTTACACTGACACCTGTACATTCTTTTCCAGCTATTTTATACACAGACTGCACTGACACTCCCCCTTCAAAACACAAATCTTTTAAGCGTGGATCCCGTCGAGTACGACGGACAATCTGGGTGCTAATACCTTCCCAGGTTGTAAACAACCCCCTTTCTCAGTCTCTCTGGTTCGCAACCGTCTTATCCATATTTTTCTAGGTCTATGCAGCATTGCCTTTCCTCCGGGATAAAAATGCCTAGCTGGCGACTCTATTCATCTCCAGTGAGTTCACGGCTGTGTGTTCTCATTGTCCCCCTCGCCGACCGTTCGCGTCTGTACCCCATTTGACCTAGCTTCATTTGGTGGGAGCGACAGCGGTGCTTTTTGGCTCCTTCTTTCACTGGACTCCAACTGCTCCATCTTGGCTTGCATCTTCTGGTCTTCTTTCAGACGAGCCTCAGTAATCCTGGCCCATCTATCCTAACTCTCCTCCAGATAATGCTCAGCTCTTGCCTTCTGAATCTTTTCTTCCTTACATGAATTCTTCAACACAAGTTCCCCTGCTCGGGCTTTCCTGATGTAGTCTCCAGTCTTCTAAATCTTGGTTACATGCTCGATGTGTAGCTTCTCTAACCTCTCAATGTCTAAATGAGCATCATTCCTTTCCCAAAGGGCCTTCTTTAAAGCTTCAGCGAGCTGGGTATTTCTTTCATTCAACTTTTCAAACTCTTCCAGGCTTACTGTGGCTATGGGCTCAAGTACTGATGGCCCTGGTACATCTTCCAGGGTGAATGGCATACGAGTAATTTGTCCTCTGATGCACGACCATTCAGTGTATTGAGCAGAGGCTATGTGTTGCAGTGAGAATCGGATACCAAGCTATTAAGTGAGCTTGAATCGCAAAACTTTTATATTCACCACCGACTTTAATTTAATCCAAAGGGAAAAGGGAAAAAGATCGTAAAAACCCTAAATAAGGAGAAACTAGGTTTGGTGGTTGATTATACCTAGGGAAGGTGTTTGCATCCTAAGCATCCGCAGTATCCTATGGGAACCTCTTATTAATATTTGTGTTATTGTTATTTATTGCTTGATAAAATTATGGGAACCTAAGGTTTTATTTCTAATGGTGCTCGCACAACATCGCATCGATGACTACGTATCGGGTATAGAATTAGAGCACTCGTAGTTCTCCTAAGGATTAACGAACACTTGGTTACGCTCAAGGTTCGCGGGGGATGGTAAGTGTTACGGCAAACACTCACGTGACTTTAGGAAAGTCACAAAAAGTTCAAAAATAAAAAGTACTAATGGTTATGGTTGAAAAGGAACTAGGGATGGCTAAACTTCCTATGACATTGAGTCAACTGCAGGAGTTCTTTCCCTCTTGGATTGAAAAGCATAAACGAAATTAAATAAATGAGGGTGCAAGCTCCTAAGTCTAAGGCATAGGTTGCTACTTGCAAAACTGAACTGAATGAAGTAAATGGAAATGCAAGGTAAAAGGCTTAGTAACCGGGCTATGACTCGATATATGGATCGAGAATGCGGGGTGGATGACAAACGTGGTGCGTCAATTTGCTTAAGTTGGAAAGTTGGAAGTGTAAAGATTGTGCAGACGGCGATCGTAGAACGACCGACTTACGTGTGTGAGTGTAGTGTGCAAAGAACTCAACTTGGCGTTGGACCAAGGATTATTATCTTGAAAATTAAAGTTTCAAAAGTGTGCGCTTTCAATTTTATCTTATCAAATATATGGTCATGATGCGAAATGAAATAAATACAAACATAGCGTGCATACAACCAAGACATCGAAAGATTAAATTAAAAAACTCATACTAAGAGATAAACTTAAATCTCAACCTCTCAAACTAAAGGGATCTATCCTAAAATAAACGATCTAAAAGTAACTTTTTAAATGAAGATGGACTAAACAAAATTTGGGGTTTTTATTTTTTTATTTTTTTACTTTATTTTTTTAGGGTTTTTAGAATAAAACATGAAAATATTAATTAAGTTGAAATTAAATATCTAATAAAAAACTAAATCTAAATGGATTAATAATAAAAAAACAAAAGGTTTAACAAAGTTAGATATAGGGATAAAGAAAATGTATTAAGTAAGAAAATAAACAAAATGAAACTAAAATAAAAAAAAACCTACATATATGCAAATATTTTAAAATAAGAAAGTTTAGTAAAAGAAAATATTTTTGATTTTTTTTTATATTGAGTGAGATTAGCAAAATGGAAAATAAAAAAACTTATTAAAATAAAAAATATTTTTAAAATGAACAGAGGAGTTCGACGAAATCGTGTGTTGGAAGGAAAGAAAGCAATTGGTGTTTATTTGAGTGGTAATAAAGTTGTGGTTGGAGTTATGGGTGATACGGTTATGTTGTGTTGGAGAGGTGTCGGTAGTGAAATCGTGAAAGGGTTGCTGTTGTTTCAGGGGAGGTCATGGTGGTTGCTCATCCTTGTTATTTTGAAACCTCTGTGTCTGTTATGATAGAGTTTTCTGGTTTTTTCTTGTTATGGTTTTTTCTTAGGTCTGTATGCCCCTTATGGTGTACTGTGAAAACATGTCTGTGAAGGGTCAGGGGACAAGGTCTGATAATTTGAGTAATGGAGGGAGTGGTCTGCGATTGCAGACTTGCTGTAACAGAGAGGCTGTTGTGTAGCATAATTTTGTTTGTTAATGAAACTTATGGTGGTCCCTTATTTCTCTTTTCTTTTGCTGTACTATCTGCCTATGTGAAATTTTGTTTTTTATTTTTATTTTTATAAACCTTTGTGACATTAGGCATGCTATGTTATGAAATTGAAATATGCTTAATGGATGAATGTTGTAATGACAAGATAAAATGTGTTGAATTTGGTATGATTTTGATATGAATATGTGTATGCTTGAATGAATAAAAAAAAAAGATGATTTATGATGACATTTAAATTGTAATTTATGTATGAATGTGTATGAACAATATGGATGAATTGTGGAATTGGCAAGTTTAAAGGTGAATGGATTATGAATGTTTGAATAATTTGTGAATGAAAGTTGAATAATTTATGGTTGGATTGTATTGATTATGAATCATGAAATTCCTTATGAAAATGCTTATGAAATATGTATGAATGGTTCATGTTATATGAACATGAGAATGATTGTGATGTTGAATGAGTATGGATGTTTTATATTGAATTGAAAATTCTTATTTTGAAATGAATTGGAATTGTGAATGACCTAAATGATATGTGACATGATTCTTGATGAAATTGAATATATGAAATGATGAATTGAATTGAATTGGTTGCATAATTATTTTGTAGGTGAGAAAACCATGGCATGGAGATGCTTTAAGATGAAGGAATTTGTGGCTAGGAGTGAAAGGAGATAAGAGTGAATGGAGACTTAGACTTAGGCATGGAGGGATAGGAAACTTGTTCTTTGTTTAAGCTATGTAAAATTGTGATTAAGAACCTTGTAACAAAAACTTGGAATGAATGTCTTTATTTTTCTAATTTTGTTGATCTTTGATTTGGTTTTGGAATTTGGACATTAGAAATATGAATTAAAATTGAATTGAAACACATTGAAAGGAAGTTTAGAACATAAATGTTGGAATGGAAATGATTCTTGAAAGAAAAATGAAAATTTGACATCTATTGGAACCTTACACATGGAAAAATAAATTTGAAAATTTTGACTTGGAATTGGAATTGGAATTAAGACTGTAAATTTAAACTAAATTGAAATTAAAGTTGGAAAGGAAATGGAAAATAAAATGAATGAGAATTGAAAATTAAAAGAAAATTTGAATTGAAATTTTGTAGTTTGGAAATAAATTTTTTTTTAACATAGAATTTGAGATAAAGGAATTGAAATTTTGACATGAAACTTGGCATAGAAATTTGGAAATAAAAACTTGGAATTTGAATTGAATTTGAAGAAGAAATTTGGAAATTGAATTAGAATTGAAATTGGGATTGAAATTAAAACTTGGAAGTGGAAGTGAATTTAAAACTAGGAATTAAACTTAGAATTGAAAATAACTTAGAAACTAATAATTAAACTTGAAATTGAAAATGACTTAGAACTTAAGAAATAATTTTGGAGTTTATAAAATAAATACATGAACATTAATTGAAATGGAAAATAGAAATTGGGATAAAAATTAGAAAGGAATTGGAAAATAAATGGAATGGGAATTGAAATTTGAATTTAGAACTTGAAATTGAATTGAAAATAAAATTGGAAATGAGAATGAAAATAGAATTGGAAATGGAACTTGGATTGAGAACTTGAATTAGATTTGTAATTTGGACTAGAAATTTAGAATAAAACTTAAAAATCGAAATGAAAACTTGAAATGGAATTTGCGATTGGTAACTTGAAATAGGCTTGAGACTTAGAACTTAGAACTTTGAAAATTGGAAATGGAATTTGGAAACAAGGATTTGAATTAAATTTGAATTTGAAACTTGGAAAGCATAACCAATCAATCTCTAATACCTATCCCAAGCAAAATTTCCATGACATCTCTTGCAAAACCAAACACGCTCGATATGTACCATGGTATGATGATGATGTGAATGCATGAATGGGAGAAAAAAAAGTTAGGGGTAAAATTTGGGGTGTGACAGTTGCCCCTATTTAAATAACTTCACCAGATGACATGAGTCATGGTAATCCTCATGGAATCAGTGTGAAAAGTATTTAAATATAGAAATAACCGGAAATTTTGCCCCTAACTGCAATGTTATGCTGTACTACAAACTATCTAACTCTTGTAATTCTTATGCAATGAATGATGATTATGGTATGAATGATTAGAATGAGATATATTGACGACCACAAGCCAAGACTCACTGGGGATGACATACGCTGGGGATGACATACACTGGGGATAAAAAAACAAAAATGGGAAGTATTCAAAGTGATAAATCAACAGGTTCAAGTGTAACTGTTGACACTAAGAATAATAAAAGACAGAAAAAAAACAAAAGGAAATCCAACGCGTTGGATCAACGAACACAGGTAAAGTCAAGTTGAAACTTAGGATGACAAAGAAATATTTGAAGTGAAAGCAGTGGCTCGATGCGACCAACTGACACCAAGAATAAAAAAGGAAACATTCAAAGTGAATGCGCAACAGGTTCAAGACCGGTTGAAACTAAGAATGGAAAAACATTATATTTGAAGTGAATGCGTAACGGCTCTATGCGACCAACCGAAACTAAGAATAACAACAAAATAAACATTCAAAGTGAATGCGCAGTGGCTCTAAGCGACCAACTGTCACTAAGAATGGAAAAATATAATATTCGAAGTGAATGCGCAGCGGCTCGATGCGGCCAACCGACACTAAGAATAACAACAAAATAAATATTCAAAGTGAATGCGCAACGGCTCTATGCGACCAACTATCACTAAGAATGGAAAAATATAATATTCGAAGTGAATGTGCAGCGGCTCTATGCGACCAACCGACACTAAGAATAACAACAAAATAAACATTCAAAGTGAATGCACAGCGGCTCTATGCGACCAACTATCACTAAGAATAACAACAAAATAAACATTCAAAGTGAATGTACAGCGGCTCTATGCGACCAACTGTCACTAAGAATAACAACAAAATAAACATTCAAAGTGAATGCACAGCGGCTCTATGTGACCAACTGTCACTAAGAATGGAAAAAAATAATATTCGAAGTGAATGCGCAGCGGCTCGATGCGACCAACTGACACTAATAATAAAGACAAATTAAAATATTCAAAGGGAATGTGCAGCGACCATTGTCGGTCAACTGACACTGAGAATGACAACAACAAACTTATTCAAAGTGAATGCATAGTGGCTCGATGCGACCAACTGACACCATGAATAACAACAAAATATTCGAAGTGAAAGTGCAATAGGTTCAAGACCTATTGACACTAAGAATAGAAGCCAATATACACTCAAAGTGAATGGCAACAGGTTCATGACCAGTCGACACTAAGAATGATAAAGACAAAGTAGTCAAAGTATTCAAAATGGTAAATTAGCAGGTTCAAATGTAACTGCTTACACCAAGGATAAGGAAGGAAATCACAGAGATTTAGCAGCGGCTCTATGCGACCAGCTAGCATTGGGGATAGAATGCAAATCACCCAAAGATATATTAACGGCTCTAAGCGACCGGCTAACGCAAAGAAGTAACAACAAAATATGTTGGAGTTTTCAAATAAGATAAAACATCCAATCTTTGGAAATTCCTTCAGGAACCATCAGGACAAAGGTACAAGTATGTGCCAAAATCAAATGGACTTGGATTTTAAGCAAACAGGTTTCACGACCCGCTTAAAAGATTTGTGCCAATGACAATTGGACTTCAAGGAGATATTGGTGGTCATAAAGACAAATACCAACCACAATTAGAATTCCACGGGGGACACCAGCAATTACTGGGGACAAAACATTGGTAAACCAAACTTTGGGTACCAACAACAATGAATTCTCAAATTGAACACTAATGATATCTAGATTTGGAGTTAGACAGACGACAACTGGGGAAAAACAAATGCTAATGTCAAATGCGCATGATTGAGCATGATGCGAATGATCACGATATGCAAATGTTGACTCTAAAGAGACAAAGAGTTTTGACAAGACTCAAATATGGAGTAGGATCTCAACACCAATACTTAGATGAGCAATATGAAAAACACTGGGGAGATGTCTTCGAATTTTGGAAATCATGTTTGGCCCAAAGATCCATCCAAGAGTGTTATCAGTTTTGAACTTCTATGGGGATTTCTGTAATAATAGTATAAAAGTGTTGTTGCAAACCAGGACTTCTTGGGGAAACAAAATGTTTTTCCAATTTTTCCAAAGTCTTAGAAAATTGAAATTTTTTTAGTATGTTTTCAAAAAACATTTCCTTAAAAAAAACTTGTCATTTTCAGAGTTAAATTGTAATCAAGTGATGGCATTTTGCATAACAAAAGAAAATAAGAGGCTGAACAACAAAATTCATAGGAAAAGTTTGTATTTTATTCAAGAATGGTAGCTTGCCAATGGCAAAAACTCCATGGGAAATTACAATTTGAAAATGGAAATGGGGAAAGGTCTACATTGAATCCAACGACCACTACAATCCCTAATAACTAAGACTGCCCGACACCTTGCTTCTGACAAGAGAAATTGGATTGGTCTTCCATTATGCTTCTTCAGTAATGGTAAACACCATCTGATACAGTCAAATTCCTTTGTCACTAACTTTTTCCAGGACCGCCCTTTCGGGTTTTCAATCCACCGGGACGCTCTTTTTTGCCTAAGCCGCCCTTTCGGGTTTTCAACTTAGCGAGCTCTTATTTTTTAATTTTTATCCCTAACTTTTGCTTGGATCTCCTTCATATGTTTTGATCCACTAGGATACCCATTTTTTGCCTAGGTCGCCATTTCTGGTTTTCGACCTATCGGGTTTTATTTAGGCATAATATTTTTTGACTGCATCAGAATTCACCAGGTGCTTCAGCTGTTCACCATCCATAGTTGTAAGGATTAAGGAACCTCCGGAGAATGCCACCTTCACAACATATGGACCTTCATAGTTAGGACTCCATTTTCCACGCATGTCTTTGTGGACTGGCAAGATTTTCTTGAGTACAAGATCTCCTTCTTTGAATTCTCAGAGACGGACTTTCTTGTCAAATGCTTTCTTGATGAGCTTCTGGTACAACTGGCCATGGCACATGGCGGTCATTCTCTTCTCATCAATGAGGTTCAGTTGGTCAAACCTGTTCTGGACCCACTCAGCTTCGTCCAGTTTGGTTTCCATCAAGATTCTCAAAGATGGTATCTCTACTTCAATAGGGAGAACTGCATCCATCCCATACACCAGAGAGAAAGGGGTTGCCCCCGTTGAAGTGTGAACTGATGTTCTGTATCCGTGTAAAGCATATGGTAACATCTCGTGCCAATCTTTGTAAGTTTTTACCATCTTCTGCAGAATCTTTTTGATGTTCTTGTTTGCAGCTTCAACAGCTCCATTCATCTTTGGACGATACGGAGAAGAGTTATAATGTTCAATCTTGAATGTCTCACACAGCTCTTTCATTGTTTTGTTGTTCAAATTGGTCACATTATCTGTGATGATTCGGCTTGGGATTCCATAACGACATATAATTTGGTTCTTGATGAAGCGGGTAACCACTTGCTTTGTCACGTTGGCGTAGGAAGTTGCTTTTACCCACTTGGTAATGTAATCGATCGCAACCAAGATAAATCGGTGACCATTGGAAGCTTTAGGCTCAATTTCCCCTATCATGTCAATGCCCCACATTGATAAAGGCCAGGGTGATGATAGAACATTCAAAAGGGACGGAGGTACATGCATCTTGTCGGCATAAATCTGGCATTTATGACACTTCCTGGCTTATTTGAAACAATCTGATTCCATGGTCAACCAGAAGTAACCAGCTCTCAAGATCTTCCTGGACATGGCATGTCCATTGGCATGTGTTCCAAATGATCCTTCATGGATTTCCCTAATCAATAAGTCTCTTCGCGCTTGTCCACACATCTGAGCAGAACCATATCATGATTTCTCTTGTAAAGCACATTGTTGCTGAGGAAAAACTTGGACGCCAATCTTCTTAAATTCTTCTTGTCTAGAGTTGTTGCATCCGATGGGTACTCCTGATTTTGCAAGTAGTTCTTGATGTCATAGAACCACGGTTTTTCATCAGTTTCTTCTTCGACCAGAAGACAGTAAGCGGGTGCAGTTCATCGCTCGATTGTAATGAGTGGAGCTTCATTAAGAAATCTGACTTGAAACATAGAGGCCAACATAGCCAAGGCGTCTGCTATTTGATTCTCTGCCCTTGGAACATGATGAAAAGTGACTTCATCAAAGTATTTGATCAATTCCACAATGTGGGCACAGTATGGGATCAACTTCTCGTCACGGGTCTCCCATTCACCTTTGACTTGGTATATTACCAAAGCTGAGTCTCCATATACATCAAGGATCTTGATTCTGGTATCAATTGCAGCTTCGATACCCAAAACACATGCTTCATACTCTGCGATGTTGTTTGTACATTCGAAACATAATCTGGCTGGGAAAGGAGTATAACCACCATCAGGATTCATCAAAACAACTCCTACACCATGCCCCATGTAATTAGAGGAACCATCAAACATCATCTTCCAACGAGAACCTGGCTCAGAACCTTCATCAGGACTGGGAACTTCACAATTCTTTATCAACATGATGTCCTCGTCTGGGAAATCAAATTTCAAACGTTCATAATCTTCAACAGGTTGATCAGCAAGGTAGTCAGACAAAACACTGCCCTTGATAGACTTCTGGGTTACATATTGGATGTCGTATTCGGATAACAACATGTGCCAACGGGCGAGTCTTCCAGTTAAGGAAGGCTTCTCAAAAATGTACTTTATTGGATCCATTTTCGAGATCAACAAAGTAGTGTGACAAATTATATACTGCCTGAGGCGTCTAGCAGCCCATGCCAAAGCACAACAAGTCTTCTCTAAGAGTGAATATCTTCTTTCGCAATCTGTGAACTTCTTGCTTAAGTAATAAATGGCATGCTCCTTATGACCAGTTTCGTCCCGTTGGCCTAAAACGCAACCCATAGAACCCTCAAGTACAGTTAGGTACATGAAGAGAGGCTTCCCTGGAGTAGGTGGGATCATGATAGGAGGTTCCTGTAGATAAACCTTAATCTTCTCAAATGCCTGTTGACAATCGGAATTCCACTCAATTGCTCGATCCTTTCGGAGCAACTTGAATAAGGGCTCACATGTAGCAGTCATGTTGGAGATGAATCTGGAGATGTAGTTTAATCTTCCGAGGAAAGCCCTGACTTGCTTTTTTGTTTTGGGAGCTGGTATCTCTTGAATTGCTCTGACCTTGTCCGGATCTACTTCAATACCTTGTTGACTAACAATAAAACCAAGTAACTTTCCTGATCGGACACCAAAGGTACACTTAGCTGGATTCAGACGCAGTTTGAACTTTCTGAGGCGCTCAAATAACTTCACGAGATGATTCAAATGATCCTCCTCACTCTGTGATTTGGCAATCATATCATCCACGTAAACTTCTATCTCTTTATGCATCATATCATGGAAAAGGGTGACCATTGCCCTCTGATAAGTGGCTCCTGCATTTCTGAGACCAAATGGCATAACCTTGTAACAATAAGTGCCCCATGGTGTGATGAATGTAGTCTTTTCCATATCGTCAGGATCCATCTTGATCTGGTTGTATCCTGAAAACCCATCCATGAAGGAGAAAACAACAAATTTAGCAGTGTTGTCAACCAAAGTATCAATATGAGGAAGAGGGAAATCGTCCTTCGGACTGGCTTTGTTCAAATCCCTATAGTCCACACACATTCTGACTTTGCCATCCTTTTTAGGGACTGGCACAATATTAGCTACCCACTCTGGGTACTTTGCAACTGCGAGGAATCCAGCATCAAACTGTCTTTTGACCTCCACTTGAATCTTCAGAGCCATGTCCGGTCTTGTTCTTCGGAGCTTTTGCTTTACTGGGGGACAATCTGGTCGAAGAGGCAACTTGTGGACCACTATATTTGTGTCTAAGTCGGGCATATCCTGATACGACCATGCAAACACATCCACATACTCTCTGAGAAGCTTGACCAATCTTTCTCTGACGTTTTCCCCAAGTGTTGTACCAATCTTGACTTCCTTCTTGTCTTCATCAGTGCCAAGATCGATGGTCTCTACCTGCTCCGTATGTGGCTGAAATTTTGTGTGCTCATACTCATCTAATCTTGCCAGTTCTTCGGGAATGTCACAATCTTCCTCACTTTCATCTTCCGCTTGGTAGATGGGTGAATCAAAGTTAGGAGAGAATGTAGAGTCATTGGATTCAACAGGGTTTTCGTTTATTCTGCATATGAGAATGATTTGCTTTTATTAAAAGTAGAAAAATAGAGAAATGCAAGAGAAAAAGCTTTTTATCGGTTTTGAAAGGTTGCCATTTTCTTTTAAAAGTGAAAAGAGAGAGAGAAAAAAACAGTAAATGATCAAAATAAGAGTTTAACAAAATGCCTTCATTGATAATAACTTTGAAAATGAGAAGGGGCCCTACAAAATACTCCCATAGCCTTGGGCAAAGCTAGGGAACTTTGAAAACACTTAAAAAACAATAAATTACTTTGACGATGGAAAAATCTCTGGGATCTCGACTGCCTCCCAATTGCCCAAGGCTTCTTCACACTGATACACCAAATGATTCACATCTTCATCTTCAGAACCTCCATCAATTGCATTGACCTGATAACCAGCACTAGAAAACACCTCTTGAATGGTATTCAGACGTCCTTCAATGGAGGTTGATACTCCTCCCTTCACATGACTCGGTTTGTAACCCAACCCATAGCAATCCAGCTTCAGCTTGACGTCGATGACATCACCCCAACATTCATGGCTTCTTTCTTCAATGGTGGAAATGGTACTCTTCAGCGATGCTAAAGATGGGATACCCTTCCCTTTTGGTTCCTCTACTTCCAAAAGGACAACATTGGCTATCTCAAGAGCTTGGGAAGAAGTTTCCAAAGCATCTTCATCAGCCTCAATATAGCTAAAGGATGAAAGGTTGCTAACCATGAGATCTTTTTCCCCAAACACGGTTACCAGCTTATTATCGACCACAAACTTCATCTTCTGATGTAGGGTAGAAGTGATTTCCCCAGCGGTATGGATCCAAGGTCTTCCCAGCAAGCACCTGTAATTAGGGTTAATGTCCATAACCTGGAAAGTGATTTTGAACACCTGTGGCCCAATCAAGATCGGTAGGTCTACTTCTCCAATAACAGTCCTCCTTGACCCATCAAAATCTTTCACAATTAGTGCACTGGGCCTCATCTCTGCCCCTTGATAAGATAACTTGGAAAGCGTTCTTTTCGGCAAAACATTCAATGAAGATCTTGTATCCACAAGAACTCTTGCTAAAGTATCCTCCTGACATTTTACAGATATGTGAAGAGCACGATTATGGTCCAAGCCATCCTTTGGAAGATCCTCCATACTGGATCTGAGATTGTTACATGCAGTGATATTGGCAATGACTCCATCAAACTGATTCACAATTATATCATGCGTAACATGAGCTTGGGCTAGTAATTTCTGGAGAGCACCTCGATGGGCCGACGAATGCATTAGAAGCGATAAGATAGATATTTTGGAAGGTGTTTGATGTAGCTGATCAATAACCTTATAATCACTCTTCTTAATGATTCTGAGAAATTCGACATCCTCTTCTTCCAAGACCAACTCTTTATCCTTGTCGCTGTCGTACCCCGAAAAATACGACCTCACGCGATCCGAAAATACGGAGCCGCGCGCCGGACGGACTGAAGAGTCGCCACCTAATTCTATTTATTCCCGAAGAGGGAAAGGGAAGATATAGATACAACCCGGGAGGAGAAAGGATGAGGACAAAGGTCAACGGAACCATTGCCTGGGTTCGGGAGTCGATTATGCAGGGGGAAGGTATTAACACCCCCTACATCCATCGTACTCGATGGGAACCATCTAAGTTATCGCGCGAGAAAGGATGTCTATGCTTAAACGAATTGCTTGCTAGAGGGAAATGAGTTGAATTATAAGTTAGATTGAACCTAGGTGCTCGGCAAGGATGGAGATCCTCGTGCCTACGTACTCCCGTGTGCAATGGGAAAGTCAGAGCCTCGTAGTTCGGCCTACTAAGGGTAATGGTTGTTGATTTTATTACCTTTCTTCGATGAAAGGGTTTAGGAGTTGAAATGCACTAAATACTATGGATAGTTTATCTCGCCCAACAAGACGAGTGTCCTGCGTCGAAATAATCGGAGCGAGTAACGAAAGCTCGTTATCCCCCTTTCTACCGCTTAAGGCTCGTGGCGTACAGATCTTCTCGTATTTATTAAAGTGTTTTTATTATCCTATGACCGCTTGACGTTGGATCAAGGGTTTGGATCTAATCGAAATATTTTGGTTTTTTGAGGTTTAGAGGGTGCATGCAAATGGAGGTTATTTTTGTAGTTTGTTAGCGAGGCACGAATCGCTCGGCTCGCAAAGGTGGAGTGAATCTTAAACGAAACGATAATTGAATAATAAAGTGCAAGTGTGAAAAGTGAAATCGCTTGGCGTTGGACCAAGGATTCAAAATTAAATAAGATGCGGAAAATAAAATGCGTACAAAGTAAGGGGAGAGGGATACAAAATAAATACAGGGGATTGCGAGAAATAAAAGGTATCATTGTATTTTGCCCAAGAGGAAGCGTGTGTGCAGTGTGTTTGAACTATTCGAAGGCGTTCGGCCTGTTTATTCGGGACGCAACTATTCGGAGGCGTTGGACCTTTTTCGAGCACGACGAAATTTGGTTCGTTTACTGCCTTAGAATCGGTTCAAAATGGGAACCATTCTATAAGGAGTCGAATCGTAATTTTTTAATGCGAAAATAACTAAATAAATAAATGAATTGAATTGTTAGAAAAATAAAATAATGAATATAAATAATAAATGAATTAAATAAAATCAAGAATAAATAAATTGAATTAAATTAAAATACATGTTTGTTTTGTCGAAATAATGAAATGAAAAATTAAATACAAAGGGGGGCCTCATATTGACCGCTCATCACCGATTAAATGTAATCGGGCGAAAACGGCCTTTTATAATATCATCGGCCCCAAAACAAAAACAGCGACTATGTCGAAGAAAGATAGATCAATAAATCAACCACTAAAATAAAAAGTAATAACAAGCAAGGATCTAAATTAAAAGTCTATATTATTATATTGTTTTTTTTAAAAGAAAAAACAAGAAAAATTAGTAAGTAAAATCAGGAGGATGCACTGTGCGATAAGAGTTCATTAACAAAGTCATTATCATGGGCTTAGCAAGCCTAAATAATTTATTAAGAACATAATAAAAAATTAAAAAAGGAACAAAAGTGAAACAAAGAAAAGGTGTAATGTGTGCTGTTGGTGTGAAAATGAAGCAAACAAATGGGCCAAGCCCAAAAACGAAACTAATTAAAAAACAAAAATAAAAAAAAACAGAACAGGGGGATAACGTTATCGTGGAATGTGTGTGGAAAAATCATCTAGTCCATGGTCCATGCTAAAAATAAACATACAGAAATTATATGTATATAAAAAAAGAATGAATGTAAAGTTTTCTTTTATAAAACAAAACAAAAATTGCAAAAAAGAAGAACATGATTTCAGAGTGAGACAAAGCGACCCACCTTGCTTCTTTCGAAATTGCCGGCGAAACGCTCTCGGCTGCTTCTCAACAGCTTCTCTCAAAATCACGAACTCGCGACCTCTCTCGGTCGTCTCTGATTCTCAACGGTGCCTGGTTTTGACCGTCTCTCTCGGTGTCTCTTCCACTCGCGTCCGTCTCTCTCTCGGACGGCTCTTGGTGAGGATGGTTGATGGCGAATCTCTCGCGGCTTACGGATTGTGGGTTTTCGGCGGCGGTCGGTGGTGATACGCGGACGGGTTGCGGTGTTTCGGAGAGTTGACGGATGGTGGTTTGTGGGTATTGTGCGGATTTTCGACTCGCAGTGGTTTTGCGTCGTGGCTGTGAAGTAGCGGTGAGATGACGGTTGAGTGGTGGAGATGGGCTTTGGGCGGAAGTGTTCTGTCGATTCAGATTTTTTTCTTCTGTTTTTTTCCTGAGCTTTTTGGTTTAATGATTCTGCGATGAGGTTCGTCGGCTTGTTTCACAGGTTTGGAGTGGTGGCCGGTGAGGCTTGTTAGAGGGAAGGTGCGTGTTTGAGATGAGGGATTTGCGAATGGGTTGGCTTGGTGACAGATTTCGGGAAAGGAGGGTTTGGTTGTAGTGGTTGAACGATTTGATCTTGGTGAAAGAGGTTTGGCTGAGTTTGTGCGTTCTGTGGTTCATCACTTTCAGCTCATCTGTTCTTTATGATTCAGTGTTCTATTGGTTTACAAATTTCGACTCCCTTCACTCAATTTTCTGTTTTTGTTATTTGTGAATGAAAAGTTTGAAAAGTAAGAATGGTTGAGGAAAAAAAAATGCAGAGAAAAAATAGTCTTGTGTGTTTCGTTTGCTGGTGGTTTTTATGGTTTTTGATGGAGTTGTTTGTATATAGTGGAAAAGAAATCAGGGTGAATTGAAGATTCCATGAGAGAATTATGCTGCACGACCGAAAAGTTGTTAGAATCTGTTGTAGTGAGTGGAGGTGAAATCTTGTACGATGCGTGTTGCTGGATAGTGGCCAGGCTGTGAAAATCCTTTGGAAGAAGGATCACGTGATTCTGGTAGTACAAACTTATTTTTATTTTTTTGAAGTTTTAATAATAATAATAATAATAATAAATACTAATAAAAATAATGGTAAAGACTTTAACAATAAGTATAATAATAGTAATAAAAGTAGTAGAAATAAATGGAATAACTAATAATACAAATAAAAATAAAAAATAGTAATAATAATAATAATAAAAAATAGAAAAAAGAAAATGGTGATAATATAAGTAAATGATAAAAAATTAATTAATTTTTGTTTAGAGAAGAGATGAACTTGATGAGTTATTAAAATGTAAAAATAACAACTCCCTTTTTTAATAATACTACTAATAATAATAAATAATTAGAAAAAATAATTGTGACTATGATAATAATTGAAAAATTGTGGTATGAAAAATAAATGAAACAAAAATAATTACAATGATATATATTTTTTGACTTTTTTTTAGTAATGGGCTAAGAGCAGAAAAATGAACCAATGGGCTTAAACAATGCTTTTTGTAAAAATAATTAAAAAAATTTGGGATGGTGAACTAAATAAAAATAAAAAGAATTTGAATTTTAAATTTTAAAGGAAATACATGCATTTTTTAATTTTCGAATACTAGACAGAAAAATAACGTAATACACATTTCTGGATTCTTTTGAAATGGTGGTTAGATAGTAAACTGGTATGGGTAGGACAAATTTGGGGTATGACAGATGCCCCTATCGAATTGGCTTAGACCGAGTAAGATGAACTGGCTCGCGTTCAATCTTTCAAGGTATAAGATAATTAGATATTAACAGACTCCAAATTTGTCCGAAAAGAAATTGCGAAAAAATAAAAAATGAAATAAACTGGAAAGGATGGGTGACACAGCAAGAACAAATTGACAAAATAAATCACTTATCACCAGAGGATGATAAGGCAATAAACAGAAAAAATAAACTCACTTATCAACAGAGGATGATAAGGCAATAAACTGAAAACAAACTCACTTATCAACAGAGGATGATAAGGCAATAAACTGAAAACAAACTCACTTATCAACAGAGGAAGATAAGGCAATAAACAGAAAAAATAAACTCACTTATCAACAGAGGAAGATAAGGCAATAAACAGAAAAATAAACTCACTTATCAACAGAGGAAGATAAGGCAATAAACAGAAAAATAAACTCACTTATCAACAGAGGATGATAAGGCAATAAACTGAAAATAAAATCACTTATCACCAGAGGATGATAAGGCAACAAACTGAACATAAAATCACTTATCACCAGAGGATGATAAGGCAACAAACAGAAAAATAAACTCACTTATCAACAGAGGAAGATAAGGCAACAAACTGAAATTAAAATCACTTATCAACAGAGGATGATAAGGCAATAAACAGAAAAATAAACTCACTTATCAACAGAGGATGATAAGGCAAATAACTGAAATTAAAATCACTTATCAACAGAGGATGATAAGGCAAAGGGACTGAAATTTAAACACGGCTATTGAATCCGTCAAGAGGATGCCCGGAATCTGATTGATGTGATCCTCCGCTGGGGAAAGGACTGGAAACTTGTATGATCCTGGATCCTGAATTATGCAATTATGCTTGATTGTTTTGAAATGGTATTCCATAAAGATGGAGATACGATGCAAATGTTTATGCACTGAGATGTAAGTTGAAAATGTTGGGGATATGAAAAACTGATTTATTTGGGCATGCATATGATGCGCATGTTGTAGATGATTGATGCAAATGATGCGTATGATATTTGATGATGCACAATGATGCATATGAGCGATTGAAAGGTGCCAGCTTGGTGGACTTTTGGTCTGGTAGTTGCCAATGGTAATTGGACTTTAGGTTGATGGAGGGACTGATTCCCCGACACTCGATCTTCGACAATGTTTGACCAGAAGATGGATCTGAAAGCTCCAAATTTGGTTATCTGCTGATGAGCGAAGCGACTTAATTGACACATGAAGACTGACTTGCTTGGAAGGGTTGACAACGTCTAGCAAAATCTGCTTGCCTAGCTGGGGAGAAGATAAAGGAAGATTTGCTCCTTGTCCGCTTGCCCCTGTCTGTAGGGTATTTGAAATAAATTTGATGGGGAAGCTTTGACAATGACCATGGCATGATCTGCCCCTGATTGAGCTGTATGAAGATGATTTGCCCCTGATTGGACTGTTGAAGTAGTCTTGATTCATGTTGGCAATGAAGTTCAAGTTTCTCTTTTGATTTCCCCTTGTTGGGATTGTACTGATGTCAAGCACTGAATTGCAATTAAATTGTTCATACACAAATGGTAGTGTTAATTTTAAGTTCATGTAAGTTTTGAAAAAGTCAATTTATTTGAATGATTGTGATAGTGTGACGAATGGACCGTTAGCCCAAACGAGGTGTTGATTTAGAAAGTGGGTGAAAGATGCAGTAAGAATAACGTGCAAACGAGATTGAAGATTAGCAAATATATGGGAGTCAATTTACGCAACCTTGTTGGTAGCATGCTTTCAGAATAAACCGTGCCTCAATTAGGACTTCTAAGGGTTGTAACGTGGTCTGGTTAATGGTTTGAGAAATAAAGGATATAAGGCTCAAAGTTTGATTTGTACCCATCCCTTCTTCGTGATATTCTCCAGTCCTATGTTCAGTTAACTTTGCATATGCATTTGTTTTCGACTTTGCAAGAGTGAAGATGAAGCTTTGAAGTTCGCTTGGAAATGGCAGTCATCCTTTTTTTTGTTTTGATGTTGGTGCCCCTTTGATTTTGTTTTGGTAGTCACCGGATCGTTGCTTTGTTTTTGCTGAGGATTTGACCTCTTCTTTTGATTTTTTCTTCGACTAAGTCTCCCTTTGGGTGCTCAACTTAGTGGTTTTTTCTTTTTTCTATATTTTTTGAATGAATGGTGTGACTGCCAATTCATTTGTTGATGGTCCTCCGACGGGATGTCTCATCTTGCAATTCGAAAGTGTAGTTGGATTAACTGAACAACTACCCTGCCCCGGGTTAGATGTAAGGGTTGTATCCGAAAGAAACTCCTACTTCTAGGCTCAAAGTGGTTGACTAGGGATTAACTCCTTATATCTCCAGTGTTTCGGGATTTGAAAGAATGCATGTACATCATTGACGAGGTTTTATCCGAAAGCATACCGCAACAGTTATGGGTATTTCGTTTTCATCATCCTCCCTAAAATATTTGCTAAAGTGAAGTGAGGGAATATTTTTGTGATTTTGTGATAAATGATAAATATGAGCGAATGCGAATAAATTGATTCAAAACATGCATAAACATAACATTAACATAACCAAGTACAAACGATAACAATGTTCAGAGCAAATAGTATTTAAACAAACAGTACAAAACAACAGGCATGCGAAAATAAATGGCACTGGCTGCCTTGATTTGAGGAATGAACTTCTCTTGATTGAATGCTTCAAAGTTGGAGACTACTCAGATTTGGTCTTCTTCAAAAGCATTCGTTGAGGGGCCACTTGCGGCGACACTGGATTGCTCTGGATATTCAGACCCTTCTGAGTAAAGGTGAGATCCTTAGAGTTGATTAGGTCCTGAATTTTGTGCTTGAATGATTTGCAATTTTCGATCGTGTGACCTGGAGCACCCTTGTGGTATTCACAGCGAGCATTGGCATCATAATCTTGAGCGTTACCAGTTTGAGGTGGCATGTCCTTCAACACAAGAGTTCCTTTTGCCATCAGTCCGTTAAAGATTTCTCCATATGACATAGGCAATGGATCAAAGTGTCTCTCCGATCCTCTTTTTTGATGTGGTGGGCGCTGTTGAGGAGCGCGTTGTTGTTGTTGACCGGGCTGTTGTTGATAAGCCGGTTGCTGATATGGATAAGCTGGTTGCTGATATGGATATGCCGGTTGCTGGCATGGTCTAGGTCCATATTGCGCAGCTGCACCCATTGGAGGTGGACGTGGTTGATAAGCCATCGGAGGCGGAAGCAGAGCTTGAATAGCTGGATGAACAGGCATTGAAGGAACAGGCTGATGAGACACAACCATCCTGGCCAAGGCTTGCATGGCCTCATGAATACGATCGATCTTGCTCTTGATTGAGTCAATCTCTCCCCTCATAGCAGCTTGTTCTTGTCGAATCTGATCCATCAGTCTTCTAGTGTTGGCTCTAGTCAAATACGGTCGTCTAACTCGATACGGGCGTCGGGAAACCAGCTTGATTTACTGAAGATGGAGGAACATGAAATGAGTTTTCATTTTTGAAATGAAATGCAAGATGAATAAATGATGCAAATGAGATGATATGCAATGTCAGAATCCAGGATCACAAGATCAAAGTCCCATGAATCCAAGGTACAGATGGAGGATACTCCGATCAGGAACTCATTGGGTAGACTCTAAAGTTTTAGGGATCCCAAAGTTATCAATTCATATGGCTGTTCATCACACATGCCATAAGCATGACGGTTGATTGACTCCGCCACATGAATCTATTTTGGGTGAGATCTTCGTATCGACAACCCACGAGAGCAAGTTTTCTCGAGAGTCCATACTACGTGATCATCGACACAAGGTTTAAAACAAAGTCTTGGAGTTATGGAACTTTCTCAACTGTTTGATGCACGTGTCAATTTCATACATCCTTGACAGTCAATCAACTCCGTTGAGTAAGTCTATTCCAAGTGAGGTTTTCGTATCGAGCCACGCGAGGGCGAACCCTGGTGCCCAATACTACGCAACCATCAACCGATGTTTTAACCAAAAGGTTCTAAAGGTCCTCAGAGTCGACGACTTTAATGAAAACAAACTGAGCACACACGCCAAAAGCTTGACGGTTGTCAGTATTCTCATTAAAATCTACTCCAAGTGAGGTTTTCGTATCGAAAACCCACGAGAGAGGTTCTCTCGGGAGCCCATACTACACAACCTCGCTAACTTAAGTTTATACTCGAAAGCCCGGGTATAGAGCTTTTCCCTCAAGTTTCTTTTGATCAAGTATCGATCCAAATTATAGTACCAAGGAGCCACAAGATATATAAGATGGAATGCGATAAAGAAAGCGATAAAAATAAACAAGCAAGGCATAAAAGAAAACATCCAAACAAACACGGGAACCTAGACTAGGCTCGACTCACATAGGGGTGAACCAGTCCCCAGCAGAGTCGCCAGCTGTCGTACCCCGAAAAATACGATCGCTCGCGAACGCGGTCGCGGCTGGGCTGACTTGAGAGTCGCCACCTAATTTTATTTATTCCCGAAGAGGGAAATGGAAAATATAGATAAAACAACCAAGAAGGATAAAACAAGGTCATCGCAAACCATTGTCGGGGTTCGGAAGTCGGTTATGTAGGAATGGAAACTTACATCTCAGTGCATAAACATTTGCATCGTATCTCCATCTTTATGGAATACCATTTCAAAACAATCAAGCATAATTGCATAATTCAGGATCCAGGATCATACAAGTTTCCAGTCCTTTCCCCAGCGGAGGATCACATCAATCAGATTCCGGGCATCCTCTTGACGGATTCAATAGCCGTGTTTAAATTTCAGTCCCTTTGCCTTATCATCCTCTGTTGATAAGTGATTTTAATTTCAGTTATTTGCCTTATCATCCTCTGTTGATAAGTGAGTTTATTTTTCTGTTTATTGCCTTATCATCCTCTGTTGATAAGTGATTTTAATTTCAGTTTGTTGCCTTATCTTCCTCTGTTGATAAGTGAGTTTATTTTTCTGTTTGTTGCCTTATCATCCTCTGGTGATAAGTGATTTTATGTTCAGTTTGTTGCCTTATCATCCTCTGGTGATAAGTGATTTTATTTTCAGTTTATTGCCTTATCATCCTCTGTTGATAAGTGAGTTTATTTTTCTGTTTATTGCCTTATCTTCCTCTGTTGATAAGTGAGTTTATTTTTCTGTTTATTGCCTTATCTTCCTCTGTTGATAAGTGAGTTTATTTTTTCTGTTTATTGCCTTATATTCCTCTGTTGATAAGTGAGTTTGTTTTCAGTTTATTGCCTTATCATCCTCTGTTGATAAGTGAGTTTGTTTTCAGTTTATTGCCTTATCATCCTCTGTTGATAAGTGAGTTTATTTTTTCTGTTTATTGCCTTATCATCCTCTGGTGATAAGTGATTTATTTTGTCAATTTGTTCTTGCTGTGTCACCCATCCTTTCCAGTTTATTTCATTTTTTATTTTTTCGCAATTTCTTTTCGGACAAATTTGGAGTCTGTTAATATCTAATTATCTTATACCTTGAAAGATTGAACGCGAGCCAGTTCATCTTACTCGGTCTAAGCCAATTCGATAGGGGCATCTGTCATACCCCAAATTTGTCCTACCCATACCAGTTTACTATCTAACCACCATTTCAAAAGAATCCAGAAATGTGTATTACGTTATTTTTCTGTCTAGTATTCGAAAATTAAAAAATGCATGTATTTCCTTTAAAATTTAAAATTCAAATTCTTTTTATTTTTATTTAGTTCACCATCCCAAATTTTTTTAATTATTTTTACAAAAAGCATTGTTTAAGCCCATTGGTTCATTTTTCTGCTCTTAGCCCATTACTAAAAAAAAGTCAAAAAATATATATCATTGTAATTATTTTTGTTTCATTTATTTTTCATACCACAATTTTTCAATTATTATCATAGTCACAATTATTTTTTCTAATTATTTATTATTATTAGTAGTAGTATTAAAAAAGGGAGTTGTTTTTTTTACATTTTAATAACTCATCAAGTTCATCTCTTCTCTAAACAAAAATTAATTAATTTTTTATCATTTACTTATATTATCACCATTTTCTTTTTTCTATTTTTTATTATTATTATTATTACTATTTTTTATTTTTATTTGTATTATTAGTTATTCCATTTATTTCTACTACTTTTATTACTATTATTATACTTATTGTTAAATTCTTTACCATTATTATTATTAGTATTTATTATTATTATTATTAAAACTTCAAAAAAATAAAAATCAGTTTGTACTACCAGAATCACGTGATCCTTCTTCCAAAGGATTTTCACAGCCTGGCCACTATCCAGCAACACGCATCGTACAAGATTTCACCTCCACTCACTACAACGGATTCTAACAACTTTTCGGTCGTGCAGCATAATTCTCTCATGGAATCTTCAATTCACCCTGATTTCTTTTCCACTATATACAAACAACTCCATCAAAAACCATAAAAACCACCAGCAAACGAAACACACAAGACTATTTTTTCTCTGCATTTTTTTTTCCTCAACCATTCTTACTTTTCAAACTTTTCATTCACAAATAACAAAAACAGAAAATTGAGTGAAGGGAGTCGAAATTTGTAAACCAATAGAACACTGAATCATAAAGAACAGATGAGCTGAAAGTGATGAACCACAGAACGCACAAACTCAGCCAAACCTCTTTCACCAAGATCAAATCGTTCAACCACTACAACCAAACCCTCCTTTCCCGAAATCTGTCACCAAGCCAACCCATTCGCAAATCCCTCATCTCAAACACGCACCTTCCCTCTAACAAGCCTCACCGGCCACCACTCCAAACCTGTGAAACAAGCCGACGAACCTCATCGCAGAATCATTAAACCAAAAAGCTCAGAAAAAAAACAGAAGAAAAAAATCTGAATCGACAGAACACTTCCGCCCAAAGCCCATCTCCACCACTCAACCGTCATCTCACCGCTACTTCACAGCCACGACGCAAAACCACTGCGAGTCAAAAATCCGCACAATACCCACAAACCACCATCCGTCAACTCTCCGAAACACTGCAACCCGTCCGCGTATCACCACCGACCGCCGCCAGAAACCCACAATCCATAAGCCGCGAGAGATTCGCCATCAACCATCCTCACCAAGAGCCGTCCGAGAGAGAGACGGACGCGAGTGGAAGAGACACCGAGAGAGACGGTCAAAACCAGGCACCGTTGAGAATCAGAGACGACCGAGAGAGGTCGCGAGTTCGTGATTTTGAGAGAAGCCGTTGAGAAGCAGCCGAGAGCGTTTCGCCGGCAATTTCGAAAGAAGCAAGGTGGGTCGCTTTGTCTCACTCTGAAATCATGTTCTT
Organism: Lathyrus aphaca; assembly: GCA_963966055.1. NCBI lineage: Eukaryota > Viridiplantae > Streptophyta > Magnoliopsida > Fabales > Fabaceae > Lathyrus > Lathyrus aphaca. The sequence continues at coordinate 380,286,881 of OZ014523.1, read as the reverse complement.
CTTTTTTGCAATTTTTGTTTTGTTTTATAAAAGAAAACTTTACATTCATTCTTTTTTTATATACATATAATTTCTGTATGTTTATTTTTAGCATGGACCATGGACCAGATGATTTTTCCACACACATTCCACGATAACGTTATCCCCCTGTTCTGTTTTTTTTTATTTTTGTTTTTTAATTAGTTTCGTTTTTGGGCTTGGCCCATTTGTTTGCTTCATTTTCACACCAACAGCACACATTACACCTTTTCTTTGTTTCACTTTTGTTCCTTTTTTAATTTTTTATTATGTTCTTAATAAATTATTTAGGCTTGCTAAGCCCATGATAATGACTTTGTTAATGAACTCTTATCGCACAGTGCATCCTCCTGATTTTACTTACTAATTTTTCTTGTTTTTTCTTTTAAAAAAAAAAAACAATATATTAATATAGACTTTTAATTTAGATCCTTGCTTGTTATTACTTTTTATTTTAGTGGTTGATTTATTGATCTATCTTTCTTCGACATAGTCGCTGTTTTTGTTTTGGGGCCGATGATATTATAAAAGGCCGTTTTCGCCCGATTACATTTAATCGGTGATGAGCGGTCAATATGAGGCCCCCCTTTGTATTTAATTTTTCATTTCATTATTTCGACAAAACAAACATGTATTTTAATTTAATTCAATTTATTTATTCTTGATTTTATTTAATTCATTTATTATTTATATTCATTATTTTATTTTTCTAACAATTCAATTCATTTATTTATTTAGTTATTTTCGCATTAAAAAATTACGATTCGACTCCTTATAGAATGGTTCCCATTTTGAACCGATTCTAAGGCAGTAAACGAACCAAATTTCGTCGCGCTCGAAAAAGGTCCAACGCCTCCGAATAGTTGCGTCCCGAATAAACAGGCCGAACGCCTTCGAATAGTTCAAACACACTGCACACACGCTTCCTCTTGGGCAAAATACAATGATACCTTTTATTTCTCGCAATCCCCTGTATTTATTTTGTATCCCTCTCCCCTTACTTTGTACGCATTTTATTTTCCGCATCTTATTTAATTTTGAATCCTTGGTCCAACGCCAAGCGATTGCACTTTGCACACTTGCACTTTATTATTCAATTATCGTTTCGTTTAAGATTCACTCCACCTTTGCGAGCCGAGCGATTCGTGCCTCGCTAACAAACTACAGAAATAACCTCCATTTGCATGCACCCTCTAAACCTCAAAAAACCAAAATATTTCGATTAGATCCAAACCCTTGATCCAACGTCAAGCGGTCATAGGATAATAAAAACACTTTAATAAATACGAGAAGATCTGTACGCCACGAGCCTTAAGCGGTAGAAAGGGGGATAACGAGCTTTCGTTACTCGCTCCGATTATTTCGACGCAGGACACTCGTCTTGTTGGGCGAGATAAACTATCCATAGTCTTTAGTGCATTTCAACTCCTAAACCCTTTCATCGAAGAAAGGTAATAAAATCAACAACCATTACCCTTAGTAGGCCGAACTACGAGGCTCTGACTTTCCCATTGCACACGGGAGTACGTAGGCACGAGGATCTCCATCCTTGCCGAGCACCTAGGTTCAATCTAACTTATAATTAAACTCATTTCCCTCTAGCAAGCAATTCGTTTAAGCATAGACATCCTTTCTCGCGCGATAACTTAGATGGTTCCCATCGAGTACGATGGATGTAGGGGGTGTTAATACCTTCCCCCTGCATAACCGACTCCCGAACCCAGGCAATGGTTCCGTTGACCTTTGTCCTCATCCTTTCTCCTCCCGGGTTGTATCTATATCTTCCCTTTCCCTCTTCGGGAATAAATAGAATTAGGTGGCGACTCTTCAGTCCGTCCGGCGCGCGGCTCCGTATTTTCGGATCGCGTGAGGTCGTATTTTTCGGGGTACGACAGCTGGCGACTCTGCTGGGGACTGGTTCACCCCTATGTGAGTCGAGCCTAGTCTAGGTTCCCGTGTTTGTTTGGATGTTTGCTTTTATGCCTTGATTGTTTATTTTTATCGCTTTCTTTATCGCATTCCATCTTATATATCTTGTGGCTCCTTGGTACTATAATTTGGATCGATACTTGATCAAAAGAAACTTGAGGGAAAAGCTCTATACCCGGGCTTTCGAGTATAAACTTAAGTTAGCGAGGTTGTGTAGTATGGGCTCCCGAGAGAACCTCTCTCGTGGGTTGTCGATACGAAAACCTCACTTGGAGTAGATTTTAATGAGAATACTGACAACCGTCAAGCTTTTGGCGTGTGTGCTCAGTTTGTTTTCATTAAAGTCGTCGACTCTGAGGACCTTTAGAACCTTTTGGTTAAAACATCGGTTGATGGTTGCGTAGTATTGGGCACCAGGGTTCGCCCTCGCGTGGCTCGATACGAAAACCTCACTTGGAATAGACTTACTCAACGGAGTTGATTGACTGTCAAGGATGTATGAAATTGACACGTGCATCAAACAGTTGAGAAAGTTCCATAACTCCAAGACTTTGTTTTAAACCTTGTGTCGATGATCACGTAGTATGGACTCCCGAGAAAACTTGCTCTCGTGGGTTGTCGATACGAAGATCTCACCCAAAATAGATTCATGTGGCGGAGTCAATCAACCGTCATGCTTATGGCATGTGTGATGAACAGCCATATGAATTGATAACTTTGGGATCCCTAAAACTTTAGAGTCTACCCAATGAGTTCCTGATCGGAGTATCCTCCATCTGTACCTTGGATTCATGGGACTTTGATCTTGTGATCCTGGATTCTGACATTGCATATCATCTCATTTGCATCATTTATTCATCTTGCATTTCATTTCAAAAATGAAAACTCATTTCATGTTCCTCCATCTTCAGTAAATCAAGCTGGTTTCCCGACGCCCGTATCGAGTTAGACGACCGTATTTGACTAGAGCCAACACTAGAAGACTGATGGATCAGATTCGACAAGAACAAGCTGCTATGAGGGGAGAGATTGACTCAATCAAGAGCAAGATCGATCGTATTCATGAGGCCATGCAAGCCTTGGCCAGGATGGTTGTGTCTCATCAGCCTGTTCCTTCAATGCCTGTTCATCCAGCTATTCAAGCTCTGCTTCCGCCTCCGATGGCTTATCAACCACGTCCACCTCCAATGGGTGCAGCTGCGCAATATGGACCTAGACCATGCCAGCAACCGGCATATCCATATCAGCAACCAGCTTATCCATATGAGCAACCGGCTTATCAACAACAGCCCGGTCAACAACAACAACGCGCTCCTCAACAGCGCCCACCACATCAAAAAAGAGGATCGGAGAGACACTTTGATCCATTGCCTATGTCATATGGAGAAATCTTTAATGGACTGATGGCAAAAGGAACTCTTGTGTTGAAGGATATGCCACCTCAAACTGGTAACGCTCAAGATTATGATGCCAATGCTCGCTGTGAATACCACAAGGGTGCTCCAGGTCACACGATCAAAAATTGCAAATCATTCAAGCACAAAATTCAGGACCTAATCAACTCTAAGGATCTCACCTTTACTCAGAAGGGTCTGAATATCCAGAGCAATCCAGTGTCGCCGCAAGTGGCCCCTCAACGAATGCTTTTGAAGAAGACCAAATCTGAGTAGTCTCCAACTTTGAAGCATTCAATCAAGAGAAGTTCATTCCTCAAATCAAGGCAGCCAGTGCCATTTATTTTCGCATGCCTGTTGTTTTGTACTGTTTGTTTAAATACTATTTGCTCTGAACATTGTTATCGTTTGTACTTGGTTATGTTAATGTTATGTTTATGCATGTTTTGAATCAATTTATTCGCATTCGCTCATATTTATCATTTATCACAAAATCACAAAAATATTCCCTCACTTCACTTTAGCAAATATTTGAGGGAGGATGATGAAAACGAAATACCCATAACTGTTGCGGTATGCTTTCGGATAAAACCTCGTCAATGATGTACAGGCATTCTTTCAAATCCCGAAACACTGGAGATATAAGGAGTTAATCCCTAGTCAACCACTTTGAGCCTAGAAGTAGGAGTTTCTTTCGGATACAACCCTTACATCTAACCCGGGGCAGGGTAGTTGTTCAGTTAATCCAACTACACTTTCGAATTGCAAGATGAGACATCCCGTCGGAGGACCATCAACAAATGAATTGGCAGTCACACCATTCATTCAAAAAATATAGAAAAAAGAAAAAACCACTAAGTTGAGCACCCAAAGGGAGACTTAGTCGAAGAAAAAATCAAAAGAAGAGGTCAAATCCTCAGCAAAAACAAAGCAACGATCCGGTGACTACCAAAACAAAATCAAAGGGGCACCAACATCAAAACAAAAAAAAGGATGACTGCCATTTCCAAGCGAACTTCAAAGCTTCATCTTCACTCTTGCAAAGTCGAAAACAAATGCATATGAAAAGTTAACTAAACATAGGACTGGAGAATATCACGAAGAAGGGATGGGTACAAATCAAACTTTGAGCCTTATATCCTTTATTTCTCAAACCATTAACCAGACCACGTTACAACCCTCAGAAGTCCTAATTGAGGCACGGTTTATTCTGAAAGCATGCTACCAACAAGGTTGCGTAAATTGACTCCCATATATTTGCTAATCTTCAATCTCGTTTGCACGTTATTCTTACTGCATCTTTCACCCACTTTCTAAATCAACACCTCGTTTGGGCTAACGGTCCATTCGTCACACTATCACAATCATTCAAATAAATTGACTTTTTCAAAACTTACATGAACTTAAAATTAACACTACCATTTGTGTATGAACAATTTAATTGCAATTCAGTGCTTGACATCAGTACAATCCCAACAAGGGGAAATCAAAAGAGAAACTTGAACTTCATTGCCAACATGAATCAAGACTACTTCAACAGTCCAATCAGGGGGAAATCATCTTCATACAGCTCAATCAGGGGCAGATCATGCCATGGTCATTGTCAAAGCTTCCCCATCAAATTTATTTCAAATACCCTACAGACAGGGGCAAGCGGACAAGGAGCAAATCTTCCTTTATCTTCTCCCCAGCTAGGCAAGCAGATTTTGCTAGACGTTGTCAACCCTTCCAAGCAAGTCAGTCTTCATGTGTCAATTAAGTCGCTTCGCTCATCAGCAGATAACCAAATTTGGAGCTTTCAGATCCATCTTCTGGTCAAACATTGTCGAAGATCGAGTGTCGGGGAATCAGTCCCTCCATCCACCTAAAGTCCAATTACCATTGGCAACTACCAGACCAAAAGTCCACCAAGCTGGCACCTTTCAATCGCTCATATGCATCATTGTGCATCATCAAATATCATACGCATCATTTGCATCAATCATCTACAACATGCGCATCATATGCATGCCCAAATAAATCAGTTTTTCATATCCCCATCATTTTCAACTTACATCTCAGTGCATAAACATTTGCATCGTATCTCCATCTTTATGGAATACCATTTCAAAACAATCAAGCATAATTGCATAATTCAGGATCCAGGATCATACAAGTTTCCAGTCCTTTCCCCAGCAGAGTCGCCAGCTGTCGTACCCCAAAAAATACGACCTCACGCGATCCGAAAATACGGAGCCGCGCGCCGGACGGACTGAAGAGTCGCCACCTAATTCTATTTATTCCCGAAGAGGGAAAGGGAAGATATAGATACAACCCGGGAGGAGAAAGGATGAGGACAAAGGTCAACGGAACCATTGCCTGGGTTCGGGAGTCGGTTATGCAGGGGGAAGGTATTAACACCCCCTACATCCATCGTACTCGATGGGAACCATCTAAGTTATCGCGCGAGAAAGGATGTCTATGCTTAAACGAATTGCTTGCTAGAGGGAAATGAGTTGAATTATAAGTTAGATTGAACCTAGGTGCTCGGCAAGGATGGAGATCCTCGTGCCTACGTACTCCCGTGTGCAATGGGAAAGTCAGAGCCTCGTAGTTCGGCCTACTAAGGGTAATGGTTGTTGATTTTATTACCTTTCTTCGATGAAAGGGTTTAGGAGTTGAAATGCACTAAAGACTATGGATAGTTTATCTCGCCCAACAAGACGAGTGTCCTGCGTCGAAATAATCGGAGCGAGTAACGAAAGCTCGTTATCCCCCTTTCTACCGCTTAAGGCTCGTGGCGTACAGATCTTCTCGTATTTATTAAAGTGTTTTTATTATCCTATGACCGCTTGACGTTGGATCAAGGGTTTGGATCTAATCGAAATATTTTGGTTTTTTGAGGTTTAGAGGGTGCATGCAAATGGAGGTTATTTTTGTAGTTTGTTAGCGAGGCACGAATCGCTCGGCTCGCAAAGGTGGAGTGAATCTTAAACGAAACGATAATTGAATAATAAAGTGCAAGTGTGCAAAGTGCAATCGCTTGGCGTTGGACCAAGGATTCAAAATTAAATAAGATGCGGAAAATAAAATGCGTACAAAGTAAGGGGAGAGGGATACAAAATAAATACAGGGGATTGCGAGAAATAAAAGGTATCATTGTATTTTGCCCAAGAGGAAGCGTGTGTGCAGTGTGTTTGAACTATTCGAAGGCGTTCGGCCTGTTTATTCGGGACGCAACTATTCGGAGGCGTTGGACCTTTTTCGAGCGCGACGAAATTTGGTTCGTTTACTGCCTTAGAATCGGTTCAAAATGGGAACCATTCTATAAGGAGTCGAATCGTAATTTTTTAATGCGAAAATAACTAAATAAATAAATGAATTGAATTGTTAGAAAAATAAAATAATGAATATAAATAATAAATGAATTAAATAAAATCAAGAATAAATAAATTGAATTAAATTAAAATACATGTTTGTTTTGTCGAAATAATGAAATGAAAAATTAAATACAAAGGGGGGCCTCATATTGACCGCTCATCACCGATTAAATGTAATCGGGCGAAAACGGCCTTTTATAATATCATCGGCCCCAAAACAAAAACAGCGACTATGTCGAAGAAAGATAGATCAATAAATCAACCACTAAAATAAAAAGTAATAACAAGCAAGGATCTAAATTAAAAGTCTATATTATTATATTGTTTTTTTTTTAAAAGAAAAAACAAGAAAAATTAGTAAGTAAAATCAGGAGGATGCACTGTGCGATAAGAGTTCATTAACAAAGTCATTATCATGGGCTTAGCAAGCCTAAATAATTTATTAAGAACATAATAAAAAATTAAAAAAGGAACAAAAGTGAAACAAAGAAAAGGTGTAATGTGTGCTATTGGTGTGAAAATGAAGCAAACAAATGGGCCAAGCCCAAAAACGAAACTAATTAAAAAACAAAAATAAAATAAAACAGAACAGGGGGATAACGTTATCGTGGAATGTGTGTGGAAAAATCATCTGGTCCATGGTCCATGCTAAAAATAAACATACAGAAATTATATGTATATAAAAAAAGAATGAATGTAAAGTTTTCTTTTATAAAACAAAACAAAAATTGCAAAAAAGAAGAACATGATTTCAGAGTGAGACAAAGCGACCCACCTTGCTTCTTTCGAAATTGCCGGCGAAACGCTCTCGGCTGCTTCTCAACGGCTTCTCTCAAAATCACGAACTCGCGACCTCTCTCGGTCGTCTCTGATTCTCAACGGTGCCTGGTTTTGACCGTCTCTCTCGGTGTCTCTTCCACTCGCGTCCGTCTCTCTCTCGGACGGCTCTTGGTGAGGATGGTTGATGGCGAATCTCTCGCGGCTTACGGATTGTGGGTTTCCGGCGGCGGTCGGTGGTGATACGCGGACGGGTTGCGGTGTTTCGGAGAGTTGACGGATGGTGGTTTGTGGGTATTGTGCGGATTTTCGACTCGCAGTGGTTTTGCGTCGTGGCTGTGAAGTAGCGGTGAGATGACGGTTGAGTGGTGGAGATGGGCTTTGGGCGGAAGTGTTCTGTCGATTCAGATTTTTTTCTTCTGTTTTTTTTCTGAGCTTTTTGGTTTAATGATTCTGCGATGAGGTTCGTCGGCTTGTTTCACAGGTTTGGAGTGGTGGCCGGTGAGGCTTGTTAGAGGGAAGGTGCGTGTTTGAGATGAGGGATTTGCGAATGGGTTGGCTTGGTGACAGATTTCGGGAAAGGAGGGTTTGGTTGTAGTGGTTGAACGGTTTGATCTTGGTGAAAGAGGTTTGGCTGAGTTTGTGCGTTCTGTGGTTCATCACTTTCAGCTCATCTGTTCTTTATGATTCAGTGTTCTATTGGTTTACAAATTTCGACTCCCTTCACTCAATTTTCTGTTTTTGTTATTTGTGAATGAAAAGTTTGAAAAGTAAGAATGGTTGAGGAAAAAAAATGCAGAGAAAAAATAGTCTTGTGTGTTTCGTTTGCTGGTGGTTTTTATGGTTTTTGATGGAGTTGTTTGTATATAGTGGAAAACAAATCAGGGTGAATTGAAGATTCCATGAGAGAATTATGCTGCACAACCGAAAAGTTGTTAGAATCTGTTGTAGTGAGTGGAGGTGAAATCTTGTACGATGCGTGTTGCTGGATAGTGGCCAGGCTGTGAAAATCCTTTGGAAGAAGGATCACGTGATTCTGGTAGTACAAACTGATTTTTATTTTTTTGAAGTTTTAATAATAATAATAATAATAAATACTAATAATAATAATGGTAAAGACTTTAACAATAAGTATAATAATAGTAATAAAAGTAGTAGAAATAAATGGAATAACTAATAATACAAATAAAAATAAAAAATAGTAATAATAATAATAATAAAAAATAGAAAAAAGAAAATGGTGATAATATAAGTAAATGATAAAAAATTAATTAATTTTTGTTTAGAGAAGAGATGAACTTGATGAGTTATTAAAATGTAAAAAAACAACTCCCTTTTTTAATAATACTACTAATAATAATAAATAATTAGAAAAAATAATTGTGACTATGATAATAATTGAAAAATTGTGGTATGAAAAATAAATGAAACAAAAATAATTACAATGATATATATTTTTTGACTTTTTTTTAGTAATGGGCTAAGAGCAGAAAAATGAACCAATGGGCTTAAACAATGCTTTTTGTAAAAATAATTAAAAAATTTTGGGATGGTGAACTAAATAAAAATAAAAAGAATTTGAATTTTAAATTTTAAAGGAAATACATGCATTTTTTAATTTTCGAATACTAGACAGAAAAATAACGTAATACACATTTCTGGATTCTTTTGAAATGGTGGTTAGATAGTAAACTGGTATGGGTAGGACAAATTTGGGGTATGACAGTCGGTAACAGCGGGAATGACTTCTTTAGGTGGAACCAGTGGAGTGGTATTGACTTGCTGAGTATAAACACGACCACTACGAGTTAAACGACTTGCACCTGCTATGTCGGCACTTGCCACTTTTGAACTTTCCTTCTGACCAGCCTGTTCAAACTTCTGATGAATTCCTCATGTATCATACTTCCACGGAACTGCTTTGGTATCTTCATAAAGGAAAGGGTTACTCCTTTGCTCAAATCTTGGTTCGGGTATATTGAAATTGGGCACCACTGGTTCTGGCATATTAAAGATGGGTTGAACTCTTGAAGATTCAAGTATGTTCAATATTGGTGCTATGGTAGAATCAGACTCAGGCAAGTTGAAAATGGGTTCAATCATTTCCATTTCATTTCTCTTCATATGACCACTCACTTGTAAGACACCTTCATCAATCAAATCTTGAACATCTTTCAAGACCAACTCACATCCCCTTGGACTATCTACACAACCTTCACAATTCTTATGACAGCTCTTTAGTATACCCGCCCCCACTAATTTTGCATGGAAGTCTCGAAGCGGGGTCTTGATCTTAGTAGCATCAAAAATCAAATTTTTGTCAGATTCATCAACAATGGCATTTATAGACCCATGCTTGGGTAAAGGATTATCTTTGACATTCGGACCAGTATTCCCAAATGACAGAATGTTTTTCTCCATCAAATCTTTCACGATGTACTTCAAAGCATAACATCCCTCCAAATCGTGCCCTGGGGCACCTTCATGGAATAAACAGTGGGCATTTGGGTTGTAATTTGGTGGGAGAGGATTTGGTGGAGGACCCAAAGGCCTTGGAGTAACCAAACCTTTTTTCAGCAGTGAAGGATATAATTCAGTATAGGTCATAGGGATTCGAGGATTAGGAGGCCTTCCTCCTGGTCTTCTATTCTGAAAGTTGGGATTCGGATGGGGAGCTGGAGTCCTCTGCTGGTAGGCTGAAGCATTGGGAGCTTGTTGATAGCCTGGATTGTTGAGCATTGGCTGATAAGCTGGAATCACTGGAGCCGCTTGCTGATACATCGGTACTGCTTGAGTTGGCCGATACATCGGGACTTGTGGATTATATGATGATTGAACCGCCGCTACATAAGGATGTTGGACATACTGTGGTGGATGAGCATATTGTTGTTGAGCCACAGGTGGAGGTCTCTGCCAAAGCGGATTTCTTCTTTGACTTGTCATTATTGCATTCGTCTCGCCCTCTTTCTTCTTGTGGAAATGACTGGTAAATTTCTTGAAAATATTTCCACTACCATTGCTGGAACTGCTAGATGCACCACTCATCTTTCCACGTTTTAGTCCAAGTTCAACCTTGATTCCCACGGCTACAAGGTCAGAGAAGCTAGCAGTCACGCTTCCCACCATTCTCTCAAAGAATTCTGGTCGCACCGTGTCAACAAACCAATCAGCTAACTCCTTTTCAGACAACGGGGGATCTACCTGAGAAGCGGTCCCTCTCCACCTCTGAGCATATTCTTTAAATGATTCAGAATCTTTTTGTGACATACTCAACAGTTGCCTCCTATCGGGAGCAAGGTCCATATTGTATTTGTACTGCTAGATGAAAGCATCTGTCAAGTCTTGAAAAATGTGAATCTTCGACTGGTCTAGCGTTAGATACCACTTGGAGGAGATTCCCTTCAGACTGTCCTGGAAGCAGTAGATCATTAATTTATCATTGTCCACCTGCGCAGCCATTCTTCGATAGTACATCAAGAGATGGTTCTTAGGACATGTTGCACCCTCATACATATCAAAAGTGGGTATCTTGAACTTTGGAGGTATTACCAATCCAGATACCAGACACATCTCTCTAGCAGCAGCCCCAAAGATCTGGTCACCTTCAATTGCTCTTAACCTTTTTTCAAGGGTATCAAAATTCTCTTGCATCTTCTCATGTTTCTCGTTTCCGTTCTCAGACATATTTGGCATGTCATACACCTGATGGTCATTAAAGTATGGTTGGGCACGGGTGTGCACAATGTCTGATGTAAAATTAGTAACCATGTGGTTCTCTTCATTAGTCACATGAATAGTCTACTGAGCAGCAAATCCTTGAGGGGGAGGCACAAAAGCTTGGGAAGGAAATGCAATACCCTGAGAAGGAGGTGCGAAACTTTGAGAAGCAAAGCCTTGGGAAGGAGGGAAGAAACCCTGAGCAGCAAGTCCTTGGGAAGAAGGAATAAAACTTTGAGAAGCAAAACCTTGAGGAGGAGGTACGATCCATGAGGAAGGCCAAAAGGAGGCCAGGTCACAGGGGTAGTGACTGATGGAGTAGGCTCAGTCGTTGCAGTGAAAATCTATGACACTACAGTCTGTTGGGTATCTAATTTTGCTCGAATGACTTGCAGCATTTCCATCATCTGACCCATATTTCCACGAATATCAGTAAGCTCATCATTAACTTTGTCCATCTCTAGGTCTCTTTCAGCCATTCTCTTTCTGGCTTGAGCTCGAGTGTAATATTTGTGTGAGAGCCTCAGTGTGAAAGCTGACAGAGCAGATGACGGGAATGAGTTTTATATGAAAAAATGCAATTTGCAAATACCAAGGAAAACATAATAATAAAAAAGGATACAATTTCATTAAATTCAAAAAGTGATACAAAGTCTTGAGTACATCTTCAAAAATCCCAAACAAAGTTTAATAAAAACAAAGACAAAGTCCTAAGGAGATTCTCCTAAAAGCCTCAAGTTGAGCTTCTCGATTTGTGCCTTCATCTGAGCCCTTTCAAGCATAAGTTGATCCACGATCGACTTCCAAGAAGTGTCCCCTTGAGTGCTGGAGGAAAATAAATCCTCTTGCGCTTTCCTTTTCTTGTTGGAGAGCTCTTCTTCTTCCTTCATCTTCAACTGTCTTCTAAGTTCTTCATTCTCACTACTGATGATTTGATGTCGATTCTTCTATGCGTTCTTCTCTCGAAGCTCTTTCTCCAAATCAATCTTCAACTTCTCTGCATCGTCCATAAAGATTAGAATGGGTTTCTTGAAGGTCATAGGATCCTAGCGAGGGTAAGGTATTTTCAGAATAATTGCCCTATCTCGTACCCATTATAGATAGGGTTCCATAGAAACACAATTCGGCTTTCCCAAGCTACTCCTCCCCCTCCTATGAATGTACTTCCAAGCTTCTATAATCTGTTTCTTGAGCCCTGCTTCTTCTTCATCCTTAAAGAAAATTCCTTCCACTTCAACATTCTTAGGTTTGTCCTTCAACGGATACCCGAGTTGGCAGCGAGCCAAAACTGGATTATAGCTTATTCCTCCCTTAGTGCCAAGAAGAGGTACATTATCAAAATCACCACAGCTATCAATAATCAATGCTCCATCATAAACATGATTGTACCAACTAATTTCAGAGTGGGTAAGAGACATGATCCTTTGTGACCACCACAAACCATCCTTAAGATTCCAAAATAAAGCTGACTTAGGTAAGTGCAAAATAAACCACTTGTACATCAATGATGCACAACAAGTAATCATCCCTCCCTTATGGTGTTCAGGTCTACAAAGTCTTCAAAGTTTGGGAAAAGTAACACTCCATATATTAGCAGAATAAAGGTCACCTCAAAAGCTTTCATATCCTTCACACCAACAAAATTCTTGGCCTTTTCTACCAAAAAATTTGTAGGGAATCCAAAAACCTTTCCTTTATAGGTCATATTTGCCTTGACCTCAGGAACACTCAAATATGTCGCCTTTGCAATCTCCGCTTCTTCAGGGTCCTTCTCTAGAACAGGGAATGGAAACTCATCCTTAACACGTGATCCCACCAGAAATGAATACTCTTCCAAAGTAGGCACCAATTGGTAATCAGGGAACGCAAAACAATGGTAGAGAGGATCATAAAACTGGAGGATCATAGAGAGCAACCTTCCATCCCACTCAGTCTTAAGTAAGGCTAAAAGTCTCCTATGTTTCTCCATGAAGGCTTCTTGATCCAAAACCAAATCTCTTAATTTCCTTAGGTCTTCGAGTTTGGGAGTTTTGAATGTGTACTTGACAGTCTTTCTTCTTCCAAAATCCATGATGATACCTACGATATTTGCAAAGATAGAGTTTCTGAGTTCCTTGAATAAATTGGTAAAAATGATGCTTCATGATGCGTGAATGCATGAATACACAAAAACACACAAGGCTTAGGTTCAAAGCTTGCATTAGGTCGAAGGTTCAACCCTCCCAAAAGGTATGTACTATGAGTTTATTTGTACCTGTACAACGGGTTCTAAAAGTTCCCAGAATCATTGTCCCATCTTTCGGATATTACCGACTTCCCAACTTAACTTGGTAATCAATAATATTCTCAAGAGAGTCTCATTCGGGTGTAGTATCGCGTATCAATTATTTTGGATTTGCATCCTCATAGTCATCGCACTACATCCCTAAAAGGCCAAGTAGGGGTAAATGTTCTACGGTCCTCAACATTAACGGCTCTCAGGTCGAATATAGTAATGCTTTCACGACTGAACTCGATCAACAAAACTACATCCGAGGAGGCCTCCGCTGAGTGGTGGTGTCTCAAGTCAGCTTGATCGGGACTCAACTCCATACAAGCCTTCTTGAATATACCATCGTCCTATCTTATTTTGCACTCAAGTCCGGGTTAGGACTTATCTCACCATACATGGAACACCCAACAAAAATCCAAAATAATAACAAGCAATACAACAACAAATATACAAATATACAAGGTGGGCTTAACCCTCAAAAATAGAGTCCCCAGTGAAGTCGCCATTTCTGTTGCGGTGAGAATCGCATACCAAGCTATTAAGTGAGCTTGAATCGCAAAACTTTTATGTTCACCACCGACTTTAATTTAATCCAAAGGGAAAAGGAAAAAAGATCGTAAAAACCCTAAATAAGGAGAAACTAGGTTCGGGGTTAATTATACCTAGGGAAGGTGTTAGCATCCTAAGCATCCGCAGTATCCTACGGGAACCTCTTGTTAATATTTGTGTTATTTTTATTTATTGCTTGATAAAATTATGGGAACCTAAGGTTTTATTTCTTATGGTGCTCGCACAACATCGCATCGATGCCTACGTATCGGGTATAGAATCAGAGCACTCGTAGTTCTCCTAAGGATTAACGAACACTTGGTTACGCTCAAGGTTCACGGGGGATGGTAAGTGTTATGGCAAACACTCACGTGACTTTAGGAAAGTCACAAAAAGTTCTAAAATAAAAAGTCCTAATGGTTAAGGTTGAAAAGGAACTAGGGATGACTAAACTTCCTATGACATTGAGTTAACTGCAGGAGTTCTTTCCCTCTTGGATTGAAAAGCATAAACGAAATTAAATAAATGAGGGTGCAAGCTCCTAAGGCTAAGGCATAGGTTGCTACTTGCAAAAATGAACTGAATGAAGTAAATGGAAATGCAAGGTAAAAGGCTTACTAACCGGGTTATGACTCGATATATGGATCGAGAATGCAGGGTGGAAGACAAACTTGGTGCGTCAATTTACTTAAGTTGGAAAGTTGGAAGTGTAAAGATTGTGCAGACGGCGATCGTAGAACGACCGACTTACGTGTGTGAGTGAAGTGTGCAAAGAACTCAACTTGGCGTTGGACCAAGGATTATTATCTTGAAAATTAAAGTTTCAAAAGTGTGCGCTTTCAATTTTATCTTAACAAATATATGGTCATGATGCGAAATGAAATAAATACAAACATAGCGTGCATACAACCAAGACATCGAAAGATTAAATTAAAAAACTCATACTAAGAGATAAACCTAAATCTCAACCTCTCAAACTAAAGGGATCTATCCTAAAATAAACGATCTAAAAGTAACTTTTTAAATGAAGATGGACTAAACAAAATTTGGGGTTTTTATTTTTTTATTTTTTTACTTTATTTTTTTAGAGTTTTTAGAATAAAACATGAAAAGATTAATTAAGTTGAAATTAAATATCTAATAAAAAAACTAAATCTAAATGGATTAATAATAAATAAAAACAAAAGGTTTAACAAAGTTAGATATAGGGATAAATAAAATATTCTTAGATTTTTAAAATGTATTAAGTAAGAAAATAAACAAAAAGAGACTAAAATAAAATAAAAACCTACATATATGCAAATATTTTAAAATAAGAAAGTTTAGTAAAAGAAAATATTTTTGATTTTTTTTTATATTGAGTGAGATTAGCAAAATGGAAAATAAAAAAACTTATTAAAATAAAAAATATTTTTAAAATGAAAATTTTAGTAAAAAAATATTTTTGAGTTTTAGACATATTAAGTGAAAGTTAAATAAAATAAAATAAAAAGTTAATTAGAAATATTTTTTTTTGTTTTTTTATGACGATATATGAAAATAAAGTAAGGTAAAAGTTATAACTTGTTTTTTTTTAACAAATATTTAAGAATAATAAAATGAGATAAATGACATTGCTTTTTTTCCTAATAATATCTAATAATAATAGAGATAAACGCTATAAATTTTGATTTGAATTTTTTAAATGAGACCTAAAGATAAGGAAAGAGACTAAGTATATTTATTTTTTGGATTTTTTTCTAACAATACCTATAAATAAGGAAAGATACTAAGTATATTTATTTTTTGGATTTTTTTCTAACAATACCTATAAATAAGGAAAGAGACTAAGTATATTTATTTTTTAGATTTTTTTCTAACAATACCTATAAATAAGAAAAGAGACTAAGTATATTTATTTATTTTTTGAATTTTTTCTAATAATACCTATAAATAAGGAAAGTGAATAAATGCTAATATATTTTTGATTTTTATATAATAATATCTAAAGGGAACGAGAAAAAATAATAATTTCTTTTATACACAATCCAAATAAGAATGTAAAAACAAAAAAAAAAGTGATTTTTATTATAATAATATCTAAAAAACAAGGGAACGATGATAAATGTAATTTTTATATTTTTCTAATAATATCTAAAAAATAGGAAATAAAGAAATGTATTAATCTCTTTTTATTTTTATTTTTTTATAATATAATCTACACAACAATACAGTAACATAAATATAACCTTCTTTTTTTTATGATAATATATAGAAAAACTAAACGAGCATTAATTTTTTGATTTTTTTATATATTAAACGAAAATATCAAAAATGGTAATTAACTAAAGTAAATAAAATTAAATCTAAACTAAATAAAAAAGTAAAAATAAATAATAAGAACATTTTTAGAACTTTATAAAATAAAATAAAATAAACTAAACATAAAGAAACTAAATAAGAACCGTTGAAAATAAGTTATGGAAAATTAAATCATCATTAATGTCTATATTAAATCAAATTAAATAAAAAAACTCAATTAATTAAATCTCTCTTGGTTTCTCAACTCACGCTTCATCTCTCGCAAAACCAAACAAAAGCTTCATCTCTCTCAACGTTCTCAGTCTCTCTCTACTCTCTGCAAAAAAAAAACATCGCTCTCCATCCGTCTCAACCCTCGTCTCTCTCTCTCTCTCTCTTTTCTCACGAAGAAACCAAACCTTACATCCCCAACTTCTGAACCCTTAACGAATAAACTACGAATTTGTGCAAGAACCCTAATCCTCAGAGAATTAAATTAAATACAAATCGCATGAATTTTCACAGAATTGACAAAGGATTATGCATCATCACATCACAAGTGTCGCTCCCACCAAAATGACACCTGGTCAGAAGGGGTACAGACGCGAACGGTCGGCGAAAAGAGGAGGAAATGAATAGAGTCTCCAGCTAGGCATTTTTATCCCGAAGGAAAGGTAATGCTGCATAGACCTAAGAAAAGATGGATAAGACGGTTGCGAACCAGAGAAACTGAGAAAGGGGGTTGGTTACAACCTAGGAAGGTATTAGCACCCAGATCGTCCGCCGTACTCGACGGGATCCACGCTTAGAAGATTTGTGTTTAAAGGGGTAGTGTCAGTGCTATCTGTGTATCAAAGCTGGAAAGAATGCAAGTGTCAGTGTATAAGAAATGTGAAGTGTATAAGTGAAGTGTCAGTGTAAGAACAAGAATGAAATGCTCAAGACCATGAGGCTTAAATAATGAAGCTAGAAAGAGGGGGAATATACAGAGACTTTTGTTCGATAACTGTTAAGTTATGCCTACGTATCCTCTCGTGCAATGAGGAAGTGAGAACACCGTAGTTCGACTCAAAGAGACTGAAAGGTAAATTGACTTGTGAACTGCCTACTTGTCTATGCTCAAGTGTATGACCTATCTGGCTCAGGTGCAAACTGTCTTGCATTAGATGGAAGAAGCAAGTTCCCGTTTGTGAGGGAAGATGATGAGAAAAGAATCCCGGAGGAGACGATTATTGTTTTTTTTTGTGTTTTCAATCTTTTATTTCTTTTTTTTGGAGTTTGTCATAGGAAAATGAGCTTAAGTCTAAACCAAAGGGTTAGTAAACTCATCACATCCTCCCTCTGATTAGGGGTAATGAGAATACCTTAAGTGTGAAGTAAGCATCTCACACTTAATCACCGTGGTGTAGGATTAAGATCATTAATCTACTTATGAGTATTTAGATGTTTTTGTTGTTTTTGTTTAGTGTTAAGTAATGAGATTAAGCCATAATCAAGGATTTAATAGACTCATTACACCATCATAATAGAAGGATAATAGATGAGAACGTTTAAGCTGAGAAAGACTTCTCAACTTAATCCATGATTAGGTATTAACCTCATGACAAAACAAAGCCTTTATTAAAGTGGATTTTAGTTAATGATAAGATGAAGAAGTGATTTTAATGGTTTGTAAGACAACTTGAGGGGGACTTGTCCATTAACACTAGGGTTAGTCCTTCTTAACCAATTAAGGAAGAATTAGAACCCTAATGCAAGGCCCAAGTTACAAGCTTGATGTCTTGATGATTATTAAGTGAATTGATTTAAGGATTTAAACACATTAAGGGTTTAACACTTAGGATTAAAGTTATACACTCCATCCTAATAGAAGGATGCAGGCATAAGCTTAATCACAAAGCCTTAAAGCCTTTAGGGTTTAGTCCCTGGTTTATGAGATGAGAAGAGAAGACTCAAAGATGAAACAAAGGCAAAACTAAATGAGGGGACTAATCAAATCCTAATTATTATCATGCTTGGTTGTTCTTAGGGTTAGTGAGGTTTGCAAGAAGATTTTCAGAGAAACCACCAGGAAGGAAGCAGATGAAAGGAGCAAAGAGAAACAAAACAACTTGCTTCACTTAAGAAGACAAGTTGCTTGAAGGAAGAAAGTAAGAGATGAACATTAATGAGCAAGCTCACTCTAATACACATACAAAATGCAGCAAAGGAAGTATGAAAGAGATGAAAAGAGATTATGAGAAGTGAAGGCAAATTCACTTCTCAAACAACTTACCACCTGAAATGTTAGCATAAGAAAATGAAATGCAATGCAAATGAGATGCAATGTCATGATGCAAACCAAAACCAGGAGCAAGGACATGAAGTTAATGATGCTAAGAGATGATGCAAACACATGACAAGAAATGAGAATGATCATACAAGCACATGGATGCAGATGAAGCATGCTTTGAACCATGAATGTTCATGAAAAGTTATGAAATGCAATGGACATACAACATGGCAAAGGAATGATGCAATGATCAAACACGATTCTAATATGTCCTAAGATGTGTCATGAATCATGTGGATGCACAAAATGTCATGGCAAGTCATGGGATGCAAGCAAATGAAAGATGAATGCAAAGGAAGGCACAAATTAGGGTTACATGCATCATACAAAGCAAAAATCCAAAACCATAAGCCAATGACATGATAAAAATTTGAAAATGCAAACAAAGATACCCTAAACCTATACAAGCTCACTTCCCAAAGGAGAGGATCCAACTCTTAACCTAGTGAAAGTTATGAATTTCCTAAGATTGTTAGGGTTTTGGGGTTCCTCAACAAGAAAAATGCTAAACAAATTGAAAATGCAAGATCAAATCAAGCCAATTTTATCCTATAAACTACATGCTATGAAGAGTGCAATGCAAGAAGAATCATCATTCAACTCTCAATGGTTAGGCAGAAAGAAATTTTTTGAAGATTGAACCAAAATATTGCCTTGAAATGAAATTAAATCCAATGAAAATGATCAAAAGGAATCAAGAACAAAAAATAAATTTGGTTTAAGAGTTGGATAATGTTTCTAAATGTTTCTAAATGCAATGTGAATTTTTTTGTGATTTTTAAATACCTAAATGCATTTTTAATTAATTAATTCTCATTAATTAATTAAAAATAAACATTTAAATGATTTAAAAATAATATTTAATGCAAAAAATAAAAATAAAAATATTTTTGGGTTTTAAAAATTAATGAAATCTTTGACAAAAAATTTCATAATTTTTAAATGGTTTTTGCTATTTTAAATAAAATGTAAAAGATAAATCAAATTAAATGAAATAAAAATAAAAATAAATGAAAGTATGCAAAGGGAATGGCCAGGATTTTATCTGGGTTTGGACTGGTTGACTACGCGCCAGATCCAAAGGCCTAGATTCAAATCTGGCTAATTTTGTTTTACAATTTAATTAAACAGGATTTAATTAATTAATTGGAGATTAAGGCTTAAATGACAAATCCTGACCACTCATTCACGCGCGGGAAAGCACATCTAAGGGTCCACATTCAAAACTCCTAATTAATCACACTTAACCCTAATTAATCTCAGGCGACTAGAGATAAGCTCGGGTCGTCTTCTCTGGATGCCTTCCTCACCAGAATCACCCCAAACGCATCCCCAAGACCCCCAAAACTCCAGAATCAATCCGTCAACAATGGGTAACAAGAATCCAGGGCCAAAAACCATTTACATCAACTACACAGTGAGAATCGAAGAAAATAAATCATAGGGCAAAAATTTCAGAACATCACAACATGCTTGTTTCTGGCTCATTTTAAAAAATAAATAGATCCCGATGATCAGGGCAACACATAGAACAATATTCTAACAAGAAATCAAGGTTCTGGAAAATTTGTTCATCATGTTACCTGAGGTTGAGCTTTCAATCCAGGAACTTTCTGCTTGCCTCTTTGCTTCAAAATGGCCCCAATGATCCTCTTGATGAAGCTTTGAAGCTTGGTTGGTGTTTAGAGTGACTGGTTTGTGAGTTTGAAGAGGTTCTGTTCAAAGAGGGAGAGAAATCATGTTTCAGTTTCAGGGGGTTTCAGGGCAAGGTGAAGGGTCAGGGATGATCAGTGGAACATGCTGAGAGATTCTATGAAGTTTGTTTTGGTGTTTGTGTCTTGTGGAATGAGTTTCTAATGAAAATGCATAAGAGGTGAAAACTTGGAGCTATGGCTTGGAGGATGTTTCAGGCTTGTGTGTATGTTGTGTTGAGTCCCTTTTGGTCCACTTATCACATTTGGATGGGTCAGAGAAGTTGGTGTGGCACTGTGGGATTGGTATGGGTGTTTTTGCATAAAGTCCAAGTTAGGTGTACTTGAGGTATGGGCAAGTGTGAGGCTGTGATAGGGGCATGGTTTGGCTCAGCTGAGATTAGGGAGAGCCATGGAAATGGATTAGAAGCAATGCAGCAAGTGGATTAGGGTTTGTCATAGGTTTTGCAACTTTGTGACTTTTTGCCCCTTTTGTGATTACTTGAAGCACAAGTCATGAAAATGGACAAACTCCTGGTGCATTCTGAATTTCAGGCATTGGTTTATGTTTGTACAAAGATTAGAAGTCCATTTGAAGTCACAATTTGCCTTGGCAAGGGGTTTTGCAACTTTGCCTCTTTGGTGCAAAACTTGAAATTATGTGATTTTTCTCAACATTGACAAGCCATAACTTTTGATCCAAAATGAATTAGAATGAGTTCTTGTACTTTTTGAAAAGGGAATGATCCATTCTACAACTTTCATGACCAAAGTTTTCCCATTTGAAGCATTTTTGAAACAAAAAGAAAGGGTTGAAAAAGTTTCCCAAAATGGCAAGTTTCCATTACAAGTCACTTTCCCAAAAAGGCAACTTTGCAAATGGCTTGAAATTATTAAATTTTGTGAACTTCTAACATCTTCTATGACCAAATAAAGATCATACACATTCAAAATTATGGAGAACACCCTTTGGTTGGGTCATTGGGGGCCTTAGATGCCCTGATTTTGCACTGACTTGCTCAAGAAGTCAACCCTTGATTAGATGCCTTCCCCATGGAATTTCTTCATGAAATTTGATATGCATGATCCTTATAACATATAGAGACCAATAGAAACAAGAATGACCAAAATTTTTGGAGTTATGGCCTTTGAAACCAAAACCCTAATTCTAGGTCATCTGTGTAGTTAAACCTGGCTCTGCTTCCATGCCTTTCTCAATTCTTGTGATTCTTTGACTTCTTTGACTTTATGGGGATATAATATGATGCTTGAACATACATGTACCCCTTTGAAGTGATTGAAGACCTTTGGAGTGGCTCAAATAGCTCTTGGATAGCTCAGATCACAAACCCTAGATGCAGATGACTTAGAAACAATGCAGTGAAACAAAAAGTGCAATATGAGATGGTATGATTGAACTTATGCATATGAAGAGATCACAAGCCATGATGAAATGGGTGAGGGAAAATTTGGGGTGTTTACAACAAGGAATAAAGTGGTAACAAGAAAAAGTCAAGAACTTACGTAAACGGAGCTAGTCCGACGTGCTTTCGGCAGATACTTCCTCTTCAGGTAAGTTGTGAGAGTGACGAGTTGCGTGAACAGAGGAGTTCGACGAGATCGTGTGTTTAAAGGAAAGGAAGAAATTGGTGTTTATTTGAGTGGTAATGAAGTTGTGGTTGGAGTTATGGGTGATACGGTTATGTTGTGTTGGAGAGGTGTCGGTAGTGAAATCGTGAAAGGGTTGTTGTTGTTTCAGGGGAGGTCATGGTGGTTGCTAATCCTTGTTATTTTGAAACCTTTGTGTCTGTTATGATAGAGTTTTCTTGTTTTTTTTTTGTTATGGTTTTTTCTTAGGTCTGTATGCCCCTTATGAATGAAGCAGTAGTGTGTTATAAATGAAATGCCTTAGGGTTTATGAATTTTGAAATTTGAAATGGTGTACTGTGAAAACTTGTTGGTGAAGGGTCAGGGGACAAGGTCTGATAATTTGAGTAATGGAGGGAGTGGTCTGCGATTGCAGACTTGCTGTAACAGAGAGGCTGTTGTGTAGCAGAATTTTTTTTGTTAATGAAACTTATGGTGGTCCCTTATTTCTCTTTTCTTTTGCTGTACTATCTGCCTATGTAAAATTTTGTTTTTTTATTTTTTATTTTTATAAACCTTTGTGACATTAGGCATGCTATGTTATGAAATTGAAATATGCTTAATGGATGAATGTTGTAATGACAAGATAAAATGTGTTGAATGTGGTTTGATTTTGATATGAATATGTGTATGCTTGAATGAATAAAAAAAAGATGATTTATGATGACATTTAAATAGTAATTTATGTATGAATGTGTATGAACAATATGGATGAATTGTGGAATTGGCAAGTTTAAAGGTGAATGGATTATGAAAATGCTTATGAAATATGTATGAATGGTTCATGTTATATGAACATGAGAATGATTGTGATGTTGAATGAGTATGGATGTTTTATATTGAATTGAAAATTCTTATTTTGAAATGAATTGGAATTGTGAATGACCTAAATGATATGTGACATGATTCTTGATGAAATTGAATATATGAAATGATGAATTGAATTGAATTGGTTGCATAATTATTTTGTAGGTGAGAAAACCATGGCATGGAGATGCTTTAAGATGAAGGAATTTGTGGCTAGGAGTGAAAGGAGATAAGAGTGAATGGAGACTTAGACTTAGGCATGGAGGGATAGGAAACTTGTTCTTTGTTTAAGCTATGTAAAATTGTGATTAAGAACCTTGTAACAAAAACTTGGAATGAATGTCTTTATTTTTCTAATTTTGTTGATCTTTGATTTGGTTTTGGAATTTGGACATTAGAAATATGAATTAAAATTGAATTGAAACACATTGAAAGGAAGTTTAGAACATAAATGTTGGAATGGAAATGATTCTTGAAAGAAAAATGAAAATTTGACATCTATTGGAACCTTACACATGGAAAAATAAATTTGAAAATTTTGACTTGGACTTGGAATTGGAATTAAGACTTTAAATTAAAACTAAATTGAAATTAAAGTTGGAAAAGAAATGGAAAATAAAATGAATGAGAATTGAAAATTAAAAGAAAATTTGAATTGAAACATTGTAGTTTGGAAATAAAATTTTTTTTAACATAGAATTTGAGATAAAGGAATTGAAATTTTGACATGAAACTTGGCATAGAAATTTGGAAATAAAAACTTGGAATTTGAATTGAATTTGAAGAATAAATTTGGAAATTGAATTAGAATTGAAATTGGGATTGAAATTAAAACTTGGAAGTGGAAGTGAATTAAAAACTAGGAATTAAACTTAGAATTGAAAATAACTTAGAAACTAATAATTAAACTTGAAATTGAAAATGACTTAGAACTTAAGAAATGATTTTGGAGTTTATAAAATAAATACATGAACATGAATTGAAATGGAAAATAGAAATTGGGATAAAAATTAGAAAGGAATTGGAAAATAAATGGAATGGGAATTGAAATTTGAATTTAGAACTTGAAATTGAATTGAAAATAAAATTGGAAATGAGAATGAAAATAGAATTGGAAATGGAACTTGGATTGAGAACTTGAATTAGATTTGGAATTTGGACTAGAAATTTAGAATAAAACTTAAAAATCGAAATGAAAACTTGAAATGGAATTTGCGATTGGTAACTTGAAATAGGCTTGAGACTTAGAACTTAGAACTTTGAAAATTGGAAATGGAATTTGGAAACAAGGATTTGAATTAAATTTGAATTTGAAACTTGGAAAGCATAACCAATCAATCTCTAATACCTATCCCAAGCAAAATTTCCATGACATCTCTTGCAAAACCAAACACGCTCGATATGTACCATGGTATGATGATGATGTGAATGCATGAATGGGAGAAAAAAAAGGTAGGGGTAAAATTTGGGGTGTGACACTATGTTATTACACTATCCCAGAATGGTCGTTCCTTTAGTCTGTATGTGGTCCCAAGCCCAGGCTGCTTGTCCGACGGTGGCATGGTTGTTCTGAACAGCACAATAAAGAGATTCTGCCAGGTCTTTCTCCCTAGGTGGATGTACCAAGACATACCCCAAATGTATTTTGAAGAGTAAAGGATTGTAGTTGATGAAAACCTTCGCTCCAATGAGAGGCACATTTGAGTATTGACCACAACTTGTTATTATGTCTCGGCCCTTGGTGTTCTGAGTACACCACCTGATATCTTATGAAGTAAGGGAAATAATCCTCTTAGCCCAATTCCTTGACTGATGTGGGTTCAAGAAAGCTTCCTTCTTCGGCATATGCTTCATCAACCAACTGTAGAACAGAGGTGCACAAAATCTTACCAGTCTTCCTCTCTGTTTCTCATTCCTCTGATGAACTGACTAATAAAAGTCTCCTAACAAGGTGGGAACCGGGTTCTTTAGCATGAAGATGTGGATGGCATTCTTGCTTACAAACTTAGGCTCATCTACAAACAAAATGATACCATAAATGCTGAGAGCTAGGAGGGCACAGACAGTTTCCCAATTCCCTATTGCAGCTTGCTTTGTAGCTTGAGTTATCAACAAACCCAATGAAGGCTTGGGATTCCAGCTTTGGAAGTCATGTGTTCATCAATGGTGGTTACTTCCAGATGTAGTGCTTTGGCTATGTCTTTATTCTTTGGAGGAGTTAATTCAGGATTGAAAGGAATTCCTCTTTGATAGGGATACCCAATAGCATAGAGTGTTCTTCCAGCAAAGGACCTATCTGAAAATCTGGGAAAGTGAAGCAACGTAGAGGAGGGTCATAAAACTGAAGACAAATGTGAATCATGCTCCTCTGCAATGTGTCCAAGTCCATGATCATGTCTAGGATTCCACCATAATGCTCTCTGAATAAGGGAACATGATCAGGGGTGATAAGGGCATGTTTCTGCCTGATGCCTGCTAGAAGATACTCAAAGAAGTGGTAGGTGATGTTGCATTTCCTGGTTGAATCCATGTTGAAGATGTGTGCTGAAGGGGATAGCTGAAGAGGATAACTGAAGAAGATAGCTGAAGAAGATAGCTGGAGAAGTGTTAAAGCAGATAAGCTGAGCAGAAGAACGGTCAAAACCAAACCAAGGGAAGATGGATACCCTATAAAACAAATATACAAATGTTAAATGATGCAATATGATGTATGCTTATGATATGCAAGGTTTTGTGATCAAGTGTTGTATAATCAGTTGCCTCTGGTGGGATGCTTGAGTGTTCAAAGTTTCAGATAAAGGTTTGAGAACCAGTAACCGGATGGGGGCTCAAATAAAGAGTCAATAGTCCAGGGTTTCAAAGAATCAGTCATAAATAGTACAACCCTTAGAAAAAATTCCAGTAGCAAGGTATGTTGAGGTCAAGGGTTCCTATAAACCTGTTAACAACCCAACCCACTCACAGGTATTGTTCTAGAACAAGGATCCTCAGGTTCGGATCTATTATGAGAAGTGTAAACACTTCTAACCCGGAGGTACAGTGTTTACCTTAATCATAAAGGATCCTCCTCTAATTCACCTCAGATGCTGAAGGTCATCAAAAAGGTCATCCACACTTAGCAGGCTTCCAAGATAGCCCTAGCACTACAGGAAATCCGTAGCACAGAGTTCTCAAAAGAAAACCCATGTCTGAATCATGTTTTCATATTCCCGCACCAGATCGAAATGGAATGGGAAAGAATACGAAACCACTTTAATCCTATGTGTCACTCAGGCCTTTGTGTTGGACCTTTCTCATTGGAATACCCTTCTGTAAACACCCCAATTTTTCCCTCACCTATTCACACCATGGATTGTGATCATTTCATATGCATAAACACCATCATAGCATCTCATATCACATTTTTGGTTCACTGCATAGATTCAAAGTCATCTGCATCTAGGGTTTGTGATCTGAGCAATCTAAGAGCTTCTTGAGCCACTCCAAAGGCCATCAATCACTTCAAAGAGGTCCATGTGTGTTCAAGTATCATATTATATCTTCTCAAAGGCAAGAATGTCAAAAAAATCACAAGAACTGAGAATGGTATGGAAGCAGAGCCAGGCTTGACTGCACAGATGACCTAGAATTAAGGGTTTTGGTTTCAGAGGCTATAACTCCAATTTTTTTGGTCATTCTTGTTTCTATTGGTCTCTAATATGTATAGGGAGTATGTATATCAATTTTCATTAAGAAATTCCATGGGGAAGTCATCTGATCAAGAGTTGACTTTTCAAGCAAGTCAGTGCAAAATCAGGGCATCTGAGGCCCCCAATGACCCAACCAAGGGGTGTTCTTCATCATTTTGATTGTATATGATCTTTATTTGATCATGGAAGATGGTAGAAGTTCACAAAATTGAATAATTTCAAGTCTTTTGCAAAGTTGACGTTTTGGGCAAGTTTGACTTTTAATGAAATTGTCATTTTAGGCAACTTTTTCAAACCTTACTTTTTGATTCAAAAAAGCTTCAAATGGAAAAACGTTGGTCATGAAAGTTGTAGAATAGATCTTTCCCTTTTCAAAAAGTACAAGAACATGACCTAATTCATTTTGGATCAAAAGTTATGGCTCACCAAAGTTGGCAAAAATCACTAAATTTCAAGTTATGCACCAAAGAGGGAAACTTGCAAATTCTTGTACCAAGGCAATTTGTGACTTCTAATTGATGTCTAACCTTTACAAAAACATCACACATGACCTAAAATCAGAATTGGCCCAAGGGATTTCTCATTTTTGTGCCTTGATTTTCAAAGGTCCATAAGTCATTTTTCATAAAAGTGCAAAGAGGGATTCTTGGCAAAATCATTCTCCCATGAGTTGTGTGATCACTAATTGGTTTCTATGCATTGCCATGATCAAATGAAGTATCATGCACCAAAATTCAGCAAGAATCATCTCATGTACATAGCACAAAATCATGAAATAACACAAGTGGACAAGTTGCAAAATCACTCTCAATTCATGATCCACATGCTGCAGACATTCACAAGCCATCCAAGGGTCATCCTTGACTCAAGCTGAAGCAAGACAAGCCCTTAGACTGCTGCTGCCATAGCCCATGCTGCAAGTACACCTGTAACACGGTGGGAGAACTGACTTTAAGTAATGTTGCGGATAGCAAGAGTCGCCACCGACTTTTATTTTATCCAAAAGGAAAGGGCATAAAAGAACAGGAAAGACCTTAAGAGATATTTTTGGGTCCGTGGGGTAGGTTATGTAAAGGGAAGGTGTTAGCACCCTTTACATCCATGGTTATCCATGGGCTCTTAGTTACTTAGCTCACTTTTGAATTGTTTTTGAAAGTGTAGTGTGTGAATAGAAAAATTTTCATAATAGTTTAACAATGATCCATGTACGGATGCGTAAAAACTTGTTTTTGAAAATTTGTTTGAAATTTGTTAAGTGTTTGAAAAATGGAGTGAGCAAGCAACTAGGAGGTACCTACCCTAAAGTTTAAAGTCTTTCTTGTTCTTTATCCTTTCATTGGTAAGACTATCCCTACTATTAAGGAGTATGTAGTCATTACCTTGGATGTAAGGGACATGTGAGGGACATTCTGTTTTATGAAGGCAACTGTGGGGTGTAATAAGCATATAGGAGGGACTATCATCATTATTCGAAGGGACTCGATTCGTAAAGGCAACCATGAGGGACTTGATGATTTTTTCTTTTAAGGGACTTGCTTTATACACCCCACTTGACCTTATTATTTAGGCAACTTGAGGGATAACCTTAGAAAGTGTAGGATGGCGATTAAAAATCGACTTACGTGTGTGAGTGTACAATATTATTTATCTTATGATTAAAATGATCTAAATTTATTTTAAATAACATACATGTTTTGCACTCCCTAATTACTAACCATAGCGAAAATTAAATAATTTAATATTACAAAATTTACATCCGAGAAGCAATTACAACATAATAATAAAAATAATAAATAGTAAAAAATATAAATATAGCAAAATAAATATAATAAGCAAAAAAATAAATAAGTAAATAAAATAGGGGTTAGTGATAAATATAATTAAAAAATAAGGTTAGTGAAAATAAAATAATAATAATAATAATTAGAAAAATAAACAAGGTTAGAGACATAATAATAAAAATATAATATAATAATAAATAATAGTATAGTTAGTAACAATAATTAAAGTAAATAGAAATAAATAGAAAAAACTATTATAATGATATGATTAGAATAATAAACACAAAGTTCAATTTTAATATGTAAAAAATTTTTAAACATAATATAATCATAATTTTTAATCATTTACAAAATTTAATTATTTCTAAATATATATCAACAATTATTAAGAAAAATATTTACACATTATATGAAGAAAATAAATTTTAAATATCATATTCATAGAAAATACTCATATTTACAAAAATTTACAAGAATCATAATAAATAAATATATATACATAACAATTATATTAAGAATTAGAAAAATAAAATTATTTAGAAAAATAGAATTAGGTTTTACAAAATTAGGGTTTATTTTAGATTAGGGTTTGTTTAGAAAGATAATCTTAGGGTTTAATTTATAATACAAAATTATTTTAACTAATACATATATTATAATTCACATAAAATAATAAAGAACATAATGTTTGAATTAAAAAAAAAGTTTAGAAAATTTTTATAGAAAACATGATGTTATTTTGAATTTTTGAATATACATACATGATTTATATTTTATTAAGAAAACAATTGAATTAATTACTTAAGAAATTAAAATAGAAAAATAGTAAAAAAAAAAACATACCTTGGCTGGGTTTGAACCCAGGATACTCAGGTTGCAGCCATCAAAACTTACCACCAGGCCAGCCAGGCTTTGGTGATAACAGAATAGGTTTGCTTCGTTTTATGCCTTGTCTTGCAAAATCCAGAAAATAATGAAAACAAAAGGTCTGGGGTGGGAATCGTACCCAGGACCTTTAGGTTACAAGCATGCATACGTTACCGCCTGGCTGGGAGAGCCTAACTGCTAACTTGTTGACCATAATTTATAATATATTAAACCTGAAAAGCAAACAAAATAAAAGAACAAAAATGTCACGAACGGGGAATCGAACCCCAAACCAAGCTATGGTGTATGCACGTTCCAGCCACTGGGACAAGCTGCATGCTTGTGAGAATAATCCAACACTCGTTCCTTTTGTTTCATGCGTTCTACCATCCTCAACTTCATCCAATCGCACACTGCCACACAGTCATCTTCTACCTCCAGCCATGCGAAATTTCCTGCGAATTTTGCTATACAATTTCCTGCGAAAATTTTTTGTAACAAAACCTGCGATTCTCATATGATACAAAATACACACAATTAATCCATAATTTTTATGGGGAATTAAAGCCCAGGTCTTATAGAATTCAAAAATCCCTTTGAGGGCCTCTGATGGTCCATGAATCGATTGATCCCAAATTCAAAGTTAAAACCCTAATAATGGCATTCCATCGAATAAGTCATGAAACTTCAATCAAAACGTCCAGAATCATTCTAAGCATCATAACAAACACATATTAGTCATCAAAAACAATTCATAATGCTTATGTTAAGGGATTCGAAAAATTAAAATTTAAGACAAAAGTGGTTTCGGGTTTCATGGTTTTATGATGTTTTTGATGCATATGATCATTCAAACATGCTCAAGCAACCTCAAAGAAGCTGTCCCAACCTTAAAAACCTCTGTTGGATGGCTGAAATTGAAAAATCGAATTTGAGTTTTTGTGAGAAATTTGAAACTTGAATATGGTGTTTGGCTGCTGGAATCCGTGTCTCCATGTTAGGTTTATGCTAAGTACTTATATGTGAGTGAATTAGGTTAAGAAAAACCATTGGTTGTGTGGAAGTTTTGATTTAAAAAGATTGAGATTGATAAGCTTTGAATTTTCAATATTTTTGCATCAATGCTTTCTATTTCAAGCCATTCCATATAACTCTTGCATCAATTTGTTCCATGCTGACTTTATGATATTCTAGAATCAATAAATAAATTAAATCTCCATATTTAATATTTTATTTAAATTTAAAATGATTTTAAGTATAAAAAATCATAATAAATTAATTAAATAAAATAAAAAATATGAAAATATCATGGAAATTTCGTGCATGATGTTATTGTATGGGTTGGGTCATAATTTGGCCAGCCCATTTGGAAAGAATTATTTTTAGACCTCCCTTTTCATTATAAACCATCACAAAATTTCCCAACTTTGCAAGGGAATATTTCCCTCAATTTTAATGTCATAAGGGTGTTCTTGGACATTTTGGAAAGCTTGAAGAGTCCTCTAAACAACCCCATTGGTTTCAGGTCCATATCATTTACCAATCTCAAGTTATGCCCTTTTGAAGTTGTTGACTTTTTGTTGACTTTTGAAATGACCTATAATGTCTTAGATCATATCTTCCAAATGAAGAATTTTTGGGCTTAACTTGAAACATCAAAGTTGTAGAGAATTCAATTTCCTTCAAAATGAGCTTTGGATGGAGACTTGGTGATGAAGTATGTGAAAGTTATGGCTGGTCAAAGTTCAGTTGACTTTTACTAAGGAAACCCTAATTTAGAAACTCCTGATTCTTGATGATCTGAAATCTCCTTGATGAATCATGATCAACACTTGATCAAATGATGAATTTTACTTCATATACTTGATGTTGGCAAAAAATCATGAAGTTTGACTTTGGTTTGACCACAGTTGACCTCAGTTTGACTTTTTAACTGCATTGACTGATTTTGACTTATCTGATCATTGGACTGGGCAAACTTTTTGAGAAAAGTCTTGAAACTTGTCATGGGGGTTCTTAAACACATATAAGATGTTATGAAGCTCACTTGAAGTCTTGGAAGTCCATTTAGCCTGATTAAAGTCAAAACCCTAGTTTTGGATGCACTGCTTAGGAGGTGCATTGTCTGAGGGAATTGTCAACTCTTCTGACCAATTGTGAACTTTGTGAACCTTGTGAACCATCATAAAATG
Organism: Lathyrus aphaca; assembly: GCA_963966055.1. Taxonomy (NCBI): domain Eukaryota; kingdom Viridiplantae; phylum Streptophyta; class Magnoliopsida; order Fabales; family Fabaceae; genus Lathyrus; species Lathyrus aphaca. The sequence continues at coordinate 380,255,580 of OZ014523.1, read as the reverse complement.
TCTTGTGAACCTCATGGGAGGTATTGTGAAGCTTGTGAACCTTGTGAACTTCATAAAGTAGCTTGTAGACTTCATGAACCTCAGGAAAGCTTTGTAATCATTGTGAATCTTGTGAACCTTGTGAACCTTCAAGAAGTAACTTGTAGACTTCATGAACCTCATGAAAGGTCTTGTACATGTTGAGAAGCTTGTGAACCTTGTGAACCTTCAATAAGTAACTTGTAGACTTCATGAACCTCATGAAAGGTTTGGTAAGCTTTGTGGAACTTGTGAACCTTGTGAACCTTCAAGAAGTAACTTGTAGACATCCTGAACCTCATGAAAGGTTATGGAAATGTTGAGAAACTTGTGAACCTTGTGAACCTTCTTAGAACACAAAGTCTTATATTGTGAGGGCAAATTTTGGGGTGCAACAGCTGCCCCTGTTCAATTTTCTGAAACCTGAGGGGTTAGATTGGTATATTTGCCAGTCGTGACCTGGAAGGTTGAAGGGGATTGAACACAAAAACCCAAAAATTTGCACTCACCAGTGCATAGAGTGATACAGATGGCTAGTTGAATATGCTTGAGTGGGCTTAAAGATGCCACTTGGAGGAAAGTTCTTCAGATACATGTCTTAAAGCAATCCAAAATATAATGGTAGCTGTCAGGAGGCTGGAGCAATCCTGAGGTACTAGGAATTTTCAAGAGGATGAAGCAACCTTGATGTAGTGATATGTTTTCAAGAGAATAAAGCATTCCTGATGTATAAAAGCTGTCAGGAGGCTGGAGCAGTCCTGAGGTATTGATGATATGCTTTCAGGAGACTGGAGCAATCCTGATGTAACAGCATGTCTTCAGGGGGAATAAAGCAATCTTGATATATGAGAAGCTATCAGGAGGTTGGAGCTGTCCTGAGGTAACAATATAATTTCAAGAAGGTAGAGCAATCTTGAGAGCTTGATGATATGCTTTCAGGAGACTGGAGTAATCCTGATGTAGCAGCATGTCTTCAGGAGGATAGGGCAATCAATAATGATAACCCTAAAGCAGTCTTGAAGTAATGAGAAGTTGTCAGGAGGATATAGTAATCCTGATTATGACGATATAATAATAACTGTCAGGAGGATGGAGCATTCCTGAGGCAATGATATGATTTCAGGAGGATAAAGCAATCCTAATAATAATAACTGTCAGGAGACTGGAGTAATCCTGAGGTAATAATATGATATGCTTTCAGGAGACTGGAGTAATCCTGATGTAACAGCATGTCTTCAGGAGGATTGAGCATTCCTGAGGCAATGATATGATTTCAGGAGGATAAAGCAATCCTGATAATAATAACTGTCAGGAGACTGGAGTAATCCTGAGGTAATAATATGATATGCTTTCAGGAGACTGGAGTAATCCTGATGTAACAGCATGTCTTCAGGAGGATTGAGCAGTCCTGATGACCATAAGTTTGTTTGTTGGATAATTAACCTGAAAACAAAGTAGCATTCTGTATGATAGTATTAGTTTATGCATTATGTATGCATGTATGATGTGATGCACCTAAGTAATGTATTATGTATCTATGGATGTATATGTTATGGTATGATGTAAATGATGTATGTATGATATGATACTGCCGGAAGCGTCTGGATATCTTCGTATAATAACTGCTGGCCAGGGAAAATAAATCCCGATTTGTTGCTGAAGAATATATAACCCTCCGTCTGCTAGGGATAACAGGGTATAGATAACCTCCCGTATGCTGGGGATAACAAGGTAGACATAACCTCCTGTCTGCGTTTGATGGTAGGGTAGATATAACATCCCGTCTTCGTTCGTCGTACCCTTATGGGAAAGTAATTTCCCGTATATCCGTATGAGGATAAAAGAGATGGATATAAATTCCAGGGGAGATGAGACTTTATGAAGATGGATTCATCCTACTGAGGGTTTGTAACTGTCTTGTTAGAGATGAACCGGCGAAGCTTCGTTGAAATCCTTCCCTCGTTCGTCCTTAGTAAATACTATTACTGCATTTTCATGCATTTCTGGTAAACATTAATCATATTAAAAGCATACATGCATTTTTGGTAAACATCAATCATATTCAAAAGCATACATACATTCAAACACAATCAATGGACGTTTCGCTTATGTAAAATAGGGTAAAAGTAAATCTGGATTCAAAAGATGGAATTTATTTATATCAAAAAGTGACCCATACACGGGTAAGTTTGTACAAGGAGACATAAACCCTAGTAAGAGGATTTTGCCATAAAGTTTTACAAAAAAGGAGAATCAGCTATGTGGGAAAAAATCCTATTGAGTTTCAATTCTACTATTGCCATTCAAGTATCTCATCTTCTTGCTGTTGAGACGGAAACGATTGGATTGAGCTTTATCTGTTTGAGCTTGAATAAGTAGCACAACTGGTTGCAGTTTCGTGGGTGATCCAAACGAGACATAGTCATACGCTTTAATCCCTAACTTTTGCCTGGATTGCCCTTTCAGGTTTTCAATCCACCGGGATACCCTTTTTTGCCCAAGCCGCCTTTTCAGGTTTTCGACTTGCCGGGTGTACATCTTTTTTATATATATCCCTAATTTTTGCCCAAACCCTTTTGGTTTGCCGGGATGCCCTTATTTTTGCCTAGGCCAGTCAACCTAGCGGGTCTCTTTTTATGCGTAGCATTTTTTTAACTATGTCCGCGTTTACAGGCTGTGGGAAGTCTTCACCATCCATTGTAGTCAGTATCATGGCACCTCCTGAGAACACCGTCTTGACTACAAATGGTCCTTCATATGTTGGAGTCCATTTGCCCCTAGGATCACCCTGTGGTAATATGATACGCTTGATTACCAAGTCACCAGCCTGATATACCTTTGGCTTAACCTTCTTGTTAAAAGCTTTGATCATTCGCTTTTGGTACATCTGGCCATGACAAATTGCTGCTAACCTCTTCTCATCAATCAAATTTATCTGGTCCAGTTGAGTCTGAATCCACTCATCTTCATCCAAGCCTGCATCCTTCATAATTCTCAAGGAGGGAATCTGAACTTCAATGGGTAGAACTGCTTCCATACCATAGACTAAGGAGAATGGGGTTGCCCCTGTTGAAGTACGTATTGTAGTACGATAACCATGAAGAGCAAATGGTAACATCTCGTGCCAATCCTTGTAGGTAACAGTCATCTTCTGTACAATCTTCTTAATGTTCTTATTAGCAGCTTCAACTGCTCCATTCATCTTTGGACGATACGGAGAAGAGTTGTGATGTTTAATCTTGAACTGCGTGCAGAGATCAGTAATCATGGTGTTGTTCAGATTAGAGCCATTGTCAGTAATAATCCTTTCAGGGATGCCATACCTACATATGAGATTATTCTTAATGAATCGAGCCACCACATTCTTGGTAACAGATGCAAATGAAGTTGCCTCCACCCACTTCGTGAAGTAATCAATAGCAACCAGGATGAAACGATGCCCATTAGAAGCAGTAGGCTTGATCTCACCAATCATATCAATGCCCCACATGGCAAAGGGCCAAGGAGCAGTCAACACATTCAATGGTGATGGAGGTACATGGACTTTATTAGCATAGATTTGACACTTGTGACAAGTTCTGGAGTGTTGATAGCAATCAGCTTCCATGGTAGACCAATAGTAACCTGCTCTCAAGATCTTCTTTGCCATAGTATGTCCACTAGAATGAGTGCCAAAGGTCCCATCATGCATCTCTTCCATAATTTCTGTAGCTTCCTTCTTATCCACACAACGAAGCATAGTTGAATCATGATTGCGCTTATACAAAATCCCATTGCTCAGAAAGAACTTAGCAGAAAACCTTCTCAGAAACTTCCTATCTTTGACAGATGCCTCTTCAGGGAACTCCTGAGATTCAAGATATCTTTTCACTTCATAGAACCAAGGCTTCTCCTCTGCCCCTTCAGTGTCAATCTCATTGCAGTATGCAGGCTTTTCAAATTTATCAATAGTAATCTTGGGAGCTTCATCATCCCAACTGATCTCAAACATAGATGCCATGGTGGCCAATGCATCTGCCCACTGATTCTCTCTTCGTGGGATATGTCCAAAGGTAATCTCTTTGAAATGTGGGATTAAAGACAACACATGCTCTCTGTAAGGAATGAGATTATCATGCTTGGTATCCCAATTTCCTTTAATCTGACTCACTACCAGGGCTGAATCTCCATACACATTAAGGAACTGAATCTTCATATCAATAGCAACTTTAATACCCATGATACATGCCTCATACTCAGCCATGTTATTGGTACAATAGAAACAAAGTCTGGCAGTAATCGGGGTATGACAACCTTCAGGGGAACTAATTACAACACCAACACCATTACCATGTGCATTGGAGGCACCATCAAAAACCATAGTCCATCGGGATCCTTGTTCAGGTCCGTCATATTGTCCAGGTTCTTTGGTAACAGTCATAATGTCTTCATCAGGGAACTCAAAACTCATTGACTGGTAATCATCTACCGCTTGATGAGCCAAATGATCAGCAACAACACTTCCTTTAATGGCCTTCTGAGTAGTATACTGTATATCATATTCTGTCAAGATCATTTGCCATCTTGCAATTCTTCTGGAGAGAGCAGGTTTCTCAAAGATGTACTTGATTGGATCCATCTTCGAAATCAATAAGGTAGTATGGGTCAACATATACTGTCTTAGTCGGCGAGCAGCCCATGCCAAAGCGCAGCAAGTTTTCTCGAGCAGTGAGTATCTTGTTTCACAGTCGGTAAACTTTTTGCTAAGGTAGTATATTGCCTGCTCTTTTCGACCAGACTCGTCATGTTGCCCCAACACACACCCCATTGAGTTGTCTAACACTGTTAAGTACATAATCAAGGGTCTTCCCTCAACTGGTGGCATCAAAATTGGTGGTTCTAGTAGATATCTCTTGATTTCATCAAAGGCAGTCTGGCACTCATCATTCCATTCCATCACCTGATCTTTCTTCAACAACTTGAAGATTGGCTCACAGATGGTAGTTAACTGGGAAATAAATCTTGCAATGTAATTCAATCGTCCCAAGAAACCTCTAACCTCCTTCTCAGTACGGGGAGCTGGCATCTCTCGTATAGCTTTCACTTTTGCAGGATCCACTTCAATACCTTTTCCACTGACAATGAAACCCAGGAGCTTTCCAGATCTAACCCCAAAAGTACACTTGTTCGGATTTAATCTCAACTTGTATTTCTTCAACCTCTCAAACAACTTGTGCAGATGATCAAGATGTTGCTCTTCATTCTGAGATCTGGCTATCATATCATCCACATATACCTCTATCTCATGATGAATCATATCATGAAACAAAGCCACCATAGCACGCTGATATGTTGCCCCTGCATTCTTCAAACCAAATGGCATCACCTTATAGCAAAAAGTGCCCCACTGTGTCACAAATGTTGTCTTCTCCATGTCTTCAGGAGCCATCTTGATTTGATTGTAACCAGAGAAACCATCCATAAAAGAGAATACCTTATGCTGAGCAGTGTTGTCTACCAGAATATCAATATGAGGAAGTGGAAAGTCATCTTTGGGGCTAGCTTTGTTCAAATCTCTGTAGTCCACACACATACGTACCTTACCATCTTTCTTAGGAACTGGTACCACATTTGCAACCCACTGAGGATAAGAAGTCACTGCCAAGAACCCTGCACTGAACTGTTTCATTACCTCTGCCTTGATCTTTTCTGACATTTCAGGACGCATACGACGAACTTTCTGCTTCTTTGGACGACAATCTTCTTTCACTGGTAAACGGTGAACCACAATGTCTGTATCCAACCCTGGCATATCTTCATAAGACCAAGCAAAGATCTCCACATAGTCACGTAACATTTGAATTAACCTGCTCTTGACACTGTCCTCTAAATCAGCCCCTACCTTGACCTCTTTCCTGTTTTCTTCAGTTCCCAGATTCACAACTTCGACTGGCTCTTCATGTGGCTGTATAGCTTTCTCTTCTTGTTGTAACAACCTAGCAAGCTCTATAGGTATTTCACAATCGTCCTCATTTCCGTCTTCAGTTTGATAGATCGGATTCTCGAAATCATAATTGGCAATAGTAGAACTGTTATCAACAGGATCCAGAGTGGATGAGGATCTGCATTTAGTGATGTGGGTGTGTGTAAGAACACATAGCTGATAAAGCAAAAAATAAAAGAAAAGAAAGACAAGGAACACAATATTTACTAAAACGAAACGTCCACTGATTTTATTGAATGAAGTATGCAAATGAAATGACAGCCCGTAACAAGCACACCATTGTGCCCCGGGTAAGGCACATGGCTTGAAAGTTTAATTGTTCAAGAAATTACAAACTTAAAAAGCAACAACACGGTAATAGTATTTACTCCTGACTAAAGGAGATAGGGATAACATCTTCAGCTTTCCAATTATTGAGTCCAGCACCCACAGTAGGAAAAATCCAAGCATCCAGATTGTAGTCTTCATCATAGTCTCCCACAGCATTAATCACCCCTTGATTGGTGATACAAGCAGCACGAGCACGACGAACAGCCTTCTGGGTCTCTACAGTGAAACCCAAACCAAACTTGTCAGACTTGTATGGAATATCAGGAAGCTGACCCCAAATAGTACAACCACCTTCATCCACCACAGCTCTAGCATCATTGAGGGAGGCCATTGCCATTGTTGGAGGTTTTCTGGTGATCACAGGAACATTCTTCACAGCAGGAGGAGCTACACAATCATTAACAACCCAGGGAACCACTTCAAATGACTGACACGGAGTCTCAATGTATTCACCTTCCACTTCCAGATACTTGAAAGTGTTTACATGGCTGACAAAGTATTCTTCCTCTCCAAAGACAGTAACAACCTTTCCATTCACCGGATATTTCAACTTTTGGTGTAATGTAGAGGTTACAGCACCTGCCCCATGTATCCAGGGACGACCAAGCAGACAAGAGTATGAAGGACGAATATCCATCACATAAAACGTAGCAGTAAACACCTGGGAACCAACTTTGATTGGAAGATCAATTTCCCCATGCACTACTCTTCTAGAACCATCAAAAGCCTTCACCACAATATTACTGGGCTTCAACACAGCGTCTTCAGGACTCAGCTTATTCAGGACTTCCTTGGGCAACACATTCAGAGAGGAACCATTGTCTATCAGTACATGTGACAGGGTAGTGCCCCTGCATTCAATTGAAATATGCAAGGCCCTGTTATGATCCCTCTTAGCAGGGGTCAAATCAGCATCAGAAAATCCTAACCCATTATCATAGGTCAGGTGGGCAACACAGTTCTCAAACTGGTCAACAGAAATGGCATTGGGCACATGAGCAGACTTCAGAAACTTGATTAAGGACTTGGCATGAGCCTCAGAACACAGCAACAAGGATAACATAGAAATCTTTGAGGGAGTATGCCCCAACTGATCAACAATGTCATAATCACTCTTGCGAATGATTTTCAATACTTCTTCCATCTGCTTAGAGAGATCATCAGCAGCTGGCACATCAGTAGATACAGGCTCAATAACAGGACCTTTTCCCCGAGCATCAGTGGTGGAGGTAGCAGCAGGAGTAACTGCATTTTTTGAAGCAACCGGAGGAGAGAAAACTCTTCCACTACGAGTGATCTTGCTAGATCCAGCAATATTATCAATGTCAGCAGGCACATCAGGTAAAGGCTCCTGCTTGACACCATGGATGTAAATATCAGACCCATAATGCCAAGGCACAGCTTTATCAGATGTATAGGGAATAGGACCAGGAGTAGTAATGACCATAGGAGCTACTCTGGCTTCAGCAACAACTTTCACAGGACCTTCAGCAGTAATCTTGATTGGGCCCTGATGAGTGATTTTAACAGGTCTCTTTGAAGTGATTCTTACCGGTACTTTGTCAACCATATCAACCTCTTCAATCTTCCTACCCCGAGTCAGATGATCCACCATACTTTCTACAGAAGATGGCCTTCTTTCAAACACTATAGTGTACTTATCCATGAGACGTTGAATTCCATCTCTCAATATGAAGCAACTATCCGGCTTATAGGTACAATACAAACAATCTTCACGACAACCTGGAAAGATCCCAGCTTGTACTAACCTCTTTTTGATAACAGACAATGGTGTGGTCAACTCCATAACTGAATAGACATGTAGATCTTCATCAATGGCATTGACAGTCTTTTCGTGATTTGGCATTGGAGCTGTAATCACATTTGGAGTACCTGGAGGATCAAACTCAATTTCTCCAGCATCAATCATATCTTGAATTTTGTTCTTCAAGATCCAGCAGTTATTAGTATCATGACCTGGACAGTTTGAATGATATGCACATCGTGCATTGGGATTGTACCTGGGAGAGGTAACATTGGGATTCTGAGGAGCCTCTTTCAAAGTAATAAGTTCAGCCTTCAACAAGTGTTGCAATGCCTGAGCCATTGACATGTTGATCTTCGTGAACTGTCTTCTAGCCCTCTGTTGGTTGCCCTGAGGCTGCTTTGTTGTTGCAGGAGTTGGATTTGAAATATGAACTGCACTAACAGACTGATGCCTTCTGTTACGATCAGGTTGACCATAAACAGCATTGGATTCTTTCTTCCCAGTGGGAGGCCTCTTTGCAGCACCTGATGAGGAAACACCCACTTGATCTTGCCATTCTTTATACCATTTTCCACTCGCTCTCCTGTCATGATCAACTCAGTGAAGCCAGATGATGAGCTTCCAATGAGATGACTGTAAAACGGACCATTCAGCGTACACATGAACATGTCAACCAATTCCCTGTCAGTCAAAGGGGGTTGAACTCTTCCATCTAAGTCTCTCCATTTCTGAGCATACTCCTTAAAACTTTCTTTGGCACCCATGGACATGCTTTGCAGCTGCATGCGAGTGGGAGCTAAGTCAGCATTGTATTGATACTGCTTATAGAAAGCTTCAGCAAGATCATTCCAGTCCCTGATGTTAACACTCTCCAACTGATAATACCACTCCAATTGAGCTCCAGATAAGCTCTCTTGAAAAAAGTGGATCCACAACTTCTTGTCAGCAGTGTGGGGTTGAATTCTTCTGACATAAGACCTCAGATGTAGCTTGGGACAAGAGACCCCATCATAGACAACAAAAGTAGGAACCTTGAAACCCACAGGTATGACCACCCCAGATATCAAGCTCAAATCCTCAAAATCCAGCCCAGATGATTTCTGCAACTCCATAGCATCCATTCTATCCACCAGCATCTTGAATTTGTCTTCATTAGGCTCATGGTAGTAATTAGCCTCAGAATCAGAGTCCCCCATTGTGTGGTGGAGACTGCCTACCTCTTGCTCAGATTCCTCAGATTCATAGTCTTCAACTGGTTCTTTAGTCTTGGCAAGACCTTTGAACCTTCTTCCCATGTTGATCAAACCAACAGACCTTCTAGTCTTCTTAGTCTTCTTGGCCAGCAGTGTCTTCAATTCATCCTGCCCCTTGGATAGGTTCAGGATCAGCTCTTGGAACTGTGCATTCTGTGCCTGAAGATCCTTAACTGATTGTTCAAGAGCCATTGCTGAAATAAACAGCGAGAGGATGAGAAACCTGTGCACAATTATAAACCTGTGATGCAATGAAATGATATGGGAATGCATATGCAATGTTTTCAAGGACCGCAGGATTTAAATTTGCTTAAACAAACAAGAAAGTAACTTTTTATTAGTAGTAACTTTGTTTTGCCTCTTAGGCTTACAAAAATGAAAATGAAATAAGTACAAAAGGTGGGGTTTTAAGTCTCCCATGGACGTTTCCTCTTTGTGTTGAGGTATGAATTGAGATTCCGTTCCTCGTGAAGTTGTTTTGTTAGCTCTAGGATTCTTGCTTGGCTTGCTTTGTAATGAGCCTCGAAAGTATCCCTTTGCTCCTTCAGTTGGATCCATGATCTCTGCAAGTCTTCCATATCAGTAGGCATGTCTGGGTGAAGGATGGTATAAGAAGTATCTCCTTCAGCAACAGGTTCCATGGTAACTGGTAGGACGGCAGGATATGGCATCATGAGAGTCTGAGCACGAGATCGCACCCATCTGAGATAAGCCTCCATAGGAACAGTGTACTTAGGCTCCAGTGTCTTGCTGTCAACCCTGTTTACCTTTCCCCAAGCTCGTATGAATCTCTGACGGTAACCCTGAAGATCGTTGTCGTAATCAAACACAATGCCCTGAATCAACATGTCATGTGGACCATCACTTCGAGCATAACCAAACTGTCGTAAAGCTAGAGAGGGGTTGTAGGTGATGCCTCCTCTTATGCCTAGTAGTGGCACATTAGGAAACTCCCCACAACGGTCAATGATGGTAACATTCTCCATAGATCTGGAGCACCAATGGATATCTGAGTGAGAAAGTGACATGATTCTCTTGGACCATCTGAATCCTTGCTCATTCTTCATTACTGAGCGAGGAAGGTGAGAAATAAACCACCTAGAAAGCAAGGGTATGCAGCACATCAAAGTTCCTCTTGCCCTTGTAGTACGGGTGTGAAGAGAATGTAGGATGTCTCCAAGCAATGTAGGCACTGGATTGTGACTCAGAAAAATGTTGATGGCATGAACATCTATGAACTGATCTGGATTGGGGAACAATACTAAGCCGTATATCAGCAAGGCTAAGATCTCCTCAAAAGCATCATGACTCATGGCCTTCAAGAACACTTGAGCTTTATCCATTAACACCTTGGCAAGAATACCCTTAACTCCGCTTCTCGTTTCCAGGACAATGTCAGACTTTTTCAGATGTAGAGCTGCAGCAATAACTTCAGGTTTAAGCTCCTTCTCCAAGCCTGTGAAGGGTCTTTGATCAAGAACAGGTATGCCCAGAAGTTTAGAGAACTCTTCCATGGTTGGCACTAACTGATAATCAGGGAATGTAAAGCAATGATGCTTAGGGTCAAAGAACTGGAACAGGACACTCATCATGTCTTCATTGAACCCTGAAGTGACTAGATCCAATAGGTGACCATGTCTCTTGTTGAACCGGGAGTGATCAGACACTTGAGAAACCAACTCTTTAAGCTTGGGAGGTATCCCTACAAAGTTGATCCTTATGGTGTTTCTACGAGCTGAGGCCATGACCTGCAACAAAGAACAAAGATAAATCCCTTGGTCCTTGAAATGGTTAGTGAAAATGCTATGCTTATGATGCATGATGATGTCATGATGTTATGTTCAATCACAAACATGTGGCACACACAAACAAGTCACACAATAGCCCTAGGTTTAAAGGCTTGCATGAGGTTCAAAGGTAAGTACCCTCCCCTGAAGTTAGATGGTTCATCCTGTCCTACAAAAGTAACCATGTTCTAAGGGATCTCAATATCATTGATCTTTCACAAGGGTGGTTGTTCAAAAGGCAACTTACTTGCCAACCAAAACCCTCCAAGTTTAAGATCTCAATGAGCGTAGTATCGAGTGTCAACCAACTTCAGTCTGCACCAAAGCCGGTTACCTCACTACCTTCTAAAGGCCAAGATGAGTTAACTAGGGTTCTAAAAGTTAGTTAGTGCATTGACAACATATGGCAGCCTCATATTATCCTCAACTTGACTTAAGGAACATAAGCACCAACCAAGAAGTCACACTAACTATGGCCACCAGATCAACCATATCGATATACGTCGTACAGTTTCCTTGGTCTATTGCCATTTACCTAAGGTACACTAGATCCGGGTTAGGACCTTTCACACATAAGAGCACCCCAACAAGTAATATAAAGCAAACAAGGCAAACAATTTAAAGTGATCTTAATTCCTAAGGGTACCCCTCTTTAATATTAAATCCCCAGCAGAGTCGCCAGTTCTGTAACACGGTGGGAGAACTGACTTTAAGTAATGTTGCGGATAGCAAGAGTCGCCACCGACTTTTATTTTATCCAAAAGGAAAGGGCATAAAAGAACAGGAAAGACCTTAAGAGATATTTTTGGGTCCGGGGGGTAGGTTATGTAAAGGGAAGGTGTTAGCACCCTTTACATCCATGGTTATCCATGGGCTCTTAGTTACTTAGCTCACTTTTGAATTGTTTTTGAAAGTGTAGTGTGTGAATAGAAAAATTTTCATAATAGTTTAACAATGATCCATGTACGGATGCGTAAAAACTTGTTTTTGAAAATTTGTTTGAAATTTGTTAAGTGTTTGAAAAATGGAGTGAGCAAGCAACTAGGAGGTACCTACCCTAAAGTTTAAAGTCTTTCTTGTTCTTTATCCTTTCATTGGTAAGACTATCCCTACTATTAAGGAGTAGGTAGTCATTACCTTGGATGTAAGGGACATGTGAGGGACATTCTGTTTTATGAAGGCAACTGTGGGGTGTAATAAGCATATAGGAGGGACTATCATCATTATTCGAAGGGACTCGATTCGTAAAGGCAACCATGAGGGACTTGATGATTTTTTCTTTTAAGGGACTTGCTTTATACACCCCACTTGACCTTATTATTTAGGCAACTTGAGGGATAACCATAGAAAGTGTAGGATGGCGATTAAAAATCGACTTACGTGTGTGAGTGTACAATATTATTTATCTTATGATTAAAATGATCTAAATTTATTTTAAATAACATACATGTTTTGCACTCCCTAATTACTAACCATAGCGAAAATTAAATAATTTAATATTACAAAATTTACATCCGAGAAGCAATTACAACATAATAATAAAAATAATAAATAGCAAAAAATATAAATATAGCAAAATAAATATAATAAGCAAAAAAATAAATAAGTAAATAAAATAGGGGTTAGTGATAAATATAATTAAAAAATAAGGTTAGTGAAAATAAAATAATAATAATAATAATTAGAAAAATAAACAAGGTTAGAGACATAATAATAAAAATATAATATAATAATAAATAATAGTATAGTTAGTAACAATAATTAAAGTAAATAGAAATAAATAGAAAAAACTATTATAATGATATGATTAGAATAATAAACACAAAGTTCAATTTTAATATGTAAAAAATTTGTAAACATAATATAATCATAATTTTTAATCATTTACAAAATTTAATTATTTCTAAATATATATCAACAATTATTAAGAAAAATATTTACACATTATATGAAGAAAATAAATTTTAAATATCATATTCATAGAAAATACTCATATTTACAAAAATTTACAAGAATCATAATAAATAAATATATATACATAACAATTATATTAAGAATTAGAAAAATAAAATTATTTAGAAAAATAGAATTAGGTTTTACAAAATTAGGGTTTATTTTAGATTAGGGTTTGTTTAGAAAGATAATCTTAGGGTTTAATTTATAATACAAAATTATTTAACTAATACATATATTATAATTCACATAAAATAATAAAGAACATAATGTTTGAATTAAAAAAAAAAAGTTTAGAAAATTTTTATAGAAAACATGATGTTATTTTGAATTTTTGAATATACATACATGATTTATATTTTATTAAGAAAACAATTGAATTAATTACTTAAGAAATTAAAATAGAAAAATAGTAAAAAAAAACATACCTTGGCTGGGTTTGAACCCAGGATACTCAGGTTGCAGCCATCAAAACTTACCACCAGGCCAGCCAGGCTTTGGTGATAACAGAATAGGTTTGCTTCGTTTTATGCCTTGTCTTGCAAAATCCAGAAAATAATGAAAACAAAAGGCCTGGGGTGAGAATCGTACCCAGGACCTTTAGGTTACAAGCATGCATACGTTACCGCCTGGCTGGGAGAGCCTAACTGCTAACTTGTTGACCATAATTTATAATATATTAAACCTGAAAAGCAAACAAAATAAAAGAACAAAAATGTCACGAACGGGGAATCGAACCCCAAACCAAGCTATGGTGTACGCACGTTCCAGCCACTGGGACAAGCTGCATGCTTGTGAGAATAATCCAACACTCGTTCCTTTTGTTTCATGGGTTCTACCATCCTCAACTTCATCCAATCGCACACTGCCACACAGTCATCTTCTACCTCCAGCCATGCGAAATTTCCTGCGAATTTTGCTATACAATTTCCTGCGAAAATTTTTTGTAACAAAACCTGCGATTCTCATATGATACAAAATACACACAATTAATCCATAATTTTTATGGGGAATTAAAGCCCAGGTCTTATAGAATTCAAAAATCCCTTTGAGGGCCTCTGATGGTCCATGAATCGATTGATCCCAAATTCAAAGTTAAAACCCTAATAATGGCATTCCATCGAATAAGTCATGAAACTTCAATCAAAACGTCCAGAATCATTCTAAGCATCATAACAAACACATATTAGTCATCAAAAACAATTCATAATGCTTATGTTAAGGGATTCGAAAAATTAAAATTTAAGACAAAAGTGGTTTCGGGTTTCATGGTTTTATGATGTTTTTGATGCATATGATCATTCAAACATGCTCAAGCAACCTCAAAGAAGCTGTCCCAACCTTAAAAACCTCTGTTGGATGGCTGAAATTGAAAAATCGAATTTGAGTTTTTGTGAGAAATTTGAAACTTGAATATGGTGTTTGGCTGCTGGAATCCGTGTCTCCATGTTAGGTTTATGCTAAGTACTTATATGTGAGTGAATTAGGTTAAGAAAAACCATTGGTTGTGTGGAAGTTTTGATTTAAAAAGATTGAGATTGATAAGCTTTAAATTTTCAATATTTTTGCATCAATGCTTTCTATTTCAAGCCATTCCATATAACTCTTGCATCAATTTGTTCCATGCTGACTTTATGATATTCTAGAATCAATAAATAAATTAAATCTCCATATTTAATATTTTATTTAAATTTAAAATGATTTTAAGTATAAAAAATCATAATAAATTAATTAAATAAAATAAAAAATATGAAAATATCATGGAAATTTCGTGCATGATGTTATTGTATGGGTTGGGTCATAATTTGGCCAGCCCATTTGGAAAGAATTATTTTTAGACCTCCCTTTTCATTATAAACCATCACAAAATTTCCCAACTTTGCAAGGGCATATTTCCCTAAATTTTAATGGCAATAGGGTGTTCTTGGACATTTTGTAAAGCTTGAAGAGTCCTCTAAACAACCCCATTGGTTTCAGGTCCATATCATTTACCAATCTCAAGTTATGCCCTTTTGAAGTTGTTGACTTTTTGTTGACTTTTGAAATGACCTATAATGTCTTAGATCATATCTTCCAAATGAAGCATTTTTGGGCTTAACTTGCAACATCAAAGTTGTAGAGAATTCAATTTCCTTCAAAATGAGCTTTGGATGGAGACTTGGTGATGAAGTATGTGAAAGTTATGGCTGGTCAAAGTTCAGTTGACTTTTACTAAGGAAACCCTAATTTAGAAACTCCTGATTCTTGATGATCTGAAATCTCCTTGATGAATCATGATCAACCCTTGATCCAATGATGAATTTTACTTCATATACTTGATGTTGGCAAAAAATAATGAAGTTTGACTTTGGTTTGACCACAGTTGACCTCAGTTTGACTTTTTAACTGCATTGACTGATTTTGACTTATCTGATCATTGGACTGAGCAAACTTTTTGAGAAAAGTCTTGAAACTTGTCATGGGGGTTCTTAAACACATATAAGATGTTATGAAGCTCACTTGAAGTCTTGGAAGTCCATTTAGCCTGATTAAAGTCAAAACCCTAGTTTTGGATGCACTGCTTAGGAGGTGCATTGTCTGAGGGAATTGTCAACTCTTCTGACCAATTGTGAACTTTGTGAACCTTGTGAACCATCATAAAATGTCTTGTGAACCTCATGGGAGGTATTGTGAAGCTTGTGAACCTTGTGAACTTCATAAAGTAGCTTGTAGACTTCATGAACCTCAGGAAAGCTTTGTAATCATTGTGAATCTTGTGAACCTTGTGAACCTTCAAGAAGTAACTTGTAGACTTCATGAACCTCATGAAAGGTCTTGTACATGTTGAGAAGCTTGTGAACCTTGTGAACCTTCAAGAAGTAACTTGTAGACTTCATTAACCTCATGAAAGGTTTGGTAAGCTTTCTGGAACTTGTGAACCTTGTGAACCTTCAAGAAGTAACTTGTAGACTTCCTGAACCTCATGAAAGGTTATGGAAATGTTGAGAAACTTGTGAACCTTGTGAACCTTCTTAGAACACAAAGTCTTATATTGTGAGGGCAAATTTTGGGGTGCAACAACACCAACTATTGACTTTTTGGCCAATTGCTCCATACCATTCCCACAGTGCATGTCAAGTCTTCTGACTCATTCCAATAGTTTAGGAATGGTATATGGATCATAAAACACAACACCCACAAGCCTGGAACACACACATTGCAGCACACTCCAAAAACTGTCAAAACTTTCCTCTCTTCGAATCTCCTTCCACAGCCATCAAACACTCACTTTCTATTCACTAACAAATCATACACACTCAAGAGAACCAGAATCCACCATTGAAGCAGCCTGAAACCCTACAAATCACAACTGTGAAACCTGCCATATCAGAACTCAAGCTCTCAAATTAGCCACCAACAAAGGATTGTGAGCATTCCATTGGCTTCAGGGGGTTCAGAGGAGGCATTCTGCATCAAAGCAAGGTATGGAGAGCTCATATCCATAGTTCATCACTTCAGGTAGCTTCGAATCTCCAACTTTTCAGAGCTTGCATTTTATGTTACAAATTGATAGTGCATGTCTTGCTGATCATGATGATACCTTTAGAATCAAAAATAGTGAAGAAATGAGTATTTTGTTGCACTCTGAAATTTCACCCGTGAATCTTGTTGGCTTCGATTCTCTCTGTTTTTGAATGATAAATATTGTTTGAGGGGTGATTTGAATGGGGTTTGGGTAGAGGATCATTTCCCTGCTTTCAATTTGGTGAATGGTGGCCTGTAGCGTGTTTTAGGGTTTCCAACCCGCCGGAGAAGATGACCGGAGCTTCCCTCCGGTCACCTGAAAGTCATTAACCCTAACCCTAATTAATTTGCCAGATGCGTTCTCAGCCATTGGATGTGGATTAGTTTAAGTTATGGATGGTCCAGATGGAGTCATTAAACCCTAACCTGTTTTAATTAATTTAATAAATCATAATTAATTTAATTAAGCCAGAAATGATCCTGACCCTTGATTCACGCGCGCAGTCAAGCCCTTTCTCCCAGATTTGAATGTCAGCCTTTGGATTGGATTAGTTTTCATTTTTATTAATATTAATTCATTTGTTTTGTATTTCTTTTGTTCATTTACTTTAAAATAGCAAAAATTATTCAAAAATTTTGAAATTTTTTATACAAACTTTTATTTAATTTCAGAAACCAAAAAACATTTTTATTTTTATTTTTTGCATTAAAAAATATTTTTAAATCATTTAAAAGTTTATTTTTAATTAATTAATGAGAATTAATTAATTAAAAATACTCTTAGGTATTTAAAAATCACCAAAAAATTCATGAAACCTTCATAATCATTTAGAAACATTGTCCAACCCTCAAACCAAATTTCTTTTTTGATCTTGATGTCTTTTGAGAATTTTTTCATGGAATTAATTCATTTTCAAAGCATTATTTTGATCCAATATTCAAAAAATCATTTCTGCCTAACCATTGAGAGTTGGACTTTGATTCTTCTTGAATTGCATTTTGTTTAGCATGTAGTTTGTGAGATTAAATTGGCATGATTTGATCTTTCATTTTCAATTTGTTTGGCATTTTTCTTGTTAAAGTACCCTAAAACCCTAGAAATTTTAGGAAATTCATAACTTTTATTAGGTTAAGAGTTGGAACCTCTCCTTTGGGCAGTGAGTTAATATAGGTTTAGGGATCCTTTGAATGCATTTTCAAATTTTTATCTTGATGTTTGCTTCTGATTTTGGTTTTTGTTTGATGCATTGATCATAAACCCTAATTTGGGCTTCCATATGCATCCATCTTGCATTTGCTTGCATACCTTGACTTGCCATAGCATTTTGTGCATCCATTTGATTCATTTGACATCTTAAGACATAGTAGAAGCATGTTTGATCATTGCATCTTGCATTTGCCATGTTGTATGCCATTTGTATTCCATAACATTTCATGTATGATCATGTTTCTAAACTTGCTTCATTTGCATCCATAAGTTTGTATGATCATCCCCATGCCTTGTTACATGTTTGCAGCATCTCATAGCATCATTATCATCTCATATATGCTTCTGGTTTTGGTTTGCATCATGCCATTCCATATCATTTTGCATTGCATTGCATTTCTTTCACTAACTTTTCAGGTGGTAAGTTACTTTGAGAAGTGAATTTGCCTTCACTTCTCACAACTTCTTTTCATTTCTTTTATGCATCCTTGCTGCATTTTGTTATGTGTTTGAGATTGAGCTTGCTCATTCTTCTTCTCCTTACTTTCTTTCCTCAAGTGACTTGACTTCTTGAATGAAGCAAGTTACTTTGCTTTCTCTTTGCTCCATTCATCTGCTTCTTGGTGGTCCCATTGAAGGCTTCTCTTGTAAACCTCACAAACCTTAGGAACAACCAAGCATGACAATGATTAGGGTTTTGATTAGTCTCCCCACTTAGTTTTTTTACCTTTGTGTCTCATTGAGTCTTCTCTTCTCATCTCATAATCAGGGACTAAACCCTAAAGGCTTTAAGGCTTTGTGATTAAGCTTATGCCTGCATCCTTCTATTAGGATGGAGTGTATAACTTTAATCCTAAGTGTTAAACCCTTAATGTGTTTAAATCTCTTAATCAACTCACTTAATAATCATCAAGACATCAAGCTTGTAACTTGGGCCTTGCATTAGGGTTCTAATTCTTCCTTAATTGGTTAAGAAGGACTAACCCTAGTGTTAATGGACAAGTCACCCTCAAGTTGTCTTACAAACCATAAAGTTCACTTCATCATCTCACCATTAAATAAAATCCACTTAATCAAAGGCTTGTTTTTTCATGAGTTTAATCCCTAATCATGGATTAAGTTGAGGAGCATTCCTCAGCTTAAACACCCTCATCTATTATCCTTCTATTAGGATGGTGTAATGAGTCTGTTAAATCCCTGATTATGGCTTAATCTCATTACTCAACACTAAACAAAAACACCAAAACATCTAAATAATTACAAGTAGGTTAATGATCTTAATCCTATACCAAAGGTGATTAAGTGTGAGAAGCTGACTTCACACTTAAGGTATTCTCATTACCCCTAATCAGAGGGAAGATGTGATGAGTTTACTAAATCCATTAGTTTAGGCTTAAGCTCATTAACTTATGACAAATTTTCAAAAGCAATAAAAGACTGAAAACTCAAAAACAAACAATAATCGTCTCCTACGGGATTCTTTTCTCATCTCACTCACTCACAAGCGAGAACTTGCTTCTTCCGTCTAATGCAAGACAGTTAGCACCTGAGCCAGACAGGTCATACACTTGAGCATAGACAAGTAAGCAGTTCACAAGTCAATTCTTCTTTCAGTCTCTTTGGGTCGAACTACGGTGTTTTGACTTCCTCATTGCACGAGAGGATACGTAGGCATAACTTAATAGTTATCGAACAAAAGTCTCTGTATATTCCCCCTACTTCTAGCTTTATTCTTTAGCCTCATTATCATGAGCATCTCATCCTCATTCTTACACTGACACTTTCATATTACACCTTACACTGACACCTGTACATTCTTTTCCAGCTCTTTCATACACAAATTGCACTGACACTACCCCTTTAAAACACAAATCTTTTAAGCGTGGATCCCGTCGAGTACGACGGACAATCTGGGTGCTAATACCTTCCCAGGTTGTAACCAACCCCCTTTCTCAGTTTCTCTGGTTCGCAACCGTCTTATCCATATCTTTCTAGGTCTATGCAGCATTGCCTTTCCTCCGGGATAAAAATGCCTAGCTGGCGACTCTATTCATTCCCTGTGAGTTCACTCCTGTGTGTTCTCACACCCTCCTCTCACCGACCGTTCGCGTCTGTACCCTATTTGACTTAGCCTCATTTAGTGGGAGCGACAGCTTGGCGACTCTGCTGGGGAACCTTATACTGTAACCAGGGCTTCTGGTTCTTTTTGTGGGTTCCTCCTAGCGCTTGTTTGATTTGTGTTTACTGGGGTGTTATGTGCTATTTGTTTTGTGTGTTTATTTTGTTTATTGCCTTATGTACAATTGTTTTATTGCTTTCTTTATAGCTTTACATATATCATATTGTCATACTGTGCTGGCTGGATCTGGTTTTATTGCTTTGGTGGGTGGGTGTTCTATTGAGAGTTGAGGTCCTATACTTGGGACCTGAGTGACACCTAGGCTAGATTGGTTCATATTCTTTCCCATTCCATTTCGGTCTGGCGCGGGAATATGAAACACGGTTCAGATATGGGTTTCTTCTTGAGAACTCTGTGCTACTGATTTCCTGTAGTGCTAGGGCTATCTGGGAAGCCTGCTAAGTCTGGATGACCTTTAGTATTGACCTTCAGAAACTGAGGTGAATTAGAGGAGGATCTTTTATGGTTATTGTAAACATTGTACCTCCGGGTTAGAAGTGTTTACACTTCTCATAACTGATCCAAGTCTGAGGATCCTTGTTTTAGAACATCACCTGTGAGGGGGTTGGGCTGTTTACAGGTTTGCAGGTACCCTTGACCTCAACATACCCTGTTACATTGTTAAGAGTACTCCATGTTGGAACAGTTCTTGTGATTTTAACCCTGGACATGTGACTCTTTATTTGAGTCCCCCACCTTGGTTACTGGACTTATGAGCCTCCATCTGGATTTCTTGAACATATATGGACCTATATCAAGGCAGTTAATCAGATCTAGCTCAGTCACAAACCCTTGCATATCATTTGCATACATCATCATTGCATCATTTTAACGTGTGTTTATTTGTTTTTCAGGGTATCCATCCTACATTTTGGCTTGGTTTTGACCCCTTCTTCAGCATAAACCTATCTTCATCAGTACTTGCTACCTGCTTCAGTCACCTGCATCACCAGTCTCAGCCTGTCAGTGGCCCATCTTCAGTGTTATTCTCAGCATCTGTCTCAGCTCTTCTTCAGCAACATGGCACCCAAGAAGAGTAACATCTCCTATCATTTCTTTGAGCCTGAGTTGGCTAGCATCAGGAAGATTCAGACCCTGATTACTCCAGACCATATACCACTATTCAGAGAACATTACGGAGGAATCCTTGATGTGGTTATGGATTTGGACCCTTCACAGAGGAGCCTGATTCATACTTGCCTGCAGTTCTATGATCCCCCTCTGAGGTGCTTCACCTTCCATAATTTTCAGTTGGGACCCTTGTTGGAAGAGTATTCATCACTGATTAGTGTACCTATCAGGGGTGGAGTCCCCTTCAACCCTGAGATGGCTTTCCCTAGTAATGAAGAGGTGGCAAGGGCATTGTATCTAGAACCAGTTCTGATTGGGCAGAATATGACTACCAAAGCAGGAATCTCTGGTCTACATCTGGATTTCTTGACCTCTCAGGCCATCCTGAAGGCCTCCATGGGGGAATGGAAGGCAGTATGTGCATTATTGGCCCTTAGCATATATGGGGTCATATTATTTGCAGATGAGCCTAAGTTCATTAGCAAGAATGCAATCCATCTTTTCATCCTGAGGAACCCAGTGTCCACCTTACTGGGAGATCTTTACTACTCTGTTCATCAAAGGAATGAAAAGCAAAGGGGAAGATTAGTAAGATGCTGTGCTCCTTTGTTCCATACTTGGTTGCTCAAACATTTGCCAAAGACTGATGCATTCTTGAACCCTCACCAGCAAAGAAATTGGGCTAGGAGGCTTGTTGCTTTAACCTCAGATGATATCAGGTGGTGCACTCAGAGCACCAAGGGCAGAGATATCATTACAAGTTGTGGGCAATTTCCCAATGTGCCTCTGATAGGAGTGAAGGGTTGCATCAACTACAACCCTCTGCTATTCAAAAGACAACTGGGCTATGCATTAGTCCACCCTCCTAGAGTACAGGATCTGACTGAGACCCTTTATTGTGAGATCAAGCCTAATCTGGCTATTGTCAGGCAAGCATCCTGGGCTTGGGACAATATACAGACTAAAGGGGTAACTATTCTTGGGAGATGCAACAATGTGGCCTCAGCTCAGTACTATGAGTGGTCTCATGCCAGGGCTCAAATCACTGGGATGCCCTTCACTATTGAAGATGTGCCTGGACCCTCCACATCACCACCTCCAGCAACTGTCAGCCTGGAGGAGTTTGAGAAGTTGAAAGAGAGAAATGAGAAGTTGACTCAGGCTCTACAGAAGACCCTCTGGGAGAGGAGTGATGGTCGGCTGGACATTGAAAGGTTAGAGAAGCTGAAAGTGGAGCATCTAGCTAAGATTAAGAAGTCAGAGGACTATATCAAGAAGTCAAGGGCTGAAGAACAGATCTTGAAGAATTCCTGCAAGGAAGCTCAGTTCCAGAAGGCCAGGACTTATTTGTATCTGAAGGAGAGTCAAGCTAGGTGGGTCAGAATCACTGAAGCTCGCACTCAGGAGGATAAGAGAACTCAGGATAAGATTGAGCAGCTGGAAGCTAGTGCAAAGGAGCAGCAGGAAGCCCTGGCAGCAGCCCAGAGAGAGATTTCAGAGTTGAAGATTAGAGCTGGTGTGAAGAGGTCAAAGGACCAGAGTCGACACAAGAAGCTAACAGCAGTTGTTACTACCAGGAATCTCCTTATCAGGAATCTTACAGAGCGACCAGCTGATCCTGTGACTGAAGCACTTCTAAAGGAAGTTCAGGAGGATGAGTTTGGTCTTGGTGTTTGACTTTTGCTTGTTGTTGCTTTCATTTCATGTACTTTTCTTTATGTTGTATTTTTGACCCCTCAGAGGGCATGTATTGTAAAAAGAAACAAACTATGTATCATTTATTGTTGTAATATATTCATTAGTTTGTTTTATCTGAGTTCTTTCAAAGCAACATCACAAGCATCTTCCTCAAGGGTCTGGAAAGGTCAAAACCAAGAGCCAAGCCGGATACCTTGGATACAAATAAGCATACTGCATTGCATACTAACCTTTTGTTTTGTTTTGTAGGTTTTTGTTTTATTGTTTCTAACTCTGTTGTGATCTCAGGAACTATTGCTCGACGTCGGGTGTTTCCACTCAACCGTCCACACAGATATCCAACCCGCAACAACCTTCCGGGTATACAAATGGACCAAGTACAGCAGGACCTTACAGAGGTCAGGACTCAAATGGCCAACGAGAGATTGGAAATGAGGAATCAGATGACACAATTTATGGAGGTGATGAATAATATGGCTCAAAGCCAAGAAAGGTTAAGAGCACTGGTAGAGGGGAGGAATCAGGAAGACCCCCATCCGGGGACTGCTGGGACAAGCAACAATTAGAGAGTTCAACCTCATGTTAATCCTCCAGTCTATGGACCCCACCTTCACCCAGAGATCAACATCCCTGTTAATGTGAAAGGGACTGCCACAACAGGTAGGGTGCTGCAAGAAGACCCCCAGGAAGATCAGTTCACAGTGATGGGAGCTGGGGAGGAAGCCTATGACAGAAGGCTAGATGAGATTGCTGAGAAACTAAGATCCCTGGAGTCCCAGAATTCCTTGGGCTTCGATGTTATGGACATGGGCTTAGTGGACGGGGTCAGGATTCCCCACAAATTTAAACCACCGTGCTTTGAGAAGTACAACGGAACTTCCTGTCCCCGGACCCATTTACAATCCTTTCTGGGGAGGCTGAAGGCATATACCATGGACGAAAAGCTATGGATGTTTTATTTTGAGGATAGCTTAACAGGAGCTTCGAGGGAATGGTACTCTCACCTGACCAGAGCAACCATCAGGTGCTGGAAGGATTTGGCTGAGGCCTTTATCAGACAATACCAATACAACTTGGATATGGCTCCAACCAGGACCCTCCTGATGGGAATGTCACAATCATCCAGGGAAAGCTTCCGGGAGTACGCTCAGAGGTGGAGACAGCTCGCTGCTGCTGTCCAGCCACCCATGTCAGAGAGGGAGATGGCTGATATGTTTATGAACACCCTCCAAGGGACATACATTGACAGGCTAGCTGCCTTTTCTTCCACTAGCTTTGCTGATGTAGTCATAGCCGGGGAAAGAATTGAGAGCCTATTAAAGATGGGTAAGATTTATGACAACGGTGCGAGCTCATCCAACAACACAAGAAAGCCTTTTGTAGGCCCCAGAAGAACTTGTGAAACCAATGCTATCCATACCAGCAGGGGCAGACCCCAATATGTTCATAGGTCTGTGGCAGCAGTCACCATTCCCGCTCCAATTCATCCTCAACCAGCTTATCAACCACAAAAACAAAATTACCAGCAACAAACTCAGTATCCACCTCAGAGAAATTATAACAACAACACCAGCAACAACAATCAGCAAAGACCGTTCCAACAGAGACCTTCTCAGGCCAATAGGGTGATCGATCCGATCCCTATGCCTTATGCCACATTATTGCCACAACTCCTGAAACTCAACCTGGTTGAGCTAAGGACATTGGCACCTCCAGATTCTGCCAGTCTGCCTAGAAATTACGAAGCCAGCGCCAGATGTGCTTTTCACTCAAATGCACCTGGCCACAGTACAGAGAAGTGCAGGGCTTTGCACATGAAAGTACAGGATTTAGTGGATTCCAAAGCTCTAAACTTTGCACCACCACCAAATGTTAACAAGAACCCTATGCCACACCACGGAGGCCCCAGAATCAATGCTATTGAAGAAGACAAGCCGTCTTACTTGATAACCAGTGTGGGTCAGATCCGGACACCCTTGGTAGAGATTAAAGCTCAACTCCTTGAATGTCAAATGTTCCCTGGATGTGAGCTAGGATGTGCTTATTGCAACATTTCGGTGAATGGGTGCGATAACTTGAGGGATGGCATAAATGGTCTCATCCAGAGTGGCCTGCTTCAAATCACAACATCAATACCTACCAATCCAGCAATCTCCTTAACAACAGTTCCCGAGTCTTCTACAACTGCAACAATCATTGTTCCAAACAACTCTTCAATCTCATCGACAAATGCTTCATCTGTTACTTCAACGGACCAAATATCAACAAACATCACTTCTACAACTTCAGCACCCCTTCATTCAGAATCTCCTACAACAACAATACCCATCCTTCCAACAATGTCTCCTACAACTTCGACAGCAAGCGTCTCAACAGTTACAATTTATTATGATCCTGCAAATGATTCTGCCTACAACTCACAAAATGCCACTCCTATCAGAGCACCAGTCACAATATACTATGATCCACAGACTATCATGGTCCCTTCTGCAGCTGCCATCAGTCCAGTCACTATCACAGTGCCTGGGCCAGTACCTTATGAAAGCAGTAATGCCATCCCTTGGCACTACGGCTCCGATCTATACTGCGAAGGACAGAGAATCACTCTTGAATCATCAACTTCTTCGCCACAAATAGACAATGTGGGGGGAGGCGGAGGCTTCACTCGAAGCGGACGTCTCTTTGCCCCACAAATTCAAAGACCCACTGCTGAAGCAGAAGCTGCTGCCAAGGCAAAAGGGAAGAGCATGGTGCAAGAAGAGCAAATTGTTAAAGAAACTTTGAAAACACCTTTTGATCAAGAAGTTGATGAATTCATGAGAATCATCAAGAAAAGTGATTACAAGGTAGTGGACCAGCTTCACCAGACGCCTTCCAAGATCTCCATTCTATCATTGCTTATGTGCTCCGAGGCTCATCGGAACGCACTACTAAAAGTCTTGCACGCAGCTTATGTGCCAGAAGAGATCACCGTTAATCAGTTGGAGGCTGTGGTTGGAAATGTTAATGCTAGTAATGGACTAGGATTTACCAACACTGATTTGACTACGGAAGGCCGCAATCACAACAAGGCTTTGCACATTACCATGGAGTGTAAGGGTGCAGTTCTTTCACATGTACTGGTAGATACAGGCTCATCCCTCAATGTCTTACCTAAAAAAACCCTTGTGAAGTTGGAGTATGAAGGATTGGCATTACGTCCCAGTAATTTGGTAGTGAGAGCCTTTGACGGCTCTAAGAGATCAGTTCTGGGAGAAATTGAGTTGCCTATAACGATTGGCCCACAAACTTTCAAAACGACCTTCTACGTGATGGACATTCAGCCTGCCTACAGCTGTTTGTTGGGTAGACCATGGATTCATGCCGCTGGCGCAGTCACGTCTACCCTTCACCAGAAGTTAAAATTCGAGTGGGAAGGCCAAGTCGTTACTATTTGTGGAGAGGAAGATATTTTTGTTAGCCATCTGGCTACATACAAATACATTGAGATGGATGGGGAGATCCACGAAACGATGAGTCAGGGGTTTGAGGCCCTGAATATTAATGAAACGTCTGCTGTACTTGGGACTTCCATGACATCCTACCTGCAAGCCCGGAGGGTTGTGGAAGAAGGGATTGCTCAAGGCTGGGGCAAACTGTTGCCTGTGGAGAAGAAAGAGGATAGATTTGGGTTGGGTTACAAACCAACTCAACAAGATCAAGCAGAGGCTGCTAAGAAGCCCAACTTTGTTAGTGTGGGGATGCTCACCCCGGATGCTGTCAACAACTTGGAAGATGAGTCGAAAGATGAACGCAACCTGGAAAGCTGGATTCGTCCAAGGATCCCGGGGAGCCGTATCTCAAACTGGTCTTCCCAGGAAATTATAAGGGTTACTCCTGCAGAGTAATTATTATTTCCTGTATATTTTGAGCATGCATCAAGTCTTGCATCTTGCCCAAGATGACAAGACTCATTTTGTAATCGGGCCATCTGTAATTTTTGTGCAACAAGATTAATCAACGAAATATCAGACATCTTTTGCAAATGAGTCTTTTTCTTTTCTGCTCACTGTTCTTCCATTTTTCTTTTTGTACAAAAAAATAAATGGCAATGTTTTCAAAATGACAACTTTATTTCACTTTTCTAAACAAGATTAAAATCAATCACTAAAATGAACAAACTGAACCCTTGCAGAGAGTGCCTTCCGGACCGCACCGACAACAGCACGGCTATGACTTCGTATGACTTTGACAATCCAATCCATCAAGCCGATGAAGGGGTTGAAGAAGATTACGAGCTTCCTGAAGAGCTAGCCAGATTGTTGAGACAAGAGGAGAAGGTTATCACCCCTCATCAGGAGGAGGTCGAAACAATTAATCTTGGTACAGATAAAGATGTGAAAGAGGTTAAAATCGGGGCCTGCTTACAAGACTCAGTGAAGAAACAACTGATTGACCTGCTTCAGGAATATGTGGATGTGTTTGCTTGGTCTTATCAAGATATGCCAGGGTTGGACACCGATATTGTTACGCACAAGCTGCCTTTGAGAGAAGAATGCCCACCGGTTAAACAGAAACTGCGCCGTACTCGCCCAGACATGGCAATGAAAATCAAAGAAGAGGTCCAAAAGCAGTGGGACGTCGGGTTCCTTGCTGTAACTAGCTATCCACCGTGGGTTGCTAACATTGTGCCTGTTCCAAAGAAAGATGGCAAGGTAAGGATGTGTGTTGACTACCGGGATCTGAACAGAGCCAGCCCGAAAGATGATTTCCCATTACCTCACATTGATGTATTGGTTGACAATACGGCTCAGTTCTCGGTGTTCTCCTTTATGGACGGATTTTCAGGATACAACCAGATCAAGATGTCACTTGAAGACATGGAGAAGACAACCTTCATCACACCCTGGGGCACGTTCTGTTACAAGGTGATGCCATTCGGATTGAAGAATGCTGGTGCAACATATCAACGGGCTATGGTAACATTATTCCACGATATGATCCATAAGGAAATCGAGTGTTATGTGGATGACATGATTGCCAAGTCCCTCACAGAAGAAGACCACCTGGTAAATCTGCTGAAGCTATTCAAGCGTCTGACGAAGTACCAGCTAAAGCTGAACCCCAATAAGTGCACATTCGGGGTGCGATCTGGTAAGCTGCTAGGCTTTATTGTAAGCGAGAAAGGGATTGAAGTTGACCCTGATAAAGTCAAGGCCATTCAGGAAATGCCTGCACCGAAGTCAGAAAAAGAAGTTTGAGGGTTTCTAGGTAGATTGAACTACATTTCACGGTTCATATCTCACCTTACGGCAACCTGTGAACCCTTGTTCAAGCTGTTAAGAAAAGAACAGACGGTCAGGTGGAACGAAGACTTCCAGAAGGCTTTTGACAAGATCAAAGAGTACTTACAGGAGCCTCCAATCCTTATGCCTCCAGTTGAAGGAAGACCTCTGATAATGTACTTGACAGAATTAGAAGAGTCAATGGGGTGTGTGCTGGGCCAGCATGACGAGTCTGGTCGAAAAGAGTATGCAATATAGTACCTGAGCAAAAAGTTTACCGACTGTGAACAACGTTATTCATTACTCGAGAAAACTTGCTGTGCTTTAGCGTGGGCTGCTCGCCGACTGAGACAGTATATGTTGACCCACACTACTTTATTGATATCCAAAATGGACCCAGTCAAGTACATTTTCGAGAAGCCAGCTCTTACCGGACGGGTTGCAAGATGGCAAATGATCCTCACAGAATATGACATCCAGTACACTTCTCAGAAAGCCATCAAGGGAAGTGTATTGTCTGAATATCTTGCTGAGCAACCTATTGATGATTACCAGCCTATGAGATTTGACTTCCCTGATGAAGAAATCATGTTCATAAAAGCGAAAGATCATGAAGAGCCTATTCACACTGAAGGGCCTGACCCGGAAGAAGAATGGACTATGATGTTTGATGGAGCTGTTAATATGAATGGTCGTGGTCTTGGTGCAGTACTCATTACACCTAAAGGAGTTCACATGCCTTTCTCGGCAAAGGTCACCTTCAACTGCACTAACAACGAAGCTGAATACGAAGCTTGCATTATGGGTCTTGAGGAAGCCATTGACCTCAGGATCAAGACATTGACTGTATTCGGAGATTCAGCTCTGGTAGTTAATCAATCCAACGGCAAATGGTACACCCACCAGGATCATCTGATACCTTACAGGGATTATACATGGAGGTTATTGACTTTCTTCACAACAGTCAAGCTTGAGTATATCCCTCGAGACGAGAATCAGTTTGCAGATGCTCTGGCTACTATTTCATCCATGATCAAAGTTCAAGCTGCCAACTTTGTACTGAAGATTTCAGTGTCCAGACTTGATAGACCAGCATATGTATTTGCAGCAGATATTGTCAAAGATGATAAGCCTTGGTTCCATGACATTAAGTGCTTCTTGGAGGATCAAACATACCCATCTGGGGCATCTTCCAATGATAAGAAGACTTTGAGAAGGCTTGCTGGCAGTTTCTTTCTGAACACTGATGGTTCCCTATACAAGAGAAACTTTGATATGGTACTCCTCAGATGCGTTGATAGAACAGAAGCAGACTTGTTGATGCACGAAGTGCACGAAGGATCCTTTGGTACCCATGCTGTAGGACATGCAATGGCTAAAAAGTTGCTAAGATCAGGTTATTACTGGATCACAATGGATGCTGACTGTTGTGCCTACGCCAGGAAATGCCATAAATGCCAGATCTATGCGGATAAGGTGCACGTGCCTCCCAATCCTTTGAATGTGATGTCCTCACCCTGGCCCTTTGCTATGTGGGGCATTGACATGATTGGCAAGATTGAGCCAACTGCTTCGAATGGCCACAGATTCATCCTGGTCGCCATTGACTATTTCACCAAGTGGGTCGAAGCAGCTTCTTATGCAAATGTTACAAGGCAAGTGGTAGCCCGGTTCCTGAAGAGAGATATCATCTGTCGCTATGGAGTTCCCGAGCGAATCATTACTGATAATGGTTCCAACTTAAACAACAAAATGATGGCTGAGCTGTGCCGGGACTTCAAGATCCAACACCACAATTCTTCTCCTTACAGGCCAAAGATGAACGGCGCTGTTGAGGCAGCTAATAAGAATATCAAGAAGATTGTGCAGAAGATGGTAGTCACTTACAAAGACTGGCATGAGATGCTACCATTTGCCTTGCATGGGTACCGCATGTCAATCAGGACATCCACTGGGGCAACACCATATCATCTTGTGTATGGTATGGAGGCAGTCCTACCTGTTGAAGTTGAACTACCCTCCCTACGGGTACTGATGGATGTTAAGCTGAACGAAGCAGAATGGGTCCGATCCCGATACGAACAACTGAGTCTGATTGAAGAGAAAAGATTGGCTGCAATCTGTCATAGGCAGTTGTATCAGAGAAGAATGAAGAGAGCCTTTGATCAGAAAGTCAGGCACCGAGAATACCAAGTAGGAGATCTTGTGCTGAAAAGAATCCTCCCTCCGCATACAGACCACAGGGGCAAGTGGACTCCAAATTACGAAGGACCATTTGTAGTAAAGAAAATTTTCTCTGGTGGAGCACTGATGCTCAGCACCATGGATGGTGAAGATTTCCCGTCCCCTGTGAATTCAGATGCAGTTAAAAAATACTTCGCATAAAAAATGACCCGCTGGACATAAAAACAGAATGTAAGTCCAGGCAAAAATAGGGCATCCCGGCAAGTCAAAAAAAGAATAAAAGACTTGGGCAAAAATAAGGGAAATAAACAAAATTGTAAACCCGCTGACTTGAAAAGCCGCATTGGACAGCTCAGGCAAAAATGGGTATCCCGATGGATTGAAAACCCGAAAAGGAGATCCATGCAAAATAAGGGAATAAGCGAACAACTGCATTCTGAATTCGTATGTATCACCTGCAACTTGGTAAACCTCGAAAGGATCAAGCTTCTATCAGAATCAGCCTTCTTCAGAAAGCAAGACGAGAAGAACGTCAAATGTCATACGAGTCATAGCGAGAGGGAAGCTCCTTGAAGCGTCGTCAACATTGTCGGCATTTTGTTTCTCAATTTGTAACAATCTCCTCATTTCAGGAGATATGTTTCTTTGACTGTATCTTGCCAATTCAGGGCACATGAATTAATAAAATCAGAATTTCAGTCATGTTTCGTCTTGTACATTTTTATTTGCAAAGGATGTCTGATGTCTTTAAAAAACGGATTGCATAAATACAGATGTTTATCTTCAAAAAATGATACGTGCTTGCAGGAAATATACTTACTCCCGGGAGTGTCTGAACTCCTATGATGGAATCCGGTAAGGGATACCTCGGGATTACTTGTACGTTTCCATGTCTTTTTCAGGGTTGCAGGTATCCAAAGCACAACATGGGGCGTGAAAGCTTCACTCCTAGCAGGCTGACAAATCAACACTCACTCAGTCTTAGCACCCAAGTGCTTGCTCCCCAGCTGAGTTGCCACTTATTGCTTCCCCAGCCGAGTTGCCGATCATTCTTCCGCAGCCAAGTACAAAAGACAGGGAGCCATCTCCCCACAGAGTTTCAGCCTCTATTCATAAGAGCAACGCACGAAGGAGTCATAACAGAGTGACGAAAGCTTCTACAAACCCCAGCTGGGTCCTTCATTTACAAGAATGGGTCTATCGTTGACCCATTTCCCCAAGCAGAATCATTTCATCATATCTACCAACGATCTCATCCCCAGCTGGGATGTCCACTTCAAACAAATCGGCCAGAGATCTTCACAGCAACGGGATCCGAATCCCATATCTGTTTTCCTTTGCATAATCATGGCATTTGCATCATATTCACCCACAAAGCGTAGCATCCCGTTTAATACGGAGCATTACGGCAGAAATCAAACATATTGCATAATCATAAGCCATGTCCGAATCAAACACTTGTGAATAATAACAATCCTTCAACATGCAGAATACATCCCAGATTCCCCAGCAAAAGTAGTTTGCCTCGCACTCACAAACATCAATACACACTCCTTGTGGCACCCGTCCGTGTCATCATTCCCCAGTAAGGTCGCCCGAGCATTTCTTTACAAACAAACACTTGTATATTACAGATACTTCTCGACACCCGTCCGTGTCTTATTCCCAGCAGAAAGACAAAGTATCCCCTTTGCACTCACATATATATATATATATATATATACATAACTTCCTTGACATCCGTCCATGTCATTTTTCCCAGCACAGTAACATAAAACACTTTGTATATCAGATACTTGTTTATACTACACCTTTCTCTTTTGACACTCGTCCATGTCACCCTCCCCAGCAGGTTAAACACTCATCTATACACCACTCATACTTATGTCACTTATAAAGATACTCGTCCGTATCCTGTATACACCATTTATTATCCCCGCAGATTCGACACTCGTCCGTGTTCTTTGTTAACCCGTTGGTACTCGTCTGTATCATCATCTCAGAACATGCGTCAAGCGTTTGTTTCTACCTGATACTCGTCCTTATCATAGTCTTAAGGATGCTCGTCCGCATCTTTAATCCATACACTCATGTCTTCTTGAATATAGATACTCGTCTGTGTCTACTATTCCCCAGAAGAGTCCCCTCAGATTCAACACTCGTCCGTGTTCCTTGTTAACCAGTTGATACTCGTCCGTATCATCATCTTTGAACATGCGTCAAGTATTTGTTTCTACCCGATACTCGTCCGTATCATAGTCTTAGGGATGCTCGTCCGCATCTTTAATCTATACACAACATCAAAACACTTATACCTTTTTATTTCTTGGATATAAACACTCGTCCGTGTTTACTATTCCCCAGTAGATCGCCAGCAAAGCAAAATTTCTTTTCTATCTGACATCCGTCCTATGTCATGATAAACCCTGAGAGCAGCCGTACCCTGCTAGGTGGTCGTCCTCCACCTCTTGATGGTCGTCCTCCGTCATGCTCATCCGATGGCCGTCCCCATCGTTGACCTTTTATCCGACATTCGTCCTATGTCGTGATATTTTAGCAGCCGTCCCTTGCTAGGTGATCGTCCTTCACCTTTTGATGATTTTCCTTCATCATTTTATCCAATGGCGTCCCCTTTGTCGATTTTGGTTATCTGATATTCGTCCTATGTCATGATAAACCTTGAGAGCAGCCGTCCCCTGCTAGGTGGTCGTCCTCCACCTCTTGATGGTCGTCCTCCATCATGCTCATCTGATGGCCGTCCCCATCGTTGACCTTTTATCCGACATTCGTCCTATGTCGCGATATTTTCGGCAGCCGTACCCTGCCAGGTGGTCGTCCTCCACCTTAGATGACCGTCCCTCATCTTATCCCCAACAGAGCAGCCGTCCCCTGCTAGGTGATCGTCCTTCACCTTTGATGACCGTACCTCATCATCTTTTTATTTCATTTATTCTTTAACCCGATGGCCGTCCCCGTCGTGGTCCCTTTTCTTTTTAGCCCGATGGCCGTCCCCATCGTTGGTTACTTCACTTTATGAACTTGACGGTCGTCCCCGTCATGTTTCATTTAATCCCCAGAGAATCTTACAGCTTTATTTGATGGCCGTCCCCATCATAACCCCTTTTATCCCCAGCATGTCGGTCATCCCCGTCATTGCTATTTCCCCAGCAGTCGTCCTCTGCTCGACGGTCGTCCTCCATCTCCCATACTTTATACTATACTTTATTTTCTTTTACAATCTATATCCCTTTTCTTCTTCATTCTGTGAGTGCAAATTTTGGACTGTCTTTGGTATTCAACCACAAGTTATCTTGTTGGCCTGATAAGCCGTCGCTTACATCCTGCACAACTAACTCATGTTTGAATAGGGGCAGCTGTAAACACCCCAAATTTTCCCTCACCTATTCACACCATGGCTTGTGATCATTTCATATGCATAAACACCATCATAGCATCTCATATCACATTTTTGGTTCACTGCATAGATTCAAAGTCATCTGCATCTAGGGTTTGTGATCTGAGCAATCTAAGAGCTTCTTGAGCCACTCCAAAGGCCATCAATCACTTCAAAGAGGTCCATGTGTGTTCAAGTATCATATTATATCTTCTCAAAGGCAAGAATGTCAAAAAAATCACAAGAACTGAGAATGGTATGGAAGCAGAGCCAGGCTTGACTGCACAGATGACCTAGAATTAAGGGTTTTGGTTTCAGAGGCCATAACTCCAAATTTTTTGGTCATTCTTGTTTCTATTGGTCTCTATATGGTATAGGGAGTATGCATTCAATTTTCATGAAGAAATTGCATGGGGAAGTCATCTTATCAAGAGTTGACTTTTCAAGCAAGTCAGTGCAAAATCAGGGCATCTGAGGCCCCCAATGACCCAACCAAGGGGTGTTCTTCATCATTTTGATTGTATATGATCTTTATTTGATCATGTAAGATGGTAGAAGTTCACAAAATTGAAGAATTTCAAGTCTTTTGCAAAGTTGACTTTTTGGGCAAGTTTGACTTTTAATGAAATTGTCATTTTAGGCAACTTTTTCAAACCTTACTTTTTGATTCAAAAAAGCTTCAAATGGAAAAACTTTGGTCATGAAAGTTGTAGAATATATCTTTCCCTTTTCAAAAAGTACAAGAACATGACCTAATTCATTTTGGATCAAAAGTTATGGCTCACCAAAGTTGGCAAAAATCACTAAATTTCAAGTTATGCACCAAAGAGGGAAACTTGCAAATTCTTGTACCAA
The DNA here is from genome assembly GCA_963966055.1 of Lathyrus aphaca. Taxonomy (NCBI): domain Eukaryota; kingdom Viridiplantae; phylum Streptophyta; class Magnoliopsida; order Fabales; family Fabaceae; genus Lathyrus; species Lathyrus aphaca. The sequence goes on along the minus strand of OZ014523.1, from coordinate 380,221,132 downwards.
GGCAATTTGTGACTTCTAATTGATGTCTAACCTTTACACAAACATCACACATGACCTAAAATCATAATTGTCCCAAGGGATTTCTCATTTTTGTGCCTTGATTTTCAAAGGTCCATAAGTCATTTTTCATAAAAGTGCAAAAAGGGATTCTTGGCAAAATCATTCTCCCATGAGTTGTGTGATCACTAATTGGTTTCTATGCATTGCCATGATCAAATGAAGTATCATGCACCAAAATTCAGCAAGAATCATCTCATGTACATAGCAGAAAATCATGAAATAACACAAGTGGACAAGTTGCAAAATCACTCTCAATTCATGATCCACATGTTGCAGACATTCACAAGCCATCCAAGGGTCATCCTTGACTCAAGCTGAAGCAAGACAAGCCCTTAGACTGCTGCTGCCATAGCCCATGCTGCAAGTACACCAACTATTGACTTTTTGGCCAATTGCTCCATACCATTCCCACAGTGCATGTCAAGTCTTCTGACTCATTCCAATAGTTTAGGAATGGTATATGGATCATAAAACACAACACCCACAAGCCTGGAACACACACATTGCAGCACACTCCAAAAACTGTCAAAACTTTCCTCTCTTCGAATCTCCTTCCACAGCCATCAAACACTCACTTTCTCTTCACTAACAAATCATACACACTCAAGAGAACCAGGATCCACCATTGAAGCAGCCTGAAACCCTACAAATCACAACTGTGAAACCTGCCATATCAGAACTCAAGCTCTCAAATTAGCCACCAACAAAGGATTGTGAGCATTCCATTGGCTTCAGGGGGTTCAGAGGAGGCATTCTGCATCAAAGCAAGGTCTGGAGAGCTCATATCCATAGTTCATCACTTCAGGTAGCTTCGAATCTCCAACTCTTCAGAGCTTGCATTTTATGTTACAAATTGATAGTGCATGTCTTGCTGATCATGATGATACCTTTAGAATCAAAAATAGTGAAGAAATGAGTATTTTGTTGCACTCTGAAATTTCACCCGTGAATCTTGTTGGCTTCAATTCTCTCTGTTTTTGAATGATAAATATTGTTTGAGGGGTGATTTGAATGGGGTTTGGGTAGAGGATCATTTCCCTGCTTTCAATTTGGTGAATGGTGGCCTGTAGCGTGTTTTAGGGTTTCCAACCCGCCGGAGAAGATGACCGGAGCTTCCCTCCGGTCACCTGAAAGTCATTAACCCTAACCCTAATTAATTTGCCAGATGCGTTCTCAGCCATAGGATGTGGATTAGTTTAAGTTATGGATGGTCCAGATGGAGTCATTAAACCCTAACCTGTTTTAATTAATTTAATAAATCATAATTAATTTAATTAAGCCAGAAATGATCCTGACCCTTGATTCATGCGCGCAGTCAAGCCCTTTCTCCCAGATTTGAATGTCAGCCTTTGGATTGGATTACTTTTCATTTTTATTAATATTAATTCATTTGTTTTGTATTTCTTTTGTTCATATATTTTAAAATAGCAAAAATTATTCAAAAATTCTGAAATTTTTTATACAAACTTTTATTTAATTTCAGAAACCAAAAAATATTTTTATTTTTATTTTTTGCATTAAAAAATATTTTTAAATCATTTAAAAGTTTATTTTTAATTAATTAATGAGAATTAATTAATTAAAAATACTTTTAGGTATTTAAAAATCACCAAAAAATTCATGAAACCTTCATAATAATTTAGAAACATTGTCCAACCCTCAAACCAAATTTCTTTTTTGATCTTGATGTCTTTTGAGAATTTTTTCATGGAATTAATTCATTTTCAAAGCATTATTTTGATCCAATATTCAAAAAATCATTTTTGCCTAACCATTGATAGTTGGACTTTGATTCTTCTTGCATTGCATTTTGTTTAGCATGTAGTTTGTGAGATTAAATTGGCATGATTTGATCTTTCATTTTCAATTTGTTTGGCATTTTTCTTGTTAAAGTACCCTAAAACCATAGAAATTTTAGGAAATTCATAACTTTTATTAGGTTAAGAGTTGGAACCTCTACTTTGGGCAGTGAGTTAATATAGGTTTAGGGATCCTTTGAATGCATTTTCAAATTTTTATCTTGATGTTTGCTTCTGATTTTGGTTTTTGTTTGATGCATTGATCATAAACCCTAATTTGGGCTTCCATATGCATCCATTTGATTCATTTGACATCTTAAGACATAGTAGAAGCATGTTTGATCATTGCATCTTGCATTTGCCATGTTGTATGCCATTTGTATTCCATAACATTTCATGTATGATCATGTTTCTAAACTTGCTTCATTTGCATCCATAAGTTTGTATGATCATCCCCATGCCTTGTTACATGTTTGCAGCATCTCATAGCATCATTATCATCTCATATATGCTTCTGGTTTTGGTTTGCATCATGCCATTCCATATCATTTTGCATTGCATTGCATTTCATTCACTAACTTTTCAGGTGGTAAGTTACTTTGAGAAGTGAATTTGCCTTCACTTCTCACAACTTCTTTTCATTTCTTTTATGCATCCTTGCTTCATTTTGTTATGTGTTTGAGATTGAGCTTGCTCATTCTTCTTCTCCTTACTTTCTTTCCTCAAGTGACTTGACTTCTTGAATGAAGCAAGTTACTTTGCTTTCTCTTTGCTCCATTCATTTGCTTCTTGGTGGTCCCATTGAAGGCTTCTCTTGTAAACCTCACAAACCTTAGGAACAACCAAGCATGATAATGATTAGGGTTTTGATTAGTCTCCCCACTTAGTTTTTTACCTTTGTGTCTCATTGAGTCTTCTCTTCTCATCTCATAATCAGGGACTAAACCCTAAAGGCTTTAAGGCTTTGTGATTAAGCTTATGCCTGCATCCTTCTATTAGGAAGGAGTGTATAACTTTAATCCTAAGTGTTAAACCCTTAATGTGTTTAAATCTCTTAATCAACTCACTTAATAATCATCAAGACATCAAGCTTGTAACTTGGGCCTTGCATTAGGGTTCTAATTCTTCCTTAATTGGTTAAGAAGGACTAACCCTAGTGTTAATGGACAAGTCACCCTCAAGTTGTCTTACAAACCATAAAGTTCACTTCATCATCTCACCATTAAATAAAATCCACTTAATCAAAGGCTTGTTTTGTCATGAGTTTAATCCCTAATCATGGATTAAGTTGAGGAGCATTCCTCAGCTTAAACACCCTCATATATTATCCTTCTATTAGGATGGTGTAATGAGTCTGTTTAATCCCTAATTATGGCTTAATCTCATTACTCAAAACTAAACAAAAACACCAAAAACATCTAAATAATCACAAGTAGGTTAATGATCTTAATCCTATACCAAAGGTGATTAAGTGTGAGAAGCTGACTTCACACTTAAGGTATTCTCATTACCCCTAATCAGAGGGAAGATGTGATGAGTTTACTAAATCCATTAGTTTAGGCTTAAGCTCATTAACTTATGACAAATTTTCAAAAGCAATAAAAGACTGAAAACTCAAAAACAAACAATAATCGTCTCCTACGGGATTCTTTTCTCATCTCACTCACTCACAAGCGAGAACTTGCTTCTTCCGTCTAATGCAAGACAGTTAGCACCTGAGCCAGACAGGTCATACACTTGAGCATAGACAAGTAAGCAGTTCACAAGTCAATTCTTCTTTCAGTCTCTTTGGGTCGAACTACGGTGTTCTGACTTCCTCATTTCACGAGAGGATACGTAGGCATAACTTAATAGTTATCGAACAAAAGTCTCTGTATATTCCCCCTCCTTCTAGCTTTATTCTTTAGCCTCATTATCATGAGCATCTCATCCTCATTCTTACACTGACACTTTCATATTACACCTTACACTGACACCTGTAAATTCTTTTCCAGCTCTTTCATACACAAATTGCACTGACACTACCCCTTTAAAACACAAATCTTTTAAGCGTGGATCCCGTCGAGTACGACGGACAATCTGGGTGCTAATTCCTTCCCAGGTTGTAACCAACCCCCTTTCTCAGTTTCTCTGGTTCGCAACCGTCTTATCCATATCTTTCCAGGTCTATGCAGCATTGCCTTTCCTCCGTGATAAAAATGCCTAGCTGGCGACTCTATTCATTCCCTGTGAGTTCACTCCTGTGTGTTCTCACACCCTCCTCTCGCCGACCGTTCGCGTCTGTACCCTATTTGACTTAGCCTCATTTAGTGGGAGCGACACCCTCCCACCAAAGCAAACCAGAAATCCAGCACAATGATATGATAATAATAAATGAAATGCAGAAAGCAATAAATGAAAGCGATAAAGTATATGCAATAAATAAAGTTGTACATGAAGCAATAAATTAAGCAAAAAACATAAACACAAATAGCACATAACACCCCCAATAAACACAAACAAACAAACGCTAGGAGAAACCCACAACAGAATTAGAAGCCCTGGTTGCAAAGTCCCCAGCAAAGTCGCCAAGCTGTCGCTCCCCAGACTTTCGTCCCGGTGCAAATGCGAACTGGTGTCGGCAATGTTGGAGGTTGAGGTTAAATAGAGTCGTCAGCTAGGCATTTATATCCCGAAGAAAAGGTAATGCTGCATAAACCTAGAAAAATATGGATAAGATGGTTGCGAACCAAAGAGACTGAGTAAGGGGGTAGGTTATGACCTGGGAAGGTATTAGCACCCAGATCGTCCGTCGTACTCGACGGGATCCACGCATACCTGATTGTGTTAAAGGGGGATAGTGTATATGCTAAACTATGTATAAAAGGCTAGGGAGTAATGGATGTACGGAGTTTCAGTGCAAGAATAAAATGAGTGCTCAAAATTGAGGCTAAGGAAAGAGAAATGGGAGGAGGAGAGGGGGAGATAAAAAGACTTTTGTTTGATAACTGTTAAGTTATGCCTACGTATCCTCTCGTGCGATGAGGAAGTTAGAACACCGTAGTTCGACTCAAAGAGACTTAGATGATTTTGTTGTGAACTGCTTGCTTGTCTATGATCAAGTGTATGACTCGTCTAGCTCAAGTGCTAACTGTCTTGCATAAGACGGAAGAAGCGATTTCTCGTTTTCTAAATGAGTGTGATGACAAAAGAATCCCGGAGGAGACGTTTATTGTTTGCTTTTTTGTGTTTTCAGATTTTTATTGTTTTTGTTGTTTTGCATAGGATAATGAGCTTAAGCCTTAATCAAGGGTCGTAAACTCATTATATCACCCCTGATTAGGGATAATGAGTCTACATAAGTAAGAGATGAGAATCTCAACTTAATTACCCTAATGATGCAGGATTAAGATCATTAACCTAGTTATAATTATTAAGTATTTTGGATTTTTGTTTAGTGTTAAGTAATGAGTTTAATCTCTAATCAGGGATTAGTGAACTCATTACACCATCCTAAGAGAAGGATAATAGATGAGATCACTTAAGATGAGGAAGACTCCTCAACTTAGTCCATGGTTAGGGATTAAAATCATTATATAACAAGCCTTTATTAAATTGGATTTTAATTAAAGTTGGGATTAAGAAATGGATTTTATGTTTGTAAGACTAAACCTGAGGGGGACTTGTCCATTGAACACTAGGGTTAGTGCCTCTGAACCAACAGGCAGAGATGTAACCCTAATATAAGGCCCAAGTTAGAAGCTTAAGTCTTAATGATTATTAGGTGTTTTGATTAAGAGGTGTAAAAAACTTTAAGAGTCTTAAAACTTTAATTCAGAGTCTTAAAACTTTAACTGCTTAGCCTTGATTATGAGATGAGAAGTAGAGACTCAAGGAGACTTAAAGCTAAAAACTAGGGGAGACTATGTACAACCCTAAAGTTATCATGCTTGGATATTCCTATGGTTTGTGAGGCTTAGAGAAAGATCTTTAGAATGGCCACCAAGGAAGAAGAAGCATATGAAAAGAGAAGAGAAAGGAGAATAGGTTATATACTTCCTAAAGAGTTTGAGTAACCTAAAAGAAAGGGAGCAAGAGAGAGCATAAGTGAATCAAACTCACTTCAAAGAAAAATAAAGAAGCAAATGGAGAGATAAGAAGAAGTTGGATGTGGAGGCAAATCCACATCCTAAACAACTTACCTGAAGCCCCTGAAAAGTTAGTTTGAATGCATAAGAAGTTAAAAAAAAGCAAGTAAGGCAAATGAAGATGCAATGATCAGACCATAAGTTCAAAAACAATGCAAATGTGTTATGAAATGATGCAAAGGCATGTACAATTTTTATGCATGATCATACAAGAGATGGGATGCAAATGAAGGCATGTTAGAAGCTTGAAATCATATGGATACACATAAGAAGTAATGAATGCAAAACATACCAAATGGATGCAATAATGATCAACTAATGTTCATACATGTCCTAAGGTATCTAAGATGACATACAAATGCATGAGATGTCATGACAAGTTCATATGATGAAGGTATGCAAAGATGAATGCAAATGAACATGGCAAATTAGGGTTTTAAGAAAGTATGAGATGCATATGTCCAGAACAAAAGAAAAACACATGATAAAAATTTGAAAATGCAACCAAATGAACCTTAAACACACATAAGATCACTCCCCAAAGATGGAGGTCAGAAGCTCTACCAAAGTCAAGTTATGGTTTATCTAAGTTAGGCTAGGGTTTTGGGTACTTCTTCATGAAAAATGCCAAACAAATAGAAAATGAAATGCAAAAATATGAGTTAAATGCCATAGATACTATATGCAAAGTATGAAAGAATACAAAAAGAACCATGTGCAAACTCATCTTGGTTGATCAGAAATGTATTTTTGAAGTTAGGGTTAGAAAAATAAGAAATTTGGAAACCCTAATTCATGGTTAATTGGCAAAACATGATTAAACCCTAAAATAAATTTGTAAGATGAGTTTGTAAATTGTTCTAAATGTGTAATAATTCTTCATGATTTTTTTGGTGATTTTTAAATACCTAAAAGTATTTTTAATTAACCAAAATGAATTAATTAATTAAATAATACAATTAAATGATTTAAAAATATATTTTTAATGCAAAAATTAAAAATAAAAATGTTTTTGGTTTCTGAAAATTATTTAAAATGAAAGTAGAAAAAATCATGATTTTTGAAAATAATTTACTATTTTAAATAAATATGTGAAATAAAATGCAAAATAAATAAAATAAAAATGCAAAGTAATTGAAAAGAAGGGCTCAGATTGCGTGGGGGCTGGATCAAGGGCTGAGATTGCAAGTCAGCTTGACTTGAGGTATGAGGATCCAAGGGTCTAGATTCAAAAATTGGCTTCGCACGTGATCTAAGGGTCCAGGTTCATTATGATTTAATTAATTAGGTTTAAATTAATTAATTAGAAATTAGGGTTAATGACATGATCAGGGCCGTTCTTGTGCTAACCTAATCAGGATCTAATGGTTGTGGTTCAATCTGGGCACAAAAACACAATTAAACCCTAATGATTTTCAGATGACCGGAACAGTGCTCCGGTCATCTTCTCCGGCCAACCCCAAATCCTAACTTCTTCTACAGGCCACTAAAACTCATAAATATTGCCCAGAAATGATCCTCTAACATCATACAACACAAATCAATCAACACAAATCATTTATATTGCATGAATCATGAGAATTGAAGCAAACATCAAACACAGGCAAAATTTCAGAACATCATTACATACTCATTTTTCACTCATTTTCAATTCTAAATATATCATGGTGATCAGGATAACATGTAGATTCAATTTATAACAAGAAATTAAGGTTCTGGAAAAATTGTTCTTGATGGATACCTGAGCTGGAGACCTTCAAAGATGAGCTTTCTGGGCCTTTCCTTTGTGCAAACCGACTCCATTGGTCCCCCTTGTGCTAATGGCAAGCTTGAAAGGCTTTGAAAGTGGCTCTTTTGAGGGGTTCAGTTCTGATATGGCAGAAAATAAGGATTTTGTGTGTTGTGTATCACGCCATTGTGAGAGGTGGGATTTGTTCCTTGGGTGATGTGTGGTTGATTGGTGAATAAATTTTTGAAGTTTGATGGCTGGATTAGGAGAATCGAAGAGAGGAAGTTTTTGGCAATTTTTGTGCAATCTGAGTGTGTGTTCTTGTTCAAGGCTTGCTGATGTGTGTTTTATGCTTCTTAGGGTTTGTATAAACAATGCTATTGGTCAGAAGAGTTGTTGTGGCACTGTGGGATTGGTATGACTTGAAATGCAAAAAATTCAAGATTTGTGTACTAGAGGCATGGGCCATGGCAGAGCTGGTTTTCTGGCTGGATTGTGCTTAGCTAGCTTCAAGGATGACCTTTGGATCAATTGTGGTGAACTGTATGGCTTGGATCATGAGATTGAAGTGATTTTTCATTTTCACAACTTTGAGAAATCTTGAGATGCAAGTCATGAAAATCCTTGGTTCTTGGCACAATTATGGTCTAAATAAGTTGCATTATGTTTCTATGATGTGTAGAAGTGCATTAGAGGTCATGAGAAGGCTTGGAAAGCAAAATTGCACATTTCCCTCTTTGGCATGAACTTGAAGATTATGTGATTTTAGCCAACTTTGATCCATCATAACTTGAGTTCTAGGATGAATCAAGAGGAGTTCTTTTACTTTTTGAAAATGGGAAGACTCAATCTACAACTTTCATGTTTGAAGAAAATTCATTTGAAGCCTTTTTGATCAAGAAAGAGGAGGTTGAAAATCTTTCCCAAAATGGAAAGTTTACATTACAAGTCATGTCCAAAAATGGCAACTTTGCAATTGGCTTAAAATTCTACAATCTTGTGAACTTCTAACCATTCTCAAGATCAAATAAAGATCATAGGACCTCAAATTGATGATGATGACCCTTTGGAACCCATGTTGGAGGCCTCAGATGCCCTGATTCTGACTTTTCTTGCACAACAAGTTACCATTTAATCAGATGACTTCCAAAATGAATTTTTGCTTCAAATTTGATACACATGCTCCTTATAACATATATAGACCAATAGAATAAATAATGGCCAAAAAATTTAAGTGTAAGGGCCTCAAACCCAAAACCCTAATTTCTGGTCATCTATGTAGGAAACCCTAAGCCTGCCTGGGTAGCTCTGCAATCCTTTGAGATTTTGTGACTTTAAAGCAATATTGGAGGTATAATATGATCATGGAACACTCACGGACCCTCTTGGCATGATTCATGGACTATGAGATAGCTCAAACCACTTCTAAGATTCATTTGATCACAAACCCTAGCTATGCTACTTATGAAGTGAAATAACTATGCAGTGTGAGATGGTATGCTTATGCAATGCAATATGAAGGATCACAAGCCAAGGTGTTAGAAAAAAGAGAGGGAAATTTTGGGGTGTTTACAATCTGGGTTGCTAATATCTTCCCAGGTCGTAACCGACTCCCGAACCCAGTCTCTTTTGTTCGCAGGACCTATGTCCTTTCTTTTTTTTCTTCTGGTTTGTGTAGCATTACCATTCCCATTCCTTCGGGATAAAAATTCCTGGCTGGCGACTCTACCTCTTTCCGCGCCACTTTCGCATTTGTACCAGGATGGAAATCCAGGGAGCGACACACCGCCCGTTGTGAATTCCATTCTGGAGCTCTTGGGCACAGTACTGAAAATTGTCAAACTTTGAAGCACATTGTTCAGGATCTAATAGATTCTAAAGCAATCAATTTCGCCCTTACTCCGAACGTAATCTAGAATCCTATTTCTCCTCACCGGAGAACTATGGGGGCTATTGATAGTGGTGAAGGCTTAAATCTGATATCTGATGTTAATGACTTGAAAACTCCACTAATGTCAAAAAAAGCTTGCTTGGTCAAGAAAGATTTATTTCCAGGTTGTGAAGAGGAGTGCCCAAATTGTTCTAGTTCCCCTGATTGTTGCGATCATCTGAGATCAGGGATACAAATGGTGATCAACGAAGGCAGCATACAGTTTGATAAAGTTGTGAAAAGTGAAGACATATAAATTGTTACCATTTATTACAACCCAACACAGGTAGCTGCTGCAGCAAGAGTATCTCCCATAACCATTACCACTGCTGGTCCTGTCTCGTACCAGAACGACAGAGCTATTCCTTGGAATTATGGGGGTGAAGTATACTGTAATGGTCATAAGCAGGACTTGACTACATCCAATTCTAATCCATGCCAAATAGAAAATGTCGGAGTTGGAGGGTTTACCCAAAGCGGTAGGTTATTCGCTCTAGAAACTCTTAAGGGTAATACAATGCCACCAAAGGATACTGCCGAAGCTCAAGAATACGCCAGGGGCAAACAACCCATAACTAATGATGCACATGCACCTTCAGCAGAACCTGACATCACATTTGATAAGGAGGCGGAGGAATTCTTAAGAATTATTAAGAAAAGTGACTACAAGATTGTAGACCACTTACAATAGCCTCCCTCGAAGATCTCTATCCTATCCTTGTTAATGCTTATGTACCACAGGACATATTGGTGAATCAGTTGGAAACCGTGGTGTCGAGTGTAAACTCTAGCAATGGTTTGGGCTTCACAAATATGGATTTAACATCAGAAGGACGCGGTCACAACCGCCCCTTGCATATCTCCATGGATTGCAAGTGTCGCTCCCACCAAATGACGCCTGGTCAGAAGGGGTACAGACGCGAACTGTCGGCAAAAGAGAAAGGATGAATAGTGTCACCAGCTAGGCATTTTTATCCTGAAGGAAAGGTAATGCTGCATAAACCTAAGAAAAGATGGATAAGACGGTTGTGAACCAGAGAAACTGAGAAAGGGGGTTGGTTACAACCTGGGAAGGTATTAGCACCCAGATTGTCCGTCGTACTTGACGGGATCCACGCTTGAAAGATTTGTGTTAAAAAGGGATGGTGTCAGTGCAATCTGTATCAAAGCTAGAAAGAATGCAAGTGTCAGTGTGAAAGAAATGTGAAGTGAAATATGTGAAGTATCAGTGCTGGAACAGGAGTGAAATGCTCAAGACTATGAGGCTTAAAAAATAATGCTAGAAGGAGGGGGAATATACAGAGACTTTTGTTCGATAATTGTTAAATTATGCCTATGTATCCTCTTGTGCAATGAGGAAGTCAGAACACCGTAGTTCGACTCAAAGAGACTGGAAAATAAATTGCCTGATGAACTGCTTGCTTGTCTATGCTATAGTGTATGACCTGTCTGGCTCAGATGCTAACTGTCTTGCATTAGACGGAAGAAGCAAGTTCTCGTTTGTGAATGAGTGTGATGAGAAAAGAATCCCGAAGGAGACGATTATTGTTTGTTTTTGTGTTTTCAATCTTTTACTGCCTTTTTTGAGTTTGTTATAAGTAAATGAGCTTAAGCCTAAACCCAGGATTAGTAAACTCATCACATCCTCCCTCTGATTAGGGGTAATGAGAATACCCTAAGTATGAGATAAACACCTCATACTTAACCACCTTGATGCAGGATTAAGATCATTAACCTACTAGAATTTATTTAGATGTTTTTGGTGTTTTTGTTTAGTGTTAAGTAATGAGTTCAAGCCATAATCAAGGACTTAATGGACCCATTACACCATCCTAATAGAAGGATAATAGATGAGAACATTTAAACTGAGGAAGGCTCCTCAACTTAATCCATGATTAGGGATTAACCTCATGACAAAACAAAGCCTTTATTAAAGTGGATTTTAGTTAACTGTGAGATTAAGAAGTGAATTTTATGGTTTGTAAGACAACTTGAGGGGTACTTGTCCATTAACACTAGGGTTAGTCCTTCTTAACCAGTTAAGGAAGAATTAGAACCCTAATGCAAGGCCCAAGTTACAAGCTTGATGTCTTGATGATTATTAGGTGAATTGATTAAAGGATTTAAACACATCAAGGGTTTAACACTTAGGATTAAAGTTATACACTCCATCCTAATAGAAGGATACAGGCATAACCTTAATCACAAAGCCTTAAAACCTTTAAGGTTTAGTCCTTGATTATGAGGTGAGAAGAGAAGACTCAAAGATGACACAAAGGTAAAACTAATGGGGGACTAACCAAACCCTAATTGTGATCATGCTTGGGTATTCCTAAGGTTTATGAGGCTTGCAAAAGATCTTCAAGGAAAAGCCACCAAGGAAGAAACATGAAAAGAGGAGAAGGAAGAAGCAAGACAACTTACTTCACTTAAGAAGGTAAGTTGCCTGAAGAAAGAAAGTGAGGAGAGTACATGAATGAGCAAGCTCATTCTAATACAAAAGTAAAATGCAGAAAGGATGCATAAAGAGAGATGAGAAAAGATTATGAGAAGTGAAGGCAAATTCACTTCTCAACACTTACCACCTGAAAAGTTAGCATAGGAAGTGAAATGTAAATGAAAATGAGATGAATGCAAAGGTGCAAACCAAAACCAGAAGCACACTTATGATGTTAATGATACTAAGAGGTAATGCAAACACAAGACAAGGGTTATGGATGATCATGCAAGGATAAGGATGCAAATGAAGCATGTTTTGGACCATGAAAGTTCATGAAAGTTTATGGAATGATATGAATGCATAACATGGCAAATGAATGGTGTAGTGATCAAGCATGATTCTAATATGTCCTAAGATGTTTTATATGTCATGTGGATGCACAAAATGTCATGGTAAGTTTATGAATGCAAGCATATGGGAGATGAATGCAAATGAAAGCAAGAATAAGGGTTTATACACAACATGCCATACCAAATTCAAAACCAGAAGCAAATGACATGATAAAAAATTGAAAACGGGATCAAAGGAACCCTAACCCTACATAAGTTCACTGCCCAAAGGAGGGGACCTAAGTCTTAACCTAATGGAAGTTATGATTTTCTCAAGTTGGCTAGGTTTTTAAGGCACTTCAAAAAAGGAAAATGCACATCAAATTGAAAATGAAAGATAAATTCAAACCAATTTTACCCTAGAAACTACATGATATGGAGAATGCAATGCAAGAAGAACCATCATCAAACTCTTCATGGTTAGGCAGAATGAATTTTTCTAAGTTTGAACAAAAATATTGCCTTTTAACAACTTTAATTCCAATGAAAAATGTTAAAATAGGTCAAGAACCAAAAATAAATTTGTTTGAAGAGTTTGATAATGTTTCTAAATGTATCAAAATGCAATGTGAATTTTTTTGTGATTTTTAAATACCTAAATGCATTTTTAATTAATTAATCTTCATTAACTAATTAAAAATAAACATTTAAATGATTTAAAAATAATTTTTAATACAAAAAATAAAAATAAAAATATTTTTGGGTTCTGAAAATTAATAAAAGGTTTGATAAAAATTTTCAGAATTTTTTAATGTATTTTACTATTTTTAAAAATTCGTGGAAATTAAATACAAAACAAATAAAATAAAAATGAAATTAATGAAGAAATGAGAAAGTCAGGATGCGGGAATTGACCAGCGCGCATCTGAATGGCCTGAATTCAAACTTCCCTAATTATGATTAAACCCTAATCCTGAACCCTAATTACTTTCAGATGACCGGAACAGTGCTCCGGTCATCTTCTCCGGCCAACTCCTCATCCAATCTCCCTCAATACGCAACCCCAAGACCCCTAAAGCTCCAGAAATGATCCTCTCCTCAACCCCAGCAAGAATCAAACATCAAAACTCATTTATTCAACATCAAAATCATGAATCGAAGCAAAACGGAAAACATGGCAGAAATTTCAGAAGCTCAATACATGCTTAATACTTGACTATTTTCAAAACTAAACACATCAGAATCATCAGTGAATCATGGAGAATCAATTAGTAACTTAAAAACATGTTTCTGGAAAAATTGTTCTTGATGATACCTGAACTAAAGCTTTCGAAAATGGTGCTTTCTGGCCAGTTCTTTGCTTCAAACAAGCTCCAATGATCCTCCCCAAACGTTTGTGATGCTTGGCTGGAGTTTATATGGCCCCAAAATGGAAATGGCAGAAACTCAGTTCATGAAGTGTGGAAATCGTGTTTTTGATTCTGGGCTTTTTAGGGCAAAGTGATGGTTGGGAAATGATCAGTGAAGCATGGTGAGTTGTTCTGTGAAGTTTGTTTTGAGGTTTGAGGCTTGTGTGTTGAGATTCGAATGAAAATTCAAAGAGGGAGGTTTTTGTGAACTATGGTGATGCTCTGGTTTTTTTCTCCAAGATTGTGTGAAATGTGATCCTCGAGGCATGTATGTGAAGCTGTGATTGGTCATAGTAGTTGGTGTGGCTTAGTTTGATTGGTATGGCTCAAGTTGCATAAAGTCAACTTTTGTGTAAGTGAAGGTATGGGCTGGTTCAGTCATGGTACAAGGGCATGGTTCGAATCAGCTTGCTTCAAGGAGGTCCATGGAAGTCATTTTTGGCAGCTGGCACAAGTGGATGAGAAGCTTTGGGTCATTTTGCAAATTCATGGTGTTTTGGCCCCTTTTGGATTTCTTAATGATCAAGGCATGAAAATGAGTGATTCTTTGAGCCATTCTGAATTTTAGGTCATGTGTTATGTTTATATGATGCTTAGAAGTCATTTTGAAGTCATAGAAATGCTTGGCATGTGAATTTTCAAGTTTCCCTCTTTGGTGTAAAAGTGAAAATTTAGTGATTTTGTCCAACTTTGCAAGGCCATAACTTTTGATAAAAAATGAATTAGATCAAGTTCTTGTACTTTTTGAAAATGGGAGGATCCAATATACAACTTTCATGACCAAAGATTTTTCATTTGAAGCATTTTTGAATCAAAAAGAGGAGGTTGAAAAACTTTCCCAAAATGGCAAGTTTGCATTATAAGTCATTTTCCCAAAATGGCAACATTGCAAATGGCTTGAAATTCTTCAATTTTGTAAACTTATAACATCTTATAAGATCAAATAAAGATCATATACATTCAAAATGATGGAGAAGAACCTTTGGTTGGGTGATTGGGGGCCTCAGATGCCCTGATTTTGCACTGACTTGCTCAAGAAGTCACCTTTTGATCAGATGCCTTCCCCATTGAATTTCTTCATGAAAATTGATATGCATGATCCTAATATCATATAGAGACCATTAGAAACAATAGTGACCAAAAAATTTGGAGTTATGGCCTCTAAAACCAAAACCCTAATTCTAGGTCATCTGTGCAGTTAAGCCTGGCTCTACTTCCATGCCCTTCTCAGTTCTTGTGATTTTCTGACTTTCTTGATCTTGGGAGGATGTAATATGATGTTTGAACATACATGGACCCTCTTGAGATGATTGAAGGCCTTTGGAGTGGCTCAAATGGCTCAGGGATGGCTCAGATCACAAACCCTAGATGTAGATGACTTTGAAACAATGCAGTGAAGCAAAGATGCAATATGAGATTGTATGATTGAACCTATGCAAATGAAAATAAATCACAAGCCATGGTGAAATGAGTGAGGGAAAATTTGGGGTGTTTACAGCTGCCCCTATTCAAGCATGAGTTAGCTGTTCAGGATGTAAGCAGCGGCTTAACAGGCAAACAAGATAACTTGTGGTTGAATACCAAAGACAGTCCAAAATTTGCACTCACTGAATGAAGAAGAAAAGGGATATAGATTGTAAAAGGGAGTAAAATATTTTTTATAAAGTGCACGCGACATAGGATGACCTTCGAGCGGAGGACGACTGCTGGGAATGAAGTAATGACGGGGACGACCGACATGCTGGGGAAAAAAAAGAGGAATCATGATGGGGACGACCATCAAGTAAAGAAATAAGATTTTCTGGGGATTAAAGGTAAATGATGGGGACGACCATCGGGTTGAAGAAATAAATGATGAGGAGCGGTCATCAAAGGCGAAGGACGATCACCTAGCAGAGGACGGCTGCTTTGTTGGGGATAAGGATTAAGGACGGTCATCCACGGTGAAGGACGATCACCTGGAAGGGTACGGCTGCCGAAAGTATCACGACATAGGACGAATGTCGGATGAAAAGGTCAACGATGGGGACGGCCATCGGATAAGCATGATGAAGGACGATCATCAAGAGGTGAAGGACGATCACCTAGCAGGGGACGGCTGCTCTGGGGTTTTATCATGACATAGGACGAACGTCAGATAACAGAATCAACGATGGGGACGGCCATTGGATAAAATGATGAAGGACGATCACCTAGCAGGGGATGGCTGCTAAAAACATCACGACATAGGACGAATGTCAGATAGGAAGGGGTTCTAATGAATAGAGACTCCGCTGGGGGTGATGAAGGACGATCATCAAAAAGGTGAAGGACGATCACCTGGCAGGGTATGGCTGCCGAAAATATCATAACATAGGACAAATGCCAGATAGAAAGGAAATAGTTTATCAAGATTTGCCGGGAATTCTTCTGGGGAGTGGTAGGCAGAGACGTGTGTCTAAATATAAGTGTTTCACACAGTGTATAGGTTAAAGATGTGGACGAGCATCCTTAAGATTATGATACAGACGGGTATCAGTAGAAACAAACGCTGACGCATGCTCAAAGATGATGGTACGAACGAGTACCAACTATTTAACAAAGAACACGGACGAGTGTTGATTCTGAGGGGATTTAAGTGGTATATACAAGATACGGACGAGTATCGGTATGAGTGAAAAAGTGATGAGTGAGACATAGACGAGTGTTCAACTTGCTGTGGAGAACAAGACACAGACGGGTGTCGGAAGAAGTGTATTATAAACAAGTATTTGATCTACAATCAGCGTTTAGGTAATCATGTTGGGGGAGGGTAACACAGACGAGTGTCAAAGGTGGAAAAACACCTATGTATTAGTGAGTGCAAAGGGGACGCTTTGGCTTTCTGCTGGGGATATGACACAGACGAGTGCAATGTATAAGCATCTGTTTGCTCGAGCGATTTTACTGGGGGAATGATGACATGGACGAGTACCAAAAGGAGCATGTCACTATATTTGTGAGTGTAAAGGAAATGCTTTAATATTCTGCCGGGGAGTTTGAGAGGTATTTAACGTCAGTATTTACGAGTGTTCGGTTCGACACATGGCTTATGATTTATGTAATATATTTGATTTTTGCCGTAATGCTCCGTATTTGACGGAATGCTATGCTCTGGGGGAAAATATGATGTGAATCTATGATTATGAAAAAGGTACCGATCCGGGATTCGGATCCCGCTGCTGTGAAGATCCCTGGTTAATCTGCTTGAAGTGGATATCCCAGCTGGGGATGAGATCATTGGTAGATCTGACATATATGGCTCTGCTTGGGGAAGTAGGTCACTGATAGACCTATTCTCGGTGATGGGGTACCCAGCTGGGGTCCGTAGAAGCTTTCGTCACTTTGTTGCTCTTCTGGGTAGAGGCTGAAACTCTGCGGGGAGATGGTTCCCTGTCTGACACTCGGCTGAGGAGGAATGATGACTGGCAACTCCGCTGGGGAGAAAGCAGCCCTGATTTTGTTTGGAAGATATGCGGTGGAAATGGTGATTTGACAACTTGCTGGGGAGAAGTTTTCATGCCCCATGCTGCGCTTTGAATACCTGCAATCCTGTTATGACAAAAACGTACAAGTACCCCGAGGTATCCCTTACTGGATCCCATCATAGGAATTTAGGCACTCCCGGGAGCAAATATATTTCCTGTAAGCATGTAGTTCAGAAAAGACGCATTTGTATTCATGCAATCGATATATTAAGGACATCGGACATTTTTGCAAATAAAATGTACGAGACAAAGTGTCACTGAAGATCTGATTTTATTAATTTATGTGCCCCTGAATGGGCAAATACAGTCACAGAAACAGATCCCCTGAAATGAGGAGATTGTTACAAATTGAGAAACAACAAGATGCTGCAATGCTGATGACGCTTCAAGGAGCTTCTCCTTTTGCTATGACTCGTATGACATTGACGGTCTTCTCATTCTACTTTTGAAGGAAGCTGATTCTGACCGATGCTCTAACCTTTCGGAGCTTACCATGTTGTAAGTGATACAGACGAATTCAGAATGCAGTTTGTTCGCTTATTCCCTTATTTTGCATGGATCTCCCTTTCGGGTTTTCAATCCACTGGGATACCCATTTTTTGCCTGAGTTGTCCAATGTGGCCTTTCAACTCAGCGGGTGTACCCATTTTTATTTATTTTCCCTTATTTTTGCCCGAGTCTTTTATTCTGTTTTTGACTCGCCGGGATGCCCTATTTTTGCCTAGACTTACATTCTGATTTTATGTCTAGCGGGTCATTTTATGCGAAGTATTTTTTAACTGCATCTGAATTCACAGTGCTCCACCAGAGAAAACCTTATTTACTATGAACGGACCATCATAATTCGGAATCCACTTGCCCCTGTGGTCTGTATGAGGAGGGATGAGTCTTTTTAGCACAAGATCTCCTACTTGGTATTCTCGAAACCTGACTTTCTGATCGAAGGCTTTCTTCATTCACTTTTGATATAACTGCCCATGACAGATTGCAGCTAATATCTTTTCTTCAATCAGATTCAGTTGTTCGTATTGGGATCGGACCCATTCTGCTTCGTTCAATTTGACATCCATCAGTACTCGTAAGGAGGGTAACTCAACTTCGACTGGTAGGACTGCTTCCATACCATACAGAAGCTGATACGGTGTTGCCCCAGTGGATGTTCTGATTGAGTTACGGTACCCATGCAAGGCAAATGGTAGCATTTCATGCCAGTCTTTATAGGTGACCACCATCTTCTGCACAATCTTCTTGATATTCTTGTTAGCTGCCTCTACAACGCCATTCATCTTTGGCCTGTAAGGAGAAGAATTGTGGTGTTGGATCTTGAAGTCCCGACATAACTCTGCCATCATTTTATTGTTTAAGTTGGAACCATTATCAGTAATTATTCGCTCGGGTACTCCATATCGACAGATGATATCTCTCTTCAGAAATCGGGCTACCACTTGCCTAGTAACATTTGCATATGAAGCTGCCTCAACCCACTTGGTGAAATAATCAATGGCTACCAGGATGAATCTATGGCCATTTGAGGCAGTCGGTTCAATCTTGCCAATCATATCAATGCCCCACATGTCAAAGGGCCAAGGTGAAGACATCACATTCAAAGGATTTGGAGGCACATGCACTTTATCCGCGTAAATCTGGCATTTATGGCACTTTCTGGCATAAGCACAGTAATCTGCATCTATTGTGATCCAGTAGTAGCCTGACCTCAACAACTTCTTAGCCATAGCATGCCCTCCAGCATGGGTACCAAAGGATCCTTCGTGCACCTCGTGCATCAAAAACTTTTCCTCTGTCTTATCAACACACCTGAGAAGTATCATATCAAAGTTTCTTTTGTACAAGGAACCATCAGTATTCAGGAAGAAACTGCCAGCTAGCATTCTTAATGTCTTCTTGTCATTGGGAGATGCCCCAGGTGGGTATGTTTGATCCTCCAAGAAGCATTTGATGTCGTAGAGCCAAGGCTTATCATCTTTAACAACATCTGCTGAGAATACATATGATGGTCTGTCAAGACTGGACACTGATATCTGAGGCACAAAGTTGGCAGTTTGAACTTTGATCATGGATGAAATGGTAGCCAGAGCATCTGCAAACTGATTCTCATCTCGAGGGATATATTCAAGCTTGACTGTTGTGAAGAAATTCAATAACCTCCTTGTATAATCCCGATAAGGTATTAGATGATCCTAGTGCGTGTACCATTTGTCGTTGGTTTGATTGATTACCAGAGCTGAATCTCCGAATACAGTCAAAGTCTTGATCCTGAGGTCAATGGCTTCCTCAAGACTCATGCGTTGTTAGTGCAGTTAAATGTGAGTTTTTCCGAGAAAGGCATGTGAACTCCCTTAGGTGTAATGAGTACTGCACCAACACCACGACCATTCATGTTAACAGCCCCGTCAAACATCATCATCCATTCTTCTTCTGGGTCAGGCCCTTCAGTGTGAATAGGATTTTCATGATCTTTTGTTTTTATGAACATGGTGTCCTCATCAGGGAAGTCAAACCTCATAGGCTGGTAATCATCAATGGGTTGCTCAGCTAGATAATCAGAAAATACACTGCCTTTGATGGCTTTTTGGGATGTGTATTGAATGTCATATTCCGTGAGGATCATTTGCCATCTTGCAACCCGTCCGGTAAGTGTCGGCTTCTCGAAAATTTACTTAACTGGGTCCATCTTAGAGATCAATAAGGTAGTGTGAGTCAACATATACTGTCTCAGTCGGCGAGCATCCCACGCTAAAGCACAACAAGTTTTCTCGAGCAGTGAATAACGTTGTTCACAGTCAGTAAACTTTTTGCTTAGGTAGTATATTGCATACTCTTTTCGACCAGACTCGTCATGCTGGCCCAACACACACCCCATTGGCTCTTCTAATACTGTTAGGTACATGATTAGAGGTCTTCCTTCAACTGGAAGTATAAGGATCAGAGGCTCTTGTAAATATCCCTTTATTTTTTCAAAAGCCCTCTGGCAGTCTTCGTTCCACCTGACCGTTTGTTCTTTTCTTAACAGCTTGAACAAAGGCTCACAGGTTGCTGTAAGGTGAGATATGAATCGTGAAATGTAGTTCAATCTACCTAGAAACCCCCGAACTTCTTTTTCAGTCTTCGGTGCAGGCATTTCTTGAATGGCTTTGACCTTATCAGGGTCAACTTCAATCCCTTTCTCACTTACAATAAATCCCAGCAGCTTACCGGATTGTACCCCGAATGTGCATTTGTTGGGGTTTAACTTCAATTGGTACTTCCTCAGACGCTTGAATAGCTTCAACAGATTCACCAGGTGGTCTTCTTCTGTGAGGGACTTGGCAATCATGTCATCCACATAACATTCAATTTCTTTGTGGATCATGTCATGGAATAATGTTACCATAGCCCGTTGATAAGTGGCACCAGCGTTCTTTAGTCTGAATGGCATCACCTTATAACAAAATGTGCCCCAGGGTGTGATGAAAGTTGTCTTCTCCATGTCTTCAAGTGACATCTTGATCTGGTTGTATCCTGAAAATCCATCCATGAAGGAGAACACCGAGAACTGAGCCGTATTATCAACCAATACATCAATGTGAGGTAAAGGGAAGTCATCTTTCGGGCTGGCTCTGTTCAGATCCCGGTAATCCACACACATACTCACCTTGCCATCTTTCTTGGGCACAAGTACAATATTAGCAACCCACGGCGGATAGCTAGTCACATCAAGGAAACCGGCGTCCCACTGCTTTTGTACCTCTTCTTTTATCTTCATTGCCATATCTGGGCGAGTACGGCGCAACTTCTGTTTTACTGGCGGACAATCTTCTTTCAGAGGTAGCTTGTGCATGACAATGTCGGTGTCCAACCCTGGCATATCCTGATAAGACCAAGAAAACACATCCACGTATTCCCGAAGCATGTCAATCAGTTGCTCTTTTACTGAATCTTGCAGGCAGGCCCCGATGTTAACTTCTTTCACGTCTTCTTCCGTACCAAGATTAACCGTTTCAATCTCCTCCTGATGAGGAGTGATAACCTTCTCCTCTTGTCTCAACAACCTGGCTAGCTCTTCAGGTAGCTCATAATCTTCTTCAACCCCTTCATCAGCTTGATTGATTGGACTGTCAAAGTCATACGGAGTAATAGCAGTGTTGTTGTCGGTGCAGTCTGAAGGGCACTTTCTGCAAGGGTTTAAATTGGTTTATTTTAGTGATCAGTTTTATCTTATTTAGAAAAAGCGAAAATGAAGTTATTTTATTCTGAAGGGCACTTTCTGCAAGGGTTTAAATTGCCATTTTATTTTTGTACAAAAAAGAAAAATGAAAAACAGTGAGCGGAAAAGAAAAGACTCATTTGCAAAAGATGTCCTGATATTCATTAATTGATCTTTGCACAAAATACAAGATGGCCCGATTACAAAAATGAGTCTTGACATCTTGGGCAAGATGCAAGACTTGATGCATGCTTTAAAATACAGGAAATAATAATTACTCTGCAGGAGTAACTCTTATAATTTCCTGGGAAGACCAGTTTGAGACATGGCTCCCCGGGGTCTTTGGACGTATCCAGCTTTCCAGGTTGTACTCGTCTTCTGACTCATCTTCCAAGCTATTCACACCATCCGGGGTGAGCATCCCCCCACTAATAAACTTGGTCTCTGTTGCAGCCTCTGATTGATCTTGTCGAGTTAGTCTGTAATCCAACCCGAATCGGTCTTCTTTCTTTTCCACGGGCAGCAGCTTGCCCCAGCCTTGGGCGGTACCTTCCTCAACAACCTTCCGGGCTTGCTGATATGACGTGATGGAAGTTCCCAGTACAGCAGATGCTTCATTAATGTTGAGGGCCTCAAACCCTTGGCTCATGGTTTCATGGATTTCTCCATCCATTTCTATGTACTTATACGTAGCCAGCTGGCTAACAAAAATGTCCTCCTCCCCACAGATGGTGATGATCTGGCCTTCCCACTCGAATTTTAACTTCTGGTGAAGGGTAGATGTAACAGCACCAGCGGCGTGGATCCAGGGTCTACCCAATAGACAGCTGTAGGCCGACTGTATGTCCATCACAAAGAAGGAAGTTTTAAAAGTCTGCGGGCCAATCATCACAGGCAGATCAATCTCCCCGAGCACTGATCTTTTAGAGCTATCAAATGCTCTCACCACCAAATTACTCGGACGCAATGCCAAACCATCATACTCCAGCTTCACTAAGGCTTTCTTTGGCAGAACATTGAGTGATGACCCAGTGTCCACCAGTACATGAGATAGAACAGCACCCTTGCATTCTAATGTGATATGCAAAGCCTTGTTATGGTTGCGTCCCTCTGTTGTTAAGTCAGCATTGGTAAATCCCAGTCCATGACTGGTGTTGACATTTGCCACCACAGTTTCTAGCTGATTAACAGTAATCTCCTCTGGTACGTATGTTGCGTGCAGGACTTTCAACAATGCGTTCCTGTGAGCTTCGGAACACATCAATAGTGATAATATGGAGATTTTAGAGGGTGTTTGGTGAAGTTGGTCCACCACCTTGTAATCACTCCTTTTTATGATTCTCATGAACTCTTCTACATCTTGTTCAAAAGATGTCTTCTGAGTTTCCTTGGCAGTTGGCTCTTCAGATACCACACTCTTTCCTTTTGCTTTGGCAGCAACTTCTATTTCAACATTAGGTCTTTGTGTTTATGAGGCAAAAAGGCGTCCGCTTCTGGTGAAGCCTCCGCCTCCCCCAACATTATCAACTTGTGGAGAGGAGGTCGATGAATCCAGAGTGATTTTCTCCCCGTTGCAGTAGAGATCAGAGCCATAATGCCAAGGTATGGCATTACTGCTTTCATAAGGAACTGGTACAGGCACCGTAATGGTGACCGGACTGATTGCTGTAGAGGAAGGTATTGTAACAGTGTGCGGATCATAGTAAATTGTGACTGGTGATCTAGCAGGAGGTGCCATGGTTTGTTGCTGGAAATTGCTGCTGGGATGGACGTTTGATGGGTCATAGTAGATTGTAACTGTTGAGACATCTTCATTAATTTTTGCTGGCGTTGTAGTGGATTCTTTTGATAAAATGGATGCTGATGTTGTAGAAGAAACAATTGTTGAAATTTGACTTGTTGAAGTGACGGACGGAGTAACTGCTGGTGATGTTGATGAATCGGTAGGAATGATTGTTGTTGCTGTTGTAGGTGAATTTGTTGCTGAAGGAATGACTGTTGATGTTGTTGTTAAAGGAATTGCTGGATTTGTAGGCGCCGTGGTTGAAATCTGAAGGATACCATCCTTAATAAGACCATATATGCCGCTTCTCAACTTTTCACACCCGTTGACTGCAATGTTGCAATACCCACAGCCGAGCTCACACCCGGGGAACACTTGGCATTCTAAAAGCTGAGCTTTAATTTCGACCAAAGGTGTTCGAATTTGTGCAACACTGGTGATCAAGGTAGATGGTTTGTCTTCCTCAATGGCATTAATCCTCGGCCCGCCATGATTAGGCATAGGATTTCTGTTGACATTCGGAGGAGGTGCGAAGTTGAGGGCATTAGAATCCACCAGGTCTTGGACTTTCATTTGTAAGGCCCTGCACTTTTCAGTACTGTGACCAGGTGCATTGGAGTAGAAATCACACCTGGCGTTGATATCATAATTCTTTGGGAGATTGAGGGGATCTGGTGGTGCCAATGTCCTTAACTCAACCAAGTTAAGCTTCAGGAGTTGTGGTAATAAGGAAGCATAAGGCATAGGGATATGGTCAATCACCCTGTTTTCCTGTGATGGTCTTTGTTGGAAGGGACGCTATTGTTGGTTGCTATTGTTGTTGTTGTAGGTTCTCTGTTGCGGATACTGAACTTGTTGTTGATATTGTGGTTGTTGTTGTTGAGGATATGCCGATTGTTGAGGAATCGGAGCTGGAATGGTAACAGCTGCTACTAACCAGTGTACATACTGAGGTCTGCCCCTGCTTGCATGGATGGAATTTGTCTCACCGGCCCTTCGGGGTCCCACAAAAGGCTTCCTGGGATTACTGGATGAACTTGCACCACTGTCAGAAATTTTGCCCATTTTTAAAAGGCTTTCAATCCTTTCCCCATCTATAACTACGTCTGCAAAGCTGGTAGAGGAGAAGGCTGCCAATCTATCAATATAGGTTCCTTGCAGTGTATTCATGAACATGTCAGCCATTTCCCTTTCTGACATGGGTGGTTGGACAGCGGCAGCAAGCTGTCTCCACCTTTGGGCATACTCCCTAAAGCTTTCTATGGAAGACTGGGACATTCCCATTAGGAGGGTCCTGTTGGGAGCCATGTCCAGATTGTATTGATACTGCCTGATGAAGGCTTCAACCAAGTCCTTCCAGCATCTAATGGTAGCTCTGGTCAAGTGTGAATACCATTCCCTTGAAGCCCCAGTCAGACTGTCTTCAAAGTAGAACATCCACAGCTTCTCATCCATGGTATACGCTTTAAGTCTTCCTAGGAAAGACTGCATGTGAGTTCGTGGACAAGAGGTTCCATTATATCTCTCAAAGCACGGGGGTTTGAATTTGTGGGAAATCCTCACCCCATCCACTAGTCCCATATCCATTACATCGAAGCCCAAGGAATTCTGAGACTCCAAAGATCTCAGCTTCTCAGCAATTTCATCCAACCTCCTATCATAGACTTCGTCTCCAGCTCCCACAACAGTAAATTGCTCTTCTTGGGGATCCTCTTGCAAGATTCTCCCCCCAGCAGTATTTCCTTGCACATTTATCGGGATGTTGACTTCCGGATCCAGATGAGGTCCAAATACTGGTGGATTAATATGAGGCTGGCCCCGCTCATTGTTACTAGTTCCTCCAGTTCCAAGATGAGGTTCCTTTGGAGTTTGTCTTTCCACCAGTTCCCTTAACCTTTCTTGACTCTGGGCCAAGCCAGTCATCACAGCCATGAATTGAGTCATTTGGTTCCTCATCTCCACTCTTTCATTAGCCATCTGAGTTCTGACCTCAGTCAGGTCCTGCTGTACTTGCTCCATTTGAATACCAGGAAGGTTGTTGCGAGTAGGGTACCGGTGCGTGCGGTTGACAGGGAACACTCGGCGACGAGCAATATTTCCTGAGATGAACAAAGTTAGAAACAAAGATAATAACAAAACCTACAAAACAAAACAAAAGTTAGTATGAAATGCAGTATGCTTATTTGTTTTCCAAGGTATCCGGCTTGGTTCTTGGTTTTGACCTTTCAAGACCTCGAGGGAGATGCCTGATGTTGCTGAGAAAAGAAACCCAATGAAAGTAAACTAATATATTACAAATGATGGACAATACATAGTTTGTTTTACAACACATGCCCCTGGAGGGTAAAAAGAGAAAAGTACATCAAATGGAAATGAGCAACAAGCAAAGTAGTCAAACATCCAATCCAAACTCATCCTCCTTGACCTCCTTCAGGAGTGCCTCAGTCACTGGACCAGCTGGGTGCTCTGTAATGGTCCTAATGAGGAGGTTCCTGGTGGCAATGGCAGTGGTCAGCTTCTTATGCCTGTCCTGGTCCTTTGATCTCTTCAATCCAGCTCTAAGCTTTAACTCTGAAATCTCCTTTTGGGATGCCAACAAAGCTTCCTGCTGCTTCTTTTCATTGGCCTCTAACTGTTCAATCTTGGCTTGAATTCTCTGATCTTCTTGAGTACGGGCTTCAGTGATCCTGACCCACCTAGCCTAACTTTCTTGCAGACAGAGCTCAGTCCTAGCCTTATGAATCTTGGCTTCTTTACAGGCATTCTTCAATATTTGCTCCCCAGCTCTTGCTTTCCTGATGTAATCCTCTGTCTTCTCAATCTTGGCCAGATGCTCCAGCCTAAGCTTCTCCAACCTCTCAATGTCCAGACGACCATCACTCATTTCCCAAAGGGACTTCTTCAAAGCCTGAGATAGGTTCTCATTTCTCTCCTTTAGCTTCTCAAATTCTTCTAGGCTGACAGTTGTTGCAGGTTGTACTGTAGAGGGTCCAGGTATATCCTCCAAGGTGAAGGGCATTCCAGTAACCCGAGCTCTGGTACGGGACCAGTCATAGTACTAAGCTGAAGCAACATTATTGCATCTTCCAAGAATAGCCATCCTTTTTGTCTGGAGGTTGTCCCAAGCCCAGGATGCCTGTCTAACAACAGTTGAATTAGGTTTCACTTCACAATACAGGGTCTCAGCTAAATCTTGTACTCTAGGAGGGTGAACCAAAGCATAGCCCAGTTGTCTTTTAAACAGTAAAGGATTGTAGTTGATGCAACCCGTCACTCCTATTAGAGGCACATTTGGGTACTGTCCATAGCTGGTGATGATGTCTTTGTCCTTAGTACTCTGGGTGCACCATCTAATGTCATATGAAGTCAAAGCAATGAGCCTTTTAGCCCAATTCTTCTGTTGGTGAGGGTTCAGGAAGGCATCTGACTTAGGCAGGTGTTTGAGCAGCCAGGTGTGAAACAAAGGAGCACAACATCTTACCAACTTCCCCCTTTGCTTCTCATTCCTCTGATGGATGGAGTAATAGAAATCTCCCAACAATGTGGGTACTGGGTTCCTCAGAAGAAACAGATGAATGACATTCTTGTTGAAAAATTTAGGCTCATCTGCAAACAGTATAACCCCATATATGCTGAGGGCTAACAATGCACAGACTGCCCTCCATTCTCCCAAGGAGGCCTTCAGGATGGCCTGAGAAATCAAGAAGTCTAAGTGCAAACCAGGGATCCCAGCTTTTGTTGTCATATTTTTCTCAATCAAAGTAGGCTCCAGGTACAGTGCTTTTGCTACTTCTCCATTACTGGGAGCTGGCATTTCTGGGTTGAAGGGGATCCCCCCCTGATAGGTACTCCAGTCAATGAAGAAAACTCTTCCAGCAGAGGCCCTAGCTGAAAGTCTGAAAAGGTGAAACATCTCAAGGGAGGATCATAAAACTGCAAACATGTGTGGATCAAGCTCCTCTGGGAAGGGTCAAGGTCCATAACCATATCCAGGATACCTCCATAATGCTCTTTAAATAATGGGATGTGGTCAAGTGTGATGAGTGACTGGACCTGCCTGATACCAGCCAACACAGGCTCAAAGAAATGGTAGGATATGTTGCTCTTCCTGGGAGTAGTCATGAATGCTGCTGAAGAAGATGAAGATCACAAACTGATATAGGAAATGAACCACTGACATGCTGATGCTGGTGATGATGAGAATAGCTGAAGTAGATAACTGATGAAGCAGAGGTCTATGCAGAAGAAGGGGTCAAAACCAAACCAGATATGATATGGATACCCTGAAAAGCAAATAAACAAATGTTAAATGATGCAATGATGATATATGCAAATGATATGCAAGGGTTCGTGATCAAGCTGGATCTGATTATCTGTCTTGATATAAGGCCCATGTATGTTCAAGAAGTCCAGATGGAGGTTCAGAAATCCAGTAACCAATGTATGGGACTCAAATAAAGAGTCACATGTCCAGGGTTAATCACAAGAATTGTCCAAAGTAGAGTACTCTTAAACAAAATCAGTAACAGGGTATGATGTGGCCAAGGGTACCTGCAAACCTGTAAACAGCCCAACCCCCCTCACAGGTGATGTTCTAGAACAAGGATTTTCAGACTTGGATTAGTTATGAGAAGTGTAAACACTTCTAACCCGGAGGTACAATGTCTACAATAATCATAAAATATCCTCCTCTAATTCACCTCAGTTTCTGAAGGTCATAATAAAGGTCATCCAGATTAGCAGGATTCCCAGATAGCCCTAGTACTACATGAAATCTGTAGCACAGAGTTCTCAAGAAGAAACCCACATCTGAACCGTGCTTCATATTCCCGCACCAGACCGAAATGGAATGGGAAAGAACATGAACCACTCAAGCCTAGGTGTCACTCAGGTCCCAGGTATAGGACCTTAAACTCTCAATGGAACCCCACCCACCAAAACAGAAACCAGATCTAGCAATGATAGTATGACAGTATGATGCATAAAACTGTAAAGAAAGCAATAAACAAGACTGTACGTAAAGCAATAAACAAAGTAAATAAACACAATTAGCACATAACACCCCAGTAAAAACAAATCAAACAAGCGCTAGGAGGAACCCACAAAAAGAACCAGAAGCCCTGGTTACAGTATAAGGGTCCCCAGCAGAGTCGCCAAGCTGTCGCTCCCACCGAATGACGCCTGGTCAGAAGGGGTACAGACGCGAACTGTCGGCGAAAGAGAAAGGATGAATAGAGTCGCCAACTAGGCATTTTTATCCCGAAGGAAAGGTAATGCTGCATAAACCTAAGAAAAGATGGATAAGACGGTTGCGAACCAGAGAAACTGAGAAAGGGGGTTGGTTACAACCTGGGAAGGTATTAGCACCCAGATTGTCCGCCGTACTCGACGGGATCCACGCTTGAAAGATTTGTGTTAAAAAGGGATGGTGTCAGTGCAATCTGTGTATCAAAGCTGGAAAAAATGCAAGTGTTAGTGTGAAAGAAATGTGAAGTGAAATATGTGAAGTATCAGTGCTGGAACAGGAGTGAAATGCTCAAGACTATGAGGCTTAAAAAATAATGCTGGAAGGAGGGGGAATATACAGAGACTTTTGTTCGATAACTGTTAAATTATGCCTATGTATCCTCTTGTGCAATGAGGAAGTCAGAACACCGTAGTTCGACTCAAAGAGACTGAAAAATAAATTGCCTGATGAACTGCTTGCTTGTCTATGCTCAAGTGTATGACCTGTCTGGCTCAGGTGCTAACTGTCTTGCATTAGACGGAAGAAGCAAGTTCTCGTTTGTGAATGAGTGTGATGAGAAAAGAATCCCGAAGGAGACGATTATTGTTTGTTTTTTATTTTTCAATCTTTTACTGCCTTTTTTGAGTTTGTTATAAGTAAATGAGCTTAAACCTAAACCCAGGATTAG
This sequence comes from Lathyrus aphaca, assembly GCA_963966055.1. Taxonomy (NCBI): domain Eukaryota; kingdom Viridiplantae; phylum Streptophyta; class Magnoliopsida; order Fabales; family Fabaceae; genus Lathyrus; species Lathyrus aphaca. Next base: position 380,191,901 of record OZ014523.1, on the reverse strand, counting down.
TAAACTCATCACATCCTCCCTCTGATTAGGGGTAATGAGAAAACCCTAAATATGAGATAAACACCTCATACTTAACCACCTTGATGCAGGATTAAGATCATTAACCTACTTGAATTTATTTAGATGTTTTTGGTGTTTTTGTTTAGTGTTAAGTAATGAGTTCAAGCCATAATCAAGGACTTAATGGACCCATTACACCATCCTAATAGAAGGATAATAGATGAGAACATTTAAACTGAGGAAGGCTCCTCAACTTAATCCATGATTAGGGATTAACCTCATGACAAAACAAAGCCTTTATTAAAGTGGATTTTAGTTAACGGTGAGATTAAGAAGTGAATTTTATGGTTTGTAAGACAACTTGAGGGGGACTTGTCCATTAACACTAGGGTTAGTCCTTCTTAACCAGTTAAGGAAGAATTATAGCCCTAATGCAAGGCCCAAGTTACAAGCTTGATGTCTTGATGATTATTAGGTGAACTGATTAAAGGATTTAAACACATCAAGGGTTTAACACTTATGATTAAAGTTATACACTCCATCCTAATAGAAGGATACAGGCATAACCTTAATCACAAAGCCTTAAAACCTTTAAGGTTTAGTCCTTGATTATGAGGTGAGAAGAGAAGACTCAAAGATGACACAAAGGTAAAACTAATGGGGGACTAACCAAACCCTAATTGTGATCATGCTTGGGTATTCCTAGGGTTTATGAGGCTTGCAAAAGATCTTCAAGGAAAAGCCACCAAGGAAGAAACATGAAAGGAGGAGAAGCAAGAAGCAAGACAACTTACATCACTTAAGAAGGTAAGTTGCCTGAAGAAAGAAAGTGGAGAGAGTACATGAATGAGAAAGCTCATTCTAATACAAAAGTAAAATGCAGCAAGGATGCATAAAGAGAGATGAGAAAAGATTATGAGAAGTGAAGGCAAATTCACTTCTCAACACTTACCACCTGAAAAGTTAGCAAAGGAAGTGAATGTAAATGAAAATGAGATGAATGCAAAGGTGCAAACCAAAACCAGAAGCACACTTATGATGTTAATGATACTAAGAGGTAATGCAAACACAAGACAAGGGTTGTGGATGATCATGCAAGGATAAGGATGCAAATGAAGCATGTTTTGGACCATGAAAGTTCATGAAAGTTTATGGAATGATATGAATGCATAACATGGAAAATGAATGGTGCAATGATCAAACATGATTCTAATATGTCCTAATATGTTTTATATGTCATGTGGATGCACAAAATGTCATGGTAAGTTCATGAATGCAAGCATATGGGAGATGAATGCAAATGCAAGCAAGAATTAGGGTTTATACACAACATGCCATACCAAATTCAAAACCAGAAGCAAATGACATGATAAAAAATTGAAAATGGGATCAAAGGAACCCTAACCCTACATAAGTTCACTGCCCAAAGGAGGGGACCTAAGTCTTAACCTAATGGAAGTTATGATTTTCTCAAGTTGGCTAGGGTTTTAAGGCGCTTCAAAAAAGGAAAATGCACATCAAATTGAAAATGAAAGATAAATTCAAACCAATTTTACCCTATAAACTACATGATATGGAGAATGCAATGTAAGAAGAACCATCATCAAACTCTTCATGGTTAGGCAGAATGAATTTTTCTAAGTTTGAACAAAAATATTGCCTTTTAACAACTTTAATTCCAATGAAAAATGTCAAAATAGGTCAAGAACCAAAAAGAAATTTGTTTGAAGAGTTTGATAATGTTCCTAAATGTATCAAAATGCAATGTGAATTTTTTTGTGATTTTTAAATACCTAAATGCATTTTTAATTAATTAATCTTCATTAACTAATTAAAAATAAACATTTAAATGATTTAAAAATAATTTTAAATGCAAAAAATAAAAATAAAAATATTTTTGGGTTCTGAAAATTAATAAAAGGTTTGATAAAAATTTTCAGAATTTTTTAATGTATTTTACTATTTTTAAAAATTCGTGGAAATTAAATACAAAACAAATAAAATGAAAATGAAATTAATGAAGAAATGAGAAAGTCAGTTGATCTGAGGGCTGTGGTTCAAACCTATGACGCGGGAATTGACCAGCGTGCGCTTCTGAATGGCCAGAATTCATACTTCCCAAATTATGATTAAACCCTAATCCTGAACACTAATTACTTTCAGATGACCGAAACAGTGCTCCGGTCATCTTCTCCGGCCAGCTCCTCACCCAATCTCCCTCAATGCGCAACCCCAAGACCCCTAAAGCTCCAGAAATGATCCTCTCCTCAACCCCAGCAAGAATCAAACATCAAAACTCATTTATTCAACATCAAAATCATGAATCGAAGCAAAACGGAAAACATGGCAGAAATTTCAGAAGCTCAATACTTGACTATTTTCAAAACTAAACACATCAGAATCATCAGTGAATCATGGAGAATCAATTAGTAACTTAAAAACACGTTTCTAGAAAAATTGTTCTTGTTGATACCTGAACTGAAGCTTTCGAAAATGGTGCTTTCTGGTCAGTTCTTTGCTTCAAACAAGCTCCAATGATCCTCCCCAAACGTTTGTGATGCTTAGCTGGAGTTTATATGGCCCCAAAATGGAAATGGCAGAAACTCAGTTCATGAAGTATGGAAATCGTGTTTTTGATTCTGGGCTTTTTAGGGCAAAGTGATGGTTGGGAAATGATCAGTGAAGCATGGTGAGTTGTTCTGTGAAGTTTGTTTTGAGGTTTGAGGCTTGTGTGTTGAGATTCAAATGAAAATGCAAAGAGGGAGGTTTTTGTGTACTATGGTGATGCTCTGGTTTTTTCTCCAAGATTGTGTGAAATGTGATCCTTGAGGCATGTATGTGAAGCTGTGATTGGTCAGAATCGTTGGTGTGGCTCAGTTTGATTGGTATGGCTCAAGTTGCATAAAGTCAACGTTTGTGTAAGTGAAGGTATGGGCTAGTCCAGTCATGGTACAAGGGCATGGTTCGAATCATCTTGCTTCAAGGAGGTCCGTGGAAGTCATTTTTGGCAGCTGGCATAAGTGGATGAGAAGCTTTGGGTCATTTTGCAAATTCATGGAGTTTTGGCCCTTTTTGGATTTCTTAATGATCAAGGCATAAAAATGAGTGATTCTTTGGGCCATTATGAATTTTAGGTCATGTGTTATGTTTATGTGATATTAGAAGTCATTTTGAAGTCATAGAAATGCTTGGCATGTGAATTTGCAAGTTTCCCTCTTTGGTGTAAAAGTGAAAATTTAGTGATTTTGTCCAACTTTGCAAGGCCATAACTTTTGATCAAAAATGAATTATATCAAGTTCTTGTACTTTTTGAAAATGGGAGGATCCAATCTACAACTTTCATGACCAAAGATATTTCATTTGAAGCATTTTTGAATCAAAAAGAGGAGGTTGAAATACTTTCCCAAAATGGCCAGTTTGCATTATAAGTCATTTTCCCAAAATGGAAACTTTGCAAATGGCTTGAAATTCTTCAATTTTTTAAACTTCTAACATCTTCTAAGATCAAATAAAGATCATATACATTCAAAATGATGGATAAGAACCTTTGGTTGGGTGATTGGGGGCCTCAGATACCCTGATTTTGCACTGACTTGCTCAAGAAGTCACCTTTTGATCAGATGCCTTCCCCATTGAATTTCTTCATGAAAATTGATATGCATTATACTCATATCATATAGAGACCATTAGAAACAAGAATGACCCAAAAATTTGGAGTTATGGCCTCTGAAACCAAAACCCTAATTCTAGGTCATCTGTGTAGTTAAGCTTGGCTCTGCTTCCATGCCCTTCTCAGTTCTTGTGATTTTCTGACTTTCTTGATCATGGGAGGATGTAATATGATGTTTGAACATATATGGACCCTCTTGAGATGATTGAAGGCCTTTGGAGTGGCTCAAATGGCTCAGGGATGGCTCGGATCACAAACCCTAGATGCAAATGACTTTGAAACAATGCAGTGAAGCAAAGATGAAATATGAGATGGTATGATTGAACCTATGCAAATGAAAATAAATCACAAGCCATGGTAAAATGAGTGAGGGAAAATTTGGGGTGTTTACAGCAAGGGTGTTGTGCTATCCCACGTGTTGGTTGACACAGGATCATCACTGAATGTATTGCCAAATAAAGCCCTCATGAAGCTGAACTATGATGGGGTCATGTTGAGGCTAAGCGACTTGGTTGTACGAGCATTTGATGGTTCAAGGAGGTCAGTGTTCGGAGAGGTGGAGTTTCCTATCATGGTGGGACCATAAGTCTTTAATGCTACTTTCTACGTAATGGAAATTCAGTCTGCTTATAGTTTCTTGTTGGGGAGACCATGGATTCCTTCAGCGGGAGCAGTATCCTCCACTCTTCATTAGAAACTAAACTTCGTGTGGTAAGGGAAAATTGTGACAGTATCAGGAGAAGAAGACATCTTTATCAACCACCTAGCCTCATTCAAATATGTCGAAATGGATGAAGAGATTGCTGAGACTCATTGCCAAGCTTTCGAGCCCGTCAAATCTGAGATTGCATCAGCTGCTTCATCCGAAGACTCAAATAAAGGAGATTTTATATATTCTTACAAGCAGGCGCTGGAAGTGGTAGAGTCAGGTGTGAAAGAAGGTTGGGGCAGGACAATTGAAATCTCATATAAGAGAGACATGTATGGAGTTGGTTATCAGCCAAGTATGTCAACGCCTGGACAAAATGCTAGTGGTCGGAAAAGCCCAATCACATTCACTAGTGCTGGTTGGATTAATCATGGAAATGTCTGTGCTACGCAAGAGGATATGAATGACAGTGACTGCGATATGGATGAGTGGGTCAAGCCTTGTGTTTCAGGGACGCAACTAAACAACTGGTCATCGGAAAAGCTCATCTCTATCACTTGCCTTGAAGAGTAATAATTTTTATGCTTTTTTTTCCTGTATTCAAATCCTATATCTTACTTGGGGCATAGGGACTCATTGTAAGGGTTCTTTTATTCATAATGTTGTTTCATAATCATCAATAAAGGGGACTTTTTTGCATTCATGACATGTTGTTCCCTGTCTTTCATTTTCATTTTTTTTTGTTTTCAAAATAAAAATGGCAATGTTTTTGCATCTCAAATAGCTTCTAATCTAGAATGAATCATCATTCATGTAGATGCTCATACTTGAGTCTCATCAACGACGGCCTTGCTATGGCTCAGTATGACTTTGACAATCCAATTTACCTAGCCAACATGGAAGGTGAAGAAGATTGTGAATTGCCAGAAGAGCTAGCCAGGTTGCTTAAACAAGAGGAGAAGATGATTCAACCCCCATGAAGAGACTATTGAAGTGATAAAACCGGGGACTGAAGAAGACAAGAGAGAAGTAAAGATCGGGGTTGCGTTAGAAGAATCTATCAAGAGTCGTCTAATTGCCATGCTTCGAGAATATGTCGATGTCTTCGCCTGGTCTTATCAAGACATGCCTGGATTGTGTCGCTCCCAGGATTTCCATCCTGGTACAAACGTGAAAGTGGCGTGGAAAAAGAATAGAGTCGCCAGCCATGCATTTTTATCCCGAAGAAAGGGAATGGTAATGCTGCACAAACCAGAAGAAAAGAAAGGAAGGACACAGGTCCTGCGAACCAAAGAGACTGAGTTCGGGAGTCGGTTACGACCTGGGAAGGTATTAGCACCCAGATCGTCTTCCGTACCCGACGGGATCCACGCTTGCAAAAGAAACTATTTCAAAGGGTGAGGGTATGAAAGCTCCAGCAAAAGAAAAGAAAAGAGACTAGAAAAGAAACTAAGAAAAGCAATGAATATGAAACAAAGAGGAAAAATGTAGGGAAAATAAAGATTGTGCTCGAACGGGCCCTACCCCGCTGCCTACGTACCTCATCAGGATAATGAGGATCAGAGACGCCGTAGTTCCCCTAACTGGTAACATAGGAAATTGCTTGTGAATTAAGGCTTGAACTGCCTATGCCATTGCTCAGGTGTTGCAGACTCGGACGACGAGTGCGTAACCGTCTTGCAAAGTGACAAGTAGGAGCAAGTTCACGTACGGAGCGAAGGAGATGAGAAAATAATTCCCGAAGGAAAGACGCTTATTGTTTGTTTGTGTTTTTTATGAAGCTTTTATGAGTGTGTCACAAGGAAGTGAACTCAAGCTCTTTTCCATGGAATGTGCACTTGTCACTACATTCCAAGATGGAATAATGGAACAAGCACACTCAAGTAAGGAGAAGATCCCCAAAACTTGAACCCAAATATTAGGGCCTAAGCTCACTAACTTGTTAACTTATTAAGTGTTTTTGGTATTTACAGATGAAGAAGTGTTTTTTAGGCTTTTCTTTATGAAGAAGATACCTTGATTAGACTTATGCATCACAAGGTAAACTTGTACTATCCCAAGATGGGAAGACTACAAGGATACCTCATGGGATAAGGCTATGGATCAAGAAATCACTTCAAACTTATTAAGATGTTTTTTATGGTTATGAGATGAGAAGATAAGAAGAACCAAAAGGATCACAAAGGAAAAATTCTAAAGGGGGACTAAATAATCCTAAGTGTTAACATGCATCGATGTCCTAAGGGTTAGTGAGGTTTCTATCCTAATGCAGAAGGAAGAAGAAGAGAAGAAGAAGATAGAAGAAGGGATGAGCAAGGCCTAATCCCAACAACAAAAGAGTTAGTACAAATAAACATAAGAGGAGAAGATGAGATTTGGAGATGTGGAACTTAACTTCCACACCTCACACTTACCATAGCCCCTGCAAGGTTAGTATCATGCATACAAGTGAAACAAAATGAACAAGATAACATGCCAACATCATACAACCAGAAGTGAAATGACATGAACAAATGCACAATGCAAATGCAACTCAAAAGAATGAGAGATGAATCTTACAAGCAAAGGATGCAACATATGAAAACAAATGCACACTTATTAAAGATGCAAAGCCAAATGCACAAGACATGGACTCAATGGACACAATCAGAACCAAAACAAGATGTAGAAGGGCTTAAGAAGCCAACAATATGAAGAGAAAGGAGGTACAAGACCAAACAATCACCAAATGGGAGTGAAAGAAGTAAGAAAGAAGTGAAAGCACACTTAAGGAATGAAATGACACAAAAGGTAAGCAAGCACAAAAGTTTCTAAGACACAAACTCTATCCTAGGATCAGGAAGGTACCCAAACCCCAAAAGAACCCCAAATGAGAAGAAGAAGTTGGCACAAGTGCCCTTTTTGGCTTACAATAGACCTAATGAATCCAAAGAAGCAAAATGGGACAAGGTGAGAACAAAAATCCACAACAAATCAACCAAGCATCTAAAAATTCCACAACTCAATTAAAGTGATCTTCAAACATGGTGTATCAATGGGACAAAAGGATTGGGAAAGATTCAGAAGAAAACTAGGTCAAATGGAGGCTTAAACACAAGCTAGGGTTACAAACTTCCATCACAAGTCAAAGGACTAAGACCTAAGAAATAAAATTCTAAAAATCAGGGGACAATTCACATGATATGTACATTGTCTTAAGAATCTAGAGCAAAAAGAATGGGATCAAAATTCAAAATAATGAAGTGTATGGAAAATTGACAAGGCAGTGTGGTCAAAATGAACTTAAAAAGAAGCTAATTGGAATGAGGATTTAATTGTGACACGTGGATATAGAAAAATGAGAAATAAAAAATATGGAAAAATAAAAGACACTTCAAAGATGATTCATGATTTTTTTAGGAATTTTTTAATAATTAGAACTATTTTAAATAATTGAAAACTAAAATAGAATAAAAAATGAAAATAAAAGAAATTAAAAAAGAGAAGAATTGGGTTGGGGTGTAAATAGCAAGAGAATGCAGTGAAAATGAAATAGGCTTAGGTTGACTGGGGGTGCGAAAAGCACTCAGAGGCCCATTGGCTGGTGCAGGTTCATGGCTTTTAGTGTGGAAATTAGTGGAAATAAAGCTGGAAAAAATCAAGGAACGCTGGATTGATCAGACGCGCCTGGTTAATGCTTCATTAATTGACCTGGCACTATGCTGCATTGTGAATGAAGGACTCATGGTAACTTGTGTGGGCTGCAAAACACTGCGTATTAAAATGGAAATAAGAAACACGTGCAGGGGAGGGTGGCTGTGAGGGCTACGTGGCTCAATTTGGATGAAGGAGAGGGACGATCCAAGGGTGACTGAGTTGTCTTCTTCAACGCATAAACCCTAAACACACAATTCCAGTTTCTGGTGACCGGAGCTAGGGCTCCGGCACCGGAATTCACACCAGACACGTAAATCATAACATAAATGAATAAAACTATCCAGATTAGATAAATCAACCACTCTGAATCCAAAAATGACATCAAAAAATCCTAAAACCTAATGAATCAAAGGGATCCAAGAGAAACAACTTTGACCATCAAACTTTGAACTCAAATAACTTTCACTATGATGCATCATTTTCGAATCTAAAAGTTGCAGCATGATCAGTGCACTTCAAATAACACAAAACACCACATCAATTTCATTTTTAGATCACAAGATTTCAAAGTATACCTGAGGTGAAGATCTTGGTTCAGTGAGATAGAAAGCCCAATGATGCATGCAAATCACTCCTCTTTCACCTTAGATGCAAAATAAATGCATCTAAGGTCTTGAATGAAGCTGGATCTTGAGATTTGATCACACCTGCCCTGAAATGGAAAGCTTGCTAAACTTGAAGGAAAACTTGAATGAATGGTTGCTTAATGATCCTTGGCTCTTCCTGATCACAGATCTACAATTTGTTTTGAGATTGAGTGCTTGTATGAAGAGAAATGGGAGAAAATGCAAAGTTTGCAAAAAGTTGGAAATGAGAGAATGAGAGAGAGATGGAGCTTGCTGAAACCCTAGCTGCTTATATGTGATCCCACAAACCTTTGTTGAAAGAATTGTATGATTTGCACGTATGGATCATGAGATATGTGTGATTTTGCATAATTTGCAATTTGTGAGAAAAGCATGCCTCCCTTATGCCTTTCTTGCATTCTGAGCCCATGTGCAATGCTTTTTCAACCCTTGATCAAGATCCAATCAATCCTGGCCTTTAGACCAAGCCCTCACACACTTCTCATGATTTTTGCAAAATATCCTCTATGTATGTAACTTTCTTATTGTGCACGAAAATGAGAGTTTCTTTGGAGAAAATTGATCATAATGTGATGTATTTTAACATTGAAACAAAATTGAACCAATACCAAGTCATGAAAACAAGTTTTGAAGCTTATTGCATTTGGTCATGCATGGAATTTTTGAATTTGCCCTAAAATACATGAGATTTTCGAAGGACCTATAGGATGAACCATAAATCCTATGAAATTGTACTTGTACTTTTTGAAAATGGGAGCCCTTACTCTCCAACTTTCATGTTTGACTTTGGTCCATTTGAAGAATTTTTTATCATGTTAAGGCCATTTGAAAATTAGGGCAAAAGTTGCCAAATTTGGAAAATCTCAAAAACCCAACTTTTTGCCATTTTTGCAAAACCCTTCAAATCACCATGATTATTGAACTTTGATCATTCCAAACCTCTTATAACATTGTAAGGACCCCTCTTGGCCAAAAAATTTGGGTTAGACCCCTTGAAATCAAGCAGTTGACTTTTTAAGGGCACAATTGACTTTTTACTTCATCTGCAAGCAACTGAGGCATTCTCTGACCTCCACATGGAATTTTCTCATGAAAATTGACAACTAGGATCCTCTTGAAATATAGAAGACTTTGCCCAAATGAAATGGCCAAAGTTGTGGAGATTTGGTGCTTGAGTCTCAAACCCTAATTTAGGTGCCTTGTATAGGAGCTTTGCCTTGTCTTGAGATCTCTGATGATCGTGCAATCTTCTGAGCTTTTGCCAATGGACTTGAACTTGTAAATGGAGTGTAGAATCACCATAGGACTTGTACAAACTCATTGGGACCCTTGTCATGGCTTGAAATGCTTCAAGGACCTCCACAGATGACCATATGCTTGATGCTAGGACATGAAGGATGTTATGCCTCATCTTTCCATGATATGATGCTAAGAAAATGATATGTTCATGATGAATATGATATGATATGATGCTTAAAATGAAGAGGGAAAATTTGGGGTGTTACTGCTGCCCCTATTCAAACAACTGTTGATTTGAAAAGGACGATAGCACGGTCTATCGACCATTCAAGATAAACTGTGGTTGAATACCAAGAAGACCAGAAATTTGCACTCTGACGAAGAATGAAAAACTGGGAAATAAACCCAACCAAATGACGCTTTGGTAACTGAAGGGGAGGAAAAGCAGACGAGCTTCTTCCAAGATGAAACTGATATCTGTAATAAGAACACTTTGACAGACGAGTCTTCTAACAATCCTGTGACGCCAGGAGCTGGACAGAAGAGTCCTCAAACACTTTGCAAGAACATATGACTTGAGACAGACGAGTCTCCTTCGGATATACCTGTTACGCCAGGAGCGGGATGCACTTAAGTCTGTGGGATAGACATGCATAATCAAGGTAGACGAACCCTCTTCATATATTATCCGTGGATATATGGTACAGGACAGACGAGTCTTCTTCGAGCAAACCTGTGACGCCAGGTGCAACAACAATAATTGGTGCTTGAGACAGACGAGCCTCCTTCAGATTTACCTGTTACGCCAGGACCGATAACCATTTTGACATTTATTCCCACTGTCAAGATTTGAAACCTCTTCATTACAGACGAGTATTGGATGATCATCAAGATAACACAGACGAGTGCAAATAATCAATGATACAGACGAATATCAGACGATGATCCAAGAAACACAGACGAGCGCTTCAGGCAATGATACAGACGAGCATCAGCCACTGGTATAGACGAATACCAGAGATTCAAACACAGACGAGCACTTGGAGTAGCAACACAGAAGAATAACAGGATAAACAACAAATCCACACAACAGATATAAACTAACACAGATGAGTGTTGGGAATGATACAGACGAGTATCCAAGCAAAGCAGACGAGCTTCAAACAGATAACAACACAGACGAGTGCTAGGGATTGCGTACGAGCAACCATAAAGGTAATCATGGATCACTGATGGGGGAAGGCAAACGAGCAATACCACAATGATAACACAGATGAATGCTACGAGATGCAGACAAATAGCAATAAAGTACGAACACAGACGAGTGTTGGAGATTGCATACGAGCAACAAACAAGGCTAGAGCACAGACGAGTGCTGGAGATTGCAGACGAGCAAACAACAGAGATTACATATCAAACACAGACGAGTGTTGGAGCTTGCAGACGAGCAATAAACAAAGCAAGAGCACATACGAGTGTTGGAGATTGCAGACGAGCAACAAACAAGGCTAGAGCACAGACGAGTGCTGGAGATTGCAGACAAGCAACAAACAAATGCAAGAGCACAGACGAGTGCTGGAGATTGCATACGAACAAGAGACAAATTCCTGATTAGCAGCAAGGATTACAACTCTGCAGGGGAAGATAAATTGAGAGGCCTAGACACCTGATTCTGACTGAGGTGATGAATACCTGGTTGTATCATCAAATTGACCAACAGTATGGCAACTTGCTGGGGAATATTTCACTGTTGGGAGTGAAAATCAGATATGAACTTTGTGGGGACATATCATCTTCAGACTTGGCTGGGAAAGATGCTTCAATCATGCTCTAGCTGGGGAAAGCATTTATTGATTCTGAACTCTGGATGTGACCCTTGATGGGGAAAGAATTCTGCTTGGGGATGTCAGGCTTTCAGATACCTGATGGGCATACTCCACTGGGGAACAATAAATTGCTTGGGCTACTACCAAGGCTTAGCTGGAGAATAATCCTGCTGGAGATACTCTACTGGGAAAGAGTAAATTGCCTGGGAGAATGTGACGCCATCCTGCAACCTGCAACAATAGAAAACACAAGTGTGCCCCGGTTACTTGCAATGGTATGATTTGTTCATCCATTGTCACCTGACACTCAAAGAGGGCTTACCGTTTCCCTGCATGTCATTTTTTTTCAAATTATCACCATGCTTTAAATGTAATGCTATTTTTGCCAAAAATTCAGGACATTTTGCAAACAAAAATAAACACACACAACTTTTGACTGAATATTCTTTTTATTGAATGGCCTCTGAATAGGCAAAGATTTACATCAGGAAGCAACCACCTGGAAAGAGGTAGCCACTATAAAATTGAGAAAAGAAACTATCCTAATGGCAATGGGCACAGCATTCCAAGGAGTTCCATTTCTGCTATGACCAGCATGTCTTCAAGACTCTCCATTCTGCTTTTGCTTTTTGAGAGGATGAGGAGACTGCTTCCTATCCTTCTGATATTGTCAAGTTGTAAGAAAAAATGACGTGGTTCAGATTACTTGGATCGCATTTGTTCGCTTATTCCCTTGTTTTGCATGGATCGCCCTTTCGGGTTTTTAATCCACCGAGATACCCTTTTTTGCCTGAGCTGTCCAATGTGGCTTTTCAACTCAGCGGGTGTACACATTTTTTTATATTTATTTCCCTAACTTTTGCCCGAGCTTTTTATTCTGTTTTTAGCTCGCCGGGATGCCCTTTTTTTTGCCTGGACTATAATTCTGTTTTTGTGTCCAACAGGTCTCTTTATGCGAAGTATTTTTTAACTTCATCTGAGTTAACAAGGGATTGGAAGTCATCTCCATCCATAGTGGTGAGCATCAGTGCTCCTCCTGAGAAGACTTTCTTCACTATGAATGGTCCTTCGTAGTTTGGGGTCCACTTGCCCCTGTGATCTGAACCGGGAGGAACTATCCTCTTCAACACAAGCTCTCCCACTTGATACGCTCGAGTACGTACTCGTTGGTAGAATGCACGTTTCATTCTCCTCTGATAAAGCTGACCATGATAGATATCCGTTAATCTCTTTTCCTCGATTAGACATTGTTGATTGTAACGAGCACGCACCCATTCAGCCTCATTAAGCTTCACATCCATCATCACACGCAATGAAGGAATCTCTACTTCAACAAGAAGGACATCTTCCATGCCATATACCAGAGATAAGGGAGTTGCCCCTGTTGACGTTCTGACTGACGTTCGGTACCCATGCAACGCGAATGGTAACATCTCATGCCAATCTTTGTAAGTGACAACCATTTTCTGCACAATCTTCTTGATATTCTTATTTGCGGCCTCTACCGCACCATTCATTTTTGGTCGGTAAGGAGAAAAATTGTGATGCTGTATCTTGAAGTCCTGACACAAGTCTGCCATCATCTTGTTGTTGAGATTAGAACCATTGTCAGTAATGATTCTTTTGGGCACTCCATATCTGCATATGATGTCTCTTTTCAGAAATCTTGCCACCACTTGACGAGTGACGTTGACATAAGATGCTGCTTCCACCCATTTGGTTAAGTAATCAATCGCGACCAAGATGAAGCGATGACCATTTGAAACAGTAGGCTCTATCTTCCCGATCATTTCAATGCCCCACATAGAAAAGGGCCAAGGAGATGACATGACGTTGAGCGGGCTTGGAGGAACATGCACTTTGTCTGCATATATTTGGCACTTGTGGCACTTACGAGCGAATGAATAACAGTCTACATCCATTGTCATCCAGTAATACCCTAATCTCAGCAATTTCTTAGCCATAACATGCCCTCCTGCATGGGTAGAGAAAGATCCCTCGTGGACTTCCTGCATCAACAGGCTTGCTTCGTGTCTATCCACGCATCTGAGCAAGACCATGTCGAAGTTTCTCTTGTACAAAACCAAGTCTGTGTTCAAGAAGAAGCTTGCAGCAACTCGCCTCATGGTCTTCTTGTCATTGGAAGATGCCCCAGCTGGGTATTCTTGCTTTTCCAGGAATAGCTTGATATCAAAATACCAAGGTTTCTCATCAGACACGGCGTCTACAGAGAAGGCATGAGCTGGAGCTTCAAGCCTGGATATGTCAATTCTGGGCACATAATTCCAACACAAGACTTTGATAGACGAAGAAAGAGTGGCCAATGCGTCGGAAAACTGATTTTCATCACGTGGTATGTACTAAAGCTTAACTGTCGTGAAGAACGTCAACAGTTTTCTAGCATAATCCCTGTATGGAATTAGATTCTCTTGATGCGTATACCACTTGCCGGTAACTTGGTTAATGACGAGGGCTGAATCTCCGAATATATCGAGGTTCTTAATCCGAAGATTAATAGCCTCCTCTATTCCCATTATGCATGCCTCATATTCTGCTTCATTGTGGGTGCAGCCAAATGTAACTCTGGCAGCGAAGGGTAAATGAACACTTTCAGGAGTAATAAGAACGGCACTTCACGACCATTGATATTGACTGCCCCATCAAACATCAACTTCCATTTGGATTCAGGGTCTGGCCCCTCCTCCGGAAGTGGTTCCTCATAATCGTTTGCTTTGAGGTACATGATGTCCTCATCAGGGAAATCAAACTTCATTGGCTGATAATCATCTTCAAGAGGTTGCTGTGCAAGGTAATCCGACAATACACTTCCCTTGATGGCTTTCTGAGAAGTATACTGGATGTTGTATTCAGTTAAAATCATCTGCCACCTAGTAACCCTTCCGGTTAACGCTGGTTTCTCAAAAATGTACTTGATAGGATCCATTTTGGAAATGAGCAATGTGGTATGAGTCAACATGTACTGCCTCAGTCGGCGAGCAGCCCATACCAAAGCGCAACAAGTTTTCTCGAGTAGTGAGTATCGGGATTCACAGTCGGTAAACTTTTTGCTAAGGTAATAAATAGCGTACTCTTTTCGACCAGACTCGTCATGTTGGTCCAGAACACACCCCATTTACCCTTCTAGCACGATCAAGTACATGATTAAAGGTCTTCCTTCCACTGGAGGCATTAGAATTGGAGGCTCCTGCAAATATTCTTTTATCTTGTCGAAAGCTCTTTGGCAGTCTTTGTTCCACCTGACCGTTTTCTCTTTTCTTAGCAACTTGAATATTGGTTCGCACGTGGCAGTTAGATGAGATATGAACTGAGAAATGTAGTTCAACCTCCCTAAAAACCCCCGCACTTCTTTTTTTGTTCTCGGTGCAGGCATATCTTGAATAGCTTTTACTTTAGCAGGATCTACCTCAATTCCTCTCTGACTAACAATGAAACCCAGCAGTTTCCCGGAACGCACTCCGAAAGTGCACTTGTTTGGATTTAACCTCAGCTTGTACTTGATCAGTCTATCAAACATCTTCTTCAGGTTGACCAGATGCTCCTCTTCGTCTCGGGACTTAGCAATCATATCGTCCACATAACACTCAATCTCCTTGTGTATCATGTCATGGAACAATGTGACCATCGCCCGTTGATAAGTTGCCCCGACGTTCTTCAAACCAAAGGGCATGACCTTATAGGAGAATGTACCCCATGGGGTAATGAACGTTGTCTTCTCCATGTCTTCCGGTGCCATCTTAATCTGATTATATCCGGAGAAGCCATCCATGAAGGAAAATACCGAGAATTGAGCAGTATTGTCTACTAACACGTCAATGTATGGCAACGGAAAGTCATCTTTTGGGCTTGCTCTATTGAAATCTCGGTAGTCAACACACATCCGGACCTTGCCGTCCTTCTTTGGTACAGGTACAATGTTAGCTACCCAAGGTGGGTAACTAGTCACAGCAAGGAACCCGACATCCCATTGCTGCTAAACCTCCTCTTTGATCTTCATCGCCATGTCAGGACGAGTTCTTCTCAATTTCTGTTTCACAGGAGGACAGTCCTCTCTCAGAGGTAGCTTATGCACAACGATGTCGGTATCCAACCATGGAATATCTTGATATGACCAAGCAAAGATATCCATATACTCTCTCAGCATACTAATCAGCTATTTCTTGACGTCGACCTGCAGACTGGCCCCAATTTTTATCTCTTTCTTCACATCTTCACTACCAATGTTGATGATCTCAATCTCTTCTTGATGAGGCTGAATAACCCGTTCCTCTTGTTTCAACAATCTAACCAATTCTTTAGGGAGATCACAGTCTTCCTCAACCCCTTCACCAGCTTGGTATACTGGATTGTCAAAGTCATGCGTGGTCATAGCAGGAACGTTATCGGTGGAATCCGGATGATTAACACTGCACAGATGATGTTCTTATTCAGAATCTGCTTATTTTGAAAAAGAGACGCTAACACAAAACAAAAAGGAAAAACACATTGCCATTTTTTATATTTTTGTGAAAAATTTTAAGACAAAGAAAGAGAACACAATTTGTCTGAAAATGTCCTTTTATTTCATAGCAAAAATAAGATGCAATACAAAACATGGTGGCCCAATACAATGGATCCTAGCATCTTGGGCAGAATGCTGGATTTGATAATGCAGTATGATAATAAAAGGAAACAAAATGAATTACTCTGAGTGCCATGTGACTTGTACAATGTCTTCAGCGGACCAGTTTGTTACTTCCTCGCCGGGCGCACACGGGTGAATCCAGTTGTCCCAGTCACCGTCATTGTCCCCATCTTGGCTTGTTGCACAAATCTGGTTGCGGTCGAGCAACCCAGCGCTTGTAAAGGTGATGGCTCTACCACTTGGAGTAGATCCACCAGGCTGATATCCTAAACCAAACTTGTCGTCCTTCTTTTCTAGCTCCAGCAGCTTGCCCCAGCCTTGGGCACTTCCTGATTGAACAACCTCTTTTGCTTTCTTGTAAGAATGGATAGAGGTTCCTTCCTTCTCACTGCTCTTTTCCACGGGAGTCAAGATGCTGACGTTGACTGCTTTGAAGGCTTGACATAGAGTCTCATGGATCTCCCCACCCATCTCTACATACTTGAACGTTGACAAGTGGCTTACGAAGATGTCCTCCTCTCCGCAGATTGTGATAACCTAGCCATCAACCACATATCTGAGCTTCTGATGCAAGGTTGAAGTAACAACTCCAGCAGCATGTATCCATGGGCGTCCCAACAAGCAGCTGTACGCAGGCTGGATGTCCATGACGTAGAAGACACATTTGAAGACTTGAGAACCTATCTTGACAGGCAACTCAACCTCTCCAAAAACTGATCTTCTCGAACCATGAAACGCTTTGACAATTAGATCACTTGGTCTCAGGACAATCCCATCAACATTGAGCTTCATTAATGCCTTCTTCGGAAGCACATTAAGGGAAGAGCATGTATCAACAAGAACGTGTGACAACACAACACCTTTGCACTCCATAGTGATATGTAGTGCTTTGTTGTGGTTTCGACCCTCTGACGTGAGGTCTCTGTCTGTAAATCCCAGACCATGTCTTGCATTGACACTGCCTACAACAGCTTCAAGTTGGTTGACAGTGATTTCCTGAGGAACGTATGCCATCTGCAATACTTTCAATAAGGCCTCTCTGTGTGCGGGAGAACACATCAACAGTGAAAGAATGGATATCTTGGAAGGTGTCTGGTTCAGCTGATCGACCACCTTATAGTCACTCTTTTTGATAATCCGCATGAATTCCTCGACCTCTTTTTCAAATCTACCCTGCCCAGCAACAGGAGTAGTTGATTCATCAGATACAACTTGCTTTCCTTTGGCTTTGGATGAAGCCTCAGCCTCAGGATCCCCTCTCAGCACTGGGTCAACAGCAACAGACTTGCTCTCAATCTTCTATCCAGCTACGTATATATCTGAGCCATAATGCCAAGGAATGGCTTTATCGTCTGTGTAAGGAACAGGCCCAATCACGGTAATAGTCACAGGACTAATCTCAGGAGCATAGATGGTAACAGAGTCTCTTCTGACAGGCATGTCAACTTCATCATAGAAAATGGTGATTGTTGGCACATCATCAGCTTCATCATTACTAACTTTGTTGAACTGCAAAGATCCATCATCAATCAAACTCTGCAATCCTCTCTTCAGCTTCTCACATCCATTCTCTGAACTCATACATTCTTCACAATTATTACTGCAACCAGGAAACACTTGACCATTCAGAGGTCTCTCTTTCACTACCCTCAAAGGAGTCTTCACTTCTTCAATATTCAGCACAAGACTTAACTTTTCACCACCCTCAACAACATTGATTCTTTCCCCTCCGTGATTCAGAATAGGGTTTGGATTAACATTCAACGGTGGTGCGAAGTTGATTGCTTTAGAGTCTATCAGGTCTTGAACCTTGTGATGCAAAGCCCTGCACTTCTCAGTCGAGTGCCCGGGTGCTCCAGAGTGGAAAGCGCATCGTGCATTGACATCATAACCCATTGGAAGCTCTCCAGGAGGTAGTGGTGCCAAAGTTCTTAATTGAATCAGATTCAAGTCTAACAGTCTTGGAAGTAAAGTAGCATAAGTCATGGGGATGGCCTCAATCACCCTATTAGCCGGGCAAGTTTGCCTTGGCTGATACGGTCTCTGCTGATAGTTGTTACGGGGTTGTTGTTGCTGTTGATGTTGTTGTTGTGGAGGTTGCATCTGCTGCACAAGGGTAGAAGGAATTGTGACTACTGCCACATGCTCATACGGTCTTCTATAACCACGGCCCCGGCCTCGGCCAAATACATCATTTATCTCACCCTCTCTTCTCCTAGGAGGTCCACTGAAAGCTTTCCTCGCTCCATTCGAGCTACTAGCACTTGGATCTTGTATCTTCCCCATCTTCAGCAAGGTCTCAACCCTTTCTCCATCAATAACAATGTCATTGAATTTAGTGGCAGAACTGGACGCCAATCTTTCAAGAAACACACCCTGCAAAGTCCCCATAAACATGTCAACCATTTCGTTCTCTAACAGGGGTGGTTGCACTCTGGCAGCGAGCTGACGCCACCTCTGAGCATACTCTTTGAAACCTTCCTTAGCAGTCTGAGACATATGCTGCAATTGCGTGCGATTTGGAGCCATGTCCAAATTATATTAATATTGTCTCACAAAAGCTTCTGCTGGGTCATTCCAGCTCTTGATATTGACTCTGCTAAGCTTCATATACCATTCCAGAGAAGCTCCAACCAAGCTGTCTTGAAAATAGTACATCCAGAGTTTTTCATCATCGGTGTGAGCAGCTATCCTTCCTACGAAGGACTGAAGATGGGTCTTCGGGCATGCAGTGCCATTGTATTTCTCAAAAGTTGGTACTTTGAACTTGTATGGGATCCTAACCCCAAGAACCAAGCCCAAGTCTGTTATGTCAAAGCCCAAAGAACTTTGGGATTGAATATCTTTGATTTGTTCTGCCATTTCCTCAAACCTCTTGTTCATCTCAGCTCCCTGACCTTCAGCTTCGTCAAGCAGAGTGAATTGTTCTTCCTGATTATCCATTTCCACATTATTCAACCCATCATTGATTATTGTCACCCCTGGTTGTGCAATAGGGATTTCCACTTGTCGTGCGCCCGCACCGTTACGATTATCAACAGTAGCAACAACGGTGTTGTTCTTGGCTTGATTCTCAACCAATTCCCGCAGACGCTCTTGGTTCTGACCCATGCCTGCCATCAGAGTCATAAAGTTATCCATTCTTAGTCTCAAATCTGCTAAGTCAGCTTGCATCTGGTCCATGACTCGCTCTCTGTTAATCTTTGTTGGATATCTGTGTGCGACTGGTTGTTCCCGAACTTCTCTGGGAGCTATAGTGCCTGAAACACAAAACACGTTAGCAACTGAGACACTACCTGCAAAACAAACAAATAGGTTATATGCAATGCAATGTAACTGTTCATGTTCCCAAGTTTTTAAGAATTTGCAATGCCCCAGTTCTGGCATCTATTCTCATACAATCACTTTGCATATTAACTTTCAAGCTTTCTCTTTGATGAGTGTTCAAACATTAGCAGTATCAGACAAACGAGTCTTGCATATTCAGAAACAATAACTTGCACATTAATACTGTATATGGACAAACCACTACCGGCTAAAAGTCAGAATACAACCAGAAATATTCCCCGAAGGGTTATAATCCATTACATGAATACAAGACAAAAGCAAAACAAAATAAAGCAAAACTCCTACAACAGGTCTGTAGGTAGTCTGAAAAATAAACAACTAAGCTAAAGACCCAGGCTCTGCCACCTCTGCTCTGCTCTTCTTGACACCCGCTCTCAGCTTGAGTTATTTAATCTCCTTCCTTGCTTCCTCCAAGGCTAACTGGCTTTGTGCTAGCTGATGGGTCTTTTCCCTCTGGATGGTGTGGACTTGCTCCACCTCTTCCTTCTTGAAGGCCATTTGCACTTCAAAGAACTCTTCTTTCTCTCTGAACTTCTTCTGCTCTTCCTCCCTTTGGCCTTGCAACCAAACAATGGATTGACGAGCATCCTTGAGAGTCTTCAGAGTCTTTTTGCGTTCAGCTTCTCTTTTAGCCTCCATTAGACCCAACTTGTGGAAGTGAGCTTCCCTTCCCGCAAAGTCTTTCTCTTTAGCTTCCAAAGAGGCTTGGACCTTCTACAACTTCACTTCTGCTTCAATCTTGGCCCTATTGGCTTGATTGTACAGACTTACCATCTCAGCATTCTCCACTCTAACTTCATGCAACTGAGCCTCTAGCTTCTTGTACTCTTCAAGGGAGACAGTACTACTCTGACTTGGCATTTCTCTGGGATAAAGTGGAGCCTCAACTGAGAAAGGCACGATGACTTCTTCTATATGCTTTTGCAACCATGCAGCAAATGGTGGATACCTTTTGGGATCAACTCGGCCGAAGTCTTTCTTACCCTTCCTTATCCTGTGAGCCCAAGCTTGAACTGCTTGTTGAACTAACTCCTTGTTTCCTTCAATAGGAAAGTACAAAGATTCAGAAAACTCTTCCATCTGAGGAGGATCTTTCAAAGGGTAGCCAAACTGTTTCCTGGCTAATGATGGATGATAACTGATGACACCTTTCCTTCCCAGCAAAGGTACTCCAGCAAACCTTCCACAACTGACCATCAACTCTTTACCTAAAAAATATCTGTCATATCCCATGGCAATATCTTCAGCAGTTAACCCCATCAGTCTTCTTGACCATCTCCACTCATCCCTCATCTCCTAGAAGGCACCTGACTTTGGCAGTTGTCTGGCAAACCACTCAGCAAACAAAGGAGCACAACATACTACTGGACCACCCCTACCCTTCTCATTCCTGTAGTGCACACTGTAGTAGAAGTCACCCAAAAGAGTAGGCACTGGATTACCTTTTCCAAAGATTGAGATCACCTCCAAGCTTACCAATTCCTTCTCTCCAGGGAACAAACTGGACCTATATACCATCAATGCAAGCAAAGCACCAAAGTCATTCCACTTAGCCTCTGTAGCATATCTCTCTGCCTCTGGGATGATCACACTCCAAGGTAGTCCTTTGTCTTCACTCTCTCTCAGAGCCCTTTTGACTGTAGCAGTTGGCAACCTACAAACCCTGGCTGTGTCTTCATCTTTAAGCACAACCTCAAGCCCATAGAATGGCAAAGTCTCTCTGACTGGAACATTCAGGATGCTAGAGATCTCTTCCAATGTAGGAGCTAAGATGTAACCTGGAAAAACAAAGAAACACAGCAGAGGATCATAAAAATGCAACAAAGTATGCAAACTGTCCTTCTGGTCTGCAGTGGGCTTGTCCACAAACTTCAGTATCTGGCCATATCTTTTCTTGAAATTTCCCAAGACTTGGTCATTCATCAGACCTGCAAACTTCTGAACACTTCTAACTTCAGGCTGAAGAAAGATATAATGCACATTCTTTTTCCTTGGAACTCTTCTGATTTTTGCCATGGAGATTAGATTTACCAGAACTGGGAGCAGATTAAGAACAATGACCTGAAAAATGGGAAACATAAACAGTTAATGCAAAGAATGATGCAAATGCAATGCAATGCAGGCATATGATCAACTGGGACCATCTGAACTGGACACTGAACACAAGGTCCCCTCTGATCACTGACAAACTTAAAGTCCTATGAGTCACACTCTCTGATAATCACAACTCTCTGAAGAAGATCTCAGAACCACAGTACCAAGAAATCCAGAACCAGAAAACCAGAACTCCAGAACCATAGGACCATAGGACTAAAGATCATAATCATAGGACCACAGATCATAACAAGGACCACTGAATAATGAGTGTATGTTGAGGCCATGGGTTCCTGCACACCTGTAAACCCCTCCCAATCTAACTGGTAATAGGCTCCGGGTCAGACATCACTGACTCTCAAAGCCGAATAGCAATAATACTGTCACCATCTCCGAGAAATGGCTCATGACCAAATCAGGGAATTGGTTTGGCATTATATAATACGCAGGGAGGCCTCAGCTGAGTCCAGGACACAAGGTCATCCTATGTGATCCCCAGGTGGGCCCTCGGATGTGAATGGGTTTGCCACAAAATGTGGGCTGCCACTGTCATCACTAAAGAGGGATGTTTCCACAAGGTTCTCAATGATCGGTATCCAGCTGCACACAACTGTCAAGGTTATGTAATGAGAGAGGAAGATCCCCAAATCAAGACATTTCCAAGACAATCGCAACTTGGGTGTGGAACTCACTACTACCCCATGAAAAGATCTCATGAGGCCAAAGCGGAACCACTCTAAGTCCTAAGGTGCTCTCGAGCCGTGGTAATGAGCTCATCTCTCAGACACAGTAACACCCATCCCACCAAACAGAAAACCAGTTCAGACAGTCCAGTATATATACATGATGCAGAAAATAAATACTGAAAACTGTAAATAAAGTTATAAATAAAGCTGTAAATAAAAAACAATAAAATACAACAAGCCACAACAAACAAACATCACCCAAAGAAACAGAAACACACAAGCGCTAGGAGAGACTCAAAGGGGAACCAGAGACTCTGGGTTCAGTCCCCAACAGAGTCGCCAGCTGTCGCTCCCCGAATTTCCATCCTGGTACAAACGCGAAAGTGGCGCGGAAAAAGAATAGAGTCGCCAGCCAGACATTTTTATCCCGAAGAAAGGGAATGGTAATGCTGCACAAACCAGAAGAAAAGAAAGGAAGGACACAGGTCCTGCGAACCAAAGAGACTGAGTTCGGGAGTCGGTAACAACCTGGGAAGGTATTAGCACCCAGATTGTCCGCCGTACCCGACGGGATCCACGCTTGCAAAAGAAACTATTTCAAAGGGCGAGGGTATGAAAGCTGCAGCAAAAGAAAAGAAAAGAGACTGGAAAAGAAACTGAGAAAAACAATGAATATGAAACAAAGAGGAAAAATGTAGGGAAAATAAAGATTGTGCTCGAACGGGCCCTACCCCGCTGCCTACGTACCTCATCAGGATAATGAGGATCAGAGACGCCGTAGTTCCCCTAACTAGGGGTAACAAAGGAAATTGCTTGTGAATTAAGGCTTGAACTGCCTATGCCATTGCTCGGGTGTTACAGACTCGGACGACGAGTGCGTAACCGTCTTGCAAAGTGACAAGTAGGAGCAAGTTCGCATATGGACCGAAGGAGATGAGAAAAGAATTCCCGAAGGAAAGATGCTTATTGTTTGTTTGTGTTTTTTATGAAGCTTTTATGAGTGTATCACAAGGAAGTGAACTCAAGCTCTTTTCCATGGAATGTGCACTTGTCACTACATTCCAAGATGGAATAATGGAACAAGCACACTCAAGTAAGGAGAAGATCCCCAAAACTTGAACCCAAAGATTAGGGCTTAAGCTCACTAACTTGTTAACTTATTAAGTGTTTTTGGTATTTACAGATGAAGAAGTGTTTTTTATGCTTTTCTTTATGAAGAAGATACCTTGATCAGACTTGTGCATCACAAGGTAAACTTGTACTATCCCAAGATGGGAAGACTACAAGCATACCTCATGGGATAAGGCTATGGATCAAGACATCACTTCAAACTTATTAAGATGTTTTTTATGGTTATGAGATGAGAAGAGAAGAAGAACCAAAAGGATCACAAAGGAAAAATTCTAAAGGGGGACTAAATAATCCTAAGTGTTAACATGCATGGATGTCCTAAGGGTTAGTGAGGTTTCTATCCTAATGTAGAAGGAAGAAGAAGAGAAGAAGAAGATAGAAGAAGGGATGAGCAAGGCCTAAGCCCAACAACAAAAGAGTTAGTACAAATAAACATAAGAGGAGAAGATGAGATTTGGAGACGTGGAACTCAACTTCCACACCTCACACTTACCATAGCCCCTGCAAGGTTAGTATCATGCATACAAGTGAAACAAAATGAACAAGATAACATGACAACATCATACAACCAAAAGTGAAATGACATGAACAAATGCACAATGCAAATGCAACTCAAAAGAATGAGAGATGAAGCTTACAAGCAAAGGATGCAACATGAAACACATATGAAAACAAATGCACACTTATGAAATATGCAAAGCCAAATGCACAAGATATGGACTCAATGGACACAATCAAAACCAAAACAAGATGAATAAGGGCTTAAGAAGCCAACAAGATGAAGAGAAAGGAGTTACAAGACCAAACAATCACCAAATGGGAGTTAAAGAAGTAAGAAAGAAGTGAAAGCATACTTAAAGAATGAAAGGACACAAAAGGTAAGCAAGCAAAAGAACCCCAAATGAGAAGAAGAAGTTGGCACAAGTGCCCTTCCATGCTTACAAGAGACCTAATGAATCCAAAGAAGCAAAATGGGACAAGGTGAGAACAAAAATCCACAACAAATCAACCAAGCATCTAAAAATTCCACAACTCAAGTCAAGTGATCTTCAAACATGGTATATCAATAGGCCAAAAGGATTGGGAAAGATTCAAAAGCAAACTAGGTCAAATGGAGGCTTAAACACAAGCTAGGGTTACAAAATTCCATCACAAGTCAAAGGACCAAGACCTAAGAAATTAAATTCTAAAAATCAGGGGAAATATCAAATGAGAAGTACATTGACTTAAGAATCCAGATGTAAAAGAATAGGATCAAAATTCAAAATAATGAAGTGTATGGAAAATTAACAAGGCAGTGTGGTCAAAATGAACTTAAAAAGAAGCTAATTGGAATGAGGATTTAATTGTGACACGTGGAAATAGAAAAAAGAGAAATAAAAAATATGGAAATATAAAAGACACTTCAAAGATGACTCATGATTTTTTTAGGAATTTTTTAATAATTAGAACTATTTTAAATAATTGAAAACTAAAATAGAATAAAAAATGAAAAGAAAAGAAATTAAAAAAGAGAAGAATTGGGTTGGGGTGTAAATAGCAAGAGAATGTAGTGAAAAGGAAATGGGCTTAGGTTGACTGGGGGTGCGAAAAGCACTCAAAGGCCCATTGGCTGGCGCAGGTTCATGGCTTTTATTGTGGAAATTAGTGGAAATAAAGCTGGAAAAAATCAAGGAACGCTGGATTGATCAGACGTGCCTGGTTAATGCTTCATTAATTGACATGGCACTATGCTGCATTGTGAATGGAGGACTCATGGTAACTTGTGTGGGCTGCGAAACACTGCATATTCAAATGGGAATAAGAAACACGTGTAGGGGAGGGTGGCTGTGAGGGCTACGTGGCTAAATCTGGATGAAGGAGAGGGACGATCCAAGGGTGATTGAGTTGTCTTCTTCAACATATAAACCCTAAACACACAATTCCAGTTTCCGGTGACCGGAGCTAGGGCTCCGGCACCGGAATTCACACCAGACACGTAAATCACAACATAAATGAATAAAATTGTCCAGATTAGATAAATCAACCACTCTGAATCCAAAATGACATCAAAAAATCCTACAACCTAATGAATCAAAGGGATCGAAGAGAAACAACTTTGACCATCAAACTTTGAACTCAAATAACTTTCACTATGATGCATCATTTTTGAATCTAAAAGTTGCAGCATGATCAGTGCACTTCAAATAACACAAAACACCACATCAATTTCCTTTTTAGATCACAAGATTTCAAAGTATACCTGAGGTGAAGATCTTGGTTCAGTGAGATAGAAAGCCCAATGATGCGTGCAAATCACTCCTCTTTCACCTTAGATGCAAAATAAATGCATCTAAGGTCTTGAATGAATCTGGATCTTGATATTTGATCACACCTGCCCTGAAATGGCAAGCTTGCTAAACTTGAAGGAGAGCTTGAATGAATGGTTGCTTAATGATCCTTAACTCTTCCTGATCACAGATCCACAATTTGTTTTGTGATTGAGTGCTTGTATGAAGAGAAATGGGAGAAAATGAAAAGGTTGCAAGAAGTTGGAAATGAGAGAATGAGAGAGAGATGGAGCTTGCTGAAATCCTAGCTGCTTATATGTGATCCCACAAACCCTTGCTGAAAGAATTGTATGATTTGCACGTGTGGATCATGAGATTTGTGTGATTTTGCATAATTTGAAATTTGTGAGATAAGAATGCCTCCCTCATGCCTTGCTTTCATTCTCAGCCCATGTGCAATGCTTTTTCAACCCTTGATCAAGATCCAATCAATCCTGGCCTTTCGATAAAGCCCTCACACACTTCTCATGATTTTTGCAAAATATCCTCTTTGTATGTAACTTTCTTATTGTGCACGAAAATGAGAGTTTCTTTGGAGCAAATTGATCACAATGTGATGTATTTTAACATTGAAACAAAATTGAACCAATACCAAGTTTTGAAGCTTCTTGCATTTGGTCATGCATGGAATGTTTGAATTTGCCTTAAAATACATGAGATTTTCGAAGGACCTATAGGATGAACCATAAAACCTATAAAAATGTACTTGTAATTTTTGAAAATGGGAGCCCTTACTCTCCAACTTTCATGTTTGACTTTGGTCCATTTGAAGAATTTTTGATCATGTTAAGGCCATTTGAAAATTAGGGCAAAAGTTGCCAAATTTGGAAAATCTCAAAAACCAACTTTGTGCCATTTTTGCAAAACCCTTCAAATCACCATGATT
The DNA here is from genome assembly GCA_963966055.1 of Lathyrus aphaca. NCBI lineage: Eukaryota > Viridiplantae > Streptophyta > Magnoliopsida > Fabales > Fabaceae > Lathyrus > Lathyrus aphaca. The sequence goes on along the minus strand of OZ014523.1, from coordinate 380,165,117 downwards.
ATTGAACTTTGATCATTCCAAACCTCTTATAACATTGTAAGGACCCCTCTTGGCCAAAAAATTTGGGTTAGACCCCTTGAAATCAAGCAATTGACTTTTTAAGGGCACAGTTGACTTTTTACTTCATTTGCAAGCAACTGAGGCATTCTCTGACTTCCACATGGAATTTTCTCATGAAAATTGACAACTAGGATCCTCTTGACACATAGAAGACTTTTCCCAAATGAAATGGACAAAGTTGTGGAGTTTTGGTGCTTGAATCTCAAACCCTAATTTAGGTGCCCTGTATAGGAGCTTTGCCTTGTCCTGAGATCTCTGATGATCATGCAATCTTCTAAGCTTTTTCCAATGGACTTGAACTTGTAAATGGAGTTTAGACTCACCATAGGACTTGTACAAACTCATTGGGACCATTGTCATGGCTTGAAATGCTTCAAGGACCTCCACAGATGACCATATGCTTGATGCTAGGACATGAAGGATGTTATGCCTCATCTTTCCATGATATGATGCGAAGAGAATGATATGTTCATGATGAATATGATATGATATGATGCTTAAAATGGAGAGGGAAAATTTGGGGTGTTACAGATTGGACACTGATATTGTGGTGCACAAACTACCTCTCAAGGAAGAGTTTCCACCTATAAAGAAAAAGTTGAGACGTACACGCCCCGACATGGCCATTAAAATTAAAGAGAATGTGAAAAAATAGTTTGACGCCGGATTCTTGGCTGTAACAAGTTATCCCCCATGGGTTGCGAATATTGTACCAATCCCTAAAAAGGATGGTAAGGTTAGAATGTGCGTGGACTATAGGGATTTGAATCGGGCCAGTCCTAAAGATGATTTCCCTTTGCCTCACATTGGCATGCTAGTTGATAACATTGCTCATTTCAGTTCCTTTTCTTTGCAACAGTTTTCATTTCTTCACCCTTTGAAACAGTTTATTTGCATGCGTGGATCCCGTCGGGTACGGTGGACGATCTAGGGAGCTAATACCTTCCCAAGTCGTAACCGACTCTCGAACCCAGTCTCTTTGGTTCGCATGACCTGTGTCCTTTATTTTCTTTTCTTCTGGTTTGTAAAGCGTTACCATTCCCGTTCCTTCGGGATAAAAATGTCTGGCTAGCGACTCTACCTCTTTCCGTGCCACTTTCGCCTTTGTACCAGGATGGAAATCTAGGGAGCGACAACTGGCGACTCTGCTGGGGATCGAACCCAGAATCTCTGGTTTCCCCTTGAGAGTCTGTCCTAGCGCTTGCGTGTTTCTGTTTCTTTGGGTGTTGATTGTTTGTTGTTGCCTGTGTATTTTACTGTTATTTTATTTATAGTTTTCAGTATTTTATTTTCATGCATCATATATTATTATTGGACTGTCTGGACTGGTTTTCTGTTTGGTGGGTTGGGGACTGTTACTATGAGATGAGCTCGTAACCGGGGCTCGAGTGCACTCTAGGACTTAGAGTGGTTCCACATTTCCTTCATGGCATCTTGCTATGTTGGTATTAGTGAGTTCCACGCCCAGACTTGCGACCGTCTTGGAAATGTATTGATATCAGAATCTTTTTGGATAATTACAGAACCTTGATAGTTATGTGCATCTGGGGACCGATCATTGAGGACCTTTGTGGAAACATCCCTCTCCAGTGGTGGCAATGGCAGACCACATTTTGTGGCAAACCCATTCGCACCCAAGGGCCCACTGGGAACTCGCATAGGATGGCCTGGTTCTCTTATAGGAACTCAGTCAAAGCATCTGGTCGTATGACGATAGTACTGTATCCTATGGGCTGAATGTACTATTGTTTCTCGATTTCAGCACTAGAAGATGGGGACTTATAAGGGATGCTTATTTTTCCCGGACTCACACTGAGACCTCCTTGAATAGTACATAATGCTAAACCGATTCCCTAATTTGGTCATGAGCCATTTCTCAGAAATGGTGAACGTATTATTGCTATTCGGCTTTGAGGGTCCGTGATGTTTGACCAGGAGCACACCTGTGAGATTGGGAGGGGTTTACAGGTTTGCAGGAACCCTTAACCTCATCATTCCTTATTACCAGTACAATCCTATGGTTTGATATGGTTACATGGATGTTGGAGTTCTTAGGTCATCTGATATCTGGTTTGGGGCTTATTTGAGACTGAGTTCTTGTTCATGGGACTTTATTCATAGGATTTTGGTTCTTGGTCACTTGGGTCCGGTATTCAGTATCCAGACAGTCCCAGTTGTTGATCATATGCCTGCATTGCATTTGCATCACATCATACTTGCATTAACTATCTGTGTTTCCATTTTAGGTTATCGTTTATCCATTGTACCCAGTTCTGGTATTCATTATCTCTCTAGATGGAAGAAGTCCAAGAGATACCCAGAAAAAGAAATATGCATTATACTTTCCCACAACCAGAGACTGGGAGTATTCAAAAGCTGATAGATTTGATGATTGATAAGGTTTTAGCAGAATTCGGGAATAAATTTGCGAAGGTTTTGAATTATGTAAGCAAGCCAACTGCTGACCAGAGGGAAAGTCTCCATTCATTACTACAGTTTTATGATCCTCAATTGCGAGTCTTCGTATTTCCATATTATATCCTGGCTCCTACCTTGGAAGAGATTGCCAGCATCTTGAAGATTCCTATTGGAAAGGGTATTCTTTATTATGCTTCAAGGAGAGCTCCCTCGCATGCAGACATAGCCAGTGCTTGCCACCTTAGTGTGCTCATAATCAAGATGGCTTTAGAAGCTAGTGAAGGGAAGGGAATTGCCTTGGACTTTCTAGTAATAGAGGCTCATTTGTTTGCTCTTGGGAACAAGTGGGAGGGATTTAATGCATAACTGGCCTTTATGGTTTATGGGATAAGTTTGTTCCCAAGGGAGAAGGGATTAATTGGTATGGAGGCAATTTCCATTTTTATTCAGAAAAATCCAGTACCTACTCTGTTGGGAGATTTCTACTATAATGTTCATTACAGGAACGGGATGAGAAAAGGATTTGTAAACTGTTGTGCACCCTTGTTTGCTGATTCATTTTCTAATCAACTTCCAAAGTCAGGACCATTCAAAAGCTGAAGCAAGAGTGGAAATGGGCTAGAAGATTGACGGGCTTGACTTGAGATGATATAGCCTGAGGGAGTAACAGAGACTTATTGGGAAAAGAGATGATTATCAGTTGTGGAGAGGGATGATCAATTACAATCCTGTGCTGGTTCGGAAACAGTTTGGTTACCCTTTGAAAGATCCTCCAACTTCTGAAGAGGTTTTGGAATCACTGTATGCACCTTTGGAAGGGAATGAGAAGTTAGTCACTCAGGCGTTTCAGGCTTGGGAGGTGAGATTGAGTAAGGGAAAGAAAGAATTGGGAAAGGTAGACCCTAGGACATATCCCCCTTTTGTTGCTTGGATACAAGGTAGGGTTGATACTTTCTTCCTTCCATTTTCAGTTGAAGCTCCACTATATCCATAAGAAACACCAGCTCAAGCCACTGTTTCTGTTGAGAGTTACAAGAAGTTCAAATAATTAATACATGAATTAAGAGTTGAGAATACGGAGATGGCTAGCTTGTATCATCGTGAAGCTCGTTCTAAGGCAGAAGTAGAAGAGAAACTCCAGAAAATACAAGGGGTCCAGGAAGCTAAAGAGAAAGAGTTTGTTGGAAGGGAAGCCTATTTCCAAAGGAGAGGGTTGATGGACTCGAGAAGGGAAGCAGAGCACAAAAAGCTTCAAAAGACCCTTAGGGAGGCTAGACAATCCATCACTTGGTTGAAGGAGATGAGAGACAAAGACCAGAAGGAGTTTGAAGAGAAAGAGAAGGCGTACAAGCTACAACTCCAAGATCAGAAGGTTGAATTGGAGAAATTCACACGATAAGAAGGGAAAAGACCCAACAGTTGGCATAGAGTCAGCAAGCTTTGGAACAGGTACTTAAGGAGAATGCAGAACTCAAGTTGAGGGATGGGGTGAAGAAAGCCAGGGCAGAGTTGGGACTTTCAGGGGAGGAGCCAGAGTCTTCTTGTAGTTTAGAATCTTAGATTTTTTCTTGTATTTTGGATTACCTACAGACTTGTTGTAGGATTCTCATTTTATTTTTTCTCGCACTTTATTTGTAAGACTTGTAATCCTTCGGGAAATTGTTGTTACTCTTGCCCATTGTTATGATCATGATAGTTTCCCATGGTAATCTTATGAGTATGCTAAAAGTTGTTTGTCCAAAACCATCAAAATTTGAATACCTCTCAAGAAGAACTCGTGATAGGAAGTCAATTTCTACAAAAGGCCATCTGGAGTATTTTCTGTCAAAAATAACATAACTGGAGCATATAAATGCCTGAATGTGGAAGCATGAATAGTTACATTGCATGCATATAATGTGTTTGTTGTTTTGTAGGTATTTCATCAGTTTTCTAACATTTATGTCAATTTCAGGCACTATAGCTCCCAAGAAGGTTCAGAAACAGTCAACCGTACACAGATACCCTACAAAGGTGAACAGGGAGAGAGAGAAATGGATCATATGCAAGCAGATCTCGCTGATTTAAGGACAAGAATGGATAACTTCATGACCCTCATGGCTGGGATGGGTCAAACGCAAGAGTGCTTGCGCGAACTGGTAGAGAACAATAAGGCCAGGAACAATGGGACAACAAATGGAGGTAATCGCAACGGGGCCGACACCCGTCATTTTGAAATCCCTGTGGTGCAACCAGGGGTCACTATTATCAATGATGGAGTGAATAACCTGCAGATGGATGGGCAGGACAAACAATTTACTTTGTTGGATGAGGCAGAAGGCCAGGGGGTTGACATGAATAGGAAATTTGAAGAAATGGCTAAGTAGATTCGCGCCATTCAGTCTCAGAGTTCTCTAGGGTTTGACATCACTAATTTGGGATTGGTACTAGGGGTGAGAATTCCCTACAAGTTCAAGGTCCCTACTTTTGATAAGTACACCGGTACAGCTTGCCCAAAAACTCACCTTCAGTCTTTTGTGGGAAGGATCGATGCGCATACAGATGACGAGAAGTTGTGGATGTATTACTTTCAGGATAGTCTTGTATGAGCTTCCTTGGAATGGTATATGAAGTTGACAAGGGTCAATATTCGAAGCTGGAAGGATTTAGCTTAGGCGTTTGTGAAACAATAACAGTATAATTTGGATATGGCTCCAAATCGTGCCCAATTGTAAACAATGTCTCAGAAGGCTAAAGAATGGTTCAAGGAGTACGCCCAGAGGTGGCGTCAGCTTGCTGCTCAAGTGCAACCTCCTTTGTTAGAGAATGAAATGGTAGACATGTTTATGGGAACACTGCAAGATGTGTTTATTGAGAGACTGGCGTCTTGTTCAGCAACAAAGTTTAACGACATTATGATAGTCGGAGAAAGGGTTGAAACTCTGCTCAAAATGGGCAAAATTCAAGACAGTGGTGCAGGTAGCTCAGGTTGTGTCAGAAAAGCTTTTAATGGAGCTCCAAGAAGAAGAGAGGTAGAAAATAATGTTGTGTACGACTGAGGCCGGAGCCGTGGATACAGGATATCTTACAAGCAGGTGGCAGTTGTCACCATTCCTACGAGCCCTGTGCAACAACCACAACAACAACAACAGCCGCAACATAATAACAATCAGCAAAGAGCCTATTAATAGAGACAAGCTCGTCCAGCTAACAGGGTGCTTGAGGCCATCCCTGTGACATACACAATGCTACTCCATAGATTGTTAGATTTGAACTTGGTTCAATTGAGGACATTAGCACCACCACCACCTGGAGAACTTCCAGTGGGATATGATGCTAACGAAAGATGCGCATTTCATTCAGGATCTCCCGGGCACTCGACGGAGAAGTGCAGGGCATTACAGCATAAAGTCCAAGATTTGATTGACTCAAAAGAAATTAACTTCACACCGCCTCCGAATGTTACATCAAATCCTATTCCAAGTCATGAAGGGGCCCAGATAAACGTTGTTGATGGTGGCGAGAGGTTGAACCTGATTTTGAACGTGGAAGAAGTTAAGACTTCATTGTTAGTGGTGAAAGACAGATTGCTAAAGGGGCAGATATTCCCAGGTTGTGATTTTGACTGTGAGGGTTGTTTAAATTCAGTTAATGGTTGTGGAGATTTGAAAGCTGGGTTGCAATGTTTGATTGATTGCGTGTCTGCAGTAACAATTTATTTTGATCCTGCTGAAGCTCCTGCCCGGAGAGAACCGGTGACTATCTATGTTCCAGAAGTGAGTCTAGTAACCATTACTGTTCCAGGGCCAGTTCCCTATGTTGATGACAAGGCCATTCCTTGGCATTATGGCTCAGACGTGTATGTAGAAGGTCAGAAGGTGGAAAGTAAAGGAGTGACAATTGAACCGACTGTGGTGAATGTCGGAGGAGTTGGTGGATTAACGCGGAGTGGGCGTCTCTTTGCTCCTCAAGCTCTTAGAGGTGATCTTGAAGCTGAAGTTGTTGCGAAGGCTAAGGGTAAACAAATAGTGACTGAAGAGGTGTAAAATCCTGCTGCTAGTCAGGGCACTTTTGAAAAAGAAGTTGAGGAATTCATGAGGATAATTAAGAAAAGTGATTATAAGGTGGTTGAACAGCTGAATCAGACCCATCCAAGATATCCATTTTGTCGTTGTTGATGTGTTCTCAAGCTCACTGGGAGGCTTTGCTAAAAGTTTTGCAAATGGAATATGTACTACAAGAGATAATTGTTAACCAATTAGAAGTTGTAATAGCCAGTGTGAACGCCAGCCATGGGTTGGGATTCACAAATAGAAATCTCACTTCTAAGGGACGCAATCACAATAAGGCCTTACACATCACCATGGACTGTAAGGGAGTTGTTTTATCACATGTCTTGTAGATACAGGATATTCTCTCAATGTGCTCCCTAAGAAGGCCCTTATGAAGCTGAATGTTGTTGGCATCGTTTTACGACCCATTGATTTGATTGTAAAAGCCTTTGACGGGTCACGGAGGTCTGTGTTTGGGGAGGTGGAGCTACCGGTAAAGATTGGGTCTCAAGTATTCAAGAGTACATTCTATGTTATAGATATCCAACCCACATATAGTTGTCTACTAGGGCGTCCTTGGATTCATGTTGTCGGCGCAGTAACATCCACGTTGCATCAGAAGTTGAAGTATGTGGTAGACGGCCAGGTTGTTACTTATGCGGTGAGGAAGATATTTTCGTAATCCATCTATCGACCTTCAAATACTTGTAAATGGACAGAGAGATCCATGAGACACTTTGCCAGGCTTTTAAGACAGTCAATGTTAGTACTTTGTCTCCGGTTGCTGCAGTTCAAAGCAATGAGAAGGAATGGACTCCCATCTACTCCTACCAGCAAGCTAAGGAAGTAGTCCAATCCGGAAATGCCCAGGGTTGGGGAAAGCTGTCAGAAGTGGAAAAGAAGGATGACAAGTTTGGTCTCGGATATCAACCTAGTCAGTCCAGCTGGTCTCAGGGCAGTAAGTCCATAACGTTCACTAGTGCTGGAATGCTCGACTACAATAATGTTTGTGCTATAGATGAAGATGGGGATAGTGAATGCGACTTGGATAACTGGATCAGCCCATGCGTACCAGGGGAGGAGCTCCGAAACTGGTTTGCTGAAGATTTTGTTCAAGTTACTTGGCAGTCAAAGTAATTTTCTTGTTTCCATTTTATCATATTGCATGTCAAATCCTGCACTCTGCCCAAGGTGCATGAATCCATTTGTAGGGCCATCATGCTTTTAATGCATTTATTTTTACCATGAAATAAAGGACATTTTTCTAGCAAATTGTATTCTCTTTCTTTCGTTTTTAAATTTTTCACAAAAAATGAATAAAATGGCAATGTTTTCTGTTCCCGTGTTTTTGTGTGTTTGCATCTCTTTTGTAAATAACAAATTCTGAAATAAGCACATCATTTGTGCAATGTTGATCATTCGGATTCCTGTGATACTGTTCCTGCTATGACCATGCATGACTTCGACAATCCTATCTACCAAGCTGATGAAGGGGTTGAGGAAGATTATGAACTCCCGAAAGAATTGGCTAGATTGTTGAAACAAGAGGAAAGGGTCATTCAGCCTCATCAGGAAAAAATAGAGATCTTCAACATCGGGTCTAAGGATGTAAAGAAAGAGGTAAAGATACGGGTTGACTACCCCCCGGGTTGGATACGGACATTGTTGTACACAAGCTGCCACTAAGAGAAGACTGCCCTCCAGTAAAACAAAAGCTGAGAAGAACTCACCCTGACATGGCGATGAAGATCAAGGGGGAAGTTCAAAAGCAGTGGGATGACGGGTTCCTTGCCGTAACTAGTTACCCACCTTGGGTAGCTAACATTGTGCATGTACCAAAGAAAGATGTCAAGGTCCGGATATGCGTCGATTATCGGGATCTAAACCTAGCAAGTCCAAAGGATGATTTTCCTTTACCTCACATTGATGTGCCGGTAGATAACACCGCTCAGTTCTCGGTATTTTCTTTCATGGATGGCTTCTCCGGGTACAATCAGATTAAGATGGCACTGGAAGACATGGAGAAAACAACGTTCATTACCCCGTGGGGTACATTTTGTTATAAGGTTATGCCCTTTGGGTTGAAGAATGTCGGGGCAACGTATCAACGGGCTATGGTAACTTTGTTCCACGACACGATACACAAGTAAATTGAGTGCTATGTGGATGACATGATTGCCAAGTCCCGGGACGAAGAAGAACATCTGGTCAATCTCAAAAGGTTGTTTGATAGGTTGATAAAGTATTGATTGAGGTTTAATCCAAACAAGTGCACTTTCGGAGTGCATTCCGGTAAATTGCTGGGTTTTATTGTGAGCCAAAGGGGGATTAAGGTAGATCCTGCAAAAGTAAAAGCAATACAAGACATGCTTGCACCAAAAACAGAAAAAGAAGTGTGTGGGTTTTTAGGGAGATTGAACTACATTTCTTGCTTTATATCTCATTTAACTGCCACATGCGAGCCAATCTCCAAATTGTTAAGAAAAGAACAAACGGTCAGGTGGAATGAGGATTGTCAAAGAGCCTTTGAAAAGATAAAATAAAATTGTAGGAGCCTCTGATTCTAATGCCTCCAGTTCCAGGACGGCCGCTTATCATGTACTTGACTGTGTTAGAAGGGTCGATGGGGTGTGTGCTAGGCCAACATGACGAGTCTGGTCGAAAAGAGCATGCTATTTATTACTTTAGCAAAAAGTTTACCGACTGTGAATCCTGTTACTCACTGCTCGAGAAAAATTGTTGCGCTTTGGCATGGGCAACTCGCCGACTGAGACAGTACATGTTGACCCACACTACACTGATAATCTAAAAAATGGACCCCGTCAAGTATATTTTCGAAAAACCAACATTAAACGGAAAGGTTGCAAGGTAGAAAATGATATTAACAAAGTATGACATACAATATACTTCCCAGAAAGGCATCAAAGGAAGTGTATTGTCAGATTATCTTGCACAACTGTCGCTCCCCCGAAAAGACACATGGTCAAGACAAGGTACAGACGCAAACAGTAGGAGAAAAGAGAAAATGAAATGAAGATGAATAGAGTCACCAGCTAGGCATTTTTATCTCGAAGGAAAGGTAATGTTGCATAAACCTATAAATATATGGATAAGACGGTCGCAGACTAGAGAAACTAAGAAAGGGGGTTGGTTACAACCTGGGAAGGTATTAGCACCCAGATTGTCCGTCGTACTCGACGGGATCCACGCTTAAAAGTTTGTGTTTAAAAGGGGTATGGTATGTGCTATCTGTGTGCAAAAAGCTGGAAAAGGATATACAAGTGTCAGTGCTAAAGGTGAATGCTCAGGAACTGAGGCTTAAAAGGGAATGCTGGCAGAGGGGGAAGACAAAGAGACTTTTGTTCGATAACAGTTAAGTTATTCCTACGTATCCTCTCGTGCAATGAGGAAGTCAGAACACCGTAGTTCGACTCAAAGAGACTGGAAAATAAATTTACTGATGAACTGCTTGCTTGTCTATGCTCAAGTGTATGATTCGTCTGGCTCAAGTGCTAATTGTCTTGCATTAGACGGAAGAAGCAAGTTCTTGCTTGTGAATGAGAGTGATGAGAAAAGAATCCCGAAGAAGATGTTTATTTTATGTTTTTGGTGTTTTGAGTTTTTTTTATTGTTTTTGGTGTTTTGCATAAGTTAATGAGCTTAAGCCTAAACCAAGGGCTTGTAAACTCATTATATCCTCCCTGATTAGGGATAATGAGCATACTTAAGTATGAGATAAGCATCTCGACCTAATTACCATGATGATGTAGGATTAAGGTCATTAACCTACTGGTGATTATTTAGATGTTATTGGGTTTTTGTTTAGTGTTAAGTAATGAGTTTAATCTTTAATCACAGGTTTGTGAACTCATTACACCATCCTAATAGAAGGATAATAGTTGAGAACACTTAAGCTGTGGAAGATACCTCAACTTAATCCATGGTTAGGGATTAAATTCATTATATAACAAAGCCTTTATTAAGTGGAGTTTAATTAAGGGATGAGATTATGAAGTGAATTTTATGATTTGTAAGACAACTTTAGGGGGACTTGTCCATTAAACATTAGGGTTAGTCCTTCTTAACCATAAAGGAAGAATTAGAACCCTAATGTAAGGCCCAAGTTACAAGTTAATGTCTTAGTGATTATTAGATGGATTGATTAAGAGGTTTAAACAGATTAAGAGTTTAACACTTAGGATTAAAGTTATACACTCCATCCTAAGATAAGGATGCAGGCATAACCCTAATTCCAAAGTCCTAAAACCTTAAAGGTTTAGTCTCTAATGATGGGATGAGAAGAGAGACATAAAGAAGACTTAAAGAGAAAAGACTAAAGGGAAACTAATATGTCCTAGAAAGTTATCATGCTTGGAAGTCCTAGGGTTTGTGAGGCTTAAGAGAAGGAGTCTTCAAGGAAGCTACCAAGGAGAAGCAAGATAGGAAAGAGATGAGATGAGAAGAGAAAGAAAGGAAGAGAAACACAAGTGAGAAAGCTCACTCAAGGACAAGCAAAAATGCAGCAAGGATGCAATGTGAAGGTATGAGAAGAGGTGGGAGGTGAAGGCAAATCCACCTCCCAAACAACTTACCATTAACCTAAAAAGTTAGCACAAGATGCATAAGGAAAGAAATGAAATGAAACAATGCATATGAAAGGGAAAAGACCAAGACCAGAAGAATACACATGATGTAAATGATGCTATGATATGATGCAAAGACATACAAGATGCATATGTGTGATCATACAAGGGAATGAATGCAAATGAAGCATGTAGGAAGCATTTAAACACATGGATGTTTATGAAATGAAATGGATGCAAAGCAAAGCAAATGTATGGATAAATGATCAAGAAATGTTCAAGCAATGTCTTAATATGTCTAAGATGGCATACAAATGCTTAGAATGGCATGGCAAGTTCATATGTTCATGCAATGCAATGGAAGATGCAAGTAAAGATGCAACATTAGGGTTACATGGAAGGATGAGATGCAAATGGTCACAACAGAAGCATATGACATGATAAAAGAAATTGCAAATGATCTCAAACAAACCCTAATCCCATATGATATCACACCCCAAAGGAGAAGGTCTAACTCTTAACCTATTGAAAGTTATGATTTTTTAAGTTTGCTAGGGTTTTTGGGTGCTTCAAAAAGGAAAAATGCATATCTAATTGAAAATGCAAGATAAATTCATGCCAAAAATATCCTAGATACTACATGATATGTGTAAAACAATTCCAAAATAACCATATTCAAACCCTTCATGGTTAGGCAAAAAAGATTTTTGAAAGGTTAGGGTTTAAAAATGTGATTTTATGAACCCTAAATTAAAAGAAAATTGTCAAGTTATGATCAAAACCAAAAAGAAATTTGTATGAAGGGTTTGAAAAATGTTTCTAAATGTGTTAAGATGCAACTTGATTTTTTTTGGTAATTTTTAGAAACCTAAATGCTATTTTAATTAATTAATTTCCATTAATTAATTAAAATAAACATTTAAATATTTTAAAAATACTTTTTAAATACAAAAAATAAAATAAAAATCATTTTCTGGTTAAGAAAAATATTTGGAACAGAAATGCAAAATATAAATATTTTTGGATGTTTTTGGCTATTTTAAATAAATTATGCATGAAAATACAAAGAAACATGAATAAAAAATGAAAATAAATGAAAGTATGCAAGATCAAAGGCTGAGATTCAAACTAATCTGGAGGAAATTGACTGCGCGCCCTAATGGATGGCTGGGATTGGTTCTGGAAAAATTCAAATTAATCCTAATTAATTATCCTAATTAAGTGGATTAGGGTTAAGTGGATTCATCTGGACCATTCATACGCGCGCAGGAGATAAATCCAAGGGCTGACATTCAAACTAGCCTAATTAATGTGGTTTTGCCCTAATCACTCTCAGGCGACCGGAGAAGAGCTCCGGTCGTCTTCTCCGGCAGCCTCCTCCCCTGAAACTCCCCAAAACCTCACCCCAGGCTCTCTGAAGCTCCAGAATCACTCAACAAACATCAAGGAACAAGAATCCACAAACAAAAACAATTTATTTTGCATCAAAAGAGAGAATCAAGCAAGAACATGTTTCATAGGCAAAGTTTCAGAAGTCAAATACATGCTTGTTACTCAACCATTTTCAAAACTAAACACATCAGCATGTTCATGGAAGTTCATATATTCATTTAGAAACTTAAAAACACATTTCTGGAAAAAGTTTGAAGATGGCTACCTGAGCTGAAGCTTTCACTTTTGGAGCTTTTTGACCTCTTTCTTTGTACAATCAACCTCCAATGGCTTCTCTTGAGTGAATGGAAGGCTTAGAACAAGCTTGAAATGGCTGGTTTGAGAGATTACACCTCAACTGCACCAAAATCGTGTTTCTGATTCTTGGGGTTTTAGGGCTTGGCCATGGTTGGGAAATGATCTGGAGGATGTATGGAGATGATTGGTGAAGTTTGTTTGAAGTTTTGATGCTTGAGCAGGGAGAATCGAAGAGCTCAAGGTTTGGAGTGTTTTTGGGATTCTTGAGCTTGGGTGAGTTTCAGGTTGATGTGTTATGTGAAATGTGTTCCATAATGTTTGCATATGAAGTCTTGATTGGTCAGAGAGTGGGTGGTGGCCTTGCTTGATTGGTATGGGGTGATTTCCAAAAAGTCAAGTTTAGGTGTACTTCAAGTATGGGCACGGGTCAGAGCTGGATTTAGGCATGTCTGGCCTCAGCTGAGATCAAGGAAAGCTTATGGATCGGTTTTGATGAGCTGGAACACATGGAACTAGGGTTTGTATGAGTTTTGCATACTTTCCCTCTTTGGTGTATCTTGTGATTCAAGACATGAAATGATCCAAATCTTGGGCCAATTCTGAGTTTTTGAAGTTTCTTGATCATGTTATGAATTATTTGGGAAAATTAGAAGTCATTAGAAGCCTTGGCAAGTGGTTTTGCAAATATCCATCTTTGGTGCATTCTTGAAAATTATAGGATTTTTGCCAACTTTGAAGGATCATAACTTGAGTTCCATAATGAATCAAGACATGTTCTTGTACTTTTTAAAAAGGGAAAGACCTAATCAACAACTTTCATGACCAGAAATTTTTCATTTGAAGCATTCTTGATCAAGAAAAAGGAGGTTGAAAAACTTTCCCAAAATGGAATGTTTCCATTACAAGTCATTTCCATTTTTGCCAAATTTTCAAATGGCTCAAAATTCTTCCATCTTGTGAACTTCCAACCTCTTCTAAGATCAAATAAAGATCATAGAAGTTCAATTTGATGAAAATACCCCTTTGGTTCCATTGTTGGGGGCCTCAGATGCCCTGATTTTGACTTAACTTGCTCAAGAAGCTACCCAGTGAACAGATGACTTCCATAATGAATTTCTTCATCAAAATTGGTACACGTGATCCTTATGACATATTAAGAACATTAGAAACAAGAATGGCCCAAAAATTTGGAATTGAGGCCTCTGAAACCAAAACCCTAATTTTGATCATCTGTGTAGTGAAAACCCTAGCTCTGCTTCCATGCCTTGCCAATTCTTGTGATCTCTTGACTTCCTTGAACTTTGAGGGATACAATATGATCATAGAACACACATGGACCCTCTTGGAACACTTTGAGGCCTTTGGGATGGCTCATATGGAATCTTGGATTGCTCAAATCACAAACCCTAGATGCAGATGGACTTGAACTATGCAGATGAAACAAATATGGAATGTGATGTGGTATGATTATGCTTATGCAAAAATGAAAGATCACAAGCCATGGTGTCAAATTAGTGAGGGAAAATTTGGGGTGTTTACAGCTTCCCCTATTCAAACATAAGTTAGTTGTGCAGGGTGTAAGTGCCTAGCTTAACAGTCAAACAAGATAACTTGTGGTTGAATACTAAAGACAGTCCAAAATTTGCACTCACTGGGGATAAGAAGAAAAGGGATATAAATTGTAACAGACAATATAGTATGATTATCAAATGAAGGCGATGGAGGACGACCATCGAGCAGAGGACAACTGCTGGGGATAAATTGGTGAGTAAAGCAATGTCGGGGACGACTGACAAGCTGGGGAAATAAAGAGATCATGACGGGGACGACCATCAGGTAAAGGAATAAGATTCTCTGGGGGTCAAAGTAAAGGCAATGATGATGACGGCCATCAGGTTTGCAAAGTAAAGTAAACAACGATGGGGACGACCATCGGGTTAAAGAATAAAATTAAATATTGATGAGGGACGGTCATCAAAGGTGAAGGACGATCACCTAGCAGGGGACGACTACTCTTTATCACGACATATGACGAATTTCGGATAAAAAAGGTCGACGATGGGGACGGGCATCGGACAAAATGATGAAGGACGATCATCACGAGGTGAAGGACGATCACCTAGCAGGGTACGGCTGCTCTCGGGGGTTTATCATGACATAGGACGAATGTCGGATAACAAAATCAACGATGGGGACGACCATCGAATAAAATGATGAGGGACGGTCATAGAAAGGTGAAGGATGATCACCTAGCAGGGGACGACTGCTCTTTATCACGACATAGGATGAATGTCGGATAGAAGGTTCCACTAATGGGGACTCCATTGGGGAAAGGGATGAGGGACGGTCATTCAAAGGTGAAGGACGATCACATGGCAGGGGACGGCTGCCGAAAGTATCACGACATAGGACGAATTTCGGATAGAAGAAGTTGTTTTTGCTGGGGAATGGTAAACATGGACGAGTGCTTACGCTCAAGAATAAAAAGGTATAAGTGTTTGACGACGTGTATAGATTAAAGATGCGGATGAGCATCCATAAGACCATGACACGGACGAGTATTGGTAGAAACGAATGCTGACGCGTGTTCAGAGATGATGGTACGGACGAGTACCAACTAGTTAACAAAGAACACGGACGAGTGTCGAATCTGTTGAGGAGTGATATATAAACAAAGATACGGACGAGTATCAAAGACTTCTATATAAGTATGAGTTAGTATTGATTTGTTAGTGAAGTATGAGCAAGACACAGACGAGTGTTCAACTAGCTGGGGAATGTATGACACGGACGAGTGTCAAATATGTATAAGTTATGAACAAATATTTGTATGTGAGAGTCCAAAAAGGTGTTATGGCGACCTATGGGGATAGGATGACACAGACGGGTGTCGAAAAAGGCATGTTATAATCAAGTGTTTGATTTGCAACAAGTGATTTGGCAACCATGCTGGGGAAAGGTGACACAGACGAATTTCAAAAGAGTATGTATGTATCCGTATTTGAGAGTGCAAAGGGGAAACTTTGGCTTATATCTGCGGGGAATAATATGACACAGACGAGTGTTAAACAGAGTATATATGAACAGGCATTTGTGTTCGAGAGTGAAAAGGGGATGCTTTGGCTTATATTTGCAGGGGATGTGAGAATTATATACATTGCTGATGAAAATCTGATGGTATTTGCAGGTGATTGGCTCAAACCTGGCTTGTGATCATGCAAATGCTTTATTTTTGCCGTAATGCTCCGTATTAGACAGAATGCTACGCTTATTTTGGTGATTTATGATGCGAATGCTATGGTTATGCAAAAGAGAAACCGATTCGGGATTCAGATCCTATTGTGACAAAGATCTATGGTTGGTCTGCTTAGAGGGATATCCCGGCTGGGGAAGAGATCATTGGTAGATCTATTAGTAGATATAGCTCTTCTTGGGGAAATAGATCATTGATAGATCTGTCCGCAAAGAGAACTCAACTGGGGAGAAGGAAACTTTCGTCACTTTGTTGTGTAAGAGTTTCAGGCATTGCTCTTCTGGGAAGAGGCTGAAAATTCTGTGGGGAGATTGGCTGGGGATGCTCCTGTTGAGTAGATCTGTGCTGGGGATGAGGAGGCTTTGACAACTCTGCTGGGGAAAACGCATTCCAGATATTGCTTGGGGAGGAGGTATTGTTGGGGAAGTGTGATTGGCATGCCTCATGCCATGTATTGGACACCTGCAATCTGTTAAGACAAGAGAAACGCACAAGTATCACGAGGTATCCCTTATCGGATTCCGTCATAGGAATTAGATATTCCTGAAAGTAAATATATTTCTCGCAAACATTTTATTAAGAATGGCTCATTTGTTTTATGCAAGTATCATATCATGAATACTGGACATTTTGCAAACGAAATAAAAATGTACAAAAAGAGGTGTGACTGAAAATATGATTTTATTAATCTTGGTGCCCTGAATTGGCAAATACAATCAAAGAAACAAATCCCCTGGAATGAGGAGATTGCTATAAATTGAGAAAAGTAAAAGTGTTGGAAATGCTGACGACGCTCCGGTTAGCTTCCTTTGCTATGACCTATATGACCTTGACGTTCTTCTCATCTTGCTTTCTGAAGAAGGTTGATTCTGACTGATGCTTTGTCCTTTTGAAGCTTGCCATGTTGTGAGTGATACCGATGAATTCAGAATGCAGTTGTTCGCTTATTCCCTGATTTTGCGCGGATCGCCCTTTCGGGTTTTCAATCCACCGGGATACCCATTTTTGCCTGAGTTGTCCAATGCGGCTTTTCAACTCAGCGGGTGTACATTTTTTTTAATTCTTCCCTTATTTTTGCCCGAGTCTTTTATTTTGTTTTTGACTCGCCGGGATGCCCTATTTTTTCCTGGACTTACATTTTGTTTTTATGCCCAACGGGTCATTTTATGCGAAGTATTTTTTAACTGCATCTGAATTCACAGGGGACAAGAAATATTCACCATCCATAGTAGTGAGTGTCGCTCCCCGGATTTCCATCCTGGTACAAACGCGAAAGTGGTGCGGAAAAGAATAGAGTCGCCAGCCAGGCATTTTTATCCCGAAAGAATGGGAATGGTAATGCTGCACAAACCAGAAGAAAAGAAAGGAAGGACACGGGTCCTGCGAACCAAAGAGACTGAGTTCGGGAGTCTGTTACGACCTTGTAAACACCCAAAATTTTCCCTCACTAAGTTCACACCATGCCTTGTGATCTTTTCATATGCATAAGTTCAAACATATCATCTCATATTGCATTTTTGCTTCACTGCATTAGTTCAAGTTCATCTGCATCTAGGGTTTAGAATCTGAGCAATCCCTGAGCTATCTAAGCCACTCCAAGAGTCTCCAATCATCTCAAGAGGTTCCATGTATGTTCAGGCATCATATTATATCCTCCCAAGATCAAGAAAGTCAGAAAATCACAAGAACTGAGAAAGGCATGGAAGCATAGCCAAGCTTAACTACACAGATGACCTAAAATTAGGGTTTTGGTTTCAGAGGCCATAACTCCAAATCGTTTGTCCATTCTTGTTTCTATTGGTCTCTATATGTTATAAGGATCATACACAATAATTTTCATGAAGAAATTCAATGGGGAAGGCATCTGATCAATAGATGACTTCTTGAACAAGTCAGTGTAAAATCAGTGCATCTGAGGCCCCCAATCATCCAAACAAAGGGTCTTCTCCATCATTTTGGGTGTATATGATCTTTATTTGATTGTAGAAGAAGTTAGAAGTTCACAAAATTGAATAATTTCAAGCATTTTGCAAAGTTGCCATTTTGGGAAAGTGACTTGTAATGCAAATTTGCCATTTTGGGAATGTTTTTCAACCTCTGCTTTTTGATTCAAAAATGCTTCAAATAAAAAATTCTTGGTCATGAAAGTTGTAGATTGGATCATTCCCTTTTCAAAAAGTACAAGAACTTGATCTAATTCATCATAGAACTCAAGTTATGGCCTTGCAAAGTTGGGAAAATCACAAAATTTCACTTATGTACCAAAGAGGGAAACTTGCAAAAACTCATGTCAAACCAATTTGTAGCCTCAAAGTGACTTCTAACCATTACACAAACATTATACATGACCTATAATTCATAATTTCCCAAAGAATTCTCAAGTTTCATGCCATGATCATCAAATATTTAAAAAGGGGCCAAAACCTTCACAAATTGCAAAACTACCCACAAACTTCATTCCACTTGATATTTTGCCTCAATTTGAATTCCATGGTTGCCCATGAATCAAGCTGCGCCAGACACCCCCTTATCCTCAGTCTTCCATGAGCCCATACCTCAAAGGACAACTTTCTTGACTTTTTGCAAAATGAGCCATACCAATCAAACTATTCCACAACAACTTTCTTACCTATCCAGGATTGATACATGGACCAAAAGCAACTCAACACACACAACAACATAACCTGAATCCTCCCACAACTCAGCAATCATCAAAACTTCCCCTTTTGCATTTCTCTTCGAAACTCATAGCTCAACCAACAAAACTCCAAACGTTTTCCACCATTCAACTCCATATTCATCACTGATCATTTCCCACCCTTCATTTTGCCTTTAAACACCCCATATTAAAAATACGATTTTCACCTCCCTTGACCTGAGCTTCAGCAAACTTCACATAGAGGCCATATAAACTCCAACCAAGCTTTGCAAACTCTTAAGGGGGATCATTGGAGGTGATTTGAAGCAAAGAACTGGCCAGAAAGCTCCAAAGTTGAAAGCTCCAGTTCAGGTAACCTCAAGAACAAATTTTCCAGAAATGTGATTTCTTGTTATAGAATGATAGAGTGTGTTGCCCTGATCGTGTTAAGCTTTGAATCACTGAAAATGGTGGAGATAAGAGTGTGTATGCATGTTCTGAAATTTTGTCCACTTTTATGATTTTTTTCAAATGTTGATTTTGATGAAAGATAAATGAAATATGATGTTGGATTCTTGTTCTATGGGGTTTGGGGATCATTTCTTGAGATTTGGGGGGTTTGGCATGGCCAGGGGAGTGAGATAGCATTTCTTAGGGAAGGGTGTGGCCGGAGAATATAACCGGAGGTCATTTCCGGCCACCTGAAAGTAATTAGGGTTTGTGATTAGGGTTAGCTGAGTTTAAACGTGAGCCATCAGATCTTGCTTCCCGCGCGTGTTTCAAGAGCTCAGATCATGTCATTAGCCCTAATCCTTGATTTATTTAATTTAATTAGGTTAACTAGCTCAGATGAGATCCTGGCCATCCATTAGCGCGCCAGTCAACCCTGGAACCTCAGCTTTAAATCTCAGCCTCAGGATCCTCATACTTTTCCATTTAATTTGTTTTATTTCATTTTACTTCTATTTAATTTCTACGAATTTTTAAAAATAGAAAGAAGACTTCAAAAATTCTGAAATTTTTTATCCAAGCTTTAATTAATTTTTAGAACCCAAAAATATTTTTAGTTTTATTTTTTGCATTAAAATAATTTTTAAATCATTTACGTGTTTATTTTTAATTAGTTAATGGAAATTAATTAATTAAAAATACATTTAGGTATTTAAAAATCCCAAAAAAATTCAGAGAGTATTTTAAAACATTTACAAACATTTACAAACTCACAAGACAAATTTCTTTTTGGTTTTGATCATACTTTGACAATTTTCATTTGAATTAGGGTTCTTTAATTTGAATATTTTTAACCCTAACTTCAAAAATTCATAACTTTTGATCCAAGTTGATTTTGTGGATGGTTCTTTTTGCATTGTGTTATGCATTCTTTGAAACATCTAAAAAAGTTTTTGTTTCATTTTTATCTTTCATTTTCCATTTGTTTGGAATTTTCCCTTTTGGATCACCCTTAAAACTCTAGAAACTTAGGAAAATCATACGTCTTGCTTCTGGTTTTGAATTTTGCATTGCATCTTGTACATAAACCCTAATCTTTGCCTTCATTTGCATTCATTCTTCATATGCTTGCATACATGAACTTACCATGACATTTTGTGCATCCACATGACATATAAGACATCTTAGGACATATTGAAATCATGTTTGATCATTGCATCACTGTAAACACCCCAAATTTGCCCTCACCCATTCACACCATGGCTTGTGATCATCTCATATGCATAAACACCATCATATCATCTCATATCTCACTTTTGATTCACTGCATAGTTTCTAAGGCATCTGCACCTAGGGTTTGTGATCTGAGCAATCCCAATGCTTCTTGAGCCATTCCAAAGGCCACCAATCAACTCAAAGGGGTCCATGGGTGTTCTTATATCATATTCCATCTCCTCAAAGTCAAAATTGCAAAGGAATCACAAGAACTAGGGTTTGAGTGGATGCAGAGCCAGGATGAACTGCACAGTTGACTGAAAATTAGGGTTTTGGTTTCAGAGGCCATAACTCCAAATTTTTTGGTCATTCTTGTTTCCATTGATCTCTATATGGTATAGGGAGTATGCATATCAATTTTCATGAAGAAATTCCATGGGGAAGTCATCTGATCAAAGGTTGACTTTTCAGACAAGTCAGTGTAAAATCAGGGCATCTGAGGCCCCCAATGACCCAACCAATGGGTGATCTTCATCATTTTGAGTGTATATGATCTTTATTTGATCATGGAAGAGGGTTGAAGTTCATAGAAATCAGGAATTTAGGGTTTTTGCAAAGGTTGACTTTTTGGGCATAGTTGACTTTTCAAGAATGCATCATTTTAGGTCACTTTTCAAGCCTTGATTCTTGATCCAAAAAGGCTTCAAATGAAAAAACTTTGGCCATGAAAGTTGTAGATCTCATCTTTCCCTTTTCAAAAAGTACAAGAACATGATCAAACTCTTCTTGGATCAAAAGTTATGGCAAGACAAAGTTGGCAAAAATCATTGTTTTTCAAGTTATGCACCAAGTGGAGATTTTTGCAAAATCATGTACCAAGTCATATTGCAGCCTCTAATTCATTTCAAACCAGCACCTAAACATTCTCTAAGTCCTAAAAATCAGAATTGGATCAAGTTTGCCTATGGTTTGGTTTGTGTAACAAGGTTTTCTTCACATGTGAACCAAAAGCTAACCAAGTTGCAAAAACACTCATAACACTTCACCAACTTGATGCATTGGCTGCTGAACCAAGCTAGGCTCATACACACATCATGCTGCGCAGCCCCATGCTTTGTACTTGGCTAGAAGTTGCCCATGCCCTATCTTACAAGAAGTTGACATTTTTGCAAAAGTGGCTACACCTATCCATAAAGCACAAGTCACATCCTCTGACCAATTGGATTATTTTATACTATCCATTTGCAAGCTAAACAGGCCAAGAAGCAAGGCTGAAGCACACACATTCATCACTTACACAAAAACACTCCCATTTGCAACTTGCTTCGAATTCCTCTCCACAGCCTGCAAACACAAAAACCTTTTCCTCCATTCAACTCACCATGTACCATTGAGTAGAAACCACCCAAAGCATAAGCCTGAAACAGCCAGAAAACTCCATTGCCATCATTCACCTCAAGCTGCAGTTTCATTCGAAACTCTCACCTTAGCTCACAAACACACAAACAAACACCACAGACCTTCTCCATTCACCCTCAGGATCACAAACAACCCACCACCATGGCCTGAAACCTCCAGAAACACCATTGCCATTTTTGATCAAGCTTGAGCAGAAGCTGTCGAATCTCATTGCCCAGCCAACTCAAACTCTCATTGAGCATTCAAACGTCATCTGGGGATCAAGTGGAGGGGTTTGCACTCAAAGAAGAGGCCAGAAAGTTCTCAAACTGAAAGCTTCAAATCTCAGGTAGCCTGAAATTTATTTTTCCAGAAATCATTTCTCTTGTTACAAACTTGTTCCATTTGTTTCACTGATCATTCTGGTACCATTGGTTTTGAAAATGGTTGTGATTTGAGTGTTTAATTTGCTTCTGAAGCTTGCGTGCCCTAGAACTTGTTCTCTTCGATTCAGCTTGTTTAGGAACTATAAATTTGTTTTGAGAGAGGGGTTTGGTTCGTGAGAGGGTGGAGATCATTTCCCAGGTCTTAGATTTCATTTTTGTTGCGTTTTGAGGAAGTTGGGTAGTTTTCAGGTGAGAGCTGGCCGGAGAAGACGACCGGAAGTCTTCTCCGGCCACCTGAGAGTCATTTGTGCCCTAATCACATAATTAATGCTAGTTTGAATTCGAGCCATTGATGAGCGTTGACCTGCTGACTTCCCTCTCTTTTGGATGGCCCAGATGCGTTTGATTAGCCCTAATCTTTTTCATTTAGTTAATTAATTCATAATTAAACTAATTATCTCAGAACCAATCCTGGCCACAAGATCACGCGCCAGTCAACACTTTCAAATCCTAGGCGCATCCTGGCCCTTCCCTCATTTGACTTTCTTTTTATTTAATTTATTTTCATTTTCTTTTTCATTTAACTTGTATAATTATTTAAAAATAGCAAAAATGTCTTAAAATTATGAAACTTTTTCTTAAAAGTTTTATTAATTTTTAAGACCCAAAAATATTTTTATTTTATTTTTTATCATTAAAAAAGTATTTTTAAATATTTTAAAAGATTATTTTTAATTGATTAATGGAAATTAATTAATTAAAAATACTTTTTGGTATTTAAAAATTACAAAAAAATTCATGAAATGTTCTAAGACATTTAGAAACATTGTCCAACCTTCAAACCAAATTTCTTTTTTGATCTTGATGCATTTTAAGAATTTTTCATTGAATTAAATCATATTTTGTGCATTATTTTGATCTTGGATTCAAAAATTCATTTCTGCCTATTGGAGAAGGTTTGGGCATTGATTCTTTTTGCTTTGTCTTGTGTTTGGCATGTATTTTCAAGGATAAAATGGCCATGATTTGTTTCCTCATTTTCTAATTGTTTGACATTTCTTTTGTTAAGAACCCTAAAAAACCCTAATAACTTAGAAAATTCATATCTTGAGTTTGGTTGTGAGTTGAGAGCTCCCCTTTGGGCAGTGGTTCATTATAGGTTTAGGGTTTCTTTGGGTGCCATTTTCCATTTTTAGCTTAGGGTTTTACTTCTGTTTTTGGTTTGTGTTTGATGTTTGATTCATAAACCCTAATTTGGGCTTTCTCTTGTATCCTTCTTGCATTCTCTTGCATAACATGACTTGCCTTTGCATTTTGTGCATTCTCATGATTCATTTGACATCCTAAGACATATAGAAAGCATCTTTGATCATTGCATTACATATTTGCCATATCATTTGTCTTGTATGCTTCATGACATTTCATGCTTGTTCATGCTCCTTAGCTTGCATCATTTGCATTCATGATCTTGTATGAACATCCCCATGCCTTGCCTCATGTTTGCAGCACCTCCTAGCATCATAATCATCATCAACATGCTTCTGGTTTTGCTTAGCATCATACCATTTCATTTCATTTAGCATTGCATTGCATTTCTTTCTAACATTTCAGGTGGTAAGTAACTTGGGAAGTGAATTTTCCTTCACTTCTCATAACTTTTCTTTTCATCTCTCTTGCATCCATTGCTGCATTTATGTTTGTGTTTGAGATTGAGCTTGCTCATTCTTGTTCCTCCCACTTTCTTTCTTCAAGTGACTTGACTTCTTGAATGAAGCAAGTCACTTTGCTTCTCTTGATCTTGTTCATCTGCTTCCTGGTGGCTCCTTTGAAGTTTGTTCTTGAAAACCTCACAAACCTTAGGATCAACCAAGCATGACAATGAATTAGGGTTTTGATTAGTTCCCCTTCATAGTTTCTACCTTTGTGTCTCTCTTTGAGTCTTCTCTTCTCACCTCATAATCAGAGACTAAACCCTAAAGGCTTTAAGACTTTGTGATTAGGGTTATGCCTGCATCCTTCTCTTAGGATGGAGTGTATAATTTTAATCCCAAGTATTAAACCCTTAAGGTGTTTAAATCTCCTAATCAATTCACTTAATAATTATCAAGACATCACACTTGTAACTTGGGCCTTGCATTAGGGTTCTAATTCTTCCTTAATTGGTTAAGAAGGACTAACCCTAGTGTTAATGGACAAGTCCCCCTCAAGTTGTTTTACAAATCATAAAAATCACTTCATCATCATAACCATTGAATAAAATCCACTTAATCAAAGGCTTGTTTTGTCATGAGTTTAATCCCTAATCATGGATTAAGTTGAGGAGCTTTCCTCAGCTTAAACATTCTCATCTATTATCCTTCTATTAGGATGGTGTAATGAGTCTGTTAAATCCTTGATTATGGCTTAACCCCATTACTCAACACTAAACAAAAACACCAAAAACATCTAAATAATCACAAGTAGGTTAATGATCTTAATCCTATATCAAAGGTGATTAAGTGTGATAATCTGACTTCACACTTAAGGTATTCTCATTACCCCTGATCAGAGGGAAGATGTGATGAGTTTACTAATCCATTGGTTTAGGCTTAAGCTCATTAACTTATGACAAACTTTCAAAAGCAATAAAAGACTGAAAACTCAAAAACAAACAATAATCGTCTCCTCCGGGATTCTTTTCTCATCTCATTCACTCACAAACGAGAACTTGCTTCTTCCGTCTAATGCAAGACAGTTCGCACCTGAGCCAGACAGGTCATACATTTGAGCATAGATAAGTAAGCAGTTCACAAGTCAACTCATCTTTCAGTCTCTTTGGGTCGAACTACGGTGTTCTGACTTCCTCATTGCACGAGAGGATACGTAGGCATAACTTAACCGTTATCGAACAAAAGTCTCTGTATATACCCCCTCCTTCCAGCTTCATTCTTTAGCCTCATTATCATGAGCAATTCCTTCTCATTCCTACACTGACACTTTCATACTTCATATCACTTATACACTTTACACTGACACCTGTACATCTTTTCCAGCTCACTTATACACAGATTGCACTGACACTACCCCTTTATAGCACAAATCTTTCTAGCGTGGATCCCGTCGAGTACGGCGGACAATCTGGGTGCTAATACCTTCCCAGGTTGTAATCAACCCCCTTTCTCAGTCTCTCTTGTTCGCGATCGTCTTATCTATTCTTTTTCTAGGTCTCTGCAGCATTGCCTTTCCTCCGGGATAAAAATGCCTAGCTGGCGACTCTATTCATTCTCCAGTGAGTTCACGGCTGTGTGTTCTCACTGTTCCCTTCGCCGACCGTTCGCGTCTGTACCTTTATCTGACCCTGTGTCACTTATCGGGAGCGACAGCTTGGCGACTCTGCTGGGGATGCTATATTGCAACCAGGGCTTCTGGTTCTTTTTGTGGGTTCCTCCTAGCGCTTGATTGATTTGTGTTTACTGGGGTGTTATATGCTTATTTGTGCTTGTATTTATTTATTGCTTTATGTACAGTTTACTTTACTTCTTTCTTTATTGCATTTGTATATATCATATTGTCATACTGTTGCTGGCTGGATCTGGTTTCTTTGTTTTGGTGGGTGGGGTTCATTGAGAGTTAAGGTCCTACACCTGGGACCTGAGTGACACCTAGGCTAGAGTGAATCATATTCTTTCCCATTCCATTTCGGTCTGGTGCGGGAATATGAAACACGGTTCAGATATGGGTTTCTTCTTGAGAACTCTGTGTTGCAGATTTCCTGCAATGCTAGGGCTATCTGGGAAGCCTGCTAAGTCTGGATGACCTTTTAGTGTTGACCTTCGGAAACTGAGGTGAATTAGAGGAGGAATTGTTATGGTTATTGTAAACACTGTACCTCCGGGTTAGAAGTGTTTACACTTCTCATAATGGATCCAAGTCTGAGGATCCTTGTTCTAGATCACCACCTGTGAGGGGGTTGGGCTGTTTACAGGTTTGCAGGTACCTTGACCTCAGAATACCCTGTTACTTTGACTTTGTTAAGAATACTCCATGTTGGATAGTTCTTGTGATTCTAAAACCCTGGACATGTGGCTCTTTATTTGAGCCCCCCACCCTGGTTACTGGATTCATAGACCCCCATCTGGAATTCTTGAACACACATGGATCTGTACCAAGGCAGTTAATCAGATCCAGCTCAGTCACAAACCCTTTGCATCTCATTTGCATACATACTCATTGCATCATATTAACATGTGCTTATTTGTGTTTCAGGGTATCCATTTTCATCTGGTTTTGGTTTTGACCCCATCTGCAGTACTGACCTATCTCCACCAGCACTTGTTTCAGTTTGTCAGCCATACACTCCAGTTACTTGCACTAGCCATCCAGTGGCCCACTCCTCAGCATCTTCATCAACACTTATTCTACTCAGTCTTCAGCATCATGGCTCCAAAGAAAAGCAACATCACTTATCATTTCTTCCAACCAGACTTATCAGACATCAGGAGGATCCAAACCCTGATCACTCCAGACCACATATCTTTGTTCAGAGAAAGCTATGGGGATATACTTGACTTGGTCATGGATCTGGACCCATCTCAGAGGAGCCTCATCCACACCTGCATTCAGTTTTATGACCCCCCGTTGAGATGTTTCACCTTTCAAGATTTCCAGCTGGGCCCTCTTTTAGAAGAGTACTCATCATTGGTTGGTTTGCCTATCAGGAGAGAAATCCCTTTCAATCCTGAGATGGTCTTTCCTACTAATGGAGAGGTGGCAAAAGTTTTGCACCTGGAACCTGTTTTGATTGAACAACACATGACCTCTAAAGCTGGGATCTCTGGTTTTCATCTGGACTTCCTAATTTCTCAAGCTAGTCTGAAGGCCTCCTTGGGGGAGTGGAAAGCTGTTTGTGCTTTGTTGGCCTTAAGTGTATATGGAATTGTGTTGTTTGCAGATGAGCCTCGATTCATCAGCAAGAATGCAATCCATTTGTTCATCCTGAAGAACCCAGTGCCAACCTTATTGGGTGATCTTTATTACTCAGTACATCAGAGGAATGAGAAGCAGAGGGGAAGGTTAGTGAGGATGTGTGCTCCATTATTTCATACTTGGCTTCTCAAGCATCTACCCAGGACAGATGCATTCCTGAACCCTCATCAGCAAAGCAACTGGGCTAAGAGGCTCACTACTCTCACTTCAGCAGATATCAGATGGTGTACTCAAAGCACCAAGGGCAGAGATATCCTCACAAGGTGTGGGCACTTTCCCAATGTGCCTTTAATAGGAGTTAAGGGGAGTATCAACTACAACCCTCTGTTGTTCAAGAGGCAATTAGGCTATGCACTGGTTCATGTTCCTAGAGTACAGGACTTGGTTGAGACCCTCTACTGTGAGAACAAGATTAGTCTGGCAACTGTTAGGCAGGCTGCCTGGGCCTGGGATCATGTTCAAACCAAGGGAGTCACTGTTCTGGGGAAATGTAATAATGTGGCATCAGCCCAATATCATGAGTGGTCCCGTGCCAGGGCCCAATTCTCTGGAATGCCTTTCACCATAGAAGACATGCCTGAGTCATCTTCAGCACCACCCCCTGCCACTATCAGTTTGGAGGAGTTTGAAAGCTTGAAGGAAAGAAATGAGAAGTTATCCCAGGCTTTGCAGAAGACCCTCCGGGAGAGGAGTGAAGGTGTGAGGGAGATTGAGAGATTGGAGAAGTTGAGAATAGAGCACTTGACTAAGATTGAGAAGTCTGGAGAGTATATCAACAAGTCTAAAGCTGGTGAGCAGATTCTGAAGAATGCTTGTAAAGAAGCCCAGTTCCAAAGAGCAAGAACAGACTTGTATTTGAAAGA
Source organism: Lathyrus aphaca (assembly GCA_963966055.1). NCBI lineage: Eukaryota > Viridiplantae > Streptophyta > Magnoliopsida > Fabales > Fabaceae > Lathyrus > Lathyrus aphaca. The sequence goes on along the minus strand of OZ014523.1, from coordinate 380,137,168 downwards.
GAGTCAGGCCAGGTGGGTCCGGATCACTGAGGCCCGTACTCTAGAAGACAAGAGAGTTCAGGACAAGATGGAGCAGATGGAAAAAGCCCTGGCAGCAGCCCAGAAGGAAATATCAGAGCTAGAAATCAGATCTGGAGTGAAGAGGTCTAAAGACCAAAGTCAGAACAAAAGGTTGACTGCAGCTGTTGCAACAAGAAACCTTCTCATCAGGAATCTTACGGAGCGTCCGGCTGATCCTGTGACCGAAGCACTTCTTAAAGAAGTTCGTGAGGATGAGTTTGGCCTTGGAGTTTGATCATTTGCTTGTTGTTGTTCCTATTCCATGTACTTTTGCTCTTTATGATGTATTTTGACCCCTTTGAGGGCTTGTGTTGTAAAAATGAACAAGTTGTATTATTTCATCTTATGTAATATATTTTTGTGTTAGTTTCCATCTGAAGACTCCAAAAGCAACTTCAACAGCATCATCTTCAAGGGTCTGGAAGGGTCAAAACTGAAGACCAAACCGGATACCTTGAGAGCAAATAAGCATAACTGCATTGCATACTAACCCTTTTGTTTGTTTTGTAGGTTTTTGTTTTATTGTTACTAACCTCTGTTGTGATATTCAGGCAGTATTGCTCGTCGCCGGGTGTTTCCCCTCAACAGGCCACACAGGTACCCAACTAGAAACAACCTTCCGGGAATTCAAATGGATCAGGTACAGCAGGACCTTGCAGAGGTCAGAAATCAGATGGCGAACGAAAGGCTAGAGATGAGAACACAGATGACGCAGTTCATGGAAGTTATGAACAACATGGCTCAGAGCCAGGAGAGACTGAGGGCCATGGTTGAGAGGCAAACTCAAGAGGAGCCTCATGTAGGAACTGCCGGTACCAGTAACAATGAAAGGGTGCAACCCCATGTTAACCCTCCTGTGTTTGGCCCACATTTGCATCCTGAGATCAACATTCCCGCAAATGTTCAAGGCACAGCCACTGCAGCCAGAGTACTTCAAGAAGATCCTCAGGAGGACCAATTCATAGTAATGGGTGCTGGAGAAGAGGCTTATGATAGGAGATTGGATGAAATAGCTGAGAAGTTGAGGTCCTTAGAATCTCAAAATTCTTTGGGTTTTGACGTGATGGATATGGGCTTGGTAGACGAGGTCAGGATCCCCCATAAGTTCAAGCCTCCTTGTTTCGAAAAGTATAATGGGACTTCATGCCCCCGGACTCATCTACAGTCATTTCTGGGAAGGCTGAAGGCTTATACAATGGATGAGAAGCTCTGGATGTTCTACTTCGAAGACAGCTTGACTGGAGCATCAAGAGAATGGTATTCCCATTTGACAAGGGCAACTGTGAGATGCTGGAAGGACCTGGCAGAGGCCTTCATCAGACAGTATTAATATAACTTAGACATGGCACCCAACAGGACTCTCCTAATGGGAATGTCACAGGCGTCAAGGGAAAGTTTCCGAGAATATGCCCAGAGATGCAGGCAATTGGCTGCTGCCGTTCAACCACCAATGTCTGAGAGAGAAATGGCAGACATGTTTATGAACACTCTCCAGGGAACGTATATTGACAGGTTGGCTGCTTTCTCTTCCACTAGCTTCGCAGACGTTGTCATAGCTGGGGAGAGGATTGAAAGCCTGTTAAAGATGGGTAAGATATCTGATAATGGTGCTAGCTCGTCCAGTGGTACAAGAAATCCTTTTGCAGGCCCGAGAAGAACTGGCGAGACCAATGCCATTCACACCAACAGGGGTAGGCCCCATTATGTTCCCAGAACAATAGCAGTAGTCACTATCCCTGCTCCAGCTCATCCTCAGCCAGTCTATCAACCTCCTCAACAAAACTTCCAACAACAACCTCAGTATCAGAATCAGTACCCTCCAAGAAACTTCAACAGCAACAACTCCAACAACAATCAACAGAGGCCATTTCAACAGAGGCCCTCTCAAGCTAACAGAGTGATCGACCCAATCCCGATGCCATATGCTGCCTTGCTGCCACAACTTCTGAAACTCAACCTGGTTGAGCTAAGAACATTGGCACCTCCGGATCCCAACAGTCTACCAAGAAACTATGACTCCAATGCTAGGTGTGCTTTTCATTCAAACGCACCTGGTCACAGTACAGAAAAATGCAGGGCTCTGCATATGAAGGTACAAGACTTGGTAGACTCCAAGGCTTTGAATTTTGCACCTCCGCCCAATGTCAATAAAAACCCAATGCCAAACCATGGTGGTCCTCGAATTAACGCTATTGAAGAAGACCAACCGTCTTATTTGATAACTAGTGTGGATCAGATCAGGACACCATTGGTGGAAATCAAAGCTCAACTCCGTGAAAACCAAATATTTCCGGGGTGTGAGTTGGGGTGCCCCTACTGCAATATTTCATGGAATGGGTGTGAGGACTTGAGGAATGGCATTGACAGCCTTATTCGGAGTGGCCTGCTACAGATCACTACATCATTTCCGACAAATCCAGCAACTTCATCGACAACGGTTTCAGACCCTCCTACAACTGCAACAACTATTGTTCCCGACAATTCACCAGCAACATCAGCAAGTACTTCATCTGTCCTCCCAAATGATCAGTTTTCAACAGTTTCTCCTGCCACAACTTCAGCTTCATTCCATCTCGACTCTCCATCAACAACAACAACAACAGTCCTTCCAACAGAACCTCCTACAACTCCAGCAATCAATCATGAAGATGTCTCCACTGTTACCATATTCTACGATCCTGAAAATAATTCCGCTTACCATTCAGAAGGTGCTGCTCCCGCCAGAGCACCAGTTACAATATTTTATGATCCGCAAACAATAACAGTCCCTTCAGCAGCAGCAATCAGTCCAGTCACTGTCACGGTGCCTGGACCTGTACCATATGAAAGCAATAGGGCCATCCCTTGGCACTATGGCTCTGACGTGTACTGTGAAGGGAAAAGAATCACTCTGGAAGCATCAGCACCTGCACCCCAAGTAAATAACGTGGGGGGAGGCGGAGGCTTCACTCGAAGCGGACGCCTCTTTGCTTCACAAGTTCAGAGACCCACTGCCGAAGCAGAAGCTGCTGCCAAGGCAAAGGGAAAAGGCCCGGTACAGGAAAACCTAGCTGTCAAAGAAGCCCTGAAGACTCCATTTGATCAGGAAGTTGATGAGTTTATGCGAATCATCAAAAAGAGTGATTATAAAATTGTGGATCAGCTTCACCAAACGCCATCCAAAATCTCTATCCTCTCACTGCTTATGTGCTCCGAAGCCCATCGGAATGCATTACTCAAGGTCTTGCACGCAGCTTACGTGCCTGAAGAGATTACTGTCAACCAGTTGGAGACCGTGGTTGGAAATGTTACTGCTAGCAATGGGCTAGGGTTCACCAATACTGACTTGACAGCGGATGGCCGCAACCACAACAAAGCCTTGCACATAACCATGGAATGCAAAGGAGCTGTCCTTTCTCATGTGCTGGTGGACACAGGTTCTTCCCTGAATGTCTTACCAAAGAAGGCTCTGGTGAAGCTTGAATATGATGGATTGGCATTGAGACCCAGCAACCTGGTGGTACGAGCCTTTGATGGTTCGAAGAGATCGGTTCTGGGAGAGATCGAGCTGCCTGTGACAATTGGCCCGCAGACCTTTAAAACTATCTTTTATGTGATGGACATTCAGCCCGCCTACAGCTGTTTGTTGGGTAGACCCTGGATTCACGCCGCTGGCGCAATAACGTCTACCCTTCACCAAAAGTTAAAATATGAGTGGGAAGGCCAAGTTGTCACAATCTGTGGGGAGGAGGATATATTTGTTAGCCATCTGGCTACTTACAAGTATATTGAAATGGATGGGGAGATCCATGAGACAATGAGCCAAGGTTTTGAAGCCTTGAATGTCAATGAAGCATCTGCTGTATCTGGTATCTCCATGTCATCATACCAACAAGCCCGGAAGGTTGTTGAGGAAGGAACTGCCCTAGGCTGGGGCAAAGTTTTAGCTGTGGAGGAGAAGAAGGACAAATTTGGGTTGGGTTACAGACCAACTCAACATCAAGCAAAGGCTGCTGAAGAGCCTGGTTTTGTTAGTGGGGGAATGCTTACCCCCGATGCTATCAACTGTCTGGAAGACGAGCTGGAAGAGGAGCGCAACCTGGAGAATTGGATTCGTCCGAAGATCCCGGGGAGCAGTGTCTCGAACTGGTCTTCCCAGGGAATTATAAGTGTTACTCGAGCAGAGTAATTATTATTTCCTGTATTTTATAAGCATGCATCAAAGTCTTGCATCTTGCCCAAGATGACAAGACTCATTTTGTAATCAGGGCCATCTGTACTTTTGTGCAAACAAGATTAAATTAATGAAATATCAGACATCTTTTTGCAAACGAGTCTTTTTTTCTTTTCTTTTCTGTTCACTGTTTTTCCATTTTTCTTTTTGTACAAAAATAAATGGCAGTGTTTTTCAAAATGACAACTTCATTTCACTGTTCTAAATAAGACTAAAATCAGATCACTAAAATAAACCAATTAAACCCTTGCAGAGAGTGCCATCCTGACAGCACCGACAACAGCACGGCTATGACATCGTATGACTTTGACAATCCGATCAATCAAGCTGATGAAGGGGTTGAAGAAGAATATGAGCTTCCTGAAGAGCTAGCCAGGTTGTTAAGACAAGAGGAAAGAGTCATTACTCCTCACCAGGAGGAGGTTGAAGTGATCAATCTTGGTACAGAGGAAAATGTGAAAGAAGTCAAGATCGGGGCCTGCCTGCAAGACTCAGTGAAGAGACAACTGATAGATCTGCTTCAAGAGTATGTTGATGTGTTTGCTTGGTCGTATCAAGACATTCCAGGGTTGGATACCGACATTGTTGTGCACAAGCTGCCTTTGAGAGAAGAGTGCCCTCCAGTCAAACAAAAGCTACGCCGTACCCGTCCAGACATGGCTATGAAAATCAAGGAAGAGGTACAAAAGCAATGGGATGCCGGATTCCTTGCTGTGACTAGCTACCCGCCGTGGGTTGCTAACATAGTACCTGTGCCTAAGAAGGACGGCAAAGTACGAATGTGTGTTGACTACCGGGATCTGAACAGAGCTAGCCCGAAAGATGATTTCCCATTACCTCACATTGATGTATTGGTGGATAATACGGCTCAGTTCTCGGTATTCTCCTTCATGGATGGATTCTCAGGATACAATCAGATTAAAATGTCACCCGAAGACATGGAGAAGACAACATTCATCACACCCTGGGGCACGTTCTGCTACAAGGTAATGCCATTTGGGCTCAAGAACGCCGGTGCAACATATCAACGGGCTATGGTAACATTATTCCACGACATGATTCATAAGGAAATAGAATGTTATGTGGATGACATGATTGCCAAGTCCCTTACTGAAGAAGACCATCTGGTGAATCTGCTCAAATTATTCAAGCGTCTGAGGAAGTACCAGCTGAAGCTGAACCCCAACAAATGCACATTCGGGGTGCGGTCTGGAAAGCTGCTGGGATTTATTGTAAGCGAGAAAGGGATTGAGGTTGACCCTGATAAAGTCAAAGCCATCCAAGAGATGCCTGCACCAAAAACTGAGAAAGAAGTTCGGGGGTTCCTAGGTCGATTGAACTACATCTCAAGGTTCATATCTCACCTCACAGCAACCTGTGAACCCTTGTTCAAGCTGTTAAGAAAGGAACAGACGGTCAGGTGGAACGAGGACTGCCAAAGGGCTTTTGACAAGATCAAGGAGTATCTGCAAGAACCTCCAATCCTCATGCCGCCAGTTGAAGGAAGACCTCTGATTATGTATTTGACAGTATTGGAAGAGTCAATGGGGTGTGTGCTGGGCCAGCATGACGAGTCTGGTCGAAAAGAGTATGCAATATACTACCTAAGCAAAAAGTTTACCGACTGTGAACAACGTTATTCACTGCTCGAGAAAACTTGCTGTGCTTTAGCGTGGGCTGCTCGCCGACTAAGGCAGTATATGTTGACCCACACTACCTTGTTAATCTCAAAAATGGACCCAGTCAAGTACATATTTGAGAAGCCAGCGCTTACCGGACGGGTTGCAAGATGGCAAATGATTCTTACAGAATATGACATCCAATACACTTCTCAGAAAGCCATCAAGGGCAGTGTATTGTCTGAATATCTTGCTGAGCAACCTATTGAGGATTACCAGCCAATGAGGTTTGACTTCCCTGATGAAGACATCATGTTCATAAAAGCAAAAGATCATGAAGAGCCTATTCACACTGAAGGGCCTGACCCAGAAGAAGAATGGACTATGATGTTTGACGGGGCTGTTAACATGAATGGTCGTGGTGTTGGTGCAGTACTCATTACGCCCAAAGGAGTTCACATGCCTTTCTCGGCAAAACTCACTTTCAACTGCACTAACAACGAAGCTGAATACGAAGCTTGCATTATGGGTCTTGAGGAAGCCATTGACCTCAGGATCAAAACATTGACCGTATTCGGAGATTCAGCTTTGGTAATTAATCAGACCAACGGAAAATGGTACACACACCAAGATCATCTGATACCTTACAGGGATTATACAAGAAGGTTATTGACTTTCTTCACAACAGTCAAACTTGAGTATATCCCTCGGGACGAGAATCAGTTTGCAGATGCCTTGGCTACCATTTCATCCATGATCAAAGTTCAAGCTGCTAACTTTGTACCTCAGATTTCAGTATCGAGACTTGATAGACCAGCATATGTATTTGCAGCAGATGTTGTCAAGGACGACAAGCCTTGGTTTCATGACATTAAATGCTTCTTGGAGGATCAAACATACCCACCTGGGGCATCTTCCAATGATAAGAAGACTTTAAGAAGGCTTGCTGGGAGTTTCTTTCTGAACACTGATGGATCTTTATACAAAAGGAACTTTGACATGGTACTCCTCAGATGTGTTGACAAGACGGAGGCAGATTCACTGATGCATGAAGTGCACGAGGGCTCTTTTGGTACCCATGCTGGAGGACATGCAATGGCTAAGAAGTTGTTAAGATCAGGCTATTATTGGATCACAATGGATGCAGACTGTTGTGCTTACGCCAGAAAATGCCACAAATGCCAGATCTATGCAGATAAAGTGCATGTGCCTCCGAATCCTTTGAACATCATGTCTTCACCATGGCCCTTTGCCATGTGGGGAATTGATATGATTGGCAAGATTGAACCAACTGCTTCGAACGGCCACAGATTCATCTTGGTCGCCATCGACTATTTTACAAAGTGGGTTGAAGCAGCCTCATACGCAAATGTCACAAGGCAAGTGGTAGCCCGATTCCTGAAAAGAGACATCATCTGTCGGTATGGAGTGCCCGAGCGGATCATTACTGATAATGGTTCCAATCTCAACAACAAAATGATGGCTGAATTATGCCGGGACTTCAAGATCCAACATCACAATTCTTCTCCTTACAGGCCAAAGATGAATGGCGCTGTTGAGGCAGCAAATAAGAATATCAAGAAGATTGTGCAAAAGATGGTAGTCACCTACAAAGACTGGCATGAAATGCTACCATTTGCCTTGCATGGGTACCGCACATCGATCAGAACATCCACAGGGGCAACGCCGTATCAACTGGTGTATGGTATGGAAGCAGTCCTACCTGTCGAAGTTGGATTACCCTCGCTACGGGTACTAATGGACGTTAAACTGAGTGAAGCAGAATGGGTTAGGTCCCGATACGAGCAACTGAGTCTGATCGAAGAGAAAAGGTTGGCCGCAATCTGCCATGGGCAGTTATACCAGAAGAGAATGAAGAGAGCCTTCGATCAAAAAGTCAGACATCGAGAGTACCAAGTGGGAGATCTTGTGCTGAAAAGAATCCTCCCTCCTCATACAGACCACAGGGGCAAATGGACTCCAAATTATGAAGGACCATTCGTGGTAAAGAAAGTTTTCTCTGGTGGAGCACTGATGCTCAGCACCATGGATGGTGAAGATTTTCCGTCCCCTGTGAATTCAGATGCAGTTAAAAAATACTTCGCATAAAATGACCCGCTGGACATAAAAACAGAATGTAAGTCCAGGCAAAATAGGGAATCCCGGCGAGTCAAAAACAGAATAAAAGACTCGGGCAAAAATAAGGGAAATAAATGAAAAAACGTACACCCGCTGAGTTGAAAAGCCACATCGGACAGCTCAGGCAAAAATGGGTATCCCGATGGATTGAAAACCCGAAAGGGCGATCCATGCAAAACAAGGGAGTAAGCGAACAACTGCATTCTGAATTCGTCTGTATTGTCAGCAACTTGGTAAGCTTCGGAAGGATCAAGCTCCGATCAGAATCAACTTTCTCCAGAAAGCAAGACGAGAAGAACGTCATTGTCATACGAGTCATAGCGGGAGAGGAAGCTCCTCAAAGCGTCATCAACACTGCCAGCACTTTGTTTCTCAATTTGTAACAATCTCCTCATTTCAGGAGATATGTTTCTTTGACTGTATCTTGCCAATTCAGGGCACATGAATTAATAAAATCAGATTTTCAGTCATGTTTCGTTTTCACATTTATGTTTTGCAAAGAATTGTCTGATGTCTCTAAAAATACAAATTGCATAAGTACAGATGCCTTTCTTTAAAAATAAAAGCACATGCTTGCAGGGAATATACTTACTCTCGAAAGTACTTATTTCCTATGACGGAATCCAGTAAAGGATACCTCGGGACCATTTGCGCGTTTCCTTATCTTTGCAGGATTGCAGGTATCCAGAACGCAACCTGGGGCATATAAGTTACAATCCAGCAAGCTGGCAAATCAACAAACAGGCTTAACACTCAAGATGTTCTCTCCCCAGCTGAGTTACCAACAGCATTCCCCAGCTGAAGAACCAACTGTCCTTCCTCAGCAAGATGTAAGAATCAGGGAATCATCTCCCCACAGAGCTTCAAGCCTCTATTCAGAAGAGCAACGCGCGAAGAAGTCACAACAGAGAGGGAGGAAGCTTCTACAAACCCCAGCTGGGTCCCGTATTATAAGGATATGTCAATCAGTGACCTATATCCCTAAGCAGATACATCATTAGATCTACCAATGATCCCATCCCCAGCTGGATGTTCACCTCAAACAGATCATCCAGAGATCTTCGCAGCAACGGGATCCGAATCCCGGATCGGTGCCTCTTTGCATAATCATAGCATTCGCATCATATTATCCCCTCAGAGCGTAGCATTCCGTCTAATACGGAGCATTACGGCAAAATCAAATGCATAGCATAATCATAAGTCATGTTGTGAATTGAACACTTGTAAATGATGACAATCTGTCGGCATACATAATATATACGGAAAAAATCCCCACCAGGGTCCCAGCAAAAGCAGTTGCCTCATAAGTCACAAACACCAGTATATATTCCTTTTTGACACCCGTACGTGTCATCGTTTCCCCAAGCAGGTTACCTGAATACCCTTTACAAACCAAGATCACCCGTATTACAGATACTTCCTGACACCCGTCAGTGTCAAATCACCAGCAGAAAGCCAAAGACATCCTCCTTGCACTCACATATACCTATACACACTTTCTTGACACCCGTCCGTGTCATATCCCCAGCGCAGTCGCCTAGACTTTGTATATCAGATATTTGTTCAATTTACACATTCTCTCTCTTGACACTCGTCTGTGTCACTCTCCCCAGCAGATAAATACTCATCTATACGTTACCCACTACTCATTGGTACACTTATACAGATACTCGTCCGAATCTTGTATACCTCACTCATATCCCCACAGATTCGACAGTAGTCCTTGTTCTTTGTTAACCGGTTGGTACTCGTCCGTATCATCATCTCAGAACATTGCGTCTAGTGTTTGTTTCTACATGATACTCGTCCGTATCATAGTCTTAAGGATGCTCGTCCGCATCTTTAATCCATACACCGTGCCAAACACTTATGTCTCCTTGAATATAGATACTCGTCTGTGTCTACTATTCCCCAGAAGGATACTTTCAGATGCAATACTCGTCCGTGTTCTTTGTTAACCAGTTGATACTCGTCCGTATCATCATCTCTGAATATGTGTCAGTTTGTTTCTACATGATACTCGTCCGTATCACAGTCTTAAGGATGCTCGTCCGCATCTTTAATCTATACACAATACCCAAACACTTATACCTTTTGTTTCTTGGATGTAAACGCTCGTCTGTGTTTACCACATCCCCAGTAGATCACCAACAAAGCATTTTTCTTTTATCTGACACTCGTCCTGTGTTATGATAAACCCTGAGAGCAGCCGTACCCTGCTGAGTGGTCGTCCTCCACTTCTTGATGGTCGTCCTCCATCATGCTCATCCGATGGCTGTCCCCATCGTTGATTTTAGCAGCCGTCCCCTGCTAGGTGGTCGTCCTCCACCTTTTGATGATCGTCCTTCATCACTTTATCCAATGGCCGTCCCCATTGTTGATTTTTGGTTATCTAACACTCGTCCTGTGTTATGATAAACCTTGAGAGCAGTCGTCCCCTGCTGAGTGGTCGTCCTCCACTTCTTGATGGTCGTCCTCCATCATGCTCGTCCGATGGCCGTCCCCATTGTTGACCTTTTATCCGATGGCCGTCCCCATCGTTGATATTTTCGGCAGCCGTACCCTGCCAGGTGGTCGTCCTCCACCTTTGATGGCCGTCCCCATCATATTTCTTTTATCCCCAACAGAGCAGCCGTCCCCTGCTAGGTGATCGTCCTTCACCTTTGATGGCCGTACCCCATCATCTGTTTATTTCATTTATTCTTTAACCCGATGGCCGTCCCCGTCGTGGTCCCTTTTCTTTTTAGCCCGATGGCCGTCCCCATCGTTGGTTACTTTACCTTATGAACTTGATGGCCGTCCCCGTCATTGTTTCATTAATCCCCAGAGATTTTTACAGTTTATCTTGATGGCCGTCCCCATCATGATTTTATTTTCCCCAGCTAGTCGGCCGTCCCCGTCTTGGCTTTACCCTTTTATCCCCAGCATGTCGGCCGTCCCCGTCATCGCTTTGCTTTACCCAGCAGTCGTCCTCTGCTCGACGGTCGTCCTCCGTCGTTCACTTTACAATATATGTTATTTTCCTTTACAATCTATATCCCTTTTCTTCTTCATCCTGTGAGTGCAAATTTTGGACTGTCTTTGGTATTCAACCACAAGTTATCTTGTTTGCCTGTTAAGCCGCCGCTTACAACCTGCACAGCTAACTCATGTTTGAATAGGGGCAGCTGTAAACACCCCAAATTTGCCCTCACCCATTCACACCATGGCTTGTGATCATCTCATATGCATAAACACCATCATATCATCTCATATCTCACTTTTGATTCACTGCATAGTTTCTAAGGCATCTGCACCTAGGGTTTGTGATCTGAGCAATCCCAATGCTTCTTGAGCCATTCCAAAGGCCACCAATCAACTCAAAGGGGTCCATGGGTGTTCTTATATCATATTCCATCTCCTCAAAGTCAAAATTGCAAAGGAATCACAAGAACTAGGGTTTGAGTGGATGCAGAGCCAGGATGAACTGCACAGTTGACTGAAAATTAGGGTTTTGGTTTCAGAGGCCATAACTCCAAATTTTTTGGTCATTCTTGTTTCCATTGATCTCTATATGGTATAGGGAGTATGCATATCAATTTTCATGAAGAAATTCCATGGGGAAGTCATCTGATCAAAGGTTGACTTTTTAGACAAGTCAGTGTAAAATCAGGGCATCTGAGGCCCCCAATGACCCAACCAATGGGTGATCTTCATCATTTTGAGTGTATATGATCTTTATTTGATCATGGAAGAGGGTTGAAGTTCATAGAAATCAGGAATTTAGGGTTTTTGCAAAGGTTGACTTTTTGGGCATAGTTGACTTTTCAAGAATGCATCATTTTAGGTCACTTTTCAAGCCTTGATTCTTGATCCAAAAAGGCTTCAAATGAAAAAACTTTGGCCATGAAAGTTGTAGATCTCATCTTTCCCTTTTCAAAAAGTACAAGAACATGATCAAACTCTTCTTGGATCAAAAGTTATGGCAAGACAAAGTTGGCAAAAATCATTGTTTTTCAAGTTATGCACCAAGTGGAGATTTTTGCAAAATCATGTACCAAGTCATATTGCAGCCTCTAATTCATTTCAAACCAGCACCTAAACATTCTCTAAGTCCTAAAAATCAGAATTGGATCAAGTTTGCCTATGGTTTGGTTTGTGTAACAAGGTTTTCTTCACATGTGAACCAAAAGCTAACCAAGTTGCAAAAACACTCATAACACTTCACCAACTTGATGCATTGGCTGCGGAACCAAGCTAGGCTCATACACACATCATGCTGCGCAGCCCCATGCTTTGTACTTGGCTAGAAGTTGCCCATGCCCTATCTTACAAGAAGTTGACATTTTTGCAAAAGTGGCTACACCTATCCATAAAGCACAAGTCACATCCTCTGACCAATTGGATTATTTTATACTATCCATTTGCAAGCTAAACAGGCCAAGAAGCAAGGCTGAAGCACACACATTCATCACTTACACAAAAACACTCCCATTTGCAACTTGCTTCGAATTCCTCTCCACAGCCTGCAAACACAAAAACCTTTTCCTCCATTCAACTCACCATGTACCATTGAGTAGAAACCACCCAAAGCATAAGCCTGAAACAGCCAGAAAACTCCATTGCCATCATTCACCTCAAGCTGCAGTTTCATTCGAAACTCTCACCTTAGCTCACAAACACACAAACAAACACCACAGACCTTCTCCATTCACCCTCAGGATCACAAACAACCCACCACCATGGCCTGAAACCTCCAGAAACACCATTGCCTTTTTTGATCAAGCTTGAGCAGAAGCTGTCGAATCTCATTGCCCAGCCAACTCAAACTCTCATTGAGCATTCAAACGTCATCTGGGGATCAAGTGGAGGGGTTTGCACTCAAAGAAGAGGCCAGAAAGTTCTCAAACTGAAAGCTTCAAATCTCAGGTAGCCTGAAATTTATTTTTCCAGAAATCATTTCTCTTGTTACAAACTTGTTCCATTTGTTTCACTGATCATTCTGGTACCATTGGTTTTGAAAATGGTTGTGATTTGAGTGTTTAATTTGCTTCTGAAGCTTGCGTGCCCTAGAACTTGTTCTCTTCGATTCAGCTTGTTTAGGAACTATAAATTTGTTTTGAGAGAGGGGTTTGGTTCGTGAGAGGGTGGAGATCATTTCCCAGGTCTTAGATTTCATTTTTGTTGCGTTTTGAGGAAGTTGGGTAGTTTTCAGGTGAGAGCTGGCCGGAGAAGACGATCGGAAGTCTTCTCCGGCCACCTGAGAGTCATTTGTGCCCTAATCACATAATTAATGCTAGTTTGAATTCGAGCCATTGATGAGCGTTGACCTGCTGACTTCCCTCTCTTTTGGATGGCCCAGATGCGTTTGATTAGCCCTAATCTTTTTCATTTAGTTAATTAATTCATAATTAAACTAATTATCTCAGAACCAATCCTGGCCACAAGATCACGCGCCAGTCAACACTTTCAAATCCTAGGCGCATCCTGGCCCTTCCCTCATTTGACTTTCTTTTTATTTAATTTATTTTCATTTTCTTTTTCATTTAACTTGTATAATTATTTAAAAATAGCAAAAATGTCTTAAAATTATGAAACTTTTTCTTAAAAGTTTTATTAATTTTTAAGACCCAAAAATATTTTTATTTTATTTTTTATCATTAAAAAAGTATTTTTAAATATTTTAAAAGATTATTTTTAATTGATTAATGGAAATTAATTAATTAAAAATACTTTTTGGTATTTAAAAATTACAAAAAAATTCATGAAATGTTCTAAGACATTTAGAAACATTGTCCAACCTTCAAACCAAATTTCTTTTTTGATCTTGATGCATTTTAAGAATTTTTCATTGAATTAAATCATATTCTGTGCATTATTTTGATCTTGGATTCAAAAATTCATTTCTGCCTATTGGAGAAGGTTTGGGCATTGATTCTTTTTGCTTTGTCTTGTGTTTGGCATGTATTTTCAAGGATAAAATGGCCATGATTTGTTTCCTCGTTTTCTAATTGTTTGACATTTCTTTTGTTAAGAACCCTAAAAAACCCTAATAACTTAGAAAATTCATATCTTGAGTTTGGTTGTGAGTTGAGAGCTCCCCTTTGGGCAGTGGTTCATTATAGGTTTAGGGTTTCTTTGGGTGCCATTTTCCATTTTTAGCTTAGGGTTTTACTTCTGTTTTTGGTTTGTGTTTGATGTTTGATTCATAAACCCTAATTTGGGCTTTCTCTTGTATCCTTCTTGCATTCTCTTGCATAACATGACTTGCCTTTGCATTTTGTGCATTCTCATGATTCATTTGACATCCTAAGACATATAGAAAGCATCTTTGATCATTTCATTACATATTTGCCATATCATTTGTCTTGTATGCTTCATGACATTTCATGCTTGTTCATGCTCCTTAGCTTGCATCATTTGCATTCATGATCTTGTATGAACATCCCCATGCCTTGCCTCATGTTTGCAGCACCTCCTAGCATCATAATCATCATCAACATGCTTCTGGTTTTGCTTAGCATCATACCATTTCATTTCATTTAGCATTGCATTGCATTTCTTTCTAACATTTCAGGTGGTAAGTAACTTGGGAAGTGAATTTGCCTTCACTTCTCATAACTTTTCTTTTCATCTCTCTTGCATCCATTGCTGCATTTATGTTTGTGTTTGAGATTGAGCTTGCTCATTCTTGTTCCTCCCACTTTCTTTCTTCAAGTGACTTGACTTCTTGAATGAAGCAAGTCACTTTGCTTCTCTTGATCTTGTTCATCTGCTTCCTGGTGGCTCCTTTGAAGTTTGTTCTTGAAAACCTCACAAACCTTAGGATCAACCAAGCATGACAATGAATTAGGGTTTTGATTAGTTCCCCTTCATAGTTTCTACCTTTGTGTCTCTCTTTGAGTCTTCTCTTCTCACCTCATAATCAGAGACTAAACCCTAAAGGCTTTAAGACTTTGTGATTAGGGTTATGCCTGCATCCTTCTCTTAGGATGGAGTGTATAATTTTAATCCCAAGTATTAAACCCTTAAGGTGTTTAAATCTCCTAATCAATTCACTTAATAATTATCAAGACATCACACTTGTAACTTGGGCCTTGCATTAGGGTTCTAATTCTTCCTTAATTGGTTAAGAAGGACTAACCCTAGTGTTAATGGACAAGTCCCCCTCAAGTTGTTTTACAAATCATAAAAATCACTTCATCATCATAACCATTGAATAAAATCCACTTAATCAAAGGCTTGTTTTGTCATGAGTTTAATCCCTAATCATGGATTAAGTTGAGGAGCTTTCCTCAGCTTAAACATTCTCATCTATTATCCTTCTATTAGGATGGTGTAATGAGTCTGTTAAATCCTTGATTATGGCTTAACCCCATTACTCAACACTAAACAAAAACACCAAAAACATCTAAATAATCACAAGTAGGTTAATGATCTTAATCCTATATCAAAGGTGATTAAGTGTGAGAATCTGACTTCACACTTAAGGTATTCTCATTACCCCTGATCAGAGGGAAGATGTGATGAGTTTACTAATCCATTGGTTTAGGCTTAAGCTCATTAACTTATGACAAACTTTCAAAAGCAATAAAAGACTGAAAACTCAAAAACAAACAATAATCGTCTCCTCCGGGATTCTTTTCTCATCTCATTCACTCACAAACGAGAACTTGCTTCTTCCGTCTAATGCAAGACAGTTCGCACCTGAGCCAGACAGGTCATACATTTGAGCATAGATAAGTAAGCAGTTCACAAGTCAACTCATCTTTCAGTCTCTTTGGGTCGAACTACGGTGTTCTGACTTCCTCATTGCACGAGAGGATACGTAGGCATAACTTAACCGTTATCGAACAAAAGTCTCTGTATATACCCCCTCCTTCCAGCTTCATTCTTTAGCCTCATTATCATGAGCAATTCCTTCTCATTCCTACACTGACACTTTCATACTTCATATCACTTATACACTTTACACTGACACCTGTACATCTTTTCCAGCTCACTTATACACAGATTGCACTGACACTACCCCTTTATAGCACAAATCTTTCTAGCGTGGATCCCGTCGAGTACGGCGGACAATCTGGGTGCTAATACCTTCCCAGGTTGTAATCAACCCCCTTTCTCAGTCTCTCTGGTTCGCGATCGTCTTATCTATTCTTTTTCTAGGTCTATGCAGCATTGCCTTTCCTCCGGGATAAAAATGCCTAGCTGGCGACTCTATTCATTCTCCAGTGAGTTCACGGCTGTGTGTTCTCACTGTTCCCTTCGCCGACCGTTCGCGTCTGTACCTTTATCTGACCCTGTGTCACTTATCGGGAGCGACAATCACCCATTTGCCATGTTATGCATCCATTGCATTTCATAAGTTTTCATGAACTTTCATGCCTCCTTTCATGTCTCATTTGCATCTTCATTACTTGTATGATCATCCACATCTCATGAAAACCATTTGTATCATCTCTTAGCATCATTTACATCTTGATATGCTTCTGACTTTGGCTTTCATCTTGGCATTTCATCTCATTTTCATTTCATTTCCTTTCTTGTTGCTAACTTTTCAGGTGGTAAGTGTTTGAGAAGTGAATTTGCCTTCACTTCTCATAATCTCTTCTTATCTCTTTTATGCATTCTTTGCTGCATTTTACTTGTGAATTAGAGTGAGCTTACTCATTCATGCTCCTTTCTCTCTTTCTTTCTTCAAGCAACTTATCTTCTTAAGTGAAGTAAGTTGTCTTGCTTCTGTCTGATTCTCTTTCCTTCATCCAGCTTCTTCCATGGTGGCTTTTCCCTTGAAGATCTTCTTGCAAGCTTCATAAACCCTAGGAACACCCCAAGCATGATAACAATTAGGGCTTGATTAGTCCCCCATTAGTTTTACCTTTGTGTCATCTTTGAGTCTTCTCTTCTCATCTCTTAATCAAGGACTAAACCTTAAAGGTTTTAAGGCTTTGTGATTAAGCTTATGCCTGCATCCTTCTATTAGGATGGAGTGTATAACTTTGATCCTAAGTGTTAAACCCTTAATGTGTTTAAATCCTTTAATCAATTCACTTAATAATCATCAAGACATCAAACTTGTAACTTGGGCCTTGCATTAGGGTTCTAATTCTTCCTTAATTGGTTAAGAAGGACTAATCCTAGTGTTAATGGACAAGTCCCCCCCAAGTTGTCTTGCAAATCATAAAATCCACTTCTTAATCTCACCCATTGTAAACACCCCAAATTTGCCCTCACCCATTCACACCATGGCTTGTGATCATTTCACATGTATAAACACCATCATAGCATCTCATACCACATTTTTGGTTCACTGCATAGATTCAAAGTCATCTGCATCTAGGGTTTGTGATCTGAGCAATCCAAGAGCTTCTTGAGCCACTCCAAAGGTCATCAATCACTTCAAAGGGGTCCATGTATGTTCAAGCATCATATTATATCCCCTCAAAGTCAAGAATGTCAAAAAATCACAAGAACTAAGAATGGTATGGAGGCAGAGCCAAGCTTGGCTTTGAAAAGTACAACGGAACCTCCTGTCCACGGACCCACTTACAATCTTTTCTGGGGAGGCTGAAGGCATATACCATGGATGAAAAGCTATGGATGTTTTATTTTGAGGATAGCTTGACGGGAGCTTCAAGGGAATGGTACTCTCATCTGACTAGAGCAACCATCAGATGCTGGAAGGACCTGGCTGAGGCCTTTATCAGACAATACCAGTAAAACTTGGATATGGCCCCCAACAGGACCCTCCTGATGGGAATGTCACAATCATCCAGAGAAAGCTTCCGGGAGTACGCCCAGAGGTGGAGACAGCTTGCTGCTGCTGTTCAGCCACCCATGTCAGAGAGGGATATGGCTGACATGTTTATGAACACCCTCCAAGGGACATACATTGACAGGCTAGCTGCCTTTTCTTCCACTAGCTTTGCTGATGTAGTCATAGCCGGGGAAAGAATTGAGAGCCTGTTAAAGATGGGCAAAATTTCTAACAACGGTGCCAACTCATCCAGTAACCCAAGAAAGCCTTTCGTGGGCCCAAGAAGAACTGGTGAGACCAATGCTATCCATACCGGCAGGGGCAGACCCCAATATGTTCATAGGTCTGTGGCAGCAGTCACCATTCCCGCTCCAGTTCATCCACAACCAGCTTATCAACCACAACAACAAAATTATCAGCAACAAACTCAGTATCCTCCTCAGAGAAATTACAACAACACCAGCAACAACAATCAGCAAAGACCATTTCAACAGAGACCTTCTCAGGCCAATAGGGTGATCGATCCGATCCCTATGCCTTATGCCACATTACTGCCACAACTCCTGAAACTCAACCTGGTTGAGTTAAGGACATTGGCACCTCCAGATCCTGCCAGTCTGCCCAGAAATTACGACGCCAGCGCCAGATGTGCTTTTCACTCGAATGCACCTGGCCACAGTACAGAAAAGTGTAGAGCCTTACATATGAAGGTACAAGACCTAGTGGATTCCAAGGCTCTAAACTTTGCACCACCACCAAATGTTAACAAGAACCCTATGCCACACCACGGAGGACCCCGAATCAATGCTATTGAAGAAGATAAGCCGTCTTACTTGATAACCAGTGTGGGTCAGATTCGGACACCCTTGGTAGAGATTAGGGCTCAACTCCTTGAATGTCAAATGTTCCCGGGATGTGAGTTAGGGTGTGCTTATTGCAAAATTTCAGTGAATGGGTGTGATAACTTGAGAGATGGCATAGATGGTCTCATCCAGAGTGGCCTGCTTCAAATCACAACATCAATACCTACCAATCCAGCAATCTCCTTAACAATAGTTCCCGAGTCTTCTACAACTGCAACAACCATTGTTCCAAACAACTCTTCAACCTCATCAAAAAATGTTTCATCTGTTACTTCAACAGACCAGATATCAGCAAACATCCCTTCTACAACTTCAGCACCCCTTCATTCAGAGTCGCTTACAACGACAACACCCATCCACTCAACAGTGCCTCCTACAACATCAACAGCAAACAATGAAAGTGTCTCAACAGTTACAATTTATTATGATCCCGCAAATGATTCTGCCTACAACTCACAAAATGCCACTCCTATCAGAGCACCAGTCACAATATACTATGATCCACAGACTATCATGGTCCCTGCCATCAGTCCAGTCACTATCATAGTGCCTGGGCCAGTACCTTATGAAAGCAGTAATGCCATCCCTTGGCATTACGGCTCTGATCTATACTGCGAAGGACAGAAAATCACTCTTGAATCATCGACTTCTTCACCACAAATAGACAATGTGGGGGGAGGCGGAGGCTTCACTCGAAGCGGACGTCTCTTCGCCCCGCAAATTCAAAGACCCACTGCTGAAGCAGAAGCTGCCACCAAGGCAAAAGGGAAGAGCATGGTGCAAGAAGAACAAATTGCTAAAGAAGTTTTGAAAACCCCTTTTGATCAAGAGGTTGATGAATTCATGAGAATCATCAAGAAAAGTGATTACAAGATAGTGGACCAGCTTCACCATACGCCTTCCAAGATCTCCATTCTATCATTGCTTATGTGCTTCGAGGCTCATCGGAACGCACTACTAAAAGTCTTGCACGCAGCTTATGTGCCAGAAGAGATCACCGTCAATCAGTTGGAAGCTGTGGTTGGAAATGTTAATTCTAGTAACGGACTAGAATTTACCAACACTGATTTGACTACTGAAGGTCGCAATCATAACAAGGCTTTGCACATTACCATGGAATGTAAAGGTGCAGTTCTTTCCCATGTGCTGGTAGACACAGGATCATCCCTTAATGTCTTACCTAAAAAAGCTCTTGTGAAGCTGGAGTATGAAGGATTGGCATTACGTCCCAGTAACTTGGTAGTGAGAGCCTTTGACGGCTCTAAGAGATCGGTTCTGGGGGAAATTGAGTTGCCTATAACGATTGGCCCACAAACTTTCAAAGCGATCTTCTACGTGATGGACAATTAGCCTGCCTACAACTGTTTGTTGGGTAGACCATGGATTCATGCCGCTGGCGCAGTTACGTCTACCCTTCACCAGAAGTTAAAATTCGAGTGGGAAGGCCAAGTCGTTTCTATTTGTGGGGAGGAGGATATTTTTGTTATCCATCTGGCTACATACAAATACATTGAGATGGATGGGGAGATCCACGAAACGATGAGTCAAGGGTTTGAGGCCCTGAATGTTAATGAAACATCTGCTGTACTTGGGACTTCCATGACATCCTACCAGCAAGCCAGGAAGGTTTTTGAGGAGGGGAATGCTCAGGGCTGGGGCAAGCTGTTGCCTGTGGAGAAGAAAGAGGATAGATTTGGGTTGGGTTACAAACCAACTCAACAAGATCAAGCAGAGGCTGCTAAGGAGCCCAACTTTGTTAGTGGGGGGATGCTCACCCCCGATGCTGTCAACAACTTGGAAGATGAGTCGGAAGATGAGCGCAACCTGGAGAGTTGGATACTTCCAAGGATCCCGGGGAGCCGTATCTCAAACTGGTCTTCCCAGGAAATTATAAGAGTTACTCCTGCAGAGTAATTATTATTTCCTGTATATTTTAAGCATGCATCAAGTCTTGCATCTTGCCCAAGATGACAAGACTCATTTTGTAATCGGGCCATCTGTAATTTTTGTGCAACAAGATTAATCAATGAAATATCAGACATCTTTTGCAAATGAGTCTTTTTCTTTTCCGCTCACTGTTTTTCCATTTTTCTTTTTGTACAAAAAATAAATGGCAATGTTTTCAAAATGACAACTTTATTTCACTTTTCTAAACAAGATTAAAATCAATCACTAAAATGAACAAACTGAACCCTTGCAGAGAGTGCCTTCCAAACCGCACCGACAACAACACGGCTATGACTTCGTATGACTTTGACAATCCAATCAATCAAGCTGATGAAGGGATTGAAGAAGATTACGAGCTTCCTGGAGAGCTAGCCAGATTGTTGAGACAAGAGGAGAAAGTTATTACTCCTCATCAGGAGGAGGTAGAAACGATTAATCTTGGTACAGATGAAGATGTGAAAGAAGTTAAAATCGGGGCCTGCTTACAAGACTCAGTGAAGAAACAACTGATTGACCTGCTTCAGGAATATGTGGATGTGTTTGCTTGGTCTTATCAAGATATGCCAGGGTTGGACACCAAAATTGTCATGCACAGGCTGCCTTTAAGAGAAGAATGCCTGTCGGTTAAACAGAAACTGCGCCGTACTCGTCCAGATATGGCAATGAAGATTAAGGAAGAGGTACAAAAGCAGTGGGACGTCGGGTTCCCATCTGTAACTAGCTATCCACCGTGGGTTGCTAATATTGTTCCTGTGCCTAAGAAAGACGGCAAAGTAAGGATGTGTGTTGACTACCGGGATCTGAACAGAGCCAGCCCGAAAGATGACTTCCCATTACCTCACATTGATGTATTAGTGGATAACATGGCTCAGTTCTCGGTATTCTCCTTCATGGACGGATTTTCAGGATACAATCAGATCAAAATGTCACCTGAAGACATGGAGAAGACAACCTTCATCACACCCTGGGGCACGTTCTGTTACAAGGTGATGCCATTCGGATTGAAGAATGCTGGTGCAACATATCAACGAGCTATGGTGACGTTATTCCACGATATGATCCATAAGGAAATCGAGTGTTATGTGGATGACATGATTGCCAAGGCCCTTACGGAAGAAGACCACCTGGTAAATCTGCTGAAACTATTCAAGCGTCTGAGGAAGTACCAACTGAAGCTAAACCCCAACAAGTGCACATTCGGGGTGCGGTCCGGTAAGCTGCTGGGATTTATTGTAAGTGAAAAACGGATTGAAGTTGACCCTGATAAAGTCAAAGCCATTCAAGAAATGCCTGCACCGAAGTCAGAAAAATAAGTTCGAGGGTTTCTAGGTAGATTGAACTACATCTCAAGGTTCATATCTCACCTTACGGCAACTTGTGAACCCTTGTTCAAACTGCTAAGAAAAGAACAGACGGTCAGGTGGAACGAAGACTACCAGAGGGCTTTTGACAAGATAAAGGAATACTTACAAGAGCCACCAATCCTTATGCCTCCAGTCGAAGGAAGACCTCTGATAATGTACTTAACAGTATTAGAAGAGTCAATGGGGTGTGTGCTGGGCCAGCATGACGAGTCTGGTCGAAAAGAGTATGCAATATACTACCTGAGCAAAAAGTTTACCGACTGTGAACAACGTTATTCACTGCTCGAGAAAACTTGTTGTGCTTTAGCGTGGGCTGCTCTCCGACTGAGACAATATATGTTGACCCACACCACTTTATTGATTTCAAAGATGGACCCAGTTAAGTACATTTTTGAGAAGCCAGCTCTTACCGGACGGGTTGCAAGATGGCAAATGATTCTCACGGAATATGACATCCAGTACACTTCTCATAAAGCCATCAAGGGCAGTGTATTGTCTGAATATCTTGCTGAGCAACCCATTGATGACTACCAGCCTATGAGATTTGACTTCCCTGATGAAGACATCATGTTCATAAAAGCAAAAGATCACGAAGAGCCCGTTCACACTGAAGGGCCTGACCCAGAAGAAGAATGGATTATGATGTTTGATGGGGCTGTTAATATGAATGGTCGTGGTGTTGGTGCAGTACTCATTACACCTAAGGGAGTTCACATGCCTTTCTCGGCAAACTCACCTTCAACTGCATTAACAACGAAGCTGAATACGAAGCTTGCATTATGGGTCTTGAGGAAGCCATTGACCTCAGGATCAAGACATTGACCGTGTTTGGAGATTCAGCTCTGGTAGTTAATCAAACCAACGGCAAATGGTACACCCACCAGGATCATCTGATACCTTACAGGGATTATACAAGGAGGTTATTGACTTTCTTCACAACGGTCAAGCTTGAGTATATCCCTCGGGACGAGAATCAGTTTGCAGATGCTCTGGCTACCATTTCATCTATGATCAAAGTTCAAGCTGCCAACTTTGTACCGCAGATTTCAGTATCCAGACTTGACAGACCAGCATATGTGTTTGCAGCAGATATTGTCAAAGATGATAAGCCTTGGTTCCATAACATTAAGTGCTTCTTGGAGGATCAAACATACCCATCTAGGGCATCTTCCAATGATAAGAAGACTTTGAGAAGGCTTGCTGGCAGTTTCTTTCTGAACACTGATGGTTCCCTGTACAAGAGAAACTTTGATATGGTACTCCTCAGATGCGTTGATAGGGCAGAAGCAGATCTGTTAATGCACGAGGTGCACGAAGGATCCTTTGGTACCCATGCGGGAGGGCATGCCATGGCCAAGAAGTTGCTAAGATCAGGCTATTACTGGATCACAATGGATGCTGACTGTTGTGCCTATGCTAGGAAATGCCATAAATGCCAGATTTACGCGGATAAGGTGCACGTGCCTCCCAATCCTTTGAATGTAATGTCTTCACCCTGGCCCTTTGCCATGTGGGGCATTGATATGATTGGCAAGATTGAACCGACTGCTTCAAACAGCCACAGATTCATCCTGGTTGCCATTGACTATTTCACCAAGTGGGTCGAAGCAGCTTCCTATGCCAATGTTACAAGGCAAGTGGTAGCCCGATTTCTGAAGAGAGATATCATCTGTCGATACGGAGTTCCCGAGCGAATCATTACTGACAATGGTTCTAATTTAAACAACAAAATGATGGCAGAGCTATGCCGGGACTTCAAGATCCAACACCACAATTCTTCTCCTTACAGGCCGAAGATGAACGGCGTTGTTGAGGCAGCTAATAAGAATATCAAGAAGATTGTGCAGAAAATGGTGGTCACCTACAAAGACTGGCATGAGATGCTACCATTTGCCTTGCATGGGTACCGCACGTCAATCAGAACATCCACTGGGGCAACACCGTATCAGCTTGTATATGGTATAGAGGCAGTCATACCTGTTGAAGTTGAACTACCCTCCCTACGGGTACTGATGGATGTTAAGCTGAACGAAGCAGAGTGGGTTCGATCCCGATACGAGCAACTGAGTCTGATCGAAGAAAAGAGATTGGCTGCAATCTGTCATGGGCCGTTGTATCATAAAAGAATGAAGAAAGCCTTCGATCAGAAAGTCAGGCACCGAGAGTACCAAGTAGGAGATCTTGTGCTGAAGAGAATCCTCCCTCCTCATACAGACCACAGGGGTAAGTGGACTCCGAACTATGAAGGACCATTCGTGGTAAAGAAAGTTTTTTCTGGTGGAGCACTGATGCTCAGCACCATGGATGGTGAAGATTTCCCGTCCCCTGTGAATTCAGATGCAGTTAAAAAATACTTCGCATAAAAATGACCCGCTGGACATAAAAACAGAATGTAAGTCCAGGCAAAAATAGGGCATCCCGGCGAGTCAAAAACAGAATAAGAGACTCGGGCAAAAATAAGGGAAATAAATGGAAAAAAAATGTACACCCGCTGAGTTGAAAAGCCACATCGGACAACTCAGGCAAAAAAGGGTATCCCGATGGACTGAAAACCCGAAAGGGCGATCTATGCAAAATAAGGGAATAAGCGAACAACTGCACTCTGAATTCATCTGTATCACTTACAACTTGGTAAGCTTCGAAAGGATCAAGCCTCTTTCAGAATCAACCTTCTTCAGAAAGCAAGACGAGAAGAACGTCAAATGTCATACGAGTCATAACAAGAGGGAAGCTCCTTGAAGCGCCATCAACATTGCCAGCTTTTTGTTTCTCAATTTGTAACAATCTCCTCATTCCAGGGGATATGTTTCTTTGACTGTATCTTGCCAATTCAGGGCACATGAATTAATAAAAGCATATTTTCAGTCAAGTTTCACCTCGTACACTTCATTTTATTTGCAAAGAATGTCTGATATCTTTAAAATACTGATTGCATAAATACAGATGCTTATCTTCAAAAATAAAAAACTACGTGCTTGCAGGAAATATACTTATTCCCGGGAGTGTCTAACTCCTATGGCGGAATCCGGTAAGGGATACCTCGGGATTACTTGTGTGTTTCTTTATCTTTGCAGGATTGCAGGTATTCAAAGCGCAACTTGGGGCATGTAAGCTTCATCCCAGCAAGCTGGCAAATCAACACTCATTCTTAGCACTCAAAGTGTTTTCTCCCAGCTGAGTTACCACTTATTGCTTCTCCCAGCCGAGTTGCCAATTATTCTTCCTCAGCCAAGTATGAAAGCCAGGGAACCACTTCCCCACAGAGCTCCAACCTCTTTTCAGAAGAGCAACGCACGAAGGAATCACAACAGAGTGACGAAAGCTTCTACAAACCCCAGCTGGGTCCCTTATTACCAGGATGGGTCTATCAGTGACCTTTATCCCCAAGCAGAATCATTTCATCAGATCTACCAACGATCTCATCCCCAGCTGGGATGTTCACTTCAAGCAGACCGGCCAGAGATCTTCGCAGCATCGGGACCCGAATCCCGGTTTGGTATCTTTGCATAATCATGGCATTTGCATCATATTCACCCACAAAGCGTAGCATTCCGTTTAATACGGAGCATTACGGCAGAAATCAAACATATTGCATAATCATAAGCCGTGTTTTGAATCAAGCATTTGTGAATATTAACAATCCATCAGCAATATACGGAATACCCCCCAGATTCCCCAGCAAAAGCAGTTGACTCCCATTCTCCCAAACACCAGTATATACTCCTTATGGCACCCGTCCGTGTTATATCCCCAGCATAAAGCCAAGGACATCCTCTTTGCACTCACATATACTTATATATACATTCCTTGACATCCGTCCATGTCACTTTCCCTAGCACAGTAACCTAACACTTTGTATATCAGACACTTGTTTATACTATACTTTTCTCCTTTCAACACTCGTCCGTGTCACTCTCCCCAGCAGATTGAACACTTAAATATACACCAATCATACTTATACAAGATACTTGTCCGTATCTTGTATACACCATTTATATCCCCGCAGATTCAACACTAGTCCGTGTTCTTTGTTAACCCGTTGGTACTCGTCCGTATCATCATCTCAGAACATGTGTCAAGCGTTTGTTTCTACCCGATACTCGTCCGTATCATAGTCTTAAGGATGCTCGTCCGCATCTTTAATCTATACACCGCATCAAACACCCTTGTCTTCTTGAATATAGACACTTGTCTGCGTCCACTATTCCCCAGAAGAGTCCCTTCAGATTCAACACTCGTCCGTGTTCTCTGTTAACCAGTTGATACTCATCCGTATCATCATCTCTGAACACGCGTCAGTATTTGTTTCTACCCGATACTCGTCCGTATCGTAGTCTTAGGGATGCTCGTGCGCATCTTTAATCTATACACATCTAAACACTTATACCTTTTATTTCCTGGATATAAACACTCGTCCGTGTTCACTATTCCCCAGTAGATCACCAGCAAAGCAATTTTCCTTTATATCTGACATTCGTCATATGTCATGATAAACTTTGAGAGCAGCCGTACCCTGCTACGTGGTCGTCCTCCACCTCTTGATGATCGTCCTTCATCATGCTCGTCCGATGGCCGTCCCCATCGTTGACCTTTTATCCGACATTCGTCCTATGCCGTGATATTTAGCAGCCGTCCCCTGCTAGGTGATCGTCCTTCACCTTTTTGATGATCACCCTTCATCATTTTATCCAATGGCCGTTCCCATTGTTGATTTTGGGTTATCTGACATTCGTCCTATGTCATGACAAACCTTGAGAGCAGCCATCCCCTGCTAGGTGTTCGTCCTCCACCTCTTGATGATCGTCCTTCATCATGCTCGTCCGATGGCCGTCCCCATCGTTGACCTTCTATCCGGCATTCGTCCTATGTCGCGATATTTTCGGCAGCCGTACCCTGCCAGGTGGTCGTCCTCCACCTTAGATGACCGTCCCTCATCTTAACCCTTACAGAGCAGCCGTCCCCTGCTAGGTGATCGTCCTTCACCTTTGATGACCGTACCTCATCATCTGTTTATTTCATTTATTCTTTAACCCGATGGCCGTCCCCGTCGTGGTCCCTTTTCTTTTTAGCCCGATGGTCGTCCCCATCGTTGTTTGCTTTGCTTTATGAACTTGATGGCCGTCCCCATCATTTTTCATTAATCCCCAGAGAATCTTACAGCTTTACTTGATGGCCGTCCCCATCATAATTCTTTTATCCCCAGCATGTCGGCCGTCCCCGTCATTGCTTTATTTCCCGCACCCTTCCCCAGCATGTCGGTCGTCCCCGTCATTGCTTTATTTTTCCGCGCTTTTCCTAGCATGCCGGCCATCCCCGTCATTGCTCTTTACCCAGCAGTCGTCCTCTGCTCGACGGTCGTCCTCCATCGCCCACACTTTACAATATACTTTATTCTCTTTTACAATCTATATCCCTTTTCTTCTCCATTCTGTGAGTGCAAATTTTGGACTGTCTTTGGTATTCAACCACAAGTTATCTTGTTTGCCTGTTAAGTCGTCGCTTAAATCCTACACAGCTAACTCATGTTTGAATAGGGGCAGCTGTAAACACCCCAGATTTGCCCTCACCCATTCACACCATGGCGTGTGATCATTTCACATGTATAAACACCATCATAGCATCTCATACCACATTTTTGGTTCACTGCATAGATTCAAAGTCATCTGCATCTAGGGTTTGTGATCTGAGCAATCCAAGAGCTTCTTGAGCCACTCCAAAGGTCATCAATCACTTAAAATGGGTCCATGTATGTTCAAGCATCATATTATATCCCCTCAAAGTCAAGAATGTCAAAAAATCACAAGAACTAAGAATGGTATGGAGGCAGAGCCAAGCTTGGCTGCACAGATGACCTAGAATTAGGGTTTTGGTTTCAGAGGCAATAACTCCAAATTTTTTGGTCATTCTTGTTTCTATTGGTCTCTATATGGTATAGGGAGTATGCATATCAATTTTCATGAAGAAATTCCATGAGGAAGTCATCTGATCAAGAGTTGACTTTTCAAGCAAGTCAGTGCAAAATCAGGGCATCTGAGGCCCCCAATGACCCAACCAAAGGTTGTTCTTCATCATTTTTATTGTATATGATCTTTATTTGATCATGGAAGATGTTGGAATTTCACAAAATTGAAGAATTTCAAGTTGTTTGCAAAGTTGACTTTTTGGGCAAGTTTGACTTTTAATGAAATTGTCATTTTAGGCAACTTTTTCAACCTTTACTTTTTGATTCAAAAAAGCTTCAAATGAAAAAACTTTGGTCATGAAAGTTGTAGAATGGATCATTCCCTTTTCAAAAAGTACAAGAACATGACCTAATTCATTTTGGATCAAAAGTTATGGTTTGTCAAAGTTGGCAAAAATCACAAAAGTTCAAAGTTTCCACCAAAGAGGCAAAGTTGCAAATTCACTTCTCAAGGCAAATTAAGTCATCAAATGCTTTTCTAAACTTCACAACATGATCATACAAGACCTAAAAATCAGAATGGGCCAAGGGATCATTCATTTTGTGGCCTATGGATCAAGATTTTTTCATAAGAATCAAAAGCAAGGCAAGTTGCAAAACTCATCATAAGACACAACCCACTTGCTTGCTAGCATACTGAGCCACCCTAGGCATCTCCCCATATCATGATGCGCAGGACACACTCTTTGTCCTTGGCTAGAAAGTAGCCCATACCTCTCTTACACCAACTTTGACATTTTGGCAAAAAGACCCATACCAATCAATAAAGCACACATCACTTCTTCTGACCAATCACAGTTATCTATACAAGCCAAAAGCAAGCCAAAGCAACCACAACATAGGCCTGAAACACTCCATAGCACAGCATTCTCATTTTCATCTCATCTTGCAAAAGCTTTCGAAACTGCTTGCACAAGTCACAAACACACAAACTAGCCTCACAGATCAACTCAGCACACCTTCCTGGTCACAATGCACCCATCATCATTGCCTTAAACTCCCAGAATCACAAATACGATTCTCACCTCACCTTGAGCAGAACCTCTGCCAGCTTCCAAACCAGCCATCACAAACTCCTTCTAAGCATCAAGACTTCATCAGGGGCCTAAAAGGAGTGGATTGCACGAAGAGAGAGGGTCAGAAAGTTGCAAACTGAGAAAGCTCAAAGCTCAGGTATACCAATAACTTTTTTTCCAGAAATGAGTTTTTAAGTTTCTAATTTGTTCTTCATGCTTTGCTGATCACTCTGATGTTCTTAGTTTTGAAAATGGTTGAGAAATAAGCATTTAATCTTGTTCTGAAACTTTTCTGACCTAAAAATGTTTGGCTTCGATTCGCATGATTAATGAATGAAAAATGAGTTTTGATTAGGGGTTTTGATTGAGTGATGTGTGGGGATGATTTATGGGCTTTTGGTTTTCATTTTTGTGAAGTTTTGAGGATTTTAGGGATTTTCAGGTGGGAGTCCCACCGGAGAAGACGACCGGAAGTCTTCTCCGGCCACCTGAAAATAATTAGGGCTAATCCCTGTAATTAATGAGAGTTTGAATTCTGAGCGTTGGATGAGCTGACTTGGTCAATTCCCGCGTGCATTCAATGGCCTGGATCCACCCACTTAACCCTAATCCACGTCATTAGTCATTTAATTAGGTTTTATAATTAATCTGGCCAGTTTGAATCTCCACCCTTGGATCTGGCGCCAGTCAACACGCGCGCATTTCATTTGAATACCATCCATTGATCTGTTTGACTTTCCATTTTATTTCATTTTATTTTGCATTTTATTTCATTTGTTTTCTCCATCTTATTAAAAATAGCAAAACCTTTTTAAAAATTCTGAAAATTTTTGTATAAACTTTTATTAATTTTCAGAAACCAAAAACATTTTTATTTTTATTTTTTGCATTAAAAAATATTTTTAAATCATTTAAAAGTTTATTTTTAATTAATTAATGAGAATTAATTAATTAAAATACTTTTAGGTATTTAAAAATCACCAAAAAATTCATGAAACATTTAAAATCATTTAGAAACATTGTCCAACCCTCAAACCAAATTTCTTTTTTGATCTTGATGCATTTTGATAATTTTCCATGGAATTAATTCAATTTCAAAGCATTATTTTGATCCAACCTTCAAAAAATCATTTCTGCCTAACCATTGAGAGTTGGACTTTGATTCTTTTTGCATTGCATTTTGTTTAGCATGTAGTTTGTGAGATTAAATTGGCATGAATTGATCTTGCATTTTCCATTTGTTTGACATTTTTCTTGTTGAGGTACCCTAAAACCCTAGAAATCTTAGGAAATTCATAACTTACATTAGGTTAAGAGTTAGAACCCCTCCTTTGGGCAGTGAGTTTGTATAGGATTAGGGTTCCTTTGAATGCATTTTCAATTTTTTATCTTGATGTTTGCTTCTGATTTTGGTTTTTGTTTGATGCCTTGATCATAAACCCTAATTTGGGCTTCCTTTTGCATTCATCTTGCATTTGCATCCATACCTTGACTTGCCATAGCATTTTGTGCATCCATTTGGTTCATTAGACATCTTAAGACATGTTAGAAGTATGTTTTATCATTTCCTCTTGCATTTGCCATGTTGTATGTCATTTGCATCTCATAACTTTTCATGTGTGTTCATGGTTCTAAACTTGCTCCATTTGCATTCATTTGTTCATGTGATCATCCCCATGCCTTGCATCATGTTTGCACCATCTCATAGAATCATTATCATCTCATATGTGCTTCTGGTTTTGATTTGCATCATGTCATTTCATCTCTTCCTGCATTGCATTGCATTTCTTTCACTAACTTTTCAGGTGGTAAGTTACTTTGAGAAGTGAATTTGCCTTCACTTCTCACAACTTCTTTTCATCTCTCTTATGCATCCTTGCTGAATTTTGTTATGTGTTTGAGATTGAGCTTGCTCATTCTTTCTCTTCTTACTTTCTTACTTCAAGTGACTTGTCTTCTTAAATGAAGCAAGTTACTTTGCTTCTCTTTGCTCCTTTCATCTGCTTCCTGGTGGTTCCATTGAAGATTTCTGTCTTAAACCTCACAAACCTTAGGAACAACCAAGCATGACAATGATTAGGGTTTTGATTAGTCTCCCCACTTAGATTTTACCTTTGTGTCTCTTTGAGTCTTCCCTTCTCATCTCATAATCAGGGACTAAACCCTAAAGGCTTTAAGGCTTTGTGATTAAGCTTATGCCTGCATCCTTCTATTAGGATGGAGTGTATAACTTTAATCCTAAGTGTTAAACCCTTAATGTGTTTAAACCCTCTAACCAATTCATCTAATAATCATCAAGACATCAAGCTTGTAACTTGGGCCTTGCATTAGGGTTCTAATTCTTCCTTAATTGGTTAAGAAGGACTAACCCTAGTGTTAATGGACAAGTCCCCCTCAAGTTGTCTTAAAAACCCTAAAATTCACTTCATCATCTTATCATTAATTAAAATCCACTTAATCAAAGGCTTGTTTTGTCATGAGTTTAATCCCTAATCATGGATTAAGTTGAGGAGCTTTCCTCAGCTTAAACTTTCTCATCTATTATCCTTCTATTAGGATGGTGTAATGAGTCTGTTTAATCCCTGATTATGGCTTATCCTCATTACTCAACACTAAACAAAAAACCCCAAAAACATCTAAATAATCACAAGTAGGTTAATGATCTTAATCCTACACCAAGGTGATTAAGTGTGAGAAGCTGACTTCACACTTAAGGTACTCTCATTACCCCTAATCAGAGGGAAGATGTGATGAGTTTACTAACCCATTGGTTTAGGCTTAAGCTCATTAATCTATGACAAACTTTCAAAAAAGCAATAAAAGACTGAAAATACTAAAACAAACAATAATCGTCTCCTCCGGGATTCTTTTCTCATCTCATTCACTCATAAACGAGAACTCGCTTCTTCCGTCTAATGCAAGACAGTTTGCATCTGTGCCAGACAGATCATACACTTGAGCATAGGCAAGCAAGCAGTTCACAAGTCAATTTATCTTTCAGTCTCTTTGGGTCGAACTACGGTGTTCTGACTTCCTCATTTCACGAGAGGATACGTAGGCAAAACTTAACAGTTATTGAACAAAAGTCTCTGTATATTCCCCCTCTTTCCAGCATTATTTTCTTAGCCTCATTATCATGAGCATTTCACTCTTGTCCTTACACTGACACTGTATATATCACACTTCACATTCTTCTACACTGACACTTGTACATCTCTTCCAGCTATTATACACAAATCGCACTGACACTACCCCTTTAAAACACAAATCTTTAAAGCGTGGATCCCGTCGAGTACGACGGACAATCTGGGTGCTAATACCTTCCCAGGTTGTAACCAACCCCCTTTCTCAGTCTCTCCGGTTCGCAACCGTCTTATCCATATCTTTCTAGGTCTATGCAGCATTGCCTTTCCCCCGGGATAAAAATGCCTAGCTGGCGACTCTATTCATTTCCCCGTGAGTTCACCCCTGTGTGTTCTCACATCCTCCTTTCGCCGACCGTTCGCGTCTGTACCTCATTTGACCCGGCTTCATTTGGTGGGAGCGACACCCTTAACTAAAATCCACTTTAATAAAGACTTTGTTTTGTCATGAGGTTAATCCCTAATCATGGATTAAGTTGAGGAGCCTTCCTCAGCTTAAATGTTCTCATCTATTATCCTTCTATTAGGATGGTGTAATGGGTCCATTAAATCCCTGATAATGGCTTAAACTCATTACCTAACACTAAACTAAAACAACAAAAACATCTAAATAAATGCAAGTAGGTTAATGATCTTAATCCTACATCATGGTGATTAAGTGTGAGGTGTTTACTTCATACTTAAGGTATTCTCATTACCCCTAATCAGAGAGAAGATGTGATGATTTTACTAACCCTTGGTTTAGGCTTAAGCTCATTAACTTATGACAAACACAAAAAGCAATAAAAGATTGAAAATACCAAAAACAAACAATAATCGTCTCCTCCGGGATTCTTTTCTCATCACACTTATTCATAAACGAGAACTCTCTTCTTCCGTCTAATGCAAGACAGTTAGCACTTGAGCCAGACAGGTCATACACTTGAGCATAGACAAGTAAGCAGTTCATCAGTTAATTTATCTTCCAGTCTCTTTGAGTCGAACTACGGTGTTCTGACTTCCTCATTGAACGAGAGGATACGTAGGCATAACTTAACAGTTATCGAACAAAAGTCTCGGTCTCTTCCCCCTTTTTCCAGCATTATTCTTTAAGCCTCATTATCTTGAGCTTTTCACTCTTTTCTTACACTGACACTTCTTGTATTCACTTCACATTCCTTTTGCACTGACACTTGCATTCTTTTCCAACTTTTACACACATAATAGCACTGACACTCCCCCTTTAAACACATATCTTTCAAGCGTGGATCCCGTCGAGTACGGCGGACAATCTGGGTGCTAATACATTCCCAGGTTTTAACCAACCCCTTTTCTCAGTTTCTCTGGTTCGCAACCGTCTTATCCATCTTTTCTTAGGTTTATGTAGCATTACCTTTCCTTCGGGATAAAAATGCCTAATTTGCGACTCTTTTCAGTTCATCTTCATGTTCTCCTCTTTCGCCGACCGTTCGCGTTTGTACCCTATCTTACCAGGTGTCATTTGGTGGGAGCGACAGCTTGGCGACTCTGCTGGGGACCCTTATACTGCAACCAGGGCTTCTGGTTCTTTTTGTGGGTTCCTCCTAGCGCTTGTTTGATTTGTGTTTACTGGGGTGTGATGTGCTAATTGTGTTTATTTATTTTGCTTTATTGCTTTATCTACAACTTTATTTATTGCTTTCTTTACATTTTTTATACATCATACTGTCATTATCATTGGTGGATCTGGTTTCTGTTTTGGTGGGTGGGGTTCCACTGAGTGATTAAGGTCCTATACCTGGGACCTGAGTGACACATAGGCTAGAGTGGTTCATGTTCTTTCCCATTCCATTTCGGTCTGGTGCGGTAATATGAAACACGTTTCAGATGTGGGTTTCTTCTTGAGAACTCTGTGCTACAGATTTCCTGTAGTACTAGGGCTATCTGGGAAGCCTGCTAAGTCTGGATGACCTTTTATTACGTCCTTCAGAAACTGAGGTGAATTAGAGGAGGATCCTTTATTGTTATTATAAACATTGTACCTCCGGGTTAGAAGTGTTTACACTTCTCATAACTGATCCAAGTCTGAGGATCCTTGTTCTAGAACACTACCTGTGAGGGGGTTGGGTTGTTTACAGGTTTGCAGGAACCCTTTGATCACATCATACCCTGTTATTGTTTTGTTTAAGAATACTCCACTTTGGAAAGTTCTTGTGATTTACCCTGGATATGTGACTCTTTATTTGAGTCCCCCACCCTGGTTACTGGATTTCTGAGCCTTCATCTGGACTTTTAAACATATATGGGCCTTATATCAAGACAGATAATCAGATCCAGCTTGACCACAAACCCTTGCATATCATTTGCATATATCATCATTGCATCATTTAACATTTGTTTATTTGCTTTTCAGGTTATCCATTTCTTTATATCTTGGTTTTAGTTTTGACCCCTTCTTATGCATAGACCTCTGCTTCAGCTGTCTTCATCAGTCATCTACTTCAGTTATCTCCACCCTCACCAGCACCATTCTGTCAGTGGTTCACCTTCAGCATCTCAGTCTGTGATCTTCATCTGCACTTATTTTCAGCTTCTTCAGCAGCACTCATGGCTACTCCCAGGAAAAGCAACATATCATACCACTTTTTTGAGCCTGTTTTGACTGGTATCAGGAAGGTCCAGTCACTTATCACACCTGACTACATCCCACTATTTAGAGAGTACTATGGGGGTATCTTGGACATGGTTATGGACCTTTATCCTTCTCAGAGGAGCACGATCCACACATGCTTGCAGTTTTATGACCCTCCATTGAGATGTTTCACCTTTCCAGACTTTCAGTTAGGGCCTCTGCTGGAAGAGTTTTCTTTATTGATTGGAGTACCTATCAGGGGTGGAATCCCCTTCAACCCAGAGATGCTGCTCCCAGAAATGAAGAGATAGCAAGGGCACTGCACCTGGAACCTACCCTTATTGAGCAAAGTATGACAACAAAAGCTGGGATCCCTGGTTTGCATTTGGACTTCTTGATTTCTCAAGCCTTCCTAAAGGCTTCATTGGGAGAGTGGAAGGCAGTCTGTGCATTGTTAGCCCTCAGCATATATGGGGCTATACTATTTGCAGATGAGCCTAAATTTATCAGCAATAATGCCATTCATCTGTTTCTTCTGAAGAACCCAGTACCCACATTGCTAGGAGATTTTTACTACTCCATTCATTAGAGGAATGAGAAACAGAGGGGGAAGTTGGTAAGATGTTGTGCTCCTCTGTTCTACACCTGGCTGCTCAGACACCTGCCTAATTCATATGCTTTCTTGAACCCCCACCAGCAGAAGAATTGGGCCAAGAGGTTCATTGCCTTGACTTCAGATGATATCAGATGGTGCACCCAGAGCACCAAGGGCAATGACATCATCACCAGTTGTGGGCAATACCCTAATGTGCCTCTGATAGGAGTAAAGGGTTACATCAACTACAACCCCTTACTATTTAAGATACAACTGGGCTATGCCTTAGATCACCCTCCCAGAGGACAAGATTTAGTTGAGACCCTATATTGTGAAGTGCAACCTAATTCAGCTGTTGTCAGACAAGCATCCTGGGCTTGGGACAACATCCAGACAAAAGGGGTAGCTATTCTTGGAAGATGTAACAATGTTGCTTCAGCTCAGTACTCAGACTGGTCCCGTACCAGAGCTCAGATTACCAGAATGCCTTTCACCTTGGAAGACATACCTGGACCATCCACAGTACAGCCTGCAGCAACAGTTAGCCTGAAGGAATTTGAAAAGTTGAAGGAAAGGAATGAGCAGTTATCTCAGGCCTTGAAGAAGACTCTTTGGGAAAGGAGTGATGGTCGCCTGGACATTGAGAGATTAGAAAAGCTTAGGGTTGAGCACCTTGCCAAAATTGAAAAGACAGAAGACTACATAAGGAAAGCAAGGGCTGGGGAACAAATATTGAAGAATGCCTGTAAAGAGGCCAAGATTCAGAAAGCTAGGTCTGAGCACTATCTTCAAGAGAGTCAGGCTAGATGGGTCAGGATCACTGAAGCCCGTACACAAGAAGACCAGAAAAATCAAGCCAAGATTGAACAGCTAGAGGCCAATGAGAAGAAGCAGCAGGAAGCTTTGTTGGAAGCTCAGAAAGAGATTTCAGAGTTGAAGCTCAGAGCAGGATTGAAGAGATCAAGAGACCAGGACAAGCATAAGAAACTGACTACTACCATTGCTACCAGGAACCTCATCATTAGGACCATTACAGAGCACCCAGCTGGTCTAGTGACTGAGGCACTCCTGAAGGAGGTCAGAGAAGATGAGTTTGGACTGGATGTCTGATTCTTTGCTTGTTGTTTGTTTCCATTTGATGTACTTTTCCTTTTGTTGTATTTTGACCCTCCATGGGCATGTATTGTAAAACAAACTATGTATCGTTCACCATTTGTAATATATTTTAGGTTGTTTTCATTTGGGCTTTCCTCTCAACAACATCACACATCTTCCTCGAGGTCTGGAAAGGTCAAAACCAAGAACCAAACTGGATACCTTGGAAAAAAAATAAGCATACTGCATTGCATACTGAATTTGTTTTTGTTTTGTAGGTTTTGTTATTATTTAATGTTTCTAACTTTGTTGCGATCTCAGGAAACATTTCTCGTCGCCGAGTGTTCCCTGTCAATCGCATGCACCGTTACCCGTCTCGTAACAACCTTCCCGGCATTCAAATGGAGCAAGTACATCAGGACCTGAATGAGGTTAGAAATCAGATGGCCAATGAGAGAGTAGAGATGAGAAATCAGATGTCTCAGTTTATGGCAGTGATGACTGGCTTAGCCCAGAGTCAAGAAAGGCTAAGAGAGCTGGTGGAAAGACAAACTCCTGAGGAACCTCATCTTGGAACAGGAGGAACTAGAAACAATGAATGGGGCCAGCCTCACATTAACCCACCGGAGTATGGGCCCCATCTGAATCCAGAAGTTAACATCCCGAGGAATGGTCAAGGTAATGCTGCTGGGGGCCAAATCCTGCAGGAGGATCCCCAGGGAGAACAGTTTACTGTTATAGGGGCAGGAGATAAGGTATATGACAGAAGATTGGACGAGATTGCTGAAAAGTTAAGATCGTTGGAATCTCAGAATTCTTTTGGCTTCGATGTGATGGATATGGGACTAGTACATGGGGTGAGAATTCCCTACAAATTTAAACCCCCATGCTTTGAAAAGTATAATGGTACCTCCTGTCCTCGCACTCATCTGCAATATTTCTTGGGAAGGCTCGAGGCTTATACCATGGATGAAAAGTTATGGATGTTCTACTTTGAGGACAGTCTGACTGGAGCTTCGAGAGAATGGTATTCACATTTGACTAGGGCCGCCATAAGATGTTGGAAGGATCTGGCCGAAGCTTTCATCCGGCAATATCAATACAACTTGGACATGGCTCCTAATAGAACCCTTCTAATGGGCATGTCTCAGTCTTTTAGAGAGAGCTTTCGGGATTATGCTCAAAAATGGAGACAGCTTGTTGCTGCTGTCCAACAACCCATGTCAGAAAGGGAAATGGCTGACATGTTCATGAACACATTGCAAGGGACTTATATTGATAGACTGACTGCTTTCTCCTCTACCATTTTTGCTGATGTGGTCATAGCTGGTGAGAGGATTGAAAGTCTCTTGAAGATAGGCAAAATCTCCGACAGTGGTGCAAGTTCCTCCAGCAATCCCAGAAAACCTTTTGTGGGACCCCGAAGGGCAAGTGAAACAAATTCCATTCATACAAGCAGGGGCAGGCCTCAATATGCTCACCAGTCAGTAGCAGCTGTTACCATCCCAGCTCCAATTCCACAACAATCATCATATCCTCAACAACAACAACCACAATATCAACAAAAAGCTCATTATCCGCAACAAAGGTCGTACAACAACAGCAATAGCAACCAACAGTAGCGTCCCTTCCAATAGAGGCCATCACAAGCAAACTTGGTAATTGACCCAATCCCAATGTCGTATGCTGCACTCTTGCCACAACTCCTAAAGCTCAACCTAGTTGAGTTAAGGATGTTGGCTCCTCCAGATCCTCTCAATCTTCCAAAGAACTATGATGCAAATGCCAGGTGTGCATTCCACTCAAACGCACCGGGGCACAATACTGAGAAGTGTAGGGCCTTACAGATGAATGTCCAGGATTTGGTGGACTCAAAAGCTCTCAATTTTGAGCCTCATCCGAACGTCACAAGAAATCCAATGCCTAGTCACAACGGGCCTAGGATTAATGCATTTGAGGAGGGAAAACCATCCACATTAATTAGTAGAGTTTCACATATCCGAACACCTTTGGTTGAAATCAAAGCTCAGTTGTTAGAATGCCAAGTGTTCCCTGGGTGTGAGGTCGGCTGTGGATATTGCAATATTGCCGTTAATGGATGTGAAAGACTGAGAAACGACATAGATGGCCTCATTAGAGATGGCACTCTTCAGATTACAACAACAGCGACTACAACTCCAACAATTCCTTCATCGACAATCACAGATACTCCTACAACATCAGCAACCCTTGTGCCAACAGATTCTGCTACAACTCCAACAATTACTCAATCAACCACTTCAACGGATACAAGTTCAGTCACAATTCCTTCTACAACGACAACCCCCATTATTCCATCAGTTCCTGCTACAACTTCAACACCTGTCCAGTCAACATTACCGTCTACAACATCAGCAACAGTTAATGAAAACGTCTCAACGGTTATGATATACTACGATCCCGCAAATGTTCCTTCCTACAACTCACAACAAAATGCTACTCCTGTCAGAGCATCAGTTACCATATATTATGATCCACACACCATTGTGGTCCCCTCTGCAGCTGCTATCAGTCCGGTCACTATCACAGTGCCTCGGCCTGTTCCTTATGAAAGCAATAATGCCATCCCTTGGCATTATGGCTCAGATCTATACTGCGAGGGGTAGAAAATCAATTTAGAGTCATCAACTTCTTCACCTCAGATAGACAATGTGGGGGGAGGCGGAGGCTTCACTAGAAGCGGACGTCTCTTTGCCTCGCAAATACCAAGACCCATTGCTGAAGCAGAAGCTACTGCTAAGGCAAAAGGGAAGAACGTGGTGCAAGAAGAACCAGTTATTAAAGAAACTTTGAAGACTCCTTTTGATCAAGAGGTTGATGAATTCACACGGATAATCAAGAAAGGTGATTATAAGGTGATGGACCAGCTTCACCAGACACCTTCCGAAATCTCCATACCATCATTGCTAATGTGCTTCGAGGCTCATCAGAACGCACTATTAAAAGTCCTGCATGCAGCTTATGTGCCGGAGGAGATTACTGTCAATCAGTTAGAGGTTGTGGTTGGAAATGTCAACGCTAGTCATGGACTAGGATTTACCAACGCTGATCTGACAACGGAAGGTCACAATCACAACAAGGCTTTGCACATTACCTTGGAGTGTCAGGGTGCAGTTCTTTCTCACGTATTGGTGGACACAGGGTCATCACTCAATGTCCTACCCAAGAAAGCCCTTGTGAAGCTAGAACATGATGGATTGGCACTACGCCCAAGCAACTTGGTAGTGAGAGCCTTTGACGGTTCTAAAAGATCATTTCTGGGAGAGATAGAGTTGCCGATAATGATTTGCCCACATGTTTTCAAAGCGACCTTCTCTGTGATGGATATACAGCCTGCCTACAGCTGTCTATTGGGTAGGCCATGGATACACGCCGCTGGCGCCGTGACGTCAACCCTTCACTAGAAGCTAAAATTTGAGTGGGAGGGCCAAGTCATTACCATTTGTGGGGAAGAGGATATCTTCTTTAGCCAGCTGGCTACTTTCAAATATATTGAAATGGATGGGGAGATCCATGAGACCATGAGTCAAGGGTTTGAAGCCCTTAATATCAATGAAGCATCTGCTGTGTCTAGGACTTCCATCACATCATATCAACAGGCCCAGAAGGTTGTTGAAGAGGGTACCGCCCAAGGCTGGAGCAAGCTACTGCCAGTTGAGAAGAAAGAAGACCGATTCGGGTTGGGTTACAGACCAACTCGACAAAATAAACCAGAGGATGCAACGGAGCCCAAGTTTGTCAGCAGGGGAATGCTCACCCTGGATGCTATGAACAGTTTGGAAGATGAGTCAGAAGACGAGCGCAACCTGGAAAGCTGGATACGTCCAAAGATCCCGAGGAACCATGTCTCAAACTGGTCTTCCCAGGAAATCAGAAGAGTTACTCCTGCAGAGTAATTATTATTTCCTGTCTTTAAGCATGCATCAAGTCCAGCATCTTGCCCAAGATGTCAGGGCTCATTTTGTAATCGGGCCATCTTGTATTTTGTGCAAACGATCAATTAATGAATATCAGTACATCTTTTGCAAATGATTATTTTCTTTTTACGCTCACTATTTTTCATTTTTCATTTTTTGTACAAAAATAAAATGGCAATGTTTTTCAAAATAATAACTTCATTTTCACTTTTTCTAAACAAGATAAAACTGGTCACTAAAATGAACAACTCTAAACCCTTGCAGAGAGTGCCCTCCAGACTACACCGACAACAACACCGCCATAACTTCGTATGACTTTGACAATCCGATTAATCAAGCCGATGAAGGGGTTGAAGAAGATTATGAGCTACCTGAAGAGCTAGCCAGGTTGTTGAGATAAGAGAAGAAGGTTATTACTCCTCATCAGGAGGAGGTTGGGACGGTTAATCTTAGTACAAAATAAGACATGAAAGAAGTTAAGATCGGGGCCCGTCTGCAAGATTCAGTAAAAGAGCAACTTATTGACATGCTCCGGGAGTATGTGGATGTTTTTTCTTGGTCGTATCAGGATATGCTAGGGTTGGACACCGACATTGTTATGCACAAGCTGCCTCTAAGAGAAGATTGTCCGCCAGTAAAGCAGAAGTTGCGCCTTACTCATCCAAATATGGCAATGAAGATAAAGGAAGAAGTACAAAAACAGTGGGACGCCGGTTTCCTTGCTGTGACTAGTTACCCGCCGTTGGTTGCTAACATCCTACCTGTGCCTAAGAAGGATGGAAAAGTGAGGATGTGTGTGGATTACCGGGACCTGAACAGAGCCAGCCCGAAAGATGACTTCCCTTTACCTCACAAATGCACATTCGGGGTGCGATCCGGTAAGCTGCTGGGATTTATTGTAAGTGAGAAAGGGATTGAAGTTGACCCTGATAAAGTCAAATCCATCCAAGAAATTCCTGCACCAAAGACTGAAAAAGAAGTTCGAGGGTTCCTAGGTAGATTGAACTACATTTCAAGGTTCATATCTCACCTTACTGCAACCTGTGAGCCTTTGTTCAAGTTGTTGAGAAAAGAACAAACGGTCAGGTGGAATGAAGACTGCCAAAAGGCTTTTGATAAAATCAAGGAATACTTACAGGAACCTCCGATCCTCATGCCCCCAGTTGAAGGAAGACCTCTAATAATGTACGTGACAGTATTAGAAGAGTCAATGGGGTGTGTACTGGGCCAGCATGACGAGTCTGGTCGAAAAGAGTATGCAATTTACTACCTAAGCAAAAAGTTTACCGACTGTGAACAACGTTATTCACTGCTCGAGAAAACTTGCTGTGCTTTAGCGTGGGCTGCTCGCCGACTAAGGCAGTATATGTTGACCCACACTACCTTATTGATCTCCAAGATGGACCTAGTCAAGTATATTTTTGAGAAGCCAGCACTTACCAGACGGGTTGCAAGATGGCAAATGATTCTCGCAGAATATGATATTCAGTACACATCCCAAAAAGCTATCAAAGGCAGTGTATTGTCTGATTATCTTGCTGAGCAGCCCATTGATGATTACCAGCCTAGGAGATTTGACTTCCCTAATGAAGACATCATGTTCATAAAAGAAAAAGATCATGAAGAGCCTATTCACACTGAAGGGCCGGACCCAGAAGAGGAGTGGACAATGATGTTTGATGGGGTTGTTAATATGAATGGTCGTGATGTTTGTGCAGTGCTCAATACACCTAAAGGAGTTCACATGCCTTTCTCGGTAAAACTCACCCTTAACTGCACTAACAACGAAGTTGAATACGAAGCTTGTATTATGGGTCTTGAGGAAGCCATTGACCTCAGGATCAAGACTTTAACTATATTCGGAGATTCAGCTCTGGTAATCAATCAAACCAACGGTAAATGGTACACTCACCAGGAGCATCTGATTCCTTACCGAGATTATACGAGGAGATTACTGACTTTCTTCACAACTGTCAAGCTTGAATATATCCCTCGAGATGAAAATCAGTTTGCAGATGCTCTGTCTACCATTTCATCCATGATCAAAGTTCAAGCTGCCAACTTTGTGCCTCGGATTTCAGTATCCAGACTTGATAGACCAGCATACATATTCTCAGTAAACCTTGCTAAAGATGAAAAGCCTTGGTTCTATGACATCAAACGCTTCTTGGAGAATCAAACATACCCACCCGGGGCATCTTCCAATGATAAGAAGACATTAAGAAGGCTAGCTGGTAGTTTCTTCCTGAATGCTAATGGTTCCTTGTACAAGAGAAACTTTGATATGATACTCCTCAGATGTGTTGATAAGACAGAGGCGGACTTGTTGATGCACGAGGTGCACGAAGGATCTTTTGGTACCCATGCTGGAGGGAATGCAATGGCTAAGAAGTTGTTAAGATCAGGCTATTATTGGATCACAATGGATGCAGATTGTTGTGCTTATGCCAGGAAATGCCACAAATGCCATATTTATGCGGATAAAGTGCATGTGCCTCCGAATCCTTTGAATGTGATTTCTTCACCTTGGCCCTTTTCCATGTGGGGCATTGATATGATTGAAAAGATCGAGCCGACTACTTCAAATGGCCACAGATTCATCCTGGTAGCCATTGACTATTTTACCAGGTGGGTTGAAGCAGCTTCATATGCAAATGTCACCAGGCAAGTGGTAACCCGATTCCTGAAGAGAGATAACATATGTCGGTATGGAGTGCCCGAGCGAATCATTACTGATAATGGTTCCAACTTGAACAACAAAATGATGGCAGAATTGTGCCGGGACTTCAAGATCCAACACCACAATTCTTCTCCTTACAGGCCAAAGATGAATGGCGCTGTTGAGGCAGCTAACAAGAATATTAAGAAGATTGTGCTGAAAATGGTGGTTATCTACAAGGACTGGCATGAAATACTACCATTTGCCTTGCATGGGTATCGTACCTCAATCAGAACATCCACTAGGGCAACACCGTATCAGCTTGTTTATGGTATGGAGGCAGTCCTACCTGTTGAAGTTGAATTACCTTCCTTGCGAGTACTAATGGATGTCAAATTGAATGAAGTAGAATGGGTCCGATCCCGGTACAAACAACTAAGTCTGATCGAAGAGAAGAGGTTAGCTGCAATCTGTTATGGGCAGCTGTATCAGAAGAGAATGAAGAAGGCCTTCGATCAGAAAGTCAGGCTTCGGGAATACCAAAGTAGGAGATCTTGTGCTAAAAAGACTCATTCCTCCTCATACAGACCACAGGGGCAAGTAGACTCTAAATTATGATGGTCCATTCATAGTAAATAAATTTTTCTCCGGTGGAGCACTGATGCTCAGTACTATGGATTGTGAAGATTTCTTGTCCCCTGTGAATTCAGATACAGTTAAAAAATACTTCGCATAAAATGACGCGCTGGACACAAAAACAGAATGTAAGTCCAGGAAAAAATAGGGCATCCAGGCGAGTCAAAAGCAGAATAAAAGACTGGGGCAAAAATAAGGGAAAGTAAATCAAAAAAATGTACACCCGCTGAGTTGAAAACCCAAAAGGGAGATCCACGCAAAATAAGCGAATAAGCGAACAACTGCATTATGAATTCGTCTGTATCACTTATAACATGGTGAACTTCGGAAGGTTAAAGAATCGATCAGCATCAACCTTCTTCAAAAAGAAAGATGAGAAGAACGTCAATGTCATACGAGTCATAGCAAGGGGAAGTTCATTGAAGCGTCATCAACATTGCCAGCATCCTTTTGTTTCTCAATTTGTAACAATCTCCTTATTTCAGGGGATCTGTTTCTTTGA
Source organism: Lathyrus aphaca (assembly GCA_963966055.1). Lineage (NCBI taxonomy): Eukaryota > Viridiplantae > Streptophyta > Magnoliopsida > Fabales > Fabaceae > Lathyrus > Lathyrus aphaca. Next base: position 380,093,070 of record OZ014523.1, on the reverse strand, counting down.
CTGTACTTGCCAATTCAGGGCACACAAATTAATAAAATCAGATTTTCAGTTACACTTTGTCTCATACATTTTATTTTTCATTCGCAAAAAATGTCTGATGTCCTTAATATAATGGTTGCATAAATATAGATGTGTCTTTTCTAAATTACATGCTTGCAGGAAATATATTTCTTACTCCTAGGAGTGTCTAAATTCCTATGATGGAATCCAGTAAGGGAAACCTCGGGGCACTTGTATGTTTCTTTGTCATAACAGGATTGCAGGTATTTAAAGTGCAACATGGGGCACGAAAGCTTCTCCCCAGCAGGATGCCAGGCATCATTTCTACAACACTTTATCCAGAGCAGCATCATAAGGAGCTCATTTCCCCAGCTAAGTGCATAACCCTCAACAGGATCCCCATAGAAATCACTAGGAAGGGCGTTCAGTGATCGTTCCTCCCAGCCAAGTGCTAGACAGGGAACCATCTCCCCGCAGGGCTCCAGCCTCTATCCAGAAGAGCAATGTCTAGAGATCTCACCACAAAGTGACGGAAGCTTCCACAGACCCCAGCTGGGCTCCCCATCACCAAGGATAGGTCTATCAGTGACTTATTTCCCCGAGCAGAATCATATATCAGATCTACCAATAATCTCATCCCCCAGCTGGGATATTCTTTCAAAGCAGATCAGCCAGAGATCTTCACAGCAACGAGATCCAAATCCCGGATCGGTATCTTTTGCATAATCATAGCATTCGTATCATACTTCCCCTAGAGCGTAGCATTCCGTCTAATACGGAGCATTACAGAAAAAATCAAACATATTGCATATCATAAGCCATGTTTTGAATACCAACATTCCATCAGAAATATATATATACAAACACTCACAGTCCCGACAGAAAGCCAAAGCGTCCCCTTTGCACTCACTAATACATATCAATATATACTTTATTCGACACTCATCCGTGTCACATCATTCCCCTGCAGATATAAACCACAAACAAATATCTATACACTCCTTTGACACTCGTCTGTGTCACCTTTCCCCAGCATGGTGCCCAAACACTTATTGTAAACCAAACACTTGTTTATAATACACTCCCTTTAGACACCTGTTCGTGTCATCCTATCCCCACAGATCGTCAGAATATCTCTTACATTTATAAGTTCATAACTTTTACACTTCCTTTTATGATACTCATCTGTATCATGCTCTCCCCAGCAAGTTGAACACTCGTTTGTGTCTCACTCACACTTTTTACTCATACAGATACGCGTTCGTATCTTGTATACACCACTTATCTTCCTCAAATTCGACACTCGTCCGTGTTCTTTGTTAACCAGTTGGTACTCGTTCGTACCATCATCTATGAACATGCGTCAGCGTTTGTTTCTACCGATACTCGTCTGTATCATAGTCTTAAGGATGCTCGTCCACATCTTTAAGCTATACACAACGTCAAACACTTATACCTTTTCTTTCTTGAATTTAGACACTCGTCTGTGTCTACCCTTCCCCAGAAGAGTCCCCAGCAAATCCCGATAAATTATTTCCTTTCTATATGACATTCGTCCTATGTCATGATACTTCTGGCAGCCGTACCCTGCCAGGTGATCGTCCTTCACCTTTTGATGATCGTCCTTCATCATCCCCAGCGGAGTCTCCATTATTGGAACCCTTTCCTATCCGACATTCGTCCTATGTCGTGATATTTTTAGCAGCCGTAACCTACTAGATGATCGTCCTTCACCTTTTCTTGATCGTCCTTCATCATTTTATCCGATGGCCGTCCCCATCGTTGATCTTGTTATCTGACATTCGTCCTATGTCATGATAAACCCCGAGAGCAGTCGTACCCTGCTAGGTGATCGTCCTTCACCTCTTGATGATCGTCCTTCATCATGCTTACCCGATGGCCGTCCCCATCTTCGACCTTTTCTACCCGGCATTCGTCCTATGTCGTGGTACCTTCGGCAACCGTACCCTTCCAGGTGATTGTCCTTCACCTTAAATGATCGTTCCTCATCTTATCCCCAACAGAGCAGCCGTCCCCTGCTAGGTGATCGTCCTTCACCTTTGATGACCACACCTCATCCTTTATTGCATTTACGCTTTGAACCTGATGGTCGTCCCATCATGGACTTTACCTTTAATCCCCGGAAAATCTTGTTACTCTATCTGATGGTCGTCCCCATCATAATTTCTTCATTTCCCCAGCATGTCGGTCGTCCCCGTTATTTCTTTATCCCCAACAGTCGTCCTCTGCTCGACGGTCGTCCTCCGTCTCCCGCACTTTATAATCATACTTGACTTCCTTTTACAATCTATATCCCTTTTCTTCTTCATAACCAGTGAGTGCAAATTTTGGACTGTCTTTGGTATTCAACCACAAGTTATTTTGTTTTCCTGTTAAGCCGTTGCTTACATCCTGCACAGCTAACTCATGCTTGAATAGGGGCAGCTGTAAACACCCCAAATTTTCCCTCACTAAGTTCACACCATGGCTTGTGATCTTTTCATATGCATAAGTTCAAACATATCATCTCATATTGCATTTTTGCTTCACTGCATTAGTTCAAGTTCATCTGCATCTAGGGTTTATGATCTGAGCAATCCCTGAGCTATCTGAGCCACTCCAAGAGTCTTTGGTCATCTCAAGAGGGTCCATGTATGTTCAGGCATCATATTATATCCTCCCAAGATCAAGAAAGTCAGAAAATCACAAGAACTGAGAGAGGCATGGAAGTAGAGCCAAGCTTAACTACACAGATGACCTAAAATTAGGGTTTGGGTTTCAGAGGCCATAACTCCAAATCTTTTGTTCATTCTTGTTTCTATTGGTCTCTATATGTTATAAGGATCATACACACCAATTTTCATGAAGAAATTCAATGGGGAAGGCATCTGATCAATAGACGACTTCTTGAACAAGTCAGTGTAAAATCAGGGCATCTGAGGCCCCCAATCATCCAACCAAAGGGTCTTCTCCATCATTTTGGGACTATATGATCTTTATTTGATCTTAGAAGAAGTTAGAAGTTCACAAAATTGAAGAATTTCAAGCCATTTGCAAAGTTGCCATTTTGGGAAAGTGACTTGTAATGCAAATTTGCCATTTTGGGAAAGTTTTTCAACCTCCTCTTTTTGATTCAAAAATGCTTCAAATGAAAAATTCTTGGTCATAAAATTTGTAGATTGGATCATTCCCTTTTCAAAAAGTACAAGAACTTGATCTATTTCATCATAGAACTCAATTTATGGCCTTGCAAAGTTGGGAAAAATCACAAAATTTCACTTATGTACCAAAGAGGGAAACTTGCAAAAACTCATGTTAAACCAATTTTTAGCCTAAAAGTGACTTCTAACCATTACACAAACATCATACATGACCTATAATTCAGAATTGCCCAAAGAATTCTCATGTTTCATGCCTTGATCATCAAGTATTTCAAAAGGGGCCAAAACCCTCACAAATTGCAAAACTACCCACAAACTTCATTCCACTTGATATTTTTCCTCAATCTGAATTCCATGGTTGCCCATGAATCGAGCTGCGCCAGACACCCCCTTGTCCTCAGCCTTCCATGAGCCCATACCTCAAAGGACAACTTTCTTGACTTTTTGCAAAATGAGCCATACCAATCAAACTATTCCACAACAACTCTCTGACCTATCCAGGATTGATACATGGACCAAAAGAAACTCAACACACACAACAACATAACCTGAATCCTCCCACAACTCAGCAATCATCAAAACTTCCCCTTCTTCATTTCTCTTCGAAACTCATAGCTCAGCCAACAAAACTCCAAACTTTTTCCACCATTCAACTCCATATTCATCACTGATCATTTCCCACCCTTCATTTTGCCTTTAAACACCCCATATTAAAAATACGATTTTCACCTCCCTTGACCTGAGCTTCAGCAAACTTCACATAGAGGCCATATAAACTCCAACCAAGCTTTGCAAACTCTTAAGGGGGATCATTGGAGGTGATTTGAAGCAAAGAACTGGCCAGAAAGCTCCAAAGTTGAAAGCTCCAGTTCAGGTAACCTCAAGAACAAATTTTCCAGAAATGTGATTTCTTGTTATAAAATGATAGAGTGTGTTGCCCTGATCATGTTAAGCTTTGAATCACTGAAAATGGTGGAGAGATGAGTGTGTATGCATGTTCTGAAATTTTGTCCACTTTTATGATTTTTTTCGAATCTTGATTTTGATGAAAGATAAATGAAATATGATGTTGGATTCTTGTTCTATGGGGTTTGGGGATCATTTTTGGAGATTTGGGGGGTTTGGCATGGCCAGGGGAGTGAGATAGCATTTCTCAGGGAAGGGTGTGGCCGGAGAAGATGACCGGAGGTCATTTCCGGCCACCTGAAAGTAATTAGGGTTTGTGATTAGGGTTAGCTGAGTTTAAACGTGAGCCATCAGATCTTGCTTCCCGCGCGTGTTTCAAGGGCTCAGATCATGTCATTAAAGGTAAAGACTTCAAAAATTCTGAAATTTTTTATCCAAGCTTTAATTAATATTCAGAACCCAAAAATATTTTTATTTTTATTTTTTGCGTTAAAAATGATTTTTAAATTATTTAAGTGTTTATTTTTAATTAGTTAATGGAAATTAATTAATTAAAAATACATTTATGTATTTAAAAATCCCAAAAAATTTCAGAGTATTTTAAAACATTTACAAACATTTACAAACTCACAAGACAAATTTCATTTTGGTTTTGATCATACTTTGATAATTTTCATTTGAATTAGGGTTCTTTAATTTGAATATTTTTAACCCTAACTTCAAAAATTCATAACTTTTGATCCAAGTTGATTTTGTGGATGGTTCTTTTTGCATTGTGTTATGCATTCTTTCAAGCATCTAAAAACATTTTTGTTTCATTTTTATCTTTCATTTTCCATTTGTTTGGCATTTTCCCTTTAGGATCACCCTTAAAACCCTAGAAACTTAGGAAAATCATAAGTTCTTTAGGGTTTAGCTTCTGACCTTCCCCTTTAGGGAGTGAAATTGTATAGGTTTAGGGTACCTTTGATTCCATTCTCAATTTTTTATCTCATGTCTTGCATCTGGTGTTGAATTTTGCATTGCATCTTGTACATAAACCCTAATCTTTGCCTTCATTTGCATTCATGCTTCATATGCTTGCATACATTAACTTACCATGACATTTTGTGCATCCACATGACATATAAGACATCTTAGGACATATTGAAATCATGTTTGATCATTGCATCATCCATTTGCCATGTTATGCATCCATTGCATTTCATAAGTTTTCATGAACTTTCATGCCTCCTTTGAGGTCTCATTTGAATCTTCATTACTTGTATGATCATCCACATCTCATGACAACCATTTGTATCATCTCTTAGCATCATTTACATCTTGATATGCTTCTGACTTTGGGTTTCATCTTGGAATTTCATCTCATTTTCACTTCATTTCCTTTCTTGTTGCGAACTTTTCAGGTGGTAAATGTTTGAGAAGTGAATTTGCCTTCACATCTCATAATCTCTTCTCATCTCTTTTATGCATTCTTTGCTGAATTTTACTTGTGAATTAGAGTGAGCTTGCTCATTCATGCTCCTTTCTCTCTTTCTTTCTTCAAGCAACTTATCTTCTTAAGTGAAGTAAGTTGTCTTGCTTCTTTCTGATTCTCTTTCCTTCATCCAGCTTCTTCCATGGTGGCTTTTCCCTTGAAGATCTTCTTGCAAGCTTCATAAACCCTAGGAACACCCCAAGCATGATAACAATTAGGGCTTGATTAGTCCCCCATTAGTTTTACCTTTGTGTCATCTTTGAGTCTTCTCTTCTCATCTCTTAATCAAGGACTAAACCTTAAAGGTTTTAAGGCTTTGTGATTAAGCTTATGCCTGCATCCTTCTATTAGGATGGAGTGTATAACTTTAATCCTAAGTGTTAAACCCTTAATGTGTTTAAGTCCTTTAATCAATTCACTTAATAATCATCAATACATCAAACTTGTAACTTGGGCCTTGCATTAGGGTTCTAATTCTTCCTTAATTGGTTAAGAAGGACTAACCCTAGTGTTAACGGACAAGTCCCCCCCAAGTTGTCTTGCAAATCATAAAATCCACTTCTTAATCTCACCCTTAACTTAAATCCACTTTAATAAAGACTTTGTTTTGTCATGAGGTTAATCCCTAATCATGGATTAAGTTGAGGAGCCTTCCTCAGCTTAAATGTTCTCATCTATTATCCTTCTATTAGGAGTGTGTAATGGGTCCATTAAATCCTTGATTATGGCTTAAACTCATTACCTAACACTAAAATAAAACAACAAAAACATCTAAATAAATGCAAGTAGGTTAATGATCTTAATCCTACATCATGGTGATTAAGTGTGAGGTGTTTACTTCATACTTAAGGTATTCTCATTACCCCTAATCAGAGGGAAGATGTGATGAGTTTACTAACCCTTGGTTTAGGCTTAAGCTCATTAACTTATGACAAACACAAAATGCAATAAAAGATTGAAAATACCAAAAACAAACAATAATCGTCTCCTTCGGGATTCTTTTCTCATCACACTCATTCATAAACGAGAACTCTCTTCTTCCGTCTAATGAAAGACAGTTAGCACCTGAGCCAGACAGGTCATACACTTGAGCATAGACAAGTAAGCAGTTCATCAGTTAATTTATCTTCCAGTCTCTTTGAGTCGAACTACGGGGTTCTGACTTCCTCATTGCACGAGAGGATACGCAGGAATAACTTAACAGTTATCGAACAAAAGTCTCTGTCTCTTCCGCCTTTTTCTAGCATTATTCTTTAAGCCTCATTATCTTGAGCTTTTCACTCTTTTCTTACACTGACACTTCTTGTATTCACTTCACATTCCTTTTGCACTGACACTTGCATTCTTTTCCAACTTTTGCACACAGAATAGCACTGACACTCCCCCTTTAAACACAAATCTTTCAAGCGTGGATCCCGTCGAGTACGGAGGACAATCTGGGTGCTAATACCTTCCCAGGTTGTAACCAACCCCCTTTCTCAATTTCTCTAGTTCGCAACCGTCTTATCCATCTTTTCTTAGGTTTATGCAACATTACCTTTCCTTCGGGATAAAATTGCCTAGCTGGCGACTTTTTTCAGTTCATCTTCATGTTCTCCTCTTTCGCCGACCGTTCGCGTCTGTACCCTATCTGACCAGGTGTCATTTGGTGGGAGCGACAGACCTAGGAAGGTATTAGCACCCATATCGTCTGCCGTACCCGACGGGATCCACGCTTGCAAAGAAAACTGTTTCAAAGGGTGAGGGTATGAAAGCTACTGCAAAGAAAAGAAAATGAAAAGAAACTGGAACTGGAAAAGAAACTGAGAATGGAACTGAATAGGAAAACAAAGAGAAAATTGTAGGGATAATAAAGATTGTGCTCGGACGGGCCCTACCCCGCTGCCTACGTACCTCATCAGGAAAATGAGCATCAGAGACGCCGTAGTTCCCCTAACTATGGGTAGAAAATAAATTGCTTGTGAATTAAGGCTTGAACTTCCTATGCCAATGCGAAGGTGTTGCAGACTCGGACTACGAGTGCGTAACCGTCTTGCAAAGTGACAAGTAGGAGCAAGTTCGCGTACGAAGCGAAGGAGATAAGAAAAGAATTCCCGAAGGAAAGACGCTTAATGTTTGTTTGTGTTTTTTATGAAGCTTTTTATGAGTGTGTCACAAGGAAGTGAACTCAAGCTCTTTTCCATGGAATGTGCACTTGTCACTACATTCCAAGATGGAATAATAGAACAAGCACACTCAAGTAAGGAGAAGATCCCCAAAACTTGAACCCAGAGATTAGGGCCTAAGCTCACTAACTCATTAACTTATTAGGTGTTTTTGGTATTTACAATGAAGAAGTGTTTTTTATGCTTTTCTTTGTGAAGAAGATACCTTGATCAGACTTGTGCATCACAAGATAAGCTTGTACTATCCCAAGATGGGAAGACTACAAGTACCTCATGGGATAAGGCTATTTCTCAAGGAATCACTTCAAACTTTATTAAGTATTTTCTTTAAGGTTATGAGATGAGAAGAGAAGAAGCACCAAAGGATCACAAAGGCAAAAGTCTAAAGGGGGACTAAAGAATCCTAAGTGTTGTCATGCATGGATATCCTAAGGTTAGTGTGGTTTCCTATCCTAATGAAGAAAGAAAGAAGAAGAGAAGAAGAAGAAAGAAGAAGAGGGATGAGTAAGGCTTAAGCCCAACAAGCAAAGGGTTAGTACAAAAACGAATAAGAAAAGAAGAGATGAGATTTGGAGATGTGGGAATCACATCCACACCTCTCACATACCTTAGCCCCTGAAAGGTTAGCAACATAAGCATACAGGTGAAATGAAATGAACTTAATGACATGCCAACATCATACAAACAGAAGTGTAGTCATATATACAAATGCTCAATGCAAATGCAAGTCAAAAGAATGAGAGAAGAAGCATGCAAGTTAATTAAGATGCAAAATGAATCACATGGCAAAGTAAGGTACACTTAATGAGATGCAAACCAAAAATGCACAAAACATGACCCCAAGGCACAAGACCAGAACGAAAACAAGTCAAAGAATAGCTTAAGAAGTAAGAGAGATGAAGAGAAGAGAGACATAAGACCAAACAATCACATTATGAGATGGAAAGGAGCAAAGGAGATGAAGTGAAAGCACATAAGAATGGAAAAACTTAAAAGATAAGCAAAAACACAAAAATTTCTAAGACACAAACCCTAAGCCAAGATCAGAAAGGTACCCACACCCCAAAGAGACCCAAAATGAGAAGAAGAAGTTGGCACAAGTGCCCTTCTAAGCTAAAAAGAGACCTTATGATAAAAAAGAAACCAAATGGGACAAGCTAAGAAGCAAAATTCAAATCAAATCAACAATGCATCTAAAACTTCCACAACTTAGGACAAATGATCCTCAAACATGATATAATAATGAGCCACGAGGGTTGGGAGAAATTCAGAAGCTAGATAGGTCAAAAGAAGGCTTAAACATGAACTAGGGTTAAGAAAACTTCCACCACAAGTCAATGACATAAACCTAATGAACAAATTTCTAAAAATCAGAACAAAAATCACACATGAACTAAATCCTCTTATGAATCCAAAGCAAAAAGAACCAACACAAAACTCAAAATAATGAACACTATGGAAATTAGCCAAGTCAGGATGCTCAAAAAGGAATAAAAAAGAATTAAATACAAGAGGAAATTAATTGACACGTGGATATTAGAAATAAATGGGAAATAAAAATATTAAAAAATAAAGAAAACTCAAATGAACATTCAAGAATTAATTTGGAATTTTTTGATGATTGGAAGTAATTTTAATAAATGGAAAGCAAAATGGAATAAAGAAATAAAAAGAAAAAGAAGTAAAATGAGAGAAAGAGGACTGGGGGTGAGAATAATAAGGACTGCAGTTCAAAATAAATGGGCTTAGAAGTCTGGGTGGTGCGAATATGAGATTAGGCCTAATGGACTTGCGCTGGTGTATAAAATATAGGGTGGATATTCAGGAAATAAATGAAAAATAAATGAGTCATTGGATTGATCCAACGCGTCTGGTGAATGAGCTCATTAAATGACATGGTAGTTTGATTGGTTACGAGGATGAGGCGCATGAGTGTTATGGTGAGGTGTGAAGTACAAAGAATTAAAACAGAAAACAAAAGCCACGTCAATGGGAGGGTGGCCTCATTTATGAGGTGTCAAGATCTGGTGTATTGAGAGGAAAGATCCAACGGTACAGGGTTCGAATTCAACCTTAAAACCCTAGTTCAACATTTTTCCAGATTCCGGTGACCGGAGCTAGGGCTCAGGCACCGGAAATTGCTCAGCAAGAACAAACAACAATGAAAATTAATAAGAAACTCCAGATTGACTAATTGATGTGCCCTGAGTTCAAATATGGCATTGAAAAGTTCAAAAAATCAAAGAATCTCCTGGATCGAGCACAAACAGGTAGGACCATAAAATTTCAAATTCATATATCTAACTCATTAGTGCACCAATTTTGAAACCAAGACTAGCAGAATGATCAGTGAAGTAAGAGGATTATAATGCACACAATCAATTTCATTTTCAGATCTGAAGATTTGAATGTTACCTGAACTTGCAGATCTTGAGAGAGCTTGCTAGAAGGCCAGATGATGAAGCCAATCTACTTCATATGCTCTCTAGTTACAAAATAAATGCAACTAGAGCCTTGAATCTTGCTGGATCTGAGGATTTGCAAGCAGCTGCCCTGAAATGGCAAGGTTGTGATTCTTGAGAGATAGCTTGAACAATGGTGAGATTAATGATCCTGAGCTTCCAAGGATCAAGGATCTACAATTTGTTTTTGGAGAGAGCTAGTGTGTGAGGAGATTCAAGAGAAAATTCAAGTTGTGCAAGAAGATGGAAACTCAGCAATGAGAGAGAACTGAGGCAAGCTAAAACCCTAATTTGTTTTATATCATCTCATGACTTTATGCTGAAAAAATGAAGAAGTTTGCACGTGTAGATCACAAGTTTTGGTGATTTTGAAAATTTTGCAATTTTGGTGTGATATCATGTAATCCTCATGCATTCTCTTGCGTTCAGCCCATGTGCACTCTAAAGTATCACACTCTTTTCATGTTCATGCACAAAATACACTTTTGGAATGACATTCTTGTTGTGCATAAATTTTGTGAATTTATTTGAGTAAAGTAATCCATTTGCAATTCATTTTAAAGTTGTAAACTTATTTGATCCATACCAACACTAAAAATGAAGTTTTGTGACTTTTGGCTTTTGATGCATGCATGAAATTTTACTTTTTGCCCTAATTTTGTGAAATTTTCGAGGGGATTAGATTCCTAACCAAGAATGCTATGAAAAAGTACTTGTACTTTTTGAAAATGGGAGGCCTTAATCTCCAACTTTCATGTTTGACTTTGGTCCATTTGAAGAATTTTTTATTAAGTTAAGGTCACTTCAATTTTAGGGTTTTCTCAAAACCAACTTTGTACCAATTTTGCAAAACCCCTTAAAACTCCATGATTCTTGATATTTGAACTTTCCAAACCTCTTATAACATTGTAAGAACATCCATTGGCTAGAAAAAATGGATTGGACCCCTTGAAATCACACAATTGACTTTCTTAAGGCACAGTTGACCAATTACTTCATCTGCAAACAACTGAAGAATTTCCTGACTTCCACAACGAATTTTCTCACAAAATTTGGTACCTAGGATCCTCTTGACATATGAAAGACTTTTACCAAATGAAATGGCCAAAGTTTTAAGGTTTTCAAGCTTGAATCTCAAACCCTAGTTTAGGTCCATTGTGTAGGAGCTTTGCCTTAGCCTGGAATCCCTAATGATCTTCCAACCTTCTGAGCTTTTGTAAATGAAATTGAACTTGTCAATGCAATGTAGACCCCTCATAGGACTTGTACAAATCCAATGGGCCCCTTGTCATGGCTTGTGATGCTTCAAGAACCTCCACAGATGATCATATGCCTAATGCTAGGTCATGAGAAATGTTATGCCTCATCTTTCCATGCTAGGATGCTAAGAATATGATATGTTCATGATGAATATGATGTGATATGATGCTTAAAATGAAGAGGGCAAATTTGGGGTGTTACCGTGAGCATCAGTGCTCCACCAGAGAAGACCTTCTTTACTATAAATGGACCATCGTAGTTTGGAGTCCACTTGCCCCTGTGGTCTATATGAGGAGGGAGAAGTCTTTTCAGCAAAAGACCTCCTACTTGGTATTCCCGAAGCCTGAATTTATGATTGAAGGCTTTCTTCATCCTTTTATGATATAACTGCCCATGATAGATAGCAGCTAATCTTTTTTCTTCGATCAGATTCAGTTGAATATACCGAGAGAGGACCCATTTTGCTTCATTCAGCTTTACATCCATCAATACGGGTAGCTCAACTTCAACAGGTAGGACAGCTTCCATACCATACACAAGTTGATAAGGCGTTGCCCCAGTAGACGTTCTGATTGAGGTTCGGTACCCATGTAAAGAAAATGGTAGCATCTCATGCTAGTCTTTGTAGGTTACCGCCATATTTTGCACAATATTCTTAATATTTTTGTTAGCCGCCTCAACAACGCCATTCATCTTTGGCCTGTAAGGAGAAGAGTTGTGATGTTGGATTTTGAAGTCCCGGCACAATTCTGCCATCATTTTGTTGTTCAAATTGGAACCATGATCAGTAATGATCCGCTCGGGAACTCCATATCGACATATGATATCTCTTTTCAGGAATCTGGCTACCACTTGTCTGGTGACGTTTGCATACGAAGTTGTTTCGACCCATTTGGTGAAGTAATCAATGGCCACCAGGATGAATTTGTGACCATTTGAAGCAGTCGGTTCGATCTTTCCAATCATGTCAATGCCCCACATGGTAAAGGGCCAAGGAGAAGACATTACGTTCAAAGGATTTGGAGGCATATGCACTTTATCTGCGTAGATCTGGCATTTGTGGCACTTTCTGGCATAGGCACAACATTCTACATCCATTGTGATCCAGTACTAACCTGATCTTAATAATTTCTTAGCCATTTCATGTCCTCCAGCATGGGTACCGAAAGATCCTTCATGCACCTCGTGCATCAGCAAGTATGCTTCTTTCTTAACAACGCATCTGAGTAGTACCATGTCAAAGTTTCGCTTGTATAATGAACCATCAACATTAAGGAAGAAACTACCGGCCAGTCTTCTCAATGTCTTCTTGTCATTAGATGATGCCCCAGGTGGGTACATCTGATCTTCTAAGAAGCATTTGATGTCATGGAACCACGGCTTGTCATCTTTAGCAATGTCCACGGATAATATGTATGTTGGTCGTTCTAGTCTGGATACCGAAATCCGAGGCACATAATTGGCAGTTTGAACCTTGATCATGGAGCAAATGGTAGCTAAAGCATCTGCAAACTGATTTTCGTCTCGAGGGATGTACTAAAGTTTGACTGTTGTGAAGAAAGTCAAATATCTCCTCGCATAGTCTCGGTATGGGATCAAATGCTCTTGGTGAGTGTACCATTTGATGTTGGTCTGATTGATTACCAAAGCTGAATCTCTGAATACATTCAATGTCTTGATCCTGAGGTCAATGGCTTCCTCAAGACCCATGATACGGGCTTCGTATTCAGCTTCGTTGTTAGTGCAGGCAAAGGTGAGTTTTGCCGAGAAAGGCATATGAACTCCTTTAGGTGTAATGAGCATTGCACCAACTCCATGTCCATTCATATTGACAGCCCCATAAAACATCATTGTCCACTCTTCTTCCGGGTCATGCCCTTTAGTGTGAACATGCTCTTCGTGATCCTTTGCTTTTAAGAACATGTTATCATCATCAGGGAAGTCAAATCTCATGGGCTAGTAATCATCAATGGGTTGCTCAGCTAAATAGTTAGACAATACACTGCCCTTGATGGCCTTTTGAGATGTGTACTTGATGTCATACTCTGTCAAAATAATTTTCCATCTTGCAACCCTTCCGGTAAGTGCTGGCTTCTCAAATATGCCTCAACAACCTGGCTATCTCTTCAAGTAACTCATAGTCTTCTCCAACCCCTTCATAGGCTTGATTAATCGGATAGTCGAAGTCATACAAGGTCATAGCAGTGCTATTGTCGGTGCAATCTGGAGGGTAATCTCTGCAAGGGTTGAGATTTGTTCGTGTTAGTGATCAATTTTAATCTTGTTTTAGAAAAAGTGAAAAATGAGACTTGTTTGCAAAAGATGTCCGATATTCATTGATAATTCATTTGCACAAAATTACAATATGGCCCTATTACAAAATGAGTCCTGACACCTTGGGCAAGGTGCAGGACTTGATGCATGCTAAAAAAGGCAGGAAATAATAATTACTCTGCAGGAGTAACCCTTATAATTTCCTGGGAAGACCAGTTAAGGACTTGGTGACCTGGGATCCTTGGACGTATCCAGCTTTCCAGGTTGAGGTCGCTTTCCGCCTCGTCTTCCTGTTTGTTAATAGCATCTGGGGTGAGCATCCCCCCACTGATGAACTTGGGCTCTTTGGAAGCCTCTGATTGATCATGTCGGAATGGTTTGTAACCCAAACTGAATCTACCATCCTTCTTCTCCACTGGTAGCAGCTTGCCCCAGCCTTGGGCATTTCCATCTTCAACAACCTTCCGGGCTTGCTAATAGGAGACAATTGAAGTACCCATCCTATTCTCCTAGGATGCAGCAAATACTTCAGTCGTTGCCTCATTGACGTTCAGAGCCTCAAACCCCTGGCTCATAGTTTCATGGAATTCACCATCCATCTCAATGTATTTGTATGTAGCCAGATGGCTAACAAATATGTCCTCTTCACCACAGATGGTGATAATCTGTCCTTCCCACTCATATTTCAATTTCTGTTGAACGATCGACGTAACTACGCCAGCGGCGTGAATCTACGGTCGACCCAAAAAATAGATGTAGGCCGGTTGTATGTCCATCACATAGAAAGTAGTCTGAAAGACCCGCGGACCGATTATCACAAGCAGTTCCACCTCTCCAAGAACAGACCTCTTGGTGCCATCAAAAGCCCTGACCACAAGATTGCTTGGCCGGAGAGCTATTCCATCATATTCGAGCTAGACAAGAGCTTTTCTTGGCAAGGCATTGAGTGAGGACCCAGAGTCTACAAGAACATGAGAGAGTACAGCCCCTTTGCACTCCAGGGTGATGTGCCAAGCTTTGTTGTGGTGACGTCCTTCTGTTGTCAAAATCAGCATTGGTGAACCCTAACCCATGGCTAGTATTGACATTAGACACCACTGTCTCAAGCTGATTCACTGTGATCTCTTCTGGCACGTAGGCAGCGTGCAGAACTTTAAGTTGTGCATCCCGGTGAGCTTCGGAACACAACAGCAGGGATAAGATGGAGATCTTAGAAAGAGTCTGGTGGATCTGATCCATAACTTTGTAGTCACTTCTTTTAATTATCCTAATAAATTCATCCACATCCTGATCAAAGGATGATTTATGAGTCTCTTTTGGTGCAGGTTCTTCAGGTGCCACACTTTTCCCTTTGGCTTTGGCAACAGCCTCTGCCTCAGTATTAGTTCTTGGAGATTATGACGCGATGAGACGTCCGCTTCGGGTGAAGCTTTCGCCTCCCCCGACATTATCCACTTGGGGAGTGTGAACCGAAGAATAAAGAAGAACTCTTTCTCCATTGCAGTAAAGGTCTGCACCATAATGCCAAGGTACAACATTGTCTTTGTCATATGGAATGGGCCCTGGAACCGTGATGGTGACTGGGCTTACTGCAGCAGAGGTTGGAACTGTTATTGTCTGTGGATCATAGAAAATAGTGACATGACTTCTTGTGGATGTTGGTGGTGATGAATTGAAGCTTGGTTGTTGCTGAAACTGTTGTTGAGATTGTTATTAAAAGTTGCAGGAATTTGGGACCGTTGTAGGGTCATAATAAATAGTAACTGTGGAGACATCATTGTTGGTGGTTGCTGTAGTTGTAGAAGTGGATGACATGGAATTGTTGTTTGTTGAAGTGATAAAAGAGGTGGTTGCTGAAGTTGTAGATGAATCGGTTGGAACATTTGTTGTTGCAGTTGTAGAAGAATCAATTGTCTTTGTAAAAGGAGTTGATGGTGTTGTAGAAGCTGTTGTGGTTATTTGCAGAATTCCTTCTCTGATCAAGTTATTGATGCCATCCCTCAAGCTTGCACACCCATTCGCGGAAACCTTACAAAGATTCACAACAGGCCTCACAACCTGGACACACTTGGCATTTCAAAAGCTGGGCTTTAACCTCTGCTAGAGGTGTCTGAATACTTGCTGTATCTTCAATTGAAATCATGGGTGAGTCCTCCTATATATCATTAATCCTTGGCCCACTGTGGCTTGGCATAGGATTTTTCATGACATTGGGAGGTGGTGCAAAGTTCAGGGCCATTGAATCTACCAGATCCTGGACCTTCATATGCAGAGCCCTGCATTTTTCCGTGGAGTGACCAGGTGCGTTAGAATGAAAAGCACACCTAGCATTGACATCGTAATTTCTCGGAAGGTTCTGAGGATCAGGTGGAGCCAATGTCCTAAACTCAACAAGATTGAGCTTTAGGAGTTGTGGCAGCAGTGTATCATATGGCATTGGTATAGGGTCAATCACCCTGTTGATCTGAGATGGCCGATGTTGAAAAGGGCATTGTTGTTGATTGTTGTTATTGTTGTTGTAGGATCTCTGTTTAGGAAACTGTGGTTATTGCCGAAAGTGTTGTGGTTTTTGAGTATACTAAGGAGGTGGAGTAGGAATAGTGACGGCAGCAACTGATCTAGGCAGATATTAGGGTCTCCCTCTTCCCACATGTACAGAATTTGTTTCACCGGATTGTCGCTCCCGAAGATTTTCATCCCGGTACAAGCGCGAACGGTCGGCGAGAGGAAGAAATGAAATGAAAAGATTCGCCAGCTAGGCATTTTTATCCCAAGGGAAAGGTAATGCTGCATAAACCTGGGAAGATATGGATAAGACGGTCGCGAACCAGAGAAACTGAGAAAGGGGGTGGGTTACAACCTGGGAAGGTATTAGCACCCATATTGTCCATCGTACTCGACGGGATCCACGCTTGAAAGTTTTGTGTTTAAAGGGGTAGTGTCATTGCTATCTGTGTGCAAGAGCTGGAAAAGAATGTACATGTGTTATTGCAAAAGAGATGTGAAGTGAAATGCTCAGGAATGAGACTTAAAAGAATAATGCTGGAAGAGGGGGGAGAGACAGGGACTTTTGTTCGATAATAGTTAAGTTATGCCTACGTATCCTCTCGTGCAATGAGGAAGTCAGAACACCGTAGTTCGACTCAAAGAGACTGAAAGATAAATTGACTGATGAACTTCTTGCTTGCCTATGCTCAGGTGTATGATCTGTCTGGCTCAGGTCCTAACTATCTTGCATTAGACGGAAGAAGCGAGTTCTCGTTTGTGAGTGAAGATGATGAGAAAAGAATCCCGAAGGAGACGATTATTGTTTGTTTTTAATGCTTTGAATCTTTTATTGCTTTTTGGTGTTTGTCATAAATTAATGAGCTTAGGCCTAAACCAAGGGTTAGTAGATTCATCACATCCTCCCTCTGATTAGGGGTAATGAGAATACCTTAAGTATGAAGTAAGCACCTCACACTTATTCACCATGGTGTAGGATTAAGATCATTAACGTACTTGTGATTATTTAGATGTTTTTGGGTTTTTGTTTAGTGTTAAGTAATGATTTTAAGCCATAATCAAGGATTTAATGGACCCATTACACCATCCTAATAGAAGGATAATAGATGAGAACATTTAAGCTGAGGAAGATACCTCAACTTAATCCATGATTAGGGATTAACCTCATGACAAAACAAAGCCTTTATTAAAGTGGATTTTAAATAATGATAAGGTTAAGAAGTGGATTTTATGGTTTGTAAGACAACTTGAGGGGGACTTTTCGATTAACACTAGGGTTAGTCCTTCTTAACCAATTAAGGAAGAATTAGAACCCTAATGCAAGGCCCAAGTTACAAGCTTATTGTCTTAGTGATTATTAAGATGGATTGATTAAAAGATTTAAACTTATTAAGGGTTTAACACTTAGGATTAAAGTTATACACTTCATCCTAAGAGAAGGATGCAGGCATAACCTTAATCACAAAGCCTTAAAACCTTAAATGTTTAGTCTCTGATTATGAGATGAGAAGAGAGACACAAAAGAAGACACAAAGGTAAAACTAATGGGGGACTAATCAAAACCCTAATTGTTATCATGCTTGGATTTTCATATGGTTTATGAGGCTTGCAAGAGATCTTCAAGAATAGCCACCAAGGAGAAGCAAGATGAAAGGAGGAGAAGCAGAAGAAAACAAGTTAACTTACTTCACCTAAGAAGATAAGTTACTTGAAGAAAGAAGTGAGAGAGGGACATAAATGAGCAAGCTCACTCTAAAGCAAAAGCAAAATGCAGCAATGATGCCTAAAAGAGATGAGAAGAGAAGTGAGAAATGAAGGCAAATTCACTTCTCAAAGTACTTACCACCTGAAATGGTTAGCATGAAAGGGAGAATGAAAAGAAAATGAAGCAAATGCAAAGATGAAAATCAAAACCAGAAGCATATTCATGATGAGAATGTATGTCAAGAGTTGTGAATGATCATACAAAGGATGAGAATGCAAATGAAGCATGTGAGAAACATGAAAGCACATGAATGTTCACGGAATGAAATGAATGCATAACATGGAAAATGGATGAAGAAATGATCAAGCATGAGTCTAATGTGTCCTAGGATGTCTTATATGTCACGTGGATGCAAGGAATGTCATGGCAAGTTCTTGTATGAATGCTTATGCAAGATGTATGCAAATAAAGATGAGAAATTAGGGTTTTCATAAAAACATGAGATGCAAAAGTCAAAAAAAGAAGAAAATGACAAGATAAAAAATTAAAAATGAATTCAAAGGAATCCTAACCCCATATGATATCACACACCAAAGGAAGAGACCTAACTCTTAACCTAAGGAAAGTTATGATTTTTCTAAGTTATCTAGGGTTTTAAGGTAGCTAAAGGAAAAAAATGCAAATCAAATAAAAAATGCAAGATAAATTTGTGACAAAATTATGTTAGATAGTACATGCTAAATGAAGAACAATGCAAAAATAATCAATGTCATACCATCCATGGTTAGGCAGAAAAGAATTCTTGAAGTTAGGGTTCAAAAATAGGAATTTTATGAACCCTAAATTCAAGAAAATTATCAAAGATTATTCAAAACCAAAAAGAAATTTGTGTGAATGGTATGATAATGTTTCTAAATGTCCTAAGATGCAATGTGAATCCGTTTGGGATTTTTAGAAACCTAAATGATATTTTAATTAATTAATTTCCATTAAATAATTAAAATAAACATTTAAATGTTTTAAAAATGATTTTTTAATGCAAAAATTAAAAATAAAAATATTTTTGGGTAAAGAAAATTATTTGGATGCAAAATGCAGAAGAAAATATTTTTTAGAGTTTTCTAGGTATTTTTAATAAATTATGCAAAATAAATGAGAAAAATTAAATAAAAATTAAATAAGACAGAAGTAATCACATCCAATGGTTTAGATTGAAACTGGGAAAAATTTGTTTGACCGAGCGCGTAATCTGATGGCTCATATTCAAACTTATCTAATCCTGATTAATTAATTAAATAATCCATAATTAAAATTAATGAAATGATCCTGGGCGTCCATCACACGCGGGAAACAGATATCCAATGGCCAATATTCAAAATTTGCCCTAACCCTAATTAAGCCAGCTAATCACTTTCAGGCCACCGGAGAAGAGCTCCGGTCGTCTTCTCCGGCAGCCTCTTCCCCTGAAAATCTCGAAACCTCTCCCTAGGTCATTTCTGGAGCTCTAAAGCTCAAGATCAGTTCCTCTCATCCTCCTAAACTCAAAACCATACTCAAAATAGATTTCTAATTGCTCATAAACAAGATTCGAAGGAAAGATTAAAAATGGTAGAACTTTCAGACAATGTATACAAACTCAATTCTTAACCATTTTCAAAAATACAAAGCACATAATGATCAGTGAAGCATGCTCTTTCACATTGGAACATAAAAATAGAGTTCTGGAAAAATGTTTGAAGAAGTTACCTGAGCTTGAGCTTCCTCAGTTTGGAGCTTTCTGGCCACTTCTCTTGTGCAAAATGACTCCCCTTGACCTCCTGATGAAGCTTTGATGCTTGGAAGGAATTTCTTTTGGCTGGTTTGTGAGATTACACTTCAACTGGCCAAGAATCGTGTTTTGGCTATGGGGTGTTTTTGGCTATTTTAATGGTTGCTTTATGTTCAGTGGATGATTTTGAGATGAATGGTGAAATTGGTTTGAAGATTAAGTGAATATTCAGTGAGTTTCGAAGGAATTTGCAAGAGGGATGATTTTGTGGAATGCTAAGTTCTTTGAGGTTTTAGCTTGTGTGTGTTATGAAAAATGATCCTTGAGGCATGCTTGTAGAGTTCTGGTTGGGCAGAGAGTGGGTGGTGGCTGCAGTTGATTGGTATGGGCTTCTTGCCAAAAAGTCAAAAGTTTTGTACTTGAGGTATGGGCAATGGTGCAACTGGCGTCTTGGCTTGTCCATGCGCAACATGGATCAAGGAGGTCCATGGAATTAGTCTTGAGGCAGTTCAGCAAGTGGAAACAAAATTATGTGTTGTTTTGCAAATTCATGAAGCTTTGGCCCTTTTGCAATTTCTTGATGTTCAAGGCATGGAATGATACAATTCTTTGTGCAATTCTAATATTTAGACAATGCATAATGTTTGTATGATAATTATAAGTGTGTTTGAAGTCACAAAATAAATTGGCAAGAGGTTTTGCAAAAATCCCTCTTTGGTGCATTCTTGAAAATTATGTGATTTTTGCCAACTTTGACAAGCCATAACTTGAGTTCCATAATGAATTAAAACTTGTTCTTGTACTTTTTGAAAAGGGAATGATCCAATCTACAACTTTCATGACCAACAATTTTTCATTTGAAGCCTTTTTGGTTGAGAACGAGGAGTTTGAAATACTTTCCCAAAATGGAAAGATTACATTACAAGTCATTTCCATTTTTGGTAACTTTTGGTTTAACTCACTTTTCTTCAATGATCAAATAAATATCATATAACTTCAATTTGATGAAAAATCCACTTTGGTTCCATTGATGGGGGCCTCAGATGCCCTGATTTGGCTCTGACTTGCTCAAGAAGTTACCCAGTGAACAGATGATTTCCACAATGAATTTCTTCATCAAACTTGGTACACATGATCCTTATAACATATTGAGACCCTTTGAAACAAGAATGACCAAAAAATTTGGAGTTAAGGCCTCTGAAACCAAAACCCTAATTTCAGGTCATCTGTGCAGTGAAACCCTAGCTCTGCTACCATGCTTTGCCAGTTCTTGTGATTCTTTGACTTCCTTGATCTTTTAGGGATATAATATGATGATTGAAAATACATGGACCTTCTTGGAATGATTGGTGGCCTTTGGAGTGGCTCAGATGAATCCTGGATGGCTCAGATTACAAACCCTAGATGCAGATGAACTTGAACTAATGCAGTGAAACAAAAATGCAATATGATGGTGTGATTAAACTAATGTAAATATGAAAGATCACAAGCCATGGTGTGAACTTAGTGAGGGCAAATTTGGGGTGTTTATACGGATCTACGGGGCCCAGCAAATGGCTTCCTTGCACTGTTTGAACTGGCATCGTTGTTGGAGATCTTTCCCATCTTCAATAAGCTCTCAATTCTCTCCCCAGCTATCACCACATCTGCAAAGCTGGTGGAAGAAAATGCAGCCAATCTGTCAATATAGGTACCCTGGAGAGTATTCATGAACATATCTTCCATCTCCCTTTCTGACATTGGGGGTTGAACAACAGCAGCTAGTTGCCTCCACCTTTGGGCATATTCTCTAAAGCTTTAACGGGAAGATTGTGACATTCCCATCAGAAGGGTTCTATTTGGAGCCATGTCTAGATTATACTGATATTGACGGATGAAGGCTTTGGCCAAGTATTTCCAGTTTCTAACTGTGGCCCTAGTCAAGTGGGAGTACCATTCTCGGGATGCCCCTGTCAAGCTATCCTCGAAGTAAAACATCCACAGTTTCTAATCCATGGTGTAGGCTTTCAATCTCCCCAGGAAATCCTGAAGATGGGTACGTGGGAAGGATTTGCCATTGTATCTTTCAAAACAAGGGGGTTTGAAGTTGTGAGGAATTCTCACCTCTTCCACCAATCCCATGTCCATGACATCAAAACCTAGAGAGTTTTGGTATTCAAAAGACCTTAGCTTCTCTGCAATTTCATCCAACTGAAGATCGTAAACTTCGTCTCCAGTCCCAACCACAGTAAACTGCTCTTCTTGAGGGTCCTCCTTCAAGGCCCTTCCTCCATTAGTGTTACCTTGGGTGTTTCTTATATCATTGATGTCTGGGTTCAGGTGAGGTCCAAACTCTGGGGGATCAGTGCGAGGCTGCACGTGATCGTTGTTACTGGTACCCCCTGTACCTGGATGGTGTTCCTCAGGAGTTTGTCGCTTAACCAACTCCCTCAGTCTTTCCTGGCTCTGAGCTAAACCAGTCATCACTGTCATAAATTGATTCATTTAGGCCCTCATCTCTCTCATCTCATTGGCCATCTGGGCTCTCACTTCAGTCAAGTCTTGTTGAACCTGATCCATTTGTAATCCCGGAAGGTTGTTTCTTGTCGGATATCGGTGCACTCTATTGACAGGGAATACTCTTCTGCAAGCAATGTTTCCTGAAACCACAACAAAGTGAGAAACAACCACAAAAACAAAAACCTACAAAACAAAGAAAAACGTTAGTATGCAATCTATTTGGTTTTGACCTTTCCAGACCTCGAGGAAATGTTGATGTTGAAGAGATAAAGCCCATGAAAATAATACAAACTATATATTACAATAATGTGAAGATACATAGTTTGATTACAACAAAGTCCCCATGGTGGGTCAAAATACAACAACAACCGAAATACAATCAAAATGAAGTACAAACAAAAAGAGTCAAGCATCCAATCCAAAGTCATCCTCTCTGACTTCCTTTAGTAGAGCCTCAGTCACTGGACCAACTGGGTGCTCTGTGATAGTCCTAATGAGGAGGTTCCGTGTGGCAATGGCACAAGTCAACCTCTTGTGCTTATCCTGGTCCTTTGACCTCTTCAACCCCGCCCGGAGCTTCAACTCAGAGATCTCCTTTTGTGCTGCTAACAAAGCTTCCTGATTCTTCTTCTCACTAGCCTCCAGTTGCTCTATTTTAGCTTGAGTTCTTTGATCTTCCTGTGCACGGGCCTCAGTGATCCTGATCCACCTAGCTTGGCTTTCCTCTAGATAATGCTCAACTCTAGACTTCTGAGTCTTAGCTTCCTTGCAAGCATTCTTCAGCACTAGCTCCCCTACTCTATCCTTTCTGATGTATTCATCCGTCTTTTCAATCTTGGTCAAGTGCTCAATCCGGAGCTTCTCTAACCTTTCATTATCTAAACGACTGTCATTCCTCTCCCAGAGGGTCTTCTTCAAGGCTTCAGAGAGTTGAGTATTCCTTTCTTTTAACTTCTCAAACTCCTCCAGGCTAACAGTACCTGCAGGCTGCACTGTTGATGGTCCAGGTGTATCTTCTAAGGTGAATGGCATCCGGGTGATCTGTGCCCTGGTACGAGACCAATCAAGATACTGTGTTGAAGCTATGTTGTTGCACTTGCCAAGAATAGCTGTCCCCTTAGTCTGAATTTTGTCCCAAGCCCAGGCAGCTTGTCTGACAATGGCAAGGTTGTGTTGGATGTCACAATAGAGGGTTTCTGTCAAGTCTTTCTCTCTTGGGGGATGAACCAAAGCATACCCTAATTGTCTCTTGAAAAGCAAAGGGTTGTAGTTGATGCAACCTTTTACTCCAATCAAGGGTACCTTGGGATATTGCCCACAGCTAGTAATGATGTCCTTGCCTTTGGTGATCTGAGTGCACCATCTGATGTCTTCTGATGTAAGGGAAATCAATCTCTTAGCCCAGTTCCTTGGCTGATGAGGGTTCAGGAAAGTATCTGACTTTGGCAAATGTCTTAATAGCCAACAGTAGAAGAGGGGTGCACAGCATCTGAACAATCTCCCCTTTGATTCTCATTCCTTTGATGCACTGAGTAGTAAAAGTCCCCAAGCAAGGTAGGAACTGGGTTCTTCAACAAGAACAGGTGAATAGCATTCTTGCTTACAAACTTTGGCTCGTCTGCAAACAAGCTAACTCCATATATGTTGAGTGCCAAGAGTGCACAAACAACATCCCACTTCCCTGTTGCAGCATGCAGGGTGGCCTGGGAGATCAAGAAGTCCAAGTGAAGGCTTGGGATTCCAACCTTGGAGGTCATGCTCTGATCAATGAAGGTAGGCTCCAAGTGCAATGCCTTAGCTATATCTTCATTCTTGGGAGCAACCATCTCAGGGTGGAAATGAATCCCCCTCCTGATGGGGACACCTAACAACATGGAGAATTCTTCTAGCAAAGGTCCCAGTTGAAAATCAGGGAATGTGAAACATCTTAGAGGAGGATCATAAAACTGCAAGCAAGTGTGAATCATGCTCCTCTGGGATGCATCTAGGTCCATGATCATGTCCAATATGCCTCCATAATGTTCCCTGAATAATGGGACATGATCAGGAGTGATGAGAGACTGGATCTATCTGATTCCTGTCAGAGTGGGCTCAAAGAAGTGGTATGTGATGTTGCTCTTCCTGGAAGTGTCCCTGCTGACAATGGATGATGGTGAAGAAAACTAAGGAGAAGCACTGATGAAGGTAACTGCTGAAAACTGATGACGATAACTGGAGGAGGTACTGAAGAAGAATCCCTGATGAAGATGACTGATGAAGAGGTTGATGTAGATAGTTGAAGGAATCTGAGCAGCAGAACAGGTCAAAACCAAACCAAAGATAAGATGTGGATACCCTGTAAAACAAATATAAAAATGTTAAATGATGCGAAATGATGTATGCATAATGATATGCAAAGGATTTATGAACAAGTGCTGGATTTGTTATCTGCCTTGATAAGGTCCATGTGTGTTTATAAGTCCGGATGGAGGCTTAGAAAACCAGTAACCAGGTGGGGGACTCAAATAAAGAGTCACAAGTCCAGGGTTTCACAAGAACTATCCCAAAATGATGCATTCTTAAAACAAAACTGGTAACAGGGTATGATGAAGCAAAGGGTTCCTGCAAACTTGTAAACATCCCAACCCCCTCACATGTATTGTTCTAGAACAAGGATCCTCAGACTTGGATCAGTTATGAGAAGTGTAAACACTTCTAACCCGGAGGTACGGTGTTTACAATAACCATAAAAGATCCTCCTCTAATTCACCTCAGATGCTGAAGGTCATAAAAAGGTCATCCAGACTTAGCAGGCTTCCCAGATAGCCCTAGTACTACAGGAAATCCGTATCACAAAGTTCTCAAGAAGAAACCCATGTCTAAATCATGTGTCATATTCCTGCACCAGACCGAAATGGAATGGGAAAGAATATGAAGCCACTCTATCCTATGTGTCACTCAGGCTCCCGATATGGAACCTTAATAACCCAACAATACCTCCCACCAATGAAACAGCAGATCCAGCACCAATGATATGAAAATAACAGTATGAATATGCATAAAAACTGTAAATGAAAGCAATAAATAAAGATACATAGAAAGCAATAAATAAAGCAATGAATAAATAAGCACAAGTAGCACATAACACCCCCGTAAACATAAATCAAACAAGAGCTAGGAGGAACCCACAAAAAGAACCAGAAGCTCTGGTTGCAATATAAGGGTCCCCAACAGAGTCGCCAAGTTGTCGCTCCCCCAAAAAGATACTCGGTCAAGACAAGGTACAGACGCGAATGGTCGGCGAAAAGAGAAAATGAAATGAAGATGAATAGAGTTGCCAACTAGGCATTTTTATCCCGAAGGAAAGGTAATGCTGCATAAACCTAAAACGATATGGATAAGACGGTCGCGAACCAGATAAACTGAGAAAGGAGGTTGGTTACAACCTGGGAAGGTATTAGCACCCAGATTTTCCGTCGTACTCGACGGGATCCACGCTTAAAAGTTTGTGTTTAAAAGGGGTAGGGTATGTGCTATTTATGTGCAAAAAGCTAGAAAAGGATATACAAGTGTCAGTGCAAAAGGTGAATTCTCAGGAACTGAGGCTTAAAAAGGAATGTTGGCAGAGGGGGAAGACAAAGAGACTTTTGTTCGTTAACAGTTAAGTTATGCCTATGTATCCTCTCATCCAATGAGGAAGTCAGAACACCGTAGTTCGAATCAAAGAGACTGGAAAATAAATTGACTGATGAACTGCTTGCTTGTCTATGCTCAAGTGTATGACTCGTCTGGCTCGAGAGCTAACTGTCTTGCATTAGACGGAAGATGCAAGTTCTCACTCGTGATTGAGAGTGATGAGAAAAGAATCCCGAATGAGACGTTTATTGTTTGTTTTTGGTGTTTTGAGTTTTTTTTATTGTTTTTGGAGTTTTGCATAAGTTAATGAGCTTAAGCCTAAACCAATGGCTTGTAAACTCATTATATCCTCCCTGATTAGGGATAATGAGCATACTTAAGTATGAGATAAGCATATCAACTTAATTACCATGATGATGTAGGATTAAGATTATTAACCTACTGGTGATTATTTAGATGTTTTTGGGTTTTTGTTTAGTGTTAAGTAATGAGTTTAATCTCTAATCACAGATTAGTGAACTCATTACACCATCCTAATAGAAGGATAATAGATGAGAACACTTAAGTTGAGGAAGATACCTCAACTTAATCCATGGTTAGGGATTAAATTGATTATATAACAAAGCCTTTATTAAGTGGATTTTAATTAAGGGATGAGATTATGAAGTGAATTTTATGATTTGTAAGACAACTTAAGAGGGACTTGTCCATTAAACACTAGGGTTAGTCCTTCTTAACCATAAAGGAAGAATTAGAACCCTAATGTAAGGCCCAAGTTACAAGTTAATGTCTTAGTGATTATTAGATGGATTGGTTAAGAGGTTTAAACAGATTAAGGGTTTAACACTTAGGATTAAAGTTATACACTCCATCCTAAGATAAGGATGGAGGCATAACCCTAATTCCAAAGTCCTAAAACCTTAAAGGTTTAGTCTCTAATGATGGGATGAGAAGAGAGACACAAAGAAGACTCAAAGAGAAAAGACTAAAGGGAAACTAATAAGTCCTAGAAAGTTATCATGCTTGGAAGTCCTAGGGTTTGTGAGGCTTAAGAGAAGGAGTCTTCAAGGAAGCCACCAAGGAGAAGCAAGATAGGAAAGAGATGAGATGAGAAGAGAAAGAAAGGAAGAGAAACACAAGTGAGCAAGCTCACTCAAGTACAAGCAAAAATGCAGAAAGGATGCAATGTGAAGGTATGAGAAGAGGTGGGAGGTGAAGGAAAATCCACCTCCCAAACAATTTACCATTAACCTGAAAATTTAGCACTAGATGCATAAGGAAAAAAATAAAATGAAACAATGCATATGCAAGGGCAAAGACCAAGACCAGAAATGGATGTTTATGAAATGAAATGGATGCAAAGGAAAGAAAATATATGGATAAATGATTAAGAAATTCAATAAATGTCTTAAGATGTCTAAGATGGCATACAAATGCTTAGAATGGCATGGCAATTTCATATGTTCATGCAATGCAATGGAAGATGCAAGTAAAGATGCAACATTACGGTTACATGGAAGGATGAGATGCAAATGGTCACAACAGAAGCATATGACATGATAAAAAAAATTTGCAAATGAGCTCAAACAAACCCTAATCCCATATGATATCACTCCCCAAAGGAGAAGGTATAACTCTTAACCTATTGAAAGTTATGATTTTTTAAGTTTGCTAGGGTTTTTGGGTGCTTCAAAAAGGAAAAATGCAAATCAAATTGAAAATGCAAGATAAATTCGTGCCAAAAATATCCTAGATACTACATGATTTGTGTAAAACAATGCAAAAAGAACCATCTTCAAACCCTTCATGGTTAGGAAAAAAAGATTTTTCAAAGGTTAGGGTTTAAAAATGTGATTTTATGAACCCTAAATTCAAAGAAAATTGTCAAGTTATGATCAAAACCAAAACGAAATTTGTATGAAGGGTTTGAAAATGTTTCTAAATGTGTTAAGATGCAACATGATTTTTTTTGGTAATTTTTAGAAACCTAAATTCTATTTTAATTAATTAATTTCCATTAATTAATTAAATTAAACATTTAAATATTTTAAAATTACTTTTTAAAAACAAAAAATAAAATAAAAATCATTTTCTGGTTAAGAAAAATATTTGGAACATAAGTGCAAAATATAAATTTTTTTGGATGTTTTTTGTTATTTTAAATAAATTATGCAAGAAAATACAAAGAAAAATGAATAAAAAATGAAAATAAATGAAAGTATGCAAGATCAAAGGCTGAGATTCAAACTAATCTGGAGGGAATTGACTGCGCGCCCTAATGGATGGCTGGGATTGGTTCTAGCAAAATTTAAATTAATCCTAATTAATTATCCTAATTAAGTGGATTAGGGTTAAGTGGATTCATCTGGACCATTCATACGCGCGCGGGAAACAAATCCAAGGGCTGAAATTCAAACTAGCCTAATTAATGTGGTTTTGCCCTAATCACTCTCAGGCGACCGGAGAAGAGCTCCGATCGTCTTCTCCGACAGCCTCCTCCCCTGAAACTCCCCAAAACCTCACCCCAGACCCTCTAAAGCTCCAGAATCACTCAACAAACATCAAGGAACAAGAATCCACAAACAAACAAAATTTATTTTGCATCAAAAGAGAGAATCAAGCAAGAACATGTATCACGGGAAAAGTTTCAGAAGTCAAATACATGCTTGTTACTCAACCATTTTCAAAACTAAACACATCAGCATGATCAGGGAAGTCCATAGATTCATTTAGAAACTTAAAAACACATTTCTGGAAAAAAGTTTGAAGATGGCTACCTGAGCTGGAGCTTTCACTTTTGGAGCTTTCTGACCAATTTCTTTGTGCAATCAACCTCCAATGGCTTCTCTTGAGTGAATGGAAGGCTTAGAACAAGCTTGCAATGGCTGGTTTGAGAGATTGCACCTCAGCTGCACCAAAATCTTGTTTCTGA
The DNA here is from genome assembly GCA_963966055.1 of Lathyrus aphaca. Taxonomy (NCBI): domain Eukaryota; kingdom Viridiplantae; phylum Streptophyta; class Magnoliopsida; order Fabales; family Fabaceae; genus Lathyrus; species Lathyrus aphaca. The sequence continues at coordinate 380,064,341 of OZ014523.1, read as the reverse complement.
TTCTTGGGGTTTTAGGGCTTGGCAATGGTTGGGAAATGATCTGGAGGATGTATGAAGATGATTGGTGAAGTTTGTTTGAAGATTTGATGCTTGAGCAGGGAGAATCAGAGAGCTCAAGGTTTGGAGTGTTTTTGGGATTCTTGAGCTTGGGTGAGTTTCAGGCTAATGTGTTATGTGAAATGTGTTCCATAATGTTTGCATATGAAGTCTTGATTGGTCAGAGTGTGGGTGGTGGCCTTGCTTGATTGATATGGGGTGATTTGCAAAAAGTCAAGCTTAGGTGTACTTCAAGTATGGGCACGGGTCAGAGCTAGATTTGGGCACGTCTGGCCTCACTGAGATCAAGGAAAGCTTATGGATCAGATTTGATGAGCTGGGACACATGGAACTAGGGTTTGTATGAGTTTTGCATACTTTCCCTATTTGGTGTATCTTGTGATTCAAGGCATGAAATGATCCAATTCTTGGGCCAATTCAGAGTTTTTGAAGTTGCTTGATCATGTTATGAAGTATTTGGGCACATTAGAAGTCATTAGAAGCCTTGGCAAGTGCTTTTGCAAAAATCCCTCTTTGGTGCATTCTTGAAAATTATAGGATTTTTGCCAACTTTGAAGGATCATAACTTTAGTTCCATAACGAATCAAGACATGTTCTTGTACTTTTTGAAAAGGGAAAGACCTAATCTACAACTTTCATGACCAATAATTTTTCATTTGAAGCATTCTTGATCAAGAAAAAGGAGGTTGAAAAACTTTCCCAAAAAGAAAAGTTTCCATTACAAGTCATTTCCATTTTTGGCAGCTTTTCAAATGGCTCAAAATTCTTCCATCTAGTGAACTTCCAACCTCTTCTAAGATCAAATAAAGATTATAGAACTTCAATTTGATGAAAATACCCCTTTGGTTCCATTGTTGGGGGCCTCGGATGCCTTGAATTTGACTTAACTTGCTCAAGAAGCGACCCAGTGAACAGATGACTTCCATAATGAATTTCTTCATCAAACTTGGTACACATGATACTTATGACATATTAAGAACATTAGAAACAAGAATGGCCCAAAAATTTGGAATTGAGGCCTCTAAAACCAAAACCCTAATTTTGGTCATCTGTGTAGTGAAAACCCTAGCTCTGCTTCCATGCAGATGAAACAAATATGCAGTGTGATGTGGTATGCTTATGCTTATGCAAAAATGAAAGATCACAAGCCATGGTGTGAAATTAGTGAGGGAAAATTTGGGGTGTTTACAACAGCAACTGCTTGAACACGAATATCAGCCAATGAAGTTTGATTTCCCTGATCAGGACATCATGTACCTCAAGGCAAGAGATTGCGAGGAACTACTTCCGGAGGAGGGGCCTGACCCTGAATCCAAATGGAAGTTGAAGTTTGATGGGGCAGTCAATATCAACGGACGCGAAGTTGGTGTTGTTCTTATTACTCCCGAAGGTGTTCACTTTCCCTTCGCTTCCAGAATTACTTTTGGTTGCACCAACAATGAAGCGGAATACGAGGCGTGCATAATGGGAATAGAGGAGGCTATTAATCATTGGATTAAGATCCTCAATATATTCGGAGATTCAGCCCTCGTTATCAACCAGATTACCGACAAGTGGTATACACATCAAGAACACGAGATGAGAAACAATTTGCCGATGCATTGGCTTCTCTTTCTTCGTCCATCAATGTCTTGTGTTGGACTATGTGTCCAATGTCGCTCCCGGGATTTTCATCCAAGTACAAACGCGAAAAAGGTAGAGTTGCCAGCCAGGCATTTTTTATCCCGAAGGAACGGGAAAGTTAATGTTGCACAAACCTCAGGAAGAAGGAAAGGACGAGGTCCTGCGAACCAAAGATCTGGGTTCAGAAGTTGGTTACGACCTGGGAAGGTATTAGCACCCCAAATCGTCCGCCGTACCCGACGGGATCCACGCTCGTTTGCTTGTTTCAAAGGGTGAGAAAATACGAGTGTTGCTGAATAAAACTGCTGACTGGAATAGAACTGAAATGAGAAAAGGAACTAGAAAATAAAAGGAACGGGAAAATGTAGGGAAAATAAAGAATGTGCTCGAACGGGCCCTACCCCGCTGCCTACGTACCTTATCGGGAAAATGAGGATCAGAGTCGACGTAGTTCGCCTAACTAAGGCGGAGTTTTGCTTATGTTTTTTTAGAATAATGTTGCCATAGCTCTAGCTCAGGTGTTATCGGCTCTGACTCGAGGGTGTTTACCGTGTCGCTGTTTGAACTATCGAGGCAAGTTGCATTCGTCCGCAAAGAGTATGAGATGAGAAGATAAGACGCGATGTCTTGTTGGTTTATTGATTTTTAGAAGAAATGTTTTGAGTTTATGTTTATTATGTGTACAACACTAAAGACTATGATACAGGGGAAAATACTTTCCAAGATCGCCCCCAATGGAACGTTTGTAAAGTACCCTAGAAGAGTGGAGGAGACCTCCACTAATCATTTCCCATATGGCTTAAGGCTCGTGACGTATTGTACACATTTTCCTTTATTAAGTATTTTGATTTTCTTCTTTAAGATGAGAAGTGAGACTCAAATTGAGAAAGGAAAAAAAACTCTAAGCGGGTATAAATCATAAAGAAAGGACGGGTATGAACAAAGTAATGGAACGAGGTCCTCCTAGGTCATGGTTGGTGATAACGTGCGTAAATCATAAATAGGATGAAACTATGGGTCGGGTGGGTTGGTTGTGTGGTGCTGAGACGCACGACTTATGGTGTGCAACATACAAGGCTTGCTTTTGGTGTAATAGAGTGGAACGATGGTAATCGAGGGATCCTAAAGTCACATGAAACTTTATTTATTTATTTGAAAATTTACTTGACGTTGGATCGAGTATTTCTTTATTTTATTTTTGAGATTTGGTTATCTAACACTTCATTTTATCTTTTCTAGCCTAATTATGAGAACTATGCAAGCAAAACAGTTCTAGGCTATTACATCACAAAGTACAAACCACAAAAATATAATTGAGGCATAATGAAAATAATCCAAGTTCATAAGCGAATCCTCGAAAAATACCTTGCACAAAAAGAAGATGTTAGTAAATAAAATGAAGATGCATATGCAACAATATGTCGAAAATGAATTAAGATAACAAAAAGTTGCAGGAATTTCTAAAGCATATAAGGCATAAAACCGAAATAATGGCTAATCGCTTCACGGAAACTTACTTGAACGATTTTTTAAGCCTAAGTCCTAAAACTAATTTATTTTGCATGATATCAACATTCTAAAACCAGTAGCTAATCCACACTAAGTCCTTCTATTAATCTAAGATCAAGCCTAATTAATCTATGTCCTAATGCACCATAAAATCCTAAGTTAAACTAGGTGGATTTACAATGGAAAAATTGGCTAAAATCAATACACTAAAAAAATAGTAAAATTCCTGGAAAAAATATGAAATTAATTCCCTAAGGTCCCTAACCTTACTATAATATTGTGTTAAAAAATGTCATAAAAATTCATAACCTAACTATGTCAAATGGTCACTTAAATCTATCTATGATTCAATCATAATTTTACACAAACCACACTACCAAAACAGTGGATAAAATAGCCTAAAAAATACACCAAAAATATTTCCAGGTACTATTATTAGTCATCTAATCATAGAAAAAAGAATGGGACCAAAATAACAGAGGAAGTGGGAGAAATAAAATGTACAAATTTATGTGTTCATGAAAGAATTCAATATACCACTAATTAAATGAAAAATCAAAATTAAATTGAAAAATGACAAAATTCAGAAAGTAAAAATGTAGAAAAGTTCTAAATTGAGTTATGATCCTACTGTAGTTTTTGTGAAATTTTATTGAGTGTTTTACTATTTTTTATGGATTAAAACCAAATTATATCTAAACAAAAATTATAAAAAGGAAAAAAAACAAGGAGGGGGTGCAGGAAGAAGTTTTTTGCAGTTAAAATGGTAATTGGGCTCTCAAAAAAGAGGTGCAGATAGTAAAACTTCTAAGCCCATGCGATGAGGCCTGCAGGAGTACGATATGGATCTTAGTCAACGTCTATTGACTAATCTCATCCATTAGATATAACAATGATGTGATGAAGACAAGATAGGCGTGAGTGCATGGTTATTACGGTGGGATATCGCGCGTGGGACTAAAATCTGGTGGTCCAAACGGACGGTGACAAGTGTCACCGCCGGAGTGGACGAACCACCCAAAATCTTATCACCAAAGGATTAGGGCGGTGGAGATGGATTGATTTTTATGAGCATTAAAAAATAAAACGGTGCATTAATCCATGATATTTATATCTTTTCCAAAATCAGAATTAAATCATAAAATCAAATTATAACATAAATGTAGATCATATACTCATATCAAAACCACTCTCCCTCATGCATGTTTCCCTCTCCCTCTTCTCACCCTTTCATCTTCTCCAAACTGAAACCCTAGTTTCGCCACCGGTAACCCTAAATCAAAAACTCCATGAACTAACCACCCCTATTTCCTTGTGCTCTCTCGAAATCCAATGACAAAACAACCTAAATGTTCCTCAAACTACCGGATCGTAACTTATCATAAACGAATAAGATATGAATTCAAAAAAATAAATACGCTTATATCGCCGTGCAAGATCGATCGACCATTATTCGTGGTATCAGCGAAGAAACGGAGGAAAAACTCACTGATTAACGTGACTTTGAAGGTGCAGCGCTGCGAGCACCGTTGATAAAGTCATAACGCAAACTCTTTAGATTCGAGTGGCGTTGAAGATTCATGACGGTATGCTTTCGATCGAACGTCCTTTTACTATTTCTTTCACTTTATGCTTTTTCGATTGACTCCACTTCGTGTGTAATCGAGTTGTTGTAGATGTTATGGTGAATACTAGAGTATTGATGTTTCTCTGCGTTCTTATTGAATTGTTGTAGGTTCGTTATTGTTGGTGAAACGTGTTCTTGATATAAGTCATTCGACGAAGCTCGTTGATGGGAAGATGAAGATTAGTCGAGATTTGGAAGGGTTTGTGCAAGTGTTGACGAACCGAGGATGAAGAAATCGCGGCTTTATGATTTTTGCGCAAGCGATGTCATTGTGATTCCGTGGAATTGTTATTGGCTTCTTTTGATTTCGACTCGCAATTCCGCGTTCTCGCTTTCTTCTACACTACGACTCCGCCTTAGCTTGCCTTCAATCATCGAGTTGAAGCCATCAATCACAACAACAGGGGAGTGTTTCACGCCTTTTAAGGACCGATTGAAGCCTTCATTTACGGATGATCTTCCTCATTTTCACTCTTTGACTGTCATGCTGTTATGATTTCTTTGAACTTCTGTGAAGGTATTGCGTGTGCGTGGTGAATCTTTCTTATTCCTTGTTAGAACATGAATTGTTTATGGTTTCTTATGCAGAGTTGATGAAGATTTGGATTGACATTCGGAGTTGTTATGTTGCAAATGATCGAGAGGGGCTGGAGATGAATGAAGAAGGTGTTGATTCGAAGATAGTGAGATTAATGATGTAGGTGAAGAATCCAGAAAAAGAATATGGTGAAGCTGTAAGAAGAAGAAGCTGAATTGAGATGATGGTGAAGAATCCAGAAAAGAAGTAACTTGAAGATGGTAAAGAATTCAGAAGGAAGAAACTTGAAGATGGTGAATACCCCACTTTATAGGAGATGAAAACACAACTTTGTATGAGATCTATGGTGAGGGTGATTCTAGAATGTCAATTGAATTTGGTTAGAGTTAGTTGGAGGTTGGTTAGAAATTGGTTAGAGATTTGTAACTGAATTCGATTTTGTTGAACTCTTTCTAAATTTCTATTGGTTTTTCTGGTTTAACTATTATCAGTCAATTGGAATGAGATGAGTTTGTAACCTTGGTTTTGTACGGATTTTCTCTGAATTTCTGAGTTTGAATTGAGTTCTACACCCTGCTCATTTAATGGAGAATGTACTATTTTCATTTTTCTGATACAAGTTCGTTATCTTCCAACTTTTGTCATTGTAATTTTGTTATGTAATTCTCAATCAACAATATGCATTAAGTTAACCTTTCGTATCTCTAGATGATTTCAGCAAATCCACCTTGGGATGGATTTAAAAATATTTTTAAATGTAAAATGAATTCGGTTCGGTTTGTGGGACGGAAATGGTCGCGAACCTTGGACTTTTGTAACAAATGGATAGTGAGTTTAAGAGATGTATAATGGAGTAGATTTAGACAAAAAAAAAGGTTTAATAGGATAAAAATGGTTTAAATTTTGGAATAGAGTGGAAAATGAATATTGGTTGGACATAACATGGTAATGAAAATGGACCTTATGGGCACATGGATTTGAATTTGAGATGAGCTTAGATATGGAACATTAACTTGGCCTAAAAATGGAGATTTGAGTATTATGGTTTGAATTAAATAATGGATGCGGGTTTACGAAAATGGATGAAGAGAGAAATCCAAATGTTGGATTAGAATGGAAGAGTAACGAAGTATAGTCTTTAATTACAATAAATCCACCTGACCAAATCTTAACGTGCTTAGTTCACATCGATCTTCATATTCAAGTTAAACTTGTATTCGTAATGAATCTCCAACTTTAATCTCAAATTAACAAGTAATCGGATCCCCCCATGTCATAAATACCAAAATATCCTTGCTATAAAACCCTAATCACCATCTTCAATTAATGAATATAAAGCCAACACAAGAAAACAAGAAGTCCCAAGCGATTTCTTACTTTCTAACTTGGAAGCAATACCCAAGTGGATCCTAGCGCCGTGGCGGACTCAAATCATTAGGCACCCTCTTGGCCCTATGCCTTAGGATTTTGATACAAATGCATGATCATGAGTGTTATGGCCCAATGAAAGATGTTGATGCATGTGAAGCATGAACCAATTAGAGGTAATAAATGAAAGGGCAAATTTTAGGGTGTTACACCAAGGATTGACATTTCCAGGCTTGACGCACCAGCTTATGCTTTCTCTGTAGACGCAGTATCTGATGAGAAACCTTGGTACTTTGATATCAAGCTTTTCCTAGAAAAACGAGAATATCCAGCTGGGGCATCATCCAACGACAAGAAGACCTTTAGACAACTTGCTGCTAGCTTCTTCTTGAATGTAGACGGAGTTTTGTATAAGAGGAACTTTGACATGGTCTTGCTCAGATGCGTGGATAGGCACAAAGCAGGCCTGTTAATGCAGGAAGTCCATGAGGGATCCTTCGGTACTCATGTAGGAGAGAATGCTATGGCTAAGAAGTTATTAAGATCAGGGTATTATTGGCTGACAATGGATGCAGACTGTTATTCGTACGCCCGTAAGTGCCATAAATGCCAGATGTATGCAGACAAGGTGCATGTTCCTCCTAGTCCGCTCAACGTCATGTCATCTCCTTGGCCCTTTTCAATGTGGCGCATTGACATGATCGGGAAGATAGAACCTACTGCTTCAAATGGTCATCGCTTCATCTTGGTCGCGATTGATTACTTCACCAAGTGGGTTGAAGCAGCATCTTATGCCAATGTCACTCGCCAAGTGGTAGCCAGATTTCTGAAGAGGTACATCATTTGCAGATACGGAGTGCCTGAGCGAATCATTACTGATAATGGTTCCAATTTGAACAATAAGATGATGGCAGAACTGTGTCGGGACTTCAAGATTCAGCATCACAATTCTTTTCCTTATCGGCCAAAGATGAATGGCGTGGTAGAGGAAGCTAACAAGAACATTAAGAAGATTGTGCAGAAGATGGTTGTCACTTACAAAGATTAGCATGAGATGTTACCGTTCGCGCTGCATTGGTACCCAACGTCAGTCAGGACGTCAACCGGGGTAACTCCTTTCTCCCTGGTATATGGCATGGAGGCAGTATTTCCTGTGGAGGTGGAAATTCCTTCTTTACGTGTAATGATGGAAGTGAAGTTTGATGAGGCTGAGTGGGTACGTGCTCGATATAATCAGTTGTGCCTAATTGAGGAGAAGAGATTAGCGGCTATCTGTCATGGTCATCTTTATCATAGGAGAATGAAGCAAGCATTTGACCAACGAGTACGTACTAGAGAGTATCAAGTATGCGAGCTTATGCTCAAAAGGATCATTCCTCCAGGTTCAGATCACAGGGGCAAGTGGACCCCGAACTATGAAGGCACATTCATAGTAAAGAATGTTTTCTCTGGTGGGGCACTGATGCTCACTACTATGGATGGAGAAGATTTCCAATCCCCTGTTAACTCGGACGTGTCGCTCCCATTGATTTGCATCCTGGTACAAGCGCGAACGGTCGGCGAAGAGAGAAAATGAAATGAACTGAATAGAGTCGCCAGCTAGGAATTTTTATCCCGAAGGAAAGGTAATGCTGCATAAACCTTGAAAGATATGGATAACAAGGTCGCGAACCAGAGAAACTGAGAAAGGGGGTTGGTTACAACCTGGGAAGGTATTAGCATCCAGATTGTCCGTCGTACTCGATGGGATCCACCCTTAAAAGATTGTGTTTAAAGGGGTAAGTGTATATGCTATCTGTGTGCAAACGCTGGAAAAGAATATACAAGTGTCAGTGCAAAAAGGTGTGAATTGCTCAGGAACTGAGGCTTAAAAGGGAATGCTGAAAGAGGGGGAAGACAAAGAGACTTTTGCTCGATAACAGTTAAGTTATGCCTATGTATCCTCTCGTGCAATGAGGAAGTCAGAACACCGTATTTTGACTCAAAGAGACTAAAAGATTTGGTGTGAACTGCTTGCTTGTCTATGCTCAAGTGTATGACTCGTCTGGCTCGAGTGCTAACTGTCTCGCATTAGACAGAAGAAGCAAGTTCTCATTTACGAATGAGTGTGATGAGAAAAGAATCCCGAAGGAGACGATTATTGTTTGTTTTTGTGTTTTCAGTTTTGTTATTGTTTTTTGATGTTTTGCATAAGTTAATGAGATTAAGCCTAAATCAAGAGCTTGTAAACTCATTATATCCTCCCTTGATTAGGGATAATGAGAATACTTAAGTATGAGATAAGCATCTCAACTTAATTGCCATGATGATGTAGGATTAAGATCATTAACCTACTTGTGATTATTTAGATGTTTTTGGGTTTTTGTTTAGTGTTAAGTAATGAGTTTAATCTCTAATCACAGATTAGTGGACTTATTACACCATCATAATAGAAGGATAATAGATGAGAACACCTAAGCTGAGGAAGATACCTCAACTTAATCCATGGTTAGGGATTAAATTCATTATATAACAAAGCCTTTATTAAGTGGATTTTATTTAAGGGATGAGGTTAAAAAGTGAGTTTTATGGTTTGTAAGACAACTTGAGGGGGACTTGTCCATTAAACACTAGGGTTAGTCCTTCTTAACCATAAAGGAAGAATTAGAACCCTAATATAAGGCCCAAGTTACAAGATGAAGTCTTAGTGATTATTGAGATGAATTGATTAATAGGTTTAAGAAAATTAAAGGTTTAACACTTAGGATTAAAGTTATAAACTCCATCCTAAGAGAAGGATGCAGGCATAACCCTAATTCCAATGTCCTAAAATTTAAGAGTTTAGTCTCTTATTAAGAGATGAGAAAAGAGACTCCAAGAAGACTCAATGGTAAAAGACTAAAGGGGAACTATATATAACCCTAAATTCATCATGCTTTGTCCTATGGTTTGTAAGGCTCAAGAGAAGTCTTCAAGGTGGCCACCAATGGAAGAAGCAGAAGAAAAGAGGAAGAAGTAGAAGAAATAAGTTACTTTCTTCAATGAAGAAGATAAATAACTTAAAGAAATAAAGTGAGAAAGAAATAACACAAGTGAACAAGTTCACTTTAAAACCAGCAAGATGCAAAGGAAGAGATAAAGAAGAATGAGAAGTGAAGGCAAATTCACTTCTCAAAGTAACTTACCACCTGAAAATGTTGGCCTGAATGCATAAGATATAAAGCATGAAGAAATGAAATGAAATGAGATGATATGAGATGAAATGAGTAAAGTCAGAAGTGTTTATGCAATTTTAATGTCATGTGAGATGATGCAAAGGCATACAAGGTGCATATGAATTATCATACATAGATGAGATGTCATGTAAGCATGCTTTGAAGTTTGAAAGTTCATGAAAGTTAATGACATGAAATTAATGCAAATCATGGCAAATGAATGAATAAATGATCAAGCATGATTCTAACATGTCTTAAGATACCTAAGATGGCATATGAATGTAAGAAATGTCATGGAAAGTTCATGTATGGATGCATATGCAAGATGAATGCAAATGGACATGAGAAATTAGGGTTTGAAGGACACATGAGATGCAAATGGCAAAGATAGAAGCAAATAACATTTTAAAAAATTGAAAATGAACTCAAAGGAAACCTAAACCTACACTAGGTTACCATCCAAAGGGGGAGGTCAGAAGCCAAACCTAGAAGAAGTTATGGATTTTCTAATTTTCTAGGGTTTTTTTGGGTGACCTTCAATGTAAAATGCCACACAATTTGGAAATGCAAGATAAAAATGAAACATTAATGTTTTTGGATTCTAGAAGACATGCATAGAACATTTCAAAAAGAACCATTCACAAACTCAACTTGGTTTAAAATTTATGAATTTTTGAAGTTAGGGTTAGAAAATAGGTCATTTTAGGAACCCTAATTCAATGAAAAATCTCAAAATATGATCAAAACCAAAAAGAAATTTGTATTTTGAGTTTGTAAATGCTTCTAAATGTCTAAGAATGCTCTCTGATTTTTTTGTGATTTTTAAATACTTAAATGTATTTTTAATTAATTTAAATAAATTAATTAATTAAATAAAACATTTAAATTATTTAAAAATACCTTTTTTGTGCCAAAAATAAAAATAAAAATATTTTTGGTTTCTGAAAATTAATAAAAGTCATGATAAAAAAATTCAGATTTGTTTAATGATTTTTGCTATTTTAAATAATTATATGAACACCTTGATGCTTCTGGCAAGCTTGAAACAAGTTTCTATGGACTGTTTTTGAGGTTTCAGTTCAGAGCATGTCAAAATCGTGTTTTTGTTTGAGGTAGTTTCAGGCCAATGTGAGGGGTGGGAAATGATCTTGGGGTTGTGTGGAGATGATTGGTGAAAGAATTTTTTATTTTTGATGGCTTAGTTAGGAGATTCGAAGAGATGATGTTTTGAGAGGATTTTGTGTAATCTGGGCTTTGGTGAGTTTCAGGCCAATGTGTTATGTGAAATGTGTTCTATAATGTTTGCGTATGATGTCTTGATTGGTCAGAGAGTGGGTGGTGGCCTTGCTTGATTGGTCTGGGTGATTTTGCAAAAAGTCAAGCTTATGTGTACTTGAGGTATGGCACGAGTCAGAGCTGGATTAGGGGCATGGCTGGGCTCATCATGGATCAAGGAAGGCCTTTGGATTGTTTTTGTGCAGCTGTAATGATTGAGTCAAGTGGTAGCATGGCTCTTGCAACTTTTCCCTCTTTGTTGTTTCTTGATTCACAAGCCATAAAAAACCCAGGTCAAGGGCCCAATTATGATGCCTTGAAGTTGCTTGATCATGTTATGTCACATTTGGGCACATTAGAAGTCATTTGAAGCCTTGGCAAGTGGTTTTTCAAAAATCCCTCTTTGGTGCATTCTTGAAAATTATAGGATGGTTGCCAACTTGGAAGGACCATAACTTGAGTTCTATAATGAATCTGAACATGTTCTTGTACTTTTTGAAAAGCGAAAGACCTAATCTACAACTTTCATGACCATGAACTTTTCATTTGAAGCATTTTTGGTTGAGAACGAGGAGGTTGAAAAACTTTCCCAAAATGGAAAGTTTCCATTTCAAGTCATTTCCATTTTTGGCAAGTTTGCAAATGACTCAAAATTCTTCAATCTTGTGAACTTCCAACCTCTTCAAAGATCAAATAAAGATCATATAACTTCAATTTGATGAAAATACCCCTTGGGTTCCATTGTTGGGGGCCTCAGATGCCCTGATTTTGACTTAACTTGCTCAAGAAGTTACCCAGTGAATAGATGACTTCCACAATTAATTTCTTCATCTAACTTGGTACACATGATCCTTATAACATCTTAAGAACATTAGAAACAAGAATGGCCCAAAAATTTGGTGTTAAGGCCTCTGAAACCAAACCCCTGATTTTGGTCATCTGTGTAGTGAAAACCCTAACTCTGCTTCCATGCCTTGCCAGTTCTTGTGATCTCTTGATTTCCTTGAACTTGGAGGGACATAATATGATGGTAGAACACACATGGACCCTCTTGGAAAGTGATGGGCTAAAGACGTATCTAATTATGTGTCTAGCAGTATCTTAACTGCAAGTGCACAGCCTATCGAAGTAATATTTAAGATTATCGATCCACAGGGACTCTATGGTTACTTAGTGCTAGATGAACTTCTAGTTTAGCTAAGGTGAAGGGTTGTCACGATTTTTTTTGTTTTTGTTTTTAAAGATTAAAGGCGGGAATTAAATTTGAGTTTAATAAAATGATACTAAGGCGGTCGGTATGTAATTATGCTAACTTAGGCGGGTCAATCTAACCTAAGCTTATAAAGATGGTTCACTTAATCTATTCTGTAGAGGTTACCAGTTTAAATATCCTTAACTCACACTCTCGTGGTCTTATCTCAGATCTTACCCCTAAAGCCCTATGCCTGCTCTCGCTAGCCCATAAGTGTTTAGAGATAATTTTTGGAAACTTAGTAATTCTAATTTATTTTAAAGCGCTCTCGCTGTGTTTAATTTAAATGCCTAACTTTAGCTATCTGGTTAAAATCTCACACTCTCGTGGTCTTTACCTAACCTAATACACTTTCCTTACTCTCGTAACAAAAAGGTCGATTTTATAATAAAAAGTATCAGCCAGAATATTAAGCTCTTAATTATTTTAAGCCTATAGTTGATTTTACCGATTTAGTTTGTTTTAATTACATACCGCCCTAAGGTATTTAGCTACTCATTTTTGATGAACCAGACAGAGGCAGAGAAACATAAAACGAAATATTCATGGCAGAAAAATAAATATTCAACATAAATATAAAATTGCAAATTAATATAAACCTGGTTAACAATAAAAATGGCAGACTCCTTGTTCCACACACTGGAAAGCTCGGAGTATTTGTCGGAATCGGAAATAAACTCTAAAAATTCTGAAGGCTTTGAAACAAATAAATTTTATAACAATTTCCTGATGTTGGAAATTGTTATAGGGTTGGTTTGGATACAATAAAAATAAAGCAATGAAAATAATGCTGGAAAAATAATAAGGGTGTAAAATATTTCGGCAGAGCTTCCGCAAGAAATTAATAAAACTAAACTCTGTCAATTGTTCATTTGAATTAAGCTATTTATAGAAAATTAAATGGGCTGGTGGTTGAATTGTTGCTTGGGCCTCGTAGGAGCATTGAGAAAATCCAGGAACGTGGATACAGGGTCAGCTGGAAAATAGGCATTTCATTTGCAGCGTAACGTTATGACAAAGTCTTCAGTCAAATAATCTATTTTCCCCTTGTCACGGTCGTGACAAGGGCATCACGTTCGTGTCCCTTGTAAAATAAGTGTCACGGTCATGAGGGATATGTCACGGTCGTGATTTCTCCTTTTGGGGTGTCATGGTCGTGACACCTAGGTGACGACCGTGAGTGTAACAAAAAATGCTGGTTTTGCAGCATTCTTCATTTCTTCATCTTTTAATGGTTGTTTTTGCTCATTTCACTCGTGGCTCATGATTTAGCTCTGTATACGATGTACCTGCAAAATGGCAAGGAATACTCGAGGAATCGGGTGTTAAAACGACAATTATGCGATAAAACGTTATTGAAACATAGCAATATAATCGATACAATTTCTCGTTATCAAAAAGCTTTGAGACCTTTGGGATGGCTCAGATGGAATCTTGGATTGCTCGGATCACAAACCCTAGATGCAGATGAACTTGAACTATGCAGATGAAATAAATATGCAATGTGATGTAGTATGCTTATGCTTATGCAAAAATTAAAGATCACAAGCCATTGTGTGATATGAGTGAGGGAAAATTTGGGGTGTTTACAACTGCCCCTATTCAAGCATGAGTTAGCAGTGCAGGATGTAAGTGCCTGGCTTAACAGACAAACAAGATAACTTGTGGTTGAATACCAAAGACAGTCCAAAATTTGCACTCGCTAAATAGAAAAAGAAAAGGGATATAAATTGTAAAAGACAGTGTTGTATGATTATTAACTGAAGGCGATGGAGGACGACCATCGAGCAGAGGACGACTGCTGGGGGCAAAGCGGTAAGTAAAGCAATGATGGGGACGACCAACAAGCTGGGGAGATAAAGAGACCACGACGGGGACGGCCATCAGGTTATAAGATAAGATTCTTTGGGGATTTAGACAAGCATGGATGGGGACGGCCATCAGGCTTGGAAAGTAAAGTAAACAACGATGGGGACGACCATCGGATTAAAGAATAAATGAAATGTTTATGAGGGACGGTCATCAAAGGAGAAGGAAGATCACCTAGCAGGGGACGACTGCTCTTTATCACGACATAGGGCGAATGTCGGATAGAAAAGGTCGACGATGGGGACGGCCATCGGATAAAATGATGAAGGACGATCATCAAGAGGTGAAGGACAATCACCTAGCAGGGTACAGCTGCTCTCGGAGTTTATCACGACATAGGACGAATGCCGGATAACAAGATCAACAATGGGGACGGCCATCGGATAAAATGATGAAGGACGATCATCAAGAGGTGAAGGACGATCACTTAGTAGGGGATGGCTGCTAAATATCACGACATAGGACGAATGCCGGATAAAAAAGGTTTCCAATAATGGAGACTCCACTAGGAAAAGGATGGGGGACGGTCATCCAAAGGTGAAGGACGATTGCTTACGTCTTTAAAAATAAAAGATATAAGTGTTTGATAGTGTGTATAGATTAAAGATGCGGACGAGCATCCTTAGAACCACGATACGGACGAGTTTCGGTAGAAGCAAACGTTGATACGTGTTCAGAGATGGTGATACAGATGAGTACCAACTGGTTAACAAAGAACACGGATGAATGTCAAATCTGTTGAGAAGTGATGTATATACAAGATACGGACGAGTATCAAAGACTCTTGTATAAGTATGAGTGAGGATTATTTGTTAGTGCAGTATGCGCAAGACACAAACGAGTGTTTGACTTGCTGGGGAATGTATGATACGGACGAGTGTCAAATATGTATAAGTTATGAACAAATATTTGCATGTGAGAGTGTAAAAGGTATTTTGCGACCTGTGGGGATAAGATTATACGGACAAGTGTCGAAAAAAGCGTGTTATAAACAAGGGTTTGGTTGGCAACAAGTGTTTTGGCAACCATGCTAAGGGTGTATGACAAGGACGAGTGTCAAAAAAGCATGTATATCTATTCTTGAGAGTGCAAAGGAGATGCTTTAGCTTATATTGGCTGGGAATAATACGACACAGACGAGTGTCGAAAAAGGTATATATGAACAGGCATATGCGTTGGAGAGTGCAAAGGGGACGCTTTGGCTTTTATTTGCAAGGGATGTTAGTATTTCTATTCATTGCTGATGAAATACGAATGGTATTCGCAGGTGACGGGCTTGAACCTGACTTGTGATCATGCAAATGTTTGATTTTTTCCGTAATGCTCCGTATTAGACGGAATGCTACGCTTATTTTGTGAATATGATGCGAATGCTATGATTATGCAAAGAGAAACCGATCTAGGATTCGGATCCCACTGAAGATCTCTGGCTGATCTTCTTAGAGGAATATCCCAACTGGGGAAGAGATCATTGGTAGATCTGGAGATATAGCTCTGCTTGGGGAAATAGATCAAGGGTTGATCTACCCTGTAAGGAGAACTCGGATGGGGAGAAGGAAGTTTTCGTCACTTTGTTGTATAAGAGTTTCAGGCATTGCTCTTTTGGGGAGAGGATGGAAACTCTGTGGGGAACTTTGCTAGAGATGCTCCTGTTGAGTAGACCTGTGTTGGGGATGAGGAGGCTTTGACAACTCCGCTGGGGAAAAGCATTCCAGATATTGCTTGTGGAAGAGGTATGTTGGGGAAGTGTGCTTGGCATGCCCCATGCTACGTATTGGATACCTGCAACCTGTTAAGACAACGAAACGCACAAGTATCCCGAGTTACCCCTTACCGGATTCCGTCATAAGAATTAGATATTCCTGAAAGTAAATATATTTCCCGCAAGCATTTACTAAAAATGGCTCATTTGTTTTATGCAAGTACTTATTATGAACATTGGACATTTTGCAAACGAAACAAAAATGTACCAAAAAAAAAGATGTGACTGAAAATTCTGATTTTATTAATCTGGGTGTCCTAAATTGATAGATACAGTCAAAGAAACAAATCCCCTGGAATGAGGAGATTGTTACAAATTGAAAAAGTAAAAGTGTTGGCAATGTTGACGATGCTCCGGTGAGCTTCCTTTGCTATGACTTGTATGACCTTGATGTTCTTCTCATCTTGCTTTCTGAAGAAGGCTGATTCTGACTGATTTTTTATCCTTTCGAAGCTTGTCAGGTGGTAAGTGATACAGACGAATTCAGAATGCAGTTGTTCGCTTATTCCCTGATTTTTCATGGATCGCACTTTCGGGTTTTCAATCCACCGGGATATCCATTTTTTGCCTGAGCTGTCCAATGCGGCTTTTCAACTCAGCGGGTGTACACACATTTTTTCTTAATTTTCCCTTATTTTTTCTCGAGTCCTTTATTCTGTTTTTGACTCGCTGGGATGCCCTATTTTTCTCCTGGACATACATTCTGTTTTTATGTCCAGCGGGTCATTTTATGCGAAGTATTTTTTAACTGCATCTGAATTCACTGGGGATAAGAAATCTTCACCATCCATAGTAGTGAGCATCAGTGCTCCACCAGAGAAAACCTTTTTTACTATGAATGGACCATCAAAGTTTGGAGTCCATTTGCCCCTGTGGTCTGTATGAGGAGGAAGAAGTCTTTTCAGCACAAGATCTCCCACTTGGTATTCCCGAAGCCCGACTTTCTGGTCGAAGGTTTTCTTCATTATTTTCTGATATAACTGCCCATGACAGATTGCAGCTAATCTCTTTTCTTCGATCATATTCAGTTGATTGTACCGAGACCGGACCCATTCTGCTTCGTTCAACTTTACATCCATCAGTACCCATAAGGAGGGTAGCTCAACTTCAACAGGTAGGACAACCTCCATACCATATACCAGTTGAAAAGGTGTTGCCCCAGTGGATGTTCTGATTGAGGTTCGATACCCATGTAAAGAAAATAGTAGCATTTCATGCCAATCTTTGTAAGTAACTACCATCTTATGCACAATTTTCTTGATGTTCTTATTAGTTGCCTCAACAACGCCATTCATCTTTGGCCTGTAAGGAGAAGAGTTTTGATGTTGGATTTTGAAGTCCCGGCATAGTTCTGCCATCATTTTGTTGTTCAAATTGGAACCATTATCAGTAATGATTCACTCGGGTACTCCATATCGACAGATGATGTCTCTTTTCAGGAATCTGGCTACCACTTTCCTGGTGACGTTTGCATACAAAGCTACTTCAACCCATTTTGTGAAGTAATCAATGGCTACCAGGATAAATCTGTGGCCATTTGAAGCATTCGGTTCAATCTTTCCAATCATGTCAATGCCCTGCATGGTAAAGGGCCAAGGTGAAGACATCACGTTCAAAGGATTCGGAGGCACATGCACTTTGTCTGCGTAGATCTGGCATTTGTGGAATTTTCTGGTGTAGGCACAACAGTCTGCATCCATTGTGATCCAGTAGTAACCTGATCTTAACAATTTCTTAGCCATTGCATGTCCTCCAGCATGGGTGCCGAAAGATCCTTCATGTACCTCGTGCATCAGCAAGTTTGCCTATTTCTTATCAACACATCTGAGAAGAACCATGTCAAAGTTTCGCTTGTATAATGAACCATCAGCATTAAGGAAGAAACTACCGGCTAGTCTTCTTAATGTCTTCTTATCATTGGATGATTCCCCAGGTGGGTATGTATGATCCTCTAAGAAGCATTTGATGTCATAGAACCAAGGCTTGTCGTCTTTGGCAATGTCTACGGAGAATACATATGATGGTCGGTCTAGTCTGGATACCGAAATCCGAGGCACATAATTTGTAGTTTGAACCTTGATCATGGAGGAAATGGTAGCTAGAGCATCTACGAACTGATTTTCGTCTCGAGTGATGTACTCAAGTTTGACTGTTGTGAATAAAGTCAATAATCTCCTCGTATAGTCACGGTATGGGATCAGATGCTCCTTGTGAGTGTACCATTTTCCGTTGGTCTGATTGATTACCAAAGCTGAATCTCCGAATACATTTAAAGTCTTGATCCTGAGGTCAACGGCTTCTTCAAGACCCATGATACAGGCTTTGTATTCAGCTTCGTTGTTAGTGCAGACAAAGGTCAGTTTTGCAGAGAAAGGCATATGAACTCCTTTAGGTGTAATGAGCACTGCACCAACTCCACGTCCATTCATATTGACAGCCCCGTCAAGCATCATAGACCATTCTTCTTCTGGGTCAGGCCCTTCAGTGTGAACAGGCTCTTCATGATCTTTTTCTTTTAAGAACATGATGTCTTCATCAGGGAAATCAAACCTCATTGGCTGGTAATCATCAATGGGTTGCTCAGCCAGATAGTCAGACAGCACACTGCCTTTGATGGCTTTTTGAGATGTGTACTAAATGTCATACTCTGTCAAAATCATTTGCCATCTTGCAACCCTTTTGGTAAGTGTTGGCTTCTCAAATATGTACTTGACGGGGTCCATCTTTGAGATCAACAAGGTAGTGTGAGTCAGCATATACTGTCTTAGTCGGCGAGTAACCCACGCTAAAGCACGACAAGTTTTCTCGAGCAGTGAATAACGTTGTTCACAGTCGGTAAACGTTTTTCTTAGGTAGTATATTGCATACTCATTTCGACCAGACTCGTCATGCTGGCCCAACACACACCCCATTGACCCTTCTAATACTGTCAGGTACATTATTCGAGGTCTTCCTTCAATTGGAGGCATCTGAATCGGAGGCCTTCTGAAAATCTTCGTTCCATCTGACCGTTTGTTCCTTTCTTAACAGTTTGAACAAGGGTTCACAGGTTGCAGTAAGATGAGATATGAACCTCGATATGTAGTTCAATCTACCTAAAAACCCCCGAACTTCTTTTTCAGTCCTATGTGCAGGTATCTCCTGAATGGCTTTGACTTTGTCAGGATCAACTTCAATTCCCTTTTCACTTACGATGAATCCCAACAATTTACCGGAACGTACCCCGAATGTGCATTTGTTGGGGTTTAGCTTCAGTTGATACTTCCTCATACGCTTGAACAACTTCAGTAGATTTAACAGATGATCTTCTTCAGTGAGGGACTTGGAAATCATGTCATCCACGTAGCATTCAATTTCTTTGTGGATCATGTCATGGAATAACGTTACAATAGCCCATTGGTAAGTGGCACCGACATTATTCAGTCCAAAAGGCATTACCTTGTAACAAAATGTACCCCAACGTGTGATGAAGGTTGTTTTCTCCATGTCTTCGGGTGACATTTTGATCTGATTATACCCAGAAAAACCATCCATGAAGGAAAACACCGAGAACAAAGTTGTGTTGTCGACCAATACATCAATGCGAGGTAATGGTAAATCATCCTTCAAGCTAGCTCTGTTCAGATCCCGGTAATCCACACACATCCGTACTTTGCCATCCTTCTTAGGCACTAGTACAATGTTAGCGACCCACGGCGGGTAACTAGTTACAACAAGGAATTCGGCATCCCACTGTTTTTGTACTTCTTCCTTAATCTTCATGGCCATATCTGGACGAGTACGACACAACTTTTGCTTCACTGGAGGACAATCCTCTTTTAATGGCAGCTTGTGCATAACAATATCCGTATCTATACCTGGAATGTCTTGATAGGACCAAGCAAAAATGTCGACGTATTCTCGAAGCATGTCGATAAGTTGTTCTTTTACTGCAGCTTGCAGACCGGCCCTAATCTTCCCTTATTTCAAATCCTCTTCAGTCCCAATATTAACTGTTTCAACCTTCTCCTGATTAGGAGTGATCACTTTCTCTTCTTGCCTCAACAACCTGGTTAACTCTTCAGGTAACTCATAGTCTTCTTCAACCCCTTCATCAGCTTGATTAATTGGATTTTCAAAGTCATACAAGGTCATAGCAGTGATGTTGTCGGTGAAATCTGGAGGATAATCTCTGCAAGGGTTGAGATTTGTTCGTTTTAGTGATCAATTTTAATCTTGTTTAGAAAAAGTGAAAATGAAGTTATTTATTGTGAAAACATTGCCATTTTATTGTTTTGTACAAGAGTGAAAAATAAAAAGACAGTGAGCAAAAAAGAGACTTGTTTGCAAAATATGTCCGATATTCATTGATAATCCATTTGCACAAAATTACAATATGGCCCTATTACAAAATGAGTCCTTACACCTTGGGCAAGATGCAGGACTTGATGCATGCTAAAAAAGGCAGGAAATAATAATTACTCTGCATGAGTAACCCTTATAATTTCCTAGTAAGACCAGTTAAGGACTTGATGACCCAGGGTCCTTGAACGTATCCAGCTCTCCAGGTTGAGGTCGCTTTCCGCCTCGTCTTCCAGGTTGTTAACATCATCTGGGGTGAGCATCCCCCGACTGATGAACTTGAGCTCTTTAGCAACCTCTGATTGATCTGGTCGGAATGGTTTGTAACCCAAACTGAATCTGTCCTCCTTCTTCTCCACTGGTAGCAGCTTTCCCCAACCTTGGGCATTACCATCCTCAAGAACCTTCCGGGCTTGCTGATAGGAGACAATTGAAGTACCCATCCTGTCTTCCTAGGATGAAGCAAATACTTCAGTCGTCGCCTCATTGACATTCAGGGCCTCGAACCCTTGGCTCATAGTTTCATGGATTTCACCATCCATCTCAATGTATTTATATGTAGCCAGATGGCTAAAAAATATGTCCTCTTCACCACAGATGCTGATAATCTGTCCTTCCCACTCATATTTCAATTTCTGGTGAAGGTTCGACGTAACTGCGCCAGCGGCGTGAATCCATGGTCGACCCAAAAAACAGTTGTAGGTCGGCTGTATGTCCATCACATAGAAAGTAGTCTGAAAGACCTGCGGACCGATTATCACAGGCAGCTCCACCTCTCCAAGAACAGACCTCTTGGAGCCATCAAAAGCCCTGACCACAAGATTGCTTGGTCGGAGAGCTATTCCATCATATTCGAGCTTGACAAGAGCTTTCTTCGGAAAGTCATTGAGTGAAGACCCAGTGTCTACAAGAACATGAGAGAGTACAGCCCCTTTGCACTCCAGGGTACGTCCTTCTGTTGTCAAATCAGCATTGGTGAAACCTAGCTCATGGCTAGTGTTGATGTTAGACACCAATGTTTCAAGTTGATTCACTGTGTTCTCTTCTGGCACGTAGGCAGCATGCAGAACTTTGAGTAGTGCATCTCGATGAGCTTCGAAACACAACAATAGGGATAATATAGAGATCTTAGAAGGAGTCTGGTGGAGCTGATCCACAACTTTGTAGTCACTTATTTTAATTATCCTCATAAACTCATCCACATTCTGATCAAAGGATGATTTATGAGTCTCTTTTGGTGTAGATTCTTCAGGTACCACACTCTTTCCTTTGGCTTTGGCAGCAGCCTCTGCCTCAGTATGGGTTCTTGGAGCTTGTGACG
The DNA here is from genome assembly GCA_963966055.1 of Lathyrus aphaca. Classification (NCBI taxonomy): domain Eukaryota; kingdom Viridiplantae; phylum Streptophyta; class Magnoliopsida; order Fabales; family Fabaceae; genus Lathyrus; species Lathyrus aphaca. The sequence goes on along the minus strand of OZ014523.1, from coordinate 380,042,605 downwards.
CGAAAAGGCGTCCGCTTCGGGTGAAGCCTCCGCCTCCCCCGACATTATCCACTTGGGGAGTAGGAACTGAAGAATCAAGAAGGACTTTTTTTCCATTTCAGTAAAGGTCAGCACCATAATGCCATGGTACGGCGTTGTCTTTATCATATGGAATAGGCCCCGACACTGTGATGGTGACTGGGCTTACGGCGGAAGAGGTTGGGACCGTTATTGTCTGTGGATCATAGAAGATTGTGAAAGGACTTCTGGTGGATGTTGGTGGTGATGAATTGAAGCTTGATTGTTGCTGAAACTGTTGCTGAGATTGTTGTTGAAAGTTGCTGGAGTTCGGGACCGTTGTCGGGTCATAATTAATAGTAACTTAGAGATATCATTGTTGGTGGTTGCTGAAGTTGTAGAAGGAAATGACATGGAACTGTTGTTTGTTGAAGTGAAGGAAGAAATGGTTGCTGAAGTTGTAGATGAATCGGTCAAAACAATTGTTGTTGCAGTTGTAGAAGAATCACTTGTTGTTGACAAAAGAGTTGCTGGTTTTGTAGAAGCAGTTGTGATTATTTGCAGAATGCCTTCTCTAATCAAGCCATTGATGCCATTACTCAAGCTTTCACAACCATTCACGGAAACTTTGTAAGATTCACAACAGGCCTCACAACCTGGAAACACTTGGCATTTTAAAAGCTGGGCTTTAACCTCTGCCAGAGGTGTCTGAATACTTGCAATATCTTCTATTAAACTCATGGGTGAGCCTTACTCTATAGCATTAATCCTTGGCCCACTGTGGCTTGGCATAGGATTTTTCATGACATTGGGAGGTGGTGCAAAGTTCAGGGCCTTTGAATCTACCAGATCCTGGACCTTCATATGCAGAGCTCTACATTTTTCTGTGAAGTGACCAGGTGCATTAGAATGAAAATCACACCTAGCGTTGACATCATAATTTCTTGGAAGGTTCTGAGGATCAGGTGGAGCCAATGTCCTCAACTCAACGAGATTTAGCTTTAGGAGTTGTGGCAGCAATGTAGCATATGGCATTATAATAGGGTCGATCACCCTATTGATCTGAGATGGCCGCTGTTGAAAAGGGCGTTGTTGATGATTGTTGTTATTGTTGTTGTAGGATCTCTATTGAGGAAATTGTGGCTATTGAGGAAAGTGTTATGGTTGTTGAGTGTACTGAGGAGGTGAAGTAGGAAAAGTGATGGCAGCAATTGATCTGGGCAGATAATGGGGTCTCCCTCTTCCCATGTGTACAGAATTTGTTTCACCAGATCTACGGGGCCCAGCTGTAAACACCCCAAATTTGCCCTCACTAATTTCACACCATGGCTTGTGATCTTTCATCTTTGCATAAGTTTAAGCATACCATCTCATATTGCATTTTTGTTTCACGGCATTTGGTCAAGATCATCTGCATCTAGGGTTTGTAATCTGGGCAATCCAAGCATCCATCTGTGCCATTCCAAAGGCCTCAAATTGTTCCAAGAGGGTCCATGTGTGTACAATCATCATATTATGTCTCTCAAAGATCAAGGAAGTCAAGAAATCACAAGAATTGGGAAAGCATGGAAGCAGAGCTAGGGTTCACTGCACAAATGACCTGAAATTAGGGTTTTGGTTTCAGAGGCCATAACTCCAAAATTTTTTGTTCATTATTGTTTCTAATGTTCTTAAAATGTTATAAGGATCATGTGTACCAAGTTTGAAGAAGAAATTCATTAAGGAAGTCATTTGTTCACTGGGTAACTTCTTGAGCAAGTCAGAGCAAAATCAGGGCATCTGAGGCCCCCAACAATGGAACCAAAGTGATATTTTCATCAAATTGAAGTTCTATGATCTTTATTTGATCATTGAAGTGCTTGGAAGTTCACAAAATTGAAGAAATTTGAGCTAAACCAAAAGTTGCCAAAAATGGATATGACTTGTAATGGAAACTTCCCATTTTGGGAATGTTTTTCAACCTCTTCTTTCTCAACCAAAAATGCTTCAAATGAAAAAATTTTGGTCATGAAAGTTGTAGATTGGATCATTCCCTTTTCAAAAAGTACAAGAACATGTTCTAATTCATTATGGAACTCAAGTTATGGCCTTGCAAAGTTGGCAAAAATCCTATAATTTTCACTTTCACACCAAAGCGGGGTTTTTGCAAAACCACTTGCCAAGACATTTTGTGACCTCTAATGAATCTCTAAGCATCATAAAAACATAATACAAATCATTGTGACCAGAATTTCTCAAAGAATCACTTGCTTTCATGGCTTGCATCACAAGAAATCACAAAAGGGGAAAATTACATAACACTTGCAAAACCTATAAAATATTTGCCTCTAGGCCATCCAGCTGCATAATTTCAATCCCATGGCTCTCCTTGATCAATGCTGAACCAAGACATTCCCTTGAATAGCTGCTGCACAAGCCCATACCTCAAGTTCACATAATGTTGACTTTTTGCAACTTGGCCTATACCAATCAGTTGCAGCCACCACCCACTCTCTGGCCAATAGAGACTTGTTATGTGGACTAAAAGCAAGCCAGAACACACATCACACAAGCCTGGAACACAACCATAGCTCAGATTGCAAAAATCACCTCATACCTTCACCTCTTCGAATTTCATCACACAAGCACAGAAACTCACAACTCTCTTCACCATTCATCTCAAAATCACTCAAGGAACACAAACCAACCTTCATAATGGCCTGAAAACCTCTCAAACCAAAACACGATTTCTTGAACCTCTGAACTGAAATCTTCAAAATACTCAATATAAATTCATTTCAAGCATCAAAGCTTACTCAGGAGGTCCATTTGAGTTGATTGACACCAAGAAAAGGCCCATTTAGCTCAAACTGAGAAATCTCAAGCTCAGGTATCATCAAGAACTTTTTTTCCAGAACTTGTTTTTTAAGTTACTAATTGATTCTATGTGATATGCTGATCATCATGATGTCTTTATTTTTGAAAATGGTTAAGAAATGAGGATTTCATGAACTTCTGAAAGTTTTGACCTAAAAATGTTCTTCTTCAATTCTTCATTTTGATGCATGAGAAATTGTTTTTGTTGCTGGATTTGTGTTCTATGATGTTTAAGGATTGATTCTGGAGCTTTATGGGTCTTGGGGACGCTTTTTGAGTGTTTCAGGTGAGGGGAGTGACCGGAGAAGACGACCGGAGCACTGTTCCGGCCGTCTGAGATTAATTAGGGTTTAATTAGGGTTTAGTGTGAGTTTGAATGAGGAGCGTTAGATAAGTTTTTCCCGCGTGCTTTGGAGGGTCAGGATGCGTCCATTTAACTATAATTGTGATTAATTAGTTTAATTAATTAAGATTAAATTAAAAATGCCAGTTTGAATGCTGACCATTGATATGCGCGCCAGTCAACCTTTTCCTTTCAGCTTTGAATCACATCCATTGGATTGTCATAATTTCATTTAAATTCATTTTATTTTTATTTTAATTGTTTTTTCTTGCATATTTATTTTAAAATACTTAGAAAAATCCCAAAAATATTATTTTCTGCATTTTAGTTCCAAATATTTTTCTCCATTCAAAAACATTTTTATTTTTATTTTTTGCAATTAAAAAGCATTTTTAAAATATTTAAATGTTTATTTTAATTAATTAATGGAAATTAATTAATTAAAATACCATTTAAGTTTCTAAAAATCACAAAAAAAAATTCACATTGCATCTTAAGACATTTAGAAACATTGTCAAATCATGCATACAAATTTCTTTTTGGTTTTGAACATTCTTTGACATTTTCTTTGAATTTAGGGTTCATAAAATTCCCTTTTTAGAACCCTAACTTTGAAAATTATTTTCTGTCTGACCATAAATGGTTTGATAATGATTCTTTTCGCATTGTTTTCCATATAACATGTAGTTTCTAGGATATTTTTGTCATGAATTTATCTTTCATTTTCAAATTGATTTGCATTTTTCCTTTTAAGGTACCCAAAACCCCTAGTTAACTTAGAAAAATCATAACTTCCTTTAGGTTAAGAGGTAGACCTTATCCTTTGGGGTCTGATATCATATGGGGTTAGGGTTTGTTTGAGCTCATTTGCAAATTTTTATCATGTGAATTGCTTCTGTTTTGATCATTTTCATCTCATCCTTTCATGTAACCCTAATTTTGCATCCATACTTGCATCTTACATTACATTGCATGAACATATGAACTTGCCATAAAATTATAAGCACTTGTATGCCATCTTATACATCTTAAGACATTGCTTGAACATTGCTTGTTCATTTCTCCATACATTTTCTATGCTTTGCATCCTTTTCATTTCATAAACATCCATGTGTTTTCATGCTTTCCACATGCTTCATTTGCATTCTTTCTCTTGTATGATCATCCATGTGCACCTTGTATGCTTTCACATCATATCATAGCATCATTTACATCATGTGTTTGCTTCTGGTTTTGTTTCTTTGTCATTACATATGCATCATTTCATTCCATTTCTTTCCTTATGCTAACATTTTCAGGTGGTAAGTTAACTTGAGAAGTGAATTTGACTTCATTTCTCATTTCTCTTCATCTTCTTCATATGCATCCTTGCTGCATTTTTATTTGTCTTTGAGTGGGCTTGCCCATTCATGTTCATCTCTCACTTTCTTTCTCTAAGTCACTTATCTTCTTCAGTGAAGTAAGTAACTTATTTCTTCTGCTTCTCCTTCCTTTCTTTTGCTTCTTCCATTGGTGGCTTCTCTGAAGATCTCTTTTAAGCCTTACAAACCATAGGAACATCCAAGAATGATAATAATTAGGGTTGTGATTAGTTCCCCTTTAGCTTTTACCTTTGAGTCTTCTTTGTGTCTCTCTTCTCATCTCATCATTAGAGACTAAACCTTTAAGGCTTTAGGACTTTGGAATTAGGGTTATGCATGCATCCTTCTCTTAGGATGGAGTGTATAACTTTAATCCTAAGTGTTAAACCCTTAATTTGTTTAAACCTCTTAATCAATCCATCTAATAATCACTAAGACATTAACTTGCAACTTGGGCCTTACATTAGGGTTCTAATTCTTCCTTTATGGTTAAGAAGGACTAACCCTAGTGTTTAATGGACAAGTCCCCCTCAAGTTTTCTTACAAACCATAAAACTCACTTCTTAATCTCATCCTTCATTAAAATCCACTTTAATAAAGGCTTGTTTTGTCATGAGGCTAATCCCTAATCATGGATTAAGTTGAGGTATCTTCTTCAGCTTAAGCGTGCTCATCTATTATCCTTCTATTAGGATGGTGTAATGAGTTCACTAATCCTTGATTATGGCTTAAACTTATTACTTAACATTAATCAAAAACACCAAAAACATCTAAATAATCACAAGTAGGTTAATGATCTTAATCCTATGTCATCATGATAATTAAGTTGAGATGTTTATCTCATACTTAAAGTATTCTCATTATCCCTAATCAAAGGGAGGATATAATGAGTTTACTAACCTTTGTTTTAGGCTTACGCTCATTAACTTATGAAAAAACACCAAAAACAATAAAAGATTGAAAACACAAAATACAAACAACAACCGTCTCCTTCGGGATTATTTTCTCATCATCTTCAATCACAAACGAGAACTCGCTTCTTCCGTCTAATGCAAGACAGTTAGCACTCGAGCCAGACGAGTCATAGACTTAAGCATAGGCAAGCAAGCAGTTCATCAGTCAAATTTATCTTTCAGTCTCTTTGAGTCGAATTATTGTTTTCTGACTTCCTCATTGCATGCAAGGGTACGTAGGCCTAACTTTACTGTTATCGAACAAAAGTCTCCTTGTCTTCCCCCTCTTTCAGCATTCTTTCTAAAAGCCTCAGCTCCTGAGCATTCACCTTTTGCACTAACACTTGTATATTTCTTTTGTAGCTTTTGCACATAGATAGCACTTACACTTACCCCTTTAAACACAATCTTTTAAGCGTGGATCCCGTCAAGTACGACGGACAATCTGGGTGCTAATATCTTCCCAGGTTGTAACCAACCCCCTTTCTCAGTTTCTCTGGTTCACAACCGTCTTATCCATCTCTTTCCTAGGTTTATGCAGCATTACCTTTCCTTCGGGATAAAAATGCCTAGCTGGCGACTCTATTCACCTTCATTTCATCTTCTCCTTTCGCCGACCGTTTGCGTCTGTACCCTATCTGACCATGTGTCTTTTCGGGGGAGCAACACCAGAAAATGGCTTCCTTGCACTACTTGAACTGGAACCATTGTCGGAGATATTCCCCATCTTCAGCAAGCTCTCAATTCTTTCCCCAGCTATCACCACATCTGCAAAGCTGGTAGAAGAAAATGCAGCGAATCTGTCAATATAGGTACCCTGGAGAGTATTCATAAACATGTCTGCCATCTCCCTTTCTGACATCGGGGGTTAAACGGCAGCAGCTAGTTGCCTCCACCTTTGGGCATACTCTCTAAAGCTTTCACAAGAAGACTGTGACATTCCCATCAGAAGGGTTCTGTTTGGAGCCATGTCCAGATTATACTGATATTGACGTGTCATACCCCAAATTTGTCCCACTTTTTTGAATTCTCATGATATTTTGTAAATTGGTGAAAATTTTGCTGTGAATCATCATTTGGCTTCCCGCCATGATTTTCAAATCATGAAATTCTTGTTTGTGTTGAGGATGCTTTGGAGTTTGAAAGACATGATGGAAAAGTTGAACTTATTGGCTCATTCATACAAAGAGCTCAAATGGCAAGGGTTAATGTGAAGGGAAAGTTTGTCTATGAACCATTACTTTTTTGCAAATTAATGAGTATGGATTGCAAGAATAAGAGTTTGATCTTTTTGTTGGATATCTCTTTGACTATGTTTCTTTGATATTCAACTTTTCTCCTTGAATTGTTGGCTAATCCATTATCATTATTGTTTGATTAATTCATTGAGTATATTATCACCATGGGCTTATTCTGGCAATTCAAGATGTATTAGCATTAATGACGTTTATTTCCGTAGCTCTAAATATACTTGCATTAAAGGTGAATAAGTGGGACTTAGAAGTATCTAAAGAAATAAATGGTTTCTTTCCATTTGGCTCCCTCAAGACATGACGTTTTACCTGGCAGTGTTATGCAAGTATGATAGACGTCCGTTCAAATAATATTCAAAATTAAGGTTTAAATGCAGGAAGTGTTAGGAATTGATAAAGAAAATTGGGTGATACATGTTGAATTTTTTTTCAAAAGGAAATTCAAAGATGATACTTTAAGTTCCAAATTCTAGGTACTTCCAAGTCGATTAATTCAAGGCGTGAATTATGATACAAATCTTCAAATGACAAGTCCCATGTCATTATTTGAATTTACAAGAGCTACCAATAAGTTGAATTAAGGGTGGCTGACGTCAAAATTCTTCATCAAGATTTCATCAATATTTAAATCTCAATGTCCTACGCCATGATTTCTTTTTCTCCCAAAAATCGTATCATGCCTTCATGCCAAGACGACTTCATACGATAACCTCCGAGGCACTCCTTTCAAATAAAAGTCTCATGCCATTGATATGCACCCGATGAACAAAACCAAATGGTTAATACAGTAGGTGTAATTCATAAGCGGACATGACAATTCACAAGAGAGGCATTTATAATATAAAAATTTCCACAACAAGTCATCAATACAGTGTTCATCCATGGAACAAAATTTGAACCGACACAAGGAAAGGACAAATGTTCAAGTTTGCTGCAAATTGCAATGAGGGTTCGAAGTTTGCCGCAAGACAAAGCAAGTTGGTAACGAAAAGATGAAGTGCCAAGACCTATGAGAAGCAAGCATACAGAAGCAAGAGATTACGGAACGTATTGTAGCAAACAAAAATCCATAGCATGAACATAAGTTGAACAAGTTATGCTCATTACGAGACTGTCACTCCTCCAGCCTTCAAGCATTTCTTCATCCGAAAACCAACCAGGGTCGAAGTTTGCACCTGCAAGACAAAGAAGACCATTAACCTATTGACTCATAACAAAATTAATCCATCAATGTTTGAATAGTAAAAAATATCAAGAAATAGCAACAGGATTCGATGTATTCAGGACAAAAAAGAAGAGGACAACCAACCAAAAGCAATCTGAAAAGAGTTTTCTTTAAGTGGATCATGAATCTTCACTCCTATCTTTATGTGCCATTGAAAATCCTGCTATGACTTTCTTCATCATTGGGACAAATACCAACAAGTCCTACACGACCAGGTACTAATACAAGTCAATACAAAAGAAAGAAAAGAGAGAAGAAGAATCTTCCATTTTCAGAATCTCAACCTGTCCTCTTTGTGTGATATGTCGTATGCAAGTCTGGATATAACTATGGTTGATTCCAAGCTTTGCTTAGACCTTATACACCATCAACCATTACACCACTTCTATCCTGTTCTCTGGATTCGTTGTTTACGCATTTACCAAGTTTCATCTTTAAAAATCCTATCATATGCCGAATTCATTGTACCACCTAGAAAAGAAAAGGTTGAAAGTCCTTGCATCAGGAAGTTAATGTGAGAAATCATGGAGAAGGTGGATGAGTTCATGATATGCATATATTGGTAAGTCTCAGGAGCACGGAAAAGCCTGCACTTGTGAAGCCTGGCAATTCAGAATTAGTTCATCAGGCATGATATGTGCTGCCAACAAAAAAACAGAAGAATATTTGCACGAAATTGTCGCTCCCACCAAATGACACCCAAGGTCAGAAGGGGTACAGACGCGAACGATCGGCGAAAGGAGGATGAGAACACACAAGGGTGAACTCAGAAAAGACAAGAGTCGCCAGCTAGGCATTTTTATCCCAGAGGAAAGGTAATGCTGCATAGACCTAGAAAAAGATATGGATAAGACGGTTGCGAACCAGAGAGACTGAGAAAGGGGGTTGGTTACAACCTGGGAAGGTATTAGCACCCAGATTGTCCGTCGTACTCGACAGGATCCACGCTTAAAAGGTTTGTGTTTTAAAGGGGTAGTGTCAGTGCAATTTGTGTATCAAGGCTGGAAAGAATGTAGGTGTTAGTGTAAAATAGATGTGAAGTGAAGTATGTAAAGTGTCAGTGTAAGAACAGGTGTTTGTGTATCAAGGCTGGAAAGAATGCAGGTGTTAGTGTAAAATAGATGTGAAGCAAGTTCTCGTTTATGAGTGAATGAAATGAGAAAAGAATCCCGGAGGGGACGATTAGTGTTTGATTTTATGTTTTCAATCTTTTATTGCTTTTGGATTTGTCATAAGTTAATGAGCTTAAGCCTAAACCAGGGGTTAGCAAACTCATCACATCCTCCCTCTGATTAGGGGTAATGAGAGTACCTTAAATGTGAAGTAAGCACCTCACACTTAATCACCATGGTGTAGGATTAAGATTATTAACCTACTTGTGATTATTTAGATGTTTTTGTTGTTTTTGTTGTTTTTGTTTAGTGTTAAGTAATGAGTTTAAGCCATAATCAAGGATTTAATGGACCCATTACACCATCCTAATAGAAGGAAAATCAATGAGAACATTTAAGCTGAGAAAGACTCCTCAACTTAATCCATGATTAGGGATTAACCTCATGACAAAACAAATCCTTTATTAAATGAATTTTAGTTAATGATAAGATTAAGAAGTGAGTTTTATGGTTTGTAAGACAACTTGAGGGGGACTTGTCCATTAACACTAGGGTTAGTCCTTCTTAACCAATTAAGGAAGAATTAGAACCCTAATGCAAGGCCCAAGTTACAAGCTTGATGTCTTGATGATTATTAAGTGGATTGATTAAAGGATTTAAACACATTAAGGGTTTCACACTTAGGATTAAAGTTATACACTCCATCCTAATAGAAGGATGCAAGCATAAGCTTAATCACAAAGCCTTAAAGCCTTTAGGGTTTAGTCCCTGATTATGAGATGAGAAGAGAAGACTCAAAGATGACACAAAGGTAAAAGCTAAATGGGGGACTAATCAAAACCCTAATTGTTATCATACTTGGAGATCCTAGGGTTTGTGAGGCTTAAGAGAGAAAGATCTTCAGAGAAACCACCAGGAAGGAAGCAGATGAAAGGAGCTAGAAGCAAAGAGAAGCAAAACAACTTGCTTCACTTAAGAAGACAAGTTGCTTGAAGAAAGAAAGTAAGATGAACAAGAATGAGCAAGCTCAATCCAATACATGTACAAAAATGCAGCAAAGGAAGTATGAAAGAGATGAAAAGAGAAAGTGAGAAGTGAAGGCAAATTCACTTCTCAAACAACTTACCACCTGAAATGTTAGTAAAAGAAATGAAATGCAATGCAAATGAGATGAAATGTGATGATGCAAACCAAAACCAGGAGCAAGAACATGAAGCTAATGATTCTAAGAGATGATGTAAACATGAGACAAGGCATGAGAATGATGAAGCAAGCATAAGGATGCAAATGAAGCATGTATTGAAACATGAATGTACATGAAAAGTTATGACATGTAATGAGCATATAACAAGGCAAATGAAAGATGCAATGATCAAACATGATTCTAATATGTCCTAAGATGTATTATGAATCAAGTGAATGCACAAAATGTCATAGCAAGTCATTAAATGCAAGCAAATGAGATATGGATGCAAAGGGAAGCACAAATTAGGGTTACATGCATCATGCAAAGCAAAAATTCAAAACCAGAAGCAAATGACATGATAAAAATTTGAAAATGCAATCAAAGGAACCCTATACCTACACAAACTCACTGCCCAAAGGAGGGGATCCAACTCTTAACCTAGTGAGAGTTATGAATTTCCTAAGATTGCTAGGGTTTTAAGGTACCTTGTCAAGAAAAATGCAAAACAAATTGAAAATGCAAGATCAATTCATGCCAATTTTATCCTATAAACTACATGCCCTACAAGATGCAATGCAAAAAGAATCATGATCCAACTCTCAAAGGTTAGGCAGAAATGAATTTTTGAAGTTTGAAACAAAATATTACCTTGAAATGAAATTAAATCCAAAGAAAATTATCAAAAGGCATCAAGATCAAAAAAGAAATTTGGTTTGAGAGTTGGACAATGTTTCTAAATGTTTCTAAATGATATGTGAATTTTTTTGTGATTTTTAAATACCTAAAAGTATTTTTAATTAATTAATTTTCATTAATTAATTAAAAATAAACTTTTAAATGATTTAAAAATAATTTTTAATGCAAAAAATAAAAATAAAAATATTTTTGTGTTCTGAAAATTAATTAAACCTTTGACAAAAAATTTCAGAATTTTTAAAGGTTTTTTGCTATTTTAAATTAAATGTACAAAATAAATCAAATAAAATGAAAATAAAAATTAAAATAATGAGAAGTATGCATAATGAAAGTACCAGATTGATTCTGGGCTGGGAAAGGTTTACTTGGCGCCACATCCAATGGCCCAAGTTCAAACCTGGCTAAATCTGGTTTAAAAATTAATTAAACTGGATTAATCAAGTCAAATGAGGATTAGGGCTAAATGATGAGATCTTGGCCATCCATACGCGCGCGGGTCAACGCATCTAAAGGCCAGAATTCAAAGTTGCGTAATTAAACAGGCTTAACCCTAATCAACTTCAGGCGACCGGAGATGAGCTCCGGTCGTCTTCTCCAGCAGGGCCAAAACCCTAGTTTCCTCTACAAGCTTCCCCAAGTCAAATTAATTGCCCATAAACCTTCCCCTCCCCAAACTAAACCTAAATCCATCATCAAAAACCATTTATCAGCCAAGAACAAAGAGAAACGAACTCAAACACATTCACGGGTAAAACTTCAGAGAGGCATAAAATGTTCATTTTCACACTATTTTAAAATCTAAAAGCACCAGAGTGATCCCATGATGTGCTCTTTCATTTTGTAACAAAAATAACAAGCTCTGAAAAGTTGGAATTTTGAAGCTACCTGAGATGAAGAACTGTGAAGAAGAGCTTTCCTGGCCTTTCTCTTATGCAAACTGCCTCTCCTGAACCTCCTGAGCTCAATGGAATGCTTCAAAACTTTTGTTGATGGTTGATTTGTGAAGATGAGTTCTGGTGTAACAGATTTTACAGTTGTGTTCTAGGGGGTTTCAGGCTGTTTTAATGGTGGGCTTTTGTTCCATGGAGGATTTGTGGTTCACTGGTGAAGAAAGAACTGAGGTTTCATGTCTGTGTAAGGAAATTCGAAGAGGAAGAGTTTTTGACAGAATTTTGTGGATGCAAGAAAGTGGGAGGGTTCAGCTTGTGTGTAGTATCTTTTTGGATTGCTTGATGTCCACATATCATGCTCTGGTTGGGCAGAGAGTTGGTGTGTCACTATGGGATTGGTATGGGCCTTTGTGCAAAAAGTCAAGATATGGTGTACCTTAGGCATGGCTCGGGTCAGAGGCAATCTAGAGGCTTGTCCTGCCTCAGCTTGAGTCAATGATGGCCCTTGGATGGTTCATGAAAGGCTGCTGCATTTGGATCATGAGTTGGAAGGGTTTTTGCAACTTGACAAATTGTTACATCTCATGATTTTTGGCCATGTATGTGTGAGGAGTCTTGCTGAATTTCTGATGTGGGATGCCTCATTAGGTTATGACAATGTATTAAAACCAGCTAGAGGTCATACAATCCCTTTGAGAATGATTTTGCAAGAAATCCCTCTTTGCACTTTCATGAAGAATGGCTTATGATTACTTGAAAAACAAGGCACAGAAATGGGAAATTCTTTGGGCCAAACTGATTTTTAGATCATGCATTGCATTGGTATGATAATTAGAGGTCACATTGAAGTCACATAAAGGCTTGTCATGAGAAATTGCAAGTTTTCCATTTTGTGTAAAAGTGAAATTTCAATGATTTTGTCCAACTTTGCAAGGACATAACTTTTGATACAAAATGAATTAGAATGAGTTCTTGTACTTTTTGAAAAGGGAAAGATCCATTCTACAACTTTCATGACCAAATTTTTCTCATTTGAAGCATTTTTGAATCAAAAAGCAAGGGTTGAAAAAGTTTCCCAAAATGGCAAGTTTCCATTACATGTCATTTTCCCAAAAAGTCAACTTTGCAAATAGCTTGAAATTCTTCAATTTTGTGAACTTCTAACATCTTCTATGATCAAATAAAGATCATACATAATCAAAATGATGATGAGCACCCTTTGGTTGGGTCATTGAGGGCCTCAGATGCCTTGATTTTACACTGACTTGCTCAACAAGTCAACTCTTGATTAGATGCCTTCCCAATTGAATTTCTTCATGAAAATTGATATGTATGATCCCTATACCATATAGAGACCAATAGAAACAATAATGACCAAAAAGTTTGGAGTTATGGCCTTTGAAACCAAAACCCTAATTCTAGGTCATCTGTGTAGTCAATCTTGGCTCTACTTCCATGCCATTCCCAGTTCTTGTGATTCTTTGATTTTCTTGACTTTGAGAGGATATAATATGATGCTTGAACATACATGGACCCCTTTGAATTGATTTATGACCTTTGGAGTGGCTCAAAAGGCTCTTGGATTGCTCAGATCACTAACCCTAGATGCAGATGACTTTGAACCAATGCAGTGAAGCAAATATGCAATATGAGATGCTATGATTGAACTTATGCATATGAAAAGATAACAAGCCATGATGTGAATGGGTGAGGGCAAATTTGGGGTGTTTACAGCTGCCCCTATTCAAACATGAGTTAGCTGTGCAGGATGTAAGCAACGGCTTAACAGGCGAACAAGATAACTTGTGGTTGAATACCAAAGACAGTCCAAAATTTGCACTCACAGAATGAAGAAGAAAAGGGATATAGATTGTAAAAGAAAATAAATTATATTTATAAAGTGCGGGCGATGGAGGACGACCGTCGAGCAGAGGACGACTGCCGAGCAGAGGACGACTGTTGGGGAAGGAGCAATGACGGGGACGGCCAACATGATGGGGATATAAGAGATTGTGATGGGGCGGCCATCAAGTAAAGCCATGAGATTCTTTGGGGATTAGAGGTAGAAATAAATGATGAGGTACGATCATCATAGGTGAAGGACGATCACCTAGCAGGGGACGGCTGCTCTGCTGGGGAATAAGATGAGGGACGGTCATCTAAGGTGAAGGACGATCACCTGGCAAGGTACGGTTGCCAAAAAGTATCGCGACATAGGACGAATGCCGGATAAAAGGTCGACGATGGGGACGGCCATCGGATAAGCATGATGAAGGACGATCATCAAGAGGTGAAGGACGAACACCTAGCAGGGTAAGGCTACTCCGAAGGTATCATGACATAGGACGAATGTCAGATAGCAAGATCAACAATGGGGACGGCCATTGGATGAAATGATGAAGGACGATCATCAGGAGGTGAAGGACGATCACCTAGCAGGGGACGACTGCTAAAAATATCATGACATAGGAAGAATGTCGGATAGAAAAGGGGTTCTAATGAAATAGAGACTCCGCCGGGGAAAGGATGAGGGTCGGTCATCCAAAGGTGAAAGACGATCACCTGGCAGGGTACGGCTGCCAAACAGGTATCATGACATAAGACGAATGTCAGATGGAAAGGAGATAGTTTAACAAGTTTTGTTGGGGACTTCGCTGGGGAAAAGTAAACACGGACGAGTGTTTACATCCAAGAAATGAGAGACATTAGTGTTTGGGGACGGTGTATAGATTAAAGATGCGGACGAGCATCCCTAAGACCATGATACGGACGAGTATCGATTGAAACAAACGCCTGACGCATGTTCAGAGATGATGATACGGACGAGTATCAACCGGTTAACAAAGAACACGGACGAGTGTTGAATCTGAAGGGACTCTTCTGGGGAATCGTAGACACAGATGAGTGTCTAGACTCAAGAAGACATATGTGTTTTGACACGTGTATGGATTAAAGATGCGGACGAGCATCCTTAAGACCATGATACGGACGGGTATCATGTAGAAACAAACGCTGACGCGTGTTCAGAGATGATGATACAGACGAGTACCAACTAGTTAACAAAGAACACGGACGTGTGTCGGATCTGAGGAGGTATAAGCGGTGTATACAAGATACGAACGAGTATCTGTATGAGTGAAACAGGAGTAATAAGCATGAGTGATGTATAGATGAGTGTTTAACTTGCTGGGAAGAATGACACGAACAAGTGTCAAAAGGTATATTATAAACAAGTATATGCTTTACAAAGTATTCAGGTAGTTATGTTGGGGAAGGTGACACAGACGGGTGACAGGGAATCTGTATGGATATATGTATCTGTGAGTGCAAAGAGGACGCTTTAGCTTTCTACTGGGGATATGACACAGACGTGTGTCAAGAAGTATCTGTAATATATAAGTGCTATTTTGTGTATAAAGGAAGCTCATACGACTTTACTGGGGAATCATGACACGGACGGGTGTCAAAAGGAGTGTGTATCTGTATTTATGAGTGTAAGGCAAATGCCTTGGCTTCCTGCCGGGGAATCTGGAGAGTTTTTGTATATCTTTGATGAATTGTCAAAATTCACAAGTGTTTGATTCAGAACATGGCTTATGATTATGCAATATGTTTGATTTTTGCCGTAATGCTCCATATTAGACGGAATGTTACGCTCTGCGGGGAGAATATGATGCATATGCTATGATTATGCAAAGATAGCGACCCGGGATTCGGATCCCGTTGCTGCGAAGATCTCTGGATGATCTGCTTGAAGTGGACATCCCAGCTGGGGATGAGATCATTGGTAGATCTGACATATGGGACTCTGCTTAGTGATATAGGTCACTGATAGACCTATCTTTGGTGATGAGGGACCCAACTGGGGTTTGTAGAAGCTTTCGTCACTCGTTGTGAGATCTTCAGGAATTGCTTTGCTGGATAGAGGCTGAAACTCTGTGGGGAGATGGTTCCCTGGCTTTTGTACTTGACTGTGGAGGAAGTAACAAATGGCAACTCAGCTTGTGAGAAAGCACCTTTGGTGCTAAGACTGAGTAGATAATGATTTGCCAGCTTGCTGGGATGAAGTTTTCATGACCCATGCTGTGCTTTGAATACCTGCAATCCTGAAAAGTCAGAGAAACACACAAGTAATCCCGAGGTATCCCTTACTGGATTCCATCATAAGAGTTTAGACACCCCTGGGAGTGAGTATATTTCCTGCAAGCATGTATTTTTTTAGAAGAGAAACATTTGTATTCATGCAATCAGTATCTTAAAGACATCGGACTTTTTTGCAAATGAAAATAAAATGTACGAGATGAAACATGACTGAAAATCTGATTTTATTAATTCAAGTGCCCTGAATCGGCAAGATACAGTCAAAGAAACAAATCCCCTAAAATGAGGAGATTGTTACAAATTGAGAAACAAAAGGTATTGGCAATGTTGATGACGCTTCAGGGTGCTTCCCTTTTTGCTATGACTCGTATGACATTTGACGTTCTTCTTATCTTTCTTTCTGAAGAAGGCTTATTCTGAAAGGAGCTTGATCCTTTTGAAGCTTACCAAGTTGTAAGTGATACAGACGAATTCAGAATGCAGTTGTTCGCTTATTCCCTTGTTTTGCATGGATCTCCCTTTCGGGTTTTCAATCCATCGGGATACCCTTTTTTTCCTGAGCTGTCCAATGCGGCTTTTCAACTCAGCGGGTGTACATTTTTTTATATCTATTTTCCCTTATTTTTGCCCGAGTCTTTTATTCTAATTTTGACTCGCCGGGATGCCCTATTTTTTCCTGGACTTACGTTCTGTTTTTATGTCCAGCGGGTCGTTTTTATGCGAAGTATTTTGTAACTGCATCTGAATTCACAGGGGACGGGAAGTCTTCACCATCCATAGTGCTGAGCATGACCGCTCCATCGGAGAAAACTTTCTTTACTACGAATGGTCCTTCATAGTTCGGAGTCCACTTGCCCCTGTGGTCTGTATGAGGAGGGAGGAGTCTTTTCAGCACAAGATCTCCCACTTGGTACTCTCGGAGCCTGACTTTCTGATCGAAGGCTTTCTTCATTATTTTCTGATATAACTGCCCATAACAGATTGCAGCTAATCTCTTCTCTTCTATCAGACTCAGTTGTTCGTATCGGGACCGGACCCACTCTGCTTCGTTCATCTTAACATCCATTAGCACCCGTAGGGAGGGTAATTCAACTTCAACATGTAGGACTGCCTCCATACCATACACAAGCTGATACGGTGTTGCCCCAGTGGATGTTCTGATTGACGTTCGGTACCCATGCAAGGCAAACGGTAGCATTTCATGACAGTCTTTGTAGGTAACTACCATCTTCTGCACAATCTTCTTGATATTCTTATTAGCTGCCTCTACAGCGCCGTTCATCTTTGGCCTGTAAGGAGAAGAATTGTGGTGTTGGATCTTGAAGTCCCGGCACAGCTCTGCCATCATTTTATTGTTCAAGTTGGAACCATTATCAGTAATGATTCGCTCGGGCACTCCATACCGACAGATGATGTCTCTCTTCAGAAATCAGGCTACCACTTGCCTTGTAACATTTGCATAGGAAGCTGCTTCGACCCACTTGGTAAAGTAGTCAATAGCAACCAGGATGAATCTGTGGCCGTTTGAAGCAGTCGGTTCAATTTTGCCAATCATATCAATGCCCCACATGGCAAAGGGCCAAGGTGAAGACATCACATTCAGAGGATTGGGAGGCACATGCACCTTATCCGCATAAATCTGGCATTTATGGCATTTTCTGGCATAGGCACAACAGTCGGCATCCATTGTGATCCAGTAATAACCTGACCTTAGCAACTTCTTGGCCATGGCATGCCCTCCCTCATGGGTACCAAAGGATCCTTCGTGCACTTCGTGCATTAACAGGTTTGCTTCTATCCTATCAACGCATCTGAGGAGTACCATATCAAAGTTTCTCTTGTAGAGGGAACCATCAGTATTCAGGAAGAAACTACCAGCAAGCCTTCTTAATGTCTTCTTGTCATTGGAAGATGCCCCAGGTGGGTATGTTTGATCCTCCAAGAAGAATTTAATGTCATGGAACCAAGGCTTATCATCTTTAACAACATCTGCTGAGAACACATATGCTGGTCTGTCAAGTCTGGACACTGAAATCTGAGGTACAAAGTTGGCAGCTTGAACTTTGATCATGGATGAAATGGTGGCAAGAGCATCTGCAAATTGATTCTCGTCCCGAGGGATATACTCAAGCTTGACTGTTGTGAAGAAAGTCAATAACCTCCTTGTATAATCCCTGTAAGGTATCAAATGATCCTGGTGTGTGTACCATTTGCCGTTGGTTTGATTGATTACCAAAGCTGAATCTCCGAACACAGTCAAAGTCTTGATCCTGAGGTCAATTGCCTCCTCAAGACCCATAATACAAGCTTCGTATTCATCTTCGTTGTTAGTGCAGTTAAAGGTGAGTTTTGCCGAGAAAGGCATGTGAACTCCCTTAGGTGTAATGAGTACTGCACCAACACCACGACCATTCATATTAACAACCCCATCAAACATCATAGTCCATTCCTCTTCTGGGTCAGGCCCTTCAGTGTGAACAGGCTCTTCATGATCTTTTGCTTTTATGAACATGATGTCTTCATCAGGGAAGTCAAATATCATGGGCTGGTAATCATCAATAGGTTGCTCAGCAAGATAATCAGACAATACACTGCCTTTGATGGCTTTCTGAGATGTGTATTGAATGTCATATTCCGTGAGGATCATTTGCCATCTTGCAACCCGTCCGGTAAGTGCTGGCTTCTCAAAAATGTACTTAACTGGGTCCATCTTCAAGATCAACAAGGTAGTGTGGGTCAACATATACTGTCTCAGTCGGCGAGCAGCCCACCCTAAAGCACAACAAGTTTTCTCGAGCAGTGAATAACGCTGTTCACAGTCGGTAAACTTTTTGCTTAGGTAGTATATTGCATACTCTTTTCGACCAGACTCATCATGCTGGCCCAGCACACACCCCATTGACTCTTCTAATACTGTCAAGTACATGATTATAGGTCTTCCTTCAACTAGAGGCATAAGGATTGGAGGCTCTTGTAAGTATTCCTTGATCTTGTCAAAAGCCCTCTGGAAGTCTTCGTTCCACCTGACCGTTTGTTCTTTTCTTAATAGCTTGAACAAGGGTTCACAGGTTGCTGTAAGGTGAGATATGAACCTTGAGATGTAGTTCAACCTTGAATGGCTTTAACTTTATCAGGGTCAACTTCAATCCCTTTCTCACTTACAATGAATCCCAGCAGCTTACCGGATCGCACCCCGAATGTGCATTTGTTGGGGTTTAACTTCAGTTGGTATTTCCTCAGATGCTTGAATAACTTCAGCAGATTCACCAAGTGGTCTTCTTCTGTGAGGGACTTGGCAATCATGTCATCCACATAACATTCAATTTCTTTGTGGATCATGTCATGGAATAATGTTACCATAGCCCGTTGATAAGTAGCACCATCATTCTTCACTCCGAATGGCATCGCCTTGTAACAGAATGTGCCCCAGGGTGTGATGAAAGTTGTCTTCTCCATGTCTTCAGGTGACATCTTGATCTGATTGTATCCTGAAAATCCGTCCATGAAGGAGAACACCGAGAACTGAGCCGTATTATCAACCAATACGTCAATGTGAGGTAAAGGGAAATCATCTTTCGGGCTGGCTCTGTTCAGGTCCCGGTAATCCACACACATCCTCACTTTGCCGTCTTTCTTAGGTACAGGTACAATATTAGCAACCCACGGCGGATAGCTAGTCACAGCAAGGAAACCGGCGTCCCACTACTTTTGTACCTCTTCTTTAATCTTCATTGCCATATCTGGGCAAGTACGGCGCAATTTCTGTTTTACCGGTGGGCAATCTTCTCTTAAAGGCAGCTTGTGCATAACAATATCGGTGTCCAACCCTGGCATATCCTGATAAGACCAAGCAAAGACATCCACATACTCCCGAAGCATATCAATCAGTTGTTCCTTCACCGAGTCTTGTAAGCAGGCCCCGATCTTAACTTCTTTCACATCTTCATCCGTACCAAGATTAATCGTTTCGACCTCCTCCTGATGAGGAGTGATAACCTTCTCCTCTTTCCTTAACAACCTGGATAGCTCTTCAGGAAGCTCATAATCTTCTTCAACCCCTTCATCAGCTTGATTGATTGGATTGTCAAAGTCATACGAAGCCATAGCTGTGCTATTGTCGGTGCAGTCTGAAAGGCACTCTCTGCAAGGGTTTAGATTGTTCATTTTAGTGATCGATTTAATTTTGTTTAGAAAAAGTGAAGTAAAGTTCATCGTTTTGAAAACATCGCCATTTTATTTTTGTACAAAAAGAAAAATGGAAAAACAGTGGGCGGAAAAGGAAAAGACTCATTTGCAAAAGATGTCCGATATTCATTGATTGATCTGTTTGCACAAAATTACAAGATGGCCCGATTACAAAATGAGTCTTGACATCTTGGGCAAGATGCAAGACTTGATGCATGCTTAAAATATACAGGAAATAATAATTACTCTGCAGGAGTAACCCTTATAATTTCCTGGGAAGACCAGTTTGAGATATGGCTCCCCGGGGTCCTTGGACGTATCCAGCTCTCCAGGTTGCGCTCATCTTCCGACTCATCTTCCAAGTTGTTCACTGCATCCGGGGTGAGCATCCCCCCGCTGACAAAATTGGGCTTCTTAGCAGCCTCTGATTGATCTTGTTGAGTTGGTTTGTAACCCAACCAAAATTTGTCCTCCTTCTTCTCCACGGGCAGCAACTTGCCCCAGCCTTGGGCAGTACCCTCTTCAACAACCTTCCTGGCTTGCTGATAAGACGTCATAGAGGTTCCCAGTACAGCAGACGCTTCATTAATGTTCAGGGCCTCAAATCCCTGGCTCATGGTTTCATGGATTTCTCCATCCATCTCAATATACTTGTACGTAGCCAGATGGCTAACAAAGATGTCCTCTTCCCCACAGATAGTGATGATCTGGCCTTCCCATTCGAATTTCAGCTTCTGGTGAAGGGTAGACGTAACTGCGCCAGCGGCATGGATCCAGGGTCTACCCAACAAACAGCTGTAGGCCGGCTGAATGTCCATCACATAGAAGGTAATCTTAAAAGTCTGCGGGCCAATCATCACAGGCAGATCAATCTCCCCTAGCACTGATCTTTTAGAGCCATCAAATGCTCTCACCACTAAATTACTTGGACGCAGTGCCAAGCCATCATACTTCAGCTTCACTAAGGCTTTCTTTGGTAGAACATTGAGTGAAGACCCAGTGTCCACCAGTACATGAGATAGAACAGCACCCTTGCATTCTAGAGTGATGTGTAAAGCCTTGTTGTGGTTACGCCCCTCAGTTGTTAAATCAGCATTGGTAAAGCCCAGTCCATGACTGGTATTGACATTTTCTACCACAGTTTCTAGCTGATTAACAGTGATCTCTTCTGGCACGTATGCTGCGTGCAAGACTTTCAGTAATGCATTCCTGTGAGCTTCAGAACACATCAGCAGGGATAATATGGAGATCTTTGAGGGAGTTTGGTGAAGCTGATCCACCACCTTGTAATCACTTCTTTTTATAATCCTCATGAACTCATCTACATCTTGCTCAAAAGATGTCTTCTGAGTTTCTTTGGTGATTGGTTCTTCAGGTACCACACTCTTCCCCTTTGCTTTTGCAGCAGCTTCTGCTTCGGCATTAGGTCTTTGTAATTGTGAGGCAAAAAGGCGTCCGCTTCTGGTGAAGCCTCCGCCTCCCCCAACATTATCAATCTGTGGAGAAGAGGTTGAAGAATCCAAAGTGATCTTCTCTCTGTTGCAGTAAAGGTCAGAGCCATAATGCCAAGGGATGGCATTACTGCTTTCATATGGAACTGGTCCAGGCACCGTGATGGTAACTGGACTAACTGCAGCAGAGGAAGGTACTGAAATGGTGTGCGGATCGTAGTAGATGGTGACTGGTGACCTGGCAGGAGATGCCACTGTTTGTTGCTGAAAGTTGTTGTTTTGAGGAACATTTGACGGATCATAGTAGATAGTGACTGCTGAGATATCTTCATCAATTTCTGTTGGCGTTGTAGAAGATCCCGTTGAATAAATGGGTGCTGATGTTGTAGAAGGAATGGTTGACGACATTTGATTTGTTGAAGTGACGGATGGAGCCATTGTTGATGATATTGATGAATTGGTCGGAATGATTGTTGTTGCAGTTGTAGAAGAGTCAGGAATTGTTGCCAAAGGGATTGCTGGATTTGTAGGCGCTGATGTTGTGATCTGAAGTATACCACTTTTGATAAGACCATCTATGCCGCTTCTCAAGTTATCACACCCGTTGACCGAAATATTACAATAACCACAACCGAGCTCACACCCGGGGAACATCTGGCATTCTAGGAGCTGAGCTTTAATTTCTACCAGAGGTGTCCGAATCTGCCCAACACTGGTGATTAAGAAAAATGGCTTGTCTTCCTCAATGGCATTAATTCTTGGCCCTCCATGATTGGGCATGGGATTCTTGGTGACACTTGGAGGGGGTGCAAAGTTGAGGGCTTTAGAATCCACCAAATCTTGTACCTTCATTTGTAAAGCCCTGCATTTCTCAGTATTGTGGCCAGGTGCATTGGAGTAAAAAGCACATCTGGCGTTGACATCATTATTTCTTGGCAGATTAGAGGGATTTGGTGGTGCCAATGTCCTTAATTCAACCAAGTTGAGTTTCAGGAGTTGTGGCAATAAGGCAGCATAAGGCATAGGGATAGGGTCAATCACCCTATTTGCCTGTGGTGGTCTTTGTTGAATAGGTCTTTGCTGTTGATTGCTGTTGTTGTTATTGTAAGTCCTCTGTGGCGGATACTGAACTTGCTGTTGATAGTGTGGCTGTTGTTGTGGTTGATATGTTGGTTGCTGAGGAATCGGAGCTGGAATAGTGACGGCTGCTACTGATCTGTGGACATGCTGAGGTCTGCCCCTGTTGGCATAAATGGCATTTGTCTCACCGGTTCTTCTAGGTCCCACAAAAGGCTTCCTGGGATTGCTTGACGAACTTGCACCATTATAGGAAGTCTTACCCATCTTCAGAAGGCTTTCAATTCTTTCCCCAGCTATAACTACGTCAGCGAAGCTGGTGAAAGAAAAGGCAGCTAGCCTATCAATATATGTTCCTTGCAGGGTATTCATAAACATGTCGGCCATTTCTCTTTCCGACATGGGTGGCTGGACAGCAGTAGCAAGCTGTCTCCACCTCTGGGCATATTCCCTGAAGCTTTCTCTGGAGGATTGAGACATTCCCATCAGAAAGGTTCTGTTAGGAGCCATGTCTAGATTGTATTGGTACTGTCTGATGAAAGCTTCAGCTAGGTCCTTCCAGCATCTGATAGTAGCTCTGGTCAAGTGAGAGTACCACTCCCTTGAAGCCCCAGTCAAACTATCTTCAAAATAGAACATCCACAGTTTCTAATCCATGGTGTATGCTTTAAGTCTTCCCAGAAAAGACTGCAAGTGAGTTCGTGGACAGGAAGTTCCATTGTACTTCTCGAAGCAGGGGGGTTTAAACTTATGGGGAATTCTTACCCCATCCACTAACCCCATATCCATGACATCAAACCCTAAAGAGTTTTGAGACTCCAGAGATCTCAATTTCTCAGCAATTTCATCAAACCTCTTATCATAAACTTCATCCCCAGCTCCCATCACAGTGAATTGTTCTTCCTGGGGGTCTTCCTGTAAGATCCTTCATCCAGTAGTATTTCCTTGCACATTACCCGGGATGTTGACTTCTGGATGTAGATGAGGCCCATATACTGGTGGATTAACATGAGGCTGACCTCTTTCATTGTTACTTGTTCCTCCAGTTCCCAGGGGAGGTTCCTCCGGGGTTTGTCTTTCTACCAATGCCCTCAATCTTTCTTGACTTTGAGCCAAGCCATTCATTACTTCCATGAATTGGGTCATTTGGTTTCTCATCTCCAGCCTTTCATTAGCCATCTGAGTTCTGACCTCTGTCAGATCTTGTTGTACTTGATCCATTTGGATACCAGGAAGGTTGTTGCGAGTAGGATACCGGTGCGGACGATTGTGAGGGAACACTCGACGGAGAGCAATAGTTCCTGAACCAAAACAGAGTTAGAAACAAAATAAAGTGAAGACAAACCTACAAAACAAAACAAAAGTTAGTATGCAATGCAGTATGCTTATTTGTTTCCAAGGTATCCGGCTTGGTACTTGGTTTTGACCTTTCCATACCCTGAGGAAGATGCTTTGATGTTGCTTGAGAGAAAGAAAACTTAGTGAAACAAACTAAAAAATATATTACAGAGGGTGGATCATACATAGTTTGTTTTTACAGCATATGCCCTTGAAGGGTCAAAATACAACATAAAAAGAAAAGTACATCAAATGGAAATAACAACAAGCAAAGAAGTCAAACATCTAAGCCAAACTCATCCTCCTTAACCTCCTTCAAAAGTTCTTCAGTCACAGGACCATCTGGATGCTCTGTGATGTTCCTGATAAGAAGGTTCCTGGTGGCAATAGCAGTGGTCAGCTTCTTGTGCCTGTCTTGGTCCTTTGACCTCTTCACACCAGCCCTAAGCTTTAATTCTGAAATCTCCTTCTGGGCTGCTAGCAGAGCTTCCTGTTGCTTCTTATCATTAGCCTCCAATTGCTCAATCCTGGCTTGAGTTCTCTTATCTTCCTGAGTGCGAGCTTCAGTGATTCTGACCCATCTATCTTGACTTTCCTTTAGATAAAGATCAGTCCTAGCCTTCTGAAACTGGGCCTCTTTACAGGCATTCTTCAATATTTGCTCTCCAGCCCTTGATTTCTTGATGTAGTCCTCTGTTTTCTCAATCTTGGCCAGATGCTCCACTTTAAGCTTCTCCAACCTCTCAATGTCTATTCGACCATCACTCCTCTTCCAGAGGGTCTTCTTCAGAGCTTGAGACAGATTCTCATTCCTTTCCTTCAGTTTCTCAAATTCTCCCAGGCTGACAGTAACTGGAGATGGTACTGTGGAAGGTCCGGGTGTATCTTCAATGGTGAAAGGCATCCCAGAAATCTGAGCTCTAGCATGAGACCATTCATAATACTGAGCTGAAGCCACATTATTGCATCTCCCAAGAATGGCCATCCCTTTGGTCTGGATGTTGTCCCAAGCCCAGGATGCCTGTCTGACAACAGCTAGATTAGGTTTTATCTCACAATATAGGGTTTCAGCCAAGTCTTGCACTCTAGGAGGGTGAACCAAAGCATAGCCCAATTGTCTCTTAAACAGCAAAGGGTTGTAGTTGATGCAACCCTTCACTCCTACTAGAGGTACATTGGGGTACTGCCCACAGCTAGTAATTATGTCTCTGCCTTTGGTGCTCTGGGTGCACCATCTGATGTCATCTGAAGTCAAAGCAATAAGTCTCTTAGCCCAATTCTTCTGTTGGTGAGGATTCAGGAAGGCATCAGTCTTGGGTAAGTGTTTGAGCAACCAGGTATGGATAGAGGAGCACAGCATCTCACCAACTTTCCTCTTTGCTTCTCATTCCTTTGGTGAACAGAATAATAGAAATCTCCCAGCAAGGTGGGCACTGGGTTCCTCAGAAGGAAGAGATGAATGGCATTCTTGCTGATAAACTTGGGCTCATCTGCAAAAAGTATAACCCCATATATACTGAGGGCTAACAGTGCACAAACTGCCTTCCATTCTCCCAAGGAGGCCTTCAGGATAGCCTGAGAAGTCAAGAAATCTAAGTGCAAACCAGGGATTCCAGCCTTTGTAGTCATGTTCTGCTCAATCACAATAGGTTCCAGGTGCAGTGCCTTTGCCACTTCTCCATTGCTGGGAGAAGCCATCTCAGGGTTAAAGGGGACACCACCCCTGACAGGTACTCCAATCAATGATGAGAATTCCTCCAGCAGAGGTCCCAATTGAAAGTTCTGGAAAGTGAAGCATCTCAAAGGAGGGTCATAAAACTGTAGGCAAGTGTGGATCAAACTCCTCTGAGAAGGATCCAAGTCCATAACCATATCAAGGATGCCTCCATAATGTTCTCTGAATAATGGGATGTGGTCTGGAGTGATAAGTTCCTGGACCTGTCTGATGCCAGTCAGCACAGGCTCAAAGAAATGGTATGAAATGTTTCTCTTCTTGGGTGCCATGACTGCTGATGAAGAGCTGGAAACAAATGCTGATGATGAAGACTGATACTGGAGATGAGCCACTGATAGGCTGAGGCTGGTGATAAAAGTAGCTGAAGCAGGCAACTGATGAAGATAGCTGAAGCAGATAACTGGTGAACAAGGGTCTATGCAGATGAAGGGGTCAAAACCAAGCCAAATGAAAAGTGGATACCTTGAAAAACAAATAAACAAATGTTAAATGATGCAATGATGATGTATGCAAATGATATGCAAGGGGTTGTGATCAAGCTGGATCTGATTATTGTATGGATATAGGAAGGCCCAAGTATGTTTAAGAAGTCCAGATGGAGGTTCAGACGTCCAGTAACCAAGGTGGGGGACTCAAATAAAGAGTCGCATGTCCAGGGTTAAATCACAAGAACTGTCCAAAGTGAAGCATTCTTAAACACAATAAGTAACTGGGTATGATGTGGCAAAGGGTTCCTGCAAACCTGTAAACAGCCCAACCCCCTCACAGGTAGTGTTCTAAAACAAAGATCCTCAGACTTGGATCAGTTATGAGAAGTGTAAACACTTCTAACCCGGAGGTACAGTGTTTACAATAACCATAAAAGATCCTCCTCTAATTCACCTCAGTTTCTGAAGGTCATAATAAAGGTCATCCAGACTTAGCAGGCTTCCCAGATAGCCCTAGCACTACAGGAGATCTGTAGCACAGAGTTCACAAGAAGAAACCCACATCTGAACCGTGTTTCATATTCCCGCACCAGACCGAAATGGAATGGGAAAGAACATGAACCACTCTAGCCTAGGTGTCACTCAGGTCCCAGGTATAGGACCTCAAACTCTTAGTGAAACCCCACCCACCAAAACAAAAAAACCAGATCCAGCCAGATAACAGTATGACAGTATGATGTATATAAAGCTGTAAAGAAAGCAATAAATAACTGTACATAAAGCAGTAAACAAAATAAATATACAAACACAATTAGCACATAACACCCCAGTAAACACAAATCAAATAAGCGCTAGGAGGAACCCACAATAAAGAACCAGAAGCCCTGGTTACAGTATAAGATTCCCCAGCAGAGTCGCCAAGCTGTCGCTCCCACCAAATGACACCCAAGGTCAGAAGGGGTACAGACGCGAACGGTCGGCGGAAGGAGGATGAGAACACACAAGGGTGAACTCAGAAAAGACAAGAGTCGCCAGCTAGGCATTTTTATCCCAGAGGAAAGGTAATGCTGCATAGACCTAGAAAAAGATATGGATAAGACGGTTGCGAACCAGAGAGACTGAGAAAGGGGGTTGGTTACAACCTGGGAAGGTATTAGCACCCAGATTGTCCGTCGTACTCGACAGGATCCACGCTTAAAAGGTTTGTGTTTTAAAGGGGTAGTGTCAGTGCAATTTGTGTATCAAGGCTGGAAAGAATGCAGGTGTTAGTGTAAAATAGATGTGAAGTGAAGTATGTAAAGTGTCAGTGTAAGAACAGGAGTATGAAGCTCGAGACTATGAGGCTTAAAGAATGATGCTAGAAAGGGGGGGGGGGTGTAAACACCCCAAATTTGCCCTCACCCATTCACACCATGGCTTGTGATCATTCTCATATGCATAAACACAATCATAACATCTCATATCCCATTTTTGATTCACTGCATAGGTTCTAAGTCATCTGCATTTAGGGTTTATGATCTGAGCAATCCAAGAGCTTCTTGAGCCACTCCAAAGGTCATCAATCACTTCCAAGGGGTCTATATGTGTTCAAGTATCATATTACATATCCTCAAGGTCAAGAATGCCAAAGAATCACAAGAACTGGGATTGGTGTGGAGGCAGAGCCAGGTTTGACTGCACAGATAACCTAAAATTAGGGTTTTGGTTTCAGAGGCCATAACTCCAAATTTTTTGGTCATTCTTGTTCCTATTGGTCTCTATATGGTATAGGGAGTATGCATATCAGTTTTCATGAAGAAATTCCATGGGGAAGTCATCTGATCAAGAGTTAACTTTCTGGACAAGTCAGTGCAAAATCAGGGCATCTGAGGCCCCCAGTGACCCAACCAAGGGGTGATCTTCATCATTTTGAGTGTATATGACCTTTATTTGATCATATAAGAAGTTTTAAGTTCACAAAATTCAATAATTACAAGTTTTTGCAAAGTTGACTTTTTAGGGCAAGTTTGACTTTTGAAGAATATGTCATTTTATGCCACTTTTCAAACCTTACTTTTTGATCCGAAAATGCTTCAAATGGAAAAACTTTGGTCATGAAAGTTGTAGAATAGATCTTTCCCTTTTCAAAAAGTACAAGAACATGACCTAATTCATTTTGGATCAAAAGTTATGGTTTATCAAAGTTGGCAAAAATCACTAATTTTCAAGTTATGCACCAATTGGAAATTTGCAAATTCATGTACCAAGCATTCTAGTGACTTCAAAATGACTTAAAAACTTCATCATATGGTCATACATGACTCCAAAAATAGAATTGGCCCAAGGGATTTTACATTGCTTGCTTTGATTTTCAAAAATTTCTAAGGCATTTTCCATAAGGGTGCAAAGAGGGATTTTTGACAAAATCATTCTCCAAAGAGTTATGTGATCACTAATCACTTTCTATGCATTGCCATGACCAATTGAGACATCATGTGACAAAATTCAGCAAGAGTTTTTTCATGTACATAGCACAAAATCATGAGGAAACATCAAGTGGGCAAGTTACAAAAGCTAGCATAGCTTGTGATCCATATGTTGCAGTCAACTACAAGCAATCCAAGGGCCCTCCTCAACTCAAGCTGGAGCAAGACATGACTTAAAACTGCTGCTGCCATGACCCATGCTTCTAGTACAAGCCCACTTGACTTTTTGGAAAAAGTTCCCATACTCATGGCACAGTGAGCAGCCACCCTACTGACCTGCCCCACAGGCTATCCACACAACTTGGAGATGTTATAGCAAAGCATTGAGCATTGAAGGAGGCCAGAACACAGCATACCACAAAATTGTCAAAGAGCTTCTTCTCTTCGATTCTCATTTTCCAGCCACCAAAAATCAAAACTCTCTTCACCAACAAATCAAACACATAAAGAGGAACCAGAATCAGCCATTAACAGAGCTTGAAACCACTCACACACAAACTCCATTTTCTGATACACCAGAACTGGACTTCTCAAAATAGCTTGTTTAAGCTCATTCCAAGCCTACCATTAGCATCAGGAGAACCATTGGGGTGAGTCTACATCAAGGAGAAGCCCAGAAAGCCCAGAAACAGGATCTTCCATCTCAGGTATGGCCATGAAATTTTTCTCTCAGAGCTTGCATTTTAAGTTATAAATGGATTGTGTATGTCTTGCTGATCATGGGGATGGGTTTAGATTTAGAAATAAGTGAGAAATGAGGATTTACCAGGGCTCTGAAACTTTGCCCGTGAATCTTCATGGCTTCGATTCTCTTCATTTGAGCATGAGAAATTTAGTTTGAAAGTTGATTTGAGTAAGGATTGAGTAGATGAACATTTCCCTGGCTTTAATTTGAAGTATAGTGGCCTGAATCATGATCTAGGGTTTTGATGCCGCCGGAGAAGATGACCGGAGCTTCCCTCCGGTCACCTGAATTTGTTTAACCCTAATCCTGTAATTAAATGAGGTTTAAATCTTGAGCGTTGGATCATCTGACTTGCCTTGACTTCGCGCGTGGATGAGTGGTTCAGATGGGTCCACTGTGCCCTAATCACCATTAATCCATTTAATTAATTCATAAAACTTAATTAAAGTCAGAGTCAATCCAGACCATTCATCTGTGCGCCAAGTCAATGGTCTCCCCCCAGCTTCAAATCTCATGCGTTGGATCTGCATACTTCCATTTATTTTGATTTTAATTTCATTTTTCCTCATTTAATTTGTACAATTTATTTAAAATAGTAAAAACCATTTAAAAATTATGAAACTTTTTGTCAAGGGTTTAATTAATTTTTAAAACACAAAAATATTTTTATTTTTTATTTTAGCATTTAAAAACTATTTTTAAATGTTTAAAAGTTTATTTTTAATTGATTAATGAAAATTAATTTATTAAAAATACTTTTAGGTATTTAAAAATCACCAAAAAATTCATAAAATGTTTTAAGACATTTAGAAACATTGTCCAACCTTCAAACCAAATTTATTTTTTGATCTTGATGCATTTTGAGAATTTTCCATTGAATTAAAATCATTTTTATGCATTATTTTGATCCAAACTTCCTAAAATCATTTCTGCCTAACCCTAAAGAGTTGGACCTTGATTCTTTTTGCATTGCATTGTGTTTTGCATGTAGTTTGTGAGATTAAATGGCCATGATTTGATCTTTCATTTTCAATTTGTTTGATAATTTTCTTGTTAAGGAACCCTAAAACCCTAGAAAATTTAGAAAAATCATAACTTGAATTTGGTTAAGAGTTGAAACCTCTCCTTTGGGCATTGGTTTAGTATAGGATTAGGGGTCCTTTGAGTGCATTTTCAATTTTTTATAATTTTGTTTGCTTCTGATTTTGGTTTGTGTTTGATGCTTTATTCATAAACCCTAATTTGGGTTCCTATATGCATCCATCTTGCATTCTCTTGCATAACATGACTTGCCATGACATTTCAAGCATCCATTTGATTCATTTGACATCATAAGACATATTGAAAACATGTTTGATCATTGCATCTTGCATTTGTCATGTTGTATGCCATGTGCCTTCCATAACTTTTCATGTATGTTCTTGGTTCTTAACTTGCTCCATATGCATTCATAAGCTTGTATGATCATTTCCATTTGCTGCCTCATGTTTGTAGCATCTCATAGCATAATTAACATCATGAGTATGCTTCTGGTTTTGTTTCTCATCATGCCATTCCATCCCATTTTGCATTGCATTGCATTTCTTTTCTAACCTTTCAGGTGGTAAGTGATTTTGAGAAGTGAATTTGACTTCACTTCTCATACTTTCTTCTCATCTCTCTCTTGCATCCTTGCTACATTTTGATATGTGTTTGAGATTGAGCTTGCTCATTCTTCTTCTTCTCACTTTCTTTCTTCAAGTGACTTGACTTCTTGAATGAAGCAAGTTACTTTGCTTCTCTTGATCCTTTCATCTGCTTCCTGGTGGTTCCATTGAAGACTTATTTCTTAAACCTCACAAACCCTAGGAATGACCAAGCATGACAATGATTAGGGTTTTGATTAGTCTCCCCACTTAGTTTTACCTTTGTGTCTCTTTGAGTCTTCTCTTCTCATCTCATAATCAGGGACTAAACCCTAAAGGCTTTAAGGCTTTGTGATTAAGCTTATGCCTGCATCCTTCTATTAGGATGGAGTGTATAACTTTAATCCTAAGTGTTAAACCCTTAATGTGTTTAACTCCTTTAATCAATCCACTTAATAATCATCAAGACATCACACTTGTAACTTGGGCCTTGCATTAGGGTTCTAATTCTTCCTTAATTGGTTAAGAAGGACTAACCCTAGTGTTAATGGACAAGTCCCCCTCAAGTTGTCTTACAAACCCTAAAAATCACTTCATCATCATATCATTAATTAAAATCCATTTAATAAAGGCTTTGTTTTGTCATGAGTTTAATCCCTAATCATGGATTAAGTTGAGGAGTTTTCCTCAGCTTAAACTTTCTCATCTATTATCCTTCTATTAGGATGGTGTAATGAGTCTGTTTAATCCTTGATTATGGCTTAACCTCATTACTTAACACTAAACAAAAACACCAAAAACATCTAAATAATCACAAGTAGGTTAATGATCTTAATCCTGCATCAAAGGTGATTAAGTGTGAGAAGCTGACTTCACACTTAAGGTATCCTCATTACCCCTAATCAGAGGGAAGATGTGATGAGTTTACTAACCCATTGGTTTAGGCTTAAGCTCATTAATCTATGACAAACTTTCAAAAGCAATAAAAGACTGAAAACACAAAAAAACAAACAATAACCGTCTCCTCCGGTATTCTTTTCTCATCACCTTCACTCATAAACGGGAACTTGCTTCTTCCGTCTAATGCAAGACAGTTAGCACCTGAGCCAGACAGGTCTTACACTTGAGCATAGGCAAGTAAGCAGTTCACCAGTCAATCCATCTTTCAGTCTCTTTGGGTCGAACTACGGTGTTCTGACTTCCTCATTGTACGAGAGGATACGTAGGCATAACTTAACAGTTATCGAACAAAAGTCTCTTTATATCCCCCCTCTTTCCAGCTTTATTCTTTAGCCTCATTATCTTGAGCATTTCATTCCTGTTCCTACACTGACACTTTCATACTTCATATCACTTATACACTATACACTGACACCTGTACATCCTTTTCCAGCTCTTTTGATACACAAATCTTTTAAGCGTGGATCCCGTCGAGTACGACGGACAATCTGGGTGCTAATACCTTCCCAGGTTGTAACCAACCCCCTTTCTCAGTCTCTCTGGTTCGCAAACCGTCTTATCCATATCTTTCTAGGTTTATGCAGCATTACCTTTCCTCCGGGATAAAAATGCCTAGCTGGCGACTCTATTCATCTCCAGTGAGTTCACGGCTGTGTGTTCTCATTGTCCCTCTCGCCGACCGTTCGCGTCTGTACCTTTATCTGGGCCATTTCCCATTTATCGGGAGCGACAGCTTGGCGACTCTGCTGGGGACCCTTATACTGTAACCAGGGCTTCTGGTTATTTTTGTGGGTTCCTCCTAGCGCTTGATTGATTTGTGTTTACTGGGGTGTTATGTGCTATTTGTGTTTGTTTATTTTATTTATTGCTTTATGTACAGTTGTTTACTGCTTTCTTTACAGTTTTTCATATATCATACTGTCATACTGCTGGCTGGATCTGGTTTTGCTTTGGTGGGTGGGGTTCTATTGAGAGTTAAGGTCCTGTACCTGGGACCTGAGTGACACCTAGGCTAGAGTGGTTCATGTTCTTTCCCATTCCATCTCGGTCTGGTGCGGGAATATGAAACACGGTTCAGATATGGGTTTCTTCTTGAGAACTCTGTGTTGCAGATTTCCTGCAGTACTAGGGCTATCTGGGAAGCCTGCTAAGTCTGGATGACCTTTAGTATTGACCTTCAGAAACTGAGGTGAATTAGAGGAGGAACTTTTATGGTTATTGTAAAACACTGTACCTCCGGGTTAGAAGTGTTTACACTCCTCATAACTGATCCAAGTATGAGGATCCTTGTTTTAGAACACCACCTGTAAGGGGGTTGGGCTATTTACAGGTTTACAGGAACCCTTGGCCTCAGCATACCTTGTTACTTTGTTTGAATAAGAGTACTCCATTTTGGGACAGTTCTTGTGATTCTAAACCCTGGACATGTGGCTCTTTATTTGAGTCCCCCACCTTGGCTACTGGACTTATAGACCTCCATCTGGAATTCTTGAACATATTTGGACCTATATCAGAGCATTTGATCAGATCCAGCTCAGTCACAAACCCTTGCATATCATTTGCATACATCCTCATTGCATCATTTTAACATGTGTTTATTTGTTTTTCAGGGTATCCATCCTATCATCTTGGCTTGGTTTTGACCCCATCATCAGCTTAGACCTATCTTCATCAACACTTGCTTCAGCTATCAGTCACCTGCTTCAGTCACCTGCAGCCTACCAGTGATCCATCTGCAGTGTTGTCCTCAGTCATCATCATCAACACCTATCCTTCATCAACATGGCACCTAAGAAAAGCAATATCTCCTATCACTTCTTTGAGCCTGAGCTAGCCAGCATCAGGAGGATTCAGACCCTGATTACTCCAGACCACATACCATATTTCAGAGAACATTATGGAGGAATCCTTGATATGGTATTGGATTTGGACCCTTCACAAAGGAGCATGATACATACCTGCCTGCAGTTCTATGACCCTCCCCTGAGGTGCTTCACATTTCAGGATTTTCAGTTGGGACCCTTGTTGGAGGAATATTCATCATTGGTTGGTGTACCCATCAGGGGTGGAATCCCTTTCAACCCTGAGATGGCTTTCCCAAGTAATGAGGAGATAGCAAAAGCCTTACATCTGGAGCCAGTTCTGATTGGGCAGAATTTGACATCTAAAGCTGGAATCTCTGGTTTTCATCTGGATTTCTTGACTTCTCAGGCTAGTCTGAAGGCCTCCCTAGGGGAGTGGAAGGCAGTCTGTGCTCTATTGGCCCTTAGCATATATGGGGTCATTCTATTTGCAGATGAGCCTAGGTTTGTTAGCAAGAGTGCAATCCATCTTTTCATCCTGAGAAACCCAGTGCCCACCTTACTGGGAGATCTTTACTACTCAGTTCATCAAAGGAATGAAAAGCAAAGGGGGAGATTAGTGAGATGTTGTGCTCCTTTGTTCTACACTTGGCTGCTCAAGCATTTGCCAAAGACTGATGCATTCCTGAACCCTCACCAGCAGAAAAACTGGGCTAGGAGGCTTGTTGCCCTAACCTCAGATGATATTAGATGGTGTACTCAGAGTACTAAGGGCAGAGACATCATCACAAGTTGAGGACAATTTCCCAATGTACCTTTGATTGGAGTGAAAGGGTGCATCAATTACAACCCTCTGCTGTTCAAAAGACAACTGGGCTATGCATTAGTCTATCCTCCCAGAGCACAGGATCTGACTGAAACCCTTTATGTGGAAATCAAGCCTAATCTGGCTGTTGTCAGGCAAGCAGCCTGGGCCTGGGACAATGTGCAGACTAAAGGGGTAACCATTCTGGGGAAGTGCAACAATGTGGCATCAGCACAGTACTATGATTGGTCCCATGCCAGGGCTCAATTCTCTGGGATGCCCTTTACTATTGAAGATATGCCTGGACCCTCCACAGCACCACCTACAGCAACTGTCAGCTTAGAGGAGTTTGAGAAATTGAAAGAAAGAAATGAGAAGCTGACTCAGGCCTTGCAGAAGACCCTCTGGGAGAGGAGTGATGGTAGGTTGGATATTGAAAGGTTGGAGAAGTTGAAAGTGGAGCATTTGGCTAGAATTGAGAAGTCTGAGGATTACATTAAGAAGTCTAGGGCTGGGGAATAAATTCTGAAGAATGCTTGCAAGGAAGCCCAGTTCCAGAAAGCCAGGACAGACTTGTATCTAAAGGAGAGTCAGGCTAGGTGGGTCAGGATCACCGAGGCTCGTACTCTGGAGGACAAGAGGGTCCAAGACAAGATTGAGCAACTGGAAGCTAGTGCAAAAGAGCAGCAGGAAGCCCTGGCAGCAGCCCAGAGGGAGATATCAGAGCTGAAGATCAGAGCTGGAGTGAAGAGGTCAAAGGACCAAAGTCAACACAAGAAGCTAACTGCAGCTGTTATTACCCGGAACCTCCTTATCAGGAATCTCACGGAGCGTCCGGCTGATCCTGTGACTGAAGCACTTCTCAAGGAAGTTCAGGAGGATGAGTTTGGTCTTGGTGTTTGACTTTTGTTTGTTGTTGCTTTCATTCTATGTACTTTTATGATGTATTTTGACCCCTCAGAGGGCTTGTATTGTAAACAAACTATGTATCATTTCCCCTTTTGTAATATATGTGTTGTTTTGTTTCATCTGATTTCCTCAAGCAACATCATAAGCATCTTCTTCAAGGGGTCTGGAAAGGTCGAAACCAAGTGCCAAGCCGGATACCTTGGGAACAAATAGACACACTGCATTGCATACTAACCTTTTACCTTGTTTTGTAGGTTTTTGTTTGTTTATTACTAACTCTATTGTGATCTCAGGAATTATTGCTCGACGACGTGTGTTTCCACTCAACCGTCCACATAGATATCCAACCCGTAACAACCTTCCGGGCATACAGATGGATCAGATGCAGCAGGACCTTACAGAGGTCAGAAATCAAATGACCAACGAGAGGTTGGAAATGAGAAATCAGATGACGCAATTCATGGAGGTGATGAACAATATGGCTCAAAGCCAGGAGAGGTTGAGAGCACTGGTAGAAGGGAGGAATCAGGAAGACCATCAGCTAGGGACTGCTGGGACTAGCAACAATGAAAGAGTCCAACCTCATGTCAATCCCCCAGTCTTTGGACCCCACCTCCATCCAGGGGCCAACATCCCTGTCAATATACAAGGGACTGCCACAGCCGGGAGGGTACTGCAAGAAGACCCCCAGGAAGACCAGTTCACAGTGATGGGAGCTGGGCAGGAAGCTTATGATAGAAGGTTGGATGAGATAGCTGAGAAGTTAAGATCCTTGGAGTCTCAAAACTCTTTGGGTTTTGATGTTATGGATATGGGCTTGGTAGACGGGGTCAGGATTCCCCACAAGTTTAAGCCACCATGCTTTGAGAAGTATAATGGGACTTCCTGTCCCCGGACCCATCTACAATCTTTTCTGGGGAGGCTGAAGGCCTATACCATGGACGAGAAGCTGTGGATGTTTTATTTTGAGGATAGCTTGGCCGGAGCTTCGAGGGAATGGTACTCCCATCTGACAAGAGCAACTATTAGATGCTGGAAGGACCTGACAGAGGCCTTCATCAGACAGTATCAGTATAATCTGGATATGGCACCCAACAGAACCCTCCTGATGGGGATGTCTCAGTCATCCAGAGAGAGCTTCCGGGAATACGCTCAAAGATGGAGACAGCTTGCTGCTGCTGTCCAGCCACCTATGTCAGAGAGGGAGATGGCTGATATGTTCATGAACACCCTTCAGGGGACTTACATTGATAGGCTAGCTGCCTTCTCGTCTACCAGCTTTGCAGATGTAGTCATAGCCGGGGAGAGAATTGAAAGCCTATTGAAGATGGGAAAGATCTCAGACAACGGTGCAAGCTCATCCAACAACCCCAGAAAGCCTTTTGCAGGCCCAAGAAGGACTGGTGAGACCAATGCTATCCACACCAACAGGGGCAGGCCCCAATATGTTCATAGATCTGTGGCAGCAGTCACCATTCCCGCTCCAGCTCATCCACAACCAACTTATCAACCACCACAACAAAATTATCAGCAACAACCTCAGTACCAGCAACAAACTCAGTATCCTCCGAGAAATTACAACAACGGCAACACCAACAACAATAATCAGCAGAGACCATTCCAACAGAGACCTTCTCAGGCCAACAGGGTGATCGATCCGATCCCTATGCCCTATGCAACGCTACTGCCACAACTCCTGAAACTCAACCTAGTTGAGCTAAGGACGTTGGCACCTCCAGATCCTAATAGTCTACCCAGAAATTATGACTCCAACGCCAGATGTGCCTTTCACTCAAATGCACCTGGCCATAGTACAGAAAAGTGCAGAGCCTTGCGCATGAAGGTACAAGACCTGGTAGACTCTAAGGCCCTGAATTTCGCACCACCACTCAATGTCAACAAAAATCCTATGCCACACCACGGAGGTCCCAGAATCAACGCTATTGAAGAAGACAAGCCGTCCTATTTGATAACCAGTGTGGGTCAGATTCGGACACCGTTGGTAGAGATTAAGGCTCAGCTCCTCGAATATCAAATGTTCCCGGGGTGTGAGTTAGGGTGCGCTTACTGCAATATTTCAGTAAATGGGTGCGATAACTTGAGGAATGGCATAGATGGTCTCATTCAGAGTGGCCAACTTCAAATCACCACATCATTTCCAACAAATCCAGCAATCTCATCAGCAACAATTCCAGTACCTCCTACAACTGCAACAACCATTGTTCCAGATAACTCTTCAGCTTCATCAACAAGTGTTCCATCTGCCATTTCAACTGACCATATATCAACCGACATTCCTTCTACAACTTCAGCACCACTTCATTTTGAACCTCCCACAACAACAACACCCATCCTTCCGACAATGTCTCCTACAACATCAGCAATAAGCCATGAAGATGTCTCAACTGTCACAATATTTTATGATCCTGAAAACAACTCCGCCTACAACTCAGAAAGTGCTACTCCCATCAGAGCACCTGTCACAATATATTATGATCCACAGACTATCACAGTCCCTTCTGCAGCTGCCATCAGTCCAGTCACCGTCACAGTGGCTGGGCCAGTACCTTATGAAAGCAGTAATGCCATCCCTTGGCATTACGGCTCTGACGTATACTGCGAAGGAAAGAAAATCACTCTTGAACCACCAACACCTGCACCACAAATAGACAATGTGGGAGGAGGCGGAGGCTTCACTTGAAGCGGGCGTCTCTTTGCTCCACAAATTCAAAGACCCACTGCCGAAGCAGAAGCTGCTGCCAAGGCAAAAGGAAAGAGCCCGGTGCAGGAAGATCAAGCTGTTAAGGAAACTTTGAAAACCCCCTTTGATCAGGAAGTTGATGAGTTCATGAGAATCATCAAGAAGAGTGATTACAAAATAGTGGATCAGCTTCACCAGACGCCCTCCAAGATCTCTATCCTATCATTGCTTATGTGCTCCGAAGCCCATCGGAATGCACTACTCAAAGTCCTGCACGCAGCTTACGTGCCTGAAGAGATCACCGTCAATCAGTTGGAAACTGTGGTTGGAAATGTTACTGCTAGCAATGGGCTAGGGTTCACCAATACTGATTTGACTACGGAAGGCCGCAACCATAACAAGGCCTTGCACATCACCATGGAATGTAAAGGAGCAGTCCTTTCCCATGTGCTGGTAGACACGGGGTCATCCCTCAATGTCTTACCGAAAAAGGCCCTTGTGAAGCTGGAATACGAAGGATTGGCATTGCGCCCTAGTAACTTGGTAGTGAGAGCTTTTGACAACTCTAAGAGATCAGTTCTGGGAGAAATTGAGCTGCCTGTAACGATTGGCCCACAAACTTTTAAAACGACCTTCTACGTGATGGATATACAGCCTGCCTATAGCTGTCTATTGGGTAGGCCATGGATTCACGCCGCTGGCGCGGTGACCTCAACCCTTCACCAGAAGTTAAAATTCGAGTGGGAGGGCCAAGTCGTTACTATCTGTGGAGAGAAGGATATTTTTGTCAGCCACCTGGCTACCTATAAATACATTTAGATGGATGGGGAGATCCATGAAACAATGAGTCAGGGGTTTGAGGCTTTGAATGTGAATGAAACATCTGCTGTACCTGGAACCTCGATGACATCATATCAACAAGCCCAGAAGGTTGTTGAAGAAGGAAGTGCCCAAGGCTGGGGCAAACTACTACTGGTGGAGAAGAAAGAAGATAGATTTGGGTTGGGTTACAAACCAACTCAAGAAGGTCAAACAGAGGCTGCTGAGAAGCCCGGTTTTGTTAGTGGGGGGATGCTCACCCCTGATGCTGTCAACAATTTGGAAGACGAGTGGGAAGAAGAACGCAACCTGGAAAGCTGGATTCGTCCAAAGATCCCGGGGAGCAGTATCTCAAACTGGTCTTCCCAGGAAATTATAAGAGTTACTCATGCAGAGTAATTATTATTTCCTGTATTTTTATAGCATGCATCAAAGTCTTGCATCTTGCCCAAGATGACAAGGCTCATTTTGTAATCGGGCCATCTGTACTTTTTGTGCAACAAGATTAATCAATGAAATATCAGACATCTTTTGCAAACAAGTCTTTTCCTTTTCGGCTCACTATTTTTCCATTTTTCTTTTTGTACAAAAAATAAATGGCGATGTTTTCAAAATGACAACTTTATTTCACTTTTCTAAACAAGATTAAAATCAATCACTAAAATGAACAAACTGAACCCTTGCAGAGAGTGCCTTCCAGACAGCACCGACAACAGCACGGCTATGACTTCGTATGACTTTGACAATCCAATCAATCAAGCTGATGAAGGGGTTGAAGAAGATTACGAGCTTCCTGAAGAGCTAGCCAGATTGTTGAGACAAGAGGAGAAGTTTATCACTCCTCATCAGGAGGAGGTGGAAACAATTAATCTTGGTACAGATGAAGACGTGAAAGAAGTTAAAATCGGGGCCGGCTTACAAGACTCAGTGAAGAGACAACTGATTGACCTGCTTCAGGAATATGTGGATGTGTTTGCTTGGTCTTATCAGGATATGCCAGGGTTGGACACCGACATTGTTATGCACAAGCTGCCTTTAAGAGAAGAATGCCCACCGGTCAAGCAGAAGTTGCGCCGTACTCGCCCAGACATGGCAATGAAAATTAAAGAAGAGGTACAAAAACAGTGGGACGCCGAGTTCCTTGCTGTAACTAGCTATCCACCGTGGGTTGCTAATATAGTACCTGTGCCTAAGAAAGATGGCAAGGTAAGGATGTGTGTTGACTACCGGGATCTGAACAGAGCCAGCCCAAAAGATGATTTCCCATTACCTCACATTGATGTATTGGTTGATAATACGGCTCAATTCTCGGTATTCTCCTTCATGGACGGATTTTCAGGATACAATCAGATCAAAATGTCACCTGAAGACATGGAGAAGACAACTTTCATCACACCCTGGGGCACGTTCTGTTACAAGGTGATGCCATTCGGATTAAAGAATGCTGGTGCAACATATCAACGGGCTATGGTGACATTATTCCACGATATGATCCATAAAGAAATAGAATGTTACGTGGATGACATGATTGCCAAGTCCCTTACTGAAGAAGATCACCTGGTGAATCTATTGAAGCTATTCAAGCGTCTGAGGAAGTACCAATTGAAGTTAAACCCCAACAAGTGCACATTCGGGGTAAGATCTGGTAAGCTGCTGGGCTTTATTGTAAGCGAGAAAGGGATTGAAGTTGACCCTGATAAAGTCAAGGCCATTCAAGAAATGCCTGCACCGAAAACTGAGAAACAAGTTCGAGGGTTCTTAGGTCGATTGAACTACATCTCACGGTTCATATCTCACCTTACGACAACCTGTGAACCTTTGTTCAAGCTGTTAAGAAAGGAACAAACGGTCAGGTGGAATGAAGACTGCCAGAAGGCTTTTGACAAGATCAAAGAATACCTGCAAGAACCTCCAATCCTTATGCCTCCAGTTGAAGGAAGACCTCTGATAATGTACTTGACGGTATTAGAAGAGTCGATGGGGTGTGTGTTGGGCCAGCATGACGAGTCTGGTCGAAAAGAGTATGCAATATACTACCTAAGCAAAAAGTTTACCGACTGTGAACAACGTTATTCACTGCTCGAGAAAACTTGCTGTGCTTTAGCGTGGGCTGCTCGCCGACTGAGACAGTATATGTTGACCCACACCACTTTGTTGATTTCAAAGATGGACCCAGTTAAGTACATTTTTGAGAAGCCAGCACTTACCGGACGGATTGCAAGATGGCAAATGATTCTCACTGAGTATGACATACAATACACCTCTCAGAAAGCCATCAAGGGCAGTGTACTATCTGAATATCTTGCTGAGCAACCTATTGATGACTACCAGCCTATGAGATTTGACTTCCCCGATGAAGACATCATGTTCATAAAAGTAAAAGATCATGAAGAACCTATTCACACTGAAGGGCCTGACCCGGAAGAGGAATGGACTATGATGTTTGATGGGGCTGTTAATATGAATGGTCGTGGTGTTGGTGCAGTCCTCATTACACCTAAAGGGGTTCATATGCCTTTCTCGGCAAAACTCACTTTCAACTGCACTAACAACGAAGTTGAATACGAAGCTTGCATTATGGGTCTTGAGGAAGCCATTAACCTCAGGATCAAAACATTGACCGTATTCGGAGATTCAGCTCTGGTAGTTAATCAAACCAACGACAAATGGTACACACACCAGGATCATCTGATACCTTACAGGGATTATACAAGAAGGTTATTGACTTTCTTTACCACGGTCAAGCTTGAGTATATCCCTCGGGACGAGAATCAATTTGCAGATGCTCTGGCTACCATTTCGTCCATGATCAAAGTTCAAGCTGCCAACTTTGTACCTCAAATATCAGTGTCCAGATTAGACAGACCGGCATATGTATTTGCAGCAGATGTTGTCAAGGATGATAAGCCTTGGTTCCATGACATTAAATGCTTCTTGGAGGATCAAACATACCCACCTGGGGCATCTTCCAATGATAAAAAGACTTTGAGAAGGCTTGCTGGTAGTTTCTTTCTGAACACTGATGGGTCTTTATACAAAAGGAACTTTGATATGGTACTCCTCAGATGTGTTGATAAGACGGAAGCAGACTTGTTGATGCACGAGGTGCACGAAGGATCCTTTGGTACCCATGCTGGAGGACATGCCATGGCTAAAAAGTTGTTAAGATCAGGTTATTACTGGATCACAATGGATGCTGACTGTTGTGCCTATGCCAGGAAATGCCACAAATGCCAGATCTATGCAGACAAGGTGCATGTGCCTCCCAATCCTTTGAACATAATGTCTTCACCATGGCCCTTTGCCATGTGGGGCATTGACATGATCGGCAAGATTGAACCAACTGCTTCAAACGGCCACAGATTCATCTTGGTCGCCATTGATTATTTCACCAAGTGGGTTGAAGCAGCCTCATATGCAAATGTTACAAGACAAGTGGTAGCCAGATTTCTGAAGAGAGATATCATCTATCGATATGGAGTTCCCGAGCGAATCATTACTGATAATGGTTCCAACTTAAACAACAAGATGATGGCTGAGTTATGCCGGGACTTCAAAATCCAACACCACAATTCTTCTCCTTACAGGCCAAAGATGAATGGCGCTGTTGAGGCGGCTAACAAGAATATCAAGAAGATTGTGCAGAAGATGGTAGTCACCTACAAAGACTGGCATGAAATGCTACCATTTGCCTTGCATGGGTACCGCACGTCAATCAGAACATCCACTGGGGCAACACCGTATCAGCTTGTGTATGGTATGGAAGCAGTCCTACCTGTCGAAGTTGAATTACCCTCTCTACGGGTATTGATGGATGTTAAGCTGGACGAAGCAGAATGGGTTAGGTCCCGATACGAACAACTGAGTCTGATTGAAGAGAAAAGATTGGCTGCAATCTGTCATGGGCAGTTGTATCAGAAAAGAATGAAGAAAGCCTTCGATCAGAAAGTCAGGCACCGAGAATACCAAGTAGGAGATCTTGTGCTGAAAAGAATCCTCCCTCCTCATACAGACCACAGGGGCAAATGGACTCCAAATTACGAAGGACCATTTGTGGTAAAGAAAGTTTTTTCCGGCGGAGCACTGATGCTCAGCACCATGGATGGTGAAGATTTCCCGTCCCCTGTGAATTCAGATGCAGTTAAAAAATACTTCGCATAAAAATGAGCCGCTGGACATAAAAACAGAATATAAGTCCAGGCAAAGATAGGGCATCCCGGCGACTCAAAAATAGAATAAAAGACTCGGGCAAAAATAAGGGAAAATAAACAAAAAAATGTACACCCGCTGAGTTGAAAATCCGCATTGGACAACTCAGGCAAAAAATGGGTATCCCGATGGATTGAAAACCCGAAAGGGCGATCCATGCAAAATAAGGGAATAAGCGAACAACTGCATTCTGAATTCGTCTGTATCACCTGCAACTTGGCAAACCTCGAAAGGATCAAGCTTCAATCAGAATCAACCTTCTCCAGAAAGCAAGACGAGAAGAACGTCAAAAGTCATACGAGTCATAGCAAGAGGGAAGCTCCTTCAAAGTGTCGTCAACATCGCCAGCATTTGGTTTCTCAATTTGTAACAATCTCCTCATTTTAGGAGATTTGTTTCTTTGACTGTATCTTCGCCAATTCAGGGCATTTGAATTAATAAAATCAGATTTTTCAGTCATGTTGCGTCTTGTACATTTTTATTTGCAAAGAATGCCTGATGTCTCTAAAAAACTAATTGCATAAGTACAGGTGCTTTTCTCTAAAAAAATAATAAATAAAAACACATGCTTGCAGGGAATATACTTACTCGCAAAAGTGTCTAAACTCCTATGACGAAATCCAGTAAAGGATACCTCGGGATCACTTGTGCGTTTCTCTATCTTTGCAGGATTGCAGGTATCCAAAGCGCAACTCGGGGCATGAAAGCTTCACCCCAGCAAGATGGCAAATCAATACTCACTCAGTCTCAGCACCCAGGTGTTTTCTCCCCAGCTGAGTTGCCAACAACTTTCCCCAGCTAGTTTGCCACTTGTCCCTCCTCCCAGCCGAGGTGCCAATCATTCTTCCTCAGCAGAATACAAAAGTCAGGGAACCATCTCCCCACAGAGCTTCAACCTCTATGCAGAAGAGCAACGCATGAAGGAGTCACGACAGAGTACGAAAAGCTTCTGCAAACCCCAGCTGGGTCCCTCATTCCCAGGATGGGTCTATCAGTGACCTATCTTCCCAAGCAAGTATTTCTCATCAGATCTTCCAATGATCTCATTCCCAGCTGGGACGTCCATTTCAAACAGATCAGCCAGGGATCTTCGCGGCAACGGGATCCGAATCCCGGATCTGTCCCCCCGCATAATCATGGCATTTGCACCATATTCACCCACAAAGCGTAGCATTCCGTCTAAAACGGAGCATTAGGGCAAAAGTCAAACATATAGCATAATCATAAGCCATGTTTTGAATCCAGCACTTGTGAATAATAACCATTCATCAGTATACAGAATACTTTCCCCAAAATCCCCACCAGAGTCCCCAGCAAAAAAACAGTTGCCTCCTATTCACAAACACTAGCATATAATCCCTTTGACACCCGTCCGTGTCATCATTCCCCAGTAAAGTCACCTGAACTTTCTTCGCAAACAAAACCACTCGTACTATAGAAGCTTCCTGACACCCTTCCGTGTCATACCCCCAGCAGAAAGCCAAAGACATCATCTTTGCACTCACCTAT
The DNA here is from genome assembly GCA_963966055.1 of Lathyrus aphaca. NCBI lineage: Eukaryota > Viridiplantae > Streptophyta > Magnoliopsida > Fabales > Fabaceae > Lathyrus > Lathyrus aphaca. The sequence goes on along the minus strand of OZ014523.1, from coordinate 379,997,929 downwards.
ACTTGTATATCTATATTTTCTTGACACCCGTCCGTGTCATATCCCCAGCGCAGTCGCATACACTTTTACAACCCATATACTTGTTGATACTATACTTTTCTTTTTCTGACACTCGTCCGTGTCACTCTCCCCAGCAGTTAAAATATTCATCTATACAATACTCATACTCACTACTCATGTTACACTTATAACAGATACTCGTCCGTATCTTGTATATACCATTTATATCCCCACAGATTCGACATTGGTCCATGTTCTTTGTTAACCAGTTGGTACTCGTCCGTACCATCATCTCAGAACATGTGTCTAGTGATTGTTTCTACATGATACTCGTCCGTATCATAGTCTTAAGGGTGCTCGTCCGCATCTTTAATCCAAACACTTATGTCTTCTTGAATATAGATACTCGTCTGTGTCTACCGTTCCCCAGAAGAATCCTTTCAGATTCAACACTCGTCCGTGTTCCTTGTTAACCAGTTGATACTCGTCCGTATCATCATCTCTGAACACGTGTTAGTTTTTGTTTCTACTTGGTACTCGTCCGTATCATAGTCTTAGGAATGCTCGTCCGCATCCTTAATCTATACACAACATCTAGACACTTATACCTTTTGTTTCTTGGATATAAACGCTCGTCCGTGTTTACTATTCCCCAGTAGGTCGCCCGCAAAACAAAGTTTTCCTTCTTATCTGACACTCGTCCTGTGTTATGATAAACCGTGAGAGCAGCCGTACCCTGCTAGGTGGTCGTCCTCCACCTCTTGATGGTCGTCCTCCATCATGCTCATCCGATGGCCGTCCCCATCGTTGATATTTAGCAGCCGTCCCCTGCTAGGTGGTCGTCCTCCACCTCTTGATGATCGTCCTTCATCATTTTATCCAATGGCCGTCCCCATTGTTGATTTTTGGTTATCTGACATTCGTCCTATGTCATGACAAACCTCGAGAGCAGCCGTCCCCTGCTAGGTGGTCGTCCTCCACCTCTTGATGGTCGTCCTCCCTCATGATCATCCGATGGCCGTCCCCATCGTTGACCTTTATCCGGCATTCGTCCTATGTCGCGATATTTTCGGCAGCCGTACCCTGCCAGGTGGTCGTCCTCCACCTTAGATGACCGTTCCTCATCTTATCCCCAACAGAGCAGCCGTCCCCTGCTAGGTGATCGTCCTTCACCTTTGATGACCGTACCTCATCATCTGTTTATTTCATTTATTCTTTAACCTGATGGCCGTCCCCGTCGTGGTCCCTTTTCCTTTTAGCCCGATGGCCGTCCCCATCGTCGGTTACCTTTATGAACTTGATGGCCGTCCCCGTCATGTTTCATCAATTCCCAGAGAATCTTGCAGCTTTACTTGATGGACGTCCCCATCATAATATCTTATTTTTCCCAGCTAGTCGGCCGTCCCCATCATAATATCTTATTTTTCCCAGCTAGTCGGCCGTCCCCGTCTTTGCTTTACCTTTTATCCCCAGCATGTCGGCCGTCCCCGTCATCGCTTTACTTCACACACTTTTCCCAGCATGTCGGCCGTCCCCGTCATTGCTCTTTACCCAGCAGTCGTCCTCTGCTCGACGGTCGTCCTCCGTCGCCCACACTTTACAATATACTTTACTTTCCTTTACAATCTATATCCCTTTTCTTCTTCTTTCTGTGAGTGCAAATTTTGGACTGTCTTTGGTATTCAACCACAAGTTATCTTGTTTGCCTGTTAAGCCGTTGCTTACATCCTGCACAGCTAACTCATGTTTGATTAGGGGCAGCTGTAAACACCCCAAATTTTCCCTCACCCATTCACACCATGGCTTGTGATCATTCTCATATGCATAAACACAATCATAACATCTCATATCCCATTTTTGATTCACTGCATAGGTTCTAAGTCATCTGCATTTAGGGTTTGTGATCTGAGCAATCCAAGAGCTTATTGAGCCACTCCAAAGGTCATCAATCACTTCCAAGGGGTCTATATGTGTTCAAGTATCATATTACATCTCCTCAAGGTCAAGAATGCCAAAGAATCACAAGAACTGGGATTGGTGTGGAGGCAGAGCCAAGTTTGACTGCACAGATAACCTAAAATTAGGGTTTTGGTTTCAGAGGCCATAACTCCAAATTTTTTGGTCATTCTTGTTCCTATTGGTCTCTATATGGTATAGGGAGTATGCATATCAATTTTCATGAAGAAATTCCATGGGGAAGTCATCTGATCAAGAGTTGACTTTCTAGACAAGTCAGTGCAAAATCAGGGCATCTGAGGCCCCCAGTGACCCAACCAAGGGGTGATCTTCATCATTTTGAGTGTATATGACCTTTATTTGATCATATAAGAAGTTTGAAGTTCACAAAATTCAAGAATTACAAGTTTTTGCAAAGTTGACTTTTTAGGGCAAGTTTGACTTTTGAAGAATATGTCATTTTATGCCACTTTTCAAACCTTACTTTTTGATCCGAAAATGCTTCAAATGGAAAACTTTGGTCATGAAAGTTGTAGAATAGATCTTTCCCTTTTCAAAAAGTACAAGAACATGACCTAATTCATTTTGGATCAAAAGTTATGGTTTATCAAAGTTGGCAAAAATCACTAATTTTCAAGTTATGCACCAATTGGAAATTTGCAAATTCATGTACCAAGCATTCTAGTGACTTCAAAATGACTTCAAAACTTCATCATATGGTCATACATGACTCCAAAAATAGAATTGGCCCAAGGGATTTTACATTGCTTGCTTTGATTTTCAAAAATTTCTAAGGCATTTTCCATAAGGGTGCAAAGAGGGATTTTTGACAAAATCATTCTCCAAAGAGTTATGTGATCACTAATCACTTTCTATGCATTGCCATGACCAATTGAGACATCATGTGACAAAATTCAGCAAGAGTTTTTTCATGTACATAGCACAAAATCATGAGGAAACATCAAGTGGGCAAGTTGCAAAAGCTAGCATAGCTTGTGATCCATATGTTGCAGTCAACTACAAGCAATCCAAGGGCCCTCCTCAACTCAAGCTGGAGCAAGACATGACTTAAAACTGCTGCTGCCATGACCCATGCTTCTAGTACAAGCCCACTTGACTTTTTGGCAAAAGTTCCCATACACATGGCACAGTGAGCAGCCACCCTACTGACCTGCCCCACAGGCTATCCACACAACTTGGAGATGTTATAGCAAAGCATTGAGCATTGAAGGAGGCCAGAACACAGCATACCACAAAACTGTCAAAGAGCTTCTTCTCTTCGATTCTCATTTTCCAGCCACCAAACATCAAAACTCTCTTCACCAACAAATCAAACACATAAAGAGGAACCAGAATCAGCCATTAACAGAGCTTGAAACCACTCACACACAAACTCCATTTTCTGATACACCAGAACTGGACTTCTCAAAATAGCTTGTTTAAGCTCATTCCAAGCCTACCATTAGCATCAGGAGAACCATTGGGGTGAGTCTACATCAAGGAGAAGCCCAGAAAGCCCAGAAACAGGATCTTCCATCTCAGGTATGGCCATGAAATTTTTCTCTCAGAGCTTGCATTTTAAGTTATAAATGGATTGTGTATGTCTTGCTGATCATGGGGATGGGTTTAGATTTAGAAATAAGTGAGAAATGAGGATTTACCAGGGCTCTGAAACTCTTCCCGTGAATCTTCATGGCTTCGATTCTCTTCATTTGAGCATGAGAAATTTAGTTTGAAAGTTGATTTGAGTAAGGATTGAGTAGATGAACATTTCCCTGGCTTTAATTTGAAGTATAGTGGCCTGAATCATGATCTAGGGTTTTGATGCCGCCGGAGAAGATGACCGGAGCTTCCCTCCGGTCACCTGAATTTGTTTAACCCTAATCCTGTAATTAAATGAGGTTTAAATCTTGAGCGTTGGATCATCTGACTTGCCTTGACTTCGCGCGTGGATGAGTGGTTCAGATGGGTCCACTGTGCCCTAATCACCATTAATCCATTTAATTAATTCATAAAACTTAATTAAAGTCAGAGTCAATCCAGACCATTCATCTGCGCGCCAAGTCAATGGTCTCCCCCCAGCTTCAAATCTCATGCGTTGGATCTGCATACTTCCATTTATTTTGATTTTAATTTCATTTTTCCTCATTTAATTTGTACAATTTATTTAAAATAGTAAAAACCATTTAAAAATTATGAAACTTTTTGTCAAGGGTTTCATTAATTTTTAAAACACAAAAATATTTTTATTTTTTATTTTAGCATTTAAAAAGTATTTTTAAATGTTTAAAAGTTTATTTTTAATTGATTAATGAAAATTAATTTATTAAAAATACTTTTAGGTATTTAAAAATCACCAAAAAATTCATAAAATGTTTTAAGACATTTATAAACATTGTCCAACCTTCAAACCAAATTTATTTTTTGATCTTGATGCATTTTGAGAATTTTCCATTGAATTAAAATCATTTTTATGCATTATTTTGATCCAAACTTCCTAAAATCATTTCTGCCTAACCCTAAAGAGTTGGACCTTGATTCTTTTTGCATTGCATTGTGTTTAGCATGTAGTTTGTGAGATTAAATGGCCATGATTTTATCTTTCATTTTCAATTTGTTTGATAATTTTCTTGTTAAGGAACCCTAAAACCCTAGAAAACTTAGAAAAATCATAACTTGAATTTGGTTAAGAGTTGAAACCTCTCCTTTGGGAATTGGTTTAGTATAGGATTAGGGGTCCTTTGAGTGCATTTTCAATTTTTTATAATGTTGTTTGCTTCTGATTTTGGTTTGTGTTTGATGCTTTATTCATAAACCCTAATTTGGGTTCCCATATGCATCCATCTTGCATTCTCTTGCATAACATGACTTGCCATGACATTTCAAGCATCCATTTGATTCATTTGACATAATAAGACATATTGAAAACATGTTTGATCATTGCATCTTGCATTTGTCATGTTGTATGCCATGTGCCTTCTATAACTTTTCATGTATGTTCTTGGTTCTTAACTTGCTCCATATGCATTCATAAGCTTGTATGATCATTTCCATTTGCTGCCTCATGTTTGTAGCATCTCATAGCATCATTAACATAATGAGTATGCTTCTGGTTTTGTTTCTCATCATGCCATTCCATCCCATTTTGCATTGCATTGCATTTCTTTTCTAACCTTTCAGGTGGTAAGTGATTTTGAGAAGTGAATTTGCCTTCACTTCTCATACTTTCTTCTCATCTCTCTCTTGCATCCTTGCTACATTTTGATATGTGTTTGAGATTGAGCTTGCTCATTCTTCTTCTTCTCACTTTCTTTCTTAAAGTGACTTGACTTCTTGAATGAAGCAAGTTACTTTGCTTCTCTTGATCCTTTCATCTGCTTCCTGGTGGTTCCATTGAAGACTTCTTTCTTAAACCTCACAAACCCTAGGAATGACCAAGCATGACAATGATTAGGGTTTTGATTAGTCTCCCCACTTAGTTTTACCTTTGTGTCTCTTTGAGTCTTCTCTTCTCATCTCATAATCAGGGACTAAACCCTAAAGGCTTTAAGGCTTTGTGATTAAGCTTATGCCTACATCCTTCTATTAGGATGGAGTGTATAACTTTAATCCTAAGTGTTAAACCCTTAATGTGTTTAACTCCTTTAATAAATCCACTTAATAATCATCAAGACATCACACTTGTAACTTGGGCCTTGCATTAGGGTTCTAATTCTTCCTTAATTGGTTAAGAAGGACTAACCCTAGTGTTAATGGACAAGTCCCCCTCAAGTTGTCTTACAAACCCTAAAAATCACTTCATCATCATATCATTAATTAAAATCCATTTAATAAAGGCTTTGTTTTGTCATGAGTTTAATCCTTAATCATGGATTAAGTTGAGGAGTTTTCCTCAGCTTAAACTTTCTCATCTATTATCCTTCTATTAGGATGGTGTAATGAGTCTGTTTAATCCTTGATTATGGCTTAACCTCATTACTTAACACTAAACAAAAACACCAAAAACATCTAAATAATCACAAGTAGGTTAATGATCTTAATCCTGCATCAAAGGTGATTAAGTGTGAGAAGCTGACTTCACACTTAAGGTATCCTCATTACCCCTAATCAGAGGGAAGATGTGATGAGTTTACTAACCCATTGGTTTAGGCTTAAGCTCATTAATCTATGACAAACTTTCAAAAGCAATAAAAGACTGAAAACACAAAAAAACAAACAATAACCGTCTCCTCCGGGATTCTTTTCTCATCACCTTCACTCATAAACGGGAACTTGCTTCTTCCGTCTAATGCAAGACAGTTAGCACCTAAGCCAGACAGGTCTTACACTTGAGCATAGGCAAGTAAGCAGTTCACCAGTCAATCCATCTTTCAGTCTCTTTGGGTCGAACAACGGTGTTCTGACTTCCTCATTGTACGAGAGGATACGTAGGCATAACTTAACAATTATCGAACAAAAGTCTCTGTATATCCCCCCTCTTTCCAGCTTTATTCTTTAGCCTCATTATCTTGAGCATTTCATTCCTGTTCCTACACTGACACTTTCATACTTCATATCACTTATACACTATACACTGACACCTGTACATCCTTTTCCAGCTCTTTTGATACACAAATTGCACTAACACTACCCCTTTAAAACACAAATCTTTTAAGCGTGGATCCCGTCGAGTACGACGGACAATCTGGGTGCTAATACCTTCCCAGGTTGTAACCAACCCCCTTTCTCAGTCTCTCTGGTTCGCAAACCGTCTTATCCATATCTTTCTAGGTTTATGCAGCATTACCTTTCCTCCGGGATAAAAATGCCTAGCTGGCGACTCTATTCATCTCCAGTGAGTTCACGGCTGTGTGTTCTCATTGTCCCTCTCGCCGACCGTTCGCGTCTGTACCTTTATCTGGGCCATTTCCCATTTATCGGGAGCGACAGGGGTGAATATACATTGACTTTTGTTCGATAACTGTTAAGTTATGCCTACGTATCCTCTTGTGCAATGAGGAAGTCAGAACACCGTAGTTCGACCCAAAGAGACTGAAAGATAAATTGACTTGTGAACTGCTTGCTTGCCTATGCTCAAGTGTATGACCTATCTGGCTCAGGTGCAAACTGTCTTGCATTAGACGGAAGAAGCAAGTTCTCGTTTATGAGTGAATGAGATGAGAAAAGAATCTCGGAGGGGACGATTAGTGTTTGATTTTGTGTTTTCAATATTTTATTGCTTTTGGATTTGTCATAAGTTAATGAGCTTAAGCCTAAACCAGGGGTTAGCAAACTCATCACATCCTCCCTCTGATTAGGGATAATGAGAGTACCTTAAATGTGAAGTAAGCACCTCACACTTAATCACCATGGTGTAGGATTAAGATTATTAACCTACTTGTGATTATTTAGATGTTTTTGTTGTTTTTGTTTAGTGTTAAGTAATGAGTTTAAGCTATAATCAAGGATTTAATGGACCCATTACACCATCCTAATAGAAGGATAATAGATGAGAACATTTAAGCTGAGAAAGACTCCTCAACTTAATCCATGATTAGGGATTAACCTCATGACAAAATAAAGCCTTTATTAAATGAATTTTAGTTAATGATAAGATTAAGAAGTGAGTTTTATGGTTTGTAAGACAACTTGAGGGGGACTTGTCCATTAACACCAGGGTTAGTCCTTCTTAACCAATTAAGGAAGAATTAGAACCCTAATGCAAGGCCCAAGTTACAAGCTTGATGTCTTGATGATTATTAAGTGGATTGATTAAAGGATTGAAACACATTAAGGGTTTCACACTTAGGATTAAAGTTATACACTCCATCCTAATAGAAGGATGCAGGCATAAGCTTAATCACAAAGCCTTAAAGCCTTTAGGGTTTAGTCCCTGATTATGAGATGAGAAGAGAAGACTCAAAGATGACACAAAGGTAAAATCTAAATGAGGGACTAATCAAAACCCTAATTGTTATCATACTTGGAGATCCTAGGGTTTGTGAGGCTTAATAGAGAAAGATCTTCAGAGAAACCACCAGGAAGGAAGCAGATGAAAGGAGCTAGAAGCAAAGAGAAGCAAAACAACTTGCTTCACTTAAGAAGACAAGTTGCTTGAAGAAAGAAAGTAAGATGAACAAGAATGAGCAAGCTCAATCCAATACACATACAAAAATGCAGCAAAGGAAGTATGAAAGAGATGAAAAGAGAAAGTGAGAAGTGAAGGCAAATTCACTTCTCAAACAACTTACCACCTGAAATGTTAGTAAAAGAAATGAAATGCAATGCAAATGAGATGAAATGTGATGATGCAAACCAAAACCAGGAGCAAGAACATGAAGTTAATGATTCTAAGAGATGATGTAAACATGAGACAAGGCATGAGAATAATGAAGCAAGCATAAGGATGCAAATTAGGCATGTATTGAAACATGAATGTACATGAAAAGTTATGACATGTAATGAGCATATAACAAGGCAAATGAAAGATGCAATGATCAAACATGATTCTAATATGTCCTAAGATGTATTATGAATCAAGTGAATGCACAAAATGTCATAGCAAGTCATTGAATGTAAGCAAATGAGATATGGATGCAAAGGGAAGCACAAATTAGGGTTACATGCATCATGCAAAGCAAAAATTCAAAACCAGAAGCAAATGACATGATAAAAATTTGAAAATGCAATCAAAGGAACCCTATACCTACACAAACTCACGTCCCAAAGGAGGGGATCCAACTCTTAACCTAGTGAGAGTTATGAATTTCCTAAGATTGCTAGGGTTTTAAGGTACCTTGTCAAGAAAAATGCAAAACAAATTGAAAATGCAAGATCAATTCATGCCAATTTTATCCTATAAACTACATGCCTTACAAGATGCAATGCAAAAAGAATCATGATCCAACTCTCAAAGGTTAGGCAGAAATGAATTTTTGAAGTTTGAAACAAAATATTGCCTTGAAATGAAATTAAATCCAAAGAAAATTATCAAAAGGCATCAAGATCAAAAAAGAAATTTGGTTTGAGAGTTGGACAATGTTTCTAAATGTTTCTAAATGATATGTGAATTTTTTTGTGATTTTTAAATACCTAAAAGTATTTTTAATTAATTAATTTTCATTAATTAATTAAAAATAAACTTTTAAATGATTTAAAAATAATTTTTAATGCAAAAAATAAAAATAAAAATATTTTTGTGTTTGAAAATTAATTAAACCTTTGACAAAAAATTTCAAAATTTTTAAAGGTTTTTTGCTATTTTAAATTAAATGTACAAAATAAATCAAATAAAATGAAAATTAAAATTAAAATAATGAGAAGTATGCATAATGAAAGGACCAGATTGATTCTGGGCTGGGAAAGGTTGACTTGGCGCCACATCCAATGGCCCAAGTTCAAACCTGGCTAAATCTGGTTTAAAAATTAATTAAACTGGATTAATCAAGTCAAATGAGGATTAGGGCTAAATGATGAGATCTTGGCCATCCATACGCGCGCGGGTCAACGCATCTAAAGGCCAGAATTCAAGGTTGCGTAATTAAACAGGCTTAACCCTAATCAACTTCAGGCGACCGGAGATGAGCTCCGGTCGTCTTCTCCGGCAGGGCCAAAACCCTAATTTCCTCTACAGGCTTCCCCAAGTCAAATTAATTGCCCAGAAACCTTCCCCTCCCCAAACTAAACCTAAATCCATCATCAAAAACCATTTATCAGCCATGAACAAAGAGAAACGAACTCAAACACATTCACGGGCAAAACTTCAGAGAGGCATAAAATGTTCATTTTCACACTATTTTAAAATCTAAAAGCACCAGAGTGATCCCCATGATGTGCTCTTTCATTTTGTAACAAAAATAACAAGCTCTGAAAAGTTGGAATTTTGAAGCTACCTGAGATGAAGAACTGTGAAGATGAGCTTTCCTGGCCTTTCTCTTATGCAAACTGCCTCTCCTGAACCTCCTGAGCTCAATGGAATGCTTCAAAACTTTTGTTGATGGCTGAATTGTGAAGATGAGTTCTGGTGTAACAGATTTTACAGTTGTGTTCTAGGGGGTTTCAGGCTGTTTTAATGGTGGGCTTTTGTTCCATGGAGGATTTGTGGTTCACTGGTGAAGAAAGAACTGAGGTTTCGTGGTTGTGTAAGGAAATTCGAAGAGGAAGAGTTTTTGACAGAATTTTGTGGATGTAAGAAAGTGGGAGGGTTCAGCTTGTGTGTGGTCTCTTTTTGGATTGCTTGATGTCCACATATCATGCTCTGGTTGGGCAGAGAGTTGGTGTGTCACTGTGGGATTGGTATGGGCCTTTGTGAAAAAAGTCAAGATATGGTGTACCTTAGGCATGGCTCGGGTCAGAGGCAATCTAGAGGCTTGTCCTGCCTCAGCTTGAGTCAAGGATGGCCCTTGGATGGTTCATGAAAGGCTGTTGCATTTGGATCATGAGTTGGAAGGGTTTTTGTAACTTGACAACTTGTTACATCTCATGATTTTTGGCCATGTATGTGTGAGGAGTCTTGCTGAATTTCTGATGTGGGATGCCTCATTGGGTCATGACAATGTATTAAAACCAGCTAGAGGTCATACAATCCCTTTGAGAATGATTTTGCAAGAAATCCCTCTTTGCACTTTCATGAAGAATGGCTTATGATTACTTGAAAAACAAGGCATAGAAATGGGAAATTCTTTGGGCCAAACTGATTTTTAGATCATGCATTGCATTGGTATGATAATTAGAGGTCACATTAAAGTCACATAAAGGCTTGTCATGAGAAATTGCAAGTTTTCCATTTTGTGCAAAAGTGAAATTTCAATGATTTTGTCCAACTTTGCAAGGCCATAACTTTTGATCCAAAATGAATTAGAATGAGTTCTTGTACTTTTTGAAAAGGGAAAGATCCATTCTACAACTTTCATGACCAAAGTTTTCTCATTTGAAGCATTTTTGAATCAAAAAGCAAGAGTTGAAAAACTTCCCCAAAATGGCAAGTTTCCATTACATGTCATTTTCCCAAAAAGTCAACTTTGCAAATGGCTTGAAATTCTTCAATTTTGTGAACTTCTAACATCTTCTATGATCAAATAAATATCATACATAATCAAAATGATGATGAACACCCTTTGGTTGGGTCATTGAGGGCCTCAGATGCCTTGATTTTACACTGACTTGCTCAACAAGTCAACTCTTGATTAGATGCCTTCCCCCATTGAATTTATTCATGAAAATTGATATGTATGATCCCTATACCATATAGAGACCAATAGAAACAAGAATGACCAAAAAAATTGGAGTTATGGCCTTTGAAACCAAAACCCTAATTCTAGGTCATCTGTGTAGTCAATCCTAGCTCTGCTTCGATGCCATTCCCAGTTCTTGTGATTCTTTGATTTTCTTGACTTTGAGAGGATATAATATGATGCTTGAACATACATGGACCCCTTTTAAGTGATTGATGACCTTTGGAGTGGCTCAAAAGGCTCTTGGATTGCTCAGATCACTAACCCTAGATGCAGATGACTTTGAACCAATGCAGTGAAGCAAATATGCAATATGAGATGCTATGATTGAACTTATGCATATGAAAAGATCACAAGCCATGATGTGAATGGGTGAGGGAAAATTTGGGGTGTTTACAGAAATGACGTATCTCAGTTAAAGCATTTCAGGGCACATTTCTCCATAATTGAAAAAACAGAGGCAACAGTCAAAGTTCTGTACTAAAAATGATGAAAACAAAACACATAACAAGGTTTATTCTTAAAAGCTTCATAAGACAGCTCGTTATCTTCTGTATTTCAGTCATGAAGCAGAAGGACATTACAAATGATTTATGAGGTTCTTTTCTTCCTTACTAAGCATGCAGACATCCCTCAAGCTTCCATTGGTTCTTTCATCAATTCAAAATTCCATGCTGCTCCAAATGATTGTCATGTTCATAAGTGTCTTTCACCTATAAGGAATCAATGGTACAAATCTCGATATCAGAATTATTAAAAGAAACAATGTGATTTCGTACTGAGCACACCAAGAAGGATGTATTGTGTCGTTTCTCAATCAAGCTTTTCATGTCAAAATCTCACCGCTGCAGCAAGAAAAACAAGAGGGATACAATGTTACAAGTGTTACAGCTTGATGAATTCAAAGCTACATGTTCATGACAATGAGATCCGAAAAGTGGGAATCCTAACAATTAAGTATTGAAAATTATCTACACCTAAACTGATATTGAACCATTTCCATAAGTTATTTGGCTTGAATTCCTCATACCAATCACATTCATTAATGTTCCACTTGAGACTTGCAAAGCAGCAAACATGGATCATAGAGAATGCAGTTTTGCTTTAGCCTCATTAGCTTCATTGATCTTAATTGCTAGGCTGTACCATATTGGGAAGCCCTTTGGCAAAAGATCTCTGCTCACAGGAAAAAGAGAAAAAGCTTATGTCGAAACCAGGATGACAGAAATCAGACTAATAACAAAATCATTTGACAAGAGATATCGAAAAAACTCAGAGCTTAGTGCATTACCGTTGGATTGTGATTCAGAGAGGCCATGTTAGTTCACTGTGGGCATTAAGAGTGCAGATGCCAAGTTGAGTTTTGTTTCCATCACGCCAAACTTCAAGTTGATAGCCTTTATTGTTCCAAGCTATCATCATGTCTTGCAAAACCAGTAGAATCCTGAGATTAGACTGATTATGAACAAATTGTGAGTTAATTCCAAGCTAAGTCATGAAGGACTTCATCGTTAAGCTCCTGAATCAGGTTATCATCCTACCCATTAAATTCTTCGATGATGTCTTTGGGGATACGATAGGCCAGCTTCTATGACAATGAATGTTTTCGGTAACGCTTCAAATCAGCAACAGGATGAGAGCCATCGAAGCTTCTTGCATAGTATCTTTGCCCTTCAAGTTTCCTTTCAGTCAATGCATTCAGCTCCACAGTTGCAGTCTCTACAATCACCTCAAGCCCCATGTTGTGAAAAACTGGATCTACAAGCATTTCTGCATCAAATAAGAATAGACAGAGATCAAAATTATGCAAGCTATCAATATGCAAGGCAATGTTTAAAGGGTAGTTTGTTGCAGGAGACTCAACATTTTCTGGATAGATTGTGAGCTTAAACCAATTGTATACCAGCCGGGGAATACTTCCAAAACCTTCAAACCTGCAGGGCATCAATGCAAATCATTAGTCCAACATTCAAAATGCACCAAAGGACATAATTTCATAAGAGGGGATGCGAGCTTCAGGTGTCGAGTCGTACCAGATTGAAAAGAATATGATAATGAGGTCTTTGAAAACTTTCACAGTTGATATCATTAGAATAAAAACTTCATCATCAAGCATGGACCTCCAAAGTTCATACATCAGGCAAAGTTCGCAAAGAAAACATCAGGGCTAACAGGATTCAATTGTTACCATGAAATAAAATCCAAATGAGACCACCATGTTTCACAAAAAGAAGGAACTGACGTTTAAGCTGCAGCTGGAAGATCAAGAACATTACTTTAGAACCACACCAATAACAGTAAAAAGTGAAGTTTACCTCAGTAATATCCAAGCTGATTCTCAGGGGACCACCAAATTTCTAAGAGCTTTTTCTTCACACTACAGACAAAACAAGGGAATAAGTCGTTTTCCATTGGTCCCCACACAATTCCACCCAGAGATTTGCCCTAACGGATTTCTGATTCTACAGCTATGGCTCGTACGGATTTTCTCACTCATCTCCTGGATTCACCTATAAAAAAAGGGATAATCATTTGTAACAGAGAGAACAAAAACACTGTCAAAATTAATCCTAAAAAAAATCCTAATTACTAAGAGCTCAAATTCGGTATGTTTCAACTATGATTTTCACGCTGAAATTCATAGTTTGAAGAGCTAAACCTCATAACAACAACAAATAGAACAAAGAACAACAAACACAAAGGGAGATAAGAAGAAGGCAGGAGAACACCAGGGTGAGGAAAAGGATAAAAACGGACCTGAACAATCAGAAACTAGATCTTCGAAAGGTATATCATTCATCATCTCCATTATGATAATCTCTACTTGATTATTGGTTTGATTTCATTGCAATCTGAAAGCCATTGGGAGTTAGGGTTTTATTGAGGTTTAGGGTCATTTACGGGTGCGTTGTTTACGGCGATTTCATGTCGCCTCGGTGATATACGATGAAGTTGAGTTTCCTGCTTCAAGGAAATTCCACCGAGTATTGAGAGAAAGCTTTATTGTTTGGAGAAGAAGAAATGGAGGTTTCATATTCATTTGTCTGGTAATGATACGATGAAGGGAGGTGTTGGTTGTTCTTGAGGAACACCACCTGAGTTGACGATGGGAGTATTCAAGGAGGAAACGAAGGGATTGTTTTTCTGATATTAAGAGTTTTACCATTTCATTTATGCTTATTTTTTTTCTTTTCAATCAATATGGTTTAAGAGGCGCATTAATGACCTTTACTGCTTTAAAACCTGATAGCTGTCATGAATGCACTGCCCGATGATTCATATGGACTCATGTGTCAGCAACTTTTTTCAGTTGCTTTGAACCAAAGAATCCGAACGGATAGGGTGGGTCTTGTGTGGTCTGTTTTATGGTGAGGATTTGTTTACCATCGTTGATTAAACTTTTCAGTTTGACTCAATTCTGGATCAATGCTCCAGATTCTCTTTAAGGCCAACGGTGTTGACCGGTCCCTCACAATAACCCCTGCCTGTTTTCCTAAATTAATTTTTTTATCTATTTCAATTCTGTTTATTAATTCCCTCTTATAAAATTTGATAAAAAAACAAAAAAAATCATTTTAATTAATCATCTTAAATAATTGTATTTAATCTAATTAATTAGTTAATTAATTAATTTTATTAAATAATTTAATTAATTAATTTTATTTTTCTTTAATATTCAATAAACTAAAAAAGCATTTTTCTTAATTTATTTTTATTCAAATTTTATTTTCTATCATTTTGTTTGATCGATTTATTTCTATGTCGAATATCAAAAATCTAAAAACATGTTCATTCGATTAAATAGTTTTATTTAATTTGATTAATTAATTTGATAATTAATATAATTAAAATATTTCTATTTAATTTGATTGGTTAATCTTTTTCGTCCTTGATCAAATTTCGTGTGTACGATGAATATTTGTGTATGTCTGATTTGTTCTTGCTTGTGACTTGATATAATGCTTACTTGTGTGATGTACTTTTGCATTCTGACGATAAATTGCTAAGTAAAAACGGACGCACACTGAGATTAATCATTTTCAAAGATAAAAGAAATCTTTGGTCCAACGCCAAATAAATATCCGTACGTACCTTACTTCATACACACACGTAAGCCGATCATTCCTCGATCGCCATCTGCACGAACTTTGCACCTTACACCTTTAGCAACATTTTCCAACTTAACGAATCAACGCATTGCGCTTGTTTTCTATAGCTGGTCTTTACTTTAGTTCCTCAACTTTGCGAGCCGAACACATTGTGCCTCGCTAACAAAGCCAACAAATAAATTTCCATTTGCATTCACCTTAAACTTCAAAAAACCAAAATGTTACTTTTTAGATCCAAACCCTTGATCCAACATCAAGCGGTCTTAAGAAACAAAACACTTCAATAAATACGAGGAAAATTGCACGCCACGAGCCTTAAGCGATAGAAAGGAGTATAACGAGCTCTCGTTACTCGCTCCGATTATTTAGGCACAAGACATTCGTCTTGTTGGACGAAATAAACTATCCATAGTCTTTAGTGAAAATGGACTCCTAAATCCTTTCATCGAAGAAAGGTAATAAAATAAAAAACCAATACATGTATCAGGCCGAACTACGAAGCTCTGACTTTCCCATTGCACAAGGGAATACGTAGGCACGAGGATCTCAATCCTTGCCGAGCCCCTAGGATCAATAAACCCTTTAGTTCAACAAGTAGTCATAAGTATAGACATCCCTTCGCGCGTGACAACCTAGATGGTTCCCATCGAGTACGATGGATGTAGGAGGTGCTAATTACTTCCTCCTACATAACCGACTTCCGAAAATCGACAATGGTTTGCGATGACCTTGTTTTATCCCTTCTTGGTGGTTTTATCTATATTTACCATTTCCCTCTTCGGGAATAAATAAAATTAGGTGGCGACTCTCATGTCAGCCCAGCCACGACCGCGTTCGCGAGGAATCGTATTTTTCAAGGTACGACATGACGAATGAAAGCTTCATCCAAGTCTTTCCAATTTCTAACTATGGCCCTGGTTAAATGGGAATACAACTCTCGGGATGCCCATGTCAAGCTATCCTTGAAGTAAAACATCCACAGCTTATCATCCATGGTGTAGGCTTTCAATCTCCCCAGGAAAGACTGAAGGTGGGTACGTGGGCAGGATGTGCCATTGTATCTTTCAAAACAAGGGGGTTTGAACTTGTGAGGAATTCTCACCCCTTCCACCAATCCCATGTCCATGACATCAAAACCTAGAGAGTTTTGGGATTCAAGAGACCTTAGCTTCTCTGCAATTTCATCCAACCGACGGTCGTAAACTTTGTCTCCAGCCGCAACCACAGTAAACTGTTCTTCTTGAGGGTCTTCCTGCAAAGCCCTTCCTCCAGTGTTACCTTGGGTGTTTCTTATAGCATTGATGTCTGGGTTCAGGTGAGGTCCAAACTCTAGGGGATTAGTGCGAGGCTGCACATGATCATTGTTACTAGTACCCCCTGTTCCTGGATGGTTTTCCTCGGGAGTTTTCCGCTCGACTAGCTCCCTCAGTATTTTTTGGCATTGAGCTAAACCAGTCATCATTGTCATAAATTGACTCATTTGGGCCCTCATCTCTCTCCTTTCATTGGCCATCTGGACCCTCACTTCAGTCAAGTCTTGTTGAACCTGATCCATTTGTAATCCCGAAAGGTTGTTTCTTGTCGGATACCAGTGCACTCTATTGACAGGGAACACTCTTCTGCAAGCAATGTTTCCTGAAACCACAACAAAGTGAGAAACAACAACAAAACAAAAACCTACAAAACAAAGAGAAATGTTAGTATGCAATGCAGGATGCCTATTTGTCTTCCAAGGGTATCCGATTTGGTTCGTTGGTTTTGACCTTTTCAGACCTCGAGAAAATGTTGATGTTGAAAGAGAGATTAAGGACACAAAATAATACAAACCATATATTACAAAGAGTGAAGATACATAGTTTGATTACAACAAAGTTCCCATGGTGGGTTAAGATACAACAACAAATTAAAAGTATAAACAAAAGGAAATACAAGCACAAGGAAATCAAACATCCAATCCAAAGTGATCCTCCCTGACTTCCTTCAGGAGAGCCCAGTTATTGGACCTACTGGATACTCTGTGATAGTCCTGATGAGGAGGATCCTGGTGGAAATGACACTGGTCAACTTCTTGTGTTTATCCTGGTCCTTTTACCTCTTCAACCCCGCCCGGAGTTTCAACTCAGAGATCTCCTTCTGTGCTGCTATCAAAGTTGCCTGATTCTTCTTCTCACTAGCCTCCAGTTGCTCTATCTTAGCTTGTGTTCTTTGATCTTCCTGTGCACGAGCCTCAGTGATCCTGATCCACCTAGTCTGGATCTCCTCTAAGTAATGCTCTGCCATGGCCTTCTGAGTCTTAGCTTCCTTGCAGGCATTCTTCAACACTAACTTTCCTACTCTAGCCTTTCTGATGTAGTCGTCTATCTTCTCAATCTTGGTCAAGTGCTCAATCCGGAGCTTCTCTAACCTCTCATTATCTAGACGGCTGTCATTACTCTCCCAGAGGGTCTTCTTCAAGGCTTCAGAGAGCTGAGTATTTCTTTCCTTCAGTTTCTCAAACTCCACTAAGCTGATAGTGGCTGCAGGCTACACTGCTGATGGTCCAGGTGCATCCTCTAAGGCGAATGGCATTCGGGTGATCTGCCCCCTGGTACGAGACCAATCAAGATACTGGGTTGAGGCTATATTGTTGCACTTGCCCAGAATGGCTGTCCCCTTAGTCTGAATGTTGTCCCAGGCCCAGGCTGCCTGTCTGATAATAGCAGAGTTGTGTTGGATGTCACAATAGAGGGTTTATGTCAAGTCTTGCCCTCTTGGAGGATGAACCAAAGCATACCCTAATTGTCTCTTGAAAAGCAAGGGGTTGTAGTTGATGCACCCTTTTACTCCAATTAAGGGTACATTAGGATACTGCCCACAGCTAGTAATGATATCCTTGCCCTTGGTGCTCTGAGTGCACCATCTGATGTCTTCTGATGTAAGGTCAATCAATCTCTTAGCCCAGTTCCTTGGCTGATGGGGGTTCAAGAAAGTTTCTGACTTTGGCAAATGTCTTAACAGCCAACAGTAGAAGAGGGGTGCACAGCATCTGACCAATCTTCCTCTTTGCTTCTCATTCCTCTGGTGTACTGAATAGTAGAAGTCTCCAAGCAGGGTAGGAACTAGGTTCCTCAATAAGAACAGGTGAATAGCATTCTTGCTTAAAAACTTTGGCTCATCTGCAAATAAGATAACTCCCATATATGCTGAGGGCTAATAGTGCACAAACAGAATCCCACTTCCCTGCTGCAACATGCAGGGTGGCCTGAGAGATCAAGAAGTCCAAGTGAAGGCCTGAGATTCCAGCCTTAGTGGTCATGCTCTGATCAATGAGGGTAGGCACTAAGTGCAATGCCTTAGCTATATCTTCATTCTTGGGAGCAACCATCTCAGGGTTGAAAGGAATCCCTCCCCTGATGGGGGCACCTAACAACATGGAAAACTCTTCTAGCAAAGGTCTCAACTGAAAATCAGGGAATGTGAAATATCTAAGAGGAGGATCATAAAACTGCAAGAAAGTGTGGATCATGCTCCTCTGGGATGCATCCAGGTCCATGATCATGTCTAATATGCCTCCATAATGTTCCCTGAATAATGGGACATGATCAGGAGTGATGAGAGACTGGATCTGTCTGATGCCTGTCAGAGTGGGCTCAAAGAAATGGTAAGTGATGTTGCTCTTTCTGGTAGTGTCCATGCTGATAATGGATGCTGGTGAAGAAAACTGAAGAGAATCCCTGATGAAGGTAACTGCTGAAAACTGATGAAGATAACTGGAGAAGGTACTGAAGAAGGGTCTCTGATGAAGACAACTGGAGAAGAGTCTCTGATGAAGGCAAACTGATGAAGGTGCTGGTGTAAATAACTGAGGAAGTTTGAGGAGCAGAACAGGTCAAAACCCAAACCAAAGATAAGAAGGTAGATACCCTAAGAAACAAATAGGAAAATGTTAAATGATGCAAAATGATGTATGCAGAATGATATACAAAGGGTTTGTGATCAAGTGCTGGATTTGTTATCTGCCTTGATAGGGTCCATGTGTGTTCATAAGTCCGGATGGAGGCTTAGCAAACTAGTAACCAGGTGGGGGACTCAAATAAAGAGTCACAAATCCAGGGTTTCACAAGAATTGTCCAAAGTGATGCATTCTTAAAACAAAACTTGTAACAGGGTATGATGAGGCTAAGGGTTCCTGCAAACTTGTAAACATCCCAACCCCCTCACATGTATTGTTCTAGAACAAGGATCCTCAGACTTGGATCAGTTATGAGAAGTGTAAAAACTTCTAACCCGGAGGTACAGTGTTTAAAATAACCATAAAAGATCCTCCTCTAATTCACCTCAAGTGCTGAAGGTCATAAAAGGTCATCCAGACTTAGCAGGCTTCCTAGATAGCCCTAGTACTACAGGAAATCCGTAGCACAGAGTTCTCAAGAAGAAATCCATGTCTGAACCATGTTTCATATTCCCGCACCATACCAAAATGGAATGGGAAAGAATATGAAGCCAATCTAGCCTGTATGTCACTCAGGTCTCCGGTATGGAACCTTAATCACTCAATGGTGTCCACCCACCAAAACAGACAAGAGATCCAACACCAATGATATGATAATAGTATGAAATGCATAAAACTGTAAATAAAAGCAATAAATAAAGTTATACAAAAAGCAATAAATAAAGCGATAAATAAATAAACACGAGTAACACATAACACCCCCATAACACACAAATCAAACAAGCGCTAGGAGGAACCCACAAAAAGAACCAGAGCCCTAATTGCAATATAAGGTTCCCCAGCTGAGTTGCCAAGCTGTCGCTCCCAAAGATTTGCATCCCGGTACAAGCACGAACGGTCGGCAAAGAGAGAAAATGAAATGAACTGAATAGAGTCGCCAGCTAGGCATTTTTATCCCGAAGGAAAGGTAATGCTGCATAAACCTAGAAATATATGGATAAGACGGTCGCGAACCAGAGAAACCGAGAAAGGGGGTTGGTTAACACCTGTGAAGGTATTAGCACCCAGATTGTCCGTCGTACTCGACGGGATCCACGCTTAAAAGATTGTGTTTAAATGGGTAAGTGTATATGCTATCTGTGTCCAAAAGCTGGAAAAGAATATACAAGTGTCAGTGCAAAAAGGTGTGAATTTCTCAGGCGCTTGTAAACTCATTATATCCTCCCTTGATTAGGGATAATGAGAATACTTAAGTATGAGATAAGAATATCAACTTAATTTCCATGATGATGTAGGATTAAGATCATTAACCTACTTGTGATTATTTAGATGTTTTTGGGTTTTTGTTTAGTGTTAAGTAATGAGTTTAATCTCTAATCACATATTAGTGGACTCATTACACCATCCAAATAGAAGGATAATAGATGAGAACACCTAAGCTGAGGAAGATACCTCAACTTAATCCATGGTTAGGGATTAAATTCATTATATAACAAAGCCTTTATTAAGTGGATTTTAAGTAAGGGATGAGGTTATGAAGTGAGTTTTATGGTTTGTAATACAACTTGAGGGGCACTTGTCCATTAAACAGGGTTAGTCATTCTTAACCATAAAGGAAGAATTAGAACCCTAATATAAGGCCCAAGTTACAAGATGAAGTCTTAGTGATTATTGATATGAATTTATTAAGAGGTTTAAACAAATTAAAGGTTTAACACTTAGGATTAAAGTTATACACTCCATCCTAAGAGAAGGATGCAGGCATAACCCTAATTCCAAAGTCCTAAAACTTTAAGAGTTTAGTCTCTGATTAAGAGATGAGAAAAGAGACTCCAAAAAGACTCAAAGGTAAAAGAATAAAGGGGAACTTTATACAACCCTAAAGTCATCATTCTTGGTTATCCTATGGTTTGTAAGGCTCAAGAGAAGTCTTCAAGGTGGCCACCAATGGAAGAAGCAGAAGAAAAAAGGAAGAAGCAGAAGAAATAAGTTACTTACTTCATTGAAGAAGATAAGTAACTTAAAGAAAGAAAGTGAGAAATAAATAACACAAGTGAACAAGTTCACTTTAAAACCATCAAGATGCAAATGAAAGAGATAAAGAAGAATGAGAAGTGAAGGCAAATTCACTTCTCAAAGTAACTTACCACCTGAAATGTTAGCATGAATGCATAAGATATAAAGCATGAAGAAATGAAATGAAATGAGATGATATGAGATGAAATGAGTAAAGTCAGAAGTGTTTATGCAATTTTAATGTCATGTGATATGATGTAAAGGCATACAAGGTGCATATGAATGATCATACAAAGATGAGATTTCATGTAAGCATGCTTTGAAGTTTGAAAGTTCATGAAAGTTAATGACATGAAATTAATGCAAATCATGGCAAATGAATGAAGAAATGATCAAGGATGATTCTAACATGTCTTAAGATTCCTAAGATGACATATGAATGCAAGAAATGTCATGGCAAGTTCATGTATGGATGCATATGCAAGATGAGTGCAAATGGACATGAGAAATTAGGGTTTTAAGGACACATGAGATGCAAATGACAAAGACAGAAGCAAATGACATTATAAAAAATTGAAAATGCACTCAAATGAAACCTAAACCTACACTAGGTTAACATCCAAAGGGGGAGGTTAGAAGCCAAACCTAGAAGAAGTTATGGATTTTCTAAGTTTCTAGGGTTTATTTGGGTGATCTTAAATGTAAAATACCAAACAATTTGGAAATGCAAGATAAAAATGAAACAAAAATTTTTTTTAATGCTAGAAGACACGCATAGAACAATGCAAAAAGAACCATTCACAAACTCAACTTGTTTTAAAAGTTATGAAATTTTGAAGTTAGGGTTAGAAAATAGGTCATTTTAGGAACCCTAATTCAATGAAAAATCTCAAAATATGATCAAAACCAAAAATAAATTTGTATGGTGAGTTTGTAAATGCTTCTAAATGTCTAAGAATGCTCTCTAATTTTTTTTGTCATTTTTAAATACTTAAATGTATTTTTAATTAATTAAAATCAATTAATTAATTAAATAAAACATTTAAATGATTTAAAAATACCATTTTTGTGCAAAAAATAAAAATAAAAATATTTTTGGTTTCTGAAAATTAATAAACGTCATGATAAAAATTTTCAGATTTTTTTAATGATTTTTGCTATTTTAAATAATTATATGAAAAGAAATGGATAAAAAATGAATTAAAAATGAATAAAAGGAAAAGTAAGCGCATCTAGTGGCTGTGATTCAAACAAAAATGGTGGGAATTGACTGGCGCGCATCTGTACGGCCCATATTCAAACTGGCCTTTAATTATGTTTTTAATTAATTAATCAGGATTAAATGATAATGACTTAATCTGGACTACACGCTGCTAACCTTAATCCTCATCTAACGACCATAAACACAGCTGGGGAATTAATCACAGATTAGGGTTTAATGATTTTCAGGTGGCCAGAGAAGACCTCTGGTCATCTTCTCCGGCCAACCAAAAAACCTAAATTCTTCCCTAGGCTAAATCAAAAGCTCTAAAGCTCCAGAATCACTCCCCTAACATCCCTAAGCAAGAATCAACCATAAAAACACATTTATCAAACCCCAAAAACAAGATTCGAAGCAAAACGTGAAACTGAACAGAAATTTCAGAAGTTCAATACAGGCTTAATACTCAACCATTTTCAAAACTAAACACATCAGGATCATCAACACATCATGAAGATTCATCTAAGAACTTAAAAAAGCATTTCTGGAAAATAAGTTCTTGAGGTTACCTGAGATGAAGCTTTGCTATCTGGAGCCTTCTGGCCACTTCCTTGGTGCTTTTCCACTCCAGTGAACCCTTTGATGCTTCTGTCAAGCTTGAAACAAGTTTGTATGGACTGTTTTTGAGGTTTCAGTTCAGAGCATGTCAAAATCGTGTTTTTGTTTGAGGTAGTTTCAGGCCAATGTGAGGGGTGGGAAATGTTCCTGGGGTTGTGTGGAGATGATTGGTGAAAGAATTGTTTATTTTTGATGGTTGAGTTAGGAGATTCGAAGAGATGAAGTTTTGAGAGGATTTTGTGTAATCTGAGCTTTGGTGAGTTTCAGGCTAATGTGTTATGTGAAATGTGTTCCATAATGTTTGCATATAATGTCTTGATTGGTCAGAGAGTGGGTGGTGGCCTTGCTTGATTGGTATGGGTGATTTTGCAAAAAGTCAAGCTTATGTGTACTTGAGGTATGGCACGAGTCAGAGTTGGATTAGGGGCATGGCTGGGCTCAGCATGGATCAAGGAAGGCCTTTGGATTGTTTTTGTGCATATGTAATGACTAAGGCAAGTGGTCGCATGGCTCTTGCAACTTTTCCCTCTTTGTTGTTTCTTGATTCACAAGCCATAAAAAACCTAGGTGAAGGTCCCAATTATGATGCCTTGAAGTTGCTTGATCATGTTATGTCACATTTGGGCACATTAGAAGTCATTTGAAGCCTTGGCAAGTGGTTTTGCAAAAATCCCTCTTTGGTGCATTCTTGAAAATTATAGGATTTTTGCCAACTTGGAAGGTGTCGCGGTGAGAATCGGATACCAAGCTATTGATTAAGCTTGAATCGCAAAACATTTATGTTCACCATCGACTTTAATTTAATCCAAAGGGAAAAGGGAAAAAGATCGTAAAAACCCTAAATGAGGAGAAACTAGGTTCGGGGGTTGATTATACCTTGGGAAGGTGTTAGCATCCTAAGCATCCGCAGTATCCTACGGGAACCTCTTGTTAATATTTGTATTATTGTTATTTATGGCTTGTTAAAATTATGGGAACCTAAGGTTTTTATTTCTAATGGTGCTCGCACAACATCGCATCGATGCCTACGTATCGGGTATAGAATCAGAGCACTCGTAGTTCTCCTAAGGATTAACGAACACTTGGTTACGCTCAAGGTTCGCGGGGGAAGGTAAATGTTATGGAAAACACTCACGTGACTTAACAAAGTCACAAAAAATTATAAAATAAAACACTAAGGACCTAATGGCTAAGGACCTATGGAACTAGGGATGGCTAAACTTCCTATGACATTGAGTCAACTGCAGGAGTTCTTTCCCTTTTGGATTTAAATGCGAAAAAAATAAAGAAAGCAAATAAATGAGGGTGCAAGCTCCTAATTCTAAGACATAGGTTGCTACTTGCAAAAATAAACTGAATAAAGTAAATGTAAAATGCAAAGTAAAAGGCTTAGTAACCGGGCTATGGCTCGATATATGGATCGAGAATGCGGGGGTGGAAAACAAACGCGGTGCGTCAATTTGCTTAAGTTGAAAAGCAGTGAAGTGTAAAGAATGTGCAGATGGCGATCGTAAAACGACCGACTTACGTGTGTGAGTGAAGTGTATGTGAACTCAACTTGGCGTTGGACCAAGGATTTATTATCTTGAAAATTAAAGTTAATATGGTGTAAAAGGGCGAGAAATAAATAATAAATAAAGTGAAATAAATTGAAATAGAATAAATTAAATGGAATAAATTAAATAGAATAAAAATAAATAAATGGCCTCATATTGGTCACGATTAATCGGAAACGATTTATCGTGACTTTTTGTCATATCATCGGCCCTAAATTAGAATAAAATAAAAATCACTTACAAATCAAATGAATAAAAATGAAACTATTGAACAAAATCATATTAAAAACATTAGAAATAAAATTAACTAAAACAAAATTAATTAAAAAAGACAAGGGAAGAGTGCAGGCCGGTTTTAGGGTTTGTAAATAGTAAACAAGTCAAATGGGCTTTAAGCCCATAAAAGAAACTAGAGAAAAAATTTGAAATAAAAATATGGAGGGGTTCGGCGCTGGATCAGTGGGTGTGATAAACAGAATCCACCTTGGACCAAAGTTTGTTTTATTTGAAATCCAACAACCAGTTAAGAAACCTTTTTTTCTAAAAATAAAAATGAAAATAATAAAAGGTAAAACGTAAAAACAGTTAACTGAAAACAAAATCACAATCACTTCCTCTTCATCGCACATATATCGATTCAGAGAGAAAACAAAATACCCACCCTGAAAAGGATCTCAGCGGCAGCGATTCTCCTCTATGATCTGTTTCTGAAACATTTTGGTTTTCACTTTGCTCTCTCTCTCTCTCTCAGTGGCTTCGGATCTCCCGCACAATGTTTTAATTTGTGGAGTTTCAACAAAGGGGTTTCTGCGATTTGCGATCGGTGGTCGTGAAAGATTCGAGTTTTCCGACGTTTCGAATGGTGGTGATGGGTTGTTACTTATGTCACAGTCGGATTCTTACACGGTTCAGAACGGATTTGATGAGGTTTGGTGGTTTTCGGATTTACTGTGGTGGTGATTTCAGTGAGTTCTTTTTCAGTGTTTGTGATTTGGAATCGGTTTGGTTTCAGCTTGATGGTGCGGAAGGTGGATGGGTGAAGGTTCATGGTGATGTTCACGGCGGTTCGTTTGGTTTTCTGTTTTGAGTTTGGAATGAGTTGTTGAAGGGTTAGAGAGGAGTAAGGTCATGGTAAAAACAGATGGAGAGTGGGTTCTGTGTTCACGGTCTGTGAAACGGCGGAGATTGTGGTTTTGGTCGCGGTTTGTGGCGATGGTGGAGATGCACTTCACGGCGGCTGTTGGTTCGTGTTGTTGTTTGTGGGAAATGGGTGACGAAGGGTGAGGTTGTGCGGGACAGTGGTGATAACGAGAACGGTTTCACAGCGGTGATGTTATGGTGGTCTGCGGTGAAGGGGATTGGGTCGCGGATGCGGGTTAGGAAACGGGTTCGAGTTCAGATGATTTTGGAAACGGGTTGGTTCGCTTCTCACTTGCGTCCTTATTTATGTACGGATCGGTCTCGCGGTGGTAATGGGAAAGAGTCGAAGATGGTGTTCTGAGCGTAGGTTAAAGGTATCGTTTTCGAAGATGGATTTTGGTTATGTGGTTTTATGGAAAAGAATGGAAAGTTTTTTCGGTGCATTTTCGGTTTGCTGTCTGTGTATGGTTTGAAGCCGGTCAAATGATTGTGAAAGACGGTTTGAGTTAGTGTTCTGCAGATTCAATGTTTTTCCATCTTCTGTGTTTTGAGGAAAGGTTAGTCCGGTTGTTTGCGAGTCAGTGTTGAGTGTGAAGGTTGTTGTTATGTTGTTTAGAAACAGAGGAGGTTTGTTTTAGAAAGGGCGATGGTTTCTGTTCTGTTTGGGGGGCCGACGGGGTTGCTTTGGTTTCGAAGGAAGTTTTTGCGGTTTTCGGACAGCAGTTTTGTCATGGTGGTTTTGGTCTGGATGAGGTAAGTCCTCCTTCATCAATCATCTCTTTTTGTTGCTGATTTCTTGGTTGTATCAACAATGGAATATAGTTGAGTGTTTTTGCGATTGGTTTTTTTACAGTGCAACTGGTTTTTTGCAGGTTACGAAGGAAGTGTGGTTGAATGATGAAGGGCAGTTGAAAAGGGTTGCCTTGGTTGTTAGGTGAGGCGTTTGTGTGATATGAGAAGAGGGAGGTGTTTCTGGCTTGTGTATGTTAGTTTCGGTTCTGCAGGGGTGTTTGGGGTTGTTCGTGTGAAGGGTGAGACAAAGAACAGGTTCTGCGTTTCGGTGGGTTGAGGCTGGTTTGACAGTGATGAAGGTGAAAGGGTTAACGGCGAGTTTGGAGTGGTTAAGGGAGTGTAAGTGTTGTGTATTGGTTTGAAGGTTTTTGTATTGTTCATAATCTCTCTGTCTCTACTCTCTGTTTGATCTCTTTTTTGAAGCTTTTGGTTATTTTGGTTTGTCAGTTTTTTGTGAAGTTTTTTTAATATGAAGTTTTGCTCTTTGTGTGCAGATTGGAATTTGAAATAAAGCTGAAAAGGAAAACTAACTATAAACAAAAATGCTGAAAAAAAGGTGAAGGAAAAGAGAACAATACCGACCCGAAAGTTATCGGGGTGAAGGATCCGCAAATGGTAAGCCTCTTATTCCTCTTCTGATGTTCTTCTGAAGTTTTTTGGCTGTTCTGAGTTGTTTTTGGAGCTGTTTTTGTGAGATTTTAATGGCTGAACTTTTGTATGTTTTTGGGGCTGTTTTTGTGAGATTTTAATGGCTGAATTTTTGTATGTTTTGGTGTTCTTTGTGTGTGGCTGATGGCTGTCATTTGATTATTTTTTGATGGCTGTTTGATGTGTGTTTGATGGCTTTTGGGACTGTTTTGAGGGTTGTTTTGCAGTGTGTTTGTGGCTGTTCTTTGGGTTGTTTTTGATTGTTTTATGGCAGATTTTTTGTGTTGTGTTATGGCAGATTTGTGTGGTTTATATGGCTGTTTCTTAGTTGGGATTTTGGTGGTTGTAACAGAGTGTTTTATTGCTGAATTTTTGTGTCCTGGTTGCTTGTAGGTGAAGGGTTGAAGGTTTATGGGACAAGGTTTGGATGCTGCAGCAATAGTGGGGAGGTGGAGCAGAGTTTGTTGGTGGCTGCATGCTGAATTTTTTTGTCTTGTGGTCCTGCTATGTGCTGCATTTTTCTTTCTCTTTTTTTTCTATGCAATTGTAACATGCTTAATGTAAAGAATTGGCCATATATGTAAAACTATTTTTTTTAAAGAAATTCTATTGTATAAATGCAACTTGTAACATGTGATGAATCAATTTTGGAATGAAATTTGAACTTGGGATGAATTGGAATGGAAATTGGAATAAAATGAAAAATAAAAAAGATCTTGGAATTAAAATTTAAAATGAATTAAAATAAAAAAATTGGAAATTGGAATTAAATTAGAAATGGAATCTTAAAGAAAAGTAAATTAAAAAATAAATTAGAAATTGAAATTAAATTAGAGTAAACTAAAAATAAATTAGAAATTGAAATTAAATTAAGAAATAGAAACTTGAAAATGAGTTGAAAAAAGATAAAAATAAGAATTGGAGATTAAAAGTAAATTAGAAATGGAAACTAAAAAGGAGTGAATTAAAAATAAAAGTTGAAAAATAAAATCACATTAAGAAATAAAACTTGAAAATTGAAAAATAGAAATAAAAATACATTTAAAAAAACTTAAAAATTGGAAATAAAATTATATATATTTTTTTTAACAAAACTTTGGTGATAAAAATAAAAATTAAGTTTTTAAAAGTTAGAAATGAATTAAAAGTTAGAAATGAGGAATAGAAATTAAATTTAGGATGGAAGCTTAGAAGTGAAAAGAAATTAAAATTAACTTGATGAATAACTAGAAAATGAGTGAAAGTAACTGAAAATAAATCTGGAATTTCCCTGCTAAATGCGATGAATGTATGATGCGAGCAGTTAGGGGTAAAATTTGGGGTGTGACAGCTGCCCCTATTTAAATAACTTTTCCAGATGGCATGAATGACGAAGGACACTCAGGCGATCAGGGTGAAAGGTATTTAAATATATAAATAACCAGAAATTTTGCCCCTAAATGCAATGTTATGCTGGACTAACAAGCTATCTAACTCTGTAACCCTTATGCAATGAATGATGATTATGGTATGAATGATTAGAATGAGATAAATCGACGACCACGAGCCAAGACTCACTGGGGATGACATACACTGGGGATAAAGAAGCGAAAACGGGGAGTATTCAAAGTGACAAATCAACAGGTTCGAGTGTAACTGTTGACACTAAGAATAACAAAAGACGGGAACAAAAGGAAATCCAAAGCGTTGGATCAACGAACACAGACAAAACAAAATAAAACTCAAAGTGACTGCACAGTGGCTCGATGCGACCAACTGACACCAAGAATACAAATAAGACAAAGAAATAAAACGAAATGGTAGACCAATGGCTCTATGCGACCAAATGACTTTGAGAAGTAAAAGCAGCAACATATTCAAAGTGAATGCGCAGCGGCTCGATGCGACCAACTGACACCAAGAATACAACAAAAAAAACATTCGGAGTGAAGGTGCAGCGGCTCGATGCGACCAACTGTCATTGGAAATGATAAACATAATATTCAAAGTGAATGCACAGCGGCTCGATGCGACCAACTGTCATTGGAAATGATAAATATAATATTCAAAGTGAATGCGCAGCGGCTCGATGCGACCAACTGTCATTGGAAATGATAAACATAATATTCAAAGTGAATGCGCAGCGGCTCGATGCGACCAATTGACACTAAGAATAAAACAAAATAAATATTCAAGGGGAAAGTGCAGCGGCTCGATGCGACCAACTGTCACCATGAATAACAACAAACTTATTCAAAGTGAATGCGCAGCGACTCGATGCTACCAACTGACACCATGAATAACAAAATAAACATTCAAAGGGAAAGTGCAGCGGCTCTATGCGACCAACTGTCACTGGAAAATAGGAGCGACACAAAAATTCAAAGTGAATGCGCAGCGGCTCGATGCGACCAACTGTCACTAAGAATACCACAAAATAAACATTCAAAGTGAATGGGCAGCGGCTCGATGCGACCAACTGTCACGGGAAATGATAACGACACAAAATTCAAAGTGAGTACGCAGCGGCTCGATGCGACCAACTGACACTAAGAATAAAATAAACATTCAAAGTGAATGCGCAACAGGTTAGAAAAACCGGTTGACACTGAGAATGACAACAACAAACTTATTCAAGGTGAATGCGCAGCGGCTCGATGCGGCCAACTGACACCATGAATTCAACAAAATAAACATTCGAAGGGGAAGCGCGATAGGTTCGAGACCTATTGACACTAAGAACAGAAATGAAGATACACTCAAAGTGAATGCGCAACAGGTTAGAAAAACCGGTTGACACTAAGAATGATAAAGACCAAGTGGTCAAAGTATTCAAAATGGTAAATTAGCAGGTTCAAATGTAACTGCTAACACTGAGGATAAGGAAGGAAATCACAGTGATTTAGTAGCGGCTCTATGCGACCAGCTAGCATTGGGGATAGAATGCAAATCACCCAAAGATAGATCAACGGCTCTAAGCGACCGGCTAACACGAAAAAGTAACAACAAAATATGTTGGAGTTTTCAAATAAGATAAGACATCCAACCTCTGGAAATTCCCTCAGGAACCATCAGGAGAAAGGTACAAGTATGTGCCAAAATCAAATGGAATTGGATTTAAGCAAAAGGTTTCAGGACCTGCTTAAAAGATTTGTGCCAATGATAATTGGACTTCAAAGAGATATTGGTGGTCATAAAGACAAATACCAACCACAATTAGAAATCCACAGGGGACACCAACAATTACTGGGGACAAAAACATTGGTAAACCAAACTTCGGGTACCAACCACAATGAATTTTCAAATTGAACACTAACTGGACTTGGAGTTAGACAGACGACAACTGGGGAAAGACAAATGCTAATTTCAAATGCGCATGATTGAGCATGATGCGAATGATCATGATATGCAAATGTTGATTCAAAAGAGACAAAGAGTTTGACAAGACTCAAAGAGGAGTAGGCTCTCAACACCAATACTTAGATGAGCAATATGAAAATCACTGAGGAGATGTCTTCGAATTTTGGAAATCATGCTTGATCCAAGGATCCATCCAAGAGTGTTATAAGTTTTGAACTTCTTTGGGGATTTCTAAAACAATAGTATAAAAGTGTTGTTGCAAACCAGGACTTCTTGGGGAACAGAATGTTTTTCCAATTTTCCAAAGTCAAAGAAACTTAAAAGTTTTTCAGTGTGTTTTCAAAAAAACATTTCCTTTTTTAAAAAAACATGTCATTTTCAGAGTTAAACTGTAATCAAGTGATGGCATTTGCATAACAAAAGAAAATAAGAGGTTGAACAGTAAAATTCATAGGAAAAGTTTGTATTTTATTCAAGAATGGTAGCTTGCCAATGGCAAAAACTCCCTGGGAAATTACAGTTTGAAAATGGCAATGGGGAAAGGTCTGCATTGAATCAAACGACCACTACAATCCCTAATAACTAAAACTGCCCGATACCTTGCTTCTGATAAGAGCAATTGGATTGGTCTTCCAGTATGATTCTTAAGTAATGGTAAACATCATCTGACACAGTCAAATGCCTTTGTCCCTAACTTTTGCCTGGATCGCCCTTTCGGGTTTTCAATCCACCGGGACGCTCTTTTTTGCCTAAGCCGCCCTTTCGGGTTTTCAACTTAGCGAGCTCTTATTTTTTATTTTTATCCCTAAATTTTGCCTGGATCTCCTTCATAGGTTTTGATCCACCGGGATACCCATTTTTGCCTAGGTCGCCATTTCTGGTTTTCGACCTATCGGGTTTTATTTAGGCATAATATTTTTTGACTGCATCAGAATTCACCGGGTGTTTCAACTGTTCACCATCCATAGTTGTAAGGATTAAGGAACCTCCGGAGAATGCCACCTTCACAACATATGGGCCTTCATAATTAGGACTCCATTTTCCACGCATGTCTTTGTGGACTGGCAAGATTTTCTTGAGTACAAGATCTCCTTCTTTGAATTCTCGGAGACGGACTTTCTTGTCAAATGCTCTCTTGATGCGCTTTTGGTACAACTGGCCGTGGCACATGGCGGTCATTCTCTTCTCATCAATGAGTTTCAATTGGTCAAACCTGTTCTGGACCCATTCAGCTTCCTCCAGTTTGGTTTCCATCAAGATTCTCAAAGATGGTATCTCTACTTCAATAGGGAGAACTGCATCCATCCCATACACCAGAGAGAAAGGGGTTGCCCCTGTTGAAGTGCGAACTGATGTTCTGTATCCGTGTAAAGCATATGGTAACATCTCGTGCCAATCTTTGTAAGTTTTTACCATCTTCTGCAGAATCTTTTTGATGTTCTTGTTTGCAGCTTCGACAGCTCCATTCATCTTCGGTCGATACGGAGAAAAGTTATGATGTTCAATCTTGAATGTCTCACACAGCTCTTTCATTGTTTTGTTGTTCAAATTGGTCCCATTATCTGTTATGATTCGGCTTGGGATTCCATAACGGCAGATAATTTGGTTCTTGATGAAACGGGCAACCACTTGCTTTGTCACATTGGCGTAGGAAGCTGCTTCTACCCATTTGGTGAAGTAATCGATTGCGACCAAGATAAACCGATGACCATTGGAAGCTTTAGGCTCAATTGCCCCTATCATGTCAATGCCCCACATTGAGAAAGGCCAAGGCGATGACAGAACATTCAAAAGTGTTGGAGGTACGTGCACCTTGTCAGCATAAATCTGGCATTTATGACACTTCCTGGCATACTTGAAACAATCTGATTCCATGGTCAACCAGAAGTATCCAGCTCTCAAAATCTTCCGGGACATGGCATGTCCATTGGCATGTGTTTCAAATGATCCTTCATGGATTTACCTGATCAATAAGTCTGCTTCGCGCTTGTCCACACATCTGAGCAGAACCATATCATGATTTCTCTTGTAAAGCACATTGTTGCTGAGGAAAAACTTGGACGCCAATCTTCTTAAAGTCTTCTTGTCTAGAGTTGTTGCATCCGCTGGGTACTCCTGATTTTGCAAGTAGTTCTTGATGTCATAGAACCACGGTTTCTCATCAGTTTCCTCTTTGACCAGTAGACAGTAGGCTGGTGCAGTTCTTTGCTCGATTGTAATGAGTGGAGCTTCATTAAGAAATCTGACTTGAAACATAGAGGCCAACATTGCCAAGGCATCTGCAATTTGATTTTCTGCCCTTGGAACATGATGGAAAGTTACTTCATCAAAATATTTGATCAATTCCATAATGTGGGCACGGTATGGGATCAACTTCTCATCACGAGTCTCCCATTCACCTTTGACTTGGTATATTACCAAAGCTGAGTCTCCATATACATCAAGAATCTTGATTCTGGTATCAATTGCAGCTTCGATACCCAAAACACATGCTTCATACTCTGCGATGTTATTTGTACATTCGAAACACAATCTTGCCGTGAAGGGAGTATAACCACCATCAGGATTCATCAAAACAACTCCTACACCATGCCCCATGTAGTTAGAGGAACCATCAAACATCATCTTCCAACGAGAACCTGGCTCGGGACCTTCATCTGGACCTGGAACTTCACAATCCTTTATCAACATAATGTCCTCGTCCGGGAAATCGAATTTCAAAGGTTCATAATCTTCGACTGGATGATCAGCAAGGTATTCAGATAAAACACTGCCCTTGATAGACTTCTGGGTTACATATTGGATGTCGTATTCGGATAACAACATGTGCCAACAAGCGAGTCTTCCAGTCAAAGCAGGCTTCTCAAAGATGTACTTTATTGGATCCATTTTCGAGATCAACAAAGTAGTGTGACAAATCATGTATTGCCTGAGGCGTCTGGCCGCCCATGCCAAGGCACAACAAGTTTTCTCTAAGAGGGAATATCTGCTTTCGCAATCTGTGAACTTCTTGCTTAAGTAATAAATGGCATGCTCCTTACGACCAGTTTCGTCTTGTTGGCCTAATACGCAACCATAGATCCCTCGAGCACAGTCAGATACATGAAAAGAGGCTTCCCTGGGGTAGGTGGGATCAAGATAGGGGTTTCTTGTAGATAAACCTTAATCTTCTCAAAAGCTAGTTGACAATCGGGACTCCACTCAATTGCTTGATTCTTCCGGAGTAACTTGAATAAAGGCTCACAAGTAGCAGTCATGTTGGAGATAAATCTGGAGATGTAGTTCAATCTTCCAAGGAAGCCTCTGACTTGCTTCTCTGTTTTGGGAGCTGGCATCTCTTGAATTGCTCTGACCTTATCTGGATCTACTTCAATTCCTTGCTGACTAACAATAAAACCAAGTAACTTCCCTGATCGGACCCCAAAGGTACATTTAGCTGGATTCAGGCGCAGTTGGAACTTTCTAAGACGCTCGAATAACTTCAAGAGATGATCCAAATGATCCTCCTCACTCTGTGATTTGGCAATCATATCATCCACATAGACTTCTATCTCTTTATGCATCATATCATGGAAAAGGGTGACCATTGCCCTCTGATAAGTGGCTCCTGCATTTCTGAGACCAAATGGCATAACCTTGTAACAATAAGTGCCCCATGGTGTGATGAATGTAGTCTTTTCCATATCGTCAGGATCCATCTTGATCTGGTTGTATCCTGAAAACCCGT
Organism: Lathyrus aphaca; assembly: GCA_963966055.1. Lineage (NCBI taxonomy): Eukaryota > Viridiplantae > Streptophyta > Magnoliopsida > Fabales > Fabaceae > Lathyrus > Lathyrus aphaca. The sequence goes on along the minus strand of OZ014523.1, from coordinate 379,963,684 downwards.
CCATGAAGGAGAAAACAGCAAATTTAGCAGTGTTGTCAACCAAAGTATCAATATGCGGAAGAGGGAAATCGTCCTTCGGACTGGCTTTGTTCAAATCCCTATAGTCCAAACACATCCTGACTTTGCCATCCTTTTTAGGGACTGGCACAATATTAGCTACCCACTCAGGGTACTTTGCAACTGCAAGGAATCCAGCATCAAACTGTCTTTTGACCTCTTCTCGAATCTTCAGATCCATGTCTGGTCTTGTTCTTCGAAGCTTTTGCTTTACAGGAGGACAATCTGGTCGAAGAGGTAGCTTGTGGACCACTATGTCTATGTCTAAGCCGGGCATATCCTGATATGACCATGCAAACACATCTACATACTCTCTGAGAAGCTTGACCAATCTTTCTCTGATGTCTGCCCCAAGTGTTGTACCAATCTTGACTTCCTTCTTGTCTTCATCAGTTCCAAGGTTGATGGTCTCAACCTGCTCCTTATGTGGCTGAAGATCTGTGTGCTCATACTCAACTAATCTTGCCAGTTCTTCGGGAATGTCACAATCTTCCTCACTTTCATCTTCCGCTTGGTAGATGGGCGAATCAAAGTTAGGAGAGAATGTAGATTCATTGGATTCAACAGGGTTTTCGCTTATTCTGCATATGATAATGATTTACTTTTATTAAAAGTGGAAAATAGAGAAATGCAAAAGAAAAACTCTTTTTATCGGTTTTGAAAGATTGCCATTTTCTTTTAAAAGTGAAAAGAGAGAAAAACAGTAAATGATAAAAATAAGAGTTTAACAAAATGCCTTCATTGATAATAACTTTGAAAATGAGAAGGGGCCCTACAAAATACTCTCATAGCCTTGGGCAGAGCTAGGGAACTTTGAAAACACTTAAAAAACAAAAAATTACTTTGACAATGGAAAAAACTCTGGGATCTCGACTGCCTCCCAATTGCCCAAGGCTTCCTCACACTGAAACACCAAATGATTCACATCTTCATCTTCAGAAACTCCATCAATTGCATTGACCTGATAACCAGCACTGGAAAACACCTCTTGAATGGTCTTCAGACGTCCTTTAATGGAGGTTGACGCTCCTTCCTTCACATGAGTTGGTTTGTAACCCAACCCGCAACGATCTAGCTTCTGTTTGACGTCGATGACATCACCCCAACCTTCATGGCTTCTATCTTCAATGGTGGAAATGGTACTCTTCAGCGATGCAAAAGATGGGATACCCTTCCCTTTTGGTTCAATCATTTCCACTTCATTCTTCTTCACACGACTGCTTACTTGTAAAACACCCAGATTAATCAAATCTTGAACATCTTTTAAGACCAATTTACATCCCTTTGGGTTATTCGCACAAGCTTCACAATTCTTATGACAGTTCTTCAACATACCCACTTCTACTAACTTCGCATGGAAGTCTCTAAGCGGGGTCTTGATCTCTGTGGCGTTGAAAACCAAACCCTCGTCAGACTCGTCAACAATGGAATTTATGGAACCATGCTTGGGTAAAGAATTATCTTTGACATTCAGACCAGTATTCCCAAATGACAGAATGTTTTTCTCCATCAAATCTTTCACTATGTACTTCAAAGCATAACAACCCTCCAAATCGTGCCCTGGGGCACCTTCATGGAATAAACAGTGGGCATTTGAGTTGTAATTTGGTGGGAGCGGATTTGGTGGAGGACCCAAAGGCCTTGGAGTAACCAAACCTTTCTTCAGCAGTGAAGGATATAATTCAGTATAAGTTATAGGGATTCGAGGATTAGGAGGCCTTCCACCTGGTCTTTTATTCTGAAAGTTGGGATTTGGATGAGGAGCTGGAGTCCTCTGCTAGTAGGCTGAAGCATTGGGCGCTTGTTGATAGCCTGGATTATTGAGCATTGGCTGATAAGGTGGAACCATTGGAGCCGCTTGCTGATACATCGATACTGCTTGAGTTGGCCGATACATCGGGACTTGTGGATTATATGACGGTTGAACCGCCGCTACATAAGGATGTTGGGCATACTGTGGTGGATGAGCATACTGCTGTTGAGCCATAGGTGGAGGTCTCTGCCAAAGCGGATTTCTTCTTTGACTTGTCATTATGGCATTCGTCTCACCCTCTTTCTTCTTGTGGAAATTACTGGTAAATTTCTTGACGTTATTTCCACTGCCAGTGCTGGAACTGCCAGATGCACCACTCATCTTTCCACTTTTCAAACCGAGTTCTACCTTGATTCCCACAGCCACTAAATCAGAGAAACTAGCAGTTATGCTTCCCACCATTCTCTCATAGAATTATGGTCGCACGGTGTCAACAAACCAATCAGCTAATTCTTTTTCAGTCAGTGGGGGCTCTACCTGAGAAGCGGTCCCTCTCCACCTTTGAGCATATTCTTTAAATGATTCAGAATCTTTTTGTGACATACTCAACAGTTGCCTCCTATCGGGAGCAAGGTCCATATTGTATTTGTATTGCTGGATGAAAGCATCTGCCAAGTCTTGGAAACTGCGAATCTTCGACTGGTCTAGCGTTAGATACCATTTGGAGGAGATTCCCTTTAGACTGTCCTGGAAGCAGTGGATCATTAATTTATCATTGTCTACCTGTGCAGCCATTCTTCGATAGTACATCAAGAGATGGTTCTTAGGACAAGTTGCACCCTCATACATATCAAACGTGGGTATCTTGAACTTTGGAGGTATTACCAATCCAGACACCAAACACATCTCTCTAGCAGCAGCCCCAAAGATCTGGTCACCTTCAATCGCTCTTAACCTTTTTTCAAGGGTTTCAAAATTCTCCTGCATTTTCTCATGTTTCTCGTCTCCGTTTTCAGACATAGCGGGCGCGTCATACACCTGATGGTCATTAAAGTATGGTTGGGCACGGGTGTGCACAATGTATTGTGTAAAATTAGCAACTGCATGGTTCTCTTCATTAGTCACAGGAATAGTCTGTTGAGCAGCAAATCCTTGAGGAGGAGGCACAAAACCTTGGGAAGGAAATGCAATACCCTGAGAAAAAGGTGCGAAACTTTGAGAAGCTAAACCTTGGAAAGGAGGGAAGAAACCCTGAGCAGCAAGTCCTTGGGAAGAAGGAATAACACTCTGAGAAGCAAAACCTTGAGAAGGAGGGAAAAAACCCTGAGCAGCAAGTCCTTGGGAAGAAGGAATAACACTCTGAGAAGCAAAACCTTGAGAAGGAGGGAAGAAACCCTGAGTAGCAAGTCCTTGGGAAGAAGGAATAACACTTTGAGAGGCAAACCCTTGTGGAGGATGAACGAATCCCTGAGGAAGCCCAAAAGGAGTCCAGGTCACAGGGGTAGTGACTGATGACGTAGGCTCAGTCGTTGCAGTGACAATTTCTGACACTACAGTCTGCTGGGTATCCATCTTTGCTCGAATGACCTGCAACATTTCCATCATCTGACCCATATTTCCACGAATTTCAGTAAGCTCTTCGTTAACTCTGTCCATCTCTATGTCTCTTTCAGCCATCCTCTTTCTGGCTTGAGCTCGAGTGTAGTATTTGCGTGAGAGCCTCAGTGTGAAAGCTGAATTGAGAGCAGATGACGGGAATGAGCTTTTTGAAAAAATGCAAATGAAATGCCAAATGTATGAGTGCAATGCGAAAATGAAATTTTATTCAAGGAACTTAAGAAACACTTTGCAAATACCAAGGAACACATAATAATCAAAAGGATATGATTTCATTAAATTCAAAAAATTGATACAAAGTCTTGAGTACATCTTCAAAAATCCCAAACAAAGCTTAATAAAAACAAATACTAGGTCTTCGAGTTTGGGAGTTTTGAATGTGTACTTGACAGTCTTTCTTCTTCCAAAGTCCATGATGATACCTACGATATTTGCAAAGATAGAGTTTCTGAGTTCCTTGAATAAATGGTAAAAATGATGCTTCATGATGCGTGAATGCAATGAACACACAAACACAAACAAGGCTTAGGTTCAAAGCTTGCATGAGGTCGAAGGTTCAACCCTCCCAAAAGGTATGTACTATGAGTTTATTTGTACCTGTACAACGGGTTCTAAAAGTTCCCAGAATCATTGTCCCATCTTTAGGATATTACCGACTTCCCAACTCAACTTGGTAATCAATAATATTCTCAAGAGAGTCTCATCCGAGTGTAGTATCGCGTATCAACTATTTTGGATTTGCACCCTCATAGTCATCGCACTACATCCCTAAAAGGCCAAGTGGGGGTAAATGTTCTACGCTCCTCAGCATTAATGGCTCTCAGGTCGAATATAGTAATGCTTTCACGACTGAACTCGATCAACAAAACTACATCCGAGGAGGCCTCCGCTGAGTGGTGGTGTTTCAAGTCAACTTGGTCGGGACTCAACTCCCTACAAGCCTTCTTGAATATACCACCGTCCTATCTTATTTTGCACTCAAGTCCGGGTTAGGACTTATCTCACCACACATGGAACACCCAACAAAAAATCCCAAATAATAACAAGCAATACAACAACAGATATACAAATATACAAGGTGGGCTTAACCCTAAAAAATAGTGTCCCTAGTGAAGTCGCCATTTCTGTCGCGGTGAGAATCGGATACCAAGCTATTGATTAAGCTTGAATCGCAAAACATTTATGTTCACCACCGACTTTAATTTAATCCAAAGGGAAAAGGGAAAAAGATCGTAAAAACCCTAAATGAGGAGAAACTAGGTTCGGGGGTTGATTATACCTAGGGAAGGTGTTAGCATCCTAAGCATCCGCAGTATCCTACGGGAACCTCTTGTTAATATTTGTATTATTGTTATTTATGGCTTGTTAAAATTATGGGAACCTAAGGTTTTTATTTCTAATGGTGCTCGCACAACATCGCATCGATGCCTACGTATCGGGTATAGAATCAGAGCACTCGTAGTTCTCCTAAGGATTAACGAACACTTGGTTACGCTCAAGGTTCGCGGGGGAAGGTAAATGTTATGGCAAACACTCACGTGACTTAACAAAGTCACAAAAAATTATAAAATAAAACACTAAGGACCTAATGGCTAAGGACCTAAGGAACTAGGGATGGCTAAACTTCCTATGACATTGAGTCAACTGCAGAAGTTCTTTCCCTTTTGGATTTAAATGCGAAAAAAATAAAGAAAGCAAATAAATGAGGGTGCAAGCTCCTAAGTCTAAGGCATAGGTTGCTACTTGCAAAAATAAACTGAATAAAGTAAATGGAAAATGCAAAGTAAAAGGCTTAGTAACCGGGCTATGGCTCGATATATGGATCGAGAATGCGAGGGTGGAAGACAAACGCGGTGCGTCAATTTGCTTAAGTTGAAAAGCTGTGAAGTGTAAAGAATGTGCAGATGGCGATCGTAAAACGACCGACTTACGTGTGTGAGTGAAGTGTATGTGAACTCAACTTGGCGTTGGACCAAGGATTTATTATCTTGAAAATTAAAGTTAATATGGTGTAAAAGTGCGAGAAATAAATAATAAATAAAGTGAAATAAATTGAAATAGAATAAATTAAATGGAATAAATTAAATAGAATAAAAATAAATAAATGGCCTCATATTGGTCACGATTAATCGGAAACGATTTATCGTGACTTTTTGTCATATCATCGGCCCTAAATTAGAATAAAATAAAAATCACTTACAAATCAAATGAATAAAAATGAAACTATTGAACAAAATCATATTAAAAACATTAGAAATAAAATTAACTAAAACAAAATTAATTAAAAAAGACAAGGGAAGAGTGCAGGCCGGTTTTAGGGTTTGTAAATAGTAAACAAGTCAAATGGGCTTTAAGCCCATAAAAGAAACTAGAGAAAAAATTTGAAATAAAAATATGGAGGGGTTCGGCGCTGGATCAGTGGGTGTGATAAACAGAATCCACCTTGGACCAAAGTTTGTTTTATTTGAAATCCAACAACCAGTTAAGAAACCTTTTTTTCTAAAAATAAAAATGAAAATAATAAAAGGTAAAACGTAAAAACAGTTAACTGAAAACAAAATCACAATCACTTCCTCTTCATCGCACATATATCGATTCAGAGAGAAAACAAAATACCCACCCTGAAAAGGATCTCAGCGGCAGCGATTCTCCTCTATGATCTGTTTCTGAAACATTTTGGTTTTCACTTTGCTCTCTCTCTCTCTCAGTGGCTTCGGATCTCCCGCACAATGTTTTAATTTGTGGAGTTTCAACAAAGGGGTTTCTGCGATTTGCGATCGGTGGTCGTGAAAGATTCGAGTTTTCCGACGTTTCGAATGGTGGTGATGGGTTGTTACTTATGTCACAGTCGGATTCTTACACGGTTCAGAACGGATTTGATGAGGTTTGGTGGTTTTCGGATTTACTGTGGTGGTGATTTCAGTGAGTTCTTTTTCAGTGTTTGTGATTTGGAATCGGTTTGGTTTCAACTTGATGGTGCGGAAGGTGGATGGGTGAAGGTTCATGGTGATGTTCACGGCGGTTCGTTTGGTTTTCTGTTTTGAGTTTGGAATGAGTTGTTGAAGGGTTAGAGAGGAGTAAGGTCATGGTAAAAATAGATGGAGAGTGGGTTCTGTGTTCACGGTCTGTGAAACGGCGGAGATTGTGGTTTTGGTCGCGGTTTGTGGCGATGGTGGAGATGCACTTCACGGCGGCTGTTGGTTCGTGTTGTTGTTTGTGGGAAATGGGTGACGAAGGGTGAGGTTGTGCGGGACAGTGGTGATAACGAGAACGGTTTCACAGCGGTGATGTTATGGTGGTCTGCGGTGAAGGGGCTTGGGTCGCGGATGCGGGTTAGGAAACGGGTTCGAGTTCGGATGATTTTGGAAACGGGTTGGTTCGCTTCTCACTTGCGTCCTTATTTGTGTATGGATCGGTCTCGCGGTGGTAACAGGAAAGAGTCGAAGATGGTGTTCTGAGCGTAGGTTAAAGGTATCGTTTTCGAAGATGGATTTTGGTTATGTGGTTTTATGGAAAAGAAAGGAAAGTTTTTTCGGTGCGTTTTCGGTTTGCTGTCTGTGTATGGTTTGAAGCTGGTCAAATGATTGTGAAAGACGGTTTGAGTTAGTGTTCTGCAGATTCAATGTTTTTCCATCTTCTGTGTTTTGAGGAAAGGTTAGTCCGGTTGTTTGCGAGTCAGTGTTGAGTGTGAAGGTTGTTGTTATGTTGTTTAGAAACAGAGGAGGTTTGTTTTAGAAAGGGCGATGGTTTCTGTTCTGTTTGGGGGGCCGGCGGGGTTGCTTTGGTTTCGAAGGAAGTTTTTGCGGTTTTCGGACAGCGGTTTCGTCATGGTGGTTTTGGTCTGGATGAGGTAAGTCCTCCTTCATTAATCATCTCTTTTTGTTGCTGATTTCTTGGTTGTATCAACAATGGAATATAGTTGAGTGTTTTTGCGATTGGTTTTTTTACAGTGCAACTGGTTTTTTGCAGGTTACGAAGGAAGTGTGGTTGAATGATGAAGGGCAGTTGAAAAGGGTTGCCTTGGTTGTTAGGTGAGGATTTTGTGTGATATGAGAAGAGGGAGGTGTTTCTGGCTTGTGTATGTTAGTTTCGGTTCTGCAGGGGTGTTTGGGGTTGTTCGTGTGAAGGGTGAGACAAAGAACAGGTTCTGCGTTTCGGTGGGTTGAGGCTGGTTTGACAGTGATGAAGGTGAAAGGGTTAACGGCGAGTTTGGAGTGGTTAAGGGAGTGTAAGTGTTGTGTATCAGTTTGAAGGTTTTTGTATTGTTCATAATCTCTCTGTCTCTACTCTCTGTTTGATCTCTTTTTTGAAGCTTTTGGTTATTTTGGTTTGTCAGTTTTTTGTGATGTTTTTTTAATATGAAGTTTTGCTCTTTGTGTGCAGATTGGAATTTGAAATAAAGCTGAAAAGGAAAACTAACTATAAACAAAAATGCTGAAAAAATGGTGAAGGAAAAGAGAACAATACCGACCTGAAAGTTATCGGGGTGAAGGATCCACAAATGGTAAGCCTCCTATTCCTCTTCTGATGTTCTTCTGAAGTTTTTTGGTTGTTCTGAGTTGTTTTTGGGGCTGTTTTTGTGAGATTTTAATGGCTGAATTTTTGTATGTTTTTGGGGCTGTTTTTGTGAGATTTTAATGGCTGAATTTTTGTATGTTTTGGTGTTCTTTGTGTGTGGCTGATGGCTGTCTTTTGGTTATTTTTTGATGGCTGTTTGATGTGTGTTTGATGGCTTTTGGGATTGTTTTGAGGGCTGTTTTGCAGTGTGTTTGTGGCTGTTCTTTGGGTTGTTTTTGATTGTTTTATGGCAGATTTTTTGTGTTGTGTTATGGCAGATTTGTGTGGTTTATATGGATGTTTCTCAGTTGGGATTTTGGTGGTTGTAACAGAGTGTTTTATTGCTGAATTTTTGTGTCCTGGTTGCTTGTAGGTGAAGGGTTGAAGGTTTATGGGACAAGGTTTGGATGCTGCAACAATAGTGGGGAGGTGGAGCAGAGTTTGTTGGTGGCTGCATGCTGAATTTTTTTGTCTTGTGGTCCTGCTATGTGCTGCATTTTTCTTTCTCTTTTTTTTCTATGCAATTGTAACATGCTTAATGTAAAGAATTGGCCATATATGTAAAACTATTTTTTTTTAAGAAATTCTATTGTATAAATGCAACTTGTAACATGTGATGAATCAATTTTGGAATGAAATTTGAACTTGGGATGAATTGGAATGGAAATTGGAATAAAATGAAAAATAAAAAAGATCTTGGAATTAAAATTTAAAATGAATTAAAATAAAAAATTGGAAATTGGAATTAAATTAGAAATGGAATCTTAAAGAAAAGTAAATTAAAAAATAAATTAGAAATTGAAATTAAATTAGAGTAAACTAAAAATAAGTTAGAAATTGAAATAAAATTAAGAAATAGAAACTTGAAAATGAGTTGAAAAAAGATAAAAATAAGAATTGGAGATTAAAAGTAAATTAGAAATGGAAACTAAAAAGGAGTGAATTAAAAATAAAAGTTGAAAAATAAAATCACATTAAGAAATAAAACTTGAAAATTGAAAAATAGAAATAAAAATACATTTAAAAAAACTTAAAAATTGGAAATAAAATTATTTTTTTTTTTAACAAAACTTTGGGGATAAAAATAAAAATTAAGTTGTTAAAAGTTAGAAATGAATTAAAAGTTAGAAATGGGGAATAGAAATTAAATTTAGGATGGAAGCTTAGAAGTGAAAAGAAATTAAAATTAACTTGATGAATAACTAGAAAATGAGTGAAAGTAACTGAAAATAAATCTGGAATTTCCCTGCTAAATGCGATGAATGTATGATGCGAGCAGTTAGGGGTAAAATTTTGGGTGTGACAGAAGGATCATAACTTGAGTTCTATAATGAATCAGAACATGTTCTTGTACTTTTTGAAAAGGGAAATACCTAATATACAACTTTCATGACCAAGAATTTTTCATTTGAAGCATTTTTGGTTGATAAAGAGGAGGTTGAAAAACTTTCCCAAAATGGAAAGTTTCCATTACAAGTCATTTCCATTTTTGGCAAGTTTGCAAATGACTCAAAATTCTTCAATCTTGTGAACTTTCAAACTCTTCTAAGATCAAATAAAGATCATATAACTTAAATTTTATGAAAATACCCCTTGGGTTCCATTGTTGGGGGCCTCAGATGCCCTGATTTTGACTTAACTTGCTCAAGAAGTTACCCAGTGAACAAATGACTTCCACAATGAATTTCTTTATCAAACTTGGTACACATGATCCTTATAACGTCTTAAGAACATTAGAAACAAGAATGGCCCAAAAATATGGTGTTAAGGCCTTTGAAACCAAAACCCTAATTTTGGTCATCTGTGTAGTGAAAACCCTAGCTCTGCTTCCATGCCTTGCCAGTTCTTGTGTTCTCTTGATTTCCTTGAACTTTGAGGGACATAATATGATGCTAGAACACACATGGACCCTCTTGGAAAGCTTTGAGACCTTTGGGATGGCTCAGATGGAATCTTGGATTGCTCAGATCACAAACCCTAGATACAGATGAACTTCAACTATGCAGATGAAATAAATATGCAATGTGATGTAGTATGCTTATGCTTATGCAAAAATGAAACATCACAAGCCTTGGTGTGATATGAGTGAGGGAAAATTTGGGGTGTTTACAGGACGTAGTTAAAAAATACTTCCCATAAAAAGACCCGTTGGACACAAAAACAGAATTAAAGTCCAGGCAAGGAAAGGGCATCCCGACGAGCTAAAAACAGAATAAAAAGCTCGGGCAAAAGTTAGGGAAAACAAATTAAAAAAATGTACACCCGATGAGTTGAAAAGCCACATCGGACAACTCAGGAAAAAAAGGGTATCCTGGTGGATTGAAAACCCAAAAGGGAGATCCACGCAAAACAAGGGAATAAGCAAACAACTGCGATCCGGGTAATCTGAACCAAATCACCGTTTCAAACAGTCTGGCAATATCTGAAGGGTAGGAATCATTCCCCTCATCATCTTCAAAATGTGAAGGCAAGAACGAAAAGTTTTGAGGTCATATTGGTCATAGCAGGAAGGAAACTCATTAGAAATGTCGTGTACATTGCCATTAGTATAGTTTCTTTTCTCAATTTTATGGTAGCTACCTCTTTGTAAACACACCAAATTTGCCCTCACCCATTCACACCATGGCTTGTGATCATTTCATATGCATAAACACAATCATATCATCTCATACCTCATTTTGATTCACTGCATTGGTTCTAAGTCATCTGCACCTAGGGTTTGTGATCTGAGCAATCCAAGAGCTTATTGAGCCACTCCAAAGATCACCAATCACTTCAAAGGGATCCATGTGTGTTCTTATATCATATTACATCCTCTCAAAGTCAAAAATGCCAAAGAATCACAAGAATTGGGTTTGTATGGAAGCAGAGTCAGGCTAGACTGCACAGTTGACCTAAAATTAGGGTTTTGGTTTCAGAGGCCATAACTCCAAATTTTTTGGTCATTCTTGTTTCCATTGATCTCTATATGGTATAGGGAGTATGCACATCAATTTTCATGAAGAAATTCCATGGGGAAGTCATCTGATCAAGAGTTGACTTTCTGGACAAGTCAGTGCAAAATCAGGGCATCTGAGGCCCCCAATGACCCAACCAAGGGGTGATCTTCATCATTTTGAGTGTATATGATCTTTATTTGATCATGGAAGAAGGTTGAAGTTCAAAAAATTCAAGAATTTGAAGATTTTGCAAAGTTGACTTTTTAGGGCATGGTTGACTTTTCAAGAATATGTCATTTTAGGTCATTTTTCAAGCCTTGATTTTTGATCCAAAAAAGCTTCAAATGGAAAAACTTTGGTCATGAAAGTTGTAGAATACATCTTTCCCTTTTTAAAAAGTACAAGAACATGATCTAATTCTTCTTGGATCAAAATGTGCACCAAATGAGAAGTTTGCAAAATCATGAACCAAGGCCATTTGTAACTTCTAGTTCACTTCAAACCAATGCACAAACATTCTATATGACCTAAAAATCAGATTTGGACCAAGAATTCTCATGTTTCATGGCTTGTGGAATGAGAAAATCACATGTGAACCAAAGTTGAAACAACTTGCAAAATCATCATCACACTTTCCCCCACTTGTTACATTGGATGCTGAACCATGCTAGCCTCCCATACACACCATGCTGCGCCAGCCCTAGCCATTGTACCAAGCTAGAACTCAAGCCATACCTCTCTTACAACAAAGTTGACATTTTGCAAAAGTGAACTTACCAATCAATAAAGGCCAGGTCACATCATCTGACCTATGAGATTATTTTATACTATCCATTTGCAAGCCATTCCATACATGAAGCCAGCCTGAAACACACCATAGCAAGACATACACAAAATTCACCCCATTTGCATTTCTTTTCGAATCTCTCTGCCCAGCTCACAAACACTCAAACCAATTCCACTAATCATCTCACCATGCTTCATTGGTCCCAAACCAACAAGATTCAAGCCTGAACTAAGCATGAACTGAACTCCACCATTTTCCACCCCAATCTGCATTTTCATTCGAATCACCTTCCACAACCACAAAACATCCAAACTCTTTTCACCAACAAATCAAACACCTCAAAAGGAACCAAAACCACCCTTCACATTGATCTGAAACAGCCTATACACAAACTCCATTTTCTGCTACACCAGAACTGGATTTCTCAAAGCAGCTTGTCTAAGCTCATTCCAAGCCTTCCATTGGCTTCAGGGGGTCCAGAGGAGGCATTCTGCACCAGAGCAAGGTCAGGAGAGCTCAAATTCACAGTTCATCACTTCAGGTAGCTTCAGGTTTACAACTTTTCAGAGCTTGGTTTTTATGTTAAAAATTGATTATGTATGCTTTGCTGGTCATGGGGATGGTTTTAGATTTAAGAATAAGTGAGAAATGAGGATTTACCAGGGCTCTGAAATTTTGCCCGTGAAACTTCATGGCTTCGATTCCTTTAGTTTAAGCATGAGAAATTCATTTTGAGAGTTGATTCGAGCAAGGTTTGAGTAGAGGAACATTTCCCTGGCATTAATTTGAAGAGTGGTGGCCTGAATCGTATTTTAGAGTTTTGGGGTCGCCGGGGAAGATGACCGGAGCTCCCCTCCGGTCACCTGAGTTTAATTAACCCTAATCCTGTAATTAATTCCATTTGAATGTGGAGCGTAGGATCCTTTGACTTGGTTGACTTCCCGCTAGCTTGAATGGCCCAGATCCTTTTGTTTTGCCCTAATCACTTTTAATTAGTTTAATTAATCATAATTTAATTAATTAACTCAGAAGCAATCTAGACCCTCCATTCACGCGCGTGGTCAACCCATTCAAATCTAGACTCAATCCTGGCCCTCCACTCAGTTGACTTCAGTTTATTTCAATTAATTTTCATTTCTTTTTCATTTGTTTTGTATAATTTATTAAAAATAGTAAAAATTGTCTAAAAATTATGAAACTTTTTCTCAAGAGTTTTATTAATTTTTTAAGACACAAAAATATTTTTATTTTCATTTTTAGCATTTAAAAAGTATTTTAAAATATTTAAAAGTTTATTTGTAATTGATTAATGAGAATTAATTTATCATAAATGCTTTTAGGTATTTAAAAATCATCAAAAAATTCATGAAATGTTCTAAGACATTTAGAAACATTGTCCAACCTTCAAACCAAATTTCTTTTTTGATCTTGATGCATTTTGAGAATTTTTCATTGAATAAAAATCATTTTTATGCATTAATTTGATCCATAGTTCAAAAAATCATTTCTGCTTATTCATGAGGAGTTGGACATTGATTCTTCTTGCATTGCATTGTGTTTAGCATGTAGTTTTTGAGATTAAATGGCCATGATTTGATCTTTCATTTTCAATTTGTTTGTCAATTTTCTTGTTTAGGAACCCTAAAACCCTAGAAATCTTTAGAAAACCATAACTTGAAATTGGTTAGGAGTTGAAACTTCTCCTTTGGGCAGTGGTTTAGTATAGGATTAGGGGTCCTTTGAATGGAATTTTCCATTTTTTATCTTAGTGTTTGCTTCTGATTTTGGTTTTTGTTTGATGCTTTAATCATAAACCCTAATTTGGGCTTCCATATGCATCCATCTTGCATTCTCTTGCATAACATGACTTGCCATGACATATCAAGCATCCATTTGATTCATTTGACATCATAAGACATATTAGAAGCATGTTAGATCATTGCATCATGTATTTGCCATGTTGTATGCCATGTGCACTTCATAACTTTTCATGTATGTCCATGTTCCTTAACTTGCTTCATTTGCATTCATGAACTTGTATGAACATTTCCTTGTGCTGCCTCATGTTTGTAGCATCTCATAGTATCATTAGCATCATCAACATGCTTCTGGTTTTGTTTCTCATCTTGTCATCTCATCCCATTTTGCATTGCATTGCATTTCTTTTCTAACATTTCAGGTGGTAAGTGACGTTGAGAAGTGAATTTGCCTTCACTTCTCATAACTTTTCTTTTCATCTCTTTTGCATCCATGCTGCATTTTTCTATGTGTTTGAGTTTGAGCTTGCTCATTCTTCTTCTGTCCACTTTCTTTCTTCAGGTGACTTGACTTCTTGAATGAAGCAAGTCACTTTGCTTCTCTTGATCCTTTCATCTGCTTCCTGGTGGTTCCATTGAAGACTTCTCTTGTAAACCTCACAAACCTTAGGAACAACCAAGCATGACAATGATTAGGGTTTTGATTAGTCTCCCCACTTAGTTTTACCTTTGTGTCTCTCTTGAGTCTTCTCTTCTAACCTCATAATCAGGGACTAAACCCTAAAGGCTTTAAGACTTTGTGGTTAAGCTTATGCCTGCATCCTTCTATTAGGATGGAGTGTATAACTTTAATCCTAAGTGTTAAACCCTTAATGTGTTTAACTCTCTTAATCAATCCACTTAATAATTATCAAGACATCACACTTGTAACTTGGGCCTTGCATTAGGGTTCTAATTCTTCCTTAATTGGTTAAGAAGGACTAACCCTAGTGTTAATGGACAAGTCCCCCTCAAGTTGTCTTACAAACCATAAAATTCACTTCATCATCATACCATTAAATAAAATCCACTTAATCAAAGGTTTGTTTTGTCATGAGTTTAATCCCTAATCATGGATTAAGTTGAGGAGCTTTCCTCAGCTTAAACATCCTCATCTATTATCCTTCTATTAGGATGATGTAATGAGTCTGTTTAATCCTTGATTATGGCTTAACCTCATTACTTAACACTAAACAAAAACAACAAAAACATCTAAAATAATCACAAGTAGGTTAATGATCTTAATCCTGCATCAAAGGTGATTAAGTGTGAGAAGCTGACTTCACACTTAAGGTACTCTCATTACCCCTAATCAGAGGGAAGATGTGATGAGTTTACTAAATCCATTGGTTTAGGCTTAAGCTCATTAACTTATGACAAACTTTCAAAAGCAATAAAAGACTGAAAACTCAAAAACAAACAATAATCGTCTCCTTCGGGATTCTTTTCTCACCTCATTCACCCATAAGCGAGAACTTGCTTCTTCCGCCTAATGCAAGACAGTTTGCACCTGAGCCAGATAGGTCATACACTTGAGCATAGGCAAATAAGCAGTTCACAAGTCATTTCATCTTTCAGTCTCTTTGGGTCAAACTACGGTGTTCTGACTTCCTCATTGCACGAGAGGATACGTAGGCATAACTTAACAGTTATCGAACAAAAGTCTCTGTATATTCCCCCTCTTTCCAGCATCACTCTTTTAGCCTCATGATCATGAGCATACTCTTTCCTTACACTGACACTTCACTTATGCACATCACTTTCTTTTACACTGACACCTGTACATCCTTTTCCAGCTCTTTTATACACAGATTGCACTGACACTACCCCTTTAAAACACAAATATTTTAAGCGTGGATCCCGTCGAGTACGGCGGACAATCTGGGTGCTAATACCTTCCCAGGTTGTAACCAACCCCCTTTCTCAGTCTCTCTGGTTCGCAACCGTCTTATCCGTATCTTTCTAGGTCTATGCAGCATTGCCTTTCCTTCGGGATAAAAATGCCTAGCTGGCGACTCTATTCATCTCCAGTGAGTTCACGGCTGTGTGTACTCATTGTTCCTCTCGCCGGCCGTTCGCGTCTGTACCTTTTTATGGGCATAATTCCATTTAGTGGGAGCGACACTCTTTCCAGGTAGTTTCTTCCTGATGTAAAACTTTGCCTATTCAGAGGCCACTCAATAAATGAATATTCAGTCAAAAGTTGTGTTGTGTTGTGTTTACTTTGTTTGCAAAAATGTCCTGAATTTTTGGCAAAAAGAACATTGCATATGAAACATGTTGTTTTTCTATATAAAAAATGACATTGCAGGGAAACATTTAAAACTATCTTTGAATGAAGGGTGACAATGGATGAACAAATCATACCATGTAAATCCCCGGGGCACATGTGTGTATACAGTTGTTACAGGTTTTGCAGGAGGGTGTTGTATCTCCCCAAGAAGAGAGTGTTCCCCAACTGAGTTAGAGCAGGTGGAATCCCCAACAGAATTCCATGGCTAAATGAGGAGCTTTCATCCCCAAGCAGATTGTCTTTCCGTAAGTGAAGTGTTTCCCAGCAGGCAGCTGAATGCCTGATTTCCCCACAGAGTTCCAGGATTAGGGATTAACTCCCATCATTGAAATATTACCCAGAAGAAGTCGCCAATTTATTTTTGGCCATTGTGATGATACAAAAAGTTATTCATCTCCCCATCTAGAGTTAAGTTTCAAAGTATCTTGAACTTGTTCTCCCCTGCAGAGTCGTGATTCTTGCTACCAATCGTGCATCTGTTTGATATTTGCTTGTTGCTCGTGTGCACTCCTCAACATTCGTCGGTGTTTGATAGCTGTTTGATGTTCGCTTGCATTTCCCAATGCCCGTCTGTGTTTGATATTTGCTCGTTGCTCATCTGCATTCCCTAGCGCTTGACTATGTGTGTTATCTGGTTGAAGCTCGATTGCATTATTTAGATACTTCTATGTATCATCCTTCACACTCGTATGTGTTAGCTTATATCCGTATGTACTGATTTGATAATCACTCTGGTACTCGTCGGTATTGCTACTCCAAATGCTCGTCTGTGTTGGATTTTTGGTACTCGTCTGTATTGCTACTCCAAATGCTCGTCTGTGTTGGATTTCTGGTATTCGTCTGTATCAGTGGTTAGTATTTGTCTGTATCATTACCTGAGGCATTCATCTGTGTTTCTTAGATCATTGTCTGATATTCGTTTGTATCATTGACTTATGGCACTCGTTTGTGTTCTCTGGATGATTATCCAAGGCTCGTCTGTGTTAAAGAGGTTTGAAGTCCTGACGGTGGGATTAAACGTCAAAATGGTCACCGGTCCTGGCGTAACGGGTTATCCGAAGGAGGTTCGTCCGTCTCAAGTACCACTTATCTACGCAAGATTTGTGAAGAGGGTTCATCAAATCCTAAAGTTACACCTGGCGTAACAGGTCATTTGAAGAAGACTCGTTTTTCTTAGACCATATATCTACGGAGAACATATGAAGAGGGTTCGTCTATCCTGATTATGTATGTCTATCCCACAGACTTAAGTGCATCACCGGTCCTGGTGTAGCGGGTTATCCGAAGGAGGTTCATCTGTCTCAAGTCATATATTTTTGTAAAATGTATGAATAGGGCTCGTATTTCTAGGTTCTGGCATAACAGGTTTACTTGAAGAGGGCTCGTATGTCCGGTTTCTGGCGTAACAGGTTTGCTTGAAGAAGACTCGTCTGTCTAAGTTTTTATTATCTGGCGTAACATTTCAATTTGGAAGGAGCTCGTATGCTTTATCTTTACTTCAGTCACCTAAAGCGTTATTTGGTTGGGTTTATTTCCCATTTCTGCATTCTCCAGCAGAGTGCAAATTTTAGGTCTTCTTGGTATTCAACCACAATTTATCTTGAATGGTCGATAGCCCGTGCTATCGTCCTTTTCAGATTAACAGTTGCTTAAATAGGGGAAACTGTAACACCCCAAATTTGCCCTCTTCTTTCTAACATCATCATCATATCATAATCATCATAAGCATGTCATATCCTTAGCATTTTTGCATAGAAAAATGCAGCATAACATTCTCATGTTCTACCATTGGGCATATGATCAATCATTGGTGTATTTGAAGCCTTGCAAGTCCAAGCAAGAGGTCAAGTGACCTTGTACAAGTCCCATGAAGTGTCTCTAGGCCATATACAAGCTCAAGATCCTTTACAAGTGCCCAGAAGGTTGGGATATTATCAGATGATCCAAGAGAGCGCAAGCTCCTACACAGATGACTTCAAACTAGGGTTTCATTTTCAAGCATGGATTCTTTGTGACTTTGGCCATTTCATGTGGGCAAAGTCCTTCATATGATATTTGAATGTTATGGATGAAATTTTGTGATAAAATTAATTGGGGAAGGCAGTTATTTCATCAGTTGCTTGTATAAGAAGAAATTGGTCAAACTGATGATTTGAAAAGTCAACTGTGACAATTCAAGGGTTCCAATCCTATTTTTCCAGCCAAGGGATGTTCTTAAGGTCATAGAAGAGGTTTGGCAAAGTCAAAAGTCAAGAATCTAGGGTTTTGGCAAGAGTTTCTATTTTTGGACATGTGGCATTTAACTAACTTTCCAAATTTGGCAAGTTTTGCCCTAATCTTCAAGGCATTCTTTCATGACCAAAATGATCTCAAATGAAAATTCCTTGAACATGAAAGTTGTAGGAAATTGTCTCCCATTTCCAATAAGTGCAAGAACATCACCATAGCCCTCATGGTTTGAAAGTTATGCTCATTTGAAGTTTGGTGATTTTTAGGGTTTTTCCATATTTCCAAGTTTCTACAACTTTGCAAATTGTCATGTAATGTATTTTCAAGCCATTCTTTGTACCATTTGTCGTCATAAACATAAAATACAACACATGAGAAGCATTTAGCTCAAGAGAAATGAGAGAACCCATGAATGGGATGTAGGTTGTTCAACAAAATGCAAAAAGTGCATGATCATCCACAAAGCATGTTAACAATATCCAAGGGCCCAGATCATTTCACTCAAGAATCAAGGGCAAGATGAAACTTCAGCATGTGCAAGCAAGGGTGAAATGCACGAGTGAATCATACCATCACTCAAGTTTTTCCAATTTTCAAATTCCCTCCTCCCACTCATTCCTCACGTGCATTCCCTTTCTTTCTCTTAGCATTGCTCATTGGCATGATATAAAAGAGAATTAGGGTTTCCATTTGCTGAGAACCATCACCATTTGCTCACTCCAAAATTTTTGCTCTCTTTGCACTTTCCTACGAATCTCCCATTTCTCCCACACATTAGCCTAAACAAATTACATATTCTTGTTCCTAAGAGCATAAGGATCACAAATCCAACACTCATTGAAGCTGAATCTCAAGATTTCCTCAAGTGCAAGATAGATATAGTTGAGGTTGAAACTCTAGATCCCGGCCAATTCAATCACTCTCTTGCATTTATTTTGCAAGGAGGAGCTTAAGGAGGAAGATTTGCAGCTCTTGGAGGTATATTTCAAGCTAATTTGAACATTGCAAGTTTCAGGTTAGCTTCAAATTCGTAGATCTAGATTTGATTTTAATTGTGGGCATTATGTTCTACTTGTTTCACTGATGATGCTGATCCATTTACTCTTGAAAATGAGCAAGAATTGAATGAGATATGTTGAGTTTCAGTTTGATGTATGATTTTGTTTTTGTTCGATCTGGCTTGATCTTTGATCTTTTGTGACTTCCATTACCATATTTGGATTCACCATGCTCTGATTAGTTGATCTGGAGTTTTGTTTTAATTTCTGTGAAGTTTTGTTCATATGAATGAGTTTTCTGGCGCCGGAGCTAGGGCTCTTGTCGCCTATTTCTGGAAATGGAGTTTGAGTGTTTGAATGAAGAAGAAGACTTCCTAGCCCTTGGATCTGTGATCTGGACAATCCATTAAACGCCATCACATTAAAAATGGACCCTCCCTCTCACGTGATCTCATTTTATGTTTTATTTCTGAATTAGTCTTTGTGTTGCGCACCACACTATAGCTCTCATGCACTCACACGCTGGCCTATTGTTTGGCTTACTTAGGGTTTTGTTGACTTGAATCCTGAGCATTGCCTTGCTCTAATGGTTCACTATTTTCCTGAATTTTGTGAATTTCCACCATAATTATTGTGAAACCTGCGCAGACCATTGGGCCTCCTATGCTAATTGCACCCCCTCTCCTTATGGCTCAATCCATTTGAATTGAATAGCTTACTGATTGCACCCCTGGCCTAGTTCTTTTATATTTTATTTTTATTTTATTTTATTTTCAGTTTGGTTTTTGATTTTTAAAAATAGTAAAATGCATCCAAATTTTTTGAAATAATTCATGATTTATTTTCCATTTATTTTATTATCCACGTAGGAATTAATTTTCACTTTTATTTATTGTTTTTAATTCATCTTTAATTACATGTTGAATTGTGGATTTTCTATCTTGATCATCAATTTGAGTTTTGAGTTGGTTCATTTTGCATTTGATTCATATTAGGATGTAGTTTGTTGTTGATTTTTTCTTCTAATTTTTAGAAGCTTAAATGAATATTTTTGGCAATTGACTTGAGCTTGAGGTTTCAAAACCCTAATTTGGGTTCTTGAGGTCCTTTGACCTAGTTTGCTTTTGATTCTGACTTTGCTCTTTTGGCATGATGTTATAACTTGAGTAGGGAATACTTGTGCTTATTTGCATAATTTTTGCATGAGTTTTTGATTTGATTTGAATTTTCATGTGAAATTTCCTTAATTTTGCTTCTTCTTGTTAGCATGCTTAGTTCTTAGGCTAGGAGGGAACTTGTGTCAACTCCTATAGGATTATTAGAGGTCATTTTGTATAAGTATAGGTCCCTGGTCCTTGGATAGTGTTTGTGCTTTGGAAAGTTTTGTGTTACTTGTCTTTGAAGTTTCTCACAAATGTATGCATGTTCACCTCACCTTCTTTGTTCATCCCCTCTCTTTGATGCTTATGATTGAGTTTGTATGCTTCTTCCATAAGCTTGTTCATGCTTCATAGGCACTTTTTAACATGTCTAGGTCCCTGGTTTTATATGATGTTTAGGCCTTGACTTGATGAGCATTTATTTGTTCTTACAATTATGCACATGTCTACTTCATTTCTCCTTCTTGTGATGTTCATGATTGAACTTGTATGATCTTTTCCTTTAACTTTTGTGTTGTTGGTGCCCTTTCTTGTGTTGATAAGGTTCTGATCTTATGTTGTTTAGTTCTTGTCCAACTTGTTAGGTCCTTGGTGTTCCATTTGTGTTTTGTTTTCTTCTTAAGAGCTTGTGAACTTGGTGATAGTTTGTATGCTTTAACTCTTGTTTGATTTACTTTGATTGATGGGTCTTAGTGCAATAAATGGATGCTTTTGCTTCTGGTTTTGTGAGTATAGTTGATGTTGTGGCTTGCTTACATTTCATTTGGTTCAAGATTGTCCATCTAAGTGTCTACTAACCATTTCAGGGGCTTATGGTAAGTGAAGTGTGGATGTTATCCACATTTCAATTCTTTATCTCTTCTTTTACTTTGCTTTATGTTTTGTAATTATTGATGTGCCTTATGCCATCTTGTGATTCAATTCTTCTTCTTCCCCCTTTAGAAGCAACTTATCTCCTTTAGAGGAGTGATCGGAAAAATAGAAAGTGTACTATTTTTACCGATGTAGTAATAGAAGGGAGTTATCCCAAATATCGATCTCAAGGACTGCGTACCGAAATAAGTTTTAATGAATTGATTTCAATTGGACAAAAGTTTTGGTTGATAGTTTTTTTTAGATGAAATAGAATTAAAATTACTAAAACGTAAACAAAAAACAGAGATTGCACAGATATGAGAATAATGCCAGGGACGGTGTATAATTTGCATTGCAATGACTTAATAATATCTCAATTTTACAGAGACATGCTTCAAAAAGTTTCTTTCCTATGTTCAATAATGTTTTTCCAAAATTCCTTTAGAGAAAAACCTTTGGTATTCTTCCTCGACCTTAATTCCTCAACGGGCAAGGAAGAATATCAAGCAATAATTCTGACATAAAAATGGTTTTCACAGGATATTCCAATTCCTCGGTAAAATTTACCGTGATAAAAATTATGCAACAAAGTTAGGATGGTTGGTCAGACCAAATCCTAACTACGATCAATTACCCAATTTTCCAAAAACGATAAAGCATTAAGAACGTTGCATAAAATAAAGAAACAGGTTTAAACGCATAATCTCAAAAATCAAGAATTCAAATTGTCATTACATAAGGCAAATCAAGAACACCCCCCTGGCATCGGGGGGGTTTAGCCACTCATGTTCATAACAAAAATAAAAACTGAGCAATAATATAGAGACATTACAATTAACGTAGAATCGGTTGGATCGTCATTCGCTTCCGCTCTTGATCAATCCTTCTTCTCCTTTTATCATTCAATCCCAAAATCCCCAAATCAAAAGTAACCTTATTTCAGTCTTAATCATCTAATATATATCAGTCTTCCAAGAACACCGTGAAATGTCCAGAATGCCCTCTGAAAATATCGCAGCAACATAAAAATATCAGGTTTTTTTTTTCTGGTTTTCACAACACGGGCCGTGTTATGCAACACGGGCACCCGTGTTGTGTCTCTGAGTCTTCTCAAAAGTCCTTTTCTTCAGATGCCATGACACGGGACGAGTTGTACAACACGGGCACCCGTGTCATAACACTGGTTTCCTCCTTTTCTTCCATAGACTCCCTCTTCAAAAGGCTTTCACAACACGGGCCGTGTTGT
This sequence comes from Lathyrus aphaca, assembly GCA_963966055.1. Taxonomy (NCBI): domain Eukaryota; kingdom Viridiplantae; phylum Streptophyta; class Magnoliopsida; order Fabales; family Fabaceae; genus Lathyrus; species Lathyrus aphaca. The sequence goes on along the minus strand of OZ014523.1, from coordinate 379,941,397 downwards.
ACAACACTGGCACCCGTGTTGTGCTTCTGATATCCTATTTTGCTGTTATTTTTCACACTCGGATCATCTTTTCGAATGCTTCGAACAACCGATTAGATGTTGACCTGAAAACACATCACAAAACAACCACATAACACATACCAAAGATAAAAATAGATAAAAAGACTAAAACTAAACTTGCATGCTACATTAAGAAAACTACGACGAAAACGTGAACGAAATACTTCAAACAAACGAAATTATACGCAAAGGACAACGAAAACGGCTTGAAAACTACAACTTAAGATTACTGATCAAACTCCCCCGAACTTGAACTTTTGCTTGACCTCAAGAAAAGATCCTGCATTTACACATTCAAACACTAGCGAGATGAATTACGATACTCATACGTGGATTTTCGTTCCAAGTCACCCAACAAGTTCTTTTGGTACTTCTCTCTTTGTAAAGGTATCACACAAACACTAAACCGCGGAAAACCCCGGATCTGAATCTCCTTTTCGGTAACCTCTCCGACTATGCTTCGGGCTTAGGTCTTATGTTTCGATTTTCCACCCTTTTCATTCGGACAATCCTTTTTAAGGCTTCTTATGATTTTCACCGTGTGTACAAAATTGATCCTTTTTTTTATTGTTGGCACCGATATCTCTTTGTCCCTTAAGGGAAACATTTATGTTCAACCACCGTTAGGTTGAATAACCGGGTGAGGGCAACCCAACTTAGAAGGGTTGGCTTATACCCTTTTCTCTTTTTTGATCAACTCTGCACACACAATTATTATAGATAAAGCCAGATATGTCAGTAGAAACTACTTCGGGTTTACTTCTCAGATCAAAGTACCATGGCACGAATCTACACGTCGGACTCGTTCCTAATTCAGGAGACTTAATGTGTTTGTGTTGTACCTAAACATCAAAATATTTCCATTTTTGCTCATCGGGTTTCTTTTCACTCAAATCCTATATACTTTCTCATTATTCACTCGCAACAACACAACATGTCAACTCAGGGGTGTTTTTTCAAATAACTTATAACTATAATTTTCAAGCCGACACTACTAGAAATAAACACAGATAAAAACAAAACATAAGGAAACCATGAAAACTAAACCCCCCACACTTGAACTCAACAGTGTCCACACTGTTGAAGAACCAATGTCGGGGGGAACTCACAACCATCACTGAGCCGGGGGAAATCCATGCAGCCTCATCTGTTGCATCCACTCACGCAACTCATCGATGAGGTCCCCTTGCCGAGTCTTCTCTCTTATCATTTCATCCCATTCTTCCTTGGTCAAGCTCCACTGACCGGTTTCCTGATTTGATGAGCCGCTGGCAGTTTGAACAGGGACCTCCTCAGCTTGGTACCCCTCATCCTCCTCACCTGAAAAATATTCATCAAACTGATCGTTGCCGCCCTGCATAGGGTCCTCATACAACCAATTAGCTCTATTGTCTATGGCAATCAAATTAGGTGCAGGCAAAGATATCAAATGCCGGTTACGGGTAAGCACAGAGTAGTAATTATGAAAGCTCTTAATCATACCTTGGTTGGTTAGGGTGTCTAAATCAATTTTGTTCTTACCTACCACTGAAGGTACTTCAAGCAACCTCTCACCATAACCAAGTTTTTCAGCTATCTGCGTTATCATTCCTCCTACAAAGATCTCACCAGAAGCAGCATTGGCTACCCGCTTGAGGTGGTCTGTTGCGAAGGCCGCAACGTTAATCAGTTCATTATTAGCCATACCATATATAAAGTATAGCTCTCTCTGCGTAGCTACTCCTGTGATATCGCCTTGGCAGAAAAGGGTATAAGCCAACCCCTTCTGAGCATACCTAAAGCACGGGTTATGAATCCCCGAAGCCTTCGTCGCTGATGCGACATAATCGGTACTGCCGGTGATATCCGTCCAGAATTCTCTTGCAACAAATGTACTCGGCGGTGCACCAGGCCCGTAGATTAGAAGATCTAACATCTTTCCCAATTCAGCAACCGACAAAACATAATCAGTGTCAAAAAGGAGAAACTTCAAAGTACCGTAGTACTCTGTATCCGACCCGGTCCACCTGTGCTTAAGCTGAAATTGCAAAGAACTCAAAAATTCCAATGTTATGCGCGCTGTAACACGGTGGGAGAACTGAATTTAGTTATGTTGCGGATAGCAAGAGTCGCCACCGACTTTTATTTTATCCAAAGGAAAGGCATAAAAGAACAGGAAAGACCTTTTAAAAGATTTTTGGGTCCGGTGGGTAGGTTATGTAAAGGGAAGGTGTTAGCACCCTTTACATCCATGGTTATCCATGGGCTCTTAGTTACTTAGCTCACTTTAAAATGTTTTTGAAAATGTGAAATGTGTGAATAGAAATTTTCTTAAGTGTTTGATAATGATCCATGTACGGATGCGTAAAAAACCTTTGTTTGGAAAATTTGTTTGAAATGTGTGAAGTGTTTGAGAAGTTTTGAAGAGTGAGCCAGTAACTATGAGGAACCTACCCTAAGTTTGAGTCTTTTCTGTTCTTGAATCCTTTAAATGGTAAGACTATCCCTATTATTAAGGAATAGGTAGTCATTACCTTGGATGTGATGGGACAAGTAAGGGACATCTGTTATTGAGGCAACTGTGGGGTGTATAAGCAATTTGAAGGGACTTATCATCTTTATTCGAAAGGGACAAGATCATTACGAAGGCAACATTCGAAAGGGACTTGATCTTTTATTTGTTAAGGGACTAGATGACTTTATTTTGAGGGACTTTTGCTTTATACACCCTACTTGACCTTTTTAGTTAGGCAACATGAGAGGTATCCCTAAGGAAGTGAGATGGCGATCAAAGATCGACTTACGTGTGTGAGTGTTCAATTTAAATTTTTATCTTTACATTTAAATTATCTAAATTAATTTTATATTACAAGTATGTTTACACTCCCTATTTACTAACCATAGCATAAAATATAAATAATAAACATTATAAATAAATATTACACCAAGGAGCAATTACATAATAATAATAAAAGCAATTTAAATGAATAGGCAAAATAAATAAAATAATTATAATTGGGTTAGTAGAAAATAATAATAAGATTAAATGGGGTTAGTAATAATCATATAAACATAATTAATAATAATAATGAAATAAACAAGAATATTATAATAAACAAAATTCTTAAAGGTTAATAAGAAAATATGAACAATTATTATAGAATTTTAAGTTATATGTAAATTATAAACATATTATGAAAATAGATTATAATTACAAAAATTAAATTAGCAATTTTTAAACATATAATAAGAATTATTTTCATGCAAAAATTAAATCCTAAACAAATTATGTCATATTATCATATTAAGAATTTTAATTTTAAACATATTTACATACAAAAATTTAAATTATAAACAATTTATACATTAATAAAAATTAAATTAAGAATTTTAATTAAATCATGAATATAATATATACAAATAATAATATTAAGCAAATAGAAGAAGAAAAAATTAGGGTTTGTAAAAATATGTTTTTTTTAGGGTTTTCAAAAATAAATTGGGTTTTATATAAAAAAAATATTAGGTTCATTATAAAAATATGGACATATAAATAAGTTATAATAATATGGACATATAAATAAAATAGAATATTAATTTCAAACATATACAATTTTATTTCATTTATATTATTTTTATTAATTCATTATAATACTTAATTAAAATTAAAGAAAATAAAAAGAAATAGAAAACAATTAGGTTAAGAAGAAAAAAAATTGGTAAAAACTCATCTGCTGGAGCCTGGGGTCGAACCCAGGTCTCCTAGCATACACCACCATCCCTCAACCAACCGGGCTGCTCATGCAACGTGCTTGAGGAATGATCCCTTGCAATAATATATAAAACCTGTTTAATAAATGAATTTTGGCATAAAAAGAGAACGACCAAGGGATCGAACCCTGGTCCTTAGCTTCATCGCCTGCGTGCAAAACCAGCTGAGCTACGCGCTCGTTGGTGACATATAACAGAACAAATACATAATAAAATAAGCCTGTTATTTGAATTCTGTTTTCGCGCGCATCCTTCTTCATCCCCTACCTCTGGACCTGCAGAATTACCTGCGAATATTGTTACGAATTTACCTGCGATTTAAGCTTGCAGGAAAACCTATGTTCTTCAAACTCATTGAATCAGACCGAATCAAGCCACAATATTAACACCAAACAATTACCCATGATCAACACAGTTCAATTATGTTATTTAAAAGTCTTTAAATTACTTAAATCATAAAGCCCTAAAACTAAGTTCCAAACCCTAAAAATGGCCGCGAGCGTATTAGGTCATGAAGCTTCAAGTTTTTTGCCCAGAAACATTCTATACATCATCACAAACATGATTAGACAAACAAAATTCATTAAAACGCATTGAATTATTGAAATCGAAAAAAAATAGTTCAAGACCAAGAATGCTTCGGGATATGCATTATGTCATGGTTCAGAAGCATGTAAGTATTGGTTTCGATTCAGGGGTGTTCAAGGATCATTGCTATGTCCTCAAAATACCTTCAAATGCCTTGTAGTATGGAAACCGAAAATTGGTTTTTGGATGATTTTTGAATTTTGAAACTTACTCTTGGGAGGCTGAAAATCGTGTCCTCTCATTAGGGTTATCTCATGTACTTATAGTGTGATTTATTTAGGTCAGAAACTTGATGTTTGTGTGGAAGATTTGATCCAAAAAGATTCAAAAAGATAAAGCTTTGAAATTCAAATATTTTTGCATAAACACTTTCTATTTCAAGCCAATCAACATTATCTTTGTATCAATTTGATCCATATTGAATTCATGACCTTCTAGAATCAAAAATAATTTTAAATCTTCACATTTAATATTTTATTTAAATTTAAAATGATTTTTAGTATAAAAAATCATAATAAATTAATTAAATAAAATAAAAATTATGAAAATATCAAAGAATTTTCGTGCATGATGTCATGGATTGCTTTGGGTCATTAAAAGTTCAGCCCACTTAGCAAAATTTGGTTTTGATCCTCCATTTGCTTCATAAACTTCCCTAAAATTTCCCAACTTTGCAAGGGAACACATCCTTCAATTTTAATGCTATGAGGGTGTTATTGGACATTTTGGAAAGCTTGAAGAGTCCTCTAACCAACCCCATTTGTTTCATGTCCATATCATTTACCATTCTCAAGTTATTCCCTTTTGAAGTTGTTGACTTTTTGTTGACTTTCAAAAGGACCTATAATGTCTTAGCTCATACCTTCCAAATGAAGCATTTTTGGGCTTGGCCTGTGAGACACAAAGTTGTAGAGAATTCAATTTCCTTAAAAATGAGCTTTTGATGGAAACTTGGTGATGAAGCATGTGAAAGCTATGGCTGGTCAAAGTTCAGTTGACTTTTACTAAGGAAACCCTAATTTAGAAACCTCTGATTTTTGATGATCTGAAATCTCCTTGATGAATCATGATCAACCCTTGATCAAATGATGAAATTTACTTCATATACTTGATGTTGGCAAAAAATCATGAAGTTTGACTTTGGTTTGACCACAGTTGACCTCAGTTTGACTTTTCAACTGCTTTGACTGATTTTGACTTATCTGATCATCTGACTGAGCAAACTTTTGAGAAAAGTCTTGAAACTTGTCATGGGGGTTCTTAAACACATATAATATGTTATGAAGCTCACTTGAAGTCTTGGAAGTCCATTTAGCCTGATTAAAGTCAAAACCCTAGTTTTGGATGCACTGCTTAGGAGGTGCATTGTCTGAGGGTATTGTCAACTCTTCTGACTATTTGTGAACTTTGTGAACCTTGTGAACTTCATAAGATGTCTTGTGATCCTTGTGAACCTCATGGAAGGTCTTGTGAACTTTGTGAACCTCATGGGAGGTTTTGTGAACCTTGTGAACCTCATAAAGTGTCTTGTAGACTTCATGAACCTCATGAAAGGTCCTGTAAGTATTGTGAATCTTGTGAACCTTGTGAACCTCATAAAGTATCTTGTAGACTTCATGAACTCCATGAAAGGTCTTGTGAACCTTCTTAGCACACAAAGTCTTGTATTGTGAGGGCAAATTTTGGGGTGCAACAGCTGCCCCTGTTCAATTTTCTGAAAACTGAGGGGTTAGATTGGTATATGTGCCAGTCGTGACCTGGAAGGTTGAAAGGGATTGAACACAAAAGCACAAAAATTTGCACTCACCGGTGCGTAGAGTAGTATTGATGATTGGTTGTATATGCTTGAGTGGGCTTAAAGATGCCACTTGGAGAAAGGTTCTTCAGATACATTTCTTGGAGGATAAAGCAGTCCAAAATACGAAGATATGGTGATAGCCTTCATGAAGATAAACAACATCCCGAGGTGGTGGTAATAGCTTTCAGGAGGATAACCAACGTCCTGAGGAAATGATATGCTTTCAGAAGGATAAACAACATTCTGAGGAAATAATATGCTTTCAGGAGGATAAACAACGTCCTGAGGTAATGATATAACCTTTGGGAAGATAAACAACGGCCCAAGGAGATAATATGCTTTCAGGAGGATAAAGCAGTCCTGAGGTAATGATATAACCTTTGGGAAGATAAACAATGGCCCAAGGAGATAATATGCTTTCAGGAGGATAAAGCAGTCCTGAGGGATTGATTGGTTTTCAGGAGGATAACAACGTCCGGAGGTAATAATATGCTTTCAGAAAGATAAACAACGTTCTGAGGAAGTGGTAACCTTTGGGAAGATAACAACGGCCCAAGGTAATAATATGCTTTCAGGAGTATAAACAACATCCTGAGGAAGTGATGATAGCTTTCAGGAAGATAAACAACGTCCCGAGGTATAAGAAGCTTTCAGGAGGATAACCAACGTCCTGAGGGAATGATATGCTTTCAGGAGGATAACAACGTCCTGAGAAAATGATAACTTTTGGGAGGATAAACAACGGCCCAATAGTCACAAGTTGTTGATGAAGTCTGTCTGCTGGAGAATTAACCTGAAAACAAGGTAGCATTCTATATGGTAATATTAGTTTATGCATTATGTATGCATGTATAATATGATGCACTCAAGTGATGTATTATGTATTTATGTATATGTATGGTATGATGTAAATGATGTATGTATGATATGATGTTGCCTGAAGCGTCTGGATATCTTCGTACAACAACTGCTGGCCAGGGAAAATAAATCTCGATTTGTTGCTGAAGAGTATGAGGAACTCGTTCCCGTCTTGTTTGATAATAAGGTATACATAACCTCCCGTCTTCGTTTGATAGTAGGGTATACATAACCTCCCGTCTGCTGGGGATAGTAAGGTATATATAACCTCCCGTCTTCGTTCGATAGTAGGGTATATATACTCTCCCGTCTTCGTTCGTCGTACTCTTATTGGAAAGTAAATTCCCGAATATCCGTATGAGGATAAAAGAGATGGATATAAATTCCATGGGAGATTTGACTTTATGAAGATGGATTTTCCCTACTGAGGGTTTGTAACTGTTTTGTAGAGATGAACCGGCGAAGCTTCGTTGAAATCCTTCCCTCGTTCGTCCTTAGTAAATACTATTACTGCATTTTCATGCATTTCTGGTAAACATCAATCATATTAAGCATACATGCATTTCTGGTAAACATCAATCATATTCAAAAGCATACATACATTCAAACACAACCAATGGACGTTTCGCTTATGTAAATAGGGTAAAAGTAAATCTGGATTCAAAAATGGAATTTTATTTATATCAAAAAGTGACCTATACATAAGTAGGTTTGTACAAGGAGACATAAACCCTAGTAAGAGGATTTTGTCATAAAGTTTTTACAAAACAAAGAAAATCATCTATGTGGGAAATAATCCAATGAGTTTCAATTCTACTATTGCCATTATCTTCAAGTATCTCATCTTCTGCTGTTGAGACGGAAACGATTGGATTGAGCTTTATCTGTTCGAGCTTGAGTAAGTAACACAACTGGTTGCAGTTTCATGGGTGATCCAAACGAGACATAGTCATACGCCTTAATCCCTAACTTTTGCCTGGATTGCCCTTTCAGGTTTTCAATCCACCGGGATACCCTTTTTTGCCCAAGCTGCCTTTTCAGGTTTTCAACTTGCCGGGTGTACATCTTTTTATATATATCCCTAATTTTTGCCCAAACCCTTTTGGTTTGCCGGGATGCCCTTATTTTTGCCTAGGCCAGTCAACCTAGCGGGTCTCTTTTTATGCGTAGTATTTTTTAACTATGTCTGCGTTTACAGGCTGTGGGAAGTCTTCACCATCCATAGTAGTAAGTATCATGGCACCTCCTGAGAATATTGTCTTGACTACAAATGGTCCTTCATATGTTGGAGTCCATTTGCGTCTAGGATCACCCTGTGGTAATATGATACGCTTGATTACCAAGTCACCAGCCTGATATACCTTTGGCTTAACCTTCTTGTTAAAAGCTTTGATCATTCGTTTCTGGTACATCTGGCCATGACAAACTGTTGCTAGTCTCTTCTCATCAATCAAATTTATCTGGTCTAGTCGAGTCTGAATCCACTCATCTTCATCCAAGCCTGCATCCTTCATAATTCTTAAGGAGGGAATCTGAACTTCAATGGGCAGAACTGCTTCCATACCATAGACCAAGGAGAATGGGGTTGCCCCTGTTGAAGTACGTATTGTGGTACGATAACCATGAAGAGCAAATGGTAACATCTCATGCCAATCCTTATAAGTAACAGTCATCTTCTGTACAATCTTCTTAATGTTCTTATTAGCAGCTTCAACTGCCCCATTCATCTTTGGACGATACGGAGAAGAGTTATGATGCTTAATCTTGAACTGCGTGCAGAGATCCGTAATCATAGTGTTGTTCAGATTAGAGCCATTGTCAGTGATAATCCTTTCAGGGATGCCATACCTACATATGAGATTATTCTTAATGAATCGAGCCACAACATTCTTAGTAACAGATGCAAATGAAGCTGCCTCCACCCACTTCGTGAAGTAATCAATAGCAACCAGGATGAAACGATGCCCATTAGAAGCAGTAGGCTTGATCTCACCAATCATATCAATGCCCCACATGGCAAATGGCCAAGGAGCAGTCAACACATTCAATGGTGATGGAGGTATATGTACTTTATCCGCATAGGTTTGACATTTGTGACATGTTCTGGAGTGTTGGTTGCAGTCAGCTTCCATAGTAGACCAATAATAACCTGCTCTCAAAATCTTCTTTGCCATAGTATGACCACTAGAATGAGTGCCAAAGATCCCATCATGCATATCTTCCATAATCTCTGTTGCTTCCTTCTTATCCACACAACGAAGCATAGTTGAATCATGATTGCGCTTGTACAAAATCACATTACTTAAGAAGAACTTAGCAGAAAACCTTCTCAGAAACTTCCTATCTTTGGTAGATGCCCCTTCAGGGAACTCCTGAGCTTCAAGATATCTTTTTACTTCGTAGAACCAAGGCTTCTCCTCTGCCCATTCAGTGTCAATCTCATTGCAGTATGCAGGCTTCTCAAATCTATCAATAGTAATCTTGGGAGCTTCATCATCCCAGCTGATCTCAAACATGGATGCCATGGTGGCTAATGCATCTGCCAACTGATTCTCTCTCCGTGGAATATGTCCAAAGGTAATCTCTTTAAAATGTGGGATCAAAGACAACACATGCTCTCTTTAAGGAATGAGATTATCATGCTTGGTGTCCCAATATCCTTTAATCTGACTAACTACCAGGGCTGAATCTCCATACACATCAAGGCACTAAATCTTCATATCAATAGCAGCTTTAATACCCAGGATACATGCCTCATACTCAGCCATGTTATTAGTACAATAGAAACAAAGTCTGGCAGTAATCGGGGTATGACAACCTTCTGGGGAACTAATCACAACACCAACACCATTACCAAGTGCATTAGAGGCACCATCAAAAACCATAGTCCATCGAGATCCTTGTTCAGGTCCGTCATATTGTCCAGGTTCTTTGGTAATAATCATGATGTCTTCATCAGGGAACTCAAAACTCATTGATTGGTAATCATCCACTGCTTGATGAGCCAAATGATCAGCCACAACACTTCCTTTAATAGCCTTCTGAGTAGTATACTGTATGTCATATTCTGTCAAGATCATTTGCCATCTTGCAATTCTTCCGGAGAGAGCAGGCTTCTCAAATATGTACTTGATTGGATCCATCTTCGAAATCAATAAGGTAGCATGAGTCAACATATACTGTCTTAGTCGGCGAGCAGCCCATGCCAAAGCGCAACAAGTTTTCTCGAGCAGTGAATATCTTGTTTCACAGTCGGTAAACTTTTTGCTAAGGTAGTATATTGCCTGCTCTTTTCAACCAGACTCGTCATGTTGCCCCAAGACACACCCCATTGAGTTGTCTAACACTTTTAAGTACATAATCAAGGGTCTTCCATCAACTGGTGGAATCAAAATTGGAGGTTCTAGCAGATATCTCTTGATTTCATCAAAGGCAGTCTGGCATTCATCATTCCACTCCATTACCTGATCTTTCTTCAACAACTTGAAGATTGGCTCACAGATGGCAGTTAATTGGGAAATAAATCTTGCAATATAATATAATCGTCCCAAGAAACCTCTAACCTCCTTCTCAGTACGGGTGTCGCTCCCAAAAGATGAGACTGGCTCAAACATGGTACAGACGCGAACGGTCGGCGAAAAGAACAATGAGAACACACAGGAGTGAACTCTCATGAAAAGAAAAGAGTTGCCAGCTAGGCATTTTTATCCCGGAGGAAAGGTAATGCTGCATAAACCTAGAAAGATATGGATAAGACAGTCGCGAACCAGAGAGACTGAGAAAGGGGGTTGGTTACAACCTGGGAAGGTATTAGCACCCAGATTGTCCGCCGTACTCGACGGGATCCACGCTTAAAAGATTTGTGTTTTAAAGGGGTAGTGTCAGTGCAATTTGTGTATAAAAGAGCTGGAAAAGGATGTACAGGTGTCAGTGTAAAAGAAGTGTAGTGTGATAAACACAGTGTCAGTGTAAAGACAGGAGTGAAATGCTCATGATCATGAGGCTAAAGAATGATGCTAGAAGGAGGGGGAATGCACAGAGACTTTTGTTCGATAACTGTTAAGTTATGCCTACGTATCCTCTCGTGCAATGAGGAAGTCAGAACACCGTAGTTCGACCCAAAGAGACTGAAAGATGAATTGACTTGCGAACTGCTTACTTGTCTATGCTCAAGTGTAAGACCTGTCTAGCTCAGGTGCAAACTGTCTTGCATTAGACGGAAGAAGCAAGTTCTCGTTTGTGAGTGAATGAGATGAGAAAAGAATCCCGAAGGAGACGATTATTGTTTGTTTTTGAGTTTTCAGTCTTTTATTGCTTTTGGAGATTTGTCATAAGTTAATGAGCTTAAGCCTAAACCAATGGGTTAATAAACTCATCACATCCTCCCTCTGATTAGGGGCAATGAGAATACCTTAAGTGTGAAGTCAGCATCTCACACTTAATCAGCCTGATGTAGGATTAAGATCATTAACCTACTTGTGATTATTTAGATGTTTTTGTTGTTTTTGTTTAGTATTAAGTAATGAGGTTAAGCCATAATCAAAGATTAAACAGACTCATTACACCATCCTAATAGAAGGATAATAGATGAGAATGTTTAAGCTGAGGAAAGCTCCTCAACTTAATCCATGATTAGGGATTAAACTCATGACAAAACAAGCCTTTGATTAAGTGGATTTTATTTCAGGATATGATGATGAAATGTTTTTTATGGTTTGTAAGACAACTTGAGGGGGACTTGTCCATTAACACTAGGGTTAGTCCTTCTTAACCAATTAAGGAAGAATTAGAACCCTAATGCAAGGCCCAAGTTACAAGTGTGATGTCTTGATGATTATTAGATGGATTGATTAAAGGAGTTAAACACATTAAGGGTTTAACACTTAGGATTAAAGTTATACAGTCCATCCTAATAGAAGGATGCAGGCATAAGCTTAATCACAAAGCCTTAAAACCTTTAGGGTTTAGTCCCTGATTATGAGATGAGAAGAGAAGACTCAATGAGACACAAAGGTAAAACTAAGAGGGGGACTAATCAAAACCTTAATCATTGTCATGCTTGGTTGTTCCTAGGGTTTGTGAGGTTTACAAGAGAAATCTTCAATGGAACCACCAGGAAGCAGATGAAAGGATCAGGAGAAGCAAAGTGACTTGCTCCATTCAAGAAGTCAAGTCACTTGAGGAAAGAAGGTAAGAAGAGGAAGAATGAGCAAGCTCAATCTCAAACACATACAAAAATGCAGCAAGGATGCAAGAGAGAGATGAAAAGAAAATGTGAGAAGTGGAGGCAAATCCACTTCTCAAAGTTGCTTACCACCTGAAAAGTTAGTGAAAGGAAAGCAATGCAATGCAAAATGGGATGAAATGACATGATGAGAAACAAAACCAGAAGCATATACATGATGTTAATGATGCTATGAGATGCTACAAACATGAAACAACATATGAGGATGATCATACAGGCTTATGGATGCAAATGGAGCAAGTTGAGAACCATGATCATACATGAAAAGTTATGAAATGCATATGGCATACAACATGGCAAATGCAAGATGCAATGATCAAACATGCTTTCAATATGTCTTAAGATGTTAAATGAATCACATGGATGCATAAAATGTCATGGCAAGTCAAGGTATGAATGCAAATGCAAGATGGATGCATATGGAAGCCCAAATTAGGGTTTATGATCAAAGCATCAAACAAAAACCAAAATCAGAAGCAAACATCAATATAAAAAATTGAAAATGCATTCAAAGGATCCCTAAACCTATGCTAACTCACTGCCCAAAGAAGAAGTTCCAACTCTTAACCTAATTCAAGTTATGATTTTTCTAAGTTTTCTAGGGTTTTAGGGTTCCTTAACAAGAAAATTACCAAACAAAATGAAAATGAAAGATCAAATCATGGCCATTTAATCTCATATACTACATGCTAAACACAATGCAATGCAAAAAGAATCAAGGTCCAACTCTCAAGGGTTAGGCAGAAATGATTTTTTGAAGTTTGGATCAAAATAATGCATAAAAATGATTTTAATTCCATGATAAATTCTCAAAATGCATCAAGATCAAAAACGAAATTTGGTTTGAGGGTTGGACAATGTTTCTAAATGGTTTTAAATGTTTCATGAATTTTTTGGTGATTTTTAAATACCTAAAAGCATTTTTAATTAATTAATTCTCATTAATTAATTAAAAATAAACTTTTAAATATTTAAAAATACTTTTTAAATGCGAAAAATAAAAATAAAAATATTTTTGTGTTCTGAAATTAAATAATAACTTGTATAAAAAATTTCAGAATTTTTGAATAAGTTTTACTATTTTTAAATAAATGAACAAAAGAATAATAAAAGAAATGAAATAAAATTAATAAAAATGAAAAGTAAGCCAATCCAACGCATCAAATTCAATGTTGGGGGGTCTGCTGTTGACTGCGCGCGCAAAGCAAGGGTCAGGATCATTTCTGGCTAAATCAGGTTTTATAAATTAATTAATTGAGATTAATTAGGTTAAGTGAGATTAGGGCAAATTGGACACATCTGGGCCACACAAACACGCACCAAGTCAACCAAGTCAATGGATCTAACGCTTGAGATTCAAACTACACTAATGACAGGGATTAAACCCTAATTATTTTCAGGTGGCCGGAGAAGACCTCCGGTCGTCTTCTCCGGTGGGAACCCCACCTGAAAATTCCTAAAACCTTCAAAACGTAACTAAAATGGAATCTAAAAGAACAGAAATCCTTCCCAAACCTCACAGAATCAAAACCCTAACACAAACATCATTTATCTTTCCTCAATCCACTGAATCGAAACAAAACAATTTCTAGGGCAAAAATTTCAGAACACGATTAAACTCTCATCTCTCCACCATTTTCAAAACCAAAGACATCAGAGTGATCAGGGTAACATATAGAATCTATTTAAAACATAAAAACATGTTTCTGGAAAAAATGTTCTTGAGCTACCTGAGTTTTGAAGCTTTCAGTTTTGCAACCTTCTGGCCTCTTTCCTTTGTGCAATCCACCCATTTTAGTCCCCTGATGACATATTGATGCTTAGAAGGAGTTTGTGTTGGCTAGTTTGGGAGTTTGAACAAGTTCTGTTCAGGATGATGTGAGAATCGTGTTCTTGATTCCTTGAGTTTCAGGTTGATTTTAGGGGTGTTTTGTGATCAGGGTGATGTGTTGAGAAGGTTTATGAAGTTTGTTTGTGTGTTTGTGAGTTGTATGAAGAGTTTCGAATGCTTTTGCTCCAAGGGTGGAAAATGAGAATGCTGAGTTCTTGCTTGTTTCAGGCTTGTGTGTTGTTATGTTTAGCTTGCATTTTGTTTGTATAAACTAATCCTATTGGTCAGAAGATGTGACATGTCCTTTTGTGATAGGTATGGTTACTTTTGCAAATTGTCAACTTTGTGTAAGAGAAAGCATGGGTCATGTTCTAGCCAAGTACAAGGGGTGTGGGCTGCGCATCATGAGGTGAGGAGAGGGCTAGGGTGGTTCAGCAACCAAGGCAGCAAGTGGATGAGGTGTTATGATGGATTTTGCAACGTGGTTCACTTTGGTTCTCATGGAAATATCTTGCTCCAAAGACCAAACAATATGAGAAACTCTTGGCCCATTCTGATTTTTAAGACTTGTGTGATGTTTGTGTAATGGTTTGACATCAATTAGAAGTCACAAATTGCCTTGATACAAGATTTTGCAAGTTTCCCATTTGGTGCATAACTTGAAATTTAGTGATTTTTGCCAAATTTGATGAACCATAACTTTTGATCCAAAATGAATTAGGTCATGTTCTTGTACTTTTTGAAAAGGGAATGATCTATTCTACAACTTTCATGACCAAAGTTTTTCCATTTGAAGCCTTTTTGAATCAAAAAGTAAGGGTTGAAAAAGTTGCATAAATTGACATTTTCATTAAAAGTCAAACTTGCCCAAAAAGTCAACTTTGCAAAAACTTCAAATCCTTCAATTTTGTGAACTTCCAACCTCTTCTATGATCAAATAAAGATCATACACACTCAAAATGATGAAGATCACCCCTTGGTTGGGTCATTGGGGGTCTCAGATGCCCTGATTTTGCACTGACTTGTCTGAAAAGTCAACTCTTGATTAGATGACTTCCCCATGGAATTTCTTCATGAAAATTGATATGCATACTCCCTATACCATATAGAGAACAATAGAAACAAGAATGACCAAAAAATTTGGAGTTATGGCCTCTGAAACCAAAACCCTAATTTTAGGTCATCTGTGCAGTCAAGCCTGGCTCTGCTTCCATACAAATCCCAGTTCTTGTGATCTTTTGGCATTCTTGACTTTGAGAGAGTATAATATGATGTTTGAACACGCATGGACCCCTTTTGAAGTGATTGGTGGCCTTTGGAGTGGCTCAAGAAGCTCTTGGATTGCTCAGATCACAAACCCTAGATGCAGATGACTTTGAACCAATGCAGTGAATCAAAGATGTGATATGAGATGCTATGATTGTGTTTATGCATATGAAATGATCACAAGCCATGGTGTGAATGGGTGAGGGAAAATTTGGGGTGTTTACAGCTGCCCCTATTCAAACATGAGTTAGCTGTGCAGGATGTAAGCGACGGCTTATCAGGCAAACAAGATAACTTGTGGTTGAATACCAAAGACAGTCCAAAATTTGCACTCATAGAATGAAGAAGAAAAGGGATATAGATTGTAAAGGAAAATAACGTATATTGTAAAGTGTAGGCGACGGAGGACGACCGTCAAGCAGAGGACGACTGCTGGGGAAGAGCAATGACGGGGACGGCCGACATGCTGGGAAAGGTACGGGAAATAAAGCAATGACGGGGACGACCGACATGCTGGGGACAAAAAGAATTATGATGGGGACGGCCATCAAGTAAAGCTGTAAGATTCTCTGGGGATTAAAAAATGATGGGGACGGCCATCAAGTTCATAAATTAATGTAACCAACGATGGGGACGGCCATCGGGCTAAGAAAGAAAAAGGGACCACGACGGGGACGGCCATCGGGTTAAAGAATAAATGAAATAAACAGATGATGAGGTACGGTCATCAAAGGTGAAGGACGATCACCTAGCAGGGGATGGCTGCTCTGTTGGGTTAAGATGAGGGACGGTCATCTAAGGTGGAGGACGACCACCTGGCAGGGTACGGCTGCCGGAAATATCGCGACATAGGACGAATGCCGGATAAAAGGTCAACGATGGGGGCGGCCATCGGAAGAGCATGATGGAGGACGACCATCAAGAGGTGGAGGACGACCACCTAGCAGGGGACGGCTGCTCTCAAGGTTTGTCATGACATAGGACGAATGTCAGATAACCAAAATCAACAATGGGGACGGCCATTGGATAAAATGATGAAGGACGATCACCAAAAGGTGAAGGACGATCACCTAGCAGGGGACGGCTGCTAACAATATCACGACATAGGACGAATGTCGGATAAAAAGGTCAACAATGGGGACAGCCATCGGACGAACATGATGGAGGACGACCATCAAGAGGTGGAGGACGACCACCTAGCAGGGTACGGCTGCTCTCAGGGTTTATCATGACATAGGACGAATGTCAGATAAAAGAAATTTGTTTTACTAGGGAATAGTAAACACGAACGAGTGTTTATATTCAAGAAACAAAAGGTATAAGTGTTGTGTATAGATTAAAGATGCGGACGAGCATCCTTAAGACTATGATATGGACGAGTATCAGGTAGAAACAATTACTGACACGTGTTCAGAGATGATGATATGGACGAGTATCAACTAGTTAACAGAGAACACGGACGAGTGTTGAATCTGAGAGATCTCTTCTGGGGAAAAGTAGATACAGACGAGTATCTATATTCAAGAAGACACAGTGTATGGATTAAAGATGCGGACGAGCATCCTTAGGACTATGATACGGACGAGTATCATGTAGAAACAAACGCTTGACGCATGTTCTGAGATGATGATACGGACGAGTACCAACTGGTTAACAAAGAACACGGACGGGTGTCGAATCTGCGGGGATGTAAATGGTGTATACAAGATACGGACGAGTATCTGCATAAGGTAAGTAGAAAGTATGAGTGATGTATAGACGAGTGTTCAATCTGCTGGGGAGAGTGACACAGGCGAGTGCCAAAAGAGAAAGGTATAGTATAAACAAGTATCTGGTATACAAAGTGTTTAGGTTACTGCTCTGGGGAAAGTGACACGGGCGGATGTCAAGGAATTATATATATACAAATATCTATGAGTGCAAAGGGAATATCTTTGGCTTTCTGCTGGGGACATGACACGGACGGGTGCCACAAAGGGTGTGTATTTATATGGGTGAATGTGAGGCAACTGTTTTTTGCTGGGGAATCAGGGATGGATTCTGCATATTGTTGATGAGTTGATAATATTCACAAGTGTTTGATTCAGATCATGACTTATGATTATGCAACATGTTTGATTTTTGCCGTAATGTTCCGTATTAAACGGAATGCTACGCTTTGTGGATGAATATGATGCAAATGCCATGATTATGCAAAGATACCAAACCGGGAGTCGGATCCCATTGCTGTGAAGATCTCTGGCCGATCTGCTTGGAGTAATCATCCCAGTTGGGGATGAAATCGTTGGTAGATCTGATGAAAAGATTCTTCTTGGGGAAATGGGTCAATGATAGACCTATTCCTGTAATGGGGGACCCAGCTGGGGGTTTGTAGAAGCTTTCTTCACTCTGTTGTGACTCCTTCGTGCATTGCTCTTCTGGATAGAGGTTGGAACTCTGTGGGGAGATGATTCCCTGGCTTTTGTACTTGACTGAGGAAGAATGATTGGCAACTCGGCTGAGAGAAGCAACAAGTGGCAACTCAGCTGGGGAGAAAGCACCTCGAGTGCTAAGACTGAGTGAGTGTTGACTTGCCGGCTTGCTGGGATGAAGCTTCCATGCCCCATGTTGCGCTTCGGATACCTGCAATTCAGCAAAGACAAGAAACGCACAAGTAATCCTGAGGTATCCCTTACCGGATTCCGTCATAGGAGTTATACACTTCTGAGAGTAAGTATATTCCCTGCAAGCACGTGTTTTATTTTCTTTATTTTTAAAGATAACATCTGTATTCATGCAATCAGTTTTTTCTAAGACATCAGACATTCTTTGCAAACAAAAATGTACAAGACGAAACATGACTAAAAATCTGATTTTATTAATTCATGTGCTCTGGATTGGCAAGATACAGTTAAAGAAACATATCCCCTGGAATGAGGAGATTGTTACAAACTGAGAAACAAAATGCTGGCAATGTTGACGACGCTTCAAGGAGCTTCCCTCTTGCTATGACTCGTATGACATTTGACGTTCTTCTCGTCTTGCTTTCTGAAGAAGGCTGATTCTGATAGAAGCTTGATCCTTTTGAAGCTTACCGAGTCGTAGGTGATACAGACGAATTCAGAATGCAATTGTTCGCTTGTTCCATTATTTTGCATGGACCGCCCTTTCGGGTTTTCAATCCATCGGGATACCCATTTTTGCCTGAGTTGTCCAATGCGGCTTTTCAACTCAGCGGGTGTACATTTTTTGCTTATTTTCCCTTATTTTTGCCCGAGTCTTTTATTCTGTTTTTGACTCGCTGGGATGCCCTATTTTTGCCTGGACTTACATTCTGTTTTTATGTCCAACGGGTCATTTTTATGCGAAGTATTTTTTAACTGCATCCGAATTCACAGGGGACGGGAAGTCTTCACCATCCATGGTGCTGAGCATCAGTGCTCCACCAGAGAAAACTTTCTTTACCACGAATGGTCCTTCATAGTTTGGAGTCCATTTGCCCCTGTGGTCTGTATGAGGAGGGAGGATTCTCTTCAGCACAAGATCTCCTACTTGATACTCTCGGTCCCTGACTTTCTGATTGAAGGCCATTTTCATCCTTTTCTGATACAACTGCCCATGACAGATTGTAGCCAATTTTTTCTCTTCAATCAGACTCAGTTGTTCGTATCGGGACCAGACCCATTCTGCTTCGTTCAGCTTAACATCCATCAATACTCGTAAAGAGGGTAATTCAACTTCAACAGGTAGGACTGCCTCCATACCATACACAAGTTGATACGGTGTTGCCCCAGTGGATGTTCTGATTGACGTGCGGTACCCATGCAAGGCAAATGGCAGTATCTCATGCCAGTCTTTGTACGTAACTACCATCTTCTGCACAATCTTCTTGATATTCTTATTAGCTGCCTCAACAGCGCCGTTCATCTTTGGCCTGTAAGGAGAAGAATTGTGGTGTTGGATCTTGAAGTCCCGGCATAGCTCAGCCATAATTTTGTTGTTTAAGTTGGAACCATTATCCGTAATGATTCGCTCGGGAACTCCGTATCGACAGAAGATATCTCTCTTCAGAAATCTGGCTACCACTTGCCTTGTAACATTTGCATATGAGGCTGCTTCGACCCACTTGGTGAAGTAGTCAATGGCGACCAGGATGAATCTGTGGCCGTTTGAAGCAGTCGGCTCAATCTTGCCAATCATATCAATGCCCCACATAGTAAAGGGCCAGGGTGAAGACAATATATTCAGAGGATTGGGAGGCACATGCACCTTATCCGCATAGATCTGGCATTTATGGCATTTTCTGGCATAGGCGCAACAGTCGGCATCCATTTTGATCCAGTAATAGCCTGATCTTAGCAACTTCTTAGCCATGGCATGCCCTCCTGCATGGGTACCAAAGGATCCTTCGTGCACTTCATGCATCAATAAGTCTGCTTCTGTCTTATCAACGCATCTGAGGAGTACCATATCAAAGTTTCTTTTGTACAGGGAACCATCAGTATTCAAAAAGAAACTACCAGCAAGCCTTCTCAAAGTCTTCTTATCATTGGAAGATGCCCCAGATGGGTATGTTTGATCCTCCAAGAAGCACTTAATGTCGTGGAACCAAGGCTTATCATCTTTGGCAATATCTGCCGCAAATACATATGCTGGTCTGTCAAGTCTGGACACTGAAATCTGCGGTACAAAGTTGGCAGCTTGAACCTTGATCATGGATGAAATGGTAGCCAGAGCATCTGCAAACAGATTCTCGTCCCTAGGGATATACTCAAGCTTGACCGTTGTAAAGAAAGTCAATAACCTCCTTGTATAATCCCTGTAAGGTATCAGATGGTCCTGGTGTGTGTACCATTTGCCATTGGTTTGATTAACTACCAAAGCTGAATCTCCGAACACAGTCAATGTCTTGATCCTGAGGTCAATGGCTTCCTCAAGACCCATAATGCAAGCCTCGTATTCAGCTTCGTTGTTAGTGCAGTTGAAAGTGAGTTTTGCCGAGAAAGACATGTGAACTCCCTTAGGTGTAATGAGCACCGCACCAACACCACGACCGTTCATGTTAACAGCCCCATCAAACATCATAGTCCATTCTTCTTCCGGGTCAGGCCCTTCAGTATGAACAGGCTCTTCATGATCTTTCGCTTTTATGAACATGATGTCTTCATCAAGGAAGTCAAATCTCATAGGCTGGTAGTCATCAATAGGTTGCTCAGCAAGATATTCAGACAGTACACTGCCCTTGATGGCTTTCTGAGATGTGTACTGGATGTCATATTCCGTGAGAATCACATGCCATCTTGCAACCCGTCCGGTAAGAGCTGGCTTCTCGAAAATGTACTTAACTGGGTCCATTTTGGAGATCAATAAAGTAGTGTGGGTCAGCATATACTGTCTCAGTCGGCGAGCAGCCCACGCTAAAGCACAGCAAGTTTTCTCGAGCAGTGAATAACGTTGTTCACAGTCGGTAAACTTTTTGCTCAGGTAGTATATTGCATACTCTTTTCGACCAGACTCGTCATGCTGGCCCAGCACACACCCCATTGACTCTTCTAACACTGTCAAATACATTATCAGAGGTCTTCCTTCGACTGGAGGCATAAGGATTGGCGGTTCTTGCAGGTATTCTTTGATCTTGTCAAAAGCCCTCTGGCAGTCTTCGTTCCACCTGACCGTCTGTTCTTTTCTTAACAGTTTGAACAAGGGTTCACAGGTTGCAGTAAGGTGAGATATGAACCTTGAGATGTAGTTCAATCTACCCAGAAACCCTCAAACTTCTTTCTCAGTTTTTGGTGCAGGCATTTCTTGAATGGCTTTGACTTTATCAGGATCCACTTCAATCCCTTTCTCGCTTACAATAAAACCCAGCAGCTTACCAGATCGCACCCCGAATGTACACTTGTTGGGGTTCAGCTTCAGTTGGTACTTCCTCAGACGCTTGAATAACTTTAGTAGATTCACCAGGTGGTCTTCTTCTGTAAGGGACTTGGCAATCATGTCATCCACATAACACTCGATTTCTTTATGGATCATATCGTGGAATAACGTTACCATAGCCCGTTGATATGTTGCACCAGCATTCTTCAATCCGAATGGCATCACCTTATAACAGAAAGTGCCCCAGGGTGTGATGAAGGTCGTCTTCTCCATGTCTTCAGGTGACATCTTAATCTGATTGTATCCTGAAAATCCGTCCATGAAGGAGAATACCGAGAACTGAGCCGTATTATCAACCAATACATCAATGTGAGGTAATGGGAAGTCATCTTTTGGGCTGGCTCTGTTCAGATCCCGGTAGTCAACACACATCCTCACTTTGCCGTCTTTCTTAGGCACAGGCACAATATTAGCAACCCACGGTGGATAGCTAGTCACAGCAAGGAACCCGGCGTCCCATTGCTTTTGTACCTCTTCTTTGATCTTCATTGCCATGTCTGGGCGATTACGGCGCAATTTCTGTTTAACCGGTGGGCATTCTTCTCTTAAAGGCAGCTTGTGCGTAACAATATCGGTGTCCAACCCTGGCATATCTTGATAAGACCAAGCAAACACATCCACATATTCCTGAATCAGGTCAATCAGTTGTCTCTTCACTGAGTCTTGTAAGCAGGCCCCGATTTTAACTTCTTTCACATCTTCCTTTGTACCAAGATTAATCGTTTCCACCTCCTCCTGATGAGGAGTGATAACCTTTTCCTCTTGCCTCAACAACCTGGCTAGCTCTTCAGGAAGCTCGTAATCTTCTTCAACCCCTTCATCAGCTTGATTGATCGGATTGTCAGAGTCATACGAAGTTATAGCCGTGTTGTTGTCGGTGCTGTCTGGAAGGCACTCTCTGCAAGGGTTCAGTTTGTTCATTTTAGTGATTGATTTTAATCTTGTTTAGAAAAAGTGAAATAAAAGTTGTCATTTTGAAAACATTGCCATTTATTTTTGTACAAAAAGAAAAATGGAAAAACAGTGAGCGGAAAAGAAAAAGACTCGTTTGCAAAAGATGTCTGATATTTCATTGATTAATCTTGTTGCACAAAAATTACAGATGGCCCGATTACAAAATGAGTCTTGTCATCTTGGGAAAGATGCAAGACTTGATGCATACTTAAAATATACAGGAAATAATAATTACTCTGCAGGAGTAACTCTTATAATTTCCTGGGAAGACCAGTTTGAGATACTGCTCCCCGGGATCTTTGGACGAATCCAGCCTTCCAGGTTGCGTTCATCTTCCGACTCATCTTCCAAGTTATTGACAGCATCGGGGGTGAGCATCCCCCCACTAACAAAGTTGGGCTTCTTATCAGCCTCTGCTTGATCTTCTTGAGTTGGTTTGTAACCCAACCCAAATCTATCTTCTTTCTTCTCCACAGGCAACAATTTGCCCCAGCCTTGAGCGTTTCCTTCTTCCACCACCTTCCGGGCCTGTTGGTAGGATGTCATGGAAGTCCCAAGTACAGCAGAGGTTTCATTAATATTCAGGGCCTCAAACCCTTGACTCATTGTCTCGTGGATCTCCCCATCCATCTCAATATATTTGTAAGTAGCCAGATGGCTAACAAAAATATCCTCCTCTCCACAGATAGTAACGACTTGGCCTTCCCACTCAAATTTTAACTTCTGGTGAAGGGTAGACGTTACTGCGCCAGCGGCATGAATCCATGGTCTACCCAACAAACAGCTGTAGGCAGGCTGAATGTCCATCACGTAGAAGGTCGTTTTGAAAGTCTGTGGGCCAATCGTTACAGGCAACTCAATTTCTCCTAGAACCGATCTCTTAGAGCCGTCAAAGGCTCTCACTACCAAGTTACTGGGTCGTAATGCCAATCCTTCACATTCCAGCTTCACAAGGGCCTTTTTGGGTAAGACATTGAGGGATGATCCTGTGTCTACCAGCACATGGGAAAGAACTGCACCTTTACATTCCATGGTAATGTGCAAGGCCTTGTTATGATTGTGGCCTTCCGAAGTCAAATCAGTGTTGGTGAATCCTAGTCCATTGCTAGCATTAACATTTCCAACCACAGCTTCCAACTGATTGACCGTGATCTCTTCTGGCACATAAGTTGCGTGCAAGACTTTGAGTAGTGCGTTCCAATGGGCTTCGGAGCACATAAGCAACGATAGAATGGAGATCTTGGAAGGCGTCTGGTGAAGCTGGTCCACTATTTTGTAATCACTTTTCTTGATGATTCTCATGAATTCATCAACTTCCTGATCAAAAGGTGTTTTCAAGGCCTCTCTAACAACTTGCTCTTCTTGCACCATGCTTTTCCCTTTTGCCTTGGCAGCAGCTTCTGCTTCAGCAGTGGGTCCTTGAGTTTGCGGGGCAAAGAGACGTCCGATTCGAGTGAAGCCTCCGCCTCCTCCCACATTGTCTATTTGCGGTGCGGAAGTTGATGATTCAAAAGTGATTTTCTGTCCTTCGCAGTATAAATCAGAGCCGTAATGCCAAGGAATGGCATTACTGCTTTCATAAGGTACTGGCCCAGGCACTGTGACAGTGACTGGACTGATGGCAGCTGCGGAAGGAACCATGATAGTCTGTGGATCATAATATATTGTGACCGGTGCCCTAGTAGGAGTGGCACTTCGTGAGTTGTAGGCAGAATCATTGGCAGGATCATAATAAATTGTCACTGTTGAGACACTTTCATTGTTGGTTGCTGATGTTGTAGGAGACATTGTTGGAAGGATGGGTGTTGCTGTTGTAGGAGACTCTGAATGAAGAGGTGCTGAAGTTATAGAAGGGATGTTTGCTGATATTTGGTCCGTTGAAGTAACAGATGAAGCATTTGTTGATGAAACCGAAGAGTTATTTGGAACAATGGTTGTTGCAGTTGTAGGAGGTTCTGGAATTGTGGTTAAGGAGATTGCTGGATTGGTAGGTATTGATGTTGTGATTTGGAGCAGGCCACTCTGGATGAGACCATCTATGCCATCCCTCATGTTATCACAACCATTCACTGAAATGTTGCAATAAGCACACCCTAGCTCACATCCCGGGAATATTTGACATTTGAGGAGTTGAGCTTTAATCTCCACCAAAGGTGTCCGAATCTGACCCACACTGGTTATCAAATAAGACGGCTTGTCTTCTTCAATAGCATTGATTCTGGGACCACCATGATGTGGCATAGGGTTCTTGTTAACATTTGGTGGTGTTGCGAAGTTTAGAGCTTTGGAATCTACCAAGTCCTGTACTTTCATGTGCAAAGCTCTGCACTTCTCTGTACTGTGGCCAGGTGCATTTGAGTGAAAAGCACATCTGGCGCTGGCGTCATAATTTCTGGGCAGACTGGCAGGATCTGGAGGTGCCAACGTCCTTAGCTCAACTAGGTTGAGTTTCAGGAGTTGTGGCAGTAATGTGGCATAGGGCATAGGGATCGGATCGATCACCCTATTGGCCTGAGAGGGCCTCTGTTGGAATGGTCTTTGCTGATTGTTATTGCTGGCGTTGTTGTTGTTATAATTTCTCTAAGGAGGATACTGAGTTTGTTGCTGATAATTTTGTTGCTGAGGTTGATATGCTGGTTGAGGATGAATTGGAGCGGGAATGGTGACTGCTGCCACAGACCTATGAACATATTGGGGTCTGCCCCTGCTGGTATGGATGGCATTGGTCTCACCAGTTCTTCTTGGGCCTACAAAAGACTTTCTTGGGTTGCTGGATGAGCTGGCACCGTTGTCAGAAATATTACCCATCTTTAATAGGCTTTCAATCCTTTCCCCGGCTATGACTACATCAGCAAAGCTAGTGGAAGAAAAGGCAGCCAACCTGTCAATGTATGTTCCTTGGAGGGTGTTCATAAACATATCTGCCATCTCCCTCTCTGACATAGGTGGCTGGACAGCAGCAGTAAGATGTCTCCACCTTTGAGCGTACTCCCGGAAGCTTTCCCTGGATGATTGTGACATCCCCATCAGGAGGGTCCTGTTGGGAGCCATATCTAAGTTGTACTGATACTGTCTGATGAAGGCCTCTGCCAGGTCCTTCCAGCATCTAATGGTTGCTCTGGTCAGATGAGAGTACCATTCCCTCGAAGCTCCAGTTAAGTTATCCTCAAAATAAAACATCCATAGCTTTTCGTCCATGGTATATGCCTTCAGCCTTCCTAAAAAGGATTGTAAATGGGTCCGGGGGCAGGAAGTCCCGTTATACTTCTCAAAGCATGGTGGTTTAAATTTGTGGGGAATCCTGACCCCGTCCACTAGACCCATGTCCATAACATCAAATCCCAAAGAATTATGGGACTCCAAAGACCTCAATTTCTCAGCAATCTCTTCTAGCCTTCTGTCATAGGCTTCCTCCCCAGCTCCCATCACTGTGAACTGATCTTCCTGGGGGTCTTCTTGCAGTACTCTACCTGCTGTGGAAGTCCCTTGCACATTGACAGGGATGTTGATCTCTGGATGCTGGTGGGGTCCAAAGACTGGGGGATTAACATGAGGTTGGACTCTCTCATTGTTGCTTGTCCCAGCAGTCCCTGGATGATGGTCCTCCTGATTCCTCCCCTCTACTAGTGCTCTTAACCTCTCCTGGCTTTGAGCCATATTGTTCATCACCTTCATAAACTGTGTCATCTGATTCCTCATTTCCAACCTTTCGTTGGCCATTTGATTCCTGACCTCTGTAAGATCCTGCTGCATTTGGTCCATCTGTATGCCCGGAAGATTGTTGCGGGTGGGGTATCTGTGTGGACGGTTGAGTGGAAACCCTCGACGTCGAGCAATAGTTCCTGAAGTCACAACAGAGTTAGTAACAATAAAACAAAAACCTACAAAACAAAACAAAATGTTAGTATGCAATGCAGTATGCTTATTTGTATCCAAGGTATCCGGCTTGGTACTTGGCTTTGACCTTTCCAGACCCCTGAGAAAGATGCTTGTGATGTTGCTTTGGAAGAAATCAGATGGACAAACCCACACATATATTACAAAAAGTAAATGGTACATAGTTTGTTTTTCCTTACAACATATGCCCTCTGAGGGGTCAAAAATACAACATAAAGAAAAAGTACATAAAATGAAAGCAACAACAAGCAAAAGTCAAACACCAAGACCAAACTCATCCTCCTGAACTTCCTTGAGAAGTGCTTCAGTCACAGGATCAGCTGGACGCTCTGTAAGGTTCCTGATGAGAAGATTCCTTGTAGTAACAGCTGCAGTTAGTTTTCTGTGTTGACTCTGGTCCTTTGACCTCTTTACACCAGCTCTAATCTTCAATTCTGAGATCTCCCTCTGGGCTGCTGCCAGGGCTTCCTGTTGCTCTTTTGCACTAGCTTCCATCTGCTCAATCTTATCCTGAGTCCTTTTGTCCTCCTGAGTACGGGCTTCGGTGATCCTGACCCACCTAGCCTGACTCTCCTTCAGATACAAATCAGTCCTAGCTCTCTGGAATTGAGCTTCCTTGCAGGCATTCTTCAAGATCTGCTCTCCAGCCCTAGACTTCTTAATGTAATCCTCAGACTTCTCAATCCTTGCTAGATGCTCCACCTTTAGCTTTTCTAACCTCTCAATATCCAACCTACCATCACTCCTCTCCCAGAGGGTCTTCTGTAGAGCTTGAGTCAGCTTCTCATTTCTCTCTTTCAATTTCTCAAACTCCTCTAAGCTGACAGTTGCTGGAGGTGGTGTTGTGGAAGGTCCAGGCATATCTTCAATAGTGAAGGGCATTCCAGAAATTTGAGCCCTGTAATGAGACCACTCATAGTACTGGGCTGAGGCTACATTGTTGCACCTCCCAAGAATGGTTACCCCTTTAGTCTGCACATTGTCCCAGGCCCAGGATGCCTGCCTGACAATAGCCAGATTAGGCTTGATCTCAGAATAAAGGGTCTCAGTCAGATCCTGTGCTCTAGGAGGATGGACAAATGCATAACCCAGTTGTCTTTTGAATAGCAGAGGGTTGTAGTTGATGCAACCATTCACTCCTATCAGAGGCACATTGGGAAACTGCCCACAACTTGTAATGATGTCTCTGCCCTTGGTGCTCTGAGTGCACCACCTGATATCATCTGAGGTTAGAGCAACAAGCCTCATAGCCCAGTTTTTCTGCTGGTGAGGGTTCAAGAATGCATTAGTCTTTGGCAAATGTTTGAGCAGCCAAGTATGGAACAAAGGAGCACAGCATCTCACTAATCTTCCCCTTTGATTTTCATTCCTTTGGTGAACAGAGTAGTAAAGATCTCCCAGCAAGGTGGGCACTGGGTTCCTCAGGATGAAAAGATGGATTTCATTCTTGCTAACAAACTTAGGCTCATCTGCAAATAATATGACCCCATATATGCTAAGGGCCAACAGAGCACAGACTGCCTTCCACTTCCCCAGGGAGGCCTTCAGACTAGCCTGAGAAGTCAAGAAATCCAGATGAAAACCAGAGATTCCAGCTTTAGGTGTCAAATTCTGCCCAATCAAAACTGGTTCCAGATGTAATGCTTTTGCTATCTCCTCATTACTTGGGAAAGCCATCTCAGGGTTGAAGGGGATTCCACCCCTGATGGGTACACCAACCAATGATGAATATTCCTCCAACAAGGGTCCCAACTGAAAATTCTGGAAGGTGAAGCACCTCAGAGGGGGATCATAGAACTGCAGGCAAGTATGTATCAAGCTCCTCTGTGAAGGGTCCAAATCCATAACCACATCAAGGATTCCTCCATAATGTTCTCTAAAAAGTGGTATATGGTCTGGAGTAATCAGGGTCTGAATCTTCCTGATGCTAGCCAACTCAGGCTCAAAGAAATGATAGGAGATGTTACTCTTCTTAGGTGCCATGTTGCTGAAAGAAAACTGAGACAGGTGCTGAGAACAATACTGAAGATAGGCCTCTGACAGGCTGAGACTGGTGGTGCAGGTGACTGAAGCAGATAGCTGATAGATGAGGTAAGCACTTGATGGAGATAGGTCTAAGCTGAAGAAGGGTTCAAAACCAAGCCAAAATGATGAGATGGATACCCTGAAAAACAAATAAACATATGTTAAAATGATGCAATGAGGATGTATGCAAATGATATGCAAGGGTTTGTGACTGAGCTGGATCTGGTTAACTGCTCTGATATAGGTCCATGTATGTTCAAGAAATCCAGATGGAGGTTCATAAGTCCAGTAACCAAGGTGGGGGACTCAAATAAAGAGTCACATGTCCAGGGTTAAAAATCACAAGAACTGTTCCAACATGGAGTACTCTTAATCAATACAAAGTAACAGGGTATGTTGAGGTCAAGGGTACCTGCAAACCTGTAAACAGCCCAACCCCCTCACAGGTGATGTTCTAAAACAAGGATCCTCAGACTTGGATCAGTTATGAGAAGTGTAAACACTTCTAACCCGGAGGTACAGTGTTTACAATAACCATAAAAGATCCTCCTCTAATTCATCTCAGTTTCTGAAGGTCAATACTAAAGGTCATCCAGACTTAGCAGGCTTCCCAGATAGCCCTAGCACTACAGGAAATCTGTAGCACAGAGTTCTCAAGAAGAAACCCATATCTGAACTGTGTTTCATATTCCCGCACCAGACCGAAATGGAATGGGAAAGAACATGAACCACTCTAGCCTAGGTGTCACTCAGGTCCCAGGTATAGGACCTCAACTCTCAATAGAACACCCACCCACCAAAGCAACAAAAACAGATCCAGCACAGGCAGTATGACAGTATGATATATATGCACAAAGCTATAAAGAAAGCAATAAACAAAATTGTACAATAGGGCAATAAACAAAATAAATACAAATACAAGCACAAGTAGCACTTAACACCCCAGTAAACACAAATCAAACAAGCGCTAGGAGGAACCCACAAAAAGAACCAGAAGCCCTGGTTGCAGTATAAAGGATCCCCAGCAGAGTCGCCAAGCTGTCGCTCCCAAAAGATGAGACTGGCTCAAACATGGTACAGACACGAACGGTCGGCGAAAAGAATAATGAGAACACACAGGAGTGAACTCTCATGAAAAGAAAAGAGTCGCCAGCTAGGCATTTTTATACCGGAGGAAAGGTAATGCTGCATAAACCTAGAAAGATATGGATAAGACGGTCGCGAACCCGAGAGACTGAGAAAGGGGGTTGGTTACAACCTGGGAAGGTATTAGCACCCAGATTGTCCGCCGTACTCGACGGGATCCACGCTTAAAAGATTTGTGTTTTAAAGGGGTAGTGTCAGTGCAATTTGTGTATAAAAGAGCTGGAAAAGGATGTACAAGTGTCAGTGTAAAAGAAGTGTAGTGTGATAAACACAGTGTCAGTGTAAAGACAGGAGTGAAATGCTCATGATCATGAGGCTAAAGAATGATGCTAGAAGGAGGGGGAATGCACAGAGACTTTTGTTCGATAACTGTTAAGTTATGCCTACGTATCCTCTCGTGCAATGAGGAAGTCAGAACACAGTAGTTCGACCCAAAGAGACTGAAAGATGAATTGACTTGCGAACTGCTTACTTGTCTATGCTCAAGTGTAAGACCTGTCTGGCTCAGGTGCAAACTGTCTTGCATTAGACGGAAGAAGCAAGTTCTCGTTTGTGAGTGAATGAGATGAGAAAAGAATCCCGAAGGAGACGATTATTGTTTGTTTTTGAGTTTTCAGTCTTTTATTGCTTTTGGAGATTTGTCATAAGTTAATGAGCTTAAGCCTAAACCAATGGGTTAGTAAACTCATCATATCCTCCCTCTGATTAGGGGCAATGAGAATACCTTAAGTGTGAAGTCAGCATCTCACACTTAATCAGCCTGATGTAGGATTAAGATCATTAACCTACTTGTGATTATTTAGATGTTTTTGTTGTTTTTGTTTAGTATTAAGTAATGAGGTTAAGCCATAATCAAAGATTAAACAGACTCATTACACCATCCTAATAGAAGGATAATAGATGAGAATGTTTAAGCTGAGGAAAGCTCCTCAACTTAATCCATGATTAGGGATTAAACTCATGACAAAACAAGCCTTTGATTAAGTGGATTTTATTTAAGGATATGATGATGAAATGTTTTTTATGGTTTGTAAGACAACTTGAGGGGGACTTGTCCATTAACACTAGGGTTAGTCCTTCTTAACCAATTAAGGAAGA
The DNA here is from genome assembly GCA_963966055.1 of Lathyrus aphaca. NCBI lineage: Eukaryota > Viridiplantae > Streptophyta > Magnoliopsida > Fabales > Fabaceae > Lathyrus > Lathyrus aphaca. The sequence goes on along the minus strand of OZ014523.1, from coordinate 379,910,965 downwards.
ATTAGAACCCTAATGCAAGGCCCAAGTTACAAGTGTGATGTCTTGATGATTATTAGATGGATTGATTAAAGGAGTTAAACACATTAAGGGTTTAACACTTAGGATTAAAGTTATACACTCCATCCTAATAGAAGGATGCAGGCATAAGCTTAATCACAAAGCCTTAAAACCTTTAGGGTTTAGTCCCTGATTATGAGATGAGAAGAGAAGACTCAATGAGACACAAAGGTAAAACTAAGAGGGGGACTAATCAAAACCTTAATCATTGTCATTCTTGGTTGTTCCTAGGGTTTGTGAGGTTTACAAGAGAAATCTTCAATGGAACCACCAGGAAGCAGATGAAAGGATCAGGAGAAGCAAAGTGACTTGCTCCATTCAAGAAGTCAAGTCACTTGAGGAAAGAAGGTAAGAAGAGGAAGAATGAGCAAGCTCAATCTCAAACACATACAAAAATGCAGCAAGGATGCAAGAGAGAGATGAAAAGAAAATGTGAGAAGTGGAGGCAAATCCACTTCTCAAAGTTGCTTACCACCTGAAAAGTTAGTGAAAGGAAAGCAATGCAATGCAAAATGGGATGAAATGACATGATGAGAAACAATACCAGAAGCATATACATGATGTTAATGATGCTATGAGATGCTACAAACATGAAACAACATATGAGGATGATCATACAGGCTTATGGATGCAAATGGAGCAAGTTGAGAACCATGATCATACATGAAAAGTTATGAAATGCATATGGCATACAACATGGCAAATGCAAGATGCAATGATCAAACATGCTTTCAATATGTCTTAAGATGTTAAATGAATCACATGGATGCATAAAATGTCATGGCAAGTCAAGGTATGAATGCAAATGCAAGATGGATGCATATGGAAGCCCAAATTAGGGTTTATGATCAAAGCATCAAACAAAAACCAAAATCAGAAGCAAACATCAATATAAAAAATTGAAAATGCATTCAAAGGATCCCTAAACCTATGCTAACTCACTTCCCAAAGAAGAAGTTCCAACTCTTAACCTAATTCAAGTTATGATTTTTCTAAGTTTTCTAGGGTTTTAGGGTTCCTTAACAAGAAAATTACCAAACAAAATGAAAATGAAAGATCAAATCATGGCCATTTAATCTCATATACTACATGCTAAACACAATGCAATGAAAAAAAAATCAAGGTCCAACTCTCAAGGGTTAGGCAGAAATGATTTTTTGAAGTTTGGATCAAAATAATGCATAAAAATGATTTTAATTCCATGAAAAATTCTCAAAATGCATCAAGATCAAAAAAGAAATTTGGTTTGAGGGTTGGATAATGTTTCTAAATGGTTTTAAATGTTTCATGAATTTTTTGGTGATTTTTAAATACCTAAAAGCATTTTTAATTAATTAATTCTCATTAATTAATTAAAAATAAACTTTTAAATATTTAAAAATACTTTTTAAATGCGAAAAATAAAAATAAAAATATTTTTGTGTACTGAAATTAAATAATAACTTGTATAAAAAATTTCAGAATTTTTGAATAAGTTTTACTATTTTTAAATAAATGAACAAAAGAATTATAAAAGAAATGAAATAAAATTAATAAAAATGAAAAGTAAGCCAATCCAACGCATCAGATTCAAAGTTGGGGGGTCTGCTGTTGACTGCGCGCGCAAAGCAAGGGTCAGGATCATTTCTGGCTAAATTAGGTTTTATAAATTAATTAATTGAGATTAATTAGGTTAAGTGAGATTAGGGCAAATTGGACACATCTGGGCCACACAAACACGCGCCAAGTCAACCAAGTCAAGGGATCTAACGCTTGAGATTCAAACTACACTAATGACAGGGATTAAACCCTAATTATTTTCAGGTGGCCGGAGAAGACCTCCGGTCGTCTTCTCCGGTGGGAACCCCACCTGGCATCTCTCGTATAACTTTCACTTTTGCAGGATCCACTTCAATACCTTTTCCACTGACAATGAAACCCAAGAGCTTACCAGACCTAACTCCAAAAGTACACTTGTTTGGGTTCAATCTCAACTTGTATTTCTTCAACCTCTCAAGCAACTTGTGTAGATGATCAAGATGTTGCTCTTCATTCTGGGACCTGGCTATCATATCATCCACATATACCTCTATCTCATGATGTATCATATCATGAAACAAAGCCACCATAGCACGTTGATATGTTGCCCCTGCATTCTTCAAACCAAATGGCATCACTTTATAACAAAAAGTGCCCCACTGTGTAACAAATGTTGTCTTTTCCATATCTTCAGGAGCCATCTTGATTTGATTGTAACCAGAGAAACCATCCATAAAAGAGAATACCTTATGCTGAGCAGTGTTGTCAACCAGAACATCAATATGAGGAAGTGGAAAGTCATCTTTGGGGCTGGCCTTGTTCAAATCTCTGTAGTCTACACACATACGTACCTTACCATCTTTCTTAGAAACTGGTACCACATTTGCAACCCACTGAGGATAAGAAGTCACAGCTAAGAACCCTGCATTGAAATGTTTCATTACCTCTGCTTTGATCTTCTCTGACATTTCAGGACGCATACGACGAACCTTCTGCTTCTTTGGACGACAATCTTCTTTTACTGGTAAACGGTGAACCACAATGTCTGTATCCAACCCTGGCATATCTTCATAAGACCAAGCAAAGATCTCCACATAGTCACGTAGCATCTGAATCAGTCTGCTCTTGACACTATCCTCTAATTCAGCCCCTATCTTGACTTCTTTCCTATTTTCTTCAGTTCCCAGATTCACAACTTCGACTGGCTCTTCATGTGGCTGTATGGCTTTCTCTTCTTGTTGTAACAACCTAGCAAGCTCTACAGGTACTTCACAATCGTCCTCATTTCCGTCTTCAGTTTGATAGATCGGATTCTCGAAATTATAATTGGCAATAGTAGAACTGTTATCAACAGGATCCAGAGTGGATAAGGATCTTCATTTTAGTGATGTGGGTGTGTGTAAGAACACATAGCTGATAAAACAAAAATAAAAGAAAAGAAAGACAAGGAACACAATATTTACGAAAATGAAACGTCCATTGATTTTTATTGAATGAAGTATGCAAATGAAATGACCGCCCGTAACAAGCACACCATTGTGCCCCGGGTAAGGCACAAGGCTTAAGAGTTCAATTGTTCAAGAAATTACAAACTTAAAAGCAACAACACAGTAATAGTATTTACTCCTGACTAAAGGAGATAGGGATAACATCTTCAGCTTTCCAATTATTGAGTCCAGCACCCACAGTAGGAAAAATCCAAGCATCCAGATTGTAGTCTTCATCATAGTCACCCACAACATTGATCTGATCTTTCATAACCCCTTGATTGGTGATACGAACAACACGAGCACGACGAACAGCCTTCTGGGACTCTGCAGTGAAACCCAAACCAAATTTGTCAGACTTGTATGGGATATCAGGAAGCTGACCCCAAATAGTACAACAACCTTCATCCACCACAGCTCTAGCATCTTTAAGGGAGGCCATTGTTGGAGGTACTCTGGTAACCACAGGAACTTTCTTGACAACCGGAGGAGCTTCATAATCATTAACAATCCAAGGGACCACTTCAAATGTCTGACACGGAGTTTCAACATATTCACCTTCCATTTCCAGATACTTGAAGGTGTTCACATGGCTAACAAAATACTCTTCCTCTCCATAGACAGTAACAACTTTTCCTTCCACCGGATATCTTAGCTTCTGATGTAATGTAGAGGTTACAGCACCTGCCCCATGGATCCAGGGACGACCAAGCAAACAAGAGTACGAAGGACGAATATCCATCACATAAAATGTAGCATTAAAAACCTGAGAACCCACTTTGATTGGGAGATCAATTTCTCCATGCACCACTCTTCTCGAACCATCAAAAGCCTTCACCACTATGTTACTGGGTTTCAGCACAGCATCTTCAGGACTCAGCTTATTCAGGACTTCTTTGGGAAACACATTTAGAGAGGAACCATTGTCTATCAATACATGTGACAGGGTAGTGCCCCTGCATTCAATTGAGATATGCAGGGCCCTGTTATGATCCCTCTTGGCAGGAGTCAAATCAGCATCAGAAAACCCTAACCCATTATCATAGGTCAGGTGTGCAACACAATTCTCAAACTGGTCAACAGAAATTGCATTGGGTACATGAGCGGTCTTCAGAAACTTAATCAAAGCTTTTGCATGAGCTTCAGAACATAACAACAAAGACAGCATGGAAATCTTGGAGGGAGTATGCCCCAACTGATCAACAATGTCATAATCACTCTTGCGAATGATTTTCAATACTTCTTCCATCTGTTTAGCAAGATCATCAACAGCTGGCACATCATTTGGTATAGGTTCAATAACAGGACCTTTGCCCTGAGCATCAGTGGTGGAGGTAGCAACAGGAGTAACTGTATTCTTGGAAGTAACTGGAGGAGAGAAGACTCTTCCACTTCGTGTGATCTTACTAGACCCAGCAATATTATCAACATCAACAGGCACATCAGCTAAGGGTTCCTGCTTAACACCATGGATATAAACATCAGACCCATAATGCCAAGGCACAGCTTTATCAGACATATATGGAATAGGACCAGGAGTAGTAATGATCATAGGAGCCACTCTAGCTTCAGCAACTATTTTCACAGGGCCTTCAGCAGTAATCTTAATTGGACCCTTATGAGTGATTTTAACAGGTCCCTTTGAAGTAATCCTTACCGGTACTTTATCAACCATATCAACCTCTTCAGTCCTCCTACCTTTAGTAATATGAGCCACCATACTCTCTACAGACGATGGAGTCTTCTCAAACACTATGGTATACTTATCCATGAGACGTTGAATTCCATCTCTCAATTTCCAGCAACTATCTGGCTTATAAGTACAATACAAACAATCTTCACGACAACCTGGAAAGAACCCAGCTTGTACTAACTTCCTCTTGATAACAAACAAAGGTGTGGTCAACTCTGCAACTGAATAGATATGTAAATCTTCATCAATGGCATTGACAGTCTTCTCGTGATTTGGCATGGGAGCAGTAATCACATTTGGAGTACCCGGAGGGTCAAACTCAATTTCTCCAGCCTCAATCATATCTTGAATTTTGTTCTTCAAGACCCAACAACTATTAGTATCATGTCCCTGACAGTTTGAATGATATGAACATCGTGCATTGGGATTGTACCTGGGAGAGGTAAGATTGGGATTCTGAGGAGCCTCTTTCAGAGTAATAAGTTCAGCCTTCAACAAGTGTTGCAATGCCTGAGCCATTGACATGTTGATCTTAGTGAACTGCCTTCTAGCCCTCTGTTGGTTGCCCTGTGGCTGCTCTGGTGTTGTAGGAGTTGGATTTGAGATATGAACTGCGCTCACAGACTGATGCCTTCTATTACGATCAGGTTGACCATAAACAGCATTGGATTCTTTCTTCCCAGTGGGAGGCTTCTTTGCAGCACCTGATGAAGAAGTACCCACCTGGATCTTACCACTCTTTATACCATTTTCCACGCGCTCTCCTGTCATTATCAACTCAGTGAAGCCAGATGATGAGCTTCCAATGAGATGACTGTAAAAAGGACCATTCAGCGTACACATGAACATATAAACCAATTCCCTGTCAGTTAAAGGGGGTTGTACTCTTCCAGCTAAATCTTTCCACTTCTGAGCATACTCCTTGAAACTTTCTTTGGCACCCATGGACATGCTTTGCAGCTGCATGCGAGTGGGAGCTAAATCAGCATTGTATTGATACTGCTTATAGAAGGCTTCAGCAAGATCATTCCAATCCCTGATGTTGACACTCTCCAACTGATAGTACCACTCCAATTGAGCTCCAGATAAGCTCTCTTGGAAAAAATGGATCCACAACTTCTTATCAGCGGTGTGAGGTTGGATTCTTCTGACATAAGACCTCAGATGCAGCTTGGGACAAGAGACCCCATCATAAACAACAAAAGTAGGAACCTTGAAACCAATGGGTATGACTACCCCAGATATCAGACTCAAATCTTCAAAATCCAGCCCAAAAGACTTCTGCAACTCCATAGCATCCATTCTATCCACCAGCATCTTGAATTTGTCTTCATTAGGCTCGTGGTAGTAATTAGCCTCAGAATCAGAGTCCCCCATAGTGTTGTGGAGACTTCCTCCCTCTTTTTCAGACTCTTCAGACTCATAATCTTCAACTGGTTCTTTGGTCTTGGCAAGACCTTTGAACCTTCTTCCCATGTTGATCAGGCCACCTGACCTTATAGTCTTCTTAGTCTTCTTGGCCAGCAGTGTCTTCAATTCATCCTGCCCCTTGGTCAGGTTCAAGATCAGCTCTTGGAACTGTGCATTTTGTGCCTGGAGATCCTTAACTGTTTGTTCAAGAGCCATTGCTGAAATAAACAGCGAGAAGATGAGAAACCTGTGCACAATTATAAACTTGTGATGCAATGAAATGATATGTGAATGCATATGCAATGTTTTCAAGGACTGCAGGATTTAAATTTGCTTAAACAAACAAGAAAGTAAACTTTTATTAGTAATAAATTTGTTTTGCCTCTTGGGCTTACAAAAATGAAATGAAATAAATACAAAAGATGGGGTTTTAAGTCTCCCATGGACGTTTCCTCTTTGTGTTGAGGTATGAGTTGAGATTCCGTTCCTCGTGAAGTTGCTTTGTTAGTTCCAGGATTCTTTCTTGGCTTGCTTTGTAATGAGCCTCGAAAGTATCCCTTTGCTCCTTCAACTGGATCCAGGATCTCTGTAAGTCTTTCGTGCTAGTAGGCATGTCTGGGTGAAGGATGGTATAAGCAGTATCTCCTTCAGCAACAGGTTCCATGGTAACTGGCAGGATAGCAGGATATGGCATCATGAGAGTCTGAGCACGAGATCGCACCCATCTGAGATAAGCCTCCATAGGAATAGTGTACTTAGGCTCCAGAGTCTTGCTGTCAACCTTGTTCACTTTTCCCCAGGCTCGTATGAATCTCTGACGGTAACCTTGAAGATCGTTGTCGTAATCAAACACAATGCCCTGAATCAACATGTCATGTGGACCATCACTCCGAGCGTAACCAAACTGTCGTAAAGCTAGAGAGGGGTTGTAGGTGATGCCTCCTCTTATGCCTAGAAGTGGCACATTAGGGAATTCCCCACAACGGTCAATGATAATGACATTCTCCATAGATCTAGAGCACCAATGAATATCTGAATGAGAGAGTGACATGATCCTCTTGGACCACCTGAACCCTTGCTCATTCTTCATTACTGAGCGAGGAAGGTGAGAAATAAACCACCTAGAAAGCAAAGGTATGCAGCACATCAAAGTTCCTCTTGCCCTTGTAGTACGGGTATGAAGAGAGTGTAGGATGTCTCCAAGCAATGTAGGAACTGGATTGTGACTCAGGAATATATTGATGGCATGAACGTCTATGAACTGATCTGGATTTGGGAACAATAATAAGCCATAAATCAGCAAGGCTAAGATCTCCTCAAAAGCATCATAGCTCATGGCCTTCAAGAACACCTGAGCTTTCTCTATCAACACCTTAGCAAGAATACCCTTAACTCCGCTTCTCGTTTCTAGAACAATGTCAGACTTCTTCAGATGTAGAGCTGCAGCAATAACCTCTGGTTTAAGCTCTTTTTCATAGCCTGTGAAGGGTCTTTGATCAAGAACAGGTATACCCAGAAGTTTAGAGAACTCTTCCATCGTAGGAACCAGCTGATAGTCAGGGAATGTAAAGCAATGGTGCTTAGGGTCAAAGAACTGAAACAGAACACTCATCATGTCTTCATTGAACCCTGAAGTGACTAGATCCAATAGGTGACCATGTCTCTTGATGAACTGGGAATGATCAGACACTTGAGAAACCAACTCTTTAAGCTTAGCAGGTATGCCCACAAAGTTGATCCTGATGGTGTTTCTACGAGCTGAAGCCATGACCTGCAACAAAGAACAAAGATAAATCCTTTGGTCCTTGAAATGGTTAGTGAAAATGCTATGCTTATGATGCATGATGATGTCATGGTGTTATGTTCAATCACAAACATGTGGCACACACAAACAAGTCACACAATAGCCCTAGGTTTAAAGGCTTGCATGAGGTTCAAAGGTAAGTACCCTCCCCTGAAGTTAGTTGGTTCATCCTGTCCTACAAAAGTAACAAGGTTCTAAGGGATCTCAATATCATTGATCCTTCACAAGGGTGGTTGTTCAGTAGGCAACTTACTTGCTAACCAAAACCCTCCAAGTTTAAGATCTCAATGAGCGTAGCATCGAGTATCAACCAACTTCAGTCTGCACCAAAGCCGGTTATCTCACTACTTTTCTAAAGGCCAAGATGGGATAACTAGGGTTCTAAAAGTTAGTTAGTGCATTGACAACATATGGCAGCCTCATATTATCCTCAACTTGACTTAAGGAACATAAGCACCAACGAAGAAGTCACACTAACTATGGCCACCAGATCAACCATATCGGTATACGCCGTACAGTTTCCTTGGTCTATTGCCATTTACCTAAGGTACACTAGATCTGGGTTAGGATCTTTCACACATAAGAGCACCCAACAGATAAGTATAAAGCAAACAAAGCAAACAATTTAAAGTGATCTAATTCCTAAGGGTACCCCTCTTTAATTTAAATCCCCAGCAGAGTCTCCAGTTCTGTAACACGGTGGGAGAATTGACTTTAGTTATGTTGCGGATAGCAAGAGTCGCCACCGACTTTTATTTTATCCAAAGGAAAGGCATAAAAGAACAGGAAAGACCTTTTAAAAGATTTTTGGGTCCGGGGGGTAGGTTATGTAAAGGGAAGGTGTTAGCACCCTTTACATCCATGGTTATCCATGGGCTCTTAGTTACTTAGCTCACTTTAAAATGTTTTTGAAAATGTGAAATGTGTGAATAGAAATTTTCTTAAGTGTTTGATAATGATCCATGTACGGATGCGTAAAAAACCTTTGTTTGGAAAATTTGTTTGAAATGTGTGAAGTGTTTGAAAAGTTTTGAAGAGTGAGCCAGTAACTATGAGGAACCTACCCTAAGTTTGAGTCTTTTCTGTTCTTGAATCCTTTAAATGGTAAGACTATCCCTATTATTAAGGAATAGGTAGTCATTACCTTGGATGTGATGGGACAAGTAAGGGACATCTGTTATTGAGGCAACTGTGGGGTGTATAAGCAATTCGAAGGGACTTATCATCTTTATTCGAAAGGGACAGGATCATTACGAAGGCAACATTCGAAAGGGACTTAATCTTTTATTTGTTAAGGGACTAGATGACTTTATTTTGAGGGACTTTTTCTTTATACACCCTACTTGACCTTTTTAATTAGGCAACATGAGAGGTATCCCTAAGGAAGTGAGATGGCGATGAAAGATCGACTTACGTGTGTGAGTGTTCAATTTAAATTTTTATCTTTACATTTAAATGATCTAAATTAATTTTATATTACAAGTATGTTTACACTCCCTATTTACTAACCATAACATAAAATATAAATAATAAACATTATAAATAAATATTACACCAAGGAGCAATTACATAATAATAATAAAAGCAATTTAAATGAATAAGCAAAATAAATAAAATAATTATAATTGGGTTAGTAGAAAATAATAATAAGATTAAATGGGGTTAGTAATAATCATATAAACATAATTAATAATAATAATGAAATAAACAAGAATATTATAATAAACAAAATTCTTAAAGGTTAATAAGAAAATATGAACAATTATTATAGAATTTTAAGTTATATGTAAATTATAAACATATTATGAAAATAGATTATAATTACAAAAATTAAATTAGCAATTTTTAAACATATAATAAGAATTATTTTCATGCAAAAATTAAATCCTAAACAAATTATGTCATATTATCATATTAAGAATTTTAATTTTTAAACATATTTACATACAAAAATTTAAATTATAAACAATTTATACATTAATAAAAATTAAATTAAGAATTTTAATTAAATCATGAATATAATATATACAAATAATAATATTAAGCAAATAGAAGAAGAAAAAATTAGGGTTTGAAAAAATATGTTTTTTTTAGGGTTTTCAAAAATAAATTGGGTTTTATATAAAAAAAATATTAGGTTTTTTAAATTTAATATACAATATTAATTCCATTATAAAAATAAGATATAATAATATAGACATTTAAATAAAATAGAATATTAATTTCAAACATATACAATTTTATTTCATTTATATTATTTTTATTAATTCATTATAATACTTAATTAAAATTAAAGAAAATAAAAAGAAATAGAAAACAATTAGGTTAAGAAGAAAAATAATTGGTAAAAACTCACCTGCTGGAGCCTGGGGTCGAACCCAGGTCTCCTAGCATACACCACCAGCCCTCAACCAACTGGGCTGCTCATGCAGCGTGCTTGAGGAATGATCCCTTGCAATAATATATAAAACTTGTTTAATAAATGAATTTTTGCATAAAAAGAGAACGACCAAGGGATCGAACCCTGGTCCTTAGCTTCATCGCCTGCGTGCAAAACCAACTGAGCTACGCGCTCGTTGGTGACATATAACAGAACAAATACATAATAAAATAAGCCTGTTATTTGAATTCTGTTTTCGCGCGCAGCCTTCTTCATCCCCTACCTCTGGACCTGCAGAATTACCTGCGAATATTGTTACGAATTTACCTGCGATTTAAGCTTGCAGGAAAACCTATGTTCTTCAAACTCATTGAATCAGACCGAATCAAGCCACAATATTAACACCAAACAATTACCCATGATCAACACAGTTCAATTATGTTATTTAAAAGTCTTTAAATTACTTAAATCATAAAGCCCTAAAACTAAGTTCCAAACCCTAACAATGGCCGCGAGCGTATTAGGTCATGAAGCTTCAAGTTTTTTGCCCAGAAACATTCTATACATCATCACAAACATGATTAGACAAACAAAATTCATTAAAACGCATTGAATTATTGAAATCGAAAAAAAATAGTTCAAGACCAAGAATGCTTCGGGATATGCATTATGTCATGGTTCAGAAGCATGTAAGTATTGGTTTCGATTCAGGGGTGTTCAAGGATCATTGCTATGTCCTCAAAATACCTTCAAATGCCTTGTAGTATGGAAACCGAAAATTGGTTTTTGGATGATTTTTGAATTTTGAAACTTACTCTTGGGAGGCTGAAAATCGTGTCCTCTCATTAGGGTTATCTCATGTACTTATAGTGTGATGTATTTAGGTCAGAAACTTGATGTTTGTGTGGAAGATTTGATCCAAAAAGATTAAAAAAGATAAAGCTTTGAAATTCAAATATTTTTGCATAAACACTTTCTATTTCAAGCCAATCAACATTATCTTTGTATCAATTTGATCCATATTGAATTCATGACCTTCTAGAATCAAAAATAATTTTAAATCTTCACATTTAATATTTTATTTAAATTTAAAATGATTTTTAGTATAAAAAATCATAATAAATTAATTAAATAAAATAAAAATTATGAAAATATCAAAGAATTTTCGTGCATGATGTCATGGATTGCTTTGGGTCATTAAAAGTTCAGCCCACTTAGCAAAATTTGGTTTTAAACCTCCATTTGCTTCATAAACTTCCCTAAAATTTCCCAACTTTGCAAGGGCACACATCCTTCAATTTTAATGCTATGAGGGTGTTCTTGGACATTTTGGAAAGCTTGAAGAGTCATATAACCAACCCCATTTGTTTCATGTCCATATAATTTACCATTCTCAAGTTATGCCCTTTTGAAGTTGTTGACTTTTTGTTGACTTTCAAAAGGACCTATAATGTCTTAGCTCATACCTTCCAAATGAAGCATTTTTGGGCTTGGCCTGTGAGACACAAAGTTGTAGAGAATATAATTTCCTTCAAAATGAGCTTTGGATGGAAACTTGGTGATGAAGCATGTGAAAGTTATGGCTGGTCAAAGTTCAGTTGACTTTTACTAAAGAAACCCTAATTTAGAAACCTCTGATTCTTGATGATCTGAAATCTCCTTGATGAATCATGATCAACCCTTGATCAAATGATGAACTTTACTTCATATACTTGATGTTGGCAAAAAATCATGAAGTTTGACTTTGTTTTGACCACAGTTGACCTCAGTTTGACTTTTCAACTGCTTTGACTGATTTTGACTTATCTGATCATCTGACTGAGCAAACTTTTGAGAAAAGTCTTGAAACTTGTCATGGGGGTTCTTACACACATATAAGATGTTATGAAGCTCACTTGAAGTCTTGGAAGTCCATTTAGCCTGATTAAAGTCAAAACCCTAGTTTTGGATGCACTACTTAGGAGGTGCATTGTCTGAGGGTATTGCCAACTCTTCTGACTATTTGTGAACTTTGTGAACCTTGTGAACTTCATAAGATGTCTTGTGATCCTTGTGAACCTCATGGAAGGTCTTGTGAACTTTGTGAACCTCATGGGAGGTCTTGTGAACCTTGTGAACCTCATAAAGTGTCTTGTAGACTTCATGAACCTCATGAAAGGTCTTGTAAGTATTGTGAATCTTGTGAACCTTGTGAACCTCATAAAGTATCTTGTAGACTTCATGAACTCCATGAAAGGTCTTGTGAACCTTGTGAACCTTCTTAGCACACAAAGTCTTGTATTGTGAGGGCAAATTTTGGGGTGCAACACGCGCGAAAGTCGGCGCTTCATAAAGCATAAAATTGAGCATTCCAATATTGTAAAACATCCTATGTACCTCAAATTTAAGCCCTAGATTTTCAAGAGTATCATTACACATATACCTAGCCGGTATCAACTTACGCCTTACCAACTTTGAGTATTTGACTTGGTGCTCCGGATTCTCAAATAAAATGTCGTGGGCATTAGGCATGTGGTGTGCTCGCTTACGGGGGCGAGAAGACTCTGCCACATTCTTTCTGGTATCTCTGCGAGGAGGCATTGTTATTACCTGCAAAAATAGACACACAATTTGACAGAGGGATTAGTGAAATCCGTCACCGTAGAAGTGACAATGGAGGCAAGGAGAACACTTTTTGTGAAAGGAGTATGGTGTTTTAGTGAGTGGGTGTTGGAGAAATGGAAGCTTTTGTGAAGAAGAAAAAATGGAGGTTAGGGTTTTTAGAGGATGAAGTTTGTAGAAGATGAATGATTAGGAGAAATGTGTGGTAATGAAGCCAATAATGATAAATTAAGAGAATAAAAATGTGGGCCCCATGGCATTAAAAAGTGGGAAGATGAAAAATTTCAAAATATTAACTTCCCGTACGCCTGACACGGGCCGTGTTGCACAACACGGGCACCCGTGTCAGGCCCCTGTATTGCAAAACAAATTGAATCAAACCAAGGACTGCTCAGACATTGCACCCTTGCATTTATCAAAAAAACTTCAAAAAACAAAGACTTCTCAGACATTGCAACACGAGCCGTTTTGCACAACACGGGCACCCATGTTGCACCCCTGCATTTCTAAAAAAAAAAGCAATTAACTTCCATCCTCCTGACACGGGCCGTGTCATGGGACACAGGCACCCGTGTCAGGGCCCTGATTTTCCACTTTTCCAAACTTTCTTGATTTCTCTTGCCCGACTGTCCAACTTCCCTCTTTCCTTAGCAGAACCAGTGATGTATAAAAACGCACAACCTACAAAAATTGAAACAAACAAAAGTAAGAATGACAAAATCGTGGGTTGCCTCCCACTTAGCGCTGCGTTTAACGTCGCATGGCTCGACGGTCCGTCATCCTACTGAGTAAGACGAATGACATTCACATCACCAGTAGTTTGGCCTCTGAAGTAGGGCTTTAATCTCTGCCCATTCACCTTGAAAATATCTCCATTGTTCTGATTTTTAATTTCGACCGCTCCGTGAGGAAATACCTTGTGAACTACAAAAAGTCCCGACCATTTAGACCGTAACTTTCCTGGAAATAGCTTCAACCTTGAATTGTACAGAAGGACCAGTTGTCCTTCCCAAAAATCTTTTCTTTGAATCCTCTTGTCATGCCATTTGTTTGTTTGCTCTTTGTAAACCTTAGCATTCTCATACGCCCGATTCCTGAATTCTTCTAACTCATGAAGTTGAAGAATCCTCGAACTTCCAGCTTTTGACAAATCCATATTAAGATACTTAGACGCCCAAAAAGCTTTGTGTTCAAGTTTCAATGGTAGGTGACATGCCTTTCCGTATACCAGTTGATATGGTAACATACCGATAGGCGTTTTGAAAGCCGTTCGATACGCCCATAAAGCATCATCCAACTTAATCGACCAATCCATACGAGAAGAATTCACTGTTTTTTCCAGAATTTGTTTTAGTTGTCTATTTGACACCTCAACTTGGCCGCTTGTGTGGGGGTGGTATGGAGTAGTTATCCGGTGTTTCATATTGTACTTTTGCAGAAGCTTCTCCATGAGGTGATTTAGGAAATGCGTTCCTTCGTCGCTTATCAATGCTCTCGGAACACCAAACCTTGCAAAAATATTCTCTTTTAGGAATCTCACCACAAACTTTGCATCGTTGGTAGGTGATGTAATAACCTCTACCCATTTGGAAACATAGTCCACCGCAACCAAAATATAGTTTTTTCTGAATAACGGTGGAAACGGCCCCATGAAATCTATCCCCCATACATCGAATAACTCAACCTCTAGCATAGAGTTTTTGGGCATCTGGTTTCTTTTTGATATATTCCCAGTCCACTGACATCTGTTACACTCTTTCACTAACTCTTGAGCATCCTTAAATAAAGATGGCCAGTATAGTCCGGATTGAAGGACTTTAGCTGCTGTCCTATCACCACTGAAGTGTCCACCGTATTCGGAGTCGTGACATGCTTTCAGAACATCTTTTTCCTCTTCGTCGGGTACACACCTTCTGAGTAGGCCATCCACCCCCTTTTTGTAGAGAAACGGATCGTCCCATAAGTAAAACCTGCAGTCATGAACAAACTTTTTCCTTTTGTTAGAATCAAAATCGTCGGGTATAATACCGCCAACAAGGTAGTTTGCATAATCTGCAAACCAAGGCACCCCAATAAAAGCTAGGATGTGTTCGTCAACAAACTCATCCTTTATTGGGTGCTGCTCTTCAGTCTCCTCAATTGGTGACATCCGAGAAATATGATCTGCAACAGTGTTTTCACACCCTTTCTTGTCGCGGATCTCGACATCGAACTCCTGGAGAAGTAAAATCAACCTCAAGAGCCTGGGCTTTGAATCCTGCTTAGCAAAAAGATATTTCAAAGCAGCATGGTCAGTGTAAACAATCACTTTTAAACCCAACAGATATTGCCTGAATTTATCGAAGGCATACACAACAGCTAGCAACTCCTTCTCGGTAGTTGCATAATTTATCTATGCGGGGTTCAAAACGTGACTAGCATAATAAATCACATGAAGCAATTTTCCTCTTTGCTGTCCAAGAACAGCCCCTACCACAATATCACTAGCATCGCACATAATTTCAAAGGGTAGGGACCAATCGGGAGCGATAACAATATGTGCCGACACTAATTCTTTTTTAAGTGTTTCAAAAGCATCGGTGCACTCCTTATCGAAAACAAAAGCCTTGTCTTTAACCAACATAGTAGTTAAAGGTTTAGATATCTTCCAGAAGTCTCTTATGAACCTGCGGTAAAAACCCGCATGTCCCAAGAAGCTTCTTATACCTTTCTCATTAATTGGTGGTGGCAGCTTCGAGATCACTTCCACTTTTGCTTGATCAACTTCGATCCCTTTTTGTGAGATCTTGTGACCAAGAACAATACCTTCTCGCACCATGAAATGACATTTTTCCCAGTTCAAGATTAAATTACTTTCTTGACATCGCTGCAAAACAAGTGAAAGGTTAGATAAACAGTGATTAAATGAGGATCCGAACACGGAGAAATCATCCATGAACACTTCCATGTGCTTTTCTAACATGTCAGCAAAAATGGATGTCATGCATCTTTGGAATGTAGCGAGGGCATTACATAGCCCAAATGGCATCCTTCTATATGCAAAAATGACATAGGGACATGTAAACGCCGTCTTCTCTTGGTCTTCCGGTGCAACAACAATTTGATTGTATCCGGAGTAACCATCTAAAAAACAATAGTAATCATGTCCCGCTAGTCTTTCCAACATTTGGTCAATGAATGGCAACGGAAAATGGTCTTTTCTCGTAGCCAAGTTCAATCTTCTATAATCAATGCAAACTCTCCATCCAGTAACAGTTCTAGTAGGAATCAACTCATTTTTTTCATTAGTTATAACAGTTGTTCCTCCCTTTTTGGGTACCACATGTACCGGACTCACCCAAGCACTATCGGATTTAGGATAGTTCTATCTCGCATCCAATAGCTTAACAACTTCTTTTCACACTACCTCCTTCATCACCGGGTTCAATCTCCTTTGGGGCTGCACGACCGGTTTGTGATCTTCTTCCATAAGTATTTTATGCATGCACACCGTAGGACTTATACCTTTAAGGTCTTCAATCTTCCACCCAATTGCTCCCTTAAATTTCTTAAGGACTCCAATTAACTTGTCCTCTTGCACACTTTTCAAATTAGCGCTAATAATAGCGGGACATTTTTCCTCCGTGTCGAGAAAGACATATTTGAGATTCTCGGGTAGTCGCTTCAATTCTTATATCTTTGGCTTGTCTTTGCCTTCATCAACCATTATAGGTTGTCTTAACTCTTCCCACCGGTGCATTCTAACTCTTTTCAGGATAGGTTGAGTTTCAAGCATAGCTACCAATTCCATATCACTACTTTCAACTTTCTTATCATCTTCAAAAATAGACATACTCAGTACCCTTTCTAGAGGCAATTGGGATACACTCTCTAAATGCTCACTAGCTTCCACTTGTTCTAACACTTGTATGTTACTACTAGTGCCCACATCATCTTTATACTTCAAAGTGTTCCTAACAACAATTTTCAACTCTTCATCGTACACTTTCAAAGTGAGTGTTACCCCTTCCATATCTATCATGACTCTCCCGGTTTCTAAGAAAGGTCTCCCCAAAATCAAAGGAATTTCTTCATCTTCAGGCATTTCAAGGATCACAAAGTCAACCGGAAACACAAATTTTTCCACTCTAACCAGGACATCATGGACAACTCCATATGGCCGCTTTACAGAATGGTCCGTGAATTGGAGAGTCATCCGAGTATCTTGAACAACACCAATACCCAACTTTTTGTAAATTGATAAAGGCATTAAACTGATGCTCGCTCACAAATCAATGAGAGCTCTCTTGAATGACCGGTCACCGATGGTGCATTGAATGGTGACAACTCCTCTATCTTTTTTCTTCACCGGAATCTTTAGTCCCTGCAAAATAGCACTACAAGTTTCGGTTAGAATAATAGGTTCAGCTCCCATGGTCCTCTTTTTAGCAATGATATCTTTCATGAATTTGGCATAAGTGGGCATTTGCTCAAGTGCTTCAAGTAATGGAATATTCAGCTCAAGCTTCTTGAACAACTCAAGGAATTTCTCAAAATTCTTTTCTTGCTGCCCTTTCTTCTTGTTTCTTGTTGGATACGGAAGTTTGATCACTGGTTTTGGTTCAACCGCTTATTCTTTGATGTCCGGTTCTGGGGTAACTTCTTTTTCTTTATCAACAACTTCATTCTCTTTGATTTCCAGTTCCACTTCAATCATTTGATTTTCACTTTCAGAATTTTCTTTCACCTCCTCAATAACTTTACCTCTTCGTGTTGTGACTGCATTGACTTTGTGATTATCTCTTGGATTTGTTACAGTAGCACTTGGAAGAGTCCTTGGAGTTTGTGGAATGGCGAGGTGTTGGGCAATTTTGCTCATTTACACTTCAAGGTTCTTGATAGAGGCTCCAGTATTCTTGAAGTTACTCCTTGTTTCTTCTTGGAATTGACAATTGTGAGCTGCCATCTTTTCAATACCGATTTCCCAATCAGCTTTTCTTGGAACTAGGGGCTGATATTGTTGCTGCTGGGGCTGGTATTGTTGTTGGCCTTGAAACGATTTTTGGATGTTCCCTTGTTGATCTTTCCAAGAGAAATTGGGGTGATTTTTCCACCCCAGATTATACGTGTTGGCATACGGATTGTTCTGCCTCAACATATTAATCTGTTCAACCTGTTCTTGAGTTGCCAAATAGTGCATGGAGAAGTGTGGTCCACAACATATCTCGCAAATCACAGCTTGAATAGGTTCCACCTAAGCTACTATTTGTGTTCCAAGATTCATCTTCTTTAATCTTCTTTCAACTTCTGCAGCAATTTGATCTTCCATTTTCACAACCTGCTTTGTCAGCTTTAATTAAATTTTCCCATCTGGTTGATTCACTGTGCGATCATATAATTCAAGGTGTTCATTGGTAGAAATGGCTTCTATGATTCTTTTAATACCAATGGTTGTTGAGAAGTTTGTTGAGCCACCTGCAGCGGTATCAATAAGCTGTTTTGTCTTGAGTCGCAACCCATTCAAAAAGTTTTTCATCTGCTCGGTCACGTCCATATTATGAGTAGGACACGCGGTCAAACACCTTTTGAATCTTTTATAAGCATCTCCAAGTGATTCACCCTCGTTTTGTTTAAAATTGACTATATCATATCTCTTCCGGATGAACACTGAAGCAGGAAAATATTCATGAAGGAACGTTGTTTCCATCTCTTGCCATGTTGTGATACTCGCCGCTGGAAGAGAGTAGAATCACTCTTTTGCATCATCGATAAGTTTGAATGGAAACATCACAAGTCGTTTTGCTCCTCTGAATGACCTTCGATCTTCAAAGAAGTGGTGGTGGTAAGGAATCTCTGAAGATGCTTATTTGCATCCTCATTGATTCTTCCGGAGAAAGGCTTGCTCTCTAACTGGCGTATAGTAGATGGATGCAACGAAAAGTGTGCTACATTCACCGGTTGATTAACAATAGTCATCCTGTTAGGTTGAGCATTTGCCCCTCCATAATCCCCTAAAAGTCTCTCTGCAACAGGTTGATTCCCTGCCATGTTATCAAATCCTGGGTCAGTTTCTCTGTCTGAGTCAGAGTCACTATGCTCAGAGTGCACAGATATATAGTCCTCAGTTTCCTGATTCGGGACACTTGAACCAGTTTTAGCCAGTCTATCAACTCTTTCCTTGCGGCGTCTCTCATGCAAAGCTCTTTTTGGTTCTGTGTCAAAAGAAAATTTAGCTGAGGCCTGACCTCGCATAAACAGTTAGACACAAGTTAGATAACCAAATTTCAATAACACTAAAATGATATACAGAGAAAACAATAAAATTTTAGTCGCAGAGCAACAAAATTCCAATTGATATAATACAAGACAACTTAGTTCCTTGGCAGTCCCCGGCAACGGCGCCAAAAACTTGATCAGAAAAATAGCAAGTGTACTATTTTTACCGATGTAGTAATAGAAGGGAGTTATCCCAAATATCGATCTAAAGGATTGCATAGCGAAATAAGTTTCAATGAATTGATTTCAATTGGACAAAAGTTTTGGTTGATAGTTTGTTTTTAGATGAAATAGAATTAAAATTATTAAAACGTAAACAAAAACAGAGATTGCACATATATGAGAATAATGTCAGGGACGATGTATAATTTGCATTGCAATGATTTAATAATATCTCAATTTTACAGAGACATGCTTCAAAAAGTTTCTTTCCTATGTTCAATAATGTTTTTCCAAAATTCCTTTAGAGAAAAACCTTTGGTATTCTTCCTCGACCTTAATTCCTCAATGGGCAAGGAAGAATATCGAGCAATAATTCTGACATAAAAAGGGTTTTCACAGGATATTCCAATTCCTCGGTAAAATTTACCGTGATAAAAATTATGCAACAAAGTTAGGATGGTTGGTCAGACCAAATCCTAACTACGATCAATTACCCAATTTTCCAAAAACGATAAAGCATTAAGAACGTTGCATAAAATAAAGAAACAGGTTTAAATGCATAATCTCAAAAATCAAGAATTCAAATTGTCATTACATAAGGCAAATCAGAGACACCCCCTGGCATTGGGGGGTTTAGCTACTCATGTTCATAAAAAAAATAAAAACTGAGCAATAATATAGAGACATTACAATTAACGTAGAATCGGTTGGATCGTCAATCGCTTCCGCTCTTGATCAATCCTCCTTCTCCTTTTATCGTTCAATCCCAAAATCCCCAAATCAAAAGTAACCTTATTCCAGTCTTAATCATCTAATAAATATCAGTATTCCAAAAACACCGTGAAATGTCCAGAATGCCCTCTGAAAATATCGCAGCAACATAAAATTATCAGGTTTTTTTTTCTGGTTTTCACAACACTGGCCGTGTTGTGCAACACGGGCACCCGTGTTGTGGCTCTGAGTCTTCTCTAAAGTCCTTTTCTTCAGATGCCATGACACGGTCCGTGTTGTACAACACGGGCACCCGTGTCATAACACTGGTTTCCTCTTCAAAAGGCCTTCACAACAGGGGCCGTGTTGTACAACACTGGCACCCATGTTGTGCTTCTGATATCCTATTTTGTTGTTATTTTTCACACTCGGATCATCTTTTCGAAAGCTTCGAACAACCGATTAGATGTTGACCTGAAAACACATCACAAAACAACCACATAACACATACCAAAGATAAAAATAGATAAAAATACTAAAACTAAACTTGCATGCTACATTAAGAAAACTACGACGAAAACGTGAACGAAATACTTCAAACAAACGAAATTATACGCAAAGGACAACGAAAAAGGCTTGAAAACTACAACTAAAGATCACTGATCAAGGAGTAAGTTGTTCTCCAACTTTCTTCTTCTTCTCTTCTTAGTCTCTCTCAGGATAGTTTAAACCCCACTAACCTTAGGACTACATTTGCATGCTAATATTAGGATTAGTCCTCCCCCATTAGACTTTTACCTTTAAGATCCTCTTTGTTTATTTCCTCTTCTCATCTTCAAATAACATATGAAAACACATTAATAAAGAAGGAAGTGACTTATTCCATGATACATATGAATTCATTCCATCTTGGAATAGTACATTTGTCTAGCATGATGCACAAGTCTGATCATGAGGTCATCTTCATCAAGAAAATCATAAAAAATACTTCTTCATTTTAATCACTAAAACACTTAATAAGTTCAACAAGTTAGTAAGCTTAGGCCCTTGCCTTGGGAAACAAGTCTTGGATACATTCTCCTTACTTGGTATGCTTGTTCTATTATTCCATCTTGGAATGTAGTAGTAAGTACACATTCCATGGAAAAGAGTTTAATCTCACTTCCTTGTGCCACACTCTAAAAGACTTCTAAAAAACACAAACAAACAATAAACGTCTCTCCTTCGGACTTCTTTTATCATAACCTTCACTCTCATCGTATGAACTTGCTACTCCTTGTCATTTTGCAAGAAGGTAATGCACTCGTCGTCTGAGCCTGCAACGCCTGAGCATTGACATAGGCAGTTCAGGCCTTAATTCACAAACAATCTGTTCCACCCCTAATTAGGGGAACTACGGCGACTCTGATCCTCATTGTCCAGATGAGGTACGTAGGCAATGGTGTAAGGCCCGTTCGAGCACACTCTTTTATTTTCCCTATATTTTCCCCCTTTCTTTTCTTTTCTTTTCTCCAGTTCAGTTACTTTTCTTCGCAGCAGTTTTCATTTTTTCACCCTTTGAAACAGTTTCTTTGCAAACGTGGATCCCGTCGGGTACGGCGGACGATATGGGGTGCTAATACCTTCCCATGTCGTAACCGACTCCCAAACCCAGTCTCTTTGGTTCGCAGGACCTGTGTGCTTTCTTTTCTTTTCTTCTAGTTTGTGCAGCATTACCATTCCTGTTCCTTCGGGATAAAAATGCCTGGCTGGCGACTCTACCTCTTTCCGCGCCACTTTCGCGTTTGTACCAGGATGGAAATCCAGGGAGTGACACAAAGCCAGTTGTGAATTCCATTCTGGAGCTCCTGGGCACAGTACTGAAAATTGTCAAGCTTTGAAGCACATTGTTCAGGATCTAATAGATTCCAAAGCAATCAATTTCGCCCTTACTCCGAACGTAATCCAGAATCCTATGCCTCCTCATGGGAGAATTGTGGGGGCTATTGATAGTGGTGAAGGCTTAAATCTGATATCTGATGTTAATGACTTGAAAATTCCACTGATGTCAATAAAAGCTTGCTTGGCCAAGAATGATTTATTTCCGGGTAGTGAAGAGGAGTGCCCAGATTGTTCTAGTTCTCATGATTGTTGCGATCATCTGAGATCGGGGATACAAATGTTGATCAACGAAGACAACATATAGTTTGATAAAGTTGTCAAAAGCGAAGACATATCAACTATTACCATTTATTACAACCCAGCACAGGTAGCTTCTTCAACAATAGTAGCTCCCATAACCATTACCACTGATGGTCTTGTCTCGTACCAGAACGACAAAGCTATTCCTTGGAATTATGGGGGTGAAGTATACTGTAATGGTCATAAGAAGGACTTGACTACATCCACTTCTACTCCATGCCATATAGAAAATTTCGGAGTTGGAGGGTTTACCCGAAGCGGTAGGTTATTCGCTCCAGAAACTCTTAAGGGTAATACAATGCCACCAAAGGATACTGCCGAAGCTCAGGAAAAATCCAGGGGCAACAAACCCATAACTAATGATGCACATGCACCTTCAGCAGAACCTGTCATCACATTTGATAAGGAGGCGGAGGAATTCTTAAGAATTATTAAGAAAAGTGACTACAAGATTGTAGATCACTTACAACAGACTCCCTCGAAGATCTCTATCCTATCCTTGTTAATATGCTCAGATGCCCATAGGAAGGCCCTGTTAAAAATCCTGAACAATGCTTATGTACCATAGGACATATCGGTGAATCAGTTGGAAACTGTGGTGTTGAGTGTAAACTCTAGCCATGGTTTGGGCTTCACAAATATGGATTTAACATCAGAAGTACGCGGTTACAACCGTGCCTTGCATATCTCCATTGAGTGCAAGGGTGTAATACTATCCCACGTAATGGTTGACACAGGATGATCATTGAATGTATTGCCAAAGAAAGCCCTCATGAAGCTGAACTATGATGGGGTCATGTTGAGGCCAAGCGACTTGGTTGTACGAGCATTTGATGGTTCAAGGAGGTCAGTGTTCGGAGAGGTGGAGTTGCCTATTAAGGTGGGACCGTAAGTCTTCAATGCTACTTTCTACGTAATGGAAATTCAGCCTGCATATAGTTTCTTGTTGGGGAGACCATGGATTCATTCAGTGGGAGCAGTATCCTCCACTCTTCATCAGAAACTAAAGCTCGTGTGGGAAGGGAAAATTGTGACAGTATCAGGAGAAGAAGACATCTTTATCAGCCACCTAGCCTCATTCAAATATGTGGAAATGGATGGAGAGATTGTTGAGACTCCTTGCCAAGCTTTCGAGCCCGTCAAATCTGAGATTGCATCAGCTGCTTCATCCAAAGACTCAAATAATGGAGCTTTTATAGCTTCTTACAAGTACGCGCTGGAAGTGGTAGAGTCAGGTGTGAAAGAAGGCTGGGGAAGGACAATTGAAATCCCAGAAAAGAGAGACATGTATGGAGTTGGTTATCAGCCAAGTCTGTCAACGCCTGGACAAAATGCTAGTGGTCGGAAAAGCCCAATCACATTCACCAGTGTTGGTTGGATTAATCATGGCAATGTATGTGCTACGCAAGAGGATATGACTGACAGTGACTATGATATGGATGAGTGGATCAAGACTTGTGTTCCAGGGACGCAACTAAACAATTGGTCGTCGGAAAAGCTCATCTCTGTCACTTGCCTTGAAGAGTAATAGTTTTTATGTTTTTGTTTTCCTGTATTCAAATCCTATGTCTTACTCGGGGCATAGGGACTCATTGTAAGGGTTCTTTTGTTCGTAATGTGGTTTCATAGTCATCAATAAAGCGGACGTTTTTGCATTCATGACATGTTGTTCCCTGTCTTTCATTTTCATTTTTTTTTTGTTTTCAAAATAAAAATGGTAATGTTTTCACATCTCAAATAGCTTCTAAATCTAGCATGAATCATCATTCATGCAAATGCTCATCCTTGGGTCTCATCAACGACGACCTTGCTATGGCTCAGTATGACTTTGACAATCCAATTTACCTAGCCAACAAGGAAGGTGAAGAAGATTTCGAATTTCCCGAAGAGCTAGCCAGGTTGCTTAAACAAGAGGAGAAGATAATTCAGCCCCATGAAGAGGCTATTGAAGTGATAAATCTGGGGACTGAAGAAGACAAGAGAGAAGTAAAGATCAGGGTTACGTTAGAAGAATCTATTAAGAGTCGTCTAATTTCCATGCTTCGAGAATATGTTGATGTCTTCGTCTGGTCTTATCAAGACATGCCTAGATTGGAAACTGATATTGTGGTTTACAAACTACCTCTCAGGGAAAAGTGCCCACCTGTAAAGCAAAAGTTGAGACATAAACGCCCCGACATGGCCATTAAAATTAAAGAGGAGGTGTAGAAACAGTTTGACGCCAGATTCTTGGATGTAACAAGTTATCCCCCATGGGTTTCGAATATTGTACCAATCCCCAAAAAGGATGGTAAGGTTAGAATGTGCATGGCCTAAAGGGATTTGAATCGGGTCAGCCTTAAAGATGATTTCCCTTTGCCTCACATTGACGTGCTAGTTGACAACATTACTCAGTTTTCCGTATTCTCTTTCATGGATGGCTTCTCGGGCTATAATAAGATTAAAATGGCGCCAGAGGACATGGAAAAGACTACATTTATTACACCTTGGGGCGCCTTCTGTTATAAAGTCATGTCGTTCGGTTTGAAGAATGTTGGAGCAACTTACTAACGGGCAATGGTGACATTAATTCATGATTTGATTCATCACGATATTGAGGTCTACAATGATGATATGATAGCAAAGTCACAAAAATAAGAAGAGCATCTAGTCAACTTAGCCAAGTTGTTTGACAGGCTTCAGAAATTAGAAAAAAGGTCGAATCCGAACAAATGCACCTTTGGGTACGTTCCGGTAAGCTACGGGGCTTCATTGTTAGTGAGCGGGGAATCGAGGTCGACCCAGAAAAAGTAAAAGCCATCCAAGAGATGCCTGAACCAAGAAGTGAAAAAGAAGTACGTGGTTTCTTAGGGAGACTGAACTATATTGCACGGTTCATCTCGCACCTAACAGCCACGTGTGAACCTATTTTCAAGCTTCTAAGAAAGAATCAGGCTATCAAGTGGAATGATGACTGCCAACAGGCCTTCGACCGAATCAAGGAGTACTTGCAAGAACCTCCAATTCTCATGCCTCTAGTGCCAGGGAGACCCTTAATCATGTACCTCACCATACTCGAAGGATCAATGCGATGTGTGCTGGGTCAGCAGGACGATTCTGGCCGAAAAGAGCACGCCATTTATTACCTTAACAAAAGGTTTACCGATTGTGAGACACACTACTCACTACTCGAGAAAACTTGTTGCGCTTTGGCATGGGCTTCTTGCCGGCTAAGACAGTACATGCTGAATCACATTACTCTCCTAATTTCCAAGATGGACCCTGTAAATTATATCTTCTAGAAGCCGGCTCTAACAGGAAGGGTAACCCAATGGCAGATGATTTTGACAGAATATGATATCCAGTACACTTTGCAAAAAGCAATCAAAGGGAGTGTATTGTCAGAATACCTGGCTCAGCAGCCAATTGACGATTATCATCCCATGAAATTTGAGTTCCTGGATGAGGACATCATGTTCCTCAAGTTGAAAAACTATGAAGAACCACTTCTGGAGGAGGGGCCAGACCCCGAATCCAAATAGAAGTTGATGTTTGACGGAGCTGTGAATGTAAACGGAAGCGGAGTAGGTGTTTTCATTATCTCACCAGAGGGGGTCCATATACCTTTAACTGATCGGTTGACATTCGAATGTACCAACAACGAAGCAGAGTATGAAGCTTGCATCATGGGGGTTGAGGAGGAAATCAACTTGCGAATCAAGAACCTAGAGATCTTGCGAATCAAGTCAATGGCAAGTGGTTAGTTCATCAACCCCACCTGGTTCCTTACTGGGATTATACCAGGAGGTTGATAACTTTATTCACCAAGGTCGAGCTGAGTTACATTCCACGAGATGAAAATCAGTTTGCTGATGCTCTGGAAACTTTATCATCCATGATTAAAGTTTGTCAAGATAATTACGTGCCTCGAATCATGGTCTCTCGTCTCGAAAGACCTGCTTATGTCTTTGCAGTTGATAGGGTGGAAGATAATAAACTTTGGTATCATATGCAAACACCCCAAATTTTCCTTCACTAAGTTCACACCATGGCTTGTGATCTTCCATCTTTGCATTAGTTTAAGCATATCATCTCATATTGCATTTTTGTTTCATCTACATTAGTTCAAGTTCATCTGCATCTAGGGTTTGTGATCTGAGCAATCCAAAGATCCATCTGAGCCACTCCAAAGGCCATCAATCATCTTAATAGGGTTCATGTATGTTCAATCATCATATCATATCCCTCAAATATCAAGGAAGTCAAAAATCACAAGAACTGGCAAAGCATGGAAGCAGAGCTAGGGTTTCACTGCACAAATGACTTGAAATTAGGGTTTTGTTTCAGAGGCCATAACTCCAATTTTTTTGGTCATTATTTTTCTAATAGCCTCAATATGTTATAAGGATCATGTGTACCAAGTTTGATGAAGAAATCCATTGTGGAAGTCATTTGTTCACTAGGTAACTTCTTGAGCAAGTCAGAGCAAAATCAGGGCATCTGAGGCCCCCACCCATGGAACCAAAATGGATTTTTTTATCAAATTGAGGTTATATGATCTTTATTTGATCATTGAAGTGCTTAGAAGTTCACAAAATTGAATAAAAGTGAGCTAAACCAAAAGTTTCCAAAAATGGAAATGACTTGTAATGTAAACTTTCCATTTTGGGAAAGTATTTCAACCTCCTCTTTCTTAACCAAAAATGCTTCAAATGAAAAATTGTTGGTCATGAAAGTTGTAGATTGGATCATTCCCTTTTCAAAAAGTACAAGAACAAGATCTAATTTATTTTGGAACTCAAGATATGGCTTGTCAAAGTTGGCAAAAATCCCATATTTTTCAAGAATGCACCAAAAGGGATTCTTTGCAAAACCATTTGCCAAGGTTTTTTGTGACTTCAAACACACTTCAATGTATCATAACATCATAGTGCATTGCCTTTAGATCATAATTGCCCAAAGAATTGCAAGATTACATGCCTTGAACATCAAGAGTTCTCAAAGGGGCCAAAACTTCACATATTTGCAAAAGGCCCCACAACTTTGTTTCAACTTGCTGAATTGCCTCCAAATGGATTCTATGGACATCCTTGATCTCAGCTGCACATGGACATGCCAAAAAGCTAGCTGCATCCTTGCCCATACCTCAAGTACAAGAAATGTTGACTTTGTGGAAATTCACCCATACCAATCACAACAGTCCACCACCAACTCTCTGCCCAATCCAGACACTACAAGCATGCCTCAAAGATCATTTTTCATAACACACACAAGCTGAAACCTCCAAGAACTCAGCATTTCCAAAAACACTCCCTCTTGCAAAAACTTTCGAATCCTTCAACTCACTCACTCAAACTCAAAACCAATTCCACCATTCATCTCAAAATCACTCACTGAACACAAACCAACCATTGAAACAGCCAAAAACACCCCATACACCAAACACGGTTTCTGACCAGTTGGATTGCTACCACTCAAACCAGCCATTCTCAAAGCTTTCCAAGCATTGCAACTTCTTCAGGGAGGCCATTAGAGTCATTTTGCACCAAGGAAGTGGACAGAAAGTTCAAGTTTGAAAAGATTCATCTCAGGTAGTCATCTGAATTCATTTTTCCAGAACTCGTATTTTATGTTCCATTAAGAAAAAACATGCTTCACTGATCATTCTGAGCTTTGAATTTTTGAAAATGGTGTAGAAATAAGTATGTACTGAACCTCTGAAATCTTTGCCATTTTTGGTCTTTTCTTCGAATCTTGTTTATGAGCATGAATAAATGTGTTTTGAGTGTGGATTTGAGCTTAGGAGAGTGAGAGGGTTTGATCTGGAACTTTAGAGCTCCAGAAATAACCTAGGGAGAGAGTTTCAGATTTTCAAGTAAGGGGGTGTCGCTCCCGATAAATGGGACCAGGCCCAGATAAAGGTACAGACGCGAACGGTCGGCGAGAGGGACAATGAGAACACACAGCCGTGAACTCATTGGAGATGGATCGAGTCGCCAGCTAGGCATTTTTATCCCGGAGGAAAGGTAATGCTGCATAGACCTAGAAAGATATGGATAAGACGGTTGCGAACCAGAGAGACTGAGAAAGGGGGTTGGTTACAACCTGGGAAGGTATTAGCACCCAGATTGTCCGTCGTACTCGACGGGATCCACGCTTAAAAGATTTGTGTCTTAAAGGGGTAGTGTCAGTGCAATCTGTGTATAAAATAGCTGGAAAAGAATGTACAGGTGTCAGTGTGAAAACAGTGTGAAGTGTATAAGAGAAGTGTCAGTGTACAAGAGAAAGAGGTGAAATGCTCATGATAATGAGGCTTAAAGAATGAAGCTGAAAGAGGGGGAATATACAGAGACTTTTGTTCGATAACTGTTAAGTTATGCCTACGTATCCTCTCGTGCAATGAGGAAGTCAGAACACCGTAGTTCGACCCAAAGAGACTGAAAGGTGAATTGACTTGTGAACTGCTTACTTGCCTATGCTCAAGTGTATGACCTGTCTGGCTCAGGTGCAAACTGTCTTGCATTAGACGGAAGAAGCGAGTTCTCGTTTGTGAGTGAATGAGAAGAGAAAAGAATCCCGAAGGAGACGATTAATGTTTGTTTTTTGTGTTTTCAGTCTTTTATTGCTTTTTGAAGTTTGCCATAAGTTAATGAGCTTAAGCCTAAACCAATGGATTTAGTAAACCCATCACATCTTCCCTCTAATTAGGGGTAATGAGAGTACCTTAAGTGTGAAGTCAGATTCTCACACTTAATCACCTTTGATGTAGGATCAAGATCATTAACCTACTTGTGATTATTTAGATGTTTTTGGTGTTTTTGTTTAGTGTTGAGTAATTAGGTTAAGCCATAATCAGGGATTAAACAGACTCATTACACCATCCTAATAGAAGGATAATAGATGAGAATGTTTAAGCTGAGGAAAACTCCTCAACTTAATCCATGATTAGGGATTAAACTCATGACAAAACAAGCCTTTGACTAAGCGGATTTTATTTAATGGTATGATGATGAAGTGATTTTTATGATTTGTAAGACAACTTGAGGGGGACTTGTCCATTAACACTAGGGTTAGTCCTTCTTAACCAATTAAGGAAGAATTAGAACCCTAATGCAAGGCCCAAGTTACAAGTGTGATGTCTTGATGATTATTAAGTGGATTGATTAAAGGAGTTAAACACATTAAGGGTTTAACACTTAGGATTAAAGTTATACACTCCATCCTAATAGAAGGATGCAGGCATAAACTTAATCACAAAGCCTTAAAGCCTTTAGGGTTTAGTCCCTGATTATGAGGTGAGAAGAGAAGACTCAAAAAGAGACACAAAGGTAAAACTATGAGGGGAGACTAATCAAAACCCTAATTCATTGTCATGCTTGGTTGTCCTTAAGGTTTGTGAGGTTAAACAAGAACAAACTTCAAATGGAGCCACCAGGAAGCAGATGAACAAGATCAAGAGAAGCAAAGTGACTTGCTTCATTCAAGAAGTCAAGTCACTTGAAGAAAGAAAATGGGAGGAAGAAGAATGAGCAAACTCAAACTCAAACACATGTAAGAATGCAGCAATGGATGCAAGAGAGATGAAAAGAAAAGTTATGAGAAGTGAAGGCAAATTCACTTCTCAAGTTCACTTACCACCTGAAATGTTAGAAAGAAGTGCAATGCAAAGCCAAATGTGATGAGATGACATGATAACAAACAAAACCAGAAGCATGTTGATGATGATAATGATGCTATGGAATGCTACAAATATGAGGCAAGGCATGGAGATGTTCATACAAGATCATGGATGCAAATGATGCCAGTTAAGGAGCATGAACTTACATGAAAAGTTATGAAACATATATGGCAAACAACATGGCAAATGCAAGATACAATGATCAAACATGCTTTCTATATGTCTTAAGATGTCAACTGAATCAAATGGATGCTTGAAATGTCATGGCAAGTCATGTTATGCAAGAGAATGCAAGGAGGATGCAAATGAAAGCCCAAATTAGGGTTTATGGATCAAACAACAAACAAAAACCCAAAACAGAAGCAAACCCTAAGATAAAAAATGGAAAATGCCACACAAAGAATCCCTAACCCTATACTAAACCAATGTCCAAAGGGGAGGTCTCAACTCTTAACCAATCTTAAGTTATGAATTTTACAAGTTATTTGGGTTTTTAGGGTTCCTAAGCAAGAAAATCATCAAACAAATGAAAAATGCAAGATCAAATCATGACCATTTTATCTCAAAAACTAAATGCTAAACACAATGCAATGCAAGAAGAATCAAAGTCCAACTCTTCATAGATAGGCAGAAATGATTTTTTGAACTTAGGATCAAAATAATGCACAAAAATGATTTTAATTCAATGAAAAATTCTCAAAATGCATCAAGATTAAAAAAGAAATTTGGTTTGAAGGTTGGACAATGTTTCTAAATGTCTTAGAACATTTCATGAATTTTTTGGTGATTTTTAAATACCTAAAAGTATTTTTAATAAATTAATTTTCATCAATCAATTAAAAATAATCTTTTAAATATTTAAAAATACTTTTTTAATGATAAAAATAAAAATAAAAATGTTTTTGTGTCATAAAAATTAATAAAACTCAGGAGAAAAAGTTTCATAATTTTTAAACCTTTTTTACTATTTTAAATAAATTGTGTAAAATAAATGAATTAAAATGAATTAAAAATGAAATTAAACTGAAGTAAGCAGAAGGAGAGGCTGAGATTGAATCTGGATTCAAAAGGGTGGACTGCGCGCGTGAATGGAGGGACAGGATTGCATCTGACTAAATTATTCTAATTATAATTAATTAAACCTAATTAAGTGGATTAGGGCATAATGACTTGATCTGAGCCATTCACAAGCGCGCGGGAAGCAGCATCCAAGGGACCAAATTCAAAGTTCACTAATTAATGAAACTTAACCCTAATTACATTCAGGCTGCCGGAGAAGACTTCCGGTCGTCTTCTCCGGCCAGCATCCCCCCTGAAAATCCTCAAAACCCTAAAAACCTAACTAAAATGAAATCTATAAACTGGGAAATGATCCCCACTCACTCACGAACCAGAACCCCTAATCAAAACTAATTTACATTTCCTAACAAGGCTGAATCGAAGCAAACAAAAGCTAGGGCACGAAAGTTTCAGAGAGCAATTAAATTCTCATTCCATCACCATTTGCAAAACCAAAAGCATATTCATGATCAGGAGGACATATAGAACAAGTTTAGAACATAAAAAATGATTTCTGGAAAAATATTTCTTGAGCTACCTGAGAGTCGAAGCTTTCACTTCAGCCACTTTCTGACCACTCCCTTCAGTGCAATCCACTCTACTTGGTCCCCAGATGATCCTTGAATGCTTAGGAAGAGTTTATGTTGGCTGGACAAGGAGTTTGACAAGCTTCTGCTCAAACTCAGTTGGAAATGGCAATGGTGATTCAGGTAGTTTCAGGCCAATGTAGGTGGTTGTTTGTGGTCCAGATGATGAGTGGAGAAGGTTTATGGAGTTTGTTTTGATGTTTGTGAGCTGTGGAGAGAGATTCGAATGAAACTGCAGCTTGAGGTGAAAATGGTGAAGTGGTGTTATGGCTTGTTTCAGGCCTGGTTCTTGGCTGCTTTGGGCTCAATGAAACATGATGAGTTGGTTGGTGAAAATGGTTTGAATGTTTTATGGCTGGGCAGAGAGATTCGAAGCAATTTGCAAAATGGTGTGTTCTTGTGTATGTGATCTTAGGGCATGTTTCAGCTTGGCCTCTTGATATGTTTTGCTTGACAAAGGATATTGTATTTTAATCCCATAGGTCAGATGATGTGACCTGGCCTATAGTGATTGGTAAGTTTGCTTTTGCTCAAAGTCCACCTTTTGTGTAAGAGAAGTATGGCTTGGTTCTAGGCTTAGTACAAGGCATGGGCTGCGCAGCAAGGGTGAGGGGAAAGGCTAGCCAAGGTCAGCATCCAAGGTTGCAAGTTGTAGGAAGTGTGATCATGAGTTTTGCAAGTTGTTGCTTTATGGTTCACATGTGATTTCCTTATCCCACAAGCCATAATACATGAGCATTCTTGGTTCAATTCTGATTTTTATGACTTATAGAATGTTTGTGTCATGGTTTGAAATGAACTAGAGGTTACAAAAGGCATTGGTTCATGGTTTTGCAAAATTCTCATTTGAGGCATGCCTTGAAAATCAATGATTTTAGCCAACTTTGTCACACCATAACTTTTGATCCAAGAAGAATTTGATCATGTTCTTGTACTTTTTGAAAAGGGAAAGATGTAATCTACAACTTTCATGACCAAAGTTTTTCCATTTGAAGCATTTTTGGATCAAGAATCAAGGCTTGAAAAATGACCTAAAATGAAACATTCTTGAAAAGTCAACTATGCCCAAAAAGTCAACATTTGCAAAAACTCCAAATTCTTGATTTTTGTGAACTTCAACCTTCTTCCATGATTAAATAAAGATCATATACACTCAAAATGATGAAGATCACCCATTGGTTGGGTCATTGGGGGCCTCAGATGCCCTGATTTTACACTGACTTGTCTGAAAAGTCAACTCTTGATCAGATGACTTCCCCATGGAATTTCTTCATGAAAATTGATATGCATACTCCCTATACCATATAGAGACCAATGGAAACAAGAATGACCAAAAAATTTGGGGTTATGGCCTCTGAAACCAAAAACCCTAATTTTAGGTCAACTGTGCAGTCTAGCCTGGCTCTGCTTCCATTCAAACCCTAGTTCTTGTGATTCCTTTGAATTCTTGACTTGGAGAGGATGTAATATGACATAAGAACACATATGTATCCCTTTGAGGTGATTGGATGCCTTTGGAATGGCTCAAGAAGCTTTAAGATTGCTCAGATCACAAACCCTAGGTGCAGATGACCTAGAAACTATGCAGTGAATCAAAGATGAGATATGAGATGATATGATTGTGTTTATGCATATGAGAATGATCACAAGCCATGGTGTGAATGGGTGAGGGCAAATTTGGGGTGTTTACAGCTGCCCCTATTCAAGCATGAGTTAGCTGTGCAGGTTGTAAGCGACGACTTAACAAGCAAACAAGATAACTTGTGGTTGAATACCAAAGACAGTCCAAAATTTGCACTCACAGAAAATGAAGAAGAAAAGGGATATAGATTGCAAAAGGAAAATAAAGTATATTGTAAAGTGTGGGCGACGGAGGACGACCGTCGAGCAGAGGACGACTGCTGGGTAAAGAGCAATGACGGGGACGGCCGACATGCTGGGAAAAGTGCGGAAAATAAAGCAATGACGGGGACGGCCGACATGCTGGGGATAAAAGGTAAAGCCAAGACAGGGACGGCCGACTAGCTGGAAAAAAATAAGATATCATGATGGGGACGGCCATCAAGTAAAATTGCAAGATTCTCTGGGGATCGAATGAAACATGATGGGGATGGCCATCAAGTTCATAAAGTAAAGTAACCGACGATGGGGACGGCCATCGGGCTAAAAGAAAAAGGGACCACGATGGGGACGGCCATCGGGTTAAAGAACAAATGAAATAAACAGATGATGAGGTACGGTCATCAAAGGTGAAGGACGATCACCTAGCAGGGGACGGCTGCTCTGTTGGGGTTAAGATGAGGGACGGTCATCTAAGGTGGAGGACGACCACCTGGCAGGGTACGGCTGCCGAAAGTATCAACGATGTAGGACGAATGCCGGATAAAAGGGTCAACGATGGGGACGGCCATCGGACGAGCATGATGGAGGACGACCATCAAGAGGTGGAGGACGACCACCTAGCAGGGGACGGCTGCTCTCAAGGTTCATCATGACATAGGACGAATGCCAGATAACCAAAAAATCAACAATGGGGACGGCCATTGGATAAAATGATGAAGGACGATCATCAAGAGGTGGAGGACGACCACCTAGCAGGGGAAGGCTGCTAAAAAATCAACGATGGGGACGGCCATCGGATGAGCAGGATGGAGGACGACCATCAAGAGGTGGAGGACGACCACCTAGCAGGGTACGGCTGCTCTCAGGGTTATCATAACACAGGACGAGTGTTAGATAAAAAGGAAAATTTGCTTTGTTGGTGATCTGCTGGGGAATAGTAAACACGGACGAGCGTTCACATTCAAGAAACAAAAGGTATAAGTGTTTAGATGTTAGTGTATAGATTAAAGATGCGGACGAGCATCCTTAAGACTATGATACAGACGAGTATCATGTAGAAACAAACTGACACATGTTCAGAGATAATGATACGGACGAGTATCAACGGGTTAACAACGAACACGGACGAGCGCTAAATCTGAGGGGACTCCTCTGGGGAATAGTAGACACAGAAGAGTGTCTATATTCAAGAAGACATAAGTTTTTGACACGGTGTATGGATTAAAGATGCGGACGAGCACCCTTAAGATTATGATACGGACGAGTATCATATAGAAACAAACACTAGACGCAATGCTCTGAGATGATGATACGGACGAGTATCAACTGGTTAACAAAGAACAAGGACTATTGTCGAATCTGTGGGGATATAAGTGGTGTATACAAGATACGGACGAGTATCTGTATGAGTGTAACATGAGTAGTAAGTTTGTATAGATGAGTATTGATCTGCTGGGGAGAGTGACACGGACGAGTGTCAAAAAAAGAAAAGTATAATATAAACAAGTATATGGGTGATGAAAGTGTAAGCGACTGCGCTGGGGATATGACACGGACGGGTGTCAAGAAAGTGTATATATATGTGAGTGCAAAGAGGATGTCTTTGGCTTTCTGCTGGTGATTTGACACGGACGGGTGTCAGGAAGTATCTGTAATACAGGTGATCTTGTTTGTAAAAGGTGTTCAGGCAACTTCTCTGGGGAGTGATGACACGGACGGGTGCCAAAAGGAGTCTATACTGGTGTTTGTGATTTGAGAGGCAACTGCTTTTGCTGGGGACTCTGGTGGGGATTTTTGTGTATTGTATTCTGTATACTGACAGATGATTATTATTCACAAGTGTACGATTCACAACATGACTTATGATTATGCTATGTATTTGATTTTTGCCGTAATGCTCCGTACTAGACGGAATGCTACGCTCTGAGGGGATAATATGATGCAAATGCTATGATTATGCAAAGAGGTACAGGTCCGGGATTCGGATCCCGTTGCCGTGAAGATCTCTGGTTGATCTATTTGAAGTGAACATCCCAGCTGGGGATGAGATCCTTGATAGACCTGATGATGTATCTGCTTGGGGATACATGTCACTGGTTGACACATCCTTGTAATATGGGACCCAGCTGGGGTTTGTAGAAGCCTTCTGTACTCTGTTGTGACTCCTTCAGGTGTTGCTCTTCTGAATAGAGGCTGAAGCTTCTGTGGGGAGATGATTCCCTGATTTCTGCATTCTGCTGAGGAAGAATGGTTGGTACTACAGCTGGGGAATGCTGTTGGTAACTCAGCTGGGGGAGAGTAATGAGAGGCCACTCAGCTGGGGAGAAAGCACCCTGAGTGTTAAGACCGTCTGTTGATTTTCCATCTTGCTGGGACGTGACTTGCATGCCCCAAGTTGCGTTCTGGGTACCTGCAATCCTACAAAGATAAGGAAACGCACAAATGGTCCCGAGGTATCCTTTACTGGATTCCTTCATAGGAGTTAAGCACTTTTTGAGAGTAAGTATATTCCCTGCAAGCATGTGCTTTTTATTATTTTTCCTTTTTTTAGTGAAAAGCATCTGTACTTATGCAATTAGTTTTTTAGAGACATCAGGCATTCTTTGCAAATAAAATGTACAAGACAAAACATGACTGAAAACTCTGATTTTATTAATTCTTGTGCCCTGAATTGGCAAGATACAGTCACGGAAACAAATCTCCTAAAATGAAGAGACTGTTACAAATTGAGAAACAAAGTGCTGGCGATGTTGACGACGCTTTCAAGGAGCTTCCTCTTTCGCTATGACTCGTATGACTTCCGACGTTCTTCTCGTCTTGCTTTCTGGAGAGGGTTGATTCTGATTGAAGCTTGATCCTTTCAAGGCTTACCAAGTTGTAGATAATACAGACGAACTCAGAATGCAGTTGTTCGCTTATTCCCTTATTTTGCATGGATCGCCCTTTCGGGTTTTCAATCCATCGGGATACCCATTTTTGCCTGAGTTGTCCAATGCGGCTTTTCAACTCAGCGGGTGTACATTTTTTTGTTTATTTTCCCTTATTTTTGCCCGAGTCTTTTATTCTGTTTTTGAC
Source organism: Lathyrus aphaca (assembly GCA_963966055.1). NCBI lineage: Eukaryota > Viridiplantae > Streptophyta > Magnoliopsida > Fabales > Fabaceae > Lathyrus > Lathyrus aphaca. Next base: position 379,874,486 of record OZ014523.1, on the reverse strand, counting down.
TCGCCGGGATGCCCTATTTTTGCCTGGACTTTCATTCTGTTTTTATGTCCAGCGGGTCATTTTTATGCGAAGTATTTTTTAACTGCATCTGAATTCACAGGGGACGGGAAATCCTCACCATCCGTGGTGCTGAGCATCAGTGCTCCACCAGAGAAAACTTTCTTTACCACAAATGGTCCTTCATAATTTGGAGTCCATTTGCCCCTGTGGTCTGTATGAGGAGGGAGGATTCTTTTCAGCACAAGATCTCCCACTTGGTACTCTCGGTGCCTGACTTTCTGATCGAAGGCTCTCTTCATTCTCTTCTGATATAGCTGTCCATGACAGATTGCAGCCAATCTTTTCTCTTCGATCAGACTCAGCTGTTCGTATCGGGCCCGAACCCATTCTGCTTCACTCAGTTTAACATCCATCAATACCCGTAGAGAGGGTAATTCAACTTCAACAGGTAGGACTGCTTCCATACCATACACAAGTTGATACGGTGTTGCCCCAGTGGATGTCCTGATTGACGTGCGGTACCCATGCAAGGCAAACGGTAGCATCTCATGCCAATCTTTGTAAGTGACTACCATCTTCTGCACAATCTTCTTGATATTCTTATTTGCTGCCTCAACAGCGCCATTCATCTTTGGCATGTAAGGAGAAGAATTGTGATGTTGGATCTTGAAGTCCCGGCATAGCTCTGCCATCATTTTGTTGTTTAGATTGGAACCATTATCAGTAATGATTCGCTCGGGAACTCCATATCGACAGATGATATCTCTCTTCAGAAATCTGGCTACCACTTGTCTTGTAACATTTGCATATGAGGCTGCTTCAACCCACTTGGTGAAGTAATCAATGGCGACCAGGATGAATCTGTGGCCATTTGAAGCAGTTGGCTCAATCTTGCCAATCATATCAATGCCCCACATAGCAAAGGGCCATGGTGAAGACATGATGTTCAGAGGATTGGGAGGCACATGTACTTTATCTGCGTAGATCTGGCATTTATGGCATTTTCTGGCGTAAGCACAACAGTCTGCATCCATTGTGATCCAGTAATAACCTGACCTTAGCAACTTTTCAGCCATGGTATGCCCTCCGGCATGGGTACCAAAGGATCCTTCGTGCACTTCATGCATCAACAAATCTGCTTCCGTCTTGTCAACACATCTGAGGAGTACCATGTCAAAGTTCCTTTTGTATAAAGACCCATCAATGTTCAGAAAGAAACTACCAGCAAGCCTTCTCAAAGTCTTCTTATCACTGGAAGATGTCCCAGGTGGGTATGTTTGATCCTCCAAGAAGCACTTAATGTCATGGAACCAAGGCTTATCGTCTTTGACAACATCGGCTGCAAATACATATGCTGGTCTATCAAGTCTGGACACTGAAATCTGAGGTACAAAGTTAGCAGCTTGAACTTTGATCATGGATGAAATGGTAGCAAGAGCATCTGCGAACTGATTCTCGTCCCGAGGGATATACTCAAGCTTGACTGTTGTGAAGAAAGTCAATAACCTCCTTGTATAATCCCTGTAAGGTATCAGATGATCCTGGTGGGTGTACCATTTTCCGTTGGTTTGATTAACTACCAAAGTTGAATCTCCGAACACGGTCAATGTCTTGATCCTAAGGTCAATGGCTTCCTCAAGACCCATAATGCAAGCTTCGTATTCAGCTTCGTTGTTAGTGCAGTTGAAAGTGAGTTTTGCCGAGAAAGGCATGTGAACTCCTTTTGGTGTAATGAGTACTGCACCAACACCACGACCATTCATGTTAACAGCCCCATCAAACATCATAGTCCATTCCTCCTCCGGGTCAGGCCCTTCAGTGTGAATAGGCTCTTCATGATCTTTTGATTTTATGAACATGATGTCTTCATCAGGGAAGTCAAATCTCATAGGCTGGTAGTCATCAATGGGTTGCTCAGCAAGATATTCAGACAATACACTGCCCTTGATGGCTTTCTGAGATGTGTACTGGATGTCATATTCCGTGAGAATCATTTGCCATCTTGCAACCCGTCCGGTAAGAGCTGGCTTCTCGAAAATGTACTTAACTGGGTCCATTTTTGAGATTAATAAGGTAGTGTGGGTCAACATATACTGCCTTAGTCGGCGAGCAGCCCACGCTAAAGCACAGCAAGTTTTCTCGAGCAGTGAATAACGTTGTTCACAGTCGGTAAACTTTTTGCTAAGGTAGTATATTGCATACTCTTTTCGACCAGACTCGTCATGCTGGCCCAGCACACACCCCATTGACTCTTCTAATACTGTTAAGTACATTATCAGAGGTCTTCCTTCAACTGGAGGCATAAGGATTGGAGGTTCTTGCAAATATTCCTTGATCTTGTCAAAAGCTTTTTGGCAGTCTTCGTTCCACCTGACCGTTTGTTCTTTCCTTAACAGCTTAAACAAAGGTTCGCAGGTTGCCGTAAGGTGAGATATGAACCGTGAAATATAGTTCAATCGACCTAAGAATCCTCGAACTTCTTTCTCAGTTTTCGGTGCAGGCATCTCTTGAATAGCTTTGACTTTATCAGGGTCAACTTCAATCCCTTTCTCGCTTACAATAAAGCCCAGCAGCTTACCGGATCGCACCCCGAATGTGCATTTGTTGGGGTTCAGCTTTAGTTGGTACTTCCTCAGATGCTTGAATAATTTGAGCAGATTTACCAGGTGATCTTGCTCTGTAAGGGACTTGGCAATCATATCATCCACATAACACTCGATTTCCTTATGGATCATATCGTGGAATAATGTCACCATAGCCCGTTGATACGTTGCACCAGCATTCTTCAGTCCGAATGGCATCACTTTGTAACAAAACGTCCCCCAAGGTGTGATGAATGTTGTCTTCTCCATGTCTTCAGGTGACATCTTGATCTGATTGTATCCTGAAAATCCGTCCATGAAGGAGAATACCGAGAACTGAGCCGTGTTATCCACCAATACATCAATGTGAGGTAATGGGAAATCATCTTTCGGGCTAGCTCTGTTCAGATCCCGATAGTCAACACACATTCTTACCTTACCGTCTTTCTTAGGCACAGGCACAATATTAGCAACCCACGGCGGATAGCTAGTCACAGCAAGGAACCCGGCGTCCCACTGCTTTTGTACCTCTTCCTTGATCTTCATAGCCATGTCTGGGCGAGTTCGGCGCAGTTTCTGTTTAACTGGTGGGCATTCTTCCCTCAGAGGCAGCTTTTGCACAACAATGTCGGTGTCCAACCCTGGCATGTCTTGATAAGACCAAGCAAATACGTCCACATATTCTTGAAGCAGATCAATCAGTTGTCCCTTCACTGAGTCTTGCAGGCAGGCCCCGATTTTAACCTCTTTCACGTCTTCGTCTGTACCAAGATTAATCACTTCAATCTCCTCCTGGTGAGGAGTGATAACCTTTTCCTCTTGCCTCAACAACCTGGCTAGCTCTTCAGGAAGCTCATATTCTTCTTCAACCCCTTCATCAGCTTGATTGATCGGATTGTCAAAGTCATACGATGTCATAGCCGTGCTGTTGTCGGTGCTGTCTGGAAGGCACTCTCTGCAAGGGTTCAGTTGTTCATTTTAGTGATTGATTTTAATCTTGCTTAGAAAAGTGAAATAAAGTTGTCATTTTGAAAACATCGCCATTTATTTTTGTACAAAAAAGAAAAATGGAAAAACAGTGAGCAGAAAAGAAAAAGACTCGTTTGCAAAAAGATGTCTGATACTTCATTAATTGATCTTGTTTGCACAAAAGTACAGATGGCCCTGATTACAAAATGAGTCTTGTCATCTTGGGCAAGATGCAAGACTTTGATGCATGCTATAAAAAATACAGGAAATAATAATTACTCTGTATGAGTAACTCTTATAATTTCCTGGGAAGACCAGTTCGAGACACTGCTCCCCGGGATCTTTGGACGAATCCAATTCTCCAGATTGCGCTCCTCTTCCAGCTCGTCTTCCAAATTGTTGATAGCATCAGGGGTAAGCATCCCCCCACTGACAAAACCAGGCTTTTCAGCAGCCTCCGCTTGATGTTGAGTTGGTCTGTAACCCAACCCAAATTTGTCTTTCTTCTCTTCCACAGATACGACCTTGCCCCAGCCTTGGGCAGTTCCCTCTTCAACAACCTTCCGGGCTTGTTGATAAGATGACATGGAGATACCAGATACAGCAGATGCTTCATTGACATTCAAGGCCTCAAAGCCTTGGCTCATTGTTTCATGGATCTCCCCATCCATCTCAATGTACTTATAAGTAGCCAGATGGCTAACAAATATATCCTCCTCCCCACAGATTGTAACAACTTGGCCTTCCCATTCAAATTTTAACTTCTGGTGAAGGGTAGACGTTACTGCGCCAGCGGCGTGAATCCAAGGTCTACCCAACAAACAGCTATAGGCAGGCTGAATGTCCATCACATAGAAGATAGTTGTAAAGGTCTGTGGGCCAATTGTCATAGGCAGCTCGATCTCTCCCAGAACCGACCTCTTAGAACCATCAAAGGCTCTTACCACCAGGTTACTGGGTCTCAATGCTAATCCCTCATATTCTAGCTTCACCAGAGCCTTCTTTGGTAAGACATTCAGGGATGACCCTGTATCTACCAGCACATGAGAAAGGACAGCTCCTTTGCATTCCATGGTGATGTGCAAGGCTTTGTTGTGGTTGCGGCCATCTGTTGTCAAGTCAGTATTGGTGAACCCTAGCCCATTGCTAGCAGTAACATTTCCAACCACGGTTTCCAATTGATTGACAGTGATCTCTTCAGGCACGTAAGCTGCGTGCAGGACTTTAAGTAGTGCATTCCGATGGGCTTCGGAGCACATAAGCAGAGATAAGATAGAGATCTTGGATGGCGTCTGGTGAAGCTGATCCACAATTTTGTAATCACTCTTTTTGATGATTCTCATAAACTCATCAACTTCTTGATCGAACGGTGTTTTCACAGCTTCTTTAACAGCTTGATCTTCCTGCACCGGGCTCTTTCCTTTTGCCTTGGCAGCAGCTTCTGCTTCGGCAGTGGGTCTTTGAATTGGTGGAGCAAAGAGACGTCCGCTTCGGGTGAAGCCTCCGCCTCCTCCCACATTATCTATCTGTGGTGCAGGTGTTGATGTTTCAAGAGTGATTCTTTTTCCTTCGCAGTATACGTCAGAGCCATAGTGCCAAGGGATGGCCCTATTGCTTTCATATGGTACTGGTCCCGGCACTGTGACAGTGACTGGACTGATTGCAGCTGCTGAAGGGACTGTAATTGTTTGTGGATCATAATAAATCGTAACTGGTGCTCTAACAGGAGCAGCATTTTCCGAATTGTAGGCAGAGTTGTTTTCAGGATCATAGAATATGGTGACAGTAGAGACATCTTCATGATTGGTTGCTGGAGTTGTAGGAGACATTGTCGGAAGTATGGATGTTGTTGTTGTAGGAGATTCAAAATGGAATGAAGTTGAAGTTGTAGCAGGAGAAATTGTTGATAACTGGTCATTTGAGAAGACAGATGAAGTACTTGTTGATGAAGCCGAAGAATTGTCAGGAACAATGGTTGCTGCAGTTGTAGGAGGTTCTAAAACTGTTGCTGATGAGATTGCTGGATTTGTTGGAAATGATGTAGTGATCTGGAGTTGGCCACTCCGAATAAGGCCATCTATGCCATTCCTCAGATTATCGCACCCATTTACTGAGATATTGCAGTAAGCACACCCTAACTCGCATCCTGGGAACATGTTGCATTCCAAGAGCTGAGCCTTGATTTCTACCAATGGTGTCCTGATCTGTCCCACACTGGTTATTAAATAAGACGGTTTGTCTTCTTCAATAGCGTTAATTCGGGGACCACCATGATTTGGCATAGGATTTTTGTTGACATTGGGTGGCGGTGCAAAATTCAGAGCTTTTGAGTCCACCAGGTCTTGTACCTTCATGTGCAGGGCTCTACACTTTTCTGTACTATGGCCAGGTGCGTTTGAATGAAAGGCACACCTAGCATTGGAGTCGTAATTCCTGGGTAGACTGTTGGGATCCGGAGGTGCCAACGTCCTTAGCTCAACTAGGTTGAGTTTCAGGAGTTGTGGCAGCAAGGTAGCATATGGCATGGGGATTGGATCGATCACTCTGTTAGCTTGAGATGGCCTTTGCTGGAATGGCCTTTGCTGGTTATTGTTGTTGGTGTTGCTGTTGTTGTAATTCCTTGGAGGATACTGATTTTGCTGATGGTACTGAGGTTGTGGCTGATAGTTTTGCTGAGGAGGTTGATAAACAGGTTGTGGATGAGCTGGAGCAGGGATAGTGACTGCAGCCACAGATCTGTGAACATATTGGGGCCTACCCCTGTTGGTGTGGATGTCATTAGTCTCACCAGTCCTTCTTGGGCCCGCAAAAGGCTTTCTAGCATTACTGGATGAGCTTGCACCATTGTCTGAAATCTTCCCCATTTTCAATAGGCTTTCAATTCTCTCCTCTGCTATGACAACATCTGTAAAGCTGGTGGATGAGAAGGCAGCTAGCCTATCAATATAGGTTCCCTGAAGGGTATTCATGAACATATCAGCCATCTCTCTTTCAGACATAGGTGGCTGGACAGCAGCAGCGAGCTGTCTCCATCTTTGAGCATATTCTCTGAAGCTCTCTCTAGATGATTGTGACATTCCCATTAGGAGGGTCCTATTGGGTGCCATATCCAGATTATACTGATACTGTCTGATGAAGGCCTCTGCCAAGTCCTTCCAGCATCTTACAGTTGCTCTTGTCAGATGGGAATACCATTCCCTCGAAGCTCCAGTCAAGCTATCTTCGAAGTAGAACATCCACAGTTTCTCGTCCATGGTGTAGGCTTTTAGCCTTCCGAGAAAAGATTGCAGATGGGTTCGAGGACAGGAAGTCCCATTATATTTTTCAAAGCATGGAGGCTTGAACTTGTGGGGAATCCTGACCCCGTCTACCAAGCCCATATCCATGACATCGAACCCCAAAGAGTTTTGAGATTCTAAGGACCTCAACTTCTCAGCTATCTCATCCAATCTTCTATCATAAGCCTCCTCCCCGGCTCCCATTACTGTGAACTGGTCCTCTTGAGGATCTTCTTGCAGTACCCTCCCGGCTGTAGCAGGCCCTTGAATATTGACAGGAATGTTGGCCTCTGGATGGAGGTGAGGACCAAAAACAGGGGGATTGACATGTGGTTGGACTCTTTCATTGTTACTAGTCCCAGCAGTCCCCGGATGATGATCTTCTTGATTCCTCCCTTCTACCAAAGCTCTGAGCCTCTCCTGGCTTTGAGCTAAGTTGTTCATTACTTCCATGAACTGTGTTATCTGAGTTCTCATCTCCAACCTTTCGTTGGCCATTTGGTTTCTGACCTCAGTAAGGTCCTGCTGCATCTGATCCATCTGGATGCCCGGAAGATTGTTCCTAGTCGGGTACCTGTGTGGCCTGTTGAGTGGGAACCCCCTTCGTCGAGCAATAATTCCTGAACATCACAACAAAGTTAGCAACAACAAAAACAAAACCTACAAAACAAACAAAGGGGTTAGCATGCAATGCAGTATGCTTATTTGTTCTCAAGGTATCCTGGCTTGGCATTCAGTTTTGACCCTTCCAGACCCTTGAAGATGCTGTTGATGTTGCTCTTGAAGAAAACTCAGATGGAACAAACCAACACAAATATATATTACAGAAGGGGAAATAATACAATTTGTTCATTTTACAACACAAGCCCTCTAAGGGGTCAAAATACATTACAAAAAGATAAGAGTACATGGAAAGCAAACAACAACAAGCAAATGGTCAAACACCAAGTCCAAACTCATCCTCCCGAACTTCCTTGAGAAGTGCCTCGGTCACAGGATCAGCCGGACGCTCCGTAAGGTTCCTGATGAGAAGGTTCCTTGTAGCAATGGCTGCAGTCAACTTCTTGTGCTGACTTTGGTCTTTGGACCTCTTTACTCCAGCTCTGATCTTCAGTTCTGATATCTCCCTCTGGGCTGCTGCCAGGGCTTCATCCATCTGTTCCATCTTGTCTTGAACTCTCTTGTCCTCCAGAGTACGAGCCTCGGTGATCCTGACCCACCTAGCCTGACTCTCCTTCAAATACAAGTCTGTCCTAGCTTTCTGGAATTGGGCCTCCTTGCAAGCATTCTTCAGGATTTGTTCTCCGGCCCTAGACTTCTTAATGTAATCTTCAGACTTCTCAATCTTAGCCAAATGCTCTTTCTTCAGCTTTTCCAATCTTTCAATATCTAATCTCCCATCACTCCTCTCGTAGAGTGTCTTCTGCAAAGCTTGGGTTAACTTCTCATTTCTCTCCTTCAACTTCTCAAACTCCTCTAGACTGACAGTTGCTGGAGGTGGTGCTGTGGAAGGCCCAGGCACATCTTCAATAGTAAAGGGCATCCCAGAGAATTGAGCCCTAGCATAGGACCAATCATAGTATTGTGCTGATGCCACATTGTTACATTTTCCCAAGATGGTTATCCCCTTAGTTTGAACATTGTCCCAGGCCCAGGCTGCCTGTCTAACAATAGCCAAACTAATCTTGTTCTCACAGTAAAGAGTCTCGACCAAATCCTGTGCCTTAGGAGTGTGGACCAGTGCATAGCCCAGTTGTCTTTTGAATAGCAGAGGGTTGTAATTAATACTCCCCTTAACTCCTATTAGAGGTACATTGGGAAAATGCCCACAGCTGGTGATGATATCCCTGCCTTTCGTGCTTTGAGTGCACCATCTGATGTCAGCTAAAGTAAGAGTAGTAAGTCTTCCAGCCCAGTTCTTCTGCTGATGAGGATTCAAAAATGCATCTGTCCTGGGTAGATGCTTGAGAAGCCAAGTATGGAATAATGGAGCACAACACCTCACTAATCTCCCCCTCTGCTTTTCATTCCTCTGATGCACTGAATAATAGAGATCACCCAATAAAGTTGGCACTGGGTTCTTCAGGATGAACAGGTGGATTGCATTCTTACTAATGAATCGAGGCTCATCTGCAAACAACACAATCCCATAGATGCTCAAAGCCAATAAAGCACATACTGCTTTCCATTCTCCTAGAGAAGCCTTCAAAGTAGCTTGAGAAATCAAGAAATCCAGATGCATGCCAGGGATTCCTGCTTTAGAGGTCATATGCTGCCCAATCAAGACTGGTTCCAGATGCAAGGCCTTTGCTACCTCCTCATTACTTGGGAAAACCATCTCAGGGTTGAAAGGGACTTCTCTCCTGATAGGTATACCAACTAATGATGAGTATTCTTCCAATAGAGGGCCCAACTGAAAGTCCTGAAAAGTGAAGCATCTCAGTGGGGGATCATAAAACTGAAGGCAGGTGTGGATCAGGCTTCTCTGTGAAGGGTCCAGATCCATAACCATATCAAGTATATCTCCATGGTGTTCCCTAAACAATGGTACATGGTCTGGAGTGATCAGGGTTTGAATCCTCCTGATGTCTGACAACTCTGGCTGGAAGAAGTGGTAGGTGATGTTGCTTTTCTTTGGAGCCATGATGTTGAGACTGAGCAAAGATAAGTGCTGATGAAGATGCTGAGGAGTGGGCCACTGATTGGCTGAAGCAGGTGCTGATGAAGATAGGTCAATACTGAAGATGGGGTCAAAACCAAAACCAAATGAAGATGGATACCCTGAAACACAAATAAGCAAATGTCAATATGATGCAATGATTATGTATGCAGATGATATGCAAGGGTTTGTGACTGAGCTGGATCTGATCAAGTGCTCTGATATAAGTCCATGTGTGTAAGAAATCCAGATGGGGGTCTATAAGTCCAGTAACCAAGGTGGGGGACTCAAATAAAGAGCCACATGTCCAGGGTTTAGAATCACAAGAACTGTTCCAACATGGAGTATTCTTAATCAAAGTAACAGGGTATTCTGAGGTCAAGGTACCTGCAAACCTGTAAACAACCCATCCCCCTCACAGGTGGTGATCTAGAACAAGGATCCTCAGACTTGGATCAGTTATGAGAAGTGTAAACACCTCTAACCCGGAGGTACAGTGTTTACAATAACCATAACAATTCCTCCTCTAATTCACCTCAGTTTCTGAAGGTCAAATACTAAAAGGTCATCCAGACTTAGCAGGCTTCCCAGATAGCCCTAGCATTGCAGGAAATCTGCAACACAGAGTTCTCAAGAAGAAACCCACATCTGAACCGTGTTTCATATTCCCGCACCAGACCGAAATGGAATGGGAAAGAATATGATTCACTCTAGCCTAGGTGTCACTCAGGTCCCAGGTATAGGGCCTTAACTCTCAATGAAACAACCCACCCACCAAAGCAAACAACAGATCCAGCCAGCAGTACAGTATGACAATATGATATAAAAGCAATAAAGAAAGCAGTAAAGCAAACTGTACATAAATCACAATAAATACAAATATACAAACACAAATAAGCACAAAACACCCCAGTAAACACAAATCAATCAAGCGCTAGGAGGAACCCACAAAAAAGAACTAGAAGCCCTGGTTGCAATATAAGGGTCCCCAGCAGAGTCGCCAAGCTGTCGCTCCCGATAAATGGGACCAGGCCCAGATAAAGGTACAGACGCGAACGGTCGGCGAGAGGGACAATGAGAACACACAGCCGTGAACTCACTGGAGATGGATAGAGTCGCCAGCTAGGCATTTTTATCCCGGAGGAAAGGTAATATTGCATAGACCTAGAAAGATATGGATAAGACGGTTGCGAACCAGAGAGACTGAGAAAGGGGGTTGGTTACAACCTGGGAAGGTATTAGCACCCAGATTGTCCGTCGTACTCGACGGGATCCACGCTTAAAAGATTTGTGTCTTAAAGGGGTAGTGTCAGTGCAATCTGTGTATAAAATAGCTGGAAAAGAATGTACAGGTGTCAGTGTGAAAACAGTGTGAAGTGTATAAGAGAAGTGTCAGTGTACAAGAGAAAGAGGTGAAATGCTCATGATAATGAGGCTTAAAGAATGAAGCTGAAAGAGGGGGAATATACAGAGACTTTTGTTCGATAACTGTTAAGTTATGCCTACGTATCCTCTCGTGCAATGAGGAAGTCAGAACACCGTAGTTCGACCCAAAGAGACTGAAAGGTGAATTGACTTGTGAACTGCTTACTTGCCTATGCTCAAGTGTATGACCTGTCTGGCTCAGGTGCAAACTGTCTTGCATTAGACGGAAGAAGCGAGTTCTCGTTTGTGAGTGAATGAGAAGAGAAAAGAATCCCGAAGGAGACGATTAATGTTTGTTTTTTGTGTTTTCAGTCTTTTATTGCTTTTTGAAGTTTGCCATAAGTTAATGAGCTTAAGCCTAAACCAATGGATTTAGTAAACCCATCACATCTTCCCTCTGATTAGGGGTAATGAGAGTACCTTAAGTGTGAAGTCAGATTCTCAAACTTAATCACCTTTGATGTAGGATCAAGATCATTAACCTACTTGTGATTATTTAGATGTTTTTGGTGTTTTTGTTTAGTGTTGAGTAATGAGGTTAAGCCATAATCAGGGATTAAACAGACTCATTACACCATCCTAATAGAAGGATAATAGATGAGAATGTTTAAGCTGAGGAAAACTCCTCAACTTAATCCATGATTAGGGATTAAACTCATGACAAAACAAGCCTTTGACTAAGCGGATTTTATTTAATGGTATGATGATGAAGTGATTTTTATGATTTGTAAGACAACTTGAGGGGGACTTGTCCATTAACACTAGGGTTAGTCCTTCTTAACCAATTAAGGAAGAATTAGAACCCTAATGCAAGGCCCAAGTTACAAGTGTGATGTCTTGATGATTATTAAGTGGATTGATTAAAGGAGTTAAACACATTAAGGGTTTAACACTTAGGATTAAAGTTATACACTCCATCCTAATAGAAGGATGCAGGCATAAACTTAATCACAAAGCCTTAAAGCCTTTAGGGTTTAGTCCCTGATTATGAGGTGAGAAGAGAAGACTCAAAAAGAGACACAAAGGTAAAACTATGAGGGGAGACTAATCAAAACCCTAATTCATTGTTATGCTTGGTTGTCCTTAAGGTTTGTGAGGTTAAACAAGAACAAACTTCAAATGGAGCCACCAGGAAGCAGATGAACAAGATCAAGAGAAGCAAAGTGACTTGCTTCATTCAAGAAGTCAAGTCACTTGAAGAAAGAAAATGGGAGGAAGAAGAATGAGCAAACTCAAACTCAAACACATGTAAGAATGCAGCAATGGATGCAAGAGAGATGAAAAGAAAAGTTATGAGAAGTGAAGGCAAATTCACTTCTCAAGTTCACTTACCACCTGAAATGTTAGAAAGAAGTGCAATGCAAAGCCAAATGTGATGAGATGACATGATAACAAACAAAACCAGAAGCATGTTGATGATGATAATGATGCTATGGAATGCTACAAACATGAGGCAAGGCATGAAGATGTTCATACAAGATCATGGATGCAAATGATGCAAGTTAAGGAGCATGAACTTACATGAAAAGTTATGAAACATATATGGCAAACAACATGGCAAATGCAAGATACAATGATCAAACATGCTTTCTATATGTCTTAAGATGTCAACTGAATCAAATGGATGCTTGAAATGTCATGGCAAGTCATGTTATGCAAGAGAATGCAAGGAGGATGCAAATGAAAGCCCAAATTAGGGTTTATGGATCAAACAACAAACAAAAACCCAAAACAGAAGCAAACCCTAAGATAAAAAATGGAAAATGCCACAAAAAGAATCCCTAACCCTATACTAAACCAATGTCCAAAGGGGAGGTCTCAACTCTTAACCAATCTTAAGTTATGAATTTTACAAGTTATTAGGGTTTTTAGGGTTCCTAAGCAAGAAAATCATCAAACAAATGAAAAATGCAAGATCAAATCATGACCATTTTATCTCAAAAACTACATGCTAAACACAATGCAATGCAAGAAGAATCAAAGTCCAACTCTTCATAGATAGGCAGAAATGATTTTTTGAACTTAGGATCAAAATAATGCACAAAAATGATTTTAATTCAATGAAAAATTCTCAAAATGCATCAAGATCAAAAAAGAAATTTGGTTTGAAGGTTGGACAATGTTTCTAAATGTCTTAGAACATTTCATGAATTTTTTGGTGATTTTTAAATACCTAAAAGTATTTTTAATAAATTAATTTTCATCAATCAATTAAAAATAATCTTTTAAATATTTAAAAATACTTTTTTAATGATAAAAATAAAAATAAAAATGTTTTTGTGTCATAAAAATTAATAAAACTCAGGAGAAAAAGTTTCATAATTTTTAAACCTTTTTTACTATTTTAAATAAATTGTGTAAAATAAATGAATTAAAATGAATTAAAAATGAAATTAAACTGAAGTAAGCAGAAGGAGAGGCTGAGATTGAATCTGGATTCAAAAGGGTGGACTGCGCGCGTGAATGGAGGGACAGGATTGCATCTGACTAAATTATTCTAATTATAATTAATTAAACCTAATTAAGTGGATTAGGGCATAATGACTTGATCTGAGCCATTCACAAGCGCGCGGGAAGCAGCATCCAAGGGACCAAATTCAAAGTTCACTAATTAATGAAACTTAACCCTAATTACATTCAGGCTGCCGGAGAAGACTTCCGGTCGTCTTCTCCGGCCAGCATCCCCCCTGAAAATCCTCAAAACCCTAAAAACCTAACTAAAATGAAATCTAAAAACTGGGAAATGATCCCCACTCACTCACGAACCAGAACCCTAATCAAAACTAATTTACATTTCCTAACAAGGCTGAATCGAAGCAAACAAAAGCTAGGGCACGAAAGTTTCAGAGAGCAATTAAATTCTCATTCCATCACCATTTGCAAAACCAAAAGCATATTCATGATCAGGAGGACATATAGAACAAGTTTAGAACATAAAAAATGATTTCTGGAAAAATATTTCTTGAGCTACCTGAGATTCGAAGCTTTCACTTCAGCCACTTTCTGACCACTCCCTTCAGTGCAATCCACTCTACTTGGTCCCCAGATGATCCTTGAATGCTTAGGAAGAGTTTATGTTGGCTGGACAAGGAGTTTGACAAGCTTCTGCTCAAACTCAGTTGGAAATGGCAATGGTGATTCAGGTAGTTTCAGGCCAATGTAGGTGGTTGTTTGTGGTCCAGATGATGAGTGGAGAAGGTTTATGGAGTTTGTTTTGATGTTTGTGAGCTGTGGAGAGAGATTCGAATGAAATTGCAGCTTGAGGTGAAAATGGTGAAGTGGTGTTATGGCTTGTTTCAGGCCTGGTTCTTGGCTGCTTTGGGCTCAATGAAACATGATGAGTTGGTTGGTGAAAATGGTTTGAATGTTTTATGGCTGGGCAGAGAGATTCGAAGCAATTTGCAAAATGGTGTGTTCTTGTGTATGTGATCTTAGGGCATGTTTCAGCTTGGCCTCTTGATATGTTTTGCTTGCCAAAGGATATTGTATTTTAATCCCATAGGTCAGATGATGTGACCTGGCCTATAGTGATTGGTAAGTTTGCTTTTGCTCAAAGTCCACCTTTTGTGTAAGAGAAGTATGGCTTGGTTCTAGGCTTAGTACAAGGCATGGGCTGCGCAGCAAGGGTGAGGGGAAAGGCTAGCCAAGGTCAGCATCCAAGGTTGCAAGTTGTAGGAAGTGTGATCATGAGTTTTGCAAGTTGTTGCTTTATGGTTCACATGTGATTTCCTTATCCCACAAGCCATAATACATGAGCATTCTTGGTCCAATTCTGATTTTTATGACTTATAGAATGTTTGTGTCATGGTTTGAAATGAACTAGAGGTTACAAAAGGCATTGGTTCATGGTTTTGCAAAATTCTCATTTGAGGCATGCCTTGAAAATCAATGATTTTAGCCAACTTTGTCACACCATAACTTTTGATCCAAGAAGAATTTGATCATGTTCTTGTACTTTTTGAAAAGGGAAAGATGTAATCTACAACTTTCATGACCAAAGTTTTTCCATTTGAAGCATTTTTGGATCAAGAATCAAGGCTTGAAAAATGACCTAAAATGAAACATTCTTGAAAAGTCAACTATGCCCAAAAAGTCAACATTTGCAAAAACTCCAAATTCTTGATTTTTGTGAACTTCAACCTTCTTCCATGATTAAATAAAGATCATATACACTCAAAATGATGAAGATCACCCATTGGTTGGGTCATTGGGGGCCTCAGATGCCCTGATTTTACACTGACTTGTCTGAAAAGTCAACTCTTGATCAGATGACTTCCCCATGGAATTTCTTCATGAAAATTGATATGCATACTCCCTATACCATATAGAGACCAATGGAAACAAGAATGACCAAAAAATTTGGGGTTATGGCCTCTGAAACCAAAAACCCTAATTTTAGGTCAACTGTGCAGTCTAGCCTGGCTCTACTTCCATTCAAACCCTAGTTCTTGTGATTCCTTTGAATTCTTGACTTGGAGAGGATGTAATATGACATAAGAACACATATGTATCCCTTTGAGGTGATTGGATGCCTTTGGAATGGCTCAAGAAGCTTTAAGATTGCTCAGATCACAAACCCTAGGTGCAGATGACCTAGAAACTATGCAGTGAATCAAAGATGAGATATGAGATGATATGATTGTGTTTATGCATATGAGAATGATCACAAGCCATGGTGTGAATGGGTGAGGGCAAATTTGGGGTGTTTACAGGGGGTCACCGGAGAAGACGACCGGAGCTCTTCTCCGGTGGCCTGAAAGTGATTAGGGCAAAACCTCATTAATTAGGGTTAGTTTAAATTATGGTCGTAGGATTTAGCTTCCCCATGTGTTTGAATGGCCCAGATGCTGTCATTAAACCCTAATTGATTTAACTAATTTAATTAACTGAAATTAGCTGAGTTTGAATTTCGTCCATTGGATTTGGCGACAGGTCAACCCTCATTTTCCCAGTTTCAATCTAAACCACTGGATCAGATTACCTTTGCTTTATTTAATTTTTATTTCAATATTTCTCATTTATTTTGTACCATTTATTTAAAATAGCTAAAAATTTCCAAGAAATAATTTCATTCTGCATTTTTACTTCAAATAAATTTCTTAACCCAAATATATTTTTATTTTTATTTTTTGCATTTAAAAATCATTTTTAAAACATTTAAATGTTTATTTTAATTAATAAATGGAAATTAATTAATTAAAATATCATTTAGGTTTCTAAAAATCCCAAAAAAATTCACATTGCATCTTTAAACATTTAGAAACATTGTCATACCATCCACACAAATTTCATTTTGGTTTTGAACAGTCTTTGATAATTTTCTTGAATTTAGGGTTCATAAAATTCTTATTTTAGAACCCTAACTTCATAAATTATTTTCTGCCTAACCAAGAATGGTATGACAATGATTCTTTTTGCATTGATCTTCATTTGACATGTAGTTTCTAGCATAATTTTTTCACAAATTTCATTTGCATTTTTTATTTGATTTACATTTTTTCCCTTTAGGAACCTTAAAACCCTAGAAAACTTAGAAAAATCACAACTTTCACTAGGTTAAGAGTTAGGTCTTCTTCTTTGGGGTGTGATATCACATGGGGTTAGGGTTCCTTTGATTGCATTTTCAATTTTTTATCTTGTCATTTGCTTCTGTTTTTGTGTTTTTCATCTCATGTTGCATGAAAACCCTAATTTCTCATCTCCCTTTGCATACATCTTGCATAAGCATTCACATAAGAACTTGCCATGACATTTTATGCATTCACATGACTTCTAAGACATCTTAGGATACATTAGAATCATGCTTGGTCATTTCTTCATCTATTTTCTATGTTATGCATTCATTACATTCCATGAACATTCATGAACTTTCATGCTTCTTACATGCTTTCTTTGCATTCTCATCTCTTGTATGATCATTCACAACTCTTGACATAAATTTGCATCATCTCTTAGCATCATTTGAATCATGAACATGCTTCTGGTTTTGGTTTGCATCCTTGCATACATTTCATTTTCATTTCATTTCTTTTCTTTATGCTAACTTTTCAGGTGGTAAGTACTTTGAGAAGTGAATTTGCCTTCACTTCTCACAATCTCTTCTCATCTCTCTTATGCATTCATTGCTGCATTTTGCTTTTTCTCTAGAGTTAGCTTGCTCATTCATGTTCCTCCTTCACTTTCTTTCTTCAAGTAACTTATCTTCTTAAGTGAAGTAAGTTAGCTTGTTTCTTCTGCTTCTCCTCCTTTCATCTTCTTCTTTCTTGCAAGCCTCATAAACCCTAGGAACACCCAAGCATGATCACAATTAGGGTTTGATTAGTCCCACCATTAGTTTTACCTTTGTGTCATCTTTTGTGTCTCTCTTCTCATTTCATAATCAAAAACTAAACATTTAAGGTTTTAAGGCTTTGTAATTAAGACTATGTCTGCATCCTTCTCTTAGGATGGAGTGTATAACTTTAACCCTAAGTGTTAAACCCTTAATGTGTTTAAATCTTTTAATCAATCCATCTTAATAAACACTAAGACAATAAGTTTGTAACTTGGGCCTTGCATTAGGGTTCTAATTCTTCCTTAAATGGTTAAGAAGGACTAACCATAGTGTTAATGGACAAGTCCCCCTCAAGTTGTCTTACAAACCATAAAATTCACTTCTTAACCTTACCATTAACTAAAATCCACTTTAATAATGGCTTTGTTTTGTCATGAGGTTAATCCCTAATCATGGATTAAGTTGAGGTATCTTCCTCAGCTTAAATGTTCTCATCTATTATCCTTCTATTAGGATGGTGTAATGGTTCCATTAAATCCTTGATTATGGATTAAACTCATTACTTAACACTAAAAAAAAACTCCAAAAAACATCTAAATAATCACAAGTAGGTTAATGATCTTAATCCTACATCATGGTGATTAAGTGTGAGGTGTTTACTTCATATTTAAGGTATTCTCATTACCCCTAATTAGAGGGAGGATGTGATGAGTTTATTAACCCTTGGTTTAGGCTTAAGCTCATTAACTTATGACAAAAACAAAGAAGAAATAAAAGATTAAAACCTCAAAATCAAACAACAATCGTCTCCTCTGGGATTCTTTCCTCACCTCATTCACTTACAAACGAGAACTCGCTTCTTCCGTCTAATGCAAGACAGTTTGCACCTGAGCCAGACAGGTCATACACTTGAGCATAGACAAGCAAGAAGTTCATCAGTTAATTTATCTTTCAGTCAGTTTGAGTCGAACTACGATGTTCTGACTTCCTCATTGCAAGAGAGGATACGTAGGTATAACTTAACTGTTATCGAACAAAAGTCTCTATATATTCTGCCTCTTCCAGCATTATTCTTTAAGCCTCATTCCTGAGCATTTCATTTCACATACCTTTTGCACTGACACCTGTACATTCTTTTCCAGCTTTTGCACACAGATAGCACTAACATTACCCCTTTAAACACAAACTTTCAAGTGTGGATCCCGTCGAGTACGACGGACAATCTGGGTGCTAATACCTTCCCAGGTTGTAACCAACCCCCTTTCTCAGTTTCTCTGGTTCGCAACCATCTTATCCATATCTTTCCTAGGTTTATGCAACATTACATTTTCTTCGGGATAAAAATGCCTAGCTGGAGACTCTTTTCATTTCATTTCTTTTCTCCTCTCGCCGACCGTTCGCGCTTGTACCAGGATGCGAATCTTTGGAAGCGACAGCTTGGCGACTCTGCTGGGGACCCTTATACTACAACCAAGGCTTCTGGTTCTTTTTGTGGGTTCCTCCTAGCGCTTGTTTGATTTGTGTTTACGGGGGTGTTATGTGCTAATTGTGTTTATTTATTTGCTTTATTTATTGCTTTATGTACAACTTCATTTACTGCTTTCTTTATAGTTTTTTATACATCATACTGTCATTATCATTGCTGGATCTGGCTTCTGTTTTGGAGGGTGGGGTTTCATTGAGTGATTAAGGTCCTATACCTGGGACCTGAGTGACACCTAGGCTAGAGTGGTTCATATTCTTTCCCATTCCATTTTGGTCTGGTGCGGGAATATGAAACACAATTCAGATGTGGGTTTCTTCTTGAGAACTCTGTGCTACAGATTTCATGTAGTGCTAGGGCTATCTGGATGACCTTTATTATGACCTTCAGAATCTGGGGAGAATTAAAGGAGGATCTTTATGGTTATTGTAAACATTGTACCTCCGGGTTAGAAGTGTTTACACTTCTCATAATGGATCCAAGTCTTAGGATCTTTGTTCTAGAACATTACATGTGAGGAGGGTTGGGTTGTTTACAGGTTTGCAGGAACCCTTGGCCACATCATACCCTGTTATTGTATTGTTTAAGAATACTTCACTTTGGACAATTCTTGTGTTTAGCCTTGGACATGTGACTCTTTATTTGAGTCCCCCTACCCTGGTTACTAGATTTCTGAGCCTCCATCCGGACCTTTGAACATACATGGACCTTATATCAAGACAGATAATCAGATTCAGCTCTTGATCACAAACCCTTGCATATCATTTGCATATATAATCATTGCATCATTTAACATTTGTTTATTTGTTTTTCAGGGTATCCATCATATCATATTTGGTTTGGTTTTGACCCCTTCTACTGCTTAGACCTCTGCTTCAGTTATCTTCTTCAGCATCTGCTTCAGTTATCTACCTCAGCATCTGCATTAGTCTGTAAGAGACTTACCTTCAGCTTCTCAGTCTATGATCTTCATCAGCTCATTATCAGTTTCTTCATCAGCACTCATGGATATTCCAAGAAAGAGCAACATATCTTACCACTTTTTTGATCCCATTTTGACTGGTATCAGGTAGGTCCAGTCACTTATCACACCTGACCAAATCCCACTGTTTAGAGAGCATTATGGGGGTATTTTGGACATGGTTATGGATCTTGATTTATCTCAGAGGAGTATGATCCACACATGCTTGCAGTTTTATGACCCTCCACTCAGATGCTTCACCTTTCCTGATTTCCAGATGGGGCCTCTGTTGGAAGAGTTTTCCTTGTTGATTGGAGTGCCTATCAGAAGGGGAATCCCCTTTAACCCATAGATGATTGCTCCAGAAGTGAAGAGATAGCAAGAGCATTGCATTTGGAGCCTTCCCTCATTGAGCAAAACATGACAACCAAAGCTGGGATCCCTGGCTTACATCTGGACTTTTTGATTTCTCAGACCACCCTGAAGGCTGCAGTGGGAGAATGGAAGGCAGTCTGTGCACTTTTAGCCCTCAACATATATGGGGTTATATTGTTTGCAGATGAGCCCAAATTTGTGAGGAAGAATGTCATCCACTTGTTCTTGCTGAGAAACACAGTGCCTACATTGCTGGGGGGTTTTTACTACTCCATCCATCAGAGAAATGAAAAGCAAAGGGGGAAGCTAGTCAGATGATGTGCTCCACTGTTCTACTCTTGGCTTCTCAAACACTTGCCTAAATCAGATGCCTTCTTGAACCCACATTAGCAGAAGAATTGGGCCAAAAGGTTCATTTGCTTAACATCAGATGATATCAGATGGTGCACCCAGAGCACCAAAGGCAAGGATATTATTACCAGTTGTGGGTAATACCCTAATGTGCCTATAATAGGAGTAAAAGGTTGCATCAATTACAACCCTTTACTATTTAAGAGACAATTGTGATATGCCTTGGTTCATCCTTCCAGAGGATAGGATTTAGCTGAGACCCTATACTGTGAAGTGCAACCTAACTCTATTGTTGTCAGACAAGCTTCCTAGGCTTGGGACAACATCCAGACCAAAGGGACAACCATCCTTGGAAGATGCAACAATATTGATTCAGCCCAGTATTCTATCTAGTCCTGTACTAGAGTTAAGATCACCAGGATGCCTTTCACCTTGGAAGACACACCTGGACCTTCTACAGTACAGCCTGCAGCAACTGTTAGCCTGGAGGAATTTGAAAAGCTGAAAGAAAGGAATAATTAGCTATCCGAAGCTCTGAAGAAGACTCTCTAGGAGAGAAATGATAGTCGTCTAGACATTGAGAGATTGGAAAGACTCAAGACTGAGCATCTGACCAAGATTGAAAAGATAGATGACTACATAAGGAAAGCAAGAGCAGAAGAGCTGGTTTTGAAGAATGCCTGTAAGGAGGCCAAGATTCAGAAAGCTAGGGCTGAGCATTATCTGGAAGAGAGCTAGGCTAAGTGGATCAGGATCACCGAAGCCCGTGCACAAGAAGACCAGAGGACTCAGGCCAAGATTGAGCAGCTGGAGGCCAATGAGAAGAAGCAGCAGGAAGCTTTGTTGGCAGCTCAGAAGGAGATATTAGAATTAAAACTCTGGGCGGGGTTAAAGAGATCAAAGGATCAGGACAGGCATAAGAAGCTGACTAATGCCATTGCTACCAGGAACCTCCTCATTAGGACTATTACAGAGCACCCAGCTAGTCCAGTGACGGAGGCCCTCCTGAAGGAAGTCAGGGAGGATGACTTTGGATTAGATTTCTGATTCTTTTTTTGCTTGTATTTCTTTTCCCTTTGGGCATGTGTTGTAAACAGACTATGTATTTTCATCATTTGTAATATATCAGTTTGTTTTATTTTGGTGGGTGTCGCTCCTACCAAATGACGCCTGGTCAAAAGGGGTACAGACGCGAACTGTCAGCGAAAGAGAAAGGATGAATAGAGTCGCCAGCTAGGCATTTTTATCCCGAAGGAAAGGTAATGCTGCAAACCTAAGAAAAGATGGATAAGACGGTTCCGAACCAGAGAAATTGAGAAAGGGGGTTGGTTACAACCTGGGAAGGTATTGGCACCCAGATTGTCCGCCGTACTCAACGGGATCCACGCTTGAAAGATTTGTGTTAAAAAGGGATGGTGTCAGTGCAATCTGTGTATCAAAGCTGGAAAGAATGCAAGTGTCAGTGTGAAAAAAATGTGAAGTGAAATATGTGAAGTATCAGTGCTGGAACAGGAGTGAAATACTCAAGACTATGAGGCTTAAAAAATAATGTTGGAAGGAGGGGGAATATACAGAGACTTTTGTTCGATAACTGTTAAGTTATGCCTACGTATCCTCTTGTGCAATGAGGAAGTCAGAACACCGTAGTTCGACTCAAAGAGACTGGAAAATAAATTGACTGATGAACTGCTTGCTTGTCTATGCTCAAGTGTATGACCTTTCTGGCTCAGGTGCTAACTGTCTTGCATTAGACGGAAGACGCAAGTTCTCGTTTGTGAATGAGTGTGATGAGAAAAGAATCCCGAAGGAGACGATTATTGTTTGTTTTTGTGTTTTCAATCTTTTACTGCCTTTTTTGAGTTTGTTATAAGTAAATGTGCTTAAGCCTAAACCCAGGATTAGTAAACTCATCACATCCTCCCTCTGATTAGGGGTAATGAGAATACCCTAAGTATGAGATAAACACCTCATACTTAACCACCTTGATGCAGGATTAAGATCATTAACCTACTTGAATTTATTTAGATGTTTTTGGTGTTTTTGTTTAGTGTTAAGTAATGAGTTCAAGCCATAATCAAGGACTTAATGGACCCATTACACCATCCTAATAGAAGGATAATAGATGATAACATTTAAACGGAGGAAGGCTCCTCAACTTAATCCATGATTAGGGATTAACCTCATGACAAAACAAAGCCTTTATTAAAGTGGATTTTAGTTAACGGTGAGATTAAGAAGTGAATTTTATGGTTTGTAAGACAACTTAAGGGGGACTTGTCCATTAACACTAGGGTTAGTCCTTCTTAACCAGTTAAGGAAGAATTAGAACCCTAATGCAAGGCCCAAGTTACAAGCTTGATGTCTTGATGATTATTAGGTGAATTTATTAAAGGATTTAAACACATTAAGGGTTTAACACTTAGGATTAAAGTTATACACTCCATCCTAATAGAAGGATACATGCATAACCTTAATCACAAAGCCTTAAAACCTTTAAGGTTTAGTCCTTGATTATGAGGTGAGAAGAGAAGACTCAAAGATGACACAAAGGTAAAACTAATGGGGGACTAACCAAACCCTAATTGTGATCATGCTTGGGTATTCCTAGGGTTTATGAGGCTTGCAAAAGATCTTCAAGGAAAAGCCACCAAGGAAGAAACATGAAAGGAGGAGAAGTAAGAAGCAAGACAACTTACTTCACTTAAGAAGGTAAGTTTCCTGAAGAAAGAAAGTGAGGAGAGTACATGAATGAGCAAGCTCATTCTAATACAAAAGTAAAATGCAGCAAGGATGCATAAAGAGAGATGAGAAAAGATTATGAGAAGTGAAGGCAAATTCACTTCTCAACACTTACCACCTGAAAAGTTAGCAAAGGAAGTGAAATGTAAATGAAAATGAGATGAATGCAAAGGTGCAAACCAAAACCAGAAGCACACTTATGATGTTAATGATACTAAGAGGTAATGCAAACACAAGACAAGGGTTGTCGATGATCATGCAAGGATAAGGATGCAAATGAAGCATGTTTTGGACCATGAAAGTTCATGAAAGTTTATGGAATGATATGAATGCATAACATGGCAAATGAATGGTGCAATGATCAAACATGATTCTAATATGTCCTAAGATGTTTTATATGTCACGTGGATGCACAAAATGTCATGGTAAGTTCATGAATGCAAGCATATGGGAGATGAATGCAAATGAAAGCAAGAATTAGGGTTTATACACAACATGCCATACCAAATTCAAAACCAGAAGCCAATGACATGATAAAAAATTGAAAATGGGATCAAAGGAACCCTAACCCTACATAAGTTCACTGCCCAAAGGAGGGGACCTAAGTCTTAACCTAATGGAAGTTATGATTTTCTCAATTTGGCTAGGGTTTTAAGGCACTTCAAAAAAGGAAAATGCACTTCAAATTGAAAATGAAAGATAAATTCTAATCAATTTTACCCTAGAAACTACATGATATGGAGAATGCAATGCAAGAAGAACCATCATCAAACTCTTCATGGTTAGGCAGAATGAATTTTTCTAAGTTTGAACGAAAAATATTGCCTTTTAAAAACTTTAATTCCAATGAAAAATGTCAAAATAGGTTAAGAACCAAAAATAAATTTGTTTGAAGAGTTTGATAATGTTTCTAAATGTATCAAAATGCAATGTGAATTTTTTTGTGATTTTTAAATACCTAAATGCATTTTTAATTAATTAATCTTCATTAACTAATTAAAAATAAACATTTAAATGATTTAAAAATAATTTTTAATGCAAAAAATAAAAATAAAAATATTTTTGGGTTCTGAAAATTAATAAAAGGTTTGATAAAAAATTTCAGAATTTTTTAATGTATTTTACTATTTTTAAAAATTCGTGGAAATTAAATACAAAACAAATAAAATAAAAATGAAATTAATGAAGAAATGAGAAAGTCAGCTGATCTGAGGGTTGTGGTTCAAACCTAGGACGCGGGAATTGACCAGCACGTGCATCTGAATGGCCAGAATTCAAACTTCCCTAATTATGATTAAACCCTAATCCTGAACCCTAATTACTTTCAGATGACCGGAACAGTCCTCCAGTCATCTTCTCCGGCCAGCTCCTCACCCAATCTCCCTCAATACGCAACCCCAAGACACCTAAAGCTCCAGAAATGATCCTCTCCTCAACCCCATCAAGAATCAAACATCAAAACTCATTTATTCAACATCAAAATCATGAATCGAAGCAAAACGGAAAACATGGCAGAAATTTCAGAAGCTCAATACATGCTTAATACTTGACTATTTTCAAAACTAAACACATCAGAATCATGAGTGAATCATGGAGAATCAATTAGTAACTTAAAAACACGTTTCTGGAAAAATTGTTCTTGATGATACTTGAACTGAAGCTTTCGAAAATGGTGCTTTTTGGCCAGTTCTTTGCTTCAAACAAGCTCCAATGATCCTCCCCAAACGTTTGTGATGCATAGCTGGAGTTTATATGGCCCCAAAATGGAAATGGCAGAAACTCAGTTCATGAAGTGTGGAAATCGTGTTTTTGATTCTGGGCTTTTTAGGGCAAAGTGATGGTTGGGAAATGATCAGTGAAGCATGGTGAGTTGTTATGTGAAGTTTGTTTTACGGTTTGAGGCTTGTGTGTTGAGATTCGAATGAAAATGCAAAGAGGGAGGATTTTGTGAACTATAGTGATTCTCTGGTTTTTTGCTCCAAGATTGTGTGAAATGTGATCCTCGAGGCATGTATGTGAAGCTGTGATTGGTCAGAGTAGTTGGTGTGGCTCAGTTTGATTGGTATGACTCAAGTTGCATAAAGTCAACTTTTGTGTAAGTGAAGGTATGGGCTGGTTCAGTCATGGTACAAGGGCATGGTTCGAATCAGCATGCTTCAAGGAGGTCCATGGAAGTCATTTTTGGCAGCTGGCACAAGTGGATGAGAAGCTTTGGGTCATTTTGCAAATTCATGGAGTTTTGGCCCCTTTTGGACTTCTTAATGATCAAGGCATCAAAATGAGTGATTCTTTGGGCCATTCTGAATTTTAGGTCATGTGTTATGTTTATGTGATGCTTAGAAGTCATTTTGAAGTCATAGAAATGCTTGGCATGTGAATTCCCTCTTTGGTGTAAAAGTGAAAATTTAGTGATTTTGTCCAACTTTGCAAGGCCATAACTTTTGATCAAAAATGAATTAGATCAAGTTCTTGTACTTTTTGAAAATGGTAGGATCCAATCTACAACTTTCATGACCAAAGATTTTTCAATTGAAGCATTTTTGAATCAAAAAGAGGAGGTTGAAAAACTTTCCCAAAATGGCAAGTTTGCATTATAAGTCATTTTCCCAAAATGGAAACTTTGCAAATGGCTTGAAATTCTTCAATTTTGTAAACTTCTAACATCTTCTAAGATCAAATAAAGATCATATACATTCAAAATGATGGAGAAGAACCTTTGGTTGGGTGATTGGGGGCCTCAGATGCCCTGATTTTGCACTGACTTGCTCAAGAATTCACCTTTTGATCAGATGCCTTCCCCATTGAATTTCTTCATGAAAATTGATATGCATGATCCTCATATCATATAGATACCATTAGAAACAAGAATGACCAAACCATTTGGAGTTATGGCCTCTGAAACCAAAACCCTAATTCTAGGTCATCTGTGCAGTTAAGCCTGGCTCTGCTTCCATGCCCTTCTCAGTTCTTGTGATTTTATGACTTTCTTGATCTTGGGAGGATGTAATATGATGTTTGAACATATATGGACCCTCTTGAGATGATTGAAGGGCTTTGGAGTGGCTCAAATGGCTCAGGGATGGCTCAGATCACAAACCCTAGATGCAGATGACTTTGAAACAATACAGTGAAGCAAAGATGCAATATGAGATGGTATGATTGAACCTATGCAAATGAAAATAAATCACAAGCCATGGTGAAATGAGTGAGGGAAAATTTGGGGTGTTTACAGCTGCCCCTATTCAAGCATGAGTTAGATGTGCAGGATGTAAGTAGCGGCTTAACAGGCAAACAAGATAACTTGTGGTTGAATACCAAAGACAGTCCAAAATTTGCACTCACTGAATGAAGAAGAAAAGGGATATAGATTGTAAAAGGGATTAAAATATGTTTTATAAAGTGCGGGGGACGGAGGATGTCCTTCGAGCGGAGGACGACTGCTGGGAATGAAGTAATGACGGGGACGACCGACATGCTGGGGAAAAAAAAGAGGAATCATGATGGGGACAGCCATCAAGTAAAGAAATAAGATTTTCTGGGGATTAAAGGTAAATGATGGGGACGCCCTCGGGTTGAAGAAATAAATGATGAGGAGAGGTCATCAAAGGTGAATGACGATCACCTAGCAGGGGACGACTGCTTTGTTGGGGATAAGGATGAGGGACGGTCATCCACGGTGAAGGACGATCACCTGGCAGGGTACGGCTACCAAAAGTATCACGACATAGGACGAATGTCGGATGAAAAGGTCAACGATGGGGACGGTCATCGGATAAGCATGATGAAAGACGATCATCAAGAGGTGAAGGAAGATCACCTAGCAGGGGACGGCTGCTATGGGGTTTTATCATGACATAGGACGAACGTCAGATAACAGAATCAACGATGGGGACGGCCATTGGATAAAATGATGAAGGACGATCATCAATAGATGAAGGACGATCACCTAGCAGGGGATGGCTGCTAAAAACATCACGACTGTAAACACCCCAAATTTGCCCTCACCCATTCACACCATGGCTTGTGATCTTTTCATGTGCATAAGTTCAAATCATAGCATCTCATATTGCATTTTTTATTCACTGCATTGTTTCAAAGTCATCTGCATCTAGGGTTTGTGATCTGAGCAATCCAGGAGCTATTTGAGACACTCCAAAGGCCTTCAATCATCTCAAGAGGGGTCCATGTGTGTTCAAGTATCATATTATATCCTCACAAGGTCAAGAAGTCAACAAATCACAAGAATTGAGAAAGGCATGGAAGCAGAGCCAGGTTTAACTGCACAGATGACCTAAAATTAGGGTTTTGGTTTCAGAGGCCATAACTCCAAATTTTTTGGTCATTCTTGTTTCTATTGGTCTCTATATTTTATGAGGATCATGCATATCAATTTTCATGAAGAAATTCAATGGGGAAGGCATCTGATCAAGGGATGACTTCTTGAGCAAGTCAGTGCAAAATCAGGGCATCTGAGGCCCCCAATGACCCAACCAAAGGGCATTCTCCATCACTTTGAATGTGTATGATCTTTATTTGATCATAGAAGGTGTTAGAAGTTCACAAAATTGAAGAATTTCAAGCCATTTGCAAAGTTGCCTTTTTGGGAAAGTGACTTGTAATGAAAACTTGCCATATTTGGAAAGTTTTTCAACCTTCTCTTTTTGATTCAAAAATGCTTCAAATGAGAAAACTTTGGTCATGAAAGTTGTAGAATGGATCCTCCCATTTTCAAAAAGTACAAGAACTCATTCTAATTCATTTTGGATCAAAAGTTATGGCTTGTCAAAGTTGGCAAAAATCACATAATTTCATGTTTTACACCAAAGAGGCAAAGTTGCAAAACCTCATGCCAAGGCAAAATGTGACTTCAAATGGACTTCTATGCATTACACAAACATGAACCATGACCTAAAAATCAGAATGCACCAAAGAATTGTTCATTTTCATGTCTTGATCTTCAAGAAACTTCAAAAGGGCCAAACTTTGTGAAAATTGCAAAACCTCACATAGACCCTAATCCACTTGCTGCATTGCCTCAAATCCATTTCCATGGTTCTCCTTGATCACAGCTGAGCCAAGCCATGCCCTTGTACCTTGACTGAACAAGCCCATACCTCTTCTTACACAAAAGTTGACTTTATGCAAAATGGCCCATACCAATCAAGTTAGGTCAGCAACAACTCTCTGACCTATCCAAACTTGATACATGTACCAAAAGGAACTCAACACATAACACAACACAGCCTAATCTCTCCCACAAGTCAGCATCCTCAAAACTCACTTCTTATGCATTTTCATTCGAATCTCTCCATACAAGCTTCAAACCTCAAAACAAACTTCATAGGATCACTCAATATGATCCTCTGATCATTTCCCAACCACCAATTTGCCCTGAAAAGCCCACAAACAGAAACACGATTTTTCACTTCCCTTGAACAGAACTTCATCAAACTCTTAAACCAGCCACATTAAAATCCAACCAAGCATTGCAAGCTTCTCAGGGGGTTCATTGGAGCTATTTTGAAGCAAAGAAGCAGTCAGAAAGCTCCTAGATTGAAAGCTCCATTTCAGGTGAGCTCAAGAACAATTTTTCCAGAAACTTGTTTTTAAGTTACTAAATGATTCTTTATGTTTCACTGATCATGCTGATATGTTTTGTTTTGAAAATGGTTGAGAAATGAGCATGTATTCGTGTTCTGAATTTTTTTGACCTAGAACTGTTTTGATTCAATTCTCACTTTTGATGTGTTTTAAATGTTGTTTTTTTGTTGATTCTTGATGTATGATGTATGGGGATCATTTCTGGGCAGAAAAATTGTGTGTTAGAAGCTTAGGGAGAGAGTTAGCAATTTTCAGGGAAAGGTGTGGCCGGAGAAGATTACCGGAGGTCATTTCCGGCCACCTGAAAGTCATTAACTCATTAATCACGTTTAGGGTTCAGTTTGAATGTGGACTATGGATTCAGTTACCCAGTGTTGACTCCCGCGCGTTTGTGTGGCTTAGATCACTCCATTAATCCCTAATCCACGTCATTAACATAATTAATTGGGTTTTATATTTAATTTGGTCAGTTTGAATTACAGCCATTGGATATGGCGCGGGTCAATTCCCTCCATTTCTCTTTGAATCTCAGCCATGGATCTTGCATACTTCTCATAATTTTATTTTTAATTCATTTATTTTGTATTTAACTTCTACGAATTATTTAAAATAGTAAAAAACATTTAAAAATTCTGAAATTTTTTGTCAAGCATTTCATTATTTTTCAGAACCCAAATATATTTTTATTTTCGTTTTTTGCATTAAAAATTATTTTTAAATCATTTAAATGTTTATTTTTAATTAGTTAATGAAAATTAATTAATTAAAAATGCATTTAGGAATTTAAAAATCACCAAAAAATTCACATTGCATTTTAAAACATTTATAAACATTATCCAACTCTCAAAGAAAATTTCTTTTTGGTTCTTGATGCATTTTGATCATTTTCATTGGAATTAAATTCATTTTAAGGCAATATTTTTGTCGAAACTTGGAAAAATCCATTCTGCCTAACCATTGAGAGTTTGATGATGATTCTTCTTGCATTTCATCCTTCATGGCATGTAGTTTATAGGATAAATTTGGTTTAAATTCATTTTCCATTTTCAATTTTTTTTTCATTTTTCATGGTGAGGTACCTTAAAACCCTAATTGACTTGAGAAATTCATAACTTGCACTAGGATAAGAATTAGGTCCCCTCCTTTGGGCATTGAACTTGTGTAGGGTTAGGGTTCCTTTGATCCCATTTTCAATTTTTTATCATATCATTTGCTTCTGGTTTTGAATTTTTGCATTGCATGTTGTATGTAAACCCTAATTTGTGCCTTCCTTTGCATCCATCTCTTATTTGCTTGCATTCAATGACTTGCCATGACATTTTGTGCATCCATATCCTTGTATGATCATTCTCATGTCTTGCCATGTGTTTGCATCATCCCTTAGCATCATTGAAATCATGTTTATGCTTCTGACTTTGGTTTTCATCATGACATTTCATCTCATTTTCATTGCATTTCATTTCCTTTGCTAACTTTTCAGGTGGTAAGTTGTTTTGAGAAGTGAATTTGCCTTCACTTCTCACAATCTCTTCTCATCTCTCTTATGCATCATTGCTGCATTTTATCTTTGTATTAGAGTGAGCTTGCTCATTCATGTTCATCTCTTACTTTCTTTCTTCAAGCAATTTGTCTTCTTAGGTGAAGCAAGTTGTCTTATTTCTTCCTGCTTCTCCTCTTTTCATCTGTTTCTTTCCTTGGTGGCTCTTTGAAGATTCTTTCTCCCTTAAGCCTCATAAGCCCTAGGATCTCCAAGCATGATAACAATTAGGGTTGGATTAGTCCCCCATTAGTTTTTACCTTTGAGTCTCTTTGAGTCTCTCTTCTCATCTCTTAATCAAGGACTAAACCTTAAAGGTTTTACGGCTTTGTGATTAGGGTTATGCATGCATCCTTCTATTAGGATGGAGTGTATAACTTTAATCCTAAGTGTTAAACCCTTAATGTGTCTAAATCCTTTAATCAATCCATCTAATAATCACTAAGACATCAAGCTTGTAACTTGGGCCTTGCATTAGGGTTCTAATTCTCCCTTAAATGGTTAAGAAGGACTAACCCTTGTGTTAATCGACAAGTCCCCCTCAAGTTGTCTTACAAACCATAAAATCCATTTCTTCATCTTACTATTAACTAAAATACACTTTAATAAAGACTTTGTTTTGTCATGAGGTTAATCCCTAATCATGGATTAAGTTGAGGAGCCTTCTTCAGCTTAAATGTTCTCATCTATTATCCTTCTATTAGGATGGTGTAATGAGTCCATTAAATCCCTGATTATGGCTTAATCTCATTACTTAACACTAAACAAAAATACCAAAAACATCTAAATAATCACAAGTAGGTTAATGATCTTAATCCTACATCATGGTGATTAAGTGTGAGGTGCTTACTTCACACTTAAGGTATTCTCATTACCCCTAAATAGAGGGAGGATGTGATGAGTTTACTAACCCCTTGGTTTAGGCTTAAGCTCATTATCTTATGACAAACTCCAAAAGCAATAAAAGACTGAAAACATAAAAACAAACAATAATCGTCTCCTTCAGGATTCTTTTCTCATCTCATTCACTCACAAACGAGAACTTGCTTCTTCCGTCTAATGCAAGACAGTTTGCACCAGAGCCAGACAAGTCATACACTTGAGCATAGACAAATAGGCAGTTCATCAGTCAATTCACCTTTCAGTCTCTTTGGGTCGAACTACGGTGTTCTGACTTCCTCATTGCACGAGAGGATACGTAGGCATGACTTAACAGTTATCGAACAAAAGTCTCTGTATATTCCCCCTCCTTCCAGCTTCATTCTTTAAGCCTCATATTCTTGAGCATTATACTCATGTTTCTTACACTGACACTCCTCTTATTCACTTCACATTTCTTTTACACTGACACTTGTATTCTTTCCAGCTTTGATACACAAATTGCACTGACACTACCCCTTTAAAACACAAATCTTTTAAGCGTGGATCCCGTCGAGTACGGCGGACAATCTGGGTGCTAATACCTTCCCAGGTTGTAACCAACCCCCTTTCTTAGTCTCTCTGGTTCGCAACCGTCTTATCCATCTTTTCTCAGGTTTATGAAGCATTACCTTTCCTTTGGGATAAAAATGCCTAGTTGGCGACTTTTGTCTTCTGAGTTCACCCTTGTGTGTTCTCTCTCCTTTCGTCGACCGTTCGCGTCTGTACCCATTTGACCAGGTGTCATTTTGGTGGGAGCGACAGCTTGACGACTCTGCTGGGGACCCTTATACTGTAACCAGGGCTTCTGGTTCTTTTTGTGGGTTCCTCCTAGCGCTTGTTTGATTTGTGTTTACTGGGGTGTTATGTGCTATATGTGTCTGTGTGTTTATTGATTTATGTACAGTTTTGTTTATTGCTTTCTTTATAGTTTCATATTTCATACTGTCATTATCATTGCTGGATCTGGTTTCTATTTTGGTGGGTGGGGTTTCATTGAGAGTTTGAGGTCCTATACCTGGGACCTGAGTGACACCTAGGCTAGAGTGGTTCATGTTCTTTCCCATTCCATTTCGGTCTGGTGCGGGAATATGAAACACGGTTCAGATATGGGTTTCTTCTTGAGAACTCTGTGCTATAGATTTCCTGTAGTGCTAGGGCTATCTGGGAAGCCTGCCAAGTCTGGATGACCTTTATTATGACCTTCAGAAACTGAGGAGAATTAGAGGAGGATCTTTTATGGTTATTGTAAACACTGTACCTCCGGGTTAGAAGTGTTTACACTTCTCGTAACTGATCCGAGTCTGAGGATCCTTGTTTTAGAACACTACCTGTGAGGAGGTTGGGTTGTTTACAGGTTTGCAGGTACCCTTGGCCACATCATACTTTGTTACTTGTTTTGTTTAAGAGTACCTCATTTTGGACAGTTCTTGTGATTTAACCCTGGACATGTGACTCTTTATTTGAGTCCCCCACCATAGTTACTGGATTTCTGAACCTCCATCTGGACTTCTTGAACATACATGGGCCTTATATATCAAGACAGATAATCAGATCCAACTTGATCACAAACCCTTGCATATCATTTGCATAAATCATCATTGCATCATTTAACATTTGTTTATTTGTTTTTCAGGGTATCCACATTATATCTGGCTTGGTTTTGACCCCTTCTCCTGCAAAGACCTCTACTTCAGTTGTCTTCATCAGTTGTCTGCTTCAGTAATCTTCATCATCACCAGCATCAGCCTATCAGTGGCTCATCTCCAGTATCAGTTTTGGTCTTCATCAGCACTTGTCTTCAGCTCTTCATCAGCAGTCATGGCTACTCCCAGGAAGAGCAACATATCTTACCATTTCTTTGAGCCTGTGTTGACTGGTATCAGGCAGGTCCAGTCACTCATCACCCCTGACCACATTCCATTATTCAGAGAACATTATGGAGGTATCCTGGATATGGTTATGGACCTAGACCCTTCTCAGAGGAGCATGATCCACACCTGCCTACAGTTTTATGACCCTCCTTTGATATGCTTCACTTTCCCAGACTTTCAACCAGGACCTCTGCTGGAGGAGTTTTCATCATTGATTGGAGTACCTGTCAAGGGTGGTGTCCCCTTCAACCCAGAAATGACATTTCCCGGCAATGGAGAAGTAGCAAAAGCACTATACCTGGAGGTTGCTTTGATTGAGCAAAGTATGACAACAAAGGCTAGGATCCCTGGTTTGCACTTGGATTTCTTGATTTCTCAGGCCATCCTGAAGGCCTCTTTGGGAGAGTGGAGGGCAGTCTGTGCATTGTTAGCCCTCAGCATATATGGGGTTATACTGTTTGCAGATGAGCCCAAATTTATCAGCAAGAATGCCATTCATTTTTTCCTTCTGAGGAACCCAATACCTACATTGCTGGGAGATTTCTATTATTCCATTCATCAGAGGAATGAGAAACAAAGAGGGAAGTTGGTTAGGTGCTGTGCTCCTTTGTTTCACACTTGGTTGCTCAAACACCTACCTAAGACAGATGCCTTCTTGAATCCTCACCAACAGAAGAATTGGGCTAAGATGTTCATTGCCTTAACATCAGATGATATCAGATGGTGCACTCAGAGCACCAAAGGCAAGGACATTATCACCAGCTGTGGGCAATACCCAAATGTACCTCTGATAGGAGTAAAGGGTTGCATCAACTACAATCCTTTGTTGTTTAAGAGACAACTGGGCTATGCTTTGGTTCACCCTCCTAGAGTGCAAGATTTAGATGAGACCTTGTATTGTGAAATAAAGCCTAATCTAGCTACTGTCAGACAAGCATCCTGGGCTTGGGACAACATCTAGACAAAGGGGATGGATATTCTAGGGAGGTGTAGTAATGTTGCTTCAGCTCAGTACTATGATTGGTCCCGGACTAGAGCTCAGATTACTGGAATGCCTTTCACCATTGAGGACATACCTGGACCCTCTACAGTACAGCCAGTAGCCACTGTCAGCCTGGAAGAATTTGAGAAGCTGAAGGAAAGGAATGAGAATTTGTCTCAAGCTCTGAAGAAGACTCTTTGGGAAAGGAGTGATGATCGTCTGGACATTGAGAGGTTGGAGAAGCTTAGGGTAGAGCATCTGGCCAAGATTGAGAAAACAGAGGACTACATCAAGAAGTCAAGAGCCGGGGAGCAAATATTGAAGAATGCCTGTAAAGAAGCCAAGCTTCTGAAGGCTAGGACTGAACTCTATCTACAAGAAAGTCAGGCTAGGTGGGTCAGGATCACTCAAGCCCGGACGCAAGAAGATAAGAGAACTCAAGCCAGGATTGAGCAGTTAGAGGCCAATGAAAGGAAGCAACAAGAAGCTTTGCTGGCAGCCCAGAAGGAGATTTCAGAGTTAAAGCTTAGGGCTGGTTTGAAGAGGTCAAAGGTCCAAGACGGGCACAAGAAGCTGACCACTGCCATTGCCACCAGGAACCTCCTCATCAGGACTATTACAGAACATCCAGCTGGTCCAGTGGCTGAGGCACTTCTGAAGGAGGTTAAGGAGGATGAGTTTGGGCTAGATGTCTGACTTTTTGATTGTTGTTGTTTTCATTTGATGTACTCTTCTTTGTGTTGTATTTTGACCCTTCAGGGGCATGTGTTGTAAAATAAACTATGTATTGTTCACCATCTTGTAATATATTTTAGTTTGTTTCCATTTGGGTTTCTTTTCTCAACAACTTCAAAACATCTTCCTCAAGGTCTGGAAAGGTCAAAACCAAGAACCAAGCCGGATACCTTGGAAAATAAATAAGCATACTGCATTGCATACTAACTTTTGTTTTGTTTTGTAGGTTTGTTATTATCTTTGTTTCTAAATTTGTTGTGTGTTCAGGAAATATTGCTCGCAGAAGAGTGTTCCCTGTTAACCGTGTACACCGGTATCCTACTCGCAACAACCTTCCGGGTATTCTAATGGAGCAAGTACAGCAAGACCTGACAGAGGTCATAACTCAGATGGCTAATGAAAGGCTAGAGATGTGATAACGAGAAAATGTATCGATTATATTGCTATGTTTCATTAACGTTTTATCGCATAATCATCGTTTTAACACCCGATTCCTCGAGTTTTTCTTACCATTTTGCAGGTACATCGTATACGGAGCTAAATCATGAACCAAGAGCAAAAGGAACCAAAACAACCATAAAAAGATGAAGAAATGAAGAAACCTGCAAAAAACCTGCATATTTTGTTGCACTCACGGTCGTCACCTAGGTGTCACGACCGTGACACCCCAAAAGAAGCAATCACGACCGTGATGACATTGTCACGACCGTGACACTTAAAATTCAAGGGACACGAACGTGAATACCTTGTCACGACCGTGACAAGGGAAAAAGTAGGTTATTTGACCCAGACTTGGTCACAAGGCTACGTGCATGTGAAGCTGCTACTTTCCAGCTGACCCTGTATCCACGTTCCTAGATTTCCTCAACTGCTTCTACGAGGCCCATGCAACACATTCAGCCACAAGCCCAATTATTCTTCTATAAATAGCATAATTCAGTTGAACAATAAACAGAGCATTATTTTATCAATTTCCTGCGGAAGCTCTGCCGAATTATTTTACAACCCTTTTATTTCAGCATTATTTTCAGTATTCTATTTTCATTGTATCCAAACCCAACCTATAACAATTTCCAACATCAGGAAATTGTTATAAAAATTACTTGTTTCTAACCCTTCAGATTTTTATTTTATTTTCGATTCCGCCAAATACTCCGAGATTTCCGGTCTGTGGAAGAAGGAGTCTGCCATTTTATTGTTAACCAGGTTTTTATTATTTGCAATTTAATATTATGTTATTTATTTATTTTTCTGCCATGAATATTTTGTTTACTGTTTCTCTGCCTCTGTCTGGTTCAACAAAAATGAGTAGCTAATTACCTTAGGGCGGTATGTAGTTAAAACAAACTTAATCGGTAAAATTAACCATAGGCTAAAAATAATTAATAACTTAACATTCTGGATGATAATTTTTATTTAAAATCGACCTTTTCGTTACGAGAGTAAGGAAAGAGTATTAGGTTAGGTCAAGACCACGAGAGTGTGAGATTTTAACCAGATAGCTAAAGTTAGGCATTTAAATTAAACACAGCGAGAGCGCTTTAAAATAAATTAGAATTACTAAGTTTCCAAAAATTATCTCTAAACACTTATGGGCTAGCGAGAGCAGGCATAGGGCTTTAGGGGTAAGATATGAGATAAGACCACGAGAGTGTGAGTTGAGGGTATTTAAACTGGTAACCTCTACATAATAGTTTAAGTGAACACCTTCATAAGCCTAGGTTAGATTGACCCGCCTAAGTTAGTATAATTACATACCGACCGCCTTAGTATTATTTTATTAAAACTTAAATTTAATTCCCGCCTTTAATATTTTAAAAGCAACAAAAAATCGTGACAACCCTTCGCCTTAGCTAAACTAGAAGTTCATCTAGCACTAAATAACCATAGAGTCCCTGTGGATCGATAATCTTAAATATTACTTCGATAGGCTGTGCACTTGCAGTTAAGATACCGCTAGACACATAATTAGACACATCTTTAGCCCATCAAGTTTTTGGCGCCGTTGCCGGGGACCTTCATTTAGTTACTAGTGCACTTTAGGTAGCATTGTCTAGACTAAGGTAACAACTATTTAATTTTCTTAATCTAAATTCCTGAGTGTATGCCAAGTACTCGCTCTCAAGGCGAAGACTTGCAACCTCCAATCCCAGAATCGGAACGCTTCTTACACGTAAGAAGGAGGATATTCGATTACGAACAAAGTTACAATATTCC
Organism: Lathyrus aphaca; assembly: GCA_963966055.1. Classification (NCBI taxonomy): domain Eukaryota; kingdom Viridiplantae; phylum Streptophyta; class Magnoliopsida; order Fabales; family Fabaceae; genus Lathyrus; species Lathyrus aphaca. The sequence goes on along the minus strand of OZ014523.1, from coordinate 379,837,526 downwards.
AGATCTTCATTTAGATCCACCTAAACCAGTCGTAACATCAAAGGACGCAGAGATGGCTGAAGAACAGAATCACCCACTCAAGTATTACGCTAGTCCTTCGCAAGCTGAACCGCATTCAAGCATTGCCGCACCGGCTATCAACCGAAACGATTTCGAACTAAAACCTTCGTTGATATCAGTCGTGCAACAAAATCAATTCGCCGGAAATCCTACCGAGGATCCGAACCTTCATCTTTCGATCTTTGTGCAATACGCAGATACCATAAAAGCCAATGGAGTTACCCAAGAAGCCATTAGACTACGTTTGTTTCCTTTTTCACTTCGAGACAGAGCAAGAGACTGGCTTCAATCTCTGCCTTCGAACTCAGTAACTACGTGGGAGGAACTAAAGAGAGTTTTCTTGACCAGATATTTTCCACCTAGCAAGACAACTATGCTGAGAGCTCAGATCAATGGATTTAAGCAAAGGGAAAGCGAATCACTATTCGAAGCTTGGGAACGCTATAAGGATCTGCTGAGACTTTGTCCACATCACGGATTAGTAGAATGGATGGTCATCCATACCTTCTATAATGGACTCTTGTACAATACAAGAATGACAATTGACGCTGCCGCGGGCGGTGCATTGATGGACAAAGAATATAATGATGCTTATGCACTTATCGAAAGTATGGCTCAAAACCATTACCAATGGGGAAGCGAGAGAGTCGCAACTGAGAAACCAACAAAAGGAGGTATGTACGAAGTGAGTAGTATGGACCAAGTCAATGCAAAGTTTGACCAACTAAGCCAAAAGATCGACAACTTGGCCATAACACCAACAGCCACCGTGGCTGCAGTAACACCTAACTGTGAGTTATGTGGAGTTCCAGGACACGAAGCTTCTGATTGTCAACTATTGACAGGAATTCCCACTGATCAAGTGAATTATGCTCAAGGAAACCCATACTCAAACACATACAACCCAGGTTGGAAGAATCATCTGAACTTCTCCTATAAGAATAACAATGCTTTATACGCACCAGGTCAAGCACCAGCTACACCACCAGGATATCAAAAGACTGCTCCTAATGTCCCTAGAAAATCGAACCTTGAGTTGATGATGGAGAACTTTATAGCTAACCAATCTCAAACAAATAAGGACTTCTTAAACCAAAACATTCACACTAGTGAGCAGATTAAGCAATTAGTGAGAAAAGTAGATGCATTAGCTACACATAACAATATGCTTGAAACTCAGATTTCACAAGTAGCTCAACAACAAGCACCTACCGCTGCACCAGCTGGGGTATTACCTGGACAACCTCAACCTAATCCGAAAGGACATGCCAATGCCGTAATATTAAGAAGTGGCAAGGAACTTGACGGACCTACCGATCCAAGACTTGACAATCCAGCCATGTACCAAAAACCGGATAAACCGACTGAAGTGGTGAATGATCCAGAAGAAAAGGAAGATGATAATCGAGAGGCAGTGGAGAAAGAAAAGCCTTATGTGCCTCCACCACCCTATAAACCACCAATTCCGTACCCTCAGAGATTAACCAATTCCAAGACGACGGTTCAGTTTAAGAAATTTGTCGAACTTCTGAAACAGTTGAATATTACCATTCCGTTTACAGAAGCGATCACTCAAATACCCTTGTATGCTAAGTTTTTAAAAGAAATCTTATCTAATAAGAAAAAGATAGAGGATAACGGAACAGTTACACTTACTGCTGAGTGTAGCGCCATAATTCAGAATAATATGCCTCATAAGCTAAAAGATCCAGGAAGTTTCTCTATACCCTGTGTAATAGGAAAATTCGTCATTGACAAAGCTCTATGCGATTTAGGAGCCAATATTAGTGTTATGCCCTTAACGATTTGCAAAAGGCTAGACATGGGAGACCTAAGACCAACTAAAATGTCTGTTCAACTAGCCGATCGCTCTGTTAAATATCCTGTAGGCATACTAGAAAACGTCCCAGTACGTATAGGACAATTCTACATCCCTACTGATTTTATAATCATGGACATCTCTGAAGACTCCACTACACCTATCATACTAGGAAGACCATTCTTAGCTACCGCCGGAGCTATAATAGACGTAAAAAGAGGAAAGCTAACCTTTGAAGTAGGTGAAGAGAAAGTTGAATTTATTTTAACACAATTCTTACAATCACCAGCTATAGAGGATACTTGCTATCTATTGGACGTAATTGACGAATGTGTAAGAGAAATGGAACTGAAAGAAACTACCTATTCTGAAATAATGAAAATTCAAATCCCTCCGATTTTCGAAGATGATAATTGGCGTAAACCATATCAGGATGATAGTCTAAGCGAAAGTTTAGCACTTACACCGGATCCCATGCCAAGTAAAGATAAACCTACATTAGGATTAAAAACTTTACCTAATAACCTAAGATACGAATTCTTAGACATTGAATGTGAAATTCTGGTATGACAGACTCAGATGTCTAATATGATGTTGAGACATCTTATCTGTTACTTATAAACATGGTAAGGTATACATATCAGTACTTAAATAATTCTGTTATATCAGAGTCAAACATGCTTCAGGATGTTGGGACATCTGATAGGACATTCAGTTCAGGTACTGCATAAAACATAAAAGATAAAAAGAACACAGCAGAAGTTTGTTAACCCAGTTCAGTGTATAACCACACTTACATCTGGAGGCTACCAAGCCAGGAGGAAATCCACTATAAGTAATATTAATTCTAGACTTAAACCACCCTGTTTAATCTATCACTTAATAACTACCCAATGCAATTTCTACCTAAGACACAACTTAGATAAGAGTACCCTACTCACTCCCCCTCAATCACCCAGTGATCAAGTTTACAAGTTTAATAAAATTGAAGACATTCTTCAAACAATACAGCTTGATCTTACTTCACAGTTTCAATCAAGTCACAAAACTTCTCTTGCTTACAAGCTTCGAGAATCACAAGTGAAACAGCCACAATAGAGTTCCTTGTTATGCAAGGCTGCCACAAGAACACAACCCTAATAATGTTTACATTTTCGGTTGATTGGGTTCATTCTAAACTAGGTTACAAGGTTTCTTTTATAACCTATTCCCAACTGGATTTGGGCCTAAACAATCACAACAATAGCTGCTACAAATATGCAGAAATATCTGTTACAAATATGCAGAAATATCTGCTACAAATATTCCAAAAGATCTTCAACTCCTAAAATATCTCTAAATATAGAAACCTATATTTTTCAATATTTGTCTTCAATTTAAATTGAGTCTTTAAGATCTTCTAGATCAGCACCACATATGATTGCATAATATCTCCATAATATTCTGCATAATTCAGATCTGATAAATCCAATGTCATCACCTTGAATTACGGTTTGTTACTTCCTAGATTCTAGGTGATTTTGTTCTTCTGATTAATCTGAATCTTCATAACAAAACTCCCTACAGATGCGCCTTGTTCTGTTTTTATCCATCCATAATTAATTCCAGATAACTCTCCTTAAATATCTCAGCTCAGTTAGTTATTAATTAATTCTGGTAACAGGTCTGAGATGTCTCAACATCTGTTGGGACATCCTGAAAAACTGAACTTACTTCATTTACTGATACAATGTCACAACATCTGATGTGACATCCTGTAAACTGAACTTATTCCATCAACTGATACAATGTCCTAACATCTGGTGTGACATCCTGATATCTTGACTTAAGTTCATTAACTGTTACTCTGTTTGACAGTGTCACAACATTTGGTGTGACATCCTGAACTAAGTTCAACACTTCTTGTTTGATATCTATATGTAACATATGACAGTAATGTTGTCATGACAGTTGCAGATGTTTCAACATTCTCTTTGACATCTGTCATGACATTTGCAGATGTTTCAACATTCTCTTTGACATCTGTCATGACATTTGCAGATGTTTCAACATCTTCTTTGACATCTGTCTGTAGCATATGACAGTAATTCTGTCATGACATTTGCAGATGTTTCAACATCTTCTTTGACATCTGTCTGTAACATATGACAGTAATTCTTTCATGACATTTGCAGATGTTTCAACATCTTCTTTGACATCTGACTGTAACATATGACAACATCTGTTGGGACATCCTGAATTTAGTTCTTCTACTCTGTTTGATAATGTCCCAACATCTGATAGGACATTCTGAACTGAATTCAACATCTTCTTTGACAACTTCCACATTTATCTGTGCCACCATGTCAGGACATCATGTTTGACATGTTCTTCCAGAGTCTATACTATGTTAATATGGAACTTCTTATTCAACATTTTCCAGCCATATTAGTTTTACCAAACATAATGCCAATCATAAAATAATAGCATTAACAGAATGTAAAAGACCAGTTATAATAAATTCCAGCTTAGGAACTATCGAAACAAAGAAACTTTTAGATGTCTTGAAGAAATATCCAACTGCATTAGGATATAACATATCTGATCTCAAAGGAATATGCCCTTCAGTCTGTATGCATCGTATTCTGCTAGAAGAAGATTGCAGAACCTCCAGAGAATGTCAAAGAAGAATTAACCCAATCCTTAGCACCGTAGTAAAAGAAGAAGTTAAGAAACTACTAGATGCCGGAATAATATATCCAATCTTTGATAGTGAATGGGTTAGTCCAGTACATTTAGTGCCAAAGAAATGAGGTATCACTGTTGTGAAAAACGCTCAAGGCGAATCGATATCGCAAAGAGTAGTGATGGGACATAGAGTGTGCATCGATTACCGTAATCTAAACAAAGCCACTCGAAAAGATCATTTCCCACTACCTTTTATAGATCAAATGTTAGAACGATTAGCCAAGCATTCATACTTCTGTTATCTTGACGGTTACTCAGGATTTTTCCAAATCCCTATCCATCCAGATGATCAAGAGAAGACTACATTCACATGCCCATATGGAACGTTCGCTTATAGACGAATGCCCTTTGGATTATGCAACGCTCCTGCAACCTTTCAAAGATGTATGATGTCAATCTTCGCAGATTTTATAGACAACATCATGGAAGTGTTCATGGACGTCTTCTCTGTATGCGGGCAAAGTTTTGAAGGATGCCTATCAAACTTAAAAATGGTGTTAGAAAGATGTGTAAAAGTAAACCTCGTGCTTAACTGGGAGAAATGTCATTTTATGGTCAGAGAAGGAATCGTATTAGGCCACGTAATATCCGACAAGAGAATTGAAGTAGATAAAGCTAAGATAGAAGTCATAAAAGATCTTCAACCCCCTAAAACCATTCGAGAAATACGAAGCTTTTTAGGACACGCCGGTTTCTACCGACGATTCATCAAAGATTTCTCGAAAATCACTAAACCTCTTACTGGTTTATTAATGAAAGATGTTGAGTTCATATTCAATGAAGATTGTCTTAAAGCATTCGAAACTCTAAAAACAGCCCTCATCACCGCACCAATCATGCAACCCCCTGACTGGAGATTACCTTTCGAAATCATGTGCGATGCGAGTGACTATGCTGTAGGTGCAGTTCTAGGCCAGAGGAAGGAAAAGAAACTTCATGCGATTTACTATGCCAGTAGAACCTTAGATTCTGCTCATATGAACTACGCCACTACTGAAAAAGAATTGTTAGCAGTTGTCTTTGCGCTTGACAAATTCCGTTCTTACCTATTAGGAGCGAAAATAATCGTTTACACAGATCATGCTGCTATCTGATATCTATTAACTAAGAAAGATGCTAAACCGAGACTTTTGAGATGGATTTTACTCTTACAAGAGTTTGATCTCGAAATAAAAGATAAGAAAGGTACTGAAAACGTCGTAGCGAACCATTTATCTAGAATAGAAGGTATTAAACCTGAACAAGTGCCGATTAACGATGATTTTCCGTATGAACAGCTGATAGCACAAATAGGAAGCGACCCAGTTCAGTTAGACTTAAATGAACCAGAACCCGTGGAAACAATCCAGACAACTGTAGGACTGCCATGGTACGCTGACATTGTCAACTACCTAGCTGCAGGAGCCCTTCCACCTGATTTAACCTATCAGCAGAAAAAGAAATTCTTTCACAATCTCAAACATTACTATTGGGATGAACCATTATTGTTCAAGAGAGGACCCGATGGAATCTTTCGTCGATGTATTCCCGAAGAAGAAATAGAAGATGTCATGGCTCAATTTCATTCATCTCCTTATGGTGGACATGCAAGCACTTCCAAGACTTGTGCAAAAATCTTGCAAGCCGGCTTATTCTGGCCTAATCTATGGAAAGATATCCACATCGCTGTTATAAATTGCGATCGGTGTCAACGCACCGACAATATTTCAAGAAGAGATGAAATGCCTCAAAAAGGAATTTTAGAAGTAGAAATCTTTGACGTCTGGGGAATAGATTTCATGGTACCATTCCCATCATCTTTCGGTAACAATTACATACTCGTAGCTGTTGATTATGTTTCGAAATGGATTGAAGCTATAGCTTCTCCTACAAACGATACACGAGTATTAATAAAGCTTTTCAAAAATATAATCTTTCCCAGATTTGGTGTGCCTAGACTCGTCATAAGTGACGGTGGCTCGCACTTCATTTCAAAAATCTTTGACAAATTACTATCTAAGTATGGAGTAAGACACCGTGTGGCAACACCATATCACCCACAAACAAGTGTACAAGTCGAAGTCTCAAATAGAGAAATTAAACAAATCTTAGAAAAGACTGTCGCCATATCTCGGAAAGATTGGTCATCTAAACTTAATGAAGCTTTATGGGCTTATAGGACCGCTTACAAGACACCCATAGGTACTACACCTTTCAAACTAGTTTATGGAAAATCTTGTCACCTCCCGGTAGAACTAGAACACAAAGCTTATTGGGCGATCAAAACTCTCAATATAAACTATAATGCTGCAGGAGAAAAGCGAATCCTAGACATTAACGAATTAGAAGAATTAAGGCTGGATGCTTATGAGAATGCTAAGATATATAAAGAAAGAACTAAGCGATGGCATGATAAACGCCTATCTAGGAAAGAATTTAGTGTGGGAGACGTTGTACTCCTTTTTAACTCGAGACTTAAGCTCTTTCCTAGAAAATTAAAATATAGATGGTCAGGACCCTTTGAAATAAATAAAGTGTTCCCGAGTGGAGCAATAGAAATTAAGGGTAGGAATAGTGAACCATTCATAGTAAACGGACAACGTTTAAAACATTATCATAAAACACCCCCTCCCTTGCACGTGTTTTCTATTTTAAATTATAATCCGAATAATGCCTTTTGTTTCTCACCTCACCATAGTTAGTGTGCTCTCACTGTCCTGGCCAATCATTGTGCATACTTATTTAAGTGAATGACTCAATCTCATGCGTTCATCTGATCCACTGGTTGTCCATTTTCCCTGATTATTCTGAATTTCCAAAATAATTCTTATGAACCTGCGCTGGACCATTGGGCCTCAATTTCTATTCACCCCCCATCTTTGTAAGCCCAATTAAAATGAACTGAGATCACTTGATGAACGCACCCTTGGCCTGATTTCTTTTATTTTATTTCTTTTTATTTTCATTTTATTTTCAGTTTGCTTTTCATTTTTTAAAAATAGTTTTAGGTCATCAAAAATTATAAAAAAATTCATGAGTGATTGTTTTAGTTTTATCTAAATTTTTTCATTTATTTTTTATTTGTCACGTGGAAATTAATTGTCTTTTAATTAATTGCATTTTATTTCATTTTGAAGCATGCTGACTTGTTCATTTTCTATCTTGATCATTATTTTGAATTTTTAGGTGATTCTTTTTTCTATGGATCCATAATGAGATGTAGTTTATTGTGATTTTTGTTCTGATTTTTAGAATTTTGTTTAATTGATTTTGGTCTCTAACTTGTGCATGAAGCTTTCTAACCCTAATCCATGTTTGAACTTTTATTTGAATGGTTAAGCTTCTGATTTTGATCCCCTCCTTTTGGCATGTCGACATTGTATGATTGAAGATCATTTGTGCGAGTTTTTGGAATTTTTGGATGCTTGCTTGAATTAATTTGAATTTTTGTTTCTTACTTGTCCCTTTTTTACTTCTTTTGGGTCATGTGTTCACTCCTTAGCTTAGAAGGGCACTTGTGCCAACTTCTTCAAGTTTTTTAGGGCCATCTTAGGTTGTTGATACCCCTCTGTTATTGAGTTGTGGTTTGTTCCTTGAGAAAGTTTGTGTTTGGTTGCTTTTGAAGTTCTTCCACACTTATGCATGCTCACTTCACTTCCTTTGCTTCTTTCCTCTCATGATGTGAATGTTTGACTATGTGTGCTTCTTCTCTTCATCTCATGTGGTCCTTAGACACTTTCTTAGCATGTTAGGATTCTGGTTTGGTACTTTGTGGTTTTTCTTTGACTATTCTGCTTTGTGTCTTCTCATGTTCATTTGGTTTTGTCATGGTGATTCATAATGCTTCATTATGAGTTGTATTTCTTTTCTCATTCTTGTGCTTTAAGTTTGCATTTGGAATTTGTGTTTATGACTTCACTTCTGGTTGTGTGACTTTGGTTTGACATTATGTTCATTTTGTTTTGCATTTATGTTTGTGTCACTAACCATTTCAGGGGCTTTGGTAAGAGAGAGGTGTGAATGTGATTCCCACATCTCCAATTCTTATATCTTCTCCTTTCTTCATTGATACTATTATTTTGATGGGCTTAGGCCTTACTTCCTCCTTCTTCTATTCTTCATTATTTTCTTCTTATTTCTTTCTTATTTAGGATAGTAAACCTCACTAACTTAGGATTACCATTGCATGATAACTTTTGGATTCATTAGTCCCCCATTAGACTTTTACCTTTGTGATCCTTTTGTTTCTCTCCTCTTCTCATCTCAAAACCCTAAAGAAGACACATAATAAAGATTGAAGTGATATATTGAGTTATAGCCTTATCCCATGAGACACTTGTAGTCTTCCCATCTTGGGATAGTACAAGCTTGTCTTGTGATGTACAAGTCTGATCAGGATATCATCTTCACCAAGAAAATCATAAAACACACTTCTTCATTGTAAATACAAAAACACTTAATAAGTTAATGAGTTAGTGAGCTTAAGTCCTAATCTCTGGATTCAAGTTTTGGGGATCTTCTCCTTACTTGAGTGTACTTGTTCTATTATTCCATCTTGGAATGTAGTGACAAGTATACATTCCATGGAAAAGAGCTTGAGTTCACTTCCTTGTGACACACTCATAAAAAGCTTCTAAAAAAAACACAAACAAACAATAAGCGTCTTTCCTTCGGGAATTCTTTTCTCATCTCCTTCGCTCTGTACGCGAACTTGCTCCTACTTGTCACTTTGCAAGACGGTAACACACTCGTCGTCCGAGCCTGCAACACTTGAGCATTGACATGGGCAGTTCAAGCCTTAAGACACAAGCAATCTTTTCCACCCCTAGTTAGGGAAACTACGACGACTCTGATCCTCATAGTCCAGATGAGGTACGTAGGCAGCGGGGTAGGGCCCGTTCGAGCACAATCTTTATTTTCCCTACATTTTTTCCTTTTCATTTCTTGTTCAGTTTCCTCTTGTTTTCTTTTTATCCAGTTCAGTTCCTTTTCTTTGCAGCAGTTTTCATTCCTTCACCCTTTGAAACAGTTTCTTTGCAAGCGTGGATCCCGTCGGGTACGGCGGACGATCTGGGTGCTAATACCTTCCCAAGTCGTAACCGACTCCCGAACTCAGTCTCTTTGGTTCGCAGGACCCGTGTCCTTCCTTTTCTTTTCTTCTGGTTTGTGCAGCATTACCATTCTCGTTCCTTTGGGATAAAAATGCCTGGCTGGCGACTCTACCTTTTCCGCGCCACATTCGCGTTTTTACCAGGATGGAAATCCGGGGAGCGACATTTGGCGACTCTGCTGGGGAATTCCTAACCAGAGTATCTCTGGTTCCCCTGTGAGTCTCTCCTAGCGCTTGCATTTTTCTGTTTCTCTAGGTGCTGATTGCTTGTTGTTGTGTGTTGTATTTTTACCATTGTTTATTTACAGTTTAGTTACATCTTTATTTACAGTTTCAGTATTTATTTTTTGCATCATATTATATACTGGACTGTCTGGACTGGATCTTATGTTTGGTGGGTTTGGGTGATACTGTTTCTGAGAAATGAGCTCATTACCACGGCTCGAGTGCACCTTAGGACTTAGAGTGGTTCCACTTTGGCCTCATGAGATCTTGTCATGGGGGTAGTAGTTGTCGCTCCCACCAAATGACACCCGGTCAGAAGGGGTACAGACGCAAACGGTCGGCGAAAGAGAGAAGGAAATGAATAGAGTCTCCAGCTAGGCATTTTTATCCCGAAGGAAAGGTAATGCTGCATAAACCTGAGAAAAGATGGATAAGACGGTTGCGAACCAGAGAGACTGAGAAAGGGGGTTGGTTACAACCTGGGAAGGTATTAGCACCCAGATTGTCCGTCTTACTCGACGGGATCAACGCTTAAAAGATTTGTGTTTTAAAGGGGTAGTGTCAGTGCAATTTGTGTATCAAAGCTAGAAAAATGCAAGTGTCAGTGTAAAAGAAATGTGAAATGTATAAGAGAAGTGTCAGTGTAAAGGAAAGAGTATGAAGCTCAAGATTATGAGACTTAAAGAATGATGCTGGAAGGAGGGGGGAATACACAGAGACTTTTGTTCGATAACTATTAAGTTATGCCTACGTATCCTCTCGTGCAACGAGGAAGTTAGAACACCGTAGTTCGACCCAAAGAGACTGAAAGATAAATTGACTTGTGAACTGCCTGCTTGTCTATGATCAAGTGTATGACCTGTCTGGCTCAGGTGCAAACTGTCTTGCATTAGACGGAAGAAGCAAGTTCTCGTTTGTGAGTGAATGAGATGAGAAAAGAATCCCGGAGGAGACGATTATTGTTTGTTTTTGTGTTTTCAGTCTTTTATTGCTTTAGGATGTTTGTCATAAGTTAATGAGCTTAAGCCTAAACCAATGGGTTAGTAAACTCATCACATCCTCCCTCTGATTAGGGGTAATGAGAATACCTTAAGTGTGAAGTCAGCATCTCACACTTAATCACCATGATGTAGGATTAAGATTATTAACCTACTTGTAATTATTTAGATGTTTTTGTTGTTTTTGTTTAGTGTTAAGTAATGAGTTTAAGCCATAATCAAGGACTTAATGGACTCATTACACCATCCTAATAGAAGGATAATAGATGAGAGCATTTAAATTGAGGAAGACTCCTCAACTTAATCCATGATTAGGGATTAACCTCATGACAAAACAAAGCCTTTATTAAGTGGATTTTAGTTAATGATAAGATGAAGAAGTGATTTTTAGGGTTTGTAAGACAACTTGAGGGGGACTTGTCCATTAACACTAGGGTTAGTCCTTCTTAACCAATTAAGGAAGAATTAGAACCCTAATGCAAGGCCCAAGTTACAAGCTTGATGTCTTGATGATTATTAAGTGGATTAATTAAAGGATTTAAACACATTAAGGGTTTAACACTTATGATTAAAGTTATACACTCCATCCTAATAGAAGTATGCAGGCATAAGCTTAATCACAAAGCCTTAAAGCCTTTAGGGTTTAGTCCTTGGTTAAGAGATGAGAAGAGAAGACTCAAAGATGACACAAAGGTAAAAGTAAATGGGGAACTAATCAAACCCTAATTATTATCATGCTTGGTTGTTCCTAGGGTTTGTGAGGTTTGCAAGAAGATCTTCAGAGAAACCACCAGGAAGGAAGCAGATGAAAGGAGCAAGAAGCAAAGAGAAGCAAAACAACTTGCTTCACTTAAGAAGACAAGTTGCTTGAAGAAAGAAAGTAAGAGATGAACATGGATGAGCAAGCTCACTCTAATACACATACAAAATGCAGCAAGGGAAGTATGAGAGAGATGAAAAGAGATTATGAGAAGTGAAGGAAAATTCACTTCTCAATCAACTTACCACCTGAAATGTTAGCATGAGAAATGAAATGCAATGCAAATGAGATGAAATGGGATGATGCAAACCAAAACTAGGAGCAAGAACATGAAATGAATGATGCTAAGAGATGATACAAACATGAGGCAAGGCATGGGAATGATCAAACAAGCATAAGGATGCAAATGAGGCATGCATTGAACCATGAATGTACATGAAAAGTTATGAAATGTGATGGACATACAACATAGCCAATGAAAGATGCAATGATCAAAAATGATTCTAATATGTCCTAAGATGTATTATGAATCATGTTGATGCACAAAATGTCATGGAAATTCATGGTATGCAAGCAAATGGAAGATGGATGCAAAGGAAAGCATAAATTAGGGTTTATGATCAACACACAAAGCAAAATTCAAAATCAGAAGCAAATGACATGAGAAAAATTTGAAAATGGTATCAAAGGAACCCTAAACCTATACAAGTTCACTGCCCAAAGGAGGGGATCCAACTCTTAATCTAGTGAAAGTTATGAATTTCCTAAGATTGCTAGGGTTTTGGGGTGTCTCACAAAGAAAAATACCAAACAAATTGAAAATGAAAGATCAATTCAAACCAATTTTATCCTATAAACTACATGCTATGCAAGATGCAATGCCTAAAGAATCATCACCCAACTCTCAATGGTTAGGCAGAAAGAAATTTTTGAAGTTTGACATAAAATATTGCCTTGAAATGAAATTAAATCCAATGAAAATGATCAAAAGGCATCAAGAACAAAAAATAAATTTGGTATGAGAGTTGGACAATGCTTCTAAATGTTTCTAAATGCTATGTGAATTTTTGTGATTTTTAGAAACCTAAATGGTATTTTAATTAATTAATTTCCATTAATTAATTAAAATAAACATTTAAATATTTTTAAAATGATTTTTAACTGCAAAAAATAAAATAAAAAATGTTTTTGGGTTTTAAAAATTAATGAAATCTTTGGTAAAAAATTTCATAATTTTTAAATGGTTTTTGCTATTTTAAATAAAATGCACAAAATAAATGACAAGAAAATAAAATAAATATGAATAAAAAGAAAGTCAGCGCATCCTAAGGCTGACCTTTAAACTGGGAATGGAGGGAAAGACTGCGCGCCAGATCCTGTGGCTCTCATTCAAACTGACTAAACTTAATTAATTAATTTAATTTAATGGGATTAGGGTTTAATGAAATGATCCAGGCCATCAAAACACGCGGGAGTCAACAAAAGTCAGCAAGATCTAAGGTCCATATTTAAACTAAACCATAAACGTAATTAATGACTTAATGACTTTCAGGTGGCCGGAAATGACCTCCGGTCATCTTCTCCGACCACACCCCTCCCTGAAAATTTCTATCTTCTTCCCTAGGCCACTAAACTCCCATCTCTTTGCCCAGAAATGATCCCCATACTTCATACATCAAGAATCAACAAACAAACAACATTGAAAACACATCAACAATGAGAATCGAATCAAAACAGTTTTAGGTCAAAAAAATTTCAGAACACGAATACATACTCATTTCTCAACCATTTTCAAAACAAAACATATCAACATGATCAGTGAAGCATAAAGAATCAATTGGTAACTTAAAAACAAGTTTCTGGAAAAAATGTTCTTGAGCTCACCTGAACTGGAGCTTTGGTCTTTGGAACTTTCTGGATGCTTCTTTGATCCAAAACGCCTCCAATGAACCTCCTGAGAAGCTTGCAATGCTTAGTTGGAGTTTCTTTTGACTGGTTTGAGAGATTGATTGAGTTCTGTTCAGGAGGGGTGAGAAATCATGTTTTGATTTCAAGGGGTTTCAGGGCAAGGTGAAGGGTCAGGGATGATCAGTGGAACATGCTAAGTGATCCTATTAAGTTTGTTTTTATGTTTGATGCTTGTGTGATGTGTTTCGAATGAAAATGCATAAGAGGGCAGAACTTGGAGCTATGTCTTGGAGAGTGTTTCAGGTCTGTGTGTGTGGTGTGTTGTGTTGCATTTTGTCCACTTATCACTCTTGGATAGGTCAGAGGAGTTGGTGTGGCCTAGCTTGATTGGTATGGGTGTTTTTGCATAGAGTCCAAGTTAGGTGTACTTGAGGTACGGGCAAGTGTAAGGCTGTGACAGGGGCATGGTTTGGCTCAGCTGAGTTAAGGGAGAACCATGGAAATGGATTAGAGGAAATGCAGCAAGTGGATTAGGGTTTGTCAAAGTTTTTGCAACTTTGTGACTTTTGGCCCTTTTGTGGTTTCTTGATCCACAAGTCATGAAAATGGGCAAACCTTTGGTGCATCCTGACTTTTAGGCATTGGTTCATGTTTGTGCAAAGATTAGAAGTCCATTTGAGGTCTCATTTTGCCTTGGCAAGTGGTTTTGCAACTTTGCCTCTTTGGTGCATAACTTGAAATTATGTGATTTTTCCCAACTTTGACAAGCCATAACTTTTGATCCAAAATGAATTAGAATGAGTTCTTGTACTTTTTGAAAAGGGAATTATCCACTCTACAACTTTCATGACCAAAGTTTTCCCATTTGAAGCATTTTTGAATAAAAAAGAAAGGGTTGAAAAAGTTTCCCAAAATGGCAAGTTTCCATTACAAGTCATTTTCCCAAAAAGGTAACTTTGCAAATGGCTTGAAATTCTTCAATCTTGTGAACTTATAACATCTTCTATGATCAAATAAAGATCATACACATTCAAAATTATGAAGAACACCCTTTGGTTGGGTCATTGGGGGCCTCAGATGCCCTGATTTTGCACTAACTTGCTCAAGAAGTCAACTCTTGATTAGATGCCTTTCCCATGGAATTTCTTCATGAAAATTGATATGCATGATCCTTGTAACATATAGAGACCAATAGAAACAAGAATGACCAAAAAATTTGGAGTTATGGCCTCTGAAACCAAAACCCTAATTCTAGGTCATCTGTGCAGTTAAACTTGGCTCTGCTCCCAAGCCTTTCTCAGTTCTTGTGATTCTTTGACTTTCTTGACTTTGTGAGGATACAATATGATGCTTGAACATACATGGACCCCTTTGAAGTGATTGATGACATTTGGAGTGGCTCAAATGGCTCTTGGATTACTCAGATCACAAACCCTAGATGTAGATGACTTTGAACCAATGCAGTGAATCAAAAATGTGGTATGAGATGCTATGATTGAATTATGCATATGAAAAGATCACAAGCCATGGTGTGAATGGGTGAGGGCAAATTTGGTGTGTTTACAGCTGCCCCTATTCAAGCATGAGTTAGCTCTGCAGGATGTAAGCAACGCCTTAACAGGCAAACAAGATAACTTGTGGTTGAATACCAAAGACAATCCAAAATTTGCACTCACAGAATGAAAAAGAAAAGGGATATAGATTGTAAAAGAAAACAAAGAATACTATAAAGTGCGGGCGACGGAGGACGACCGTCAAGCAGAGGACGACTGCTGGGGATAAAGCGATGACGGGGACGACCGACGTGCTGGGAAAGATGCGGAAAATAAAGTAGTGACGGGGACGGCCGACAAGCTGGGGATATGAGAGATTGTGATGGGGATGGCCATCAAGTAAAGCTATCTGGGGATTATAGGTGAATGAAGTAAATGATGAGGTACGGTCATCAAAGGTGAAGGACGATCACCTAGCAGGGGACGGCTGCTCTGTTGGGGGGTAAGATGAGGGACGGTCATCTAACGGTGAAGGACGATCACCTGGCAAGGTACGGTTGCCAAAAGTATCGCGACATAGGACGAATGTCGGATAAAAGGTCGACGATGGGGACAACCATCGGATAAAATGATGAAGGATGATCATCAAGAGGTGAAGGACGATCACCTAGCAGGGTACGACTGCTCTGAAGGTATCATGACATAGGACGAATGTCAGATAACAAGATCAACGATGGGGACGACCATCGGATAAAATGATGAAGGACGATCATCAAAAGGTCAAGGACGATCACCTAGCAGGGGACGGCTGCTAAAAATCACGACATAGGACGAATGCCGGATAGAAAAGGGTTCTAATAATGGAGACTCCGTTGGGGAAAGGATGAGGTACGGTCATCCAAAGGTGAAGGACGATCACCTGGCAGGGTACGGCTGCCGAAAGTATCACGACATAGGACGAATGTCGGATATAAAGGAAATAATTTAACAAGTTTCGTTGGGGACTTTGCTGGAAAAGTAAACACGGACGAGTGTCTACATCCAAGAAATGAGAAGCATGAGTGTTTGGCACTGTGTGTTGATTAAAGATGCGGACGAGCATCCTTAAGACTATGATACTGATGGGTATCAGGTAGAAACAAACACTGACACATGTTCAGAGATGATGATACGGATGAGTATCAACTGTTTAACAAAGAACACAGACAAGTGTCGGATCTGAGGGGACTCTTCTGGGGAATAATAGACTCAGACGAGTGTCTAAATTCCAGAAGACATAAGTGTTTGAAATTGTGTATGGATTAAAGATGCGAACGAGCATCCTTAAGACCATGATACAGACGAGTATCAGTAGAAACAAACGCTGACGCATGTTCGAAGATGATGATACGGACGAGTACCAACTGGTTAACAAAGAACACGGACGAGTGTCGAGTCTGAAAGGATATAAGCGGTGCATAAAAGATACGGACGAGTATCTGTATGAGTATAACAGGAGTAACAAGTATGAGTGGTGTACAGGCGAGTGTTTAACTTGCTGGGGAGAGTGACAAGGACGAGTGTCAAAAAGTGTAATATAAACAAGTGTATGGTTTACAAAATGTTTCAGGTATCTATGTTGGGGAAGGTGACACAGACGGGTGTCAGGGAATTCGTATAGATATATGTATCTGTGAGTGCAAAGAGGACGCTTTGGCTTTCTACTGGGGATATGACACGGACGGGTGTCAATAAGTATCTGTATCTTTAGGGAAAGTGCCTTGGCTCTCTGCCAGGGAATCCGGGGAGTTTTTCTGTATATCTTTGATGGATTATCAGTATTTACAAGTGTTTGATTCAGAACATGGCTTATGCAATATGTTTGATTTTTGCCGTAATGCTCCGTATTAGACGGAATGCTACGCTCTGCGGGGAGAATATGATGCAAATGCTATGATTATGCAAAGATAACGACCCGGGATTCGGATCCCATTGCCGCGAAGATCTCTGGTTGATCTGCTTGAAGTGGACATCCTAGCTGGGGATGAGACCATTGATGGATCTGACATATGGGACTCTTCTTGGGGATATAGGTCACTGATAGACCCATTTTGGTAATGAGGGACCCAGCTGGGGTTTGTAGAAGCTTTCTTCACCCTGTTGTGAGATCTCCAGGCGTTGATCTTCTGGATAGAGGCTGAAACTCTGTGGGGAGGTGGTTCCCTGGATTTTGTACTTGGCTGAGGAGGAAATAACAAATGGCAACTCAGCTGTGGAGAAAGCACCTCCGGTGCTAAGACTGAGTAGATAATGATTTGCCAGCTTGTTGGGATGAAGTTTTCATGCCCCATCTTGTGTTTTGACTGCCCCAATCCTGAAAAGATAGAGAAGCGCACAAGTAATCCCGAGGTATCCCTTACCGGATTCCATCATAGGAATTTTAGGCAATCCTAGGAGCAAATATATTTCCTGTAAGCATGTATTCTTTAGAAGAGAAACATCTGTATTCATGCAATCAGTAATCTAAAGACATCAGACATTTTTGCAAAAGAAAATGAAATGTACGAGACGAAACATGACTGAAAATCTGATTTTATTAATTCATGTGCCCTGAATCGGCGAGATACAGTCAAAGAAACAAATCCCCTAAAATGAGGAGATTGTTACAAATTGAGAAATAAAAGGTATTGGCAATGTTGCCGACGCTTCGAGGAGCTTCCCTTGGCTATGAATCGTATGACATTTGACGTTCTTCTCGTCTTGCTTTCTGAAGAAGGCTGATTCTGAAAGAAGCTTGGTCCTTTTGAAGCTTACCAAGTTGTAAGTGAAACGGATGAATTCAGAGTACAGTTGTTCGCTTATTCCCTTATTTTGCGTGGATCGCCCTTTCAAGTTTTCAATCCACCGGGATACCCATTTATACCTGAGTTGTCCGATGTGGATTTTCAACTCAGCGGGTGTACATTTTATTTATTTATTTTCCCTTACTTTTTCCCGAGTCTTTTATTCTGTTTTTGACTCGCTGGGATGCCCTATTTTTGCCTGGACTTACCTTCTGTTTTTATGTCCAACAGGTCATTTTTTATGCGAAGTATTTTTTAACTGCATCTGAATTCACAGGGGACGGGAAGTCTTCACCATCCATAGTACTGAGCATGAGTGCTCCACCGGAGAAAACTTTCTTTACTACGAATGGCCCTTCATAATTCGGAGTCCATTTTCCCTTGTGGTCTGTATGAGGAGGGAGGAGTCTTTTCAGCACAAGATCCCCTACTTGGTATTCTCGGAGCCTGACTTTCTGATCGAAGGCCTTCTTCATTCTTTTCTGATATAGCTGTCCATGACAGATTGCAGCCAATCTCCTCTCTTCAATCAAATTCAGTTGTTCGTATCGGGATCGGACCCATTCTGCTTCATTCAACTTAACATCCATTAGTACCCGCAAGGAGGGTAATTCAACTTCAACAGGTAGGAATGCTTCCATACCATAAACAAGTTGATACGGCGTTGCCCCAGTGGATGTTCTGATTGACGTTCGGTACCCATGCAAGGCGAATGGTAGCATTTCATGCCAGTCTTTATAAGTGACTACCATCTTCTGCACAATCTTCTTGATATTCTTATTAGCTGCCTCAACAGCGCCAATCATCTTTGGCCTGTAAGGAGAAGAATTGTGGTGTTGGATCTTGAAGTCCCGGCACAGTTCTGCCATCATTTTATTGTTCAAGTTGGAACCATTATCCGTAATGATTCGCTCGGGCACTCCATACCGACAGATGATGTCTCTCTTCTGAAATCGGGCTACCAATTGCCTTGTAACATTTGCATAGGAAGCTGCTTCGACCCACTTGGTGAAATAGTCAATGGCAACCAGGATGAATCTGTGGCCATTTAAAGCAGTCGGTTCAATCTTGCCAATCATATCAATGCCCCACATGGCAAAGGGCCAGGGTGAAGACATCACATTCAGAGGATTGGGAGGCACATGCACCTTATCCAAATAAATCTGGTATTTATGGAATTTTCTGGCATAGGCACAACAATCGGCATCCATTGTGATCCAGTAATAGCCTGATCTTAACAATGTTTTAGCCATTGCATGCCCTCCAGCATGGGTACCAAAGGATCCTTCGTGCACCTCGTGCATTAACAAGTCCGCTTCTGCCCTATCAACGCATTTGAGGAGTACCATATCAAAGTTTCTCTTGTACAGGGAACCGTCAGTATTCAGGAAGAAACTACCAGCTAGCCTTCTTAATGTCTTCTTATCATTGGAAGATGCCCCAGGTGGGTATGTTTGATCCTCCAAGAAGCATTTGATATCATGGAACCAAGGCTTATCATTTTTAACAACATCTGCTGAGAACACATATGCTGGTCTGTCAAGTCTGGACACTGAAATCCGAGGTACAAAGATGGCAGCTTGAACTTTGATCATGGATGAAATGGTAGCCAGAGCATCTGCGAATTGATTCTCGTCCCGAGGGATATACTTAAGCTTGACCGTTATAAAGAAAGTCAATAACCTCCTTGTATAATCCCTGTAAGGTATCAGATGATCCTGGTGGGTGTACCATTTGTCGTTGGTTTGATTAACTACCAAAGCTGAATCCCCAAATACAGTCAAAGTCTTGATCCTGAGGTCAATGACTTCCTCAAGACCCATAATGCGAGCTTCGTATTCAGCTTCGTTGTTAGTGCAGTTAAAGGTGAGTTTTGTCGAGAAAGGCATGTGAACTCCTTTAGGTGTAATGAGTACTGCACCAACACCACGACCATTCATATTAACAGCCCCGTCAAACATCATAGTCCATTCTTCTTCTGGGTCAGGCCCTTCAGTGTGAACAGGCTCTTCATGATCTTTTGCTTTTATGAACATGATGTCTTCATCAGGGAAGTCAAATCTCATAGGCTGGTAATCATCAATGGGTTGCTCAGCAAGATAATCAGACAATACACTGCCTTTGATGGCTTTCTGAGATGTGTACTGGATGTCATATTCTGTGAGGATCATTTGCCATCTTGCAACCCGTCCGGTAAGTGCTGGCTTCTCAAAAATGTACTTAACTGGGTCCATCTTTGATATCAATAAAGTGGTGTGGGTCAACATATACTGCCTTAGTCGGCGAGCAGCCCACGCTAAAGCACAGCAAGTTTTCTCGAGCAGTGAATAACATTGTTCACAGTCGGTAAACTTTTTGCTTTGGTAGTATATTGCATACTCTTTTCGACCAGACTCGTCATGCTGGCCCAGCACACACCCCATTGACTCTTCTAATACTGTCAAGTACATTATTAGAGGTCTTCCTTCAACTGGAGGCATAAGGATTGGAGGCTCTTGTAAGTATTCCTTGATTTTGTCAAAAGCCCTCTGGCAGTCTTCGTTCCACCTGACCGTTTGTTCTTTTCTTAACAGCTTGAACAAAGGTTCACAGGTTGCTGTAAGGTGAGATATGAACCTTGAAATGTAGTTCAATCTACCTAGGAAACCTCGAACTTCTTTCTCAGTCTTCGGTGCAGGCATTTCTTGAATTGCTTTGACTTTATCAGGGTCAACTTCAATCCCTTTCTCACTTACAATAAATCCTAGCAACTTACCGGATCGCACCCCGAATGTGCACTTGTTAGTGTTTAACTTCAGTTGATATTTCCTCAGACGCTTGAATAATTTCAACAGGTTTACTAGGTGGTCTTCTTCTGTGAGGGACTTGGCAATCATGTCATCCACATAACATTCAATTTCTTTATGAATCATGTCATGGAATAATGTTACCATAGCCCGTTGATATGTTGCACCAGCATTCTTCAGTCCGAATGGCATCACCTTGTAACAGAACGTGCCCCAGGGTGTGATAAAAGTTGTCTTCTCCATGTCTTCAGGTGACATCTTGATCTGATTGTATCCTAAAAATCCATCCATGAAGGAGAATACCGAGAACTGAGCCGTATTATCAACCAATACATCAATGTGAGGTAAAGGGAAGTCATCTTTCGGGCTGGCTCTGTTCAGATCCCGGTAGTCCACACACATCCTCACTTTGCCATCTTTCTTAGGCACAGGTACAATATTAGCAACCCACGGCGGGTAACTAGTTACAGCAAGGAAACCGGCGTCCCACTGTTTTTGTAACTCTTCTTTGATCTTCATTGCCATATCTGGGCGAGTACGGCGCAGATTTTGTTTTACCGGTGGGCAATCTTCTCTTAAAGGCAGCTTGTGCATGACAATATCAGTGTCCAACCCTGGCATATCCTGATAAGACCAAGCAAAGACATCCACATACTCCCGAAGCATGTCAATCAGTTGCTCTTTTACTGGATCTTGTAAGAAGGCCCCGATCTTAACCTCTTTCACGTCTTCTTCCATACCAAGATTAACCGTTTCGACTTCCTCCTGATGAGGAGTGATAACCTTCTCCTCTTGCCTTAACAACCTGGCTAGCTCTTCAGGAAGCTCATAATCTTCTTCAACCCCTTCATCAGCTTGGTTGATTGGATTGTCAAAGTCATACAGAGCCATAGCTGTGTTGTTGTCGGTGCAGTCTGAAAGGCACTCTCTGCAAGGGTTTAGATTGTTCATTTTAGTGATTGATTTTAATCTTGTTTAGAAAGAAGTGAAATGAAGTTGTCATTTTGAAAAATATTGCCATTTTATTTTTGTACAAAAAGAAAAATGGAAAACAGTGAGCGGAAAAGAAAAAGACTCATTTGCAAAAGATGTCTGATATTCATTGATTGATCTGTTTGCACAAAATTACAAGATGTCCCGATTACAAAATGAGTCTTGACATCTTGGGCAAGATGCAAGACTTGATGCATGCTTAAAATATACAGGAAATAATAATTACTCTGCAGGAGTAACCCTTATAATTTCCTGGGAAGACCAGTTTGAGATATGGCTCCCCGAGGTCCTTGGACGTATCCAGCTCTCCAGGTTGCGCTCATCTTCCGACTCATCTTCCAAGTTGTTCACTGCATCCGGGGTGAGCATCCCCCCGCTGACAAAGTTGGGCTTCTTAGCAGCCTCTGATTGATCTTGTTGAGTTGGTTTGTAACCCAACCCAAATTTGTCTTCCTTCTTCTCCATGGGCAGCAGCTTGCCCCAGCCTTGGGCAGTATCCTCTTCAACAACCTTCCTGGCTTGCTGATAAGACGTCATGGAGGTTCCTAGTACAGCAGATGCTTCATTAATGTTCAGGGCCTCAAACCCCTGGCTCATAGTTTCATGGATCTCCCCATCCATCTCAATATACTTGTATGTAGCCAAATGGCTAACAAAGATGTCCTCTTCACCACAGATGGTGATGATCTGGCCTTCCCACTCGAATTTCAGCTTCTGGTGAAGGGTATACGTAACAGCGCCAGCGGCATGGATCCAAGGTCTACCCAACAAACAGCTGTAGGCCGGCTGAATGTCCATCACATAGAAGGTAATCTTAAAAGTCTGCGGGCCAATCATCACAGGCAAATCAATCTCCCCAAGCACTTATCTTTTATAGCCATCGAAAGCTCTCACCACCAAATTACTCGGACGCAATGCCAAGCCATCATATTCCAGCTTCAATAAGGCTTTCTTTGGTAGAACATTGAGTGAAGACCTAGTGTCCACCAGTACATGAGATAGAACAGCACCCTTGCATTCTAGAGTGATGTGTAAAGCCTTGTTGTGGTTACGTCCCTCAGTTGTTAAGTCAGCATTGGTAAAGCCCAGTCCATGACTGGTATTGACATTTGCCACCACAGTTTCTAGCTGCTTAACAGTGATCTCCTCTGGCACGTATGTTGCGTGCAAGACTTTCAATAATGCATTCCTGTAAGCTTCAGAACACATCAACAGGGATAATATGGAGATCTTTGAGGGAGTTTGGTGAAGCTGATCCACCACCTTGTAATCACTTCTTTTTATAATTCTCATGAACTCATCTACATCTTGCTCAAAAGATGTCTTCTGAGTTTCTTTGATGATTGGTTCTTCAGGCACCACACTCTTCCCTTTTGCTTTGGCAGCAGCTTCTGCTTCGGCATTAGGTCTTTGCAATTGTGAGGCAAAAAGGCGTCCGCTTCTGGTGAAGCCTCCGCCTCCCACAACATTATCAATCTGTGGAGAAGAGGTTGAAGAATCCAAAGTGATCTTCTCCCCGTTGTAGTAGAGGTCAGAGCCATAATGCCAAGGTATGGCATTACTGCTTTCATATGGAATTGGTCCAGGCACCATGATGGTAACTGGACTGACTGCTGCAGCGGAGGGTACTGAAATGGTGTGCGGATCGTAGTAAATGGTGACTGGTGACCTGGCAGGGGGTGCCACTGTTTGTTGTTGAAAGTTGTTGTTTGGAGGAACATCTGATGGATCATAGTAAATGGTGACTGCTGAGATATCTTCATTAATTTTTGTTGGCGTTGTAGAAGATTCTGCTGAATAAATGGGTGCTGATGTTGTAGAAGAAATGGTTGTTGACATCTGGTTTGCCGAAGTGATGGACGGAGCCATTGTTGATGATATTGATGAATTGGTCTGAATGATTGTTGTTGCAGTTGTAGGAGAGTCAAGAATTGTTGTCAAAGGGATTGCTGGGTTTGTAGGCGCCGTTGTTGTGATCTAAAGTATACCACTTTTGATAAGACCATCTATGCCGCTTCTCAAGTTATCACACCCGTTGACCGAAATGTTTCTATAACCACAACCGAGCTCACACCCGGGGAACATCTGGCATTCTAGGAGCTGAGCTTTAATTTCAACCAGAGGCGTCCAAATCTGTCCAACACTGGTGATTAAGAAAGATGGCTTGTCTTCCTCAATGGCATTAATTCTTGGCCCTCCATGATTGGGCATAGGATTCTTGGTGAAACTTGGAGGGGGTGCAAAGTTGAGGGCTTTGGAATCCACCAGATCTTGTACTTTCATTTGTAAAGCCCTGCATTTCTCCGTGTTATGGCCAGGTGCATTGGAATGGAAAGCACATCTGGCGTTGACGTCATAATTTCTTGGCAGATTGGAGGGATCTGGTGGTGCCAATGTCCTTAACTCAACCAGGTTGAGCTTCACGAGTTGTGGTAATAAGGAAGCATAAGGCATAGGGATAAGGTCAATCACCCTATTTGCCTGTGACGGTCTTTGCTGAAAAGGTCTTTGTTGTTGATTGCTGTTGTTGTTGTTGTAGGCTCTCTGTGGCGGATACTGAACTTGCTGTTGATAGTGTGTTTGTTGTTGTGGTTGATATGTTGGTTGTTGAGGAATCAGAGCTGGAATAGTGACAGCTGCTACTGATCTGTGGACATGCTGAGGTCTGCCCCTGTTGGCATAAATGGAATTTGTCTCACCAGTTCTTCTAGGTCCCACAAAAGGCTTCCTGGGATTACTTGACGAACTTGAACCATTATCAGAAATCTTACCCATCTTCAGAAGGCTTTCAATTCTTTCTCCAGCTATGACTACGTCAGCGAAGCTGGTGGAAGAAAAGGCAGCTAGCCTATCAATATATGTTCCTTGCAGAGTGTTCATAAACATGTCGGCCATTTCTCTTTCCGACATGGGTGGCTGGACAGCAGCAGCAAGCTGTCTCCACCTCTGGGCATATTCCCTGAAGCTTTCTCTGGAGGATTGAGACATTCCCATCAGAAGGGTCCTGTTAGGGTCCATGTCCAGATTGTATTGGTACTGTCTGATGAAAGCTTCAGCTAGGTCCTTCCAGCACCTGATAGTAGCCCTGGTCAAGTGTGAATACCACTCTCTTGAAGCCCTATTCAAACTGTCTTCAAAGTAAAACATCCACAGTTTCTCATCCATGGTATATGCTTTAAGTCTTCCCAGAAAGGACTGTAAGTGAGTTCGTGGACAGGAAGTTCCATTGTATTTCTCGAAGCACGGGGGTTTAAACTTGTGGGGAATCCTTACCCCATCCACTAACCCCATATCCATGACATCAAAACCTAGGGAATTTTGAGACTCCAGAGATCTCAACTTCTCAGCAATTTCATCAAACCTCCTATCATAAGCTTCGTCCCCAGCTCCCATCACAGTAAACTTCTCTTCTTGGGGGTCTTCCTGTAAGATCCTTCCTCTAGTAGTATTTCCTTGCACATTACCCGGGATGTTGACTTCCGGATGTAGATGAGGCCCATATACTGGTGGATTAACATGAGGCTGACCCCTTTCATTGTTACTTGTTCCTCCAGTTCCCAGATGGGGTTCTTCCGGGGTTTGTCTTTCTACCAATGCCCTCAACCTTTCTTTACTTTGGGCCAGGACATTCATTACTTCCATGAATTGGGTCATTTGGTTTCTCATCTCCAGCCTTTTATTAGCCATCTGAGTTCTGACCTCTGTCAAATCTTGCTGTACTTGATCCATTTGGATACCAGGAAGATTGTTGGGAGTAGGATACCGGTGCAGACGGTTGAGAGGGAACACCCGACGACGAGCAATAATTCCTGAACCACAACAGAGTTAGAAGCAAAATAAAGTAATGATAAAACCTACAAAACAAAACAAAAGTCAGTATGCAATGCAATATGCTTATTTGCTTTCCAAGTTATCCAGCTTGGCTCTTGGTTTTGACCTTTCCAGACCCTGAGGAAGATGTTTAAATGTTGCTTGAGAGAAAGAAAACTCAATGAGACAAACTAACACATTCATTACAAATGGTGGATCATACATAGTTTGTTTTTACAACATACGCCCCTGAAGGGTCAAAATACAACATAACAAGAAAAGTACATGAAATGGAAATAACAACAAGCAAAGAAGTCAAACATCTAATCCAAACTCATCCTCCTTAACCTCCTTCAGAAGTGCCTCGGTCACTGGACCAGCTGGATGCTCTGTGATGTTTCTGATGAGGAGGTTTCTGGTGGCAATAGTAGTGGTCAGCTTCTTGTGCCTGTCCTGCTCCTTTGACCTCTTCACACCAGCCCTAAGCTTCAATTCTGAAATCTCCTTCTGGGCTACCAACAGAGCTTCCTGTTGTTTCTTTTCATTGGCCTCCAACTGCTCAATCCTGGCTTGAGTTCTCTTATCTTCTTGAGTGCGAGCTTCAGTGATCCTGAACCACCTAGCTTGACTTTCCTCTAGATAGAGATCAGTCCTAGCCTTCTGAAACTGGGCCTCTTTACAGGCATTCTTCAATATTTGCTCTCCAGCTCTTGATTTCTTGATGTAGTCTTCTGCTTTCTCAATCTTGGCCAGATGTTCTACTTTAAGCTTCTCCAACCTCTCAATGTCTAAACGACCATCACTCCTCTCCCAGAGGGTCTTCTTCAGAGCTTGAGACAGATTCTCATTTCTTTCCTTCAGCTTCTCAAATTCTTCCAGGCTGACAGTGGCTGGAGGTGGTACTGTGGATGGCTCAGGTGCATCCTCAATGGTGAAAGGCATCCCAGAAATCTGAGCTCTAGCATGAGACCACTCATAATACTGAGCTGAAGCCACATTATTGCATCTCCCAAGAATGGCCATCCCTTTGGTCTGGATGTTGTCCCAAGCCCAAGATGCTTGTCTGACAACAACTAGATTAGGCTTTATCTCACAATACAGGGTTTCAGCTAGATCTTGCACTCTAGGAGGGTGGACCAAAGCATAGCCCAATTTTCTCTTAAACAACAAAGGATTGTAGTTGATGCAACCCTTTACTCCTATCAGAGGCACATTTGGGTATTGTCCACAGCTGGTGATAATGTCTTTGCCTTTGGTGCTCTGGGTGCACCATCTGATGTCATCTGAAGTCAAAGCAATAAGTCTTTTAGCCCAATTCTTCTGTTAGTGAGGGTTCAGGAAGGAATCAGTCTTGGGTAAGTGTTTAAGCAGCCAAGTGTGAAATAGAGGAGCACAACATCTCACCAACTTCCCCCTTTGCTTCTCATTTCTTTGGTGAATGGAATAATAGAAATCCCCCAGCAAGGTGGGTACTGGGTTCCTCAGAAGGAAAAGATGGATGGCATTCTTGCTGATAAACTTGGGCTCATCTGCAAATAGTATAACCCCATATATAATGAGGGCTAACAATGCACAAACTGCCCTCCACTCTCCCAAGGAGGCCTTCAGGATGGCCTGAGAAGTCAGAAAGTCTAAGTGCAAACCAGGGATTCCAGCCTTTGTTGTCATGTTCTGCTCAATCAATATAGGCTCCAAGTATAGTGCCTTTGCCACTTCTCCATTGCTGGGAGAAGTCATCTCAGGGTTGAAGGGGACACCACCCCTGACAGGTACTCCAATCAATGATGAGAACTCCTCCAGCAGAGGTCCCAACTGAAAGTTCTGGAAAGTGAAGCATCTCAAAGGATGGTCATAAAACTGTAGGCAAGTGTGGATCAAACTCCTCTGAGAAGGATCCAGGTCCATAACCATATCAAGGATGCCTCCATAATGCTCTTTGAATAATGGGATGTGGTCTGGAGTGATAAGTGCCTAGACCTGTCTGATGCCAGTCAGCACAGGCTCAAAGAAATGGTATGAAATGTTGCTCTTCTTGGGTGCCATGACTGCTGATGAAGAGCTAAATGCTGATGATGAAGACTGATACTGGAGATGAGCCACTGATAGGATGAGGCTGGTGATAAAAGTAGCTGAAGCAGGCAATTGATGAAGATTGCTGAAGCAGATAACTGATGAACAGGGGTCTATGCAGATGAAGGGGTCAAAACCAAGCCAGATGTAATATGGATACCCTGAAAAACAAATAAACAAATGTTAAATGATGCAATGATGATGTATGCAAATGATATGCAAGGGTTTGTGATCAAGCTGGATCTGATTACTGCCTTGATATAAACCCATGTATGTTCAAGAAGTCCAGATGGAGGTTCAGAAATCCTGTACCCAAGGTGGGGGACTCAAATAAAGAGTCACATGTCTTGAGTTAAATCACAAGAACTGTCCAAAATGAGGTATGCTTAACCAAAACAAGTAACTGGGTATGATGTGGCCAAGGGTACCTGCAAACCTGTAAACAGCCCAACCCCCTCACAGGTGATGTTCTAAAACAAGGATCCTCAGACTTGGATCAGTTATGAGAAGTGTAAACACTTCTAACCCGGAGGTACAGTGTTTATAATAACCATAAAAGATCCTCCTCTAATTCTCCTCAGTTTCTGAAGGTCATAGTAAAGGTCATCCAGACTTAGCAGGCTTCCCAAATAGCCCTAGCACTACAGGAAATCTGTAGCACAGAGTTCTCAAGAAGAAACCCACATCTGAACCGTGTTTCATATTCCCCCACCAGACCGAAATGGAATGGGAAAGAACATGAACCACTCTAGCCTAGGTGTCACTCAGGTCCCAGGTATAGGACCTCAAACTCTAAGTAGAACCCCACACACCAAAACAAAAACCAGATCCAGCAAGATAACAATATGACAGTATGATGTATATAAAGATGTAAAGAAAACAATAAAATACTGTACATAAAGTAGTAAATAAAGCAAATGTACAAACACAATTAGCTCATAACACCCCAATAAACACAAATCAAACAAGCGCTAGGAGGAACCCACAAAAAGAACCAGAAGCCCTAGTTACAGTATAAGGTTCCCCAGCAGAGTCGCCAAGCTGTCGCTCCCACCAAATGACACCCGATCAGAAGGGGTACAGACGCAAACGGTCAGCGAAAGAGAGAAGGAAATGAATAGAGTCGCCAGCTAGGCATTTT
Source organism: Lathyrus aphaca (assembly GCA_963966055.1). Taxonomy (NCBI): domain Eukaryota; kingdom Viridiplantae; phylum Streptophyta; class Magnoliopsida; order Fabales; family Fabaceae; genus Lathyrus; species Lathyrus aphaca. The sequence goes on along the minus strand of OZ014523.1, from coordinate 379,808,825 downwards.
TATCCCGAAGGAAAGGTAATGCTGCATAAACCTGAGATAAGATGGATGAGACGGTTGCGAACCAGAGAGACTGAGAAAGGGGGTTGGTTACAACCTGGGAAGGTATTAGCACCCAGATTGTCCGTCGTACTCGACGGGATCCACGCTTAAAAGATTTGTGTTTTAAAGGGGTAGTGTCAGTGCAATTTGTGTATCAAAGCTGGAAAAATGTAAGTGTCAGTGTAAAAGAAATGTGAAATGTATAAGAGAAGTGTCAGTGTAAAGGAAATGAAATGTAAAGGAAATGTCAGTGTCAGTGTAAAGGAAATGTATACACAGATACTTTTGTTCGATAACTGTTAAGTTATGCCTACGTATCCTCTCGTGCAATTAGGAAGTCAGAACACCGTAGTTCGACCCAAAGAGACTGAAAGATAAATTGACTTGTGAACTGCTTGCTTGTCTATGCTCAAGTGTATGACCTATCTGGCTCAGGTGCAAACTGTCTTGCATTAGACGGAAGAAGCAAGTTCTCGTTTGTGAGTGAATGAGATGAGAAAAGAATCCCGGAGGAGACGATTATTGTTTGTTTTTGTGTTTTCAGTCTTTTATTGCTTTTGGATGTTTGTCATAAGTTAATGAGCTTAAGCCTAAACCAATGGGTTAGTAAACTCATCACATCCTCCCTCTGATTAGGGGTAATGAGAATACCTTAAGTGTGAAGTCAGCATCTCACACTTAATCACCATGATGTAGGATTAAGATCATTAACCTACTTGTAATTATTTAGATGTTTTTGTTGTTTTTGTTTAGTGTTAAGTAATGAGTTTAAGGCATAATCAAGGACTTAATGGACTCATTACACCATCCTAATAGAAGGATAATAGATGAGAGCATTTAAATTGAGGAAGACTCCTCAACTTAATACATGATTAAAGATTAACCTCATGACAAAACAAAGCCTTTATTAAGTGGATTTTAGTTAATGATAAGATGAAGAAGTGATTTTTAGGGTTTGTAAGACAACTTGAGGGGGACTTGTCCATTAACACTAGGGTTAGTCCTTCTTAACCAATTAAGGAAGAATTAGAACCCTAATGCAAGGCCCAAGTTACAAGCTTGATGTCTTGATGATTATTAAGTGGATTAATTAAAGGATTTAAACACATTAAGGGTTTAACACTTAGGATTAAAGTTATACACTCCATCCTAATAGAAGGATGCAGGCATAAGCTTAATCACAAAGCCTTAAAGCCTTTAGGGTTTAGTCCTTGGTTAAGAGATGAGAAGAGAAGACTCAAAGATGACACAAAGGTAAAACTAAATGGGGAACTAATCAAACCCTAATTATTATCATGCTTGGTTGTTCCTAGGGTTTGTGAGGTTTGCAAGAAGATCTTCAGAGAAACCACCAGGAAGGAAGCAGATGAAAGGAGCAAGAAGCAAAGAGAAGCAAAACAACTTGCTTCACTTAAGAAGACAAGTTTCTTGAAGAAAGAAGGTAAGAGATGAACATGGATGAGCAAGCTCACTCTAATACACATACAAAATTCAGCAAGGGAAGTATGAGAGAGATGAAAAGAGATTATGAGAAGTGAAGGCAAATTCACTTCTCAAACAACTTACCACCTGAAATGTTAGCATGAGAAATGAAATGCAATGCAAATGAGATGAAATGGGATGATGCAAACCAAAACCAGGAGCAAGAACATGAAGCGAATGATGCTAAGAGATGATACAAACATGAGGCAAGGCATGGGAATGATCAAACAAGCATAAGGATGCAAATGAGGCATGCATTGAACCATGAATGTACATGAAAAGTTATGAAATGTGATGGACATACAACATAGCAAATGAAAGATGCAATGATCAAACATGATTCTAATATGTCCTAAGATGTATTATGAATCATGTTGATGCACAAAATGTCATGGCAATTCATGGTATGCAAGCAAATGGAAGATGGATGCAAAGGAAAGCATAAATTAGGGTTTATGATCAACACACAAAGCAAAATTCAAAATCAGAAGCAAATGATATGATAAAAATTTGAAATGGGATCAAAGGAACCCTAAACCTATACAAGTTCACTTCCCAAAGGAGGGGATCCAACTCTTAACCTAGTGAAAGTTATGAATTTCCTAAGATTGCTAGGGTTTTGGGGTGTCTCACAAAGAAAAATACCAAACAAATTGAAAATACAAGATCAATTCAAACCAATTTTATCCTATAAACTACATGCTATGCAAGATGCAATGCCCAAAGAATCATCACCCAACTCTAAATGGTTAGGAAGAAAGAAATTTTTGAAGTTTGACATAAAATATTGCCTTGAAATGAAATTAAATCCAATGAAAATGATCAAAAGGCATCAAGAACAAAAAATAAATTTGGTTTGAGAGTTGGACAATGCTTCTAAATGTTTCTAAATGCTATGTGAATTTTTTTGTGATTTTTAGAAACCTAAATGGTATTTTAATTAATTAATTTCCATTAATTAATTAAAATAAACATTTAAATATTTTAAAAATACTTTTTAAATGCAAAAAATAAAATAAAAAATGTTTTTGGGTTTTAAAAATTAATGAAATCTTTGGTAAAAAATTTCATAATTTTTAAATTATTTTTTCTATTTTAAATAAAATGCACAAAATAAATGACAAGAAAATAAAATAAATATGAATAAAAAGAAAGTCAGCGCATCCTAAGGCTGACATTTAAACTGGGAATGGAGGGAAAGACTGCGCGCCAGATCCTGTGGCTCTCATTCAAACTGACTAAACTTAATTAATTAATTTAATTAAATGGGATTAGGGTTTAATGAAATGATCCAGGCCATCAAAACACGCGGGAGTCAACAAAAGTCAGCCAGATCTAAGGTCCATATTTAAACTAAACCCTAAACGTAATTAATGACTTAATGACTTTCAGGTGGCCGGAAATGACCTTCGGTCATCTTCTCCGGCCACACCCCTCCCTGAAAATTGCTATCTTCTTCCCTAGGCCACTAAACTCCCATCTCTTTGCCCAGAAATGATCCCCATACTTCATACATCAAGAATCAACAAACAAACAACATTTAAAACACATCAACAATGAGAATCGAATCAAAACAGTTTTAGGTCAAAAAAATTTCAGAACACGAATACATACTCATTTCTCAACCATTTTCAAAACAAAACATATCAACATGATCAGTGAAGCATAAAGAATCAATTGGTAACTTAAAAACAAGTTTCTGGAAAAAATGTTCTTGAGCTCACCTGAACTGGAGCTTTGGTCTTTGGAACTTTCTGGCTGCTTCTTTGATCCAAAACGCCTCCAATGAACCTCTTGAGAAGCTTGCAATGCTTAGTTGGAGTTTCTTTTGACTGGTTTGAGAGATTGATTGAGTTCTGTTCAGGAGGGGTGAGAAATCGTGTTTTGATTTCAGGGGGTTTCAGGGCAAGGTGAAGGGTCAGGGATGATCAGTGGAACATGCTGAGTGATCCTATGAAGTTTGTTTTTTATGTTTGATGCTTGTGTGATGTGTTTCGAATAAAAATGCATAAGAGGGCAGAACTTGGAGCTATGGCTTGGAGAGTGTTTCAGGCCTGTGTGTGTGGTGTGTTGTGTTGCATTTTGTCCACTTATCACTCTTGGATAGGTCAGAGGAGTTGGTGTGGCCTAACTTGATTGGTATGGGTGTTTTTGCATAGAGTCCAAGTTAGGTGTACTTGAGGTATGGGCAAGTGTAAGGCTATGACAGGGGCATGGTTTGGCTCAACTGAGTTTAGGGAGAACCATGGAAATGGATTAGAGGCAATGCAGCAAGTGGATTAGGGTTTGTCAAAGTTTTTGCAACTTTGTGACTTTTGGCCCTTTTGTGATTTCTTGATCCACAAGTCATGAAAATGGGCAAACCTTTGGTGCATTCTGACTTTTAGGCATTGGTGCATGTTTGTGCAAAGATTAGAAGTCCATTTGAGGTCTCATTTTGCCTTGGCAAGTGGTTTTGCAACTTTGCCTCTTTGGTGCATAACTTGAAATTATGTGATTTTTCCCAACATTGACAAGCCATAACTTTTGATCCAAAATGAATTAGAATGAGTTCTTGTACTTTTTGAAAAGGGAATGATCCATTATACAACTTTCATGACCAAAGTTTTCCCATTTGAATCATTTTTGAATCAAAAAGAAAGGGTTGAAAAAGTTTCCCAAAATGGCAAGTTTCCATTACAAGTCATTTTCCCAAAAAGGCAACTTTGCAAATGGCTTGAAATTCTTCAATCTTGTGAACTTATAACATCTTCTATGATCAAATAAAGATCATACACATTCAAAATTATGAAGAACACCCTTTGGTTGGGTCATTGGGGGCCTCAGATGCCCTGATTTTGCACTAACTTGCTCAAGAAGTCAACTCTTGATTAGATGCCTTTCCCATGGAATTTCTTCATGAAAATTGATATGCATGATCCTTGTAACATATAGAGACCAATAGAAACAAGAATGACCAAAAAATTTGGAGTTATGGCCTCTGAAACCAAAACCCTAATTCTAGGTCATCTGTGCAGTTAAACCTGGCTCTGCTCCCAAGCCTTTCTCAGTTCTTGTGATTCTTTGACTTTCTTGACTTTGTGAGGATACAATATGATGCTTGAAAATACATGGACCCCTTTGAAGTGATTGATGACCTTTGGAGTGGCTCAAATGGCTCTTGGATTACTCAGATCACAAACCCTAGATGCAGATGACTTTGAACCAATGCAGTGAATCAAAAATGTGGTATGAGATGCTATGATTGAATTATGCATATGAAAAGATCACAAGCCATGGTGTGAATGGGTGAGGGAAAATTTGGGGTGTTTACAGTAGTGAGTTCCACGCCCAGATTTGCGACCGTCTTGGAAATGTCTTTATTTGGGAATCTTCCTCTCTCATTTCATAACCTTGACAGTTATGTGCAACTGGGGACCGATCATTGAGAACCTTGTGGAAACATCCCTCTCTAGTGATGACAATGGCAGACTACATTTTGTGGTAAACCCATTCGCATCTGAGGGCCCACCTGGGACTTGCATAGGATGACCTTGTTTTCCCGGACTCAGCTGAGGCCTCCCTACGTAGTATATAATACCAAACCGATTCCCCTGATCTGGTCATGAGACATTTCTCGGAAATGGTGAAAGTATTATTGCTATTCGGCTTTGAGAGTCCGTGATGTTTGACTCGAAGCATACCAGTGAGATTGGGAGGGGTTTACAGGTTTGCAGGAACCTTTGGCCTCTACATACCCTCATTATCAGTGGTCATTGTTGTGATTTGGTCCTTATGGTTCTTGTTTTCTTGGTGTTATGGTTCTGAGAATTTCTATCAGAGGGTTGTGGCTCAGAGGATCTTGGTTTTCAGCTATTCAGAGGGTCCTTATATTCAGTGTCCAGTATCCAGATGGTCCCAGATTGATCATATGCCTGCATTGCATTTGCATTGCATCATACTTGCATTAACTGTTTGTGTTTCCATTTTTCAGGTTATTGTTCACAGTTAGCACCCAGTTCTGGTAATCATAAGCTCTCCAGATGGCAGAAGTCAAGAGAATTACAAGGAAAAAGAATGTTCATTATACTTTTCTTCAACCAGAAGTCAAGAGTGTTCAGAAATTAGCAGGGCTGATGAATGACCAAGTCTTGGGGAATTTCAGAAAGAGGTATGGTCAGATATTGAAGTACATGGACAAACCTACTGCATACCAGAAAGACAGCTTGCATACTTTGCTTCAGTTTTATGACCCCTTGCTGCGGTGTTTCATGTTTCCAAATTACATCTTGGCTCCTACCTTGGAGGAGATTTCCAGCATTTTGGGTATTCCAGTCAGAGATACTTTGCCTTACTATGGGTCTGAGATGGTTCTCAAGGAAGAAGACATATCCAAAGTCTGTCGTTTACCAGTTGCTAAAGTCAAGAAGGCTTTGAAGGACAGTGAAGGCAGAGGACTCCCTTGGAATGTGCTTATACCAGAGGCTGAAGAATATGCCAAAGAGGGTAAATGGGGATATTTTGGTGTTGTGCTGGCTTTGATGGTGTATGGGTCTAGTCTTTTCCCGGGAGAAAAAGAGTTTGTGAGCTTGGAAGTGATCTCCATATTTTCTAAAGGCAATCCTATGCCAACTCTGTTGGGAGATTTCTACTACAATGTTCATTACCGGAATGAGAAAGGCAGAGGTGGACCAGTGGGCTGTTGTGCTTCATTGTTTGCTGAGTGGTTTGCTAGGCAATTGCCAAAGTCATGCTCTTTCAAGGAAATGAGAGATGAGTGGAGGTGGTCTAGGAGGCTAATGGGGCTAACTTCTGAGGATATAGCTTGGGGATATGATAGGGATCAGCTGGGAAAAGAGTTGCTGGTCAGTTGTGGAAGATTTGCTGGAGTGCCTTTGCTAGGAAGGAAGGGTGTGATCAGTTATCATCCAACATTAGCCACGAAGCAATTTGGCTATCCTCTGAGAGATTCACCAAATATGGAAGAGTTTGCTGAGTCTTTGTATTTTACTGTGGAGGGAAACAAAGAGTTGGTTCTACAAGCATCTTAGGCTTGGGCTCACAGGGTGAGGAAAGGTAAGAAATACTTTGGCAGAGTAGATCCCAAGACATATCCTCCTTTTGCTACATGGTTTCAGAAACGTGTAGAGGAAGTTCTCAATCCATTCTCAGTAGAAGCTCCATTATATCCTAAAGAAGTGCCATGTCAGAGTACTGTCTCTCTTGAAGAATATAAGAAACTGGAAGCTCAACTGCACGAGGTCCGGGTAGAGAATACTGAAATGGTTAACTTGTACCATCTTGCCAACCGGGCTAAAAATGAAGCAGAAGGAAAGCTGCAGAAGCTGCAAGCCTCCTTGGAAGCTAAAGAGAAAGAGTTTGCTGGAAGAGAAGCTCACTTTCGGAGATTGGGTCTTATGGAGGCAAAAAGAGAAGCGAAGCGCAAGAATACTTTGAAGACTCTTAGAGAAGCTCGCCAGTCCAATGTTTGGTTGCAAGGCCAAAGGGAGCAGGAGCAGAAGAAGTATAAAGAAAAAGAAGAGTTTTTCGAGGTACAAATGGCCTTCAAGAAAGAAGAGGTGGAACAAGTCCACAATATACGAAGGGAAAAGACTCAGCAGTTGGCACAAAACCAGATTGCATTGGAGGAGGCACTGAAGGAGATTGAAGAGCTCAAGCTGAGAGCAGGTGTCAAAAAGAGAAGGACAGAGACAAATGCAGAAGAATCTGGGTCTTTAGTTTAGATTTATTTTGTTATGGTTCAGACTACCTACAGGCTTGTTGTAGGTGTCCTGCTTTATCTTTTGTGTTTTGTTCATGTATTAACTTGTAACCCTTCAGGGAAATTTTGGTTGTGCTCTAACGTTTTGCCGACAGTGGGTTATCCATGTTATGCGGTGTTAATATGCAAATTACCATTTCTGAATATGAAAAGCTTGTTTGTCTGATACTGCTAAGATTTGAACACTCTTCAAAGGGAAAGTTTGAAAATTAATACTCAAAGTGGCTATCTGGAGCAAATACCAGAACTGGGACATACAAATGCCTAAACTTGGAAACATGAGCAGTTACATTGCATGCATATAACGTGTTTGTTTGTTTGTTTTGCAGGTAGTTCTTCAGTTTCTAACATTTATGTCGTTTCAGGAACTATAGCTCCCAGGAAGGTTCGAGAACAGTCGATCATACACAGATATCCCACAAGAGTCAACAGAGAAAGAGTCATGGATCAAATGCAGGCTGATTTAGCTGACTTGAGATTGAGGATGGACAATTTCATGACCCTTATGAAAGAAATGGGTCAGAATCAGGAACGTCTACGTGAGTTGGTAGAAAATAGTCAAGCCAGGAACAACGGGACTACTGATGGAGGTAATCGTAACGGTGCGGGAGCCCGTCAAGTTGAGATCCCTGTGGCACAGCCAGGGGTCACCATTATCAATGATGGACTGAACAACATACATATGGATGGTCAAGACGAACAGTTTACGTTGTTGGACGAAGCGGAAGGCCAAGGGGCTGAAATGAACATGAAATTTGAAGAGATGGCTGAACAGATCAGGGCCATTCAATCTCAGAGCTCTCTGGGGTTCGACATTACTGACTTGGGCTTGGTTCTAGGGGTCAGAATACCTTACAAGTTCAAGGTCCCGACTTTCGAGAAGTACAACGGCACAACATGTCCAAAGATTCACCTCCAGTCCTTTGTAGGAAGGATTGCTGCCCATACTAACGATGAGAAGCTATGGATGTACTATTTCCAGGATAGCCTGGTTAGGGCTTCCTTGGAGTGGTATATGAAGCTAAGTAGGGTCAACATTAAGAGCTGGAAGGACTTGGAAGAGGCATTTGTGAAGCAATACCAGTACAATTTGGACATGGCTCCAAATAGCACTCAATTGCAGAATATGTCTCAAAATGCTAAGGAGGGGTTTAAGGAGTATGCTCAAAGGTGGCGTCAACTTGCTGCCAGAGTACATCCACCAATGCTGGAGAATGAGATGGCTGATATGTTCATGGGAACATTGCAAGGGGTATTTATCGAAAGGTTGGCATCCTGTTCGGTAACCAAGTTCAATGATATAGTAATAGCAGGCGAGAGGGTCAAGACTCTGTTAAAAATGGGGAACATTCAAGACACCAGTGCGAGCAGCTCGAGCGGTGTAAGAAAAGCTTTCAACGGACCCCCGAGAAGAAGGGAAGGTGAAACCAATGTTGTGTATGGCCGAGGACGGGGCCGAGGATATAGAAGATCATATGAGCAAGTGGCAGCTGTCACTATCCCTTCCAGTCCTGTGCAGCAGGTACAGACTCAACCTCAACAGTAACAACAACAACAGCCACAACGTAACAATTATCAACAAAGACCTTAATAGCCGAGACAAGCTCGTCTGGCTAATAGGGTGCTTGAAGCAATTCCCATGACATACACTGCATTGCTGTAGAGATTGCTAGACCTGAGCTTGATACAACTGAGGACATTAGCACCACCACCACCTTGAGAGCTTCTAGTGGGGTACGATGCCAATGCTAGATGCACTTTCCATTCAGGGGCACCCGGGCACTCAACTGAGAAGTGCAGGGCGCTACAGCATAAAGTTCAAGATTTGATCAACTCCAAGGCGATTAACTTTGCACCACCGCCTAATGTTACTTCAAACCCTATTCCAAATCATGGAGGGGCTAGAATAAATGTTGTTGATGGAGGTGAGAAGTTAAGGCTGATCCTGAGTGTAGAAGAAGTGAAGACTCCATTGTTGGTAGTGAAGGAGAGGTTGTTAAAAGGACAAGTGTTTTTGGGATGTGGTTCCGATTGTGAAAAGTGTTTGAATTCAATGAATGGTTGTGAAGACCTAAAGATGGGGTTGCAGAATCTGATTGATGAGGGGTCATTGCAGTTTGATAAAGTTGATAATGAAAGTGATGGTGTGTCCACTATAACAATCTACTATGATCCAGCTGAAATGCCTTCTAGAAGAGAACCTGTGACTATTTATGCTCCTGAAGTCAGTCCTGTTACTATTATTGTTCCTGGGCCTGTTCCTTATACTGATGATAAGGCCATCCCATGGAATTATGGCTCAGATGTGTATGTGATAGGGCAGAAGGTCGAGAGTAAGTCAGTAGCAATTGACCCGAATGTGGTGAACGTCGGAGGGGTTGGTGGCTTTACGAGAAGTGGTCGTCTTTTTGCTCCCCCAGTTCTGAGAGGAGATCCTGAGGCTGAAGCTGTGGCAAAGGCTAAAGGAAAGCAAACAACGACTAAAGAAACGACAACTCCTGTTGCTGGACAGGGTACCTTTGAGAAAAAAGTGGAGGAATTTATGCGAATAATAAAGAAAAGTGATTATAAGGTAGTGGAACAGTTGAACCAGACGCCGTCCAAAATATCAATTCTGTCTTTGACGATGTGTTCTCTAGCTCACAGAGAAGCCTTGCTGAAAGTGTTGCAGATGGCATACGTTCCTCAAGAGATAACTGTTAATCAACTGGAAGCTGTAGTGGGCAGTGTGAATGCAAGCCACGGGTTGGGCTTCACAGATAGAGACCTTACTTCAGAGGGCCGTAACCACAACAAAGCACTGCATATTACTATGGAGTGTAAGGGTTCTGTTTTGTCGCATGTCCTGGTTGACACAGGCTCTTCTCTTAATGTACTCCCGAAGAAAGCATTAATGAAGTTGAATGTCGATGGTATCGTCTTGCGACCCAGTGATTTGATAGTAAAAGCCTTTGATGGGTCTAGAAGGTCTGTGTTCGAAGAAGTTGAGTTACCTGTGAAAATAGGGTCTCAAGTATTCAAGAGCACATTCTACGTCATGGATATTCAACCTGCGTATAGTTGCTTGCAGGAACGTCCTTGGATTCATGCTGCAGGAGAAGTAACTTCCACTTTGCATCAGAAGTTGAAATATATGGTTGATGGCCAATTAATCACTGTGTGCGAAGAGGAAGATATCTTTGTGAGCCACCTATCCACTTTCAAATATGTGGAGATGGACGGAGAGATACATGAAACGTTGTGTCAGGCCTTTGAAGCAGTTAATGTCAGCATTTTGGCTCCGGTAGAGAGGAACAATGAGAAAGAAGGTACCTCCATTCACTCCTACAAGCAGGATAAGGAGGTGGTTCAATCTGGAAGCGCCCAAGGCTGGGGAAAATTGTTGGAATTAGAGAAGAAGGATGATAGGTTTGGTATGGGTTATCAGCCTGGTGGGTCTAACTGGCCTCAAAGTGGTAAAGCTATTACTTTCACAAGCGTTGGGATGCTCGATCGCAGCCATATCTGTGCAACAGGCGAAGAAGAAGACAGTGATGGCAACTGGGACAACTGGATTCATCCGTGTGCACCCGGAGAGGAGCTCAAGAACCGGTCTGCTGAAGACATCATCCAAGTTACCTGGAAACCAAAGTAATTTACTTGTTTCCTTTTTAATCATGCTGCATTGTAAATCCTGCACTCTGCTTAAGGTGCACGGATCCATTTGTAGGGCCACCATGCTTTGAATGCATTTATTTTACCATGAAATAAAGGACATTTTCAGAAAAATTGCGTTCTCTTTCTTTCGTTTTAAATTTTTCACAAAAAAAGATAAAATGGCAATGTGTTTTTCTTTTGTTTGTGTGTTTGCGTCTCTTTTGAAAAATAAACAGATTCTGAAATAAGCACATCATCTGTGCAGTGTTGATCATCTGGATTCTAGTGATAACGTTCCTGCTATGACCACGCATGACTTTGACAATCCTATCTACCAAGCTGATGAAGGGGTTGAGGAAGACTGTGAACTCCCCGAAGAATTGGTCAGGTTGTTGAGACAAGAGGAAAGGGTCATTCAGCCTCATCAGGAAGAAATAGAGATCATCAACATCGGAACTGAAGATGTGAAGAAAGAGATAAAGATTGGGGCCAGTCTGTAGGCCGAGGTAAAGAAAGAGTTGATTGGTATGCTGCATGAGTATGTGGATATCTTTTACAGGTCGTATCAAGATATGCCAGGGTTGGATACTGACATTGTTGTGCATAAGCTACCATTGAGAGAAGATTGTCCTCTGGTAAAATAGAAGTAGAGAAGAACTCATCCTGACATGGCGATGAAGATCAAGGAAGAGGTTCAGAAACAGTGGGATGCCGGATTCCTTGTCGTAACTAGTTACCCACCTTGGGTACCTAATATTGTGCCTGTACCAAAGAAAGACGGCAAATTTCGGATGTGCGTTGATTACCAGGATTTAAACAGAGCAAGCCCAAAAGATGACTTTCCGTTACCTCACATTGATGTGCTGGTAGATAACACTGCTCAATTCTCAGTATTTTCCTTCATGGATGGCTTCTCCGGGTATAATCAGATTAAAATGGCACCAGAAGACATGGAGAAAACAACGTTCATTACCCCGTGGAGTACATTCTGCTACAAGGTTATGCCCTTTGTTTTGAAGAACGCCGGGGCAACGTATCAGCGGGCTATGGTCACATTGTTCCATGACATGATACATAAGGAGATTGAGTGCTATGTGGACGATATGATTGCTAAGTCCCGAGACGAAGAAGAGAATCTGGTCAATCTCAAGAAGCTGTTTGATAGACTGATAAAGTATAAGCTGAGGTTGAATCCAAACAAGTGCACATTCGGAGTGTGTTCCTGAAAATAGCTGGGTTTTATTGTTAGCCAGAAAGGAATTGAGGTGGATCCTGCAAAAGTAAAAGCGATACAGGATATGCCTGCACCGAAAACAGAAAAAGAAGTGCGCGGGTTTTTAGGGAGATTGAACTACATTTCACGGTTCATATCTCATCTAACTGCCACGTGTGAACCAATATTCAAATTGCTAAGAAAAGAGCAAACGATCAGGTGGAATGAGGACTGCCAAAGAGCCTTTGAAAATATAAAAGAATATTTGCAGACACCTTCGATTCTAATGCCTCCAGTTCCAGGACGACCGCTTATCATGTACTTGACTGTGCTAGAAGGGTCAATGGGGTGTGTCCTAGGCCAACATGACGAGTCTGGTCGAAAGGAGTATGCTATTTATTACCTTAGCAAAAAGTTTACCGACTGTGAATCCCGTTACTCACTGCTCGAGAAAACTTGCTGCGCTTTGGTATGGGCTGCTCGCCGACTGAGACAGTATATGTTGACCCATACCACATTGCTAATCTCAAACATGGATCTTGTCAAGTATATCTTTGAGAAACCAGCGTTAACCGGAAGGGTTTCTAGGTGGCAAATGATTTTAACAAAATATGACATATAGTATACTTCTCCGAAAGCCATCAAAGGAAGTGTATTGTCGGATTACCTTGAACAACGACCTCTTGAAGATGACTATCAGCCAATGAAGTTTGATTTCCCTGATGAGGACATCATGTACCTCAAGAAAAAAGATTGCGAGGAACCACTTCCAGAGGAGGGGTTAGACCCTGAATCTAAATGGAAGTTGATGTTTGATGGGGTAGTCAATATCAATGGACGTGGAGTTGGTGTTGTTCTTATACTCCTGAAGGTGTTCACTTTCCCTTCGCTGCCAGAATTACTTTTGGCTGCACCAACAATGAAGCAGAATATGAGGCGTGCATAATGGGAATAGAGGAGGCTATTAATCTTCAGATTAAGACCCTCGATATATTCGGAGATTCAGCCCTCGTTATCAATCAAATTACCGGCAAGTGGTATACGCATCAAGAACATTTAATTCCTTACAGGGATTATGCCAGAAAACGTTTGACGTTCTTCACAACGGTTAAGCTTCAGTATATACCACGTGATGAGAATCAATTTGCCGATGCATTGGCTACTCTTTCTTCGTCCATCAAAGTCTTGTGTTGGAATTATGTGCCCAGGATTGACATTTCTAGGCTTGACGCACCAGCTCATGCTTTCTCTGTAGACGCAGTGTCTGATGAGAAACCTTGGTACTTTGATATCAAGCTCTTCCTGGAAAAGCAAGAATACCCAGCAGGGGCATCATCCAATGACAAGAAGACCTTAAGACGACTTGCTGCCAGCTTCTTCTTAAATACAGATGGGGTTTTGTATAAGAGGAACTTTGAAATGATCTTGCTCAGATGCGTGGATAGACAAGAAGCAAGCTTGTTAATGCAGGAAGTCCATGAGGGATCTTTCGGTACTCATGCAGGAGGACATGCAATGGCTAAGAAGTTGTTGAGATCGGGGTATTATTGGATGACAATGGATGCAGATTGTTGTTCATACGCCCGTAAGTGCCACAAGTGCCAAATTTGTGCAGACAAGGTGCATGTTCCTCCTAGCCCGCTCAACGTCATGTCATCTCCTTGGCCCTTTTCTATGTGGGGAATTGACATGATCGGGAAAATAGAGCCTACTGCTTCAAATGGTCATCGCTTCATCTTGGTCGCGGTCGATTACTTCACTAAGTGGGTTGAGGCAGCAACTTATGCCAATGTCACTCGTCAAGTGGTAGCCAGGTTTTTGAAGAGAGATATTATTTGCAGATACGGAGTGCCTGAAAGGATCATTACTGACAATGGTTCTAATTTGAACAACAAGATGATGGCAGAGTTGTGTCGGGACTTCCAGATCCAGCATCACAATTATTCTCCTTAACGACCAAAGATGAATGGCGCGGTAGAGGCAGCAAATAAGAATATCAAAAAGATTGTGCAAAAGATGGTTGTCACTTACAAGGATTGGCATGAGATGCTACCATTTGCGCTGCATGGATACCGAACGTTAGTCAGGACGTCAACTGGGGAAACTCCTTTCTCATTGGTATATGGTATGGAGGCAGTCTTGCTTGTTGAGGTAGAAATTCCTTCATTATGTGAGATGATGGATGTGAAGCTTGATGAGGTTGAGTGGGTACATGCTCGATACAATCATCTATGTCTAATTGAGGAAAAGAGATTAGCGGCTATCTGTCATGGTCAGCTTTATCAAAGGAGAATGAAGCGAGCATTCGACCAACGAGTACGTACTCGGGAGTATCAAGTAGGAAAGCTTGTGCTCAAGAGGATTGTGCCTCCAGGTTCAGATCACAGGGGCAAGTGGACCCCAAACTACGAAGGCCCATTCATAGTGAAGAAAGTTTTCTCAGGCGGAACGCTGATGCTCGCCACTATGAATGGAGAAGATTTCCAATCCCCTGTTAACTCGGACGCAGTTAAAAAATACTTCGAATAAATAGACCCGCTGGACACACAAAAAAAATTAGAGTCCAGGCAAGAAAAGGGCATCCCGGTGAGCTAAAAACAGAATAAAAAGCTCGGGAAAAAGTTAGGGAAAACAAATAAAAAAATGTGCACCCGCTGAGTTGAAAAGCCACATTGGACAGCTCAGGCAAAAAAGGGTATCCCGATGGATTGAAAACCCGAAAGGGCGATCCACGCAAAATAAGGGAATAAGCGAACAACTGCGATCCGAGTAATCCGAACCAAATCATCGTTTCGTACAGCTTGACAATATCAGAAGGATAGGAATCAGTCCCTCATCTTCTCAGAAAGCAAAGGCAAGAATGGAGAGTTTTGAAGACATGCTGGCCATAGCAAGAAGGAAACTCATTGGAATGTCGTGTCCATTGCCATTAGGATAGTTTATTTTCTCAATTTTATGGTAGCTACCTCTTTCCAGGTGGTTGCTTCCTGATGTAAAACTTTGCCTATTCAGAGGCTTTTCAATAAAAAGAATATTCAGTCAAAAAGATGTGTTGTGTTTATCTTTTGTTTGCAAAAATGTCCTGAATTTTTGGCAAAAATAATAAGCATCGCATTTTAAACATGGTGATAATTTGAAAGAAATTGACAGTGCAGGGAAACATTTGAAATCCTCTTTGAGTGTCGGGTGATGATGGATGAACATATCATACCATGAAAGTCCCCGGGGCACATATGTGTTTTCTGTTGTTGCAGGTTTTGCAGGATGGCGTCACATTCTCCCAAACAGAGTTTTCCCCAGCTAAGTCATGGCAAGTGGGATCCCCAGCAGTTTATTTTCCCACAAGTGAAGTATGCCCAGCAGGCAGTGGGAGGCTCATTCCCCACAGAGTTTAATTATCAAAACTTTTCATCCCAAGCATGGGATATTTGAGGAAGCATCTCCCCAGTCGTGTTGGAAGATTGTCTTTTCCCTGCAGAGTTCCATGATTGAGATACAACCATCATGGAAGTATTCTCCAGCACTCATATGTGTTCATACTTTATGGTTGCTCGTCTGCACTTCCCAACACTCGTCTGTGTTTGATATTTGTTGTTGCTCGTCTGCACTTCCCAACACTTGTCTGTGTTTGATATTTGTTTGTTGCCCGTCTGCGTTCCCCCAACACTTGTCTGTGTTTGTCATCTGTTTGAGGCTCGTCTGCATGGTTTGGATATTCGTTTGTATCATTCCTTACACTCGTCTGTGTTAGCTTATATCCGTATATGTTGATTTGATAACTACCCTGGTACTCGTCTGTATTGCTACTCCAATTTCTCGTCCATGTTGGATTTATGGTATTCATCTGTACCAGTGGCTGATGTTCGTCTGTAACATCGCCCGAAGCGCTCGTCTGTGTTTCTTAGATCATCGTCTGATATTCGTTTGTATCATTGACTTATGGCACTCGTCTGTGTTCTCTTGACGATCATCCAATACTAGGCTGTGTTGAAGAGGTTTAAAGTCCTGACAGTGGGATTAAATGTCAAAATGGTTATCGGTCCTGGCGTAATAGGTATATCTTAAGGAGATTCGTCTGTCTCAAACACCACTTATTAATGTTGCACCTGGCGTAACAGGTTCGCTCGAAGAAGGCTCGTCTGTCTTAGGTCATATATCCATGGATAGTATATGAAGAGGGTTCGTCTATCCTGATTATGCATGTCTATCCCACAGACTTAAGTGCATCACCGGTCCTGGCGTAAGAGGTTTATCCGAAGGATATTCGTCTGTCTCAAGTCATATGTTTTGCAAAGTATGTGAGGATTCGTATGTCCAGTTCCTGGCGTAACAGGATTGTTTAAAGAAGACTCGTCTGTCAAAGTATTCTGATTCCAAATAATAGTTTCAACTTGGAAGGAGCTCGTATGCTTTCTCTCCACTTCAGTCACCAAAGCATCATTTGGTTGGGTTTATTTCCCAGTTCTTGCATTCTCTAGCAGAGTGCAAATTTCAGGTTTTCTTGGTATTCAACCACATTTTATCTTGCTTGAATAGGGGCAGCTGTAACACCCTAAATTTTCCCTCTTCTTTTTAAGCATCATCACCATACCATAATCTTCATAAGCATATGATATTCTTGGCATCTTTGCATGGAAAGATGAGGCATAACATTCTCATGACCTAACATTTGGCATATGATCATCTGGGGAGGGATTTGAGGCACCTCAAGCTATAAAAAGAGGCCCAATAGATTTTCTCAAGTCCTATGAGGAGTCTACATTGCATTCACAAGTTTAAGATCATTCACAAAAGCCCAGGAGGTTGGATGATCATCAGGGAATACAAGCTAGGGCAAAACTCCTACACAATGATCCCAAATTAGGGTTTGAGTTTCAAGCATGAAAACTTTGTGACTTTGGCCATTTCATTTGGGCAAAGTCTTTCATATATTAAGAGGATCCTAGGGATGAAATTTGGTGCGAAAATTCCTTGTGGAAGTTAGATATTTCTTCAGTTGCTTGTAAATGAAGAAATTGGTCAACTGTGCATTCTAGAAGTCAACTGTGAAATTTCAAAGGGTCCAACCCTATTTTTCTAGTCAAGGGATGTTCTTATAACATTATAAGAGGTTTGGCCAGATCAAAGATCAAGAATCAAGAGGTTTTGAGGTGTTTTGCATTTTTGGCATGTGATTGGTCATGGAATTTGCCATTTTTAGTAACCTTTTGCCCTAATTTTCAAGTGTACATAACTTGGTGAAAAAAGGTTCAAATGAAATGCCACCAAACATGAAAATTGAAGATTAAAGTCTCCCATTTTTAAAAATTACAAGTACTTTTTCATAGCCCTCATGGTTTGTGAGATAGGCCCTTCGAAAATCTCTTGAATTCTAGGGCATGGCATGAATTACAAACCTCCTCCAAATGCAAAATCTCATGTAACTTGTTTTCAAGTGGTTTGATGGACAAATTAAGATCATAATGCTTCAAGGCAATGCATGAGAAGAATATTTGCCCAAGGAAACAAACAAATTCGTGCATGGGATGTGGGATATTTCATAAGTTGCAAATTTGCATAATCATTCAAAATGCATGACTCAAGCATCCAAGGGCCAGGATTAAGCCACTTATGGATTGGTGAATCAAGCATGATCAGTATGTGAGAGGAGAGAGGGAAGTGCACGAGCCAAGCATGCAATCGCATAAATCTTGCTAATTTGCAATTTCATTCCATTCACACTGACCTCACGTGCATTTTTCTTCATTCTCTCAGCATTGAACATTGGCATGATATAAAAGAGAATTAGGGTTTCCATTTGCTCAGATTCACCACATTTCTCTCACTTGAAAGTTTTTGCTCATTATGCAATTCTCTTAGAATCACTCTCTACACTCACTCATTTTCAAAACCATTTGCATATTCTTCATCCTTGAGAGTTCAGGATCACAAATCTATTCCTCATCAAGCTAGTTCTCAGAATTCCATACTTTGCCATTTCAGTGAAAGTTGCTTCAGATTCCTAGATCTAGTTGCTTTCAAGACTCTAATTGCATTTATTTTGCAATTAGAGTGTATTTGGAGGAGATCTGCATCTTCTGGAAGCTCATCTCAAGCTATTTTGACCTCTGCAAGTTTCAGGTAAGCTCAAAATCCATGGATCTGGAAATGATTTTGGTTGTGTGCTTTATGATCTACTCACTCTGCTGATTACTCTGATCTGTTTAGATTTGAAAATGCATGATTATTGAGTGAGATATGTGGATTTTCAATTCGATGTTCAAAGATGTTTGTGTTCGATCCGTTTGATTCATTGATCTAATGTGAAATCTAAGTGAAATTTTGGATTCAGTGAGGTTTGTTTGCTTGATCTGGACATTTTGAGTCTTTTATATGGTGTTTTGTTCTTAGCTTGAATTTTCCGGTGCCGGAGCCCTAGCTCCGGTCACCGGATTCTGGATTTTGGTCATCTGAGTTTGAATGAAGAAGATGAAGCATAACCCTTGGATTTGTCATCTGGAAGGATGACCTCATGACAGCACATTAAAACACCCTCTCCCTTGCACGTGTTTTCTATTTTAAATTATAATCCGAATAATGCCTTTTGTTTCTCACCTCACCATAGTTAGTGTGCTCTCACTATCCTGGCCAATCATTGTGCATACTTGTTTAAGTGAATGACTCAATCTCTTGCGTTCATCTGATCCACTGTAATTCTGAATTTCCCTAATTATTCTGAATTTCCACAATAATTCTTATTAACCTGCAATGGACCATTGGGCCTCAATTGCTATTCACCCCCCATCTTTGTAATCCCAATTAAAATGAACTGAGTTCACTTGCTGAACGCACCCCTGGCCTGATTTCTTTTATTTTATTTCTTTTTATTTTCATTTTATTTTCAGTTTGCTTTTCATTTTTTAAAAATAGTTTTAGGTCATCAAAAATTATAAAAAAATTCATGAGTGATTGTTTTAGTTTTCTCTAATTTTCGGCATTTTTATTTTTTCATTTATTTTTAATTTGTCACGTAGAAATTAATTGTCTTTTAATTAATTGCATTTTATTTCATTTTGAAGCATGTTGACTTGTTCATTTTCTATATTGATCATTATTTTGAATTTTTAGGTGATTCTTTTTGCTCTGGATCAATAATGAGATGTAGTTTAGTGGTGATTTTTGTTCTGATTTTTAGAATTATTTTAATTGATTTTGGTCTCTAACTTGTGCATGAAGCTTGCTAACCCTAATCCATGTTTGAACTTTTATTTGAATGGTTAAGCTTCTGATTTTGATCCCCTCCTTTTGGCATGTTGACATTGTATGATTGAAGATCATTTGTGCAATTTTGTGGAATTTTTGGATGCTTGCTTGAATTAATTTGAATTTTTGTTTCCTACTTGTCCCTTTTTTACTTCTTTTGGGTCATGTGTTCACTCCTTAGCTTAGAAAGGCACTTGTGCCAACTTCTTCAAGTTGTTTAGGGCCATCTTAGGTTGTTGATACCCCTCTGGTCTTGAGTTGTGGTTTGTGCCTTGAGAAAGTTTGTGTTTGGTTGCTCTTGAAGTTCTTCCACACTTATGCATGCTCACTTCACTTCCCTTGCTTCTTTCCTCTTATGATGTGAATGTTTGACTATGTGTGCTTCTTCTCTTCATCTCATGCGGTCCTTAGACACTTTCTTAGCATGTTAGGATTCTGGTTTGGCACTTTGTGGTTTTGCTTTGACTATTTTGCTTTGTGTCTTCTCATGTTCACTTGGTTTTGTCATGGTGATTCATAATGCTTCATTTGTGAGTTGTATTTCTTTTCTCATTCTTGTGCTTTAAGTTTGCATTTGGCATTTGTGTTTATGACTTCACTTCTGGTTGTGTGACTTTGGTTTGACATTATGTTCATTTTGTTTTGCATTTATGTTTGTGTCACTAACCATTTCAGGGGCTTTGGTAAGTAAGAGGTGTGGATGTGATTCCCACATCTCCAATTCTTATCTCTTCTCCTTTCTTCATTGATACTATTATTGTGATGGGCTTAGGCATTACTTCCTCCCTCTTATATTCTTCATTCTTTTCTTCTTCTTTCTTTCTTCTTTAGGATAGTAAACCTCACTAACTTAGGATTACCATTGCATGATAACTTTAGGATTCATTAGTCCCCCATTAGACTTTTACCTTTGTGATCCTTTTGTTTCTCTCCTCTTCTCATCACAAAACCCTAAAGAAGACACTTAATAAAGATTGCAGTGATATCTTGAGCTATAGCCTTATCGCATGAGACA
The DNA here is from genome assembly GCA_963966055.1 of Lathyrus aphaca. Classification (NCBI taxonomy): domain Eukaryota; kingdom Viridiplantae; phylum Streptophyta; class Magnoliopsida; order Fabales; family Fabaceae; genus Lathyrus; species Lathyrus aphaca. The sequence goes on along the minus strand of OZ014523.1, from coordinate 379,788,437 downwards.
CTTGTAGTCTTCCCATCTTGGGATAGTACAAGCTTGTCTTGTGATGTACAAGTCTGATCAGGATATCATCTTCACCAAGAAAATCATAAAACACACTTCTTCATTGTAAATACAAAAACACTTAATAAGTTAATGAGTTAGTGAGCTTAAGCCCTAATCTCTGGATTCAAGTTTTGGGGATCTTCTCCTTACTTGAGTGTACTTGTTCTATTATTCCATCTTGGAATGTAGTGACAAGTATACATTCCATGGAAAAGAGCTTGAGTTCACTTCCTTGTGACACACTCATAAAAATCTTCTAAAAAAACACAAACAAACAATAAGCGTCTTTCCTTCGGGAATTCTTTTCTCATCTCCTTCGCTTCGTACGCGAACTTGCTCCTACTTGTCACTTTGCAAGACGGTAACGCACTCGTCGTCCGAGCCTGCAACACCTGAGCATTGACATAGGTAGTTCAAGCCTTACGACACAAGCAATCTTTTCCACCCCTAGTTAGGGGAACTACGGGACTCTGATCCTCATTGTCCAGATGAGGTACGTAGGCAGCGGGGTAGGGCCCGTTCGAGCACAATCTTTATTTTCCCTACATTTTTTCCTTTTCATTTCTTGTTCTGTTTCCTCTTGTTTTCTTTTTATCCAGTTCAGTTCCTTTTCTTTGCAGCAGTTTTCATTCCTTCACCCTTTGAAACAGTTTCTTTGCAAACGTGGATCCCGTCGGGTACGGCGGACGATCTGGGTGCTAATACCTTCCCAGGTCGTAACCGACTCCCGAACTCAGTCTCTTTGGTTCACAGGACTCGTGTCCTTCCTTTTCTTTTCTTTTGGTTTGTGCAGCATTACCATTCTCGTTCCTTCGGGATAAAAATGCCTGGTTGGCGACTCTACCTTTTCCGCCACTTTCGCGTTTGTACCAGGATGGAAATCTGGGGAGCGACAGGAGGTCCACTGAAAGCCTTTCACACTCCACATGAGCTACTTGCACTAGTGTTTTGAATCTTCCCCATTTTCAGAAGAGTTTCAACTCTCTCTCCTGCTATCACAATGTCGTTGAACTTCGTTGCTGAACATGATGCCAGTCTCTCAATAAACACCCCCTGCAGCGTTCCCATAAACATATCTGCCATTTCATTCTCTAACAAGGGAGGTTGTACCCGAGCAGCAAGCTGACTCCACCTCTGGGCATACTCTTTGAACCCTTCTTTAGCACTCTAAGACATTGTCTGCAACTGGGTACGGTTTGGAGCGATATCCAAATTATACTGATACTGCTTTACAAACGCCTCAGCTAAATCCTTCCAGCTTCGAATATTGACCCTGATCAGCTTCATGTACCATTCCAAAGAAGCTCCTACAAGAATATCCTGGAAGTAATACATCCACAACTTTTCATCATCTGTATGCACAACAATCCTTCCCACAAAATACTGAAGGTGGGTTTTTGGGCACGCTTTGCCGTTGTACTTATCAAAAGTGGGGACCTTGAACTTGTAGGGAATTCTCACCCCCGACACTAAGCCCAGATCAGTGATGTCAAACCCCATAGAACTCTGAGATTGAATGGCGCGAATTTGCTAAGCCATTTCTTCAAACCTCCTATTCATGTCAACTCCTTGGCCTTCTGCCTCATCCAGCAAAGTAAATTGCTCGTCCTACCCATCCATCTGCAGATTATTCACTCCATCATTGACAATAGTGACCCTGGTTGCACCACAGGGATTTCAACATGACGGGCGTCAGCCCCGTTGCGATTACCTCCATCTACTATCCCATTGTTCCTGACTTGATTATTCTCCAAAATTTCGCACAAACGCTCTTGAGTTTGACCCACCCCTGCCATGAGGGTCATTGTAAACACCCCAAATTTGCCCTCACCCATTCACAACATGGCTTGTGATCATTTCATATACATAATCTCAATCATGGCATCTCATACCGCATTTTTGATTCACTGCATTGGTTCAAAGTCATCTGCATCTAGGGTTTGTGATCCGAGCAATCCAGAAGCTTCAAGAGCCACTCCAAAGGTCTTCAATGTTCAAGCATCATATTGTATGCCCTCAAAGTCAAAAGAATGCAAAAGAATCACAAGAACCGGAGAGGGCATGGAAACGGAGCCAGGTTATGAGGTTCGCGCGTATCAAGTTTCACGAAGAAATTCTATGGGAAGGGTATCTAATCAAGGGATGACTTCTGGAACATGTCAGTACAGAATCAGGATATCTGGGGCTCCCGAGGACCCGACCAAAGGGTATACTTCGTCATTTTGATTGCATATGATCTTTATTTGATCATATGGGATGCCAGAAGTTCACAAGACTGAGGAGTTTCGAGCCACTTTGCAAAATTGCCTTGAATTGAAGAACTTGCAAATTCTCATGGCAAGCTTTTGTGTGACTCCAGTGCGACTTCCAGTCATCACGCAAGCATGAATCAGGGCCTTAAATTTTGAATGCACCAAAGAATCTCCAAGTTTCACGACTATGCCTCCACTCATTGCAATTTCCCAGGATTTGGTCCATGGGCCTGTGCCACATCAGTCATTCTCACTCACCAAAGGCCTTACAAATGTGTTTCCTGCAAATCATCTCAATCAACTGGGGTCTCGTTGATGGTTAAGCGTCACCAAAATTTCAAAGTTGGTTTTAAGATATCTCGAATTTATCTTCAGTAAATTGATGAGTTATGGGTTAAACTTGTTGCATTTTTTCGTAAAGAAAAATGATAAGTGTGCTTTCTTTGGTTCATCGTTTTCAAAATTTAAGAAGGATGGCTTATTGGACTTGATTCATTGGTTTCGAAAAAAAAGAAAAGGAGAAAAGAAGATTCATGGTATCACGAGGGACTTGGATTCAAATGGCATTGCATAGGAATTTCGTGGTATTATGTTGGGTTTGGATTGTGTTGGATTTGGACTAAGTTGAATTTGGATGCACATATGTTTGGAGTTATGGTTCATTTGTTGTTGCTATGAGTTATTCAAGGTACATTGTTTTCAAGCGTGTTAATATTGATATTGTCCAAGTTTTATAAGATATTGAAATCTTGATCGGTGTATTGTCAAAATAAATGAAGAGGAAAGCCGAAGACAATAAGATTGAAGAATATAAATGTATAACATTTGGTGTTAGTTAGTGAAGGCTCAAGGCCATGTTCCAAAAAGTCCTATCTACAAACATCCATTGCTATCCCAATACTTGTTCATGTTACAAATTTGGATTCTGTTTGTTACAAGCTTACGGAAATACAAATTAAAAGGGATTCCAAATCCAATCCTATGAAGAAGCAATCAAGAAAATGAATCATATACTTGCTGAGTCAGAGAAAACTCAATTGCTAGGTAGTTCCCCAGTGGACAGATCTGCAAATAAATAATAAGTCTGGTGAACCACTTTCTCTTAGTGCTGCAGCCAAAGATGTTGGGATGCCCTTACCACCTCTAGCTCTCTCTCCATTACAGAACGGAATCAGACCGTGCAATGTTCCTGAAGTATGGGAAGACATGGTTAATACAATCAGATCTCTTGCTCTAAATCAAAAAGTGTAATAGAACTAAGTCAGCTTTCATCACCTTTGCTAGCCGCTGTAGCAGAACTTGAACTGCGCCAGGCTTTCAGCAACCTTATTGAAGGTGCTTTACTGCGTGCACATGTTGGAGGAAAGGTTGTAATTGCGTCTAATGTTACGCTGGCAGGCAATACCCTCGTATGTATTGATGATGACGGACCTGATATGCACTATATGACGCAGATGCATTCACTCACGCCATACGGACAAGAACTCTTGGCTGAAGGTGTGTTTGAAGACAATGTGGCCTGGAACTTTGTTGCTAGGCTGACTACCGCCCGTGGGGATACTGGAAAGTTATGGCTCCTGGAGTTAGATTACAATTGATGGCTCTCCGTACCTGCAAAACAGAAAGAAATAATTAATAGGTTGGCAAACAAACTCAGCAACTTCACATCAGCAACAATCAGAAATGATGAACCAAGGCTACGGCGATAACAGTCAGGAATTGACGCCGGCAATGACGTCAACAGCGGCAGCAATCCCCCGCAACGTATTCTCCACTTCTGCCGTTTTGTTTCGTCAAAACCAACAGATGAATTCCCAATCCTTCGACCCTCTCTGCCTGTCCCATTTTGCTCTGCCCGATCCTTGCTGGATCTATTGCCGGACGACTTTGACGTGTCCGCCGTTATCAAAGATCTTATGCCTCCTGTAGTTGCAGACATTATTGGCAAGATGGAAACTCAGTTTGATGCAAGAAATAAGAAAGGAGCAATAGTTCTAAAAAAAAAAAACATCCTCACTCGTGATTACTCCAAAATTTCCCACTTAGCTGAGAAATGTGTTATGACTTCTTCTGGTTTTCAAGTTGATGTCAAGACTTTGCAGAAGGTTTTGTTTGCTAGACATTTGGCATATCAGCACCAACACGACAGACAAAGGAGTTGCCCTGCAAAGGCTCAATTGCTTTCAAGCACACTTTATCACAGACGCCAGTAGTATTCATCGTGGATTCATAGAGCTAAGGAGAGATTGAAGTCTTTATGCAGACATCTCTGTACTTGAATGTTTGGAGTGCTTCTAAATTCTGAATGTGGTCAGGGTATCTCCCAGCAAAAGACTCAGACTTGCCTTCCAATTTGAACCGTTTCTAGTCTGTTGACATTGAAACAAGACTGTGCATTAGAGGTTTTTCTAGCCAGTTCAAACTCTATCAGTTTAAGATGAAAAATGAATAGCATAAAATACCTGGCTCATGTTTAATGTTATCCCAAAAGAAATCAACTTCAGCTCTTCATTAGTGTGTAATGGAGAGTACTACCAAAATGGTGAAATCCACATCATTTCGAACCATTGGTAGAAGCAGAGAGGATTATCCATGTAGTCATCACAGTTCGACTTATTCACTTTCATGAAACATCTGCTGCTCAAGATAGGAAGAGTTGGCAGCCATGTCTCTCTGGGATGGCCCTGCAAAATTCGAAAATTGCCACATGGTTAGCAGTTAAAAAATGAGTTTACGGCAGTAAAAAGGAGAAACCAATCCAATTCAAGGCCAACCATTTCAGTTCGTTTTCAAAACCAAGGCATAAACAGACAAAAATCTATAGCAGAAATGTCAGTAGGATTGCAGGGCAACTTTTCACCAAATAGAGAAAACAATTTTCTGATACGAAAAAGCGAAAAAGACATAGCCAGATTGGGATTACAAACCCTAATTTTCACTATAAGAATCAAGGAAATTCATGAATCAGATTCTATGACTTGAACAACCGCATCCAAAAAACCCTAAATCACACAGTAAAAAGCCCTAATCGCATCAAGAGGAAAACACTTAGCTTTCGAAGTTCCAAGGGGGCCGCATCCACCATTGTCATCAGTTTAACAACCTGCGAGATACAACACACAGCCGCATCAAACACACACACAAGGAGAAAACCCTACTGCATTATACAAATTTCACACAGAGAAAACCCTAAGTTGCTCTTATCAGAAAAGAATCAAAGATCCAGAAACAGAGGAAGAAGGAAATTATAGTCGAGAGAAAGAAAGACTCCACCTTAAAACCGATTCGGACCACGTTGAGGTAGTTCCATCTTATCCTCATTTCGTTGTTTCTGATTGAACTATATATCGCTGTTGTGATTTGATTTGAACCGAGGAGGGTAGGTTTTCGAATATAGGGTTTTGTTGAGAGGCTAGCGGAATCCATGTCTGAGTTCTTGGTTTTGGTTCTTTAATTTCGAAAGAGAGGTTAGGGGTGAAGAAGAGCGTGTCCTAGGTTTTGTTGAGAGGGTGACACGAAAAGGGGAACAATGGATCAAGCCATGTTTTTTTTCTCTCTGGGTTTTCTTGCGCAAAGTAGAAAGGAAAACAGAAAGGGGGCTGCGTTAACCCTAGATCCTTCCCCCTTTTAGAAGGCAACCGGGCCGGGTCTGGGTTGGTTTGACCCGACCGGCGTTGGCCAGAACCCGGCGCCCTGTTTGGGCCTTATTCACTTTGGGCCTTTGCCCAATTCCTTTCTGTTTTCTATTTTTTTTCTAATCTTTACATAACCCTTTTCCAATATTAGCTACAATTTCTTTAGGCTTTTATTTTCTAGTTTTTTTTTACTCATTTAAATTTTGAAAACCATTTATTTATTTTCTCTAGATAGATTTTGAAAACTATTTGTTTATTTTCTTTAGATAAATTTTGAAAACTATTTATTTATTTCTTTAGATAAACTTTGTAAACAAATTATTTACTTATTTAGAAAAATTATGTAAAACTTTTTAGATATAGCTATATAAAAAATCCAAAAAAGAGAGAAAGCATCCTTTTTTAGGTAGTTATATGTGGGGAGGTTATTTTAGTTAGTTAATCACTTCTGTTAATTATTCTCATTTTAACTTAGCTATTTATTTTTCGTTTGTTCTCACTTGTACAATAATTCATATCATTTTCGGTTTTCATCCTAATATCAAGTTCATTTTCACTTTATTTCTTTCTTTCGTGCTAACTTTTTCAGGTGGTAAGTATTCCGAGAAGTGAATTTGCCTTCACTTCTCGCATTTCCTTCTCATCTCCTTTGTGCATTACTGTTGCATCTTTTTGTATGGATATTGGAGTGAGCTTGCTCCTCCCTGTTTATTATACCTTCTTTCTTCAGGCAACTTGACTTCTTAAGTGAAGGAAGTTGTCTTGCTTCCCCTCGCTGTTTGATCCTTTCATCTGCTTCCTGGTGGTTCTCTTTGAAGATATCTCTTAAAAACCACACAAACATTAGGAACAACCAAGCATGTCGATGATTAGGGTTTTGATTAGTCTCCCTTTCTTAGTTTCACCTTTGTGTCTCTTTTGAGTCTCCTCTTCTCATCTCATAATCAGGGACTAAACCCTAAAGGCTTTAAGGCTTTGTGATTAAGCTTATGCCTGCATCCTTCTATTAGGATGGAGTGTATAACTTTAATCCTAAGTGTTAAACCCTTAATGTGTTTAACTCCCTTAATCAATTCACTTAATAATCACCAAGACATCACACTTGTAACTTGGGCCTTGCATTAGGGTTCTAATTCTTCCTTAACTGGTTAAGAAGGACTAACCCTAGTGTTAATGGACAAGTCCCCCTCAAGTTGTCTTACAAACCCTAAAAATCACTTCATCATCATATCATTAAATAAAATCCACTTAATCAAAGGCTTGTTTTGTCATGAGTTTAATCCCTAATCATGGATTAAGCTGAGGAGCTTTCCTCAGCTTAAGCATTCTCATCTATTATCCTTCTATTAGGATGGTGTAATGGGTCTGTTTAATCCTTGATTATGGCTTAACCTCATTACTTAATACTAAACAAAAACCACAAAAACATCTAAATAATCACAAGTAGGTTAATGATCTTAACTCTACATCCAAAGGTGATTAAGTGTGAGAATCTGACTTCACACTTAAGGTATTCTCATTACCCCTAATCAGAGGGAAGATGTGATGAGTTTACTAAATCCATTGGTTTAGGCTTAAGCTCATTAACTTATGACAAACTTTCAAAAGCAATAAAAGATTGAAAACACAAAAATAAACAATAATCGTCTCCTCCGGGATTCTTTTCTCATCACCTTCATTCATAAACGAGAACTTGCTTCTTCCGTCTAATGCAAGACAGTTTGCATCTGTGCCAGACAGATCATACACTTGAGCATAGGCAAGCAAGCAGTTCATCAAGTCAATTCATCTTTCAGTCTCTTTGGGTCGAACTACGGTGTTCTGACTTCCTCATTGCACGAGAGGATACGTAGGCATAACTTAACAGTTATCGAACAAAAGTCTCTGTATATTCCCCCTCCTTCCAGCTTCATTCTTTAGCCTCATGATCATGAGCATCTCATCTCTGTTCTTACACTGACACTTTCATACTTCACATCACTTATACACTTTACACTGACACCTGTACATCTTTTCCAGCTATTTTATACACAAATTGCACTGACACTACCCCTTTAAAACACAAATCTTTTAAGCGTGGATCCCGTCGAGTACGGCGGACAATCTGGGTGCTAATACCTTCCCAGGTTGTAACCAACCCCCTTTCTCAGTCTCTCTGGTTCGCAAACCGTCTTATCCGTATCTTTCTAGGCCTATGCAGCATTGCCTTTCCTCCGGGATAAAAATGCCTAGCTGGCGACTCTTTTCATCTCCAGTGAATTCACGGCTGTGTGTTCTCATTGTCCCTCTCGCCGACCGTTCGCGTCTGTACCTTTATCTGGGTCATTCCCCATTTATCGGGAGCGACAACTTGGCGACTCTGCTGGGGACCCTTATACTGCAACCAGGGCTTCTGGTTCTTTTTGTGGGTTCCTCCTAGCGCTTGTTTGATTTGTGTTTACTGGGGTGTTATGTGCTTGTTTGTGCTTGTATTTATCGTTGTTTATTGATTTATGTACAGTTTTCTTTACTGCTTTCCTTTTTTGCTTTTGTATATATCATACTGTCATGCTGCTGGCTGGATCTGGTCTTTTGTTTTGGTGGGTGGGTGTTTCATTGAGAGATAAGATCCTATACCTGGGATCTGAGTGACACCTAGGCTAGAGTGAATCATATTCTTTCCCATTCAATTTCGGTCTGGTGCGGGAATATGAAACACGGTTCAGATGTGGGTTTCTTCTTGAGAACTCTGTGTTGCAGATTTCCTGCAATGCTAGGGCTATCTGGGAAGCCTGCTAAGTCTGGATGACCTTTTAGTATTTGACCTTCAGAAACTGAGGTGAATTAGAGGAGGAATTGTTATGGTTATTGTAAACACTGTACCTCCGGGTTAGAGGTGTTTACACTTCTCATAACTGATCCAAGTCTGAGGATCCTTGTTCTAGAACACCACTTGTGAGGGGGTTGGGCTGTTTACAGGTTTGCAGGTACCTTGACCTCAGAATACCCTGTTACCTTGGTTTGTTTAAGAATACTCCATGTTGGGATAGTTCTTGTGATTCTAAACCCTGGACATGTGGCTCTTTATTTGAGCCCCCCACCTTGGTTACTGGACTTATAGACCTCCATCTGGATTTCTTATACACAAAGAACCTATATCAGAGCATTTGATCAGATCCAGCTCAGTCACAAACCCTTGCATATCATTTGCATACATAATCATTGCATCATATTGACATTTGCTTATTTGTGTTTCAGGGTATCCATCTTCATTTGGTTTTGGTTTTGACCCCATCTTCAGTATTGACCTATCTTCATCAGCACTTGCTTCAGCTTTCAGCTATCTATTCCAGCCAATCAGTGGCCCTTCTCTTCAGTATCTTCATCAACACTTGTCATCATGGCTCCAAAGAAAAGCAACATCACTTACCATTTCTTCCAACCAGACTTATCAGACATCAGGAGGATTCAAAACCTGATCACTCCAGACCATGTACCATTGTTCAGGGAGCACCATGGAGATATACTTGACATGGTTATGGATCTGGACCCCTCACAGAGAAGTCTCATCCACACCTGCCTTCAGTTTTATGATCCCCCACTAAGATGTTTTACTTTCCAGGATTTTCAGATGGGGCCCTTATTGGAAGAGTACTCATCACTGGTTGGTCTACCTATCAGGAGAGAAGTCCCTTTCAACCCTGAGATGGTTTTCCCAAGTAATGAGGGGATAGCCAAAGCATTGCATCTGGAACCAGTCTTGGTTGGGCAGCATATGACATCTAAAGCTGGAATCTCTGGTTTTCATCTGGATTTCCTAATTTATCAAGCTACTTTGAAGGCTTCTTTAGGAGAATGGAAAGCAGTCTGTGCTTTGCTGGCCTTGAGCATCTATGGGATTATGTTATTTGCAGATGAGCCTCGATTCATTAGTAAGAATGCAATCCATCTGTTCATTCTAAAGAACCCAGTGCCAACTTTATTGGGTGATCTCTACTATTCAGTGCATCAGAGGAATGAAAAGCAGAGGGGAAGACTAGTGAGGTGTTGTGCTCCATTGTTCCATACTTGGCTTCTCAGGCATCTACCCAGGACAGATGCATTTTTGAATCCTCATCAGCAGAAAAACTGGGCTGGAAGGCTTACTACTCTTACTTCAGCTGACATCAGGTGGTGCACTCAAAGCACAAAAGGAAGGGATATCATCACCAGCTGTGGGCATTTTCCCAATGTACCCCTAGTAGGAGTTAAGGGTAGTATTAACTACAACCCCCTGCTGTTTAAAAGACAACTGGGCTATGCACTGGTCCACACTCCTAAGGCACAAGACTTGGTGGAAACCCTTTACTGTGAGAACAAGATTAGTCTGACTGTTGTTAGGCAGGCAGCCTGGGCCTGGGATAATGTGCAGACTAAGGGGATAACCATCTTGGGAAAGTGTAACAATGTGGCATCAGCACAATATTATGATTGGTCCCATGCCAGAGCTCAATTCTCCGGGATGCCCTTTACTATTGAAGATGTGCCTGGGCCTTCCACAACACCACCTCCAGCAACTGTTAGCTTAGAGGAGTTTGAAAAGTTGAAAGAAAGAAATGAGAAGTTGACTTAAGCTTTACAGAAGACCCTCTATGAGAGGAGTGATGGGAGATTGGATATTGAAAGATTGGAGAAGCTGAAGAAAGAGCATCTGGCTAAGATTGCGAAGTCTGAAGATTACATTAGGAAGTCTAGGGCTGGAGAACAAATTCTGAAGAATGCTTGCAAGGAAGCCCAATTCCAGAAAGCTAGGACAGACTTGTATCTGAAGGAGAGTCAGGCTAGGTGGGTCAGGATCACCGAGGCTCGTACTCTAGAGGACAAAAGGGTCCAAAACAAGATGGAGCAAATGGAAGCTAGTGCAAAAGAACAGCAAGAAGCCCTGGCAGTAGCCCAGAGGGAGATATCAGAGCTGAAGATCAGAGCCGGGGTAAAGAGGTCAAAGGACCAAGGTCAACACAAGAAGCTGGCTGCAGCTATTGCTACAAGGAACCTTCTTATCAGGAACCTTACGGAGCGTCCGGCTGATCCTGTGACCGAGGCACTTCTCAAGGAAGTTCGGGAGGATTAGTTTGGACTTGGTGTTTGACCATTTGCTTGTTGTTGTTTTCTTTCCATGTACTTTTATTTTCTTATGATGTATTTCGCCCCCTTAGAGGGCTTGTGTTGTAAAATGAACAAGTTGTATTATTTCCCCTTCTGTAATATATATTTGTGTTAGTTTGCTTCACCTGAGTTTCTTCAAGCAACATCAACAGCATCTTCAAGGGTCTGGGAGGGTCAAAACTGAATGCCAAGCCGGATACCTTGAGAACAAATAAGCATACTGCATTGCATGCTAACCCTTTGTTTGTTTTGTAGGGTTTTGTTTTTGTTGTTTCTAACTCTGTTGTGATGTTCAGGAATTATTGCTCAGCGACGAGGGTTCCCACTCAACAGGCCACACAGGTACCCAACTAGAAACAATCTTCCGGGCATCCAGATGGATCAGATGCAGCAAGACCTTACGGAGGTCAGAAACCAGATGACCACCGAGCGGTTGGAAATGAGAACTCAAATGACGCAGTTTATGGAGGTCATAAACAACATGGCTCAAAGCCAGGAGAGGCTCAGGGCACTGGTAGAAGGGAGAAACCAGGAAGATCATCAGCCAGGGACTGCCGGGACTAGCAACAATGAAAGAGTCCAACCACATGCCAATCCCCCAGTCTTTGGTCCTCACCTTCATCCAGAGGCCAACATTCCAGTCAATATACCAGGAACTGCTACAGCCGGGAGGGTACTGCAAGAAGACCCTCAAGAAGACCAGTTCACAGTAATGGGAGCCGGGGAAGAGGCTTATGATAGAAGATTGGATGAAATAGCTGAGAAGTTAAGGTCCTTAGAGTCTCAAAACTCTTTGGGGTTCGATGTCATGGATATGGGCTTGGTAGACGGGGTCAGGATTCCCCACAAGTTCAAGCCTCCATGCTTTGAAAAGTATAATGGGACTTCCTGTCCCCGAACTCATCTGCAATCTTTTCTCGGAAGGTTAAAAGCTTATACTATGGACGAGAAACTGTGGATGTTCTACTTCGAGGATAGCTTGACTGGAGCTTCGAGGGAATGGTATTCCCATCTGACAAGAGCAACTATTAGATGCTGGAAGGACCTGGCAGAGGCCTTCATCAGACAGTATCAGTATAATCTGGATATGGCACCCAACAGGACCCTCCTAATGGGAATGTCACAGTCGTCTAAAGAGAGCTTCCGAGAGTATGCTCAAAGATGGAGACAGCTTGCTGCCACTGTCCAGCCACCTATGTCAGAAAGGGAGATGGCTGATATGTTCATGAATACCCTTCAGGGGACTTACATTGATAGGCTAGCTGCCTTCTCATCTACCAGCTTTACAGATGTAGTCATAGCCGGGGAGAGAATTGAAAGCCTATTGAAGATGGGTAAGATCTCAGACAACGGTGCAGGCTCATCCAGTAATGCAAGAAAGCCTTTATCGGGTCCGAGAAGGACTGGTGAGACCAATGCCATCCACGCCAACAGGGGCAGACCCCCGTATGATCATAGGTCTGTGGCAGCAGTCACCATTCCCGCGCCAACTCATCCACAGCCAGCTTATCAACCTCCTCAGCAAAACTATCAGCCACAACCTCAGTATCATCAGCAGAATCAGTATCCTCCAAGAAACTACAACAACAGCAACACCAACAACAATAACCAGCAAAGGCCATTTCAACAGAGGCCATCTCAAGCTAACAGAGTGATCGATCCGATCCCCATGCCATATGCTACCTTGCTGCCGCAACTCCTGAAACTCAACCTAGTTGAGCTAAGGACGTTGGCACCTCCGGATCCCAACAGTTTACCCAGGAATTACGACTCCAACGCTAGGTGTGCCTTTCATTCAAACGCACCTGGCCATAGTACAGAAAAGTGTAGAGCCCTGCACATGAAGGTACAAGACCTGGTGGACTCAAAAGCTCTGAATTTTGCACCGCCACCCAATGTCAACAAAAATCCTATGCCAAATCATGGTGGTCCCCGAATTAACGCTATTGAAGAAGACAAGCCGTCTTATTTAATGACCGGTGTGGGACAGATCAGGACACCATTGGTAGAAATCAAGGCTCAGCTCTTGGAATGCAACATGTTCCCAGGATGCGAGTTAGGGTGTGCTTACTGCAATATCTCAGTAAATGGGTGCGATAATCTGAGGAATGGCATAGATGGCCTTATTCGGAGTGGCCAGCTTCAGATCACTACATCATTTCCAACAAATCCAGCAATCTCATCAGCAACGGTTTCAGAACCTCCTACAACTGCAGCAACCATTGTTCCCGACAATTCTTCGGCTTCATCAACAAGTACTTCATCAATCTTTTCAAATGACCAGTTATCAACAATTTCTTCTGCTACAACTTCAGCTTCACTCCATTTTGAATCTCCTATGACAACAACATCCATCCTTCCAACAATGTCTCCTACAACTCCAGCAATCAATCATGAAGATGTCTCTACTGTCACCATATTTTATGATCCTGAAAACAACTTTGCCTACAATTCAGAAGGTGCTGCTCCCATTAGAGCACCAGTCACTATTTATTACGATCCACAAACAATTACAGTCCCTTCAGCAGCTGCAATCAGTCCAGTCACTGTCACAGTGCCTGGACCAGTACCATATGAAAGCAACAGGGCCATCCCTTGGCACTATGGCTCTGACGTGTACTGCGAAGGAAAAAGAATCACTCTTGAAACATCAACACCTGCACCACAGATAGATAATGTGGGAGGAGGCGGAGGCTTCACTCGAAGCGGACGTCTCTTTGCTCCACCAATTCAAAGACCCACTGCCGAAGCAGAAGCTGCTGCTAAGGCAAAAGGAAAGAGTCCGGTGCAGGAAGATCAAACTGTTAAGGAAGCTTTAAAGACACCATTCGATCAGGAAGTTGATGAGTTTATGAGGATCATCAAAAAGAGTGATTACAAAATTGTGGATCAGCTTCACCAGACGCCATCCAAGATCTCTATCTTATCTCTGCTCATGTGCTCCGAAGCCCATCGGAATGCACTACTCAAAGTCTTGCACGCAGCTTACGTGCCTGAAGAGATCACTGTCAATCAATTGGAAACCGTGGTTGGAAATGTTACTGCTAGCAATGGGCTAGGGTTCACCAATACTGACTTGACAACGGATGGCCGCAACCACAACAAAGCCTTGCACATCACCATGGAATGCAAAGGAGCAGTCCTTTCACATGTGCTGGTGGACACAGGGTCATCCCTGAATGTCTTACCAAAGAAGGCTCTGGTGAAGCTAGAGTATGAAGGATTAGCATTGAGACCCAGTAACCTGGTGGTAAGAGCCTTTGATGGTTCTAAGAGGTCGGTTCTGGGGGAAATAGAGCTGCCTGTGACAATTGGCCCGCAAACCTTTACAACTATCTTCTATGTGATGGACATTCAGCCTGCCTATAGCTGTTTGTTGGGTAGACCTTGGATTCACGCCGCTGGCGCAGTAACGTCTACCCTTCACCAGAAGTTAAAATTCGAATGGGAAGGCCAAGTTGTTACAATCTGTGGAGAGGAGGATATATTTGTTAGCCATCTGGCTACTTATAAGTATATTGAGATGGATGGAGAGATCCATGAAACAATGAGCCAAGGTTTTGAGGCCTTGAATGTCAATGAAGCATCTGCTGTATCTGGAATCTCCATGTCATCTTATCAACAAGCCCGGAAGGTTGTTGAAGAGGGAACTGCCCAAGGCTGGGGCAAGGTCGTATCTGTGGAGGAGAAGAAGGACAAGTTTGGGTTGGGTTACAGACCAACTCAACAACATCAAGTGGAGGCTGCTGAGAAGCCTGGCTTTGTCAGTGGGGGGATACTCACCCCCGATGCTATCAACAATTTGGAAGACGAGCTGGAAGAGGAGCGCAATCTGGAGAATTGGATTCGTCCAAAGATCCCGGGGAGCAGTATCTCGAACTGGTCTTCCCAGGAAGTTATAAGAGTTACTCATGCAGAGTAATTATTATTTCCTGTATTTTTATAGCATGCATCAAAAGTCTTGCATCTTGCCCAAGATGACAAGACTCATTTTGTAATCGGGCCATCTGTACTTTTTGTGCAAACAAGATTAATTAATGAAATATCAGACATCTTTTTGCAAATGAATCTTTTTCTCTTCCGCTCACTGTTTTTTCATTTTTCTTTTTGTACAAAAATAAATGGCGATGTTTTCAAAATGATGACTTTATTTCACTTTTTTTAAACAAGATTAAAATCAATCACTAAAATGAACAAACTGAACCCTTGCAGAGAGTGCCTTCCAGACAGCACCGACAACAGCACGGCTATGACTTCGTATGACTTTGACAATCCAATCAATCAAGCGGATGAAGGGGTTGAAGAAGAATATGAGCTTCCTGAAGAGCTAGCCAGGTTGTTGAGACAAGAGGAAAAGGTTATTACTCCTCACCAGGAGGAGATTGAAGTGATTAATCTTGGTACCGATGAGGACGTGAAAGAAGTTAAAATCGGGGCCTGCCTGCAAGACTCAGTGAAGAGACAACTGATAGATCTGCTTCAAGAGTATGTTGATGTGTTTGCTTGGTCGTATCAAGACATGCCAGGGTTGGATACCGACATTGTTGTGCACAAGTTGCCTTTGAGGGAAGAATGCCCACCAGTCAAACAGAAATTGCGCCGCACTCGCCCGGACATGGCTATGAAAATAAAGGAAGAGGTACAAAAGCAATGGGACGCCGGGTTCCTTGCTGTAACTAGCTACCCGCCGTGGGTTGCTAACATAGTACCTGTGCCCAAGAAAGATGGCAAAGTAAGGATGTGTGTTGACTACCGGGATCTGAACAGAGCCAGCCCGAAAGATGACTTCCCATTACCTCACATTGATGTATTGGTGGATAACACGGCTCAGTTCTCGGTATTCTCCTTCATGGACGGATTTTCAGGATACAATCAGATTAAGATGTCATCTGAAGACATGGAGAAGACAACATTCATCACACCTTGGGGCACGTTCTGTTACAAAGTGATGCCATTCGGACTGAAGAATGATGGTGCCACATATCAACGGGCTATGGTGACATTATTCCATGATATGATCCATAAAGAAATAGAATGTTATGTGGATGATATGATCGCCAAGTCCCTTACTGAAGAAGACCACCTGGTAAATCTGCTCAAATTATTCAAGCGTCTGAGGAAGTACCAACTAAAGCTGAACCCCAACAAATGCACATTCGGGGTGCGATCCGGTAAGCTGCTGGGATTTATTGTGAGCGAGAAAGGGATTGAAGTCGACCCTGATAAAGTCAAAGCTATTCAAGAGATGCCTGCACCGAGGACTGAGAAAGAAGTTCGGGGGTTCTTAGGTAGATTGAACTACATTTCGAGGTTCATATCTCACCTTACAGCAACCTGTGAACCTTTATTTAAGCTGTTAAGAAAAGAACAGACGGTCAGGTGGAACGAAGACTGCCAGAAGGCTTTTGACAAGATCAAAGAGTACTTACAAGAACCTCCAATCCTTATGCCTCCAGTTGAAGGAAGACCTCTGATAATGTATTTGACAGTATTAGAAGAGTCGATGGGGTGTGTGCTGGGCCAGCATGACGAGTCTGGTCGAAAAGAGTATGCAATATACTACCTAAGCAAAAAGTTTACCGACTGTGAACAACGTTATTCACTGCTCGAGAAAACTTTCTGTGCTCTAGCGTGGGCTGCTCGCCGACTGAGACAGTATATGTTGACCCACACTACCTTATTGATCTCAAAAATGGACCCAGTCAAGTACATTTTCGAGAAGCCAGCTCTTACCGGACGGGTTGCAAGATGGCAGATGATTCTCACAGAATACGACATACAGTACACATCTCAGAAAGCCATCAAAGGCAGTGTACTATCTGAATATCTTGCTGAGCAACCTATTGATGACTACCAGCCTATGAGATTTGACTTTCCTGATGAAGACATCATGTTCATAAAATCAAAAGATCATGAAGAGCCTATTCACACTGAAGGGCCTGACCCGGAGGAAGAATGGACTATGATGTTTGATGGGGCTGTTAACATAAATGGTCGTGGTGTTGGTGCAGTACTCATTACACCCAAAGGAGTTCACATGCCTTTCTCGGCAAAACTCACTTTCAACTGCACTAACAACGAAGCTGAATACGAAGCTTGCATTATGGGTCTTGAGGAAGCCATTGACCTCAGGATCAAAACATTGACCGTGTTCGGAGATTCAGCTCTGGTAGTTAATCAGACTAACGGAAAATGGTACACCCACCAGGATCATCTGATACCTTACAGGGATTATACAAGGAGATTATTGACTTTCTTCACAACAGTCAAGCTTGAGTATATCCCTAGAGACGAGAATCAGTTTGCAGATGCTCTTGCTACCATTTCATCCATGATCAAAGTTCAAGCTGCTAACTTTGTACCTCAGATTTCAGTGTCCAGACTTGATAGACCAGCATATGTGTTTGCAGCAAAAGTTGTCAAGGACGATAAGCCTTGGTTCCATGACATTAAGTGCTTCTTGGAGGATCAAACATACCCACCTGGGGCATCTTCCAATGATAAGAATACTTTGAGAAGGCTTGCTGGTAGTTTCTTTCTGAACACTGATGGGTCTTTATACAAAAGGAACTTTGATATGGTACTCCTCAGATGTGTTGACAAGACGGAAGCAGATTTGTTGATGCATGAAGTGCACGAAGGGTCTTTTGGTACCCATGCTTGAGGGCATGCCATGGCTAAGAAATTGCTAAGATCAGGTTATTACTGGATCACAATGGATGCAGACTGTTGTGCCTACGCCAGAAAATGCCATAAATGCCAGATTTATGCAGATAAGGTGCATGTGCCTCCCAATCCTTTGAACATCATGTCTTCACCATGGCCCTTTGCCATGTGGGGCATTGATATGATTGGCAAGATCGAGCCAACTGCTTCGAACGGCCACAGATTCATCCTAGTCGCCATTGATTATTTCACTAAGTGGGTTGAAGCGGCCTCATATGCAAATGTTACAAGACAAGTGGTAGCCAGATTTCTGAAGAGAGATATCATCTGTCGATATGGAGTTCCCGAGCGAATCATTACTGATAATGGTTCCAATCTAAACAACAAAATGATGGCTGAGTTATGCCGGGACTTCAAAATCCAACATCACAATTCTTCTCCTTACAGGCCAAAGATGAATGGCGCTGTTGAGGCAGCAAACAAGAATATTAAGAAGATTGTGCAAAAGATGGTAGTCACCTACAAAGATTGGCATGAAATGCTGCCATTTGCCTTGCATGGGTACCGCACGTCAATCAGGACATCCACTGGGGCAACACCGTATCAACTGGTGTATGGTATGGAAGCAGTCCTACCTGTTGAAGTGGAATTACCCTCACTACGGGTACTAATGGATGTTAAACTGAGTGAAGCAGAATGGGTTCGGTCCCGATACGAGCAGCTGAGTCTGATTGAAGAGAAACGATTGGCTGCAATCTGCCATGGGCAGTTATATCAGAAGAGAATGAAGAAAGCATTCGATCAGAAAGTCAGGCCCCGAGAGTACCAAGTAGGAGATCTTGTGTTGAAAAGAATCCTTCCTCCTCATACAGACCACAGGGGCAAATGGACTCCAAACTATGAAGGACCATTCGTGGTGAAGAAAGTTTTCTCTGGTGGAGCACTGATGCTCAGCACCATGGATGATGAAGATTTCCCGTCCCCTGTGAATTCAGATGCAGTTAAAAAATACTTCGCATAAAAATGACCCGCTGGACACAAAAACAGAATGTAAGTCCAGGCAAAAATAGGGCATCCCGGCGAGTCAAAAACAGAATAAAGACTCGGGCAAAAATAAGGGAAAATAAACAAAAATGTGTGTACACCCGCTGAGTTGAAAAGCCGCATTGGACAACTCAGGCAAAAATGGGTATCCCGATGGATTGAAAACCCGAAAGGGAGATCCATGCAAGATAAGGGAATAAGCGAACGACTGCATTCTGAATTCGTCTGTATCACTTGGAAAGCTTCGAAAGGATCAAGCTTCAATCAGAATCAGCCTTCTTCAGAAAGCAAGACGAGAAGGACGTCATTGTCATACGAGTCATAGTAGAAGAGGAAGCTCTTTAAAGCGTCGTCGACATCGCCATCACTTTGTTTTTCAATTTGTAACAGCTTCCTCCCTTCAGGAGATATGTTTCTTTGACTGTATCTTGCCAATTCAGGGCGCGTGAATTAATAAAATCAGATTTTTCAGTCATGTTTCGTTTTGTACATTTTTATTTGCAAAAGAATTGTCTGATGTCTCTAAAAATATAATTGCATAAGTACAGATGTTTTTCTCTAAAAATAAAGCACATGCTTGCAGGGAATGTAATTACTCTCGAAAGTACTTAACTCCTATGACGGAATCCAGTAGAGGATACCTCGGGACCTTTTGTGCGTTTCCTTATCTTTGCAGGATTGCAGGTATCCAAAACGCAACTTGGGGCATGCAAGTTACATCCCAGCAAGCTGGCAAACCAACAAACAGTCTTAGCACTCAAGGTGCTTTCTCCCCAGTTGAGTTGCCTCTCATTTCTCTCCCCAGCTGAGTTACCTATAACTCTCCCCAGCCGTAGTACCAATCATTCTTCCTCAGCAGAATTCAGGAATCAGGGAATCATATCCCCACAGAGCTTTAGCCTCTATTCAGAAGAGCAACGCATGAAGGAGTCACAACAGAGTACGGAAAGCTTCTACAAACCCCAGCTGGGTCCCATATTACAAGGATATGTCAAGCAGCGACCTAGATCCCCAAGCAAATACATCTCACCAGATCTATCAATGATCTCATCCCCAGCTGGGAGGTCCATTTCAAGCAGATCGACCAGAGATCTTCACAGCGGCGGGATCCGAATCCCGGATCGTTATCTTTGCATAATCATGGCATTTGCATCATATTCACCCACAAAGCGTAGCATTCCGTCTAATACGGAGCATTATGGCAAAAATCAAATACATAGCATAATCATAAGTCATGTTGTGAATCGAACACTTGTGAATAATAACAATCCATCAATATACAAAGTAATTTCCTCAAAATCCCCCAGAGTCCCCAGCAAAAGCAGTTGCCTCACAATTCCCAAAACACCAGTATATACACCTGTTGACACCCGTCCGTGTCATCACTCCCCAGTAAAGTTGCCTGAATACACTTTACAAACCAAGATCACCCGTATTACAGATACTACCTGACACCCGTCCGTGTCAAATCACCAGCAGAAAGCCAAAGACATCCTCTTTGCACTCACATACATCTATATGTACACTTTCTTGACACTCGTCCGTGTCATATCCCCAGCGCAGTCGCTTACACTTTCATCACCCATATACTTGTTATACTTTTCTTTCTTGACACTCGTCCGTGTCACTTCCCCCAGCAGTTTAAACACTCATCTATACAATACTCATGCTCACTACTCATGTTATACTTATACAGATACTCGTTCGTATCTCGTATACATCACTGATATCCCCACAGATTCAACAACAGTCCTTGTTCTTTGTTAACCAGTTGGTACTCGTCCGTACCATCATCTCAGGACATGCGTCTAGCGTTTGTTTCTACATGATACTCGTCCGTATCATAATCTTAAGGATGCTCGTCCGCATCTTTAATCCATACACCGTGTCAAACACTTATGTCTCCTTGAATATAGATACTCGTCTGTGTCTACTATTCCCCAGAAGAGTCCTTTCAGATACAACACTCGTCCGTGTTCTCTGTTAACCCGTTGATACTCGTCCGTATCATCGTCTCTGAACATGTGTCAGTTTGTTTCTACCCGATACTCGTCCGTATCGTAGCCTTAAGGATGCTCGTCCGCATCTTTAATCTATACACAACATCTAAACACTTATACCTTTTGTTTTTGGATATAAACACTCGTCCGTGTTTGGTATCTCCCCAGTAGATCGCCAACAAAGCAAAGTTTTTTTTTTTATCTAACACTCGTCCTGTGTTAAGATAACCCTGAGAGCAGCCGTACCCTGCTAGGTGGTCGTCCTCCACCTCTTGATGGTCGTCCTCCATCATGCTCATCCGATGGCCGTCCCCATCGTTGATTTTTTAGCAGCCGTCCCCTGCTAGGTGGTCGTCCTCCACCTTTTGATGATCGTCCTTCATCATTTTTATCCAATGGCCGTCCCCATTGTTGATTTTGGTTATCTGACATTCGTCCTATGTCATGACAAACCTCGAGAGCAGCCGTCCCCTGCTAGGTGGTCGTCCTCCACCTCTTGATGGTCGTCCTCCATCATGCTCGTCCGATGGCCGTCCCCATCGTTGACCTTTTATCCGACATTCGTCCTATGTCGCGATACTTTTTGGAAGCCGTACCCTGCCAGGTGGTCGTCCTCCACCTTAGATGACCGTCCCTCATCTTAACCCAACAGAGCAGCCGTCCCCTGCTAGGTGATCGTCCTTCACCTTTGATGACCGTACCTCATCATCTGTTTATTTCATTTATTCTTTAACCCGATGGCCGTCCCCGTCGTGGTCCCTTTTCGTTTTTAGCCCGATGGCCGTCCCCATCGTTGGTTATTTTACTTTATGAACTTGATGGCCGTCCCCGTCATGTTTCACCAATCCCCAGGAAATTTTACAACTTTATCTTGATGGCCGTCCCCGTCATGATATCTTATTTTCCCAGCTAGTCGGCCGTCCCCGTCTTAGCTTTACTTTCTATCCCCAGCATGTCGGTCGTCCCCGTCATCGCTTTACTTCGCATTTTTTCCCAGCATGTCGGCCGTCCCCGCCGTTGCCCTTTACCCAGCAGCCGTCCTCTGCTCGACGGTCGTCCTCCGTCGCCCGCACTTTACGATATACTTTACTTCCCTTTACAATCTATATCCCTTTTCTTCTTCATTCTGTGAGTGCAAATTTTGGACTGTCTTTGGTATTCAACCACAAGTTATCTTGTTTGCCTGTTAAGCCGTTGCTTCCAACCTGCACAGCTAACTCGTGTTTGAATAGGGGCAGCTGTAAACACCCCAAATTTGCCCTCACCCATTCACACCATGGCTTGTGATCATTTCATATACATAATCTCAATCATGGCATCTCATACCGCATTTTTGATTCACTGCATTGGTTCAAAGTCATCTGCATCTAGGGTTTGTGATCCGAGCAATCCAGAAGCTTCAAGAGCCACTCCAAAGGTCTTCAATGTTCAAGCATCATATTTTATGCCCTCAAAGTCAAAAGAATGCAAAAGAATCACAAGAACCGGAGAGGGCATGGAAACGGAGCCAGGTTATGAGGTTCGCGCGTATCAAGTTTCACGAAGAAATTCTATGGGAAGGGTATCTAATCAAGGGATGACTTCTGGAACATGTCAGTACAGAATCAGGATATCTGGGGCTCCCGAGGACCCGACCAAAGGGTATACTTCATCATTTTGATTGCATATGATCTTTATTTGATCATATGGGATGCCAGAAGTTCACAAGACTGAGGAGTTTCGAGCCACTTTGCAAAATTGCCTTGAATTGAAGAACTTGCAAATTCTCATGGCAAGCTTTTGTGTGACTCCAGTGCGACTTCCAGTCATCACGCAAGCATGAATCAGGGCCTTAAATTTTGAATGCACCAAAGAATCTCCAAGTTTCACGACTATGCCTCCACTCATTGCAATTTCCCAGGATTTGGTCCATGGGCCTGTGCCACATCAGTCATTCTCACTCACCAAAGGCCTTACAAATGTGTTTCCTGCAAATCATCTCAATCAACTGGGGTCTCGTTGATGGTTAAGCGTCACCAAAATTTCAAAGTTGGTTTTAAGATATCTCGAATTTATCTTCAGTAAATTGATGAGTTATGGGTTAAACTTGTTGCATTTTTTCGTAAAGAAAAATGATAAGTGTGCTTTCTTTGGTTCATCGTTTTCAAAATTTAAGAAGGATGGCTTATTGGACTTGATTCATTGGTTTCGGAAAAAAAGAAAAGGAGAAAAGAAGATTCATGGTATCACGAGGGACTTGGATTCAAATGGCATTGCATAGGAATTTCGTGGTATTATGTTGGGTTTGGATTGTGTTGGATTTGGACTAAGTTGAATTTGGATGCACATATGTTTGGAGTTATGGTTCATTTGTTGTTGCTATGCGTTATTCAAGGTACATTGTTTTCAAGCGTGTTAATATTGATATTGTCCAAGTTTTATAAGATATTGAAATCTTGATCGGTGTATTGTCAAAATAAATGAAGAGGAAAGCCGAAGACAATAAGATTGAAGAATATAAATGTATAACATTTGGTGTTAGTTAGTGAAGGCTCAAGGCCATGTTCCAAAAAGTCCTATCTACAAACATCCATTGCTATCCCAATACTTGTTCATGTTACAAATTTGGATTCTGTTTGTTACAAGCTTACGGAAATACAAATTAAAAGGGATTCCAAATCCAATCCTATGAAGAAGCAATCAAGAAAATGAATCATATACTTGCTGAGTCAGAGAAAACTCAATTGCTAGGTAGTTCCCCAGTGGACAGATCTGCAAATAAATAATAAGTCTGGTGAACCACTTTCTCTTAGTGCTGCAGCCAAAGATGTTGGGATGCCCTTACCACCTCTAGCTCTCTCTCCATTACAGAACGGAATCAGACCGTGCAATGTTCCTGAAGTATGGGAAGACATGGTTAATACAATCAGATCTCTTGCTCTAAATCAAAAAGTGTAATAGAACTAAGTCAGCTTTCATCACCTTTGCTAGCCGCTGTAGCAGAACTTGAACTGCGCCAGGCTTTCAGCAACCTTATTGAAGGTACTTTACTGCGTGCACATGTTGGAGGAAAGGTTGTAATTGCGTCTAATGTTACGCTGGCAGGCAATACCCTCGTATGTATTGATGATGACGGACCTGATATGCACTATATGACGCAGATGCATTCACTCACGCCATACGGACAAGAACTCTTGGCTGAAGGTGTGTTTGAAGACAATGTGGCCTGGAACTTTGTTGCTAGGCTGACTACTGCCCGTGGGGATACTGGAAAGTTATGGCTCCCGGAGTTAGATTACAATTGATGGCTCTCCGTACCTGCAAAACAGAAAGAAATAATTAATAGGTTGGCAAACAAACTCAGCAACTTCACATCAGCAACAATCAGAAATGATGAACCAAGGCTACAGCGATAACAGTCAGGAATTGACGCCGGCAATGACGTCAACAGCGGCAGCAATCCCCCGCAACGTATTCTCCACTTCTGCCGTTTTGTTTCGTCAAAACCAACAGATGAATTCCCAATCCTTCGACCCTCTCTGCCTGTCCCATTTTGCTCTGCCCGATCCTTGCTGGATCTATTGCCGGACGACTTTGACGTGTCCGCCGTTATCAAAGATCTTATGCCTCCTGTAGTTGCAGACATTATTGGCAAGATGGAAACTCAGTTTGATGCAAGAAATAAGAAAGGAGCAATAGTTCTAAAAAAAACAACATCCTCACTCGTGATTACTCCAAAATTTCCCACTTAGCTGAGAAATGTGTTATGACTTCTTCTGGTTTTCAAGTTGATGTCAAGACTTTGCAGAAGGTTTTGTTTGCTAGACATTTGGCATATCAGCACCAACACGACAGACAAAGGAGTTGCCCTGCAAAGGCTCAATTGCTTTCAAGCACACTTTATCACAGACGCCAGTAGTATTCATCGTGGATTCATAGAGCTAAGGAGAGATTGAAGTCTTTATGCAGACATCTCCGTACTTGAATGTTTGGAGTGCTTCTAAATTCTGAATGTGGTCAGGGTATCTCCCAGCAAAAGACTCAGACTTGCCTTCCAATTTGAACCGTTTCTAGTCTGTTGACATTGAAACAAGACTGTGCATTAGAGGTTTTTCTAGCCATGTCAAACTCTATCAGTTTAAGATGAAAAATGAATAGCATAAAATACCTGGCTCATGTTTAATGTTATCCCAAAAGAAATCAACTTCAGCTCTTCATTAGTGTGTAATGGAGAGTACTACCAAAATGGTGAAATCCACATCATTTCGAACCATTGGTAGAAGCAGAGAGGATTATCCATGTAGTCATCACAGTTCGACTTATTCACTTTCATGAAACATCTGCTGCTCAAGATAGGAAGAGTTGGCAGCCATGTCTCTCTAGGATGGCCCTGCAAAATTCGAAAATTGCCACATGGTTAGCAGTTAAAAAATGAGTTTACGGCAGTAAAAAGGAGAAACCAATCCAATTCAAGGCCAACCATTTCAGTTCGTTTTCAAAACCAAGGCATAAACAGACAAAAATCTATAGCAGAAATGTCAGTAGGATTGCAGGGCAACTTTTCACCAAATAGAGAAAACAATTTTCTGATACGAAAAAGCGAAAAAGACATAGCCAGATTGGGATTACAAACCCTAATTTTCACTATAAGAATCAAGGAAATTCATGAATCAGATTCTATGACTTGAACAGCCGCATCCAAAAAACCCTAAATCACACAGTAAAAAGCCCTAATCGCATCAAGAGGAAAACACTTAGCTTTCGAAGTTCCAAGGGGGCCGCATCCACCATTGTCATCAGTTTAACAACCTGCGAGATACAACACACAGCCGCATCAAACACACACACAAGGAGAAAACCCTACTGCATTATACAAATTTCACACAGAGAAAACCCTAAGTTACTCTTATCAGAAAAGAATCAAAGATCCAGAAACAGAGGAAGAAGGAGATTATAGTCGAGAGAAAGAAAGACTCCACCTTAAAACCGATTCAGACCACGTTGAGGTAGTTCCATCTTATCCTCATTTCGTTGTTTCTGATTGAACTATATATCGCTGTTGTGATTTGATTTGAACCGAGGAGGGTAGGTTTTCGAATATAGGGTTTTGTTGAGAGGCTAGCGGAATCCATGTCTGAGTTCTTGGTTTTGGTTCTTTAATTTCGAAAGAGAGGTTAGGGGTGAAGAAGAGCGTGTCCTAGGTTTTGTTGAGAGGGTGACACGAAAAGGGGAACAATGGATCAAGCCATGTTTTTTTTCTCTCTGGGTTTTCTTGCGCAAAGTAGAAAGGAAAACAGAAAGGGGGCTGCGTTAACCCTAGATCCTTCCCCCTTTAAGAAGGCAACCGGGCCGGGTCTGGGTTGGTTTGACCCGACCGGCGTTGGCCAGAACCCGGCGCCCTGTTTGGGCCTTATTCACTATGGGCCTTTGCCCAATTCCTTTCTGTTTTCTATTTTTTTTTCTAATCTTTACATAACCCTTTTCCAATATTAGCTACAATTTCTTTAGGCTTTTATTTTCTAGTTTTTTTTTACTCATTTAAATTTTGAAAACCATTTATTTATTTTCTCTAGATAGATTTTGAAAACTATTTGTTTATTTTCTTTAGATAAATTTTGAAAACTATTTATTTATTTCTTTAGATAAACTTTGTAAACCATTTATTTACTTATTTAGAAAAATTATGTAAAACTTTTTAGAAATAGCTATATAAAAAATCCAAAAAAGAGAGAAAGCATCCTTTTTTAGGTAGTTATATGAGGGGAGGTTATTTTAGTTAGTTAATCACTTCTGTTAATTATTCTCATTTTAACTTAGCTATTTATTTTTCGTTTGTTCTCACTTGTACAATAATTCATATCATTTTCGGTTTGCATCCTAATATCAAGTTCATTTTCACTTTATTTCTTTCTTTCGTGCTAACTTTTTCAGGTGGTAAGTATTCCGAGAAGTGAATTTGCCTTCACTTCTCGCATTTCCTTCTCATCTCCTTTGTGCATTACTGTTGCATCTTTTTGTATGGATATTGGAGTGAGCTTGCTCCTCCCTGTTTATTATACCTTCTTTCTTCAGGCAACTTGACTTCTTAAGTGAAGGAAGTTGTCTTGCTTCCCCTCGCTGTTTGATCCTTTCATCTGCTTCCTGGTGGTTCTCTTTGAAGATATCTCTTAAAAACCACACAAACCTTAGGAACAACCAAGCATGTCGATGATTAGGGTTTTGATTAGTCTCCCTTTCTTAGTTTCACCTTTGTGTCTCTTTTGAGTCTCCTCTTCTCATCTCATAATCAGGGACTAAACCCTAAAGGCTTTAAGGCTTTGTGATTAAGCTTATGCCTGCATCCTTCTATTAGGATGGAGTGTATAACTTTAATCCTAAGTGTTAAACCCTTAATGTGTTTAACTCCCTTAATCAATTCACTTAATAATCACCAAGACATCACACTTGTAACTTGGGCCTTGCATTAGGGTTCTAATTCTTCCTTAACTGGTTAAGAAGGACTAACCCTAGTGTTAATGGACAAGTCCCCCTCAAGTTGTCTTACAAACCCTAAAAATCACTTCATCATCATATCATTAAATAAAATCCACTTAATCAAAGGCTTGTTTTGTCATGAGTTTAATCCCTAATCATGGATTAAGTTGAGGAGCTTTCCTCAGCTTAAGCATTCTCATCTATTATCCTTCTATTAGGATGGTGTAATGGGTCTGTTTAATCCTTGATTATGGCTTAACCTCATTACTTAACACTAAACAAAAACCACAAAAACATCTAAATAATCACAAGTAGGTTAATGATCTTAACTCTACATCCAAAGGTGATTAAGTGTGAGAATCTGACTTCACACTTAAGGTATTCTCATTACCCCTAATCAGAGGGAAGATGTGATGAGTTTACTAAATCCATTGGTTTAGGCTTAAGCTCATTAACTTATGACAAACTTTCAAAAGCAATAAAAGATTGAAAACACAAAAATAAACAATAATCGTCTCCTCCGGGATTCTTTTCTCATCACCTTCATTCATAAACGAGAACTTGCTTCTTCCGTCTAATGCAAGACAGTTTGCATCTGTGCCAGACAGATCATACACTTGAGCATAGGCAAGCAAGCAGTTCATCAAGTCAATTCATCTTTCAGTCTCTTTGGGTCGAACTACGGTGTTCTGACTTCCTCATTGCACGAGAGGATACGTAGGCATAACTTAACAGTTATCGAACAAAAGTCTCTGTATATTCCCCCTCCTTCCAGCTTCATTCTTTAGCCTCATGATCATGAGCATCTCATCTCTGTTCTTACACTGACACTTTCATACTTCACATCACTTATACACTTTACACTGACACCTGTACATCTTTTCCAGCTATTTTATACACAAATTGCACTGACACTACCCCTTTAAAACACAAATCTTTTAAGCGTGGATCCCGTCGAGTACGGCGGACAATCTGGGTGCTAATACCTTCCCAGGTTGTAACCAACCCCCTTTCTCAGTCTCTCTGGTTCGCAAACCGTCTTATCCGTATCTTTCTAGGCCTATGCAGCATTGCCTTTCCTCCGGGATAAAAATGCCTAGCTAGCGACTCTTTTCATCTCCAGTGAGTTCACGGCTGTGTGTTCTCATTGTCCCTCTCGCCGACCGTTCGCGTCTGTACCTTTATCTGGGCCATTCCCCATTTATCGGGAGCGACAGTCATGAAGTTGTCAATTCTCGTCCTTAAGTCAGCCAGATCTACTTGTATCTGCTCCATTTCTCTTTCTCTGTTAACCTTTGTAGGGTATATGTGCACCGTTGACTGTCTCTGAACCTTCTTGGGAGCTATAATGCCTGAAAGTGACCTAAACATTAGAACACTGGAGAAATACCTGCAAAACAACAAACATGTTATATTTATGCAATGTAACTATTCATGTTTCCATGTTTAGGCATTAATATGCCGCAGTTCTGGTATTTTCGACAAAGAGTACTCTAGATGACTTCCTTTTTGGAAACTGACTTTTCAAACTCTTTTGAGGAGTATTCAGATCCTGGTGTCTTAGGACAAATGGATTTTCTCACTCAGAAATGGTAACTGGCAAATATCATTGCATAGCATGAACAAACTACCAACAATCAGAGTCATAGACAAAACAGCATTCCCCAAAGGGGTATAATATGACACAAATGACAGAAAGATAAAGCAAGACTCCTACAACAAGCCTATAGGTAGTCAGAATACAATCAACAATAAACTAAAACCCTAAGCTAAAAGGAAGATCCGGGCTCCTCTTCTGCAGTCACCACCTTCGCTCGGCTCTTCTTGACGCCTGCTCTCAGCTTAAGATCTGCAATCTCTTTCATTGCCTCCTCTAAGGCTATCTGGCTCTGTACCAATTGCTGAGTCTTTTCCCTTCGTATCTTGTGAACTTGTTCGACCTCTTCCTTCTTGAATGCCATCTGCGCTTCAAAGAACTCTTCCTTTTCCTTGTACTTCTTCTGCTCCTGTTCTCTTTGGCCCTATAACCAAGTAATGGACTGACGAGCTTCTCTGAGTGTCTTCACAATTCTCTTATGCTCCGCTTCTCTATTTGACTCTGTTAAGCCTAATCTCCGAAAATGAGCTTCTCTCCCAGCAAACTCCTTTTCTTTAGCTTTTAAGGCAGCCTACGATACTTGTAGCTTTTCTTCTGCTTCTTGCTTAGCATGATTGGCACGGTGATACAAACTAGCCATTTCAGAATTCTCTACCCGAATCTCGTGCAACTGAGCTTCCAACTTTTTGTAATCTTCAAGAGAAATAGTGGTTTGTACCGGTACCTCCTTTGGATATTGTGGAGCCTCAACTGAAAATGGAAGTAAAAAGGTATCGATCCTCCTCTGTATCCAAGAAAGAAAAGAGGGATAGGTCTTAGGGTCTATCTTTCTGAATTCTTTCTTACCCTTTCTAACTTTCGTTTCCTAAGCCTGGGATGCTTGAATAACCAACAGCTCATTATCTTCAGCTGGAAAATACAAAGTATTAGCTATTTCTTCATCTGATGGAGGATCCTTCAGTGGATAACCAAATTGCCTTCTGGACAGCACAGGGTTATGACTTATCACTCCTTTTCTACTTATCAACAGAACATATGGAAACTCACCACACCTTGTAATAAACTCCTTCCCTACCAAATTTCTGCTACATCCCCAGGCTATATTGTCAGATGTTAACCCCATCAATATTCTAGCCCACTTCCAATCTGGCTTAAGATCTTTGAACGGTCCTGACTTCGGAAGCTTCTTAGCAAACCACTCGGCGAATAATGGAGCACAACAATTCACGTACCCTTTTCTTTTCTCATTCCTATGATGGACACCGAAGTAAAATTCTCCCAACAACATAGGTATCGGGTTTCCTTTAATGAAAAGGGTGATAGCCTCCAAGCTTACCCATCCTTTCTCTCTTGGGAATAGACTTATCTCGTAGACCATTAATGCTAACAGCACACTGAACTCAAACCATTTCCCTCCCAAAGCAAACACATGGGCTTCCATGAGAAGAAAATCCGGATTAAATTCCTTCCCTTTACTGGCTTCTAACTCCATCTTCACCCTAAGCATACTCAAATGACAAGCACCTGCAATGCCTTTGTACGAGGGACACTTTTCCGCAGCGTAATAGGGAACACCATTCTTGATAGGAATCTTCAGGATGTCAAAAATCTCTTCCATAGTGGGAGCTAAGACGTAGTCAGCAAACACAAAAGTTCTCAACAGAGGATCATAAAACTGTAACAAATAATGAAGACTATCTCTCTGGCCAACAGTAGGTTTGTTCATGTAACCCAAGATATTCCTATACCGGCTTCTGAAATTATCTGAAACCTTGTCACTCATCAAGTCCACCAGTTTCTGAATAATCTCAATTTCGGGTTGCGGGAAAGTGTAATGAACATTCCTTTTTCTGGTTATCTCTTAAATTTCTGTCATCTGGAGAAGATAATGAATACCAGAACTGGGTACAGAGATGAAGGATAACCTATAATGGAAACACAAAAAGTTAATGCTAGTATGATGCAATACAAATGCAATGCAGGCACATGATCAACCACTGGGACTGTCTGGATACGGAACACGAGACCTAAGTGGCCAAGAACCAAAATCCTCAGAATAAAGCCTCGTGAACAAGAATTCAGTCTCAAATAAGCCCCAAAATAAAAGATCCAAATCCATGTAGCCTTATAAATTCATAGAACTGTACTAGCAATGAGGTTTGATGAGGTCAAGGGTTCCTGCAAACCTGTAAACCCCTCCCAATCTCACAGGTGTGCTCCGAGTCAAACATCACGGACTCTCAAAGCCGAATAGCAATAATACGTTCACCATTTCTGAGAAATGACTCATGACCAAATCAAGGAATCGGTTTGGCATTATGTACTACTCAGGGAGGCCTCAGCGTGAGTCCGAGAAAAACAAGCATCCTTTATAAGTTCACAGCTTCAAGCGCTGGAATCGAGAAACGATAGTACATTCATCCCGAAGGGTACAATACTACCGTCATACGACCGAATTCTTTGACTGAGTTCCTATAAAATAACCAGACCATCCTATGTGAGTTCCAAAGGGGGACCTCGGGTGCGAATGGGTTTTCCACGAAATGTAGTCTGCTACTGTCACCACTGGAGAGGGATGTTTCCACAAAGGTCCTCAATGATCGGTCCCCAGATGCACACAACTATCGAGGTCACAAATTACCCCAGAAAGATACTGGCATAATACACTTCCAAGACGGTCGCAAGTCTGGGTGTGGAACTCACTACTACCAACATAGCAAGATTCCATGAAGCCAAAGTGACCGTCCACTCTAAGTCCTAGGGTGCACTCAAGCCCTGGTTACGAGCTCATCTCTCAGTAACAATTCCCAATCCCACAGAAAAAAGGAAACCAGCACAGCCAGACAGTCCAGTATAATATATATGATGCATGAAAATAAATACTGAAAACTGTAAATAAAGTTGTAAATAACTGTAAATAAACAATAGTAAACTAAACACACAACATCAAACAATCAACACCCAACGAAACAAAAGCACGCAAGCGCTAGGATCGACTCTCAGGGGAACCAGAGATACTCTGGTTTGGAAGTCCCCAGCAGAGTCGCCAGCTATCGCTCCTCGGATTTCCATCCTGGTACAAACGCGAAAGTGGCGCGGAAAGAATAGAGTCGCCAGCCAGGCATTTTTATCCCGAAGGAACGGGAATGGTAATGCTGCACAAACCAGAAGAAAAGAAAAGGAAGGACAAAGGTCCTGCGAACTAAAGAATCTGAGATCGGGAGTCGGTTACGACCTGGGAAGGTATTAGCACCCCAGATCGTCCACCGTACCTGACGGGATTCACGCTTGCAAAGAAAATGTTTCGAAGGGTGAGGGGATGAAAGCTGCTGCAAAACTGAAACTGAAACCGGACAAGAAAGAAAAGAAATGGGGGAAATGTAGGGAAAATAAAAGAGTGCTCGAACGGGCCCTACCCCTCTACCTACGTACCTCACTGGACATGAGGATCAGAGACTCCGTAGTTCCCCTAACTAGGTAGAAAAGATGGCTTGTGTCTTAAGGCTTGAACTGCCTATGTCAATGCTCAGGTGTTGCAGCCTCGGACGACGAGTGCGTAACCGTCTTGTAGAATGACAAGAAGAAGCAAGTTCGTGGACGGAGCGAAGGAGATGAGAAAAGAATTTCCGAAGGAAAGACGCTTATTGTTTGTTTGTGTTATTTTTAGAGCTTTTTATTGGTGTGGCACAAGAGAATGAACTCAAGCTCTTTTCCACGGAATGTGTACTTATCACTACATTCCAAGATGGAATAATAGAACAAGCACACCAAGAAAGGAGAACTTATCCAAGACTTGTTTCCAAAGGCAAGGGCCTAATTTCATTGACTTGTTGAATTTATTAAATGTTTTAGTGATTAAAGATGAAGAAGTGTTTTTTAGGGTTTTTCTTGATGAAGATGACTCCATGATCCGACTTATGCATCATGCCAGACAAATGCACTATTCCAAGATGGAATGAATACATATGCCCCATGTAATAAAGCTATTACACAAGAACTCACTTCTTTCTTTATTAATTTTTTTTAGATTTTGTTTTGAGATGAGAAGTGAAAGAACCAAAGGAGCAAAAAGGCAAAAGTCTAAAATGGGGAAAGACTAAACCTTATGTTATCATGCAAAAGTGGTCCTAAGGTTGGTGAGGTTCCAACTATCCTAAGAGAAAAGAAGAACCAAAGAGGAGCAAAAGAGAAGAGGATAAGAGAGATAGCAAGCAACTTACTCCTCTAAAGGAGATAAGTTGCTCCTAAAGGGGGAAGAAGAAAGTTGCAACACATGATGGCATAAGGCACATCAAAACACAAAGAGAAAGCAACTTAAACAAGAGAAAGGAAGAAGAGTTGAAATGTGGATGAACATCCACTCTTCTCTTACCATGAGCCCCTGCAATGTTAGCAAAACCTAGCACATGCTCATCAACACAATCATGAAAATGACATGCTCAAAGTTCACATCAAGAATAATCAAACAATCATGCCAAACGTAGCACACACAAGCGTTTACGCGTCGAGAACACGGAAGCATGCATCAACCAGCAAGAAAATCACCGTAAACCAACATGTTAAATGATCATATAATGATCCATGGCATTTAAAACAAGTAAGGGGATCAAATATGCTAAAAATAGCCCAAAAATGGCTTACTGCTTCAGTGTTAAACGGTTAACCAAAGCGTTAACCGGTTAACCAGTCAAATCCTGCATAAAACCAGTACAGAACAGGGTGCTTTAACCGCTTAACCAATCCGTTAACCGGTTAACGCTATTAAAACAGCAACAACTCCTGCAGAAAAATCAGTTCAAACCAGTTTTTCCAATTAATCTCACACCAGACCAGCAATCAATGGAGCATGAAAATAGTGTATCAATTCACATTAGATGGCATCATTAAGTGTAAACACCCCAAATTTTCCCTCACTAAGTTCAAACCATAGCTTGTGATCTTTTCATTTGCATAAGTTCAACCATATCACATCATGTTGCATTTTTGGTTCACCACATTGGTTCAAAGTCATCTGCATCTAGGGTTTGTGATCTGAGCAATCCCTGAGCCATCTGAGCCACTCCAAAGGTCATCAATCATCTCAAGAGGGTCCATGTATGTTCAAGCATCATATTATATCCTCCCAAGATCAAGAAATTCAGAAAATCACAAGAACTGAGAAAGGCATGGAAGCAGAGCCAGACTTAACTGCACAGATGACCTAAAATTAGCATTTTGGTTTCAGAGGCCATAACTCCACATTTTTTGGCCATTTTTGTTTCTATTGGTCTCTATATGATATAAGGATCATGCATACCAAGTTTGATGGAAAAATTCATTGTGGAAGTCATCTGATCATTGGGTAACTTCTTGAGCAAGTCAGAGCCAAATCAGGGCATCTGAGGCCCCCCAACATGGGACCAAAGTGGATTTTTCATCAAAATGAATTTATATGGTCTTTATTTGATCATTTAAGTGTTAAGTTCATAAATTTGAAGGAAAGTGGGCTAAACCAAAAGTTGCCAAATATGGAAATGACTTGTAATGTAAACTTTCCATTTTGGGAAAGTTTTTCAACCTCCTCTTTCTCAACCAAAAATGCTTCAAATGAAAAATTATTGGTCATGAAAGTTGTAGATTGGATCATTCCCTTTTAAAAAAAATACAAGAACATGTTCGAATTCATTTTGGAACTCAAGTTATGGCTTTCCAAAGTTGGCAAAAATCACATAATTTCAAGTTTCATGCCTAAAAGGGATTTTTGCAAAACCTCATGCCAAGCAAATTTGTGACTTCAAGTTGACTTCTAATCCTCATACAAACTTTGTGCAATGCATAAAAGTCAGATTTGTGCTTTGAATCATCCCATTCCATGAATTGTACATGAAGAAATCAAGAAAGGGCCAAACTTTGCCAAAATTGCAAAACCCCCCATAAACTTCAATCCACTTGCTGATTTGCCTCAATCTCATTTCCATGGTTGCCCATGAATCATGCTGCGCAGGACATGCCTTTGTCCTTGGTCTGAACTGGACCATACCCCAAAGGACACCTAACCTTGACTTTGTGCATTTTCACCCATACCAATCACACTATGCCACAACCACTTTCTGAACCAATCCAATTTGTTTATACAAAGCAAAAGCAAGCCAAACATAACAAGAACATGGCCTGAATCCTCCCACAAGTCAGCATTCACAAAAACTCCCTCTTATGCATTTTCCTTCGAAACACTCAGCACAAACATCAAACCTCAAAAATTCTTCCACCATTCATCTCAGCATCAACCACTAATCATTTCCCACCCATCATTTTGCCCTAAAAACCACCATATCAAAAACACGATTTTTCTCCCCCTTTGAACTGAACTTCATCAAACTTCAAAAGGAGCTCACAAAAGCTTCAACCAAGCATTCCAGAAGCAAGAGGGAGTCAAGAGGAGGGGAAAAGCACCAAAGAAAGGTCCAGATAGTGCCATTTTCGAAAGCTCCATTTCAGGTAACTTCAAGAACAAATTTTCCAAAAGTTTGATTTTAGGTTATAGAATTGTTCCCCATGTTATGCTGGTCATGCTGATGCTTTTCTTTTTGAAAATGGTTGAGTTTTAAGGATTTTATGAACCTCTGAAACTTTGCCCGTGAAATGTGTTTTGATTCAATTTGCATGATTCACGAAAAATAAATGAGTTTTGTTGTGTGGTTTGTGTTTAATGATGCTCAAGGATTGATTATGGAGAGTTTAGAGAGTTTTAGTGGCGTTTTGAGAGAGATTGAGTGAGAGAGGCGCCGGAGAAGATGACCGAAACACTGTTCCGGTCATCTGAAAGTCATTAGGGTTCAGATTAGGGTTTAATTACGTAATTAGGGAAAGTTTGAATGTCATCTGTCCAGATGCGCGCGTGGTCTTTCCCTCCCTTTCCAGATTTGAATTCCAGCCTTTAGATCATCATACTTTTCTTTTTATTAATTATTATTTCATTTT
Organism: Lathyrus aphaca; assembly: GCA_963966055.1. Lineage (NCBI taxonomy): Eukaryota > Viridiplantae > Streptophyta > Magnoliopsida > Fabales > Fabaceae > Lathyrus > Lathyrus aphaca. The sequence continues at coordinate 379,752,664 of OZ014523.1, read as the reverse complement.
CTTTGTTTTATTTTCTACGAATTTTAAAAAAAATAGCAAAATTAGTCAAAAAATTCTGAAATTTTTTATCCAAACTCTAATTAATTTTCAGAACCCAAAAATATTTTTATTTTTATTTTTTGCATTAAAAAATATTTTTAAATCATTTAAATGATTATTTTTAATTAGTTAATGGAAATTAATTAATTAAAAATACATTTAGGTATTTAAAAATCCCAAAAAAATTCAGTGAGCCTTTTCAAACATTTAGAAACATTTACAAACTCACAACACAAATTTCCTTTTGGTTTTGATCACCCTTTGACAATTTTCATTTGAATTAGGGTTCTTAAATTTGAATATTTTTAACCCTAACTTCAAAAATTCATAACTTTTAAACAAAAGTGAGTTTGTGAATGATTCTTTTTGCATTATGTTATGCATGGTTTCAAGCATCTAAAAACATTTTTGTTTCATTTTTATCTTTCATTTTCAATTTGTTTGACATTTTACCTTTAGGATCACCCTTAAAAACCCTAGAAACTTAGAAAATTCATAAGTCCCTTAGGGTTTAGCTTCTGACCTTACCCTTTGGACAATGAACTTGTATAGGTTTAGGGTCCCTTTGAGTCCATTTTCAATTTTTTATCCCATGTCCTGCTTCTATTTTTGAATTGTACATCTCATATTATCATATAACCCTAATTTGCATCTTCATTTGCATCCATCTTACATAAGCTTGCATACATGAACTTGCCATGACATTTTTGTGCATCCACATGACATATAAGACATCTTAGGACATATTGAAATCATGTTTGATCATTGCATCATCCATTTTCCATGTTATACATTCATATCATTCCATGTGTATTCATAAACTTTCATACCTCTTGTATGCTTCCTTTGCATTCCCATCACTTGTATGATCATTTGCATCTCTTGACATGCTTTCATACCATCTATTGGCATCATTTGCATCATGAATGTGCTTCTGGTTTTGGTTTCCATCTTTGCATTTCATGTCATCTTCATTCATTTCATTTCCTTTTACTAACTTTTCAGGTGGTAAGTGTTTGAGAAGTGAATTTTCCTTCACTTCTCATAATCTCTTCTCATCTCTCTTATGCATTCATTGCTGCATTTTTCTTTTGTATTAGAGTGAGCTTGCTCATTCATGTTCCCTCCTCACTTTCTTTCTTCAAGCAACTTATCTTCTTAAATGAAGTAAGTTGACTTGCTTCTGTCTGCTCCTTCCTTCATCCTGCTTCTTTACATGGTGGCTTTTCCTTGAAGATCTCTTGCAAGCCTCATAAACCCTAGGAACACCCAAGCATGATAACAATTAGGGTTTGATTAGTCCCCCATTTAGTTTTACCTTTGTGTCATCTTTGTGTCTTCTCTTCTCATCTCTTAATCAAAGACTAAACCTTAAAGGTTTTAAGGTTTTGTGATTAAGCTTATGCATGCATCCTTCTCTTAGGATGGAGTGTATAACTTTAATCCCAAGTGTTAAACCCTTAATGTGTTTAAATCCTTTAGTCAATCCATCTAATAAATCACTAAGACATCAAGCTTGTAACTTGGGCCTTGCATTAGGGTTCTAATTCATCCTTAATTGGTTAAGAAGGACTAACCCTAGTGTTAATGGACAAGTCCCCCTCAAGTTGTCTTACAAACCATAAAATTCACTTCTTAATCTTATCATTAACTAAAATCCACTTTAATAAAGGCTTTGTTTTGTCATGAGGTTTATCCCTAATCATGGATTAAGTTGAGGAGCCTTCCTCAGCTTAAATGTTCTCATCTATTATCCTTGTAATAGGATGGTGTAATGAGTCCATTAAATCTTTGATTATGGCTTAAACTCATTACCTAAAACTAAACAAAAACTCCAAAAACATCTAAATAATCACAAGTAGGTTAATGATCTTAATCCTACATCATGGTGATTAAGTGTGAGGTGCTTACTTCATACTTAAGGTATTCTCATTACCCCTAATCAGAGGGAGGATGTGATGAGTTTACTAACCCTTGGTTTAGGCTTAAGCTCATTTTCTTACGAGAAACTCCAAAAGTAATAAAAGATTGAAAATACCAAAAATAAACAATAATCGTCTCCTTCGGGATTCTTTTCTCACCTCATTCACTCATAAACGAGAACTTGCTTCTTCCGTCTACTGCAAGACAGTTTGCACCTGAGCCAGACAGGTCATACACTTGAGCATAGATTAAGTAAGCAGTTCATCAGTCAATTCATCTTTCAGTCTCTTTGAGTCGAACTACGGTGTTCTGACTTCCTCATTGCACGAGAGGAAACGTAGGCATAACTTAACAGTTATCGAACAAAAGTCTCTTTATATCCCCCCTCTTCCAGCATTATTCTTTAAGCCTCATTGTCTTGAGCATTGCACTTCTTTCAAGCGCTGACACTTCTGTTATTCACTTCACATTTCTTTTGCACTGACACTTGCATTCTTTTCCAGCTTTTGCACACAAAATAGCACTGACACTACCCCTTTAAACACAAACTTTCAAGCGTGGATCCCGTCGAGTACGGCGGACAATTTGGGTGATAATACCTTCCCAGGTTGTAACCAACCCCCTTTGTAAGTTTCTCTGGTTCGCGACCGTCTTGTCCATATCTTTCTAGGTTTATGCAGCATTACCTTTCCTTCGGGATAAAAATGCCTAGCTGGCAACTCTTTTTAGTTCATCTTCATGTCCTGTTTCGCCGACCGTTCGCGCTTGTACCGGGATGCAAATCTTTGGTAGCGACAGCTTGGCGACTCTGCTGGGGACCCTTATATTGCAACCAAGGCTTCTGGTTCTTTTTGTGGGTTCCTCCTAGAGCTTGTTTGATTTGTGTTTATCAGGGTGCTATGTGCTATGTGTGTTTATTCATTTTGCTATATTTATCGCTTTATGTACAGCTTTATTTATTTGCTTTCTTTACAGTCTTATGCATATTTCATACTGCCATTTGCTGGATCTGGTTTTCTATTTTGGTGGGTAGGGTTCCATTGAGAGATTAAGGTCCTATACCTAGGACCTGAGTGACACCTAGGCTAGAGTGGTTCATGTTCTTTCCCATTCCATTTCGGTCTGGTGCGGGAATATGAAACACAGTTCAGATGTGGGTTTCTTCTTGAGAACTCTGTGCTACAAATCTCCTGTAGTGCTAGGGCTATCTGGGAAGCCTGCTAAGTCTAGATGACCTTTATTATGACCTTCAGAAGCTGAGGTGAATTAGAAGAGGATCTTTTATGGTTATTGTAAACACTGTACCTCCGAGTTATAAGTGTTTACATTTCGCATAACTGATCCAGGTCTGAGGATCCTTGTTCTAGAACATTACCTGTGAGGGGGATGGGTTGTTTACTAGTTTGCAGGAACCCCTGGACACATCATACCGTGTTACTGTTTTGTTTAAGAATACTCCACTTTGGACAGTTCTTGTGATTAACCCTGGACATGTGACTCTTTATTTGAGTCCCCCACGCTGGGTACTGGATTTCTAAGCCTCCATCTGGACTTTTGAACATACATGGGCTTTATATCAGGACAGATAATCAGATCCAGCTTGATCACAAACCCTTGCATATCATTTGCATATATCATCATTACATCATTTGACATTTGTTTATTTGCTTTTCAGGGTATCCACTTCATTGTATCTTGGTTTTGGTTTTGACCCCTTCTTCTACAAAGACCTCTGCTTCAGCTGTCTTCATCACTTATTTGCTTCAGTTATCTCCATCACCACCTGCATCAGTCTGTCAATGGTCTATTTCCAGCATTAGTCTGTGATCTTCATCAGCACTTATCTTCAGCTTCTTCAGTAACACTCATGGCTACTCCCAGGAAGAGCAACATATCCTACCACTTTTTTGAGCCTGTATTGACTAGTATCAGGCATGTCCAGTCACTTATCACCCCTGACCACATCCCACTGTTTAGGGAACACTATGGAGGTATCCTGGATATGGTTATGGACCTTGATCCTTCTCAGAGGAGCATGATCCACACATGCTTGCAGTTTTATGACCCTCCATTGAGATGTTTCACCTTTCCAGACTTTCAGTTAGGGCCCCTCCTAGAAGCGTTTTCTTTATTGATTGGAATACCTATCAGAGGTGGAATCCCCTTCAACCCAGAGATGACTGATCCTGGAAGTGAAAAGATAGCAAGGGCACTGTACTTGGATCCTGCCCTTATTGAGCAAAGTATGACAACAAAAGCTGGGGTTCCTAGTTTGCATTTGGACTTCTTGATTTCTCAGGCCATCCTAAAAGCTTCATTGGGAGAATGGAAGGCAGTCTGTGCATTATTAGCCCTTAGCATATATGGGGCTATACTATTTGCAGATGAGCCTAAATTTTTCAGCAAGAATGCCATCCATTTGTTTCTTCTAAAGAACCCAATACCTACATTGCTAGGGGATTTCTACTACTCCATTCATCAGAGGAATGAGAAACAAAGGGGGAAGTTGGTAAGATGTTGTGCTCCTTTGTTTTACTCCTGGATGCTCAAACACCTGCCTAAATCAGATGCTTTATTGAACCCCCACCAGTAGAAGAATTGGGCCAAGAGGTTCATTGCCTTGACTTCAGATGATATCAGATGGTGCACCCAGAGCACCAAAGGCAATGACATTATCACCAGCTGTGGACAATACCCAAATGTGCCTCTGATAGGAGTAAAGGGTTGCATCAACTACAACCCCATACTATTTAAGAGACAATTGGGATATGCCTTAGTTCACCCTCCCAGAGGACAGGATTTAGCTGAGACCCTGTATTGTGAAGTGCAACCTAATTCAGCTGTTGTCAGACAAGCATCCTGGGCTTGGGACAACATCCAGACAAAAGAGATAGCTATTCTTGGAAGATGTAACAATATTGCTTCAGCCCAGTACTCAGATTGGTCCCGTACCAGAGCTCAGATTACCAGAATGCCTTTCACCTTGGAAGACATACCTGGACCATCTACAGTACAGCCTGCAGCAATAGTTAGCCTGGAGGAATTTGAAAAGTTGAAAGAAAGGAATGAGCAGCTATCCCAGGCCTTGAAGAAGACTCTTTGGGAAAGAAGTGATGGTCGCCTGGACATTGAGAGATATGAAAAACTCAGGGTTGAGCACCTTGCCAAAATTGAAAAGACAGAAGACTACATAAGGAAAGCAAGGGTTGGGGAACAAATATTGAAGAATGCTTGTAAAGAGGCCAAGATTCAGAAAGCTAGTGCTGAGCACTATCTACAAGAGAGCCAGGCTAGGTGGGTTAGGATCACCGAAGCCTGTGCACAAGAAGACCAGATGACTCAAGCCAATATTGAACAACTAGAGGCCAGTGAGAAGAAGAAGCAGGAGGCTTTGTTGGCAGCTCAGAAGGAGATCTCAGAATTGAAGCTTAGAGCAGGGTTGAAGAGATCAAAAGACCAGGACAAGCACAAGAAGCTGACCACTGCCATTGCTACCAGGAACCTCCTCATTAGGACCATTACAGAGCACCCAGCTGGTCCAGTGACTGAGGCACTCCTGAAGGAGGTCAGGGAAAATGAGTTTGGATTGGATGTCTGATTTTTCTTTGTTTGTTGTTCTTTCCTTTTGATGTACTTTTCCTTTTGTTGTATTTTGACCCTCCATGGGCATGTATTGTAAAATAAACTATGTATTGTTCATTATTTGTAATATATTTAGTTTGTTTTCATTTGGGTTTTCTCTCAAAAACATCAAGCATCTTCCTCGAGGTCTGGAAAGGTCAAAACCAAGAACCAAACCGGATACCTTGGAAAACAAATAAGCATACTGCATTGCATACTAACTCTGTTTTTGTTTTGTAGGTTTTGTTACCATTATTGTTTCTAACTTTGTTATGATCTCAGGAAATATTGCCCGTCGCCGAGTGCTCCCTGTCAACCGCACACACAGGTACCCTACTCGTAACCACCTTCCCAACATTCAAATGGAGCAGGTACAGCAGGACCTGAATGAGGTCAGAAATCAGATGGCAAATGAGAGGGTAGAGATGAGAAACCAGATGTCTCAATTCATGGTTGTCATGAATGGCTTAGCCCAGGGCCAAGAAAGATTGAGAGAACTGGTAGAAAGACAGACACCTGAGGAGCCTCATCTTGGAACAGGGGGAACCAACAACAATGAACGGGGGCAACCTCGTATTGACCCACCAGAATATGGACCCCATCTGAACCCAGAAGTTAACATCCCGAGGAATGTTCAAGGTAATACTGCTGGGGGAGAATCCTGCAAGAGGATCCCCAAGAAGAATAGTTTACTGTTATAGGGGCTGGAGATGAGGTATATGATAGAAGATTGGATGAGATTGCTGAAAAGTTAAGATCTTTGGAATCTCAGAATTCTTTGGGCTTCGACGTGATGGATATGGGACTAGTAGATGGGGTGAGGACTCCCCACAAAGTCAAACCCCCATGCTTTGAAAAGTATAATGGTACCTCCTGTCCGTGTACTCATCTGCAATCTTTCTTGGGAAGGCTCAAGGCTTATACCATGGATGGGAAGTTATGCATGTTCTACTTTGAGGAGAGTCTGACTGGAGCTTCGAGAGAATGGTATTCGCATTTGACTAGGGCCACCATAAGATGTTGGAAGGACTTGGCCGAGGCTTTCATTCGGCAATATCAGTATAACCTGGACATGGCTCCCAATAGAACTCTTCTAATGGGCATGTCTCAGTCTTCTAGAGAGAGCTTCCGGGATTATGCTCAGAGATGGAGACAGCTTGCTGCTGCTGTCCAACTACCCATGTCAGAAAGAGAAATGGTTGACATGTTCATGAACACATTGCAAGGGACTTATATTGATAGACTCGCTGCTTTCTCCTCTACTAGTTTTGCTGATGTGGTTATAGCTGGTGAGAGAATTGAAAGTCTTTTGAAGATGGGCAAAATCTCCGATAATGGTGCAAGCTCCTCCAGCAACCCCAGAAAACCCTTTGCAGGACCCCGAAGGACGGGTGAAACTAATGCCATCCATGCAGGCAGGGGCAGGCCCCAGTATTCTCACAGGTCAGTAGCAGCTGTTACCATCCTAGCTCTAGTTCCACAACAACCTTTATATCCTCAACAACAATAACAACATCACTATCAGCAACCATCTCATTTTCCGCAACAGAGAACCTACAGCAACAACAATAGCAACCATCAGCAACGTCCCTTCCAACAGAGACCATCTCAGGCAAATAGGGTGATTGACCCTATCCCTATGCCTTATGCTGCCTTATTGCCACAACTCCTGAAGCTTAACTTGGTTGAGTTAAGGACGTTGGTACCACCAGATCCTCTCAATCTCCCAAAGAATTATGATGTCAACGCCAGGTGTGCCTTCCACTCCAATGCACCTGGTCACAATACTGAGAAGTGTAGGGCCTTGCAGATGAAGGTACAAGATCTATTCAATTCTAAAGCTCTCAACTTCACACCTCCTCCGAACGTTAACAGAAATCCTATGCCTAATCATGGTGGGCCTAGGATTAATGCTATTGAAGAGGACCAACCATCTACATTAATTGATAATGTGGCACAAATTCAAACACCACTGGCTGAAGTCAAAGTTCAACTTTTAAGATGCCAAGTGTTCCCAGGCTGTGGGGCCTGCTGTGAGTTGTGCAATATAACTATTAATGGTTGTGAGAAGATAAGTATTGGCATAGACGGCCTTATCCAAGATGGGATTTTACAAATTACTTCAACAGCTCCTTCAGCAACTTTTGTTTCAGAAACACTGGATCCACCTACAACATCAACAATCATTCCTCCAGCAACAAATTCTCCTACAACAGCAACAACAATCATTCCTACCGATTCATCAACATCACCAGCAATTACTCCACCCATCATTTCAATAGATCAGAATTCGACAAATGTTTCTTCTACAACATCAACATCCATTTTGTTAATAGAATCTTCTACAACGCCAGCAAAAATTAATGAAGATGTCTCAACAGTTACAATTTACTATGACCCATCAAATGTTCCTCCCAGCAGCAATTTCCAACAACAAACTGTGGCACCTCCTTCTAGATCTCCGGTCACTATCTACTATGATCCGCACACCATTACAATACCTTCCTCTGCAGCAATCAGCCCAGTTACCATCACGGTACCCGGGCCTGTTCCTTATGAAAGCAGTAATGCCATACCCTAGCACTACGGCTCTGATCTCTGCTGCAATGGGGAGAAGATCACCTTGGATTCATCAACCTCTTCACCACAAATTGATAATGTTGGGGGAGGCGGAGGCTTCACCAGAAGCGGACGCCTTTTTGCCTCACAAACACAAAGACCTAATGCTTAAGCAGAAGCTGCTGCCAAGGCAAAAGGAAAGAATGTGGTATCTGAAGAATCAACTGCCAAAGACACTCAAAAGATATCTTTTGAACAAGATGTAGACGAGTTCATGAGAATAATAAAAAGGAGTGATTACAAGGTGGTAGACCAGCTTTACCAAACACCCTCCAAAATCTCCATATTATCACTGTTGATGTGTTCCGAAGCTCACAGTAACGCATTGTTGAAGGTCCTGCACGCAGCATACGTGCCGGACGAGATTACTGTTAATCAGCTAGAAACTGTGGTTGCAAATGTCAACACCAGTCATGGATTGGGCTTTACCAATGCTTACTTAACAATGGAGGGATGCAACCATAACAAGGCTTTGCATATCACCTTGGAATGCAAGGGTGCTATTCTGTCTCATGTACTGGTGGACACTGGGTCGTCACTCAATGTTCTACCGAAGAAAGCCTTAGTGAAGCTGGAGTATGATGGCTCTGCATTGCGTCCGAGTAATTTGGTGGTGAGAGAATTTGATGGCTCTAAAAGATCAGTGCTTGGAGAGATTGATATGCCTGTGTTGATTGGCCCGCAGACCTTCAAAACTACCTTCTTTGTGATGGACATACAGCCGGCCTACAGCTGTCTGTTGGGTAGACCCTGGATCCACGCTGCTGGCGCTGTTACGTCTACCCTTCACCAGAAGTGGATTTTTCATCAAAATGAAGTTATACGGTATTTATTTGATCATTGAAGTGTTTATAAGTTCATAAATTTGAATAAAAGTGGGCTAAACCAAAAGTTGCCAAATATGGAAATGACTTGTAATGTAAACTTTCCATTTTGGGAAAGTTTTTCAACCTCCTCTTTCTTAACCAAAAATGCTTCAAATGAAAAATTATTGGTCATGAAAGTTGTAGATTGGATCATTCCCTTTTAAAAAAAAATACAAGAACAAGATCTAATTCATTTTGGAACTCAAGTTATGGCTTTCCAATGTTGGCAAAAATCACATAATTTCAAGTTTCATGCCTAAAAGGGATTTTTGCAAAACCTCATGCCAAGAAAATTTGTGACTTCAAGTTGACTTCTAATCACCATACAAACTTTGTGCAATGCCTAAAATTCAGATTTGTGCTTTGAATCATCCCATTCCATGACTTGTACATGAAGAAATCAAGAAAGGGCCAAACTTTGCCAAAATTGCAAAACCCCCCATAAACTTCAATACACTTGCTGATTTGCCTCAATCTCATTTCCATGGTTGCCCATGAATCATGCTGCGCAGGACATGCCTTTGTCCTTGGTCTGAACTGGCCCATACCCCAAAGGACACCTAACCTTTACTTTGTGCATTTTCACCCATACCAATCACACTATGCCACAACCACTTTCTGAACCAATCCAATTTGTTTATACAAAGCAAAAGCAATCCAAACATAACAAGAACATGGCCTGAATCCTCCCACAAGTCAGCATTCACAAAAACTCCCTCTTATGCATTTTCCTTCGAAACACTCAGCACAAACATCAAACCTAAAAAATTCTTCCACCATTTATCTCAGCATCAACCACTAATCATTTCCCACCCATCATTTTGCCCTAAAAATCACCATATCAAAAACACGATTTTTCTCCCCCTTTGAACTGTACTTCATCAAACTTCAAAAGGAGCTCACAAAAGCTTCAGCCAAGCATTCCAGAAGCAAGAGGGAGTCAAGAGGAGGGAAAAAGCACCAAAGAAAGGTCCAGATAATGCCATTTTCGAAAGCTCCATTTCAGGTAACATCAAGAACAAATTTTCATGAAGTTTGATTTTAGGTTTTAGAATTGTTCCTCGTGTTATGCTGGTCATGCTGATGCTTTTCTTTTTGAAAATGGTTGAGTTTTAAGGATTTTATGAACCTCTGAAACTTTGCCCGTGAAATGTGTTTTGATTCAATTTGCATGATTCACGAAAAATAAATGAGTTTTTTTTGTGTGGTTTGTGTTTAATGATGTTCAAGGATTGATTCTTTAGAGTTTAGAGAGTTTTAGTGGCGTTTTGAGAGAGATTGAGTGAGAGAGCCGCCGGAGAAGATGACCGGAACACTGTTCCGGTCATCTGAAAGTCATTAGGGTTCAGATTAGGGTTTAATTACGTAATTAGGGCAAGTTTGAATGTCAGCCGTCCAGATGCGCGCGTGGTCTTTACCTCCCTTTCCAGATTTGAATTCCAGCCTTTAGATAAGCATACTTTTCTTTTTATTAATTATTATTTCATTTTCTTTGTTTTATTTTCTACGAATTTTTAAAAAAATAGCAAAATTAGTCAAAAAATTCTGAAGTTTTTTATCCAAACTCTAATTAATTTTCAGAACCCAAAAATATTTTTATTTTTATTTTTTTCATTAAAAATTATTTTTAAATCATTTAAATGATTATTTTTAATTAGTTAATGGAAATTAATTAATTAAAAATACATTTAGGTATTTAAAAATCTCAAAAATATTCAGAGAGCCTTTTCAAACATTTAGAAACATTTAAAAACTCACAACACAAATTTCTTTTTGGTTTTGATCACCCTTTGACAATTTTCATTTGAATTAGGGTTCTCAAATTTGAATATTTTTAACCCTAACTTCAAAAATTCATAACTTTTAAACCAAAGTGATTTTGTGAATGATTCTTTTTGAATTGTGTTATGCATGGTTTCAAGCATCTAAAAACATTTTTGTTTCATTTTTATCTTTCATTTTCAATTTGTTTGTCATTTTACCTTTAGGATCACCCTTAAAAACCCTAGAAACTTAGAAAATTCATAAGTCCCTTAGGGTTTAGCTTCTTGCCTTCCCCTTTGGACAATGAACTTGTATAGGTTTAAGGTCCCTTTGAGTCCATTTTCAATTTTTTATCCCGTGTCTTGCTTCTGTTTTTGAATTGTGCATCTCATATGATCATATAACCCTAATTTGCATCTTCATTTGCATCCATCTTACATAAGCTTGCATACATGAACTTGCCATGACATTTTTGTGCATCCACATGACATATAAGACATCTTAGGACATATTGAAATCATGTTTGATCATTGCATCATCCATTTGCCATGTTATGCATTCATATCATTCCATGTGTATTCATAAACTTTCATACCTCTTGTATGTTTCCTTTGCATTCCCATCACTTGTATGATCATTTGCATCTCTTTACATGCTTTCATACCATCTCTTGGCATCATTTGTGTCACACCCCAAATTTTACCCCTAATTTTTTTTAATTATTCATACATTCATATCGTCATTAGTATACCATAATGCGTTTAGTCACCTTAGATTTTTGCAACAAGTTTTTTTATTATTATTGTCATGTTTTTATTTATAAATATAATTCTAATTTATTTCATTTTTCAAGTTTTTTAGTTTCTATTTCGATTTTATTTTTAATACATTATTAAGTTTCTTTTCTAATTTTATATCATTCCTGTTTCCAATTTTAAAAGTCCAAATTCCAAGTTCAAGTGTATTTCTAACTATCTTGTTTCAAATAGTAGTTCAAATTTTCATCCCAAATTCCATTTCCAACTCTATTTCCATTTTTTAATTTCAATTTTTATTTTCTATTCAAACTTCAAGTTCTAAATTCAAATTTCCAATTCCCACTCAATTTATTTTCCAACTCCTTTCTAATTTTTAATCCAATTTTTCATTTCAATTCACATTCATGTATCTATTTTTTTTCTAAATTCCAAATTTATTTATTAATTTCCAAGTCTTTCAATTTAAGTTTAATTCTTATATTTAAATTCACTCCCTATTCAAATTCATATTCAATTTCTATTTTTAAATTCATTTCAAGGTTCAAGTTCATTCCCAAATTTTAAAATCCTATTCAAGTTTCAAATACAATTTCTCAATTCAAACTCCTTTTCTAAACTTCAAATCCTTTTCCAACTTTGTTTCAAATTTTCATTTAATTTTAATTTTGTTTATTTCAAAGACTCAAATTAAGGTGACAATTTCATTCTAATTCTATTCCCATTTCTCATTCCAAATCATCAATTGCGTTTGTAAATTCATATACCTTTCATGGTAAAACCCAAGTTTCTAAATATTGAATTCCACATTCAAATGTATTCCAACTCATGTCAATGTAAAATTTCTAATGTTACATAGTTTTTAAGCCTAGAATATTTACAAAATAAGGAAAAACAAGTTTAAATCTAAGTTATTTTGATGAATCATTTGCACCACTTAATGATTGAAGCCTTTTCTTCAACTCCAAGTTCTTCCACTTCATTAGCATCATCACCAAATCTCCATCTCCATGCCAACTCCATGCATCTTCACATGAAAATTTGAAAACAAAAAAAGATAAGTTAGCATTCACATGTTAAGTCATCACTTACATTTCAACTCAATTCAAATCATTGTTACATTCATTATAATCCATTTTCATTCAAGTTACAAACATAATCATAATTAAGCATCCATAGTCATAAACATCCACATCTAATTTCATTCAAATCATTCAAAGTTAGTAATCAAACATTCATTCACAATTTTCAAACATTTTTTTTCAACATCATATTCAAAGTTCATATCAAAATTAAATCTAATTCACATCAAACATTTTAATTTCATCATTTTTGTTTCATTCATCATTTTTTTTATCATAACACATTCACTCATATAATTATCATCCCATTACAAGGCAATATAAATTCAAACAAACCGATAAACAACCACATCCAACAAGATCAATTCAAAACTCTTTCAAGTCCTATTCACCATTTCATCAATTTCAATTACAAAATTCAGTCCAAACATACCATTATCATACCTTTTTCTCAAAGTCACATTTATTCATTGTCATCACATTTTAGCATAATTTATGTCAAATAGAATTAAAAAAAAGAAATATCCAGTTTAGTACAACAAAAAAATGCAGCAGGACCACTTTCTACCTCACAAACAAACAAATACAACAATAACAGACCTACAGCAGGACTGCTCTGACCCGTCACTCTCAAACTCAGATTTTTCTTTTCCCCCAAAAAATTAAGTCAACAAGTTTTCTAGATTCAAACTTAAACCCTAATTTTCTATCCTATAAAAATCATGTTTAACAACTTCACCTGGGGACTGGGCAGCCGCATACAAAAACCAGAGCCACACAAAAATTTCCAGCCACTATAGAAAATTCAAAGAATCAATCAAAAATGCCCTAACCGCATACTAACACCAAAACACCCTACAAAGAAAACTCCAGCCAACTCCATCACAAAAAGGCAGCCAGAAAAACTTCATACAAAATATCACAAAAGAAATGGGCAGCCAAAAACCAGTAGAAACATCACACAAAGGAATCAACTCAGTTATCACCTAACCGCCGCGAACAGAAGCAACCACTTACCTTCATTCCCACCGCCGCTGTGTGTAACGCCGCCACTTAAAAAACCTTTTACCGAAATCACACAACCCCATCCAACGCTGAAACTTTTCGTCCCCATTAGCCTTAAATCAACGCACCACCACAACAAACCTCGCTGCGAAATCCGTGTGAACCAAAACAGAAACGGTAAAAAAAATCTTTAACCACCGTCAAACACAAATTAAAAAAAATCTTTAACCACCGATCCAAAACCGTTAGGATCTAAGCTGTGAAAACGCAAAACGGAAGCAGAGTCGAACCATAGAAAAGCGGAAACCGGGAGCTTGACCGGGAGACAAATCGAGCGAGACTGAGAAACGAAATCGAGGTTGAAACAGTGAGAGACGGAGACACGTTCTATTCATCGCGAGAGGGTCAGTATCTTCGGGTCGTGATTGTTCTTCTGTTGGTTTTGAAAGAAAAGCGTTTTTTGGGGGGAGAAGAAGGTGGGGAAGCAGTTTCCTCTTTTTGATCTTTTAGGGATTTCTTTTTTTTGTTTCATTCATTTATTTATTTCATCCTTTTTTTTATTTATTTTTAGAAAGAAAAACTTTTATTTGTTTTCAAAATTTCCTGCGCTGACTCATATAGTTGGCAATGTTTTTATTATTACTTAATATCATGATTAATTATGCTAGCAATTTATTTTTTGGTATTGGTTTTGTTTTCAGCATACTGGTACATGTGTTTTGTTAGTTTTTTCATATTAATGTTTGTTAGAAACTTTGGCTCTTCACATTTCATATTTTGTGCATAAAATTAATGCTAGAAATTTTATTTTATTCTTTTTTTTATATAGAACCATGTGCATGAGTTGTCTAGACTAGCATTCTTTTTAAAGTTATTTTGTAATGGCTGATATTTAATTCATTTGCTTTAATTCTCATGCCTTTTTTCAACATGCTGGTAGCATTTGTGACAGGAGAATGAGGGGACCGTGCGACTACTCTTGTTGGACTTACATGGGCTTGATCTTTATTATCTGCACTCTTTATTTTCTTATTTCACCTCATGTTATTTTTTATAATAACTTCTTTATTTATTTGTCCGATTTTTTTATTTTCTTTTTTATAATATGGATGATTTTCCATCCTCCTTCACTTATGGGGCCGATGATATGACAAAGTCGCGATAAATCGTTTCCGATTAATCGTGGCCGATATGAGGCAATCTTGTTTATTTTATTTTATTTATTCTAATTTCACAATTTATTTCATTTTATTTAGGATATTCATTTATTTTATTGATTTCTCACCTTTTATGTCATATTAATTTCTTACGGTTCGCTTAAATCGTACACCGCACACACGCTTTCTCTTCGGCAAATTACAACGAGACCCTTTATTTCATTGCATTCTCGTGTAAAATTATTATTGTCTCCCTCTCCCGCTTTTGTACGTAATTTATCTTTCCGCATTTATTTTACCGGTTTCGATTTAGCATTATTAGGAACATTTAGAAATTAGGATTAGAATCTACGAAATCAATTAATAAATATTTCTTTCTCGCCTACATTTTGGCACACACGTAAGTCGGTCACCAAGTGATCGCCGTCTACACGGCTTTTACGTGTCTTAATAAATTTAACAAAGAACAGAGCTCCGGAGTCTAGCACTCCGCACGTTCTAAGAACGAATCTCACTTGGGCTAGCCCCACGCGTAGCGTTTCGTTCACTCCTCTGTTATTAAAATACGTTAATTCAAAAATGTCTAAAAAATATATCCAACTGATTTTATAAATTTAAATACGAAAACAGAGCTCCGGAGTCTAGCACTCCGCACTTTCTGGAATGGACCGCTACTGGGCTAGCCCCACGCAACGTGGTCCATTCGCCTTTCGTATTTCAAAATATCTAATCGCACAAATTAACATACGAAAACAGAGCTCCGGAGTCTAGCACTCTGCACGTTCTGGAATGGACCGCTACTGGGCTAGCCCCACGCAATGTGGTCCATTCGCCTTTCGTATTTCAAAATATCTAATCGCACAAATTAACATACAAAAACAGAGCTCCGGAGTCTAGCATTCCGCATGTTCTGGATTGGATCGTTCTTGGGCTAGCCCCACGCAATGTGGTTCAATCACCATTCATATATCAAAATATCTCAATCATTTTATAAATTCGAATCCGAAAGAATGGAGCTCTGGAGTCTAGCATTCCGCACGTTCTAGGATGAATCGTTCCTGGGCTAGCCCCATACGACGCGCTTCATTCACTCTTTCATATCTTAAACCAACTTAAAACTTACCAACCAATATAAATCATTTTCATAATTAATCAACGAAAGACAGAACTCCGGAGTCTAGCACTTAGCACGTTTTGGAATGCAAACACTCCTGGGCTAGCCCCACGCGACGTGGTTCATTCGCCCTTTCGTTTAAAACACCTTAACAAAAGTCAAACACTTTTCTCTAAAAACAAACATTGCTTAAATCATTCTATCTCGCAAACAAGCTAACGCTTCAGCCTCCACCGCGAGTATAAGCCAACACTTAGCAGTAGAATGCGTTTTAAACAATCGTTCAATTAAAAAATCACAAACCGTAGTCGCACGAAATACGGAGCTCTGACTTTCCCATTGCACAAGGGAATACGTAGGCACGTGGATTTTAATCCTTCGCGAGCACCCTAATAAAAAATTTAATTATTTCTCTGTTTAAATCAATAAATAAAAATTAACCATTTTTCTCCATAATAATAATTTAAAACTTTAATAAACATATTAACAGACATTTAGAAGACAAATACTTAAGATCAAACATTTAATTGTGTAGCTAGCTAAGAGGTTCCCGTTGAGTACAACGGACGTGAGGGGTGCTAATACCTTCCCCTTGCGTAACCGACTCCCGAACTTAGAATTTGGTTTCGTAAACCATTTATTATCCTCTATTAGGTTGTATCTATATCTCCCTTTTCTTTAGTTAGAATAAATAGAATTAGGTGGCGACTCTGTTGTTTGTTTTAGGATCGTATTTTTCGAGGTACGACAGTTGGTGACTCTGCTGGGGACTAGCTCCATGCTAGAGAGGGTCGAGCCTAACTTAGCTTTATGTGTTTATCTGTTTGATTTTGTCTTTCGTCTTATCTATGTTTGCTATTTATGTCTTGTTTGTTTGTTCTTTTATTCGCTTTCTTTTATTACTTATTATACTTGACTGTGGGATCTTGGGGTCATGTTGCAAGTCAAATTGAGTTATGGAAAAATAAGAGGGAACACCTTAGTTTAGAATTGGATGTTATTAGTGTTAGTCTCCAAGGACTCGCTCCTTGCACGCCTAGCATGAAAGCTCCCCCAGATAGTTAGACTTTTCATAGATCTTGTCACAACACAGCTAGCCTGTCGCGTGACCTGATTCACGAAAGGACTGTGATTTTGGGACCCCTATAGCACCTGTTTCAATCTTGGTATTTGTGTAATGTTAGGCTCCGAGGGCTCGCCCCTTTATCAGGCTAGCATGAGAACTCCACTCAAGGCAGACCTTATCGTTATTATCGTCACAATGCAGCTAGCCTGTGGCGGGGCGTTAGTACGATAAACGTCTGTGACCTTGAGTTTCCTTAAAACATCACTGTAGAAACAATCCTGTGAGTGGCTTATGGGTAGAAAAACGTAGAACCAAACTCTTACAGCCCACCTGTTAAGAAGGTTCCGGATTTACTTGTGACATCTCGCACCCTGCATCCTTGCATCCCTGCGTCTTCGCATCTCAGCATCATATGCATCATTTCAATAAGGTCTTCAAGGAACAAAGAGATGTCTATTGCAAACATACCAAGTTTAACCATAGACAAACTTCAGCTTATAATCCCTTTTGGGAAAAGTTTTTATAATTGGATGTTTGCATTTTCTTTTTGAGTTCCTTGAAACCATCCTTGCTTTGCATCCATTCGCATACCATTGCATCTACATTGCATATCATTTTCTTCCCTCAGAGTAAGCTCATTCTATCCTTTATCAGTTCAGCAGTTTGATTCCCGACACGTGTCCAGAACTAAGAACCATGTCTCAAGAAACAGTGGATAAACTGAGAAGAAGTCAAGAATTGTTGAAAGAAGAGGTTATTTCCTTGAAGAAACAGATGGAGTGGGTCTTGGAAACCTTACAAGCTCTCTTGAAGAAGGAGGGTCGCCCTGTGCCCATGGCCGCAGCAGAGAGAGCTAATGTCCTACCTCCATTTGATGCTTCCTTGAGTCAAGATCGTTTCCCTGTGGCAACTCCTCAACTGCCAACTCATGGATCTCCCCCATTAGGTCAAAGTCAACCTCTGATTTTCAAATCAGTACCTCAATATCCTCTGGTAGTTTCTTCTCAAGGTTGGAAAAAGAAGCGAAAGCGAAACAAGGGGTAGGGTCAGAACAAAGGGAATGAAGCTCACTGCGAACCCATTCATGTGCCACTCATCAAGCTCTACCCGCTACTTATCCAAAATTCATTGATAACTCCTTAAAAACCTGTGCCATCGCCAAATACATGGTACAACCCTGATACAAATGCAATGTGTGAATTCCATAAAGGGGTGGTAGGACATGATTTGAATACTTGCCCTGAATTGAAAGTCTGGGTACAAAGGTTGATCCATAACAAAAGGTTAATTCTTGAAGAGGACCATCCAGAGGTTGAATGTGGATACCGCACTGGAGCCATGGGGCACCCTATAGAAGAATTCCAGAGTTTTGAGCTCAAGTTACAAAGTGTGATTAAGTTGCAAGTTCCCCAAGAAGGAAAGCCGATTGCAGACAATTTGATTGTTGAGCCAGGAGATAAGAAAGGAAATAAACCTATGAAGGTTCTTAAGATTTTGTACCATAAAGAACAGGTCACGCGCATAACTGATGGAGCGTCTTTGCCTTCTCACAAGAGTAATAGGACACCATCTTGGAATTTCAATGTCGCCACTCTTGCTGGCGGAAGCAAAAGAGAAGTAGGAGGTGAATCGGAAGAGATGACATCCAACATTGAGTGTGAGGAACTTAAAAGTCATCACATCAAGCGGCTAGTAGTACCTAGAGCGCCAGTAGTGCCAGTAGTGCCAGTTTATCAACAATTAAAAGCTCAAGATTCTCGCCTGGAAGGTGTCTCAAATCAGAATAGAAGACAAGGGAGAAGACCCCCAACTCCTCAAATCCACATGACCTACACAAAATTATATCCTTCATTATTGAAGAAAGGATTGGTTGTTCCAAAGCCTTTGGGTCCTCCACCGGATCCACTCCAAGCAAACTAAAATCCAAATGTCCATTGTCTATTCCATGATGGTGCTTCAGGGCACGATTTGGAAGGCTGTTATGCCTTAAAACGCGCTGTGAAATATTTAATTGAGAAGGACATTCTTTCATTTGATGACACTATTTCGATTATCAGGGACAATTCTCGTCCAAGTCAGCAAGCCCAAAGCCGAGAATATCTGAATCAACATCAGAGTCAGCATAAGCCTTGCAACAATTTAGAAAGAAGGAGTGCTCCTCTTCACCTAGTACCTTTATCATACAATCAGCTTCTTCAACCTTTGATTCAAAGCTCATTAGTGGTTCCCAAGTCTCTCAAGCCATTGACAAAGCCATACCCGCCTGAGTATAATCAACATGAGCAATGTGGATATCATGTTGGATCAATGGGGCACTCAACTGAAGACTGCAAAGCTTTTCAAGCCAAGGTACAACAATTGATCGACAAGAGGTACATATCCTTTTCAGAAGGAAGCCTGTTGGTGCACGTCAACCTCTCGCCTGAGTGACTTCTTGGTGCATCTCTTGAGGACATCAAATCAAGACATCTTCAATTCCCTAAAGCTGGCAATCACCTGTTTGTTTTAGCGTTGTTGTTATTTTCTTTGCATGTTGATTTTGTATTTGCTTATTAGCATTTTTTTGAATTAGCAAGATTAATGAAATGTTTATGCATCTTTTGAATCGATCCATTCGTGTTCACTCGTTTTCTTTCATTGTTTTAAAAAAAAACAACAAAGATATATTTCTCCTATTTATTTATCTTTATCAAGCTTTTGTTTTACCAAAGATTGGAGGGAGGATGATGAAAACCAGATACCTGAATTCTCCATTTGTATGCTCTCAATTAAAACCTTGCCAATGAGGTACATACATTGTTTCAAATTCCCAAACACCGGTGAAATAAGGAAGATAGTCCCTCGCTAACCCCTTTGAGCCTAGAAGTAGGAGTTTTCTTTTCTTTTAAAAAAAATGCAAAAACACTTAATTTCAAACCTGGGGCAGGGTAGTCGGTTCAGTTAATCTGTTTGCATTCAATCTTCAAGAGATTCAATCCATCATTCAAGAAGGATCAACTACATACTTTCATTCACACACCAAAGAAGTCATGAAGAGCCAAAAGTTTGTAGTACGTATTCTCTATCCTCCAATAAGATGGCAGTCATAACCACTCAATGAAAGAATGACGTAAGGAAAAAGAAATACAAGGAAAAAGTCCGCTAAGTCAAAAATAGAAA
Organism: Lathyrus aphaca; assembly: GCA_963966055.1. Taxonomy (NCBI): domain Eukaryota; kingdom Viridiplantae; phylum Streptophyta; class Magnoliopsida; order Fabales; family Fabaceae; genus Lathyrus; species Lathyrus aphaca. Next base: position 379,732,494 of record OZ014523.1, on the reverse strand, counting down.
AAGACAACTTAGGCGAAGTTAATGAAGTCATCAAATCCTCTACAAAGCAGGAAAAAGCAAGGTGGCTGCCATCACTTTCAAATCCTGATCCTTATCACGCATTGTCAAAATAGTTTTGAGATATGAATGTGTATGTCAAGTTAACTGAACATAGGATTGGAGTTCATCACGAAGATGGGATGGGTACAAATAAATTTTGAGCCTTTTATCCTTTGTTTCATAAACCGTGAACCAAGCCACGTTACAACCCTTAAAAGACCTAGCTGAGGAAGAGTTTATTTTGAGAGAATACTACAGCAAGGTTGTGTTAACCTAACTCCTAACGATCTTTGCTAATCATTTGTATTGATCACTTGATCTGCCATTCCATAAAATGGCTAGATCCACTTTATTTGTTCTAATCAACTCCACTGTATCGCTGTCATGCCAATAAATTGCGATTTCAAAACTTGCATAAATGTTGCATTAAAATTGCCAATTTTTAAATAAATAATGTTTGTTTGCAAGTCAATTCAGCATCAATGGAATCCCGACGAACGCAACCAGTTAGGGAATTCGACTGAGTAAGAGAAGCCCAGCCAGGGGCAACCACTTCAAGAACCAGTCAATCTGAATCAATCCATTCAAGAGTATGTAAGCTCATAATTTCGACAGGTTGAAGATTGGAGCTAGAAGTCATCTTTGTCGAAGAATGATGAAAGAAAAGAAATTCAAGTGATGCTGACAAAGTCAAAAGCTCCAATGCTTCGACAAAATGGCAAATATTGTTCTGGCAGGATAAGTTTGGAAAGTTATTTGTAGCTAAGTATTTGACAGAAGAAGGTTGTCTTTCGACGTTTCGACAGAAGAGGGTTTTGACAAAAGACAGTATTTGGCAGATGCTGAAAGAGTTGTTTCTTCTTTAAAGGCTTCGACAGATTGAAGAGGTGTAAGGTTTCGTCACCAAAGAAGGGAATTCAAATTCAAAAGGTTGTAACCTTTGGCAGTTGGACACATGGAAGTTTTAGAGAAGAAAATTGCATGCAGGCTGACACTTGTCAGTTAGTTATAGTTTTTCCGTTCTAAGCAGTTACTTTGTTTGTATATAAATAGGATAGTTTGTGCTTAGAATGTGTGTGTGAAAACTTGTACAAAAATTCCTGTAAATACTCTAAGTACCCAGTGTGAGAGAAAATGAGTTTGATATTTGGAACCATGTACGTTTGAACACCATTTATCCTTTAAGTTATTTAAATTGTCAGTTTATTCATCAAGTTTATTTCATTTTAAGCTTTATTTACTTTTCTGCAAGTTATAGCTTTCGACTGTTTCTTCTTACTTTTGTTTAAAAACTTCAACTTTATTTTGTTTTCTAAACTTAAAATTTACTTTACTTTCAAAATCAAAGTTATCAACACTTTGACAATATTGACAAAACAAACCATAAACCAATCACAAATACTAAGAGTAGTTCGACAGAATAATTGCACATGTGTCCTAGGACTTGTTTGGTTGGTCCTGCAAGTAACCCAGTTTTGTGAGAAATTGGTTAACCAGAGGTTGTTCGCCAGAAATCACCGCGAACAGAGTACAATTCAGAGGTTGAGCTTTCCTCAAGACTCATACTTGAGTGAGTTATCAGGAAGAATTCAAGAGTTCAATGGCCAATCATCATAGAGGTTTCCCATCCCAAAGGTTGGCGAACTAAAGGCCAATCAAGATATTCAAGCTTTGGGGGAACCATTTCAAAGTCCATGCCATGGCAGGTTGTTTCTAAACCTTTTGAAAATGATATGTTCAAGAAACCATTGATTAGGGAAAAGATGAATCACATGGGAAAATCCCCTCCAAGCCTTCAAGTTGTTCAAGCAGGCCTCATGCAAAAAAACTTTGAGTTCAAGACTAGCATCGGGAATCATGTCGTTATCTTTTGTCTCCTTCTAGAGAAGTCGTCGTCCAAGAGCTACAATCCAATACCCATTACAGGGGCATATTTGGAAATCATATGAGTTGGTGTGTCTTTCTCATGTGCTAGTCATGTCGTTTCGCTCTTAGCGTTAAGCCCTGCTACAGTCTTACTCATCGACCATCTGCTCACAGTAGAAAAGAGACATACCTTACAAAACAGGCATTTGCTGACATATAATCTACTGTCACTTTACAAGAATCTCTCTGAAGTCCAATTGTCATTGGCATGAATCTGTTAAGCTAGTTGGGAAACCCTTTGCTTGTAGTCTAAGTCCATTTGATTTGGCCGATACACGTGTTTCCTGATGGTTCCTGAAGGTCTTCTTTTGACTCTTTGTTTAAGGAATTTCTAGAGGTTGGATATCCTGCTGAAAAATCCAACCTTCTCGTCTTTATTCTCAATACCAGCCGGTCTCTTGGAGCCGTTGACTATTTGAGTACGCTGTTTTTTACCCCTGGTATCAGTTGGTTGCACAGAGCCACTGCCCAAACGTTGTTTTCGTTTTCTTTATTCTCGGTATCAACAGTTACACTTGAACCTGTTGATTTATAACTTTGAATTATTTGTCTGATATTTTATTTCCGACCACCGTAGTCGATGTCTGTTATTTTATTTTCTCGACCACCGTTGTCGATACCTGTTATTTCATTTTCCCGACCACCGTTGTCGATGCCTGTTATGTTATTTTCCCATCCACCGTTGTCGATGTCTGTTATTTTATTTTCCCGACCACCATTATCGATGTCTGTTATTTTATTCCCGACCACCGTTGTCGATGTCTATTATTTTATTTTCCCGACCACCGTTGTCGATGCATGTTATTTCATTTTCCCGACCACCGATGTCGATGCCTGTTATGTTATTTTCCCGACCACCGTTGTCGATATCTGTTATTTTATTCACGACCACCGTAGTCGATGTTTGTTATTTTATTTTCCCGACCACCGTTGTCGATGCCTGTTATTTTATTTTCACGACCACCGTTGTCGATGTCTGTTATTTTATTTTCCCGACCACCGTTGTCGATGCCTGTTATTTCATTTTCACGACCACCGTTGTCGATGTCTATTATTACATTTTCACGACCACCGTTGTCAATGCCAGTTATTTTGTTTTTCGTCTTCTGTCATTCTTAGAGCCAGCTGTTACACTTGAACCTATTGATATATCACTTTGAATTATTTGTCTGATATTTTATTTCCGACCACCGTTGTCGATTCTGTTATTTTATTTCCGACCACCGTTGTCGATGTCTGTTATTTCATTTTCCCGACCACCGTTGTCGATGTCTGTTATTTTATTCCCGACCACCGTTGTCAATGTCTGTTATTTTATTCCCGACCACCGTTGTCGATGTCTGTTATTTCATCTTCCCAACCACCGTTGTCGATGTCTGTTATTTTATTCCCGACCATCGTTGTCGATGTCTGTTATTTCATTTTCACGACCACCGTTGTCGATGTCTGTTATTTCATTTTCACGACCACCGTTGTCGACGTTTGTTATTTTATTTTCACGACCACCGTTGTCAATGCCTGTTTTTTATTTTCCGATCACCGTGTCGATGTTTGTTTTTACCTGACCGCCGTGTTGATGTCTGCTATTTTGTTCTCCTGGCTGTCGAGTCGATGTAATTTCCATTTTTTTCTCAATCACCAAATTGTTGTATTGGGATCCCCAGCACCACTTGAACTTGCTAACTCATCACTTCAGATAATCTGTCTTTAATCTTACGTTTTGTTTTCTGTCTTCTGTCATTCTTAGTGCCAGCAGTTACACTTGAACCTGTTGATTTATCACTTTGAATTATTTGTCTGATATTTTATTTCCGACCACCGTTGTCGATGTCTGTTATTTTATTTCCGACCACCGTTGTCGATGTCTGTTATTTAATTTTCCTGACCACCGTTGTCGATGTCTGTAATTTTATTCCCGACCACCGTTGTCGATGTCTGTTATTTTATTTTCCCGACCACCGTTGTCGATGCCTTTTATTTCATTTTCCCGACCACCGTTGTCGATGCCTGTTATGTTATTTTCCCAACCACCGTTATCGATGTCTGTTATTTCATTTTCCCAACCACCGTTGTCGATGTCTGTTATTTTATTCCCGACCACCGTTGTCGATGTCTGCTATTTTATTTCCCGACCACCGTTTTCGATGCCTGTTATTTCATTTTCCCGACCACCGATGTCGATGCCTGTTATGTTATTTTCCCGAACATCGTTGTCGATGTTTGTTATTTTATTCCCGACCACCGTTGTCGATCTCTGTTATTTCACTTTCCCAACCACCTTTGTCGATGTCTCTTATTTTATTCCCGACCACCGTTGTAGATGTCAGTTATTTCATTTTCACGACCACCATTGTCGATGTTTGTTATTTCATTTTCACGACCACCGTTGTCGATGTCTGTTATTTCATTTTCACGACCACCGTTGTCAATGCCTGTTTTTTATTTTCCTATCACCGTGTCGATGTTTGTTTATACCTGACCGCCATGTTGATGTCTGCTATTTTGTTCTCCTGGCTGTCGAGTCGATGTCATTTCCATTTTTTTCTCAATCACCGAATTGTTGTATTGGGATCCCCAACACCACTTCAACTTGCAAACTCATCACTTCAGATAATCTGTCTTTAATCTTACATTTTGTTTTCCATCTTCTATCATTCTTAGTGCCAGCAGTTACACTTGAACCTGTTAATTTATCACTTTGAATTATTTGTCTGATATTTTATTTCCGACCACCGTTGTCGATGTCTGTTATTTTATTTCCGACCACCATTGTCGATGTCTGTTATTTTAATCCCGACCACCGTTGTCGATGTCTGTTATTTAATTTTCCCGACCACCATTGTCGATGTCTGTTATTTTATTCCCGACCACCGTTGTCGATGTCTGTTATTTCATTTTCACGACCACCGTTGTCGATATCTGTTATTTCATTTTCCCGACCACCGTTGTCGATATCTGTTGTTTTATTCACGACCACCGTTGTCGATGTCTGTTATTTTTTATTTTCCCGACCACCGTTGTCGATGTCTGTTACTCTATATCCGACCACCGTTGTCGATGTCTGTTATTTCACTTCAGACCACCGTTGTCGATGTCTGTTATTTAATTTTCCCGACCACCGTTGTCGATGTCTGTTATTTTATTCCCAACCACCGTTGTTGATGTCTGTTATTTTATTTTCCCGACCACCGTTTTCGATGCCTGTTATTTCATTTTCCCGACCACCGATGTCGATGCCTGTTATGTTATTTTCCCGACCACCGTTGTCGATGTTTGTTATTTTATTCCCGACCACCGTTGTCGATGTCTGTTATTTCATTTTCCCAACCACCGTTGTCGATGTCTCTTATTTTATTCCCGACCACCGTTGTCGATGTCTGTTATTTTATTTTCACGACCACCATTGTCGATGTCTGTTATTTCATTTTCACGACCACCATTGTCGATGTCTTTTATTTCATTTTCACGACCACCGTTGTCAATGCCTGTTTTTTATTTTCCTATCACCGTGTGGATGTTTGTTTATACCTGACCACCGTGTTGATGTCTGCTATTTTGTTCTCCTGGCTGTCGAGTCGATGTCATTTCCATTTTTTTTCTCAATCATCGAATTGTTGTATTGGGATCCCCAACACCACTTCAACTTGCAAACTCATCACTTCAGATAATCTTTCTTTAATCTTACATTTTGTTTTCCATCTTCTGTCATTCTTAGTGCCAGCAGTTACACTTGAACCTGTTAATTTATCACTTTGAATTATTTGTCTGATATTTTATTTCCGACCACCGTTGTCGATGTCTGTTATTTTATTTCCGACCACCATTGTCGATGTCTGTTAATTTATTCCCGACCACCGTTGTCGATGTCTGTTATTTCATTTTCCCGGCCACTGTTGTCAATTCTGTTATTTTATTCCCGACCACCGTTGTCGATGTCTGTTATTTCATTTTCACGACCACCGTTGTCGATGTCTGTTATTTCATTTTCCCGACCACCGTTGTCGATGCCTGTTATTTCATTTTCACGACCACCGTTGTCGATGTCTATTATTACATTTTCACGACCACCGTTGTCAATGCCAGTTATTTTGTTTTCCGTCTTCTGTCATTCTTAGTGCCAGCTGTTACACTTGAACCTATTGATATATCACTTTGAATTATTTGTCTGATATTTTATTTCCGACCACCGTTGTCGATGTCTGTTATTTTATTTCCGACCACCGTTGTCGATGTCTGTTATTTCATTTTCCGGACCACCGTTGTCGATGTCTGTTATTTTATTCCCGACCACCGTTGTCAGTGTCTGTTATTTTATTCCCGACCACCGTTGTCGATGTCTGTTATTTCATCTTCCCAACCACCGTTGTCGATGTCTGTTATTTTATTCCCGACCATCGTTGTCTATGTCTGTTATTTCATTTTCACGACCACCGTTGTCGATGTCTGTTATTTCATTTTCACGACCACCGTTGTCGATGTTTGTTATTTTATTTTCACGACCACCGTTGTCAATGCCTGTTTTTTATTTTCCGATCACCGTGTCGATGTTTGTTTGTACCTGACCGCCGTGTTGATGTCTGCTATTTTGTTCTCCTGGCTGTCGAGTCGATGTAATTTCCATTTTTTTTCCCAATCACCGAATTGTTGTATTGGGATCCCCAGCACCACTTGAACTTGCTAACTCATCACTTCAGATAATCTGTCTTTAATCTTACGTTTTGTTTTCTGTCTTCTGTCATTCTTAGTGCCAGCAGTTACACTTGAACCTGTTGATTTATCACTTTGAATTATTTGTCTGATATTTTATTTCCGACCACCGTTGTCGATGTCTGTTATTTTATTTCCGACCACCGTTGTCGATGTCTGTTATTTAATTTTCCTGACAACCGTTGTCGATGTCTGTAATTTTATTCCCGACCACCGTTGTTGATGTCTGTTATTTTATTTTCCCGACCACCGTTGTCGATGCCTTTTATTTCATTTTCCCGACCACCGTTTTCGATGCCTGTTATGTTATTTTCCCAACCACCGTTATCGATGTCTGTTATTTCATTTTTCCAACCACCGTTGTCGATGTCTGTTATTTTATTCCCGACCACCGTTGTCGATGTTTGTTATTTTATTTCCCGACCACCGTTTTCGATGCCTGTTATTTCATTTTCCCGACCACCGATGTCGATGCCTGTTATGTTATTTTCCCGACCACCGTTGTCGATGTTTGTTATTTTATTCCCGACCACCGTTGTCGATGTCTGTTATTTCACTTTCCCAACCACCTTTGTCGATGTCTCTTATTTTATTCCCGACCACCGTTGTAGATGTCAGTTATTTCATTTTCACGACCACCATTGTCGATGTTTGTTATTTCATTTTCACGACCACCGTTGTCGATGTCTGTTATTTCATTTTCACGACCACCGTTGTCAATGCCTGTTTTTTATTTTCCTATCACCGTGTCGATGTTTGTTTATACCTGACCGCCATGTTGATGTCTGCTATTTTGTTCTCCTGGCTGTCGAGTCGATGTCATTTCCATTTTTTTCTCAATCACCGAATTGTTGTATTGGGATCCCCAACACCACTTCAACTTGCAAACTCATCACTTCAGATAATCTGTCTTTAATCTTACATTTTGTTTTCCATCTTCTGTCATTCTTAGTGCCAGCAGTTACACTTGAACCTGTTAATTTATCACTTTGAATTATTTGTCTGATATTTTATTTCCGACCACCGTTGTCGATGTCTGTTATTTTATTTCCGACCACCATTGTCGATGTCTGTTAATTTAATCCCGACCACCGTTGTCGATGTCTGTTATTTAATTTTCCCGACCACCGTTGTCGATGTCTGTTATTTTATTCCCGACCACCGTTGTCGATGTCTGTTATTTCATTTTCCCGACCACCGTTGTCGATGTCTGTTATTTCATTTTCCCGACCACCGTTGTCGATATCTGTTGTTTTATTCACGACCACCGTTGTCGATGTCTGTTATTTTTTATTTTCCCGACCACCGTTGTCGATGTCTGTTACTCTATATCCGACCACCGTTGTCGATGTCTGTTATTTCACTTCCGACCACCGTTGTCGATGTCTGTTATTTAATTTTCCCGACCACCGTTGTCGATGTCTGTTATTTTATTCCCGACCACCATTGTCGATGTCTGTTATTTTATTTTCCCGACCACCGTTTTCGATGCCTGTTATTTCATTTTCCCGACCACCGATGTCGATGTCTGTTATTTTATTCCCGACCACCGTTGTCGATGTCTGTTATTTCATTTTCCCAACCACCGTTGTCGATGTCTCTTATTTTATTCCCGACCACCGTTGTCGATGTCTGTTATTTTATTCCCGACCACCGTTGTCGATGTCTGTTATTTCATTTTCCCGACCACCGTTGTCGATATCTGTTGTTTTATTCACGACCACCGTTGTCGATGTCTGTTATTTTTTATTTTCCCGACCACCGTTGTCGATGTCTGTTACTCTATATCCGACCACCGTTGTCGATGTCTGTTATTTCACTTCAGACCACCGTTGTCGATGTCTGTTATTTAATTTTCCCGACCACCGTTGTCGATGTCTGTTATTTTATTCCCAACCACCGTTGTTGATGTCTGTTATTTTATTTTCCCGACCACCGTTTTCGATGCCTGTTATTTCATTTTCCCGACCACCGATGTCGATGCCTGTTATGTTATTTTCCCGACCACCGTTGTCGATGTTTGTTATTTTATTCCCGACCACCGTTGTCGATGTCTGTTATTTCATTTTCCCAACCACCGTTGTCGATGTCTCTTATTTTATTCCCGACCACCGTTGTCGATGTCTGTTATTTTATTTTCACGACCACCATTGTCGATGTCTGTTATTTCATTTTCACGACCACCATTGTCGATGTCTTTTATTTCATTTTCACGACCACCGTTGACAATGCCTATTTTTTATTTTCCTATCACCGTGTCGATGTTTGTTTATACCTGACCGCCGTGTTGATGTCTGCTATTTTGTTCTCCTGGCTGTCGAGTCGATGTCATTTCCATTTTTTTTCTCAATCATCGAATTGTTGTATTGGGATCCCCAACACCACTTCAACTTGCAAACTCATCACTTCAGATAATCTTTCTTTAATCTTACATTTTGTTTTCCATCTTCTGTCATTCTTAGTGCCAGCAGTTACACTTGAACCTGTTAATTTATCACTTTGAATTATTTGTCTGATATTTTATTTCCGACCACCGTTGTCGATGTTTGTTATTTTATTTCCGACCACCATTGTCGATGTCTGTTAATTTATTCCCGACAACCGTTGTCGATGTCTGTTATTTCATTTTCCCGACCACTGTTGTCAATGTCTGTTATTTTATTCCCGACCACCGTTGTCGATGTCTGTTATTTCATTTTCACGACCACTGTTGTCGATGTCTGTTATTTCATTTTCCCGACCACCGTTGTCGATGCCTGTTATTTCATTTTCACGACCACCGTTGTCGATGTCTATTATTACATTTTCACGACCACCGTTGTCAATGCCAGTTATTTTGTTTTCCGTCTTCTGTCATTCTTAGTGCCAGCTGTTACACTTGAACCTATTGATATATCACTTTGAATTATTTGTCTGATATTTTATTTCCGACCACCGTTGTCGATGTCTGTTATTTTATTTCCGACCACCGTTGTCGATGTCTGTTATTTCATTTTCCGGACCACCGTTGTCGATGTCTGTTATTTTATTCCCGACCACCGTTGTCAGTGTCTGTTATTTTATTCCCGACCACCGTTGTCGATGTCTGTTATTTCATCTTCCCAACCACCGTTGTCGATGTCTGTTATTTTATTCCCGACCATCGTTGTCTATGTCTGTTATTTCATTTTCACGACCACCGTTGTCGATGTCTGTTATTTCATTTTCACGACCACCGTTGTCGATGTTTGTTATTTTATTTTCACGACCACCGTTGTCAATGCCTGTTTTTTATTTTCCGATCACCGTGTCGATGTTTGTTTGTACCTGACCGCCGTGTTGATGTCTGCTATTTTGTTCTCCTGGCTGTCGAGTCGATGTAATTTCCATTTTTTTTCCCAATCACCGAATTGTTGTATTGGGATCCCCAGCACCACTTGAACTTGCTAACTCATCACTTCAGATAATCTGTCTTTAATCTTACGTTTTGTTTTCTGTCTTCTGTCATTCTTAGTGCCAGCAGTTACACTTGAACCTGTTGATTTATCACTTTGAATTATTTGTCTGATATTTTATTTCCGACCACCGTTGTCGATGTCTGTTATTTTATTTCCGACCACCGTTGTCGATGTCTGTTATTTAATTTTCCTGACCACCGTTGTCGATGTCTGTAATTTTATTCCCGACCACCGTTGTTGATGTCTGTTATTTTATTTTCCCGACCACCGTTGTCGATGCCTTTTATTTCATTTTCCCGACCACCGTTGTCGATGCCTGTTATGTTATTTTCCCAACCACCGTTATCGATGTCTGTTATTTCATTTTTCCAACCACCGTTGTCGATGTCTGTTATTTTATTCCCGACCACCGTTGTCGATGTTTGTTATTTTATTTCCCGACCACCGTTTTCGATGCCTGTTATTTCATTTTCCCGACCACCGATGTCGATGCCTGTTATGTTATTTTCCCGACCACCGTTGTCGATGTTTGTTATTTTATTCCCGACCACCGTTGTCGATGTCTGTTATTTCACTTTCCCAACCACCTTTGTCGATGTCTCTTATTTTATTCCCGACCACCGTTGTAGATGTCAGTTATTTCATTTTCACGACCACCATTGTCGATGTTTGTTATTTCATTTTCACGACCACCGTTGTCGATGTCTGTTATTTCATTTTCACGACCACCGTTGTCAATGCCTGTTTTTTATTTTCCTATCACCGTGTCGATGTTTGTTTATACCTGACCGCCATGTTGATGTCTGCTATTTTGTTCTCCTGGCTGTCGAGTCGATGTCATTTCCATTTTTTTCTCAATCACCGAATTGTTGTATTGGGATCCCCAACACCACTTCAACTTGCAAACTCATCACTTCAGATAATCTGTCTTTAATCTTACATTTTGTTTTCCATCTTCTGTCATTCTTAGTGCCAGCAGTTACACTTGAACCTGTTAATTTATCACTTTGAATTATTTGTCTGATATTTTATTTCCGACCACCGTTGTCGATGTCTGTTATTTTATTTCCGACCACCATTGTCGATGTCTGTTATTTTAATCCCGACCACCGTTGTCGATGTCTGTTATTTAATTTACCCGACCACCGTTGTCGATGTCTGTTATTTTATTCCCGACCACCGTTGTCGATGTCTGTTATTTCATTTTCCCGACCACCGTTGTCGATGTCTATTATTTCATTTTCCCGACCACCGTTGTCGATATCTGTTGTTTTATTCACGACCACCGTTGTCGATGTCTGTTATTTTTTATTTTCCCGACCACCGTTGTCGATGTCTGTTACTCTATATCCGACCACCGTTGTCGATGTCTGTTATTTCACTTCCGACCACCGTTGTCGATGTCTGTTATTTAATTTTCCCGACCACCGTTGTCGATGTCTGTTATTTTATTCCCGACCACCATTGTCGATGTCTGTTATTTTATTTTCCCGACCACCGTTTTCGATGCCTGTTATTTCATTTTCCCGACCACCGATGTCGATGTCTGTTATGTTATTTTCCCAACCACCGTTGTCGATGTTTGTTATTTTATTCCCGACCACCGTTGTCGATGTCTGTTATTTCATTTTCCCAACCACCGTTGTCGATGTCTCTTATTTTATTCCCGACCACCGTTGTCGATGTCTGTTATTTTATTTTCACGACCACCATTGTCGATGTCTGTTATTTCATTTTCACGACCACCATTGTCGATGTCTTTTATTTCATTTTCACGACCACCGTTGTCAATGCCTGTTTTTTATTTTCCTATCACCGTGTCGATGTTTGTTTATACCTGACCGCCGTGTTGATGTCTGCTATTTTGTTCTCCTGGCTGTCGAGTCGATGTCATTTCCATTTTTTTTCTCAATCATCGAATTGTTGTATTGGGATCCCCAACACCACTTCAACTTGCAAACTCATCACTTCAGATAATCTTTCTTTAATCTTACATTTTGTTTTCCATCTTCTGTCATTCTTAGTGCCAGCAGTTACACTTGAACCTGTTAATTTATCACTTTGAATTATTTGTCTGATATTTTATTTCCGACCACCGTTGTCGATGTCTGTTATTTTATTTCCGACCACCGTTGTCGATGTCTGTTATTTATATTTCCTGACCACCGTTGTCGATGTCTGTAATTTTATTCCCGACCACCGTTGTTGATGTCTGTTATTTTATTTTCCCGACCACCATTGTCGATGCCTTTTATTTCATTTTCCCGACCACCGTTGTCGATGCCTGTTATGTTATTTTCCCAACCACCGTTATCGATGTCTGTTATTTCATTTTTCCAACCACCGTTGTCGATGTCTGTTATTTTATTCCCGACCACCGTTGTCGATGTTTGTTATTTTATTTCCCGACCACCGTTTTCGATGCCTGTTATTTCATTTTCCCGACCACCGATGTCGATGCCTGTTATGTTATTTTCCCGACCACCGTTGTCGATGTTTGTTATTTTATTCCCGACCACCGTTGTCGATGTCTGTTATTTCACTTTCCCAACCACCTTTGTCGATGTCTCTTATTTTATTCCCGACCACCGTTGTAGATGTCAGTTATTTCATTTTCACGACCACCATTGTCGATGTTTGTTATTTCATTTTCACGACCACCGTTGTCGATGTCTGTTATTTCATTTTCACGACCACCGTTGTCAATGCCTGTTTTTTATTTTCCTATCACCGTGTCGATGTTTGTTTATACCTGACCGCCATGTTGATGTCTGCTATTTTGTTCTCCTGGCTGTCGAGTCGATGTCATTTCCATTTTTTTCTCAATCACCGAATTGTTGTATTGGGATCCCCAACACCACTTCAACTTGCAAACTCATCACTTCAGATAATCTGTCTTTAATCTTACATTTTGTTTTCCATCTTCTGTCATTCTTAGTGCTAGCAGTTACACTTGAACCTGTTAATTTATCACTTTGAATTATTTGTCTGATATTTTATTTCCGACCACCGTTGTCGATGTCTGTTATTTTATTTCCGACCACCATTGTCGATGTCTGTTATTTTAATCCCGACCACCGTTGTCGATGTCTGTTATTTAATTTACCCGACCACCGTTGTCGATGTCTGTTATTTTATTCCCGACCACCGTTGTCGATGTCTGTTATTTCATTTTCCCGACCACCGTTGTCGATGTCTATTATTTCATTTTCCCGACCACCGTTGTCGATATCTGTTGTTTTATTCACGACCACCGTTGTCGATGTCTGTTATTTTTTATTTTCCCGACCACCGTTGTCGATGTCTGTTACTCTATATCCGACCACCGTTGTCGATGTCTGTTATTTCACTTCCGACCACCGTTGTCGATGTCTGTTATTTAATTTTCCCGACCACCGTTGTCGATGTCTGTTATTTTATTCCCGACCACCATTGTCGATGTCTGTTATTTTATTTTCCCGACCACCGTTTTCGATGCCTGTTATTTCATTTTCCCGACCACCGATGTCGATGTCTGTTATGTTATTTTCCCAACCACCGTTGTCGATGTTTGTTATTTTATTCCCGACCACCGTTGTCGATGTCTGTTATTTCATTTTCCCAACCACCGTTGTCGATGTCTCTTATTTTATTCCCGACCACCGTTGTCGATGTCTGTTATTTTATTTTCACGACCACCATTGTCGATGTCTGTTATTTCATTTTCACGACCACCATTGTCGATGTCTTTTATTTCATTTTCACGACCACCGTTGTCAATGCCTGTTTTTTATTTTCCTATCACCGTGTCGATGTTTGTTTATACCTGACCGCCGTGTTGATGTCTGCTATTTTGTTCTCCTGGCTGTCGAGTCGATGTCATTTCCATTTTTTTTCTCAATCATCGAATTGTTGTATTGGGATCCCCAACACCACTTCAACTTGCAAACTCATCACTTCAGATAATCTTTCTTTAATCTTACATTTTGTTTTCCATCTTCTGTCATTCTTAGTGCCAGCAGTTACACTTGAACCTGTTAATTTATCACTTTGAATTATTTGTCTGATATTTTATTTCCGACCACCGTTGTCGATGTCTGTTATTTTATTTCCGACCACCGTTGTCGATGTCTGTTATTTATATTTCCTGACCACCGTTGTCGATGTCTGTAATTTTATTCCCGACCACCGTTGTTGATGTCTGTTATTTTATTTTCCCGACCACCATTGTCGATGCCTTTTATTTCATTTTCCCGACCACCGTTGTCGATGCCTGTTATGTTATTTTCCCAACCACCGTTATCGATGTCTGTTATTTCATTTTTCCAACCACCGTTGTCGATGTCTGTTATTTTATTCCCGACCACCGTTGTCGATGTTTGTTATTTTATTTCCCGACCACCGTTTTCGATGCCTGTTATTTCATTTTCCCGACCACCGATGTCGATGCCTGTTATGTTATTTTCCCGACCACCGTTGTCGATGTTTGTTATTTTATTCCCGACCACCGTTGTCGATGTCTGTTATTTCACTTTCCCAACCACCTTTGTCGATGTCTCTTATTTTATTCCCGACCACCGTTGTAGATGTCAGTTATTTCATTTTCACGACCACCATTGTCGATGTTTGTTATTTCATTTTCACGACCACCGTTGTCGATGTCTGTTATTTCATTTTCACGACCACCGTTGTCAATGCCTGTTTTTTATTTTCCTATCACCGTGTCGATGTTTGTTTATACCTGACCGCCATGTTGATGTCTGCTATTTTGTTCTCCTGGCTGTCGAGTCGATGTCATTTCCATTTTTTTCTCAATCACCGAATTGTTGTATTGGGATCCCCAACACCACTTCAACTTGCAAACTCATCACTTCAGATAATCTGTCTTTAATCTTACATTTTGTTTTCCATCTTCTGTCATTCTTAGTGCTAGCAGTTACACTTGAACCTGTTAATTTATCACTTTGAATTATTTGTCTGATATTTTATTTCCGACCACCGTTGTCGATGTCTGTTATTTTATTTCCGACCACCATTGTCGATGTCTGTTATTTTAATCCCGACCACCGTTGTCGATGTCTGTTATTTAATTTTCCCGACCACCGTTGTCGATGTCTGTTATTTTATTCCCGACCACCGTTGTCGATGTCTGTTATTTCATTTTCCCGACCACCGTTGTCGATGTCTGTTATTTCATTTTCCCGACCACCGTTGTCGATATCTGTGGTTTTATTCACGACCACCGTTGTCGATGTCTGTTATTTTTTATTTTCCCGACCACCGTTGTCGATGTCTGTTACTCTATATCCGACCACCGTTGTCGATGTCTGTTATTTCACTTCCGACCACCGTTGTCGATGTCTGTTATTTAATTTTCCCGACCACCGTTGTCGATGTCTGTTATTTTATTCCCGACCACCATTGTCGATGTCTGTTATTTTATTTTCCCGACCACCGTTTTCGATGCCTGTTATTTCATTTTCCCGACCACCGATGTCGATGTCTGTTATGTTATTTTCCCAACCACCGTTGTCGATGTTTGTTATTTTATTCCCGACCACCGTTGTCGATGTCTGTTATTTCATTTTCCCAACCACCGTTGTCGATGTCTCTTATTTTATTCCCGACCACCGTTGTCGATGTCTGTTATTTTATTTTCACGACCACCATTGTCGATGTCTGTTATTTCATTTTCACGACCACCATTGTCGATGTCTTTTATTTCATTTTCACGACCACCGTTGTCAATGCCTGTTTTTTATTTTCCTATCACCGTGTCGATGTTTGTTTATACCTGACCGCCGTGTTGATGTCTGCTATTTTGTTCTCCTGGCTGTCGAGTCGATGTCATTTCCATTTTTTTTCTCAATCATCGAATTGTTGTATTGGGATCCCCAACACCACTTCAACTTGCAAACTCATCACTTCAGATAATCTTTCTTTAATCTTACATTTTGTTTTCCATCTTCTGTCATTCTTAGTGCCAGCAGTTACACTTGAACCTGTTAATTTATCACTTTGAATTATTTGTCTGATATTTTATTTCCGACCACCGTTGTCGATGTCTGTTATTTTATTTCTGACCACCATTGTCGATGTCTGTTAATTTATTCCCGACCACCGTTGTCGATGTCTGTTATTTAATTTTCCCGGCCACTGTTGTCAATGTCTGTTATTTTATTCCCGACCACCGTTGTCGATGTCTGTTATTTCATTTTCACGACCACCGTTGTCGATGTCTGTTATTTCATTTTCCCGACCACCGTTGTCGATGCCTGTTATTTCATTTTCACGACCACCGTTGTCGATGTCTATTATTACATTTTCACGACCACCGTTGTCAATGCCAGTTATTTTGTTTTCCGTCTTCTGTCATTCTTAGTGCTAGCTGTTACACTTGAACCTATTGATTTATCACTTTGAATTATTTGTCTGATATTTTATTTCCGACCACCGTTGTCGATGTCTGTTATTTTATTTCCGACCACCGTTGTCGATGTCTGTTATTTCATTTTCCCGACCACCGTTGTCGATGTCTGTTATTTTATTCCCGACCACCGTTGTCAATGTCTATTATTTTATTCCCGACCACCGTTGTCGATATCTGTTATTTCATCTTCCCAACCACCGTTGTCGATGTCTGTTATTTTATTCCCGACCATCGTTGTCGATGTCTGTTATTTCATTTTCACGACCACCGTTGTCGATGTCTGTTATTTCATTTTCACGACCACCGTTGTCGATGTTTGTTATTTCATTTTCACGACCACCGTTGTCAATGCCTGTTTTTTATTTTCCGATCACCGTGTCGATGTTTGTTTGTACCTGACTGCCGTGTTGATGTCTGCTATTTTGTTCTCCTGGCTGTCGAGTCGATGTCATTTCCATTTTTTTTCTCAATCACCGAATTGTTGTATTGGGATCCCCAACACCACTTGAACTTGCTAACTCATCACTTCAGATAATCTGTCTTTAATCTTACGTTTTGTTTTCTGTCTTCTGTCATTCTTAGTGCCAGCAGTTACACTTGAACCTGTTGATTTATCACTTTGAATTATTTGTCTGATATTTTATTTCCGACCACCGTTGTCGATGTCTGTTATTTTATTTCCGACCACCGTTGTCGATGTCTGTTATTTCATTTTCCCGACCACCGTTGTCGATATCTGTTATTTTATTCCCGACCACCGTTGTCGATGTCTGTTATTTTATTCCCGACCACCGTTATCGATGTCTGTTATTTCATTTTCCCAACCACCGTTGTCGATGTCTGTTATTCCATTCCCGACCACCGTTGTCGATGTCTGTTATTTCATTTTCACGACCACCGTTGTCGATGCCTGTTATTTCATTTTCCCGACCACCGTTGTCGATGTCTGTTACTTTATTCACGACCACCGTTGCCGATGTCTGTTATTTTTATTTTCCTGACCACCGTTGTCGATGTCTGTTACTTTATTTCCGACCACCGTTGTCGATGTCTATTATTTCATTTCCGACCACCGTTGTCGATGTCTGTTATTTAATTTTCCTATCCACCGTTGTCGATGTCTGTAATTTTATTCCCGACCACCGTTGTCGATGTCTTTAATTTTATTTTCCCGACCAGCGTTTTCGATGCCTGTTATTTCATTTTCCCAACCACCGTTGTCGATGTGTGTTATTTTATTCCCGACCACCGTTGTCGATGTCTGTTATTTTATTTTCCCGACCACCCTTTTCGATGCTTGTTATTTCATTTTCCCGACCACCGATGTCGATGCCTGTTATGTTATTTTCCCGACCACCGTTGTCGATGTTTGTTATTTTATTCCCGACCACCGTTGTCGATGTATGTTATTTCATTTTCCCAACCACCTTTGTCGATGTCTGTTATTTTAGTCCCGACCACCGTTGTAGATGTCTGTTATTTCATTTTCACGACCACCTTTGTCGATGTTTGTTATTTCATTTTCACGACCACCGTTGTCGATGTCTGTTATTTCATTTTAACGACCACCGTTGTCAATGCCTGTTTTTTATTTTCCTATCACCGTGTCGATGTTTGTTTATACCTGACCGCCGTGTTGATGTCTGCTATTTTGTTCTCCTGGCTGTCGAGTCGATGTCATTTCCATTTTTTTCTCAATCACCGAATTATTGTATTGGGATCCCCAACACCACTTCAACTTGCAAACTCATCACTTCAGATAATCTGTCTTTAATCTTACATTTTGTTTTCCATCTTCTGTCATTCTTAGTGCCAGCATTTACACTTGAACCTGTTAATTTATCAATTTGAATTATTTGTCTGATATTTTATTTCCGACCACCGTTGTCGATGTCTGTTATTTTATTTCCGACCACCATTATCGATGTCTGTTATTTTAATCCCGACCACCGTTGTCGATGTCTGTTATTTAATTTTCCCGACCACCGTTGTCGATGTCTTTTATTTTATTCCCGACCACCGTTGTCGATGTCTGTTATTTCATTTTCACGACCACCGTTGTCGATGTCTGTTATTTCATTTTCCCGACCACCGTTGACGATATCTGTTATTTTATTCACGACCACCGTTGTCGATGTCTGTTATTTTTTATTTTCCCGACCACTGTTGTCGATGTCTGTTACTTTATATCCGACCACCGTTGTCGATGTCTGTTATTTCACTTCCGACCACCGTTGTCGATGTCTGTTATTTAATTTTCCCGACCACAGTTGTCGATGTCTGTTATTTTATTCCCGACCACCGTTGTCGATGTCTGTTATTTTATTTTCCCGACCACCGTTTTCGATGCCTGTTATTTTATTTTCCCGACCACCGATGTCGATGCCTGTTATGTTATTTTCCCGACCAGCGTTGTCGATGTTTGTTATTTTATTCCCGACCACCGTTGTCGATGTCTGTTATTTCATTTTCCCAACCACCGTTGTCGATGTCTGTTATTTTATTCCCGACCACCGTTGTCGATGTCTGTTATATCATTTTCACGACCACCATTGTCGATGTCTGTTATTTCATTTTCACGACCACCGTTGTCGATGTCTGTTATCTCATTTTCACGACCACCGTTGTCAATGCCTGTTTTTTATTTTCCTATCCCCGTGTCGATGTTTGTTTATACCTGACCGCCGTGTTGATGTCTGCTATTTTGTTCTCCTGGCTGTCGAGTCGATGTCATTTCCGTTTTTTTTCTCAATCATCGAATTGTTGTTTTGGGATCCCCAACACCACTTCAACTTGCAAACTCATCACTTCAGATAATCTGTCTTTAATCTTACATTTTGTTTTCCATCTTCTGTCATTCTTAGTGCCAGCAGTTACACTTGAACCTGTTAATTTATCACTTTGAATTATTTGTCTGATATTTTATTTCCGACCACCGTTGTCGATGTCTGTTATTTTATTTCCGACCACCATTGTCGATGTCTGTTATTTTATTCCCGACCACCGTTGTCGATGTCTGTTATTTAATTTTCCCGGCCACCGTTGTCGATGTCTATTATTTTATTCCCGACCACCGTTGTCGATGTCTGTTATTTCATTTTCACGACCACCGTTGTCGATGTCTGTTATTTCATTTTCCCGACCATCGTTGTCAATGCCTGTTTTTTATTTTCCGATCACCGTGTCGATGTTTGTTTGTACCTGACCGCCGTGTTGATGTCTGCTATTTTGTTCTCCTGGTTGTCGAGTCGATGTCATTTCCATTTTTTTTCTCAATCACCGAATTGTTTTATTGGGATCCCCAACACCACTTGAACTTGCTAACTCATCACTTCAGATAATCTGTCTTTAATCTTACGTTTTGTTTTCTGTCTTCTGTCATTCTTAGTGCCAGCAGTTACACTTGAACCTGTTGATTTATCACTTTGAATTATTTGTCTGATATTTTATTTCCGACCACCGTTGTCGATGTCTGTTATTTTATTTCCGACCACCGTTGTCGATGTCTGTTATTTCATTTTCCCGACCACCGTTGTCGATATATGTTATTTTATTCCCGACCACCGTTGTCGATGTCTGTTATTTTATTCCCGACCACCGTTATCGATGTCTGTTATTTCATTTTCCCAACCACCGTTGTCGATGTCTGTTATTTCATTCCCGACCACCGTTGTCGATGTCTGTTATTTCATTTTCACGATCACCGTTGTCGATGCCTGTTATTTCATTTTCCCGACCACCGTTGTCGATGTCTGTTACTTTATTCACGACCACCGTTGCCGATGTCTGTTATTTTTATTTTCCTGACCACCGTTGTCGATGTCTGTTACTTTATTTCCGACCACCGTTGTCGATGTCTATTATTTCATTTCCGACCACCGTTGTCGTTGTCTGTTATTTTATTTTCCTAACCACCGTTGTCGATGTCTGTAATTTTATTCCCGACCACCGTTGTCGATGTCTTTTATTTTATTTTCCCGACCACCGTTGTCGATGCCTTTTATTTCATTTTCCCGACCACCGTTGTCGATGTCTTTTATTTTATTCCCGACCACCGTTGTCGATGTCTGTTATTTCATTTTCCCAACCACCGTTGTCGATGTCTGTTATTTTATTCCCGACCATCGTTGTCGATGTCTGTTATTTCATTTTCACGACCACCGTTGTCGATGTCTGTTATTTCATTTTCACGACCACCGTTGTCGATGTTTGTTATTTCATTTTCACGACCACCGTTGTCAATGCCTGTTTTTTATTTTCCGATCACCGTGTCGATGTTTGTTTGTACCTGACTGCCGTGTTGATGTCTGCTATTTTGTTCTCCTGGCTGTCGAGTCGATGTCATTTCCATTTTTTTTCTCAATCACCGAATTGTTGTATTGGGATCCCCAACACCACTTGAACTTGCTAACTCATCACTTCAGATAATCTGTCTTTAATCTTACGTTTTGTTTTCTGTCTTCTGTCATTCTTAGTGCCAGCAGTTACACTTGAACCTGTTGATTTATCACTTTGAATTATTTGTCTGATATTTTATTTCCGACCACCGTTGTCGATGTCTGTTATTTTATTTCCGACCACCGTTGTCGATGTCTGTTATTTCATTTTCCCGACCACCGTTGTCGATATCTGTTATTTTATTCCCGACCACCGTTGTCGATGTCTGTTATTTTATTCCCGACCACCGTTATCGATGTCTGTTATTTCATTTTCCCAACCACCATTGTCGATGTCTGTTATTCCATTCCCGACCACCGTTGTCGATATCTGTTATTTCATTTTCACGACCACCGTTGTCGATGCCTGTTATTTCATTTTCCCGACCACCGTTGTCGATGTCTGTTACTTTATTCACGACCACCGTTGCCGATGTCTGTTATTTTTATTTTCCTGACCACCGTTGTCGATGTCTGTTACTTTATTTCCGACCACCGTTGTCGATGTCTATTATTTCATTTCCGACCACCGTTGTCGATGTCTGTTATTTAATTTTCCTATCCACCGTTGTCGATGTCTGTAATTTTATTCCCGACCACCGTTGTCGATGTCTTTAATTTTATTTTCCCGACCAGCGTTTTCGATGCCTGTTATTTCATTTTCCCAACCACCGTTGTCGATGTGTGTTATTTTATTCCCGACCACCGTTGTCGATGTCTGTTATTTTATTTTCCCGACCACCCTTTTCGATGCTTGTTATTTCATTTTCCCGACCACCGATGTCGATGCCTGTTATGTTATTTTCCCGACCACCGTTGTCGATGTTTGTTATTTTATTCCCGACCACCGTTGTCGATGTATGTTATTTCATTTTCCCAACCACCTTTGTCGATGTCTGTTATTTTAGTCCCGACCACCGTTGTAGATGTCTGTTATTTCATTTTCACGACCACCTTTGTCGATGTTTGTTATTTCATTTTCACGACCACCGTTGTCGATGTCTGTTATTTCATTTTAACGACCACCGTTGTCAATGCCTGTTTTTTATTTTCCTATCACCGTGTCGATGTTTGTTTATACCTGACCGCCGTGTTGATGTCTGCTATTTTGTTCTCCTGGCTGTCGAGTCGATGTCATTTCCATTTTTTTCTCAATCACCGAATTATTGTATTGGGATCCCCAACACCACTTCAACTTGCAAACTCATCACTTCAGATAATCTGTCTCTAATCTTACATTTTGTTTTCCATCTTCTGTCATTCTTAGTGCCAGCATTTACACTTGAACCTGTTAATTTATCAATTTGAATTATTTGTCTGATATTTTATTTCCGACCACCGTTGTCGATGTCTGTTATTTTATTTCCGACCACCATTATCGATGTCTGTTATTTTAATCCCGACCACCGTTGTCGATGTCTGTTATTTAATTTTCCCGACCACCGTTGTCGATGTCTTTTATTTTATTCCCGACCACCGTTGTCGATGTCTGTTATTTCATTTTCACGACCACCGTTGTCGATGTCTGTTATTTCATTTTCCCGACCACCGTTGACGATATCTGTTATTTTATTCACGACCACCGTTGTCGATGTCTGTTATTTTTTATTTTCCCGACCACCGTTGTCGATGTCTGTTACTTTATATCCGACCACCGTTGTCGATGTCTGTTATTTCACTTCCGACCACCGTTGTCGATGTCTGTTATTTAATTTTCCCGACCACAGTTGTCGATGTCTGTTATTTTATTCCCGACCACCGTTGTCGATGTCTGTTATTTTATTTTCCCGACCACCGTTTTCGATGCCTGTTATTTTATTTTCCCGACCACCGATGTCGATGCCTGTTATGTTATTTTCCCGACCAGCGTTGTCGATGTTTGTTATTTTATTCCCGACCACCGTTGTCGATGTCTGTTATTTCATTTTCCCAACCACCGTTGTCGATGTCTGTTATTTTATTCCCGACCACCGTTGTCGATGTCTGTTATATCATTTTCACGACCACCATTGTCGATGTCTGTTATTTCATTTTCACGACCACCGTTGTCGATGTCTGTTATCTCATTTTCACGACCACCGTTGTCAATGCCTGTTTTTTATTTTCCTATCCCCGTGTCGATGTTTGTTTATACCTGACCGCCGTGTTGATGTCTGCTATTTTGTTCTCCTGGCTGTCGAGTCGATGTCATTTCCATTTTTTTTCTCAATCATCGAATTGTTGTTTTGGGATCCCCAACACCACTTCAACTTGCAAACTCATCACTTCAGATAATCTGTCTTTAATCTTACATTTTGTTTTCCATCTTCTGTCATTCTTAGTGCCAGCAGTTACACTTGAACCTGTTAATTTATCACTTTGAATTATTTGTCTGATATTTTATTTCCGACCACCGTTGTCGATGTCTGTTATTTTATTTCCGACCACCATTGTCGATGTCTGTTATTTTATTCCCGACCACCGTTGTCGATGTCTGTTATTTAATTTTCCCGGCCACCGTTGTCGATGTCTATTATTTTATTCCCGACCACCGTTGTCGATGTCTGTTATTTCATTTTCACGACCACCGTTGTCGATGTCTGTTATTTCATTTTCCCGACCATCGTTGTCAATGCCTGTTTTTTATTTTCCGATCACCGTGTCGATGTTTGTTTGTACCTGACCGCCGTGTTGATGTCTGCTATTTTGTTCTCCTGGTTGTCGAGTCGATGTCATTTCCATTTTTTTTCTCAATCACCGAATTGTTGTATTGGGATCCCCAACACCACTTGAACTTGCTAACTCATCACTTCAGATAATCTGTCTTTAATCTTACGTTTTGTTTTCTGTCTTCTGTCATTCTTAGTGCCAGCAGTTACACTTGAACCTGTTGATTTATCACTTTGAATTATTTGTCTGATATTTTATTTCCGACCACCGTTGTCGATGTCTGTTATTTTATTTCCGACCACCGTTGTCGATGTCTGTTATTTCATTTTCCCGACCACCGTTGTCGATATCTGTTATTTTATTCCCGACCACCGTTGTCGATGTCTGTTATTTTATTCCCGACCACCGTTATCGATGTCTGTTATTTCATTTTCCCAACCACCGTTGTCGATGTCTGTTATTTCATTCCCGACCACCGTTGTCGATGTCTGTTATTTCATTTTCACGATCACCGTTGTCGATGCCTGTTATTTCATTTTCCCGACCACCGTTGTCGATGTCTGTTACTTTATTCACGACCACCGTTGCCGATGTCTGTTATTTTTATTTTCCTGACCACCGTTGTCGATGTCTGTTACTTTATTTCCGACCACCGTTGTCGATGTCTATTATTTCATTTCCGACCACCGTTGTCGTTGTCTGTTATTTTATTTTCCTAACCACCGTTGTCGATGTCTGTAATTTTATTCCCGACCACCGTTGTCGATGTCTTTTATTTTATTTTCCCGACCACCGTTGTCGATGCCTTTTATTTCATTTTCCCGACCACCGTTGTCGATGTCTTTTATTTTATTTTCCCGACCACCGTTATCGATGTCTGTTATTTCATTTTCCCAACCACCGTTGTCGATGTCTGTTATTTTATTCCCGACCACCGTTGTCGATGTCTGTTATTTTATTTTCCCGACCACCGTTTTCGATGCTTGTTATTTCATTTTCCCGACCACCGATGTCGATGCCTGTTATGTTATTTTCCCGACCACCGTTGTCGATGTTTGTTATTTTATTCCCGACCACCGTTGTCGATGTATGTTATTTCATTTTCCCAACCACCTTTGTCGATGTCTGTTATTTTATTCCCGACCACCGTTGTAGATGTCTATTATTTCATTTTCACGACCACCATTGTCGATGTTTGTTATTTCATTTTCACGACCACCGTTGTCGATGTCTGTTATTTCATTTTCACGACCACCGTTGTCAATGCCTGTTTTTTATTTTCCTATCACCGTGTCGATGTTTGTTTATACCTGACCG
This sequence comes from Lathyrus aphaca, assembly GCA_963966055.1. Taxonomy (NCBI): domain Eukaryota; kingdom Viridiplantae; phylum Streptophyta; class Magnoliopsida; order Fabales; family Fabaceae; genus Lathyrus; species Lathyrus aphaca. Next base: position 379,707,574 of record OZ014523.1, on the reverse strand, counting down.
CCGTGTTGATGTCTGCTATTTTGTTCTTCTGGCTGTCGAGTCGATGTCATTTCCATTTTTTTCTTAATCACTGAATTGTTGTATTGGGATCCCCAACACCACTTCAACTTGCAAACTCATCACTTCAGATAATCTGTCTTTAATCTTACATTTTGTTTTCCATCTTCTGTCATTCTTACTGCCAGCATTTACACTTGAACTTGTTAATTTATCACTTTGAATTATTTGTCTGATATTTTATTTCCGACCACCGTTGTCGATGTCTGTTATTTTATTTCCGACCACCATTATCGATGTCTGTTATTTTAATCCCGACCACCGTTGTCGATGTCTGTTATTTAATTTTCCCGACCACCGTTGTCGATGTCTTTTATTTTATTCCTGACCACCGTTGTCGATGTCTGTTATTTCATTTTCACGACCACCGTTGTCGATGTCTGTTATTTCATTTTCCCGACCACATATCTGTTATTTTATTCACGACCACCGTTGTCGATGTCTGTTATTTTTTATTTTCCCGACCACCGTTGTCGATGTCTGTTACTTTATATCCGACCACCGTTGTCGATGTCTGTTATTTCACTTCCGACCACCGTTGTCGATATCTGTTATTTAATTTTCCCGACCACAGTTGTCGATGTCTGTTATTTTATTCCCGACCACCGTTGTCGATGTCTGTTATTTTATTTTCCCGACCACCGTTTTCGATGCCTGTTATTTTATTTTCCCGACCACCGATGTCGATTCCTGTTATGTTATTTTCCCGACCACCGTTGTCGATGTTTGTTATTTTATTCCCGACCACCGTTGTCGATGTCTGTTATTTCATTTTCCCAACCACCGTTGTCGATGTCTGTTATTTTATTCCCTACCACTGTTGTCGATGTCTGTTATTTCATTTTCACGACCACCATTGTCGATGTCTGTTATTTCATTTTCACGACCACCGTTGTCGATGTCTGTTATTTCATTTTCACGACCACCGTTGTCAATGCCTGTTTTTTATTTTCCTATCACCGTGTCGATGTTTGTTTATACCTGACCGCCGTGTTGATGTCTGCTATTTTGTTCTCCTGGTTGTCGAGTCGATGTCATTTCCATTTTTTTTCTCAATCATCGAATTGTTGTTTTGGGATCCCCAACACCACTTCAACTTGCAAACTCATCACTTCAGATAATCTGTCTTTAATCTTACATTTTGTTTTCCATCTTCTGTCATTCTTAGTGCCAGCAGTTACACTTGAACCTGTTAATTTATCACTTTGAATTATTTGTCTGATATTTTATTTCCGACCACCGTTGTCGATGTCTGTTATTTTATTTCCGACCACCATTATCGATGTCTGTTATTTTAATCCCGACCACCGTTGTCGATGTCTGTTATTTAATTTTCCCGACCACCGTTGTCGATGTCTTTTATTTTATTCCTGACCACCGTTGTCGATGTCTGTTATTTCATTTTCACGACCACCGTTGTCGATGTCTGTTATTTCATTTTCCCGACCACCGTTGTCGATATCTGTTATTTTATTCACGACCACCGTTGTCGATGTCTGTTATTTTTTATTTTCCCGACCACCGTTGTCGATGTCTGTTACTTTATATCCGACCACCGTTGTCGATGTCTGTTATTTCACTTCCGACCACCGTTGTCGATGTCTGTTATTTAATTTTCCCGACCACAGTTGTCGATGTCTGTTATTTTATTCCCGGCCACCGTTGTCGATGTCTGTTATTTTATTTTCCCGACCACCGTTTTCGATGCCTGTTATTTTATTTTCCCGACCACCGATGTCGATGCCTGTTATGTTATTTTCCCGACCACCGTTGTCGATGTTTGTTATTTTATTCCCGACCACCGTTGTCGATGTCTGTTATTTCATTTTCCCAACCACCGTTGTCGATGTCTGTTATTTTATTCCCGACCACCGTTGTCGATGTTTGTTATTTCATTTTCACGACCACCATTGTCGATGTCTGTTATTTCATTTTCACGACCACCGTTGTCGATGTCTGTTATTTCATTTTCACGACCACCGTTGTCAATGCCTGTTTTTTATTTTCCTATCACCGTGTCGATGTTTGTTTATACCTGACCGCCATGTTGATGTCTGCTATTTTGTTCTCCTGGCTGTCGAGTCGATGTCATTTCCATTTTTTTTCTCAATCATCGAATTGTTGTTTTGGGATCCCCAACACCACTTCAACTTGCAAACTCATCACTTCAGATAATCTGTCTTTAATCTTACATTTTGTTTTCCATCTTCTGTCATTCTTAGTGCCAGCAGTTACACTTGAACCTGTTAATTTATCACTTTGAATTATTTATCTGATATTTTATTTCCGACCACCGTTGTCGATGTCTGTTATTTTATTTCCGACCACCATTTTCGATGTCTGTTATTTTATTCCCGACCACCGTTGTCGATGTCTGTTATTTAATTTTCCCGGCCACCGTTGTTGATGTCTATTATTTTATTCCCGACCACCGTTGTCGATGTCTGTTATTTCATTTTCACGACCACCGTTGTCGATGTCTGTTATTTCATTTTCCCGACCACTGTTGTCGATGCCTGTTATTTCATTTTCACGACCACCGTTGTCGATGTCTATTATTACATTTTCACGACCACCGTTGTCAATGCCAGTTATTTTGTTTTCCGTCTTCTGTCATTCTTAGTGCCAGCTGTTACACTTGAACCTATTGATTTATCACTTTGAATTATTTGTCTGATATTTTATTTCCGACCACCGTTGTCGATGTCTGTTATTTTATTTCCGACCACCGTTGTCGATGTCTGTTATTTCATTTTCCCGACCACCGTTGTCGATGTCTGTTATTTTATTCCCGACCACCGTTGTCAATGTCTGTTATTTTATTCCCGACCACCGTTGTCGATGTCTGTTATTTCATCTTCCCAACCACCGTTGTCGATGTCTGTTATTTTATTCCCGACCATCGTTGTCGATGTCTGTTATTTCATTTTCACGACCACCGTTGTCGATGTCTGTTATTTCATTTTCACGACCACCGTTGTCGATGTTTGTTATTTCATTTTCACGACCACCGTTGTCAATGCCTGTTTTTTATTTTCCGATCACCGTGCCGATGTTTGTTTGTACCTGACCGCCGTGTTGATGTCTGCTATTTTGTTCTCCTGGCTGTCGAGTCGATGTCATTTCCATTTTTTTTCTCAATCACCGAATTGTTGTATTGGGATCCCCAAACCACTTGAACTTGCTAACTCATCACTTCAGATAATCTGTCTTTAATCTTACGTTTTGTTTTCTGTCTTCTGTCATTCTTAGTGCCAGCAGTTACACTTGAACCTGTTGATTTATCACTTTGAATTATTTGTCTGATATTTTATTTCCGACCACCGTTGTCGATGTCTGTTATTTTATTTCCGACCACCGTTGTCGATGTCTGTTATTTCATTTTCCCGACCACCGTTGTCGATATCTGTTATTTTATTCCCGACCACCGTTGTCGATGTCTGTTATTTTATTCCCGACCACCGTTATCGATGCCTGTTATTTCATTTTCCCAACCACCGTTGTCGATGTCTGTTATTTCATTCCCGACCACCGTTGTCGATGTCTGTTATTTCATTTTCACGACCACCGTTGTCGATGCCTGTTATTTCATTTTCCCGACCACCGTTGTCGATGTCTGTTACTTTATTCACGACCACCGTTGCCGATGTCTGTTATTTTTATTTTCCTGACCACCGTTGTCGATGTCTTTTACTTTATTTCCGACCACCGTTGTCGATGTCTATTATTTCATTTCCGACCACCGTTGTCGATGTCTGTTATTTAATTTTCCTAACCACCGTTGTCGATGTCTGTAATTTTATTCCCGACCACCGTTGTCGATGTCTTTTATTTTATTTTCCCGACCACCGTTGTCGATGCCTTTTATTTCATTTTCCCGACCACCGTTGTCGATGCCTATTATGTTATTTTCCCGACCACCGTTATCGATGTCAGTTATTTCATTTTCCCAACCACCGTTGTCGATGTCTGTTATTTTATTCCCGACCACCGTTGTCGATGTCTGTTATTTTATTTTCCCGACCACCGTTTTCGATGCTTGTTATTTCATTTTCCCGACCACCGATGTCGATGCCTGTTATGTTATTTTCCCGACCACCGTTGTCGATGTTTGTTATTTTATTCCCGACCACCGTTGTCGATGTCTGTTATTTCATTTTCCCAACCACCTTTGTCGATGTCTGTTATTTTATTCCCGACCACCGTTGTCGATGTCTGTTATTTCATTTTCACGACCACCATTGTCGATGTTTGTTATTTCATTTTCACGACCACCGTTGTCGATGTCTGTTATTTCATTTTCACGACCACCGTTGTCAATGCCTGTTTTTTATTTTCCTATCACCGTGTCGATGTGTGTTTATACCTGACCGCCGTGTTGATGTCTGCTATTTTGTTCTCCTGGCTGTCGAGTCGATGTCATTTCCATTTTTTTCTCAATCACCGAATTGTTGTATTGGGATCCCCAACACCACTTCAACTTGCAAACTCATCACTTCAGATAATCTGTCTTTAATCTTACATTTTGTTTTCCATCTTCTGTCATTCTTAGTGCCAGCAGTTACACTTGAACCTGTTAATTTATCACTTTGAATTATTTGTCTGATATTTTATTTCCGACCACCGTTGTCGATGTCTGTTATTTTATTTCCGACCACCATTGTCGATGTCTGTTATTTTAATCCCGACCACCGTTGTCGATGTCTGTTATTTAATTTTCCCGACCACCGTTGTCGATGTCTGTTATTTTATTCCCGACCACCGTTGTCGATGTCTGTTATTTCATTTTCACGACCACCGTTGTCGATGTCTGTTATTTCATTTTCCCGACCACCGTTGTCGATATCTGTTATTTTATTCACGACCACCGTTGTCGATATCTGTTATTTTTTATTTTCCCGACCACTGTTGTCGATGTCTGTTACTTTATATCCGACCACCGTTGTCGATGTATGTTATTTCACTTCCGACCACCGTTGTCGATGTCTGTTATTTATTTTTCCCGACCACCGTTGTCGATGTCTGTTATTTTATTCCCGACCACCGTTGTCGATGTCTGTTATTTTATTTTCCCGACCACCGTTTTCGATGCCTGTTATTTCATTTTCCCGACCACAAATGTCGATGCCTGTTATGTTATTTTCCCGACCACCGTTGTCGATGTTTGTTATTTTATTCCCGACCACCGTTGTCGATGTCTGTTATTTCATTTTCCCAACCACCGTTGTCGATGTCTGTTATTTTATTCCCGACCACCGTTGTCGATGTCTGTTATTTCATTTTCACAACCACCAATGTCGATGTCTGTTATTTCATTTTAACGACCACCGTTGTCGATGTCTGTTATTTCATTTTCACGACCACCGTTGTCAATGCCTGTTTTTTATTTTCCTATCACCGTGTCGATGTTTGTTTATACCTGACCGCCGTGTTGATGTCTGCTATTTTGTTCTCCTGGCTGTCGAGTCGATGTCATTTCCATTTTTTTTCTCAATCATCGAATTGTTGTATTGGGATCCCCAACACCACTTCAACTTGCAAACTCATCACTTCAGATAATCTGTCTTTAATCTTACATTTTGTTTTCCATCTTCTGTCATTCTTAGTGCCAGCAGTTACACTTGAACCTGTTAATTTATCACTTTGAATTATTTGTCTGATATTTTATTTTCGACCACCGTTGTCGATGTCTGTTATTTTATTTCCGACCACCATTGTCGATGTCTGTTATTTTATTCCCGACCACCGTTGTCGATGTCTGTTATTTAATTTTCACGACCACCGTTGTCAATGCCAGTTATTTTGTTTTCCGTCTTCTGTCATTCTTAGTGCCAGCTGTTACACTTGAACCTATTGATTTATCACTTTGAATTATTTGTCTGATATTTTATTTCCGACCACCGTTGTCGATGTCTGTTATTTTATTTCCGACCACCGTTGTCGATGTCTGTTATTTCATTTTCCCAACCACCGTTGTCGATGTCTGTTATTTTATTCCCGACCACCGTTGTCAATGTCTGTTATTTTATTCCCGACCACCGTTGTCGATGTCTGTTATTTCATCTTCCCAACCACCGTTGTCGATGTCTGTTATTTTATTCCCGACCATCGTTGTCGATGTCTGTTATTTCATTTTCACGACCACCGTTGTCGATGTTTGTTATTTCATTTTCACGACCACCGTTGTCAATGCCTGTTTTTTATTTTCCGATCACCGTGTCGATGTTTGTTTGTACCTGACCGCCGTGTTGATGTCTGCTATTTTGTTCTCCTGGCTGTCGAGTCGATGTCATTTCCATTTTTTTTCTCAATCACCGAATTGTTGTATTGGGATCCCCAACACCACTTGAACTTGCTAACTCATCACTTCAGATAATCTGTCTTTAATCTTACGTTTTGTTTTCTGTCTTCTGTCATTCTTAGTGCCAGTAGTTACACTTGAACCTGTTGATTTATCACTTTGAATTATTTGTCAGATATTTTATTTCCGACCACCGTTGTCGATGTCTGTTATTTTATTTCCGACCACCGTTGTCGATGTCTGTTATTTCATTTTCCCGACCACCGTTGTCAATATCTGTTATTTTATTCCCGACCACCGTTGTCGATGTCTGTTATTTTATTCCCGACCACCGTTATCGATGTCTGTTATTTCATTTTCCCAACCACCGTTGTCGATGTCTGTTATTTCATTCCCGACCACCGTTGTCGATGTCTGTTATTTCATTTTCACGACCACCGTTGTCGATGCCTGTTATTTCATTTTGCCGACCACCGTTGTCGATGTCTGTTACTTTATTCACGACCACCGTTGCCGATGTCTGTTATTTTTATTTTCTTGACCACCGTTGTCGATGTCTGTTACTTTATTTCCGACCACCGTTGTCGATGTCTATTATTTCATTTCCGACCACCGTTGTCGATGTCTGTTATTTAATTTTCCTAACCACCGTTGTCGATGTCTGTAATTTTATTCCCGACCACCGTTGTCGATGTCTTTTATTTTATTTTCCCGACCACCGTTGTCGATGCCTTTTATTTCATTTTCCCGACCACCGTTGTCGATGCCTATTATGTTATTTTCCCGACCACCGTTATCGATGTCAGTTATTTCATTTTCCCAACCACCGTTGTCGATGTCTGTTATTTTATTCCCGACCACCGTTGTCGATGTCTGTTATTTTATTTTCCCGACCACCGTTTTCGATGCTTGTTATTTCATTTTCCCGACCACCGATGTCGATGCCTGTTAAGTTATTTTCCCGACCACCGTTGTCGATGTTTGTTATTTTATTCCCTACCACCGTTGTCGATGTCTGTTATTTCATTTTCCCAACCACCTTTGTCGATGTCTGTTATTTTATTCCCGACCACCATTGTCGATGTCTGTTATTTCATTTTCAAGACCACCGTTGTCGATGTCTGTTATTTCATTTTCACGACCACCGTTGTCAATGCCTGTTTTTTATTTTCCTATCACCGTGTCGATGTTTGTTTATACCTGACCGCCGTGTTGATGTCTGCTATTTTGTTCTCCTGGCTGTCGAGTCAATGTCATTTCCATTTTTTTTCTCAATCATCGAATTGTTGTATTGGGATCCCCAACACCACTTCAACTTGCAAACTCATCACTTCAGATAATCTGTCTTTAATCTTACATTTTGTTTTCCATCTTCTGTCATTCTTAGTGCCAGCAGTTACACTTGAACCTGTTAATTTATCACTTTGAATTATTTGTCTGATATTTTATTTCCGACCACCGTTGTCGATGTCTGTTATTTTATTTCCGACCACCATTGTCGATGTCTGTTATTTTATTCCCGACCACCGTAGTCGATGTCTGTTATTTAATTTTCACGACCACCGTTGTCAATGCCAGTTATTTTGTTTTCCGTCTTCTGTCATTCTTAGTGCCAGCTGTTACACTTGAACCTATTGATTTATCACTTTGAATTATTTGTCTGATATTTTATTTCTGACCACCGTTGTCGATGTCTGTTATTTTATTTCCGACCACCGTTGTCGATGTCTGTTATTTCATCTTCCCGACCACCGTTGTCGATGTCTGTTATTTTATTCCCGACCACCGTTGTCAATGTCTGTTATTTTATTCCCGACCACCGTTGTCGATGTCTGTTATTTCATCTTCCCAACCACCGTTGTCGATGTCTGTTATTTTATTCCCGACCATCGTTGTCGATGTCTGTTATTTCATTTTCACGACCACCGTTGTCGATGTCTGTTATTTCATTTTCACGACCACCGTTGTCAATGCCTGTTTTTTATTTTCCGATCACCGTGTCGATGTTTGTTTGTACCTGACCGCCGTGTTGATGTCTGCTATTTTGTTCTCCTGGCTGTCGAGTCGATGTCATTTCCATTTTTTTTCTCAATCACCGAATTGTTGTATTGGGATCCCCACCACCACTTGAACTTGCTAACTCATCACTTCAGATAATCTGTCTTTAATCTTACGTTTTGTTTTCTGTCTTCTGTCATTCTTAGTGCCAGCAGTTACACTTGAACCTGTTGATTTATCACTTTGAATTATTTGTCAGATATTTTATTTCCGACCACCGTTGTCGATGTCTGTTATTTTATTTCCGACCACCGTTGTCGATGTCTGTTATTTCATTTTCCCGACCACCGTTGTCGATATCTGTTATTTTATTCCCGACCACCGTTGTCGATGTCTGTTATTTTATTCCCGACCACCGTTATCGATGTCTGTTATTTCATTTTCCCAACCACCGTTGTCGATGTCTGTTATTTCATTCCCGACCACCGTTGTCGATGTCTGTTATTTCATTTTCACGACCACCGTTGTCGATGCCTGTTATTTCATTTTCCCGACCACCGTTGTCGATGTCTGTTACTTTATTCACGACCACCGTTGCCGATGTCTGTTATTTTTATTTTCCTGACCACCGTTGTCGATGTCTGTTACTTTATTTCCGACCACCGTTGTCGATGTCTATTATTTCATTTCCGACCACCGTTGTCGATGTCTGTTATTTAATTTTCCTAACCACCGTTGTCGATGTATGTAATTTTATTCCCGACCACCGTTGTCGATGTCTTTTATTTTATTTTCCCGACCACCGTTGTCGATGCCTTTTATTTCATTTTCCCGACCACCGTTGTCGATGCCTATTATGTTATTTTCCCGACCACCGTTATCGATGTCTGTTATTTCATTTTCCCAACCACCGTTGTCGATGTCTGTTATTTTATTCCCGACCACCGTTGTCGATGTCTGTTATTTTATTTTCCCGACCACCGTTTTCGATGCTTGTTATTTCATTTTCCCGACCACCGATGTCGATGCCTGTTATGTTATTTTCCCGACCACCGTTGTCGATGTTTGTTATTTTATTCCCGACCACCGTTGTCGATGTCTGTTATTTCATTTTCCCAACCACCTTTGTCGATGTCTGTTATTTTATTCCCGACCACCGTTGTCGATGTCTGTTATTTCATTTTCACGACCACCATTGTCGATGTTTGTTATTTCATTTTCACGACCACCGTTGTCGATGTCTATTATTTCATTTTCACGACCACCGTTGTCAATGCCTGTTTTTTATTTTCCTATCACCGTGTCGATGTTTGTTTATACCTGACCGCCGTGTTGATGTCTGCTATTTTGTTCTCCTGGCTGTCGAGTCGATGTCATTTCCATTTTTTTCTCAATCACCGAATTGTTGTATTGGGATCCCCAACACCACTTCAACTTGCAAACTCATCACTTCAGATAATCTGTCTTTAATCTTACATTTTGTTTTCCATCTTCTGTCATTCTTAGTGCCAGCAGTTACACTTGAACCTGTTAATTTATCACTTTGAATTATTTGTCTGATATTTTATTTCCGACCACCGTTGTCGATGTCTGTTATTTTATTTTCGACCACCATTGTCGATGTCTGTTATTTTAATCTCGACCACCGTTGTCGATGTCTGTTATTTAATTTTCCCGACCACCGTTGTCGATGTCTGTTATTTTATTCCCGACCACCGTTGTCGATGTCTGTTATTTCATTTTCACGACCACCTTTGTCGATGTCTGTTATTTCATTTTCCCGACCACCGTTGTCGATATCTGTTATTTTATTCACGACCACCGTTGTCGATGTCTGTTATTTTTTATTTTCCCGACCACTGTTGTCGATGTCTGTTACTTTATATCCGACCACCGTTGTCGATGTCTGTTATTTCACTTCCGACCACCGTTGTCGATGTCTGTTATTTAATTTTCCCGACCACCGTTGTCGATGTCTGTTATTTTATTCCCGACCACCGTTGTCGATGTCTGTTATTTTATTTTCCCGACCACCGTTTTCGATGCCTGTTATTTCATTTTCCCGACCACAGATGTCGATGCCTGTTATGTTATTTTCCCGACCACCGTTGTCGATGTTTGTTATTTTATTCCCGACCACCGTTGTCGATGTCTGTTATTTCATTTTCCCAACCACCGTTGTCGATGTCTGTTATTTTATTCCCGACCACCGTTGTCGATATCTGTTATTTCATTTTCACGACCACCATTGTCGATGTCTGTTATTTCATTTTAACGACCACCGTTGTCGATGTCTGTTATTTCATTTTCACGACCACCGTTGTCAATGCCTATTTTTTATTTTCCTATCACCGTGTCGATGTTTGTTTATACCTGACCGCCGTGTTGATGTCTGCTATTTTGTCCTCCTGGCTGTCAAGTCGATGTCATTTCCATTTTTTTCTCAATCACCGAATTGTTGTATTGGGATCCCCAACACCACTTCAACTTGCAAACTCATCACTTCAGATAATCTGTCTTTAATCTTACATTTTGTTTTCCATCTTCTGTCATTCTTAGTGCCAGCAGTTACACTTGAACCTGTTAATTTATCACTTTGAATTATTTGTCTGATATTTTATTTCCGACCACCGTTGTCGATGTCTGTTATTTTATTTCCGACCACCATTGTCGATGTATGTTATTTTATTCCCGACCACCGTTGTCGATGTCTGTTATTTAATTTTCACGACCACCGTTGTCAATGCCAGTTATTTTGTTTTCCGTCTTTCTATCATTCTTAGTGCCAGCTGTTACACTTGAACCTATTGATTTATCACTTTGAATTATTTGTCTGATATTTTATTTCCGACCACCGTTGTCGATGTCTGTTATTTTATTTCCGACCACCGTTGTCGATGTCTGTTATTTCATTTTCCCGACCACCGTTGTCGATGTCTGTTATTTTATTCCCGACCACCGTTGTCAATGTCTGTTATTTTATTCCCGACCACCGTTGTCGATGTCTGTTATTTCATCTTCCCAACCACCGTTGTCGATGTCTGTTATTTTATTCCCGACCATCGTTGTCGATGTCTGTTATTTCATTTTCACGACCACCGTTGTCGATGTCTGTTATTTCATTTTCACGACCACCGTTGTCGATGTTTGTTATTTCATTTTCACGACCACCGTTGTCAATGCCTGTTTTTTATTTTCCGATCACCGTGTCGATGTTTGTTTGTACCTGACCGCCGTGTTGATGTCTGCTATTTTGTTCTCCTGGCTGTCGAGTCGATGTCATTTCCATTTTTTTTCTCAATCACCGAATTGTTGTATTGGGATCCCCAACACCACTTGAACTTGCTAACTCATCACTTCAGATAATCTGTCTTTAATCTTACGTTTTGTTTTCTGTCTTCTGTCATTCTTATTGCCAGCAGTTACACTTGAACCTGTTGATTTATCACTTTGAATTATTTGTCTGATATTTTATTTCCGACCACCGTTGTCGATGTCTGTTATTTTATTTTCGACCACCGTTGTCGATGTCTGGTATTTAATTTTCCCGACCACCGTTGTCGATATCTGTTATTTTATTCCCGACCACCGTTGTCGATGTCTGTTATTTTATTCCCGACCACCGTTATCGATGTCTGTTATTTCATTTTCCCAACCACCGTTGTCGATGTCTGTTATTTCATTCCCGACCACCGTTGTCGATGTCTGTTATTTCATTTTCACGACCACCGTTGTCGATGTCAGTTATTTCATTTTCCCGACCACCGTTGTCGATGTCTGTTACTTTATTCACGACCACCGTTGCCGATGTCTGTTATTTTTATTTTCCTGACCACCGTTGTCGATGTCTGTTACTTTATTTCCGACCACCGTTGTCGATGTCTATTATTTCATTTCCGACCACCGTTGTCGATGTCTGTTATTTAATTTTCCTAACCACCATTGTCGATGTCTGTAATTTTATTCCCGACCACCGTTGTCGATGTCTTTTATTTTATTTTCCCGACCACCGTTGTCGATGCCTTTTATTTCATTTTCCCGACCACCGTTGTCGATGCCTATTATGTTATTTTCCCGACCACCGTTATCGATGTCAGTTATTTCATTTTCCCAACCACCGTTGTCGATGTCTGTTATTTTATTCCCGACCACCGTTGTCGATGTCTGTTATTTTATTTTCCCGACCACCGTTTTCGATGCTTGTTATTTCATTTTCCCGACCACCGATGTCGATGCCTGTTATGTTATTTTCCCGACCACCGTTGTCGATGTTTGTTATTTTATTCCCGACCACCGTTGTCGATGTCTGTTATTTCATTTTCCCAACCACCTTTGTCGATGTCTGTTATTTTATTCCCGACCACAGTTGTCGATGTCTGTTATTTCATTTTCACGACCACCATTGTCGATGTTTGTTATTTCATTTTCACGACCACCGTTGTCGATGTCTGTTATTTCATTTTCACGACCACCGTTGTCAATGCCTGTTTTTTATTTTCCTATCACCGTGTCGATGTTTGTTTATACCTGACCGCCGTGTTGATGTCTGCTATTTTGTTCTCCTGGCTGTCGAGTCGATGTCATTTCCATTTTTTTCTCAATCACCGAATTGTTGTATTGGGATCCCCAACACCACTTCAACTTGCAAACTCATCACTTCAGATAATCTGTCTTTAATCTTACATTTTGTTTTCCATCTTCTGTCATTCTTAGTGCCAGCAGTTACACTTGAACCTGTTAATTTATCACTTTGAATTATTTGTCTGATATTTTATTTCCGACCACCGTTGTCGATGTCTGTTATTTTATTTCCGACCACCATTGTCGATGTCTGTTATTTTAATCCCGACCACCGTTGTCGATGTCTGTTATTTAATTTTCCCGACCACCGTTGTCGATGTCTGTTATTTTATTCCCGACCACCGTTGTCGATGTCTGTTATTTCATTTTCACGACCACCTTTGTCGATGTCTGTTATTACATTTTCCCGACCACCGTTGTCGATATCTGTTATTTTATTCACGACCACCGTTGTTGATGTCTGTTATTTTTTATTTTCCCGACCACTGTTGTCGATGTCTGTTACTTTATATCCGACCACCGTTGTCGATGTCTGTTATTTCACTTCCGACCACCGTTGTCGATGTCTGTTATTTAATTTTCCCGACCACCGTTGTCGATGTCTGTTATTTTATTCCCGACCACCGTTGTCGATGTCTGTTATTTTATTTTCCCGACCACCGTTTTCGATGCCTGTTATTTCATTTTCCCGACCACAGATGTCGATGCCTGTTATGTTATTTTCCCGACCACCGTTGTCGATGTTTGTTATTTTATTCCCGACCACCGTTGTCGATGTCTGTTATTTCATTTTCCCAACCACCGTTGTCGATGTCTGTTATTTTATTCCCGACCACCGTTGTCGATATCTGTTATTTCATTTTCACGACCACCATTGTCGATGTCTGTTATTTCATTTTAACGACCACCGTTGTCGATGTCTGTTATTTCATTTTCACGACCACCGTTGTCAATGCCTATTTTTTATTTTCCTATCACCGTGTCGATGTTTGTTTATACCTGACCGCCGTGTTGATGTCTGCTATTTTGTCCTCCTGGCTGTCAAGTCGATGTCATTTCCATTTTTTTCTCAATCACCGAATTGTTGTATTGGGATCCCCAACACCACTTCAACTTGCAAACTCATCACTTCAGATAATCTGTCTTTAATCTTACATTTTGTTTTCCATCTTCTGTCATTCTTAGTGCCAGCAGTTACACTTGAACCTGTTAATTTATCACTTTGAATTATTTGTCTGATATTTTATTTCCGACCACCGTTGTCGATGTCTGTTATTTTATTTCCGACCACCATTGTCGATGTCTGTTATTTTATTCCCGACCACCGTTGTCGATGTCTGTTATTTAATTTTCACGACCACCGTTGTCAATGCCAGTTATTTTGTTTTCCGTCTTTCTATCATTCTTAGTGCCAGCTGTTACACTTGAACCTATTGATTTATCACTTTGAATTATTTGTCTGATATTTTATTTCCGACCACCGTTGTCGATGTCTGTTATTTTATTTCCGACCACCGTTGTCGATGTCTGTTATTTCATTTTCCCGACCACCGTTGTCGATGTCTGTTATTTTATTCCCGACCACCGTTGTCAATGTCTGTTATTTTATTCCCGACCACCGTTGTCGATGTCTGTTATTTCATCTTCCCAACCACCGTTGTCGATGTCTGTTATTTTATTCCCGACCATCGTTGTCGATGTCTGTTATTTCATTTTCACGACCACCGTTGTCGATGTCTGTTATTTCATTTTCACGACCACCGTTGTCGATGTCTGTTATTTCATTTTCACGACCACCGTTGTCGATGTTTGTTATTTCATTTTCACGACCACCGTTGTCAATGCCTGTTTTTTATTTTCCGATCACCGTGTCGATGTTTGTTTGTACCTGACCGCCGTGTTGATGTCTGCTATTTTGTTCTCCTGGCTGTCGAGTCGATGTCATTTCCATTTTTTTTCTCAATCACCGAATTGTTGTATTGGGATCCCCAACACCACTTGAACTTGCTAACTCATCACTTCAGATAATCTGTCTTTAATCTTACGTTTTGTTTTCTGTCTTCTGTCATTCTTAGTGCCAGAAGTTACACTTGAACCTGTTGATTTATCACTTTAAATTATTTGTCTGATATTTTATTTCCGACCACCGTTGTCGATGTCTGTTATTTTATTTCCGACCACCGTTGTCGATGTCTGTTATTTAATTTTCCCGACCACCGTTGTCGATATCTGTTATTTTATTCCCGACCACCGTTGTCGATGTCTGTTATTTTATTCCCGACCACCGTTATCGATGTCTGTTATTTCATTTTCCCAACCACCGTTGTCGATGTCTGTTATTTCATTCCCGACCACCGTTGTCGATGTCTGTTATTTCATTTTCACGACCACCGTTGTCGATGTCAGTTATTTCATTTTCCCGACCACCGTTGTCGATGTCTGTTACTTTATTCACGACCACCGTTGCTGATGTCTGTTATTTTTATTTTCCTGACCACCGTTGTCGATGTCTGTTACTTTATTTCCGACCACCGTTGTCGATGTCTATTATTTCATTTCCGACCACCGTTGTCGATGTCTGTTATTTAATTTTCCTAACCACCATTGTCGATGTCTGTAATTTTATTACCGACCACCGTTGTCGATGTCTTTTATTTTATTTTCCCGACCACCGTTGTCGATGCCTTTTATTTCATTTTCCCGACCACCGTTGTCGATGCCTATTATGTTATTTTCCCGACCACCGTTATCGATGTCAGTTATTTCATTTTCCCAACCACCGTTGTCGATGTCTGTTATTTTATTCCCGACCACCGTTGTCGATGTCTGTTATTTTATTTTCCCGACCACCGTTTTCGATGCTTGTTATTTCATTTTCCCGACCACCGATGTCGATGCCTGTTATGTTATTTTCCCGACCACCGTTGTCGATGTTTGTTATTTTATTCCCGACCACCGTTGTCGATGTCTGTTATTTCATTTTCCCAACCACCTTTGTCGATGTCTGTTATTTTATTCCCGACCACCGTTGTCGATGTCTGTTATTTCATTTTCACGACCACCATTGTCGATGTTTGTTATTTCATTTTCACGACCACCGTTGTCGATGTCTGTTATTTCATTTTCACGACCACCGTTGTCAATGCCTGTTTTTTATTTTCCTATCACCGTGTCGATGTTTGTTTATACCTGACCGCCGTGCTGATGTCTGCTATTTTCTTCTCCTGGCTGTCTAGTCGATGTCATTTCCATTTTTTTCTCAATCACCGAATTGTTGTATTGGGATCCCCAACACCACTTCAACTTGCAAACTCATCACTTCAGATAATCTGTCTTTAATCTTACATTTTGTTTTCCATCTTCTGTCATTCTTAGTGCCAGCAGTTACACTTGAACCTGTTAATTTATCACTTTGAATTATTTGTCTGATATTTTATTTCCGACCACCGTTGTCGATGTCTGTTATTTTATTTCCGACCACCATTGTCGATGTCTGTTATTTTAATCCCGACCACCGTTGTCGATGTCTGTTATTTAATTTTCCCGACCACCGTTGTCGATGTCTGTTATTTTATTCCCGACCACCGTTGTCGATGTCTGTTATTTCATTTTCACGACCACCTTTGTCGATGTCTGTTATTACATTTTCCCGACCACCGTTGTCGATATCTGTTATTTTATTCACGACCACCGTTGTCGATGTCTGTTATTTTTTATTTTCCCGACCACTGTTGTCGATGTCTGTTACTTTATATCCGACCACCGTTGTCGATGTCTGTTATTTCACTTCCGACCACCGTTGTCGATGTCTGTTATTTAATTTTCCCGACCACCGTTGTCGATGTCTGTTATTTTATTCCCGACCACCGTTGTCGATGTCTGTTATTTTATTTTCCCGACCACCGTTTTCGATGCCTGTTATTTCATTTTCCCGACCACAGATGTCGATGCCTGTTATGTTATTTTCCCGACCACCGTTGTCGATGTTTGTTATTTTATTCCCGACCACCGTTGTCGATGTCTGTTATTTCATTTTCCCAACCACCTTTGTCGATGTCTGTTATTTTATTCCCGACCACCGTTGTCGATGTCTGTTATTTCATTTTCACGACCACCATTGTCGATGTTTGTTATTTCATTTTCACGACCACCGTTGTCGATGTCTGTTATTTCATTTTCACGACCACCGTTGTCAATGCCTGTTTTTTATTTTCCTATCACCGTGTCGATGTTTGTTTATACCTGACCGCCGTGCTGATGTCTGCTATTTTCTTCTCCTGGCTGTCTAGTCGATGTCATTTCCATTTTTTTCTCAATCACCGAATTGTTGTATTGGGATCCCCAACACCACTTCAACTTGCAAACTCATCACTTCAGATAATCTGTCTTTAATCTTACATTTTGTTTTCCATCTTCTGTCATTCTTAGTGCCAGCAGTTACACTTGAACCTGTTAATTTATCACTTTGAATTATTTGTCTGATATTTTATTTCCGACCACCGTTGTCGATGTCTGTTATTTTATTTCCGACCACCATTGTCGATGTCTGTTATTTTAATCCCGACCACCGTTGTCGATGTCTGTTATTTAATTTTCCCGACCACCGTTGTCGATGTCTGTTATTTTATTCCCGACCACCGTTGTCGATGTCTGTTATTTCATTTTCACGACCACCTTTGTCGATGTCTGTTATTACATTTTCCCGACCACCGTTGTCGATATCTGTTATTTTATTCACGACCACCGTTGTCGATGTCAGTTATTTTTTATTTTCCCGACCACTGTTGTCGATGTCTGTTACTTTATATCCGACCACCGTTGTCGATGTCTGTTATTTCACTTCCGACCACCGTTGTCGATGTCTGTTATTTAATTTTCCCGACCACCGTTGTCGATGTCTGTTATTTTATTCCCGACCACCGTTGTCGATGTCTGTTATTTTATTTTCCCGACCACCGTTTTCGATGCCTGTTATTTCATTTTCCCGACCACAGATGTCGATGCCTGTTATGTTATTTTCCCGACCACCGTTGTCGATGTTTGTTATTTTATTCCCGACCACCGTTGTCGATGTCTGTTATTTCATTTTCCCAACCACCGTTGTCGATGTCTGTTATTTTATTCCCGACCACCGTTGTCGATATCTGTTATTTCATTTTCACGACCACCATTGTCGATGTCTGTTATTTCATTTTAACGACCACCGTTGTCGATGTCTGTTATTTCATTTTCACGACCACCGTTGTCAATGCCTATTTTTTATTTTCCTATCACCGTGTCGATGTTTGTTTATACCTGACCGCCGTGTTGATGTCTGCTATTTTGTCCTCCTGGCTGTCAAGTCGATGTCATTTCCATTTTTTTCTCAATCACCGAATTGTTGTATTGGGATCCCCAACACCACTTCAACTTGCAAACTCATCACTTCAGATAATCTGTCTTTAATCTTACATTTTGTTTTCCATCTTCTGTCATTCTTAGTGCCAGCAGTTACACTTGAACCTGTTAATTTATCACTTTGAATTATTTGTCTGATATTTTATTTCCGACCACCGTTGTCGATGTCTGTTATTTTATTTCCGACCACCATTGTCGATGTCTGTTATTTTATTCCCGACCACCGTTGTCGATGTCTGTTATTTAATTTTCACGACCACCGTTGTCAATGCCAGTTATTTTGTTTTCCGTCTTTCTATCATTCTTAGTGCCAGCTGTTACACTTGAACCTATTATTTATCACTTTGAATTATTTGTCTGATATTTTATTTCCGACCACCGTTGTCGATGTCTGTTATTTTATTTCTGACCACCGTTGTCGATGTCTGTTATTTCATTTTCCCGACCACCGTTGTCGATGTCTGTTATTTTATTCCCGACCACCGTTGTCAATGTCTGTTATTTTATTCCCGACCACCGTTGTCGATGTCTGTTATTTCATCTTCCCAACCACCGTTGTCGATGTCTGTTATTTTATTCCCGACCATCGTTGTCGATGTCTGTTATTTCATTTTCACGACCACCGTTGTCGATGTCTGTTATTTCATTTTCACGACCACCGTTGTCGATGTCTGTTATTTCATTTTCACGACCACCGTTGTCGATGTTTGTTATTTCATTTTCACGACCACCGTTGTCAATGCCTGTTTTTTATTTTCCGATCACCGTGTCGATGTTTGTTTGTACCTGACCGCCGTGTTGATGTCTGCTATTTTGTTCTCCTGGCTGTCGAGTCGATGTCATTTCCATTTTTTTTCTCAATCACCGAATTGTTGTATTGGGATCCCCAACACCACTTGAACTTGCTAACTCATCACTTCAGATAATCTGTCTTTAATCTTACGTTTTGTTTTCTGTCTTCTGTCATTCTTAGTGCCAGAAGTTACACTTGAACCTGTTGATTTATCACTTTGAATTATTTGTCTGATATTTTATTTCCGACCACCGTTGTCGATGTCTGTTATTTTATTTCCGACCACCGTTGTCGATGTCTGTTATTTAATTTTCCCGACCACCGTTGTCGATATCTGTTATTTTATTCCCGACCACCGTTGTCGATGTCTGTTATTTTATTCCCGACCACCGTTATCGATGTCTGTTATTTCATTTTCCCAACCACCGTTGTCGATGTCTGTTATTTCATTCCCGACCACCGTTGTCGATGTCTGTTATTTCATTTTCACGACCACCGTTGTCGATGTCAGTTATTTCATTTTCCCGACCACCGTTGTCGATGTCTGTTACTTTATTCACGACCACCGTTGCTGATGTCTGTTATTTTTATTTTCCTGACCACCGTTGTCGATGTCTGTTACTTTATTTCCGACCACCGTTGTCGATGTCTATTATTTCATTTCCGACCACCGTTGTCGATGTCTGTTATTTAATTTTCCTAACCACCATTGTCGATGTCTGTAATTTTATTCCCGACCACCGTTGTCGATGTCTTTTATTTTATTTTCCCGACCACCGTTGTCGATGCCTTTTATTTCATTTTCCCGACCACCGTTGTCGATGCCTATTATGTTATTTTCCCGACCACCGTTATCGATGTCAGTTATTTCATTTTCCCAACCACCGTTGTCGATGTCTGTTATTTTATTCCCGACCACCGTTGTCGATGTCTGTTATTTTATTTTCCCGACCACCGTTTTCGATGCTTGTTATTTCATTTTCCCGACCACCGATGTCGATGCCTGTTATGTTATTTTCCCGACCACCGTTGTCGATGTTTGTTATTTTATTCCCGACCACCGTTGTCGATGTCTGTTATTTCATTTTCCCAACCACCTTTGTCGATGTCTGTTATTTTATTCCCGACCACCGTTGTCGATGTCTGTTATTTCATTTTCACGACCACCATTGTCGATGTTTGTTATTTCATTTTCACGACCACCGTTGTCGATGTCTGTTATTTCATTTTCACGACCACCGTTGTCAATGCCTGTTTTTTATTTTCCTATCACCGTGTCGATGTTTGTTTATACCTGACCGCCGTGCTGATGTCTGCTATTTTCTTCTCCTGGCTGTCTAGTCGATGTCATTTCCATTTTTTTCTCAATCACCGAATTGTTGTATTGGGATCCCCAACACCACTTCAACTTGCAAACTCATCACTTCAGATAATCTGTCTTTAATCTTACATTTTGTTTTCCATCTTCTGTCATTCTTAGTGCCAGCAGTTACACTTGAACCTGTTAATTTATCACTTTGAATTATTTGTCTGATATTTTATTTCCGACCACCGTTGTCGATGTCTGTTATTTTATTTCCGACCACCATTGTCGATGTCTGTTATTTTATTCCCGACCACCGTTGTCGATGTCTGTTATTTAATTTTCACGACCACCGTTGTCAATGCCAGTTATTTTGTTTTCCGTCTTTCTATCATTCTTAGTGCCAGCTGTTACACTTGAACCTATTGATTTATCACTTTGAATTATTTGTCTGATATTTTATTTTCGACCACCGTTGTCGATGTCTGTTATTTTATTTCCGACCACCGTTGTCGATGTCTGTTATTTCATTTTTCCGACCACCGTTGTCGATGTCTGTTATTTTATTCCCGACCACCGTTGTCAATGTCTGTTATTTTATTCCCGACCACCGTTGTCGATGTGTGTTATTTCATCTTCCCAACCACCGTTGTCGATGTCTGTTATTTTATTCCCGACCATCGTTGTCGATGTCTGTTATTTCATTTTCACGACCACCGTTGTCGATGTCTGTTATTTCATTTTCACGACCACCGTTGTCGATGTTTGTTATTTCATTTTCACGACCACCGTTGTCAATGCCTGTTTTTTATTTTCCGATCACCGTGTCGATGTTTGTTTGTACCTGACCGCCGTGTTGATGTCTGCTATTTTGTTCTCCTGGCTGTCGAGTCGATGTCATTTCCATTTTTTTTCTCAATCACCGAATTGTTGTATTGGGATCCCCAACACCACTTGAACTTGCTAACTCATCACTTTAGATAATCTGTCTTTAATCTTACGATTTGTTTTCTGTCTTCTGTCATTCTTAGTGCCAGCAGTTACACTTGAACCTGTTGATTTATCACTTTGAATTATTTGTCTGATATTTTATTTCCGACCACCGTTGTCGATGTCTGTTATTTTATTTCAGACCACCGTTGTCGATGTCTGTTATTTCATTTTCCCGACCACCGTTGTCGATATCTGTTATTTTATTCCCGACCACCGTTGTCGATGTCTGTTATTTTATTCCCGACCACCGTTATCGATGTCTGTTATTTCATTTTCCCAACCACCGTTGTCGATGTCTGTTATTTCATTCCCGACCACCGTTGTCAATGTCTGTTATTTCATTTTCACGACCACCGTTGTCGATGCCTGTTATTTCATTTTCCCGACCACCGTTGTCGATGTCTGTTACTTTATTCACGACCACCGTTGCCGATGTCTGTTATTTTTATTTTCCTGACCACCGTTGTCGATGTCTGTTACTTTATTTCCGACCACCGTTGTCGATGTCTATTATTTCATTTCCGACCACCGTTGTCGATGTCTGTTATTTAATTTTCCTAACCACCGTTGTCGATGTCTGTAATTTTATTCCCGACCACCGTTGTCGATGTCTTTTATTTTATTTTCCCGACCACCGTTGTCGATGCCTTTTATTTCATTTTCCAGACCACCGTTGTCGATGCCTATTATGTTATTTTCCCGACCACCGTTATCGATGTCAGTTATTTCATTTTCCCAACCACCGTTGTCGATGTCTGTTATTTTATTCCCGACCACCGTTGTCGATGTCTGTTATTTTAATTTCCCGACCACCGTTTTCGATGCTTGTTATTTCATTTTCCCGACCACCGATGTCGATGCCTGTTATGTTATTTTCCCGACCACCGTTGTCGATGTTTGTTATTTTATTCCCGACCACCGTTGTCGATGTCTGTTATTTCATTTTCCCAACCACCTTTGTCGATGTCTGTTATTTTATTCCCGACCACCGTTGTCGATGTCTGTTATTTCATTTTCACGACCACCATTGTCGATGTTTGTTATTTCATTTTCACGACCACCGTTGTCGATGTCTATTATTTCATTTTCACGACCACCGTTGTCAATGCCTGTTTTTTATTTTCCTATCACCGTGTCGATGTTTGTTTATACCTGACCGCCGTGTTGATGTCTGCTATTTTGTTCTCCTGGCTGTCGAGTCGATGTCATTTCCATTTTTTTCTCAATCACCGAATTGTTGTATTGGGATCCCCAACACCACTTCAACTTGCAAACTCATCACTTCAGATAATCTGTCTTTAATCTTACATTTTGTTTTCCATCTTCTGTCATTCTTAGTGCCAGCAGTTACACTTGAACCTGTTAATTTATCACTTTGAATTATTTGTCTGATATTTTATTTCCGACCACCGTTGTCGATGTCTGTTATTTTATTTCCGACCACATTGTCGATGTCTGTTATTTTATTCCCGACCACCGTTGTCGATGTCTGTTATTTAATTTTCACGACCACCGTTGTCAATGCCAGTTATTTTGTTTTCCGTCTTTCTATCATTCTTAGTGCCAGCTGTTACACTTGAACCTATTGATTTATCACTTTGAATTATTTGTCTGATATTTTATTTCCGACCACCGTTGTCGATGTCTGTTATTTTATTTCCGACCACCG
Organism: Lathyrus aphaca; assembly: GCA_963966055.1. Lineage (NCBI taxonomy): Eukaryota > Viridiplantae > Streptophyta > Magnoliopsida > Fabales > Fabaceae > Lathyrus > Lathyrus aphaca. The sequence continues at coordinate 379,684,482 of OZ014523.1, read as the reverse complement.
TTGTCGATGTCTGTTATTTCATTTTCCCGACCACCGTTGTCGATGTCTGTTATTTTATTCCCGACCACCGTTGTCAATGTCTGTTATTTTATTCCCGACCACCGTTGTCGATGTCTGTTATTTCATCTTCCCAACCACCGTTGTCGATGTCTGTTATTTTATTCCCGACCATCGTTGTCGATGTCTGTTATTTCATTTTCACGACCACCGTTGTCGATGTCTGTTATTTCATTTTCACGACCACCGTTGTCGATGTTTGTTATTTCATTTTCACGACCACCGTTGTCAATGCCTGTTTTTTATTTTCCGATCACCGTGTCGATGTTTGTTTGTACCTGACCGCCGTGTTGATGTCTGCTATTTTGTTCTCCTGGCTGTCGAGTCGATGTCATTTCCATTTTTTTTCTCAATCACCGAATTGTTGTATTGGGATCCCCAACACCACTTGAACTTGCTAACTCATCACTTCAGATAATCTGTCTTTAATCTTACGTTTGGTTTTCTGTCTTCTGTCATTCTTAGTGCCAGCAGTTACACTTGAACCTGTTGATTTATCACTTTGAATTATTTGTCTGATATTTTATTTCCGACCACCGTTGTCGATGTCTGTTATTTTATTTCCGACCACCGTTGTCGATGTCTGTTATTTCATTTTCCCGACCACCGTTGTCGATATCTGTTATTTTATTCCCGACCACCGTTGTCGATGTCTGTTATTTTATTCCCGACCACCGTTATCGATGTCTGTTATTTCATTTTCCCAACCACCGTTGTCGATGTCTGTTATTTCATTCCCGACCACCGTTGTCGATGTCTGTTATTTCATCTTCACGACCACCGTTGTCGATGCCTGTTATTTCATTTTCCCGACCACCGTTGTCGATGTCTGTTACTTTATTCACCACCACCGTTGCCGATATCTGTTATTTTTATTTTCCTGACCACCGTTGTCGATGTCTGTTACTTTATTTCCGACCACCGTTGTCGATGTCTATTATTTCATTTCCGACCACCGTTGTCGATGTCTGTTATTTAATTTTCCTAACCACCGTTGTCGATGTCTGTAATTTTATTCCCGACCACCGTTGTCGATGTCTTTTATTTTATTTTCCCGACCACCGTTGTCGATGCCTTTTATTTCATTTTCCCGACCACCGTTGTCGATGCGTATTATGTTATTTTCCCGACCACCGTTATCGATGTCTGTTATTTCATTTTCCCAACCACCTTTGTCGATGTCTGTTATTTTATTCTAGACCACCGTTGTCGATGTCTGTTATTTCATTTTCACGACCACCATTGTCGATGTTTGTTATTTCATTTTCACGACCACCGTTGTCGATGTCAGTTATTTCATTTTCACGACCACCGTTGTCAATGCCTGTTTTTTATTTTCCTATCACCGTGTCGATGTTTGTTTATACCTGACCGCCGTGTTGATGTCTGCTATTTTGTTCTCCTGGCTGTCGAGTCGATGTCATTTCCATTTTTTTCTCAATCACCGAATTGTTGTATTGGGATCCCCAACACCACTTCAACTTGCAAACTCATCACTTCAGATAATCTGTCTTTAATCTTACATTTTGTTTTCCATCTTCTGTCATTCTTAGTGCCAGCAGTTACACTTGAACCTGTTAATTTATCACTTTGAATTATTTGTCTGATATTTTATTTCCGACCACCGTTGTCGATGTCTATTATTTTATTTCCGACCACCATTGTCGATGTCTGTTATTTTATTCCCGACCACCGTTGTCGATGTCTGTTATTTAATTTTCACGACCACCATTGTCAATGCCAGTTATTTTGTTTTCCGTCTTTCTATCATTCTTAGTGCCAGCTGTTACACTTGAACCTATTGATTTATCACTTTGAATTATTTGTCTGATATTTTATTTCCGACCACCGTTGTCGATGTCTGTTATTTTATTTCCGACCACCGTTGTCGATGTCTGTTATTTCATTTTCCCGACCACCGTTGTCGATGTCTGTTATTTTATTCCCGACCACCGTTGTCAATGTCTGTTATTTTATTCCCGACCACCGTTGTCGATGTCTGTTATTTCATCTTCCCAACCACCGTTGTCGATGTCTGTTATTTTATTCCCGACCATCGTTGTCGATGTCTGTTATTTCATTTTCACGACCACCGTTGTCAATGTCTGTTATTTCATTTTCACGACCACCGTTGTCGATGTTTGTAAATTCATTTTCACGACCACCGTTGTCAATGCCTGTTTTTTATTTTCCGATCATCGTGTCGATGTTTGTTTGTACCTGACCGCCGTGTTGATGTCTGCTATTTTGTTCTCCTGGCTGTCGAGTCGATGTCATTTCCATTTTTTTTCTCAATCACCGAATTGTTGTATTGGGATCCCCAACACCACTTGAACTTGCTAACTCATCACTTCAGATAATCTGTCTTTAATCTTACGTTTTGTTTTCTGTCTTCTGTCATTCTTAGTGCCAGCAGTTACACTTGAACCTGTTGATTTATCACTTTGAATTATTTGTCTGATATTTTATTTCCGACCACCGTTGTCGATGTCTGTTATTTTATTTACGACCACCGTTGTCGATGTCTGTTATTTCATTTTCCCGACCACCGTTGTCGATATCTGTTATTTTATTCCCGACCACCGTTGTCGATGTCTGTTATTTTATTCCCGACCACCGTTATCGATGTCTGTTATTTCATTTTCCCAACCACCGTTGTCGATGTCTGTTATTTCATTCCCGACCACCGTTGTCGATGTCTGTTATTTCATCTTCACGACCACCGTTGTCGATGCCTGTTATTTCATTTTCCCGACCACCGTTGTCGATGTCTGTTACTTTATTCACCACCACCGTTGCCGATATCTGTTATTTTTATTTTCCTGACCACCGTTGTCGATGTCTGTTACTTTATTTCCGACCACCGTTGTCGATGTCTATTATTTCATTTCCGACCACCGTTGTCGATGTCTGTTATTTAATTTTCCTAACCACCGTTGTCGATGTCTGTAATTTTATTCCCGATCACCGTTGTCGATGTCTTTGATTTTATTTTCCCGACCACCGTTGTCGATGCCTTTTATTTCATTTTCCCGACCACCGTTGTCGATGCGTATTATGTTATTTTCCCGACCACCGTTATCGATGTCTGTTATTTCATTTTCCCAACCACCGTTGTCGATGTCTGTTATTTTATTCCCGACCACCGTTGTCGATGTCTGTTATTTTATTTTCCCGACCACCGTTTTCGATGCTTGTTATTTCATTTTCCCGACCACCGATGTCGATGCTTGTTATGTTATTTTCCCGACCATCGTTGTCGATGTTTGTTATTTTATTCCCGACCACCGTTGTCGATGTCTGTTATTTCATTTTCCCAACCACCTTTGTCGATGTCTGTTATTTTATTCTAGACCACCGTTGTCGATGTCTGTTATTTCATTTTCACGACCACCATTGTCGATGTTTGTTATTTCATTTTCACGACCACCGTTGTCGATGTCAGTTATTTCATTTTCACGACCACCGTTGTCAATGCCTGTTTTTTATTTTCCTATCACCGTGTCGATGTTTGTTTATACCTGACCGCCGTGTTGATGTCTGCTATTTTGTTCTCCTGGCTGTCGAGTCGATGTCATTTCCATTTTTTTCTCAATCACCGAATTGTTGTATTGGGATCCCCAACACCACTTCAACTTGCAAACTCATCACTTCAGATAATCTGTCTTTAATCTTACATTTTGTTTTCCATCTTCTGTCATTCTTAGTGCCAGCAATTACACTTGAACCTGTTAATTTATCACTTTGAATTATTTGTCTGATATTTTATTTCCGACCACCGTTGTCGATGTCTGTTATTTTATTTCCGACCACCATTGTCGATGTATGTTATTTTATTCCCGACCACCGTTGTCGATGTCTGTTATTTAATTTTCACGACCACCGTTGTCAATGCCAGTTATTTTGTTTTCCATCTTCTATCATTCTTAGTGCCAGCTGTTACACTTGAACCTATTGATTTATCACTTTGAATTATTTGTCTGATATTTTATTTCCGACCACCGTAGTCGATGTCTGTTATTTTATTTCCGACCACCGTTGTCGATGTCTGTTATTTCATTTTCTCGACCACCGTTGTCGATGTCTGTTATTTTATTCCCGACCACCGTTGTCAATGTCTGTTATTTTATTCCCGACCACCGTTGTCGATGTCTGTTATTTCATCTTCCCAACCACCGTTGTCGATGTCTGTTATTTTATTCCCGACCATCGTTGTCGATGTCTGTTATTTCATTTTCACGACCACCGTTGTCGATGTCTGTTATTTCATTTTCACGACCACCGTTGTCGATGTTTGTTATTTCATTTTCACGACCACCGTTGTCAATGCCTGTTTTTTATTTTCCGATCACCGTGTCGATGTTTGTTTGTACCTGACCGCCGTGTTGATGTCTGCTATTTTGTTCTCCTGGCTGTCGAGTCGATGTCATTTCCATTTTTTTTCTCAATCACCGAATTGTTGTATTGGGATCCCCAACACCACTTGAACTTGCTAACTCATCACTTCAGATAATCTGTCTTTAATCTTACGTTTTGTTTTCTGTCTTCTGTCATTCTTAGTGCCAGCAGTTACACTTGAACCAGTTGATTTATCACTTTGAATTATTTGTCTGATATTTTATTTCCGACCACCGTTGTCGATGTCTGTTATTTTATTTACGACCACCGTTGTCGATGTCTGTTATTTCATTTTCCCGACCACCGTTGTCGATATCTGTTATTTTATTCCCGACCACCGTTGTCGATGTCTGTTATTTTATTCCCGACCACCGTTATCGATGTCTGTTATTTCATTTTCCCAACCACCGTTGTCGATGTCTGTTATTTCATTCCCGACCACCGTTGTCGATGTCTGTTATTTCATTTTCACGACCACCGTTGTCGATGCCTGTTATTTCATTTTCCCGACCACCGTTGTCGATGTCTGTTACTTTATTCACCACCACCGTTGCTGATGTCTGTTATTTTTATTTTCCTGACCACCGTTGTCGATGTCTGTTACTTTATTTCCGACCACCGTTGTCGATGTCTATTATTTCATTTCCGACCACCGTTGTCGATGTCTGTTATTTAATTTTCCTAACCACCGTTGTCGATGTCTGTAATTTTATTCCCGATCACCGTTGTCGATGTCTTTGATTTTATTTTCCCGACCACCGTTGTCGATGCCTTTTATTTCATTTTCCCGACCACCGTTGTCGATGCGTATTATGTTATTTTCCCGACCACCGTTATCGATGTCTGTTATTTCATTTTCCCAACCACCGTTGTCGATGTCTGTTATTTTATTCCCGACCACCGTTGTCGATGTCTGTTATTTTATTTTCCCGACCACCGTTTTCGATGCTTGTTATTTCATTTTCCCGACCACCGATGTCGATGCCTGTTATGTTATTTTCCCGACCATCGTTGTCGATGTTTGTTATTTTATTCCCGACCACCGTTGTCGATGTCTGTTATTTCATTTTCCCAACCACCTTTGTCGATGTCTGTTATTTTATTCTAGACCACCGTTGTCGATGTCTGTTATTTCATTTTCACGACCACCATTGTCGATGTTTGTTATTTCATTTTCACGACCACCGTTGTCGATGTCAGTTATTTCATTTTCACGACCACCGTTGTCAATGCCTGTTTTTTATTTTCCTATCACCGTGTCGATGTTTGTTTATACCTGACCGCCGTGTTGATGTCTGCTATTTTGTTCTCCTGGCTGTCGAGTCGATGTCATTTCCATTTTTTTCTCAATCACCGAATTGTTGTATTTGGATCCCCAACACCACTTCAACTTGCAAACTCATCACTTCAGATAATCTGTCTTTAATCTTACATTTTGTTTTCCATCTTCTGTCATTCTTAGTGCCAGCAATTACACTTGAACCTGTTAATTTATCACTTTGAATTATTTGTCTGATATTTTATTTCCGACCACCGTTGTCGATGTCTGTTATTTTATTTCCGACCACCATTGTCGATGTATGTTATTTTATTCCCGACCACCGTTGTCGATGTCTGTTATTTAATTTTCACGACCACCGTTGTCAATGCCAGTTATTTTGTTTTCCGTCTTCTGTCATTCTTAGTGCCAGCTGTTACACTTGAACCTATTGATTTATCACTTTGAATTATTTGTCTGATATTTTATTTCCGACCACCGTTGTCGATGTCTGTTATTTTATTTCCGACCACCGTTGTCGATGTCTGTTATTTCATTTTCCCGACCACCGTTGTCGATGTCTGTTATTTTATTCCCGACCACCGTTGTCAATGTCTGTTATTTTATTCCCGACCACCGTTGTCGATGTCTGTTATTTCATCTTCCCAACCACCGTTGTCGATGTCTGTTATTTTATTCCCGACCATCGTTGTCGATGTCTGTTATTTCATTTTCACGACCACCGTTGTCGATGTCTGTTATTTCATTTTCACGACCACCGTTGTCGATGTTTGTTATTTCATTTTCACGACCACCGTTGTCAATGCCTGTTTTTTATTTTCCGATCATCGTGTCGATGTTTGTTTGTACCTGACCGCCGTGTTGATGTCTGCTATTTTGTTCTCCTGGCTGTCGAGTCGATGTCATTTCCATTTTTTTCTGATTCACCGAATTGTTGTATTTGGATCCCCAACACCACTTCAACTTGCAAACTCATCACTTCAGATAATCTGTCTTTAATCTTACATTTTGTTTTCCATCTTCTGTCATTCTTAGTGCCAGCAATTACACTTGAACCTGTTAATTTATCACTTTGAATTATTTGTCTGATATTTTATTTCCGACCACCGTTGTCGATGTCTGTTATTTTATTTCCGACCACCATTGTCGATGTCTGTTATTTTATTCCCGACCACCGTTGTCGATGTCTGTTATTTCATTTTCCCAACCACCTTTGTCGATGTCTGTTATTTTATTCTAGACCACCGTTGTCGATGTCTGTTATTTCATTTTCACGACCACCATTGTCGATGTTTGTTATTTCATTTTCACGACCACCGTTGTCGATGTCAGTTATTTCATTTTCACGACCACCGTTGTCAATGCCTGTTTTTTATTTTCCTATCACCGTGTCGATGTTTGTTTATACCTGACCGCCGTGTTGATGTCTGTTATTTTGTTCTCCTGGCTGTCGAGTCGATGTCATTTCCATTTTTTTCTCAATCACCGAATTGTTGTATTTGGATCCCCAACACCACTTCAACTTGCAAACTCATCACTTCAGATAATCTGTCTTTAATCTTACATTTTGTTTTCCATCTTCTGTCATTCTTAGTGCCAGCAATTACACTTGAACCTGTTAATTTATCACTTTGAATTATTTGTCTGATATTTTATTTCCGACCACCGTTGTCGATGTCTGTTATTTTATTTCCGACCACCATTGTCGATGTCTATTATTTTATTCCCGACCACCGTTGTCGATGTCTGTTATTTAATTTTCACGACCACCGTTGTCAATGCCAGTTATTTTGTTTTCCATCTTCTGTCATTCTTAGTGCCAGCTGTTACACTTGAACCTATTGATTTATCACTTTGAATTATTTGTCTGATATTTTATTTCCGACCACCGTTGTCGATGTCTGTTATTTTATTTCCGACCACCGTTGTCGATGTCTGTTATTTCATTTTCCCGACCACCGTTGTCGATGTCTGTTATTTTATTCCCGACCACCGTTGTCAATGTCTGTTATTTTATTCCCGACCACCGTTGTCGATGTCTGTTATTTCATCTTCCCAACCACCGTTGTCGATGTCTGTTATTTTATTCCCGACCATCGTTGTCGATGTCTGTTATTTCATTTTCACGACCACCGTTGTCGATGTCTGTTATTTCATTTTCACGACCACCGTTGTCGATGTTTGTTATTTCATTTTCACGACCACCGTTGTCAATGCCTGTTTTTTATTTTCCGATCACCGTGTCGATGTTTGTTTGTACCTGACCGCCGTGTTGATGTCTGCTATTTTGTTCTCCTGGCTGTCGAGTCGATGTCATTTCCATTTTTTTTCTCAATCACCGAATTGTTGTATTGGGATCCCCAACACCACTTGAACTTGCTAACTCATCACTTCAGATAATCTGTCTTTAATCTTACGTTTTGTTTTCTGTCTTCTGTCATTCTTAGTGCCAGCAGTTACACTTGAACCAGTTGATTTATCACTTTGAATTATTTGTCTGATATTTTATTTCCGACCACCGTTGTCGATGTCTGTTATTTTATTTACGACCACCGTTGTCGATGTCTGTTATTTCATTTTCCCGACCACCGTTGTCGATATCTGTTATTTTATTCCCGACCACCGTTGTCGATGTCTGTTATTTTATTCCCGACCACCGTTATCGATGTCTGTTATTTCATTTTCCCGACCACCGTTGTCGATGTCTGTTATTTCATTCCCGACCACCGTTGTCGATGTCTGTTATTTCATTTTCACGACCACCGTTGTCGATGCCTGTTATTTCATTTTCCCGACCACCGTTGTCGATGTCTGTTACTTTATTCACCACCACCGTTGCCGATGTCTGTTATTTTTATTTTCCTGACCACCGTTGTCGATGTCTGTTACTTTATTTCCGACCACCGTTGTCGATGTCTATTATTTCATTTCCGACCACCGTTGTCGATGTCTGTTATTTAATTTTCCTAACCACCGTTGTCGATGTCTGTAATTTTATTCCCGATCACCGTTGTCGATGTCTTTGATTTTATTTTCCCGACCACCGTTGTCGATGCCTTTTATTTCATTTTCCCGACCACCGTTGTCGATGCGTATTATGTTATTTTCCCGACCACCGTTATCGATGTCTGTTATTTCATTTTCCCAACCACCGTTGTCGATGTCTGTTATTTTATTCCCGACCACCGTTGTCGATGTCTGTTATTTTATTTTCCCGACCACCGTTTTCGATGCTTGTTATTTCATTTTCCCGACCACCGATGTCGATGCCTGTTATGTTATATTCCCGACCATCGTTGTCGATGTTTGTTATTTTATTCCCGACCACCGTTGTCGATGTCTGTTATTTCATTTTCCCAACCACCTTTGTCGATGTCTGTTATTTTATTCTAGACCACCGTTGTCGATGTCTGTTATTTCATTTTCACGACCACCATTGTCGATGTTTGTTATTTCATTTTCACGACCACCGTTGTCGATGTCAGTTATTTCATTTTCACGACCACCGTTGTCAATGCCTGTTTTTTATTTTCCTATCACCGTGTCGATGTTTGTTTATACCTGACCGCCGTGTTGATGTCTGCTATTTTGTTCTCCTGGCTGTCGAGTCGATGTCATTTCCATTTTTTTCTCAATCACCGAATTGTTGTATTGGGATCCCCAACACCACTTCAACTTGCAAACTCATCACTTCAGATAATCTGTCTTTAATCTTACATTTTGTTTTCCATCTTCTGTCATTCTTAGTGCCAGCAATTACACTTGAACCTGTTAATTTATCACTTTGAATTATTTGTCTGATATTTTATTTCCGACCACCGTTGTCGATGTCTGTTATTTTATTTCCGACCACCATTGTCGATGTATGTTATTTTATTCCCGACCACCGTTGTCGATGTCTGTTATTTAATTTTCACGACCACCGTTGTCATTGCCATTTATTTTGTTTTCCGTCTTCTGTCATTCTTAGTGCCAGTTGTTACACTTGAACCTATTGATTTATCACTTTGAATTATTTGTCTGATATTTTATTTCCGACCACCGTTGTCGATGTCTGTTATTTTATTTCCGACCACCGTTGTCGATGTCTGTTATTTCATTTTCCCGACCACCGTTGTCGATGTCTGTTATTTTATTCCCGACCACCGTTGTCAATGTCTGTTATTTTATTCCCGACCACCGTTGTCGATGTCTGTTATTTCATCTTCCCAACCACCGTTGTCGATGTCTGTTATTTTATTCCCGACCATCGTTGTCGATGTCTGTTATTTCATTTTCACGACCACCGTTGTCGATGTCTGTTATTTCATTTTCACGACCACCGTTGTCGATGTTTGTTATTTCATTTTCACGACCACCGTTGTCAATGCCTGTTTTTTATTTTCCGATCACCGTGTCGATGTTTGTTTGTACCTGACCGCCGTGTTGATGTCTGCTATTTTGTTCTCCTGGCTGTCGAGTCGATGTCATTTCCATTTTTTTTCTCAATCACCGAATTGTTGTATTGGGATCCCCAACACCACTTGAACTTGCTAACTCATCACTTCAGATAATCTGTCTTTAATCTTACGTTTTGTTTTCTGTCTTCTGTCATTCTTAGTGCCAGCAGTTACACTTGAACCAGTTGATTTATCACTTTGAATTATTTGTCTGATATTTTATTTCCGACCACCGTTGTCGATGTCTGTTATTTTATTTACGACCACCGTTGTCGATGTCTGTTATTTCATTTTCCCGACCACCGTTGTCGATATCTGTTATTTTATTCCCGACCACCGTTGTCGATGTCTGTTATTTTATTCCCGACCACCGTTATCGATGTCTGTTATTTCATTTTCCCAACCACCGTTGTCGATGTCTGTTATTTCATTCCCGACCACCGTTGTCGATGTCTGTTATTTCATTTTCACGACCACCGTTGTCGATGCCTGTTATTTCATTTTCCCGACCACCGTTGTCGATGTCTGTTACTTTATTCACCACCACCGTTGCCGATGTCTGTTATTTTTATTTTCCTGACCACCGTTGTCGATGTCTGTTACTTTATTTCCGACCACCGTTGTCGATGTCTATTATTTCATTTCCGACCACCGTTGTCGATGTCTGTTATTTAATTTTCCTAACCACCGTTGTCGATGTCTGTAATTTTATTCCCGATCACCGTTGTCGATGTCTTTGATTTTATTTTCCCGACCACCGTTGTCGATGCCTTTTATTTCATTTTCCCGACCACCGTTGTCGATGCGTATTATGTTATTTTCCCGACCACCGTTATCGATGTCTGTTATTTCATTTTCCCAACCACCGTTGTCGATGTCTGTTATTTTATTCCCGACCACCGTTGTCGATGTCTGTTATTTTATTTTCCCGACCACCGTTTTCGATGCTTGTTATTTCATTTTCCCGACCACCGATGTCGATGCCTGTTATGTTATATTCCCGACCATCGTTGTCGATGTTTGTTATTTTATTCCCGACCACCGTTGTCGATGTCTGTTATTTCATTTTCCCAACCACCTTTGTCGATGTCTGTTATTTTATTCTAGACCACCGTTGTCGATGTCTGTTATTTCATTTTCACGACCACCATTGTCGATGTTTGTTATTTCATTTTCACGACCACCGTTGTCGATGTCAGTTATTTCATTTTCACGACCACCGTTGTCAATGCCTGTTTTTTATTTTCCTATCACCGTGTCGATGTTTGTTTATACCTGACCGCCGTGTTGATGTCTGCTATTTTGTTCTCCTGGCTGTCGAGTCGATGTCATTTCCATTTTTTTCTCAATCACCGAATTGTTGTATTGGGATCCCCAACACCACTTCAACTTGCAAACTCATCACTTCAGATAATCTGTCTTTAATCTTACATTTTGTTTTCCATCTTCTGTCATTCTTAGTGCCAGCAATTACACTTGAACCTGTTAATTTATCACTTTGAATTATTTGTCTGATATTTTATTTCCGACCACCGTTGTCGATGTCTGTTATTTTATTTCCGACCACCATTGTCGATGTATGTTATTTTATTCCCGACCACCGTTGTCGATGTCTGTTATTTAATTTTCACGACCACCGTTGTCATTGCCATTTATTTTGTTTTCCGTCTTCTGTCATTCTTAGTGCCAGCTGTTACACTTGAACCTATTGATTTATCACTTTGAATTATTTGTCTGATATTTTATTTCCGACCACCGTTGTCGATGTCTGTTATTTTATTTCCGACCACCGTTGTCGATGTCTGTTATTTCATTTTCCCGACCACCGTTGTCGATGTCTGTTATTTTATTCCCGACCACCGTTGTCAATGTCTGTTATTTTATTCCCGACCACCGTTGTCGATGTCTGTTATTTCATCTTCCCAACCACCGTTGTCGATGTCTGTTATTTTATTCCCGACCATCGTTGTCGATGTCTGTTATTTCATTTTCACGACCACCGTTGTCGATGTCTGTTATTTCATTTTCACGACCACCGTTGTCGATGTCTGTTATTTCATTTTCACGACCACCGTTGTCAATGCCTTTTTTTTATTTTCCTATCACCATGTCGATGTTTGTTTATACCTGACCGCCGTGTTGATGTCTGCTATTTTGTTCTCCTGGCTGTCGAGTCGATGTCATTTCCATTTTTTTTCTCAATCACCGAATTGTTGTATTGGGGTCCCCAACACCACTTGAACTTGCTAACTCATCACTTCAGATAATCTGTCTTTAATCTTACGTTTTGTTTTCTGTCTTCTGTCATTCTTAGTGCCAGCAGTTACACTTGAACCTGTTGATTTATCACTTTGAATTATTTGTCTGATATTTTATTTCCGACCACCGTTGTCGATGTCTGTTATTTTATTTCCGACCACCGTTGTCGATGTCTGTTATTTCATTTTCCCGACCACCGTTGTCGATATCTGTTATTTTATTCCCGACCACCGTTGTCGATGTCTGTTATTTTATTCCCGACCACCGTTATCGATGTCTGTTATTTCATTTTCCCAACCACCGTTGTCGATGTCTGTTCTTTCATTCCCGACCACCGTTGTTGATGTCTGTTATTTCATTTTCACGACCACCGTTGTCGATGCCTGTTATTTCATTTTCCCGACCACCGTTGTCGATGTCTGTTACTTTATTCACGACCACCGTTGCCGATGTCTGTTATTTTTATTTTCCTGACCACCGTTGTCGATGTCTGTTACTTTATTTCCGACCACCGTTGTCGATGTCTATTATTTCATTTCCGACCACCGTTGTCGATGTCTGTTATTTAATTTTCGTAACCACCGTTGTCGATGTCTGTAATTTTATTCCCGACCACCGTTGTCGATGTCTTTTATTTTATTTTCCCGACCACCGTTGTCGATGCCTTTTATTTCATTTTCCCGACCACCGTTGTCGATGCCTATTATGTTATTTTCCCGACCACCGTTATCGATGTCTGTTATTTCATTTTCCCAACCACCGTTGTCGATGTCTGTTATTTTATTCTCGACCACCGTTGTCGATGTCTATTATTTTATTTTCCCGACCACCGTTTTCGATGCTTGTTATTTCATTTTCCCGACCACCGATGTCGATGCCTGTTATGTTATTTTCCCGACCACCGTTGTCAATGTTTGTTATTTTATTCCCGACCACCGTTGTCGATGTCTGTTATTTCATTTTCCCAACCACCTTTGTCGATGTCTGTTATTTTATTCCCGACCACCGTTGTCGATGTCTGTTATTTCATTTTCACGACCACCATTGTCGATGTTTGTTATTTCATTTTCACGACCACCGTTGTTGATGTCTGTTATTTCATTTTCACGACCACCGTTGTCAATGCCTTTTTTTTATTTTCCTATCACCATGTCGATGTTTGTTTATACCTGACCGCCGTGTTGATGTCTGCTATTTTGTTCTCCTGGCTGTCGAGTCGATGTCATTTCCATTTTTTTCTCAATCACCGAATTGTTGTATTGGGATCCCCAACACCACTTCAACTTGCAAACTCATCACTTCAGATAATCTGTCTTTAATCTTACATTTTGTTTTCCATCTTCTGTCATTCTTAGTGCCAGCAGTTACACTTAAACCTGTTAATTTATCACTTTGAATTATTTGTCTGATATTTTATTTCCGACCACCGTTGTCGATGTCTGTTATTTTATTTCCGACCACCATTGTCGATGTCTGTTATTTTAATCCCGACCACCGTTGTCGATGTCTGTTATTTAATTTTCCCGACCACCGTTGTCGATGTCTGTTATTTTATTCCCGACCACCGTTGTCGATGTCTGTTATTTCATTTTCACGACCACCGTTGTCGATGTCTGTTATTTCATTTTCCCGACCACCGTTGTCGATATCTGTTATTTTATTCACGACCACCGTTGTCGATGTCTGTTATTTTTTATTTTCCCGACCACTGTTGTCGATGTCTGTTACTTTATATCCGACCACCGTTGTCGATGTCTGTTATTTCACTTCCGACCACCGTTGTCGATGTCTGTTATTTAATTTTCCCGACCACCGTTGTCGATGTCTATTATTTTATTCCCGACCACCGTTGTCGATGTCTGTTATTTTATTTTCCTGACCACCGTTTTCGATGCCTGTTATTTCATTTTCCCGACCACAGATGTCGATGCCTGTTATGTTATTTTCCCGACCACCGTTGTCGATTTTTGTTATTTTATTCCCGACCACCGTTGTCGATGTCTGTTATTTCATTTTCCCAACCACCGTTGTCGATGTCTGTTATTTTATTCCCGACCACCGTTGTCGATGTCTGTTATTTCATTTTCACGACCACCATTGTCGATGTCTGTTATTTCATTTTAACGACCACCGTTGTCGATGTCTGTTATTTCATTTTCACGACCACCGTTGTCAATGCCTGTTTTTTATTTTCCTATCACCGTGTCGATGTTTGTTTATACCTGACCGCCGTGTTGATGTCTGCTATTTTGTTCTCCTGGCTGTCGAGTCGATGTCATTTCCATTTTTTTTCTCAATCATCGAATTGTTGTATTGGGATCCCCAACACCACTTCAACTTGCAAACTCATCACTTCAGATAATCTGTCTTTAATCTTACATTTTGTTTTCCATCTTCTGTCATTCTTAGTGCCAGCAGTTACACTTGAACCTGTTAATTTATCACTTTGAATTATTTGTCTGATATTTTATTTCCGACCACCGTTGTCGATGTCTGTTATTTTATTTCCGACCACCATTGTCGATGTCTGTTATTTTATTCCCGACCACCGTTGTCGATGTCTGTTATTTAATTTTCCCGACCACCGTTGTCGATGTCTGTTATTTTATTCCCGACCACCGTTGTCGATGTCTGTTATTTCATTTTCACGACCACCGTTGTCGATGTCTGTTATTTCATTTTCCCGACCACCGTTGTCGATGTCTGTTATTTTATTCACGACCACCGTTGTCGATGTCTGTTATTTTTTATTTTCCCGACCACCGTTGTCGATGTTTGTTACTTTATATCCGACCACCGTTGTCGATGTCTGTTATTTCAATTCCGACCACCGTTGTCGATGTCTGTTATTTAATTTTCCCGACCACCGTTGTCGATGTCTGTTATTTTATTCCCGACCACCGTTGTCGATGTCTTTTATTTTATTTTCCCGACCACCGTTGTCGATGCTTGTTATTTCATTTTCCCGACCACCGTTGTCGATGCCTGTTATGTTATTTTCCCGACCACCGTTGTCGATGTCTGTTATTTCATTTTCCTGACCACCGTTGTCGAAGTCTGTTATTTTATTCACGACCATCGTTGTCGATGTCTGTTATTTTATTTTCCCGACCACCGTTGTCGATGCCTGTTATTTTATTTTCACGACCACCGTTGTCGATTTCTGTTATTTTATTTTCCCGACCACCGTTGTCGATGCTAGTTATTTCATTTTCAGGACCACCGTTGTCGATGTCTGTTGTTTGATTTTCACGACCACCGTTGTCAATGCCTGTTATTTTACTTTCCGATCATTGTGTCGATGTTTGTTTATTCCTGACCGCCGTGTTGATGTCTGCTATTTTGTTCTCCTGGCTGTCGAGTCGATGTTATTTCCATTTTTTTTCTCAATCACCGAATTTTTGTATTGGGATCCCCATCACCACTTGAACTTGCTAACTCATCACTTCAGATAATCTGTCTTTAATCTTACGTTTTGTTTTCCGTCTTCTGTCATTCTTAATGCCAACAGTTACAATCCAATACCCATTACAGGGGCATATTTGGAAATCATATGAGTTGGTGTGTCTTTCTCATGTGCTAGTCATGTCGTTTCGCTCTTAGCGTTAAGCCCTGCTACCGTCTTACTCATCTAGCATCTGCTCACAGTAGAAAAGAGACATACCTTACAAAACAGGCATTTGCTGACATATAATCTACTGTCACTTTACAAGAATCTCTCTGAAGTCCAATTGTCATTGGCATGAATCTGTTAAGCTAGTTGGGAAACCCTTTGCTTGTAGTCTAAGTCCATTTGATTTGGCCGATACATGTGTTTCCTGATGGTTCCTAAAGGTCTTCTTTTGACTCTTCGTTTAAGGAATTTCTAGAGGTTGGATATCCTGCTGAAAAATCCAACCTTCTCGTCTTTATTCTAAGTACCAGCCGGTCTCTTGGAGTCGTTGACTATTTGAGTACGCTGTTTTCTACCCCTGGTATCAGTTGGTTGCACAGAGCCACTGCTCAAACGTTGTTTTCGTTTTCTTTATTCTCGGTATCAACAGTTAAACTTGAACCTGTTGATCTATCACTTTGAATTATTTGTCTGATATTTTATTTCCGACCACCATTGTCGATGTCTGTTATTTTATTTTCTCGACCACCGTTGTCGATGCCAGTTATTTCATTTTCCCGACCACCGTTGTCGATGCCTGTTAAGTTATTTTCCCGACCACCGTTGTCGATGTCTGTTATTTCATTTTCCCGACCACCGTTGTCGATGTCTGTTATTTTATTCCCGACCACCGTTGTCGATGTCTGTTATTTTATTTTCCAGACCACCGTTGTCGATGCCTGTTATTTCATTTTCCCGACCACCGATGTCGATGCCTGTTATGTTATTTTCCTGACCACCGTTGTCGATATCTGTTATTTTATTCACGACCAACGTAGTCGATGTCTGTTATTTTATTTTCCCGACCACCGTTGTCGATGCATGTTATTTTATTTTCACGACCACCGTTGTCGATGTCGGTTATTTTATTTTCCCGACCACCGTTGTCGATGCCTGTTATTTCATTTTCACGACCACCGCTGTCGATGTCTGTTATTACATTTTCACGACCAGCGTTGTCAATGCCAGTTATTTTGTTTTCCGTCTTCTGTCATTCTTAGTGCCAGCAGTTACACTTGAACCTGTTGATTTATCACTTTGAATTATTTGTCTGATATTTTATTTCCGACCACCGTTGTCGATGTCTGTTATTTTATTTCCGACCACCGTTGTCGATGTTTGTTATTTCATTTTCCCGACCACCGTTGTCGATGTCTGTTATTTTATTCCCGACCACCGTTGTCGATGTCTGTTATTTTATTCCCGACCACCGTTGTCGATGTCTGTTATTTCATTTTCCCAACCACCGTTGTCGATGTCTGTTATTTTATTCCCGACCATCATTGTCAATGTCTGTTATTTCATTTTCACGACCACCGTTGTCGATGTCTGTTATTTCATTTTCACGACCACCGTTGTCGATGTCTGTTATTTCATTTTCACGACCACCGTTGTCGATGCGTGTTTTTTATTTTCCGATCATCGTGTCGATGTTTGTTTATACCTGACCGCCGTGTTGATGTCTGCTATTTTGTTCTCCTGGCTGTCGAGTCGATGTCATTTCCATTTTTTTTCTCAATCTTCAAATTGTTGTATTGGGATCCCCAACACCACCTGAACTTGCTAACTCATCACTTCAGATAATCTGTCTTTAATCTTACGTTTTGTTTTCCGTCTTCTGTCATTCTTAGTGCCAGCAGTTACACTTGAACCTGTTGATTTATCACTTTGAATTATTTGTCTGATATTTTATTTCCGACCACCGTTGTCGATGTCTGTTATTTTATTTCCGACCACCGTTGTCGATGTCTGTTATTTCATTTTCCCGACCACCGTTGTCGATGCCTGTTATGTTATTTTCCCGACCACCGTTGTCGATGTCTGTTATTTCATTTTCCCGACCACCGTTGCCGATGTCTGTTATTTTATTCCCGACCACCGTTGTCGATGTCTGTTATTTTATTTTCCAGACCACCGTTGTCGATGCCTGTTATTTCATTTTCCCGACCACCGATGTCGATGCCTGTTATGTTATTTTCCCGACCACCGTTGTCGATATCTGTTATTTTATTCACGACCAACGTAGTCGATGTCTATTATTTTATTTTCCCGACCACCGTTTTCGATGCCTGTTATTTTATTTTCACGACCACCGTTGTCGATGTCGTTTATTTTATTTTCCCGACCACCGTTGTCGATGCCTGTTATTTCATTTTCACGACCACCGCTGTCGATGTCTGTTATTACATTTTCACGACCAGCATTGTCAATGCCAGTTATTTTGTTTTCCGTCTTCTGTCATTCTTAGTGCCAGCAGTTACACTTGAACCTGTTGATTTATCACTTTGAATTATTTGTCTGATATTTTATTTCCGACCACCGTTGTCGATGTCTGTTATTTTATTTCCGACCACCGTTGTCGATGTTTGTTATTTCATTTTCCCGACCACCGTTGTCGATGTCTGTTATTTTATTCCCGACCACCGTTGTCGATGTCTGTTATTTTATTCCCGACCACCGTTGTCGATGTCTGTTATTTCATTTTCCCAACCACCGTTGTCGATGTCTGTTATTTTATTCCCGACCATCGTTGTCGATGTCTGTTATTTCATTTTCACGACCACCGTTGTCGATGTCTGTTATTTCATTTTCACGACCACCGTTGTCGATGCGTGTTTTTTATTTTCCGATCATCGTGTCGATGTTTGTTTATACCTGACCGCCGTGTTGATGTCTGCTATTTTGTTCTCCTGGCTGTCGAGTCGATGTCATTTCCATTTTTTTTCTCAATCTTCGAATTGTTGTATTGGGATCCCCAACACCACCTGAACTTGCTAACTCATCACTTCAGATAATCTGTCTTTAATCTTACGTTTTGTTTTCCGTCTTCTGTCATTCTTAGTGCCAGCAGTTACACTTGAACCTGTTGATTTATCACTTTGAATTATTTGTCTGATATTTTATTTCCGACCACCGTTGTCGATGTCTGTTATTTTATTTCCGACCACCGTTGTCGATGTCTGTTATTTCATTTTCCCGACCACCGTTGTCGATGCCTGTTATGTTATTTTCCCGAACACCGTTGTCGATGTCTGTTATTTCATTTTCCCGACCACCGTTGCCGATGTCTGTTATTTTATTCCCGACCACCGTTGTCGATGTCTGTTATTTTATTTTCCAGACCACCGTTGTCGATGCCTGTTATTTCATTTTCCCGACCACCGATGTCGATGCCTGTTATGTTATTTTCCCGACCACCGTTGTCGATATCTGTTATTTTATTCACGACCAACGTAGTCGATGTCTATTATTTTATTTTCCCGACCACCGTTTTCGATGCCTGTTATTTTATTTTCACGACCACCGTTGTCGATGTCGTTTATTTTATTTTCCCGACCACCGTTGTCGATGCCTGTTATTTCATTTTCACGACCACCGCTGTCGATGTCTGTTATTACATTTTCACGACCAGCATTGTCAATGCCAGTTATTTTGTTTTCCGTCTTCTGTCATTCTTAGTGCCAGCAGTTACATTTGAACCTGTTGATTTATCACTTTGAATTATTTGTCTGATATTTTATTTCCGACCACCGTTGTCGATGTCTGTTATTTTATTTCCGACCACCGTTGTCGATGTTTGTTATTTCATTTTCCCGACCACCGTTGTCGATGTCTGTTATTTTATTCCCGACCACCGTTGTCGATGTCTGTTATTTTATTCCCGACCACCGTTGTCGATGTCTGTTATTTCATTTTCCCAACCACCGTTGTCGATGTCTGTTATTTTATTCCCGACCATCGTTGTCGATGTCTGTTATTTCATTTTCACAACCACCGTTGTCGATGTCTGTTATTTCATTTTCACGACCACCGTTGTCGATGTCTGTTATTTCATTTTCACGACCACCGTTGTCAATGCGTGTTTTTTATTTTCCGATCACCGTGTCGATGTTTGTTTATACCTGACCGCCGTGTTGATGTCTGCTATTTTGTTCTCCTGGCTGTCGAGTCGATGTCATTTCCATTTTTTTTCTCAATCTTCGAATTGTTGTATAGGGATCCCCAACACCACTTGAACTTGCTAACTCATCACTTCAGATAATCTGTCTTTAATCTTACGTTTTGTTTTCCGTCTTCTGTCATTCTTAGTGCCAGCAGTTACACTTGAACCTGTTGATTTATCACTTTGAATTATTTGTCTGATATCATTTTCCCGACCACCGTTGTCGATGTGTGTTATTTTATTTCCGACCACCGTTGTCGATGTCTGTTATTTCATTTTCCCGACCACCGTTGTCGATGTCTATTATTTCATTTTCACGACCACCGTTGTCGATGCTTATTATGTTATTTTCCCAACCACCGTTGTCGATGTCTGTTATTTCATTCCCGACCACCGTTGTCGATGTCTGTTATTTAATTTTCACGACCACCGTTGTCGATGTCTGTTATTTTATTCCCGACCACCGTTGTCGATGTCTGTTATTTTATTTTCCTGACCACCGTTGTCGATTCCTGTTATTTCATTTTCCCGACCACCGTTGTCGATGCCTGTTATGTTATTTTCCCGACCATCGTTGTCGATGTCTATTATTTCATTTTCCCGACCACCGTTGTCGATGTCTGTTATTTTATTCCCGATCACCGTTATCGATGTCTGTTATTATATTTTCCCGACCACCGTTGTCGATGCCTGTTATTTCATTTTCACGACCACCGATGTCGATGCCTGTTATGTTATTTTCCCGACCACCATTGTCGATGTCTGTTATTTTATTCCCGACCACCGTTGTCGATATCTGTTATTTCATTTTCCCAACCACCGTTGTCGATGTCTGTTATTTTATTCCCGACCACCGTTGTCGATGTCTGTTATTTCATTTTCACGACCACCGTTGTCGATGTCTGTTATTTCATTTTCACGACCACCGTTGTCGATGTCTGTTATTTCATTTTCACGACCACCGTTGTCAATGCCTGTTTTTTATTTTCCGATCACCGTGTCGATGTTTGTTTATACCTGACCGCCGTGTTGATGTCTGCTATTTTGTTCTCCTGGCTGTCGAGTCGATGTCATTTCCATTTTTTTTCTCAATCACCGAATTGTTGTATTGGGATCCCCAACACCACGTGAACTTGCTAACTCATCACTTCAGATAATCTGTCTTTAATGTTACGTTTTGTTTTCCGTCTTCTGTCATTCTTAGTGCCAGCAGTTACACTTGAACCTGTTGATTTATCACTTTGAATTATTTGTCTGTTATTTTATTTCCGACCACCGTTGTCGATGTCTGTTATTTCATTTTCCCGACCACCGTTGTCGATGCTTATTATGTTATTTTCCCAACCACCGTTGTCGATGTCTGTTATTTCATTCCCGACTACCGTTGTCGATGTCTGTTATTTCATTTTCACGACCACCATTGTCGATGTCTGTTATTTCATTTTCCCGACCACCGTTGTCGATGTCTGTTACTTTATTCACGACCACCGTTGTCGATGTCTGTTATTTTTATTTTCCCGACCACCGTTGTTGATGTCTGTTACTTTATTTCCGACCAACGTTGTCGATGTCTATTATTTCATTTCCGACCACCGTTGTCGATGTCTGTTATCTAATTTTCCCGACCACCGTTGTCGATGTCTGTTATTTTATTCCCGACCACCGTTGTCGATGTCTTTTATTTTATTTTCCCGACCACCGTTGTCAATTCCTGTTATTTCATTTTCCCGACCACCGTTGTCGATGCCTGTTATGTTATTTTCCCGACCACCGTTGTCGATGTCTATTATTTCATTTTCCCGACCACCGTTGTCGATGTCTGTTATTTTATTCCCGATCACCGTTATCGATGTCTGTTATTATATTTTCCCGACCACCGTTGTCGATGCCTGTTATTTCATTTTCACGACCACCGATGTCGATGCCTGTTATGTTATTTTCCCGACCACCATTGTCGATGTCTGTTATTTTATTCCCGACCACCGTTGTCGATATCTGTTATTTCATTTTCCCAACCACCGTTGTCGATGTCTGTTATTTTATTCCCGACCACCGTTGTCGATGTCTGTTATTTCATTTTCACGACCACCGTTGTCGATGTCTGTTATTTCATTTTCACGACCACCGTTGTCGATGTCTGTTATTTCATTTTCACGACCACCGTTGTCAATGCCTGTTTTTTATTTTCCGATCACCGTGTCGATGTTTGTTTATACCTGACCGCCGTGTTGATGTCTGCTATTTTGTTCTCCTGGCTGTCGAGTCGATGTCATTTCCATTTTTTTTCTCAATCACCGAATTGTTGTATTGGGATCCCCAACACCACGTGAACTTGCTAACTCATCACTTCAGATAATCTGTCTTTAATCTTACGTTTTGTTTTCCGTCTTCTGTCATTCTTAGTGCCAGCAGTTACACTTGAACCTGTTGATTTATCACTTTGAATTATTTGTCTGTTATTTTATTTCCGACCACCGTTGTCGATGTCTGTTATTTCATTTTCCCGACCACCGTTGTCGATGCTTATTATGTTATTTTCCCAACCACCGTTGTCGATGTCTGTTATTTCATTCCCGACTACCGTTGTCGATGTCTGTTATTTCATTTTCACGACCACCATTGTCGATGTCTGTTATTTCATTTTCCCGACCACCGTTGTCGATGTCTGTTACTTTATTCACGACCACCGTTGTCGATGTCTGTTATTTTTATTTTCCCGACCACCGTTGTTGATGTCTGTTACTTTATTTCCGACCAACGTTGTCGATGTCTATTATTTCATTTCCGACCACCGTTGTCGATGTCTGTTATCTAATTTTCCCGACCACCGTTGTCGATGTCTGTTATTTTATTCCCGACCACCGTTGTCGATGTCTTTTATTTTATTTTCCCGACCACCGTTGTCAATTCCTGTTATTTCATTTTCCCGACCACCGTTGTCGATGCCTGTTATGTTATTTTCCCGACCACCGTTGTCGATGTCTATTATTTCATTTTCCCGACCACCGTTGTCGATGTCTGTTATTCTATTCCCGACCACCGTTATCGATGTCTGTTATTATATTTTCCCGACCACCGTTGTCGATGCCTGTTATTTCATTTTCCCGACCACCGATGTCGATGCCTGTTATGTTATTTTCCCGACCACCATTGTCGATGTCTGTTATTTTATTCCCGACCACCGTTGTCGATATCTGTTATTTCATTTTCCCAACCACCGTTGTCGATGTCTGTTATTTTATTCCCGACCACCGTTGTCGATGTCTGTTATTTCATTTTCACGACCACCGTTGTCGATGTCTGTTATTTCATTTTCACGACCACCGTTGTCGATGTCTGTTATTTCATTTTCACGACCACCGTTGTCAATGCCTGTTTTTTATTTTTCGATCACCGTGTAGATGTTTGTTTATACCTGACCGCCGTGTTGATGTCTGCTATTTTGTTCTCCTGGCTATCGAGTCGATGTCATTTCCATTTTTTTTCTCAATCACCGAATTGTTGTATTGGGATCCCCAACACCACGTGAACTTGCTAACTCATCACTTCAGATAATTTGTCTTTAATCTTACGTTTTGTTTTCCGTCTTCTGTCATTCTTAGTGCCAGCAGTTACACTTGAACCTGTTGATTTATCACTTTGAATTATTTGTCTGTTATTTTATTTCCGACCACCGTTGTCGATGTCTGTTATTTCATTTTCCCGACCACCGTTGTCGATGCTTATTATGTTATTTTCCCAACCACCGTTGTCGATGTCTGTTATTTCATTCCCGACCACCGTTGTCGATGTCTGTTATTTCATTTTCACGACCACCATTGTCGATGTCTGTTATTTCATTTTCCCGACCACCGTTGTCGATGTCTGTTACTTTATTCACGACCACTGTTGTCGATGTCTGTTATTTTTATTTTCCCGACCACCATTGTTGATGTCTGTTACTTTATTTCCGACCACCGTTGTCGATGTCTATTATTTCATTTCCGACCACCGTTGTCGATGTCTGTTATCTAATTTTCCCGACCACCGTTGTCGATGTCTGTTATTTTATTCCCGACCACCGTTGTCGATGTCTTTTATTTTATTTTCCCGACCACCGTTGTCAATTCCTGTTATTTCATTTTCCCGACCACCGTTGTCGATGTCTATTATTTCATTTTCCCGACCACCGTTGTCGATGTCTATTATTTCATTTTCTCGACCACCGTTGTCGATGTCTGTTATTCTATTCCCGACCACCGTTATCGATGTCTGTTATTATATTTTCCCGACCACCGTTGTCGATGCCTGTTATTTCATTTTCCCGACCACCGATGTCGATGCCTGTTATGTTATTTTCCCGACCACCATTGTCGATGTCTGTTATTTTATTCCCGACCACCGTTGTCGATATCTGTTATTTCATTTTCCCAACCACCGTTGTCGATGTCTGTTATTTTATTCCCGACCACCGTTGTCGATGTCTTTATTTCATTTTCACGACCACCGTTGTCGATGTCTGTTATTTCATTTTCACGACCACCGTTGGCGATGTCTGTTATTTCATTTTCACGACCACCGTTGTCAATGCCTGTTTTTTATTTTCCGATCACCGTGTAGATGTTTGTTTATACCTGACCGCCGTGTTGATGTCTGCTATTTTGTTCTCCTGGCTATCGAGTCGATGTCATTTCCATTTTTTTTCTCAATCACCGAATTGTTGTATTGGGATCCCCAACACCACGTGAACTTGCTAACTCATCACTTCAGATAATCTGTCTTTAATCTTACGTTTTGTTTTCCGTCTTCTGTCATTCTTAGTGCCAGCAGTTACACTTGAACCTGTTGATTTATCACCTTGAATTATTTGTCTAATATTTTATTTCCGACCACCGTTGTCGTTGTCTGTTAGTTTATTTCCGACCACCGTTGTCGATGTCTGTTATTTCATTTTCCCGACCACCGTTGTTGATGTTTGTTATTTTACTCCCGACCACCGTTGTCGATGTCTGTTATTTTATTCCCGACCACCGTTGTCGATGTCTGTTATTTCATTTTCCCGACCACCGTTGTCGATGTCTGTTATTTTATTCCCGACCACCGTTGTCGATGTCTGTTATTTCATTTTCACGACCACCGTTGTCGATGTCTGTTATTTCATTTTCCCGACCGCCGTTGTCGATGTCTGTTATTTTATTCACGACCACCGTTGTCGATGTCTGTTATTTTTATTTTCCCGACCACCGTTGTCGATGTCTGTTACTTTATATCCGACCACCGTTGTCGATGTCTATTATTTCATTTCCGACCACCGTTGTCGATGTCTGTTATTTAATTTTCCCGACCACCGTTGTCGATGTCTGTTATTTTATTCCCGACCACCGTTGTCGATGTCTTTTATTTTATTTTCCCGACCACCATTGTCGATGCCCGTTATTTCATTTTCCCGACCACCGTTGTCGATGCCTGTTATGTTATTTTCCCGACCACCATTGTCGATGTCTGTTATTTCATTTTCCCGACCACCGTTGTCGATGTCTGTTATTTTATTCACGACCACCGTTGTCGATGTCTGTTATTTTATTTTCCCGACCACCGTTGTCGATGCCTGTTATTTTATTTTCACGACCACCGTTATCGATGTCTGTTATTTTATTTTCCCGACCACCGTTGTCGATGCCTGTTATTTCATTTTCACGACCACCGTTGTCGATGTCTGTTGTTTTATTTTCACGACCACCGTTGTCAATTCCTGTTATTTTATTTTCCGATCATTGTGTCGATGTTTGTTTATTCCTGACCGCCGTGTTGATGTCTGCTATTTTGTTCTCCTGGCTGTCGAGTCGATGTTATTTCCATTTTTTTTCTCAATCACCGAATTGTTGTATTGGGATCCCCATCACCCCTTGAACTTTCTAACTCATCACTTCAGATAATCTGTCTTTAATCTTACGTTTTGTTTTCCGTCTTCTTTCATTCTTAGTGCCAGCAGTTACACTTGAACCTGCTAATTTACCATTTTGAATACATCTTGTTTCTGTTTTGTCATCCCCAGCATATTGTTATCCTCAGTGAACGAGGAGTCCCTCATAAGTTCATAGCATGTCATTGCATTTAGGGGCAAATTTTTTGGTTATTTCTATATTTAAATACCTTTCACTCCAATTTTATGAGGATTTAACATCACTCTTTTTATCAGGTAAAGTTATTTAAATAGGGGCAACTGTCACACCCCAAATTTTACCCCTAATTTATTTTTATTATTCATACATTCATATCGTCATTAGTATACCATAATGCGTTTAGTCACCTTAGATTTTTGCAACAAGTTTTTTTATTATTATTGTCAAGTTTTTATTTATAAATATAATTCTAATTTATTTCATTTTTCAAGTTTTTTAGTTTCTATTTCTATTTTATTTTTAATACATTATTAAGTTTCTTTTCTAATTTTATATCATTCATGTTTCCAATTTTAAAAGTCCAAATTTCAAGTTCAAGTGTATTTCTAACTATCTTGTTTCAAATACTAGTTCAAATTTTCATCCCAAATTCCATTTCCAACTCTAATTCCATTTTTTAATTTCAATTTTTATTTTCTATTCAAACTTCAAGTTCTAAATTCAAATTTCCAATTCCCACTCAATTTATTTTCCAACTCCTTTCTAATTTTTAATCCAATTTTTCATTTCAATTCACATTCATGTATCTATTTTTTTTCTAAATTCCAAATTTATTTATTAATTTCTAAGTCTTTCAATTTAAGTTTAATTCTTATATTTAAATTCACTCCCTATTCAAATTCATATTCAATTTCTATTTTTAAATTCATTTCAAGGTTCAAGTTCATTCCCAAATTTTAAAATCCTATTCAAGTTTCAAATACAATTTCTCAATTCAAACTCCTTTTCTAAACTTCAAATCCTTTTCCAACTTTGTTTCAAATTTTCATTCAATTTTAATTTTTTTTATTTCAAAGACTCAAATTAAGGTGACAATTTCATTCTAATTCTATTCCCATTTCTCATTCCAAATCATCAATTGCGTTTGTAAATTCATATACCTTTCATGGTAAAACCCAAGTTTCTAAATATTGAATTGCACATTCAAATGTATTCCAACTCATGTCAATGTAAAATTTCTAATGTTACATGGTTTCTAAGCCTAGAATATTTACAAAATAAGGAAAAACAAGTTTAAATCTAAGTTATTTTGATGAATCATTTGCACCACTTCATGATTGAAGCCTTTTCTTCAACTCCAAGTTCTTCCACTTCATTAGAATCATCACCAAATCTCCATCTCCATGCCAACTCCATGCATCTTCACATGAAAATTTGAAAACAAAAAAAGATAAGTTAGCATTCACATGTTAAGTCATCACTCACATTTCAACTCAATTCAAATCATCAAACATTCATTCACAATTTTCAAACATTTGTTTTCAACATCATCATATTCAAGTTCATATCAAAATTAAATCTAATTCACATCAAACATTTTAATTTCATCATTTTTGTTTCATTCATCATTTTTTTTATCATAACACATTCACTCATATCATTATCATCTCATTACAAGGCATTATAAATTCAAACAAACCAATAAACAACCACATCCAACAAGATCAATTCAAAACTCTTTCAAGTCCTATTCACCATTTCATCAATTTCAATTACAAAA
This sequence comes from Lathyrus aphaca, assembly GCA_963966055.1. NCBI lineage: Eukaryota > Viridiplantae > Streptophyta > Magnoliopsida > Fabales > Fabaceae > Lathyrus > Lathyrus aphaca. Next base: position 379,656,793 of record OZ014523.1, on the reverse strand, counting down.
TTCAGTCCAAACATACCATTATCATACCTTTTTCTCAAAGTCACATTTATTCATTGTCATCACATTTTAGCATAATTTATGTCAAATAGAATTAAAAAAAGAAATATCCAGTTTAGTACAACATTAAAATGCAGCAGGACCACTTTCTACCTCACAAACAAACAAATACAACAATAACAGGCCTACAGCAGGACTGCTCTGACCCGTCACTCTCAAACTCAGATTTTTCTTTTCCCCCAAAAAATTAAGTCAACAAGTTTTCTAGATTCAAACTTAAACCCTAATTTTCTATCCTATAAAAATCATGTTTAACAACTTCACCTGGGGACTGGGCAGCCGCATACAAAAACAAGAGCCACAAAAAATTTCCAGCCACCATAGAAAATTCAAAGAATCAATCAAAAATGCCCTAACCGCATACTAACACCAAAACACCCTACAAATAAAACTCCAGCCAACTCCATCACAAAAAAGGCAGCCAGAAAAACTTCATACAAAATATCACAAAAGAAATGGGCAGCCAAAAACCAGTAGAAACATCACACAAAAAAATCAACTCAGTTATCACCTAACCGCCACGAACAGAAGCAACCACTTACCTTCATTCCCACCGCCGCTGTGTGTAACGCCGCCACTTAAAAAACCTTTTACCGAAATCCCACAACCCCATCCAACGCTGAAACTTTTCGTCCCCATTAGCCTTAAATCAACGCACCACCACAAAAAACCTCGCTGCGAAATCCGTGTGAACCAAAATAGAAACGGTAAAAAAAAAATCTTTAACCACCGTGAAACACAAATTAAAAAAATCAGAAAGAGTAGAAGAGAGGTTGGAATCTACCGATCCAAAACCGTTGGGATCTAAGCTGTGAAAACGCAAAACGGAAGCAGAGTCGAACCACAGAAAAGCCGAAACCGGGAGCTTGACCGGGAGACAAATCGAGCGAGACTGAGAAACGAAATCGAGGTTGAAACAGTGAGAGACGGAGACACGTTCTATTCATCGCGAGATGGTCAGTATCTTCAAATCGTGATTGTTCTTCTGTTGGTTTTGAAACAAAAGCGTTTTTTGGGGGAGAAGAAGGTGGGGAAGCGGTTTCCTCTTTTTGATCTTTTAGGAATTTCTTTTGTTTGTTTCATTCATTTATTTATTTCATCCTTTTTTTTATTTATTTTTAGAAAGAAAAACTTTTATTTGTTTTCAAAATTTCCTGCGCTGACTCATATAGTTGGCAATGTTTTTATTATTACTTAATATCATGATTAATTATGCTAGCAATTTATTTTTTGGTATTGGTTTTATTTTCAGCATATTGGTACATATGTTTTGTTAGTTTTTTCGTATTAATTTTTGTTAGAAACTTTGGCTCTTCACATTTCATATTTTGTGCATAAAATTAATGCTAGAAATTTTATTTTATTCTTTTTTTTATATAGAACCATGCGCATGAGTTGTCTAGACTAGCATTTTTTTATAGTTAGTTTGTAATGGCTGATATTTAATTCATTTGCTTTAATTCTCATGCCTTTTTTCAATGTGCTGGTAGCATTTATGACAGGAGAATGAGGGGACCGTGCGACTACTCTTGTTGGACTTACATGGGCTTGATCTTTATTATCTGCACTCTTTATTTTCTTATTTCACCTCATGTTATTTTTTATAATAACTTCTTTATTTATTTGTCCGATTTTTTTATTTTCTTTTTTATAATATGGATGATTTTCCATCCTCCTTCACTAATGGGGCCGATGATATGACAAAGTCGCGATAAATCGTTTCCGATTAATCGTGGCCGATATGAGGCCATCTTGTTTATTTTATTTTATTTATTCTAATTTCACAATTTATTTCATTTTATTTAAGATATTCATTTATTTTATTTATTTCTCACCTTTCATGTCATATTAATTTCTAACGGTTCGATTAAATCGTACACCGCACACACGCTTTCTCTTGGGCAAATTACAACGAGACCCTTTATTTCATCGCATTCTCGTGTAAAATTATTATTGTATCCCTCTCCCGCTTTTGTACGCAATTTATCTTTCCGCATTTATTTTACCGGTTTCGATTTAGCATTATTAGGAACATTTAGAAATTAGGATTAGAATCTACGAAATCAATTAATAAATATTTCTTTCTCGCCTACATTTTGGCACACACGTAAGTCGGTCACCAAGTGATCGTCGTCTGCACGACTTTTACGCGTCTTAATTAATTTAACAAAGAACAGAGCTCCGGAGTCTAGCACTCCGCACGTTCTAAGAACGAATCACACCTGGGCTAGCCCCACGCGTAGCGTTTCGTTCACTCCTTTGTTATTAAAATACGTTAATTCAAAAATGTCTAAAAAATATATCCAACTGATTTTATAAATTTAAATACGAAAATATAGCTCCGGAGTCTAGCACTCCGCACGTTCTGGAATGGACCGCTACTGGGCTAGCCCCACGCAACGTGGTCCATTCGCCTTTCGTTTTTCAAAATATCTAATCGCACAAATTAACATACGAAAACAGAGCTCCAGAATCTAGCACTCCGCACGTTCTGGAATGGACCGCTACTGGGCTAGCCCCACGCAACGTGGTCCATTCGCCTTTCGTATTTCAAAATATCTAATCGCACAAATTAACATACGAAAACAGAGCTCCGGAGTCTAGCACTCCGCACGTTCTGGATTGGATCGTTCCTGGGCTAGCCCCACGCAACGTGGTTCAATCACCGTTCGTATATCAAAATATCTCAATCATTTTATAAATTTGAATACGAAAGAATGGAGCTCTGGAGTCTAGCATTCCGCACGTTCTAGGATGAATCGTTCCTTGGCTAGCCCCACACAACGCGCTTCATTCACTCTTTCATATCTTAAAACAACTTAAAACTTACCAACCAATTTAAATCATTTTCATAATTAATCAACGAAAGACAGAACTCTGGAGTCTAGCACTCCGCACGTTTTGGAATGCAAACACTCCTGGGCTAGCCCCATGCGACGTGGTTCATTCGCCCATTCATTTAAAACACCTTAACAAAAGTCAAACACTTTTCTCTAAAAACGAACATTGCTTAAATCATTCTATCTCGCAAACAAGCTAGCGCTTCAGCCTCCACCGCGAGTATAAGTCAACACTTAGCAGTAGAATGCATTTTAAACAATCGTTCAATTAAAAAATCACAAACCGTAGTCGTACGAACTACGGAGCTCTGACTTTCCCATTGCACAAGGGAATACGTAGGCACATGGATTTTAATCCTTCGCGAGCACCCTAATAAAAAATTTAATTATTTCTCTGTTTAAATCAATAAATAAAAATTAACCATTTTTCTCCATAATAATAATTTAAAACTTTAACAAGCATATTAACAGACATTTAGAAGACAAAGACTTAAGATCAAACATTTAATTGCATAGTTAGCTAAGAGGTTCCTGTTGAGTACAACGGACGTGAGGGGTTCCTTGTGTAACCGACTCCCGAACTTAGAATTTGGTTTCGTAAACCATTTCTTATCCTTTATTAGGTTGTATCTATATCTCCCTTTTCTTTAGTTAGAATAAATATAATTAGGTGGCGACTCTGTTGTTTGTTTTAGGATCATATTTTTCGAGGTACGACAATTTGCATCATTAATGTGCTTATGGTTTTGGTTTCCATCTTTGCATTTCATGTCATCTTCATTCATTTCATTTCCTTTTGTTAACTTTTCAGGTGCTAAGTGTTTGAGAAGTGAATTTGCCTTCACTTCTCATAATCTCTTCTCATCTCTCTTATGCATTCATTGCTGCATTTTACTTTTGTATTAGAGTGAGCTTGCTCATTCATGTTCCCTCCTCACTTTCTTTCTTCAAGCAACTTATCTTCTTAAGTGAAGTAAGTTGACTTGCTTCTATCTGCTCCTTCCTTTATCCTGCTTCTTTCCATGGTGGCTTTTCCTTGAAGATCTCTTGCAAGCCTCATAAACCCTAGGAACACCCAAGCATGATAACAATTAGGGTTTGATTAGTCCCCCATTTAGTTTTACCTTTGTGTCATCTTTGTGTCTTCTCTTCTCATCTCTTAATCAAGGACTAAACCTTAAAGGTTTTAAGGCTTTGTGATTAAGCTTATGCCTGCATCCTTCTCTTAGGATGGAGTGTATAACTTTAATCCCAAGTGTTAAACCCTTAATGTCTTTAAATCCTTTAGTCAATCCATCTAATAAATCACTAAGACATCAACCTTGTAACTTGGGCCTTGCATTAGGGTTCTAATTCTTCCTTAATTTGTTAAGAAGGACTAACCCTAGTGTTAATGGACAAGTCCCCCTCAAGTTGTCTTACAAACCATAAAATTCACTTCTTAATCTTATCATTAACTAAAACCCACTTTAATAAAGGCTTTGTTTTGTCATGAGTTTAATCCCTAATCATGGATTAAGTTGAGGAGCCTTCCTCAGCTTAAATGTTCTCATCTATTATCCTTCTATTAGGATGGTGTAATGAGTCCATTAAATCTTTAATTGTGGCTTAAACTCATTACCTAACACTAAACAAAAACTCCAAAAACATCTAAATAATCACAAGTAGGTTAATGATCTTAATCCTACATCATGGTGATTAAGTGTGAGGTGCTTACTTCATACTTAAGGTATTCTCATTACCCCTAATAAGAGGGAGGATGTGATGAGTTTACTAACCCTTGGTTTAGGCTTAAGCTCATTTTCTTACGACAAACTCCAAAAGTAATAAAAGATTGAAAATACCAAAAACAAACAATAATCGTCTCCTTCGGGATTCTTTTCTCACCTCATTCACTCATAAACGAGAACTTGCTTCTTCCGTCTACTGCAAGACAGTTTGCACCTGAGCCAGACAGGTCATACACTTGAGCATAGATTAAGTAAGAAGTTCATTAGTCAATTCATCTTTCAGTCTCTTTGAGTCGAACTACGGTGTTCTGACTTCCTCATTGCACGAGAGGACACGTAGGCATAACTTAACAGTTATCAAACAAAAGTCTCTGTATATTCCCCCTCTTCCAGCATTATTCTTTAAGCCTCATTGTCTTGAGCATTGCACTTCTTTCCAGCACTGACACTTATGTTATTCACTTCACATTTCTTTTGCACTGACACTTGCATTCTTTTCCAGCTTTTGCACACAAAAGAGCACTAACACTACCCCTTTAAACACAAACTTTCAAGCGTGGATCCCGTCGAGTACGGCGGACAATCTGGGTGCTAATACCTTCCCAGGTTGTAACCAACCCCCTTTCTCAGTTTCTCTGGTTCGCGACCGTCTTGTCCATATCTTTCTAGGTTTATGCATCATTACCTTTCCTTCGGGATAAAAATGCCTAGCTTGCGACTCTTTTCAGTTCATCTTCATGTCCTCTTTCGCTGACCGTTCGCGCTTGTACTGAGATGCAAATCTTTGGGAGCGACATTAAGCTCATGACATTAACACATAGATCCGATTACAAATCAACCAATCAATTCAAGCAACACAAGCAAATACACAAGCACATGGTGGATCTAAAGCACAAGCATGCAAATAAGCTAAAACATAGCTAGATCTGAAATTAACCAACCTACAAAGCTGAGGTATGCTTTGGTAATTGTTGATCGAGCTAAAAACGAGAGATCTTGCAGAAAACTTTGAAGATTCGGTGCTAAGCTTCACACTCCATGCAAAATAAATGCAAGAACAAGGTCTTGATGCAGAATTTTGGATCCAAAAGCACTTCTAGATCCCAACCCAGATCTGAATCACCAATTAAACCAGCAAAAAGATACAATGAAACTAAGGATGGAGGTCTCGTTCCAAGATCTACACGCCTTAAGGCAAGGTTATGTGATCTTCAAAGAGGAACTTTGAGTGATTTGGAAAATATGGAGAGAAAAGTGAGAGAATTGTGAGAGAGAATAGTGAAAATTCAGAATGAGAATGAAAAAATGAGTGAGCTCCCTCTTGGTTTGTGTAAACACCCCAAATTTGCCCTCACTCATTTCACCATGGCTTGTGATCATTCTCCATATGCATAAACACAATCATATCACCTCATATTACACTCTTGATTCACTGCATAGATTCTAAGTCATCTGCACCTAGGGATTGTGATCTGAGCAAGCCAAAAGCTTTTTGAGCCATTCCAAAGGCCACCAATCATCTCAAAGTGGTCCATGTGTGTTCTTATGTCATAGTACATCCTCACAAAGTCAAAATTGCAGAGGAATCACAAGAACTAGGGTTTGAGTGAATGCAGAACCAGGATGAACTGCACAGTTGACTGAAAATTAGGGTTTTGGTTTCAGAGGCCATAACTCCAATTTTTTTGGTCATTCTTGTTTCCATTGATCTTTATATGGTATAGAGAGTATGCATACCAATTTTTATGAAGAAATTCCATGGGGAAGTCATCTGATCAAGAGTTGACTTTTCAGACAAGTCAGTGTAAAATCAAGGCATCTGAGGCCCCCAATGACCCAACCAATGGGCAATCTTCATCATTTTGAGTGTATATGATCTTTATTTGATCATGGAAGAAGGTTGAAGTTCATAAAAATCAAGAATTTAGGGTTTTTGCAAAAGTTGACTTTTTGGGCATAGTTGACTTTTCAAGAGTGCATCATTTTAGGTCATTTTTCAAGCCTTGATTCATGATCCAAAAAGGCTTCAAATGGAAAAACTTTGGTCATGAAAGTTGTAGATCTCATCTTTCCCTTTTCAAAAAGTACAAGAACATGATCAAACTCTTCTTGGATCAAAAGTTATGGCAATGCAAAGTTAGCAAAAATCATTGATTTTCAAGTTATGCACTAAATGGAAATTTTGCAAAGTCTTGAACCAAGTCAAAATGCAACCTCTAATTCACTTCAAACCAGCATGTGGACATTCCCCAAGTTACAAAAATCAGATTTGGATCAAGTTTGGTCATGGTTATGGTTCATGTAACTTGACTTTTCTCATGAAAGTACAAAAAGCAACAACTTGCAAAACACTCATGATCTTTTCACCAACTTGCAGCATTGATCCTTGAACCAAGCCTAGCCTTTCCCTTCAGTTTGCTGCGCCAGCCATGCCTTGTACTTGCCTAAAACTTGAGCCATGCCCTATCTTACACAAAAGTGGACTTTGAGCAAAAGTAGCCACACCTATCTCTGCAGGCCAGGTCACATCCCCCAGCCACTTGCAATTGTTTATTGAATCAATTTGCTGGCCATAACACATAGGAACCAAGGCTGAAACACACATACTCATCACATTCACAAAAACTCACCTCTTTGCAACTTCCTTCGAAATTCTTTCCACAGCCATCAAACACTCAAACTCTCATCATCACTCAACTCACCACACCTCATAGACAAGAAACCACCAAAGCATAAGCCTGAAACAAGCCTGAAAACTCCATTGCCATCATTCACCTCAAGCTGCAGATTCTATCGAATCTCTCTCCACAAGCATCAAACACCCAAACAAACACCATAGACCTTCTCCATTAACCTTCAGGATCACAAACAACCTCTTCTCATAGCCTAAAACTGCCTGAAACTCCATGGCCATTTTTGACTGAACTGAAGCAGGAGCCTTCGAAACTCATCATCCAGCAAACACAAACTCATTTTGAGCATTCAAACACATTTGGGGGATCAAGTGGAGCAGCTTGCATCAAAGGAAGTGGCCAGAAAGTTCCTAAACTGAAAGCTCCAAATCTCAGGTAGCTCGAAATTAATTTTTCCAGAAATGGTTTTTTATGTTACAAACTTGTTCTTCATGCTTGCCTGATCATTCTGGTACCTTTAGTTTTTGAAATGGTTTTGTTTTGAGCATTTAATTTGTGTTTGAAGCTTGCGAACCCTAGAACTTTCCCTCTTTGATTCAGCTTGTTTAGGTAATATAAATTTGTTTTAGGTTAGGGGTTTGGTTCGTGAGGGTGAGAGGATCATTTCCCTGGTCTTAGTTTTCATTTTTGTTACGTTTTTAGGAAGTTTGGAATTTTCAGGTGAGCTTCTGGCCGGAGAAGACGACCGGAAGTCTTCTCCGGCCACCTGAAAGTAATTTGTGCCCTAATTGCGCGTTTAATGCTAGTTTGAATTTTGGCCGTTGATGTGCGTGGACTGGTTGACTTCCCACCCTTTTTGATGGCCCAGATTCACCATTAAACCCTAATCAGGATTAATTTATTTAATTAATTAGGATTAAGAAGTTTGAATCTGGACCACTAGATGACGCGCCAAGTCAACCCTCTCATTTCCAGATTGAATCCCAGCCTTGCATTCTGCTTACTTTTATTTTATTTAATTTTTAATTCATTTTCTTTCATTTGTTTTGTATAATTAATTTAAAATAGTTAAAAATTCATAAAAATTATGAAACTTTTTCTTTAAGGTTTTATTAATTTTTATGACCCAAAAATATTTTTATTTTATTTTTTATCATTAAAAAGGTATTTTTAAATATTTAAAAGATTATTTTTAATTGATTAATGAGAATTAATTAATTAAAAATACTTTTAGGTATTTAAAAATTACAAAAAAATTCATGAAATGTTCTAAGACATTTAGAAACATTGTCCAACCTTCAAACCAAATTTCTTTTTTGATCTTGATGCATTTTAAGAATTTTCCATTGAATTAAATCATTTTTTATGCATTATTTTGATCATAAGTTTGAAAATTCATTTCTGCCTATTGGTGAAGGTTGAGACATTGGTTCTTCTTGCATTGTTTTCCATTTTGCATGTATTTTCAAGGATAAAAAGGCCATGATTTGATCTTGCATTTTCTAATTGATTGGCATTTGTTTTGGTGAGAACCCTAAAAAACCCTAATAACTTAGGAAATTCATATCTTGAGTTTGGTTGAGAGTTGAGAGTTCCCCTTTGGGCAGTGGTTTATCATAGGCCTAAGGTTTCTTTGGATACCATTTTCCATTTTTTATGTTGAGTTTTGCTTCTGTTTTTGGTTTGTGTTTGGTGTTTGATCCATAAACCCTAATTTGGGGCTTCCATGTGCATTCTCTTGCATAACTTGACTTGACATTGCATTTTGTGCATTCTCATGATTCATTTAACATCTTAGGACATATGAAGCATCATTGATCATTGCATCTCATATTTGCCTTGTCATTTGTCTTGTATGCTTCATAACATTTCATGTTCATTCATGCTTCTTAGCTTGCATCATTTGCATTCATAATCTTGTATGATCATCTCCATACCTTGCCTCATGTTTGCAGCACTTCATAACATCATAATCATCATGTAAATGCTTCTGGTTTGGTTTAGCATCATGTCATTTCATTTCATTTAGCATTGCTTTGCATTTCTTTCTAACATTTCAGGTGGTAAGTAACTTGGGAAGTGAATTTGCCTTCACTTCTCATAACCTTTCTTTTCATCTCTCTTGCATCCATGCTGCATTTTTATATGTGCTTGAGTTTGAGCTTGCTCATTCTTGCTTCTCCCACTTTCTTCCTTCAAGTGACTTGACTTCTTGAATGAAGCAAGTCACTTTGTTTCTCTTGATCTTGTTCATCTGCTTCTTGGTGGTTCATCTGAAGATTGTTCTTGAAAGCCTCACAAACTTTAGGATCAACCAAGCATGACAATGAATTAGGGTTTTGATTAGTCCCCCTCATAGTTTTTACCTTTGTGTCTCTCTTTGAGTCTTCTCTTCTCATCTCATAATCAGAGACTAAACCCTAAAGGTTTTAAGACTTTGTGATTAGGGTTATGCCTGCATCCTTCTCTTAGGATGGAGTGTATAACTTTAATCCTAAGTATTAAACCCTTTATGTGTTTAAATCTCTTAATCAATCCACCTAATAATCATCAAGACAATACACTTGTAACTTGGGCCTTGCATTAGGGTTCTAATTCTTCCTTAATTGGTTAAGAAGGACTAACCCTAGTGTTAATGGACAAGTCCCCCTCAAGTTGTCTTACAAACAATAAAATTCACTTCATCATCATATCACTAATTAAAATCCATCTAATAAAGGCTTGTTTTGTCATGAGTTTAATCCCTAATCATGGATTAAGTTGAGGAGCTTTTCCTCAGCTTAAACACCCTCATCTATTATCCTTCTTTTAGGATGGTGTAATGAGTCTGTTAAATCCCTGATTATGGCTTAACCTCATTACTTAACACTAAACAAAAACCACAAAAACATCTAAATAATCACAAGTAGGTTAATGGTCTTAATCCTACACCAAAGGTGATTAAGTGTGAGAATCTGACTTCACACTTAAGGTATTCTCATTACCCCTAATCAGAGGGAAGATGTGATGAGTTTACTAACCCATTGGTTTAGGCTTAAGCTTATTATCTTATGACAAACTCAAAAAAGAGATAAAAGACTGAAAACTCAAAAACAAACAGTAATCGTCTCCTTCGGGATTCTTTTCTCATCACCTTCACTCACAAACGAGAACTTGCTTCTTCCGTCTAATGCAAGACAGTTTTCACCTGAGCCAGACAGGTCATACACTTGAGCATAGACAAGTAAGCAGTTCACAAGTCAAGTCACCTTTCAGTCTCTTTGGGTCGAACTACGGTGTTCTGACTTCCTCATTGCACGAGAGGATACGTAGGCATAACTTAACAGTTATCGAACAAAAGTCTCTGTATATTCCCCCTCTTTCTAGCATTATTCTTTAAGCCTCATGATCTTGAGCATTTCACTCCTGTTCTTACACTGACACTTCACTTTCATACTTCACATCACTTATACACTCTGCACTGACACCTGTACATATTCTTTTCCAGCTATTGTATACACAGATTGCACTGACACTACCCCTTTAAAACACAAATCTTTTAAGCGTGGATCCCGTCGAGTACGGCGGACAATCTGGGTGCTAATACCTTCCCAGGTTGTAACCAACCCCCTTTCTCAGTCTCTCTGGTTCGCAAACCGTCTTATCCATCTCTTTCTAGGTCTATGCAGCATTGCCTTTCCTCCGGGATAAAAATGCCTAGCTGGCGACTCTATTCATTCTCCAGTGAGTTCACGGCTGTGTGTTCTAACTGTTCCCCTCGCCGACCGTTCGCGTCTGTACCTTTATCTGACCAGGCGTCACTTATCGGGAGCGACAGCTTGGCGACTCTGCTGGGGAACTTTATATTGCAACCAGGGCTTCTGGTTCTTTTTGTGGGTTCCTCCTAGCGCTTGATTGATTTGTGTTTACTGGGGTGTTACGTGCTTATTTGTGTTTGTATATATTTATTTTGCTTTATGTACAGTTTGCTGCTTTCTTTATTGCATTTGTATATATCATACTGTCATGTTGCTGGCTGGATCTGTTGTTTGCTTTGGTGGGTGGGGTTTCATTGAGAGTTAAGGTCCTACACCTGGGACCTGAGTGACACCTAGGCTAGAGTGAATCATATTCTTTCCCATTCCATTTCGGTCTGGTGCGGGAATATGAAACACGGTTCAGATATGGGTTTCTTCTTGAGAACTCTGTGTTGCGGATTTCCTGCAATGCTAGGGGGATCTGGGAAGCCTGCTAAGTCTGGATGACCTTTTAGTTTTGACCTTCAGAAACTGAGGTGAATTAGAGGAGGAATTGTTATGGTTATTGTAAACACTGTACCTCCGGGTTAGAAGTGTTTACACTTCTCATAACGGATCCAAGTCTGAGGATCCTTGTTCTAGATCACCACCTGTGAGGGGGTTGGGCTGTTTACAGGTTTGCAGGTACCTTGACCTCAGAATACCCTGTTACTTTGATTTTGTTGAGAATGCTCCATGTTGGATAGTTCTTGTGATTCTAAAACCCTGGACATGTGGCTCTTTATTTGAGTCCCCCACCTTGGTTACTGGATTTATAGACCTCCATCTGGAATTCTTGAACACACATGGATCTATACCAAGGCAGTTAATCAGATCCAGCTCAGTCGCAGACCCTTTGCATATCATTTGCATACATACTCATTGCATCATATTAACATATGCTTATTTGTGTTTCAGGGTATCCACCTTCATCTGGCTTTTGGTTTTGACCCCATCTGCAGTTTTGACCTATCTCCAGCAGCATTTGCTTCAGTTTTTCAGTTACTTGCACTAGCCAGTCAGTGGCTCACTCCTCAGCATCTTCATCAGCACTTATTCTACTCAGTCTCCAGCATCATGGCTCCAAAGAAAAGCAACATCACTTATCATTTCTTCCAACCAGACTTGTCAGACATCAGGAGGATCCAAACCCTGATCACTCCAGAGCACATACCTCTGTTCAGAGAATATTATGGGGATATACTTGACTTGGTTGTGGATATGGACCCATCTCAGAGGAGCCTCATCCATACCTGCATTCAGTTCTATGACCCTCCATTGAGGTGTTTCACCTTTAGAGACTTCCAGTTGGGCCCTCTTTTGGAAGAATACTCATCTTTGACTGGTTTGCCTATCAGGAGGGAAATCCCTTTCAATCCTGAGATGGTTTTCCCAAGCAATGGAGAGGTAGCAAAAGCTTTGCACTTGGAGCCTATCCTGATTGAGCAACACATGACCTCTAAAGCTGGGATCCTTGGTTTTCATCTGGATTTCCTGATTTCTCAAGCTAGTCTGAAGGCCTCCCTGGGGGAGTGGAAAGTTGTTTGTGCTCTGTTGGCCTTAAGTGTATATGGAATTGTGCTGTTTGCTGATGAGCCTCGATTCATCAGCAAGAATGCAATCCACTTGTTCATCCTGAAGAACCCAGTGCCAACTTTGCTGGGTGATCTCTATTACTCAGTACATCAGAGGAATGAGAAGCAGAGGGGGAAGTTAGTAAGGATTTGTGCTCCCTTATTCCATGCTTGGCTTCTCAAGCATCTACCCAGGACAGATGCATTCCTAAATCCTCATCAGCAAAGCAACTGGGCCAAGAGGCTCACTACTCTCACTTCAGCTGACATCAGATGGTGCACTCAAAGCACCAAGGGCAGAGATATCATCACAAGCTGTGGGCACTTTCCCAATGTGCCTTTAATAGGAGTCAAGGGTAGTATCAACTACAACCCTCTGCTGTTCAAGAGGCAATTAGGCTATGCACTGGTCCATGCTCCCAGGGTACAGGACTTGGTGGAGACCCTTTACTGTGAGAACAAGGTCAGTTTGGCTGTTGTTAGGCAGGCTGCCTGGGCCTGGGATCATGTTCAAACCAAGGGAATCACCATTCTGGGAAAGTGCAATAATGTGGCATCAGCCCAATATCATGAGTGGTCCTATGCTAGAGCCCAATTCTCTGGATTGCCTTTCACCATAGAAGACATGCCTGAGTCATCATCAGCACCACCCCCTGCTACTATCAGTCTGGAGGAGTTTGAAAGCCTGAAGGAAAGGAATGAGAAGTTATCCCAAGCCTTGCAGAAGACCCTCCGGGAGAGGAGTGAAGGTGTGAGGGAAATTGAAAGATTGGAGAAGTTGAGGGTGGAACACTTGACTAAAATTGAGAAGTCTGGAGAGTATATCAACAAGTCTAAAGCTGGTGAGCAAATTCTGAAGAATGCTTGTAAAGAAGCCCAGTTCCAGAGGGCAAGAACAGACTTGTATTTGAAAGAGAGTCAGGCCAGGTGGGTCCGGATCACTGAGGCCCGTACTCTAGAAGACAAGAGAGTTCAGAATAAGATGGAGCAGATGGAAAAAGCCCTGGCAGCAGCCCAGAAGGAAATATCAGAGCTAGAAATCAGAGCAGGAGTGAAGAGGTCTAAGGACCAAAGTCAGAACAAAAAGTTGACTGCAGCTGTTGCTACAAGAAACCTTCTCATCAGAAGTCTCACGGAGCGCCCGGCTGATCCTGTGACCGAAGCACTTCTTAAGGAAGTTCGTGAGGATGAGTTTGGCCTTGGAGTTTGATCATTTGCTTGTTGTTATTCCCATTTCATGTACTTTTGCTTTTTTTGTGATGTATTTTGACCCTCTTAAGGGCTTGTGTTGTAAAATGAACAAGTTATGTTATTTCACCTTTTTTGTAATATATTTGTGGGTTTACTTCAAAGAGCAACTTCAACAGCATCATCTTCAAGGGTCTGGAAGGGTCAAAACTGAAGACCAAGCCGGATACCTTGAGAGCAAATAAGCATAACTGCATTGCATACTAACCTTTTGTTTGTTTTGTAGGTTTTGTTTTGTTGATACTAACCTCTGTTGTGATATTCAGGCAGTATTGCTCGCCGCCGGGTGTTTCCCCTCAACAGACCACACAGGTACCCAACTAGGAACAACCTTCCGGGAATTCAAATGGATCAGGTACAGCAAGACCTTGCTGATGTTAGAAATCAACTGGCCAATGAAAGATTGGAGATGAGAACACAGATGACGCAGTTCATGGAAGTTATGAACAACATGGCTCAGAGCCAGGAGAGACTGAGGGCCATGGTTGAAAGACAGAATCAAGAGGAGCCTCATGTGGGAACTGCCGGCACCAGCAACAATGAAAGGGTGCAACCCCATGTTAATCCCCCTGTGTTTGGTCCACACCTTCATCCTGAAATTAATATTCCTGCAAACATCCAAGGAACAGCCACTGCAGCTAGAGTACTTCAAGAGGATCCTCAGGAGGACCAATTCACTGTAATGGGTGCTGGAGAAGAAGCCTATGATAGGCGATTGGATGAAATAGCTGAAAAGTTGAGATCACTGGAGTCTCAAAACTCTTTGGGCTTCGACGTCATGGACATGGGGCTGGTAGACGGGGTCAGGATCCCCCATAAGTTCAAGCCTCCTTGTTTCGAAAAGTATAATGGGACTTCATGCCCCCGGACTCATTTGCAGTCATTTCTGGGAAGGCTGAAGGCCTATACAATGGATGAGAAACTTTGGATGTTCTACTTCGAAGACAGTTTGACTGGAGCATCAAGGGAATGGTATTCCCATTTGACAAGGGCAACTGTAAGATGCTGGAAGGACCTGGCAGAGGCCTTCATCCGACAGTATCAATACAACTTAGACATGGCACCCAATAGGACTCTCCTGATGGGAATGTCATAGTCTTCAAGGGAAAGTTTCCGCGAATACGCCCAAAGATGGAGGCAATTGGCTGCTGCCGTTCAACCACCAATGTCTGAGAGAGAAATGGCAGACATGTTTATGAACACTCTCCAGGGAACGTATATTGACAGGTTGGCTGCTTTCTCTTCCACTAGCTTCGCCGATGTTGTTATAGCTGGGGAGAGAATTGAAAGCCTGTTAAAAATGGGTAAGATCTCTGATAATGGTGCCAGCTCGTCCAGTAGTATGAGAAAGCCTTTCACAGGCCCGAGAAGAACTGGCGAGACCAATGCCATTCACACCAACAGGGGTAGGCCCCATTATGTTCCCAGAACAATAGCATCAGTCACTATCCCTACTCCAGCTCATCCTCAGCCCGTCTATCAACCTCCTCAACAAAACTTCCAACAACAACCTCAATATCATCAGAATCAATATCCTCCAAGAAACAACTACAACAACAACTCCAACAACAACAATCAACAGAGGCCATTCCAACAGAGGCCCTCTCAAGCTAACCGAGTGATCGACCCGATCCCGATGCCGTACGCTGCCTTGCTGCCACAACTTCTGAAACTCAACCTAGTTGAGCTAAGAACGTTGGCACCTCCGGATCCCAACAGTCTACCGAGAAACTATGACTCCAATGCTAGGTGTGCTTTCCATTCAAACGCACCTGGTCACAGTACAGAAAAATGCAGAGCTCTGCATATGAAGGTACAAGACTTGGTAGACTCCAAGGCTTTGAATTTTGCACCGCCGCCCAATGTCAATAAAAACCCAATGCCTAACCATGGTGGTCCTCGAATTAATGCTATCGAAGAAGACCAACCGTCTTATTTGATAACTAGTGTGGATCAGATCAGGACGCCATTGGTGGAAATCAAAGCTCAACTCCGTGAAAACAATATGTTTCCGGGGTGTGAACTGGGGTGCCCCTACTGCAATATTTCTTGGAATGGGTGTGAAGACCTGAGGAATGGCATTGACAGCCTTATTAAGAGTGGCCTCCTACAAATCACTACATCATTTCCGGCAAATTCAGCAACTTCATCAACAACAGTTTCAGACCCTCCTACAACTGCAGCAACAATTGTTCCCGATAATTCATCTGTCCTACCAAATGATCAGTTTTCAACAGTTTCTCCCGCTACAACATCAGCTTCATTCCATTTCGACTCTCCATCAACAACAACAACAGTCCTTCCAACGGTACCTCCTACAACACCAGCAAGCAATCATGAAGATGTCTCCACTGTTACCATCTTCTACGATCCAGAAAATAACTCTGCTTACCATTCAGAAAGTGCTGCTCCCACTAGAGCACCAGTTACAATCTTCTATGATCCACAAACAATAACAGTCCCTTCAGCAGCATCAATCAGTCCGGTTACCGTCACAGTACCTGGACCTGTACCATATGAAAGCAATAGGGCCATCCCTTGGCACTATGGCTCTGACGTATACTGTGAAGGGAAAAGAATCACTCTTGAAACATCAGCACCTGTACCACAAATTGATAATGTGAGCGGAGGCGGAGGCTTCACTCGAAGCGGACGTCTCTTTGCTTCACAAGTCCAAAGACCTACTGCCGAAGCAGAAGCTGCTGCCAAGGCAAAGGGAAAAGGCCCGGTGCAGGAAGATCCAGCTGTTAAAGAAACCCTGAAGACTCCATTTGATCAGGAAGTTGATGAGTTTATGCGAATCATCAAAAAGAGTGATTATAAAGTTGTGGATCAGCTTCATCAGACGCCATCCAAAATCTCCATCCTCTCACTGCTTATGTGCTCCGAAGCCCATCGGAATGCACTACTTAAGGTCCTGCACGCAGCTTACGTGCCTGAGGAGATTACTGTCAACCAATTGGAAACCGTGGTTGGGAATGTTACTGCTAGCAATGGGCTAGGGTTCACCAATTCTGACTTGACAGCGGATGGCCGCAACCACAACAAAGCCTTGCACATAACCATGGAATGCAAAGGAGCTGTCCTTTCTCATGTGCTGGTGGACACAGGTTCATCCCTGAATGTTTTACCAAAGAAGGCTCTGGTGAAGCTTGAATATGATGGATTGGCGTTGAGACCCAGCAACCTGGTGGTACGAGCCTTTGATGGTTCAAAGAGATCGGTTCTGGGAGAGATTGAGCTGCCTGTGACAATTGGCCCGCAGACCTTTAAAACTATCTTTTATGTGATGGACATTCAGCCCGCCTACAGCTGTTTGTTGGGTAGACCCTGGATTCACGCCGCTGGCGCAATAACGTCTACCCTTCACCAAAAGTTAAAATATGAGTGGGAAGGCCAAGTTGTCACAATCTGTGGGGAGGAGGATATATTTGTTAGCCATCTGGCTACTTACAAGTATATTGAGATGGATGGAGAAATCCATGAAACAATGAGCCAAGGTTTTGAAGCCTTGAATGTCAATGAAGGATCTGCTGTGTCAGGGATCTCCATGTCGTCTTACCAACAAGCCCGGAAGGTTGTTGAGGAAGGAACTGCCCTAGGCTGGGGCAAAGTTTTAGCTGTGGAAGAAAAGAAGGACAAATTTGGGTTGGGTTACAGACCAACTCAACGTCAAGCAAAGGCTGCTGGAGAGCCTGGTTTTGTCAGTGGGGGGATGCTTACCCCCGATGCTATCAACTGTCTGGAAGACGAGCTGGAAGAGGAGCGCGACCTGGAGAATTGGATTCGTCCGAAGGTCCCGGGGAGCAGTGTCTCGAACTGGTCTTCCCAGGAAATTATAAGGGTTACTCGATCAGAGTAATTATTATTTCCTGTATTTTATAAGCATGCATCAAAGTCTTGCATCTTGCCCAAGATGACAAGACTCATTTTGTAATCAGGGCCATCTGTACTTTTGTGCAAACAAGATTAAATTAATGAAATATCAGACATCTTTTTGCAAACAAGTCTTTTTCTTTTCTGTTCACTGTTTTTCCATTTTTCTTTTTGTACAAAAATAAATGGCAGTGTTTTTCAAAATGATAACTTCATTTCACTTTTCTAAATAAGACTAAAATCAGATCACTAAAATGAACCAATTAAACCCTTGCAGAGAGTGCCATCCTGACAGCACCGACAACAGCACGGCTATGACATCGTATGACTTTGACAATCCGATCAATCAAGCTGATGAAGGGGTTGAAGAAGAATATGAGCTTCCTGAAGAGCTAGCCAGGTTGTTAAGACAAGAGGAAAAGGTCATTACTCCTCACCAGGAGGAAGTTGAAGTGATTAATCTTGGTACAGAGGAAAATGTGAAAGAAGTCAAGATCGGGGCCTGCCTGCAAGACTCAGTGAAGAAGCAACTGATAGATCTGCTTCAAGAGTATGTTGATGTGTTTGCTTGGTCGTATCAAGACATGCCAGGGTTGGATACCGACATCGTTGTGCACAAGCTGCCTTTGAGAGAAGAGTGCCCTCCAGTCAAACAAAAGCTACGCCGTACTCGTCCAGACATGGCTATGAAAATCAAGGAAGAGGTACAAAAGCAATGGGACGCCGGGTTCCTTGCTGTGACTAGCTACCCGCCGTGGGTTGCTAACATAGTACCTGTGCCTAAGAAGGAAAGCAAAGTAAGAATGTGTGTTGATTACCGGGATCTGAACAGAGCCAGCCCGAAAGATGATTTCCCATTACCTCACATTGACGTATTGGTGGATAATACGGCTCAGTTCTCGGTATTCTCCTTCATGGATGGATTTTCAGGATACAACCAGATTAAAATGTCACCTGAAGACATGGAGAAGACAACATTCATTACACCCTGGGGCACGTTCTGCTATAAGGTGATGCCATTTGGGCTCAAGAACGCCGGTGCGACATATCAACGGGCTATGGTAACGTTATTCCACGATATGATCCACAAGGAAATAGAATGCTATGTGGATGACATGATTGCCAAGTCCCTTACAGAGGAAGACCATCTGGTGAATCTGCTCAAGTTGTTCAAGCGTCTGAGGAAGTATCAACTGAAGTTGAACCCCAACAAATTCACATTCGGGGTGCGATCCGGTAAGCTGCTGGGATTTATTGTAAGCGAGAAAGGGATTGAGGTTGACCCTGATAAAGTCAAAGCCATCCAAGAGATGCCTGCACCGAAAACTGAGAAAGAAGTTCGAGGGTTCTTAGGTAGATTGAACTACATCTCAAGGTTCATATCTCACCTCACAGCAACCTGTGAACCTTTGTTTAAGCTGCTAAGAAAGGAGCAAACGGTCAGGTGGAACGAAGATTGCCAAAGGGCTTTTGACAAGATCAAGGAGTATCTGCAAGAACCTCCAATCCTTATGCCGCCAGTTGAAGGAAGACCTCTGATTATGTATTTGACAGTATTGGAAGAATCAATGGGGTGTGTGCTAGGCCAGCATGACGAGTCTGGTCGAAAAGAGTATGCAATATACTACCTAAGCAAAAAGTTTACCGACTGTGAACAACGTTATTCACTGCTCGAGAAAACTTGATGTGCTTTAGCGTGGGCTGCTCGCCGACTAAGGCAGTATATGTTGACCCACACTACCTTGTTAATCTCAAAGATGGACCCGGTCAAGTACATATTTGAGAAGCCAGCTCTTACCGGACGGGTTGCAAGATGGCAGATGATTCTCACGGAATACGACATCCAGTACACATCTCAGAAAGCCATCAAGGGCAGTGTACTATCTGAATATCTTGCTGAGCAACCCATTGATGATTACCAGCCTATGAGGTTTGACTTCCCTGATGAGGACATCATGTTCATTAAAGCAAAAGATCATGAAGAGCCTATTCACACTGAAGGGCCCGACCCAAAAGAAGAGTGGACTATGATGTTCGACGGGGCTGTTAACATGAATGGCCGTGGTGTTGGTGCAGTACTCATTACACCCAAAGGAGTTCACATGCCTTTCTCGGCAAAACTCACTTTCAACTGCACTAACAACGAAGCTGAATACGAAGCTTGTATCATGGGTCTTGAGGAAGCCATTGACCTCAGGATCAAAACATTGACCGTATTCGGAGATTCAGCTTTGGTAATCAATCAGACCAACGGAAAATGGTACACACACCAAGATCATCTGATACCTTACAGGGATTATACAAGGAGGTTGCTGACTTTCTTCACAACGGTCAAACTTGAGTATATCCCTCGGGATGAGAATCAGTTTGCAGATGCCTTGGCTACCATTTCGTCCATGATCAAAGTTCAGGTTGCTAACTTTGTACCTCAGATTTCAGTATCGAGACTTGACAGACCAGCATATGTATTCGCAGCAGATGTTGTCAAGGATGACAGGCCTTGGTTCCACGACATTAAATGCTTCTTGGAGGATCAAACATACCCACCTGGGGCATCTTCCAATGATAAGAAGACTTTAAGAAGGCTTGCTGGAAGTTTCTTTCTGAACACTGACGGGTCTTTATACAAAAGGAACTTTGACATGGTACTCCTCAGATGTGTTGACAAGACGGAAGCAGATTTACTGATGCATGAAGTGCATGAAGGCTCTTTTGGTACCCATGCTGGAGGACATGCAATGGCTAAGAAGTTGTTGAGATCAGGCTATTATTGGATCACAATGGATGCAGACTGTTGTGCTTATGCCAGGAAATGCCACAAATGCCAGATCTACGCAGATAAAGTGCATGTGCCTCCAAATCCTTTGAACATCATGTCTTCACCATGGCCCTTTGCAATGTGGGGCATTGATATGATTGGCAAGATTGAGCCAACTGCTTCAAATGGCCATAGATTCATCCTGGTCGCCATCGACTATTTTACAAAGTGGGTTGAAGCAGCCTCATATGCAAACGTCACCAGGCAAGTGGTAGCCCGATTCCTGAAAAGAGACATCATCTGTCGGTATGGAGTTCCCGAGCGGATCATTACTGATAATGGTTCCAATCTAAACAACAAAATGATGGCAGAGTTATGCCGGGACTTCAAGATCCAACATCACAATTCTTCTCCTTACAGGCCAAAGATGAATGGCGCTGTTGAGGCAGCAAATAAGAATATCAAGAAGATTGTGCAAAAGATGGTAATCACCTACAAAGACTGGCACGAAATGCTACCATTTGCCTTGCATGGGTACCGCACATCAATCAGAACATCCACTGGGGCAACACCGTATCAACTTGTATATGGTATGGAGGCAGTCCTACCAGTTGAAGTTGAGTTACCCTCGCTGCGGGTATTAATGGATGTCAGACTGAATGAAGCAGAATGGGTTCGGGCCCGATACGACCAACTGAGTCTGATCGAAGAGAAAAGATTGGCTGCAATCTGCCACGGGCAGTTATACCAGAAGAGAATGAAGAAAGCCTTCGATCAGAAGGTCAGGCACCGAGAATACCAAGTGGGAGATCTTGTGCTGAAGAGAATCCTCCCTCCTCATACAGACCACAGGGGCAAATGGACTCCAAATTATGAAGGACCATTCGTGGTGAAGAAAGTTTTCTCTGGTGGAGCACTGATGCTCAGCACCATGGATGGTGAAGATTTCCCATCCCCTGTGAATTCAGATGCAGTTAAAAAATACTTCGCATAAAATGACCCGCTGGACATAAAAACAGAATGTAAGTCCAGGCAAAAATAGGGCATCCCGGCGAGTCAAAAACAGAATAAAAGACTCGGGCAAAAATAAGGGAAAATAAAGAAAAAAATGTACACCCGCTGAGTTGAAAAGCCACATTGGACAACTCAGGCAAAAATGGGTATCCCGATGGATTGAAAACCCGAAAGGGCGATCCATGCAAAACAAGGGAATAAGCGAACAACTGCATTCTGAATTCGTCTGTATCGTCAGCAACTTGGTAAGCTTCGGAAGGATCAAGCTCCGATCAGAATCAACTTTCTCCAGAAAGCAAGACTTGAAGAACGTCATTGTCATACGAGTCATAGCGGGAGAGGAAGCTCCTCAAAGCGTCATCAACACTGCCAGCACTTTATTTCTCAATTTGTAACAGTCTCCTCATTTCAGGAGATATGTTTCTTTGACTGTATCTTGCCAATTCAGGGCACATGAATTAATAAAATCAGATTTTCAGTCATGTTTCGTTTTTACATTTATGTTTTGCAAAGAATTGTCTGATATCTCTAAAAATACAATTGCATAAGTACAGATGCCTTTCTCTAAAAATAAAGCACATGCTTATAGGGAATATACTTACTCTCGAAAGTACCTAACTCCTATGACGGAATCCAGCAAAGGATACCTCGGGACCTTTTGTGTGTTTCCTTATCTTTGCAGGATTGCAGGCATCCAGAGCGCAACTTGGGGCATGCAGGGTATATCTCAGCAGGCTGGCAAATCAACAAAAGATATCAGCATCCGAAATGCTCTATCCCCAGCTGAGTTGCTTCCCATTGCTCTCCCCCAGCCGAGTTGCTTCCCATTGCTCTCCCCAGCTGAGTTACCAACAGCATTCCCCAGCTGAAGTACCAGCTGTCCTTCCTCAGCAAGATGCAAGAATCAGGGAATCATCTCCCCACAGAGCTTCAGGCCTCCATTCAGAAGAGCAACGCACGAAGAAGTCACAACAGAGAGGGAGAAAGCTTCTACAGACCCCGGCTGGGTCCCGTATTATAAGGATATGTCAATCATCGACCTATATCCCCAAACAGATACATCCTTGGATCTACCAACGATCTCATCCCCAGCTGGGGATGTTCACTTCAAACAGATCAACCAGAGATCTTTGCAGCAACGGGACCAGAATCCCGGATCTGTGCCTCTTTGCATAATCATAGCATTCGCATCATATTCACCCCCTCAGAGCGTAGCATTCCGTTTAATACGGAACATTACGGCAAAAATCAAATGCATAGCATAATCATAAGTCATGTTGTGAATTGAACACTGGTGAATATTGACAATCTGTCGGCATACAGAATATATACAGAAAAATCCCCACCAGGGTCCCATCAAAAGCAGTTGCCTCTCCAATTACGAACATCAGTATATACACCTTTTGGCACCCGTCCGTGTCATCAATCCCCAGCAGGTTGCCTGAATACTCCTTGCAAACAAATCACCCGTACTACAGATACTTCCTGACACCCGCCCGTGTCATATCACCAGCAGAAAGCCAAAGACATCCCCTTTGCACTCACATGTACCTATACACAATCCTTGACACCCGTCCGTGTCATATCCCCAGCGTGGTCGCCTACACTTGTACATACACCCCCTTGACACCCGTCCGTGTCATATCCCCAGCGCAGTCGCTTA
Source organism: Lathyrus aphaca (assembly GCA_963966055.1). Lineage (NCBI taxonomy): Eukaryota > Viridiplantae > Streptophyta > Magnoliopsida > Fabales > Fabaceae > Lathyrus > Lathyrus aphaca. The sequence goes on along the minus strand of OZ014523.1, from coordinate 379,633,624 downwards.
CACCTTCATTACCCATATACTTGTTAATATTATACTTTTCTCTCTCGACACTCGTCCGTGTCACTCCCCCAGCAGTTAGACACTCATCTATATATACTCCCTACTCATTGTTACACCTATACAGATACTCGTCCGTATCTTGTATGCATCATTACTCATATTCCCACAGATGCAACACTCGTCCGTGTTCTTTGTTAACCAGTTGATACTCGTCCGTATCATCATCTCTGAACATGTGTCAGTTTGTTTCTACAAGATACTCGTCCGTATCATAGTCTTAAGGATGCTCGTCCGCATCTTTAATCTATACACAATACCAAACACTTATACCTTTTGTTCTTGGATGTAAACGCTCGTCCGTGTTTACCACATCCCCAGTAGATCGCCAACAAATTTTCTTTTTATCTGACACTCGTCCTGTGTCATGATAACCCTGAGAGCAGCCGTACCCTGCTGAGTGGTCGTCCTCCACTTCTTGATGGTCGTCCTCCATCATGCTCATCCGATGGCCGTCCCCATCGTTGATATTTTAGCAGCCGTTCCCTGCTAGGTGGTCGTCCTCCACCTTTTGATGATCGTCCTTCATCACTTTATCCAATGGCCGTCCCCATTGTTGATTTTGGTTATCTGACATTCGTCCTATGTCATGACAAACCTTGAGAGCAGCCGTACCCTGCTGAGTGGTCGTCCTCCACTTCTTGATGGTCGTCCTCCATCATGCTCGTCCGATGGCCGTCCCCATCGTTGACCTTTTCTATCCGATGGCCGTCCCCATCGTCGATACTTTTCGGCAGCCGTACCCTGCCAGGTGGTCGTCCTCCACCTTTGATGGCCGTCCCCATCATATTTCTTTTATTCCCAACAGAGCAGCCATCCCCTGCTAGGTGATCGTCCTTCATCTTTGATGGCCGTACCCCATCATCTGTTTTTTTTCATTTATTCTTTAACCCGATGGCCGTCCCCGTTGTGGTCCCTTTTCCTTTTAACCCGATGGCCGTCCCCATCGTTGCTTATTTCACCTTTGTGAACTTGATGGCCGTCCCCATCATGTTTCATTAATTTCTAGAGAATCTTGCTTTATCTTGATGGCCGTCCCCATCATATGATTCATTTTCCCAGCTAGTCGGCCGTCCCCGTCTTAGCTTTACCTTATATCCCCAGCATGTCGGCCGTCCCCGTCATTGCCTTATTTTCCGCACTTTTCTCAGCATGTCGGCCGTCCCCGTCATTGCCTTTTACCTAGCAGTCGTCCTCTGCTCGACGGTCGTCCTCCGTCGCCCGCACTTTACAATATACTTTACTTTCTTATACAATCTATATCCCTTTTCTTCTTCATTCTGTGAGTGCAAATTTTGGACTGTCTTTGGTATTCAACCACAAGTTATCTTGTTTGCCTGTTAAGCCGTCGCTTACAACCTGCACAGCTAACTCATGTTTGAATAGGGGCAGCTGTAAACACCCCAAATTTGCCCTCACTCATTTCACCATGGCTTGTGATCATTCTCCATATGCATAAACACAATCATATCACCTCATATTACACTCTTGATTCACTGCATAGATTCTAAGTCATCTGCACCTAGGGATTGTGATCTGAGCAAGCCAAAAGCTTTTTGAGCCATTCCAAAGGCCACCAATCATCTCAAAGTGGTCCATGTGTGTTCTTATGTCATAGTACATCCTCACAAAGTCAAAATTGCAGAGGAATCACAAGAACTAGGGTTTGAGTGGATGCAGAGCCAGGATGAACTGCACAGTTGACTGAAAATTAGGGTTTTGGTTTCAGAGGCCATAACTCCAATTTTTTTGGTCATTCTTGTTTCCATTGATCTTTATATGGTATAGAGAGTATGCATACCAATTTTTATGAAGAAATTCCATGGGGAAGTCATCTGATCAAGAGTTGACTTTTCAGACAAGTCAGTGTAAAATCAAGGCATCTGAGGCCCCCAATGACCCAACCAATGGGCAATCTTCATCATTTTGAGTGTATATGATCTTTATTTGATCATGGAAGAAGGTTGAAGTTCATAAAAATCAAGAATTTAGGGTTTTTGCAAAAGTTGACTTTTTGGGCATAGTTGACTTTTCAAGAGTGCATCATTTTAGGTCATTTTTCAAGCCTTGATTCATGATCCAAAAAGGCTTCAAATGGAAAAACTTTGGTCATGAAAGTTGTAGATCTCATCTTTCCCTTTTCAAAAAGTACAAGAACATGATCAAACTCTTCTTGGATCAAAAGTTATGGCAATGCAAAGTTAGCAAAAATCATTGATTTTCAAGTTATGCACTAAATGGAAATTTTGCAAAGTCTTGAACCAAGTCAAAATGCAACCTCTAATTCACTTCAAACCAGCATGTGGACATTCCCCAAGTTACAAAAATCAGATTTGGATCAAGTTTGGTCATGGTTATGGTTCATGTAACTTGACTTTTCTCATGAAAGTACAAAAAGCAACAACTTGCAAAACACTCATGATCTTTTCACCAACTTGCAGCATTGATCCTTGAACCAAGCCTAGCCATTCCCTTCAGTTTGCTGCGCCAGCCATGCCTTGTACTTGCCTAAAACTTGAGCCATGCCCTATCTTACACAAAAGTGGACTTTGAGCAAAAGTAGCCACACCTATCTCTGCAGGCCAGGTCACATCCCCCAGCCACTTGCAATTGTTTATTGAATCAATTTGCTGGCCATAACACATAGGAACCAAGGCTGAAACACACATACTCATCACATTCACAAAAACTCACCTCTTTGCAACTTCCTTCGAAATTCTTTCCACAGCCATCAAACACTCAAACTCTCATCATCACTCAACTCACCACACCTCATAGACAAGAAACCACCAAAGCATAAGCCTGAAACAAGCCTGAAAACTCCATTGCCATCATTCACCTCAAGCTGCAGATTCTATCGAATCTCTCTCCACAAGCATCAAACACCCAAACAAACACCATAGACCTTCTCCATTAACCTTCAGGATCACAAACAACCTCTTCTCATAGCCTAAAACTGCCTGAAACTCCATGGCCATTTTTGACTGAACTGAAGCAGGAGCCTTCGAAACTCATCATCCAGCAAACACAAACTCATTTTGAGCATTCAAACACATTTGGGGGATCAAGTGGAGCAGCTTGCATCAAAGGAAGTGGCCAGAAAGTTCCTAAACTGAAAGCTCCAAATCTCAGGTAGCTCGAAATTAATTTTTCCAGAAATGGTTTTTTATGTTACAAACTTGTTCTTCATGCTTGCCTGATCATTCTGGTACCTTTAGTTTTTGAAATGGTTTTGTTTTGAGCATTTAATTTGTGTTTGAAGCTTGCGAACCCTAGAACTTTCCCTCTTTGATTCAGCTTGTTTAGGTAATATAAATTTGTTTTAGGTTAGGGGTTTGGTTCGTGAGGGTGAGAGGATCATTTCCCTGGTCTTAGTTTTCATTTTTGTTACGTTTTTAGGAAGTTTGGAATTTTCAGGTGAGCTTCTGGCCGGAGAAGACGACCGGAAGTCTTCTCCGGCCACCTGAAAGTAATTTGTGCCCTAATTGCGCGTTTAATGCTAGTTTGAATTTTGGCCGTTGATGTGCGTGGACTGGTTGACTTCCCACCCTTTTTGATGGCCCAGATTCACCATTAAACCCTAATCAGGATTAATTTATTTAATTAATTAGGATTAAGAAGTTTGAATCTGGACCACTAGATGACGCGCCAAGTCAACCCTCTCATTTCCAGATTGAATCCCAGCCTTGCATTCTGCTTACTTTTATTTTATTTAATTTTTAATTCATTTTCTTTCATTTGTTTTGTATAATTAATTTAAAATAGTTAAAAATTCATAAAAATTATGAAACTTTTTCTTTAAGGTTTTATTAATTTTTATGACCCAAAAATATTTTTATTTTATTTTTTATCATTAAAAAGGTATTTTTAAATATTTAAAAGATTATTTTTAATTGATTAATGAGAATTAATTAATTAAAAATACTTTTAGGTATTTAAAAATTACAAAAAAATTCATGAAATGTTCTAAGACATTTAGAAACATTGTCCAACCTTCAAACCAAATTTCTTTTTTGATCTTGATGCATTTTAAGAATTTTCCATTGAATTAAATCATTTTTTATGCATTATTTTGATCATAAGTTTGAAAATTCATTTCTGCCTATTGGTGAAGGTTGAGACATTGGTTCTTCTTGCATTGTTTTCCATTTTGCATGTATTTTCAAGGATAAAAAGGCCATGATTTGATCTTGCATTTTCTAATTGATTGGCATTTGTTTTGGTGAGAACCCTAAAAAACCCTAATAACTTAGGAAATTCATATCTTGAGTTTGGTTGAGAGTTGAGAGTTCCCCTTTGGGCAGTGGTTTATCATAGGCCTAAGGTTTCTTTGGATACCATTTTCCATTTTTTATGTTGAGTTTTGCTTCTGTTTTTGGTTTGTGTTTGGTGTTTGATCCATAAACCCTAATTTGGGGCTTCCATGTGCATTCTCTTGCATAACTTGACTTGACATTGCATTTTGTGCATTCTCATGATTCATTTAACATCTTAGGACATATGAAGCATCATTGATCATTGCATCTCATATTTGCCTTGTCATTTGTCTTGTATGCTTCATAACATTTCATGTTCATTCATGCTTCTTAGCTTGCATCATTTGCATTCATAATCTTGTATGATCATCTCCATACCTTGCCTCATGTTTGCAGCACTTCATAACATCATAATCATCATGTAAATGCTTCTGGTTTGGTTTAGCATCATGTCATTTCATTTCATTTAGCATTGCTTTGCATTTCTTTCTAACATTTCAGGTGGTAAGTAACTTGGGAAGTGAATTTGCCTTCACTTCTCATAACCTTTCTTTTCATCTCTCTTGCATCCATGCTGCATTTTTATATGTGCTTGAGTTTGAGCTTGCTCATTCTTGCTTCTCCCACTTTCTTCCTTCAAGTGACTTGACTTCTTGAATGAAGCAAGTCACTTTGTTTCTCTTGATCTTGTTCATCTGCTTCTTGGTGGTTCATCTGAAGATTGTTCTTGAAAGCCTCACAAACTTTAGGATCAACCAAGCATGACAATGAATTAGGGTTTTGATTAGTCCCCCTCATAGTTTTTACCTTTGTGTCTCTCTTTGAGTCTTCTCTTCTCATCTCATAATCAGAGACTAAACCCTAAAGGTTTTAAGACTTTGTGATTAGGGTTATGCCTGCATCCTTCTCTTAGGATGGAGTGTATAACTTTAATCCTAAGTATTAAACCCTTTATGTGTTTAAATCTCTTAATCAATCCACCTAATAATCATCAAGACAATACACTTGTAACTTGGGCCTTGCATTAGGGTTCTAATTCTTCCTTAATTGGTTAAGAAGGACTAACCCTAGTGTTAATGGACAAGTCCCCCTCAAGTTGTCTTACAAACAATAAAATTCACTTCATCATCATATCACTAATTAAAATCCATCTAATAAAGGCTTGTTTTGTCATGAGTTTAATCCCTAATCATGGATTAAGTTGAGGAGCTTTTCCTCAGCTTAAACACCCTCATCTATTATCCTTCTTTTAGGATGGTGTAATGAGTCTGTTAAATCCCTGATTATGGCTTAACCTCATTACTTAACACTAAACAAAAACCACAAAAACATCTAAATAATCACAAGTAGGTTAATGGTCTTAATCCTACACCAAAGGTGATTAAGTGTGAGAATCTGACTTCACACTTAAGGTATTCTCATTACCCCTAATCAGAGGGAAGATGTGATGAGTTTACTAACCCATTGGTTTAGGCTTAAGCTTATTATCTTATGACAAACTCAAAAAAGAGATAAAAGACTGAAAACTCAAAAACAAACAGTAATCGTCTCCTTCGGGATTCTTTTCTCATCACCTTCACTCACAAACGAGAACTTGCTTCTTCCGTCTAATGCAAGACAGTTTTCACCTGAGCCAGACAGGTCATACACTTGAGCATAGACAAGTAAGCAGTTCACAAGTCAAGTCACCTTTCAGTCTCTTTGGGTCGAACTACGGTGTTCTGACTTCCTCATTGCACGAGAGGATACGTAGGCATAACTTAACAGTTATCGAACAAAAGTCTCTGTATATTCCCCCTCTTTCTAGCATTATTCTTTAAGCCTCATGATCTTGAGCATTTCACTCCTGTTCTTACACTGACACTTCACTTTCATACTTCACATCACTTATACACTCTGCACTGACACCTGTACATATTCTTTTCCAGCTATTGTATACACAGATTGCACTGACACTACCCCTTTAAAACACAAATCTTTTAAGCGTGGATCCCGTCGAGTACGGCGGACAATCTGGGTGCTAATACCTTCCCAGGTTGTAACCAACCCCCTTTCTCAGTCTCTCTGGTTCGCAAACCGTCTTATCCATCTCTTTCTAGGTCTATGCAGCATTGCCTTTCCTCCGGGATAAAAATGCCTAGCTGGCGACTCTATTCATTCTCCAGTGAGTTCACGGCTGTGTGTTCTCACTGTTCCCCTCGCCGACCGTTCGCGTCTGTACCTTTATCTGACCAGGCGTCACTTATCGGGAGCGACAGTTTGGAGAGAAATGGATTAAATATGGTTTAGGTTTGGGGCCCAAAATTTAGGCTTGGGATCCAAAATTATGGTTTGGTAAAGAGATTAGGATTTAGCAATGGGATTAGGCTTGGATAAGTGCTCTAGATCATTCTCTTTAATTTTCAATTAATTCAAAATGAATAAAAATCAGAAAATGGAAATTGGAACCAAATCACACATGCTAAATTTCTGCTGGAAATTCAAAATTCGCAGCCGTTAACCGGTTAACCAATCCGTTAACCGGTTAACGCCATTGAATTTTGAATTTTCCCTCCTTTTGTTGGGAAACCTCAGGAATACCCCAGCGCCAACCGTTTTAATCTGATTTTGATCCTCAATCCTTTTTAAACCCTTGACCCTGATGTCAACCTTGTAACATGCCTTGTGAGCTTTGAATTTCCCTAATGATTGATCATATGCTTTATGCTAGAACATGCAAGTGCTATGCCTCATTTTTCTGTGCAATATGCTAAGGACATGACATGCTGATGATGATTATGATATGATGATGGTGTTAAATAGGAGAGGGCAAATTTGGGGTGTTACACTCATCTTCAAACAAAAATCCAAAAGTCACTTAATAAAGGATGGAAGTAGTCTCTTGTGTATAGTCTTATTCCATGGGGAACTCATATTCATTCCATCTTGGAATAGTTTGAGCTTGTCTAGCATGATGTACAAGTCTTATCATGAGACTATCTTCACAAAGAAAACATAAAAGACAATTCTTCAAAAGCTACAAAAACATGTAATAAGTTCAACAAGCTAGTGAACTTAGACCTTAATCCTTGGAAACAAGTCTTGGATAAATTCTCCTTACTTGGTGTGCTTGTTCTACTATTCCATCTTGGAATGTAGTAGCAAGTACATATTCCATGGAAAAGAGTTTGAATTCACTTCCTTGTGCCAAATTCATAAAAACTCTTAAAAAAGCAAACAACAAACAATAAGCTACTTTCCTGCAGGAATTCTATTCTCACCTCATTCATTCTCAATGCAAACTTGCGACAACTTGTCTTGCATGCAAGACGGTAAACACACTCGTACCAGACGAGCCTGCAACACCTGAGCATAGATATATGTAGTTCCAATGCATAAAAAACACCAACAAATAGTTCTCGCCTTAGTTAGGTGAACTACGTCGACTCTGATCCTCATTTTCCCGATGAGGTACGTAGGCAACGGGGTAGGGCCCGTTCGAGCACACTCTTTATTTTTCCTACATTTTCCTTATTCTTTCTTTTTCAATCCTCTTCAAGTTCCCTTTCTCACTTTACTCCAGTTCTTTTATTCAGCAGCAGTTCTATTTCTCACCCTTTGAAACAAACAAACAAGCGTGGATCCCGTCGGGTACGTCGGACGGTCTGAGGTGCTAATATCTTCCCAGGTCGTAACCGACTCCCGAACCCATATTTTTGGTTCGCAAGGCCTCTTCCTTTCCTTCTTCCTTAGGTTTGTGCAGCATTACCTTTCCCGTTCCTTCAGGATAAAAATACCTGGCTGGTGACTCTACCTTTTTCGCGCCACTTTCGCGTTTGTACTAGGATGAAAATCCCGGGAGCGACAATATATATGTACCTCAACTACCCATACTAGCTTTCTACCACTATCATCATCCACCATGTGAAACAAAATCCTAATAAATGAGAAGCAATGAAGAAAATTAGTTAGTATTCAAAACAAAACAAGAAAAAGTTGAAACAAACCCCTTGAAGAATACCTTATTTCCATAAATAATATGTACATTACACTTGCTACCGCCAACATCATCACCATGTTCATTTAGTTTTAGACTCTACAAAAAGGCATACAGGATGAAGAAGCCTAGATAAAAAGCTTCATACTTCTTGTATTCCTTTTTGCAGATTCTAAACAAAGATGAAGCCTTGCTGCCAAAAATGTAGAGAAAAAATGGGTGATAGGGTTTCACTGTGAAGAAAACGACACTACTGTCAATAAGGGAAAGTTAATTCCCTTATATAGGTAAATATTTAACAACGGTTTTCTAAAATAAACTTAATGATAAGTATATAATAAAAAAAGACCCAAATTATAAGTATTTATTAATAATAAATATATCACATCGGTTAACAAGGAAAATCGTAGTGATAACTCTTTTAAAAATGTCATTAAGAAGAGAAACATATATATTAACATTGTAATTCAAACCCTAATTACTATTACATTTCATAACAAAGTAAACATTAAAAATAAATGAGACTAAAATACATAACATCTTCCATAAAATATCTCTGATTTCAGTTTATTATTCAAATTAATGTTCTTCTTCTTTGAATCCTCAAACATAATCTTCAAATAACACACAGCTTCCAACTCTAACTTTATAATGCTTCATTTCCATCTCTTTCTCCCATGTCTTCATCCCATATGAATAAGTTACAGGTTTCATCACTCCTCCAAAATGGACATCTCCAAAAAAGCCTTCCTTTAGTTTGTCCCTTCTTGCATTGGTATGAAAACATACGACCATCAATCCACATAAATTCCCAAATCGAGATTTTACTGCGGTAGAAGACATAGAAACGCCTTTGGATAAGTTTGTCTTCAAATGCGACATTATTAAACCTCAAAGTAAAATAAACGATATAATGGGAAATATGTTACACTAGATGGAAGAAGATGAATATCTTAATGTATGAAGCACAAGATTCTAAGTATTATAAATATTATAAATAAATCACAAAGGTTTATAATTGAAACTTTAGTGATACCCTTTTTATTGGTGATTTTAAAATAAATAAAAAATAAAAGGTGCCCCTTTATGTTAATGGGGTAAAATATATTAATGTGCTGAGGTTCGAAATGATGAAAGTTTAATTGTATCACAATGGTTGATTCTGAAACCGTTGTTATATACAAATAATTTCATTTAACAAAATAAATAAATAAGGTAGCTTCTTAGTTAAGATATGTCACCACGGTCTAGGGAAAAACTGTGGTGACCATGGAGTCGTTAATTGCGTGTTTTGTAGTAGTGTTTGCAAGTCTTCTACAACATATCAAGTTAAGCACATTGGGAATCAGAAATCTCTATGCATAAGCATATTGTTGTCAAAGAGTGATCAGCTTGTAAGTTATATATTTAATCAAACTTTTTATGGTTTATTCCATTGTTATCTTGTTAATCATCAACCTTATGTGATTGTATGACAACATGAACAACATGTTTCAAAGACCATCTTGACAACTTAGTTGTGTGTGTGTGTGTGTGTGTGTGTGTGTTAACCATTCTGGTTATATCATTAAGCTTCAACACAACATCCCAAGGTTGTATCCTTAACAACTTCACGTCAGCATGTTTCAATTGTGGATCAACATCAACACCATATGGTTGTAAGTCGTAGCAACGAATACGGTCTCAACCACATTACATAGCATGTGATGCTTTCCTTATATAGCTAAACACAAAAGAGTTGTTATAACCCAGTTGGCTACAGAGGAATGTTATTACACAAGGATGAAAATAGTACTTCTACATATTGTCCTTTTCCACAATTTAAGGTTAGTGGAGAGGTAGTGGGATAAAGCATTATCGTATTGTGTACTATCCTTTCTAATGGTAACATTGTCCTATAAACTTCAGAGGCTTCTGATTGCAGATGATTGAATGAAGTATGAGTTAGAGACGATGATACTTGGGTCTTCAAATAACCTAAGTCTTCAGTCTTCAGAACTTCGTTCTTTAGAACTTCAGCACTTGGCTTGAAACACATGGTCTTCAGAACTTCAAGTCTTTAGAATCTCCATAACCTTGTTCACATATAACATTGTCTTCAAACTCTTTAGCACTTGGTTCTTCAAAACCTTAATCTTCAAAACCCTTAAGTCTTCAGAGTCTTTCTGCACTCGGTCTTCAGACATCCAGTCTTCATAACTTTAAGTCATCGGAGTCTTCAAAACTTAGTTCTTCAGAAGACTAACATATCAAAAGCTTCGCTCGCTTTCTGATTAGAACCACTCTTAGAACATAATCCACAAGAGCATTGCAACAACATCATCAGGCATCCTTGGATCTTTCTGATTATGTTCAGATACAGAAGCACACTTTCTTCTTCAGCACACTTGCGACTAGTGTTACACATAGTAACTTCACATATTATCATTTGCGTACATTTTCATAATGTTTGTTTGATATGATATATTCAATATTCATGATCTGCATAGTAACAAACATCAGAACATAAAATAGTTTTTTCACAAATACTTCTTTGTTATCATCAAAACAGAGAGATAAAATGCAGAGACAACTCTTGCTCTTACAACCTCCCCCTTTTTGATGATGACAAAAGCATGTATTTTGATAGAACATTTTATAAAGGGTAATCACTGTCGTTCCCTGGATTTTCATCCTAGTACAAACGCGAAAGTGGCGCGGAAAAGGTTAGAGTCGCCAGCCAGACATTTTTATCCCGAAAGAATGGGAAAGGTAATGTTGCACAAACCTGAGGAAGAAGGAAAGGACAAGGTCCTGCGAACCAAAGATCTGGGTTCGGGAGTCGGTTACGACCTAGGAAGGTATTAGCACGCCAGACCGTCCGCCGTACCCGACGGGATCCACGCTTGCTTGTTTTGTTTCAAAGGGTGAGAAAATAAGAATGTTGCTGAATAAAACTGCTACTAGAACTGGAATGAGAAGGGAATTGGAAAAGAAAAGGAAGGAGAAAATGTAGGGAAAATAAAGAATGTGCTCGAACGGGCCCTACCCCGCTGCCTACGTACCTCATCGGGAAAATGAGGATCAGAGTCGACGTAGTTCGCCTAACTAAGGCGGGAACTTTGTTTGTATTTTTTTAGGATGACGTTGCCATAGCTCTAGCTCAGGTGTTACCGGCTCTGACTCAAGGGTGTTTACCGTATCACTGTTTGAACTGTCGAGGCAAGTCGCATTCGTCCGCAAAGATTAGGAGATGAAAAGAGAAGACGCGATGTCTTTGTTTTTTGTCTTTTATGAGAAGTGTTTTGAATTTGTTTGTGAACAATCTCATACTAAGACTTATCCATCGTGGTAGGGACTTACACCTCGCCCCGAAACAGGACGTGTATAAGAACTCTGCAACAAAGTCTCGTGGCGTACAAGAACATTCGGTTTTTTATTATGTATTTTCTTATTGTTTGAAGATGAGAGAAGAAGACTCAAATCGGAAAAGGACAAAAACTAAGGGGGGCTAAGACAAACCCTAAGTTATTTATTATATACAAAAGGGAGATCCTAATGGTTAGTGAGGTTTTCTAATCCTAAAGAAGAAAAGGAAAAGAAAGAATGCAACTTACTTCCTAGAGAAGTTAAGTTGACTCTACAAAAGAGGGGGAAATCCAACCAAACACAAGTATGGAAAGTAAAGGAAATTAAATGCAAATTAAATGCATAAAGGAAGTAGAAGAATGAGTTGAAGGAAACATACCTCAATCTTCCCCTCTACAAAAACAAATGTTAGTGTGCAATTTATTAAAAAAAAGAATGAGGTAAACACACCAAACAATTCCTAAGGCAACTTGGACCTAAACTAGACTCAATCTTAAGTTTAAGGGTGCCTAAACTATGCTAAACTAAAAATTCAGCAACTATTTACAGCACTCAAGCACACAATCAGCTATGAAAATAATGCATAACATAAATCGGCTTTTTACAGCCAGCATGCAGCATGAAAAGGGAGGTGTAAAAGGTCAAATACAACATGCAAACAAACAAACAGCCTACATTTTACAGCACCTATATGCAAAAACAGCTATGAAATGCAAAATCCAGATTTGATTATTTTCATATTTTAATGCACAACTCAATGAAAAAATGCACCAACTTCATCATGAACATGCATTTGAACCTAAATCAACATATATAAATGAAAGATCAATGAGCATTTTTGAGGAGTATGCAAGAATGCATCACATGGTTGATTATGCAACAAGCATGCAAAATATGTGGCACATGAACATGGCATATGGATATGATGATTATTGATTATGAACATGCAATATGATATCTCAAACATAATGCCACATTCAATACAAAATTAAGAAGTGAATTGATGTAAATGGTATGATCAAGCATGCAAACAAACAAACCAAATGCACATACATACATGATTATGCCACATACATTGATACAATGGAAATGCAAAATGATTAAATGCAATGTGAAACATGTAAAAACAGAATGCAACATGATTATTCACATGCCAAATAATGTACAAACATGGAAACAAAATGCAAGAACTCAAGCTATACACAAAAGAACACAAAATCACATAATACGTAACATGAACGGAAATGCTACGAAATGACTTGAAATGGGGGAATGAGATACTGAAATGGACCCAAAAATTCCCTAAAATCAATACCTAAACATACATGAACCTTAGAAGCACTAGGAAGCAAGATTGAGCAAGAAAATAAGCTAAAAATCCAAAAATGAACAGCGTTAAATGGTTAACCAAATTGGTTAACCCGTTAACAGACAGAAAAATACAGCATTTTAGCCAAAAATGCATGCGTTAACCGGTTAACCAAATGCGTTAACCGGTTAACGCTGAATAGAAAGTGAAAAAAGCTTTTGAAATAAGTGCTTTTGGCCACAATCTTACTTCTAATGATCCCTAACATTCCTAGGAACATGCTAACACTAATTTCTACTTAATTGGGGCTTATTTACACATGATAGAACCTATAACTATCAACACCTTAAATCCTAATACATTAATAATCACAAATCGCAAACAATACATCCCGGAAATGAAATCAATCGCAAGCAAAACGAAAAGCAATTAAAGAACGCCACAAGTGGCAAGATGAAGAGAATAACTTAAAGAAGAAGTGATTTAGATCACCAACCTACGAAGCGGAGAAGTGCTTCGATGAATGTTGCAAGAATCGGAGCTTGATCGAAGAGAAAACCAAGAAAACCGCGAATCCACAAAATAAATGCGTTCTTGATGCTTGAGCCTTCTTGCACTTCCGATAAGTCGAAATCTTCACAAAAATCATTAGCTTCTTCTTCCACAATCCACAAATCAATGGAGGTTGGAAGCTAAGCTTCAAGATCTTCAAGTTTCAATGTGAAACTTGAAGAGCTTATTCAAAAAGATTTGGTGAAAAGGTAAATGGAGGAAAAGTGGGAGAGAAAAATTGATTGTGAAAGAGTGAAAAGTTGGAAAATTGTGGGAACTCCTTGCATTGAAGTGATTAGTGGTTATATAGAGGCTAGGCTTGGAGCTAGGTTTGGGAATGGAATTAGGTTTGGGGCCCAAAAATTAGGCTTGGGATCCAAAATTATGGTTTGGTAGTTAGTTAGGGTTAGGGTTGGAAAAGGGAATATTCCTTGGAATATTCCTTGGAATACTCTAGAATGTTGTAGAACATGGTAGAAGCATCCAAGGGAAATGGAGCGGAATTGAAGTGGAAAAACAAGAGGGAAAGAATGAAAGGAAATGTGGAAAGAAAGTGGAAGGAAAAGGGAAAGAAAAGTGAGAGAAAGGTGAAATCTTCCCTTTTGGTTGGTTAGCTTGGAAGTGGTTTGGATTATTTTTGGTATATTATTTTTCTCTTGAACTCCAATGTTTGGCAAGCCTCGATCGACCCCACACCTCATGCGAAGGATGATGAATGATTTATTTATTTATTTTACAAATGCGGTGCAATGATGTGCTGAAGGATGCAAGAATGAAGCGTACACCGTTCGAGGTTGATAATAAATAAGAGGGCAAATTTTGGGGTGTTACAGCTGCCCCTATTCAATCACTGTAGACTTGAATGGATGATAGCAGTCGCTTTCATCCGTTTGAAGTATGCAGGGATTGAATACTAGAACAACCAGAAAATTTGCACTCGGTGGAAGAGAAAAGGGAAATAAACCCAACCATCTGAACTCTGCTTGTGGAGAACTCGGATGTGAAGAGTAGTGAACTAGTGAATGTTTTAGAATAAAACTGGGTGATTGTTGATTTGCCATGCTACGGGTGGACTTTTGCTGGGATATTAATGACATGCCACACAACGGGTGGTCTTCTGAATGCTTTTCCACACTACGGGGGTCACCGCTCGCTACGGGAGACTTTGGATACCTTACCACCCTGAGGATGGGCTTATGCTCACTCTGCGAGGAAACTCTACCACACTGCGGGGGTACTCTGGAAATCTTGCCACTCCACGGGGACACATTGCTCAGCTATGGGAGACTTTGATGATTCGCCACACTACGGGGCTACGTTGCTCAGCTAGGGGAGACTTCCAGAAAATTTTCCACACTACGGGGGCACATTGCTCAGCTACGGGAGACTTTGATGTTTTTCCCACACTACGGGGGCATATTGCTCAGCTACGGGAGACTTCTGCTCACTACGGGAGACTTCAATGCTTTGCCACACTACGGGGGCTGCTGCTCGCTACGGGAGACTTTCAGAAAATTTGCCACACTACGGGGTCACATTTCTCAGCTACGGGAGACTTTGAAAATTTGCCACACTACGAGGGCACGTTGCTCAGCTACGGGAGACTTCTGGAAAATTTGCCACACTACGGGGGCTACTGCTCGCTACGGGAGACTTCTGGAAAATTCGCCACACTACGGGGGCTGCTGCTCGCTACGAGAGACTTCAATGTTTTTCCACACTATGGGGGCTGCTGCTCGCTACGGGAGACTTTGGCTCACTACAGGAGACTTTTTCTCACTACGGGAGACTTCAAGAATTCGCCACCCGGAGGATGGACTTTGGCCAGTCTGCGGCTGGACTTTACGAATTTGCCACCCAGAGGATGGACTTTGGCCAATCTGCGGTTGGACTTTGAATAAATTGCCACGCTGCGGGTGGACTTTGAGAATTTGCCACCTAGAGGATGGACTTTGGCCAATCTGCGGTTGGACTTTGAATAAATTTCCACGCTGCGGGTGGACTTTGGATATAAACCTTGGATTGAGCACGCATATGTTGCACTGTATGACATGGTGCCCCATGACACTAGGGGATAGATACAAAGGGAATTCCTGACACAGAAATAACAAATCCTTGCTGACTTTGTGGGGAATACAGATTATTGCCGATATTTTTGTTGGAGAAGAGTGTGATTAGCCTGTCTCGACTTATTACCTTTTCCAAAAATAAATTGGACTTTATATTTGAAGACCCTTCTAGGGGATGCCTCAACTGCTGGGGATTGAATCTCACCCCACATATTTCGTTGGGGAATCGACAACTTTTAACTTAGCTGGGGGAAGACCTGTCAGGGCTCTGCTGAGAAGAACTCTCTTGTCTACCTGAATTTTCCAAACCTCTGTGGGGAAGGGAACCGTTCAGCTAACTGCTGGGAATTTCTGGATTCTTGTAAGAAGTGCTTCACTACGGGAAGACGACTCTCGCTAGGGATGATCCTTATTGCTCTGCTGGGGAAGAGAAGTATTTGGCTTGAGATCTGCTGGGAAATAAGATCAAGGAAACCTGCTGAAAAAAAGTTTGACGACCTTATTGGGGATAACTTCCATGCGTCTGTTGGGGATTACGAAACTGAACCGCATCCTGCTGAGGAGGAAAGATTTCCAGTAGTCTCGTGCTAGGGATCATTCGCTTTGATTCGGGCTTTACCTTAAGAGGATTTTACAAAAGACTTGGTGTCTTTAAACTCTTCAGGAGTATAATTGCCCCGATATTCTGAACTTCCGATTATCTGTCTTTGGGAAAGAACAAATCCTCGTGCGATTGGGGTGACTTGCCCTAGTATGAATCTTTGACCAATTGCCCTAGGAGAGATTTGAGTCTAGAGGTGATTTCCCCAGTTTGGCTGACTCTTGAGGACATTGCTTGACATAACTGCCCTAGAATGGTTGGCTCTTACCATGACTGGTTGGGAAAGTCCTTACTCAATGGAGCTTTCTCAGAAAAGCACCTCGACGTGACTGTCTTTCAGAAGTTTTAGACTCCTCAACTTGGCAAGCTTAAGCTTCTAGACTGAATTTCCACAAGCGAGCTTTTTATGATGCCAAACAGATGTATGCAAGCAGAAAAAATTGTATTCTGAGAATGGAAATTCTAATGCAACACACATGTTAATCTTGAAGATTTGAAAAGGTGTCACAAACCTTTGTGAACAAATCACTGGTTAAAACGCGACATTATTTTTTGAATGAAAGTATGTACATGCAATACCAACAAATGTCTTTTGGCACAACTCATAAGAGTCAGGAACGCCATCTCGTGGTAGTACGCTCTCAAATTAACCCTGTTTCAGTTAGGACTTTTGAGGGTTGTATCGTGGTCTGGTTCACGGTTATAGAAACAAAGGGTATAGGCTCGAAGTTTATTTGTTCCCCCCCACTCTTAGTGATGTTCTCCATTCCTATGTTCAGCTAATTTTCGCAAGCGTTCACCATTCATAAGGGTTTCGTGTCAGTTGAGTAACCATTTCTGCTATCGGTTCAAGCACCAATCAGGTTATTGTTTGGAGTCAGTCACCCCTTTGTCTTTCGTGTCTGTGCCACACGACTTTGTTCTCATTTGAGGATCTTTCTTGTGTAATCCTTTCCGTCTTTCACTTTTGCGTTATTTTGTTTATCCCTAACTTTTGCCTGGACGGATCCTTGTGAATCTTTGATTGTAAAGTCCAGCGGGATGCCCTAATTTTTGCCTAAGTCGCTTGTTTTCAAGTTTTTACTTAGCGGGCTTTTCATTTCTTTCCTTTTTTGAACAAATCGTGTGACACTGTTTGTCTTGATTGCTTTGTGAGGGTTGCGATTGCCTCATTCTTTGGTCGATGAAGGATAACCATTGTGGTCTTCAATCTTTGGACCTCTTGATTTGGATAACCATTGTGGTTTCGGGTCTCTGGACCTTTTGATTAGCATAGTAGAATGTAATGGATCCTCAAATACACTCCTTTATGAAAGCCTGAACGCTTGAAGGGGTAAGCAAGGGTCTATCTCCCTTATATCTCCAGTGTTTAGGGATTTGAAACAAAGCTTGTACATCGTCAACAGGGTCTTATTCGAGAGCACACAATTAGAGATTTTTGCGTTTTTGTTTTGTCATTCTCCGTCATAGAGTTTAAGCATGACAATTGATATTGTGATGTACATATACAAAATTATAAGTGGATACGAATGAATTACTTCAAGAAAAACATGTGAGTTTTATTATTGATAACATTCAAAAGCAAACAACTTTCGTACATGTATACAAATGTTTTGCAAATAAAAAAACTACAAATGGAAATGCAGTAAAGAAGCTGAATATTGTCGTTGTTGAGGAGGCTTGACTCCGTCTGGACCTGTCAGTTTAGGATACTTTCATTGATCAATCGCTCTTTCACAGACTTGAAATCTTCAATTTGCAGCCGTATACTCAACCTTGGCAATCATACCTCTTCTTCTAGTTATTCTGACTCTGACACGAGACATCTGAAGGAAAAAGTGAAGCTGGGGAGTAAAGTTGCCCCATGCGGTTGCTCGGAAAGACCTAACGATCTTTTGCCTACGTATCTTCATTGACCCATGACCAATGAAGAATCAGAGCGATGTAGTTCCCCTCAATAGGGATGAAAAAAAGCATTGAAGAAACACAAACAAACAGTTTCCATTGTTGAGAGTATCTGGATACTGATGGCTTTATTTTCTTCCTGAAGATTCCAGCTTAACGTGGACCATTTGGTAAAACAACCGTGACACCGGCTCCGTTGTGATTAGGCATTGGATTCTGGAGTACATTTGGGTGAGGTGCAAAATTGATCACCTTAGAGTCAATTAGGTCCTGTACTTTGTTCTGAAAAGCCCAACATTTCTCAAAATTGTGCCCCTGGGCACCCGAATGGAATTCGCATCTGGCATTTGCATCGAAGTTCTGAGGTAGGTTATCAGGAGAAGGAGCTCTCATGTGTAAAACCCCAAATTTGCCCTCTTCTGTTTTAGCATCATCATCATATCATATTCATCATAAGCATACCATATCCTTAGCATTTTGCATAGAAAAATGAAGCATAACACTCACATGTTCTAGCATAAGGCATATGATCAACCGTCCGGGAGATTTAAAGCACTGCAAGTCAAAATCAAGAGCATGGTGGCCTGGAAAGAATCTCACAGGATCATTTTTGCACAAGCTCTGTATCATCTTCAAGACCCTAAAAAAGGGATGAGGATCAAAATCAGTTTGAAACGGTTGGCATCGGGATATTCCCGAGGTTTCCCACCAAAAGGAGGGAAATTCAAATTTTTTATGCGTCAACCAGTTAACGCATATGGTTAACCGGTTAACGGCTGTGAAATTTGAATTTCAGCAGCAAGTTCAGCATGTGTGTTTTGGCTCCATTTTCCAATTTTCTGATTTTTATTCATTTGAATTAATTTGAATTATGGAGAAGGATCTAGAGCATTTGTCCAAGCCTAATTCCAATGCTAAATCCTAATCACTTTCTAAGCCAATGCCAAGCCATATTTTTGGATCCCAAACCAAAATTTTGGGCCCCAAACCTAAACCATATTTATTCCATTTCCCTCCAAACCAAGAGGAATCACCCTCATTTTTCCACTCTCATTTCTGAATTTGCTCTCCTCTCACTCATAATTCTCTCACTTTTCTCTCCCAATTTTCCAAATCACTCAAAGTTCCTCTTTGAAGATCAAATAACTTTGCATCAAAGTGTGTGGATCTTGGAACTAGACCTCCATCCATAGCTTCTTTGAATCATTTTGCTGGTTTTATTGGAGATTCAGACCTGGTTTGGGATCTAGAAGTGCTTTTGGATCCAAAATTCTGCATCAAGAGCTTGATCTTGCATTTATTTTGCACGGAGTGTGAAGTTTAGCACCGAATCATCAAAGTTTCGCGCGAGGTCTACTGTTTTCGGCTCAAACAACATTTACCAAAGCATACCTCAGCTTTGTAGGTTGGTTAAATTCAGATCTAGCTCTGTTTTAGCTTATTTGCATGCTTGTGCTTTAGATCCACCATATGCTTGTGTATTTGCTTGTGTTGCTTGATTTGATTGGTTGATTTGTAACCGGATCCGATTGTTAATGTTCGCGAGCTTAATGATACGGATTAATGTGAATTGATGTAATTTTTCCATGTATAATTGATTGCTGGTCGGGTGTAAGATTATTTGAATAAGCTGGTTTGAGCTGCTGTTTTTGCAGGATTTGCTGCTGTTTTAACAGTGTTAACCGGTTAATGCATATGGTTAACCAGTTAAACACATGTTTTATGCGTATTTTGTGCAGGTTTGAACTGGTTAACCGGTTAACGCATTTGGTTGACCGGTTAACACTGAAGCATAATGACTTTTTGGGGCTGTTTTGAGCTTATTTGATCCCTTTGCTTGTTTTAATTACCATGGATCATTGTATGATCATTGAACATGTTATTTTAGGGTGGTTTGCTTGCTAATTTATGTATGTTTTCATTTTTTCGACGCGTAAGTCGTATATTTGCAACGCTTGGCATGTTGTTTGATCCTTGTTTGCTAGAACCTTTGAGCATGATTGTGTTGATCAATTTGCTAGAATTTTGCTAACATTTCAGGGGCTCATGGTAAGAGAAGTATGGATGTTTATCCACATTTCAACTCTTCATCTTTTCCTCTTTTACTTTGTTTTTGCTTTTTGAGTTTTGATGTGCTTTGCGCCAGCGTGTGGT
Source organism: Lathyrus aphaca (assembly GCA_963966055.1). Lineage (NCBI taxonomy): Eukaryota > Viridiplantae > Streptophyta > Magnoliopsida > Fabales > Fabaceae > Lathyrus > Lathyrus aphaca. Next base: position 379,613,397 of record OZ014523.1, on the reverse strand, counting down.
TCTCTTTCCCCTCTTTAGATTTCTTCTCCTTTCTTTTTGCTTCTCTTTTGATTCTCCTTCTTCTTTAGGATAGTTGAAGCCTCACTAACTTAGGATACCATTTTTGCATAACAACTTTAGGTCTTGTTTAGTTTCCCATTAGATGTTTTACCTTTGAGATCCTTTTGGTGCTCTCTCTTCTCATCTTCAAATTTAATTTCAAATCACTTTAATAAATGACGAGTATTCTCATGTGACACGAGACTTTGCTATGAGATACTTGCACGCGTTCCATTTCGGGGCGAGGTGTAGGATATCCCTCGTGGTGGATAGGTCTTAGCATGAGATTACTTCGCAAAGAAAAGCTAAAAAACACTTCTTAATCAAAAAAATCACAAAATCACAATAAATGCCAGTAGGTCGGTGTGTCTTAGCCTTCACTTGTGGGAATAGATTTGGGGATTTCCTCCATAGCTAGGTGTGCCTCTTGCGCATTCCATTTCGGGATGATGTAATAAGTACACATCCCATGGGGTAAGACTTAGGTACACTTACCTATGCAAACTTCAAAGCATAAAACTCATAAAAAACACTGGACAAACAATAAGCGTCTCTACTTCGGGACTTCCTTTCTCATCACCTTCACTCTCATCGTACGAACTTTCTCCTACTTTTCATTTTGCAACACGGTAACGCACTCGTCGTCCGAGCCTGCAACACCTGAGCATTGACATAGGCAGTTCGAGCCTTAAGACACAAGCAATCTTTTCCACCCCTAGTTAGGGGAACTACGGCGACTCTGATCCTCGTTGTCCAGATGAGGTACGTAGGTAGCGGGATAGGGCCCATTCGAGCACAATCTTTATTTTCCCTACATTTTTCCTTTTCATTTCATTTTCAGTTCCTTTTTTCTTTTCTTTTATCCAGTTTCAGTTTCAGTTTTGCTGCAGCTTTCATTTCTTCACCCTTTGAAACAGTTTTCTTTGCAAGCGTGGATCCCGTCGGGTACGGCGGACGATCTGGGGTGCTAATACCTTCCCAGGCCGTAACCGACTCCTGAACCCAGTCTCTTTGGTTCGCAAGACCCGTGTCCTTCCTTTTCTTTTCTTCTGGTTTGTGCAGCATTACCATTCCCGTTCATTCGGGATAAAAATGCCTGGATGGCGACTCTAACCTTTTCCGCGCCACTTTCGTGTTTGTACCGAGATGGAAATCCAGGGAGCGACAGCTGGCGACTCTGCTGGGGACATCCTAACCAGAGTTTCTCCGGTTCCCTTGAGAGTCTCTCCTAGTGCTTGTTTGTTTCTGTTTCGTTGGGTGATGATTGTTTGCTGTTTTGGGTTTATTATACTGTTGCTTATTTACAGTTTTATTTACAACTTTATTTACAGTTTTTAGTATTTTATTTTCATGCATCATATATTATTACTGGACTGTCTGGATTGGACTTCTTCTGTTTGGTGGGACTCGGGTTATACTGTTATTGAGAGATAAGCCAAATACCCGGCTTGAGTACACCCTAGGATTAGCGTGGACACGTTGTACTCGCATGTGGAATGATGAGTGGCAATGTGTTTCACACCCAGACTGCGACCGTCTTGGAAATATCTTGTGTGGGGATTTCCTCCACTTCGGGATAGGACCTTGATAGTTATGTGCATCTGGGGACCGATCATTGAGAACCTTTGTGGAAACAACCCTCTCTAGTGGTGACAGTGGCAGACCATATTTTGTGGCAAACCCATTCGCACCAGAGGGTCCACTGGGGACTCGCATAGGATGGCCTTGTTCTCTTATAGGAACTCAGTCAAAGCATCTGGTCGTATGACAACAGTATTGTATCCTACGGGCTGAATGTACTATTGTTTCTCGATTTCAGTGCTCGAAGCTGGGAACTTATAAGGGATGCTTGTTTTCCCGGACTCAACTGAGGCCTCCCTGTGTAGTATATAATGCCAAACCGATTCCCTTATTTGGTCATGAGCCATTTCTCGGAAATGGTGAAAGTATTATTGCTATTCGGCTTTGAGAGTCTGTGATGTTTGACCCGGAGCACACCCGTGAGATTGGGAGGGGTTTACAGGTTTGCAGGAATCCTTGACCTCATCATACCTTCGTTACCAGTGCAGTCTTATGTTCTGATACGGTTACTAAGATTCTGGAGTTCTTGAGTTTATCTGGTTCTTGGTCGGGTTTATCTGAGGTTATCTGAGTGTTTATGGGTTATTCTTCGAAGGATTCGGGTAATCACTTGGCTCTGACATCCAGTATCCAGACAGTTCCGGATTGATCATGTGTCCTTGCATTTGCATTGCATCATTTCATCATTAATCATGTTTTGTTTTCATTCACAGGTTCATATCATTGCTTCCGGTTCCGGTATCCTGTTCTGAGATGGAAGATTCTTGCTAGAAGAACATTCATTTCAAGTTTTTTCGACACTAAGGTTGGCCTGTTAAATAAGATGGTGAAGTTGATCCCATTTGGATTTCTTTGTTAAAAACTGGAACCGGGGCATGAATGACCTGGAGTTTGAAAGCATAAACAATTGTATTACATACATATCACCATTTCTTCTTGTTTTGGAGGTATGACTGCAGGTTCCTAATGCCTTTTCCCTTTCAGGAACTATAGTTCCTAAGAAGATTCAGAGATAGCCAACTATACACAGATACCCTACCAAGGTGAACAGAGAAAGAGCAATGGAACAGATGCAAGCAAATTTGGCTGACTTAAGAACAAGAATGGACAACTTCATGACCCTCATGGCTGGGATGGGTCAAACTCAGGAGCGCCTGCGCGAGATGGTGGAAAAAAATCAGGCCAGGAACAATGGGGCCGCAGATGGAGGTAATCGCAATGGGGCTGGCGCCCGTCAAGTTGAGATCCCGGTGGTGCAACCAGGGGTTACTATTGTCAATGATGGGATGAATAATGTGCAGATGGATGGGCAGGATGAACAGTTTACTTTACTGGATGAGGAAGAAGGCCAAGTGTAAACACCCCAAATTTTCCCTCACTAAGTTCACACCATGGCTTGTGATCTTTTCATTTGCATAAGTTCAATCATATCATCTCATATTGCATTTTTACTTCACTGCCTTGGTTCAAAGTCATCTGCATCTAGGGTTTGTGATCTGAGCAGTCCCTGAGCCTTCTGAGCCACTCCAAAGTTCTCCAATCATCTCAAGAGGGTCTATTAATGTTCAAACATCATATTATATCCTCCCAAGATCAAGAAAGTCAGAAAATCACAAGAACTTGCAAGGCATGGAAGCAGAGCCAAGTTTAACTACACAGATGACCTAAAATTAGGGTTTTGGTTTCAGAGGCCATAACTACAATTTTTTTGGCCATTCTTGTTTCTATTGGTCTCAATATGTTATAAGGATCATACATGCCAAGTTTGATGGAAAAATGCATTGTGGAAGTCATCTGATCACTGGGTAACTTCCTGAGCAAGTCAGAGCAATATCAGGGCATCTGAGGCCCCCCCAACATGGAACCAAAGTGGATTTTTCATCAAAATGAAGTTATTTGGTCTTTATTTGATCATTGAAGTGCTTAGAAGTTCACAAATTTGAAGAAAAGTGGGCTAAACCAAAAGTTGCCAAATATGGAAATGACTTGTAATGTAAACTTTCCATTTTGGGAAAGTTTTTCAACCTCCTCTTTCTCAACCAAAAATGCTTCAAATGAAAAATTCTTGGTCATGAAAGTTGTATATTGGATCATTCCCTTTTCAAAAAGTACAAGAACAAGGTCTAATTCATTTTGGAACTCAAGTTATGACTTTCTAAAGTTGGCAAAAATCACATAATTTCATGTTTCATGCCAAAAGGGATTTTTTGCAAAACCTCGTACCAAACCATTTTGTGACTTCTAAATGACTTCTATGCATCATTACAACTTGCCAAAATCATAATTTCACAAATGCACAAAGGTTCATGCCTTGGGTGACAAGCTTTCATGAGCCATTTTCCCATAAAATTCAAAAAGAGGGAATTCTTGCAAGAGTGATTCCTAAGGGTTTGTTTGGTTTCTAACTGATCTCAAAGCATTACCATAACATCATGTAACATTTCATGACAAGAATTCATCTTGGAATAGGACATGTCCATGACCAAAATCTCAAAATGCAACAAGTTGTGAAAATTGCAAAACATGTGACATCTCACCATTCATCCACTTCTGATCATTCTAATTCATCCCATGGCCATCCTTGAAGACAGTTGAACTCAGAGCAGCCCTAAAGTAGCTTCTGCCATGGCCCATGCTTGAAGTACACAAACTCTTGACTTTCTGGCCAATTGCCCCATACCATTCCCACAGTGCATGTCAATTCTTCTGACTCTTTCCAATAGTTTAGGATTAGTTTATGCATCATAAAATAAGCGTCACATTAGCTTAGACCACACACACAACCAGATTTCACAAAACTTGCCAAAACCTTCATCTCTTCGAAACTCCTTCCACATCCATCAAACTTCAAATTTTTCTTCACCAATAGGTCACACATCATCCATAGAATAATAATCAACCACAAAACAGCCTGAAACATCACGTACACAAACCTCAAAATCTGCTACACCAGAACTGGAATCTCCAAACTAGCCACTCTCAAAGTTTTTTAAGCTTCATTTCATCATCAGGAGGTTCATAGGAGTGGACTTGCATCAAAGAAAGAGCCAGAAAGCCCAGAATCAGAAGGTTCAATCTCAGGTATAGCTCAAGAACTTTTTTCCCAGAAACTTGTTTTTAAGTTTTTAAATGAATCCTTATGTGGTGCTGATAATCCTGATGTATTTATTTTTCAAAATGGTGGGATATTGAGCATGTATGAAGTCTCTGAAAGTTTCAACCCTAGAAATGTTTTGTTCGATTTGGCTGTTTGATGAATGATAAATGGATTTTGTTTGGGGATTTAGGTTTAGTGATGCGTGGGGTTCATTTCTGGGCAGAAAAATCATGTTTTAGATGCTTAGGGAGGGAGATGGGATTTTGGCTCGTCGGAGAAGATGACCGGAACACTGTTCCGGTCACCTGAATTTGTTTATGCCCTAATCCTGTAATTAAGCAACTTAGAATGTTAGCCTTAGGATCTGCCTTGCGCGCGCGTTTTGAACTGCCAGGATTGTTTCATTAGCCCTAATCCTCATTTATTTAGTTTAATTAAGATTAATTAAATTAATTCAGTCAGGACAAATCCCAACCCTTGGATGACGCGCCCACAACCAATTTCTTTCCACTTTGAATCTGGATCATTGGATTAGATTACTTTTCCATTTAATTTGTTTTATTTCATTTTGTTTCTATTTAATTTGTACGAATTTTTAAAAATAATAAAAATAGTTTAAAAATTCTGAAAATTTTTATCCAACATTTTATTAATTTTCAGAACCCAAAAATATTTTTATTTTCATTTTTTGCATTAAAAATATATTTTTAAATCATTTAAATGTTATTTTTAATTAGTTAATGAGAATTAATTAATTAAAAATACATTTAGGTATTTAAAAATCCCAAAACAATTTAGAGAACATTCTTAGGCATTTAGAAACATTTATAAACTCACCACACAAATTTCTTTTTGGTTTTTATCATACCTTTGACATGTTTTAATTGAATTAGGGTTCTTAAACTTGAATATTTTTAACCCTAACTTCAAAAATTCATAACTTTTGAACCAAAGTGATTTTGTGAATGATTCTTTTTGCATTGTGCTATGCATGGTTTCAAGCATCTAAAAACATTTTTGTTTCATTTTTATAATGCATTTTCATTTTGTTTGGCATTTTACCTTTAGGATCACCCTTAAAACCCTAGAAACTTAGGACATATTAGAATCATGTTAGATCATTGCATCATCCCTTTGCCATGTTATGTTTCCACTTCATTTCATGTGCATTCATGAACTTTCATGCCTCTTATATGTTTCATTTGCATCTTCATCACTTGTATGATCATCCACATCTCTTGGCATGCTTTCATATCATCTCTTAGAATCATTTGCATCATGATCATGATTCTGGTTTTGGTTTTCATCATTGCATACTTTTCATTTTCATTTCACTTTCATTTCCTTTTACTAACTTTTCAGGTGGTAAGTTGTTTTGAGAAGTGAATTTGCCTTCACTTCTCACAATCTCATCTCATCTCTCTTATGCATTCATTGCTGAATTTTACTTTTGTATTAGAGTGAGCTTGCTCATTCATGTTCCTTCTTCACCTTCTTTCTTCAAGAAACTTATCTTCTTAAGTGAAGTAACTTGACTTGTTTCTTCTGCTTATCCTCCTTTGATCTACTTCTTCCTTGGTGGTTCTTCTTGAAGATCTCTTGCAAGTCTCATAAACCCTAGGAACATCCAAGCATGTTAACAATTAGGGTGTGATTAGTCCCCCCATTAGTTTTACCTTTGTGTCATCTCCTTGTGTCTCTCTTCTCATCTCTTAATCAAGGACTAAACCTTCAAGGTTTTAAGGCTTTGTGATTAAGATTATGCCTGCATCCTTCTCTTAGGATGGAGTGTATAATCCTAATCCTAAGTGTTATACCCTTAATGTGTAACTCCTTTAATAAATTCATCTAATAATCATTAAGACATCAAGCTTGTAACTTGGGCCTTGCATTAGGGTTCTAATTCTTCCTTAATTGGTTAAGAAGGACTAACCCTAGTGTTAATGGAAAGGTCCCCCTCAAGTTGTCTTACAAACCATAAAATTCACTTCTTAATCTTACCATTAACTAAAATCTACTTTAATAAAGGTTTTGTTTTGTCATGAGGTAAATCCCTAATCATGGATTAAGTAAGGTATCCTCCTCAGCTTAAATGTTCTCATCTATTATCCTTCTATTAGGATGGTGTAATGAGTCCATTAAATCCTTGATTATGGCTTAAACTCATTACTTAACAATAAACTAAAACACCAAAAAAAACATCTAAATAAGTACAATTAGGTTAATGATCTTAATCCTACATCATGGTAATTAAGTGTGAGGTGCTTACTTCATTCTTAAGGTATTCTCATTACTCCTAATCAGAGGGAGGATGTGATGAGTTTACTAACCCTTGGTTTAGGCTTGAGCTCATTTTCTTATGACAAACTCAAAAAGTCAATAAAATATTGAAAACACCAAAAACAAACAATAATTGTCTCCTCCGGGATTCTTTTCTAATCATCTTCACTCATAAACGAGAACTTGCTTCTTCCGTCTAATGCAAGACAGTTAGCACCTGAGCCAGACAGGTCATACACTTGAGCATAGACAAGTAAGCAATTCACAATTCAATTTATTTTTCAGTCTCTTTGAGTCGAATTACGGTGTTCTGACTTCCTCATTGCACGAGAGGATACGTAGGCATAACTTAAAATTTATCGAACAAAAGTCTCTGTATATTCCCCCCTCTTCCAGCTTTATTCTTTAAGCCTCATTACCTGAGCAATTCACTTCACATTTCTTTTACACTGACACTTGCATTCTTTTCCAGCTTTTGCACACAGACAACACTGACACTACCCTTTTAAACACAAACTTTCAAGCGTGGATCCCGTCGAGTACGACGGACAATCTAGGTGTTAATACTTTCCTAGGTTGTAACCAACCCCCTTTCCCAGTTTCTCTGGTTCGCGACTGTCTTATCCATATCTTTCCAGGTTTATGCAGCATTACCTTTCCTTTGGGATAAAAATGCCTAGCTGGCGACTCTTTTCAGTTCACCCTCGTGTTCTCTCTTTCGCCAATCGTTCGTGTTTGTACCCCTCTTGGCCATGTGTCATCAGGTGGGAGCGACAACTTGGCGACTCTGCTGGGGATGCTTATACTGCAACTAGGGCTTCTGGTTCTTTTTGTGGGTTCCTCCTAGCGCTTTTTTGATTTGTGTTTACTGGGGTGTTATGTGCTATGTGTGTTTATTTTATTTGCTTTATTTATTGCTTTATGTATAGCTTTTTTTATTGCTTTCTTTTACAGTCTTATGCATATTTCATACTGTCATTGCTGGATCTAGTTTCCTGTTTTGGTGGGTGGGGTTCCATTGAGAGTTTAAGGTCCTATACATGGGACCTGAGTGATACCTAGGCTAGAGTGGTTCATGTTCTTTCCCATTCCATTTCGGTCTGGTGCGGGAATATGAAACACGATTCATATGTGGGTTTCTTCTTGAGAACTATGTGCTATAGATTTCCTGTAGTGCTAGGGCTATCTAGGAAGCCTGCTAAGTCTGAATGACCTATATTATGACATTCAGAAGCTGAGGTGAATTAGAGGAGGATCTTTTATGGTTATTTTAAACACTGTACCTCCGGGTTAGAAGTGTTTACACTTCTCATAACTGATCCAAGTCTGAGGATCCTTGTTCTAGAACATTACATGTGAGGGGGTTGGGTTGGTTACAGGTTTGCAGGAACCCTTGGCCACATCATACCCTGTTATTGTTTTGTGTAAGAATACTCCACTTTGGACAGTTCTTATGATTAACCCTGGACATGTGACTCTTTATTTGAGTCCACCACCCTGGTTACCGGATTTTTGAGCCTTCATCTGGACCTTTGAACTTACATGGGCCTTATATCAAGACAGATAATTAGATCCATCTCTTAATCACAAAACCTTGCATATCATTTGCATATATCATCTTTACATCATTTAACATTTGTTTATTTGTTTTTCAGGGTATCCACCTCATTGTATCTTGGTTTTGTTTTTGACCCCTTCTATTGCTTAGACCTCTGCTCCAACTGTCTTCATCAGCTATCTGCTTCAATCATCTCCATCCTCACCAGCATCAGTTTGTCAGAGATTTACTTCCAGCTTCAGTCTGTGATCTTTATCAGCATCTGTCTTCAGCTTCTTCAGCAGCACTCATGGCTACTCCAAGGAAGAGCAACATATCTTATCACTTTTTTGAGCCTGAATTGACTGGTATCAGGCAGGTCCAGTCACTCATCACACCTGACCACATCCCACTGTTCAGAGATCACTATGGGGGTATCTTGGATTTGGTTATGGATCTTGATCCTTCTCAGAGAAGCATGATCCACACATGCTTGCAGTTCTATGACCCTCCACTGAGATGCTTCACCTTTCCTGACTTTCAGATAGGGCCTATGTTGGAAGAGTTTTCTTTGTTGATTGGAGTGCCTATCAGAGGTGGGATCCCCTTCAACCCAGAGATGACTACTCCTAGAAGTGAAGAGATAGCAAGGGAATTTCACTTGGAGCCTGCCCTTATTGAGCAAAGCATGACAACAAAAGCTGGGATTCCTGGTTTACATCTGGACTTCTTGATTTCTCAGGCCATCCTGAAGGCTACCTTGGGAGAATGGGGGCAGTCTGTGCATTATTAGCCCTCAGCATATATGGGGCTATATTGTTTGCAGATGAGCCTAAATTTGTCAGTAAGAATGACATCCATTTATTTCTTCTGAGCAACCCAGTACCTACACTACTAGGGGATTTCTACTATTCTATTCATCAGAAGAATGAAAAACAAAGGGGGAAGTTGGTAAGATGTTGTGCTCCTTTGTTTTACTCTTGGCTACTCAGACACCTGCCTAAATCAGATGCTTTCTTGAACCCACATCAGCAGAAGAATTGGGCCAAGAGGTTCATTGCCTTAACTTCAGATGATATCAGATGGTGCACCCAGAGCACCAAAGGTAAGGACATTATCACCAGTTGCGGGCAGTACCCTAATGTGCCAATCATAGGATTAAAAGGTTGCATCAATTACAACCCTTTACTGTTTAAGAGACAATTGGGATATGCCTTGGTTCACCCTCCCAGAGGACAAGATTTAGCTGAGACCCTATACTGTAAAGTGCAACCTAATTCAGCTGTTGTCAGGCAAGCTTCTTGGGCTTGGGACAACATCCCGACAAAATGGATAGCTATTCTTGGAAGATGTAACAATGTTGCTTCAGCTCAGTACACAGACTGGTCCCGTACTAGAGCTCAGATTACCAGGATGCCTTTCACCTTGGAAGACACACCTGGACCATCCACAGTACAGCCTGCAGCAACTGTTAGCCTGGAGGAATTTGAAAAGTTGAAGGAAATGAATGAGCAGCTATCTCAGGCCTTGAAGAAGACTCTTTAGGAAAGAAGACTCTTTTGGAAAAGCTCAAGATTGAGTACCTTACCAAGATTGAGAGAACAAATGACTGCATAAGGAAAGCAAGGGCTGGGGAACATATATTGAAGAATGCTTGCAAGGAGGCCAAGATTCAGAAGGCTAGGGATGAGAACTATCTGGAAGAGAGTCAGGCTAGGTGGATCAGGATCACCGAAGCCCGTGCACAAGAAGACCAGAGGACTCAGGCCAAGATTGATCAGTTGGAGGCCAATGAGAAGAAGCAGCAGGAAGTTTTGTTGGCAGCTCAGAAGGAGATATCAGAATTGAAGCTTAGAGCAGGGTTAAAGAGATCAAAAGACCAGGACAGGCATAAGAAACTGACTACTGCCATTGCTACTAGTAACCTCCTCATTAGGACCATTACATAGCACCCAGCTGGTCCGGTGACTGAGGCACTCCTGAAGGAGGTCAGGGAAGATGATTATGGATTGGATGTCTGATTCCTCTTTGCTTGTTGTTCTTTCCTTTTGATGTACTTTTCCTTTTGTTTTATTTTTGACCCTCCAGGGGCATGTATTGTAGAACAGACTATGTATTTTTTTCATCATTTGTAATATATTTTAGTTTTTTTTCATTTGGGCTTCTTTTCTCAACAACATCAAGCATCTTCCTCAAGGTTTGGAAAGGTCAAAACCAAGTACCAAAGCGGATACCTTAGAAAACAAATAAGCATACTGCATTGCATACTGACTTTTTATTTGTTTTGTAGGTTTTGTTTATAATTATTGTGTCTAACTTTGTTGCCATCTCAGGAAACATTGCTCGTCGTCGAGTGTTCCCTTTCAACCGCACACACTGGTACCCTACCCGTAACAACCTTCCAGGCATTCAGATGGAGCAGGTACAGCAGGACCTGAATGAGGTCAGAAATCAGATGGCAAACGAAAGAGTCGAGATGAGAAACCAAAATTCTCAGTTTATAGCTGTCATGACTGGCTTAGCCTAGAGCCAAGAAAGACTAAGAGAGCTGGTAGAAAGACAGACACATGAGGAGCCCCATCTTGGAACAGGGGAAACCAGCAATAATGAACGGGGGCAGCCTCGTATTGACCCTCCAGAGTATGGGCCTCATTTGAATCTGGATGTTAATATTCCAAGAAATGTTCAAGGTAATACTGCTGGGGCAGAATCTTGCAAGAGGATCCCTAAGAAGAAAAATTCACTGTTATTGGGGCTGGAGATGAGGTATATGATAGAAGACTGGATGAGATTGCTGAAAAATTAAGATCTTTGGAATCTCAGAATTCTTTGGGCTTCGACGTAACTGATATGGGGCTGGTAGATGGGGTGAGGATTCCCCACAAATTCAAACCTCCTTGCTTTGAGAAGTATAATGGTACCTCCTGCCCGCGTACTCATCTGCAATCTTTCCTAGGAAGGCTCAAGGCTTATACCATGGATGAGAAGTTATGGATGTTCTATTTTGAGGACAGTCTGACTGGAGCTTCAAGAGAATGGTATTCGCATCTGACAAGGGCCGCCATAAGATGTTGGAAAGACTTGGCCGAGGCTTTCATCCGGCAATACCAGTACAACCTAGACATGGCTCCCAATAGAACTTTTCTAATGGGCATGTCTCAGTCTTCAAGGGAGAGCTTCCGTGATTATGCTCAAAGGTGGAGACAGCTTGCTGCTGCTGTCCAGCCACCCATGTCAGAAAGAGAAATGGCCGACATGTTTATGAACACCTTGCAAGGGACTTATATTGACAGACTTGCTGCTTTCTCCTCTACCAGTTTTGCTGATGTAGTTATAGCCGGTGAGAGAATTGAGAGTCTTTTGAAGATGGGAAAATCTCCGACAATGGTGCATGTTCCTCCAGCAACTCCAGAAAACCTTTTGCAGGTGTAAACACCCCAAATTTTCCCTCACTCATTTCACCATGGCTTGTTATACTTTTCATTTGCATAAGTTCAATCATATCATCTCATATTACATTTTTGCTTCACTGCTTGGTTCCAAAGTCATCTGCATCTAAGGTTTGTGATCTGAGCAATCCCTGAGCTATCTGAGCTACTCCAAAGGTCATCAATCATCTCAAGAAAGTCCATGTATGTTCAAGCATCATATTATATCCTCCCAAGATCAGAGAAGTCAAAGAATCACAAGAACTGAGGAAGGCATGGAAGCAGAGCTAGGTTTTCACTACACAGATGACCTAGAATTAGGGTTTTGGTTTCAGAGGCCATAACTCCAAATTTTTTGGTCATTCTTGTTTCTATTGGTCTCTATATTATATGAGGATCATGCATACCAATTTTTATGAAGAAATTCAATGGGGAAGGCATGTGATCAATAGATGACTTCTTGAGCTAGTCAGTGCAAAGTCAGGGCATCTGATGCCCCCAATCACCCAACCAAAGGGTCTTCTCCATCATTTTGAGTGTATATGATCTTTATTTGATCTTAGAAGAAGTTAGAAGTTCACAAAATTGAAGAATTTCAAGCCATTTGCAAAGTTGCCATTTTGGGAAAGTGACTTGTAATGCAAAATTGCCATTTTGGGAAAGATTTTCAACCTCCACTTTTTGATTCAAAAAGGCTTCAAATGAAAAATTATTGGTCATGAAAGTTGTAGATTGGATCATTCCCTTTTCAAAAAGTACAAAAACTTGATCTAATTCATCATAGAACTCAAGTTATGGCCTTGCAAAGTTGGGAAAAATCACAAAATTTCACTTATGCACCAAAGAGGGAAGTTTGCAAAAACACTTGCCAAATCCAAATGTGACCTCAATTTGACTTCTAACCATTGCGAAAACATCACACATGACCTATAATTCAGAATTTCCCAAATAAATTCCAAGTTTCATGCCTTGAACTTTAAAAAATTCAAAAGGGGCCAAAACTTCATGAATTTGCAAAATGGATCAAAACCTCTCACACTCTTGCTGAATCACTACAAAACCTTTTCCATGGTTATCCTTGAACCAAGCTGACTCGAGCCATGCCTTGAAACAACCACTGAACCAGCCCATACCTCAAGTACACCAACTATTGACATTTTGGCAGCTTGCCCATACCAATCAACATAGGCCAGCACCCACCCTCTGACCTATCCCAACATGATATGTGTACCAAAAGCAAGCCATTCCATAAGAAAACACAGGCTGAAACCTCCAAGAACACAACATACACAAAATTCCCAAAATTTGCAAAATCTATCGAATCTCATAACTCAGCCAACAAACATCAAAACTTCCTTCCACCATTCAACTACACAATCCTCACTGATCATTTCCCACCCTTCATTTTGCCCTAAAACACTCAGAATCAAAAACACGATTTTGACATCTCATGAACTGAACTTCTGCCAACTTCATTTTAAGGCCATTTGAACTCCAACCAAGCATCACAAGCTCTTGAGGGGAGTCATTGGAGTGGATTTGAGGCAAAGAACTGGTCAGAAAGCTCTTGGTTTGAAAGCTCAACTTCAGGTAGCCATGGCATTTAGTTTTCCAGAACCTTCATTTTATGTTATAGAATGGTTCTATGTGTTCCCCTGATTGCCATGATGTGTTTGGTTTCGAAAATAGTTGAGAAATAAGCATTTCATAAGCTTCTGAAATTTTTGCCATGTTTTCCGTTTTGCTTCGATTCATGTTCTTGATGTTGAATAAATGAATTTTGATGGCTGATTCTTGTTGGGGTTGATGTAAGGATCATTTCTGGAGCTTTAGGGGTCTTGGGGTTGCATATTGAGTGAGATAGCTTGAGAGGGTAGCCGGAGAAGATGACCGGAACACTGTTCCGGTCACCTGAAAGTGTTTAGGGTTCAGATTGTAATTAGCGTAGTTTGAATGTGAGTCATCCATTTGCGCGCGCTGGTCAATTCCCTCCCTTTTGAGTTTGAATCTGGGCCACTGGATCAGCATACTTCCATTAATTCTTATTTTTATTTCATTTTAATTACATTTCTTTCCACATTTTATTAAAAATAGTAAAACATTTCTAAAAAATTTCATTTTTTGCATCATGACTTAAAATATTTTTCTCATTCTGAAAATAATTTTTATTTTATTTTTTGCATAAAATTCGTATTTTTAAAATGTTTAAATGTTTATTTTAATTGATTAATGGTAATTAATTAATTAAAATAGCATTTAAGTTTCTAAAAATCACAAAAAAAATCACATTGCATCTTGATACATTTAGAAACATTATCCAACCCTTAAAACAAATTTCTTTTTGGTTCTTGACCTACTTTGACATTTTTCTTTGGAATTAGGGTTCTTAAAAGTCAATATTTTTACCCTAACTTAGAAAAATCCATTCTGCCTAACCATGAAGAGTTTGATGATGGTTCTTTTTGCATTGCATTCCTCATGTCATGTAGTTTCTAGGATAAAATTGGTTTGAATTTATCTTTCATTTTCAATTTGTTTTGCATTTATCTTTTGAGAGGTATCCTAAAACCCTAGCAAAATTGAGAAAATCATAACTTCCATTAGGTTAAGGTTTAGGTCTCCTCCTTTGGGAAGTGAACTTGTATAGGTTTAGGGTACCTTTGATCCCATTTTCAATTTTTTTATCTTGTCATTTGCATCTGATTTTGAATTTTGCATTGCATGTTATGCATAAACCCTAATCTTTGTCTTCATTTGCATTCATTCTTCATATGCTTGCATATATGAACTTGTCATGACATTTTGTGCATCCACATGAAATTTAATACATCTTAGGACACATTAGAATCATGTTTGGTCATTGCATCATTCATTTGCCATGCTTTTGCTTTCATTACATGTCATGTGTTTCCATGAACTTCCATGCTTCTTACTTGTCTCATTTGCATTCTCATCTCTTGTATGGTCATCCACATATCATGAAAATCATTTGTATCATCTCTTAGCATCATTTACATCTTTACATGCTTCTGACTTTGGTTTTCATCTTTGCATTTCATCTCATTTTCATTTCATTTCATTTCTTGTTGCTAACTTTTCAGGTGGTAAGTGTTTGAGAAGTGAATTTTCCTTCACTTCTCATAATCTCTTCTCATCTCTTTTATGCATCATTGCTGCATTTTATCTTTGTATTAGAGTGGGCTTGCTCATTCATGCTCCTTCCTCACCTTCTTTCTTTAAGCAACTTATCTTCTTAAGTGAAGTAAGTTGTCTTGCCTCTTGCTGCTTCTTTTCCTTTCATCCTGCTTCTTCCATGGTGGCTTCTCCTTGAAGATCTCCTTGCAAGCCTCATAAACCCTAGGAATACCCAAGCATGATAACAATTAGGGTTGATTAGTCCCCCATTTAGTTTTACCTTTGTGTCATCTTTTGAGTCTTCTCTTCTCACCTCATAA
This sequence comes from Lathyrus aphaca, assembly GCA_963966055.1. Classification (NCBI taxonomy): domain Eukaryota; kingdom Viridiplantae; phylum Streptophyta; class Magnoliopsida; order Fabales; family Fabaceae; genus Lathyrus; species Lathyrus aphaca. The sequence goes on along the minus strand of OZ014523.1, from coordinate 379,597,980 downwards.
TCAAGGACTAAACCCTTAAGGCTTTAAGACTTTGTGATTAGGGTTATGCCTGTATCCTTCTATTAGGATGGAGTGTATAACTTTAATCCTAAGTGTTAAACCCTTAATGTGTTTAAATCTCTTAATCAATCCATCTTAATAATCACTAAGATATCAAGCTTGTAACTTGGGCCTTGCATTAGGGTTCTAATTCTTCCTTAATTGGTTAAGAAGGACTAACCCTAGTGTTAATGGACAAGTCCCCCTCAAGTTGTCTTACAAACCATAAAATACATTTCTTAACCTTATCATTAACTAAAATCCATTTAACAAAGGCTTTGTTTTTTTCATGAGGTTAATCCCTAATCATGGATTAAGTTGAGGAGCCTTTCCCAGCTTAAATGTTCTCATCTATTATCCTTCTATTAGGATGGTGTAATGAGTCCATTAAATCCCTGATTATGGCTTAAACTCATTACTTAACACTAAACAAAAACTCCAAAAACATCTAAATAATTGCAAGTAGGATAATGATCTTAATCCTACATCATGGTGATTAAGTGTAAGGTGTTTACTTCACACTTAAGGTGTTCTCATTACGTTTAGTCAAAGGGAGGATGTGATGAGTTTACTAACCCTTGGTTTAGGCTTAAGCTCATTTTCTTATTACAAATTCCAAAAAGCAATAAAAGATTGAAAACACAAAAACAAACAATAATCGTCTCCTCCGGGATTCTTTTCTCATCATCTTCACTCACAAACGAGAACTTGCTTCTTCCGTCTAATGCAAGACAGTTTGCACCTGAGCCAGACAGGTCATACACTTGAGCATAGACAAGTAAGCAGCTCATTAGTCAATTTATCTTTCAGTCTCTTTGAGTCGAACTACGGTGTTCTAACTTCCTCATTGCACGAGAGGATACGTAGGCATAACTTAACTGTTATCGAACAAAAGTCTCTGTATATTCCCCCTCCTCCAGATTTATTCTTCAAGCCTCATAATCTTGAGCTTTTCACTCTTTCTTAGCACTGACACTTCACATATTTCACTTCACTTTCTTCTAGCACTGACACTTGCATTCTTTCCGGTTTTGATACACAGATTGCACTAACACTACCCCTTTAAAACACAAATCTTTTAAGCGTGGATCCCGTCGAGTACGATGGACAATCTGGGTGCTAATACCTTCCCAGGTTGTAACCAACCCCCTTTCTCAGTTTCTCTGGTTCGCGACCGTCTTATCCATATCTTCCTAGGTTTATGCTGCATTACCTTTCCTTCGGGATAAAATGCCTAGTTGTCGACTCTTTTCTTTTTTAGTTCACCTTTGTGTGTTCTCTCTTTCGCCGACTGTTCGCGTCTGTACCCTATTTGACCAGGTGTCATTTGGTGGGAGCGACAGCGTGGCGACTCTATTGGGGACCCTTATATTGCAACCAGGGCTTCTGGTTCTTTTTGTGGGTTCCTCCTAGCGCTTGTTTGGTTTGTGTTTACTGGGGTGTTATGTGCTATGTATGTTTATTTGTTTTTCTTTCTTTACTGCTTTATGTACAGTTCTATTTACTGCTTTCTTACAGTTTTATACATCATACTGTCATACTGTCATTTTGCTGGATCTAGTTTGTTGTTTTGATGGGTGCGGTTTCATTGAGAGTTTGAGGTCCTGTACCTGGGACCAGAGTGACACCTAGGCTAGAGTGGTTCATGTTCTTTCCCATTCCATTTTGGTCTGGTGCGGGAATATGAAACACGATTCAGATGTGGGTTTCTTCTTGAGAACTCTGTGCTATAGATTTCCTTTAGTGCTAGGGCTATCTGGGAAGCCTGCTAAGTCTGGATGACCTTTATTATGACCTTCAGAATCTGAGGTGAATTAGAGGAGGATTTTTTATGGTTATTGTAAACACTGTGCCTCCGGGTTATAAGTGTTTACACTTCTCATAACTGATCCAAGTCTGAGGATCCTTGTTTTAGAACATTACCTGTGAGGGGGTTGGGTTGTTTACAGGTTTGCAGGTACCCTTGGCCACATCATACCCTGTTACTGTTTTGTTTAAGAGCACTCCACTTTGGACAGTTCTTGTGATTAACCCTGGACATGTGACTCTTTATTTGAGTCCCCCACCCTGGTTACTAGATTTTTGAGCCTTCATCTGGGCTTTTTAACATACATGGACTTATATCAAGACAGATAATCAGATCCAGCTTGATCACAAACCCTTGCATATCATTTGCATATATCATGGTTGCATCATTTAACATTTGTTTATTTTCTTTTCAGGGTATCCATATCATATTTGGTTTGGGTTTGACCCTTTCTTCTGCATAGACCTCTGCTTCAACTGTCTTCATCAGTTATCTGCATCATCACCAGCATCAGCCTGTCAGTGGCTCATTTCCAGCATCAGTCTGTGACCTTCATCATCACTTATCTTCAGTTTCTTCAGAAGCACTCATGACTACTCCCAGGAAGAGCAACATATCCTACCATTTCTTTGAGCCTGTGTTGACTGGTATCAGACAGGTCCAGTCACTCATCACACCTGATTACATCCCACTGTTTAGAGAACACCATGGAGACATCCTGGATATGGTTATGGACCTTGACCCTTCTCAGAGGAGCATGATCCACACCTGCTTACAGTTTTATGACCCTCCTTTGAGATGCTCCACCTTTCCAGACTTTCAGCTAGGGCCTCTGCTGGAGGAGTTTTCCTCATTGATTGGAGTACCTGTCAGGGGTGGAATCCCTTTCAACCCAGAGATGTCAGCTCCCAGAAATGAAGAGATAGCAAGGGCACTGTACTTGGAGCCTGCCCTTATTGAGCAAAGTATGACAACAAAAGCTGGGATTCCTGGTTTGCATTTGGACTTCTTGACTTCTCAGGCCATCCTAAAAGCTTCATTGCAGATGAGCCCAAATTTATCAGCAAGAATGTCATCCATCTGTTTCTTCTGAAGAACCCAGTACCTACATTGCTAGGAGATTTCTATTACTCCATTCATCAGAGGAATGAGAAACAAAGGGGGAAGTTGGTGAGATGTTGTGCTCCTTTGTTTTACACCTGGCTGCTCAGACATCTGCCTAAGTCAGACACCTTTTTGAATCCCCACCAGCAGAAGAATTGGGCTGAGAGGTTCATTGCCTTGACTTTAGATGATATCAGATGGTGCACCCAGAGAACCAAAGGCAAGGACATTTTCACCAGCTATTGACAATACCTGAATTTGCCTCTGATAGGAGTAAAGGGTTGCATCAACTACAATCCTTTGTTGTTCAAGAGACAACTAGGTTATGCCTTGGTCCACCCTCCCAGAGGACAAGATTTAGCTAAGACCCTGTATTGTGAAGTGAAACCTAATTCAGCTGCTGTCAGACAAGCATCCTGGGCTTGGGATAACATCCAGATAAAAGGGATGGCTATTCTTGGAAGGTGTAATAATGTTGCTTCAGATCAATACTATGACTGGTCCCGTACTAGAGCTCAGATTACCAGAATGCCTTTCATCTTGGAAGACATACCTGGCCCATCTACAGTACAGCCAGCAGCAACTGTCAGCCTAGAAGAATTTGAAAAGTTGAAGGAAAGGAATGAGAACTTATCTCAAGCCTTGAAAAAGACTCTTTGGGAAAGAAGTGATGGTCGTCTGGATATTGAGAGATTGGAAAAGCTTAGGGTGGAGCATCTTACCAAAATTGAGAAGACAGAGGACTACATCAGGAAAGCAAGAGCTAGGGAGCAAATATTGAAGAATGCCTGTAAAGAGGCCAAAATTCAGAAGGCTAGGACTGAGAAGAAGCAGCAGGAAGCTTTGTTGGCAGCCCAGAAGGAGATTTCAGAGTTGAAGCTCAGAGCAGGTGTGAAGAGATCAACGGACCAGGACAGGCATAAGAAGATGACCACTTCCATTGCTACCAGGAACCTCCTCATTAGGACCATTACAGAGCACCCGACTGGTCCAGTGACGGAGGCACTCCTGAAGGAGGTCAAAGAGGATGAGTTTGGACTGGATGTCTGATTTCTTTGTTTGTTGTTATTCCATTTGATGTACTTTCCCTTTTATTGTATTTTGACCCTTCAAGGGCATGTATTGAAAAACAGACTATGTATTGCTCCATCATTTGTAATATATTTTGGGTTTGTTTTTGTTCGGGACTTCCCTCAACAACATCAAACATCTTCCTCGAGGTCTGGAAAGGTCAAAACCAAGAACCAAACCGGATACCTTGGAAAACAAATAAGCATACTACATTGCATACTAACTTCTGTTTTGTTTTGTAGGTTTTGTTGTTATTTATTGTTTCTAACTTTGTTGTGACTTCAGGAAACATTGCTCGTCGCCGAGTGTTCCCTGTCAACCGCGCGCACCGGTATCCAACTCGTAACAACCTTCCCGATATTCAAATGGAACAAGTACAGCAGGATCTGACTGAGGTCAGAAATCAGATGACCAATGAGAGATTGGAGATGAGAAATCAGATGTCTCAATTCTTGGCAGTGATGACTGGCTTAGCCCAAAGTCAAGAAAGGTTAAGAGAGCTGGTGGAAAGACAAACTCCTGAGGAGCCTTATCTTGGAACAGGAGGAACTAATAACAATGAGCGGGGCCAGCCTCGTATTGACCCACCAGTATTTGGACCTCATCTGGATCCAGAAGTTAACATCCCGAGAAATGTGCAAGGTAATACTGCTGGGGGGAGAATCTTGCAAGAGGATCCCCAAGAAGAACAGTTTACTATTATGGGGGCTGGAGATGAAGTATATGATAGGAGATTGGACGAAATTGCTGAGAAGTTAAGATCTTTGGAGTCTCAGAATTCTTTGGGGTTCGATGTGATGGACATGGGGTTGGTGGATGGGGTGAGAATTCCCCACAAATTCAAACCCCCATGCTTTGAAAAATACAACGGTACCTCCTGTCCATGAACTCACCTGTAGTCTTTCCTGGGAAGACTCAAAGCGTATACCATGGATGAAAAGCTATGGATGTTCTACTTTGAGGACAGTCTAACTGGAGCTTCGAGAGAGTGGTATTCACATTTGTCTAGGGCCACCATAAGATGCTGGAAAGATTTGGCTGAAGCTTTCATCAGACAATATCAGTACAACCTGGACATGGCTCCCAATAGAACTCTTCTAATAGGCATGTCTCAGTCTTCCAGAGAGAGCTTCAGGGAATATGCCCAAAGGTGGAGACAACTTGCTGCTACTGTCCAACCACCCATGTCAGAGAGGGAAATGGTTGACATGTTCATGAATACATTGCAAGGGACCTATATTGATAGATTGGCTGCCTTCTCCTCTACCAGTTTTGCTGATGTGGTCATAGCTGGTGAGAGGATTGAAAGCCTCTTAAAGATGGGCAAAATTTCCGACAGTGGTGCAAGTTCATTCAGCAATCCCAGAAAGCCTTTTGTGGGACCCCGATGGGCCGGTGAAACAAATTCCATTCATGCAAGCAGGGGCAGACCTCAGTATGTTCACCGGTCAATAGCAGCAGTTACCATTCCAGCTCCGATTCCTCAACAATCAGCATATCCTCAACAGCAACAACCACAGTATCAACAACAAGTTCATTATCCGCAACAAAGGTCGTACAACAACAACAATAACCAACAACAGCGTCCTTTCCAACAAAGGCCATCACAGGCAAACAGAGTAATTGACCCAATTCCAATGTCGTATGCTGCACTCTTGCCACAACTCCTGAAGCTCAACCTAGTTGAGTTAAGGACATTGGCACCTCCGGATCCCACCAATATGCCAAAGAACTATGATGCAAATGCCAGGTGTGCATTTCACTCAAACGCACCGGGGCATAATACTGAAAAATGCAGGGCCTTACAGATGAAAGTTCAAGATTTGGTGGATTCAAAAGCTCTCAACTTTGCACCTCCTCCGAATGTCATAAGAAATCCAATGCCTAGTCACAACGGGCCTAGGATTAATGCTATTGAGGAAGGCAAACCATCCACATTGATTAGTAGTGTTGCACATATCCGAACACCTCTGGTTGAAATCAAAGCTCAGCTGTTAGAATGCCAAGTGTTCCCCGGATGTGAACATGGCTGTGGATTTTGCAATATTGCTGTCAATGGATGTGAGAGGCTAAGGAACGACATAAATGGTCTTATTAAGGATGGCATCCTTCAAATTACAACAAAAGTGACTACAACTCCAACAATTCCTTCATCAACAATCACGGATACTCCTACAACGTCAGCAACCATTGTTCCAACAAATTCTACTACAACTCCAACAACTGCTCAATCAATCACTTCAACGGATACAAGTTCAGTCACCATTCCTTCTACAACGACAACACCCATTATTCCATCAACACCTGCTACAACATCAGCAACAATTAATGAAAGCGTCTCAACGGTTACGATATACTACGATCCCGCAAATGTTCCTTCCAACAACTCACAACAAAATGCTACTCCTGTCAGAGCACCAGTTACCATATATTATGATCCACACACCATTGTAGTCCTCTCTGCAGCTGCTATCAGTCCGGTCACTATCACAATGCCTGGGCCGGTTCCTTACGAAAGCAATAATGCCATCCCTTGGCATTATGGCTCAGATCTATACTGCGAGGGGCAGAAAATCACTTTGGACTCATCAACTTCTTCACCCCAGATAGACAATGTGGGGGGAGGCGGAGGTTTCACTAGAAGCGGACGTCTCTTTGCCTCGCAAATTCCAAGACCTGTTGTTGAAGCAGAAGCTGCTGCCAAGGAAAAAGGGAAGAGCATGATGCAAGAAGAACCAGTTTCTAAAGAAGCTGTGAGGACTCCTTTTGATCAAGAGGTTGATGAATTCATGAGAATCATAAAGAAAAGTGATTACAAGGTGGTGGACCAGCTTCACCAAACACCTTCCAAAATCTCCATACTGTCATTGCTAATGTGCTCTGAGGCTCATCGGAACGCACTATTAAAAGTCCTGCACGCAGCTTATGTGCCAGAGGAGATTACCATTAATCAGTTAGAGGTTGTGGTTGGAAATGTCAACGCTAGTCATGGACTAGGATTTAGCAACACTGATCTGACAGTGGAAGGTCACAACCACAACAAGGCTTTACACATTACCTTGGAGTGTAAGGGTGCAGTTCTTTCTCACGTACTGGTAGACACAGGGTCATCCCTCAATGTCCTGCCCAAAAAAGCCCTTGTGAAGCTGGAGTATGACGGGTTGGCACTACGCCCAAGCAACTTGGTAGTGAAATCCTTTGACGGTTCTAAAAGATCAGTTCTGGGAGAGATAGAGTTGCCTATAATGATTGGCCCACAGGTTTTCAAAACGACCTTCTTTGTGATGGATATACAGCCTGCCTACAGCTGTCTATTAGGTAGACCATGGATCCACGCCGCCGGCGCCGTGACGTCAACCCTTCACCAGAAGTTAAAATTCGAGTGGGAGGGCCAAGTCATTACCATCTGTGGGGAGGAGGATATCTTTGTTAGCCAGCTGGCTACTTTCAAATACATTGAAATGGATGGGGAGATCCATGAAACCATGAGTCAGGGGTTTGAGGCCCTGAATATCAATGAAGCATCTGCTGTACTGGGGACTTCCATCACGTTATATCAACAGGTCCGGAAGGTTATTGAGGAGGGTACCGCTCAAGGCTGGAGCAAGCTGCTGCCAGTTGAAAAGAAAGAAGACAGATTCGGGTTGGGTTACAGACCAACTTAACAAGATCAACCAGAGGCTGCAATGGAGCCCAAATTTGTCAGCGGGGAATGCTAACCCCGGATGCTATGAACAGTTTGGAAGATGAGGCAGAAGACGAGCGCAACCTGGAAAATTGGATACGTCCAAGGATCCAGGGGAACCAAGTCTCAAACTGGTCTTCCCAGGAAATTATAAGAGTTACTCCTGCAGAGTAATTATTATTTCCTGTCTTTAAGCATGCATCAAGTCCTGCATCTTGCCCAAAATGTCAGGGCTCATTTTGTAATCGGGCCATCTTGTATTTTGTGCAAACAATCAATTAATGAATATCAGGACATCTTTTGCAAATGAGTCTTTTCTTTTCCGCTCACTGTTTTTCATTTTTCATTTTTTGTACAAAAATAAAATGGCAATGTTTTTCAAAATAATAACTTCATTTCCACTTTTTCTAAGCAAGATAAAATTGATCACTAAAATGAACAAATCTAAACCCTTGCAGAATGTGCCCTTCAGACTGCATCGACAACAACACCGCTATGACTTCGTATGACTTTGACAATCCGATCAATCAAGCCGATAAGGGGGTTTAAGAAGATTATGAGCTACCTGAAGAGCTAGCCAGGTTATTGAGACAAGAGGAGAAGGTTATTACTCCTCATCAGAAGGAAGTTGAGACGGTTAATCTTGGTACAGAAGAAGACTTGAAAGAAGTGAAAATCGGAGCCCGCTGTCGCTCCCACCAAATGACACCTGGTCAGAAGGGGTACAGACGCGAACTGTCGGCGAAAGAGAAGAGATAACACACAAGGGTGAACTCAGAAAGAAAAGAGTCGACAGCTAGGAATTTTTATCCGGAAGGAAAGGTAATGCTGCATAGACCTAGAAAGATATGGATAAGACGGTTGCGAACCAGAGAGACTGAGAAAGGGGGTTGGTTACAACCTGGGAAGGTATTAGCACCCAGATTGTCTGTCGTACTCGACGGGATCCACGCTTGAAAGATTTGTGTTTTAAGGGGGTAGTGTCAGTGCAATTTGTGTATCAAAGCTGGAAAGAATGCAAGTGTCAGTGTAAAAAAGATGTGAAGTGTATAAGAGAAGTGTCAGTGTGAGAACAAGAATGAAATACTCAAGACTATGAGGCTTAAAGAATAATGCTGGAAGAGGGGGAAATACAGAGACTTTTGTTAGATAAAGGTTAAGTTATGCCTACGTATCCTCTCGTGCAATGAGGAAGTCAGAACACCGTAGTTCGAGCCAAAGAGACTGAAAGATAAATTGACTGATGAACTGCTTACTTTTCTATGCTCAAGTGTATGACCTGTCTGGCTCAGGTGCAAACTGTCTTGCATTAGACGGAAGAAACAAGTTCTCGTTTATGAGTGAATGAGATGAGAAAAGAATCCCAGAGGAGACGATTATTGTTTGTTTTTGAGTTTTCAGTTTTTTATTGCTTTTTTTGGTGTTTGTCATAAGAAAATGAGCTTAAGCCTAAACCAAGGGTTAGTAAACTCATCACATCTTCCCTCTGATTAGGGGTAATGAGAATACCTTAAGTATGAAGTAAGCACCTCTCACCTAATCACCATGGTGTAGGATTAAGATCATTAACCTACTTGTAATTACTTAGATGTTTTTGGTGTTTTTGTTTAGTGTTAAGTAATGAGTTTAAGCCATAATCAAGGATTTAATGGACCCATTACACCATCCTAATAGAAGGATAATAGATGAGAACATTTAAGCTGAGGAAGGCTCCTCAACTTAATCCATGATTAGGGATTAACCTCATGACAAAACAAAGCCTTTATTAAATGGATTTTAGTTAATGGTAAGATTAAGAAGTGGATTTTAGGTTTTGTAAGACAACTTGAGGGGGACTTGTCCATTAACACTAGGGTTAGTCCTTCTTAACCAATTAAGGAAGAATTAGAACCCTAATGCAAGGCCCAAGTTACAAGCTTGATGTCTTAGTGATTATTAAGTGGATTGATTAAAGGATTTAAACACATTAAGGGTTTAACACTTAGGATTAAAGTTATACACTCCATCCTAATAGAAAGATGCAGGCATAAGCTTAATCACAAAGCCTTAAAACCTTTAAGGTTTAGTCCTTGATTATGAGATGAGATGAGAAGACCAAAGATGACACAAAGGTAAAACTAAATGGGGGACTAATCAAACCCTAACCATGATCATGCTTGGTTGTTCCTAGGGTTTATAAGGCTTTCAAAAGATCTTCAGGAGAAAAGCCACCAGGAAAGAAGCAGATGAAAGGAGAAAGAAGCAGAGAGAAGCAAGACAACTTGCTTCACTTAAGAAGACAAGTTGTTTGAAGGAAGAAAGTAAGAGATGAACATGAATGAGCAAGCTCACTCTAATACACAAGATAAAATGCAGCAATGGTGCATAAGAGAGATGAGAAGAGATTGTGAGAAGTGAAGGAAAATTCACTTCTCAAAACAACTTACCACCTGAAAAGTTAGCAAAAGAAATGAAACACAATGAAGTTGAGATGAAATGCCAAGATGCAAACCAAAGTCAGAAGCATGAACATGATGTTAATGATGCTTATAGATGATACAAACACATGTCAAGAGTTGTGGGTGATCATACAAGGATGAAGATGCAAATGAAGCATGCTTTGAACCATAAAAGTTCAAGAAACGTTTATGGAATGATATGAATGCACAACATGTCAAATGAAAGATGAAATGATCAAACATGATTCTAATATGTCCTAAGATGTCTTATATGTCATATTGATGCACAAAATGTTATGGCAAGTTCTTGAATGCAAGCATATGAGAGATGGATGCAAATGAAGACAAGAATTAGGGGTTTACATACAATATGCAATGCAAAATTCAAAATCAGAAGCAAATGACAAGATAAAAAATTGAAAGTGGGAACAAAGGAACCCTAACCTTACACAAGTTCACTGCCCAAAGAAGGGGACCTAACTCTTAACCTAATGGGAGTTATGATTTTCTCAAGTCAACTAGGGTTTCAAGGCACTTTAAAAGGAAAAATGCTCATTAAATTGAAAATAAAAGATTAATTCAAACCAAATTTACCCTAGAAACTACATGCTATGAAGGATGCAATGCAAGAAAAACCATCATAAAACTCTTCATGGTTAGGCAGAATGAATTTTTTTGAGTTAGGACCAAAATATTGCCTTTAAATAACTTTTATTCCAATGAAAAATGTCAAACTACATCAAGGACCAAAAAGAAATTTGTTTTGAGAGTTTGATAATGTTTCTAAATGTTTTAAAATGCAATGTGAATTTTTTGGTGATTTTTAAATACCTAAATGCATTTTTAATTAATTAATTTCAATTAACTAATTAAAAATAAACGTTTAAATGATTTAAAAATAATTTTTAATGCAAAAAAATAAAAATAAAAATATTTTTGGGTTCTGAAAATTAGTAAAAGGTTTGACAAAAAATTTCAGAATTTTTTAATATGTTTTGCTATTTTTAAAAATTCGTGGAAGTTTAATGCAAATAAAATGAAATAAAATTAAATAAAAGGGAAAGTATGCCAAAGGGAGGGTCCAGATTGAATCTGGGCTTGAAGTTGTTGACTTGGCGCCACATCCAATGGCCCAAGTTTAAACCTGACTAATCCTAATTAAATATTTAATTAATCTTAATTAATTGCTAATGAGAGGATCTGGTCCACACAAACACGCGCCGGAAGGCCCATCTGATGGCTCACATTCAAAACTGGCTTAAACCCTAATTAGGGTTAATGACTTTCAGACGGCCAGAACAGTGGTTCCGGTCGTCTTCTCCGGCGAAACCAAAACCCTAGCTTCTTCTACAGGTTACCAAACTCCAAATTTCTTCCACCAAAATGATCCTCTCATCAATCTAAACCTAAACCCTCATCTAAAACTCATTTATTTTACCTCACAAGCATGAATCGAAGCAAAATGTGAAACACAGGTAAATGTTCAGAGACTTCATACATGGTGGTTTCTTCACCATTTTCAAAAGCAAACACATCCCCATGATCAGGGGAACATACAGAATCATAAAAGAACTTAAAAACTAAATTCTGGAAAAACAGTTCTTCATGTTACCTGAGATGAAGACTCTCTGATTCTGAGCTTTTTGGAATCTCCCTTTGTGCAAACCCACTTCTTTGAACACCCTGATGATGAAATGAAGATTAGAAAGCTTTGATAATGGCTGGTTTGAATGCTTCAGTTCTGGTGTAGCAGAAATGGAGGGTTGAGTGTGTGATGATTTAGGTTGTTTCAAGGGGTGATTCTTGTTCTGAGGATGATTTGTGATTTGTTGGTGAAAGAAAAATGGAAGTTTGAAGGCTGTGTGAAGAGTTTCAAAGAGGAGAAGTTTTGGACAGATTTTGTGCAAGCTGGATTGTGGGAAGTTTCTGGCTTGTGTGTGGTGTGCTTTGGGATGCTTGAGGTCCACATATTAGACTCTGATTGGGCAGAGAGTTGGTGGTGGCACAGTGTGATTGGCATGGCCCCTTTTGCAAAAAGTCAAGTCTATGTGTATTACAAGCATGGGCTGGAACAGAAGTGGTTCAATGGGGTGTCTTGCCTCAGCATGGTTTATGGTGAGCCCTAGGATCAAAAAAAGATGCAGCTGGATGGCTTGGATAGCAAGATGGCATAAGTTTTGCATTTTGCCCTCTTTGAAGTTTCTTGTGAACCAAGGCATGAAATATTATGATTCCTTGGGCAATTTGTAGCAAAATGAGTTGTGTGATGTTGTTATGATGTTTTGATACCAATTAGAAGTCAAACCAATCCTTGGAGATCATTCTTGCAAGAATTCCTTTTTGGAGAATTTTATGGAAAATGGCTTATGAAAGTTTGTGATCCAAGGCATGAACCTTGTAAACTCTTGGGCAATTCTGATTTTGCTAAGTTGCAATATGTTGTAATGATGCAAAGAAGTCATTTAGAGGTCTTGAAAGTGCTTGGCATGTGAAATTGCAAGTTTCCCTCTTTGGTGCCAAAGTGAAAAATAAGTGATTTTTCCCAACTTTGACAAGCCATAACTTTTGATCCAAGATGAATTAGAATGCGTTCTTGTACTTTTTGAAAAGGGAATGATCCAATCTACAACTTTCATGACCAAATTTTTTCCATTTGAACCATTTTTGAATCAAAAAGAGGAGGTTGAAAAACTTTCCCAAAATGGCAAGTTTACATTATAAGTCACTTTCCCAAAAAGGCAACTTTGCAAATGGCTTGCAATTCTTCAATTTTGTGAACTTATAACATCTTATATGAACAAATAAAGATCATACACATTCAAAATGATGGAGAATGCCCTTTGGTTGGGTCATTGGGGGCCTCAGATGCCCTGATTTTGCACTGACTTGCTCAAGAAGTCACCTTTTGATTAGATGCCTTCCCCATTGAATTTCTTCATGAAAATTGATATGCATGATCCTCATAACATATAGAGACCAATAGAATCAAGAATGACCAAAAAAATTTGAGTTATGGCCTCTGAAACCAAAACCCTAATTTTAGGTCATCTGTGCAGTTAAGCCTGACTCTGCTTCCATGCCTTTCTCAGTTCTTGTGATTCTTTGACTTCCTTGACCTTGTGAGGATATAGTATGATACTTGAACATACATGGACTCCTTTGAATTGATTGATGACCTTTGGAGTGGCTCAAATGGCTCAGGGATGGCTCAGATCACAAACCCTAGATGCAGATGACTTTGAACCAATGCAGTGAAGCAAAAATGCAACATGAGATGCTATGATTGAAACTATGCAAATGAAAAGAGTCACAAGCCATGGTAAAAAGAGTGAGGGCAAATTTGGGGTGTTTACATCTTCCCCTATTCAAACATGAGTTAGCTGTGCAGGATGTAAACAACGGCTTAACAGACAAACAAGATAACTTGTGGTTGAATACCAAAGACAGACCAAAATTTGCACTCACAGAATGAAGAAGAAAAGGGATATAGATTGTAAAAGAAAAATAAAAGTATGATTATAAAGTGCGGGCGACGGAGGACGACCGTCGAGCCGAGGACGACTGCTGGGGATGAAGCAATGACGGGGACGGCCGACATGCTGGGGAAAATACGGGAAATAAAGCAATGACGGGGACGGCTGAAAAGCTGGGGATATAAGAGATTATGATGGGGACGACCATCAAGTAAAGAAATAAGACTTTCTGGGGATTAAAGGTAAAGCTAATGATGGGGACGACCATCAAGCTCAAGGCATAAATGAAATGAATGATGAGGTACGGTCATCAAAGGTGAAGGACGATCACCTAGCAGGGGACGGCTGCTCTGTTGGGGATAAGATGAGGGACGGTCATCTATTGGTGAAGGACGATCATCTGGCAGGGTACAGCTGCCGAAAGTATCACGACATAGGACGAATGTCGGATGAAAAGGTCGACGATGGGGACGGCCATCGAATGAGCATTGATGAAGGACGATCATCAAGAGGTGAAGGACGATCACCTAGCAGGGTACGACTGCTCTCGGGGTTTATCATAACATAGGATGAATGTCAGATAACAGAATCAACGATGGGGACGGCCATCGGATAAAATGATGAAGGACGATCATCAAGAAGTGAAGGACGATCACCTAGCAGGGGACGGCTACTAAAAATATCCCGACATAAGACGAATGTCGGATAAGGAGGGGTTCTAATGAATAGAGACTCCGCTGGGGATGATGAAGGACGATCATAAAAAAGGTGAAGGACGATCACCTGGCAGGGTACGGCTGCCTAAAGGTATCATGACATAGGACGAATATCAGATAGAAAGAGAAAATTTGCCGGGATTTGCTGGGGACTCTTCCGGGGAATAATAGACACAGACAAGTGTCTAAAAAAAAGGTATAAGGGTTTGACACTGTGTATAGATTAAAGATGCGGACGAGCATCCTTAAGACTATGATACGGACGAGTATCAGTAGAAACAAACGCTGGCGTATGTTCAGAGATGATGATACGGACGAGTACCAACTGGTTAACAAAGAACACGGACGAGTGTTGACTCTGAGGGGATTTAGGTAGTATATACGAGATACAGACGAGCATCTAAAATAAGAAACATGAGTGAGACACAAACGAGTGTTCAACTTGCTGTGGAGAACATGACACGGACGGGTGTCGGAAGAAGTGTATTATAAACAAGTATTTGACTTACAAAGTGTTTAGGCAACTATGCTGGGGAAAATGACATGGACGAGTGTCAGGGAACTGTAGATATATGTAAATATGTGTTGTGAGTGCAAACGGGACACTTTGGCTTTCTACTGGGGATATGACACAAACTAGTGTCAAGAAACATCTATAATGTATGAGCATCTGTTTGCTCGGGCAATTTTATTGGGGAATGATGACACAGACGAGTGCCAAAAGGAGCATGTTTCTGTATTTGTGAGGGTAAAGGAAATGCTTTAATATTCTGTCGGGGAGTTGGAAAAGTATGTCAGTATTTACAAATGTTCAGCTTGACACATGGCTTATGATTATGCAATATGCTTGATTTTTGCCGTAATGCTCCGTATTAGACGGAATGCTACGCTCTGGGGGAAAATATGATGTGAATGTTATGATTATGCAAAGATACCGATTCAAGATTCGGATCCCGTTGATATGGAGATCTCGGGCTGATCTGCTTGAAGTGGATATCCCAGCTGGGGATGAGATCATTGGTAGATCTGACATATGATTCTTGAGGAAATAGGTCACTGATAGACCTATCTTGGTAACGAGGGACCCAGTTGGGGTTTGTAGAAGCTTTCGCCACTGTGTTGTGAGATCTTCAGGCATTGCTCTTTTGGATAGAGGCTGAAACTTTGTGGGGATATGGTTCCCTGTCTGATATTTGGGCTGAGGAGGAATGATGACCGGCAACCCAGCTGGGGATACAGCATCTCTGGTGCTTAGATGTACTGAGTAACTAATGATTTGGCAGCTTGCTGGGAAAATGAACACCTTCTGGTGTTGTTCTGAAGGAAATGCCGGAGAAGTGATGTCTGGCAACTCTGATGGGGAGAAAGTACCTCTGGTGCTATTTGGAAGGTGTGCTGAGGAAATAATGATTTGGCAGCCTATTGGGGAGAAGCTTTCATGCCCCATGTTGTGCTTTGAATACCTGCAATCCTGTTATAACAAAGAAACGTACAAGTACCCCGAGGTATCCCTTACTGGATTCCATCATTGGACTCTAGACACTCCTGGGAGCAAATATATTTCCTGTAAGATTTTTTTGTTTTAGCAAAGACGCATCTGTATTTATATAATCAACAACTCAAGGACATCGAACATTTTGCAAATGAAAATAAAATGTACGAGACGCAATATGACTGAAAATCTGATTTTATTAATTTGTGTGCCCTGAAATCGCAAGATACAGTCAAAGAAACAGATCCCCTGAAATGAGGAGATTGTTACAAAATTGGGAAACAAAAAGGTGCTAGCAACGTTGATGACGCTTCAAGGAGCTTCCCATTTGCTATGACCAGTATGACATTGACGTTCTTCTCATCTTGCTTTTTGAAAAAGGTTGATTCTGACCGAAGCTAGAACCTTTCGGAGCTTTTCATGTTGTAAGTGATACAGACGAACTCAGAATGCAGTTGTTCGCTTATTCCCTGCTTTTGCGTGGATCGCCCTTTCAGGTTTTCAATCCACCGGGATACCCATTTTTGCCTGAGCTGTCCAATGCGGCTTTTCAACTCAGCGGGTTTACATTTTTTCTTTATTCAATTTCCCTTATTTTTGCCCGAGTCTTTTATTCTGTTTTTGACTCGCCGGGATGCCCTATTTTTGCCTGGACTTACATTCTGTTTTTGTGTTCAGCGGGTCATTTTATGCGAAGTATTTTTTAACTGCATCTGAATTCACAGGGGACAAGAAGTCTTCACCATCCATAGTACTGAGCATTAGTGCCCCACCAGAGAAAAATTTCTTTACTATGAACGGACCATCATAATTCGGAGTCCACTTGCCCCTGTGATCTGTATGAGGAGGGAGGAGTCTTTTCAGCACAAGGTATCCTACTTGGTACTCTCGAAGCCTGACTTTCTGATCGAAGGCTTTCTTCATTCTCTTCTAATACAACTGCCTGTGACAGATTGCAGCTAATCTCTTTTCTTCGATCAGACTTAGTTGTTCGTACCGGGATCGGACCCATTCTGCTTCATTCAATTTAACATCCATTAGTACCCGCAAGGAGGGTAGTTCAACTTCAACAGGTAGGACTGCCTCCGTACCATACACCAGTTGATACGGTGTTGCCCCGGTGGATATTCAGATTGACGTACGGTACTCATGCAAGGCAAATGGTAGCATTTCATGCCAGTCTTTATAGGTAACTACCATCTTCTGCACAATCTTCTTGATATTCTTGTTAGCCGCTTCTACAACGCCATTCATCTTTGGCTTGTAAGGAGAAGAACTGTGGTGTTGGATCTTGAAGTCCCGGCATAGTTCTGCCATCATTTTATTGTTTAAGTTGGAACCATTATCAGTAATGATTCGCTCGGGCACTCCATACCGACAGATGATGTCTTTCTTCAGAAATCGGGCTACCACTTGTCTGGTGACATTTGCGTAAGAAGTTGTTTCAACCCACTTGGTAAAATAGTCGATGGCTACCAGGATGAATCTGTGGCCATTTAAAGCAGTTGGTTCAATTTTGTTGATCATATCAATGCCCCACATGGCAAAGGGCCAGGGTGAAGACATTACATTCAAAGGATTGGGAGGCACATGCACTTTATCTGCATAAATCTGGCATTTATGGCATTTTCTGGCATAAGCACAACAGTTTGCATCCATTATGATCCAGTAATAGCCTGCTCTTAGCAACTATTTAGCCATAGCATGCCCTCCAGCATGGGTACCAAAAGATCCGACGTGCACCTCGTGCATCAACAAGTTTGCTTCTGTCCTATCAACACATCTGAGGAGTACCATATCAAAGTTTCTCTTATATAGGGAACCATCAGCATTCAGGAAGAAACTACCAGCTAGCCTTCTTAATGTTTTCTTATCATTGGAAGATGCCCCAGGTGGGTATGTTTGATATTCCAAGAAGCACTTAATGTCATGGAACCAAGGCTTATTATCTTTGACAACATCTGCTGCGAACATGTATGATGGTCTATCAAGTCTGGATACTGAGATCCGAGGCACAAAGTTGACAGCTTGAACTTTGATCATGGATGAAATGGTAGCCAGAGCATCTGCGAACTGATTTTCATCTCGAGGGATATACTCAAGCTTGACTGTTGTGAAGAAAGTCAATAACCTCCTTGTATAATCCCGGTAAGGTATCAGATGATCCTGATGGGTGTACCATTTGTCGTTGGTTTGATTGACTACCAGAGCTGAATCTCCAAATACAACCAAAGTCTTGATCCTGAGGTCAATGGCTTCCTCAAGACCCATAATACAAGCTTCGTATTCAACTTCGTTGTTAGTGCAGTTAAAGGTGATTTTTGCCGAGAAAGGCATGTGAACTCCTTTAGGTGTAATGATTATTGCACCAACACCACGACCATTCGTATTAATAGCCCCATCGAACATCATAGTCCACTCTTCTTCCGGGTCAGGCCCTTTAGTGTGAACAGGCTCTTCATGATCTTTTGCTTTTATGAACATGATGTCTTCGTCAGGGAAGTCAAATCTCATAGGCTGGTAATCATCAATTGGTTGCTCAGCCAGATAATCAGACAACACACTGCCCTTGATGGCTTTCTGAGATGTGTACTGAATGTCATATTCTGTGAGGATCATTTGCCATCTTGCAACCCGTCCGGTAAGTGCTGGCTTCTCAAATATATACTTTACTGGATCCATCTTTGAGATTAATAAGGTAGTGTGGGTCAACATATACTGCCTTAGTCGGCGAGCAGCCCACGCTAAAGCACAACAAGTTTTCTCGAGCAGTGAATAACGTTGTTCACAGTCGGTAAACTTTTTTCTTAGGTAGTATATTGCATACTCTTTTCGACCAGACTCGTCATGCTGGCCCAGCACACACACCATTGACTCTTCTAATACTGCCAAGTACATGATTAGAGGTCTTCCTTCAACTAGAGGCATAAGGATCGGAGGCTCTTGTAAGTACTCCTTGATTTTGTCAAAAGCCTTTTGGCAGTCTTCGTTCCACCTGACTGTTTGTTCTTTTCTTAACAGCTTGAACAAAGGCTCGCAAGTTGCTGTAAGGTGAGATATGAACCTTGAAATGTAGTTCAATCTACCTAGAAACCCCCGAACTTCTTTTTCAGTCTTCGGTGTAGGCATTTCTTGGATGGCTTTGACTTTATCAGGGTCAACTTCAATCCCTTTTTCACTTACAATAAATCCCAGCAGCTTACCGGATCGCACCCCGAACGTGCATTTGTTGGGGTTTAACTTCAGTTGGTACTTCCTTAGACGCTTGAATAACTTCAACAGATTCACCAGGTGGTCTTCTTCTGTGAGGGACTTGGCAATCATGTCATCCACATAACATTCAATTTCCTTGTGGATCATGTCATGGAATAATGTTACCATAACCCGTTGATAAGTAGCACCAGCATTCTTCAGTCCGAATGGCATCACCTTATAACAGAATGTGCCCCAGGGTGTGATGAAAGTTGTTTTCTCCATGTCTTCAGGTGACATCTTGATTTGATTATATCCTGAAAATCCATCCATGAAGGAGAACACCGAGAACTGAGCCGTATTGTCGACCAATACATCAATGTGAGGTAAAGGGAAGTCATCTTTCGGGCTGGCTCTGTTCAGATCCCGGTAGTCCACACACATCCTCACCTTGCCGTCTTTCTTAGGCACAGGTACAATGTTAGCAACCCACGGCGGATAGCTAGTAACAGCAAGGAAACCGGCGTCCCACTGCTTTTGTACCTCTTATTTTATCTTCATTGCCATATCTGGGCGAGTACGACGCAACTTCTGTTTTACTAGCGGACAGTCTTCTTTCAGAGGTAGCTTGTGCATGACAATATCGGTGTCCAACCCTAGCATATCCTGATAAGACCAAGCAAAAACATCCACATATTCCCGAAGCATGTCAATCAATTGTTCTTTCACTGAATCTTGTAGGCAGGCCCCAATCTTGATTTCTTTCACGTCTTCTTCCGTACCAAGATTAACCGTTTCAATCTCCTCCTGATGAGGAGTGATAACCTTCTCCTCTTGTCTCAACAACCTGGCTAGCTCTTCAGGTAGCTCATAATCTTCTTCAACCTCTTCATCAGCTTGATTGATTGGATTGTCAAAGTCATACAAAGTCATAGCAGTGTTGTTGTCGGTGCAGTCTGGAGGGCACTTTCTGCAAGGGTTGAGATTGGTTTATTTTAGTGATCAGTTTTATCTTGTTTAGAAAAAAGTGAAAATGAAGTTATTTATTTTGAAAAACATTGCCATTTTATTTTTGTACAAAAAGGAAAATGAAAAACAGTGAGCGAAAAAGAAAAGACTCATTTGCAGAAGATGTCCTGATATTCATTGATTGATCTTTGCACAAAATACAAGATGGCCCGATTACAAAATGAGTCTTGTCATCTTGGGCAAGATGCAAGACTTGATGCATGCTTTAAAATACAGGAAATAATAATTACTCTGCAGGAGTAACCCTTGTTGTAGATGTCTTGAATTGGCAGAATTTTTGACCAACAAGAATTATTGAATTCAGTTCAGAATGTCCTATCAAATGTTGGGACATTATCAAACAGAGTATATGAACTTATTTTAGGATGTCTTATCAGATGTTGGGACATTGTGTAAATGACTTAAGTTCAGTTTTTCAGGATGTCCCAACAGATGTTGAGACATCTCAAACCTGCTACCAGAATTAATTATTGACTAACTGATCAGAGATATTTAAGGAGAGTTATCTGGAATTAATTAATGATGGATAAAAACAGAACAAGGCGCATCTGTAGGGAGTTTTATATTGAGGATTCAGATTAAAACAGAAGACCTAAATCACCTAGAATCTAGGAAGTAACAAACCCTAAATTCAAGGTGGAAGCTGCATGCGCATTAGGGCTGGATCATTCTACAGAAAGCCCAAATTACAGATACCTATTTAATCAACAAAAACTCATAGAATTGAGTACGAATTTCAGAAGACCAAATAGGGTGTCTAGTGTTTTAATAGCAGGTTGTTTAATTGTACCACTTTATGAGCTTTTAAGCAAAAGTGCATTTGTGACATGATTGAAACTGTGAAGTAAGATCAAGCTGTTTTGTTTGAAGAATGTCTTCAATTTTATTAAACTTGTAAACTTGATCACTGTATGATTGAGGGGGAGTGAGTAGGGTACTCTTATCTAAGTTGTGACTTAGGTAGAAATTGCATTGTGTAGTTATTAAGTGATAGATTAAACAGGGTGGTTTAAGTCTAGAATTAATATTACTTGTAGTGGATTTCCTCCTGGCTTGGTAGCCTCCAGATGTAAGTGTGGTTATACACTGAACTGGGTTAACAAACTTCTGTGTTGTTTACTTTTCTTGCTATTTAAGTTTTGGTTAAATCTGTCAAGTGTTGGGACATCTCTTAGGACATCTCATACCTGATCACAGAATTTCAATTGGCATCAGAGCAGGCACCCTGCCTGTTTATACTAGGTGAGATCTAGGGAATACAAATTCTGTAACATGGACAGAGATATAGGGTCAGTAAATAGACCACCTATTCTGGATGGATCTAATTATGACTACTGGAAGCCAAGAATGATTGCATTCTTAAGATCACTTGACAACAGGGCATGGAGAGCAGTCAACATTGGATGGGATTATCCTGTCCAAGATACCAAAGATGGATCAAAAGTGCTGAAACCTGAAGAAGAATGGAGTAAGGAAGAAGAAGATTCAGCACTAGGCAACTCAAAGGCCTTAAATGCTTTATTCAATGGCATTGATAGGAACATCTTCATACTTGTACATCATTGTGAGCTAGCCAAAGATGTATGGGATACTCTCAAAATAACTCATGAAGGAACATCAAAAGTAAAGATGTCAAGACTTCAACTTCTCACCACCAAATTTGAAAACTTGAGAATGAAGGAAGATGAGACAGTTCATGAATTCTACATGAACATTTTAGAAGTAGCTAATACTTCTGGAGCTTTGGGAGAAAAAATGACTGATGAAAAGCTTGTAAGAAAAATCCTCAGATCTTTGCCAAAAAGATTTGACATGAAAGTTACAGCAATAGAAGAAGCTCAAGACATATGTTCTATGAAAGTTGAAGAACTCATTGGTTCCCTTCAAACTTTTGAGATGGGAATGAATGACACAAATGTTAAAAAGAACAAAAGCATAGCCTTGGTGTCAAATACTGATGAAGAAGAAGATGATGAATCAGAAAATGATAAAAGCTTATCAGACAACCTTGCTATGCTTGGAAGACAATTCAAACAGATTCTCAGAGGAATGGAAGGCAAATCCAAACCCAGTGGAAGATACACAAACTCTTCTGAGAACAGGAGACCTTATGATACTAACAGAAGGTCAAATTATGCTGAAAAGACCAGTCAAGAAAAAGGAGTCAAATGCCATGGATGTGAAGGATATGGACACATCAGGAATGAATGTCCTACCTACTTAAAAAGGCAAAAGAAAGGACTCTCTGTGACCTGGTCTGATGAAGATTCAGGAGGTGATTCAGAAGAAGAATCAGCTAAGCATATCACTGCTTTAGCTGGATTATGTGAGTCTGAAAGTGAATCAAGTGATGAAGAACTCACTTATGAAGAACTTGAGCAAACATTCAAAGATCTATACAAAAGAAGCTCTGAAATATGCAGTGAGGTTATAAAGCTAAAGAAGCAGAATGAGGCATTAGAAGATGAAAAAGCAAATGATCAAGAGATCATTGACACCTTGAAAAGTGAAGTAAGTCTTCTCAACTCCAAGTTGGAACATATGTCCAAATCTGTTAGAATGTTGAACAGCAGCTCAAATACACTGGATGTTATTCTCAACAACAATAAGCACTCAGGGGATAAAAGTGGACTGGGATTTAACAGAGTAAATAAAGATGAAGCTAGCTCTAGCAAAACAACTTCAAAATCCATACAGTTAAACAAGATGTCCCAACAGATGCTTCAACATCAGGAAAAGAACACAAAGACAAACATAATGTTCCAACAGATGTCTCAACATTCTGAAAAGAACAAAATGAAGAAGAAGTATCAAAGATGGAGATGCCATCACTGTGGAAGATTTGGACATATCAAACCTCATTGTTATAAGCTGCATGGATATCCAAATCAGATGTATCAACAACCTTCCAAGAAGAAAATAGAAGTTAACAAGAAAGTGCTGCATAAACATCAAAGAAATCAGCAACCTCCTAAGCAGAAGACAGAAAACATCAAGAAGGTATGGAAACCAAAAGCTAGCACTGAAGCTGATCAAAGCTACAAGAACAAGATCAACAATCAAGCTTGGAGATCAACTGATGAACAACACACAGGACAGAGGCATCAAAAGAAATCTCAACTCAAATGGTCAAAGAAAAGTACTGCATATATAGCACATACATCACTAAGAGTATCAGCTAAAGAAGACTGGTACTTTAACTGTGGATGTTCAAGACACATGACTGGATTGAAGAATCTGCTAGTAAACTTAAAATCACATTCATCCAGGTATGTGACCTTTGGAGATGGAGCTAAAGGAGAAATCAAGGGAGTTGGAACCTTGGATTCTCAAGATGTTCCAAGACTAGATGATGTGCTGCTAGTTAAAGGTTTAACTGCTAACCTGATCAGCATAAGTCAATTATGTGATCAAGGGTACAGTGTAAACTTTACCAAAACTGAATGCATAGTAACTAACAAAGAACAAGAGGTTGTCATGAAAGGAGCCAGATCTAAAGACAACTGTTACATGTGGGAATCCCAAAATCTCAGTCTCTCTTCAACTTGTTCTTTAGCTAAAGAAGAAGAAGTGAAACTATGGCACCAAAGACTAGTTCATCTCCATTTCAGAGGCATAAAAAAGATAATATCTATGGATGCTGTAAGAGGTATACCTAAACTGAAGATTGATGATGGAAAAATATGTGGTGAATGTCAAATAGGCAAACAAACCAAGATGTCCCATCCAAAGCTCCAACATCTGACAACTTCCAAAGTCTTGGAACTTTTGCATATGCATCTGATGGGACCTATGCAAGTTGAAAGCCTTGGTGGCAAGAGATATGCCTATGTTGTGGTTGATGACTTTTCAAGATATACATGGATAAATTTCATCAAAGAAAAGTCTGATGTGTTTGATGTATTCAAAGAACTATGTCAAAGATTACAAAGGGAAAAATCCAGCTGTGTGATCAGAATAAGAAGTGATCATGGAAAAGAATTTGAGAACCAAAAGTTCTTAGATTTCTGCTCTTCAGAAGGAATCAATCATGAATATTCTTCACCAATCACACCTCAACAGAATGGGATTTTTGAAAGGAAGAATAGAACTATTCAAGAATCAGCAAGAGCTATGATCCATGCTAAAAAGTTACCTCTGTACTTCTGGGCTGAAGCTATGAACACTGCCTGTTACATCCATAATAGAGTTACTTTAAGAAAAGGAACTTTGTCCACAATATATGAAGTCTGGAAGGGCAGAAAACCCACAGTAAAGTACTTCCATGTATTTGGAAGTAAATGTTATATTCTGGCAGATAGGGAGCAAAGAAGAAAAATGGATCCTAAAAGTGATGAAGGGATTTTCCTTGGATACTCCATAAACAGCAGAGCATATAGAGTATTTAATTCTAGAACCAAGGTTATCATGGAGTCCATAAATGTGATAATTGATGATGCTCCTACAGATGTCCCAGAAGATGTTGGAACATCTGCTGATATCAAAATTGAAGGTGAAGAAAAGAATGATCATTATAACTTCACTCAAACTGATACAAGGACAGAAGAATCCAGCAAACCTCCCTCCATCAGAATTCAGAAGGATCATCCCAAAGATTTGATAATTGGTGATCCCAACAGAGGTGTGAGCACTAGATCAAGAGAAGTGATTTCAAGTTCTTGTTTTGTTTCCAAAATAGAACCTAAAAACATCAAGGAAGCTCTTACTGATGAATACTGGATTTGTGCTATGCAAGAAGAATTAGGTCAATTCACAAGGAATGAAGTGTGGAATCTTGTTCCTAGACCTGATGACATAAATGTGATTGGAACAAAATGGGTGTATAAGAACAAGTCAAATGAACAAGGAGTTGTTACAAAGAACAAAGCTTGACTTGTAGCTCAAGGATACACTCAAATTGAAGGAGTAGACTTTGATGAAACCTTTGCACCAGTAGCAAGGCTTGAATCAATTAGACTACTCTTGGGAATTGCTTGTATCTTGAAGTTCAAGCTATTTCAAATGGATGTGAAAAGTGCCTTTTTAAATGGCTATCTTAATGAAGAGGTATATGTAGAACAGCCTAAAGGATTTGTTGATCCAAGCTGTCCAAATCATGTATACAAACTAAAGAAGGCACTTTATGGTTTGAAGCAAGCTCCAAGGGCATGGTATGAAAGACTGACCACATTTCTTATCAAGCAAGGATACAGAAAAGGTGGAATTGACAAAACCATGTTTGTTAAAGATGAAGAAGGAAATGTCATGATTGCTCAAATATATGTTGATGATATTGTCTTTGGTGGGATGTCTGAAAGGATGGTCAAACATTTTGTCAAGCAGATGGAATCTGAATTTGAAATGAGCCTAGTAGGAGAGTTAACCTACTTTCTTGGTCTGCAAATAAAGAAAATGGAAGACTCAATGTTCATCTCTCAAAGCAAGTATACCAAGAACATAGTCAAGAAATTTGGAATGGAAAATGCTACTCATAAGAGAACTCCTGCCCCCACACATTTGAAGCTGACTAAAGATGAAAAGGGTGAGAGTGTAGATCAAAGCTTATACAGAAGCATGATTGGAAGCTTGTTATACTTGACTGCTAGCAGACCTGACATAGCATTTGCAGTAGGTGTATGTGCAAGATATCAAGCTGATCCAAAAGTTAGTCATCTCAATCAAGTCAAGAGAATTCTTAAATATGTTAATGGTACTTGTGACTATGGCATAATGTACTTTCATGGATGTAAACCAATTCTCACAGGCTTCTGTGATGCTGATTGGGCTGGAAGTGCAGATGACAGAAAAAGCACTTCAGGAGGATGCTTCTTTCTAGGAAACAATTTGATTTCTTGGTTCAGTAAGAAACAAAATTGTGTATCCTTATCTACAGCTGAAGCTAAATATATAGCAGCTGGAAGCAGTTGTTCTCAGTTGGTTTGGATGAAGCAAATGCTCACTGAGTACAATGTCCCACAGGATGTCATGACATTGTACTGTGATAACTTAAGTGCAATCAACATATCAAAGAATCCTATCCAACATAGCAGGACCAAGCATATTGATATCAGACATCATTTCATCAGAGATCTTGTAGAAGAAAAAGTGATTTCATTGGAACATGTAGCTACAAATCTGCAGTTAGCTGATATCTTTACCAAAGCATTGGATGCTACACAATTTGAGAACTTAAGGGGCAAACTGGGAATCTGTTTATGTGATATTTAGCAGTTAATGAGATGTGCCAACATGTCATATGACATTGTATGGCATAAGTTCCAGATGGCAAAACAAGTCTGGACAAGAACCTTGGGAATTCCATTCCTAATGATTTACAATGTAACGACTACTTATTTAGTAACTACTTATAATCAGCTATCAAGATTCTCATCATTCTATCACAAGCGAATCTCATTAACTAGCTATTCTTCAGAAATCATCAACCCTAAAGCTCTTCATCCATATTCCTTAACAATGTCTCAAAACCCTAACACTCCTGAAGAAGTTCTCAACAAAGAAGACGTAGTTCATGCAACTCCCATCTCCGTAGTTCCAATGAAATCAACCCCATTGGACGAACTCAGAGGAAGTGCGTCTCACACTAAAAAGCCAAGAACTCCAAAGAGAGCTAAAGATCAAGTCTGCAGCAAAGCCAAAGGAGGCATTCCTTCACCTGCTAACATGCCCCCAAAATCTTCAGAATATGTGGATGATTCCATCAAGGAGATTGTCACCCAAATTCTCTTTGAACAGAGAAGGGTGAGTGGAATTTCTATTCCTCTAAACACCATGCCTGCACCTCAAGAAGAACAAGCTCAAGCTGCAGAGGACACTCCTGCTCAACAGGATGTCCCAATAGATGTTGGAACATCTGAGGATGAGAAAAAGAACTCATCTGATGCTGCTGCAGAAGAATCTGAGGACCAGAAACAGGCCTCAAATGAAAGTGATAAAGAAGACTCTGAGGATCAGACCAAAGCCTCAAATGAAGATCAAATCTCTGTTGATCAACCAGCTGAAGAGGAGACTGCTCAATCTCCTCCAGTGGTGAACCTTGAACAAGACTTTGATACAGAGATCATAGCCTCTGTTAGACCTAGCATAGTGTAAACACCCCAAATTTGCCCTCACTCATTCACACCATGGCTTGTGATCATATCATATGCATAAACACAATCATATCATCTCATACCTCATTTTTGATTCACTGGATAGTTTCTAAGTCATCTGCACCTAGGGTTTGTGATCTGAGCAATCCAAGAGCTTCTTGAGCCACTCCAAAGGCCACCAATCACTTCAAAGGGATCCATATGTGTTCATATATCATATCACATCCTCTCAAAGTCAAGATTTCAAAAGAATCACAAGAACTAGGGTTTGAATGGATGTAGAGCCAGGTTTGACTGCACAGTTGACTGAAAATTAGGGTTTTGGTTTCAGAGGCCATAACTCCAAATTTTTTGGTCATTCTTGTTTACATTGGTCTCTATATAGTATAGGGAGTATGCATATCAATTTTCATGAAGAAATTCCATGGGGAAGTCATCTGATCAAGAGTTGACTTTCTGGACAAGTCAGTGCAAAATCAGGGCATCTGAGGCCCCCAATGACCCAACCAATGGGTGATCTTCATCATTTTGAGTGTATATGATCTTTATTTGATCATGGAAGGAGGTTGAAGTTCATAAAAATCAAGAATTTAGGGTTTTTGCAAATGTTGACTTTTTGGGCATAGTTGACTTTTCAAGAATGCTTCATTTTAGGTCATTTTTCAAGCCTTGATTCTTGATCCAAAAATGCTTCAAATGGAAAAACTTTGGTCATGAAAGTTGTAGATCACATTTTTCCCTTTTCAAAAAGTACAAGAACATGATCAAATGCTTCTTGGATCAAAAGTTATGGTGTGACAAAGTTGGCAAAAATCATTGATTTTCAAGGCATGCCTCAAATGTGAATTTTGCAAAATCATGAACCAAAGCCAATTGCAACTTCTAATTCATTACAAACCAGTATGCAAACATTCTATAAGTCATAAAAATCAGAATTGAACCAAGAATGCTCATGAATTATGGCTTGTGGGATTAGGAAATCACATGTGAACCATAAAGCAACAACTTGCAAAAACATCATTGTGCTTCTCTCCACTTGATGCATTGGCTGCTGGACCTTCCCAACATCACACACATACCATGCTGCACCAGAACCATATCTTGTACTAGCCTATATCATGAGCCATACTTTCCTTACACAAAATTTGACTTTTTTGCAAAAGCAAACTTACCAATCACTATAGGCCAGGTCACATCATCTGACCTATAGGATTAAAATACAATATCATTTGGCAAGTAAAATGTATCAAGAGGCAAGGCTGAAACACTTCATATGATCACATTCACAAAACACACCCCAGCTGCAAATTGCTTCGAATCTCTCTGCCCAGCACACAAACATCCAAACCATTTCCACACTTCAACTCACCATACTTCATAGACCTCAAACCACCAAGAGCCAGGCCTGAAACAAGCAAGAACACCCCATTGCCATTTCTCACTTCAACTTGCAGTTTCATTCGAAACTCTCTCCATAGCTCACAAACATACAAACCAACACCACAGACCTTCTCCACTCACCATCTGGATCACAAAGAACCATTCACAATGACCTGAAGCTGCCTGAAACTCCATTGCCATTTTCAACTGAGTTGAAGCAGAATCTGTCTAAACTCATCAACCAGCCAACATAAATTGTTCTAAAGCATTCAAACATCATCAAGAGGTCCTAAGGAGTGGATTGCACTGAAGGAAGTGGCCAGAAAGTCATCAAAGTGAAAGCTTCGAATCTCAGGTAGCTTGAAAAATATTTTTCCAGAAATCATTTCTTTTGTTCTAAACTTGTTCTTTGTGTCTTCCTGATCATGAATGTGCTTTTAGTTTTTGAAATGGTGATGAAATGAACATTTAATTGATCTCTGAAACTTGCGTGCCCTAAAATTTGTTTGTTTCAATTCATGCTTCTGGGGAAGAATAAATTTGTTTTGACTTAGGGTTTTGGTTCGTGAGTGGTTGAAGATCATTTCCCAATTCCTAGATTTCATTTTAGTTAGGTTTTTGGGGTTTTGGGGATTTTCAGGGGAGATGCTGGCCGGAGAAGACGACTGGAGGTCTTCTCCGGCAGCCTGAAAGTGTTTAAGCCCTAATTATGTAATTAATTGCCATTTGAATTTGGACCATTGGATGCGTTGAAAGCGTTGACCTCCCGCGTGTGTGTGTGGTCCAGATCTGCCTGATTAGCCCTAATCCACGTGTTTTATTTAATTAATCCATAATTAATTTAATTAACTCAGAAAGAACCACAGCCCTTGGATAGCGCGCGTGGTCAACAAATTCAAACTCAGAATCAATCTCATCCCTCCATCCTGATTACTTTCCCTTTTATTTAATTTTAATTCATTTTCTTTTCATTTTATTTGCACATTTAATTTAAAATAGTAAAAAAGGTTTAAAAATTATGAAACTTTTTCCTAAGAGTTTTAATAATTTTTATGACACAAAAATATTTTCATTTTATTTTTCATCATTAAAAAAATATTTTTAAATATTTAAAAGATTATTTTTAATTGATTAATGGAAATTAATTAATTAAAAATACTTTTAGGTATTTAAAAATCACAAAAAAATTCATGAAATGTTCTAAGACATTTAGAAACATTGTCCAACCTTCAAACCAAATTTCTTTTTTGATCTTGATGCATTTTAAGAATTTTTCATTGAATTAAATCATTTTTTGTGCATTATTTTGATCATAAGTTCAAAAAATCATTTCTGCCTATCTAAAAAGAGTTGGACATTGATTCTTTTTGCATTGTCTTGTGTTTAGCATGTAGTTTCTAGGATAAAATGGCCATGATTTGATTCCTCATTTTCAATTTGTTTGGCATTTCTTTTGTTTAGGAACCCTAAAAACCCTAGTAACTTAGAAAAATCATAACTTGAGATTGGTTAAGAGTTGAGACCTCCCCTTTGAACTTTGGTTTAGTATAGGTTTAGGGTTTCTTTGGGTGGCATTTTCCATTTTTTATCTTAGGGTTTGCTTCTGTTTTTGGTTTTTGTTTGTTGTTTGATTCATAAACCCTAATTTGGGCTTCCTCTTGCATCCTTCATGCTTTCTCTTGCACAACATGACTTGCCTTTGCACTTTATGCATTCTTGTGATTCATTTGACATCTTAAGACATATAGGAAGTATGTTTGATCATTGCATTACATATTTTGCCATCTTGTATGCCATGTTTGTTTCATAACTTTTCATGTGTATCCATGCTTCTAAGCTTGCACCATTTGCATCCATGAACTTGTATGAACATCTCCATGCCTTGTCTCATGTTTGTAGCACTTCATATCATCATTATCATCATCAACATGCTTCTGGTTTTGTGTATCATCATACCATTTCATCCCATTTTGCATTGCATTGCATTTCTTTCTAACATTTCAGGTGGTAAGTAAACTTGAGAAGTGAATTTGCCTTCACTTCTCATAACTTTTCTTCTCATCTCTCTTGCATCCATTGCTGCATTTCTATTTGTGTTTGAGATTGAGCTTGCTCATTCTTGTTCCTCCCACTTTCTTTCTTTAAGTGACTTGACTTCTTGAATGAAGCAAGTTGCTTTGCTTCTCTTGATCTTGTTCATCTGTTTCCTGGTGGCTCCTCTGAAGATTGTTCTTGAAAACCTCACAAACCTTAGGAACTACCAAGCATGACAATGATTAGGGTTTTGATTAGTCTCCCCTCTTAGTTTTACCTTTGTGTCTCTTTGAGTCTTCTCTTCTCATCTCATAATCAGGGACTAAACCCTAAAGGCTTTAAGGCTTTGTGATTAAGCTTAGGCCTGCATCCTTCTATTAGGATGGAGTGTATAACTTTAATCCTAAGTGTTAAACCCTTAATGTGTTTAAATCTCTTAATCAATCCACCTAATAATCATCAAGACATTACACTTGTAACTTGGGCCTTGCATTAGGGTTCTATTTCTTCCTTAATTGGTTAAGAAGGACTAACCCTAGTGTTAATGGACAAGTCCCCCTCAAGTTGTCCTACAAATCATAAAATTCATTTCATCATCATATCATTAAGTAAAATCCACTTAATCAAAGGCTTGTTTTGTCATGAGTTTAATCCCTAATCATGGATTAAGTTGAGGAGTTTTCCTCAGCTTAAACATTCTCATCTATTATCCTTCTATTAGGATGGTGTAATGAGTCTGTTTAATCCTTGATTATGGCTTAACCTCATTACTCAACACTAAACAAAAACACCAAAAACATCTAAATAATCACAAGTAGGTTAATGATCTTAATCCTACACCAAAGGTGATTAAGTTTGAGAATCTGACTTCACACTTAAGGTAATTCTCATTACCCCTAATCAGAGGGAAGATGTGATGAGTTTACTAAATCCATTGGTTTAGGCTTAAGCTCATTAACTTATGACAAACTTTCAAAAGCAATAAAAGACTAAAAACTCAAAAACAAACAATAATCGTCTCCTCCGGGATTCTTTTCTCACCTCATTCACTCATAAACGAGAACTTGCTTCTTCCGTCTGATGCAAGACAGTTAGCACCTGAGCCAGACAGGTCATACACTTGAGCATAGATAAGCAAGCAGTTCATAAGTCAATTTATCTTTCAGTCTCTTTGGGTCGAACTACGGTGTTCTGACTTCCTCATTGCACGAGAGGATACGTAGGCATAACTTAACGGTTATCGAACAAAAGTCTCTGTACATTCCCCTCTTTTCCAGCATTATACTTAAGCCTCATGATCTTGAGCATATCACTTTCATTCTTACACTGACACATCATTTATACACTTCACTTTTTGCACTGACACCTGTACATATCTCTTCCAGCCCTTTTATACACAAATTGCACTGACACTACCCCTTTAAAACACAAATCTTTTAAGCGTGGATCCCGTCGAGTACGACGGACAATCTGGGTGCTAATACCTTCCCAGGTTGTAACCAACCCCCTTTCTCAGTCTCTCTGGTTCGCAACCGTCTTATCCATCTCTTTCTAGGCTTATGCAGCATTGCCTTTCCTCCGGGATAAAAATGCCTAGCTGGCGACTCTTTTCATTCTTCAGTGAGTTCACGGCTGTGTGTTCTCACTGTACCCTTCGCCGACCGTTCGCGTCTGTACCCTTATTTGACCCAGTTTCACTTATCGGGAGCGACAGCTTGGCGACTCTGCTGGGGACCCTTATACTGCAACCAGGGCTTCTGGTTCTTTTTGTGGGTTCCTCCTAGCGCTTGTTTGATTTGTGTTTACTGAGGTGTTATGTGCTTGTTTGTGCTTGTATTTATTTTTGTTTATTGCTTTATGTACAGTTACTTTACTGCTTTCTTTATTGCATTTGTATATATCATACTGTCATTGTTGCTGGCTGGATCTGTTGTTTGCTTTGGTGGGTGGGTGATTCATTGAGAGTTAAGGTCCTATACCTGGGACCTGAGTGATACCTAG
Organism: Lathyrus aphaca; assembly: GCA_963966055.1. NCBI lineage: Eukaryota > Viridiplantae > Streptophyta > Magnoliopsida > Fabales > Fabaceae > Lathyrus > Lathyrus aphaca. The sequence continues at coordinate 379,565,431 of OZ014523.1, read as the reverse complement.
GCTAGAGTGAATCATATTCTTTCCCATTCCATTTCGGTCTGGTGCGGGAATATGAAACACGGTTCAGATATGGGTTTCTTCTTGAGAACTCTGTGTTGCAGATTTCCTGCAATGCTAGGGCTATCTGGGAAGCCTGCTAAGTCTGGATGACCTTTTAGTATTGACCTTCAGAAACTGAGGTGAATTAGAGGAGGAATTGTTATGGTTATTGTAAACACTGTACCTCCGGGTTAGAAGTGTTTACACTTCTCATAACCGATCCAAGTCTGAGGATCCTTGTTTTAGAACACCACCTGTGAGGGGGTTGGGCTGTTTACAGGTTTGCAGGTACCTTGATCTCAGAACACCCTGTTACTTTGATTGTTTAAGAGTACTCCATTTTGGGTCAGTTCTTGTGATTCTAAAACCCTGGACATGTGGCTCTTTATTTGAGTCCCCCACCTTGGTTACTGGATTTATAGACCTCCATCTGGAATTCTTGAACACACATGGACTTATATCAGGGCATTTTGATCAGATCCAGCTCAGTCGCAAACCCTTTGCATATCATTTGCATACATAATCATTGCATCATATTGACATTTGCTTATTTGTGTTTCAGGGTATCCATTTTCATCTGGTTTTGGTTTTGACCCCATCTTCAGTATTGACCTATCTTCACCAGCACCAGCCAATCAGTGGCTCATTCCTTCAGCATTGTCATCAACACCTGTCTCTACTCAGTCTTCAGCATCATGGCTCCTAAAAAGAGCAACATCACCTATCACTTCTTCCAGCCAGAGTTATCAGACATCAGGAGGATTCAAACCCTGATCTCTCCAGATCACATACCTTGGTTCAAGGAGCATTATGGGGATATACTTGACTTGGTTATGGATCTGGACCCATCACAGAGAAGTTTGATCCACACCTGCATTCAGTTTTATGATCCCCCACTGATATGTTTCACCTTTCAAGACTTTCAGTTGGGCCCTCTATTAGAAGAATACTCATCTTTGGTTGGTATACCTATCAGGGCTGGAATCCCTTTCAACCCTGAAATGGTCTTTCCCAGCAATGGAGAGGTAGCAAAGGCTTTGCATCTGGAGCCTGTCCTGATTGAGCAACATATGACCTCTAAAGCTGGGATCCCTGGCTTTCATCTGGACTTCTTAATTTCTCAAGCTAGTCTGAAGGCTTCCCTAGGGGAGTGGAAAGCTGTTTGTGCTTTGCTGGCCTTAAGTGTATATGGAATTGTGTTGTTTGCAGATGAGCCTCGATTCATTAGCAAGAATGCAATCCATCTGTTCATCCTGAAGAACCCAGTGCCAACTTTATTGGGGGATCTTTACTATTCAGTGCATCAGAGGAATGAGAAGCAGAGGGGGAGATTAGTGAGGTGTTGTGCTCCATTGTTCCATACTTGGCTTCTCAAGCATCTACCCAGGACAGATGCATTTTTAAACCCTCATCAGCAGAGTAACTGGGCTAAGAGACTCACTGCCCTAACTTCAGCAGATATCAGATGGTGTACTCAAAGCACCAAGGGCAGAGATATCATCACCAGCTGTGGGCACTTTCCCAATGTGCCCTTGATAGGAGTTAAGGGAAGTATCAATTACAACCCTCTACTGTTCAGGAGGCAATTGGGCTATGCACTGGTCCATACTCCTAAGGCACATGACTTGGTTGAGACCCTCTATTGTGAGAACAAGATTAATTTGGCTGTTGTTAGGCAGGCTGCCTGGGCCTGGGATCATGTTCAAACCAAGGGAGTCACCATTCTGGGGAAGTGCAATAATGTGGCATCGGCACAATATTATGAGTGGTCCCGTGCCAGGGCCCAATTCTCTGGAATGCCCTTTACCATAGAAGACACGCCTGAGTCATCTTCAGCACCACCCCCTGCCACTATCAGTTTGGAGGAGTTTGAGAGCTTGAAAGAAAGAAATGAGAAGTTAACCCAGGCTTTGCAGAAGACCCTCCGAGAAAGGAGTGAAGGTGTGAGGGAGATTGAGAGATTGGAGAAGTTGAGAGTGGAGCAGCTGACTAAGATTGAAAAGTCTGGGGATTATATTAAGAAGTCTAAGGCTGGTGAACAAATTCTGAAGAATGCTTGCAAAGAAGCCCAATTCCAGAGAGCAAGGACAGACTTGTATTTGAAGGAGAGTCAAGCCCGGTGGGTCCGGATCACCGAGGCTCGTACCCTGGAGGACAAGAGGGTCCAAGACAAGATGGAACAGATGGAGGAAGCCCTGGCAGCAGCCCAAAAGGAGATATCAGAGCTAAAGATCAGAGCTGGAGTGAAGAGGTCTAAGGACCAAAGTCAGAACAAGAAGTTGACTACCGCTGTTGCTACTCGGAACCTCCTTATCCGGAATCTTACGGAGCGTCCGGCTGATCCTGTGACCGAATCACTTCTCAAGGAAGTTCGTGAGGATGAGTTTGGTCTTGGTGTTTGACCATTTGTTTGTTGTTGCTTTCATTCCATGTACTTTTATTTTCCTTTTCTTGTGATGTATTTTTGACCCCTCGGAGGGCTTGTATTTGTAAACAGACTATGTACCATTTTGCTTTTGTAATATATGTATTAGTTTGTTCCACCCAAATTTACTTCAAAAAAGCAACTTCAACAGCATCATCTTCAAGGGTCTGGAAGGGTCAAAACTGAATGCCGAGCCGGATACCTTGAAAGCAAATAAGCATACTGCATTGCATGCTAACACTTTGTTTGTTTTGTAGGTTTTTGTTTTTGTTGTTGCTAACTCTGTTGTGATGTTCAGGAATTATTGCTCGGCGACGAGGATTCCCACTCAACAGGCCACACAGGTACCCTACTAGAAACAACCTTCCGGGCATCCAGATGGATCAGATGCAACAGGACCTTACGGAGGTCATAAATCAGATGGCAAACGAAAGATTGGAAATGAGAACACAGATGACGCAGTTCATGGAAGTGATGAACAACATGGCTCAGAGCCAGGAGAGACTGAGAGCCATGGTTGAAAGGCAAAATCAAGAGGATCCACATATAGGGACTGCCGGTACCAGCAACAATGAACGGGTACAACCTCACGTTAACCCCCCTGTGTTTGGCCCACATCTACATCCCGAGATCAACATTCCTGCAAACGTTCAAGGGACAGCCACCGCAGCCAGGGTACTTCAAGAAGATCCTCAGGAGGACCAATTCACAGTAATGGGTGTTGGGGAAGAAGCTTACAATAGACGGTTGGAAGAGATAGCTGAGAAGTTGAGGTCCTTAGAATCTCAAAATTCTTTGGGTTTCGACGTCATGGACATGGGTTTGGTAGACGGGGTCAGGATCCCCCATAAGTTCAAGCCTCCTTGTTTCGAAAAGTATAATGGGACTTCATGCCCCCGGACTCATTTGCAATCATTTCTGGGAAGGCTGAAGGCCTATACAATGGATGAGAAGCTCTGGATGTTCTATTTCGAGGATAGCTTGACGGGAGCTTCAAGGGAATGGTATTCCCATCTGACAAGGGCAACTATTAGATGCTGGAAGGACCTGGCAGAGGCCTTCATCAGACAGTATCAGTATAATCTAGATATGGCACCCAACAGGACTCTCCTAATGGGCATGTCACAGTCGTCAAGGGAAAGTTTCCGAGAATATGCCCAGAGATGGAGGCAATTGGCTGCTGCCGTTCAACCACCTATGTCTGAGAGAGAAATGGCAGACATGTTTATGAACACTCTTCAGGGAACGTATATTGACAGGTTGGCTGCTTTCTCTTCCACTAGCTTCGCAGATGTTGTCATAGCTGGGGAGAGAATTGAAAGCCTGTTAAAAATGGGTAAGATCTCTGACAATGGTGCCAGCTCGTCCAGTAATGCAAGAAAGCCTTTCGCAGGCCCGAGAAGAACTGGCGAGACCAATGCCATTCACACCAACAGGGGCAGACCCCAGTACGTTCAAAGGTCAATAGCAGCAGTCACCATTCCTGCTCCAGCTCATCCTCAGCCAGTCTATCAACCTCCGCAACAAAACTATCAACAACAACCTCAGTATCATCAGCAGAATCAGTATCCTCCAAGAAACTACAACAACAGCAACACCAACAACAACAATCAACAAAGGCCATTCCAGCAAAGGCCATCTCAAGCTAACAGAGTGATTGATCCGATCCCAATGCCATATGCTGCCTTGTTGCCACAACTTCTGAAACTCAACCTAGTTGAGCTAAGAACGTTGGCACCTCCGGATCCCAACAGTCTACCAAGGAACTATGACTCCAATGCTAGGTGTGCTTTTCATTCAAACGCACCTGGTCACAGTACAGAAAAATGCAGGGCTCTGCATATGAAGGTACAAGACTTGGTAGACTCCAAGGCTCTGAATTTCGCACCACCGCCCAATGTTAATAAAAACCCCATGCCAAACCATGGTGGTCCCCGAATTAACGCTATTGAAGAAGACAAGCCGTCTTATTTAATAACCAGTGTGGGACAGATCAGGACACCATTGGTAGAAATCAAGGCTCAGCTCTTGGAATGTCAGATGTTCCCAGGGTGTGAATTGGGTTGTGCTTACTGCAATATCTCGGTAAATGGGTGCGATAATTTGAGGAATGGCATAGATGGCCTTATTCAGAGTGGCCAGCTTCAGATCACCACATCATTTCCGACAAATCCAGCAATATCATCAGCAACGGTTTCAGAACCTCCTACAACTGCAGCAACCATTGTTCCTGACAATTCTTCGGCTTCATCAACTAGTACTCCATCTACCGTCTCAACTGATCAATTTTCAACAATTTCTCCTGCTACAACTTCAGCTTCATTCCATTTTGAATCTCCTACAACAACAACATCCGTGCTCCCGACAATGTCTCCTACAACTCCAGCAATCAATCATGAAGATGTCTCTACTGTTACCATATTCTATGATCCTGAAAACAACTCCGCCTACCATTCAGAAGGTGCTGCTCCCATCAGAGCACCAGTTACAATCTATTATGATCCACAAACAATTACAGTCCCTTCAGCAGCAGCAGTCAGTCCAGTCACTGTCACGGTGCCTGGACCAGTACCATATGAAAGCAATAGGGCCATCCCTTGGCACTATGGCTCTGACGTGTACTGCGAAGGAAAAAGAATCACTCTTGAAACATCAACACCTGCACCACAGGTAGATAATGTGGGAGGAGGCGGAGGCTTCACTCGAAGCGGACGTCTCTTTGCTCCACCAATTCTAAGACCTACTGCCGAAGTAGAAGCTGCTGCCAAGGCAAAGGGAAAGAGCCCGGTGCAGGAAGATCAAGCTGCCAAAGAAGCCTTCAAGACACCATTCGATCAGGAAGTTGATGAGTTTATGAGAATCATCAAAAAGAGTGATTATAAAATTGTGGATCAGCTTCACCAGACGCCATCCAAGATCTCTATCCTCTCACTGCTTATGTGCTCCGAAGCCCATCGGAATGCACTACTTAAAGTCCTGCACGCAGCTTACGTGCCTGAAGAGATTACTGTCAACCAGTTGGAAACCGTGGTTGGAAATGTTACTGCTAGCAACGGGTTAGGGTTCACCAATACTGACCTGACAGCGGATGGCTGCAACCACAACAAAGCCTTGCACATAACCATGGAATGCAAAGGAGCTGTCCTTTCTCATGTGCTGGTAGACACAGGTTCATCCCTGAATGTCTTACCAAAGAAGGCTCTGGTGAAGTTAGAATATGATGGATTGGCATTGAGACCCAGCAACCTGGTAGTAAGAGCCTTTGATGGTTCTAAGAGATCGGTTCTGGGAGAGATTGAGCTACCTGTGACAATTGGCCCACAGACCTTTAAAACTATCTTTTATGTGATGGACATTCAGCCCGCCTACAGCTGTTTGTTGGGTAGACCTTGGATTCACGCCGCCGGCGCAATAACGTCTACCCTTCACCAAAAGTTAAAATTTGAGTGGGAAGGCCAAGTTGTTACAATCTGTGGGGAGGAGGATATATTTGTTAGCCATCTGGCTACTTATAAATACATTGAGATGGATGGAGAGATCCATGAAACAATGAGCCAAGGTTTTGAAGCCTTGAATGTCAATGAAGCATCTGCTGTATCTGGGATCTCCATGTCATCTTACCAACAAGCCCGGAAGGTTGTTGAGGAAGGAACTGCCCTAGGCTGGGGCAAGGTTTTAGCTGTGGAGGAGAAGAAGGACAAATTTGGGTTGGGTTACAGACCGACTCAACATCAAGCAAAGGCGGCTGAGAAGCCAGGTTTTGTCAGTGGGGGGATGCTCACCCCCGATACTATCAACAATTTGGAAGACGAGCTGGAAGAGGAGCGCAATCTGGAGAATTGGATTCGTCCAAAGATCCCGGGGAGCAGTGTCTCGAACTGGTCTTCCCAGGAAATTATAAGAGTTACTCATGCAGAGTAATTATTATTTCCTGTATTTTTATAGCATGCATCAAAGTCTTGCATCTTGCCCAAGATGACAAGACTCATTTTGTAATCAGGGCCATCTGTACTTTTGTGCAAACAAGATTAAATTAATGAAATATCAGACATCTTTTTGCAAACGAGTCTTTTTCTTTTCTGCTCACTGTTTTCCCATTTTTCTTTTTGTACAAAAATAAATGGCGGTGTTTTCAAAATGATAACTTCATTTCACTTTTTTCTAAAGCAAGATTAAAATCAATCACTAAAATAAACAAATTTAACCCTTGCAGAAAGTGCCTTCCTGACAGCACCAACAACAGCACGGCTATGACTTCGTATGACTTTGACAATCCAATCAATCAAGCCGATGAAGGGGTTGAAGAAGAATATGAGCTTCCTGAAGAGCTAGCCAGGTTGTTGAGACAGGAGGAAAAGGTTATTACTCCTCACCAGGAGGAGGTTGAAGTGATTAATCTTGGTACGGAGGAAGACGTGAAAGAGGTTAAAATCGGGGCCTGCCTGCAAGACTCAGTGAAGAGACAACTGATAGATCTGCTTTAAGAGTATGTTGATGTGTTTGCTTGGTCGTATCAAGATATGCCAGGGTTGGATACCGACATTGTTGTGCACAAGCTGCCTCTAAGGGAAGAATGCCCACCAGTTAAACAGAAATTGCGCCGTACCCGCCCGGACATGGCTATGAAAATCAAGGAAGAGGTACAAAAGCAATGGGACGCCGGGTTCCTTGCCGTAACTAGCTATCCGCCGTGGGTTGCTAACATAGTACCTGTGCCTAAGAAAGACGGCAAAGTAAGAATGTGTGTTGATTACCGGGATCTGAATAGAGCCAGCCCGAAAGATGACTTCCCATTACCTCACATTGATGTATTGGTGGATAACACGGCTCAGTTCTCGGTATTCTCCTTCATGGATGGATTTTCAGGATATAATCAGATCAAGATGTCACCTGAAGACATGGAGAAGACAACATTCATCACACCTTGGGGCACGTTCTGTTACAAAGTGATGCCATTCGGACTGAAGAATGCTGGTGCAACGTATCAACGGGCTATGGTGACATTGTTCCACGATATGATCCATAAGGAAATAGAATGTTATGTGGATGACATGATCGCCAAGTCCCTTACAGAGGAAGATCACCTGTTGAATCTGCTCAAGTTGTTCAAGCGTCTGAGGAAGTACCAACTAAAGCTGAACCCCAACAAATGCACATTCGGGGTGCGATCTGGTAAGCTGCTGGGCTTTATTGTAAGCGAGAAAGGGATTGAAGTGGACCCTGATAAAGTCAAAGCTATTCAAGAGATGCCTGCACCGAAAACTGAGAAAGAAGTTCGAGGTTTCTTAGGTCGATTGAACTACATTTCAAGGTTCATATCTCACCTTACGGCAACCTGTGAACCCTTGTTCAAGCTGTTAAGAAAGGAACAAACGGTCAGGTGGAACGAAGACTGCCAGAAGGCTTTTGACAAGATCAAGGAGTATTTGCAAGAACCCCCAATCCTCATGCCGCCAGTTGAAGGAAGACCTCTGATTATGTACTTGACAGTATTAGAAGAGTCAATGGGGTGTGTGTTGGGCCAGCATGACGAGTCTGGTCGAAAAGAGTATGCAATATACTACCTAAGCAAAAAGTTTACCGACTGTGAACAGCGTTATTCACTGCTCGAGAAAATTGCTGTGCTTTAGCGTGGGCTGCTCGCCGACTGAGACAGTATATGTTGACCCACACTACCTTATTAATCTCAAAAATGGACCCAGTTAAGTACATTTTCGAGAAGCCAGCTCTTACCGAACGGGTTGCAAGATGGCAGATGATTCTCACAGAATACGACATACAGTACACATCTCAGAAAGCCATCAAGGGCAGTGTACTATCTGAATATCTTGCTGAGCAACCTATTGATGACTACCAGCCTATGAGGTTTGACTTCCCTGATGAAGACATCATGTTCATAAAAGCAAAAGATCATGAAGAGCCTATTCACACTGAAGGGCCTGACCCGGAAGAGGAATGGACTATGATGTTTGATGGGGCTGTTAATATGAATGGTCGTGGTGTTGGTGCAGTACTCATTTCACCAAAGGGAGTTCACATGCCTTTCTCGGCAAAACTCACTTTCAACTGCACTAACAACGAGGCTGAATACGAAGCTTGCATTATGGGTCTTGAGGAAGCCATTGACCTCAGGATCAAAACATTGACTGTATTCGGAGATTCAGCTCTGGTAGTTAATCAAACCAACGGCAAATGGTACACACACCAAGATCATCTGATACCTTACAGGGATTATACAAGAAGGTTGTTGACTTTCTTTACAACAGTCAAGCTCGAGTATATCCCTCGGGACGAGAATCAGTTTGCAGATGCTCTTGCTACCATTTCATCCATGATCAAAGTTCAAGCTGCTAACTTTGTACCTCAGATACCAGTGTCCAGACTCGACAGACCAGCATATGTGTTCGCAGCAGAAGTTGTCAAAGATGATAAGCCTTGGTTCCATGACATTAAATGCTTCTTGGAGGATCAAGCATACCCACCTGGGGCATCTTCCAATGATAAGAAGACTTTGAGAAGGCTTGCTGGTAGTTTCTTTCTGAACACTGATGGGTCTTTATACAAAAGGAACTTTGATATGGTACTCCTTAGATGTGTTGACAAGACGGAAGCAGATTTGTTGATGCATGAAGTGCACGAAGGATCTTTTGGTACCCATGCCGGAGGACATGCAATGGCTAAGAAGTTGTTAAGATCAGGCTATTACTGGATTACAATGGATGCAGACTGTTGTGCCTATGCCAGAAAATGCCATAAATGCCAGATTTACGCAGACAAGGTGCATGTGCCTCCCAATCCTTTGAACATAATGTCTTCACCATGGCCCTTTACCATGTGGGGCATTGATATGATTGGCAAGATTGAGCCAACCGCTTCAAACGGCCACAGATTCATCCTGGTCGCCATCGACTATTTTACCAAGTGGGTCGAAGCAGCCTCATATGCAAATGTTACAAGGCAAGTGGTAGCCAGATTTCTGAAGAGAGATATCATATGTCGATACGGAGTTCCCGAGCGAATCATTACTGATAATGGTTCCAATCTAAACAACAAAATGATGGCTGAATTATGCCAGGACTTCAAGATCCAACACCACAACTCTTCTCCCTACAGGCCAAAGATGAATGGCGCTGTTGAGGCAGCAAATAAAAATATCAAGAAGATTGTGCAGAAGATGGTAGTCACTTACAAGGACTGGCATGAAATGCTACCGTTTGCCTTGCATGGGTACCGCACATCAATCAGAACGTCCACTGGGGCAACACCGTATCAGCTTGTGTATGGCATGGAAGCAGTCCTACCTGTTGAAGTTGAGTTACCCTCCCTACGGGTATTGATGGATGTTAAACTGAGTGAAGCAGAATGGGTTCGGGCCCGATACGAACAACTGAGTCTGATCGAAGAGAAAAGATTGGCTGCAATTTGTCATGGGCAGTTATATCAGAAGAGAATGAAGAAAGCCTTCGATCAGAAAGTCAGGCACCAAGAGTACCAAGTAGGAGATCTTGTGCTGAAGAGAATCCTCCCTCCTCATACAGACCACAGGGGCAAGTGGACTCCAAATTATGAAGGACCATTCGTTGTAAAGAAGGTATTCTCTGGTGGAGCACTGATGCTCAGCACCATGGATGGTGAAGATTTCCCATCCCCTGTGAATTCAGATGCAGTTAAAAAATACTTCGCATGAAATGACCCGCTGGACATAAAAACAGAATGTAAGTCCAGGCAAAAATAGGGCATCCCGGCGAGTCAAAAACAGAATAAAAGACTCGGGCAAAAATGAGGGAAATAAACAAAAAATGTACACCCGCTGAGTTGAAAAGCCGCATTGGACAACTCAGGCAAAAATGGGTATCCCGATGGATTGAAAACCTGAAAGGGCGATCCATGCAAAATAAGGGAATAAGCGAACAACTGCATTCTGAATTCGTCTGTATCACCTACAACTGGGAGAGCTTCAAAAGGATCAAGCTTCAATCAGAATCAGCCTCCTTCAGAAAGCAAGACGAGAAGAACGTCATTGTCATACGAGTCATAGCAGAAGAGGAAGCTCCTTGGAAGCGTCGTCAACATCGCCAGCACTTTGTTTCTCAATTTGTAACAGTCTCTTCATTTTAGGAGATATGTTTTCTTTGACTGTATCTTGCCAATTCAGGGCACAAGAATTAATAAAATCAGATTTTTCAGTCATGTTTCGTTTTGTATATTGTTATTTGCAAAGGAATGTCTGATGTCTCTTAAAAAAACTAATTGCATAAGTACAGATGCTCTTCTCTAAGAAAATAAAAACACATGCTTGCAGGGAATAAACTTACTCTTGAGAGTGCTTAACTCCTATGACAGAATCCAGTAGAGGATACCTCGGGACCTTTTGTGCATTTCCTTATCTTTGCAGGATTGCGGGTATCAACAAACAGTCTTGGCACTCAGAGTGCTTTCTCCCCAGCTGAGTTGCCCTTTCATTGCACTCCCCAGCTGAGTTGTTTCCTCCCCAGCTGAGTTGCTAACAACTTCCCCCAGCTGTAGTGCCAATCTTTCTTCCTCAGCAGAATATGAAGAGTCAGGGAATCATCTCCCCACAGAATCATCAGCATCTGTTCAGAAGAGCAACGCCTGAAAGAGTCACAACAGAGTACAGAAGGCGTCTACAAACCCCAGCTGGGTCCCCATATTATAAGGATATGTCAATCAGCGACCTATATCCCCAAGCAGATACATCATTAGATCTACCAATGATCTCATCCCCAGCTGGGATGTCCACTTCAAACAGATCAACCAGAGATCTTCATGGCAACGGGATCCGAATCCCGTTTTGTTATCTTTGCATAATCATGGCATTTGCATCATATTATCCCCTCAGAGCGTAGCATTCCGTCAAATACGGAGCATCACGGCAAAAATCAAACGCATAGCATAATCATAAGCCATGTTCTGAATTAACACTTGTGAATAATAACCGTTCGTCATCATTGTACAGAAATCCCCACCAGAGTCCCAGCAAAAGCAGTTGCCTCACAATTCCCAAACAACAGTATATACACCCTTCGACACCCATCCGTGTCATCATTCCCCAGAAAAGTTGCCTGAATACACTTTACAAACCAAGATCACCCGTATTACAGATACTTCCTGACACCCGTCCGTGTCAAATCACCAGCAGAAAGCCAAAGACATCCTCTTTGCACTCACATATACTTATATATACACTTTCTTGACACCCGTCCGTGTCATATCCCCAGCGCAGTCACTTACACTTTCATCACCCATATACTTGTTTAATATTATACTTTTCTCCTTTTGACACTCGTCCGTGTCGCTATCCCCAGCAGTTAAAGTATCCATCTATACAATACTCACTACTCATGTTACACTTATACAGATACTCGTCCGTATCTTATATACACCATCTATATCCCCACAGATTCGACAGTAGTCCTTGTTCTTTGTTAACCAGTTGGTGCTCGTCCGTACCATCATCTCAGAACATTGCGTCTAGTGTTTGTTTCTACATGATACTCGTCCGTATCATAGTCTTAAGGATGCTCGTCCGCATTTTTAATCCATACACTATGTCGAAACGCTTATGTCTTCTTGAATATAGATATTCGTCTGTGTCTACTATTCCCCCAGAAGAGTCCCTTCAGATTCAACACTCGTCCGTGTTCGTTGTTAACCCGTTGATACTCGTCCGTATCATCATCTTTAAACATGTGTCAGTTTGTTTCTACCCGATACTCGTCCGTATCGTAGTCTTAAGGATGTTCGTCCGCATCTTTAATCTATACACAGCATACCAAACATTTATACTTTCTCTTCTTGGTTGTGAACGCTCGTCCGTGTTTACTACATCCCCAGTAGATCGCCAACAAAGCAAATCCTCCTTTTTTATCTGACACTCGTCCTGTGTTATGATAAACCTTGAGAGCAGCCGTACCCTGCTAGGTGGTCGTCCTCCACCTCTTGATGGTCGTCCTCCATCATGCTCATCCGATGGCCGTCCCCATCGTTGATTTTTAGCAGCCGTCCCCTGCTAGGTGGTCGTCCTCCACCTCTTGATGATCGTCCTTCATCACTTTATCCAATGGCCGTCCCCATTGTTGATTTTGGTTATCTGGCATTCGTCCTATGTCATGAGAAACCTCGAGAGCAGCCGTCCCCTGCTAGGTGGTCGTCCTCCACCTATTGATGGTCGTCCTCCATCATGCTCGTCCGATGGCCGTCCCCATCGTTGACCTTTTATCCGACATTCGTCCTATGTCGCGATATTTTCGGCAGCCGTACCCTGCCAGGTGGTCGTCCTCCACCTCAGATGACCGTCCCTCATCTTAACCCAACAGAGCAGCCGTCCCCTGCTAGGTGATCGTCCTTCACCTTTGATGACCGTACCTCATCATCTGTTTATTTCATTTATTCTTTAACCCGATGGCCGTCCCCGTCGTGGTCCCTTTTCTTTTTAGCCCGATGGCCGTCCCCATCGTCGGTTACTTTGCTTCATGAACATGATGGCCGTCCCCGTCATGTTTCATTAATTCCCAGAAAATCTTACAACTTTATCTTGATGGCCGTCCCCATCATATTATCTTATTTTCCCATCTAGTCGGCCGTCCCCGTCTTGGCTTTACTTTTTATCCCCAGCATGTCGGCCGTCCCCGTCATTGCTTTATTTTCCGCACTTTTCCCAGCATGTCGGCCGTCCCCGTCATTGCTCTTTACCCAGCAGTCGTCCTCTGCTCGACGGTCGTCCTCCGTCGCCCACACTTTACAATATACTTTATTTCTTTTACAATCTATATCCCTTTTCTTCTTCATTCTGTGAGTGCAAATTTTGGACTGTCTTTGGTATTCAATCACAAGTTATCTTGTTTGCCTGTTAAGCCTTCGCTTACATCCTGCACAGTTAACTCATGTTTGAATAGGGGCAGCTGTAAACACCCCAAATTTGCCCTCACTCATTCACACCATGGCTTGTGATCATCTCATATGCATAAACACAATCATATCATCTCATACCTCATTTTTGATTCACTAGATAGTTTCTAAGTCATCTGCACCTAGGGTTTGTGATCTGAGCAATCCAAGAGCTTCTTGAGCCACTCCAAAGGCCACCAATCACTTCAAAGGGATCCATATGTGTTCATATATCATATCACATCCTCTCAAAGTCAAGATTTCAAAAGAATCACAAGAACTAGGGTTTGAATGGATGCAGAGCCAGGTTTGACTGCACAGTTGACTGAAAATTAGGGTTTTGGTTTCAGAGGCCATAACTCCAAATTTTTTGGTCATTCTTGTTTCCATTGGTCTCTATATGGTATAGGGAGTATGCATATCAATTTTGATGAAGAAATTCCATGGGGAAGTCATCTGATCAAGAGTTGACTTTCTGGACAAGTCAGTGCAAAATCAGGGCATCTGAGGCCCCCAATGACCCAACCAATGGGTGATCTTCATCATTTTGAGTGTATATGATCTTTATTTGATCATGGAAGGAGGTTGAAGTTCATAAAAATCAAGAATTTAGGGTTTTTGCAAATGTTGACTTTTTGGGCATAGTTGACTTTTCAAGAATGCTTCATTTTAGGTCATTTTTCATGCCTTGATTATTGATCCAAAAATGCTTCAAATGGAAAAACTTTGGTCATGAAAGTTGTAGATCACATTTTTCCCTTTTTAAAAAGTACAAGAACATGATCAAATGCTTCTTGGATCAAAAGTTATGGTGTGACAAAGTTGGCAAAAATCATTGATTTTCAAGGCATGCCTCAAATGTGAATTTTGCAAAATCATGAACCAAAGCCAATTGCAACTTCTAATTCATTACAAACCAGTATGAAAACATTCTATAAGTCATAAAAATCAGAATTGAACCAAGAATGCTCATGAATTATGGCTTGTGGGATTAGGAAATCACATGTGAACCATAAAGCAACAACTTGCAAAAACATCATTGTGCTTCTCTCCACTTGATGCATTGGCTGCTGGACCTTCCCAACATCACACACACACCATGCTGCACCAGAACCATATCTTGTACTAGCCTAGATCATGAGCCATACTTTCCTTACACAAAATTTGACTTTTTTGCAAAAGCAAACTTACCAATCACTATAGGCCAGGTCACATCATCTGACCTATAGGATTAAAATACAATATCATTTGGCAAGCAAAATGTATCAAGAGGCAAGGCTGAAACACTTCATATGATCACATTCACAAAACACACCCCAGCTGCAAATTGCTTCGAATCTCTCTGCCCAGCACACAAACATCCAAACCATTTCCACACTTCAACTCACCATACTTCATAGACCTCAAACCACCAAGAGCCAGGCCTGAAACAAGCAAGAACACCCCATTGCCATTTCTCACTTCAACTTGCAGTTTCATTCGAAACTCTCTCCATAGCTCACAAACATACAAACCAACACCACAGACCTTCTCCACTCACCATCTGGATCACAAAGAACCATTCACAATGACCTGAAGCTGCCTGAAACTCCATTGCCATTTTCAACTGAGTTGAAGCAGAATCTGTCTAAACTCATCAACCAGCCAACATAAATTGTTCTAAAGCATTCAAACATCATCAAGAGGTCCTAAGGAGTGGATTGCACTGAAGGAAGTGGCCAGAAAGTCATCAAAGTGAAAGCTTCGAATCTCAGGTAGCTTGAAAAATATTTTTCCAGAAATCATTTCTTTTGTTCTAAACTTGTTCTTTGTGTCTTCCTGATCATGAATGTGCTTTTAGTTTTTGAAATGGTGATGAAATGAACATTTAATTGATCTCTGAAACTTGCGTGCCCTAAAATTTGTTTGTTTCGATTCATGCTTCTGGGGAAGAATAAATTTGTTTTGACTTAGGGTTTTGGTTCGTGAGTGGTTGAAGATCATTTCCCAATTCCTAGATTTCATTTTAGTTAGGTTTTTGGGGTTTTGGGGATTTTCAGGGGAGATGCTGGCCGGAGAAGACGACCGGAGGTCTTCTCCGGCAGCCTGAAAGTGTTTAAGCCCTAATTATGTAATTAATTGCCATTTGAATTTGGACCATTGGATGCGTTGAAAGCGTTGACCTCCCGCGTGTGTGTGTGGTCCAGATCTGCCTGATTAGCCCTAATCCACGTGTTTTATTTAATTAATCCATAATTAATTTAATTAACTCAGAAAGAACCACAGCCCTTGGATAGCGCGCGTGGTCAACAAATTCAAACTCAGAATCAATCTCATCCCTCCATCCTGATTACTTTCCCTTTTATTTAATTTTAATTCATTTTCTTTTCATTTTATTTGCACATTTAATTTAAAATAGTAAAAAAGGTTTAAAAATTATGAAAATTTTTCCTAAGAGTTTTAATAATTTTTATGACACAAAAATATTTTCATTTTATTTTTCATCATTAAAAAAATATTTTTAAATATTTAAAAGATTATTTTTAATTGATTAATGGAAATTAATTAATTAAAAATACTTTTAGGTATTTAAAAATCACAAAAAAATTCATGAAATGTTCTAAGACATTTAGAAACATTGTCCAACCTTCAAACCAAATTTATTTTTTGATCTTGATGCATTTTAAGAATTTTTCATTGAATTAAATCATTTTTTGTGCATTATTTTGATCATAAGTTCAAAAAATCATTTCTGCCTATCTAAAAAGAGTTGGACATTGATTCTTTTTGCATTGTCTTGTGTTTAGCATGTAGTTTCTAGGATAAAATGGACATGATTTGATTCCTCATTTTCAATTTGTTTGGCATTTCTTTTGTTTAGGAACCCTAAAAACCCTAGTAACTTAGAAAAATCATAACTTGAGATTGGTTAAGAGTTGAGACCTCCCCTTTGAACTTTGGTTTAGTATAGGTTTAGGGTTTCTTTGGGTGGAATTTTCCATTTTTTATCTTAGGGTTTGCTTCTGTTTTTGGTTTTTGTTTGTTGTTTGATTCATAAACCCTAATTTGGGCTTCCTCTTGCATCCTTCATGCTTTCTCTTGCACAACATGACTTGCCTTTGCACTTTATGCATTCTTGTGATTCATTTGACATCTTAAGACATATAGGAAGTATGTTTGATCATTGCATTACATATTTTGCCATCTTGTATGCCATGTTTGTTTCATAACTTTTCATGTGTATCCATGCTTCTAAGCTTGCACCATTTGCATCCATGAACTTGTATGAACATCTCCATGCCTTGTCTCATGTTTGTAGCACTTCATATCATCATTATCATCATCAACATGCTTCAGGTTTTGTGTATCATCATACCATTTCATCCCATTTTGCATTGCATTGCATTTCTTTCTAACATTTCAGGTGGTAAGTAAACTTGAGAAGTGAATTTGCCTTCACTTCTCATAACTTTTCTTCTCATCTCTATTGCATCCATTGCTGCATTTCTATTTGTGTTTGAGATTGAGCTTGCTCATTCTTGTTCCTCCCACTTTCTTTCTTTAAGTGACTTGACTTCTTGAATGAAGCAAGTTGCTTTGCTTCTCTTGATCTTGTTCATCTGTTTCCTGGTGGCTCCTCTGAAGATTGTTCTTGAAAACCTCACAAACCTTAGGAACTACCAAGCATGACAATGATTAGGGTTTTGATTAGTCTCCCCTCTTAGTTTTACCTTTGTGTCTCTTTGAGTCTTCTCTTCTCATCTCATAATCAGGGACTAAACCCTAAAGGCTTTAAGGCTTTGTGATTAAGCTTATGCCTGCATCCTTCTATTAGGATGGAGTGTATAACTTTAATCCTAAGTGTTAAACCCTTAATGTGTTTAAATCTCTTAATCAATCCACCTAATAATCATCAAGACATTACACTTGTAACTTGGGCCTTGCATTAGGGTTCTATTTCTTCCTTAATTGGTTAAGAAGGACTAACCCTAGTGTTAATGGACAAGTCCCCCTCAAGTTGTCCTACAAATCATAAAATTCATTTCATCATCATATCATTAAGTAAAATCCACTTAATCAAAGGCTTGTTTTGTCATGAGTTTAATCCCTAATCATGGATTAAGTTGAGGAGTTTTCCTCAGCTTAAACATTCTCATCTATTATCCTTCTATTAGGATGGTGTAATGAGTCTGTTTAATCCTTGATTATGGCTTAACCTCATTACTCAACACTAAACAAAAACACCAAAAACATATAAATAATCACAAGTAGGTTAATGATCTTAATCCTACACCAAAGGTGATTAAGTGTGAGAATCTGACTTCACACTTAAGGTAATTCTCATTACCCCTAATCAGAGGGAAGATGTGATGAGTTTACTAAATCCATTGGTTTAGGCTTAAGCTCATTAACTTATGACAAACTTTCAAAAGCAATAAAAGACTGAAAACTCAAAAACAAACAATAATCGTCTCCTCCGGGATTCTTTTCTCACCTCATTCACTCATAAACGAGAACTTGCTTCTTCCGTCTGATGCAAGACAGTTAGCACCTGAGCCAGACAGGTCATACACTTGAGCATAGATAAGCAAGCAGTTCATAAGTCAATTTATCTTTCAGTCTCTTTGGGTCGAACTACGGTGTTCTGACTTCCTCATTGCACGAGAGGATACGTAGGCATAACTTAACGGTTATCGAACAAAAGTCTCTGTACATTCCCCTCTTTTCCAGCATTATTCTTAAGCCTCATGATCTTGAGCATATCACTTTCATTCTTACACTGACACATCATTTATACACTTCACTTTTTGCACTGACACCTGTACATATCTCTTCCATCCCTTTTATACACAAATTGCACTGACACTACCCCTTTAAAACACAAATCTTTTAAGCGTGGATCCCGTCGAGTACGACGGACAATCTGGGTGCTAATACCTTCCCAGGTTGTAACCAACCCCCTTTCTCAGTCTCTCTGGTTCGCAACCGTCTTATCCATCTCTTTCTAGGCTTATGCAGCATTGCCTTTCCTCCGGGATAAAAATGCCTAGCTGGCGACTCTTTTCATTCTTCAGTGAGTTCACGGCTGTGTGTTCTCACTGTACCCTTCGCCGACCGTTCGCGTCTGTACCCTTATTTGACCCTGTTCATTTATCGGGAGCGACACATAGCCAAAAGGCTCAGGTCCAGGAAAGGAAAGATGCAAGCTGAAGCTGAAATTCCTGAGAAGAAGAAAGCTTCCCCAAAGAAAGGCAAAGCTAAAGCTACCTTTGGCCTAACAAAACAATGGAGTAAAGTTCAAACTCAGAAAAGAAAAGCTGTCACTCCATCAGACTCAGATGTTGAATCAGATGTCCCAATATCTCCTCCCAAAAAGAAACCAGCACCATCTAGGGCTTCATCTGCTGTTCCAGAAGCCCCCTTGGACAACATATCATTCCATCATGTCTCCAGTGTCAACAGATGGAAGTTTGTGTACCAAAGAAGAGTTGCCCTTGAAAGAGAACTGAGCAGCAATGCACTTGAGTGCATTGAACTGATTGACCTCATCTCTGCTGCAGGACTATTCAAAACAGTCTCAGATCTCTCTTCCTGCTATGAACTTCTTGTCAAAGAGTTCATTGTTAATCTTCAGGAGGATTGTTCAAATGGTAAGTCTTCTGAGTTTAGAAAAGTTTTTGTTAGAGGTAAATGTGTAGAGTTTTCTCCTCAAATCATCAATCAGTACCTAGGAAGAGAAACAGATGGACCAAATGAGCTAGGTAAGACAGATAACCAAGTCTGCAAAGTTATCACTGCAAACCAGGTCAAGGCATGGCCTGTGAAGGGAAAGCTCTCAGTGAGCATGCTTACAAGAAAATATGCCATGCTGAACAGGATTGGTACAGCTAACTGGGTGCCTACCAACCACACATCTTCAATCTCCACTGGCCTGGCCAGGTTTATTTATGCTGTGGGAACTCAGACCAAGCTGGACTATGGAGCTTACATTTTTGATCAGACCCTGAAGCATGCCAGCTCTTCTGCAACAAAGCTACCAATAACTTTTCCTTCATTGCTATGTGGTATAGTGTTAAGCCAATATCCTGGGATTCTAACTGAGAAGGACACAGTCTGCAAGAGAGAAAGCCCCCTGGATTTTCACTACAAATTATTCCTCAGTCATCATTCTGCAGATGTTGAAGCACCTTCTGGGACATATGCAGGTCCTTCAACTGCTAAGACTCCAATCTCCAAGAAGGCATTAATTGCTGAGCTAAAAAGCACATGCAAAGAACATGAAGCAAGGAAGCTGAAACTTGAAGAAATCATCCAAAGGCTGGAGAGTGAAGGAGATCAGAAAGCTGCCTCTGATGAAGAAAGTGAAGCTGATGAAGAAACTGAAGTTGAGGAAGAAACAACTGAGAGTGATGAATCTGAGTGATCATTGTATGTGAGGACAATTGTAATGACAACATTGTATTTCTGGATTAGTGTCTTTGGCCCCATAATTTTTTTCTAACAAGGGGGAGAACAACAACAAATTGTAATGCTGTTTGTTTATGAATGAATTCTGTTTGCTTCTGAACTGAATAAGTTTTTTTTTTCTGTTGCAACAAGACTGAACACATATATGTTTGAGGGGGAGTAATCTCAAATATGAATCAACAGAAAAGTAGGATTATACTCTGATAAAAGAACTTCTGCTGCACTCTGAAAACCAGAAAATATGTTAGCCAAAAATTAGCCAAAGGGGGAGTTTGTAGATGTCTTAAATTGGCAGAATTTTTGACCAACAAGAATTATTGAATTCAGTTCAGAATGTCCTATCAAATGTTGGGACATTATCAAACAGAGTATATGAACTTATTTTAGGATGTCTTATCAGATGTTGGGACATTGTGTAAATGACTTAAGTTCAGTTTTTCAGGATGTCCCAACAGATGTTGAGACATCTCAAACCTGCTACCAGAATTAATTATTGACTAACTGATCAGAGATATTTAAGGAGAGTTATCTGGAATTAATTAATGATGGATAAAAACAGAACAAGGCGCATCTGTAGGGAGTTTTATATTGAGGATTCAGATTAAAACAGAAGACCTAAATCACCTAGAATCTAGGAAGTAACAAACCCTAAATTCAAGGTGGAAGCTGCATGCGCATTAGGGATGGATCATTCTACAGAAAGCCCAAATTACAGATACCTATTTAATCAACAGAAACTCATAGAATTGTGTACGAATTTCAGAAGACCAAGTAGGGTGTCTAGTGTTTTAATAGCAGGTTGTTTAATTGTACCACTTTATGAGCTTTTAAGCAAAAGTGCATTTGTGACTTGATTGAAACTGTGAAGTAAGATCAAGCTGTTTTGTTTGAAGAATGTCTTCAATTTTATTAAACTTGTAAACTTGATCACTGTGTGATTGAGGGGGAGTGAGTAGGGTACTCTTATCTAAGTTGTGACTTAGGTAGAAATTGCATTGGGTAGTTATTAAGTGATAGATTAAACAGGGTGGCTTAAGTCTAGAATTAATATTACTTATAGTGGATTTCCTCCTGGCTTGGTAGCCTCCAGATGTAAGTGTGGTTATACACTGAACTGGGTTAACAAACTTCTGTGTTGTTTACTTTTCTTGCTATTTAAGTTTTGGTTAAATCTGTCAAGTGTTGGGACATCTCTTAGGACATCTCATACATGATCACAGAATTTCACTTGTAATTTCCTGGGAAGACCAGTTAAGGACTTGGCTCCCCGGGATCCTTGGACGTATCCAGCTCTCCAGGTTGCGGTCGCTTTCCTCCTCGTCTTCCAAATTGTTCACAGCATCCGGGGTGAGCATTCCCCCGCTGACAAACTTGGGCTCTTTTGCAGCCTCATATTGATCTTGTTGAGTTGGTCTGTAACCCAACCCAAATCGGTCTTCCTTCTTTTCCACGGGCAGCAGCTTGCCCCAGCCTTGGGCGGTACCTTCCTCAACAACCTTCTGGGCTTGCTGATATGACGTTATGGAGGTTCCTAGTACATCAGATGCTTCATTAATGTTCAGGGCCTCAAACCCCTGGCTCATGGTTTCATGGATTTCTCCATCCATTTCTATGTACTTATACGTAGCCAGCTGGCTAACAAAGATGTCCTCCTCCCCACAAATGGTGATGATCTGGCCTTCCCACTCGAATTTCAACTTCTGGTGGAGGGTAGACGTAACAGCGCTAGCGGCGTGGATCCATGGTCTACCCAACAGACAGCTGTAGGCCGGCTGAATGTCCATCACAAAGAAGGTAGTTTTGAAGGTTTGTGGGCCAATCATCACAGGCAGATCAATCTCTCCAAGCACTGATCTTTTAGAGCCATCAAATGCTCTCACCACCAAATTACTCGGACGCAGTGCCAAGCCATCATACTCCAGCTTCACTAAGGCTTTCTTGGGTAGAACATTGAGTGATGACCCAGTGTCCACTAGTACATGAGACAGAACAGCACCCTTGCATTCCAAGGTGATATGCAAAGCCTTGTTATGGTTGCGTCCCTCTGTTGTTAAGTCAGCATTGGTAAAGCCCAGTCCATGACTAGTGTTGACATTTGCAACCACAGTTTCTAGCTGATTAACAGTAATCTCCTCCGGCACGTATGCTGCATGCAGGACTTTCAACAATGCGTTCTTGTGAGCTTCGGAACACATCAACAGTGATAATATGGAGATTTTTGAGGGAGTTTGGTGAAGCTGATCCACCACCTTGTAATCACTTCTTTTTATGATTCTCATGAACTCGTCTACATCTTGTTCAAAAGATGTCTTCTGATTTTCCTTGGCAGTTGGCTCTTTAGATACCACACTCTTTCCTTTTGCTTTGGTAGCAGCTTCTGCTTCAACATTAGGTCTTTGGGTTTGTGAGGCAAAAAGGCGTCTGCTTATGGTGAAGCCTCCGCCTCCCCCAACATTATCAACTTGTGGAGAAGAGGTCGATGAATCCAGAGTGATTTTCTCCCCGTTGCAGTAAAGATCAGAGCCATAATGCCAGGGTATGGCATTGCTGCTTTCATAAGGAACTCGTCCAAGCACCGTAATGGTGATCGGACTGATTGCTGCAGAGGAGGGTACTGTGATGGTGTGCGGATCATAGTAAATTGTGACTGGTGATCTGGCAGGAGGTGCCATTGTTTGTTGTTGGAAACTACTGCTGGGAGGAACATTTGATGGGTCATAGTAGATTGTAACTGCTGAGACATCTTCATTTATTTTTGTTGGAGTTGTAGAAGATTCTGCTAATAACATGGATGTTGATGTTGTAGAAGAAAGGGTTGTTGTCATTTGATTTGTTGAAGTGATGGACGGAGTAACTACTGATGATATTGATGAATCGGTAGGAATGATAGTTGCCGCTGTTGTAGAGTAATCGGGAATTGTTGTTAAAGGAATTGCTGGATTTGTAGGCGCCGTTGTTAAAATCTGAAGGATGCCATCCTTAATAAGACCATCTATGCCGCTTCTCAACTTTTCACACCCGTTGACTGCAATGTTGCAATACCCACAACCGAGCTCACACCCGGGGAATACTTGGCACTCTAGAAGCTGGGCTTTAATTTCGACCAAAGGTGTTCGACTTTGTGCAACACTGGTGATCAAGGTAGATGGTTTGTCTTCCTCGATGGCATTAATCCTTGGCCTGCCATGATTAGGCATAGAATTTCTGTTGACATTCGGAGGAGGTGCGAAGTTGAGGGCTTTAGAATCCACCAGATCTTGGACTTTCATTTGTAAGGCCCTGCATTTTTCCGTATTGTGACCAGGTGCATTGGAGTGGAAAGCACATATGGAGTTGACATCATAATTCCTTGGGAGATTGAGGGGATCTGGTGGTGCCAACGTCCTTAACTCAACCAAGTTAAGCTTGAGGAGTTGTGGCAATAAGGCAGCATAAGGCATAGGGATAGGGTCAATCACCCTGTTTGCCTGTGATGGTCTTTGTTGGAAGGGACGTTGTTGTTGGTTGCTATTGTTGTTGTTGTAGGTTCTCTGTTGCGGGTACTGGACTTGCTGTTGATAATGTGGTTGTTGTTGAGGAGGATATGCTGATTGTTGAGGGATCGGAGTTGGAATGGTGACTGCTGCTACTGACCGGTGAACATATTGAGGTCTGCCCCTGCCTGCATGAACGGAGTTTGTCTCACCGGTTCTTCGGGGTCCCACAAAAGGCTTCCTGGGATTACTGGATGAACTTGCACCGCTATCAGAAATTTTGCCCATTTTTAACAAACTTTCAATCCTTTCATCGGCTATGACGACATCAGCAAAGCTGGTCGAAAAAAAGGCAGCTAATCTATCAATATAGGTTCCTTGCAGAGTATTCATGAACATGTCAGCCATCTCCCTTTCTGACATGGGTGGTTGGACAGCAGCAGCAAGCTGTCTCCACCTTTGGGCATACTCCCTAAAGCTTTCTCTTAAAGATTGAGACATTCCCATTAGGAGGGTCCTGTTGGGAGCCATGTCCAGATTGTATTGATACTGCCTGATGAAGGCTTCAGCTAAGTCCTTCCAGCATCTAATGGTAGCTCTGGTCAGGTGTGAATACCACTCCCTTGAAGCCCCAGTCAGACTGTCTTCAAAGTAGAACATCCACGGCTTCTCATCCATAGTATAAGCTTTAAGTCTTCCCAGGAAAGACTGCAGGTGAGTTCGTGGACAAGAGGTACCATTGTATTTCTCAAAACACGGGGGTTTGAATTTGTGGGGAATTCTCACCCCATCCACTAGTCCCATATCCATTACATCAAAACCCAAGGAGTTTTGAGATTCCAAAGATCTCAAATTCTCAGCAATTTCATCCAACCTCCTATCATAGACTTCATCACCTGCTCCCATGACAGTAAACTGCTCTTCTTGGGGATCCTCTTGCAAGATTCTCCCCCCAGCAGTATTTCCTTGCACATTTCTCGGGATATTGACTTCCGGATCCAGATGAGGTCCAAATACTGGTGGATTAACATGAGGCTGACCCCTTTCATTGTTACTAGTTCCTCCAGTTCCAAGATGAGGTTCCTCGGGAGTTTGTCTTTCCACTAGTTCCCTTAACCTTTCTTGGCTCTGGGCCAAGCCAGTCATTACAGCCATGAATTGAGTCATTTGGTTCCTCATCTCCACTCTTTCATTAGCCATCTGAGTTCTGACCTCTGTCAGGTCCTGCTGTACTTGCTCCATTTGGATACCAGGAAGGTTGTTGCGAGTCGGGTACCGGTGCGCACGGTTGACAGGGAACACTCTTCTGTGAGCAATGTTTCCTGAGACCACAACAAAGTTAGAAACAAAGATAATAACAAAACCTACAAAACAAAACAAAAGTTAGTATGCAATGCAATATGCTTATTTGTTTTCCAAGGTATCCGGCTTGGTTCTAGGTTTTGACCTTTCCAGACCTCGAGGAAGGTGCTTGATGTTGCTTGAGACAAAAAACCCAATGAAAGCAAACTATTATATTACAAATGATGAACAATACATAGTTTGTTTTACAACACATGCCCCTGGAGGGTCAAAATACAAAAAGAGAAAAGTACATCAAATGGAAATGAACAACAAGTAAAGAAGTCAAACATCCAATCCAAACTCATCCTCCTTAACCTCCTTCAGAAGTGCCTCAGTCACTGGACCAGCCGGATGCACTGTAATGGTCCTAATGAGGAGGTTCCTGGTGGCAATGGCAGTGGTCAGCTTCTTGTCCCTGTCCTGGTCTTTTGATCTCTTTAATCCAGCTCTGAGCTTCAACTCTGATATCTCTTTTTGGGCTACCAACAAAGCTTCCTGCTGCTTCTTTTCATTGGCCTCTAACTGTTCAATCTTAGCTTGAGTTTTCTGATCTTCTTGAGTACGGGCTTCAGTGATCCTGACCCACCTAGCCTGACTCTCTTGCAGATAGAGCTCAGTCCTAGCCTTCTGAATCTTGGCTTCTTTACAGGCATTCTTCAATATTTGCTCCCCAGCTCTTGCTTTCCTGATGTAGTCCTCTGTCTTCTCAATTTTGGCAAGATGCTCCACCCTAAGCTTCTCCAGCCTCTCAATGTCCAAGCGACCATCACTCCTTTCCCAAAGAGTCTTCTTCAAAGCTTGAGACAGATTCTCATTCCTTTCCTTCAGTTTCTCAAATTCTTCCACGCTGACAGTTGCTGCAGGTTGTACTGTAGAGGGTCCAGGTATGTCCTCCAAGGTGAAAGGCATTCTAGTAATCTGAGCTCTAGTACGGGACCAGTCATAGTACTGAGCTGAAGCAACATTATTACACCTCCCTAAAATAGCCATCCCTTTTGTCTGGATGTTGTCCCAAGCCCAGGATGCTTGTCTGACAACAGTTGAATTAGGTTTTATTTCACAATACAGGGTCTCAGCTAAATCTTGCACTCTAGGAGGGTGAACCAAAGCGTAGCCCAGTTGTCTCTTAAACAGCAAAGGATTGTAGTTGATGCAACCCTTCACTCCTATTAGAGGTACATTTGGGTATTGCCCACAGCTGGTGATAATTGAAATTCTGTGATCAGGTATGAGATGTCCTATGAGATGTCCCAACACTTGACAGATTTAACCAAAACTTAAAGTGCAAGAAAATTAAACAACACAGAAGTTTGTTAACCCAGTTCAGTGTATAACCACACTTACATCTGGAGGCTACCAAGCCAGGAGGAAATCCACTATAAGTAATATTAATTCTAGACTTAAACAACCCAGTTTAATCTTTCACTTAATATCTACCCAATGCAATTTCTACCTAAGACACTACTTAGATATGAGTACCAACTCACTCCCCCTCAATCACACAGTAATCTTGTTTACAAGTTTAATAAAATTGAAGACATTCTTCAAACAAAACAGCTTGATCTTACTTCACAGTTTCAATCAAGTCACAAATGCACTTTTGCTTAAAAGCTCATAAAGTGGTACAATTTAAACAACCTGCTATTAAAACAATAAACACCCTATTTGGTCTTCTGAAATTCGTACTCAATTCTGTGAGTTTCTGTTGATTAAATAGGTGTTTGTAATTTGGGCTTTCTGTAGGTTAATCCAGTCCTAAAACTCAGCAGCTTCCACCTAGAATTAGGGTTTGTTACTTCCTAGATTCTAGGTGATTTAGTTCTTCTGTTTAATCTGAATCCTCATAATAAAACTCCCTACAGATGCGCCTTGTTCTGTTTTTATCCATCCATAATTAATTCCAGATAACTCTCCTTAAATATCTCAGATCAGTTAGTCATTAATTAATTCTGGTAGCAGGTTTGAGATGTCTCAACATCTGTTGGGACATCCTGAAAAACTGAACTTAAGTCATTTACACAATGTCCCAACATCTGGTGTGACATCCTGAAATAAGTTCTTATACTCTGTTTGATAATGTCCCAAAATTTGATAGGACATTCTGAACTGAATTCAATATTTCTTGTTGGTCAAAAATTCTGCCAATTCTAGACATCTACAAACTCCCCCTTTGGCTAATTTTTGGCTAACATCTTTTCTGGTTATCAGAGTGCAACAGAAGTTCTTTTATCAGAGTATAACATTACTTTTCTGTTGAATCATATTTGAGATTACTCCCCCTCAAACATATATGTATCCAGTCTTGTTGCAACAGAAAAAAAAACACTTATTCAGTTCAGAAGCAAACAGATTTTTCATTCATAATCAAACAGCATTACATATTGTTGTTTACACATTGTTGTTGGTGTTGTTCTCCCCCTTGTTAGACACAAATTTTGGGGCCAAAGAGACTAAATCTAAATTACAATGCAGCTGTCATTACATTTGTCCTCACATACAGATAATCACTCAGACTCATCACATTCAGTTTCTTCATCATCCTCAGTTTCTTCATCAGAAGCAGCTTTCTGATCACCTTCACTTTCCAGCCTTTGGATGATTTCTTCAAGCTTCAGCTTCCTTGCTTCAAGTTCTTTGCAAGTGCTCTTCAGTTCAGCAATCAATGCAGCCTTGGAGATTGGAGTCTTGGCAGTTGAAGGACCTGCAGATGTCCCAGAGGGTGCTTCAACATCTGCTGCATGATGACTTAGGAACAGTTTGTAGTGAAAGGCCAGAGGGCTTTCTCTTTTGCAGACTGTGTCCTTCTCAGTGAGGATCCCAGGGTATTAACTTAGCACTATACCACACAGCAAGGAAGGAAAAGCTATTGGCAGCTTTGTAGCAGATGAGCTAGCATGTTTCAAGGTCTGATCAAAGATGTAGGCACCATAATCCAGCTTAGTCTGAGTACCTACAGCATAAATAAACCTGCCCAAGCCAGTGGATATTGAAGATGTGTGATTGGTAGGCACCCAGTTTGCTGTACCAATCCTGTTCAGCATGGCATATTTTCTTGTCAGCATGCTCACTGAGAGCTTTCCTTTAACTGGCCAAGCTTTGACCTGGTTTGCAGTGATAACCTTGCAGACTTGGTTATCAGTATTTCCTAGCTCATTTGGTCCATCAGATTCTCTTCCAAGGTATTGGTTGATGATCTGAGGAGAGAACTCTACACACCTGCCTCTAACAAAAACTTTTCTAAATTCAGAAGACTTACCATTGGCACAATCTTCCTGAAGATTGACTATGAATTCTTTGACAAGTAA
The DNA here is from genome assembly GCA_963966055.1 of Lathyrus aphaca. Classification (NCBI taxonomy): domain Eukaryota; kingdom Viridiplantae; phylum Streptophyta; class Magnoliopsida; order Fabales; family Fabaceae; genus Lathyrus; species Lathyrus aphaca. Next base: position 379,537,490 of record OZ014523.1, on the reverse strand, counting down.
CTCATAGCAGGGAGAGAGATTGGAGACTGTTTTGAAGAGGCCAGCAGCAGATATGAGATCAATTAGTTCAGTGCACTCAAGTGCATTACTGCTCAGCTCTCTTTCAATGGCTACCCTTCTTTGGTACACAAACTTCCATCTGTTTACACTTGAAACATGATGAAATGAGATGTTGTCCAAGGGAGCTTCTGGAACAGCAGTTGAATCCCTAGAGGGTGCTGGTTTCTTCTTTGGAGGAGATGTTGGGACATCTGCTTCAACATCTGAGTCTGATGGGGTGACAGCTTTCCTCTTTTGTGTTTGGACTTTGCTCCATTGCTTTGTAGGACCAAAGACAGTTTTGGCCTTGTCTTTCTTTGGGGTAGCTTTCTTCTTCTCAGGAACTGCATGTCCTGCTTGCATCTTTCCTTTCCTAGTCCTGAGCCTTTTGGCTATGCTAGGTCTTACAGAGGCAATGATCTCTATATCAGAATCCTGCTCTAGATTTACCACAGGAGGAGATTGAGCAGTCTCCTCTTCAGCTGGTTGATCAGCAGAGATATGTTCTTCAGTTGAGGCTTTGGTCTGATCCTCAGATTCTTCTTCATCACTTTCATTTGAGGCCTTTTTCTGGTCCTCAGTTGTTTCAACATCAGCATCAGATGAGATCTTTTTCTCATCCTCAAATGTTCCAACATCTATTGGGACATCCTGTTGAGCAGGAGTGTCCTTTGCAGCTTGAGTTTGATCTTCTTGAGGGGCAGGCATGGTGTTCAGAGGAATAGAAATGCAACTAACCACTCTCTGTTCAGAAAGGATCTTGGTAACCAACTCCTTTATGGAAGCATCCACATATTCAGAAGATTTTTGAGGCATGTTTGCTGGTGAAGGAATGCCTTTGGATTTGCTGCAGACTTGATCTTTTGCTCTTTTTGGAGTTCTTGGCTTTTTAGCATGAGGAACACTTCCTCTTATTTCGTCCAATGGGGTTGACTCCATGGGTACCACAGAAATAGGGGTTGCATGAACCACATCTTCTTTGTTGAGAATTTCATCAGGAATGTTAGGGTTTTGAGACATTGTCAAAGAAGATGGATGAAGAGTTTTAGGGTTGATGATTTCTGAAGAACAGCTAGATAATGTGATTCGCTTTTGATAGTATGATGAGAATATGGATAGCTGATTATAAGCTGTTATTATATAAGTAGTCGTTACATTGAAAATGATTAGGAATGGAATACCCAAGGTTCTTGACCAGACTGGTGTTGCCATCTGGTACTTATGCCACACAATGTCATTTGACATGTTGGCACATCTCCTTAACTTCTAAATCTCATATAAACAGATTCCCAATTTGCCCCTTAAGTTCTCAAATTGTGTAGCATCCAATGCTTTGGTAAAGATATCAGCCAACTGCACATTTGTAGCTACATGTTCCAATGAAATCACTTTTTCTTCTACAAGATCTCTGATGAAATGATGCCTGATATCAATATGCTTGGTCCTGCTATGTTGGATAGGATTCTTTGATATGTTAATTGCACTTAAGTTGTCACAGTACAATGTCATGACATCCTGTGGGACATTGTACTCAGTGAGCATTTGCTTCATCCAAACCAACTGAGAACAACTGCTTCCAGCTGCTATATATTCAGCTTCAGCTGTAGATAAGGATACACAATTTTGTTTCTTACTGAACCAAGAAATCAAATTTTTTCCTAGAAAGAAACATCCTCCTGAAGTGCTTTTTCTGTCATCAGCACTTCCAGCCCAATCAGCATCACAGAAGCCAGTGAGAATTGGTTTGCATCCATGAAAGTACATTATGCCATAGTCACAAGTACCATTAACATATTTAAGAATTCTCTTGACTTGATTGAGATGACTGACTTTTGGATCAGCTTGATATCTTGCACATACACCTACTGCAAATGCTATGTCTGGTCTGCTAGCAGTCAAATATAACAAGCTTCTAATCATGCTTCTGTATATGCTTTGATCTACATTCTCACCCTTTTCATCTTTAGTCAGCTTTAAATGTGTGGGGGCAGGAGTTCTCTTATGAGTAGCATTTTCCATTCCAAATTTCTTGACTATGTTCTTGGTATACTTGCTTTGGGAAATTAACATGGAGTCTTCCATTTGCATTATTTGCAGACCAAGAAAGTAGGTTAATTCTCCTACTAGGCTCATTTCAAATTCAGATTCCATCTGGTTGACAAAATGTTTGACCATCCTGTCAGACATCCCACCAAAGACAATGTCATCTACATATATTTGAGCAATCATGACATTTCCTTTTTCATCTTTAACAAACAAGGTTTTGTCAATTCCACCTTTCCTGTACCCTTGCTTGATAAGAAAAGTAGTCAATATTTCATACCATGCCCTTGGAGCTTGCTTCAGACCATAAAGAGCCTTCTTTAGTTTGTATACATGATTAGGACAGCTTGGATCAACAAATCCTTTAGGCTGTTCTACATATACTTCTTCATTAAGATAACCATTTAAAAAGGAACTTTTCACATCCATTTGAAATAGCTTGAACTTTAAGATACAAGCAATTCCCAAAAGTAGTCTGATTGATTCAAGCCTTGCTACTGGTGCAACGGTTTCATCAAAGTCTACTCCTTCAATTTGTGTATATCCTTGAGCTACAAGTCTAGCTTTGTTCTTTGTAACAACTCCTTGTTCATTTGACTTGTTCTTATACACCCATTTTGTTCCAATCACATTTATGTCATCAGGTCTAGGAACAAGACTCCACACTTCATTCCTTGTGAATTGACCTAATTCCTCTTGCATAGCACAAATCCAGTATTCATCAGTAAGAGCTTCCTTGATGTTTTTAGGTTCTATTTTAGAAACAAAACAGGAACCTGAAATCACTTCTCTTGATCTAGTGCTTACACCTCTGTTGGGATCACCAATTATCAAATCTTTGGGATGATCCTTCTGTATTCTGATGGAGGGAGGTTTGCTGGATTCTTCTGTCCTTGTATCAGTTTGAGTGAAGTTATAATGATCATTCTTTTCTTCAGCTTCAATCTTGATATCAGCAGATGTTCCAACATCTTCTGGGACATCTGTAGGAGCATCATCAATTATCACATTTATGGACTCCATGATAACCTTGGTTCTAGAATTAAATACTCTATATGCTCTGCTGTTTATAGAGTATCCAAGAAAAATCCCTTCATCACTTTTAGGATCCATTTTTCTTCTTTGCTCCCTGTCTGCCAGAATATAACATTTACTTCCAAATACATGGAAGTACTTAACTGTGGGTTTTTTGCCCTTCCAGGCTTCATATATTGTGGACAAAGTTCCTTTCCTTAGAGTAACTCTGTTATGGATGTAACAAGCTGTGTTCATAGCTTCAGCCCAGAAGTATAAAGGTAACTTTTTAGCATGGATCATAGCTCTTGCTGATTCTTGAATAGTTCTATTCTTCCTTTCAACTATCCCATTCTGTTGAGGAGTGATTGGTGAAGAATATTCATGATTGATTCCTTCTGAAGAGCAGAAATCTAAGAACTTTTGGTTCTCAAATTCTTTTCCATGATCACTCCTTATTCTGATCACACAGCTGGCTTTTTCCCTTTGTATTCTTTGGCATAAGTCTTTGAATACATCAAATACATCAGACTTTTCTTTGATAAAATTTATCCATGTATACCTTGAAAAGTCATCAACCACTACATAGGCATACCTCTTGCCACCAAGGCTTTCAACCTGCATAGGTCCCATAAGATCCATATGCAATAGTTCCAAAACATTGGAAGTTGTCAGATGTTGGAGCTTTGGATGGGACATCTTGGTTTGCTTTCCTATTTGGCATTCACCACATATTTTACCATCATCAATCTTCAGTTTAGGAATACCTCTTACAGCATCCATAGATATTATCTTCTTTATGCCTCTGAAATGAAGATGACCTAGCCTTTGGTGCCATAGTTTCACTTCTTCTTCTTTAGCTATGGAGCAAGTTGAAGTAAGACTGAAGTCTTGAGATTCCCGCATGTAACAGTTGTCTTTAGATCTGGCTCCTTTCATGACAACCTCTTTTTCTTTGTTAGTCACTATGCATTCAGTTTTAGTAAAGTTTACACTGTACCCTTGATCACATAATTGACTTATGCTGATCAGGTTAGCAGTTAAACCTTTAACTAGCAGCACATCATCTAGTCTTGGAACATCTTGACAGTCCAAGGTCCCAACTCCCTTGATTTCTCCTTTAGCTCCATCTCCAAAGGTTACATACCTGGATGAATGTGACTTTAAGTTTACTAGCAGATTCTTCAATCCAGTCATGTGTCTTGAACATCCACTATCAAAATACCAGTCTTCTTTAGCTGATACTCTTAGTGATGTATGTGATATATACGCAGCACTTTTCTTTGACCATTTGAGTTGAGATTTCTTTTGATGCCTCTTCCCTGTGTGTTGTTCATTAGTAGATATCCAAGATTGATTGTTGATCTTGTTCTTGTGTATGTAGCTTTGATCAGCCTGAATGCTAGCTTTTGGTCTCCATACCTTCTTGATGACTTCTGTCTTCTGCTTAGGAGGTTGTTGATTTCTTTGATGTTTATGCAGCACTTTCTGGGTAACTTCTATTTTCTGCTTAGAAGGTTGCTGATACATCTGATTTGGATATCCATGCAGCTTATAACAATGAGGTTTGATATGTCCAAATCTTCCACAGTGATGACATCTCCATCTTTGATACTTCTTCTTCATTTTGTTCTTTCCAGAATGTTGAGACATCTGTTGGAATATTATGTTTGACTTTGTGTTCTTTTCCTGATGTTGAAGCATCTGTTGGGACATCTTGTTTGACTGTATGGATTTTGAAGTAGTTTTGCTAGAGCTGGCTTCATCTTTATGTACTCTGTTAAATCCCAGTCCACTTTTATCCCCTGAATGCTTATTGTTGTTGAGAATAACATCCAGTGTATTTGAGCTGCTGTTCAACATTCTAACAGATTTGGACATGTGTTCCAACTTGGAGTTGAGAAGACTTACTTCACTTTTCAAGGTGTCAATGATCTCTTGATCACTTGCTTTTTCATCTTCTAGTGCCTCATTCTGTTTCTTTAGCTTTATAACCTCAGTGCATATTTCAGTACTTCTTTTGTATAGATCTTTGTAGGCTTGCTCAAGTTCTTCAACAGTAAGCTCCCCATCACTGGAATCACTTTCAGATTCACATAGTCCAGCTAAAGCAGTGATATGCTTAGCTGATTCTTCTTCTGAATCACCTCCTGAGTCTTCATCAGACCAGGTCACAGAGAGTCCTTTCTTTTGCCTTTTTAAGTAGGTAGGACATTCATTCCTGATGTGTCCATATCCTTCACATCCATGGTATTTGACTCCTTTTTCTTGACTGGTCTTTTCATCATAATTTAACCTTCTGTTAGCATCATAAGGCCTCTTGTTCTCAGAAGAGTTTGTGTATCTTCCATTGGGTTTGGATTTGCCTTCCATTCCTCTGAGAATCTTTTTGAATTGTCTTCCAAGCATAGCAATGTTGTCTGATAAGCTTTTACCAATATCTGATTCATCATCTTCTTCTTCATCAGTATTTGTCACCAAGGCTATGCTTTTGTTCTTCTTAACATTTGTGTCATTCATTCCCATCTCAAATGTTTGAAGGGAACCAATGAGTTCTTCAACTTTCATAGTGCATATGTCTTGAGCTTCTTCTATTGCTGTGACTTTCATGTCAAATCTTTTTGGCAAAGATCTGAGGATCTTTCTTACAAGCTTTTCATCAGTCATCTTTTCTCCCAAAGCTCCAGAAGTGTTAGCTACTTCTAAGATGTTCATGTAGAATTCATGAACTGTCTCATCTTCCTTCATTCTCAAGTTTTCAAACTTGGTGGTGAGAAGTTGAAGTCTTGACATCTTTACCTTTGATGTTCCTTCATGAGTTGTTTTGAGAGTATCCCACACATCTTTGGCTAGCTCACAGTGATGCACAAGTCTAAAGATGTTCCTGTCAATGCCATTGAATAGAGCATTTAAGGCCTTGGAGTTGCCTAGTGCTGAATGTTCTTCCTCCTTACTCCATTCTTCTTCAGGTTTCAACACTTTTGATCCATCTTTGGTGTCTTGGATAGGATGTTCCCATCCAATGTTGACTGCTCTCCAGGCCCTGTTGTCAAGTGATCTTAAGTATGCAATCATTCTTGGTTTCCAGTAGTCATAATTAGATCCATCCAGTATAGGTGGTCTATTTACTGATCCTATATCTCTGTCCATGTTTCCAGAATTTGTATTCCCTAGATCTCACCCAGTATAAACAGGCAGGGTGCCTGCTCTGATGCCAATTGAAATTCTGTGATCAGGTATGAGATGTCCTATGAGATGTCCCAACACTTGACAGATTTAACCAAAACTTAAAGTGCAAGAAAATTAAACAACACAGAAGTTTGTTAACCCAGTTCAGTGTATAACCACACTTACATCTGGAGGCTACCAAGCCAGGAGGAAATCCACTATAAGTAATATTAATTCTAGACTTAAACAACCCAGTTTAATCTTTCACTTAATATCTACCCAATGCAATTTCTACCTAAGACACTACTTAGATATGAGTACCAACTCACTCCCCCTCAATCACACAGTGATCTTGTTTACAAGTTTAATAAAATTGAAGACATTCTTCAAACAAAATAGCTTGATCTTACTTCACAGTTTCAATCAAGTCACAAATGCACTTTTGCTTAAAAGCTCATAAAGTGGTACAATTTAAACAACCTGCTATTAAAACAATAAACACCCTATTTGGTCTTCTGAAATTCGTACTCAATTCTGTGAGTTTCTGTTGATTAAATAGGTGTTTGTAATTTGGGCTTTCTGTAGGTTAATCCAGTCCTAAAACTCAGCAGCTTCCTCCTAGAATTAGGGTTTGTTACTTCCTAGATTCTAGGTGATTTAGTTCTTCTGTTTAATCTGAATCCTCATAATAAAACTCCCTACAGATGCGCCTTGTTCTGTTTTTATCCACCCATAATTAATTCCAGTTAACTCTCCTTAAATATCTCAGATCAGTTAGTCATTAATTAATTCTGGTAGCAGGTTTGAGATGTCTCAACATCTGTTGGGACATCCTGAAAAACTGAACTTAAGTCATTTACACAATGTCCCAACATCTGGTGTGACATCCTGAAATAAGTTCTTATACTCTATTTGATAATGTCCCAACATTTGATAGGACATTCTGAACTGAATTCAATATTTCTTGTTGGTCAAAAATTCTGCCAATTCTAGACATCTACAATAATGTCCTTGCCTTTGGTGCTCTGGGTGCACCATCTAATATCATCTGAAGTCAAAGCAATGAGCCTCTTGGCCCAATTCTTCTGTTGGTGGGGATTCAGGAAGGAATTTCTCTTAGGTAGGTGTCTGAGCAGCCAGGTGTGAAACAAAGGAGCACAACATCTCACCAACTTCCCTCTTTGTTTCTCATTCCTCTGGTGGATGGAGTAATAGAAATCTCCCAGCAATGTGGGTACTGGGTTCTTCAGAAGGAAAAGATGCATGGCATTCTTGCTGATAAATTTGGGCTCATCTGCAAACAGTACAACCCCATATATGCTGAGGGCTAAAAGTGCACAGACTTCCCTCCATTCTACCAGTGAAGCTTTCAGGGTGGCCTGAGAAATCAAGAAGTCTAAGTGCAAACCAGGGATCCAAGCTTTTGTTGTCATGCTTTGCTCAATCAAGGCAGGCTCCAGGTACAATGCTTTTGCTATTTCTCCATTGCTGCGAAAAGTCATCTCTGGGTTGAAAGGGAGTCCACCCCTGATAGGTACTCCAATCAAAGAGGAAAACTCTTCCAGTAGAGGCCCTAACTGAAAGTATGGGAAGGTGAAGCATCTCAAAGGAGGGTCATAAAACTGCAAGCATGTGTGGATCATGCTCCTCTGAGAAGGGTCAAGGTCCATAAACATATCCAGGATACCCCCATAATGCTCTCTAAACAAAGGGATGTGATCTGGTGTGATGAGTGACTGGACCTGCCTGATCCCAGTCAACACAGGTTCAAAGAAATGATAGGATATGTTACTCTTCCTGGGAGTAGTCATGAATGCTGCTGAAGATGATGAAGATAGGTGCTGATGAAGATCAAGATTGATACTGGAGATGAGCCACTGACAGGCTGGTGCGAGTGATGATGAAGATTACTGAAGCCGACAACTGATGAAGATAGTTGAAGCAGGTAACTGATGAAGCAGAGGTCTATGCAGCAGAAGGGGTCAAAACCAAGCCAGATATAATATGGATACCCTGAAAAAAAGATAAACAAATGTTAAATGATGCAAATGATGAGTATGCAAATGATATACAAGGGTTTGTGATCAAGCTGGATCTGATTATCTGTCTTGATATAAGTCCATGTATGTTCAAGAAGTCCAGATGGAGGTTCAGAAATCCAGTAACCAAGGTGGGGGACTCAAATAAAGAGTCACATGTCCTGGGTTAATCACAAGAACTGTCCAAAATGAGGTACTCTTAAACCAAATAGTAACAGGGTATAATGTGGCCAAGGGTACCTGCAAACCTGTAAACAGCCCAACCCCCTCACAGGTAGTGTTCTAAAACAAGGATCCTCAGAATTGGATCAGTTATGAGAAGTGTAAACACTTCTAACCCGGAGGTACAGTGTTTACAATAACCATAAAAGATCCCCCTCTAATTCACCTCAGCATCTGAAGGTCATAATAAAGGTCATCCAGACTTAGCAAGCTTCCCAGAGTTCTCAAGAAGAAACCCACATTTGAGCCGTGTTTCATATTCCCGCACCAGACCGAAATGGAATGGGAAAGAACATGAACCACTCTAGCCTAGGTATCACTCAGGTCCCAGGTATAGGGCCTTAAACTCTCAATGGAACCCTACCCACCAAGATAACAAACCAGATCCAGCAATGATAATGACAGTATGAAATATGAAAACTGTAAAGGAAAGCAATAAATAAAGCTGTATATAAAGCAGTAAATAAATCAAAATAAATAAACACAGCTAGCACATAACACCCCAGTAAACACAAATCAAACAAGCGCTAGGAGGAACCCACAAAAAGAACCAGAAGCCCTGGTTGCAATATAAGATCCCCAGCAGAGTCGCCAAGCTGTCGCTCCCACCAAATGACACCTGGTCAGAAGGGGTACAGACGCGAACTATCGGCGAAAGAGAAGAGAGAACACACAAGGGTGAACTCAGAAAGAAAAGAGTCGCCAGCTAGGCATTTTTATCCCGAAGGAAAGGTAATGCTGCATAGACCTAGAAAGATATGGATAAGACGGTTGCGAACCAGAGAGACTGAGAAAGGGGGTTGGTTACAACCTGGGAAGGTATTAGCACCCAGATTGCCCGTCGTACTCGACGGGATCCACGCTTGAAAGATTTTTGTTTTAAGGGGGTAGTGTCAGTGCAATCTGTGTATCAAAACTGGAAAGAATGCAAGTGTCAGTGTAAAAAATATGTGAAGTTTATAAGAGAAGTGTCAGTGTGAGAACAAGAATGAAATGCTAAAGACTATGAGGCTTAAAGAATAATGTTGGAAGAGGGGGAAATACAGAGACTTTTGTTCGATAACGGTTAAGTTATGCCTACATATCCTCTCGTGCAATGAGGAAGTCAGAACACTGTAGTTCGACCCAAAGAGACTGAAAGATAAATTGACTGATGAACTGCTTACTTGTCTATGCTCAAGTGTATGACCTATCTGGCTCAGGTGCAAACTGTCTTGCATTAGACGGAAGAAACAAGTTCTCGTTTATGAGTGAATGAGATGAGAAAAGAATCCCGGAGGAGACGATTATTGTTTGTTTTTGAGTTTTCAGTTTTTTATTTCTTTTTTTGGTATGAAGTAAGCACCTCTCACCTAATCACCATGGTGTAGGATTAAGATCATTAACCTACTTGTAATTACTTAGATGTTTTTGGTGTTTTTGCTTAGTGTTAAGTAATGAGTTTAAGCCATAATCAAGGATTTAATGGACCCATTACACAATCCTAATAGAAGGATAATAGATGAGAACATTTAAGCTGAGGAAGGCTCCTCAACTTAATCCATGATTAGGGATTAACCTCATGACAAAACAAAGCCTTTATTAAATGGATTTTAGTTAATGGTAAGATTAAGAAGTGGATTTTAGGGTTTGTAAGACAACTTGAGGGGGACTTGTCCATTAACACTAGGGTTAGTCCTTCTTAACCAATTAAGGAAGAATTAGAACCCTAATGCAAGGCCCAAGTTACAAGCTTGATGTCTTAGTGATTATTAAGTGGATTGATTAAAGGATTTAAACACATTAAGGGTTTAACACTTAGGATTAAAGTTATACCCTCCATCCTAATAGAAAGATGCAGGCATAAGCTTAATCACATAGCCTTAAAACCTTTAAGGTTTAGTCCTTGATTATGAGATGAGATGAGAAGACTCAAAGATGACACAAAGGTAAAACTAAATGGGGGACTAATCAAACCTTAATCATGATCATGCTTGGTTGTTCCTAGGGTTTATGAGGCTTGCAAAAGATCTTCAGGAGAAAAGCCACCAGGAAAGAAGCAGATGAAAGGAGAAAGAAGCAGAGAGAAGCAAGACAACTTGCTTCACTTAAGAAGACAAGTTGTTTGAAGGAAGAAATTAAGAGATAAACATGAATGAGCAAGCTCACTCTAATACACAAGATAAAATGCAGCAATGGTGCATAAGAGAGATGAGAAGAGATTGTGAGAAGTGAAGGCAAATTCACTTCTCAAAACAACTTACCACCTGAAAAGTTAGCAAAAGAAATGAAACACAATGAAGTTGAGATGAAATGCCAAGATGAAAACCAAAGTCAGAAGCATGAACATGATGTTAATGATGCTAAGAGATGATACAAACACATGTCAAGAGTTGTGGGTGATCATACAAGGATGAAGATGCAAATGAAGCATGCTTTGAACCATAAAAGTTCAAGAAACGTTTATGGAATGATATGAATGCACAACATGGAAAATGAAAGATGCAATGATAAAACATGATTCTAATATGTCCTAAGATGTCTTATATGTCATATTGATGCACAAAATGTCATGGCAAGTTCTTGAATGCAAGCATATGAGAGATGGATGCAAATGAAGACAAGAATTCGGGGTTTACATACAATATGCAATGCAAAATTGAAAATCAGAATCAAATGACAAGATAAAAAATTGAAAGTGGGAACAAAGGAACCCTAACCCTACACAAGTTCACTGCCCAAAGGACGAGACCTAACTCTTAACCTAATGGGAGTTATGATTTTCTCAAGTCAACTAGGGTTTCAAGGCACTTTAAAAGGAAAAATGCTCATTAAATTGAAAATGAAAGATTAATTCAAACCAAATTTACCCTAGAAACTACATGCTATGAAGGATGCAATGCAAGAAAAACCATCATCAAACTCTTCATGGTTAGGCAGAATGAATTTTTTTGAGTTAGGACCAAAATATTGCCTTTAAATAACTTTTATTCCAATGAAAAATGTCAAAATACATCAAGGACCAAAAAGAAATTTGTTTTGAGAGTTTGATAATGTTTCTAAATGTTTTAAAATGCAATTTGAATTTTTTGGTGATTTTTTAAATACCTAAATGCATTTTTAATTAATTAATTTCCATTAACTAATTAGAAATAAACACTTAAATGATTTAAAAATAATTTTTAATTGAAAAAATAAAAATAAAAATATTTTTGGGTTCTGAAAATTAGTAAAAGGTTTGACAAAAAATTTCAGAATTTTTTAATATGTTTTGCTATTTTTAAAAATTCGTGGAAGTTTAATGCAAATAAAATGAAATAAAATTAAATAAAAGGGAAAGTATGCCAAAGGGAGGGTCCAGATTGAATTTGGGCTTGAAGTTGTTGACTTGGTGCCACATCCAATGGTCCAAGTTTAAACCTGACTAATCCTAATTAAATATTTAATTAATGTTAATTAATTGCTAATGAGAGGATCTGGTCCACACAGACACGCGCGGGAAGGCCCATCAGATGGCTCACATTCAAAATTGCCTTAAACCCTAATTAGGGTTAATGACTTTCAGACGGCCGAAACAGTGGTTCCGGTCGTCTTCTCCGGCGAAACCAAAACCCTAGCTTCTTCTACAGGTTACCAAACTCCAAATTTCTTCCACCAAAATGATCCTCTCATCAATCTAAACCTAAACCCTCATATAAAACTCATTTATTTTACCTCACAAGCATGAATCGAAGCAAAATGTGAAACACGGGCAAATGTTCAGAAACTTCATACATGGTGGTTTCTTCACCATTTTCAAAAGCAAACACATCCCCATGATTAGGGGAACATACAGAATCATAAAAGAACTTAAAAACTAAATTCTGGAAAAAAAAGTTCTTCATGTTACCTGAGATGAAGACTCTCTGATTCTGAGCTTTTTGGACTCTCCCTTTGTGCAAACCCACTTCTTTGAACACCCTGATGATGAAATGAAGATTAGAAATCCTTGATAATGGCTGGTTTGAATGCTTCAGTTCTGGTGTAGCAGAAATGGAGGGTTGAGTGTGTGATGATTTAGGTTGTTTCAAGGGGTGATTCTTGTTCTGAGGATGATTTGTGATTTGTTGGTGAAAGAAAAATGGAAGTTTGAAGGCTGTGTGAAGAGTTTCGAAGAGGAGATGTTTTGGACAGATTTTGTGCAAGCTGGATTGTGGGAAGTTTCTGGCTTGTGTGTGGTGTGCTTTAGGATGCTTGAGGTCCACATATTAGACTCTGATTGGGCAGAGAGTTGGTGGTGGCACAGTGTGATTGGCATGGCCCCTTTTGCAAAAAGTCAAGTCTATGTGTACTACAAGCATGGGCTGGAACATAAGTGGTTCAATGGGGTGTCTTGCCTCAGCATGGTTTATGGTGAGCCCTAGGATCAAAAAAAGATGTAGCTGGATGGCTTGGATAGCAAGATGGCATAAGTTTTGCATTTTGCCCTCTTTGAAGTTTCTTGTGAACCAAGGCATGAAATCTTATGATTCCTTGGGAAATTTGTAGCAAAATGAGTTGTGTGATGTTGTTATGATGTTTTGATACCAATAAGAAGTCAAACCAATCCTTGGACATCATTCTTGCAAGAATTCCTTTTTGGAGAATTTTATGGAAAATGGCTTATGAAAGTTTGTGATCCAAGGCATGAACCTTGTAAACTCTTGGGCAATTCTGATTTTGCTAAGTTGCAATATGTTGTAATGATGCAAAGAAGTCATTTAGAGGTCTTGAAAGTGCTTGGCATGTGAAATTGCAAGTTTCCCTCTTTGGTGCCAAAGTGAAAAATAAGTGATTTTTCCCAACTTTGACAAGCCATAACTTTTGATCCAAGATGAATTAGAATGAGTTCTTGTACTTTTTTAAAAGGGAATGATCCAATCTACAACTTTCATGACCAAAGTTTTTCTATTTGAAGCATTTTTTAATCAAAAAGAGGAGGTTGAAAAACTTTCCCAAAATGGCAAGTTTACATTATAAGTCACTTTCCCAAAAAGGCAACTTTGCAAATGGCTTGCAATTCTTCAATTTTGTGAACTTCTAACATCTTCTATGATCAAATAAATATCATACACATTCAAAATGATGGAGAATGCCCTTTTGTTGGGTCATTGGGGGCCTCAGATGCCCTGATTTTGCACTGACTTGCTCAAGAAGTCACCTTTTGATCAGATGCCTTCCCCATTGAATTTCTTCATGAAAATTGATATTCATGATCCTCATAACATATAGAGAACAATAGAATCAAGAATGACCAAAATATTTGGAGTTATGGCCTCTGAAACCAAAACCCTAATTTTAGGTCATCTGTGCAGTTAAGCCTGGCTCTGCTCCCATGCCTTTCTCAGTTCTTGTGATTCTTTGACTTCCTTGACCTTGTGAGGATATAGTATGATACTTGAACATACATGGACCCCTTTGAAGTGATCGATGACCTTTGGAGTGGCTCAAATGGCTCAGGGATGGCTCAGATCACAAACCCTAGATGCAGATGACTTTGAACCAATGCAGTGAAGCAAAAATGCAACATGAGATGCTATGATTGAAACTATGCAAATGAAAAGAGTCACAAGCCATGGTAAAAAGATTGAGGGAAAATTTGGGGTGTTTACACCCGCCTGCAAGATTTAGTGAAGGAACAACTTATTGACATGCTTCGGGAGTAGGTGGATGTTTTTTCTTGGTCTTATCAGGATATTCCAGGTCTGGATACCGACATTGTTACACACAAGCTGCCTCTAAAAGAAGATTGTCCTCGAGTAAAACAGAAGTTGCGTCGTACTCATCTGGATATAGCCATGAAGATAAAAGAAGAGGTACAAAAACAGTGGGACGCCGGTTTCCTTGCTGTAACTAGTTACCCGCCGTGGGTTGCTAACATTGTACTTGTGCCTAAGAAAGATGGAAAAGTAAGGATGTGTGTAGATTACCGGGATCTGAATAGAGCCAGCCCGAAAGATGACTTCCCATTACCTCACATTGATGTATTGATCGACAATACGGCTCAGTTCTTGGTATTCTCCTTCATGGATGGATTTTCAGGATATAATCAGATCAAGATGTCACCTGAAGACATGGAGAAGACAACTTTCATCACACCCTGGGGCACATTCTTTTATAAGGTAATGCCATTCGGACTGAAGAATGTTGGTGCTACCTATTAACGGGCTATGGTAACATTATTCCACGACATGAACCATAAAGAAATTGAATGTTATGTGGATGACATGATTGCCAAGTCCCTCACAGAAGAAGACCACCTGGTAAATTTGTTGAAGTTGTTCAAGCGTCTGAGGAAGTACCAATTGAAGTTAAACCCCAACAAATGCACATTCGGGGTGCGATCCGGTAAGCTGCTGGGATTTATTGTAAGTGAGAAGGGAATTGAAGTTGACCCTGACAAAGTCAAAGCCATTCAAGAGATTGAACTACATTTCAAGTTTCATATCTCACCTCACTGCAACCTGTGAGCCCCTGTTCAAACTATTGAGAAAGGAACAAACGGTCAGGTGGAATGAAGATTGTCAGAAGGCTTTTGACAAAATCAAGGAATACTTACAAGAGCCTCCAATCCTTATGCCTCCAGTTGAAGGAAGACCTCTAATCATGTACTTGACAGTATTAGAAGAGTCAATGGGGTGTGTGTTGGGCCAACATGACGAGTCTGGTCGAAAAGAGTATGCAATATACTACCTAAGCAAAAAGTTTACCGACTGTGAATAACGTTATTCACTGCTCGAGAAAACGTGTTGTGCTTTAGTGTGGGCTGCTCACCGACTAAGGCAGTATATGTTGACCCACACTACCTTGTTGATCTTAAAGATGGATCTAGTCAAGTATATATTCGAGAAGCCAGCACTTATCGGACAAGTTGCAAGATGGCAAATGATTCTCACAGAATATGACATCCAGTACACATCTCAGAAAGCCATCAAAGGCAGTGTATTGTCTGATTATCTTGATGAGCAACCCATTGATGATTACCAGCCTATGAGATTTGACTTCCCTGGTGAAGACATCATGTTCATAAAAGCAAAAGATCATGAAGAGCCTATTCACACTAAAGGGCCTGACCCAGAAGAAGAGTGGACTATGATGTTTGATGGGGCTGTTAATATGAATGGTCGTGGTGTTGGTGCAGTTCTCATTACACCTAAGGGAGATCACATGCCTTTCTCGGCAAAACTCACCTTTAAGTGCACTAACAACGAAGCTGAATACGAAGCCTGTATCATGGGTCTTGAGGAATCCATTGACCTCAGGATCAAGACTTTAACTATATTCGGAGATTCATCTCTGGTAATCAATCAAACCAACAGCAAATGGTACACTCACCAGGAGCATCTGATTCCATACCGGGACTACACGAGGAGATTACTGACTTTCTTTACCACAGTCAAACTTGAGTATATCCCTTGAGATGAAAATCAGTTTGCAGATGCTCTGGCTATCATTTCCTCTATGATCAAAGTTCAAGCTGCCAACTTTGTGCCTCGGATTTCAGTATCCAGACATGACAGACCAGCATACGCATTCTCAGCAGACCTTGCTAAAGATTATAAGCCTTGGTTCTATGACATCAAATGCTTCTTGGAGGATCAAACATACCCACCTGGGGCATCATCCAATGATAAGAAGACATTAAGAAGGCTAGCTGGTAGTTTCTTCCTGAATGCTGATGGCTCCTTGTACAAGAGAAACTTTGATATGGTACTTCTCAGATGTGTTGATAAGGCAGAGGCAGACTTGCTGATGCACGAAGTACATGAAGGATCTTTTGGTACCCATGTTGAAGGACATGTAATGGCTAAGAAATTTCTAAGGTCAGGTTACTACTGGATCACAATGGATGCAGACTGTTGTGCTTATGCCAGGAAGTGCCACAAATGCCAAATTTATGCAGACAAGGTGCATGTGCCTCCGAATCCTTTGAATGTGATGTCTTCACCCTGGCCCTTCGCCATGTGGGGAATTCATATGATTGGCAAGATTGAACCAACTGCTTCAAATGGCCACAGATTCATCCTGGTAGCCATTGACTATTTTACCAAGTGGGTCGAAGCCGCTTCGTATGCAAATGTCACCAGGCAAGTGGTAGCCTGATTTCTGAAAAGAGACATCATCTGCCGGTATGGAGTGCCCGAGCGAATCATTACTGATAATGGTTCCAACTTGAACAACAAAATGATGGCAGAATTGTGTCGGGACTTCAAAATCCAACATCACAACTCTTCTCCTTACAGGCCAAAGATGAATGACGTTGTTGAGGCAGCTAACAAGAATATCAAGAAGATTGTACAGAAGATGGTGGTCACCTACAAAGACTGGCATGAAATGCTACCATTTGCCTTTCATGGGTACCGTACTTCTATCAGAACATCCACTGGGGCAACACCGTATCAGCTTGTGTATGGTATAGAGGCATTCCTACCTGTTGAAGTTGAATTACCCTCCTTGCGGGTACTGATGGATGTCAAATTGAATGAAGCAGAATGGATCTGATCCCGGTACGAACAACTGAATCTGATCGAAGAAAAGAGATTAGCTGCAATTTGTCATGGGTAGTTATATCAGAAAAGAATGAAGAAAGCCTTCGATCAGAAAGTCAGGATTCGGAAATACCAAGTGGGAGATCTTGTGCTGAAAAGACTCCTCCATCCTCATACAGACCACAGGGGCAAGTGGACGCCGAATTATGATGGTCCCTTCATTGTAAAGAAAGTTTTCTCTGGTGGAGCACTAATGCTCACTACTATGGATGGTGAAGACTTCCTGTCCCCTGTGAATTCAGATGCAGTTAAAAAATAATTCGTATAAAATGAATCGCTGGACATAAAAACAGAATGTAAAGTCCAGGCAAAAATAGGGCATCCCGACGAGTCAAAAACAGAATAAAAGACTCGGGCAAAAATAAGGGGAAAAAAAAACAAGTACACACGCTGAGTTGAAAAGCCGCATTGGACAGCTCAGGCAAAAATGGGTATCCCGGTGGATTGAAAACCCGAAAGGGCGATCCACGCAAAATAAGGGAATAAGCGAACAACTGCATTCTGAATTCGTCTGTATCATTCACAACATGGCAAACTTCGAAAGGTTGGAGCATTGGTCAGAATCAGCCTTCTTCAGATAGAAAGATGAGAAGAACATCAATGTCATACAGGTCGTAGCAAAAGGGAAGCTTACTGAAGCGTCGTCAACATTGCCAACACCTTTTTGTTTTCTCAATTTGTAACAATCTCCTCATTTCAGGGGATCTGTTTCTTTGACTGTATTTGCCAATTCAGGGCACCCGAATTAATAAAATTAGATTTTTAGTCATACTTTGTCTTATACACATTTTTATTTCACTTGCAAAAAATGTCTGATATCCTTGATATAATGGTTGCATAAATACAGATGAGCCTTTTCTAATCACATGCTTACAGGAAATATATTACTCCCGGGAGTGTCTAAACTCCTATGATGGAATCCAGTAAGGGATACCTCGGGGTACTTGTGCGTTTCTTTGTCATAACAGGATTGTAGGTACTCAGGGCGCAACATGGAGCATGAAAGCTTCTCCCCAGCAAGCTGCCAAATCATTATTTCCTCAGCACATCTTCCAAATAGCACCAGAGAAGCTCTCTCCCCCCATCAGAATTGTCGGGCATCACTTCTCCAGCACTTTCTTCAGAGCAGCATCAGAAGGTGTTCATTTCCCCAGCGGAGTTGTCAGATATTATCATCCTCAACAGGATTCCCACAGAAATCTATAGGAAGATCGTCCAATGATTTTTCTCCTCCCCAGCCAAGTGTTAGACAGGGAACCATCTCCCCACAGAGCTCCAGCCTCTATCCAGAAGAGAAATGTCTGAAAATCTCACAACAAAGTTACGAAAGCATCCACGGCCCCAGCTGGGTTCCTCATTATAGTAGGTCTATCAGTGACCTATTTCTCCAAGCAGAATCATCTGTATCAGATCTACCAATGATCTCATCCCCAGCTGGGATGTCTTTTCAAACAGATCAGCCAGAGATCTTCGCAGCAACGGGCTCCGAATCCCGGATCGGTATCTTTTGCATAATCATGGCATTCGCATCATAAATCACCTCAGAGCGTAGCATTCCGTCTAATACGGAGCATTACGGCAAAAATCAAAAATATTGCATAATCACAAGTCATGTTTTAAATCAGTCACTTGTATATACCAACATTTCGTCAGCCATGTAAATAAAGACTCTCAGTCCCAACAGAAAGCCAAAACGTCCCCTTTGCACTCACAAATACATGTTAATATATACTCTTTTCTGACACCCATTCGTGTCATATACTCCCCTGCAGATAAAAACTACAAACAAATATCTATACACTCCTTTGAAACTCGTATGTGTCACCTTTCCCCAGCGTGGTTGCCTAAACACTTATTGTAAACCAAACACTTGTTTATAGTACACTTCCTTCGACACCCGTCTGTGTCATCTTATCCCCACAGAACTTCAGAATATCTTTTACACTCATAAGTTCATAACTTATACATTTTCTCTAATGATACTCATCTGTATCATACTCTCCCCAGCGAATTGAACACTCATTCGTGTCTCACTCATGCTTATTATTCACTCATACAGATACTCGTTCGTATCTTGTATACACCACTTATATCTCCTCATATTCAACACTCGTCTGTGTTCTTTGTTAACCAGTTGGTACTCATCCGTATCATCATCTCTGAACATGCGTCAGTGTTGTTTCTACCGATACTCGTCCGTATCGTAATCTTAAGGATGCTCATCCGTATATTTAATCTATACACAGCGTCAAACATTTATACCTTTCCTTTCTTGAATGTAGACACTCGTTTGTGTCTACCATTCCCCAGAAGAGTCCCCAGCAAATCCCTAGTAAGAAGCAAAATTTCTTTCTGAGATTCGTCCTATGTCATGATACTTTCGGCAGCCGTACCCTTCCAGGTGATTGTCATTCACCTTTTAGATAATCGTCCCTCATCTTTTTCCCAGCGGAGTCTCCATTATTAGAACCCTTTTATATCCGACATTCGTCCTATGTCGTGATATTTTAGCAGTCGTCCCCTGCTAGGTGATCGTCCTTCACCTCTTGATGGTCGTCCTTCATCATTTTTATCCGATGGTCGTCCCCATCGTTGATCTTGTTATCTAACATTCGTCCTATGTCATGATAAACCCCGAGAGCAGGCGTACACTGCTAGGTGATTGTCCTTCACCTCTTGATGATCGTACTTCATCATGCTTATCCGATGGCCGTCCCCATCGTCGACTTTTTCTATTCGGTATTCTCCTATGTCGTGATGCTTTCGGCAGCCGTACCCTGCTAGGTGATCGTCCTTCACTTTGGATGACCGTCCCTCATCCTTATCCCCAACAGAGCTGTCGTCCCTTGCTAGGTGATCGTCCTTCACCTATGATGACCATCCCTCATCATTTATTTCTATAAACCGATGGCCGTCCCCATCATGATACCTCTATCTCCCCAGCATGTCGGTCGTCCCCGTCATGGCTTTATTCCCAGCAGTCGTCCTCTGCTCGACGATCGTCCTCCGTCGCCCGCACTTTATAGTCATACTTTATTTTCTTTTACAATCTATATCCCTTTTCTTCTTCACCCAGTGAGTGCAAATTTTGGATTGTCTTTGGTATTCAACCACAAGTTATCTTGTTTTCCTGTTAAGTCGTCGCTTACATCCTGCACAGCTAACTCATGTTTGAATAGGGGCAGCTGTAAACACCCTAAATTTTCTCTCACTAAGTTCACACCAAGGCTTGTGATCTTTTCATTTTCATAAGTTCAATCATATCATCTCATATTGCATTTTTACTTCACTGCCTTGGTTCAAAGTCATCTGCATCTAGGGTTTGTGATCTGAGCAGTTCCTGAGCCTTCTGAGCCACTACAAAGGTCTCCAATCATCTCAATAGGGTCTATGAATGTTCAAACATCATATTATATCCTCCCAAGATCAAGAAAGTCATAAAATCACAAGAACTTGCAAGGCATGGAAGCAGAGCCAAGTTTAACTACACAGATGACCTAAAATTAGGGTTTTGGTTTCAGAGGCCATAACTCCGAAATTTTTGGTCATTATTGTTTCTATTGGTCTCAATATGTTATAAGGATCATACATGCCAAGTTTGATGTAAAAATTCATTGTGGAAGTCATCTAATCACTGGGTAACTTCCTGAGCAAGTCAGAGCAAAATCAGGGCATCTGAGGCCCCCCAACATGGAACCAAAGTGGATCTTTCATCAAAATGAATTTATTTGGTCTTTATTTGATCATTTAAGTGCTTATAAGTTCACAAATTTGAAGAAACGTGGGCTAAACCAAAAGTTGCCAAATATGGAAATGACTTGTAATGTAAACTTTCCATTTTGGGAATGTTTTTCAACCTCCTCTTTCTCAACCAAAAATGCTTCAAATGAAAAATTCTTGGTCATGAAAGTTATAGATTGGATCATTCCCTTTTCAAAAAGTACAAGAACAAGGTCTAATTCATTTTGGAACTCAAGTTATGACTTTCCAAAGTTGGCAAAAATCACATAATTTCATGCTTCATGCCAAAAGGAATTTTTTGCAAAACCTCATACCAAACCATTTTGTGACTTCTAAATGACTTCTATGCATCATTACAACTTGCCAAAATCAGAATTGCACAAATGCACAAAGGTTCATGCCTTGGGTGACAAGCTTTCATGAGCCATTTTTCCATAAAATTCAAAAATAGGGAATTCTTGCAAGAGTGATTCCTAAGGGTTTGTTTGGTTTCTAACTGATCTCAAAGCATTACCATAACATCATGTAACATTTCATGACAAGAATTCAGCTTGGAATAGGACATGTCCATGACCAAAATCTCAAAATGCAACAAGTTGTGAAAATTGCAAAACATGTGACATCTCACCATTCATCCACTTCTGATCATTCTAAGTCATCCCATGGCTATCCTTGAAGACAACTGAACTCATAGCAGCCCTAAAGTAGCTTTTGCCATGGCCCATGCTTGAAGTACACCAACTCTTGACGTTTTGGCCAATTGCCACATACCATTCCCACAGTGCATGTCAATTCTTCTGACTCTTTCCAATAGTTTAGGATTAGTTTATGCATCATAAAACAAGCCTTACATAAGCTCAAACCACACACACAGCCAGATTTCACAAAACTTGCCAAGACCTTCATCTCTTCGAAACACCTTCCACAGCCATCAAACTTCAATTTTTTCTTCACCAATAGGTCACATATCATCCATAGAACAAGAATCAACCACCAAAATAGCCTGAAACATCACATACACAAACCTCAAAATCTGCTAGACCAGAACTGGAATCTCCAAACTAGCCACTCTCAAAGTTTTATAAGCTTCATTTCATCATCAGGAGGTTCATAGGAGTGGACTTGCATCAACGAAAGAGCCAGAAAGCCCAGAATCAGAAGGTTCAATCTCAGGTATAGCTCAAGAACTTTTTTCCCAGAAACTTGTTTTTAAGTTCTTAAATGAATCCTTATGTGGTGCTGATAATCCTAATGTATTTATTTTTCAAAATGGTGGGATATTGAGCATGTATGAAGTCTCTGAAAGTTTCAACCCTAAAAATGTTTTGTTTCGATTTGGCTGTTTGATGAATGATAGATGGATTTTGTTTCGGGATTTAGGTTTAGTGATGCGTGGGGTTCATTTCTGGGCAGAAAAATCATGTTTTAGATGCTTAGGGAGGGAGATGGGATTTTGGCTCGTCGAAGAAGATGACCGGAACACTGTTCCGGTCACCTGAATTTGTTTATGCCCTAATCCTGTAATTAAGCAACTTTGAATGTTAGCCTTAGGATCTGTCTTACGCGCGCGTTTTCAATGGCCAGGATTGTTTCATTAGCCCTAATCCTTATTTATTTAGTTTAATTAAGATTAATTAAATTAATTCAGTCAAGACAAATCCCAACCCTTGGATGACGCGCCAGTCAACCAATTTCTTTCCACTTTGAATCTGGATCATTGGATCAGATTACTTTTCCATTTAATTTATTTTATTTCATTTTGTTTCTATTTAATTTGTACGAATTTTTAAAAATAGTAAAAATAGTTTAAAAATTCTGAAAATTATTATCCTACATTTTATTAATTTTCAGAACCCAAAAATATTTTTATTTTCATTTTTTGCATTAAAAATATATTTTTAAATCATTTAAATGTTATTTTTAATTAGTTAATGAGAATTAATTAATTAAAAATACATTTAGGTATTTAAAAATCCCAAAAAAATTCAGAGAACATTCTTAGGCATTTAGAAACATTTACAAACTCACCACACAAATTTCTTTTTGGTTTTGATCATACTTTGACATTTTTTAATTGAATTAGGGTTCTTAAACTTGAATATTTTTAACCCTAACTTCAAAAATTCATAACTTTTGAACCAAAGTGAGTTTGTGAATGATTCTTTTTGCATTGTGTTATGCATGGTTTCAAGCATCTAAAACCATATTTGTTTAATTTTTATAATGCATTTTCATTTTGTTTGGCATTTTACCTTTAGGATCACCCTTAAAACCCTAGAAACTTAGAAAAATCATAAGTCCTTCTAGGTTAAGCTTCTGACCTCCCCCTTTGGATGGTAACTTAGTATAGGTTTAGGGTTCACTTAAGTCCATTTTCAATTTTTATCTCGGGTTTTACTTCTGTTTTTGAATTGTGCATCTTACATGATCATATAACCCTAATTTGCATCTTCATTTGCATCCATCTTGTATAAACTTGCATACATGAACTTGCCATGACATTTTGTGCATCCACATGACATATAAGACATCTTAGGACATATTAGAATCATGTTTTATCATTGCATCATCCCTTTGCCATGTTATGCTTCCACTTCATTTCATGTGCATTCATGAACTTTCATGCCTCTTATATGTTTCATTTGCATCTTCATCACTTGTATGATCATCCACATCTCTTGGCATGCTTTCATATCATCTCCTAGCATCATTTGCATCATGATCATGCTTCTGGTTTTGGTTTGCATCATTGCATACTTTTCATTTTCATTTCACTTTCATTTCCTTTTACTAACTTTTCAGGTGGTAAGTTGTTTTGAGAAGTGAATTTGCCTTTAGTTCTCACAATCTCTTCTCATCTCTCTTATGCATTCATTGCTGCATTTTACTTTTGTATTAGAGTGAGCTTTCTCATTCATGTTCCTTCTTCACCTTCTTTCTTCAAGCAACTTATCTTCTTAAGTGAAGTAACTTGACTTGTTTCTTCTGCTTCTCCTCCTTTCATCTGCTTCTTCCTTGGCGGTTCATCTTAAGATCTCTTGAAAGCCTCATAAACCCTAGGAACATCCAAGCATGTTAACAATTAGGGTGTGATTAGTCCCCCATTAGTTTTACCTTTGTGTCATCTCTTTGTGTCTCTCTTCTCATCTCTTAATCAAGGACTAAACCTTCAAGGTTTTAAGGCTTTGTGATTAAGATTATGCCTGCATCCTTCTCTTAGGATGGAGTGTATAATCCTAATCCTAAGTGTTATACCCTTAATGTGTTTAACTCCTTTAATTAATTCATCTAATAATCACTAAGACATCAAGCTTGTAACTTGGGTCTTGCATTAGGGCTCTAATTCTTCCTTAATTGGTTAAGAAGGACTAACCCTAGTTTTAATGGACAAGTCCCCCTCAAGTTGTCTTACAAACCATAAAATTAACTTCTTAATCTTACCATTAACTAAAATCCACTTTAATAAAGGTTTTGTTTTGTCATGAGGTTAATCCCTAATCATGGATTAAGTTGAGGTATCCTCCTCAACTTAAATGTTCTCATCTATTATCCTTCTATTAGGATGGTGTAATGAGTCCATTAAATCCTTGATTATGGCTTAAACTCATTACTTAACACTAAACAAAAACACCGAAAAAAAACATCTAAATAAGTACAAGTAGGTTAATGATCTTAATCCTACATCATGGTAATTAAGTGTGAGGTGATTACTTCATACTTAAGGTATTCTCATTACCCCTAATCAGAGGGAGGATGTGATGAGTTTACTAACCCTTGGTTTAGGCTTAAGCTCAAAAAGTCAATAAAAGATTGAAAACACCAAAAAAAAACAATAATCGTCTCCTCTGGGATTCTTTTCTCATCATCTTCCCTCATAAACGAGAACTTGCTTCTTCCGTCTAATGCAAGACAATTAGCACCTGAGCTAGACAGGTCATACACTTGAGCATAGACAAGTAAGCAATTCACAAGTCAATTTATTTTTCAGTCTCTTTGAGTCGAACTACGGTGTTCTGACTTCCTCATTGCACGAGAGGATACGTAGGCATAACTTAACAGTTATCAAACAAAAGTATCTATATATTCCCCCTTCTTCCAGCTTTATTCTTTAAGCCTCATTACCTGAGCAATTCACTTCACATTTCTTTTACACTGACACTTGCATTCTTTTCCAGCTTTTGCACACAGACAGCACTGACACTACCCTTTTAAACACAAACTTTCAAGCGTGGATCCCGTCGAGTACGACGGACAATCTGGGTGCTAATACTTTCTCATGTTGTAACCAACCCCCTTTTTCAGTTTCTCTGGTTCGCGACCGTCTTATCCATATCTTTCTAGGTTTATGCAGCATTACCTTTCCTTCGGGATAAAAATGCCTAGTTGGCGACTCTTTTCAGTTCACCCTCGTGTTCTCTCTTTCGCCGACCGTTCGCGACTGTACCCCTCTTGGCCCTGTTTAATCAGGTGGGAGCGACACCAAGGAATTGACATGAACAGAAAGTTTGAAGAAATGGCTGAGCAGATTCGTGCCATTCATTCTCAGAGCTCTATGGGGTTTGATATCACTGAAATTGGCTTGGTGCCAAGGGTTAGAATTCCCTACAAGTTCAAGGTTCCTACTTTTGACAAGTACAACGGCACGGCATGCCCAAAGACTCACCTCCAGTATTTTGTCGGAAGAATCGCTGCACATACAGATGATGAGAAGCTGTGGATGTATTACTTCCAGGATAGCCTTGTGGGGGCCTCCTTGGAGTGGTACATGAAGCTGAGCAGGGTTAATATTCGAAGCTGGAAGGATTTAGCAGAGGCATTTGTGAAACAATATCAGTACAATTTGGATATGGCTCCAAACCGTACTCAGTTGCAGACCATGTCTCGGAATGCTAAAGAAGGGTTCAAGGAGTACGCTCATAGGTGGCGTCAGCTTGCTGCTAGATTACAACCTCCCTTGTTGGAAAATGAAATGGCGGACATGTTCATGGGAACACTACAGGGGGTGTTTATTGAGAGGATGGCATCTTGTTCAGCAACAAAGTTCAATGACATTGTGATAGCAGGAGAGAGGGTTGAAACTCTTTTGAAGATGGGGAAGATTCAAGACCCCGGTGCAGGTAGCTCAAGCGGTGTGAGGAAAGCTTTTAATGGACCTCCGAGAAGAAGAGAGGGAGAAACTAATTATGTGTACGGCCGAGGACGGGGTCGGGGATACAAAGGATCATATGAGCAAGTGGCAGTTGCCACTATTCCATCAAGTCATGTGAAACAAATTCAACCACAACAACAACAACAGCCACAGCGCAATAATTATCAGCAAAGACCCTATGAATAGAGACAAGTTCGTCCAGCTAACAGGGTTCTTGAAGCCATTCCAATGTGTCACACCCCAAATTTTACCCCTAACTGCTTGCATCATACGTTCATCACATTTAGCAGAGAATTCCAAGATTTTTTTTCCTTGTTGCTTCTAACTCCTTTTCAAGTTATTTATAAATTTAATTTTTATTTCTTTTCACTTCCAAGATTTTTAATTTAATTTCTATTTCACATGTTTTAATTTTAATTTTAATTTCCTTTTCTTATTCTATTTTTCAAGTTTCTAATTTTTTTTTTTTCAATTTCTACTTCTAATTCTTGTTTCAATTTCTACTTCTAGTTCTTAATTCATGCTTAAATTTTAAACTTAAATCTTATTTCCATTTCATTTTCAAAGTTTTTTTTCTAAATTAATTTCTAATTTCTATTCCTAATTTTTAATTCATTTTCAAGTTTTGTTTCTAAATCTAATTTTAATTTTCATTTCTAATTTTTAATTCAATTTTATCATAGGTTTAAATCCAATTCAATTTCATTTTCTATTAAAATTCCTATTTCAATTTATATCTTAAGGTTTCCTTTCCAATTTCTTTTTTAAAAAAATCAATTCCAAAGTCTCAATTTCAAGATCTTTTTTTTTATATAATTCTTAATCCATATTATTTCCAATTCCAAATTCAATTCAAATTTCATTTTAAGTTGCCAATTCCAATTCCAAGATTCCATCTCCAATGCAAATCCTATTTCAAGTCATGTTCTAAGTGTGTTTCAATTTTTCAAGAATTAAACTCCAATTTTCTTTTCAAGCTCAAGTTTGTTCCCAATTTCCAATTTCAATTTCTATTTTTCTATTTCATATTTCCAAATTCATTCCAAATTCAAAATCCAATGTCATTTCATATTTATTTTATTTTTCATTCATGTTGTTTCCATTCTCAAGACTTATTCATATTTTTTAGGAACTTTGTCCAATTTGTTTGTCAAGCATACATACTCATATTCATCCACTATGCATATCCAACTTTTCAAAACACATGTTACTACATTCTAATGTTCCATTTACGTTACATTTATCAATTTTGGGTCCTTTACATTTTTCTTTCATTTGCATTTTAAATTCATACTAAAACAAAAACATGAGATACAAGTTGGAAAAGTTATTCTTGTTCCATAATTCCAAATCTTCCTTTCTTTTCTTCCTCAAGTCAAGCCTCTCCTCCAAAGCAATGCATATGAAAATAAAAAAAAGCAAGTTAGCATTCATAACCATAAGCACATTCATTCAAATTTCCATTTCATTAATTCATTCAATATTTCATAAATTCAAGTTCACAAATTCATTTCATTCAAAGCAAACATTATGTTCATCCCTATTTTATCCAAACATAAATCATTCCATGATCATACATTCACATAACATAAGTTTCCCATTCATTCTTGCCATATTCACATCAGCATAATGTTACAGTTGCATTAGAGAAATAGAATTTTAAAAAAAATGGGACAGTACAACAATTCAGCAAAAACTACAAAAAACAACAGACAAACAACACACACAGCAGGCCTGCAAAATGCAGGGTCTCTGCTCCACTTCCTCCCACTACAACCAAAATTCAGACATTGTCCCCCAACCCTTCATGAGCAAGTTTTCACAAAATTCAAATCACAAACCCTAGAAAAGTCCTATATAATATACACTGTTTCATTCATCAGGAAGAGGAAGAAACCCTAGCCACTACATCAAATAACCAAAAACTTAACAAAGCAGCCACTATACAACCCCTGCATTTTTTTTGCTCAAGAGAAACATAGCAACAATAAACCACATTACTCGGATTCACAGAAGTTCAGAAGAGAAAAAGAAGAAGTTAAAGGTTCGAAGCATAAAGAAAAGGGAACTCACCCGAATCATATTGGAGCTTCATCGCAGGCTGTTCTCGGAGACGTCCAAATTCGTACCAAAGCTTTCACCGTGCAAAGGTTCTTCCGGATTTGTCTTCGATCGGTAATCTTTATTTTCCTCCCTCATTTATTTTGCTTGTTTGTTGTTTCTGTTTGTTGTAAACCCTCACAACCATGCTGCAAACCCTCACAACCATGCTGCAAATCATGCTGCAAACCCTCACAACCAGCAGCCAACCATCCTTCTAATTTCGCACAAACCGCTACACTTTTCATTTTATTCAACCTGCAAGACAAACCAGAATCGAATAAAAAAAACAGCACTAGTAAGAAGTCAAAAGAAAAAACATCATCAATAACAAGCCAAAGCAATCACGTACTTTCTTTCCCACTGCCACTGTGTGAAACTCCCCAGCAGACCAACCGCTCACAGACAGAAACCAACACCAGAAACCAACACCAGCCTCAGCCATCCATAAACCTTTTTCATAAAAACTCTGCTAACCGCCTCAATAACATAACCGTTGAGAAGCCCTACCGTAAGCCAAATCGCCGCTGTGAAACTCACCGCGAATCCATCTCGCAACCAACCAACCCAAAACCATTTCAGCAGGCCACCTTCAAAACAAAAAAACAGTGAAACAAAAGCCTCTGTTAACTACAGAAAAAGAGAATCTCCACTGTTAAAACCAAATTAGACAAACCCTTACTCCGGCCAGCAAACCCCAAAGCCACCGCGAACCGAAACCCTCGCCGCAAACCGCCGCGCAAACCGGCCCTAAACACAACCAATCGCTGCCGGAAATCCTTCATCGTCCCCATTCAAACTCCACCACCATTTTCAAAACTCTCTTCACAAACAACCGCCGCCACCCTCACAGAAAACCAAACCACGATCTAAAACTGTCACTGAGCCCCTAGCGAACCATCACCTTGCCTCCATTAATCCATAAAAACATCACCGCTCACATCCCAGAACAAAACGTTGTCACAAAGCTCACTGCACAAAACCGACGCCACGAAAATGCCTACCGCAAAATCATCACCATCAATAACCTTCAGACCCTTCAAACAACAGTCTTTGAATCCCTTCGTCAGCATACTCCAAACCAGAACATAACACATAAAGCAACACTACTCACAACAATTTGTAAACCATTTGCAAATCATCCAAAACCTTACCACAATTCCATAAATCATCCTCACTCATCTTCAACATAAAGAAGCCATCAAAACCTCATTGTTCAGAACCAACAGACTCACCGCCTTCACCACTGCCGCCCTCACCATCAAAACACCAGAAAAAATCAGCATACCTTCTTACAATCACGAAAAATCCAGCTCCCCTCATTTCTAGCAGAACCGCAACGAACCCTTTCGAAATCCACCGCCAACCCACGCCGAAACATCACGGCCCAAGACTCAAAACTCCTCATTCATCTTCAACACACATCGCAAAACCCTTCCTTCATCTTCAACACCCATCGCAAAATTCCTCCTTCATCTTCAACACCCATTGCAAAACTCTCCTTCTCCTTCAACAACTCACCAACGAAATTTCATCACCACCTCAAAACCTTCGTTCACACCAAGCTCCTCCCAACCATCTGAATCACAAAAAGCCATTAACAAACAAAAGAAACAAGAAACCTGTGAGAGTTTGAATCGCACACAAAGCAAACCAAACAAGCTGTTGAGCTTCAAATCCGAAACCACCACAACCACAAACGGAAACAGCCGCGAATCGCGACCCACCCTCGCCAATGCACTGTCACAAAAATCGCGAACAATCGGAGTAGGGAGAACCGCGAGAAGCGAGTCGGAGACGGAAATAGAGAGAGGTTGTTGCGTTTTGATCCGAGCGCGATTGAGAGAGAAAGAGCTTCGTGAGAGAGACGACGAGAGAGTGAGACAGACGAAGGGATTTCGTCCCCATTTCGTGCGAAACGGCACCGTTTGGCCTTAGGGTACTTTTTCCCCCTTTTTGGAATCTATCTGAGCCGGGTCGCGGGTCGGAATTGACCCATCTGCGCCCTAGAGACCCAACCGGTCTGCCCTTTTATGGGCTTTTGATTTTAGTTCTGTTTCTTTCTTTTCAGCACCCCCTTTGTTTACTTAATCAGCCCTTTTTCTTTTTCTATTCTTTATATAAAAAAAAATCTAAAAAACTATATTTTCATAATTTAATTATTACTTTATTTTTAATATTAACTAATCTTTATTAGGTTATTTTTCTTTTTTAAATACTTAGTTAAATTATCATAAAAAATAAATAAAAAAAACATTTTAATTTCAAAATTTTCTTTTCTATTATTATTATATTTAGTTAGATTTTTATATATACATAAAAAAAATAGTAAAAAAAATATTTCGAATTAAATTTCTTCTTTTCTATCTTATTTTTAGTACATATTTAATTAGTCATTTATTTATTATAAAAAATCCAAAAAATATTTATATAGTTCTTCTTCGTTTAAAATAGAGTTTTTTTAGCTTAGTTTTAGATCCTATTAGTGTGAGAGGTTTAGATTTAAGTTTATCCCTTAGTGAGAGTTTTAATTTAATCTTC
Source organism: Lathyrus aphaca (assembly GCA_963966055.1). Taxonomy (NCBI): domain Eukaryota; kingdom Viridiplantae; phylum Streptophyta; class Magnoliopsida; order Fabales; family Fabaceae; genus Lathyrus; species Lathyrus aphaca. Next base: position 379,506,888 of record OZ014523.1, on the reverse strand, counting down.
CGATATCTTGGTTGTGTGCACTATGTTTATATTTATTTTATTTTGCATCATGACCATATACCTGTTAAAATAAAATTGAAAGCGCACATTAATTTTCAAGATAATAAATCCTTGGTCCAACGCCAAGTGAACTTTACACACTTCACTCACACACGTAAGTCGGTCGTTTTACGATCGCCATCTGCACATTCCTTACACTTCACAGCTTGCTAACTTGAACAAATTGACGCACCACGCTTGTCTTCCACCCCCACATTCTCGATCCATATATCGAGCCGTAACCCAGTTACTAAGCCTTTTACCTTGCATTTCTATTTACTTTATCCAATTTATTTTTTGCAAGTAGCAACCTATGCCTTAGACTTAGGAGCTTGCACCCTCATTTATTTACTTTATTTTTTCGCATTTCAATCCAAAAGGGAAAGAACTCCTGCAGTTGACTCAATGTCATAGGAAGTTTAGCCACCCCTAGTTACCATTTTGACCTTAGCAATTAGGTCCCTCTTTTTTTTCTTTGACCTTAGCAATTAGGTCCCTCAATCTTAGGTCCTTAGCCATTAGGTCCTTAGTGTTTTATTTTATAACTTTTTGTGACTTTGTTAAGTCACGTGAGTGTTTTCCATAACACTTACCTTCCCCCGCGAACCTTGAGCGTAACCAAGTGTTCGTTAATCCTTAGGAGAACTACGAGTGCTCTGATTCTATACCCGATACGTAGGCATCGATGCGATGTTGTGCGAGCACCATTAGAAATAAAACCTTAGGTCCCCATAATTTTAGCAAGCAATAAATAAAAATAACACAAATATTAACAAGAGGTTCCCGTAGGATACTGCGGATGCTTAGGATGCTAACACCTTCCCTAGGTATAATCAACCCCCGAACCTAGTTTCTCCTCATTTAGGGTTTTTACGATCTTTTTCCCTTTTCCCTTTGGATTAAATTAAAGTCGGTGGTGAACATAAAAGTTTTGCGATTCAAGCTCACTTAATAGCTTGGTATTCGATTCTCACCGCAACAGAAATGGCGACTTCACTGGGGAGACTATTTTTGAGGGTTAAGCCCACCTTGTATATTTGTATATTTGTTGTTGTATTGCTTGTTATTATTTGGGATTTTTGTTGGGTGTTCCATGTGTGGTGAGATAAGTCCTAACCCGGACTTGAGTGCAAAATAAGATAGGACGGTGGTATATTCAAGAAGGCTTGTAGGGAGTTGAGTCCCGATCAAGTTGACTTGAGACACCACCACTCAGCGGAGGCCTCCTCGGACGTAGTTTTGTTGATCGAGTTCAGTCGTGAAAGCATTACTATATTCGACCTGAGAGCCATTAATGCTGAGGACCGTAGAAATTTACCCCCACTTGGCCTTTTAGGGATGTAGTGCGATGACTATGAGGGTGCAAATCCGAAATAGTTGATACGCGATACTACACCCGGATGAGACTCTCTTGAGAATATTATTGATTACCAAGTTGAGTTGGGAAGTCGGTAATATCCGAAAGATGGGACAATGATTCTGGGAACTTTTAGAACCCGTTGTACAGGTACAAATAAACTCATAGTACATACCTTTTGGGAGGGTTGAACCTTCGACCTCATGCAAGCTTTGAACCTAAGCCTTGTGTGTGTTTGTGTATTCATTGCATTCACGGATCATGAAGCATCATTTTTACCAATTTATTCAAGGAACTCAGAAACTCTATCTTTGCAAATATCGTAGGTATCATCATGGACTTTGGAAGAAGAAAGACTGTCAAGTACACATTCAAAACTCCCAAACTCGAAGACCTAAGGAAATTAAGAGATTTGGTTTTGGATCAAGAAGCCTTCATGGAGAAGCATAGGAGACTTTTGGCCTTACTTAAGACTGAGTGGGATGGAAGGTTGCTCTCTATGATGCTCCAGTTTTATGATCCTCTCTACCATTGTTTTACGTTCCCTGATTACCAATTGGTGCCTACTTTGGAAGAGTATTCATTTCTGGTGGGATCACGTGTTAAGGATGAGTTTCCATTCCCTGTTCTAGAGAAGGACCCTGAAGAAGCGGAGATTGCAAAGGCGACATATTTGAGTGTGCTTGAGGTCAAGGCAAATATGACCTATAAAGGAAAGATTTTTGGATTCCCTACAAAGTTTTTGGTAGAAAAGGCCAAGAATTTTGTTAGTGTGAAGGATATGAAAGCTTTTGAGGCGACCTTTATTCTGCTAATATATGGAGTGTTACTTTTCCCAAACTTTGAAGACTTTGTCGACCTGAACGCCATCAAAATCTTTCTGAAGAAGAACCCGGTCCCTACTTTGCTCGGAGACACTTACCATTCCATCCATTTGAGGAATCTCCATAAGGGAGGGATGATTACTTGTTGTGCATCATTGCTATACGAGTGGTTTATTTCGCACTTGCCTAAGTCAGCTTCATTTTGGAACCTTAAGGATGGTTTGTGGTGGTCACAAAGGATCATGTCTCTTACCCACTCTGACATATGTTGGTACAATCGTGTTTATGATGGAGCATTAATTATTGATAGCTGTGGTGATTTTGCTAATGTACCTCTTCTTGGCACTAAGGGAGGAATCAACTATAATCCAGTTTTGGCTCGCCGCCAACTCGGGTATCCGTTGAAGGACAAACCTAAGAGTGTTGAAGTGGAAGGAATTTTCTTTAAGGATGACGAAGAACCAGAGCTCAAGAAACAGATTATGCAAGCTTGGAAGTACATCCATAGGAAGGGGAGGAGTAGCTTGGGAAAGCCGAATTGTGTTTCTATGGAACCCTATCTCCAATGGGTACGAGATAGGGCAATCAGTCTGAAGATGCCTTACCCTCGCCAGGATCCTATGACCTTCAAGAAACCCATTCTAATCTTTATGGATGATGCAGAGAAGCTGAAGATTGATTTGGAGAGAGAGCTTCGAGAGAAGAATGCATGGAAGAATCGACATCAGATCATCAGTAGTGAGAATGAAGAACTTAGAAGACAACTGAAGATGAAGGAAGAAGAAGAGCTCTTCAACAAGAAAAGGAAAGCGCAAGAGGATTTATTTTCCTCCAGCACTCCAGGGGACACTTCTTGGAAGTCGATCGTGGATCAACTTATGCTTGAAAGGGCTCAGATGAAGGCACAAATCGAGAAGCTCAACTTGAGGCTTTTAGGAGAATCTCCTTAGGAATTTGTCTTTGTTTGAGATTTTTGAAGATGTACTCAAGACTTTGTATCACTTTTTGAATTTAATGAAATCATATCCTTTTGATTATTATGTTTTCCTTGGTATTTGCAAATTGTTTCTTAAGTTCCTTGAATAAAATTTAATTTTCGCATTGCACTCATACATTTGGCATTTCATTTGCATTTTTTCATATAAAACTCATTCCTGTCATCTTCTCTCAATTCAGCTTTCACACTGAGGCTCTCACGCAAATACTACACTCGAGCTCAAGCCAGAAAAAGGATGGCTGAAAGAGACCTAGAGATGGACAGAGTTAACGAGGAGCTTACTGATATTCGTGGAAATATGGGTCAGATGATGGAAATGTTGCAGGTCATTCGAGCGAAGATGGATACCCAACAGACTGTAGTGTCAGAAATTGTCACTGCAACGACTGAGCCTACATCATCAGTCACTACCCCTGTGACCTAGCCTCCTTTTGGACTTCCTCATGGATTCGTACCTCCTCCTCAAGGTTTTGCTTCTCAAAGTTTTATTCCTTCTTTCCAAGGATTTGCTTCTCAAAGTTTTATTCCTTCTTCCCAAGGACTTGCTGCTCAGGGTTTCTTTCCTTCTTCCCAAGGACTTGCTGCTCAGGGTTTCTTTCCTTCTTCCCAAGGACTTGCTGCTCAGGGTTTCTTCCCTCCTTCCCAAGGCTTAGCTTCTCAAAGTTTCGCACCTCCTTCTCAGGGCATGGAATTTCCTTCCCAAGGTTTTGTGCCTCCTCCTCAAGGATTTGCTGCTCAACAGACTATTCCTGTGACTAATGAAGAGAACCATGTTGTTGCTAATTTTACACCAGACATCGTGCACACCCGTGCTCAACCATACTTTAATGACCATCAGGTGTATGAAGCGCCAGATATGTCTGAAAACGGAAACGAGAAACATGAGAAGATGCAAGAGAATTTTGATACCCTTGAAAAAAGGTTAAGAGCAATTGAAGGTGACCAGATCTTTGGGGCTGCTGCTAGAGAGATGTGTCTGGTATCTGGATTGGTAATACCTCCAAAGTTCAAGATACCCACTTTTGATATGTATGAGGGCGCAACTTGTCCTAAGAACCATCTCTTGATGTACTATCGAAGAATGGTTGCGCTGGTGGACAATGATAAATTAATGATCCACTGCTTCCAGGACAGTCTGAAGGGAATCTCCTCCAAGTGGTATCTAACGCTAGACCAGTCGAAGATTCACAGTTTTCAAGACTTGATAGATGCTTTCATCCAGCAGTACAAATACAATATGGACCTTGCTCCCAATAGGAGGCAACTGTTGAGTATGTCACAAAAAGATTCTGAATCATTTAAAGAATATGCTCAGAGGTGGAGAGGGACCGCTTCTCAGGTAGAGCCCCCATTGACTGAAAGAGAATTAGCTGACTGGTTTGTTGACACTGTGCGACCAGAATTCTATGAGAGAATGGTGGGGAGCATAACTGCTAGTTTCTCTGATCTAGTGGCTGTGGGAATCAAGGTAGAACTTGGTTTGAAAAGTGGAAAGATGAGTGGTGCATCTAGTAGTTCCAGCAATGGTAGTGGAAATATTGTCAAGAAATTTACCAGTAATTTCCACAAGAAGAAAGAGGGCGAGACGAATGCAATAGTGACAAGTCAAAGAAGAAATCCGCTTTGGCAGAGACCTCCACCTATGACTCAACAGCAGTATGCTCATCCACCACAGTATGCCCAACATCCTTATGTAGCGGCGGTTCAACCGTCATATAATACACAAGTCCCGATGTATCGGCCAACTCAAGCAGTACCAATGTATCAGCAAGCGGCTCCAGTGATTCCACCTTATCAACCAATGCTCAACAATCCAGGCTATCAACAAGCGCCCAATGCTTCAGCCTACCAGCAGAGGACTCCAGCTCCTCATCCGAATCCCAACTTTCAGAATAGAAGACCAGGAGGAAGGCCTCCTAATCCTCGAATCCCTATGACTTATATTGAATTATATCCTTCACTGCTGAAGAAAGGTTTGGTTACTCCAAGGCCTTTGGGTCCTCCACCAAATCCGCTCCCACCAAATTACAACTCAAATGCCCAATGTTTATTCCATGAAGGTGCCCCAGGGCACGATTTCGAGGGTTGTTATGCTTTAAAGTACATAGTGAAAGATTTGATGGAGAAAAACATCCTGTCATTTGGGAATACTGGTCCGAATGTCAAAGATAATCCTTTACCCAAGCATGGGTCCATAAATGCCATTATTGACGAGTCTGACGAAGGTTTGATTTTCAACGCCACAGAGATCAAGACCCTGCTTAGAGACTTCCATGCGAAGTTAGTAGAAGTGGGTATGTTGAGGAACTGTCATAAGAATTGTGAAGCTTGTGCAAATAACCCAAAGGGATGTGAATTGGTCTTAAAAGACGTTCAAAATTTGATTAATCTGGGTGTTTTACAAGTAAGCGTTCGTGTGAAGAAGAATGAAGTGGAAATGATTGAACCCATTTTCAACTTTCCTGAATCTGATTCTACCTTGGTGCCAGTGTTCAACCTGCTTGAGTCCTCAAGAGTTCAACCCATCTTTAATATGCCAGAGCCTGTGATGCCCATTTTCAATATACCTGAGCCAAGGTTTGAACAAAGGAGTAACCCTTTTCTTTATGAAGACACTAAAGCAGTTCCATGGAAGTATGATACCGGGAAAGTTCATCAGAAGATTGATAAAGCTAGTCAGAAGGAAGATTCAGAAGTGGCAAGTGCTGACATAGCGGGTGCAGGTCGTTTAACTCGCAGTGGTCGTGTTTATACTCAGCAAGCCAATACGGTTCCGCCTAAAGAAGTCATTCCAGCTGTTGTCAACCAGGATAAAGGGGTAGTCTTGGGAGAAGAGGATGCAGAATTTCTCAGAATCATTAAGAAGAGTGATTATAAGGTTATTGATCAGCTACATCAAACGCCTTCCAAAATATCTATCCTATCACTTCTTATGCATTCACCGGCCCATCGGAGTGCTCTCCAGAAATTACTAGCCCAAGCCCATGTTACACATGATATAACAGTGAATCAGTTTGATGGAGTCATTGCCAATATCACTGCATGTAACAATCTCAGCTTCAGTATGAAGGATCTTCCAAAAGATGGCTTGGACCATAACCGTGCTCTCCACATATCTGTAAAATGTCAAGAGGATACTTTAGCAAGAGTTCTTGTGGATACAGGATCTTCATTGAATGTTTTTCCGAAAAGAACGCTTGCCAAGTTATCTTATCAAGGGGCAGAGATGATGCCCAGTGCACTGATTGTGAAAGCTTTTGATGGGTCAAGGAGGACTGTTATTGGAGAAGTAGACTTACCGATCTTGATTGGGCCACAGGTGTTCAAAATCACTTTCCAGGTTATGGACATTAACCCCAATTACAGTTGCCTGCTGGGAAGACCTTGGATCCATGCCGCTGGGGCAGTCACTTCTACCTTACATCAGAAGATGAAGTTTGTAGTCGATAATAAGCTGGTAACCGTGTCTGGGGAAGAAGATCCCATGGTTAGCAACCTTTCATCCTTTAGCTATATTGAGGCTGATGAAGATGCTTTGGAAACTTCTTTCCAAGCTCTTGAGATAGCCAATGCTGTCCTTTTGGAAGTAGAGGAACCAAAAGGGAAGGGTATCCCATCTTTTGCATCGCTGAAGAGTACCATTTCCACTATTGAAGAAAGAAGCTATGAAGGTTGGGGTGATGTCATTGAAGTCAAACAGAAGCTAGATCGTTGCGGGTTGGGTTACAAACCAACTCATGTGAAGGAAGGAGCGTCAACCTCCGTTAAAGGATGTCCAAAGACCATTCAAGAAGTGTTTTCCAGTGCTGGTTATCAGGTCAATACAATTGATGGGGGTTCTGAAGATGGAGATGTGAATCATTTGGTGTATCAGTGTGAAGAAGCCTTGGACAATTGGGAGGCAGTCGAGATCCCAGAGTTTTTTCCATTGTCAAAGTAATTTATTGTTTTTTAAATGTTTTCAAAGTTCCCTAGCTCTGCCCAAGGCTATGGGAGTATTTTGTAGGGCCCCTTCTCATTTTCAAAGTTATTATCAATGAAGGCATTTTGTTAAACTCTTATTTTGATCATTTACTGTTTTTCTCTATCTCTCTCTTTTCACTTTTAAAAGAAAATGGCAATCTTTCAAAACCAATAAAAAGCTTTTTCTCTTGCATTTCTCTATTTTCCACTTTTAATAAAAGCAAATCATTATCATATGCAGAATAAACGAAAACCCTGTTGAATCCAATGACTCTACATTCTCTCCTAACTTTGATTCGCCCATCTACCAAGCAGAAGATGAAAGTGAGGAAGATTGTGATATTCCCGAAGAACTGGCAAGATTAGTTGAGTATGAGCACACAGATCTTCAGCCACATAAGGAGCAGGTAGAGACCATCAATCTTGGCACTGATGAAGACAAGAAGGAAGTCAAGATTGGTACAACACTTGGGGCAGACATCAGAGAAAGATTGGTCAAGCTTCTCAGAGAGTATGTAGATGTGTTTGCATGGTCATATCAGGATATGCCCGGTTTAGACACAAATATAGTGGTCCACAAGTTACCTCTTCGACCAGATTGTCCTCCTGTAAAGCAAAAGCTTCGAAGAACAAGACCGGACATGGCTCTGAAGATTCGAGAGGAGGTCAAAAGACAGTTTGATGTTGGATTCCTCGCAGTTGCAAAGTACCCTGAGTGGGTAGCTAACATCGTACCGGTCCCCAAAAAGGATGGCAAGGTTAGGATGTGTGTGGACTATAGGGATTTGAACAAAGCCAGTCCGAAGGACGATTTCCCTCTTCCGCACATTGATACATTGGTTGACAATACTGCTAAGTTCGTTGTTTTCTCCTTCATGGACGGATTTTCGGGATATAACCAGATTAAGATGGATCCTGATGATATGGAAAAGACCACTTTTATCACACCATGGGGCACTTATTGTTACAAAGTTATGCCATTCGGTCTTAGAAATGCAGGAGCCACTTATCAAAGGGTGATGGTCACCCTTTTCCATGATATGATGCATAAAGAGATAGAAGTTTATGTGGATGATATGATTGCCAAATCACAGAGTGAGGAAGATCATTTGAATCATCTCCTGAAGTTATTTGAGCGCCTCAGAAAGTTCCAACTGCGTCTGAATCCAGCTAAGTGTACCTTTGGTGTCCGATCAAGGAAGTTACTTGGTTTTATTGTTAGTCAACAAGGTATTAAAGTAGATCCGGACAAGGTCAGAGCAATTCAAGAGATGCCAGCTCCCAAAACAGAAAAGCAAGTCAGGGGTTTCCTCGGAAGATTGAACTAAATCTCCAGATTCATCTCCAACATGACTGCTACATGTGAGCCCTTATTCAAGTTGCTCCGAAAGGATCAAGCAATTGAGTGGAATTCCGATTGTCAACAGGCATTTGAGAAGATTAAGGTTTATCTACAGGAACCTCCTATCTTGATCCCACCTACTCCAGGGAAGCCTCTCTTCATGTACCTAACTGTACTTGAGGGTTCTATGGGTTGCGTTTTAGGCCAACGGGACGAAACTGGTCGTAAGGAGCATGCCATTTATTACTTAAGCAAGAAGTTCACAGATTGCGAAAGTAGATATTCACTCTTAGAGAAGACTTGTTATGCTTTGGCATGGGCTGCTAGACGCCTCAGGCAGTATATGATTTGTCACACTACTTTGTTGATCTCGAAAATGGATCCAATAAAGTACATTTTTGAGAAGCCTGCCTTAACTGGAAGACTCGCCCGTTGGCACATGTTGTTATCCGAATACGACATCCAATATGTAACCCAGAAGTCTATCAAGGGCAGTGTTTTGTCTGACTACCTTGCTGATCAACCTGTTGAAGATTATGAATGTTTGAAATTTGATTTCCCAGACGAGGACATCATGTTGATAAAGGATTGTGAAGTTCCCGGTCCAGATGAAGGTCCCGAGTCAGGTTCTTGTTGGAAGATGATGTTTGATGGTTCCTCTAACTACATGGGGCATGGTGTGGGGGCTGTCTTGATGAACCCCGATGGTGGTTATACTCCCTTCACGGCTAGATTGTGCTTTGAATGTACAAACAACATTGCTGAGTATGAAGCATGTGTTTTAGGTATCGAAGCTGCAATCGATACCAGAATCAAGATCCTTGAAGTGTATGGAGACTCAGCCTTAGTAATCTACCAATTCAAAGGTGAATGGGAGACCCGTGACGAGAAGTTGATCCCATATCGTGCCCACATTGTGGAATTGATCAAATACTTTGATGAAGTCACTTTGTTGGCTTCTATGTTTCGATTCAGATTTCTTAATGAAGCTCCACTCATTACAATCGAGCGAAGAACTGCACCCGCCTACTGCCTACTGGTCGAAGAAGAAACTGATGAGAAACCGTTGTTCTATGACATCAAGAACTACTTGCAAAATCAGGAGTACCCGGCGGATGCAACAACTCTAGACAAGAAGACTTTAAGAAGATTGGCGTCCAAGTTTTTCCTCAGCAACAATGTGCTCTACAAGAGAAATCATGATATGGTTCTGCTCAGATGTGTGGACAAGCGCGAAGCAGACTTATTGATCAGGGAAATCCATGAAGGATCATTTGGAACACATGCCAATGGACATGCCATGTCCAAGAAGATCTTGAGAGCTGGATACTTCTGGTTGACCATGGAATCAGATTGTTTCAAGTATGCCAGGAAGTGTCATAAATGCCAAATTTATGCCGACAAGGTGCACGTACCTCCAACACTTTTGAATGTTCTGTCATTGCCTTGGCCTTTCTCAATGTGGGGCATTGACATGATAGGGGCGATTGAGCCTAAAGCTTCCAACGGTCATCGGTTTATCTTGGTCGCAATCGATTACTTCACCAAATGGGTAGAAGCAGCTTCCTACGCCAATGTAACAAAGCAAGTGGTTGCCCGTTTCATCAAGAACCAAATTATCTGCCGTTATGGAATCCCAAGCCAAATCATCACAGATAATGGGACCAATTTGAACAACAAAACAATGAAAGAGTTGTGTGAGACATTCAAGATTGAACATCATAACTCTTCTCCGTATCGTTCGAAGATGAATGGAGCTGTTGAAGCTGCAAACAAGAACATCAAAAAGATTCTGCAGAAGATGGTAAAAACTTACAAAGATTGGCACGAGATGCTACCATATGCTTTACATGGATACAGAACATCAATTCGCACTTCAACAGGGGCAACCCCTTTCTCTCTGGTGTATGGGATGGATGCAGTTCTCCCTATTGAAGTAGAGATACCATCTTTGAGAATCTTGATGGAAACCAAACTGGAGGAAGCTGAGTGGGTCCAAAACAGGTTTGACCAACTGAACCTCATTGATGAGAAGAGAATGACCGCCATGTGCCATGGCCAGTTGTACCAAAAGCGCATCAAGAGAGCATTTGACAAGAAAGTTCGTCTCCGAGAATTCAAAGAAGGAGATCTTGTACTCAAGAAAATCTTGCCAGTCTACAAAGACATGCGTCGAAAATGGAGTCCTAACTATGAAGGCCCATATGTTGTGAAGGTGGCATTCTCCGGAGGTTCCTTAATCCTTACAACTATGGATGGTGAACAGCTGAAACACCCGGTGAATTCTGATGCAGTCAAAAAATATTATGCCTAAATAAAACCCGATAGGTTGAAAACCAGAAATGGCAACTTATGCAAAAAATGGGTATCCCGGTGGATCAAAACCTATGAAGGAGATCCAGGCAAAAGTTAGGGATAAAAATGAAAAAAATAAGAGCTCGCTAAGTTGAAAACTCGAAAGGGCGGCTTAGGCAAAAAAGAGCGTCTCGGTGGATTGAAAACCCGAAAGGGCGGTCCAGGCAAAAGTTTGGGACAAAGGCATTTGACTGTGTCAGATGGTGTTTTACCATTACTGAAGAATCATAATGGAAGACCAATCCATTTGCTCTTGTCAGAAGCAAGGTGTCGGGCAGTTTTAGTTATTAGGGATTTTAGTGGTCGTTGGATTCAATGTAGACCTTTCCCCATTGCCATTTTCAAATTGTAATTTCCCATGGAGTTTTTGCCATTGGCAAGCTACCATTATTGAATAAAATACAAACTTTACCTATGAATTTTGTTGTTCAGCTTCTTATTTTCTTTTGTTATGCAAAATGTCATCACTTGATTACAATTTAACTCTGAAAATGACAAGTTTTTTTAAAGGAAATGTTTTTGAAAACACACTGAAAAACTTTTAAGTTTCTTTGACTTTGGGAAAATTGGAAAAACCTTATGTTTCCCCAAGAAGTCCTGGTTTACAACAACACTTTTATACTATTATTTCAGAAATCCCCATAGAAGTTCAAAACTTATAACACTCTTGGATGGATCCTTGGACCAAACATGATTTCCAAAATTCAAAGACATCTCCCCAGTGATTTTCATATTGCTCATCTGAGTATTAGTGTTGAGAGCCTACTCCTTTTTGAGTCTTGTCAAAACTCTTTGTCTCTTTAGAGTCAACATTTGCATATCATGATCATTCGCATCATGCTCAATCATGCGCATTTGACATTAGCATTTGTCTTTCCCCAGTTGTCGTCTGTCTAACTCCAAGTCCAGATATCATTAGTGTTCAATTTGAGAATTCATTGTTGTTGGTACCCGAAGTTTGGTTTACCAATGTTTTTGCCCCCAGTAATTGTTGGTGTCCCCTGTGGATTTCTAATTGTGGTTGGTATTTGTCTTTATGACCACCAATATCTCCTTGAAGTCTAATTGTCATTGGCATAAATCTTTTAAGAAGGTCCTGAAACCTTTTGCTTGAATCCAAGTCCATTTGATTTTGGCACATACCTGTACCTTTCTCCTGATGGTTCCTGAAGGAATTTCTAGAGGTTGGGTGTTTTATCTTATTTGAAAACTCCAACATATTTTGTTGTTGCTTTTTGCGCTAGCCGGTCGCTTGGAGCCGTTGATCTATCTTTGGGTGATTTTTATTCTATTCCCAATGTTAGTTGGTCGCATAGAGCCACTACTAAATCACTGTGATTTCCTTCCTTATCCTCGGTGTCGGCAGTTACATTTGAACCTGCTAATTTACCATTTTGAATACTTTGACTACTTAGTCTTTTTCATTCTTAGTGTCAACCGGTTTTTTTAACTTGTTGCGCATTCACTTTGAGTGTATCTTGGCTTCTATTCTTAGTGTCAATAGGTCTCGAACCTATTGCGCTTTCACTTCGAATATTTTTGTTGTTATTCATGGTGTCAGTTGGTCGCATCGAGCCGCTGCGCATTCGCTTTGAATAGGTTTGTTGTTGTCATTCTCAGTGACAGTTGGTCGCATAGAGCCGCTGCCCATTCACTTTGAATGTTTATTTTGTTGTATTCTTAGTGTCAGTTGGTCGCATCGAGCCGCTGCGCATTCACTTCGAATATTTTTGTTGTTATTCATAGTGTCAGTTGGTCGCATCGAGCCACTGCGCATTCACTTTGAATATTGTGTTTATCATTTCCAATGTCAGTTGGTCGCATAGAGCCGTTGCATATTCTCTTTGAATGTTTATTTTGTTCTATTCTTAGTGTCAGTTGGTCGCATCGAGCCGCTGCGCATTCACTTTGAATATTATGTTTATTATTTCCAGTGACAGTTGGTCGCATTGAGCCACTGCACATTCACTTTGAATGTTTATTTTGTTGTATTCTTGGTGTCAGTTGGTCGCATTGAGCCACTACGCATTCACTTTGAATATTATGTTTATCATTTCCAATGTCAGTTGGTCGCATAGAGCCGTTGCATATTCTCTTTGAATGTTTATTTTGTTATATTCTTAGTGTCAGTTGGTCGCATCGAGCCGCTGCGCATTCACTTTGAATATTATGTTTATTATTTCCAGTGACAGTTGGTCGCATTGAGCCGCTACACATTCACTTTGAATGTTTATTTTGTTCTATTCTTAGTGTCAGTTGGTCGCATCGAGCCGCTGCGCATTCACTTTGAATATTATGTTTATCATTTCCAATGACAGTTGGTCGCATCGAGCCGCTGCACATTCACTTTGAATGATTATTTTGTTGTATTCTTAGTGTCAGTTGGTCGCATTGAGCCACTGCGCATTCACTTTGAATTTTGTGTCATTTCTATTCTTAGTGTCAGTTGGTCGCATCGAGCCGCTGCGCATTCACTTTGAATATGTTGTTGCTTTTTATTTCTCGAAGTCAATTGGTCGCATAGAGCCATTGGTCAACCACTTCGATTTGTTTCCTTGTCTTATTTGTATTCTTGGTGTCAGTTGGTCGCATCGAGCCACTGTGCAGTCACTTTGAATTTTATTTTGTTTTGTCTGTGTTCATTGATCCAACGCTTTGGATTTCCTTTTGTTCCCGTCTTTTGTTATTCTTAGTGTCAACAGTTACACTTGAACCTGTTGATTTATCACTTTGAATACTTCCCGTTTTCGTTTCTTTGTCCCCAGTGTATGTTATCCCCAGTGAGTCTTGGCTCGTGGTCGTCGATTTATCTCATTTTGTTCGTTCATACCATAATCATCATTCATTGCATAAGAGTTACAGAGTTAGATAGTTTGTTAGTCCAGCATAACATTGCATTTAGGGGCAAAATTTCCGGTTATTTCTATATTTAAATACCTTTCACCCTGATCTCCTGAGTGTCTATCGTCATTCATGCCATCTGGTAAAGTTTTTTAAATAGGGGCAACTGTCACACCCCAAATTTTACCCCTAACTGCTTGCATCATACGTTCATCACATTTAGCAGAGAATTCCAAGATTTTTTTTCCTTGTTGCTTCTAACTCCTTTTCAAGTTATTTATAAATTTAATTTTTATTTCTTTTCACTTCCAAGATTTTTAATTTAATTTCTATTTCACATGTTTTAATTTTAATTTTAATTTCCTTTTCTTATTCTATTTTTCAAGTTTCTATTTTTTTTTTCCTTCAATTTCTACTTCTAATTCTTGTTTCAATTTCTACTTCTAGTTCTTAATTCATGCTTAAATTTTAAACTTAAATCTTATTTCCATTTCATTTTCAAAGTTTTTTTTCTAAATTAATTTCTAATTTCTATTCCTAATTTTTAATTCATTTTCAAGTTTTGTTTCTAAATCTAATTTTAATTTTCATTTCTAATTTTTAATTCAATTTTATCATAGGTTTAAATCCAATTCAATTTCATTTTCTATTAAAATTCCTATTGCAATTTATATCTTAAGGTTTCCTTTCCAATTTCTTTTTTAAAAAAATCAATTCCAAAGTCTCAATTTCAAGATCTTTTTTTTTATATAATTCTTAATCCATATTATTTCCAATTCCAAATTCAATTCAAATTTCATTTTAAGTTGCCAATTCCAATTCCAAGATTCCATCTCCAATGCAAATCCTATTTCAAGTCATGTTCTAAGTGTGTTTCAATTTTTCAAGAATTAAACTCCAATTTTCTTTTCAAGCTCAAGTTTGTTCCCAATTTCCAATTTCAATTTCTATTTTTCTATTTCATATTTCCAAATTCATTCCAAATTCAAAATCCAATGTCATTTCATATTTATTTTATTTTTCATTCATGTTGTTTCCATTCTAAAGACTTATTCATATTTTTTAGGAACTTTGTCCAATTTGTTTGTCAAGCATACATACTCATATTCATCCACTATGCATATCCAACTTTTCAAAACACATGTTACTACATTCTAATGTTCCATTTACGTTACATTTATCAATTTTGGGTCCTTTACATTTTCTTTCATCTGCATTTTAAATTCATACTAAAACAAAAACATGAGATACAAGTTGGAAAAGTTATTCTTGTTCCATAATTCCAAATCTTCCTTTCTTTTCTTCCTCAAGTCAAGCCTCTCCTCCAAAGCAATGCATATGAAAATAAAAAAAAGCAAGTTAGCATTCATAACCATAAGCACATTCATTCAAATTTCCATTTCATTAATTCATTCAATATTTCATAAATTCAAGTTCACAAATTCATTTCATTCAAAGCAAACATTATGTTCATCCCTATTTTATCTAAACATAAATCATTCCATGATCATACATTCACATAGCATAAGTTTCCCATCCATTCTTGCCACTGTGTGAAACTCCCCAGCAGACCAACCGCTCACAGACAGAAACCAACACCAGAAACCAACACCAGCCTCAGCCATCCATAAACCTTTTTCATAAAAACTCTGCTAACCGCCTCAATAACAGAACCGTTGAGAAGCCCTACCGTAAGCCAAACCGCCACTGTGAAACTCACCGCGAATCCATCTCGCAACCAACCAACCCAAAACCATTTCAGCAGGCCACCTTCAAAACAAAAAAACAGTGAAACAAAAGCCTCTGTTAACTACTGAAAAAGAGAATCTCCACTATTAAAACCAAATCAGACAAACCCTTACTCCGGCCAGCAAACCCCAAAGCCACCGCGAACCGAAACCCTCGCCGCAAACCGCCGCACAAACCGGCCCTAAACACAACCAATCGCCGCCGGAAACCCTTCATCAGCCCCATTCAAACTCCACCACCATTTTCAAAACTCTCTTCACAAACAACCGCCGCCACCCTCACAGAAAACCAAACCATGATCTGAAACTGTCACTGAGCCCCTAGCGAACCATCACCTTGCCTCCATTAATCCATAAAAACATCACCGCTCACATCCCAGAACAAAACGCTTTCCCAAAGCTCACTGCACAAAACCGACGCCACGAAAATGCCTACCGCAAAATCATCACCATCAATAACCTTCAGACCCTTCAAACAACAGTCTTTGAATCCCTTCGTCAGCATACTCCAAACCAGAACATAACACATAAAGCAACACTACTCATAACAATTTGTAAACCATTTGCAAATCATCCAAAACCTTACCACAATTCCATAAATCATCCTCACTCATCTTCAACATAAAGAAGCCATCAAAACCTCATTGTTCAGAACCAACAGACTCGCCACCTTCACCACTGCCGCCCTCACCATCAAAACACCAGAAAAAATCAGCATACCTTCTTACAATCACGAAAAATCAAGCTCCCTTCATTTCTAGCAGAACCGCAACGAACCCTTTCGAAATCCACCGCCAACCCACGCCGAAACATCACGGCCCAAGCCTCAAAACTCCTCATTCATCTTCAACACCCATCGCAAAACCCTTCCTTCATCTTCAACACCCATCGCAAAATTCCTCCTTCATCTTCAACACCCATTGCAAAACTCTCCTTCTCCTTCAACAACTCACCAATGAAATTTCATCACCACCTCAAAACCTTCGTTCACACCAAGCTCCTCCCAACCATCTGAATCACAAAAAGCCATTAACAAACAAAAGAAACAAGAAACCTGTGAGAGTTTGAATCGCACACAAAGCAAACCAAACAAGCTGTTGAGCTTCAAATCCGAAACCACCACAACCACAAACGGAAATAGCCGCGAATCGCGACCCACCCTTGCCAATGCACTGTCACAAAAACCGCGAACGATCGGAGTAGGGAGAACCGCGAGAAGCGAGTCGGAGACGGAAACAGAGAGAGGTTGTTGCGTTTTGATCCGAGCGCGATTGAGAGAGAAAGAGCTTCGTGAGAGAGGCGACGAGAGAGTGAGACGGACGAAGGGATTTCGTCCCCATTTCGTGCGAAACGGCACCGTTTGGCCTTAGGGTCCTTTTTCCCCCTTTTTGGAATCTATCTGAGCCGGGTCGCGGGTCGGAATTGACCCATCTGCGCCCTAGAGACCCAACCGGTCTGCCCTTTTATGGGCTTTTGATTTTAGTTCTGTTTCTTTCTTTTCAGCACCCCCTTTGTTTACTTAATCAGCCCTTTTTCTTTTTCTATTCTTTATATAAAAAAAAAATCTAAAAAAATATATTTTCATAATTTAATTATTTCTTTATTTTTAATATTAACTAATCTTTATTAGGTTATTTTTCTTTTTTAAATACTTAGTTAAATTATCATAAAAAATAAATAAATAAAAACATTTTAATTTCAAAATTTTCTTTTCTATTATTATTATATTTAGTTAGATATTTATATATACATAAAAAAAATAGTAAAAAAAATATTTCAAATTAAATTTCTTCTTTTCTATCTTATTTTTAGTACATATTTAATTAGTCACATATTTATTATAAAAAATCCAAAAAATATTTATATAGTTCTTCTTCGTTTAAAATAGAGTTTTTTTAGCTTAGTTTTAGATCCTATTAGTGTGAGAGGTTTAGATTTAAGTTTATCCCTTAGTGAGAGTTTTAATTTAATCTTCCGATATCTTGGTTGTGTGCACTATGTTTATATTTATTTTATTTTGCATCATGACCATATACCTGTTAAAATAAAATTGAAAGCGCACATTAATTTTCAAGATAATAAATCCTTGGTCCAACGCCAAGTGAACTTTACACACTTCACTCACACACGTAAGTCGGTCGTTTTACGATCGCCATCTGCATATTCCTTACACTTCACAGCTTGCTAACTTGAACAAATTGACGCACCGCGCTTGTCTTCCACCCCAGCATTCTCGATCCATATATCGAGCCGTAACCCGGTTACTAAGCCTTTTACCTTGCATTTCTATTTACTTTATCCAATTTATTTTTTGCAAGTAGCAACCTATGCCTTATGAAATTCTGTAATGAGATGTCCTATGAAATGTCCCAACACTTAATAGGACATTTGACAAATTTCACCAAAAACTTAAACAGCAAGAAAAGTAAACAACACAGAAGTTTGTTAACCCAGTTCAGTGTATAACCACACCTACATCTGGAGGCTACCAAGCCAGGAGGAAATCCACTATTAGTAATATTAATTCTAGACTTAAACCACCCTGTTTAATCTATCACTTAATACTTACCCAATGCAATTTCTACCTAAGACTCACTTAGATAAGAGTACCCTACTCACTCCCCCTCAATCACCCAGTGATCAAGTTTACAAGTTTACAAAAATTGAAGACATCCTTCAAACAATACAGCTTGATCTTACTTCACAGTTTCAATCAAGTCACAAATGCACTTTTGCTTAAAAGCTCATAAAGTGGTACATAAAAACAACCTGCTATAAAAACTCTAGACACCCTATTTAGTCTTCTGAAATTCGTACTCAATTCTATGAGTTTCTGTTGTTTAAATAGGTTTCTGAATTTTGGGCTTTCTGTAGAATGATCCAGCCCTAATGTGCAGCAACTGTCACCTTGAATTTAGGGTTTGTTACCTCCTATATTCCAGGTGCATTAGGTCTTCTGTTTTAAACTGAAACTTCAATTTAAAACTCCCTACAGATGCGCCTTGTTCTGTTTTTATCCAGCATTAATTAATTCCAGATAGTTCTCCTTAAATATCTCTGATCTGTTAATCAATAATTAATTCTGGTAGCAGGTCTGAGATGTCTCAACATCTGTTGGGACATCCTGACAAAACTGAACTTAGTCAATTACACAATGTCCCAACATCTGATGAGACATCCTGAATTAAGTTCACATACTCTGTTTGCTAATGTCCCAACATCTAATAGGACATTCTGAACTGAACTTAACATTTCTTGTTTGGTCAAAAATTCTGCCAATTCTTAAACATCTACAAACTCCCCCTTTGGCTAATTTTTGGCTAACATCTTTTCTGGATTTCAGAGTGCAGCAGAAGTCTTTTTATCAGAGTATAACATTACTTTTCTGTTGATTCATATTTGAGTTTTACTCCCCCTCAAACATATATGAGTCCAGTCTTGATTCAACAGAAATATTCACACTTATTCAGTTCAGGCAAAAACAAACAGATTTCATTCATTTAAACAGCAATACAATTTTGTTGTTGTTCTCCCCCTTGGTAGACACAAAATTAGGGGCCAAAGAACTATTATCAGAATTACAAATCATTGCTGTCATTACAAAGGCCTCACAAACAAAGATCACTCAGATGCATCACTCTCAGTAGCTGCATCCACTTCAGTGTCTTCATCTTTATCAGCTTCACTTTCAGCTTCAATGTCTTCACCAGATGCAGCTGTCTGATCTTCTTCACTTTCCAACCTCATAATTATTTCCTCAAGTGTCTTCTTCCTAGCTTCAAGCTCTTTGCATGTACTCTTTAACTCAGCAATTAATTCTTTCTTGGAGATAGAAGACTTATCAGTTGATGGACCAGCAGATGTCCCAGAAGGGGCTTCAACATCTGCAGCATGATGACTGAGGAATAACTTGTAGTGAAAAGACAGAGGGCTCCCTCTCTTGCATGCAGTATCTTTGTCAGTTAAAATCCCAGGATATTGCTTGAGAACAATACCACATAGCAAAGATGGAAAAGCTATTGGCATCTTTGTTGCAGTAGAGGAGGCATGCTTCATAGTCTGATCAAAGATATATGCACCATAATCCATATTGGTTTGAGTCCCCACAGCAAAGATGAATCTGGCCAGACCATTTGAGATTGATGAAGTGTGATTGGTAGGCACCCAGTTTGCAGTTCCAATCCTGTTAAGCATTGCATACTTTCTAGTGAGCATACTCACAGAGAGCTTTCCCTTCACAGGCCAAGCTTTGACCTGATTAGCAGTGATCACCTTACAGATTTGATTATCTGTTTTCCCTAGCTCATTGGGTCCATCTGTGTCCCTTCCTAGATACTGATTAATGATTTGAGGAGAGAACTCAACACACTTACCTCTTACAAATACCTTTCTGAACTCTGAGGACTTACCATTTGAGCAATCCTCCAGAAGATTCACAATGAACTCTTTGACAAGAAGTTCATAGCAGGGAGAGAACTCTGAGACAGTCCTGAATAGTCCTGCAGCAGAAATGAGATCAATGAGTTCTGTGCACTCAAGTGCATTGCTGCTCAGTTCTCTTTCCAGGGCAACCCTTCTTTGATACACATACTTCCATCTGTTGACACTGGAGACATGATGAAAGGATATGTTGTCCAAGGGAGCTTCAGGAACAAAAGTTGAAGCTCTAGCTTGTGCTGGTTTCTTCTTGGGAGGAGATGTTGGGACATCTGATCCAACATCTGAATCTGATGATTTTGTAGCTTTTCTCTTATGAGTCTGAACCTTGCTCCATGGCTTTGCTGGACCAAAAGTGGCTTTACCCTTGCCTTTCTTTGGACTAGCCTTCTTCTTCTCAGAAATGACAGGTTCATCTTGTACCTTTCCTTTCCTGGACCTTAGCCTTTTGGCTATGCTGGGTTTGACAGATGCTATAATTTCTTCATCTGAGTCCTGCTCCAGATTGACTACTGGAGGAGATTGAGCAGTCTCCTCATCAGCTTGTTGATCAGCAGAAATTTGAACTTCATTTGATTCTTTAGCCTGTTCCACAGAAACTTCTGTATCGCTTTCACTTGAGATTTTATCCTTAGATTGTTCAACCTCAGATGAGTTTGCTTTCTTATCTGCAGATGTTCCAACATCTGTTGGGACATCCTGTTCTGCAGCAGTGTTCTTTGTAGCTTGAGCTGGTTCTTCTAGAGGTGCAGGAATGGTGTTCAAGGGAACAGAGATTCCTTTCACTACTCTTTGTTCAGAGAAAACTTGGTTGACAATCTCCTTGATGGAATCGTCTACATAGTTGGAGAATTTAACATGAGAAGGAGTTGCTTTTGCTTTGCTTCTGCTTTGATCTTTACCTCTTTTAGGTGTTCTTGCTTTCTTAGTGTGAGAGGCGTTTCCCCTAAGCTCGTCTAATGGTGTTGATTGCATTGGTACCATAGAAATAGGAGTGGCATGAACCACGTCTTCCTGATTGAGAATTTCTTCAGCTGTTTTAGGGTTTTGAGACATTGTTGAAGAAGATGAATGTGCAGCTTTAGGGTTTAAGATTTCTGAAGGATTACTAGTTAATGTGATTCGCTTGTGATGATGCGCTGAGACTTTTGATAGCTTCTTATAAGAAGATACTAAGTAAGTAGCCGTTACAGTCCAAATGATTTGTGTTGGAATTCCCAAAGTTCTTGTCCAGACCAGTTTTGCCATCTGGAACTCATGCCATGCAATGTCATATGACATGTTGGCACATCTCATTAACTGCTAGATATCACATAAACAGATTCCAAGTTTGCCCCTTAGGTTCTCAAATTGAGTAGCATCCAATGCCTTTGTAAAAATATCAGCTAATTGCAGATCAGTAGCAACATGCTCCAATGAAATTACTTTCTCTTCTACAAGATCTCTGATGAAATGATGTCTGATATCAATATGCTTTGTCCTGCTGTGTTGAATAGAATTTTTAGAGATATTGATTGCACTTAAGTTGTCACAGTACAATGTCATGACATCCTGTGGGACATTGTACTCAGTGAGCATCTGCTTCATCCAAACCATCTGAGAACAACTGCTACCAGCTGCTATGTACTCAGCTTCAGCTGTGGATAAGGACACACAATTCTGTTTCTTACTGAACCAAGAAATCAGATTGTTTCCTAGAAAGAAGCATCCTCCTGAAGTGCTTTTTTTGTCATCAGCACTTCCTGCCCAATCAGCATCACAGAAGCCAGTGAGAATTGGTTTGCACCCATGAAAATACATTATGCCATAGTCACAAGTACCATTAACATATTTAAGGATTCTCTTGACTTGATTGAGATGACTGACTTTTGGATCAGCTTGGTATCTTGCACAGACTCCTACTGCAAAGGCAATGTCTGGTCTGCTAGCAGTCAAGTATAACAAGCTTCCAATCATGCTTCTATACAAACTTTGATCTACATTCTCACCCTTGTCATCTTTAGTTAGCTTTAAGTGTGTGGGAGCAGGAGTTCTTTTATGAGATGCATTTTCCATTCCAAATTTCTTCACTATGTTCTTTGAGTACTTGCTTTGAGAGATGAACATTGAGTCTTCCATTTGCTTAACTTGCAGACCAAGAAAATAGGTTAATTCACCTACTAGACTCATTTCAAATTCAGATTCCATCTGCTTGACAAAATGTTTAACCATCTTATCAGACATCCCTCCAAACACAATGTCATCAACATATATTTGTGCAATCATGACATTTCCTTCTTCATCTTTCACAAATAGAGTTTTATCAATCCCACCTTTTCTGTATCCTTGCTTGATAAGAAATGTGGTAAGTCTTTCATACCATGCCCTTGGAGCTTGCTTCAGACCATAAAGGGCTTTCTTGAGTTTGTATACATGATTAGGACAGCTTGGATCAACAAATCCTTTAGGCTGTTCTACATATACCTCTTCATTAAGATAACCATTAAGAAATGCACTTTTCACATCCATTTGAAATAGCTTGAACTTTAAGATACAAGCAATTCCCAATAGTAATCTTATTGATTCAAGCCTTGCTACTGGTGCAAAGGTTTCATCAAAGTCTACCCCTTCAATTTGAGTGTATCCTTGAGCTACAAGTCTAGCTTTGTTCTTTGTAACAACTCCTTGTTCATTTGTCTTGTTCTTATACACCCATTTTGTTCCAATTACATTTATATCATCAGGTCTAGGAACAAGAATCCATACTTCATTCCTTGTGAATTGACCTAATTCCTCTTGCATAGCACTAATCCAGTACTCATCAGTGAGAGCTTCCTTGATATTTTTAGGTTCTATTTTGGAAACAAAACAAGAACTTGAAATCACTTCTCTTGATCTAGTGCTCACACCTCTGTTGGGATCACCAATTATTAAATCTTTGGGATGATCCTTCTGTATTCTGATGGAGGGAGGTTTGCTTGAATCTTCTGACTTTGTATCATTTTGAGTGCAGATATATTGATCACTGTTTTCTTCAGCTTCAATCTTGATATCAGCAGATGTTCCAACATCTTCTGGGACATCTGTAGAAGCATCATCAATTATTACATTTATGGACTCCATGATAACATTTGTTCTGTAGTTAAATACTCTATATGCTCTGCTGTTTATAGAGTATCCAAGAAAAATTCCTTCATCACTTTTAGGATCCATTTTTCTCCTTTGCTCCCTATCTGCCAGAATATAGCATTTACTTCCAAATACATGAAAGTACTTCACTGTGGGTTTTCTGCCCTTCCATACTTCATATAATGTGGACAAGGTCCCTTTCCTCAAAGTAACCCTGTTATGGATGTAGCATGCAGTGTTCATGGCTTCAGCCCAGAAATACAGAGGCAGCTTTTTGGCATGTATCATAGCTCTTGCAGATTCTTGAATAGTTCTATTTTTTCTCTCAACAATGCCATTCTGTTGAGGAGTGATAGGAGAGGAGTATTCATGATTGATTCCTTCTGAAGAGCAGAAATCTAAGAATTTTTGATTCTCAAATTCCTTTCCATGATCACTTCTAATTCTGATCACACAGCTGGATTTTTCCCTTTGTAATCTTTGACATAATTCCTTGAATACATCAAAGACATCTGACTTTTCTCTAATGAAATTTATCCATGTATATCTTGAAAAATCATCAACTACAACATAAGCATACCTTTTACCACCAAGACTTTCAACTTGCATAGGTCCCATAAGATCCATATGTAGAAGTTCCAAAACTTTGGAAGTTGTCAGATGTTGGAGCTTTGGATGAGACATCTTGGTTTGCTTCCCTATTTGACATTCACCACATATTTTGCCATCATCAATCTTCAGTTTAGGAATACCTCTTACAGCATCCATAGATATGATCTTCTTTATGCCTCTGAAATGAAGATGACCTAGTCTTTGATGCCACAGTTTCACTTCTTCTTCCTTAGCTAGAGAGCAGGTTGAAGTGAGACTGAGATTTTGGGATTCCCACATGTAACAGTTATCTTTAGATCTGGCTCCTTTCATTACAACTTCTTGTTCTTTGTTAGTCACTATGCATTCAGATTTGGTAAAGTTTACACTGTATCCTTGATCACATAGTTGACTTATGCTGATCAGATTAGCAGTTAAACCTTTAACAAGCAGTACATCATCTAATCTTGGAACATCTTGACAATCCAAGGTTCCAACTCCTTTGATCTCTCCTTTAGCTCCATCTCCAAATGTAACATACCTGGATGAATATGACTTTAAGTTTACTAGCAAATTCTTCAATCCAGTCATGTGTCTAGAGCATCCACTGTCAAAATACCAGTCTTCTTTAGCTGATACTTTCAATGATGTATGTGCTATGTATGCAGTGCTTTTCTTTGACCAGATGAGTTGAGATTTCTTTTGATTCATCTGCCCTGTGTGTTGATCAGCTGATCTCCAATCTTGCTTGTTGATCTTGTTCTTGGATATGTGGCTTTGATCAGTCTGAATGTCAGTTTTTGGTCTCCAAGCTTTCTTGATGTCCTCTGTCTTTTGCTTAGGAAACTGCTGATTTCTTTGATGTTTTTGCAACACTTTCTTGGTACCTTCTGTTTTCTGCTTGGAAGTTTGCTGATATATCTGATTTGGATATCCATGCAGCTTATAACAGTGAGGTTTGATATGCCCAAATTTTCCACAGTGATAGCATCTCCATCTTTGATATTTTTTCTTCATTTTGTTCTTTCCAGAATGTTGAGACATCTGTTGGAACATTATGTTTGTCTTTTTGTTCTGATGTTGGAACATTTGTTGGGACATCTTGTTTGACTGGGTAGTTTTTGCTGTAGCTTTGCTAGAGCTGGCTCCATCTCTGTTATATCCCAGTCCACTTTTGTCCCCTGAATGTTTATTATTGCAGAGAATAACATCCAGTGTATTTGAGCTGCTGTTCATCATTCTAACAGATTTGGACATATGTTCCAGCTTAGAATTGAGAAGAGTTACTTCACTTTTTAAAGTATCAATGATTACTTGATCACTTGCTTTTTCTTCTTCTAGTACCTCATTCTGCTTCTTTAGCTTTATGACCTCACTGCATACTTCAGTACTTCTCTTGTACAGATCCTTGAAGGCTTGCTCAAGATCTGCATAAGTAAGCTCTTCACAGCTGGAATCACTGTCATATTCACACAGTCCAGCTAAAGCAGTAATGTGCTTAGCTGATTCTTCTTCTGAATCTCCTGAGTCTTCATCAGACCAGGTTACAGATAGTCCCTTCTTTTGTCTTTTTAAGAAGTTAGGACATTCCTTCTTAATGTGTCCATATCCTTCACATTCATGGCACTTGATTCCTTTTTCTTGACTGGCCTTTTCAGAAAGATTTGATCTTCTGTTAGCATCATATGTTCTCTTGTTTTCAGAAGAGCTTGTGAATCTTCCACTGGAATTTGATTTACCTTCCATACCTCTGAGAATCTGTTTGAACTGTCTTGAAATCAATGCAAGGTTTTCTGATAAGCTTTTATCATTTGCTAGTTCATCATCTTCTTCTTCATCTGTATTTGAAACCAAGGCAATGCTTTTGTTCTTTTTAGCATGTGTGTCATTCATTCCCATCTCAAAGGTTTGAAGGGAACCAATTAGTTCTTCAGCTTTCATGGAGCATATGTCTTGTGCTTCTTCTATTGCTGTGACTTTCATGTCAAATCTTTTTGGCAAAGATCTGAGAATCTTCCTTACAAGCTTTTCATCAGTCATCTTTTCTCCCAAGGCTCCAGAAGTATTGGCTATATCCAAGATATTTAAGTAGAACTCATGAATTGATTCATCTTCCTTCATTCTCAAGTTTTCAAATTTGGTGGTGAGAAGTTGAAGTCTTGACATTTTTACTCTTGATGTTCCTTCATGAGTTGTCTTGAGGATATCCCATACTTCTTTGGCCAGCTCACAATGATGCACTAGTCTGAAAATATTTCTATCAATGCCATTGAATAAAGCATTTAGGGCTTTTGAGTTGCCTAGTTCTGAATCTTCTTCCTCTTTACTCCATTCTTCTTCAGGTTTCAGAACTATTGATCCATCTTTGGTGTCTTGAACAGGATGTTTCCATCCAACTTTTACTGCTCTCCATGCCCTGTTGTCAAGTGACTTTAAGAATGCAATCATTCTTGGCTTCCAATAGTCATAATTAGAGCCATCCAGTATAGGTGGTCTATTTACTGACCCTATATCTCTGTCCATGTTACAGAATTTGTTTTCCCTAGATCTCACCCAGTATAAACAGGCAGGGTGCCTGCTCTGATGCCAATTGAAATTCTGTAATGAGATGTCCTATGAAATGTCCCAACACTTAATAGGACATTTGACAAATTTCACCAAAAACTTAAACAGCAAGAAAAGTAAACAACACAGAAGTTTGTTAACCCAGTTCAGTGTATAACCACACCTACATCTGGAGGCTACCAAGCCAGGAGGAAATCCACTATTAGTAATATTAATTCTAGACTTAAACCACCCTGTTTAATCTATCACTTAATACTTACCCAATGCAATTTCTACCTAAGACTCACTTAGATAAGAGTACCCTACTCACTCCCCCTCAATCACCCAGTGATCAAGTTTACAAGTTTACAAAAATTGAAGACATCCTTCAAACAATACAGCTTGATCTTACTTCACAGTTTCAATCAAGTCACAAATGCACTTTTGCTTAAAAGCTCATAAAGTGGTACATAAAAACAACCTGCTATAAAAACTCTAGACACCCTATTTAGTCTTCTGAAATTCGTACTCAATTCTATGAGTTTCTGTTGTTTAAATAGGTTTCTGAATTTTGGGCTTTCTGTAGAATGATCCAGCCCTAATGTGCAGCAACTGTCACCTTGAATTTAGGGTTTGTTACCTCCTATATTCCAGGTGCATTAGGTCTTCTGTTTTAAACTGAAACTTCAATTTAAAACTCCCTACAGATGCGCCTTGTTCTGTTTTTATCCAGCATTAATTAATTCCAGATAGTTCTCCTTAAATATCTCTGATCTGTTAATCAATAATTAATTCTGGTAGCAGGTCTGAGATGTCTCAACATCTGTTGGGACATCCTGACAAAACTGAACTTAGTCAATTACACAATGTCCCAACATCTGATGAGACATCCTGAATTAAGTTCACATACTCTGTTTGCTAATGTCCCAACATCTAATAGGACATTCTGAACTGAACTTAACATTTCTTGTTTGGTCAAAAATTCTGCCAATTCTTAAACATCTACACCTTAGACTTAGGAGCTTGCACCCTCATTTATTTACTTTATTTTTTCACATTTCAATCCAAAAGGGAAAGAACTCCTGCAGTTGACTCAATGTCATAGGAAGTTTAGCCACCCCTAGTTACCATTTTGACCTTAGCAATTAGGTCCCTCTTTTTTTTCTTTGACCTTAGCAATTAGGTCCCTCATCCTTAGGTCCTTAGCCATTAGGTCCTTAGTGTTTTATTTTATAACTTTTTGTGACTTTGTTAAGTCACGTGAGTGTTTGCCATAACACATACCTTCCCCCGCGAACCTTGAGCGTAACCAAGTGTTCGTTAATCCTTAGAAGAACTACGAGTGCTCTGATTCTATACCCAATACGTAGGCATCGATGCGATGTTGTGCGAGCACCATTAGAAATAAAACCTTAGGTCCCCATAATTTTAGCAAGCAATAAATAACAATAACACAAATATTAAGAAGAGGTTCCCGTAGGATACTGCGGATGCTTAGGATGCTAACACCTTCCCTAGGTATAATCAACCCCCGAACCTAGTTTCTCCTCATTTAGGGTTTTTACGATCTTTTTCCCTTTTCCCTTTGGATTAAATTAAAGTCGGTGGTGAACATAAAAGTTTTGCGATTCAAGCTCACTTAATAGCTTGGTATCCGATTCTCACTGCAACACAATGACATACACGAAACTGCTTCAAAGGTTGTTATACCTGAATTTGGTTTAGTTGAGGACATTAGCACCACCTCCACCTGGCGAGCTTCCAGTGGGGTATGATACTAACGCAAGGTGCGCGTTTCATTCAGGAGCTCCCGGGCAATCAACAGAGAAGTGCAGGGCATTGCAGCATAAGGTTCAAGATTTGATCGATTCAAAGGCGATTAACTTTGCACCGCCTCCTAATGTTACATCAAATCCCATTCCAAACCATGGAGGGGCAAGGATAAATGCTATGGACGGTGGTGAGAGGTTAAGCTTGATTATGAATGTGGAAGAGGTGAAGACTCCATTGCTGGTTGTGAAAGAAATATTGTTGAAAGGACAAGTGTTCCCAGGGTGTGGTTATGACTGTGAAAGGTGTTTAAGTTCAGTTAATGGTTGTGAAGACCTGATGATTGGACTGCAATATCTGATTGACGAGGGGTCGCTATAGTTTGATAAGGTTGATGATAGAAGCAATTGTGTGTCTACCATAACAATTTACTTTGATCCTGCTGAAGTCCCTGTCCAGAGAGAGCTCGTGACTATCTATGTTCCAGAGGTTAGTCATATTACCATTACTGTTCTGGGACCAGTTCCTTATGCTGATGACAAGGCCATCCCGTGGCACTATGGCTCGGATGTGTATGTAGAAGGTCAGAAGGTGGAAAGTAAAGCAGTGACAATTGACCCGACTGTGGTGAATGTCGGAGGAGTCGGTGGATTTACAAGAAGCGGGCGTCTCTTTGCTCCTCAAAATCTTAGGGGGGATCCTGAAGCCGAAGCTGCAAAGGCTAAAGGTAAACAGATAGTGACCGAAGAAGTGACAACTCCTGCTGCCGGGCAAGGAACTTTTGAAAAAGAAGTCGAAGAGTTTATGAGGATAATAAAGAAGAGCGACTATAAAGTGGTTGAATAGCTGAATCAAATTTCGTCCAAGATATCTATCATGTCATTGTTAATGTGTTCTCCAGCTCACTGGGAGGCTCTGTTGAAAGTGTTACAGATGGCATATGTACCACAGGAGATAACCGTTAATCAGTTGGAGGTTGTGGTAGGCAGCGTGAATGCTAGCCATGGGTTGGGCTTCACGGATAGGGATCTTACTTCTGAAGGCTGCAATCACAACAAGGCCCTGCACATCACCATGGAGTGTAAGGGCGCTGTCCTGTCACATGTCTTGGTGGACACAGTCTCTTCTCTCAATGTGCTCCCTAAGAAGGCCTTGATGAAGTTGAATATTGATGGCATTATGTTAAGACCCAGTGACTTAATTGTGAAAGCCTTTGATGGGTCCCGGAGGTCTGTGTTCGGGGAGGTTGAGCTACCTGTGAAGATAGGATCCCAAGTGTTCAAGAGTACTTTCTATGTCATGGATATTCAACCTGCTTACAGTTGCTTGCTTGGACGTCCTTGGATCCATGTTGCAGGCGCAGTGACATCCACGTTGCATCAGAAGCTAGAGTACGTGGTAGATGGTCAGGTGATCACTGTATGTGGAGAAGAAGACATTTTTGTGAGTCATCTGTCAACTTTCAAGTACGTGGAAATGGACGGAGAAATTCATGAAACGTTGTGTCAAGCTTTTGAAGCGGTCAATGTTAGTACTTTGGCTCCGGAAGATCGGAACAACGAGAAGGAAGGGACCTCTTTCTACTCCTACAAGCAAGCCAAAGAAGTGGTCCAATCCGGAAGCGCCCAGGGCTGGGGCAAGTTGCTAGAGATGAAAAAGAAGGATGACAAGTTTGGTCTTGGTTACAAGCCTGGTGGGTCCAGCTGGCCTCAGGGTAATAAAGTCATAACTTTCACAAGCGCCGGGATGCTTAATCGCAATAACATCTGTGCAACAAGTGAAGAAGGGGACAGTGACTGCGACTGGGATAGTTGGATTCGCCCATGTGCACCTGGGGAGGAGCTCCGGAACTAGTCTGCCGAAGAGTTCGTTCAAGTTACTTGGCAATCAAAGTAATTTATTTGTTTCCTTTTTATCATGTTGCATGTCAATCCTGCACTCTGCCCAAGGTGCACGGATCCATTTGTAGGGCCACCATGCTTTCAATGCATTTATATTTTTCCATGAAATAAAGGACATTTTTCAAGAAAATTTTTGTTCTCTGTCTTTCGTTTTAAATTTTTCACACAAAAAATAAAATGGCAATGTTTTTCCTTTTCTTGTGTTTGTGTGTTTGCATCTCTTTTGGAAAAGAACGAATCTTGAAATAAGCACATCATCTGTGCAGTGTTGATCATCCGGATTCTAGTGATAACATTCTTGCTATGATCACGCATGACTTCGACAATCCTATCTATCAAGCTGATGAAGGGGTTGAGGAAGACTGTGAACTCCCCGAAGAATTGGTCAGGTTGTTGAAACAAGAGGAAAGGGTCATTCAGCCTCATCAGGAAGAATTAGAGATCATCAACATCGGGACTGAAGATGTAAAGAAGGAGATAAAGATTGGGGCCAGTCTGCAGGCCGAGGTAAAGAAGGAGTTGATTGGTATGCTACGTGAATATGTGGATATCTTCGCCTGGTCGTATCAAGATATGTCAGGACTAGATACTGACATCGTTGTACACAAGCTGCCACTAAGAGAAGATTGTCCTTCGGTGAAACAAAAACTAAGAAGAACTTGTCCTGATATGGCGATGAAGATCAAGGAGGAAGTTCAGAAGCAGTGGGATGCCGGATTCCTTGCCGTAACTAGTTACACGCCTTGGGTAGATAATATTGTGCCTGTACCAAAGAAAGACGGCGAAGTTTGGATGTGCGTTGATTATCGGGATCTAAACAGAGCGATTCCAAAGGATGACTTCTCATTACCACACATTGATGTGCTGGTAGATAACACCGCTCAATTCTCGGAATTTTCTTTCATGGATGGCTTCTCCGGGTATAATCAGATCAAAATGGCACCAGAAGACATGGAGAAAACAACGTTCATTACCCCGTGGAGTACATTCTGCTACAAGGTTATGCCCTTTGGGTTGAAGAACATCGGGGCAACGTATCAGCGGGCTATGGTCACCTTGTTCCACGACATGATACACAAGGAAATTGAATGCTATGTGGACGACATGATTGCCAAGTCCCGAGACGAAGAAGAGCATCTGGTCAATCTCAAAACGTTGTTTGATAGATTGATAAAGTATAAGCTGAGGTTGAATCCAAACAAGTGTACTTTCGGAGTGCGGTCCGGAAAATTGCTGGGTTTTATTGTTAGCCAGAAAGGAATCGAGGTAGATCCTGCAAAAGTAAAAGCAATACAAGATATTCCTGCACCGAAAACAGAAAAAGAAGTGTGTAGGTTTTTAGGGAGATTGAACTACATTTCACGGTTCATATCTCATCTAACTGCCACGTGCGAGCCAATATTCAAATTGTTGAGAAAATAACAAACGGTCAGGTGGAATGAGGACTGTCAAAGATCCTTTGAAAAGATAAAAGAATATTTGCAGACACCTCTGATTCTAATGCCTCCAGTTCTAGGAAGACAACTTATCATGTACTTGACTATGTTAGAAGGGTCAATGGGGTGTGTTCTAGGCCAACATGACGAGTCTGGTCGAAAAGAGTATGCTATTTACTACCTTAGCAAAAAGTTTACCGACTGTGAATTTCGTTACTCACTGCTCGAGAAAACTTGATGCGCTTTGGTATGGGCTGCTCGCCGACTGAGACAGTATATGTTGACCCATACCACACTGCTAATCTCAAAAATGGATCCTGTCAAGTATATTTTCGAGAAACCAGCATTAACCGGAAGGGTTGCAAGGTGGAAAATGATTTTAACAGAGTATGACATACAATATACTTCTCAGAAAGCCATCAAAGGAAGTGTATTGTCATATTATCTTGCAAAAAAACCTCTTGAAGACGACTATCAGCCAATGAAATTTGATTTCCCTGATGAGGACATCATGTACCTCAGAGAAAAAGATTGCGAGGAACCACTTCCGGAAGAGGGGCCAGACCCTGAATCCAAATGGAAGTTGATGTTTGATGGGGCAGTCGATATCAATGGACGTGGAGTTGGTGATGTTCTTATCACTCCTGAAGGTGTTCACATTCCCTTCGCTGCCAGAATTACTTTTGGCTGCACCAACAATGAAGCGGATTACGTGGCGTGCATAATGGGAATAGAGGAGGCTATTAATATTTGGATTAAGACCCTCGATATATTCAGAGATTCAGCCCTCGTTATCAATCAGATTGCCGGCAAGTGGTATACACATCAAGAACACTTAGTTCCATACAGGGATTATGCCAGAAGACTGTTGACGTTCTTCACGACAGGTAAGCTTCAGTATATACCACGTGATGAGAATCAATTTTCCGATGCATTGGATACTCTTTCTTCGTCCATCAAAGTCTTGTGTTAGAACTATGTGCCCAGAATTGACATTTCCAAGCTTGACGCACCAGCTTATGCTTTCTCTGTAGACGCAGTGTCTGATGAGAAACCTTGGTACTTTGATATCAAGCTCTTCCTGGAAAAACAAGAATACCCAGCTGGGGCATCATCCAATGACAAGAAGACCTTAAGACGACTTGCTGCTAGCTTCTTTTTGAATACAGATGGGGTTTTGTATAAGAGGAATTTTGACATGGTCTTGCTCAGATGCGTGGATAGACACGAAGCAAGCCTGTTAATGCAAGAAGTCCACGAGGGATCTTTCGTTACTCATGCATGAGGACATGCAATGGCTAAGAAGTTGTTGAGATCGGGGTACTATTGGATAACAATGGATGCAGACTGTTGTTCATACGCCCGTAAGTGCCACAAGTGCCAGATCTATGCAGACAAGGTGCATGTTCCTCCCAGCCTGCTCAACGTCATGTCATCTCCTTGGCCCTTTTCTATGTGGGGCGTTGACATGATCGGGAAAATAGAGCCTACTGCTTCAAATGGTCATCGTTTCATTTTGGTTGTGATTGATTACTTTACTAAGTGGGTTGAAGTAGCATCCTATGCCAATGTCACTCGTCAAGTGGTAGCCAGTTTTTTGAAAAGAGACATTATTTGCAGATACGGAGTACCCGAGCGAATCATTACTGACAATGGTTCTAATTTAATAACAAGATGATGGCAGAATTGTGCCGGGATTTCCAGATTCAGCATCACAATTCTTCTCCTTACCGACCAAAGATGAATGGTGCGGTGGAAGCGGCTACAAGAACATTAAGAAGATTGTGCAACAGATGGTTATAACTTACAAGGATTGGCATGAGATGTTACCATTTGCGCTGCATGGGTACCAAACGTCAATCAGGACGTCAATTGGGGCAACTCCTTTCTCATTGGTATATGGTATGGAGGCAGTCTTGCCTGTCGAGGTAGAAATTCCTTCATTGCGTGTGATGATGGATGTGAAGCTAGATGAGGCTGAGTGGGTACGTGCTTGATACAATCAGTTATGTCTAATTGAGGAAAAGAGATTAGTTGATATCTGTCATGGTCAGCTTTATCAGAGGAGAATGAAGCGAGCATTCCACTAACGAGTACGTACTTGAGAGTATCGAGTAGGCGAGCTTGTGCTCAAGAGGATCGTTCCTCCAGGTTCAGATCACAGGGGCAAGTTAGCCCCAAACTACGAAGGCCCATTCATAGTGAAGAAAGTTTTCTCAGGTGGAGCACTGATGCTCACTACTATGGATGGAGAAGATTTCCAGTCCCCTGTTAACTCGGACGCAGTTAAAAAATACTTCGCGTAAAAAAGACCCGCTGGACACAAAAACAGAATTAAAGTCCAGGCAAGAAAAGGGCATCCCAGCGAGCTAAAAACAGAATAAGAAGCTCGGGCAAAAGTTAGGGAAAACAAATAAAAAAAATGTACACCCGCTGAGTTGAAAAGCCACATCGGACAGCTCAAGCAAAAAAGGGTATCCAGGTGGATTGAAAACCCGAAAGGGCGATCCACGCAAAATAAGGGAATAAGCGAACAACTGCGATCCGGGTAATCTGAACCAAATCATCGTTTCGTACAGCCGGACAATATCAGAAGGATAGGAATCAGTCCCCTCATCTTTTCAGAAAGCAAAGGCAAGAATGGAAAGTTTTGAAGATATGTTGGACATAGCAGGAAGGAAAATCATTGGGATGTCGTGCCTATTGCCATTAGGGTAGTTTATTTTCTCAATTTTATGGTAGCTACCTCTTTCCAGGTGGTTGCTTCTTAATGTAAAAACTTTGCCTATTCAGAGGCTTTTCAATAAATGAGTATTCAGTCAAAAAGTTGTGTTGTTTTTTGTTTGTTTGCAAAAATATCCTGAATTTTTGGCAAAAAATAACATTGCATTAGAAACATGTTGAGTTTTCTATAAAAAAAAATGACATCGCAGGGAAGCATTTAAAACCCTCTTTGAGTGTCGGGTGACGATGGATGAACAGATAATACCATGCAAGTCTCGGGGGCACATAGGTGTTTTCTGTTGTTGCAGGTTTTGTAGGATGGCATTATTTTCCCAAGCAGAATGTTCCCCAGCTGAGTTAGAGCAGTTGGAATCGCCAGCAGAACTCCAAGGCTAATTGAAAAGCTTTCATCCCCAAGCGGATTTTCTACAAGAGAAGTATGCCCAGCAGGCAACTGAAAGCCTTGCATTTCCCCACAGAGTTTAGAATTATCATAATTCCCTCTCCTGCAAGAGTATTGATGAAGCATTTCCCTAGCCGCGTCGGAAGATCGTCGATTCCCCACAAAGTTTCATGATTGCGACGCAATTGTCATTGAAATATCCCCAGTGAGGTCGCCAATTTATTTTTGGCCAGTGTGACAAAGTAATGCAGATGTTTGTTCACATTTCATTCCTCAACCAAGTATTTCCAGGATATCTTGGTCATCTCCTCAGCATAATGTTAGTCAGAATGTTCTCATACCCAGCGGAGTTACAAATGGTATTCTCCCTTGTAGAGTTGTTACTCTCTTTTCAAATCAACTGATCGCGTTGTCCCGTGTCAACGGACCTATTGTGGATGGATCGCTTGATACCATTATCCCATTAGATCGCTCGATCTTGTTTGGTTTGCAAATCGCTCGATATTGCAATGTCGTTAAAGTCCACCGTCGCTGTGGCAAGCCAGTAGTCGCCTGGTGTCGTACCAAAAAGACAGGAGTCGTAAATCACTTTATATTACGTTCTCATTTCTTGGTTATGGATCGCTTGATGCCATTTCCTTAGAAGATCGCTTGATCTTGTTCGAGTTGTAACTCGCTTGATATTACTCCTCGTCGTTTGAGCCGTGCTCATATTCTTGGTTATGGATCGCTTGATACCATTTCCTTAGCAGATTGCTTGATCTTGTTTGAGTTGTAAATTGCTTGATATTACTCCTCGTCGTTTGAGTCGTACTCATTTCCCTGTTTATGGATCACTCGATGCCATTTCCTTAGCAGATCGCTTGATCTTATCCAACACTCGGTCGTGTTGAAGAGGTTTGAAGTCCTGACGGTGGGATCAAACGTCAAAATGGTTACCGGTCCTGGCATAACAGGTTATCCGAAGGAGGTTCATCTATCTCAGACACCACTTATCTACGAAGGATTTGTGAGGAGGGTTCGTCAAATCCTAATGTTGCACCTGTCGTAACAGGTTTGCTCGAAGAAGGCTCATTTGTCTTAGACCATATATCAACGGAAAATATATGAAGAGGGTTCGTCTATCCTGATTATGCATGTCTATCCCACAGACTTAAGTGCATCACCGGTCCTGGCATAACAGGTTTATCCAAAGGAGATTCGTCTGTCTCAAGTCATATGTTGCAAAATGTGTGAGGGCTCGTATGTCCAGTTCCTGGCGTAACAGGTATGCGTGATGAGGGCTCGTATATCCAGCACCTGGCGTAACAGGTTTGTTCGAAGAAGACTCGCATGTCTAAGTTTCCTTATTCTGTGCAACAGTTCAACTCGGAAGGAGCTCGTCTGCTTTCTCCCCACTTCAGTCACCAAAAGCGTCATTTGGTCGAGTTTAGTTCCCGTTACTTGCATTCTCCAGCATAGTGCAAATTTCAGGTTTTCTTGGTATTCAACCACGGTTCATCTTGAACGGCCGACAACCGACGCTCTCGTCCTTTTCAGATTAACAGTTGCTTGAATAGGGGAAGCTGTAACACCCCAAATTTGCCCTCTTCTGTTTTAGCATCATCATCATATCATATTCATCATAAGCATACCATATCCTTAGCATTTTGCATAGAAAAATGAAGCATAACACTCACATGTTCTATTATAAGGCATATGATCAACCGTCCGGGAGATTTGAAGCACTGCAAGTCAAAATCAAGACCATGGTGACCTGGCAAGAATCTCACAGGATCAATTTTGCACAAGCTCTGTATCATCTTCAAGACCCTAAAAAAGGGATGAGGATCAAAATCAGTTTGAAACGGTTGGCATCGGGATATTCCTGAGGTTTCCCACCAAAATAAGGGAAATTCAAATTTTTCCTGCGTTAACCGGTTAACGCATATGGTTAACCGGTTAACGGCTGCGAAATTTGAATTTCAGCAGCAAGTTCAGCATGTGTGTTTTGGCTCCATTTTCCAATTTTCTGATTTTTATTCATTTGAGTTAATTTGAATTATGGAAAAGGATCTAGAGCATTTGTCCAAGCCTAATTCCAATGCTAAATCCTAATCACTTTCTAAGCCAATGCCAAGCCATATTTTTGGATCCCAAACCAAAATTTTGGGCGCCAAACCTAAACCATATTTATTCCATTTCCCTCCAAACCAAGAGGACTCTCCCTCATTTTTACACTCTCATTTCTGAATTTTCTCTCCTCTCACTCATAATTCTCTCACTTTTCTCTCCCAATTTTCCAAATCACTCAAAGTTCCTCTTTGAAGATCACATAACTTTGCATCAAAGTGTGTGGATCTTGGAACTAGACCTCCATCCATATCTTCTTTGCATCATTTTTCTGGTTTTATTGGAGATTCAGACCTGGTTTGGGATCTAGAAGTGCTTTTGGATCCAAAATTTTGCATCAAGAGCTTGATCTTGCATTTATTTTGCACGGAGTGTGAAGTTTAGCACCAGATCTTCAAAGTTTCGCGCGAGGTCTACTGTTTTTGGCTCAAACAACATTTACCAAAGCATACCTCAGCTTTGTAGGCTGGTTAAATTCAGATTTAGCTTTGTTTTAGCTTATTTGCATGCTTGTGCTTTAGATCCACCATATGCTTGTGTATTTGCTTGTGTTGCTTGATTTGATTGGTTGATTTGTAATCGGATCCGATTGTTAATGTTCATGATCTTAATGATATGGATTAATGTGAATTGATGTAGTTTTTCCATGTATAATTGATTGTTGGTCGGGTGTAAGATTATTTGAATAAGCTGGTTTGAGCTGCTGTTTTTGCAGGATTTGCTGATGTTTTAACAGTGTTAACCGGTTAACGCATATGGTTAACCGGTTAACGCACCTGTTTTATGCGTACTTTGTGCAGGTTTGAACAGGTTAACCGGTTAACGCATTTGGTTAACCGGTTAACACTGAAGCAGAATGACCTTTTGGGGTTGTTTTGAGCTCATTTGATCCCTTTGCTTGTTTTAATTACCATGGATCATTGTATGATCATTGAACATGTTATTTTAGGGTGGTTTGCTTGCTGGTTGATGTATGTTTTCATGTTTTCGACGCGTAAGTCGTATATTTGCAACGCTTGGCATGTTGTTTGATCCTTGTTTGGTAGAACCTTTGAGCATATTAATTCCATGATTGTGTTGATCAATTTGCTGGATTTTTGCTAACATTTCAGGGGCTCATGGTAAGAGAAGTGTGGATGTTTATCCACATTTCAACTCTTCATCTTTTCCTCTTTTATTTTGTTTTTGCTTTTTGAGTTTTGATGTGCTTTGCGCCATCATGTGGTTCTCTTTCCCCTTTTTAGGTTTCTTCTCCTTTCTTTTTGCTTCTCTTTTGATTCTCCTTTTTCTTTAGGATAGTTGAGGCCTCACTAACTTAGATACCATTTTTGTATAACAACTTTAGGTCTTTTTTAGTTTCCCATTAGATGTTTTACCTTTGAGATCCTTTTGGTGCTCTCTCTTCTCATCTTCCAATTTAATTTCAAATCACTTTAATAAATGACGAGTATTCTCATGTTACACGAGACTTTGCTATGAGATACTTACACGCGTTACATTTCGGGGCGAGGTGTAGGATATCCCTCGTGGTGGATAGGTCTTAGCATGAGATTACTTCGCAAAGAAAAGCTAAAAAACACTTCTTAATCAAAAAATATCACAAAAACACTTAATAAATGCCAGTAGGTCAGTGTGTCTGAGCCTTCACTTGTGGGAATAGATTTGGGGATTTCCTCCATAGCTAGGTGTGCCTCTTGTGCATTCCATTTCGGGATGATGTAAGAAGTACACATCCCATTAAGTAAGACTTAGGTACACTTACCTATGCAAACTTCAAAGCATAAAACTCATAAAAAACACTGGACAAATAATAAGCGTCTCTCCTTCGGGACTTCTTTTCTCATCACCTTCACTCTCATCATACGAACTTACTCCTACTTGTCATTTTTCAAGACGGTAACGCACTCGTCGTCCGAGCATGCAACACTGATGCGTGTTTTTCGCAAGTGTACGAACACGTCAGAGTAATATAAAAGATTGTCGAATCCACAGAGACCAAGTGTCAATCTATCGTACCTGTTGTTATGGTGTGTATCTAAGGCAACTAAATATAAGGGTTTTAGTAAGGGTGCAATGGTAAATA
This sequence comes from Lathyrus aphaca, assembly GCA_963966055.1. Classification (NCBI taxonomy): domain Eukaryota; kingdom Viridiplantae; phylum Streptophyta; class Magnoliopsida; order Fabales; family Fabaceae; genus Lathyrus; species Lathyrus aphaca. The sequence continues at coordinate 379,468,313 of OZ014523.1, read as the reverse complement.
AAATAATGATTTTAAAATAATAAATAAAAGCAGGCTCGAATGTAATTCACGTAATCAATGATAATCCAGTATTTGTTAATGGAACTACTTATGGGCAGTGTTTTCTTCTTTGAAAAGAACAAATTTAACAGGAACTGTCGCTTTCGCGTATTCAGAACCGAGTTGTACTCTCTAATCAACCCCTCCTATTGTCACAGATAAAAAGGTGCGTACTGCGTTAGAGTAGTAAACCTATTTTTAAGAAATATAGTATCTTAACTAAGTTGAAAAGTATTTTAACTTGGACTTCTTAGCAAAAAGAGGTTCTTATGAACCAGACTCTAAATTTCATAACGCGTCCGAAAATCGTTTTAAAATCTCTTTTCTTTTTAATCTAAAAACTCCTAATAAACTAGACAAAGCGCTTTTGGCTGTTTTTGAAATAGTTAAAAACAATTAGATTGAATTGAAAGATAAAATAGCCCTTAAGTGTTTCCACGAACAGTTATACGGATTATTGGTTTAATTACGATCCTTACATCCTAACCTTTATGGAATTAGTTAGACATGATAAAGTAAAGATTCTTTTTATAATTTTTCATAAAAGTAATTTAGTGCGAGTGCGGAAAGTAAATGAATTTAGTGCGAGTGCGAGAAATAAAGTAATTTAAAGCGAGTGCGGGAAATAAAGGAATTTAGTGCAAGTGCGGGTAATAAACGAAAGTAAAGCGAGTGCGGGAAATAAATAAAGTAAAGTGCGAGTGCGGATAATAAATAAAGTAAAGCAGTGCGAGAAATAAATGAAAGTAAAGCAATGCAGAAAAGTAAAATACGAACTGGAATTAAAATGGCGGCAGGATTAACTTCCTCCAGAGTGCTCCAAAACTCGATCACACAGACAGATTACAGACTCGATCACTCGATTGCAAAAACACCCCGATGTGGAATGGTAACTACTTTGAAACTGATATATGCCTAAAGAAATCTAAGTTTGGATGAAGAAAAACGAAAAACTAAAGTCCTATTTATAGGAAAACTAAAAGCGGGAAATGATCAGGACGCTCCTCCACTAAAAAGTGGAGGGAACTGTATTTTTGCCTTGTGGCGCCCGCCACAGGCCTATGGCGCCCGCCATAGTACTCATAGGGAATGGAAGAGTGGGGATCATGGGTCTTGGCAGTTGTGGAGTGGTCTTGAGACGTGGCCACGTCATGGCTAACCCCATGGCGCCCGCCAAGGTGGGTGCCGTAAGTGCAAAATGCTGAATTTCTAGGTTTTCGTCCGTTTCCACTCCTTTTTCGCTCCTTTTCTCGATTCAAGCCCCGATTACAATAAAAACCTGAAAACATAAGAAAACAAAGTAATAACATAACAAAATAACAATAAAAGCTAAGAATACATGCGAAATCGGAGTCAGAAATACGGTGAAATTTAGTGTGATCAAATTCTCCCACACTTAAACCTTTGCTTGTCCTCAAGCAAACATTAAAGCTTAAGAAAATATGGTGTCAACACGTGTCTTTGGGCTAAAGGGCTTCTAAATTCAAGTCAGGATGCAGTGACAGGTACTAACTAAGTGAACCAAGGGTACCATAGCAATACAAACACAAACTTCAATCCTATATTAACCACTCCATATCATCCCACAATACCTAGGCCTATCATCTCATCTTTTTGTGTCCTTTTCATTCAGGCGCAGTCACATTAAGCCCGTTATCCGTACATGCTTCATAGTAGAGTGACCGGTTAGTGATTTTGATCCATAACATAAGGTTTCTGGCACATAAGCATGTGTAAACCTGTTTTATTTGACCTAATTATAAGTTGTGGGGGATCGGATCGTAATCCACCCTACCAAGTTCAGTGCCAGATACCTCTGAACCAACTAACAATAGGTGACTGCAATTTTTTTCTTTTTGTGGCAAAAAAAAAATTTTCTTCTCTTTTTTCAGTTTAAATGACTTTGTGAGGGTCACCTATACCAGAGTTTTGCCTTTTTTCTTTTCTTTTTTTTTTATTAGCACTGGATCATTCACTTATGTTCATCGACGCCCTACGTAGAGCATGCTTAGGCCGGAGCTGACAGCTAAAATAAACTACTTAGGACAATTTTTTTAAATGATAATAAAGGCCATGGTGGTGGGGTTTAGGAGTGATTCCTATATTCAAGAGGTCTATGGTGCTAAAATGGTGCTGATGTTTCAAAAAGTTGACCTAAGTCACCACATCCTAATCTAAACCTGTCTCAAAGCCCAAAAAACATGTGAAACAACATTGTTTTCTTTTTAAAAATTTTCTGGTAAGGCTAAGGAAATGGGAAAAAATGAAGATGTACTAAAAATACACTATACTGGTGACTCGTCAGACTCATGCATTATCTAAGAAAAATAAATTACTGAAAAGGGAAATAACTGAAAGGAAATAATTAACTAAAAAGGGAAATGACAGAAAGCAATAAAATCCCCTCCCACACTTAAATCGAACATTGTCCCCAATGTTTCGAAATAAGATAAGGGGGGTAACCTGAAAAAGACTACTGAGGAGGAGCACTGGTGCCCTCGCCGTCCTACTGTGATGGTCTGGAACAACGGGATCTACTATGATGTTGGTCCCTCCAGTCGAGTCGTGCTGATAAAGCAGCCTGAGCACCCCGGACCTCTCGAAGGTTACCTAAGATGGAACCTTGAGTGGCCTCTACAAGCTGGTAGTGCCGGCGGTTGAACTCTCTCTGACGGTTCTGCTCTAATGAGATATCGTTCAAGGTACGGCAAACGTTGCTATAAGCACGATCCGAAACCAATCGCGATTGTTGCATGAAGCTCATATTGTCCTACAGCTGTTGAGAAATAGTAGAGAGAAGGCCGTCTCGCCTTTCTTCTCTAGTTGTCATATCACGCCACATCTCCTCGGTGACATAGAATCCAGGAGTAGCACCTGCAACAGGGTTAGAGGAAGATGGTGCGGTGTGTGACTGTGAAGGACGATGGGGGGACATGTGAGGGATGGGAGACTGCTCTCTCCGATCATACTCTTCATCAGTGTCATGTGCCTCCCCATCGGGAATATTAGGAGGAAGTGGACCCAAAACACGTGGAGCATTAAGATCATAGGTCCAGTTCCTTTCATCACGTACATCAGTACGTCTACTGCATGGTAAAGCAACAGATGGGATAGCTACCCCATGAACCATCAACTCATAACCACCTTCTCTCCTCGTTCGGCACAATTTCATGTCTTTCAGAAATTTTAAATTAATTGTGCGAGGAGGTAGTGGTTCAAGTGTAGCTATCTCATCGATCAGGCCAAGAGCCCGAGCAATAGACGTAACAAGCCCTCCAAAAACAATCGGTCCTGTTTTATTAGTAAGTAAAGACATGTGTGCAAGCATAAACGGGACCGGATTGATATGGGTTCTAGTGAGGCATCCTTGCAAAAATAGGAGTTCTCTAGCATTTACCTTGTTTGGACTTTCCCGGCCAAAAATAGTACATGCCAAAAGATATCTAAAAACTCTTATGGCCGGGTTGTGAATGGTCGACGCAAGTATCCCTTCAAAAGAATTAATTGAAGTACTTGAAAGCCTTTGCCAGAAGGTAAATACCTCGTCCGACCATTCCGCATCCAAAGGTGCCTCACAAATCGCACCTTCCCTATGAGGGATTCCTAACAAGCCTGCTAGCTCGTTGGTACTGAATTCATATTCAATCCCAAACAGTCTAAAAATAACAGTACCGACAGTGCTAGCAGTGTTAGGACTGACAGTGTATATCAAAGAACTCAAAAACTCAATTGTCAGTTTCTCATAGGTAGGTTCCTGAATAATGAAAATATTATGCAAGCCTAGAAATTCTAATAAATTAAAACACTATAATAAATACCCAAAGCATACAGACAGTTATCGTCGACGTACCTAGTCCAGAGAATTTCTCGACTTTGAAGCCTCTGAATAATCTTCCGTTGCCTATCACCCGGTCTTCCATCACGAAGAAGAAATCCATTGAACTCCATTGTTGATTGCTCCTTAGGAAGTGAAAATGGTAGAAAAATGGTTTATGAGAGGAATGATAAAGTTTTGATTTTTATGGTTTGTGGTGGATGAAAATGAAAATGGATTTTGGATATGTTTTATGGATGGAGGGTATTTTTGAAATGGGGGAGCTTTAATGGGGTTCAAGGAGGTTTTTGAAAGTTGCAAAAATGGTTTTTTAGAGAAGAAAGGTATAAAAATGGAGGAAAATGAAGTTCAGCCCCGAAATAGGGGTGAACGCCATGGCGCCCGCCATGGGCTTGTGGCGCCCGCCACAAGGCTATTTCCTGGGCCTTCCTTGCACCTTTGGTCTTCGGGGGGGGGGGGGGGGGGGGGGGTCTGGATAGCGTTTTCTTCTTCTTTTCAAGGCATGAGGCTTGCATAGTTTTTTATGAAGACAAAAATGAAAATATTTTTGTCTTATATTTTTTTTCTTTGCACGACAAAAATAAAATAATTAAAAATAAAAAAGAAAAAGAAAAAATCGACATTAGTGCATAATATGTATATATAAGATGAATTCAAAGTACAAGAGAAAATATAATAGATGCAATAATATGAGATATGTCTGGAGATGCGAGAAATAAAATAAAGCGTATAAAAGGAAATTAAATACTAGGGTAGCATCCTCAATGTAGAATGAGTCATGTGGTAGGCTTCTTCTCCTAGCTTGATCCACGAATCTCAGCTATCTCCCTCCGAAGCTCTTCAATCTCCTGATATAGAGCATCATCCTCTGAGGCATGAGTGAGATCAGAAACCTGAATCTGTAATTCCAAGTCCGCTACTTCCTGCTTGAGCAGGGCAGTCTCCTTACGGAGCTCATAAATCTGTGTTTGTAGGTCAGGAGGCTGCAGAGACATATTGTTAGACATAACAGTGATTCAGGGAGTAAGAGGTGTAGGAGTGTACTCAGCGGCGGGAGGCAATTTCGGCTCTTCGACAGTCTCTCCATAACCCTCTAGAGCATAACTCCAATTTGCAGGATCATGGACACTGGTCATCAGCGGATCTGGTAATGTAAAGTAGTGTATCGCTTCGCCGTCGATCAGTAATCTAAACATGTTGGGCTCAAAAGAAGCCCTCCTCATCAGTCCTCTATCAAGACAAAAATCAATATCCAAGGTGGTGTAGAAGCAGAAGGTCCAGAGGTGCAATAACTTGCGAGACAAACCCAATGCAGTAGCTATCTGTGTAACAATCCCACCGACATGTATGATGCCTACAGATGATCTGGCAACACTAGCAAGGCCCTTCAACAGAAAGTTGCCACAAGCAACTGAGCGAGACTGAGTCGCACAAAACAGTAGGAAAATCTCCTCTTCACTTAGCAGGGTCTCTGTATCTGGCAAACCTAGGAAAGAATGCGCTAGAATCATCTGGAAGTACCTTAACGCAGGGTTGTGGATTACCTGAGAAAACTGGGTGGAAGGATCTTGGCTTCCTCCACCTGATATTTTAGACCAAAACTTTTCCACTTCTCTGCTCATAAAATTTCCCATCGGTGTCTCTGGAATAGCATCAGGAGTAGTCTGGAAACCTAGCAAATCACCAAACTCTTTGTGAGAGAATGAGTAGTCAATCCCGAACAACCTGAAAACAGCGAGTCCATCGGGTCCAGCCCAAGGGTCATGATGAAACGAGCTGAGGAACTCAAGAGTCAAGTTCCTATAAGTGTTGTTCATGTCGTCAAACTGGTCCCACTGGAGTTGGTGGCATAAGAATCTGATGCTTGGCTCTATCCCCAAGGCATCCATGCAGTCATGGTCAGGGTACCTGGTAGGAGCCATAGGGCGCCTCATGTGGACATAGTAACGCTCTCTCTGTGCGTCGTCTCTAAAGGCCACGTGCATGTCATTAGGGTTCTGCATTCTGTACAAGGTTAGCAAACAAGTCCTGAAAGCACATAAAACATTCAATCGTTAGTCCTGACATAATAAAATAAACAAATTAAAATAAAGTAAAAATAAATAAAAAGTACATAAATAAGAAAACCATGGGTTGCCTCCCATGCAGCGCTTGTTTAACGTCATTAGCTCGACGACCGATTTTTAAACATCATTGGAAGGATATGGTGGATCACTCAGAGTATGACAGGTGTATGTTGTTGGGATGTCACCTCCTTCGTAGGGCTTCAACCTCTATCCATTAACGATGAACGGTTTACATGTTTGGTTCTTGATTTCAACAACACCGGATCTTAGGATCTTAGATACTTCGAAAGGGCCAGTCCATCTCGAACGAAGCTTCCCTGGAAAAAGTCGTAACCTAGAATCGAACAGGAGAACAAGATCGCCTATTTTGAAGTCTCTTCTTATGATTCGTTTGTCATGCCAAGCTTTTATTCTTTCTTTGTATATGATGGCATTTTCGTAGGCGGATTGTCTGAGCTCTTCTAATTTATGGATATCAAGGATACGTTTCTCACCAGCAGTCAAGTAATCCAGATTCAAAGTTTTGATGGCCCAATAAGCCTTATGCTCCAACTCAAAAGGTAAGTGACATGATTTTCCATAGACCAGTTGATAAGGGGTTGTTCCTATAGGAGTTTTGAAAGCGGTTCTATAGGCCCATAATGCTTCTTGAAGTTTTTGTGACCAATCCTTTCTAGATATAGAGACAGTCTTCTTGAGGATTTGTTTTATCTCCCTATTAGATACTTCCACTTGTCCATTGGTCTGTGGGTGGTATGGTGTTGCTACTCTATGCTTAACTCCATACTTGCTTAAAAGTTTATCAAATATTCTCGATATGAAGTGTGATCCTCCATCACTTATGACTAAACGGGGTGTTCCAAACCTGGGAAATATATAATTTTTGAATAATTTGTTGACTACTCTTGTGTCGTTTGTGGGTGCGGCGATAGCTTCAATCCATTTGGACACGTAGTCAACAGCTACTAAGATGTACTGATTTCCAAAAGATGGTGGGAACGGTCCCATAAAGTCTATACCCTATACGTCGAAGAGTTCTACTTCTTGGATATTTCTTAACGGCATTTCATTACGTCTTGAAATATTTCCTGTGCGTTGGCATCTGTCACACTTGACAATGAAAGCATGGACATCACGCCACATAGTAGGCCAGAATAGACCAGCTTGAAGAATCTTGGCGTAGGTCTTAGATGTGCTCGCATGTCCACCATAGGGTGCAGAGTGACAATGCTCAATTATATTATTTACCTCTTCTTCTGGAACACAACGGCGGAAAATGCCATCTTTACCTCTCTTGAAAAGAAACGGTTCGTCTCAATAGAAGTTTCTCACATCACTGTAGAACTTCTTCTTCCGGTGGTAGTTTAGATCAGGGGGTATGATGTCAGCGGCTAGATAATTAACAAAGTCTGCATACCAAGGTACATTACTTATAGCTAAGGATTCATGAGAATGCTCATGTAGGTCTGGGTTATCATCTTCAATATTTTCTAGTTGGGCTATCAGTCTATCATAGGCAAAATCGTCATTTATGGGTACTGAATCAGGTTTCAGGTATTCTAGCCTAGATAGGTGATCAGCTACCACATTATCAGTGCCTTTCTTATCACGGATATCCAAATCAAACTCTTGCAATAATAGAATCCATCGAAGTAACCTAGGCTTGGCATCCTTTTTGCTTAGTAAGTAACGAATGGCAGCATGGTCGGTGTAAACTATAATCTTGGCTCCTACTAGATAAGATCTAAATTTGTCTATTGCAAAAACTACAGCTAGGAGCTCTTTTTCGGTTGTTGCGTAGTTGAGCTGTGCAGCGTCTAGGGTTCTACTGGCATAATAAATGACATGTAACTTTTTGTCTTTTCTCTGACCTAGAACGGCTCCAACAGCATAATCACTTGCGTCACACATTATTTAGATTCTCTATGACTTCTATTTTTGCTTTATCTACCTCTATACCTTTTTCGGAAACTATATGTCCTAAACAATCCCTTCGGTGACCATGAAATGACATTTTTCCCAATTTAGAACAAGGTTTACCTCCACACATCTCTCCAGGATTTTCTCAAGGTTGACAAGACAATTTTTGAAATCTGATCCACAAACTGAGAAATCGTCCATAAATACTTCCATAATTCCATCTAAATAATCAGCAAAGATAGACATCATGCAGCGTTGGAAAGTGGCAGGAGCATTACAAAGTCCAAAAGGCATTCTTCTATAGGCAAAAGTTCCAACTGGGCATGTAAAGGTAGTTTTTTCTTGATCTTCGGGGTGAATAGGTATTTGGAAGAATCCTGAATATCCATCTAGGTAACAAAAGTAAGAGTGTCTGGCTAGGCGCTCCAACATTTGGTCTATGAATGGTAATGGGAAATGGTCCTTCCTAGTTGCTTTATTTAATTTTCTATAATCTATGCACATACGCCAACCTCCATCGGTTCTTTTTGCTACAGGTTCGCCCTTCTCGTTTTGCACGACTGTGATGCCTCCCTTTTTCGGTACTACATGCACAGGACTCACCCATTTACTGTCCGAGATCTAATATATTATACCTGCCTCTAATAACTTAAGAACTTCAGTCTTAACTACAGTACTCATTATAGGATTTATTCTCCATTGGTGTTCTATGGAAGGTTTTGAATCTTCTTCAAGCAAAATCCGATGCATGCATACGGATGGGCTTATTCCTTTTAGATCAGAGATCTTATATCCTAAGGCTGAGGGGTACCTACGTAAAACTTCTAATAATTGATCGGTTTCTTCTTGGTTTAAGGTAGCACTGACTATAACTGGACGGTTCATATCTTCATCAAGAAATTCATATCTCAGGTTTTTAGGCAGTTCCTTAAGTTTTACGGTCGGTTTCATAGGGCGAGGCATAGGATCTGGGGTAAGAGATAAACATTCGTGAAGGTTATCATCAATGTAGGGTCTTTTATAATTGTCATCTTCCAAAATAAGGGTTGACAGCAATTTTATAGATTCAGTTTCTTCTTCTTGTTCTAATTCCCTAATGCATTCTTCGATGATATCTAAGGCATAACAAGCATCTCCTATCACAGGTGCCATAAGAAAATTTGAAAGTATAAATTCTATCTTCTCGCCACCTACCTCAAAAGTTAGTTTTCCCTTTTTAACATCTATTACGGCTCCAGCAGTCGATAAGAACGGTCTACCTAGGAGGATTGGTATGTCGTCATCTTCTTTAATGTCCATGACAACAAAATCAGTAGGTATAAACAGCTGACCTATCCTAACAGGGACGTCTTCAAGTATGCCTATAGGATATTTAACGGATCTATCGGCTAATTGAAGTGACATCTTAGTAGGCTGTAATTCTCCTAAGTTTAATCTCTCACAAACTGCTAAAGGCATTAAGCTCACACTAGCTCCTAAGTCTAGAAAAGCTTTTTCGATGACATGATTCCCCAAAATACAAGGAATGGAGAAATTTCTGGGATCTTTATCTTTCTTTGCTAACCTATTTTCGGAAATAGAATTACATTCCACGGGTTTCGGATCTTCAAGTCTACGTTTATTCGTAAGTATGTCTTTGAGAAACTTAGCGTAAGAAGGTATTTGGGTGATGGCTTCTGTAAAGGGGATTTCTACGTGAAGTTTTTCTATAACCTTAACGAATTTTTGATATTGATTATCGATTTGGGTTTTCTTTAATCTTTGAGGGTATGGTATAGGTGGTTTGTATGGCGGTGGTGGTACATAGGTTTTATTTTTAGGTTCTTCTCCTTTTTCTTGACTTTCCGGGGTTTCAGGCTCCTCTGGTTCCTTCTCCTCATTCCTCTCCAAAGTTTCGGGCTCACTTAATCTAGGGTTTAAAGGTTCTTTATAAGCGGTTCCACTTCGTAGAGTAATGGCATTTGCTTTCCCTTTCGGGTTTTGTTGAGGTTGTCCAGGGAACTGTCCTCCAGGTGTAGTCTGTGGGGCTTGGTTTAACGCTACCTGAGAGATCTGGGTTTCAAGCATCTTATTATGAGTAATAATTTGATCAACCCCTGTTCCTAACTAGGTAATTAGTTCATTAACATGGACGTTTTGGTTCATGAACTCTTTGTTTTGTTGTGTTTGAGAAGCAATAAAAAATTTTACAACTTCATCAAAGCTCGGACTTGGTGGTACAGGTTGCATAGGTTGATTTGTTCTTGGGGCTTGGTAACCTTGTTGTCTCGGAGGTGCGGTATTTTGAATAGGGTTATTATTTTTGTAGGATAAGTTTGGGTGATTCCTCCATCCAGGGTTATATGTGTTTGAAAATGGGTTCCCTTGGGTATAGTTTACTTGCTCAGTGTTGGTTTCATTCAACAGATTGCATTCGGCGGATTGGTGTCCTTGCGTTCCACATATCTCACAATTCGGCGAAACTGCGGCAACAGTATTCGGAGTTGTATACATATGTTTGACTTTAAGGGCCAACGCGTCCATTTTAGCTTGCATCATGTCTATAGAGCTTAGCTCATGTATTCCTCCTTGGGCTTCCTTCTTTTCCACTTTCGCTCGTTCTACTCCCCATGATTGATGGTTTTGGGCCATATCCTCGATAAGGGCACTAGCTTCAGGGTAAGGTTTGTTCATCAGTGTGCCACCAGCGGCAGCGTCGATGGTCATCTTAGTGTTATAATGAAGTCCATTATAGAAGGTTTGGATGATTAGCCAATTCTCTAAGCCATGATGAGGGCATGCTCTTAATAGTTCTTTATATCTCTCCCAGGCTTCGAACAACGACTCTCCTTGGTGTTGGGTAAATCTAGTTATTAGGTTTCGAAGAAGAGCGGTCTTACTTGGGGGGAAATATCTAGCAAGGAAAACTTTTCTAAGGTCATCCCAAGTTGTTATTGAATTGGGTGGAAGGGAATCTAACCAAGATAGAGCTTTATCTCTGAAGGAAAAGGGAAATAATCTTAAGCGTATCGCCTCAGGAGAAGCTCCATTGGTTTTAAAGGTGTATGCTAACTGAAGAAAGTTTTTTAAATGTTGGTTTGGGTTATCAGTAGCGAGACCTGCGAATTGTCTCTGTTGCACTAATTGCAGCAGGGATGGTTTAAGTTCAAAATTATTGGCTGGGATAGCGGGGTTTACTATATTGGAACTAGGTTCCTCGTTTGATGGTTGGGCGAATTCCTTAAGAGGTCTTCGGTTTTGATCTTAGGCCATAGCTCTCCTATTCCTATGGAAAAACAAACGTGCACGAGCGTAACGTTCAGGTTCAGCTATAGGGTCTACTAAACTTCCGGCACTGTGAGTCTTTCGCATTGACCGGTGGGTAACAACCTTAGTCTAAATGGTATAACTACAGGGTAATGAAATTTGACGAAATTGGTCCCCGGCAACGGCGCCAAAAACTTGATGCGTGTTTTTTGCAAGTGTACGAACACGTCAGAGTAATATAAAAGATTGTCGAATCCACAGAGACCAAATGTCAATCTATCGTACCTGTTGTTATGGTGTGTATCTAAGGCAACTAAATATAAGGGTTTTAGTAAGAGTTCAATGGTAAATAAAATAATGATTTTAAAATAATAAATAAAAGACAGGCTCGAATGTAATTCACGTAATCAATGATAATCCAGTATTTGTTAATGGAACTACTTATGGGCAGTGTTTTCTTCTTTGAAAAGAACAAATTTAACAGGAACTGTCGCTTTCGCGTATTCAGAACCGAGTTGTACTCTCTAATCAACCCCTCCTATTGTCACGGATAAAAAGGTGCGTACTGCGTTAGAGTAGTAAACCTATTTTTAAGAAATATAGTATCTTAACTAAGTTGAAAAGTATTTTAACCTGGACTTCTTAGCAAAAAGAGGTTCTTATGAACCAGACTCTAAATTTCATAACGCGTCCGAAAATCGTTTTAAAATCTCTTTTCTTTTTAATCTAAGAACTCTTAATAAACTAGACAAAGCGGTTTTGGCTGTTTTTGAAATAGTTAAAAACAATTAGATTGAATTGAAAGATAAAATAGTCCTTAAGTGTTTCCACGAACAGTTATACGGATTACTGGTTTAATTACGATCCTTACATCCTAACCTTTATGGAATTAGTTAGACATGATAAAGTAAAGATTCTTTTTATAATTTTTCATAAAAGTAATTTAGTGCGAGTGCGGAAAGTAAATGAATTTAATGCGAGTGCGAGAAATAAAGTAATTTAAAGCGAGTGCGGGAAATAAAGGAATTTAGTGCAAGTGCGGGTAATAAACGAAAGTAAAGCGAGTGCGGGAAATAAATAAAGTAAAGTGCGAGTGCGGATAATAAATAAAGTAAAGCGGTGCGAGAAATAAATGAAAGTAAAGCAATGTAGAAAAGTAAAATACGAACTGGAATTAAAATGGCGGCAGGATTAACTTCCTCCAGAGTGCTCCAAAACTCGATCACACAGACAGATTACAGACTCGATCACTCGATTGCAAAAACACCCCGATGTGGAATGGTAACTGCTTTGAAACTGATATATGCCTAAAGAAATCTAAGTTTGGATGAAGAAAAACGAAAAACTAAAGTCCTATTTATAGGAAAACTAAAAGCGGGAAATGACCAGGACGCCCCTCCACTAAAAAGTTGAGGGAACTGTATTTTTGCCTTGTGGCGCCCGCCACAGGCCTATGGCGCCCGCCATAGTACTCATAGGGAATTGAAGAGTGGGGATCGTGGGTCTTGGCAGTTGTGGAGTGGTCTTGAGACGTGGCCACGTCATGGCTAACCCCATGGAGCCCGCCACGGTGGGTGCCGTAAGTGCAAAATGCTGAATTTCTAGGTTTTCGTCCGTTTCCACTCCTTTTTCGCTCCTTTTCTCGATTCAAGCACCGATTACAATAAAAACCTGAAAACATAAGAAAACAAAGTAATAACATAACAAAATAACAATAAAAGCTAAGAATGCATGCGAAATCGGAGTCAGAAATACGGTGAAATTTAGTGTGATCAAACACCTGAGCATTGACATAGGCAGTTCGAGCCTTAAGACACAAGCAATCTTTTCCACCCCAAGTTAGGGGAACTACGGCGACTCTAATCCTCATTGTCCAGATGAGGTACGTAGGCAGTGGAGTAGGGCCCGTTCGAGCACAATCTTTATTTTCCCTACATTTTTCCTTTTCATTTCTTTTTCAGTTCCTTTTTTCTTTTCTTTTATCCAGTTTCAGTTTCAGTTTTGCAGCAGCTTTCATTTCTTCACCCTTTGAAATAGTTTTCTTTGCAAGCGTGGATCCCGTCGGGTACGGCGGACGATCTGGGTGCTAATAACTTCCCAGGTCCTAACCGACTCCCGAACCCAGTCTCTTTGGTTTGCAAGACCCGTGTCCTTCCTTTTCTTTTCTTCTGGTTTGTGCAGCATTACCATTCCCGTTCCTTCGGGATAAAAATGCCTGGCTGGCGACTCTAACCTTTTCCGCGCCACTTTCGCGTTTGTACTAGGATGGAAATCCAGGGAGCGACATCATGGTACGAAGCTCGACCATGTTCAACTTTAGCAGCTCTGGAAGCAATACAGCATATGGGCATGGGATGGGATCCAGTCTGCGGTTTCTCGCCCTTGTTCGTTCCTGATTTGGTCTCTGTGCCTGATATTGCTGACCTTGAGGTTGTGGTTGAGCCTGAGGAGTAATAGTCACAGCAGCTGTTTGGTAGTAACCTTGAGAACGACCTCTATCTCGGCCCCTATACACAGCATTGTGTAACACCCCAAATTTGCCCTCTTCTTTTAAGCATCATATCATATCATATTCATCATGAACATATCATATTCTTGGCATCTTAGCATGGAAAGATGAGGCATAACATTCTCATGACCTAGCATTAGGCATATGATCATCTGTGGAGCGTTTTGAGGCATCACAAGCTATGACAAGGGGCCCAATGGATTTGCTCAAGTCCTATGAGGGGTCTATATTGCATTCATAAGTTAAAGATTATTCACAAAAAGCCCAGAAGGTTGGAAGATCATCAGGGAATTCAAGCTAGGGCAAAGCTCCTACACAGTGATCCCAAATTAGGGTTTGAGTTTCAAGCATGAAAACCTTGTTACTTTGGCCATTTCATTTGGTCAAAGTCTCTCATATATTAAGGAGATCCTAGGGATGAAATTTGGTGAGAAAATTCCTTGTGGAAGTCAAGTATTTCTTCAGTTGCTTGTAAATGAAGAAATTGATCAACTGTGCATTCTCAAAGTCAACTGTGATGTTTCAAGGGGTCCAACCCTAGTTTTCAAGCCTAAGGATGTTCTTATAACCTTAGAAGAGGTTTGGCAAGATCAAAGATCAAGAATCATGAGGTTTTGAGGTGTTTTGCAAAATTGGCATAAGTTTGGTAATGAGAATTTCCATTTTTAGTAACATTTTGCCCTAATTTTCAAGTAAGCATAACTTGGTGAAAAAAGCTTCAAATTAATCACAACCAAACATGAAAGTTGAAGATTAAATCCTCCCATTTTTAAAAAGTGAAGAGCATTTTCATAGCCCTTATGGTTTAGGAGGAATGCCCTTCGAAAGTTGGTGGATTTTTAGGGCATGGCATGGTTTTCAAGTTCTTCACAAATGCAAAAACTCATTTAACTTACTTTCAAGTGATGTTATGAACAAAATAATGTCATAGTGTTTCAAGGCAATGTATGAGAAGGCTTTTTGCCCAAGGAAGCAAGCAATTTCGTGCATGAGTGCATGACATTTCATAAAATGCAATTTTTTCAAAGTCATGGGAAAAGCATGATACAATCATCCAAGGGCCAGGATTTAATGCAATGGTGAATGAGTGAACCAAATGAGATCAGCATGTGCAAAGTGGAATGAAGTGTACGAGCAAATCACCAATTATTCCTTTTCATACAATTTTGCAAATTGATCCCTCTCACGCTCCTCATGCCACCACTCAATGCAAACCCTAATCAGCAAGACAAACACCTCATATATAAGCTAAGCATGCCCTAAATGCAGCAAGACTCTCTCTCATTTTCTCAAATCCAACTTTCTTGCATCGCTGCATTTCTCTTCGAAGCTCTCATCTCCCTCACTCATTGTCAAAACTATTTGCATATCCATCATCCTTAGAGTGTAAGGATCACAAATCCTCCATCATTTTAACCTGGAAGCAAGGATTTCATACTATGCCATTCTGAAGCAGGAGAGGTTGAAGCTCACAATTCAAGGAGATCTAAAGCTCTGTTAGCATTTATTTTGCAAACAGAGAAGTTAAGGAGGAGATCTGCATGTGGCTGAGGATTTTCTTGAAGGATTTGAGGAGATTCAACTTTAGGTGAGTTCCCTAACTTATTTTTCCAGATTTTGTTTTAGAGGTGTGCATTATGATTTGTGTGTCATCTTGAGTCTAGTGATGTGTTTAGATTTTGAAATGGTATTGAAATGAATGCAGGATGAGGATCTGAAATTTTGAGATCCAAACTGTTTCTCTTCGATTCAGTTTGTGTGTGTTGATTCATGTGATTTTAATGGTTGATTTGTGTTTTGCTTGGCTCAAGGATCATTTTGATATGCAGCTTGTTAGTTTTCATGAAGGTTTGGGATTCTGCAATTTAGGGCTCGCCGGAGAAGACGATCAGTGCTTCTCCGGCCGGTAGGGTTTAGTTTAGGGCTAATTAGGGTTTTAGGGTGTCCAGATTAGATCCTGGCCGTTAGATCTAGGTTAATTAACTTAATTTTGTTTTATTTATTTAATTAATCAGGATTTCCCTAATTTTAAAATGTGTCCGTCAGATTTCATTTAATTAATAAATTCAAATTTCATGCGTTGGATCTGTTTACTTTCTGGTCTTGTTGACTTCCCTCATAATCCCTTGGATCTGTTGACTTTGCTCACGAGCCTTTAGATGCACATACTTCCTTTTTTTTTGACTGAGAATCCTGGGCCTTTTTGTTCTATTCACACCCCCTCTGCGGGAGAGCCCATTTGATTTGAACTGAAAAGCTTTCTATTCGCACCCTCCGGCTTGTTTCATCTTATTTTTATTTCTTTTTATTGCATTTTATTTACAGTTTGGTTTTTATTTTTTAAAAATAGTTTTAAGTCTCCAAAAATTATAAAAAACTTCATGATTGCTTCTTTTAGTTTTCTCTAATTTTTGACATTTTTATTTTCCATTTATTTTTATTTGACACGTGGAAATTAATTCTTTCTTTTAATTAATTCCTTTTATCTCATTTTGAAGCATGCTGACTTGTCCATTTTCTATCTTGATCGTCATTTTGAATTTTTGGTTGGTTCTTTTTGCTTTGGATTCATGATAGGTTGTAGTTCATTGGTGATTTTTGTTCTGATTTTTAGAATTTTGTTTAATTGATTTTGATCCTTAACTTGTGAGTGAAGCCATCTAACCCTAGTTGATATTTGAACCCTCATTTGACTTGTTTAGCTTCTGAATTTTTTTAACTCCTTTTGGCATGTTGTTATGGTTTGATTGAAGATCATTTGTGCAAGGTTGTGGAATTTTTGGGTGCATACTTGAATTGTTTTGAATTTTGGTTTTCACTTGTCCCATTTTGTCTCCTTTGGATCATTTGTTCTTTCCTTAGCTTAGAAGGGCACTTGTGCCAACTTCTTCAACTTGTTTAGAGCCTTATTAGGATGATGATACCTCTCTGATCTTGTGTTGGGGTTTGTGTCTTAGGAATTTTGTGTGTGGTTGCCTTTGAAGCCTTTTCATTCTTATGCACTTCCTTTGCTTCTTTCTTCTCATGATGTAAACACTTGACTGTGTGCCCTTCTTCTCTTCATCTCACATGCTTCTTAGGCCCTCTTTTAACATGATTAGGGTTCTGTTCTTGTACCTTGGGTTGTGTTTTGATTGTTTTTCTTTGACATAAGTGATTCATTTGCTTCATAAAGAGTTGTGTGGTTCCCTTCTCTTTCTTGTGCCTTGTATTTGCATTGGATGTTATGTGCATGAGTTCATTTCTGGTTGTATGGTTTTAGTATGGTATTATGTTCATCTTGTATTGCTTTTATACTTGTGTCACTAACCATTTCAGGGGCTTTGGTAAGTGAGAGGTATGGATGTGATTCCCACATCTCCAAATCTTATCTCTTCTCTTCTTATCATTATTTGTTCTAACCTTGTGATTGTTGGGCTTAGGCCTTACCTCTCCTCCTCCTCTTCTTCTTCTTCTTCTTCTTCTTTTCTTTCCTTCTTCTTCATTAGGATAGAATTCAAACCTCACTAACCTAGGTTCATCCATGCATGACAACATTTAGGATTCTAGTCTCCCTTAGATTCTTCACCTTTTGAGATCCTTTTGGTGCTCTCTCTTCTCATCTTCAAACTTAATTTTAATCCACTCTAATAAATGTTGAGTCTTCTCATGTGACATGAGACTTTGCTATGAGATACTTGCACGCGTTCCGTTTTGGGGCGAGGTGTAAGTTATCCCTCGTGGTGGATAGGTCTTAGCATGATATTACCTCACAAAGAAAAGCATAAAAAAATATTTCTTAACCAAAAATCACAAAAACACTTAATAAATGTCAGTAGGTCAGTGTGTCTGTGCCTTCACTTGTGGGACTAGATTTGGGGATTTCCTCCATAGATAGGTGTGCCTCTTGCGCATTCCATTTCGGGATGATGTGAGACGTACATATCCCATTGAGTAAGACTTAGGTACACTTACCTATGCAAACTTCAAAATAGAAAACTCATAAAAAAACACAACAAACAATAAGCGTCTTTCCTTCGGGAATTCTTTTCTCATCTCCTTCGCTCCGTCCGCGAACTTGCTTCTTCTTGTCATTTTGCAAGACGGTTACGCACTCGTCGTCCGAGCCTGCAACACCTGAGCATTGATATAAGTAGTTCAAGATTTAAAACACAAGCAATCTTTTCCACCCCTAGTTAGGGGAACTACGGCGACTCTGATCCTCATTGTCCAGATGAGGTATGTAGGCAGCGGGGTAGGGCCCGTTCGAGCGAAATCTTTATATTCCCTACATTTTTCCGTTTAATTTTTTTTCAGTTCCCTTTTCTTTTCTTTTATCCAGTTCAGTTCCTTTTTTTTGCAGCAGCTTTCATTTCTTCACCCTTTGAAACAGTTTCTTTGCAAGCGTGGATCCCGTCGGGTACGGCGGACGATCTGGGGTGCTAATACCTTCCCAGGTCGTAACCAACTCCCGAACTCAGTTTCTTTGGTTCGCAGGACCCGTGTCCTTCCTTTTCTTTTCTTTTGGTTTGTGCAGCATTACCATTCTCGTTCCTTCGAGATAAAAATTCTTGGCTGGCGAATCTATTCTTTTCCGTGCCACTTTCGCGTTTGTACCAGGATGGAAATCCGGGGAGCGACAGCTGGCGACTCTGCTGGGGATCGAACCCAGAATCTCTGGTTCCCTTGAGAGTCTCTCCTAGCGCTTGCATGTTTCTGTTTCTTTGGGTGTTGATTGTTTGTTGTTGCATGTTTACTTTAATATTATTTTATTTACAGTTTATTTACAGCTTTATTTACAGTTTTCAGTATTTATTTTCATGCATCATATATTACTGGACTGTCTGGACTGGATTTCTTCTGTTTTTTGGGACTCAGGTGATACTGTTACTGAGAGATAAGCCAAATACCCGGCTTGAGTGCACCTTAGGATTAGCGTGGACACATTGTACTCGCATGTGGCATGATGAGTGGCGATGTGTTTCACACCCAGATTGCGACCGTCTTGGAAATATCTTGTGTGGGGATTTTCTCCACTTCGGGATAGGACCTTGATAGTTATGTGCATCTGGGGACTGATTGTTGAGAACCTTTGTGGAAACAACCCTCTCCAGTGGTGACAGTGGCAGACCACATTTTGTGGCAAACCCATTCGCACCCGAGGGTCCATTGGGGACTCGCATAGGATGGCCTAGTTCTCTTATAGGAACTCAGTCAAAGCATCTGGTCGTATGACAATAGTACTGTATCTTACGGGCTGAATGTACTATTGTTTCTCGATTTCAGCACTCGAAGCTGGGGACTTATAAGGGATGCTTGTTTTCCCGGACTCAACTGAGGCCTCCCTGCGTAGTATATAATGCCAAACCGATTACCTAATTTGGTCATGAGCCATTTCTCGGAAATGGTGAAAGTATTATTGCTATTCGGCTTTGATTGTCCGTGATGTTGGACCCGGAGCACACCCGTGAGATTGGGAGGGGTTTACAGGTTTGCAGGAACCCTTGACCTCAACATACCTTCGTTACAAGTGCAGTCTCATGTTCTGATACGGTTACTTTGATTCCAGAGTTCTTGAGTTTATCTGGTTCTTGATTGGGTTTATCTGAGATTATCTGAGTGCTTATGGGTTATTATTCGGAGAATTCGGGTTTCTGATCACTTGGCTATGACATCTAGTATCCAGACAGTTCCGGATTGATCATGTGTCCTTTCATTTGCATTGCATCATTTCATCATTAATCATGTTTTATTTTCATTCACAGGTTCATATCTTTGCTTCCGGTTCCGGTATCCTGTTCAGAGATGGAGGATCCTCGTAAGCAGAATATTCATTTCAAGTTTTTCGACACTAAGGTTGGCCTGTTGAAGAAGATGGTGAAGCTGATCACGCCCAATCATGTGGAGAGGTTCATGAAGGCTTATGGGAGTATTCTGGATGTGGTGGTAGAGTTAGATCCCTCTGAGAGAAGTGCCATTCACACCCTGCTTCAATACTATGATCCTCAGCTTCGTTGTTTCACTTTTCCTGATTTTCAGTTAGGACCTTTGTTGGAGGAGTATGCTTTGATCTTGGGAGTTCCTGTTCGAGACCAGATTCCGTTCAATGCTGAGATAGGTAGACCTGCACCTGAAGCTATTGCCAAAGTTCTTTATTTGAGCACTTCTGCTGTGAATTCTATGACTATTATTAAGGGAGGTGTATCTGGGTTTTCTTTAGAGGCTTTAGTAAAGAAGGTGGAAGAGTTGGCTGTTGAGGAGGAGTGGGATTCTGTTTGTGCTATCTTGGCTCTTTCTATCTATGGCATCATTCTGTTTGCAGATATGGAGAAGTTCATAGACATGAATTCCATACATCTCTTATTGCTGAAGAATCATGTGCCTACGCTGCTCGGAGATTTGTATTACTCGGTGCACTACAAGACTGAAAAGAAAAGGGGGGTTTAGTTTGTTGTTGCGCTCCTTTATTTCATATGTGGTTCATGAGGCATCTGCCTAGTACTGGTGTGTTTAGTGACCATACTTTGGTATGGGCTCAGAAGCTGGAAAAGTTGTTGGCTAAGGATGTCAGATGGATCACTCAGAGGCTTCAGGGTGCACGTTTCATCACCAGTTGTGGGACTTACCTTAATGTACCTTTATTGGGAGTGACTGGGGGGATCAATAACAACCCGATCTTGTTGAGAAGACAGTTGGGATATGCCTTGAGAGAAGTACCAGAAGAGCTCAAATTGACCCCTATTTTCTACTTCCCGGTGAAGGGCAATATGCCTTTAGTGAGGAAAGTTGTTGGAGCTTGGAAGTGCATCAAGGGAGAAGGAATAGCTAGCCTTGGAAAGTGCAACAATCAGACTTTCACGGAGTATGAAGCTTGGCTGAAAGACAGAGCCAGAAGGGTATTGCTGCCATTCTCACCTCCAGTTCCTCCAGTTGCTGAGTCTAATGATATTGTGTCTTTAGAAGAGTTCAAGAAGTTGGAAACACAGCTGCATGAAGTCAAGGTGGAGAATACTGAAATGGTTAATTTGTACCATCTTGCCAACCGGGCCAAGAATGAGGCAGAAGAGAAATTGTAGAAGATGAAGATCACCTTGGAGGCTAAAGAGAAAGAGTTTGCTGGAAAGGAAGCTCACTTTCAAAGACTAGGTCTGATGGAATCCAAAAGAGAGGCAGAATGAAAGAAGAATTCGAAGACTCTGAAGGAAGCTCGTCAGTCTATTGTCTGGTTTAAGGGCCAGAGAGAACAGGAGTTGAAGAGATATAAAGAAAAAGAAGAGTTTTTCGAAGTGCAAATGACTTTCACGAAGGAAGAAGTGGAACAAGCCCACCAGATTCGAAGGGAGAAGACTCAGCAGTTAGCAGATAGTCAGCCAGCCTTAGAAGCAGCACTTAAAGAGATTGAAGACCTCAAGTTGATGGCTGGAGTCAAGAAGGCTAGGTCTGAGTTGGGACTTAGTGAGGGAGGTTCAGGGTCCTCAGGCAGTGGTTTTGCTTCTTAGTTTGTTTCCTTTGTATTTGGATTACCTACAGACATGTTGTAGGAATCTTGGTTGTTTGTTTTCTTCTTAGAAACTTGTATCCTACGGGGAATTCTGTTATTTTTGCCTAATAGGCTGATTTATGTTATGAAGTTTTTTTCAGTTCACCATTTTTCTGTGCCTGCTGTTATGGTTTGAATGTGGTTTCCATGGGAAGGTTTCTGAAAGTCGAGGATCAGTATCCATCTGGTTTTCTTTGCTAAATACCGGAACCGGGGCATGAATGACCTGGAGTTTGAAAACATAAACAGTTGCATTGCATACATGTAACCTTTCTTCTTGTTTTGCAGGTATGGCTACAGGTTCCTAATGTCTTTTCTGTTTCAGGAACTATAGCTCCCAGGAAGGTTCGAGAACAGGTGGTCATACACAAATATCCCACAAGAGTCAACAGAGAGAGAGTCATGGATCAAATGCATGCTGATTTAGCTGACTTGAGACTGAGGATGGACATTTTATGACCCTTATGGCAGGAATGGGTCAGAATCAGGAACGTCTGCGCGAGTTGGTTGAAAATAGTCAAACCAGGAACAACGGTACTGCTGATGGAGGTAATCGTAACGGTGCGGGCGCCCGTCAAGTTGAAACCCCTGTAGCACAGCCAGGGGTTACCATTATCAATGATGGGCTGAAAAATGTACAGATAGACGATCAAGACGAACAGTTCACTCTGTTGGACGAAACTGAAGGCCAATAGGCTGAAATGAACAGGAAATTTGAAGAGATGGCTGAACAGATCAGGGCCATTCAATCCCAGAACTCTCTGGGGTTCGACATTACTGACTTGGGCTTGGTTCCAAGGGTTAGAATCCCTTACAAGTTCAAGGTACCGACTTTCGAGAAGTACAACGGAACAGCGTGTCCAAAGACTCATCTTCAGTCCTTTGTAGGAAGGATTGCTGCCCACACTGATGATGAAAAGCTTTGGATGTACTATTTCCAGGACAGCCTGGTTGGGGCCTCCTTGGAATGGTATATGAAGCTAAGTAGAGTCAACATTAAGAGTTGGAAGGACCTGGCAGAGGCTTTCGTGAAGCAATACCAGTACAATTTGGACATGGCTCCAAATCGCACTCAATTGCAAAACATGTCTCAAACTGCTAAGGAGGGGTTTAAAGAGTATGCTCAAAGGTAGCGTCAGCTCGCTGCCAGAGTGCAACCACCATTGCTGGAGAATGAGATGGCTGATATGTTCATGGGGACATTGCAAGGAGTGTTTATCGAAAGATTGGCGTCTTGTTCGGCTACAAATTCAATGATATAGTGATTGCAGGCGAGAGGGTCGAGACTCTGTTAAAAATGGGAAAGATTCAGGATACAAGTGCAATCAGTTCTAGTGGAGTAAGAAAAGATTTCAACGGACCCCCAAGAAGAATGGAAGGTGAAACCAATGTTGTGATTGGCCGAGGATATAGAAGATCATATGAGCAAGTGGCAGCTGTCACTATCCCTTCTAGTCCTGTGCAATAGGTACAGACTCAACCTCAACAACAGCAACAACAACAACTACAACGTAACAACTATCAACAAAGACCTTATCAGCCAAGACAAGCTCGTCCGGCTAATAGGGTGCTTGAGGCAATTCCCATGACTTACACTGCATTGCTGCAGAGATTGCTAGACCTGAATTTGATACAACTGAGGACTTTGGCACCAACACCACATGGAGAGCTTCCAGTGGAGTACGACGCTAACGCTAGATGCGCTTTCCATTCAGGGGCACCCGGGCACTCAACTGAGAAGTGCAGGGCGTTACAGCATAAAGTTCAAGATTTGATCGATTCCAAGGCGATTAACTTTGCACCACCGCCAAATGTTACTTCAAACCCCTCCTGTGAGTCTCTCCTAGCGCTTGTGTGTTTCTGTTTCATTGGGTGATGCTTGCTTGCTGTTGTGTGCTGTATTTTATTGTTGTTTATTTACAGCTTTATTTACAGTTTTCAGTATTTACTTTCTGCATCATGTATATATACTGGACTGTCTGGACTAGTTTTCTGTTTGGTGGGATGGGTGTTACTGTGTCTGAGAGATGAGCTCATTACCACGGCTCGAGAGCACCTTAGGACTTAGAGTGGTTCCACTTTGGCCTCATGAGATCTTGTCATGGGGGTAGTAGTGAGTTCCACGCCCAGGTTGCGATTGTATTGGAAATGTCTTGATTTGGGGATCTTCCTCTCTCATTACATAACCTTGACAGTTATGTGCAGCTGGGGACCGATCATTGAGAACCTTGTGGAAACATCCCTCTTTAGTGATGACAGTGGCAGCCCACATTTTGTGGCAAACCCATTCGCATCTAAGGGCCCACCTTGTAATCACATAGGATGACCTTGTTTCCCGGACTCAGCTGAGGCCTCCCTGCGTAGTATATAATGCCAAACCGATTCCCTGATTTGGTCATGAGCCATTTCTCGGAGATGGTGAAAGTATTATTGCTATTCGGCTTTGAGAGTCTGTGATGTCTGACCCGGAGCCTACTACCAGTGAGATTGGGAGGGGTTTACAGGTATGCAGGAACCCTTGGCCTCTACATACACTCATTATTCAGTGGTCCTTGTTATGATCTGTGGTCCTATGGTTATGATTTCTGGTTCTATGGTCTTATGGTTCTGGAGTTCTGGTTTTCTTGGTTCTGGTATTCTTGGTATTGTGGTCCTGAGATCTTTTATCAGAGAGTTGTGATTATCAGAGAGTTGTGATTCAGAGGACTTGTGGTTTGCTTGTATTCAGAGGGGCCCTTGTCAGTGTCCAGTTCAGATGGTCCCAGTTGATCATGTGCCTGCATTGCATTGCATTTGCATCATCTTTGTATTAACTGTTTATGTTTCCCATTTTTCAGGTCATTGTTCTTAATTAGCTCCCAGTTCTGGTAAATCTTATCTCCATGGCAGAAATCAGAAGAGTTCCAAGGAAAAAGAATGTTCATTATACCTTTCTTCAGCCTGAAGTTAGAAGTGTTCAGAAGTTAGCAGGTCTGATGAATGACCAAGTCTTGGGCAATTTCAGGAAAAGATATGGCCAGATATTGAAGTATGTGGACAAGCCCACTGCAGACCAGAAGGATAGTTTGCATACCTTGCTGCAGTTTTATGATCCTCTGCTGCGTTGCTTTGTGTTTCCAGGTTACATCTTAGCTCCTACATTGGAAGAGATCTCCAGCATGCTGAATAATACTTTTCGTAAAGAGACCCGCTGGACACAAAAATAGAATTAAGGTCCAGGCAAGAAAAGGGCATCCCGGCGAGCTAAAAACAGAATAAAAAGCTCGGGAAAAAGTTAGGGAAAATAAATAAAAAAATGTACACCCGCTGAGCTGAAAAGCCACATCGGACAGCTCAGGCAAAAAAGGGTATCCCGATGGATTGAAAACCCAAAAGGGCGATCCACGTAAAACAAGGGAATAAGCGAACAACTGCGATCCGGGCAATCTGAACCAAATCATCGTTTAATACAGCCTGACAATATCAGAAGGATAGGAATCAGTCCCCTCATCTTCTCAGAAAGCAAGGCAAGAAGGAAGAGTTTTGAAGACATGCTGGTCATAGCAGAAAGGGAACTCATTGGGATGCCGTGTCCATTGCCATTAGGATAGTTTATTTTCTCAATTTTATGGTAGCTACCTCTTTCCAGGTGGTTGCTTCCAGATGTAAAACTTTGCCTATTCAGAGGCCTTTCAATAAAAGAATATTCAGTCAAAAAAGTTGTGTTGTGTTTATCTTTTGTTTGCAAAATATCCTGAATTTTTGGCAAAGATAGCATTGCATTTAAAACATGGTGATAATTTGAAAGAAAAATGACATTGCAGGGAAAACATTTGAAATCTTCTTTGAGTGTCGGGTGACGATGGATGAGCAGGTCATACCATGCAAGTCCCCGGGGCACATATGTGTTTTCTGTTGTTGCAGGTTGCAGGATGGCGTCACATTATCCCATACAGAATTTTCCCCAGCTAAGTCATGGCAGGTAGGATCCCAAGCAGTTTATTTTCCCCAGTAGAGTATGCCCAGCAAGCAGTGGGAGGCCCCACAGAGTTTATCTTTCAAAACTCTTGTCACCAACAAAGGATATTTAAGGAAGCATCTCCCCAGCCGTGTTGGAAGATCGTCATTTCCCGGTACTCGTCAGTGTTCATACGTTATTGCCGCTCGTCTGTATTTATCAACACTCGTCTGTGTTATCACTTTGGTATTGCTCGTTTGCTTTCCCCAGCAGTTGCCCATGATCACTTTGTTGTTGCTCGTCTTAATTTTCCAACACTCGTCTGTGTTTAATCTTTGTGATTCCTCGTCTTCACTTTCCAACACTCGTCTTTGTTTGATATGTAATGTTTGTTGTTGCTCGTCTGCATTCTCCAGCACTCGTCTGTGTTTATTATCTGTTTGAAGCTCGTCTGCATCGTTTGGGTACTCGTCCGTATCACCCTGGTACTCGTTTGTATTGCTACTCCAAACACTCGTCTGTGTTAGCTTATATCCATATGCATTGATTTGATAATCACCCTGGTACTCGTCTGTATTGCTACTCCAAATGCTCGTCTGTGTTTGAATTTCTGGTATTCATCTGTACCAGTGGATGATATTCGTCTGTGGCAAGATGATATTCGTCTGTATCATCGCCCAAATTTTCCCTCTTCTTTTAAGCATCATATCATATCATATTCATCATGAACATATCATATTCTTGGCATCTTAGCATGGAAAGATGGGGCATAACATTCTCATGACCTAGCATTAGGCATATGATCATCTGTGGAGGGTTTTGAGGCATCACAAGCTATGACAAGGGGCCAAATGGATTTGCTCAAGTCCTATGAGGGGTCTATATTACATTTACAAGTTCAAGATTATTCACAAAAAGCCAAGAAGGTTGGAAGATCATCAGGGAATTCAAGCTAGGGCAAAGCTCCTACACAGTGATCCTAAATTAAGGTTTGAGTTTCAAGCATGAAAACCTTGTGACTTTGGCCATTTCATTTGGTCAAAGTCTCTCATATGTTAAGTAGATCCTAGGGATGAAATTTGGTGAGAAAATTCCTTGTGGAAGTCAAGTATTTCTTCAGTTGCTTGTAAATGAAGAAATTGGTCAACTGTGCATTCTAAAAGTCAACTGTGAGGTTTCAAGGGGTCCAACCCTAGTTTTAAAACCTAGGGTTGTTCTTATAACTTTAGAAAAGGTTTGGCAAGATCAAAGATCAAGAATCATGAGGTTTCTAAGACTCAGGGGCTTTGGTAAGTGAGAGGTGTGGATGTGATTCCCACATCTCCAAATCTTATCTCTTCTCTTCTTATCATTATTTGTTCTAACCTTGTGATTGTTGGGTGTAACACCCCAAATTTTCCCTCTTCATTTTAAGCATCATACCACATCATATTCATCATGAACACATCATTTTCTTAGCATCATATCATTGAAAGATGAGGCATAACATCCTTCATATCCTAGCATCAAGCATATGGTCATCTGTGGAGGTTCTTGGGTCATCACAAGCCATGACAAGGGTCCCAATGGTTTTGTACAAGTCCTATGGCGAGTCTACACTCCATTTACAAGGTCAAGTCCATTGGCAAAAGCTCAGAAGATTGCATGATCATCAGAGATCTCAAGACAAGGCAAAGCTCCTACACAAGGCACCTAAACTAGGGTTTGAGATTCAAGCATCAAAACCTCACAACATTGGCCATTTCATTTGGTCAAAGACTTCTATATGTCAAGAGGATCCTAGGTGTCAATTTTCACGAGAAAAATCCATGTGGAAGTCAGAGAATTCTTCAGTTGCTTGCAGATGAAGTAATTGGTCAACTGTGCCCTGAAAAAGTCAACTGTGTGATTTCAAGGGGTCTAACCCAACTTTTTTGGCCAAGAGGTGTCCTTACAATGTTATAAGAGGTTTGTAATGCTTAAATTTCAAGAATCATGGAGATTTGAAGGGTTTTGCAAAAATGGTACAAAGTTGGTTTTTGAGATTTTCCAAATTTGGCAACTTTTGCCCTAATTTTCAAATGGCCTTAACATGATAAAAAATTCTTCAAATGGACCAAAGTAAAACATGAAAGTTGGAGAGTAAGGGCTCCCATTTTCAAAAATTACAAGTACATTTTCATGGGATTTGTGTTTCATCCTATAGGCCCTTCGAAAAACTCACCAAAATTAGGGCAAATTCAACTTTTTCATGCATGCACCAAATGCAAAAGGCTTCAAAACTTATTTGTAAGACTTGGTATTGGTTCAATTTTGTTTCAATGATAAAATACATCACATTTTGATCAATTTTATCAAGGGAATACCACAAATTCGTGCCAAACAAGTAAGTTGCTTACAAAGTGGTTTATTTGCAAAATCATGGAAAATGTGTGATACCTCAATCCAATGGCCAAGATCCTTTGTATAATGATTAAGGGTACAGATTGCATTGCACATGGGCTGAGAATGCAAGTAAGGCATGAGGGTGTCATGCTTATCTCACAAATTGCAAATTATGCAAATTCACAAAAATCTCATGATCCACACGTGCAAACCTTGGCATTTTTTCAATATTGCATTGTGAGAGCATACTTAAGCAGCTAGGGTTTCAGAATTGTGGATCTCTCTCATTCTCTCATTTCCAACTTCTTGCAACCTTTGCATTTTCTCTCATTTCTCTCCATACACTTGATCAATCTCAAAACCAATTGTGGATTCGTGATCAATGAGAGCTAAGGATCATTAAGCACCCACTCTTTCAAGCTCTCTCTCAAGTTTAGCAACATTGCCATTTCAGGGCAGGTGTGAGAAAAGCCTCAGATCCAGCTTATATCAAGACTTTAGATGCATTTATTTTGCATCTAGAGTGAAGGAGGAGTGATTTGCACGCATCATTTGGTCTTCTATCTCATTGAATCAAGATCTGCAACTCAGGTATGGATCCAAATCTTGTGATCTAGAAATGAAATTGATGAGGTGTTTTATGATGTGTGAAGTTCACTGATCATGCTACACTTTTTAGTTTTGAAAATGGTGCAATATTGAGTGAGTTATTAGAGTTTCAGTTTTGATGGTCAAAGTTGTTCTTGTTCGATCCCTTCGATTCATTAAGTTTTAGAGGATTTTGATCCCATATTTGAAATCAGGACGTGTTGTTTAGTGGATCTGGAGGTCTTGATCAATTTCTATTGGGTTTTGTGTGTCTGGTGTGAATTCCGGTGCCGGAGCCCTAGCTCCGGTCACCGGAAACTGGGAAATGAAGTTTAGGTTTTGCGTGAGGAATGAGATGACTATCCAGCCATTAGATCTGTCCCACAAGCGTCCAGATGCATGACACCTAGCCCTAACCCTCAGCCTCCTGGTCACGTGAAATTTTATTTCATTTAAATGTTGTTTGTTTCTCAGTCCACCCTAAGCCATGTGTTCCATCCAATCACAATGCCCCAACCCTCCACGTCATTTAATGAGAGCTTCATAGCGTGCGTTTGATCTATCCTGCGTCTCCTGATTTTTCCCATTTTAATTTCATACAATTCCACCATAAATCCAATGTACCTGCGCATGAGCTGGGCCTAGAGTTCCTATGCACACCTCCTTCCCATTGAAGCCCAATCCATTTCAGTTCAAACCCTTACTACCTGCACCCCCAACCTCATTTCTTTTTATTTTCTTTTTCTTAGTTTATTTTCTTTTATCCATTTTAGTTTTTAATTTTTATAAAATACTTCCCCTTATTAAAAAATTTCAAAAAAATCATGAGTCTTCCTTTAAGTGTCTTTTAATTTTCCATATTTTTATTTTCTATATTTTTTATTTCCCACATGTCCTAATTAATTCCTCATTCCAAGTAACTTCTTTTTGATCCTTTCTTGGGTACACTGCCTTGTCCAATTTCCATAGACTTCATTATTTTGAATTTTGTTCTCATTCTTTTTGCTATGGATTCCTAAGATGGTTTAGTATATGTGTGATTTTTCCCCTGAGTTTTAAAATTTTATTTCTTGGGTCTTGGTTCTTTGACTTGTGTTGGAAATTATTAACCCTAGTTTGTGTTCTTGCCTCCATTTGACCTAGTTTACTTCTGAATTTTTCCAAATCCTTTTGGCTCATTGATATATCATGTTTGAAGATCATTTGGTTTAAGTGGTGGAATTTTTAGATGCTTGGTTGATTTATTTTTAATTTTTGTTCTCACCTTGTCCCATTTTTCTTCTTTTGGTTCATTAAGTCTCTTGTAAGCCAAGAAGGGCACTTGTGCCAACTTCTTCTTCTCATTTGGGGTTCTTTTGGGGTATGGGTACCTTCCTGGTCCTAGGATAGGGTTTGTGTCTTTGGAATTTTTGTGTTTGCTTCCCTTTTGTGTTCTTTCTTTTCTTAAGTGTGCTTTCACTTCTTCCTTACTTCTTTCACTCCCATTTTGTGTTTGTTTTGTCTTGTGTATCAATTCTCTTCATCTTGTTAGCTTCTTAAGCTCTTCTTTGGCTTGTTTTGGTTCTGTTCTTGTGCATTGAGTCCATATTTGTGCATATTTGCTTTGCATCTTTCTTAAGTTTGCATTTGTTTACATGTGTGTTTCATGTTGCATCTTTTGCTTGTAAGCTTCATCTTTCATTCTTTTGAGTTGCATATGCATTGTGCATTTGTACACATCATTTCACTTCTGTTTGTATGAGGTTGGCATGTTATCTTATTCATTTCATTTCATTTGTATGCTTGTTACTAACCTTGCAGGGGCTATGGTAAGTGTGAGGTGTGGAAGTTGAGTTCCACATCTCCAAATCTCATCTTCTTCTTATGTTTATTTGTACTAACCCTTTGTTGTTGGGCTTAGGCCTTTCTCATCTCTTCATCTCTCTTATTCCTCTCCTTCATCTTCTTCCTTCTTAGGATAGAAACCACACTAACCCTTAGGACATCCATGCATGTTAACACTTAGGATTCTTTAGTCCCCCTTTAGAATTTTTCCTTTGTGATCCTTTTGGTTCTTCTTCTCTTCTCATATCATAACCATAAAAAACATCTTAATAAGTTTGAAATGATGGCTTGATCCATAGCCTTATCCCATGAGGTATGCTTGTAGTCTTCCCATCTTGGGATAGTACAAGTTTACCTTGTGATGCACAAGTCTGATCAAGGTATCTTCTTCATAAAGAAAAGCATAAAAAACACTTCTTCATCTGTAAATACCGAAAACACTTGATAATTTAACAAGTTAGTGAGCTTAGGCCCTAATCTTTGGTTTCAAGTTTTGGGGATCTTCTCCTTACTTGAGTGTGCTTGTTCTATTATTCCATCTTGGAATGTAGTGACAAGTGCACATTCCATGGAAAAGAGTTTGAGTTCACTTCCTTGTGACACACTCATAAAGCTTCTAAAAAACACAAACACACAATAAGCGTCTTTCCTTCGGGAATTATTTTCTCATCTCCTTTGCTTCGTACGTGAACTTACTCCTACTTGTCATTTTGCAAGATGGTTACGCACTCGTCGTCCGAGTCTGCAACACCTGAGCAATGGCATAGGCAGTTCAAGCTTTAATTCACAAGCAATTTCCTTGCCACCCCTAGTTAGGGGAACTACAGCGTCTCTGATCCTCATTGTCCTGATGAGGTACGTAGGCAGCGGGGTAGGGCCCGTTCGAGCACAATCTTTATTTTCCATACATTTTTCTCTTTGTTTTCTTATTCAGTTCTCTTCTCAGTTTATTTCCAGTTCATTTCTCTTTTCTTTGTTGCAGCTTTCATACCCTCACCCTTTGAAATAGTTTTCTTTGCAAGCGTGGATCCCGTTGGGTACGGCAGACGATCTGGGGTGCTAATACCTTCCCAGGTCGTAACCGACTCCCGAACTCAGTCTCTTTGGTTCGTAGGACCTGTGTCCTTCCTCTTCTTTCTTCTGGTTTGTGCAGCATTACCATTCCCTTTCTTTTGGGATAAAAATGCCTGGCTGGCGACTCTATTCTTTTTCCGCGCCACTTTCGCATTTGTATCAGGATGGAAATCCGGGGAGCGACAGCTGGCAACTCAGAAGTAACATTTGAGCCGTTTTCCAGCTGCTACAGTCAAGAAGGCTCTGAAAGATAGTGAAGGCAAAGGACTCCCTTGGAGTGTGCTCATCCCAGAGGCAGAGAGATATGCTACAGAGGCTAATTGGAATGACTTTGGTGCTTTGCTTGCATTGATGGTATATGGGTCCAGCTTGTTCCTAGGAGAGAAAGAGTTTGTAAGCTTAGAAGTGATCTCAATCTTTGCAAAAGGTAATCCAGTGCCTACTCTGTTGGGTGACTTCTACTACAGTGTGCATTACAGAAATGAGAAGGGTAGGGGTGGTCTAGTAGTCTGTTGTGCTCCTTTATTTGCTGAATGGTTTACCAGACAATTGCCAAAATCAGGTGCCTTCAAGGAGATGAGAAATGAGTGGAGATGGTTCAGAAGATTGATGGGGTTAACTGCTGAAGATATTGCATGGGGATATGACAGAGATCTGCTAGGTAAAGAATTGTTGGTCAGTTGTGGAAGGTTTGTTGGTGTGCCTTTGCTGGAAAGGAAGGGTGTCATCAGTTATTATCCAACATTAGCCAGGAAGCAGTTTGGATACCCTTTGAGAGATCCTCCACAGATGGAAGAGTTTGCTGAATCTTTGTACTTTCCCGTTGAAGGAAACAAGGAGTTAGTAATGCAAGAAGTCCAAGCTTGGGCTCACAGGATAAGAAAGGGTAATAAAGACTTTGGTAGAGTTAATCCCAAGACGTATCCACCATTTGCTGCATGGTTACAAAGACATGTAGAAGCAGTTCTCATGCCTTTCTCAGTTGAGGCTCCACTTTATCCCAGAGAAGTGCCAAGTCAGAGTAGTACTGTCTCCCTTGAAGAGTACAAGAAGTTAGAAGCTCAGCTGCATGAAGTTAGAGTGGAGAATGCTGAAATGGTAAGCCTGTACCATCCTGCCAGCAGGGCCAAGAATGAAGCTGAAGACAAGCTGCAGAAGCTCCAAGCCTCCTTGGAAGCAAAAGAGAAGGACTTTGCTGGAAGGGAAGCCCATTTCCACAGGTTGGGTCTAATGGAGGCTAAAAGAGAAGCTGAACGCAAAAAGACTTTGAAGACTCTCAAGGAAGCTTGACAATCCATTGTTTGGTTGCAAGGCCAAAGGGAGGAAGAACGGAAGAAGTTCAGAGAGAAAGAAGAGTTCTTTGAAGTGCAAATGGCCTTCAAGAAGGAAGAGGTGGAGCAAGTCCATACCATCCGGAGGGAAAAGACTCAGCAGCTAGCACAAAGCCAGTTAGCCCTGGAGGAAGCAAGGAAAGAGATTAAAGAGCTTAAGCTAAGAGCGGGTGTCAAGAAGAGCAGAGCAGAGGTGGCAGAGCCTGGGTCCTTAGCTTAGGTTATTTTCAGACTACCTACAGACATGTTGTGGGAGTCTTACTTTATTTTGTTTTGTCTTTTATTCATGTAATGGCCTGTAACCCTTCGGGGAATATTTCTGTTTGTATTCTGACTTTTAGCCGGCAGTGGTTTGTCCATGATACATTGTTAATATGCAAGTTATCTTTTCTGAATGTGCAAGACTCGTTTGCCTGATACTGCTAATGTCTGAACACTCATCAAAGAGAAAGTTTGAAAGTTAAATACTTAAAGTGACTGTCTGAGAGTAGATTCCAGAACTGGGGCATGCAAATGCTTAAAACCTGGGAACATAAGAAATTACATTGCATTGCATATAACCTATTTGTTTGTTTTGCAGGTAGTGTCTCAGTTGCTAACGTGTTTTGTGTTTCAGGCACTATAGATCCACGGAAAGTTCGGGCGCAACCAGTCGCACACAGATATCCAACAAAGATCAACAGAGAGAGAATCATGGACCAGATGCAAGCTGACTTAGCTGACCTGAGGCTAAGGATGGACAATTTCATGACTCTGATGACAGGCATGGGTCAGAACCAAGAGCGTCTGCGGGGGTTGATTGAGAATCAAGCTAGGAACAACAATGTTGCTGCTGATAATCGTAACGATGCGAGCGCACGTCAAGTGGAAATCCCTGTAACACAACCAGGGGTGACTATAATCAATGATGGGTTGAATAATGTGCAGATGGATAATCAGGACGAACAGTTCACTCTGCTTGACGAAGCTGAAGGTCAAGGGGCTGAGATGAACACGAGGTTTGAGGAAATGGCAGAACAAATCAAGGCTATTCAATCCCAGAGTTCTTTGGGCTTTGACATAACAGACTTGGGCTTGGTTCCGGGGGTCAGGATCCCATACAAGTTCAAGGTACCAACTTTTGAGAAATACAATGGCACTGCATGCCCGAAGACCCATCTTCAGTCCTTCGTAGGAAGGATCGCTGCTCACACCGATGATGAAAAACTTTGGATGTACTATTTCCAAGACAGCTTGGTTGGAGCTTCTCTGGAATGGTATATGAAGCTTAGCAGAGTCAATATCAAGAGTTGGAAAGACCTAGCAGATGCTTTTGTGAGACAATATCAGTATAATTTGGACATGGCTCCAAATCACATGCAATTGCAGCACGTGTCTCAGACTGCTAAGGAGGGTTTCAAAGAATATGCTCAGAGGTGGCGTCAGCTTGCTGCCAGAGTGCAACCACCGCTGCTAGAGAACGAAATGGCTGACATGTTTATGGGGACTTTGCAAGGTGTGTTTCTTGAAAGATTGGCGTCCAGTTCTGCCACCAAATTCAATGACATTGTTATTACTGGAGAGAGGGTTGAGACCTTGTTGAAGATGGGGAAGATCCAAGATCCAAGTGCTAGTAGCTCTAATGGAGAGAGGAAAGCTTTCAATGGACCTCCTAGGAGAAGAGAAGGTGAGACAAATGTTGTATTTGGCCGAGGTCGGGGCCGTGGTTATAGAAGACCGTATGAGCATGTGGCAGCAGTCACAATTCCATCAACTCCAGTGCAACAGATGCAACCTCAACAACATCAACAGAAACAACAACAACCACCCCGTAACAACTATCAGCAGAGAGCGTATCATCCAAGGTAAACTCGCCCGGCTAATAGGGTGATTGAGGCCATCCCTATGACTTATGCTACTTTGCTGCCAAGACTGCTAGATTTGAATCTGATTCAACTGAGGACTTTGGCACCACCACCTCCTGGAGAGCTTCCAGTGGGTTATGATGTCAATGCACGATGCGCTTTCCACTCTGGGGCACCCGGGAACTTGACTGAGAAGTGCAGGGCATTGCACCACAAGGTTCAAGACCTAATAGACTCCAAAGCAATCAACTTCGCACCACCGCCGAATGTTAATTCGAACCCTATTCTGAATCATGGAGGGGCAAGAATTAATGTTGTTGAGGGTGGTGAAAAGTTAAGCCTTATTCTGAGTATTGAGGAAGTGAAGACTCCTTTGAGGGTAGTGAAAGAGAGGCTACTGAAGGGTCAGGTGTTTCTTGGTTGCAGTGCTGACTGCAAAGAATGCTTGAATGCTGAGAATGGATGTGAGAAGCTGAAGAGAGGTTTGCAGAGTTTGATTAATGATGGATCTTTGCAGTTCAAAAAATTGGGTGATGAAGTTGATGATGTGTCAACCATTACCATATTATATGATGAAGCTGACATGCCTGTCAAAAGGGAGCCTGTTACCATCTATGCTCCTGAGATTAGTCCTGTGACTATCACCGTGCCTGGGCCTGTTCCGTACACAGACGATAAAGCCATTCCCTGGCATTATGGCTCAGACGTATATGTGGTTGGGCAGAAGATTGAGAGCAAGATTGTTGCTGTTGACCCGACTGTAGAGAATGTCGGAGGAGTTGGGGGTTTCACCAGAAGTGGTCGTTTATTTGCTCCCCCTGTGCTGAGAGGGGATCCTGAGGTTGAGGCTTCATCCAAAGCCAAAGGAAAGCAAGTTGTGACTGATGAGACAACAACTCTTGTAGCTGGGCAGGGTACATTTGAAAAAGAGGTCGAGGAATTCATGCGCATTATCAAAAAGAGTGACTATAAGGTGGTCGATCAGCTGAACCAGACACCTTCCAAGATATCAATTCTCTCACTGCTGATGTGTTCTCCCGCACACAGAGAGGCCTTATTGAAAGTGCTGCAGATGGCATATGTTCCTCAAGAAATCACTGTCAACTAAATTGAAGTTGTTATAGGAAGTGTTAATGCAAGCCATGGCCTGGGCTTTACAGACAGAGACCTCACGTCAGAGGGCAGAAACCACAACAAAGCACTACATATCACTATGGAGTGCAAGGGTGTTGTGTTGTCGCACGTTCTTGTTAATACATGCTCTTCCCTTAATGTGCTTCCGAAGAAGGCATTAATGAAGCTCAATGTTGATGGGGTTGTCCTGAGACCAAGTGATCTGATTGTCAAAGCTTTTGATGGTTCGAGAAGATCAGTTTTTGGAGAAGTTGAGTTGCCCGTCAAAATAGGTTCTCAAGTCTTCAAAATTATCTTCTACGTCATGGACATCCAGCCTGTGTACAGCTGCCTGTTGGGACACCCATGGATACATGCTGCTGGAGCTGTTACTTCAACCCTGCATCAAAAACTCAAATATGTGGTTGATGGCCAGGTTATCACAGTATGCGGAGAGGAAGACATCTTCGTAAGCCACTTGTCAACGTTCAAGTATGTGGAGATGGATGGAGAGATCCATGAGACTTTATGTCAAGCCTTCGAAGCAGTTAACGTCAGCATCTTGACTCCTGTAGAGAAGAGCATTGAGAAGGAAGGTACCTCCATCCATTCCTACAAGTAGGCAAAGGAGGTTGTTCAATCAGGAAGTGCCCAAGGCTGGGGCAAGCTGCTGGAGATAGAAAAGAAAGACGACAAGTTTGGTTTAGGGTATCAGCCTGGTGGATCTGCTCCAAGTGGTAAAGCCATTACCTTTACAAGAACTGGATTGCTCGACCGCAACCAGATCTGTGTGACAAGCCAAGATGGGGACAGTGATGGTGACTGGGACAAATGGATTCACCCATGTGCGCCCGGCGAGGAGCTAACAAACTGGTCTACTAAATACATTATCCAAGTTACCTGGCACTCAGAGTAATTATTGTGTTTCCTTTTATTATCATACTGCATTGTCAAATCCAGCATTCTGCCCAAGATGCTAGGATCCATTGTATTGGGCCACCATGTTTTGTATGCATCTTTATTTTGCTATAAAATAAAAGGACATTTTCAGACAAAATTGTGTTCTCTTTCTTTGTTTTTAAAATTTTTTCACAAAAATATAAAAATGGAAATTTGTTTTTGTGTTAGCGTCTCTTTTTCAAAATAAGAAGATTCTGAATAAGCACATCATCTGTGCAGTGTTGATCATCCGGATTCCATTGATAACATTTCTGCTATGACCACGCGTGACTTTGACAATCCAGTCTACCAAGCTGATGAAGGGGTTGAGGAAGACTGTGACCTCCCTGAAGAATTGGTCAGATTGTTGAAACAAGAGGAACGGATTATTCATCCTCATCAAGAAGAAATTGAGATCATCAACATTGGCAGTGAAGATGTGAAGAAAGAGATCAAAATTGGGGCCAGTCTGCAGGCCGACGTCAAGAAAGAGCTGATCAGTATGCTGAGAGAGTACGTGGATATCTTTGCTTGGTCATATCAAGATATGCCAGGGTTGGATACCGACATCGTTGTGCATAAGCTACCTTTGAGAGAGGATTGTCCTCCTGTGAAACAGAAATTAAGAAGAACTCGTCCTGACATGGCGATGAAGATCAAAGAGGAGGTTCATAAGCAATGGGATGTCGGGTTCCTTGCTGTGACTAGTTACCCACCTTGGGTAGCTAACATTGTACTTGTACCAAAGAAGGATGGCAAGGTCCGGATGTGCGTTGACTACCGGGATTTGAATAGAGAGAGCCCAAAAGATGACTTTCCTTTGCCACACATTGACGTGCTGGTAGACAATACTGCTCAATTCTCGGTATTTTCCTTCATGGATGGCTTCTCCAGATATAACCAGATTAAGATGGCACCGGAAGACATGGAGAAGACAACGTTCATTACCCCGTGGGGTACATTCTGTTATAAGTTCGTGCCCTTTGGTTTGAAGAACGTTGGGGCAACTTATCAGCGGGCGATGGTCACATTGTTCCATGACATGATACACAAGGAGATTGAGTGTTATGTGGACGATATGATTGCTAAGTCCCGAGACGAAGAAGAGCATCTGGTCAACCTGAGGAAGTTGTTTGATAGACTGATCAAGTACAAGCTGAGGTTGAATCCAAACAAGTGCACTTTCGGAGTGCGTGACAGGAAACTGCTGGGTTTCATTGTTAGTCAGAGAGGAATTGAGGTAGATCCTGCTAAAGTA
The DNA here is from genome assembly GCA_963966055.1 of Lathyrus aphaca. Lineage (NCBI taxonomy): Eukaryota > Viridiplantae > Streptophyta > Magnoliopsida > Fabales > Fabaceae > Lathyrus > Lathyrus aphaca. The sequence goes on along the minus strand of OZ014523.1, from coordinate 379,430,907 downwards.
AAAGCTATTCAAGACATGCCTGCACCGAGAACAGAAAAAGAAGTGCGCGGGTTTTTAGGGAGGTTGAACTACATTTCTCGGTTCATATCTCATCTAACTGCCACGTGCGAACACATATTCAAATTGCTAAGAAAAGAGCAAACGGTCAGGTGGAACGAAGACTGCCAAAGAGCTTTTGACAAGATAAAAGAATATTTGCAGAAGCCTCCAATTCTAATGCCTCCAAGTGGAAGGAAGACCTTTAATCATGTACTTGACTGTGCTAGAAGGGTCAATGGGGTGTGTTCTAGGCCAACATGACGAGTCTGGTCGAAAAGAGTACGCTATTTATTACCTTAGCAAAAAGTTTACCGACTATGAATCCCGTTACTCACTGCTCGAGAAAACTTGCTGCGCTTCGGTATGGGCTGCTCGTCGACTGAGACAGTACATGTTGACTCATACCACACTGCTCATTTCCAAGATGGATCCTGTCAAGTACATCTTTGAGAAACCAGCGTTAACCGGAAGGGTTGCTAGGTGGCAAATGATTTTAACTGAATATGACATCCAGTATACTTCTCAGAAAGCCATCAAGGGAAGTGTATTGTCGGGTTACCTTGAATAGCAACCTCTTGAAGATGATTATCAGCCACTGAAGTTTGATTTCCCTGATGAGGACATCATGTACCTCAAAGCAAACGATTACGAGGAACCACTTCCGGAGGAGGGGCCAGACCCTGAATCCAAATGGAAGTTGATGTTTGATGGGGCAGTCAATATCAATGGACGTGGAGTTGGTGCCGTTCTTATCACTCCCGACGGTGTTCACTTACCCTTCGCTGCCATAATTACATTTGGCTGCACCAATAATGAAGCGGAATACGAGGCATGCATAATGGGAATAAAGGAATTTATTAATCTTCAGATTAAGAACCTCGATATATTTGGAGATTCATCCCTCGTCATTAACCAAGTTACCGGCAAGTGGTATACGCATCAAGAGCATCTAATTCCATATAGGGATTATGCTAGAAAACTGTTGACGTTCTTCACGATAGTTAAACTTCAATACATACCACGTGATGAAAATCAGTTCGCCGACGCATTGGCCACTCTTTCTTCGTCAATTAAAGTCTTGTGCTGGAATTATGTGCCCAGAATTGACATCTCCAGGCTTGATGCTCCAGCTCATGCCTTCTCTGTAGACGTCGTGTCTGATGAGAAACCTTGGTATTTTGATATCAAGTTATTCCTGGAAAAGCAAGAATACCCAGCTGGGGAATCTTCCAATGACAAGAAGACCTTGAGGCGACTTGCTGCTAGCTTCTTCTTGAACACTGACGGGGTTTTGTACAAGAGAAACTTTGACATGGTCTTGCTCAGATGTGTGGATAGACACGAAGCAAGCCTGTTAATTCAGGAAGTCCACGAGGGATCTTTCGGTACCCATGCAGGAGGGCATGCTATGGCAAAGAAATTATTGAGATCAGAGTATTACTGGATGACAATGGATGCAGATTGTTGTTCATTTGCTCGTATATGCCATAAGTGCCAAATATATGCAGACAAAGTGCATGTTCCTCCTAGCCCTCTCAACGTCATGTCATCTCCTTGGCCCTTTTCTATGTGGGGCATTGACATGATCGGGAAGATAGAACCAACTGCTTCAAATGGTCATCGCTTCATCCTGGTCGCGATTGATTACTTCACCAAATGGGTGGAAGCAGTATCTTATGCCAATGTCACTCGTCAAGTGGTGGCAAGATTCCTGAAAAGAGATATCATATGTAGATACGGAGTGCCCGAAAGGATCACTACTGACAATGGTTCTAATCTCAACAACAAGATGATGGCAGATTTGTGTCGGGACTTCAAGATTCAGCATCACAATTCTTCTCCTTACCGACCAAAGATGAATGGTGTGGTAGAGGCAGCAAACAAGAATATCAAGAAGATTGTGCAAAAAATGGTTGTCACCTATAAAGATTGGCATGAGATGTTACCATTTGTGTTGCATGGGTACCGAACGTCAGTCAGGACGTCAACAGGGGCAACTGCCTTCTCTCTGGTATATGGCATGGAAGCGGTCCTGCCTGTTGAAGTAGAGATTCCTTCATTGCGTGTAATGATGGATGTAAAGCTTGATGAGGTTGAATGGGTGCGTGCTCGTTACAATCAGCTATGTCTGATTAAGGAAAAGAGATTAGCGGCTATCTGGCATGGTCAGCTTTATCAAAGGAGAATGAAGCGTGCATTCGACCAACGAGTACGTACTCAGGAGTATCAAGTGGGAGAGCTTGTGTTAAAGAGGATTGTTCCTCCATGTTCAGATCACAGGGGCAAGTGGACCCCAAACTACGAAGGACCATTCATAGTGAAGAAAGTCTTCTCGGGAGGAGCACTGATGCTCACCACTATGGAGGGAGATGACTTCCAATCCCCTGTTAACTCGAACGCAGTTAAAAAATACTTTGCATAAAGAGACCCGTTGGACGCAAAAACAGAATTGAAGTCCAAGCAAAAAAAAGGGCATCCCGGCGAGCTAAAAACAAAATAAAAAGCTCGGGAAAAAGTTAGGGAAATAAAAAAAATGTACACCCGCTGAGTTGAAAAGCCACATCGGACAGCTCAGGCAAAAAAGGGTATCCCGGTGGATTGAAAACCCGAAAGGGCGATCCACGCAAAACAAGGGAATAAGCGAACAACTGCGATCCGAGTTATCTGAACCACGTTATCGTTTCGTACAGTTTGACAATATCAGAAGGATAGGAAACAGTCCCCTCATCCTTTTAGAAAGCAAAAGCAGAACGGAGAGTCTCGAAGACATGCTGGTCATAGCAGAAATGGAACTCCTTGGAATGTCGTGCCCATTGCCACTAGGATAGTTTCTTTTCTCAATTTTATAGTGGCTACCTCTTTCCAGGTGGTTGCTTCCTGATGTAAATCTTTTCCTATTCAAAGGCCTTTCAATAAAAAGAATATTCAGTCAAAAAGCTGTGTGTGTTTATTTTTGTTGGCAAAATGTCCTGAATTTTTGGCAAAAATAGCATTGCATTTTAAACATGGTGACAATTTGAAAAGAAAATGACATACAGGGAAACTGTAAACCCTCTTTGAGTGTCGGGTGACGATGGATGAACAGATCATACCATGCAAGTCCCCGGGGCACGCATGTGTTTTCTGTTGTTGCAGGTTGCAGGATGGCGTCACATTCTCCCAAGCAATTTACTCTTCCCCAGTAGAGTATATCCAACAGAGTTCTTCCCCAGCTAAGCCTTGGCAGCAGCCCAAGCAATTTATTCTTCCTCAGTAGAGTATATCCAGCAGAATTCTTCCCCAGCTAAGCCTTGGCAGCAGCCCAAGCAATTTATTCTTCCTCAGTGGAGTATGACCAGCAGGTACCTGAAAGCCTGACATCCCCAAGCAGAATTCTATCCCCAGCAAGGGTCTCAGCCAGAGCTCAGAGTCAGCAAATGCTCTCCCCAGCCAGAGCATTGTTGAAGCATTTTTCAGCCCAGTCTGAAGATTGACACTTCCCCACAGAGTTCATATTGGATTTTCACCTCCGTCAGTGAAATATTCCCCAACGAAGTTGCCATTCTTTAGGCCAATTTGATGATACATCCAGGTATTCATCACATTCAGAGTTAGGTATCCAGACCTCCTGACTTGTTTTCCCCTGCAGAGTTGTAACTCTTGTGGCCAATCAGGCATTTGTTTGTTGCTCGTCTGCAATCTCCAGCACTCGTATGTGCTCTTGCTTTGTATGTTGCTCGTATGCACCTTTCCAGCACTTGTCTGTGTTTGATCTCTATTGCTGCTCGTCTGCATCTTCTCAACACTCGTCTGTGTTATCACTCTGGCATTGCTCGTTTGCTTTCCCCAACAGTGGTCCATGATTACCTTGATATTGCTCGTCTGCAATTTCAAACACTCGTCTATGTTTTGAGGTCCAGATATTCATTTGTTGTTGCTCGTCTGTAATTCCCAACACTCATCTGTGTTATCATTTGTGGTTGCTCGTCTGCAATTTCCAGCACTCGTCTGTGTTTGATATTTGATATCTGTAATGTTTCTTATTGCTCGTTGTAAACACCCCAAATTTGCCCTCACCCATTCACACCATGGCTTGTGATCTCCTCATATGCATAAACTCAATTATAGCATCTCATACCACCATTTTGATCCACTGCATAGATTCTAAGTCATTTGCACCTAGGGTTTGTGATCTGAGCAATCCAAGAGCTTCTTGAGCCACTCCAGAGGTCATCAATCACTTCAAAGAGGTCCATGTGTGTTCAAGTATCATATTATATCCTCTCAAAGTCAAGAATGCCAAATAATCACAAGAACTAAGAATGGTATGGAAGCAGAGCCAGGCTTGACTGCACAGAGGACCTAGAATTAGGGTTTTGGTTTCAGAGGCCATAACTCCAATTTTTTTGGTAATTCTTGTTTCTATTGGTCTCTATATGGTATAGGTAGTATTCATATCAATTTTCATGAAGAAATTCCATGGGGAAGTCATCTGATCAAGGGTTGACTTTTCAAGCAAGTCAGTGCAAAATCAGGGCATCTGAGGCCCCCAATGACCCAACCAAAGGGTGTTCTTCATCATTTTGATTGTGTATGATCTTTATTTGATCATGGAAGATGTTGGAAGTTCACAAAATTGAAAAATCTCAGTCTTTTGCAAAGTTGACTTTTTGGGAAAGTTTGACTTTTAATGAAATTGTCATTTTAGGCAACTTTTTCAACCTTTACTTTTTGATTCAAAAATGCTTCAAATGGAAAAACTTTGGTCATGAAAGTTGTAGAATGGATCATTCCCTTTTCAAAAAGTACAAGAACATGACCTAATTCATTATGGATCAAAAGTTATGGTTTGTCAAAGTTGGCAAAAATCACAAAATTTCAAAGTTTCCACCAAAGAGGCATTTTGCAAAATGACTTGATCAAGTGTTCTAAAGCTACCAAATGGACTTCTAAACTTCACAACATGATTACATAACCTCTAAAAGTCAGATTGCACCAAAGAATTATCTCATTTCATGCTTTGAAACTCAAGAATTCACAAAGGGGACAAAACTTGTGAAATTTGCAAAACATATCATAAACTTTATGCAAGTTGCTGAATCACCTCATAAATCATTCCATGGCTCTCCCTAAACTCAGCTGAACTCAACCATGCTCCTGTCCTAGCCTGCCACTTGCCCATACCTCCAAGTACAACTTACTTGACTTTTTGCAATTTGAAGCCATACCAATCCCACAGTGACACAACCACTCTCTGCCCAATCCAGACCTTACAAACACATCCCAAGGCTTCATTTTCATAAGACACACAAGCCTGAAACCTCCCACATCACAGCATTCTCATTTTCCACCTCTTGTGCAAAAGCATTCGAAACTCATCACACAAGCTACAAACCTTCAAACAAACTTCATAGAACAACTCACCATCATCCCCTGATCATTTCCCACCCTTCATCTTGCCCTAAAAACAACCATATCAAAAACACGATTTCCTCACTCCACTGAACAGAACTTGTTCAATCTCTCAAACCAGCCTTTGCAAACTTCAAACAAGCATTGCAAGCTTCTCAGGGGGTTCATTAGAGGCGTTTTGGATCAAAGGGCCAGCCAGAAAGCTCCAAAGATCAAAGCTTCAGTTCAGGTGAGCTCAAGAACATTTTTTCCAGAAACATGTTCTTAAGTTCCTAGATGATTCTCTATGCTTCACTGATCATGCTGATATGTTTAGTTTCGAAAATGATTGAGTATTGAGTATGTATGTTGCTTCTGAAATTTTTCTGACCTAAATGCATTTTGCTTCGATTCAGCTTTGTTGTGAAAAATAAATGTGTTTTGGTTGTTGATTCTTGCTCTATGATGTTTGGGGATGGATTCTGGGCAGAGAGATTAGGCTTTAGTGAGCTAGGGAGGAAGATAGCAATTTTCAGGGAGGATTCTGGCCGGGGAAGATGACCGGAAGTCTTCTCCGGCCACCTGAAAGTGATTAGGTGTTAATTAAGGTTAGGGCACCAGGTTTGAATATTGGCCATCAGATGTTGTTTCCCGCGCGTGTATAGAGGGCCTGGATCATCTCATTAACTCTTAATTATGGATTAATAATTAATTAATCAAAATTAGGCTGGTTTGAACTTGGGCCGTCCAGATGCGCGCCCAGTCAAACATTTTAAACCCATGTTCAATCTGAGCCTTCCATCCTGCATACTTCTCATTTAATTAGTTTTATTTTCATTTTTATTCATTTATTTGTCCATTTAATTTAAAATAGTAAAACCTTTTTAAAAATTCTGAAAATTTTTGTATAAACTTTTATTAATTTTCAGAAACCAAAAACATTTTTATTTTTATTTTTTGCATTAAAAAATATTTTTAAATCATTTAAAAGTTTATTTTTAATTAATTGATGAGAATTAATTAAATAAAAATACTTTTAGGTATTTAAAAATCACCAAAAAATTCATGAAACCTTTAAAATCATTTAGAAACATTGTCCAACCCTCAAACCAAATTTCTTTTTTGATCTTGATGCATTTTGATAATTTTCCATGGAATTAATTCATTTTCAAAGCATTATTTTGATCCAAACTTCAAAAAATCATTTCTGCCTAACCATTGAGAGTTGGACTTTGATTCTTTTTGCATTGTGTCTTGCATATCATGTAGTTTGTAGGATTAAATTGGCATGTTTTGATCTTTCATTCTCACTTTGTTTGGCATTTTTCTTGTTAAGGTACCCTAAAACCCTAGGAAACTTAGGAAATTCATAACTTACATTAGGTTAAGAGTTAGAACCCCTCCTTTGGGCAGTGAGTTAGTATAGGTTTAGGGTTCCTTTGAGTGCATTTTCAATTTTTTATCTTAATGTTTGCTTCTGATTTTGGTTTTTGTTTGATGCATTGATCATAAACCCTAATTTGGGCTTCCATATGCATCCATCTTGCATTTGCTTGCATACCTTGACTTGCCATAGCATTTTGTGCATCCATTTGATTCATTTGACATCTTAAGACATATTGAAGGCATGTTTGATCATTTCATCTTGCATTTTCCATGTTGTATGTCATTTGCATCTCATAACATTTCATGTATGATATTGGTTCTAAACTTGCTTCATTTGCATCCATAAGTTTGTATGATCACCCTCATGTTTTGTTTCATGTTTGCATCATCCCATAGCATCATTACCATCTCATATATGCTTCTGTTTTTTATTTACATCATGCCATTTCATTTCATTTTGCATTGCATTGCATTTCTTTCACTAACTTTTCAGGTGGTAAGCAACTTTGAGAAGTGAATTTGCCTTCACTCCTCACATTTTATTTTCATCTCTCTTATGCATCCTTGCTGCATTTTGTCATGTGTTTGAGATTGAGCTTGCTCTTTCTTCTTCATCTTACTTTCTTTCTTCAAGTGACTTGTCTTCTTAAGTGAAGCAAGTTACTTTGCTTCTCTTGGCTCTTTTTCATCTGCTTCCTGGTGGTTCCTTTGAAGACTTCTCTTGTAAACCTCACAAACCTTAGGAACAACCAAGCATGACAATGATTAGGGTTTTGATTAGTCCCCATTCTTAGTTTTACCTTTGTGTCTCATTGAGTCTTCTCTTCTCATCTCATAATCAGGGATTAAACCCTAAAGGCTTTAAGGCTTTGTGATTAAGCTTATGCCTGCATCCTTCTATTAGGATGGAGTGTATAACTTTAATCCTAAGTGTTAAACCCTTAATGTGTTTAAATCTCTTAATCAATTCACTTAATAATCATCATGACATCACACTTGTAACTTGGGCCTTGCATTAGGGTTCTAATTCTTCCTTAATTGGTTAAGAAGGACTAACCCTAGTGTTAATGGACAAGTCCCCCTCAAGTTGTCTTACAAACCCTAAAAATCACTTCATCATCATATCATTAAATAAAATCCACTTAATCAAAGGCTTGTTTTGTCATGAGTTTAATCCCTAATCATGGATTAAGTTGAGGAGCTTTCCTCAGCTTAAACACTCTCATCTATTATCCTTCTATTAGGATGGTGTAATGAGTCTGTTTAATCCTTGATTATGGCTTAACCTCATTACTTAACACTAAACAAACACACCAAAAACATCTAAATAATCACAAGTAGGTTAATGATCTTAACCCTACACCATGGTGATTAAGTGTGAGAAGCTGACTTCACACTTAAGGTATTCTCATTACCCCTAATCAGAGGGAGGATGTGATGAGTTTACTAACCCATTGGTTTAGGCTTAAGCTCATTAACTTATGACAAACTTTCAAAAGCAATAAAAGACTGAAAACTCAAAAAAAAACAATAATCGTCTCCTCCGGGATTCTTTTCTCATCTCATTCACTCATAAACGAGAACTTGCTTCTTCCGTCTAATGCAAGACAGTTTGCACCGGAGCCAGACAGGTCATACACTTGAGCATAGGCAAGTAAGCAGTTCACAAGTCAATTCATCTTTCAGTCTCTTTGGGTCGAACTACGGTGTTCTGACTTCCTCATTGCACGAGAAGATACGTAGGCATAACTTAACAGTTATCGAATAAAAGTCTCTGTATATTCCCCCTCTTTCAGCACCATTCTTTTAGCCTCATTATCATGAGCATTTCACTCTTGTCCTTACACTGACACTGTATATATTACACTTTACACTTTCTTTTGCACTGACACCTGTACATTTTTTTCCAGCTCTTTTATACACAAATTGCACTGACACTACCCCTTTAAAACACAAATCTTTTAAGCGTGGATCCCGTCGAGTACGACGGACAATCTGGGTGCTAATACCTTCTCAGGTTGTAACCAACCCCCTTTCTCAGTCTCTCTGGTTCGCAACCGTCTTATCCATATCTTTCTAGGTCTATGCAGCATTGCCTTTCCTCCGGGATAAAAATGCCTAGCTGGCGACTCTTTTCATTCCCTGTGAGTTCACTCCTGTGTGTTCTCGCACCCTCCTTTCGCCGACCGTTCGCGTCTGTACCTTTATCTGGGCCATTCCCATTTATCGGGAGCGACAGCTTGGCGACTCTGCTGGGGACCCTTATACTGTAACCAGGGCTTCTGGTTCTTTTTGTGGGTTCCTCCTAGCGCTTGTTTGATTTGTGTTTACTGGGGTGTTATGTGCTATTTGTGTTGTATATTTATTTTGTTTATAGCTTTATGTACAGTTGTTTTATTGCTTTCTTTATAGCTTTACATATATCATACTGTCATATTGTGCTGGCTGGATCTGTTTTGTTGCTTTGGTGGGTGGGTGTTCCATTGAGAGTTGAGGTCCTATACCTGGAACCTGAGTGACACCTAGGCTAGAGTGGTTCATGTTCTTTCCCATTCCATTTCGGTCTGGTGCGGGAATATGAAACACGGTTCAGATATGGGTTTCTTCTTGAGAACTTTGTGCTGCAGATTTCCTGTAGTGCTAGAGCTATCTGGGAAGCCTGCTAAGTCTGAATGACCTTTAGTATTGACCTTCAGAAACTGAGGTGAATTAGAGGAGGATCTTTTATGGTTATTGTAAACATTGTACCTCCGGGTTAGAAGTGTTTACACTTCTCATAACTGATCCAAGTCTGAGGATCCTTGTTTTAGAACACCACCTGTGAGGGGGTTGGGCTGTTTGCAGGTTTGTAGGTACCCTTGACCTCAGCATACCCTGATACTTTGTTTTGATTAAGAGTACTCCATTTTGGGACAGTTCTTGTGATTTTAACCCTGGACATGTGACTCTTTATTTGAGTCCCCCACCTGGGTTACTGGACTTATGAACCTCCATCTGGATTTCTTGAACATACCTGGACTTATATCAGAGCACTTGATCAGATCCAGCTCAGTCACAAACCCTTGCATATCATTTGCATACATCCTCATTGCATCATTTTAACATGTGTTTATTTGTATTTCAGGGTATCCATCCTACATTTTGGCTTGGTTTTGACCCCTTCTTCAGCATAGACCTATTTTCATCAGTATCCATCTCAGCTATCAGCTACCTACTTCAGTCACCTGCACCACCAGTCTCAGCCTGTCAGTGGCCTATCTTCAGTGTTATTCTCAGCACCTGTCTCAGTTCTCCTTCAGCAGCATGGCACCTAAGAAAAGTAACATCTCCTATCATTTCTTTGAGCCTGAGTTGGCTGGCATCAGGAGGATTCAGACCCTGATTACTCCAGACCATATACCACTATTCAGAGAACATTATGGAGGAATCCTTGATGTGGTTATGGATTTGGACCCTTCACAGAGGAGCTTGATTCATACTTGCCTGCAGTTCTATGATCCCCCTCTGAGGTGCTTCACTTTTCAGGATTTTCAGTTGGGACCCTTGTTGGAAGAGTATTCATCACTGATTGGTGTACCTATCAGGGGTGGAATCCCCTTCAACCCTGAGATGACTTTCCCCAGTAATGAGGAGATAGCAAAAGCATTACATCTGGAACCAGTTCTGATTGGGCAGAATTTGACAGCAAAGGCTGGAGTCTCTGGTTTTCATCTGGATCTCTTGACCTCTCAGGCTACTCTGAAGGCCTCCTTAGGGGAGTGGAAGGCAGTCTGTGCTTTGTTGGCCCTTAGCATATATGGGGTCATACTTTTTGCAGATGAGCCTAGGTTTGTTAGCAAGAATGCAATCCATCTTTTCATCCTGAGAAACCCAGTACCCACCTTACTGGGAGATTTCTACTACTCTGTCCATCAAAGGAATGAAAAGCAAAGGGGAAGATTAGTGAGATGTTGTGCTCCTTTGTTCCATACTTGGCTGCTCAAACATTTGCCAAAGACTGATGCATTCTTGAACCCTCACCAGCAAAGGAACTGGGCTAGGAGACTTGTTGCTTTAACCTCAGATGATATCAGGTGGTGTACTCAGAGCACTAAGGGCAGAGACATCATTACTAGTTGTGGGCAATTTCCCAATGTACCTCTGATAGGAGTGAAGGGTTGCATCAACTACAACCCTCTGCTATTCAAAAGACAACTGGGCTATGCATTGATCCACCCTCCTAGAGCACAGGATCTGACTGAAACCCTTTATTGTGAGATCAAGCCTAATCTGGCTATTGTCAGGCAAGCATCCTGGGCTTGGGACAATGTCCAGACTAAAGGGGTGACCATTCTTGGGAGATGCAACAATGTGGCCTCAGCTCAGTACTATGAGTGGTCTCATGCCAGGGCTCAAATTTCTGGGATGCTCTTCACCCTTGAAGATACACCTGGACCATCCTCAGCACCGCCTCCTGCCACTGTCAGTTTAGAAGAGTTTGAGAAATTGAAAGAGAGGGATGAGAAGCTGACTCAGGCTCTACAGAAGACCCTCTGGGAGAGGAGTGATGGTCGGCTGGACATTGAAAGGTTAGAAAAGCTAAAGGTGGAGCATCTAGCCAGAATTGAGAAGTCAGAGGACTATATCAAGAAGTCAAGGGCTGGAGAGCAGATCTTGAAGAATGCCTGCAAGGAGGCTCAGTTCCAGAAGGCCAGGACTGATTTGTATCTGAAAGAGAGTCAAGCTAGGTGGGTCAGGATCACCGAAGCTCATACTCAGGAGGATAAAAGGACTCAGGATAAGATTGAGCAGCTGGAAGCTAGTGCAAAAGAGCAACAGGAAGCCCTGGAAGCAGCCCAGAGAGAGATCTCAGAGTTGAAGATTAGAGCTTGTGTGAAGAGGTCAAAGGACCAGAGTCAACACAAGAAGCTAACTGCAGCTGTTACTACCAGGAATCTCCTTATCAGGAATCTTACAGAGCGTCCGGCTGATCCTGTGACTGAAGCACTTCTCAAGGAAGTTCAGGAGGATGAGTTTGGTCTTGGTGTTTGACTTTTTCTTGTTGTTGCTTTCATTCCATGTACTTTTACTTTCTTATGTTGTATTTTGACCCCTCAGAGGGCATGTATTGTAAAAAGACAAACTATGTATCATTCACTTTTGTAATATATTCATTAGTTTTTTTTATCTGGGTTTCTTTCAAGCAACATCACAAGCATCTTCCTCAAGGGTCTGGAAAGGTCAAAACCAAGCGCCAAGCCGGATACCTTGGAAACAAATAGGCATACTGCATTGCATACTAACCTTTTTGTTTTGTTTTGTAGGTTTTTGTTTTATTGTTACTAACTCTGTTGTGATCTCAGGAACTATTGCTCGACGTCGGGTGTTCCCACTCAACCGTCCACACAGATATCCCACCCGCAACAACCTTCCGGGTATACAGATGGACCAGGTACAGCAGGACCTTACAGAGGTCAGGAACCAAATGGCCAATGAAAGATTGGAAATGAGGAATCAGATGACACAATTTATGGAGGTGATGAATAATATGGCTCAAAGCCAAGAGAGATTACGAGCACTGGTAGAGAGGCAGAATCAGGAAGATCCCCATCTAGGGACTGCTGGGACAAGCAATAATGAGAGAGTTCAACCTCATGTTAATCCTCCAGTATATGGACCCCACCTTCATCCAGAGATCAACATCCCTGTTAATGTGCAAGGGACTGCCACTGCAGGAAGAGTATTACAGGAACACCCCCAGGAAGATCAGTTCACAGTGATGGGAGCTGGGGATGAGGCCTATGACAGAAGGCTAGATGAAATTGCTGAAAAATTAAGGTCCTTGGAGTCTCAAAACTCTTTGGGTTTTGATGTTATGGACATGGGCTTAGTGGACGGGGTCAGGATTCCCCACAAATTTAAACCACCATGCTTTGAGAAGTACAACGGGACTTCCTGTCCACGGACCCACTTACAATCCTTTCTGGGGAGGCTGAAGGCATATACCATGGATGAAAAGCTATGGATGTTTTATTTCGAAGATAGCTTAACAGGAGCTTCAAGAGAATGGTACTCTCATCTGACTAGAGCAACCATCAGATGTTGGAAGGACTTGGCAGAGGCCTTCATTAGACAATACCAGTATAATTTGGATATGGCTCCCAACAGGAACCTCTTGATGGGAATGTCACAATCATCCAGAGAAAGCTTTCGGGAGTACGCCCAGAGGTGGAGACAGCTTGCTGCTGCTGTCCAGCCACCCATGTCAGAGAGGGAGATGGCTGATATGTTTATGAACACCCTCCAAGGGACATACATTGACAGGCTAGCTGCCTTTTCTTCTACCAGCTTTGCAGATGTAGTCATAGCTGGAGAAAGAATTGAGAGCCTATTAAAGATGGGTAAGATTTCTGACAACGGTGCAAGCTCGTCCAGCAACCCCAGAAAGCCTTTTGTGGGCCCAAGAAGAGCTGGTGAGACCAATGCTATCCATGCCAGCAGGGGCAGACCCCAATATGTTCATAGGTCTGTGGCAGCAGTCACCATTCCCGCTCCAGCTCATCCACAACCAGCTTATCAATCACAGCAACAAAATTATCAGCAACAAACTCAGTATCCTCCTCAGAGAAACTACAACAACACCAGCAACAACAATCAGCAAAGACCGTTCCAACAGAGACCTTCTCAGGCCAATAGGGTGATCGATCCGATCCCTATGCCTTATGCCACATTACTACCACAACTCCTGAAACTCAACCTGGTTGAGCTAAGGACTTTGGCACCTCCAGATCCGGCCAGTTTACCCAGAAATTACGACGCCAGCGCCAGATGTGCTTTTCACTCGAATGCACCTGGCCACAGTACAGAAAAGTGTAGAGCCTTACATATGAAGGTACAGGACCTAGTGGATTCCAAAGCTCTAAACTTTGCACCCCCACTAAATGTTAACAAGAACCCTATGCCACACCACGGAGGACCCAGAATCAATGCTATTGAAGAAGACAAGCCGTCTTACTTGATAACCAGTGTGGGTCAGATTCGGACACCCTTGGTAGAGATTAAAGCTCAGCTCCTTGAATGTCAAATGTTCCCGGGATGTGAGCTAGGATGTGCTTATTGCAACATTTCAGTTAATGGGTGTGATAACTTGAGAGAAGGCATAGATGGTCTCATCCAGAGTGGCTTGCTTCAAATCACAACATCAGTACCTACCAATCCAGCAATCTCCTTAACGACAATCCCCGAGTCTTCTACAACTGCAACAACCATTATTCCAAACAACTCTTCAATCTCATCAACAAATGTTTCATCTGTTACTTCAACAAACCAGATATCAACAAACATCCCTTCTACAACTTCAGCACCCCTTCATTCAGAATCTCCTACAACTACAACACCCATCCACTCAACGGTACCTCCTACAACATCAACAGCAAACAATGAAAGTGTCTCAACAGTTACAATTTATTATGATCCTGCAAATGATTCTGCCTACAACTCACAAAATGCCACTCCTATCAGAGCACCAGTCACAATATACTATGATCCACAGACTATCACGGTCCCTTCTGCAGCTGCCATCAGTCCAGTCACTATCATAGTGCCTGGGCCAGTACCTTATGAAAGTAGTAACACCATCCCTTGGCATTACGGCTCCGATCTATACTGCGAAGGACAGAAAATCACTCTTGAATCATCAACTTCTTCACCACAAATAGACAATGTGGGGGGAGGCGGAGGCTTCACTCGAAGCGGACGTCTCTTTGCCCCGCAAATTCCAAGACCCAGTGCCGAAGCAGAAGCTGCTGCCAAGGCAAAAGGGAAGAGCACGGTGCAAGAAGAACAAGTTGTTAAAGAAGCTCTGAAAACACCTTTTGATCAAGAGGTTGATGAATTCATGAGAATCATCAAGAAAAGTGATTACAAGATAGTGGACCAGCTTCACCAGACGCCTTCCAAGATCTCTATTCTATCATTGCTTATGTGCTCTGAGGCTCATCGGAACGCACTACTAAAAGTCTTGCACGCAGCTTATGTGCCAGAAGAGATCACCGTCAATCAATTGGAAGTTGTAGTTGGAAATGTTAATGCTAGTAATGGACTAGGATTTACCAACACTGATTTGACTACGGAAGGCCGCAATCATAACAAGGCTTTGCACATTACCATGGAGTGTAAGGGTGCAGTTCTTTCCCATGTGCTGGTAGACACAGGATCATCCCTCAATGCCTTACCTAAAAAAGCCCTTGTGAAGATGGAGTATGAAGGATTGGCATTACATCCCAGTAACTTGGTAGTGAGAGCCTTTGACGGCTCTAAGAGATCAGTTCTGGGAGAAATTGAGTTGCCTGTAACGATTGGCCCACAAACTTTCAAAACGACCTTCTACGTGATGGACATTCAGCCTGCCTACAGCTGTTTGTTGGGTAGACCATGGATTCATGCCGCTGGCGCAGTTACGTCTACCCTTCACCAGAAGTTAAAATTCGAGTGGGAGGGCCAAGTCGTTACTATTTGTGGAGAGGAGGATATTTTTGTTAGCCATCTGGCTACATACAAATACATTGAGATGGATGGGGAGATCCACGAAACGATGAGTCAAGGGTTTGAGGCCTTGAATATTAATGAAACATCTGCTGTACTTGGGACTTCCATGACATCCTACCAGCAAGCCAGGAAGGTTGTTGAGGAGGGGAATGCTCAAGGCTGGGGCAAACTGTTGCCTGTGGAGAAGAAAGAGGACAGATTTGGGTTGGGTTACAAACCAACTCAACAAGATCAAGCAGAGGCTGCTAAGAAGCCCAACTTTGTTAGTGGGGGGATGCTCACCCCTGATGCTGTCAAAAACTTGGAAGATGAGTCGGAGGATGAACGCAACCTGGAGAGCTGGATACGTCCAAGGATTCCGGGGAGCCGTATCTCAAACTGGTCTTCCCAGGAAATTATAAGAGTTACTTCTGCAGAGTAATTATTATTTCCTGTATATTTTAAGCATGCATCAAGTCTTGCATCTTGCCCAAGATGACAAGACTCATTTTGTAATCGGGCCATCTGTAATTTTTGTGCAACAAGATTAATCAATGAAATATCAGACATCTTTTGCAAATGAGTCTTTTTTCTTTTCTGCTCACTGTTTTTCCATTTTTCTTTTTGTACAAAAAATAAATGGCAATGTTTTCAAAATGACAACTTTATTTCACTTTTCTAAACAAGATTAAAATCAATCACTAAAATGAACAAACTGAACCCTTGCAGAGAGTGCCTTCCAGACCGCACCGACAACAACACGGCTATGACTTCGTATGACTTTGACAATCCGATCAATCAAGCTGATGAAGGGGTTGAAGAAGATTACGAGCTTCCTGAAGAGCTAGCCAGATTGTTGAGACAAGAGGAGAAGGTTATCACTCCTCATCAGGAGGAGGTAGAAACGATCAATCTTGGTACAGATGAAGATGTGAAAGAAGTTAAAATCGGGGCCGGCTTACAGGATTCGGTGAAGGGACAACTGATTGACCTGCTTCAGGAATATGCAGATGTGTTTGCTTGGTCTTACCAAGATATGCCAGGGTTGGACACCGACATTGTTATGCACAGGCTACCTTTAAGAGAAGAATGTCCGCCGGTTAAACAGAAACTGCACCGTACTCGTCCAGATATGGCAATGAAGATCAAGGAAGAGGTGCAAAAGCAATGGAACGCCGGGTTCCTTGCTGTAACTAGCTATCCACCGTGGGTTGCTAATATTGTGCCTGTGCCTAAGAAAGACGGCAAAGTAAGGATGTGTGTTGACTACCGGGATCTGAACAGAGCCAGCCCGAAAGATGATTTCCCATTACCTCACATTGATGTATTGGTGGATAATACGGCTCAGTTCTCGGTATTCTCCTTCATGGACGGATTCTCAGGATACAATCAGATCAAAATGTCACCTGAAGACATGGAGAAGACAACCTTCATCACACCTTGGGGCACGTTCTGTTACAAGGTGATGCCGTTCGGATTAAAGAATACTGGTGCAACCTATCAACGGGCTATGGTGACATTATTCCACGATATGATCCATAAGGAGATCGAATGTTATGTGGATGACATGATTGCCAAGTCCCTCACAGAAGAAGACCACCTGGTAAATCTGCTGAAGTTATTCAAGCGTCTGAGGAAGTACCAACTGAAGCTGAACCCCAACAAGTTCACATTCGGGGTGCGATCTGGTAAGCTGCTGGGTTTTATAGTAAGCGAGAAAGGGATTGAAGTTGACCCTGATAAAGTCAAGGCCATTCAAGAAATGCCTGCACCAAAGTCTGAGAAAGAAGTTCGGGGGTTCTTAGGTAGATTGAACTACATTTCACGGTTCATATCTCACCTTACAGAAACCTGTGAACCTTTGTTCAAACTGCTAAGAAAAGAACAGACGGTCAGTTGGAACGAAGACTGCCAGAGGGCTTTTGACAAGATCAAGGAGTACTTGCAAGAACCTTCAATCCTTATGCCTCCAGTTGAAGGAAGACCTCTGATAATGTACTTGACAGTATTAGAAGAGTCAATGGGGTGTGTGTTGGGCCAGCATGACGAGTCTGGTCGAAAAGAGTATGCAATATACTACCTGAGCAAAAAGTTTACCGACTGTGAACAACGTTATTCACTGCTCGAGAAAACTTGTTGTGCTTTAGCGTGGGCTGCTCGCCGACTGAGACAGTATATGTTGACCCACACTACCTTATTGATCTCCAAGATGGATCCAGTTAAGTACATTTTCGAGAAGCCAGCTCTTACCGGACGGGTTGCAAGATGGCAAATGATCCTCACAGAATACGACATCCAGTACACATCTCAGAAAGCCATCAAGGGCAGTGTATTGTCTGATTATCTTGCTGAGCAACCTATTGATGATTACCAGCCTATGAGGTTCGACTTCCCTAATGAAGACATCATGTTCATAAAAGCGAGAGATCATGAAGAGCCTGTTCACACTGAAGGGCCTGACCCGGAAGAAGAATGGACTATGATGTTTGATGGGGCTGTTAATATGAATGGTCGTGGTGTTGGTGCAGTACTCATTACGCCGAAGGGAGTTCACATGCCTTTCTCGGCAAAACTCACCTTCAACTGCACTAACAACGAAGCTGAATACGAAGCTTGCATTATGGGTCTTGAGGAAGCCATTGACCTCAGGATCAAAACATTGACTGTATTCGGAGATTCAGCTCTGGTAGTTAATCAAACCAACGGCAAATGGTACACACACCAGGATCATCTGATACCTTACAAGGATTATACAAGAAGGTTATTGACTTTCTTCACAACGGTCAAGCTTGAGTATATCCCTCGGGACGAGAATCAGTTTGCAGAT
Organism: Lathyrus aphaca; assembly: GCA_963966055.1. Taxonomy (NCBI): domain Eukaryota; kingdom Viridiplantae; phylum Streptophyta; class Magnoliopsida; order Fabales; family Fabaceae; genus Lathyrus; species Lathyrus aphaca. The sequence goes on along the minus strand of OZ014523.1, from coordinate 379,412,780 downwards.
GCTCTGGCTACCATTTCATCTATGATCAAAGTTCAAGCTGCCAACTTTGTACCGCAGATTTCAGTGTCCAGACTTGACAGACCAGCATATGTATTTGCAGCAGATATTGTCAAAGATGATAAGCCTTGGTTCCATGACATTAAGTGCTTCTTGGAGGATCAAACATACCCACCTGGGACATCTTCCAATGATAAGAAGACTTTGAGAAGGCTTGCTGGTAGTTTCTTTCTGAACACTGATGGTTCCCTGTACAAGAGAAACTTTGATATGGTACTCCTCAGATGCGTTGATAGGGCAGAAGCGGACTTGTTAATGTACGAGGTGCACGAAGGATCCTTTGGTACCCATGCTGGAGGGCATGCGATGGCTAAAAAGTTGCTAAGATCAGGATATTATTGGATCACAATGGATGCTGACTGTTGTGCCTATGCCAGGAAATGCCATAAATGTCAGATCTACGCGGATAAAGTGCATGTGCCTCCCAATCCTTTGAATATAATGTCTTCACCCTGGCCCTTTGCTATGTGGGGCATTGACATGATTGGCAAGATTGAGCCGACTGCTTCGAATGGCCACAGATTCATCCTGGTCGCCATTGACTACTTCACCAAGTGGGTCGAAGCAGCCTCATATGCAAATGTCACAAGGCAAGTGGTAGCCAGATTTCTGAAGAGAGATATCATCTGTCGATACGGAGTTCCCGAGCGAATCATTACTGATAATGGTTCCAACTTAAACAACAAAATGATGGCTGAGCTATGTCGGGACTTCAAGATCCAACACCACAATTCTTCTCCTTATAGGCCAAAGATGAATGGCGCTGTTGAGGCAGCTAATAAGAATATCAAGAAGATTGTGCAGAAGATGGTAGTTACATACAAAGACTGGCATGAAATGCTACCGTTTGCTTTGCATGGGTACCGCACATCAATCAGAACATCCACTGGGGCAACACCGTATCAGCTTGTGTATGGTATGGAGGCAGTCCTACCTGTTGAAGTCGAATTACCCTCTCTACGGGTATTGATGGATGTTAAGCTGAACGGAGCAGAATGGGTTCGGTCCCGATACGAACAACTAAGTCTGATCGAAGAGAAGAGATTGGCTGCAATCTGTCATGGGCAGTTGTATCAGAAAAGAATGAAGAGAGCCTTCGATCAGAAAGTCAGGCACCGAGAGTACCAAGTAGGAGATCTTGTGCTAAAGAGAATCCTCCCTCCTCATACATACCACAGGGGCAAATGGACTCCAAACTATGAAGGACCATTCGTGGTAAAGAAAGTTTTCTCAGGTGGAGCACTCATGCTCAGTACCATGGATGGTGAAGACTTCCCGTCCCCTGTGAATTCAGATGCAGTTAAAAAATACTTCGCATAAAAATGACCCGCTGGACATAAAAACAGAATGTAAGTCCAGGCAAAAATAGGGCATCCCGGCAAGTCAAAAACAAAATAAAAGACTTGGGCAAAAATAAGGGAAATTTAAAAAATTGTACACCCGCTGAGTTGAAAAGCCGCATTGGACAACTCAGGCAAAAATGGGTATCCCGATGGATTGAAAACCTGAAAGGGCGATTCATGCAAAATAAGGGAATAAGCGAACAACTGCACTCTGAATTCGTCTGTATCACCTACAACTTGGTAAGCTTCGAAAGGATCAAGCCTCTTTTAGAATCAGCTTTCTTCAGAAAGCAAGACGAGAAGAACGTCAAAAGTCATACGAGTCATAGCGAAAGAGGAAGCTCCTTAAAGCATCGTCAACATTGCCAGCATTTTGTTCCTCAAATTGTAACAATCTCCTCATTTCAGGGGATATGTTTCTGTGATGTATCTTGCCAATTCAGGACACATGAATTAATAAAAACAGATTTTTCAGTCACACAATGTCTCGTACATTTTTGTTTGCAAAGAATGTCTGATGTCTCTAAAATATTGATTGCATGAATACAGATGCTTATCTTTAAAAATAAAAATACGTGCTTGCAGGGAATGTATTTACTCTCAGAAGTGTCTGACTCCTATGACGGAATCCAGTAAGGGATACCTCGGGATTACTTGTGCGTCTCTTGTCTTTACAGGATTGCAGGTATTCAAAGCGCAACAGGGGGCATGTAAGCTTCACCCCGGCAAATTGACAAATCAACACTCAGTCTTAGCACCCAAAGTGTTTTCTCCCCAGCTGAGTTGCCACTTGCTATTTCTCCCCAGCCGAGGTGCCAATAATTCTTCCTCAGCTAGGCACAAAGGCCAGGGAACCGCTTCCCCACAGAGTCTCAGCCTCTATCCAAAAGAGCAACACACGAAGGAATCACAACAGAGTGACGAAAGCTTCTACAAACCCCATCTGGGTCCCTCATTACCAAGGATGGGTCTATCAGTGACCTATTCCCCCGAGCAGACACATCTCATCAGATCTACCAATGATCTCATCCCCAGCTGGGATGTCCACTTCAAGCAGATCAACCAGAGATCTTCGTGGCAACGGGATTCGGATCCCGGATCGTCATCTTCTGCATAATCATAGCATTCACATCATATTCACCCCTCAAAGCGTAGCATTCCGTTTAATACAGAGCATTACGGCAAAAATCAAACATGTAGCATAATCATAAGTCATGGTCTGAATCAAACACTTGTGAATAATAGCAACCCATTAACAATATATGGAATGCTCCCCAGTTTCCCCAGCAGGAGCTAATGCAGTTGCCTCACATTCACCAATACGAATACCCACTCTTTTTGGCACCCGTCCGTGTCATCATTCCCCAGTAAAGTCGCCAGAGCCCTCTTTACAAACAGACCATCCGTATTACAGATATTTCTTGGCACCCGTCCGTGTCACATCCCCAGTAGAAAGCCAAAGACATCCCCTTTGCACTCACATATACTTATATATGTACATTCCCCTGACATCCGTCCATGTCATTTTCCCAGCACAGTAATGTAAACACTTTGTATATCAGATATTTGTTTATACTATACTCTTCTCCTTTCGACACTCGTCCGTGTCACTCTCCCCAGCAGGTGGAACACTTAAATATACACCAATCATACTTATACAGATACTCGTCCGTATACACCATTTATATCCCTGCAGATTCAACACTCGTCCGTGTTCTTTGTTAACCAGTTGGTACTCGTCCGTATCATCATCTCAGAACATGCGTCAAGCGTTTGTTTCTACCTGATACTCGTCCGTATCATAGTCTTAAGGATGCTCGTCCGCATCTTTAATCCATACACTGTGTCAAACACTTACGTCTTCTCGAATATAGACACTCGTCTGTGTCTACTATTCCCCAGAAGAGTCCCTTCAGATTCAACACTCGTCCGTGTTCTTTGTTAACCAGTTGATACTCGTCCGTATCATCATCTCTGAACACGTGTCAGTATTTGTTTCTACCCGATGCTCGTCCGTATCGTAGTCTTAGGGATGCTCGTCCGCATCTTTAATCTATACACAAATATCTAAACACTTATACCTTTCATTTCCTGGATATAAACACTCGTCCGTGTTTACTACATCCCCAGTAGATCGCCCGCAAAGCAATTTTCTTTCTTATCTGACATTCGTCCTATGTCATGATAAACTTTGAGAGCAGTCGTACCCTGCTAGGTGGTCGTCCTCCACCTCTTGATGATCGTCCTCCATCATGCTCATCCGATGGCCGTCCCCATCGTTGACCTTTTATCCGACATTCGTCCTAATGTCGTGATATTTAGCATCCGTCCCTGCTAGGTGATCGTCCTTCACCTTTTTGATGATCGTCCTTCATCATTTTATCCAATGGCCGTCCCCATTGTTGATTTTGGTTATCTGACATTCGTCCTATGTCATGACAAACCTTGAGAGCAGCCGTCCCCTGCTAGGTGGTCGTCCTCCACCTCTTGATGGTCGTCCTACATCATTCTCATCCGATGGTCGTCCCCATCGTTGGCCTTTTATCCGGCATTCATCCTATGTCACGATATTTTCGGCAGCCGTACCCTGTCAGGTGGTCGTCCTCCACCTTAGATGACCGTCCCTCAACTTAACCCTTACAGAGCAGCCGTCCCCTGCTAGGTGATCGTCCTTCACCTTTGATGACCGTACCTCATCATCTATTTATTTCATTTATTCTTTAACCCGATGGCCGTCCCCGTCGTGGTCCTTTTTCTTCTTAGCCCGATGGCCGTCCCCATCGTTGGTTGCTTTGATTTATGAACTTGATGGCCGTCCCCATCATTTTTCATTAATCCCCAGAGAATCTTACAGCTTTACTTGATGGCCGTCTCCATCATAACCCGTTTTATCTCCAGCATGTCGGCCGTCCCCGTCATTGCTTTATTTCCCGCACTTTTCCCAGCATGTCGGCCGTCCTCGTCATTGCTCTTTCCCCAGCAGTCGTCCTCTGCTCGACGGTCGTCCTCCGTCGCCCACACTTTACAATATACTTTACTTTCCTTAAAATCTATATCCCTTTTCTTCTTCATTCTGTGAGTGCAAATTTTGGACTGTCTTTGGTATTCAACCACAAGTTATCTTGTTTGCCTGTTAAGCCGTCGCTTACATCCTGCACAGCTAACTCATGTTTGAATAGGGGCAGCTGTAAACACCCCAAATTTTCCCTCACCCATTCACACCATGGCTTTTGATCTCCTCATATGCATAAACTCAATTATAGCATCTCATACCACCATTTTGATCCACTGCATAGATTCTAAGTCATCTGCACCTAGGGTTTGTGATCTGAGCAATCCAAGAGCTTCTTGAGCCATTCCAGAGGTCATCAATCACTTCAAAGAGGTCCATGTGTGTTCAAGTATCATATTATATCCTCTCAAAGTCAAGAATGCCAAAGAATCACAAGAACTAAGAATGGTATTGAAGCAGAGCCAGGCTTGACTGCACAGAGGACCTAGAATTAGGGTTTTGGTTTCAGAGGCCATAACTCCAATTTTTTTGGTCATTCTTGTTTCTTTTGGTATCTATATGGTATAGGGAGTATGCATATCAATTTTCATGAATAAATTCCATGGGGAAGTCATCTGATCAAGGGTTGACTTTTCAAGCAAGTCAGTGCAAAATCAGGGCATCTGAGGCCCCCAATGACCCAACCAAAGGGTGTTCTTAATCATTTTGATTGTGTATGATCTTTATTTGATCATGGAAGATGTTGTAAGTTCACAAAATTGAAAAATCTCAAGTCTTTTGCAAAGTTGACTTTTTGGGAAAGTTTGACTTTTAATGAAATTGTCATTTTAGGCAACTTTTTCAATCTTTACTTTTTGATTCAAAAATGCTTCAAATGGAAAAACTTTGGTCATGAAAGTTGTAGAATGGATCATTCCCTTTTCAAAAAGTACAAGAACATGACCTAATTCATTATGGATCAAAAGTTATGGTTTGTCAAAGTTGGCAAAAATCACAAAATTTCAAAGTTTCCACCAAAGAGGCATTTTGCAAAATGACTTGATCAAGTGTTCTAAAGCTACCAAATGGACTTCTAAACTTCACAACATGATTACATAACCTCTAAAAGTCAGATTGCACCAAAGAATTATCTCATTTCATGCTTTGAAACTCAAGAATTCACAAAGGGGCCAAAACTTGTGAAATTTGCAAAACATATCATAAACTTTATGCAAGTTGCTGAATCACCTCATAAATCATTCCATGGCTCTCCTTAAACTCAGCTGAACTCAACCATGCTCCTGTCCTAGCCTGCCACTTGCCAATACCTCCAAGTACAACTTACTTGACTTTTTGCAATTTGAAGCCATACCAATCCCACAGTGACACAACCACTCTCTGCCCAATCCAGACCTTACAAACACATCCCAAGGCTTCATTTTCATAAGACACACAAGCCTGAAACCTCCCACATCACAGCATTCTCATTTTCCACCTCTTGTGCAAAAGCATTCGAAACTCATCACACAAGCTACAAACCTTCAAACAAACTTCATAGAACAACTCACCATCATCCCCTGATCATTTCCCACCCTTTATCTTGCCCTAAAAACAACCATATCAAAAACACGATTTCCTCACTCCACTGAACAGAACTTGTTCAATCTCTCAAACCAGCCTTTGCAAACTTCAAACAAGCATTGCAAGCTTCTCAGGGGGTTCATTAGAGGCGTTTTGGATCAAAGGGCCAGCCAGAAAGCTCCAAAGATCAAAGCTTCAGTTCAGGTGAGCTCAAGAACATTTTTTCCAGAAACATGTTTTTAAGTTCCTAGATGATTCTCTATGCTTCACTGATCATGCTGATATGTTTAGTTTCGAAAATGATTGAGTATTGAGTATGTATGTTGCTTCTGAAATTTTTCTGACCTAAATGCATTTTGCTTCGATTCAGCTTTGTTGTGAAAAATAAATGTGTTTTGGTTGTTGATTCTTGCTCTATGATGTTTGGGGATGGATTCTGGGCAGAGAGATTAGGCTTTAGTGAGCTAGGGAGGAAGATAGCAATTTTCAGGGAGGATTCTGGCCGGGGAAGATGACCGAAAGTCTTCTCCGGCCACCTGAAAGTGATTAGGTGTTAATTAAGGTTAGGGCACCAGGTTTGAATATTGGCCATCAGATGTTGTTTCCCGCGCGTGTATAGAGGGCCTGGATCATCTCATTAACTCTTAATTATGGATTAATAATTAATTAATCAAAATTAGGCTGGTTTGAACTTGGGCCGTCCAGATGCGCGCCCAGTCAAACATTTTAAACCCAGTTTCAATTTGAGCCTTCCATCCTGCATACTTCTCATTTAATTAGTTTTATTTTCATTTTTATTCATTTAATTTGTCCATTTAATTTAAAATAGTAAAACCTTTTTAAAAATTCTGAAAATTTTTGTATAAACTTTTATTAATTTTCAGAAACCAAAAAAATTTTTATTTTTATTTTTTGCATTAAAAAATATTTTTAAATCATTTAAAAGTTTATTTTTAATTAATTGATGAGAATTAATTAAATAAAAATACTTTTAGGTATTTAAAAATCACCAAAAAATTCATGAAACCTTTAAAATCATTTAGAAACATTGTCCAACCCTCAAACCAAATTTCTTTTTTGATCTTGATGCATTTTGATAATTTTCCATGGAATTAATTCATTTTCAAAGCATTATTTTGATCCAAACTTCAAAAAATCATTTCTGCCTAACCATTGAGAGTTGGACTTTGATTCTTTTTGCATTGTGTCTTTCATATCATGTAGTTTGTAGGATTAAATTGGCATGTTTTGATCTTTCATTCTCACTTTGTTTGGCATTTTTCTTGTTAAGGTACCCTAAAACCCTAGGAAACTTAGGAAATTCATAACTTACATTAGGTTAAGAGTTAGAACCCCTCCTTTGGGCAGTGAGTTAGTATAGGTTTAAGGTTCCTTTGAGTGCATTTTCAATTTTTTATCTTAATGTTTGCTTCTGATTTTGGTTTTTGTTTGATGCATTGATCATAAACCCTAATTTGGGCTTCCATATGCATCCATCTTGCATTTGCTTGCATACCTTGACTTGCCATAGCATTTTGTGCATCCATTTGATTCATTTGACATCTTAAGACATATTGAAGACATGTTTGATCATTGCATCTTGCATTTGCCATGTTGTATGTCATTTGCATCTCATAACATTTCATGTATGATATTGGTTCTAAACTTGCTTCATTTGCATCCATAACTTTGTATGATCACCCTCATGTTTTGTTTCATGTTTGCATCATCCCATAGCATCATTACTATCTCATATATGCTTCTGGTTTTGATTTACATCATGCCATTTCATTTCATTTTGCATTGCATTGCATTTCTTTCACTAACTTTTCAGGTGGTAAGCAACTTTGAGAAGTGAATTTGCCTTCACTCCTCACATTTTCTTTTCATCTCTCTTATGCATCCTTGCTGCATTTTGTCATGTGTTTGAGATTGAGCTTGCTCTTTCTTCTTCATCTTACTTTCTTTCTTCAAGTGACTTGTCTTCTTAAGTGAAGCAAGTTACTTTGCTTCTCTTGGCTCCTTTTCATCTGCTTCCTGGTGGTTCCTTTGAAGACTTCTCTTGTAAACCTCACAAACCTTAGGAACAACCAAGCATGACAATGATTAGGGTTTTGATTAGTCCCCCTTCTTAGTTTTACCTTTGTGTCTCATTGAGTCTTCTCTTCTCATCTTATAATCAGGGATTAAACCCTAAAGGCTTTAAGGCTTTGTGATTAAGCTTATGCCTGCATCCTTCTATTAGGATGGAGTGTATAACTTTAATCCTAAGTGTTAAACCCTTAATGTGTTTAAATCTCTTAATCAATTCACTTAATAATCATCAAGACATCACACTTGTAACTTGGGCCTTGCATTAGGGTTCTAATTCTTCCTTAATTGGTTAAGAAGGACTAACCCTAGTGTTAATGGACAAGTCCCCCTCAAGTTGTCTTACAAACCCTAAAAATCACTTCATCATCATATCATTAAATAAAATCCACTTAATCAAAGGCTTGTTTTGTCATGAGTTTAATCCCTAATCATGGATTAAGTTGAGGAGCTTTCCTCAGCTTAAACACTCTCATTTATTATCCTTCTATTAGGATGGTGTAATGAGTCTGTTTAATCCTTGATTATGGCTTAACCTCATTACTTAACACTAAACAAACACACCAAAAACATCTAAATAATCACAAGTAGGTTAATGATCTTAACCCTACACCATGGTGATTAAGTGTGAGAAGCTGACTTCACACTTAAGGTATTCTCATTACCCCTAATCAGAGGGAGGATGTGATGAGTTTACTAACCCATTGGTTTAGGCTTAAGCTCATTAACTTATGACAAACTTTCAAAAGCAATAAAAGACTGAAAACTCAAAAACAAACAATAACCGTCTCCTCCGGGATTCTTTTCTCATCTCATTCACTCATAAACGAGAACTTGCTTCTTCCGTCTAATGCAAGACAGTTTGCACCGGAGCCAGACAGGTCATACACTTGAGCATAGGCAAGTAAGTAGTTCACAAGTCAATTCATCTTTCAGTCTCTTTGGGTCGAACTACGGTGTTCTGACTTCCTCATTGCACGAGAGGATACGTAGGCATAACTTAACAGTTATCGAACAAAAGTCTCTGTATATTCCCCCTCTTTCAGCACCATTCTCTTAGCCTCATTATCATGAGCATTTCACTCTTGTCCTTACACTGACACTGTATATATTACACTTTACACTTTCTTTTGCACTGACACCTGTACATTTTTTTCCAGCTCTTTTATACACAAATTGCACTGACACTACCCCTTTAAAACACAAATATTTTAAGCGTGGATCCCGTCGAGTACGACGGACAATCTGGGTGCTAATACCTTCCCAGGTTGTAACCAACCCCCTTTCTCAGTCTCTCTGGTTCGCAACCGTCTTATCCATATCTATCTAGGTCTATGCAGCATTGCCTTTCCTCCGGGATAAAAATGCCTAGCTGGCGACTCTTTTCATTCCCTGTGAGTTCACTCCTGTGTGTTCTCGCACCCTCCTTTCGCCGACCGTTCGCGTCTGTACCTTTATCTGGGCCATTCCCATTTATCGGGAGCGACACTCGTCCGCAATTTCCAGCACTCGTCTGCGTTGTTTATATGTTTGAAGCTCGTCTGATTTGCTTGGATACTCGTCTGTATCATCCCCAGCACTCGTCTGTGTTAGCTTCTATCTGTTTGTGAGGATTTGCTGATTATCCTGGTACTTTTCTGTTGCTACTCCAAATGCTCGTTTGTGTTTGAATTTCTGGTATTCGGCTATACCAGTGGCTGATACTCGTATGTATCATTGCCTGAAGCGCTCGTCTGTGTTCCTCAGATCATCGTTTGATACTCGTCTGTATCATTGACTGTCGACACTCGTCTGTGTTATCTTGATGATCATCCAATACCCGTCTGCATTGAAGAGGTTTAAAATCCTGACTGTGGGAATTAATGTCAAAATGGTTACCGGTCCTGGCGTAACAGGTAAATCCGAAGGAGGCTCGTCTGTCTCAGGCACCATTATTATTGTTGCACCTGGCGTAACAGGTTTGCTCCAAGAAGACTCGTCTGTCTTATACCATATATCCACGAATAATATATGAAGAAGGTTCGTCTACCTTGATTATGCATGTCTATCCCACAGACTTTAGTGCATTGTAGGTCCTGGCGTAACTGGTATATCCGAAGGGTATTCGTCTATCTCAAGTCATATTTTCTTGCAGTGTTTGAGGACTCGTCTGTCCAGCTCCTGGCGTCACAGGATTGTTTGAAGAAGACTCGTCTGTCTTAGTATTCTTATTCCAGATACCAATTTCAACTTGGAAGAAGCTCGTCTGCTTTTTTCTCCCCTTCAGTCACCAAAGCGTCATTTGGTTGGGTTTATTTCCCAGTGTTGCATTCCTCGTCAGAGTGCAAATTTCTGGTCTTCTTGGTATTCAACCACAGTTTATCTTGAACGGTCGATAGCTCGTGCTACCGTCCTTTTCAGATTAATTGATGATTGAATAGGGGCAGCTGTAACACCCCAAATTTTCCCTCTTCATTTTAAGCATCATATCACATCATATTCATCATGAACATATCATTTTCTTAGCATCATATCATGGAAAGATGAGGCATAACATCCTTCATATCCTAGCATCAAGCATATGGTCATCTGTGGAGGTTCTTGGGTCATCACAAGCCATGACAAGGGTCCCAATGGTTTTGTACAAGTCCTATGGAGAGTCTACACTCCATTTACAAGTTCAAGTCCATTTGCAAAAGCTCAGAAGAATGCATGATCATCAGAGATCTCAGGACAAGGCAAAGCTCCTACACAAGGCACCTAAACTAGGGTTTAAGATTCAAGCATCAAAACCTCACAAATTTGGCCATTTCATTTGGGAAAAGTCTTCTATATGTCAAGAGGATCCTAGGTGTCAATTTTCACGAGAAAATTCCATGTGGAAGTCAGAAAATTCTTCAGTTGCTTGCAGATGAAGTAATTGGTCAATTGTGCCCTGAAAAAGTCAACTGTGTGATTTCAAGGGGTCTAACCCAACTTTTTTGGCTAAGAGGTGTCCTTACAAAGTTATAAGAGGTTTGTAATGCTTAAAGTTCAATAATCATGGAGATTTGAAGGGTTTTGCAAAAATGGTACAAAGTTGGTTTTTGAGATTTTTCATATTTGGCAACCTTTGCCCTAATTTTCAAATGGCCTTAACATGATCAAAAATTCTTCAAATGGACCAAAGTCAAACATGAAAGTTGGAAAGTAAGGGCTCCCATTTTCAAAAAGTACAAGTACATTTTCATGGGATTTGTGGTTCATCCTATAGGCCCTTCGAAAAACTCACCAAAATTAGGGCAAATTCAACTTTTCATGCGTGCACCAAATGCAAAAGGCTTCAAAACTTATTTGTAAGACTTGGTATTGGTTCAATTTTGTTTCAATTATAAAATACATCAAATTTTGATCAATTTGCTCAAGGGAATACCACAAATTCGTGCCAAACAAGTAAGTTGCTTACAAAGTGGTTTATTTGCAAAATCATGGAAAATGTGTGATACCTCAATCCAATGGCCATGATCCTTTGTATAATGATTAAGGGTACAGATTGCATTGCACATGGGCTGATAATGCAAGAAATGCATGAGGGTGGCATGCTTATCTCACAAATTGCAAATTATGCAAATTCACAAAAATCTCATGATCCACACGTGCAAACCTTGGCATTTTTTCAGCATTGCATTGTGAGAGCATACTTAAGCAGCTAGGGTTTCAGAATTTTGGATCTCTCTCTCTCATTCTCTCATTTCCAACTTCTTGCAACCTTTGCATTTTCTCTAGTTTCCCTCCATACACTTGATCAATCTCAAAACCAATTGTGGATTCGTGATTAGTGAGAGCTAAGGATCATTAAGCACCCACTCTTTCAAGCTCTCTCTCAAGTTTAGCAACATTGCCATTTTAGGACAGATGTGAGAAAAGCCTCAGATCCAGCTTATTTCAAGACTTTAGATGCATTTATTTTGCATCTAGAGTGAAGGAGGAGTGATTTGCACGCATCATTTGGTCTTCTATCTCATTGAATCAAGATCTGCAACTCAGGTATGCATCCAAATCTTGTGATCTAGAAATGAAATTGATGAGGTGTTTTATGATGTGTGAAGTTCACTGATCATGCTGCACTTTTTAGTTTTGAAAATGGTGCAATATTGAGTGAGTTATTAGAGTTTCAGTTTTGATGGTCAAAGTTGTTCTTGTTCGATCCCTTCGATTCATTTAGTTTTAGAGGATTTTGATCCCATTTTTGAAATCAGGACGTGTTGTTTAGTGGATCTGGAGGTCTTGATCAATTTCTATTGGTTTTTGTGTGTTTGGTGTGAATTCCGGTGCCGGAGCCCTAGCTCCGGTCACCGGAAACTGGGAAATGAAGTTTAGGGTTTGCGTGAGGAAGGAGATGACTATCCAGCCATTAGATCTGTCCCACAAGCGTCCAGATGCATGACACCTAGCCCTAACCCTCAGCCTCCTGGTCACGTGAAATTTTATTTCATTTAAATGCTGTTTGTTTCTCAGTCCACCCTAAGCCATGTGTTCCATCCAATCACAATGCCCCAACCCTCCACGTCATTTAATGAGTGCTTCATAGCGTGCGTTTGATTTATCATGCGTCTCCTGATTTTTCCCATTTTAATTTCATAAAATTCCACCATAAATCCAATGTACCTGCGCATGAGCTGGGCCCAGAGTTCCTATGCGCACCGCCTTCCCATTGAAGCCCAATCCATTTCAGTTCAAACCCTTACTACCTGCACCCCCAACCTCATTTCTTTTTATTTTCTTTTTCTTATTTTATTTTCTTTTTCTTATTTTATTTTCTTTTATCCATTTTAGTTTTTAATTTTTATAAAATACTTCCCCTTATTAAAAAATTCCAAAAAAATCATGAGTCTTCCTTTAAGTGTCTTTTATTTTTCCATATTTTTATTTTCTATATTTTTTATTTCCCACGTGTCCTAATTAATTCCTCATTCCAAGTAACTTCTTTTTGATCCTTTCTTGGGTACACTCCCTTGTCCAATTTCCATAGACTTCATTATTTTGAATTTTGTTCTCATTCTTTTTGCTATGGATTCCTAAGATGGTGTAGTATATGTGTGATTTTTCCCTTGAGTTTTAGAATTTTATTTCTTGGGTCTTGGTCCTTTGACTTGTGTTGGAAATTATTAACCCTAGTTTGTGTTCTTGCCTCCATTTGACCTAGTTTACTTCTGAATTTTTCCAAATCCTTTTGGCTCATTGATATATCATGTTTGAAGATCATTTGGTTTAAGAGGTGGAATTTTTAGATGCTTGGATGATTTAATTTCAATTTTTGTTCTCACCTTGTCCCATTTTGCTTCTTTTGGTTCATTAAGTCTCTTGTAAGCCAAGAAGGACACTTGTGCCAACTTCTTCTTCTCATTTGGGGTTCTTTTGGGGTATGGGTACCTTCCTGGTCCTAGGATAGCGTTTTTGTCTTTGGAATTTTTGTGTTTGCTTCCCTTTTGTGTTCTTTCTTTTCTTAAGTGTGCTTTCACTTCTTCCTTACTTCTTTCATTCCCATTTTGTGTTTGTTTGGTCTTGTGTATCCATTCTCTTCATCTTGTTAGCTTCTTAAGCTCTTATTTGGCTTGTTTTGGTTCTGGTCTTGTGCATTGAGTCCATATTTGTGCATATTTGCTTTGCATCTTTCTTAAGTTTGCATTTGTTTACATATGTGTTTCATGTTGCATCTTTTGCTTGTAAGCTTCATCTTTCATTCTTTTGAGTTGCATATGCATTGTGCATTTGTACACATCATTTCACTTCTGTTTGTATGAGGTTGGCATGTTATCTTATTCATTTCATTTCATTTGTATGCTTGTTACTAACCTTGCAGGGGCTATGGTAAGTGTGAGGTGTGGAAGTTGAGTTCCACATCTCCAAATCTCATATTCTTCTTATGTTTATTTGTACTAACCCTTTGTTGTTGGGCTTAGGCCTTTCTCATCTCTTCATCTCTCTTCTTCCTCTCCTTCTTCTTCTTCCTTCTTAGGATAGAAACCACATTAACCCTTAGGACATCCATGCATGCTAACACTTAGGATTCTTTAGTCCCCCTTTAGAATTTTTCCTTTGTGATCCTTTTGGTTCTTCTTCTCTTCTCATCTCATAACCATAAAAAACATCTTAATAAGTTTGAAGTGATGGCTTGATCCATAGCCTTATCCCATGAGGTATGCTTTTAGTCTTCCCATCTTGGGATAGTACAAGTTTACCTTGTGATGCACAAGTCTGATCAAGGTATCTTCTTCATAAAGAAAAGCATAAAAACACTTCTTCATCTGTAAATACCAAAATCACTTAATACTTTAACAAGTTAGTGAGCTTAGGCCCTAATCTTTGGTTTCAAGTTTTGGGGATCTTCTCCTTACTTGAGTGTGCTTGTTCTATTATTCCATCTTGGAATGTAGTGACAAGTGCACATTCCATGGAAAAGAGTTTGAGTTCACTTCCTTGTGACACACTCATAAAGCTTCTAAAAAACACAAACACACAATAAGCGTCTTTCCTTCGGGAATTCTTTTCTCATCTCCTTTGCTTCGTACGTGAACTTTCTCCTACTTGTCATTTTGCAAGATGGTTACGCACTCTTCGTCCGAGTCTGCAACACCTGAGCAATGGCATAGGCAGTTCAAGCTTTAATTCACAAGCAATTTCCTTGCCACCCCTAGTTAGGGGAACTACGGCGTCTTTGATCCTCATTGTCCTGATGAGGTACGTAGGCAGCGGGGTAGGGCCCGTTCGAGCACAATCTTTATTTTCCCTACATTTTTCTCTTTGTTTTCTTATTCAGTTCTCTTCTCAGTTTATTTCCAGTTCATTTCTCTTTTCTTTGCTGCAGCTTTCATACCCTCACCCTTTGAAATAGTTTTCTTTGCAAGCGTAGATCCCGTCGGGTACGGAGGACGATCTGGGGTGCTAATACCTTCCCAGGTCGTAACTGAATCCCGAACTCAGTCTCTTTGGTTCGTAGGACCTGTGTACTTCCTCTTCTTTCTTCTGGTTTGTGTAGCATTACCATTCCCTTTCTTTTGGGATAAAAATGTCTGGCTGGCGACTCTATTCTTTTTCCGCGCCACTTTCGCATTTGTACCAGCATGGAAATCCGGGGAGCGACATTGGGCTTAGGCCTTACCTCTCCTCCTCCTCTTCTTTTTCTTCTTCTTCTTTTCTTTCCTTCTTCTTCATTAGGATAGAATTCAAACCTCACTAAACTAGGTTCATCCATGCATGACAACATTTAGGATTCTAGTCTCCCTTAGATTCTTCACCTTTTGAGATCCTTTTGGTGCTCTCTCTTCTCATCTTTAAACTTAATTTTAATCCACTCTAATAAAGGTTGAGTCTTCTCATGTGACATGAGACTTTGCTATGAGATACTTGCACGCGTTCCGTTTTGGGGCGAGGTGTAAGTTATCCCTCGTGGTGGATAGGTCTTAGCATGAGATTACCTCACAAAGAAAAGCATAAAAAAATATTTCTTAACCAAAAATCACAAAAACACTTAATAAATGTCAGTAGGTCAGTGTGTCTGAGCCTTCACTTGTGGGACTAGATTTGGGGATTTCCTCCATAGATAGGTGTGCCTCTTGCGCATTCCATTTCGGGATGATGTGAGACGTACATATCCCATTGAGTAAGACTTAGGTACACTTACCTATGCAAACTTCAAAATAGAAAACTCATAAAAAACACAACAAACAATAAGCATCTTTCCTTCGGGAATTATTTTCTCATCTCCTTCGCTTCGTCCGCGAACTTGCTTCTTCTTGTCATTTTGAAAGACGGTTACGCACTCGTCTTCCGAGCCTACAACACCTGAGCATTGACATAAGCAGTTCAAGCTTTAAAACACAAGAAATCTTTTCCACCCCTAGTTAGGGGAACTACGGCAACTCTGATCCTCATTGTCCAGATGAGGTACATAGGCAGTGGGGTAGGGCCCGTTCGAGCGCAATCTTTATTTTCCATACATTTTTCCTTTTCATTTTTTTTCAGTTCCCTTTTATTTTCTTTTATCCAGTTCAGTTTCTTTTTTTTGCAGAATCTTTCATTTCTTCACCCTTTGAAACAGTTTCTTTGCAAGCGTGGATCCCGTCGGGTACGGCGGACAATCCGGGGTGCTAATACCTTCCCAGGTCGTAACCGACTCCCGAACTCAGTTTCTTTGGTTCGCATGACCCGTGTCCTTCCTTTTCTTTTCTTCTGGTTTGTGCAGCATTACCATTCCCGTTCCTTCGGGTTAAAAATGCCTGGCTGGCGACTCTATTCTTTTCTGCGCCACTTTCGCGTTTGTACCAGGATGGAAATCCGGGGAGCGACACATTGGTCTCGCCTTATCTTCGTCTTTGGCCATTGCCAAAAGGTTTCTTCACACCAGAAGCACTAGTGCTGCTTGCATCCTGAATCTTTTCCAATTTCAGAAAGTTTTCTATCCTTTCTCCAGCGATGACAATATCAGAAAAACCAATGGACGGGCAGGCGGCAAGACGATCCAAGTAAACACCTTGCAAGGTGCCCATAAACATGTCGGCCATTTCCCGATCGAGCAATGAAGGTTGAACTTGTGCGGCCAGCTCACGCCACCTCTGAGCATACTGCTTAAAACTTTCCTTAGGTCCTTGAGACAAGTTCTGCAACTGAGTGCGGTTCGGAGCCATATCAATATTGTATTGATACTGCTTGAGAAAAGCTTCAGCCAGATCTTTCCAGCATCGGATAGAGACCCTACTTAGCTTCATGTACCAGCTTAATGAAGCTCCAGATAGACTATCTTGGAAGAAATGCATCCAAAGTTTCTCGTCGTCAGTGTGAGCTGAGATTTTTCCAAAGTATGCATGAATGTGAGTTCTAAGGCACGTGCTGCCGTTCTACTTGTCAAATGATGGCACCTTGAACTTAGGAGGGATTCTGACTCCTGGAACTAACCCAAGATTAGTTACATCGATGCCTAGGGAATTCTGACATTCCATGGCCTTAATCTTATCCGCCATCTCTTCATACCTTCGATTGTTAACCTCATTCATATTACCTATATCAGCATCTAGTATAGTGAACTGGTCTTCCTGAGTGTCTTCATTATGGGCCGCAGTCCCATTTAGATTTGGCCCCCCGTTACGGGCAGCGTTAGGATCCACATTCTCATTCGGGGTTCCAGCATTAGCATTCCCATGGGGTTGCTCAACCATCAACCTGAGACGCTCTTGATTCTGATTAATGCCGGTCATCATGTCCATGAACTGATCCATCCTCTGTCGGAGCTCATTGAGATCAGTCTGCATTCGTTCAGCCATTCTCACTCGGTTTCTTTTTGTTAGATACCGATGAACGTGTTGACCAGCTATATGGCCTGAAGTTGAATAAGTTAGGAAGTCCGAAAAACCTGTAAATATGCAAATCATGCAGTAAATGTGTATGATATGTTCACGAGGATGCGACATGCGACCCTACAAATGAGTAAGCATGCGTTAGTGATGCAAGTATGCAGAGGATGTTATGCAATGCATTGGCATGTGATCAAAGGTCTGGCGATCACTGGTCTGGCGATCACTGGTCTGGCGATCACTGGTCTAACGTTGGTGCTGAGGAGACAGTCATGTGCTGGTGAAGAGTCGTAATAACAGTATCACCGAAAGGACCATGTAGAACATGATCATAATACCGAACAATGTTGGAAAAGTGGGTATGTTGGAAGTTTTAGGGTTCCTACAAATCTATAAACCCCTCCCATCTCACGGGTATGCTACACCGAGTCAACATCACGGACTCTCAAAGCCGGATAGCAATAATACGTTCACCATTTCCGAGAAATGGCTCATGACCAAATCAGGGAATCGGTTTGGCATTATGTACTAACCAGGGAGGTCTCAGCTGAGTACGGGGAAAACAAGCATCCCTCATAAGTCCTCAGCTTCAAGCACTGAATCGAGAAACAATAGTACATTCATCCCGAAGGGTACAATACTATCATCATACAAACAATTTGCCTTAACTGGATTCCTATGAGTGAACCAGGCCATCCTATGCGAGTTCCCAGTGGGCCCTCGGATGCGAGTGGGTTTGCCAACAAATGTGGTCTGCCACTATCATCACTGAAGAGGGTTGTTTCCACTAAGTTTCTCAATGATCGGTCCCCAGCTGCACATAACCATCAAGGTCGTACCCTGAAGTGGGGTAATCCCCACACATAATAGTTCCAAGACGGTCGCAATTTGGGTGTGGAACACATCGCCACTCATCATGGTGAGATACCATGGGAGTACAATGTTTGTCCATGTTAATCCTATAGTGCACTCAAGTCGGGTATTTGGCTTATCTCACAGTAACTCCCATCCCACAGAAAAAATGAAACCAGCACAGCCAGACAGTAAGGATGATGCATGATAAATACTGAAAGCAGTAAATAAATGCCGTAAAGTAAAGCTGTAAATGAAAACAGTAAAGCTAAACTAGAACACATAGCAAACAAATAAACACCCAAAGAAATAAAACACACAAGCACTAGGATTGACTCTACATGGGAAACCAGAGATTTTGGGTTCGTTCCCCAGCAGAGTCGCCAGTTGTCGCTCCCGGGATTTTCATTCTAGTACAAACGCGAAAGTGGCACGGAAAAGGTTAGAGTCGCCAGCTAGACATTTTTATCCCGGAAGAATGGGAAAGTTAATGTTGCACAAACCTAAGGAAGAAGGAAAGGACAAGGTCCTGTGAACCAAAGATCTGGGTTCGGGAGTCGGTTACGACCTTGGAAGGTATTAGCACCCCAGACCGTCCGCCATACCCGACGGGATCCACGCTTGCTTGTTTTGTTTCAAAGGGTGAGAAAATAAGAATGCTGCTGAATAAAACTGCTACTGGAACTGGAATGAGAAGGGAATTGGAAAAGAAAAGGAAGGGGAAAATGTAGGGAAAATAAAGAATATGCTCGAACGGGCCCTACCCCGCTGCCTACGTACCTCAACGGGAAAATGAGGATCAGAGTCGATGTAGTTCGTCTAACTAAGGCGGGAACTTTGTTTGTATTTTTTTAGGATGACGTTACCATAGCTCTAGCTCAGGTGTTATCGGCTCTGACTCGAGGGTGTTTACCGTATCGCTGTTTGAACTGTCGAGGCAAGTCGCATTCGTCCGCAAATATTAGGAGATGAGAAGAAAAGACGCGATGTCTTTGTTTGTTGTCTTTTATGAGAAGTGTTTTGAATTTGTTTGTGAACAATCTCATACTAAGACGTATCCTTCGTGGTAGGGACTTACACCTCGCCCCGAAACAGGACGTGTATAAGAACCCCTCAACAAAGTCTCATGGTGTACAAGAACATTCGGTTTTTTATTAAGTATTTTCTTATTGTTTGAAGATGAGAGAAGAAGACTCAAATCGGAAAAGGACAAAAACTAAGGGGGACTAATACCAACCCTAAGTTATTTATTATATACAAAAGGGAGATCCTAATGGTTAGTGAGGTTTTTTAATCCTAAAGAAGAAAAGGAAAAGAAAGAATGCAACTTATTTCCTAGAGAAGTTAAGTTGACTCTACAAAAGAGGGGGAAATCCTACCAAACACAAGTATGGAAAGTAAAGGAAATTAAATGCAAATTAAATGCATAAATGAAGTAGAAGAATGAGTTCAAGGAAACTTACCTCAATCTTCCCCTCTACAAAACAAATGTTAGTGTGCAATTTATTAAAAAAAAAGAATGAGGTAAACAAACCAAGCAATTCCTAAGGCAACTTGGACCTAAACTAGACTCAATCTTAAGTTTAAGGGTGCCTAAACTATGCTAAACTAAAAATTCAGCAACTATTTACAGCACTCAAGCACACAATCAGCTATGAATACAATGCACAACACAAATCAGCTTTTTACAGCCAGCATACAGCATGAAAAGGGAGGTGTAAAAGGTCAAAATACAGCATGCAAACAAACAAACAAACAGCATACATTTTACAACACCTATATGCAAAACCAGCTATGAAATGCAAAATCCAAATTTGATTATTTTCATATTTTAATGCACAACTCAATGAAAAAATGCACCAACTTCATCATGAACATGCATTTGAACCTAAATCAACATATATAAATGAAAGATCAATGAGCATTTTTGAGGAATATGCAAGAATGCATCACATGGTTGATTATGCAACAAGCATGCAAAATATGTGGCACATGAACATGGCATATGGACATGATGATTATTGATTATGAACATGCAATATGATAGCTCAAACATAATGCCACACTCAATACAAAATTCAGAAGTGAATTGATGTAAATGGTATGATCAAGCATGCAAACAAACAAACCAAATGCACATACATACATGATTATGCCACATACATTGATACAATGGAAATGCAAAATGATTAAATGCAATGTGAAACATGTAAAAACAGAATGCAACATGATTATTCACATGCCAAATAATGCACAAACATGGCAACAAAATGCAAGAACTCAAGCTATACACAAAAGAACACAAAAATGCATAATACGTAACATGAACGGAAATGCGTCAAAACGACTCGAAATGGGGGAATGAGCTACTGGAAATGGACCCAAAAATTCTCTAAAATCAATACCTAAACATACATGAAACTTAGAAGCACTAGGAAGCAAGATTGAGCAAGAAAATAAGCTAAAAATCCAAAAATGAACAGCGTTAACCGGTTAACCAAATTGGTTAACCCGTTAACAGACAGAAAAATACAGCATTTTGGCCAAAAAGGCATGTGTTAACCGGTTAACAAAATGCGTTAACCGGCTAACGCTGAACAGAAAGTGAAAATAGCTTTTGAAATAAGTGCTTTTGGCCACAATCTTACTTCTAATGATCCCTAACATTCTAGGAACATGCTAACACTAATTTCTACTTAATTGGGGCTTATTTACACATGATAGAACCTATAACTATCAACACCTTAAATCCTAATCCATTAATAATCACAAATTGCAAACAATACATCCCGGAAACGAAATCAATCGCAAGCAAAACGAAAAGCAATTAAAGAACACCACAAGTGGAAAGATGAAGAGAATAACTTAAAGAAGAAGTGATTTAGATCACCAACCTACGAAGCGGAGAAGTGCTTCAGTGAATGTTGCAAGAATCGGAGCTTGATCGAAGAGAAAACCAAGAAAATCGCGAATCCACAAAATAAATGCGTTCTTGATGCTTGAGATTTCTTGCACTTCCGATAAGTCGAAATCTTCACAAAAATCAGTAGCTTCTTCTTCTACAATCCACAAATCAATGGAGGTTGGAGGCTAAGCTTCAAGATCTTCAAGTTTCAATGTGAAACTTGAAGAGCTTATTCAAAAAGCTTTGGTGAAAAGGGAAATGGAGAAAAAGTGGGAGAGAAAAAGTGATTGTGAAAGAGTGAAAAGTTGGAAAATTGTGGGAACCCCTTGCATTGAAGTGATTAGTGGTTATATAGAGGCTAGGCTTGGAGCTAGGTTTGGGAATGGAATTAGGTTTGGGGCCCAAAAATTAGGCTTGGGATCCAAAATTATGGTTTGGTAGTTAGTTAGGGTTAGGGTTGGAAAAGGGAATATTCCTTGGAATATTCCTTGGAATACTCTAGAATGTTGTAGAACATGGTAGAAGCATCCAAGGGAAATAGAGTGGAATTGAAGTGGAAAAACAAGAGGGAAAGAATGAAAGGAAATGTGGAAAGAAAGTGGAAGGAAAATGGAAAGAAAAGGGAGAGAAAGGTGAAATCTTCCCTTTTGGTTGGTTAGCTTGGAAGTGGTTTGGATTATTTTTGGTATATTATTTTTCTCTTGAACTCCAATGTTTGGCAAGCCTCGATCGACCCTACACCTCATGCGAAGGATGATGAATGATTTATTTATTTATTTTTCAAATGCGATGCAATGATGTGCGGAATGATACAAGAATGAAGCGTACACCGTTCGAGGTTGATATTAAATAAGAGGGCAAATTTTGGGGTGTTACAATCACCAAACTTAATAGGGTAATCACCAATGAGAGCTGTTGCACCCCAAAATTTGCCCTCACAACACAAGACTTGGTGTCCTAAGAAGGTTCACAAGGTTCACAAGTTTCTCAACATTTACAAGACCTTTCATGAGGTTCATGAAGTCTACAAGTTACTTCTTGAAGGTTCACAAGGTTCACAAGTTTCTCAACATTTACAAGACCTTTCATGAGGTTCATGAAGTCTACAAGTTATTTCTTGAAGGTTCACAAGTTTCTCAATGCTTATATAACCTTTCATGAGGTTCATGAGGTCTACAAAGTCACTTAATGAGGTTCACAAGGTTCACAAGCTTCACAATATCTCCCATGAGGTTCACAAGACATTTTATGATGATTCACAAGGTTCACAAGGTTCACAATTGGCCATAAGAGTTGACAATTCCCTCAGACAATGCACCTCCTAGGCAGTGCATCCAAAACTAGGGTTTTGACTTTAATCAGGTTAAATGAACTTCCAAGACTTCAAGTGAGCTTCATAACATCTTATATGTGTTTAAGAACCTCCATGACAAGTTTCAAGACTTTTCTCAAAAGTTTGCTCAGTCAGATGAACAGATAAGCCTAAATCAGTCAAAGCAGTTAAAAAGTCAAACTGGGGTCAACTGTGGTCAAACCAAAGTCAAACTTCATGATTTTTTGCCAACATAAAGTATATGAAGTAAAATTCATCATTTGATTAAGGGTTGATCATGATTCATCAAGGAGATTCCAGATCATCAAGAATCAGGAGTTTCTAAATTAGGGTTTCCTCAGTAAACGTCAACTGAACTTTGACCAGCCATAACTTTCACATACTTCATCACCAAGTCTCCACTCAAAGCTCATTTTTAAGGAAATTGAATTCTCTACAACTTTGATCTTACAAGCTAAGCCCAAAAATGCTTCATTTGGAAGGTATGAGCTAAGACATTATAGGTCATTTCAAAAGTCAACAAAAAGTCAACAACTTCAAAAGGGCATAACTTGAGATTGGTAAATGATATGGACATGAAACCAATGGGGTTGTTTAGAGGACTCTTCAAGCTTTCCAAAATGTCCACGAACACCCTCATACCATTAAAATTGAGGGATATGTTCCCTTGTAAAGTTGGGAAATTTTGTGATGGTTTAGGATGAAAATGGAGGTCTAGAAGCAATTCTTTCCAAATGGGCTGGCCAAATTATGATCCAATCCATACAACCACAACATGCACGACCCAATGGTAAGAAATTCTGATTTTTATATTTTTATTTGATATTTATTTGAATTTTATTCATTTTAAATCAAATTAAATCAAAATAAAATCTAAAAATCAAAGTTTGGACATGATTCTTCTTCTAGAAATTAATCAATGCTGTTTAACATGATTTGATCTTGTACAAATTCGTGCTAGACCAAATTAGAAGGCAAATATTTGATTTTTTCACACTTTAAGATCATGACATTCCTTCACCATCAAGTCTTCCAAAAAGCCCATAAATCCATCATCTTTTGACCTAAATTGCATCTCATATAAGTATACAATAGAAACCAATCAAAGGGGGAGGGATCCAGCAGCTGCAAAGGTAGGTTTCACACTTCAAAAAACTCAAGAAAACTCAAATTCGGATTTATACAAACAAAGTGTTAGAAGGTAATTTGAAGACATGGCAATGTTCTTTGGTCATCATTGAGTCGAAAGCAACCCTCAAATACATCTAATTCATGCACATATGAGTAACCCGAAAGCATATAGTTCATGTTTAAATTTTTTTCGATTTGAATTGTTTATGCATTAATAATGAAAACTAATCATGGATTTGTGTTTGTTATGATGTTTAGAAGCTTTCTGGATGGTTTAATTTGATTCCTATGGATTGTACCAAAATCCACCATTGTTAGGGTTTGAAGTTCAATTTCGGGAACTTAGTATTTAGGGCACCTAAATGGATTATAAAAACATGGCCGTGACTTATAAGCTTCATATAATTGATCTGGGCTTCAAATTTGTGTTGATATTATGATTTGCTTGATGATTGAAAAACATAGGTTTCGGGATTAAGAACTTGCAGGAAAAATCGCAGGAAAATTTGCAGGAAAAATCGCAGGAAATTTGAATGAAGAAGATGAAGTTTGGCGCGCGTCCCTGGGATTCAAATTTTGTTTTATATTATATAATTTTGTTTATGACTAAATTGCAATTGTTGCTGATGGTGTAGTGGAAAGAGAGTGTGCGCATAAAGGCCAGGACAGGGGTTCGAATCCCTGCCTCAGTATTTTTTTGTTTATTTTCTTCGTATTTTGCAGGTTGGATATATATTGATTGGTATTCATCCAGTATTCACAAAGGCATGCGCAGCCCAGTGGTTAGACTGTTGGTACAAGGGAAATAAGGCCTAGGGTGTGGGTTCGATCCCTGCCCCAGGTAAGTTGCAATTTTTTTTCTTTTTCTGTTTTAATTTGTTTAAATTAATTTATTTAATTGTTATTAATTAGAAATAATTATATGTATATATATTTAGATAATCCTAAAATAATACTTATATTTTCTAAGTTCAAAAAATTTATTTTCTTAATTAAAAAAAAAAACAGTTTTGTTATTATGCTCTTAAATTATAATACATGTATATTAATGAAAATAATTTTGTATATTATATTATAAATCCTCAAAATATTTTATGAATGAACCCTAATTTTAACAACCCCTAAAAATATTTTCTAAGGGAACATTAATTTTGTAAAACCTAATTTTATTTTCTAAATAATTTTTATTTTCTAATTCTTAATATAATTATATAATTTTTGTAAATGTAACAATTAATAAAATTAAATTTTGTAAATATGATTAATTTTTGTGAATATGATATTTAAAATCTATTTTCTCCATATAATATGTAAATATCTTCTAATAAATAATTGCTAATATATGTTTAGAAATAATTAAATTTGTAATGATTAAAATTTATAATTATGTTATGTTTAAGAAATTGTATGTTATAGTAATTATTTAATTATTCTTATTTCTAAAAAATGTTTATATATTAAAAATTTAATTTTGTGTTTATTATTTTCATCATGGTATTATAATATTTTGCTAATTTTATTTATTTTAATTATTATTATTATTTCACTAACCTTGTTTATTTTTAATTTTTTATTACTAACCCCTAATTTTAATTTGCTTATATATTTATTATTGCTTATTATTTATATTTTGCTTTTACGTTTATTTTTGCTATTTATTTTTAATTGCTTATTATAATTATGTAATTGCTTCTTGGTGTAATTTTGTAAATATTGAATTTATTTAAGTTTCATGCTATGGTTAGTAACTTAGGGAGTGTAAATATGTATTCTCTTAAAATCAAATCTAGATCATTTTAATCATAAGATAAATAATATTGAACACTCACACACGTAAGTCGATTTTTAATCGCCATCTCACCTTTCTAAGGCTATCCCTCAATGTTGCCTAATCATAAGGTCAAGTGGGGTGTATAAAGCAAGTCCCTTAAAAGAAAAATCATCAAGTCCCTAATGGTTGCCTTTAAAGATCAAGTCCCTTTTCGAATAATGATGATAGTCCCTCCTAAAATGCTTAATACACCTCACAGTTGCCTTCATAAACAGATATCCCTCACATCCAAGGTAATGACTACCTATTTCTTAATAATAGGGATAGTCTTACCACTTAAAGGATTCAAGAACAAAAAGACTTAAACTTTAGGGTAGGTTTCTCATAGTTACTTGCTCACTATTCAAAAACTTTTCAAACACTTCACAATTTCAAACAATTTTCAAACACAAGTTTTTTACGCATCCGTACCTGGATCATTATTAACTATTATGAAAATCTTTCTATTCACACACTACACTTTCAAAAACAATTCAAAAGTGAGCTAAGTAACTAAGAGCCCATGGATAACCATGGATGTAAAGGGTGCTAACACCTTCCCTTTACATAACCTACCCCCCGGACCCAAAAATATCTCTTAAGGTCTTTCCTGTTCTTTTATACCCTTTCCTTTTGGATAAAATAAAAGTCGGTGGCGACTCTTGCTATCCGCAACATAACTAAAAGTCAGTTCTCCCACCGTGTTACAGAACTGGCGACTCTGCTGGGGAGTTAAATTTAAGAGGGGTACCCTTAGGAATTAGATCACTTTAAATTGTTTGCCTTGTTTGCTTTATATTATATTGTTGGGGTGCTCTTATGTGTGAAAGGTCCTAACCCGGATCTAGTGTACCTTAGGTAAATGGCAATAGACCAAGGAAACTGTACGACGTATATCGATACGGTTGATCTGGTGGCCATAGTTAGTGCGACTTCTTGGTTGGTGCTTATGTTCCTTAAGTCAAGTTGAGGATAATATGAGGTTGTTGATAACGAGAAAACGTATCGATTATATTGCTAGGTTTCATTAACGTTTTATCGAATAATCGTCGTTTTAACACTCGATTTCTCGAGTTTTTCTTACCATTTTGCAGGTACACCATTATGTGGAGCTAAATCATGAACCAAGACAAAAAGGAACAAAATCGATCATAAAAAGAAGAAGAAATGAAGCTTCCTGCAAACTGCATATTTTGCAGCAGTCACGACCGTCACAAGGGTGTCACGACCGTGACACCTCCAAATGAAGCATCACGACCGTGAGATATGTGTCACGACCGTGACACTTAAAAGTCACAAGTCACGAGCGTAAAAGCCTTGTCACGACCGTGACAAGGATGAAATTAGGTTTTTTGACCAGGACGTCGTCAAAGCATTACGGGAAGAGGTGGTTTCCTAAATTTTTGCCACTACCTACATTTTCTCCACAAAAATAGCAAGGCCCATTCCAATTGAAGTCCAAAAATTCAGCCCAATTGAAGTTCTATAAATAGCATCAAGTTCATGAAGAAAGCACAGAGCATTTTTTATTCAAATTCCTGCGGAAGCTCTGCCGAACTGAATTACGACCCGTTTTTATTTCTCTGCATTATTTTCTATTTTCTGCTTTATTGTATCCAAACCCGCCATATAATAATTTCCAACATAAGGAAATTATTATAAGTTTATTATTTTTTCTAAGCCTTCAGCATTCGTTTGTTTTTGGTTTCGCCAACTCCGAGCTTTCCGACCTGTGGAAGAAGGAGTCCGCTCTGATATTGTTAACCAGGTTTTATTATATTGCAATTTAATTATTTATAATGTTTGTTTATTTTCCTGCCATGAGTAATTTGTTACTTAATTTTCTGTCTCTGTCTGGTTCAACAACGATGAGTAGCTAAACACCTTAGGGCGGTATGTAGTTAGAACAAACTTAACCGGTAAAATATAACATAGGCTGAAAATAATTAATCACTTAACATTCTGGCTGATACTTTTTAATTGAAATAGACCTTTTCGTTACGAGAGTAAGAAAAGAGTATTAGGTTAGGTCAAGACCACGAGAGTGTGAGGTTTTAACCAGATAGCTAAAGTTAGGCATTTAAATTAAACACAGCGAGAGCGCTTTAAGATAAATTAGAATTACTTAGTTTCCAAAAATTACCTCTAAACACTTATGGGCTAGCGAGAGCAGGCATAGGGCTTTAGGGATAAGATCTGAGATAAGACCACGAGAGTGTGAGTTGAGGGTATTTAAACTAGTAATCTCTACCGAATAGATTAAGTGAACACCTAAAATAAGCCTAGGTTAGATTGACCCACCTAAGTTAATATAATTACATACCGACCGTCTTAAAACTACTTAATTAAAACTTAAATTTAATTCCGCCTTTAATATTCTAAAATCAACAAAAAATCGTGACAACCATTCGCCTTAGCTAAACTAGAAGTCATCTAGCACTAGGTAACCATAGAATCCCTGTGGATCGATAATCTTAAATATTACTTCGATAGGCTGTGCACTTGCAGTAAGATACCGCTAGACGCATAAGTAGACACGTCTTTAGCCCATCAAGTTTTTGGCGCCGTTGCCGGGGATTCCTTAATTTAGTTACTAGTGCATTTAGGTAGCATTGTCTAGACTAAGGTATCAACTATTTAATTTAATTTAATTTCCGAGTGTATGCCAAGTACTCGCTCTAAAAGCGAAGACTTGCAACCTCTAATCCCTGAATCGGAACGCTTCTTACACGTAAGAAGGCGTATATTCGATTACGAAAACAATTACAACATTCCAGATCTTCAATTAGATCCGCCTAAACCAGTCGTAACATCAAAGGACGCAGAGATGGCTGAAGAACAAACTCATCCACTCAAGTATTACGCCAATCCTTCGCAAGCTGAACCGCATTCAAGCATTGCAGCGCCGGCTATCAACCAAAACGATTTCGAACTAAAACCTTCGTTGATATCAGCCGTGCAACAAAATCAATTCGCCGGTAATTCTACCGAGGATCCGAATCTTCATCTTTCGATCTTTGTGCAATATGCCGATACCGTAAAAGCCAATGGAGTTACCCAAGAAGCTATTAGATTACGTTTATTTCCTTTTTCGCTTCGAGACAGAGCAAGAGCTTGGCTTCAATCTCTGCCTTCGAACTCAGTAACTACGTGGGAGGAGCTTAAGAGAGTTTTCTTGAACAGGTATTTTCCACCCAGCAAGACAGCTATGCTGAGAGCTCAGATCAACGGATTTAAGCAAAGAGAAAGTGAATCATTATTCGAAGCTTGGGAACTCTATAAGGATCTGCTGAGACTTTGTCCACATCATGGATTGATAGAATGGATGGTTATCCATACCTTCTATAATGGACTCTTGTACAACACAAGAATGACAATTGACGCTGCCGCGGGCGGTGCATTGATGGATAAAGAATATAATGATGCCTATGCACTTATCGAAAGTATGGCCCAAAATCATTACCTTTGGGGAAGCGAGAGAGTCGCAACTGAGAAACCAACAAAGGGAGGTATGTATGAAGTAAGTAGTATGGACCAAGTCAATGCAAAGTTTGACCAACTAAGCCAAAAGATCGACAACTTGGCCATAACACCAACAGCCAACGTGGCTGCAGTAACACTTAACTGTGAGTTATGTGGAGTTTCAGGGCACGAAGTTTCTGATTGTCAACTATTGACAGGAACTCCCACTGATCAAGTGAATTATGCTCAAGGAAACCCTTACTCAAACACATATAACCCATGTTGGAAGAATCATCCGAACTTCTCCTATAAGAATAACAACGCTTTATACGCACCAGGTCAAGCACCAGCTACATCACCAGGATATCAAAAGACTGCTCCTAGTATCCCTAGAAAATCGAACCTTGAATTGATGATGGAGAACTTTATAGCTAACCAATCTCAAACAAACAAGGACTTCTTAAACCAAAACATTCACACTAATGAGCAGATTAAACAATTAGTGAGCAAAGTAGATGCATTAGCTACACATAACAAAATGCTAGAAACTCAGATTTCACAAGTAGCTCAACAACAAGCACCTACTGCTGCACCAGCTGGAGTATTCCCTGGACAACCTCAACCTAATCCGAAAGGACATGCTAACGCTGTGATATTAAGAAGTGGCAAGGAACTTGACGGACCTACAGATCCAAGACTTGACAATCCAGCCATGTACCAACAACCGGATAAACCGACTGAAGTGGTGAATGATCCAGAAGAAAAGGAAGATGACAATCAAGAGGTAGTGGAGAAAGAACAACCTTATGTGCCTCCACCACCCTATAAACCACCAATTCCGTACCCTCAAAGATTAATAAATTCCAAGACGACGGGTCAATTTAAGAAATTTGTTGAACTTCTGAAACAGTTGAATATCACTATTCCGTTTACAGAAGCAATTACCCAAATACCCTCGTATGCTAAGTTTTTAAAAGAAATCTTATCCAATAAGAAAAAGATAGAGGATAACGGAACAGTTACACTTACTGCCGAGTGTAGCGCTATAATTCAGAATAAAATGCCTCCTAAGCTAAAAGATCCAGGAAGTTTCTCTATACCCTGTGTAATAGGAAAATTCGTCATTGACAAAGCTCTATGCGATTTAGGAGCCAGTATCAGTGTTATGCCCTTAACGATTTGCAAAAGGCTAGACATGGGAGACCTGAGACCAACTAAAATGTCTGTTCAACTAGCCGATCGCTCTGTTAAATATCCTGTAGGCATACTAGAAAACGTCCCAGTACGTATAGGACAATTCTACATCCCTACTGACTTTATAATCATGGACATCTCTGAAGACTCCACTACACCTATCATACTAGGAAGACCATTCTTAGCTACCGCCGGAGCTATAATAGATGTAAAAAGAGGAAAGCTAACCTTTGAAGTAGGTGAAGAGAAAGTTGAATTTATTTTAACACAATTCTTACAATCACCAGCTATAGAGGATACATGCTATCTATTGGACGTAATTGACGAATGTGTAAGAGAAATGGAACTAAAAGAGACCACTTATTCTGAAATAATGAAAATTCAAATCCCTCCGATTTTCGAAGATGATAATTGGCGTAAACCATATCAGGATGATAGTCTAAGAGAAAGTTTAGCACTTACACCGGATCCTATGCCAAGTAAAGAAAAACCTACATTAGGATTAAAAACCTTACCTCATAACCTAAGGTACGAATTCTTAGACGTTGAATGTAAAAGACCAGTTATAATAAATTCCAGTTTAGGAACTACAGAAACAAAGAAACTTTTAGATGTTTTGAAGAAATATCCAACTGCATTAGGATATAACATATCTGATCTCAAAGGAATATGTCCTTCAGTTTGTATGCATCGTATTCTGCTAGAAGAAGATTGCAGAACCTCCAGAGAATCTCAAAGAAGAATTAACCCAACTCTTAGCACTGTAGTAAAAGAAGAAGTTAAAAAATTACTAGATGCCGGAATAATATATCCAATCTCTGATAGTGAATGGGTTAGTCCAATACATGTAGTGCCAAAGAAAGGAGGTATCACTGTTGTGAAGAACGCTCAAGGCGAATCAATATCTCAAAGAGTAGTGACGGGATATAGAGTATGCATAGATTATCGTAAACTAAACAAAGCAACTCGAAAAGATCATTTCCCACTACCTTTTATAGATCAAATGTTAGAACGATTAGCCAAGCACTCTTACTTCTGTTATCTTGACGGTTATTCAGGATTTTTCCAAATCCCTATCCATCCAGATGATCAAGAGAAGACTACATTCACATGCCCTTATGGAACGTTCGCCTACAGACGAATGCCCTTCGGATTATGCAACGCCCCTGCAACCTTTCAAAGATGTATGATGTCAATCTTCGCAGATTTTATAGACAACATCATGGAAGTGTTCATGGACGACTTCTCTGTATGCGGGCAAAGTTTTGAAGGATGTTTATCAAACTTAGAAATGGTATTAGAAAGATGTGTAAAAGTAAACCTCGTGCTTAACTGGGAGAAATGTCATTTTATGGTCAACGAAGGAATCGTATTAGGTCATGTAATATCAGACAAGGGAATTGAAGTTGATAAAGCTAAGATTGAAGTAATAAAAGATCTTCAACCCCCTAAAACCGTTCGAGAAATACGAAGCTTTTTAGGACACGCCGGTTTTTACCGACGATTCATCAAAGATTTCTCGAAAATCACTAAACCTCTTACTGGTTTATTAATGAAAGACGCTGAGTTCATATTCAATGAAGATTGTCTTAAAGCATTCGAAACTCTAAAAACAGCCCTTATCACCGCACCAATCATGCAACCCCCTGACTGGAGATTACCTTTTGAAATCATGTGCGATGCGAGTGACTATGTTGTAGGCGCAGTTCTAGGCCAGAGAAAGGAAAAGAAACTTCATGCGATTTACTATGCCAGTAGAACCTTGGATTCTGCCCAGATGAACTACGCCACTACCGAAAAAGAATTGTTAGCAGTTGTCTTTGCGCTTGACAAATTCCGTTCCTACTTAGTTGGAGCGAAAATAATCATTTACACAGATCATGCTGCTATCCGATATTTATTAACAAAGAAAGATGCTAAACCAAGACTCTTAAGATGGATCTTACTTTTACAAGAGTTTGATCTAGAAATAAAAGATAAGAAAGGTACTGAGAACGTCGTAGCGGACCATTTATCTAGAATAGAAGGTATTAAACCAGAACAAGTGCCGATTAACGATGATTTTCCGTATGAACAGCTGATAGCACAATTAGGAAGCGACCTAGCTCGGTTAGATATAAATGAACCAGAATCCGTGGAAACAATCCAGACAACTGTAGGACTGCCATGGTACGCTGACATTGTCAACTACCTAGCCGCAGGAGCTCTTCCACCCGATCTAACCTATCAGCAGAAAAAGAAATTCTTTCATAATCTGAAACATTACTATTGGGATGAACCATTATTGTTCAAAAGAGGACCAGATGAAATCTTTCGCCGATGTATTCCCGAAGAAGAAATAGAAGATGTCATTGCTCAATGCCATTCATCTCCTTATGGTGGACATGCAAGCACTTCCAAAACTTGTGCAAAAATCTTGCAAGCCGGCTTATTCTGGCCTAATCTATGGAAGGATGTCCATATCGCTGTTATAAATTGCGATCGGTGTCAACGCACTGGCAATATCTCAAGAAGAGATGAAATGCCTCAAAAAGGAATATTAGAAGTAGAAATCTTTGACGTCTGGGGAATAGATTTCATGGGACCATTCCCATCATCTTTCGGTAATAATTACATACTCATAGCTGTTGATTATGTTTCGAAATGGATTGAAGCCATAGCTTCTCCTACAAACGATACGCGAGTAGTAATAAAGCTTTTTAAAAATATAATCTTTCCCAGATTTGGTGTGCCTAGACTCGTCATAAGTGACGGTGGCTCGCACTTCATCTCAAAAATATTTGACAAATTACTATCTAAGTATGGAGTAAGACACCGTGTGGCTACACCATATCATCCACAAACAAGTGGCCAAGTCGAAGTCTCAAACAGAGAAATTAAACAGATCTTAGAAAAAACTGTCGCCATATCTCGGAAAGGTTGGTCATCTAAACTTAATGAAGCTTTATGGGCTTATAGGACCGCTTACAAGACACCCATAGGTACTACACCTTTCAAACTCGTTTATGGAAAATCTTGTCACCTACCAGTAGAACTAGAACACAAAGCTTATTGGGCGATTAGAACTCTCAATATAAACTATAATGCTGCGGGAGAAAAGCGAATCCTAGACATTAACGAATTAGAAGAATTAAGGTTAGATGCTTATGAGAATGCTAAAATATATAAAGAACGAACTAAGCGATGGCATGATAAACGCCTATCTAGGAAAGAATTTAGTGTAGGAGACGTTGTACTCCTCTTTAACTCAAGACTTAGGCTCTTTCCTGGAAAATTAAAATCTAGATGGTCAGGACCCTTTGAAATAATTAAAATATTCCCGAGTGGAGCAATAGAAATTAAGGGTAGGAATAGTGAACCATTCATAGTAAACGGACAACGTTTAAAGCATTATCATAAAGTTGAAAATAGAGATTATGCGAATAATCTAAAGCTATTAGAATTGTCCACTGAATCCCCTGATTAATCTAAACCTAAGCATTACGTCAGGCTTTTGACGATAAAAACAGCGCTTAGTGGGAGGCAACCCATTTACTCATTTAATTATTTAAATTATTCTCTTTATCATTTTATTATTTATCGTTTACTATTTGTTTTGTCATTTTATAATCTTATTTTATTGCCTTTACATTATGCATTTCATTTTCTTATTTTTATCTTAAATCACTTTTTACAGATTTTCTAAAAGTCTTTTCCACTTTCCTTCTTCTCCTGAATTGTTTCCTCCATATTTGCACTGACTATGGCTAACCAACCAATTAACCACATGGAAACCAAATTTAGGGGTAGGAACCAAAGAATGAAATTTGAAGAGTTATCACAGAGGCAAATGGATTTGACCCTGTACCCGGATGATCGGACTATGGAAACCTTAGGAATACATGATAGCATTATGTACTTGCTTAACCGACTCGGATGGGAGAATTCATTGATCCAACATAAGTTTGTGACCTTCCGCGAGCTCACCCTTGAGTTCCTTAGCTCCTTAATTTACTTACCTGAGCGCGGTTTTGGATTTAGGAAAGGATTTATTAGTTTCCGCCTGTTTGGAATAGAATATGATTTTAACCATAAAGAACTAGCTGACTTGTTAGGATTCCCTAGTGGACCATTTGCTTTTACTACCACACAGGTAGAATTGATGGATATTGAGCTAGATTACTTTTGGGGAACTTTAACCGGAAACTACCACCCTGAACCAAATGGCATGAATAATGATGAGATCCATAATCCTGCTCTCCGTTACTTCCATAAATTCCTTGCCCACACATTCTTTGGAAAAGAAGAAAACATTACCGGAGTTTCTAAAGATGAAATATTTATTATGTCATGTTTTACTCTTGGACAACCTGTTAATGGAGTACCTTTCATGATGCAAACCTTCACCCGTATCCAAGAAGAACCTGAATTACCTATCTTAGTAGGAGGTCTTGTAACCATGATTGCTGATGCTTTAGGACTTAGATACCAATTGCACAGGTGCAACCGTTTAGGTAACATACGTCCTATGGATCTTAACTTCTGCTTTAATAGACATATTATAAGGAATTTAGGCCATCCACCTTTTGAGTACTTAATCCGGAACGAAGTAGTAACCCTGTTCACATTGCCTAACCATGCTAAAGTAAGTGTTCACAATAAGGATAACTGGCTTTATGAGTTAAACCCACCTGATTATCCACCCACTCCTGAAACACCTCAGTCCTACAAAATAAAAGATGATACAATGACCGATGTCGAAACTGACCCTGAGACACCTCCTAGTTACCATGATATTGGCCAAACTGAAGAAGTTTATGAAAACCCTGAAGTGAATCATGGAGATTATTCTAACAACTTGCAAAACATCATGAACACTCTCAATGCTTACCAAACTGACATTAACCTATTTAAAGAAGACATTAAGAGCATGCGATTGGATATTATAGGATTGACTGACATAACCTGCGAACAGTTCTATCACTTGAATTCCGCCATCGAAGACTTGAAGAAACGATTTTGATAATGTCATAAGTGATTTAGTTTATTCTTTCCTTTGTTTTCGTTTCTAGTTAGATTTATTTTTCGCAACAATTTCTT
The DNA here is from genome assembly GCA_963966055.1 of Lathyrus aphaca. Classification (NCBI taxonomy): domain Eukaryota; kingdom Viridiplantae; phylum Streptophyta; class Magnoliopsida; order Fabales; family Fabaceae; genus Lathyrus; species Lathyrus aphaca. Next base: position 379,377,642 of record OZ014523.1, on the reverse strand, counting down.
ACCGCAAATTTCCGTTTATGTAACTTCATTTTCAATTACTTTATGCAATGCATCTTTAATTCCAAAATTTCTACATTTTTAGCAATTTATGTATTTTTCATTTTATGTACTGTTATGTTTGATTTTATTCATTATATATACAAATCTCTCATGCCTTGCAAGCTATTGAAGTACTGTGTTGAAACTATATACTATATGGTGTTTATAAATTATTATGAGTGTTAGTGAAGAAAATGCATTAATATAAAATATGTGAAACAAGTGAGAAAGAGTTTTTCTGGAAATTATGTAACGTAGAAAGCCTCACGGTCGTCATTTCCCCTTCACGATCGTGACACGCTCATTTTGAGTGTCACGACCGTCGTCCCCATGTCACGACCGTGACGACCCTTATACCAGAATTCGTGAGAAACAGAACTGTTTCTCTTCGTGCCCCTTCTTCTTCTTCTCCATAACTTCCTAAAAAAACTACCCATCTTCTCCATAACCTCCGTAACCCCCCATTTACCATCTTTAATCTCATTAACCACCCATTATCCCAACCTACCACATTCTCATTCTCCATTATTTACCCCGAATCAATTTTTCTCTCATTTTACCATTTTTTCACAAAACTTCAAAAATCTCAAATCTTCACTCTAAGCTCTTGCATGCAATGGATTCTATCACTTTTAGAGAAGGTGATGCTGGAGAAACCCAGAGAGAACGCTTTCTCCGATTCCAAAGCCGCGGTGTGCAACCTACACGTTACATTGACACTGTGTGTTTACGGGAACTCGGAATGCTGGCCAGTGTTATGAACCTGCTCCGTAAAGTCGGGCTCTGGGACCTTTGCAGTCAACCTCAGCCAACCTTCGAACTTCTGACACTGGAGTTCTTAAGTTCATTCAGTTACATCACCGGCACCGGTTCTCTGAGTCAGCTCACCGGCTTCGCCCAATTCAGATTGCATGGCCAAGAGTTCAACCTCTCGCAAGATAGGATCGCCGAGTTATTAGGCTTCGATCACGGAACTGAAGCTCACCGTCGCGTGCCCGAAAACTTCAGTGAACAAGCTTTCACTTTATGGCACGACTTAACAAACACCCGTGCATCCGCCTTCCAAAGCCTCAACGCCACGCACATTCACAACCCGGCCATCCGCTACTTCCATCGAGTCATTTGCAACACCATCTTCGCTCGAGAAAGCAACCATAAGCTCAACTCTAAGGAGCTTCTATTCTTGCATTGTGCTCTTAATGACGAGCCGATCAATGCTGCCCCTTTCATGCTTTACCACATCCAGGCTATAGCGCACAGAGGATCCACTCCGTTCTTCATTGGCGGCATTGTCACCACCCTGGCCATTCAGTTGGGGCTTGGTGCCTTGGTCGCAGATCAGCCTCACCTAGTCGCCGAATACCTCACCAAGAGTTATTGCAGGTCCGTTCACCTGATTGCACAGCGAGAGGATGGCAGGTACAGCCCTGTTGTCCATGGCACCGTTTTTCATCATATCATTCTGCCATCCCGCGACCGCATCGACCCATCCAGCCGAGCCAACTGGCTCTTTGTTCTTCCTGATGCTGCTGACCACGCTCCTATCCATGATCAGGCAGATCTACCTGCGGATGAGATGCAGGACGCTATGGATGCAGGCGAGCCTGTCCAGGATATACCAGAGTCATCTACCCGACAGCCTACTGCACCAGATTTCACTCTTGAGGATGTCCTCCGTGCGATTCATCAGCAGAACCAGATGAATGCCGCACTGGAGCGCAGGCAGAAGGAGCAGTACGACGCTCTACTCGGCACGATTGCAGCTAACCAGGCAGCTACTAATGAGAGGTTTGACGAGCTTTTTGGCGAGTTAGAAACCTTGCGTATCGACATCACTGGGACCACCAGCACCGGTTCTGATCCTGAAGCGACTCCTTCCAGACGCCGCTCCCGCACCAGAAGCCGACCCCGCGGTCATCAGTAGCCATAGTTTTAGTTTTTCCTATGTTTGTTTATCGTTTTTGTCATTTGTACTGTACTTTTACCGCATTTATATCACAACATTGAGGACAATGTCTGATATAGTGTGGGAGAGGTACCTTTCGTTTCCGTATTTCTCCCTTTTCGCATTTTATTTCGTTGTATTTTCAATTCCATTGTATTTCCCTTTAGCAAGTTAATGAAGCGTGCAAAAATCTTTATGATACTTTCTTTAGTTTCGAATTTTCCCGCTTACTTAGCCATAACCGAAAAATTTTCAATTATTTGCATTACCCGACTTACCTACGAAATCGTAAATAGGAAGCTGAGAACGATTAAACAAGACCAATACAATCTTGACACCTTTGACTTCCTACTTAAGCGATTCTATCCCGATTACCATTACGAGTACACTTCTAGTTTAAGTTCAAAAGTAACCCCGAGTAGTTTATACTAGCAGTCAGCACCGTCTGAACACAAACCACGTGGGGAGCCGATGAATATAAGCGTTTGATGCCTAATCAACAATGATCCTTCATATCTCGATGCAAAAATGAAAAGAAATTGCACCAAAGTACACGGTCGCATACAAGAAACGAGAAATATGAGAAGGAGTCCATTGCGGGTTGGTTCAGAGGTACTGGTTCTGAACTCGGTAGGGCGTGCTACGGGTCGATCCCCCACAACCTCCAAATCGGATACAAAATGTAGGGTTACCACACTCGTGTACCAGACCCCGTGCTTAAAAAGGATCAAAGTCGCTAACCGGCTACTCCACTACGTGCGTGCTAAGGCAAAGGGCTTAATGTGATTGCGCCAGAATGAAACCGGGCGAAATAAGATCGAAAAACTTTAGGTGAAATCGTAAAGTAATTGCCGATTGGCTCATTTAACGGGAAGTCGACGACATAGCTCGTTGCTTGTGCCATTAGTGTATAGGTAGTGTTCTGTCAAAGTATCGGATTATCCAACAAAGCGATCCCTCGTAGGATTTGTTAGGAGTATGCGTGAATAACATCTTGTCCGCCGATTTTCAACCGACTATTTGCTTGAGGACAAGCAAAGGTTTAAGTTTGGGGAAGTTTGATAACGAGAAAACGTATCGATTATATTGCTAGGTTTCATTAACGTTTTATCGAATAATCGTCGTTTTAACACTCGATTTCTCGAGTTTTTCTTACCATTTTGCAGGTACACCATTATGTGGAGCTAAATCATGAACCAAGACAAAAAGGAACAAAATCGATCATAAAAAGAAGAAGAAATGAAGCTTCCTGCAAACTGCATATTTTGCAGCAGTCACGACCGTCACAAGGGTGTCACGACCGTGACACCTCCAAATGAAGCATCACGACCGTGAGATATGTGTCATGACCGTGACACTTAAAAGTCACAAGTCACGAGCGTAAAAGCCTTGTCACGACCGTGACAAGGATGAAATTAGGTTTTTTGACCAGGACGTCGTCAAAGCATTACGGGAAGAGGTGGTTTCCTAAATTTTTGCCACTACCTACATTTTCTCCACAAAAATAGCAAGGCCCATTCCAATTGAAGTCCAAAAATTCAGCCCAATTGAAGTTCTATAAATAGCATCAAGTTCATGAAGAAAGCACAGAGCATTTTTTATTCAAATTCCTGCGGAAGCTCTGCCGAACTGAATTACGACCCGTTTTTATTTCTCTGCATTATTTTCTATTTTCTGCTTTATTGTATCCAAACCCGCCATATAATAATTTCCAACATCAGGAAATTATTATAAGTTTATTATTTTTTCTAAGCCTTCAGCATTCGTTTGTTTTTGGTTTCGCCAACTCCGAGCTTTCCGACCTGTGGAAGAAGGAGTCCGCTCTGATATTGTTAACCAGGTTTTATTATATTGCAATTTAATTATTTATAATGTTTGTTTATTTTCCTGCCATGAGTAATTTGTTATTTAATTTTCTGTCTCTGTCTGGTTCAACAACGATGAGTAGCTAAACACCTTAGGGCGGTATGTAGTTAGAACAAACTTAACCGGTAAAATATAACATAGGCTGAAAATAATTAATCACTTAACATTCTGACTGATACTTTTTAATTGAAATAGACCTTTTCGTTACGAGAGTAAGAAAAGAGTATTAGGTTAGGTCAAGACCACGAGAGTGTGAGGTTTTAACCAGATAGCTAAAGTTAGGCATTTAAATTAAACACAGCGAGAGCGCTTTAAGATAAATTAGAATTACTTAGTTTCCAAAAATTACCTCTAAACACTTATGGGCTAGCGAGAGCAGGCATAGGGCTTTAGGGATAAGATCTGAGATAAGACCACGAGAGTGTGAGTTGAGGGTATTTAAACTAGTAATCTCTACCGAATAGATTAAGTGAACACCTAAAATAAGCCTAGGTTAGATTGACCCACCTAAGTTAATATAATTACATACCGACCGTCTTAAAACTACTTAATTAAAACTTAAATTTAATTCCGCCTTTAATATTCTAAAATCAACAAAAAATCGTGACAACCATTCGCCTTAGCTAAACTAGAAGTCATCTAGCACTAGGTAACCATAGAATCCCTGTGGATCGATAATCTTAAATATTACTTCGATAGGCTGTGCACTTGCAGTAAGATACCGCTAGACGCATAAGTAGACACGTCTTTAGCCCATCAGTTGTCGTATGTTGTCAATGCACTAACTAACTTTTAGAACCCTAGTCAACTCATCTTGGCCTTTAGAAAGTAGTGAGGTAACCGGCTTTGGTGCAGACTGAAGTTGGTTGACACTCGATACTACACTCATTGAGATCTTAAACTTGGAGGGTTTTGGTTGGCAAGTAAGTTGCCTTCTGATCAACCACCCTTGTGAAGGATCAATGATATTGAGATCCCTTAGAACCTGGTTACTTTTGTAGGACAGGATGAACCAACTAACTTCAGGGGAGGGTACTTACCTTTGAACCTCATGCAAGCCTTTAAACCTAGGGCTATGGTGTGACTTGTTTGTGTGTGCCACATGTTTGTGATTGAGCATAACATCATGACATCATCATGCATCATAAGCATGGCATTTTCACTAACCATTTCAAGGACCAATGGATTTATCTTTGTTCTTTGTTGCAGGTCATGGCTTCAGCTCGTAGAAACACCATAAGGATCAACTTTGTGGGCATACCTGCTAAGCTTAAAGAGTTGGTTTCTCAAGTGTTTGATCATTCCCAGTTCATCAAGAGACATGGCCACCTATTGGGTCTAATCATCTCAGGGTTCAATGAAGACATGATGAGTGTCCTGTTTCAGTTCTTTGATCCTAAGCACCATTGCTTCACATTCCCCGACTATCAGCTGGTTCCAACCATGGAAGAGTTCTCTAAACTTCTGGGTATACCTATTCTTGATCAAAGACCCTTCACAGGTTTGGAGAAAGAGCTTAAACCAGAGGTTATTGCTACAGCTCTACATCTGAAGAAGTCTGACATTGTTCTAGAAACGAGAAGCGGAGTTAAGGGTATTCTTGCCAAGGTATTAATGGATAAAGCTCAAATGTTCTTGAAGGCCATGAGCTATGATGCTTTTGAGGAGATCTTAGCCTTGCTAATTTATGGCTTAGTGTTGTTCCCCAATCCAGATCAGTTCATAGATGTTCATGCCATCAACATTTTTCTGAGTCACAATCCAGTGCCTACGTTGCTTGGAGACATACTACACTCTCTTCACACCCGTACTACAAGGGCAAGAGGAACTTTGATGTGCTGCATACCTTTGCTATCTAGGTGGTTTATTTCTCACCTTCCTCGCTCAGTAATGAAGAATGAGCAAGGGTTCAGATGGTCCAAGAGGATTATGTCACTTTCTCACTCAGATATCCATTGGTGCTCCAGATCTATGGAGAATGTCACCATCATTGACCGTTGTGGGGAGTTTCCTAATGTGCCACTTCTAGGCATAAGAGGAGGCATCACCTACAACCCCTCTCTAGTTTTACGACAGTTTGGTTACGCTCGGAGTGATGGTCCTCATGACATGTTGATTCAGGGCATTGTGTTTGATTACGACAACGATAGTCAGGGTTACCGTCAGAGATTCATACGAGCCTGGGGAAAAGTAAACAGGGTTGACAGCAAGACACTGGAGCCTAAGTACACTATTCCTATGGAGGCTTATCTCATATGGGTGCGATCTCGTGCTCAGACTCTCATAATGCCATATCCTGCCGTCCTACCAGTTACCATGGAACCTGTTGCTGAGGGAGACACAGTTTATACCATCCTTCACCCAGACATGCCTACTGATATGGAAGACTTGCAGAGATCATGGATCCAACTGAAGGAGCAAAGGGATACTTTCGAGGCTCATTACAAAGCAAGCCAAGAAAGAATCCTGGAATTAACAAAGCAACTTCACGAGGAACGGAACCTCAACTCATACCTCAATACAAAGAGGAAGCGTCCATGGGAGACTTAAAACCCCACCTTTTGTACTTATTTCATTTTCGTTTTTGTAAGCCCAAGAGGCAAAACAAATTTATTACTAATAAAAAGTTACTTTCTTATTTGTTTAAGCAAATTTAAATCCTGCGGTCCTTAAAAACATTGCATACGCATTCCATATCATTGCATCACAGGTTTATTGTGCACAGGTTTCTTATCTTCTCGCTGTTTATTTCAGCAATGGCTCTTGAACAAACACTCAAAGATCTCCAGGCTCAGAATGCCCAGTTCCAAGAGCTGATCCTGAACTTATCCAAGGGGCAGGATGAATTGAAGACACTGCTGGCTAAGGAGAAGAATCCTGAGGACAACAAAGATGATCAGCTGAAACAACTACAAGCTGAGATGACAGGAATGAGGACCCAGATGAATGACCAGGTGGCTCTTATTCAAAGTTTAGCTCAGGGGCAAGAAGAGCTGAGAACCTTTGTCCACAAACTTCAAAGTGATAGAGTCAGGGATCTAATTGTCAGTCAACCTCCGTTAAAACAAGCTGATTTGGTTGAAAGGAGGATGAGGATAAAAGAGGGTAAGAGACAGGTTGCCATTGATTATTCTTCAATTGAAGAAGAAAGACCTGATAAGGTTAATCCACCTCAACACCAGAAAGGTAGAAGGCAGTTTATCAAGTTCAGCACTCCAATGTCACAAGTTTTGCAATGCCTGTTGGAGATGAAGCTGATTTCCTTGGAAAATTCTCCTAAAAATCCTAATACCTCTTCTCCTCGCTATAATCCCAAAGCAAGGTGTATGTACCACTCCAATTGTCCTGGACATGACACTAATAACTGTTGGGCATTGAAGAATAAGATTCAAGACCTAATTGACGAAGGAATACTCGAGGTTACGCCAGAAGGCCAGGTTGAGTTCTTCTATCGTCCTTCAAGCATCAAAGTTTCCAGATAACTGGAGTGACAAGTTTAGAGGAAGAGACTTTGAGAACATTTGAATTTTCATTTGTAATTTCTCTTATTTGTTTGAACACTTACTATTATGTTAAACTTTTGTTTTCATTAATGCATTGCATATGTTTGTCTTGAATTAATCCATTCGTTCCACTATATTTTGAATTATGCTTCTTATTTCTATCCTGTGATATTTAACTCCTGATAAAGCTATAAGCCTGTAGAAGGAGGATGACGAAAACAATACCATAATCTTATGCAGTATGCTTTTGAACAGACTATGTTGACGATGTACAGGCTTTGTTTCAATTCCTAAACAGTGGAGATATAAGGAAGTTAATCCCTAGTCAACCCTTTTGAGCCTATGAAGTAGGAGTTTTTATTCTCGCACAAATTAAAACCCTTATTCATAACCCGGGGCAGGGTAGTTACTCGGTTAACTCAAATATGCCAATTATCTGTGTTGTACACAACTAATGATGGTTCTCGGTAATCATTAAACCTGACAGTAAATATCCAGCAAAAGAAAAGCTTACTAAGTCAAAATCTATGAAAGAGACTTAGTAAAACATTAAGACATCCCACTGACTGTAACCTTGAAATAAACAGTTCAGGCAAAAAGAAGGGATAATAAAGTCAAAAAGAAAAAAAAAGAGGTCATTATGAATCCTCAACAAAGAAAGATGACTTAATGTTCAAATAAATTTTTGGTTTCTGAACCATCACAAATGTCAGTGTTACAATTCCAAACTCCGTTGGAACCTCAATGCATAAGTTAACCGAACATAGGATTGAAGAACATCATGGAGATTGGGTTGGGTACAAATAAATTTGAGCCTTTATCTTTTGTTTCTTAAACCATGAACCAGGCCACGTTATAACCCTTTAAAAGTCCTAACTGAAGCATGGTTAGTTCGAAAGCATACTGCTACAAAAAGGTATCCTGACTCCTTTAGGGCTTATTATAAAACTTGAGTTAATATCACAGTTTTCACAAAAAAAAAAAAAAAAAAAAAAAAAAAAAAAAAAAAACAGTTTTTCTAAAATAACTTGTTTCAAAACTTCAAGACAGACATAAGCATTGCATTTTTGAATATATTTGTTTGCATGTACCTGAGTGTTTGACAAATGGAGAAACTTACAGGATGAATGTTCAATGAACCAAAGTCCTTCCGATAAACAAAGTTGCTTCCTGGATCGAAGTCCATGTATACAAAGGGGCATAGTCATTATCTCCCAATTAATGGGGCAAGCCATGATAATGCCTATCTCATGTGGGGCAATCAGGACAGGATTCAGTTATGTTTAAGTATCCAGGGGCAGATCTCCATATCTGTCTAAATTACCGAGGATAACATTACAAAGTTCACAATGCCAGGGGCATATGCTTATGGGGCACTCTACTTGTTTCTTTTGAGATGGCTCATTACAGATACTTCCATTATGGGACAATTCATCCCCAACCAAAGGGGCAATGCTTTCTTTTCAAATCTAGTATCCGGAGAGTACATGGTCCATTACAACTTGAAGACGCATTCCTCTACCTTGATTTGGAATTCTCAGCAAAAGTCATTGTGGGAATTAATTGTCTATGCCAGTAGTATCAGATGGTGTCAGTATCATGTCTTCAGATCCAGCTATGAGGATTTCTGGGAAGGTATTCAGGAAAGTTAAAAAATTTCAGGAGCTCCAAATCCAATTGGTTATACACTCTCGAAGTTGAAACAATTCTATTTTCAAAGTTCAGCTTTACTTTTCCCTCTGAATCCAGATTTACTTTTACCCTAAGCGAAACGTCCATTAGTTGTGTTGGAATGCATGTATGCTTAATATGATTGATGTTTACCAGAAATGCATGAAAATACAGTAATAGTATTTATTAAGGACGAACGAGGGAAGGATTTCAACGAAGCTTCGCCGGTTCATCTCCACAAGACAGTTACAAACCCTCAGTAGGACAAATCCATCTTCATAAAGTCACATCTCCCCTGGAATTTATATCCATCTCTTTTATCCTCATACGGATATACGGGAAATTACTTTCCAATAATGGTACGACGAACGAAGACGGAAGTTATATCTACCCTACTATCAAACGAAGACGGGAGGTTACATATACCTTGTTATCCCCAGCATACGGGAGGTTATATACCTTGCTATCCCCAGCAGACGGAAGGTTATGTATAATATATATTATCAAACAAGACGGGAACAAGTTCCTCGTATTCTTCAACAACGAATCGGGATTTATTTTCCCTGGCCAGCAGTTGTTATACGAAGACATCCAGACGCTTCAGGCAGTATCATATCATACATACATCATTTACAACATACCATAATGTCGCTCCCGATAAGTGACGCAGAGGTCAGATAAAGGTACAGACGCGAACGGTCGGCGAAGGGAACAGTGAGAACACACAGCCGTGAACTCACTGGAGAATGAATAGAGTCGCCAGCTAGGCATTTTTATCCCGGAGGAAAGGTAATGCTGCATAGACCTAGAAAGAGATGGATAAGACGGTTTGCGAACCAGAGAGACTGAGAAAGGGGGTTGGTTACAACCTGGGAAGGTATTAGCACCCAGATTGTCCGTCGTACTCGACGGGATCCACGCTTAAAAGATTTGTGTTTTAAAGGGGTAGTGTCAGTGCAATCTGTGTGTAAAAGAGCTGGAAAGGATGTACAGGTGTCAGTGTAAAAGAAATGTGAAGTGTGATATATACAGTGTCAGTGTAAGAAAGAGAATGAATTGCTCATGACCATGAGGCTTAAAGAATAAAGCTAGAAAGAGGGGGAATATACAGAGACTTTTGTTCGATAACCGTTAAGTTATGCCTACGTATCCTCTCGTGCAATGAGGAAGTCAGAACACCGTAGTTCGACCCAAAGAGACTGAAAGGTGAATTGACTTGTGAACTGCTTACTTGTCTATGCTCAAGTGTATGACCTGTCTGGCTCAGGTGCAAACTGTCTTGCATTAGACGGAAGAAGCGAGTTCTCGTTTGTGAGTGAATGAGATGAGAAAAGAATCCCGAAGGAGACGATTAATGTTTGTTTTTGTATTTTCAGTCTTTTATTGCTTTTGAAAGTTTGTCATAAGATAATGAGCTTAAGCCTAAACCAATGGGTTAGTAAACTCATCACATCTTCCCTCTGATTAGGGGTAATGAGAGTACCTTAAGTGTGAAGTCAGATTCTCACACTTAATCACCCTTGGTGTAGGGTTAAGATCATTAACCTACTTGTGATTATTTAGATGTTTTTGGTGTTTTTGTTTAGTGTTAAGTAATGAGGTTAAGCCATAATCAAGGATTAAACAGACTCATTACACCATCCTAATAGAAGGATAATAGATGAGAATGTTTAAGCTGAGGAAAACTCCTCAACTTAACCCATGATTAGGGATTAAACTCATGACAAAACAAGCCTTTGATTAAGTGGATTTTAGATTAATGGTATGATGATGAAGTGAATTTTATTGTTTGTAAGACAACTTGAGGGGGACTTGTCCATTAACACTAGGGTTAGTCCTTCTTAACCACTTAAGGAAGAATTAGAACCCTAATGCAAGGCCCAAGTTACAAGTGTAATGTCTTGATGATTATTAGATGGATTGATTAAGAGATTTAAACACATTAAGGGTTCAAGACTTAGGATTAAAGTTATACACTCCATCCTAAGAGAAGGATGCAGGTATAAACTTAATCACAAAGTCTTAAAGCCTTTAGGGTTTAGTCTCTGATTATGAGATGAGAAGAGAAGGCTCAAAGAGAGACACAAAGGTAAAAACTATGAGGGAGACTAATCAAAACCCTAGTTCATTGTCATGCTTGGTTGATCCTAAGGTTTGTGAGGTTTTCAAGAACAATCTTCAAAGGAACCACCAGGAAGCAGATGAACAAGATCAAGAGAAGCAAAGTGACTTGCTTCATCCAAGAAGTCAAGTCACTTGAAGAAAGAAAGTGGGAGAAGCAAGAATGAGCAAGCTCAAACTCAAACACACATAAAAATGCAGCAATGGATGCAAGAGAGATGAAAAGAAAAGTTATGAGAAGTGAAGGCAAATTCACTTCTCAGGTTACTTACCACCTGAAATGTTAGAAAGAAATGCAATGCAATGCAAGATGAGATGAAATGATATGATGCTTGACCAAACCAGAAGCATGTTGATGTTGAATATGATGCTATGAGGTGCTGCAAACATGAGGCAGGGCATGGAGATGTTCATACAAGATTATGAATGCATATGATGCAAGCTAAGGAGCATGAACAAGCATGAAATGTTATGAGGCATACAAGACAAGTGACATGGCAAATATGTAATGCAATGATCAAACATGCTTCATACATGTCTTAAGATGTCAAATGAATCATAAGAATGCACAAAATGCAATGACAAGTCAAGTTATGCAAGAGAATGCAAGAAGGATGCAAGAGAAGGCCCAAATTAGGGTTCATGGATCAAACATCAAAACAAAACTCAAAACAGAAGCAAAACTCAACATAAAAAATGGAAAATGGCATCCAAAGAAACCCTAGACCTATAATAAACCACTGCCCAAAGGGGAACCCTCAACTCTCAACCAAACTCAAGATATGAATTTTACAAGTTATTAGGGTTTTTTAGGGTTCTTAACAAAACAAATGCCAATCAATTAGGAAATGCAAGATCAAATCATGGCCATTTTATCCTAGAAACTTCATGTCAAATAGGATGCAACACAAAAAGAATCAATGTCTCAACCTTTTCCAAGAGGCAGAAATGAATTTTTGAACTTATGATCAAAATAATGCATAAAATGAGATTTAATTCAATGAAAAATTCTTAAAATGCATCAAGATCAAAAAAGAAATTTGGTTTGAAAGTTGGACAATGTTTCTAAATGTCTTAGAACATTTCATGAATTTTTTTTGTAATTTTTAAATACCTAAAAGTATTTTTAATTAATTAATCCCCATTAATCAATTAAAAATAAACTTTTAAATATTTAAAAATACTTTTTTAATGATAAAAAATAAAATAAAAATATTTTTGTGTCATAAAAATTATTAAAACCTTAAAGAAAAAGTTTCATAATTTTTATGAATTTTTTGCTATTTTAAATTAATTATGCAATTTAAATGAAAGAAAAATGAATTAAAATGAATTAAAATAAAAGTCAAAGGAACGGATGGCTGAGATGAGCCCAGGATTCAAATCTGTTGACTGGCGCGTGATCTAAGGGTCCAGGTTGGCTCTGATTAAATTAGTTTAATTACGAATTAATTAACTAAATGAAAAAGGTTAGGGCTAATCAAACGCATCTGGGCCATTGAAACTGGAGGGAAGTCAACGAGTCAAAGGCTATCTACGGCCAAAATTCAAACTAGCATTAATTATGTGATTAGGGCACAAATGACTTTCAGGTGGCCGGAGAAGACTTCCGGTCGTCTTCTCCGGCCAGCTCTCACCTGAGAACTTCCCAACTTCTCCAAAACGCGACAAAAATGAAAAGCAAGAACTGGGAAATGATCCTCACATCCTCACGAACCAAACCCCTCTCTCAAAACAAATTTACATTTCCTAAATCAACTGAATCGAAGAGAAAAAGTTTTAGGTCACGCAAGCTTCAGAAGCAAATTAAATGCTCAAATCACAACCATTTCAAAAACTAAAGACATCAGAATGATCAGGAGAGCATGAAGAACAAGTTTGTAACAAGAAAAATCATTTCTGGAAAAATTAATTTCGAGCTACCTGAGATTTGGAGCTTTCAGTTTGAGAACTTTCTGGCCTCTTCTTTCAGTGCAAACCACTCCTCTTGATCCCCCAAAGATGTTTGAATGCTCAATGAGAGTTTAAGTTGGCTGGATGATGAGTTTCGAAAGCTCCTGCTTCAAGCTCAGTCAACAATGGCTATGGTGATTCTGGCTGATTCAAGTCATTGTGAGTGGTGGTTTGTGGTCTAGAGGATGTGTAGAGAAGCTTTGCAAGGTTTGTTTGGCTGTTTGTGGCTTGTGGAAGGAGATTCGAATGAATCTGCAGAATGAAGGTGAGCAATGGCTATGGGGTATTCAGGCTGTTTTGGGCTTGTGCTCTTGGTGCTGGATGGTCTATGGAGCAAGGTGAGACGATTGATGAAGTTGGCTTGAGTGTTTGATGGCTGTGTGAATGGATTCGAAGCAAGTTGCAGTTAGGAGTGTTTTTGTGTAAGTGATGAATGGTGATGCTTCAGCCCTTGCTTGTGTTATGTTTAGCTTGCAAGTTGATACAATAAACAATTCTGATTGGCTTTGTGATGTGACATGGCCTGCTATGATAGGTAAGTTTGCTTTTGCATAAAGGTCAACTTTTGTAAGATAAGGCATGGCTCAAAGTCTAGGCAAGTACAAGATGGGTTCTGGTGCAGCATGGTGAGGTGAGAGGCTAGCCACAATGCAGCATCCAATGCATCAAGTTGTAGGGAGCACAGTGATGGTTTTTGCAAGTTGTGGCTTCTTGTTCACATGTGACCTTTTTGTCCAACCAAACATGAAACCATGGGCAATCTTAGTTCATTTATGATTTTATGACTTAAAGAAATGTTTGTGTACTGGTTTGAGAGGAATTAGAAGTCACATAATGCATTGATCCATGACTTTGCAAAATTTCACACTTGGTGCACATCTTGAAAATAAGTGATTTTTGCCAACTTTGCATTGCCATAACTTTTGATCCATAAAGAGTTTGATCATGTTCTTGTACTTTTTGAAAAGGGAAAGATGAGATCTACAACTTTCATGACCAAAGTTTTTCCATTTGAAGCCTTTTTGGATCAAGAATCAAGGCTTGAAAAATGACCTAAAATGATGCATTCTTGAAAAGTCAACTATGCCCAAAAAGTCAACATTTGCAAAAACCCTAAATTCTTGATTTCTATGAACTTCAACCTTCCTCCATGATCAAATAAAGATCATATACACTCAAAATGAAGAAGATCAACCATTGGTTGGGTCATTGGGTCCCTCAGATGCCCTGATTTTGCACTGACTTGTCTGAAAAGTCAACTCTTGATCAGATGACTTCCCCATGGAATTTCTTCATGAAAATTGATATGCATACTCCCTATACCATATAGAGATCAATGGAAACAAGAATGACCAAAGAATTTGGAGTTATGGCCTCTGAAACCAAAACCCTAATTTTCAGTCAACTGTGCAGTTCAACCTGGCTCTGCATCCACTCAAACCCTAGTTCTTGTGATTCCTCTGCAATTTTGACTTTGAGGAGATGGGATATGATATAAGAACACACATGGACTCCCTTGAGTTGATTGGTGGCCTTTGGAATGGCTCAAGATGCTGTGGGATTGCTCAGATCACAAACCCTAGGTGCAGATGACTTAGAAACTATGCAGTGAACAAAAAATGAGATATGAGATGATATGATTGTGTTTATGCATATGAGGATGATCACAAGCCATGGTGTGAATGGGTGAGGGCAAATTTGGGGTGTTTACACATAACATACATATCCATAGATACATAATACATTTACTTAGGTGCATCATACTATGCATGCATACATATAACATAAACTAACACTCTCCTTGCAGGATGGTTACATGCAGATAAAACAGCATCAACAATTTACAACAGGTCAGAAATGATCCATACACTACTCAAGATGTCCTCGAATAGCAGGCAAACGGTCTGTAAAAAGATCTATTCCCTGGTTCAAGACATTTTTCAGAAGAACAAATCCTAACGTTCTTTTGATCCTTAAGAGCAAATCCTAACGCTCTTTTGACCCCTTGTTCAAGACATTTTTCAGAGGAACTAATCCTGACGTTCTTTTGAGTCTTAAGAGCAAATCCTGACGCTCTTTTGGCTACTTGTTCAAGATACATCTTTCAGAAGAACAAATCCTGACGTTTTTTTGATCCTTAAGAGCAAATCCTGACGCTCTTTTGACCCCTTGTTCA
Organism: Lathyrus aphaca; assembly: GCA_963966055.1. Classification (NCBI taxonomy): domain Eukaryota; kingdom Viridiplantae; phylum Streptophyta; class Magnoliopsida; order Fabales; family Fabaceae; genus Lathyrus; species Lathyrus aphaca. Next base: position 379,362,368 of record OZ014523.1, on the reverse strand, counting down.
AGACATTTTTCAGAGGAACTAATCCTGACGTTCTTTTGAGTCTTAAGAGCAAATCCTGACGCTCTTTTGGCCTCTTGTTCAAGATACATTTTTCAGAAGAACAAATCCTGACGTTCTTTTGATCCTTAAGAACAAATCCTGACGTTCTTTCGGCCCTTGGAGAATAGGCAAATGGTCTGTACAAAGATCCATTCCCTAATCCAAAATATTTCCAGAAGAGATAATCATCACAAGATTTATTTCTACTAGTCCATTCAACAACTCAAATCATGTTGCAGAGACGGCCTATACAAATACCTAGTACTGATATCCAGTATCAACATCAGAACATCACTATATCCAGATATTTTAGATGGCATCTTTAAGCCCATCCCCAGTTCTTCCAAGTGGCATCTTTAAGCCCACTCAATCATATTCAACTAGCCATGCACTGGTGAGTGCAAATTTTTGGGCTTTTGTGTTCAATCCCCTTCAACCTTCCAGGTCATGACTGGCAAACATACCAATCTAACCCCTCAGGTTTCAGAAAATTGAACAGGGGCAGCTGTTGCACCCCAAAATTTGCCCTCACAACACAAGACTTGGTGTCCTAAGAAGGTTCACAAGGTTCACAAGTTTCTCAACATTTACAAGACCTTTCATGAGGTTCATGAAGTCTACAAGTTACTTCTTGAAGGTTCACAAGGTTCACAAGTTTCTCAACATTTACAAGACCTTTCATGAGGTTCATGAAGTCTACAAGTTATTTCTTGAAGGTTCACAAGGTTCACAAGTTTCTCAATGCTTATATAACCTTTCATGAGGTTCATGAGGTCTACAAAGTCACTTAATGAGGTTCACAAGGTTCACAAGCTTCACAATATCTCCCATGAGGTTCACAAGACATTTTATGATGATTCACAAGGTTCACAAGGTTCACAATTGGCCATAAGAGTTGACAATTCCCTCAGACAATGCACCTCCTAGGCAGTGCATCCAAAACTAGGGTTTTGACTTTAATCAGGTTAAATGAACTTCCAAGACTTCAAGTGAGCTTCATAACATCTTATATGTGTTTAAGAACCTCCATGACAAGTTTCAAGACTTTTCTCAAAAGTTTGCTCAGTCAGATGAACAGATAAGCCTAAATCAGTCAAAGCAGTTAAAAAGTCAAACTGGGGTCAACTGTGGTCAAACCAAAGTCAAACTTCATGATTTTTTGCCAACATCAAGTATATGAAGTAAAATTCATCATTTGATCAAGGGTTTATCATGATTCATCAAGGAGATTCCAGATCATCAAGAATCAGGAGTTTCTAAATTAGGGTTTCCTTAGTAAAAGTCAACTGAACTTTGACCAGCCATAACTTTCACATACTTCATCACCAAGTCTCCACTCAAAGCTCATTTTGAAGGAAATTGAATTCTCTACAACTTTGATCTTACAAGCTAAGCCCAAAAATGCTTCATTTGGAAGGTATGAGCTAAGACATTATAGGTCATTTCAAAAGTCAACAAAAAGTCAACAACTTCAAAAGGGCATAACTTGAGATTGGTAAATGATATGGACATGAAACCAATGGGGTTGTTTAGAGGACTCTTCAAGCTTTCCAAAATGTCCACGAACACCCTCATACCATTAAAATTGAGGGAGATGTGCCCTTGTAAAGTTGGGAAATTTTGTGATGGTTTAGGATGAAAATGGAGGTCTAGAAGCAATTCTTTCCAAATGGGCTGGCCAAATTATGATCCAATCCATACAACCACAACATGCACGACCCAATGGTAATAAATTCTGATTTTTATATTTTTATTTGATATTTATTTGAATTTTATTCATTTTAAATCAAATTAAATCAAAATAAAATCTAAAAATCAAAGTTTGGACATGATTCTTCTTCTAGAAATTAATCAATGATGTTTAACATGATTTGATCTTGTACAAATTCGTGCTAGACCAAATTAGAAGGCAAATATTTGATTTTTTCACACTTTAAGATCATGACATTCCTTCACCATCAAGTATTCCAAAAAGCCCATAAATCCATCATCTTTTGACCTAAATTGCATCTCATATAAGTATACAATAGAAACCAATCAAAGGGGGAGGGATCCAGCAGCTGCAAAGGTAGGTTTCACACTTCAAAAAACTCAAGAAAACTCAAATTCGGATTTATACAAACAAAGTGTTAGAAGGTAATTTGAAGACATGGCAATGTTCTTTGGTCATCATTGAGTCGAAAGCAACCCTCAAATACATCTAATTCATGCACATATGAGTAACCCGAAAGCATATAGTTCATGTTTAAATTTTTTTCGATTTGAATTGTTTATGCATTAATAATGAAAAATAATCATGGATTTGTGTTTGTTATGATGTTTAGAAGCTTTCTGGATGGTTTAATTTGATTCCTATGGATTGTACCAAAATCCACCATTGTTAGGGTTTGAAGTTCAATTTCGGGAACTTAGTATTTAGGGCACCTAAATGGATTATAAAAACATGGCCGTGACTTATAAGCTTCATATAATTAATTTGGGCTTCAAATTTGTGTTGATATTATGATTTGCTTGATGATTGAAAAACATAGGTTTCGGGATTAAGAACTTGCAGGAAAAATTGCAGGAAAAATCGCAGGAAATTTGAATGAAGAAGATGAAGTTTGGCGCGCGTCCCTGGGATTCAAATTTTGTTTTATATTATATAATTTTGTTTATGACTAAATTGCAATTGTTGCTGATGGTGTAGTGGAAAGAGAGTGTGCGCATAAAGGCCAGGACAGGGGTTCGAATCCCTGCCTCAGTATTTTTTTGTTTATTTTCTTCGTATTTTGCAGGTTGGATATATATTGATTGGTATTCATCCAGTATTCACAAAGGCATGCGCAGCCCAGTGGTTAGACTGTTGGTACAAGGGAAATAAGGCCTAGGGCGTGGGTTCGATCCCTGCCCCAGGTAAGTTGCAATTTTTTTTCTTTTTCTGTTTTAATTTGTTTAAATTAATTTATTTAATTGTTATTAATTAGAAATAATTATATGTATATATATTTAGATAATCCTAAAATAATACTTATATTTTCTAAGTTCAAAAAATTTATTTTCTTAATTAAAAAAAAACAGTTTTGTTATTATGCTCTTAAATTATAATACATGTATATTAATGAAAATAATTTTGTATATTATATTATAAATCCTCAAAATATTTTATGAATGAACCCTAATTTTAACAACCCCTAAAAATATTTTCTAAGGGAACATTAATTTTGTCAAACCTAATTTTATTTTCTAAATAATTTTTATTTTCTAATTCTTAATATAATTATATAATTTTTGTAAATGTAACAATTAATAAAATTAAATTTTGTAAATATGATTAATTTTTGTGAATATGATATTTAAAATCTATTTTCTCCATATAATATGTAAATATCTTCTAATAAATAATTGCTAATATATGTTTAGAAATAATTAAATTTGTAATGATTAAAATTTATAATTATGTTATGTTTAAGAAATTGTATGTTATAGTAATTATTTAATTATTCTTATTTCTAAAAAATGTTTATATATTAAAAATTTAATTTTGTGTTTATTATTTTCATCATGGTATTATAATATTTTGCTAATTTTATTTATTTTAATTATTATTATTATTTCACTAACCTTGTTTATTTTTAATTTTTTATTACTAACCCCTAATTCTAATTTGCTTATATATTTATTATTGCTTATTATTTATATTTTGCTTTTACGTTTATTTTTGCTATTTATTTTTAATTGCTTATTATAATTATGTAATTGCTTCTTGGTGTAATTTTGTAAATATTGAATTTATTTAAGTTTCATGCTATGGTTAGTAACTTAGGGAGTGTAAATATGTATTCTCTTAAAATCAAATCTAGATCATTTTAATCATAAGATAAATAATATTGAACACTCACACACGTAAGTCGATTTTTAATCGCCATCTCACCTTTCTAAGGCTATCCCTCAATGTTGCCTAATCATAAGGTCAAGTGGGGTGTATAAAGCAAGTCCCTTAAAAGAAAAATCATCAAGTCCCTAATGGTTGCCTTTAAAGATCAAGTCCATTTTCGAATAATGATGATAGTCCCTCCTAAAATGCTTAATACACCTCACAGTTGCCTTCATAAACAGATATCCCTCACATCCAAGGTAATGACTACCTATTTCTTAATAATAGGGATAGTCTTACCACTTAAAGGATTCAAGAACAAAAAGACTTAAACTTTAGGGTAGGTTTCTCATAGTTACTTGCTCACTATTCAAAAACTTTTCAAACACTTCACAATTTCAAACAATTTTCAAACACAAGTTTTTTACGCATCCGTACATGGATCATTATTAACTATTATGAAAATCTTTCTATTCACACACTACACTTTCAAAAACAATTCAAAAGTGAGCTAAGTAACTAAGAGCCCATGGATAACCATGGATGTAAAGGGTGCTAACACCTTCCCTTTACATAACCTACCCCCCGGACCCAAAAATATCTCTTAAGGTCTTTCCTGTTCTTTTATACCCTTTCCTTTTGGATAAAATAAAAGTCGGTGGCGACTCTTGCTATCCGCAACATAACTAAAAGTCAGTTCTCCCACCGTGTTACAAGAACATATTCAGAGTTTCCGAGCAACAACTTCCCCTGAATGTGTTATCCCCAAAATTTTATTAATGCTTGTTCAGAGCCTCCCCCTGATCTCAAGAATCAAAAAAATACAAATTTTGAGTTGTTAGAACATAGAATTGAGAAGGATTACTTCTTTATATTAATTCATTAGAGTCTGACTAGAACATAGGCCTTCATCTCAGAATCTTGTTACTATCAGAACTCTATGATTGATCAAAGCTTGATTCTGAGTCTGATACCAATTGCAAATCACTGCTTGGTCTATCAGAACTTCATCTTGGTTCTTCTAGAACAAAACACTATACTTCTAGAGTAACAGAGTTTGTCTTGACAGAACTTCTCTATCTTGGATCTCCATATCTAGATCTTCAGACAGTCTTAAGACTTTTGATTAACACGTATTCTGAAAAGCATCTTTGATTGTAGACTTTTTATTGACCACTTTCGAGAAGACTTTTGCTTCAGATTTGTATGTTCTGGATATCATATTATCAGACAGTTTACAGCTTCTGAACATTATCATACCAAAATCATGATAACTTTGACTTTCAGAAAGTTCTCAACTTCTGAACAGTACTGGGTTTATCTAATTCTGAACATATGTTCACGAAGTGTACAACTTCGATTATATGAACAAATTGTTCTTAAAAACTTGACAAAGTTTTTACATTTAACCTCTTCTAAGAATTCCTAGTGAACTTGTTCAAAGTTCCTTGGTTAAACATCAAACATCAAATGTTAGAGATAAACAATTTTATATCATTTGATACTTGTTCGAGTTTGCATTTTTTTAGGTTATATCAAAATAATATTTTCACTTCTCCCCCTTTTTGACATCATCAAAAAGTTAGAGAATTTTAGCATTTTAAAGCATATCAATATGATAATGATTTTGATTCATGTTTAGAAAAATATGACAGTAAAATCATGCACAAAATGAATTCATTCATAGCAAAATAGGACAAAACATAAACTTCTTAAAGATAACATTCTAAGGGTTTAGCCTAGTAGTTCCTAAGGTTTGTTATAAGGAGGAATCCTTCTATGGAGTTTTTACATGCCATCCATGAGTTGTGTAATGCCGCAATTGCTTCAATGAACAATTGTTGCTTATGAACATTATCAAGGGCTTCCATAAATGATCCTTAATTGAGATTGGTAGTAGTTGTAGCTTCCTTTTCTTTATCTTCTTGAGTAACCTTTAAATTGTCTTCAGCTTGTTGAACGGATGACCGTTTGAATTTCGACAACTCTTCAGCCATCCAGTTGCTGAATTGAGTCCACTAGTCTTCCAAAATAGTTGGATCAATACTATAGAAGGTCTGACTTTCCAGTTTTTGAAAATCTGCATTTAATTCACCTCTAAGTGATTTTATAGCTTCATCAAAAGTGAGACACGAGAACATGTAAGGTTGATCTTCATGTTTGGATGGTGAATTTTTATCTAACATGTTTATCACTTCTTTGTCTCGATTTGAAGATATTTCTATATGAGTCAATTTTGGTGGAGTAGGGTCGTCAATTGTAGTTCCCTCATGAAAGGTTGGTACCTCTCAAGATTTTTGTGATGAAGGACTTCGACGAGACATAGGAGTCATGAATCCTAAGGTTGAAGATTAAGAGTGTAATGCTATAGATACACTAGTATGATCCTTAGTAGTTAAAACTACTTGAGACTCAGATTGAGTTTTCTGAGAGAGATCATAAGCAGCATTCTTAGGAGGTGTAGTATCCGTGTTAGATTTCTTTGAGGACGGGCCTTCACCATCAGCAAGACTATGCTCATTTCTTCTTTTCTTAGACATGGACATCTTTGTAAGTTTGTCAGTAATATTTTCCATATCTATCCATTTTTCTAGTCCTTCACTATTGAAACGTCCCAAATATTTTGATAGTTCCTCTGATAGAAGGTGTGAGTAGCTGAGATAAGGAAATCCAGTGACTCTAACATATATCTCATATTTGTTTCTATCACAATTCACTTTTTTGAACTTCTCATTCTTCAGTTTGAGCATATTTCCATAAGCTTTACTCAACTTATCTGAATCTCCTTCAGTAATTATTAAATCTTCTACTAATCTCGATTCCACAAGAATGTCTGAGATGATTCTTCCATAAGGAATATGCTTTTGTTCATAATTGATTATGGAATATTTGAGGGAGTTAAGTAGGAATTTGAACAGAAGATTAGGAAAATGATTCTTTATCCCTTTCAATAAAAAGTATCGAACAAGCTTATGGGTGATCTGAGCTTATTTGGAGAACACCGATGAAAGACAGTCTCAATCAAAATTTTGAGCCAACCCTTTAGAGAACTCTTTAACTGTGAAAGGAATAATATTCAGGGTTAACTAGCTTTCCTTATTCTAGAATGTAACCCATGATTTTTGCTTCCCTGTGCTTATCCCGCATAGCAATGATGATTCTTATCCCATCTCCATCGAATGAAATAAGTCAGAGAAGGTTTTCTCAGAGATGGTGATTTTTCAGCCAAGAACAGAGGATTTGATAAGGTTTTCCTCCGTGGTTGCATGGATCCAAAAATATTTGACCAAATAGAGATAGATTGGTCCTAATAATCTACTGGAGTAGTTTTTCCCATTCTTGGAATTTTACAGAGTGTGTTAAATCAGAATCATTCTTCTTCAACCTTATGAAATCCATGGATGTTTCACAGATAACATGAAGTTTCTCGACTGGAGTCTTAAGTGTAATAGGGAAGTCATTTGATGATTTGATTTGCTTTGGATGTTGAGAGAGAGAGACGCCATTTCAGAGAAGGGTGTTGAAGGTTGCAGACACAAGGGGTTTTTAGGGTTTAAGATTTCTAAAAGACGAGTGTGGTTGTGTAGTAGTGTAGTGTGTGAAGTGTGAAAGAGTGACTATATATATATATATATATATATATATATAGAGAGAGAGAGAGAGATTATCAAATACACGGTATACTACTAACAAATAAGATGCAATGCACAAATGGAAGATGTATAGTTTTAAATCTACTCCCAAAGCACTCAATTAGACCTAAATGTATCTTTTCCTAATCACGCGTGTTTGGTGAGTGGGACAATGTCACAATCATGTTCACACGATCTAAGATGAAATGGCTACATTTAATGTTGTGATTGTTCATTACTAAAAAAATTAATCAAAAGATTTACTTAATGAATAAGAACCATTTTAAATCATGACACTTCCATTAATCAGAAAGTTCTGACTTAAACATTTCACAAACATTTGACAACTATTGTTCTGAATAAAAACAATTCTAATTGGTAGGAGTGTCCTTATCAGAATATGTTATATAATGCGTCAAAGATAAAAGAAGAACATACCTTACCATTTCAGAACATCTTCTATATAGATTATGAACAGCTCTTGTTCTACTTCTGACTTCATCTTTTTCTTCTGATAGTTCTTTCTTCTCTCTTCTTCATAATGACACCTTGGAAGTTCTGATGGAATATGTTTCGAACTATCACACTTCTTCAGAATATCTTCTATTCCTTCTAATAGGTGTATGAACGTCTACAGTAGTTCTGTCAGAGAATAATCACTTAGACATTACGTCCTTCTGATTATGATTTATGACATTCCTTTTGCAGACTCATTATGAAGATCTTATGAATCAAAATCATAAGTTAACAATCATCATTTTCACTTAGGAAAACTTCTAATGAGCTTCACATGAGAAAGTCAAGGGTGAACTAATATGTTTCTTGAAAACATCTCACACTCGTATATAAGTAATCTTCAGCAAACAAGATTTCTTGTTTTCTAATGATTTGATATTTGAGAAAAATATGTTGATCATCCAATTGTATTAAAGATAAGAATTCAACAGATATTTCTCCTTATCTGATGAATCTATCTTGTCAGCTGATTTTGTAATCTTCTTCCAAACTCCAATGAAAATGATTTTGACAATCTTCAAGAATCAGTGACTTGCTCAATGTAATCCGTTGATTATAATTCAGTATTCACTCTTCATCATCATCAACTAATATGATACTGAAATTGTAAGTGGATGAAATTTCAACTTTAGTGTTTCTATATATAACATATGGATCTTTATCTGACACTATTAAGTGTTTGATATCCATCAATAACAAAACCAGAGCTCTGATACCAATTGAAGGTGTGAGAAAAACACAAGAAAATGGGGATTGAATTGAGGTTTTCACTCTTGACTACTTTTCTCAAATAGTTGGATTAAGTTAACTTATGTTATGATTGTGTTGCAGAAGCATAAACATAAAGTAAAGCATAAAGCAAGAGTAAAGAACACACGATATATCCTAGTTCACTTGATAACTTCTCAAGGTAGTCTAGTCCACCCGCCAAGGTGTTTTCGCCTTAACGATGGACTTAATCCACTATAATCAAAACATGATTACAATCGTGCAGCTACCTGCCATGACTAACTACATAACAACCTGTTGTGACTTCCTTGTGCGGCCTACAACCGTGACTAACTACACAAAAATTGTTGTAACTTTCTTGTGCGGCCTACAACCGTGATTAACTGCACAAAAACCGTTTTGAATTCCTTGCGTGGCCTACAACCATGACTAACTGCACAACAGCCATCGTGACTTCAAGCTTCAGAACACATAGTTCTGATCAGCCCTAGAACCTTATCCCTAAAGCAATTCATCAGAACACATAGTTCTGAGAATGCGCTAACTACTAAGTTCTGAGCCTCTTAAAGTTATGACCTTCACTCGGTCATTTAGCGAAGTGGGTAATGTTTACAAGATTTTTCTTCTTACATAAGCATGTATAAACTCATAGTTTAGTACATAAGAAGATCCTAAGTACACACTAAGAATATTACATTTAATTCTTGCTCATTTGTGTGGTATTCTGTTTCTTCAAGTTGCTTCTTCATGGACAACAGCCCTTGAGCACTTGAATTTTTTAATTCTTATTCTTCAAAAGATTTCCAAGCTTCGTTGATCTCTGTTTGAACACGAGAAGGACTTATTCATCTTTATTCACTTTAAGAACATTTAGGACAACAACCCTTGTTCTTCTTCAATCCAATGATCACTTCAGATGCACAAAATCTATGTTGTGGATTTGTAATTGGAGATTCCATGATCATCTTCTTGTCTTCTGCGACTTTGCAAGTCTTCTACAGCATATGAAGTTAAGCACATTGTGAATCAGATATCTCTCTACATTAGCAGATTATTGTCAAAGAGTGATTAGCTTGTGAGTTGCATATTTAATCAAACTCTTTATGGTTTGTTCCACTATTATCTTGTTAATCATCAATCAACCTTATGTGATTGTATGAAAACATCAATAACATGGTTCAAAGACCATTTTGATAACTTGGTTGTGTGTGTTAACCATTTTGGTTATATCATTTAGCTTTAACATAAAATCCCAAGATTGTATCCTTAACAACTTCACTTCAACATGTTTTAGTTGTGGATCAATAACAACATCATATGGTTGTAAGTCATAGCAATGGCTACGGTCTCAACCACATCACATAGCATGTGATTCTTTCCTTATATAGCCAAGCACAAAAGAGTCGTTACAGTTCAGTTGGCTACAGAGGAATGTTGTTACACAAGGATGAAAATAGTACTGCCACGTATGTCCTTTTCTACAATTTAAGGTTAGTGGAGAGGTAGTGGGATAAATCATTATTGTATTGCGTACTATACTTGTTAACAGTAACTTTGTCTTCTGAACTTCAGAGGCTTCTGATTGCAAATAATTGAATGAAGCATTACTTAGAGACGATGATACTTGGGTCTTCAAAGAACATAAGTCTTCAGTGTTCAGAACTTGTTCACACAGAACTTCATTCTTCAGAACTTTAGCACTTGGCTTGAAACCAATGTATCGTACCTCGAAAAATACGATCCTCACTTTGGCCGTGGAACAAACAAAACAACAGATTCGCCACCTAATTCTATTTATTCTAAGGAAAGAAAAGGAAGATATAGATATAGATAAAACCTTAAAGGAAAGAACATGGTCGTTGAAACCAAATTCTAAGTTCGGGAGTCGGTTACATAAAGGGAAGGTGTTGTACCCCAAAATTTTCCCTCCCACATTCAAGGTCATTGTCACAAGATTCTCAATTGGTCAAAAGGATTGAATGTTTCATTAGACAAAGCCTCCTCCTGAACAATGGATCTTAGAAATAGGGTTTTGAGTTTCCCCAAGAAACGTGGACTTCCAAAGCCTCAGGTGGACTTCATAATATCCCACATACCTTAAAGAATCCCCATGACAAGTTTCAAAGCTTTCCTCACATGTTTGGTCAGTCAGATGCTCAGATACCTAAAAATCAGTTAACTTGGTCAGAAAGTCAACTGAGGTCAATTGTGGTCAACTCAAAGTGAAACTTCAATATTTTTGGTTAATATCAATATTATGAGGTTAAATTCATCATTTTATCAAGGGTTGATCATGATTCATCAAGGAAACCTCAGAATCATCAAGAATCAGAAGTTGCTAAATTAGGGTTTTCATAGTAAAAGTGAACTGAACTTTGACCAGCCATAACTTCCACATACTTCATCAAGAATTTCCTATCCAAGTTTCATTTTGAAGAAAATTCAATTCTCTACAACTTTGTGTCTCACAAGCCAAGTCCAAAAATACTTCATTTGGAAGGTATGAGCCAAACATTATAGGTCCTTTTGAAAGTCAACAAAAAGTCAACTTGTTCCAAAGCTCATAATTTGAAAATGGTAAATAATATGGACATGAGACCAAAAGGGTTAATTAGAGGACACTCTAAGATTTTTAAAAAGTCCAAGAACACCTTCATGGGGTCAAAATTGAAGAAGTTATGCATTGTCAAAGTTGGGAAGTTTTCAAGAGGTTTATGAAGCAAAAAGGGTCTAAACTCACGATTTTGTCAAATGGGCCCATAATATTCCAATCCAAACTCAAAGATAAGCTCATCCACGACCCAATAACCATAATTTCTGATTTTTGTTTTTATTATTTTTTATTTTAATCATTTAAAATCATTTTTAATAAAAATAAATTATATAAAATAAAAATATTTGGTTTGAAATTTATTTTGAGATCACATATATGATTATTAAAGTGATTTAACCCTTCCAAATTCGTGCAAACTCAAAAGGCATGATTTAATTTGATTTTTTTCACAATTATGGTAAATTGTTTCTTCATTCACAAGTAACTCCAATCCATGCACCTAAGGCTCATTCTTTTTACCCTAAATTACATCCTTATAAATACCCAACATGATCACAAGAGCTGAGGACGATTTTCTGCACAAGGTAAGGGTATTCATAATTCAAAAAAAAACAAGGAAAAATTGCAGGTCTAGAGGAAGAAGATGAAGTGGATTTGGCGCGCTGAAAATTTTTAAATTTCTTGTTTTATATTTTATTCATTTGTTTGATTATGTGAACAGATGAGCATCAGTGGCTTGGTGGTAAGGCGCGTGTTTGGTAACATTGAGGGCATGGGTTCAAACCCAGTAATATTGTGTTTATGTTTCTTAGCACCTACGCACAGCTGGTGCAGTGGCTGGGAAGTTATGCCGTGAAGAACAAGGTGTCGCTCCCACCTGAATGACACAGGGCCAAGAGGGGTGCAGACGCGAACGGTCGGCGAAAAGAGATAACACAAGGGTGAACTGAAAAAGAAAAGAGTCGCTAGCTAGGCATTTTTATCCCGAAGGAAAGGTAATGCTGCATAAACCTAAGAAAAGATGGATAAGACGGTTGCGAACCAGAGAAACTGAGAAAGGGGGTTGGTTACAACCTGGGAAGGTATTAGCACCCAGATTGTCCGCCGTACTCGACGGGATCCACGCTTGAAAGGTTTGTGTTTTAAAGGGGTAGTGTCAATGCTATTTTGTGTGCAAAAGCTGGAAAAGAATGCAAGTGTCAGTGCTGAAGGAATGTGAAGTGAAATAAAAGAGTGTCAGTGCTGAAGGAATGTGAAGTGAAATAAAAGAGTGTCAGTGTAAGGAAAGAAAGCAAAGCTCAATACTATGAGGCTTTAAGAATAATGCTGGAAGAGGGGGGAATATACAGAGACTTTTGTTCGATAACTGTTAAGTTATGCCTACGTATCCTCTCGTGCAATGAGGAAGTCAGAACACCGTAGTTCAACTCAAGGAGACTGAAAGATAATCGACTTGTGAACTGCTTGCTTGTCTATGCTCAAGTGTATGACCTGTCTGGCTCAGGTGCAAACTGTCTTGCATTAGACGGAAGAAGCAAGTTCTCGTTTGTGAGTGAATGAGATGAGAATAGAATCCTGGAGGAGACGATTATTGTTTGTTTTTGGTATTTTTAATCTTTTATTGCTTTTGTGTTTGTCATAAGAAAATGAGCTTAAGCCTACACCAAGGGTTAATAAACTCATCACATCCTTCCTCTGATTAGGGGTAATGAGAATACCTTCTGCATGAAGTAAACACCTCACACTTAATCACCATGATGTAGGATTGAGATCATTAACCTACTTGCATTTATTTAGATGTTTTTGGGATTTTTGTTTAGTGTTGAGTATGAGTTTAAGCCATAATCAAGGATTTAATGGACCCATTACACCATCCTAATAGAAGGATAATAGATGAGAACATTTATACTGAGGAAGGCTCCTCAACTTAATCCATGATTAGGGATTAACCTCATGACAAAACAAAACCTTTATTGAAGTGGATTTTAGTTAATGGTAAGATTAAGAAGTGAATTTTATGGTTTGTAAGACAACTTGAGGGGGACTTGTCCATTAACACTAGGGTTAGTCCTTCTTAACCAATTAAGGAAGAATTAGAACCCTAATGCAAGGCCCAAGTTACAAGCTTGATGTCTTAGTGATTATTAGGTGAATTGATTAGAGGATTTAAACACATTAAGGGTTTAACACTTAGGATTAAAGTTATACACTCCATCCTAATAAAAGGATGCAAGCATAAGCTTAATCACAAAGCCTTAAAACCTTGAAGGTTTAGTCCTTGATTAAGAGATGAGAAGAGAAGACTCAAAGATGACACAAAGGTAAAACTAATGGGGGGACTAATAAAACCCTAATTCTGATCATGCTTGGGTATTCCTAGGGTTTATGAAGCTTGCAAGAAGATCTTCAAGAGAGCCACCAAGGAAGAAGCAGATGAAAGGAGGAGAAGCAGAAGGAAGCAAGACAACTTGCTTCACTTAAGAAGACAAGTTGCTTGAAGAAAGAAAGAGGAGAAGGAGCATGAATTAGCAATCTCACTCTAAGACAAATACAAAATGAAGCAATGAATGCATAAGAGAGGTGAGAAGAGATTGTGAGAAGTGAAGGCAAATTCACTTCTCAATGACTTACCACCTGAAAAGTTAGCAAAAGGAAATGAAATGAAATGCAAATGAGATGAAATACAAAGATGAAAACTAAAGTCAGAAGCATAATCATGATGAAAATGATGCTATGATATGTTATGAAAGCATACCAAGAGATGTGGATGATCATACAAGTAATGGAGATGCAAATGAGACATGAAAGGAGGCATGAAAGATCATGAATGCATATGACATCATATGAAGGCAAAAGCATGGAAAATGGATGATGCAATGATCAAATATGATTCTAATATGTCTTAAGATGTCTCATATGTCATTTGGATGTGCAAAATGTCATGGCAAATTCATGTATGCAAGCTTATGAAGGATGAATGCAGATGAAGGAAAAAATTAGGGTTTATGTACAAGATGCAATGCAAAATTCAGAATCAGAAGCAAATGACAAGATAAAAAATTGAAAATGGGATCAAAGGTACCCTAAACCTATACAAGTTCACTGCCCAAAGGGGAAGGTCAAAAGCTAAACCCTAAAGGACTTATGATTTTCCTAAATTTCTAGGTTTTAAAGGGTGATCCTAAAGGGAAAATGCCAAACAATTTGAAAATGCAAGATAAAAATGAAACAAAAATGTTTTTAGAAGCTTGAAAGTATGTAGAACACAATTCAAAAAGAACCATTCATAAACTCAACTTGGATCAAAAGTTATGAATTTTTGAAGTTAGGGTTAAGAATATTCAAATTAAAGAACCCTAATTCAAATGAAAATTGTCAAAGCAAGATCAAAACCAGAAATAAATTTTTCTTGTGAGTTTGTAAATGTTTCTAAATGTTTAAAGATGCAATATGAATTTTTTGGTATTTTTTAGAAACCTAAATGATATTTTAATTAATTAATTTTCATTAATTAATTAAAATAAACAATTAAATGTCTAAAAAATGATTTTTTAATGCAAAAAATAAAAAAAAATATTTTTGGGTTGAGAAAAATATTTGAATTAAAAATGCCGAAGGAAAATATTTTTAGAATTTTCTAACTATTTTAAATAAATTATGCAAAACAAATGAGAAAAAAATGAAATAAAAATGAATTAAAACAAAAGTATGCTGATCTGAAGGTCTGGATTGGACCTGGGGGATTTGCCCTTGACCTAGCGCGCATCTCAACGGCTAGAATTCAAACTTATTAAAACCTAATTAATTAATTAAACAGGATTTAAACTTAATGAAATAATTTGAGCCTTTCAATAACGCGCTAACCCTAAGATCTAATGGCCAAGATTCAAACTCACATTAATTACTCAGCTAACCCTAATTAAGCCCTAAGCACTTTCAGGTGACCGGAACAGTGTTCCGGTCATCTTCTCCGGCAGCCCAAACTTGCTATCTCTCTCAATTCGTAAAATCAAACCACCAAACTCTCTAGAAATGATCCCACCCCATTCTAAACAAGAATCAGCCATCAAATAATATTTATTTCACATGAACACTGAGATTCGAAGCAAAACGGAAAATCATTCAGAAATTTCAGAAGCTTCATACATGCTTAAAACTGAATCATTTTCAAAACCAAAAGGTGCAGTGTGATCAGTGAAGCATGGAGAACAATCTAAGAACTTAAGAAATCATTTCTGGAAAGTTTGTTCTTGATGTTACCTGAAATAGAGCTTTCGAAAATGGCACTGTCTGGACCTTTCCTTGGTGCTTTCCTCCTTCTTTTGACTCCCCCTTGCCTCTGAGATGCTTGGTTGAAGCTTTTGTGGGCTGCTTTGGAAGTTTGCTGAAGTTCAGTTCAAGGAGAGTGAAAATCGTGTTTTTGATGTGGAGGGTTTCAGGGCAAGGTGATGGTTGGGAAATGATCAGTGGATCATGGTGAGTTGTCCTATGAAGTTTGTTTGAAGGTTTGTGGCTTGTGTGAGGAGTTTCGAATGAAAATGCAAAGAGGGAGGTTTTGGTGTGTGCTGAGTTGTGGGAGGATTCAGGTTCCAAGCTTATGTGAAATGGCTTGCCTTTGGTACACATATCAATCTTTGATAGGTCAGAGAGTTGTTGGTGGAGCAGTGTGATTGGTATGGTTCAATATGCAAAAAGTCAACATTTGTGTAAGTGAAGGCATGGGCTGGTTCAGGCATGGTACAAGGGTATGACTCGAATAAGCTTGCTTCAAGGAGGTCCATGGAAGTCATATTTTGTATCTGGCACAAGTGGCTGAAGAGATTTGATCCATTTTGCAATATTGGGGAAGTTTGGCCCTTTTTGAATTACTTGAAGTTCAAGGCATGAAACTTGGGATTTCTTTGGGCAATTCTGAATTATAGGTCATGTATGGTGTTTGTGTAATGGTTAGAATTCATTTTGAGGTCACAAATTGGTTTGACAAGAGTTTTTGCAAGTTTCCCTCTTTGGTACATAAGTGAAATTTTGTGATTTTTCTCAACTTTGCAAGGCCATAACTTGAGTTCTATGATGAATTAGATCAAGTTCTTATACTTTTTGAAAAGGGAATGATCCAATCTACAACTTTCATGACCAAGAATTTTTCATTTGAAGCATTTTTGAATCAAAAAGAGGAGGTTGAAAAACTTTCCCAAAATGGCAAGTTTGCATTACAAGTCACTTTCCCAAAATGGCAACTTTGCAAATGGCTTGAAATTCTTCAATTTTGTGAAATTCTAACTTCTTCTAAGATCAAATAAAGACCATATACACCCAAAATGATGGAAAAGACCCTTTGGTTGGATGATTGGGGGCCTTAGATGCCCTGATTTTGCACTGACTTGCTCAAGAAGTCATCTATTGATCAGATGTCTTCCCCCTTGAATTTCTTCATGAAAATTGGTATGCATGATCCTCATATCATATAGAGACCAATAGAAACAAGAATGACCAAAAAATTTGGAGTTATGGCCTCTGAAACCAAAACCCTAATTTTAGGTCATCTGTGCATGTAAGCTTGGCTCTGCTTCCATGCCTTTCTCAGTTCTTGTCATTTTTTGACTTTCTTGATCTTGGGAGGATATAATATGATGCTTGAACATACATGGACCCTCTTGATATGATTGAAGACCTTTGGAGTGGCTCAAATGGATCCTTGGATTGCTCAGATCACAAACCCTAGATGCAGATGAACTTGAACCAATGCAGTGAAGCAAAAATGCAATATGAGATGATATGATTGAACTAATGCAAATGAAAAGATCACAAGTCATGGTGTGAACTTAGTGAGGGCAAATTTGGGGTGTTTAAACAAGGGCGGGTGTGGGTTCAAACCCTGGCCACAACATTTTGGCAAAAAAACATGGGTTCTTCCTAATTTTCTTTTTTTAAATTTCCTTAAATTTTCTTAATTACCTTAATTTATCTTTTAAACATGGTTAACCTATTTTGTTTTTTAACTAATTTTTAATTAACTTTTTTTTAATAACCTTTCACTATTTTCTTAACAATTTTTTTTTATTTAATTTAGGTTAACATTTTTTAGTAGTATTATTACTTTTAATTTAGGTTTATAATTAAACCCTAATTATTTTCATAATTAAAACCTCAAACGTTTTTTTAAAACCTTAATCAACCTTTAAATATTTTTTTTAATTTAATTAATTCTCATAATTCATTTTTCTTAAATTTATTTAAGTATTAGATTATATTAATATAAACTGATTATATATTTTCTTTTGTAAAACCCAGCCTTGGGACATTTTTTTACTAACATGTTTTTTTTTCTCATTTTTATTATATAATAGGTATTTGTTATACTTATTCAGATGCAGGTGCGCAGCCTAGTGGCAAGGCAGAGAATTGGCAAGGCAAAGGGCAAGGGTTCAATCCTCCCCTATGGCATTTTTTTGCCAAATTGGTTATTTCTCTCCGTTTTTTTTTATTATTATCAAATTATATATTTTCTTTTAAATTACGACCTTAATGTTTTTTAATTAATTTGAAACCTTAATTTTTTTCCCTAAACCTTAATTTTAAACCTAAGCCTTAATTTTTTTTCATTAACTTTAAACCCTTAAAATTTAACCATAATCTTTATCTTAAAACCCAGATTTCGCCCTAATTTTTACCCTAAAATTTTTCTCAAACCCTAAATTTTTTTAAACCTTAAAATTTTTCTCAAACCCTAAAACTTTTTCTCAAAACCCTAATTTTTCTTTAACCTAATTATCAAAACTTTTTCATACTTATTTTCTGTTTTCATTTTATTTTATAATCCTTCACTTATTTTTATGTTATTCATTATTATGTAATTGTTTCGTAATTGTAATAATTTAGTTTTATTTTCTGCCATTACTATTATGTAACTGCCCCAAAGCTTTGTAATAGCGTAGGACATTTACCTTCTGCCTTTTAAATTTCTGCTATTTATTTTATAATAATTGTGTGGTTAGTAACTTAAGGTGTGGCAAGACATAATTGAATTAAATTGGACTTAGAAAATTAAATTCAATATAAATATTGGAAAATAACACTCACTCACGTAATTCGATCGTTCTACGATCGCCATCTGCACCTCCTAGGGTTTCCCCTCTCAGTTGCCTTTAATATGGTCAAGTCCCTCGAACGTGGGGGTGTCTTAAAAGAAAAGTCCCTTTAAACATAAAATCATCAAGTCCCTACAGATTCAAAAGATCATAAGTCCCTTCGAGGTTGCCTACAGAATAATGATCTTGTCCCTACGAATAAATGATGATAGTCCCTACGAATTGCTAAAGACATCCCTACAAGTTGCTTTCATTGACCATACGATGACCCTACACCCGTCCCTTAAATAAATCCAAGGTAAATGACTACCTACTCCTTAATAGTAGGGACATTCTTACCCTTGAAAGGAAATAAAGAAATATGAAAGACCAACTTAGGGTAGGTAGCACTTAATTACTTGCTCACATCTTTCAAAAAAACTCTTATTCACACCCCACTTTCAAAATATTTTCAAACTTAAGACTTTGTATACATCCATACGAGGATCATTACAAAGAACTTCTGAAAATCTTTTCTAAACACACACTACACTTTCTTTTTCAAACAAATAAGTGAGCTAAGTAACTAAGAGCACATGGATAACCATGGATATAAAGGGTGCTAATACATTCCTTTTATATAACCTACCCCCCGAACTTAGAAATTTTTAAAAAGGTTTTTCCTGTTCTTTTATACCCTTTCCTATTGGATAAAATAAAAGTCGGTGGCGACTCTTTCTATCTGCAACATAAATAAAAAGTTAGTTCTCCCACCATGTTACAGAAGGTATTTGTACCATTCACGTTCGTTGTACTAAACGGGAACCTCTTAGTCTAGTTTGAGATTGAATGCTAACCAATGTTATTGTCTTCTTCTTAAGGGAAAATGATAGATGAAGAATAGGTGGTTTTGTTCCTAGGGTGCTCATCAAGGAGTGTATTACTTGTGCCTACTTATTCCCTCGGGCAATGGGAAAGTTAGAGCTCCATAGTTCGTGGTACTACGGTTGGTTGGTTCATTTTAGAGGTGTCAACTGCACACGTGCAAGACAAATACCTCATACACAAATAATTGAAGAAAGGAATCAGAGATCTAACACTTCTCATTTTTACCTTTAGGAAAATAATGTTTAATAATTGTTAAGGGTTTTGAAGTTTAGAGGCGTCAACTGCTCACATACGAGACAAATGTCTCATATCCAAACAGTTGAGGAAAGGCATTGGAGATCCAACACCATTCTTTTACACCTTTGATAAAGTAAAGTTTGATTGTCATTAAGAAAGAACTCGACGTTGGATCGAGATTTAAATTGCATATAAATAGTTTAAAGTTTGAGGTGAATGGTATGAAATACCTAATGGACTAGGTTATGGTCGATGGCGAGGCAACAAACGCTCGACTTACAAGGGTGAAGACAAATGGAGTGGACTTGATATGTGGATCAAGTATGCTTGGATTGAGTAACTTGCTATGGAAAACAAGCGTGATGCATCAATTTAAATAAATTGAAAAGTTGAGAAAGTGTGAAGTGTTAAGGTATTGTTGATGGTGATCGTAGGACGATCGACTTACATGTGTGAATGGATGAAGTGTATATGAATATCTACTTGGCATTGGACCAAGAGATTTAATTATCTTTTGAAATTAGTCTTATTGCGCACATTCATATCTTGATTAACAATTTATTATCATTATGCGGGAATAGATTATACAAAGAGAGAAACATACACAAGCATATATCACACAAATAAAATCATATTAGGAGAAAATTAATTAACTAAATTAAATAGAAATATTTAATAAATTTAATTAAAAAATTAATTAATCAATATTATATAAAGTTATTTAAAATAATTAATCAATAAACATGTTTTTTTGTACTTTTAGAATATTTAACAAAAAAATAATAAATCAATAAAAATAATAATAATAATAATAAGAAGAAGAAGAAGAAGAAAATAAAATAAAAAAATAAAATAAATAAAATAAATAAGGAAATAAAACATAATAAAACTAAATGGGCAGGTAATGGGAGCAGAAAAGGGGTGTAGTCAATAAAAATAGAGTGAAGCCCACTACACTAAGAGGCCCACACATGAGGGTTCATGGTGGAGCTTCAGTCAATAATCGTTGACTCAAAGACGAATCTAGATCGTCTGATGGATATAAAGTCAACATCGAACTATGAATCAAGGGTGAAAAATGATGGTGTATGATAGGGAACA
Organism: Lathyrus aphaca; assembly: GCA_963966055.1. Lineage (NCBI taxonomy): Eukaryota > Viridiplantae > Streptophyta > Magnoliopsida > Fabales > Fabaceae > Lathyrus > Lathyrus aphaca. Next base: position 379,341,749 of record OZ014523.1, on the reverse strand, counting down.
AAGAGGGCAAGCGCATGAACAAAGACCAGTAAAAGACCAGTGATGTAACACCCGTATTTAATTAATTAATTTAATTAAATATTATTGCGTATTTTTCCCGATTATTTGTTGTTGAGTGTTGTTTTGTCGTTTGTGTCGTTAAGTCGTTTAAGTTGTTAAGTTGATTTGTATGTTGCGGGTTAAGTCGTGGTTGGGTGGTTTAATTAATTAAGTCGAATAAATAAAATAGGTGTTAATGAGATAATATTAAGTTGGGCCTAGTTTGTGGTGTAAGAGCAGTAAGTTTGGGGTGCTAAGTTAGACCCATTAGTAATTAGGTTAATTAATGGAGTTTAGTAAAAATGAGCTGAAAACCTAATTAGAGAAATAATCAGAATTTGTGAGAGAAGGAAGAACAAGTCTTAGAGGTAGATCAAGAAGAAGCTAGGTTGAAGATTTTCGCGGGAATTTTTGCGCTGAATTTGAGCTACCTTCAATCCAAGGTAAGGGTGGGGTTCGAATTCCATAACCGGGACTAGATGATCGTATATAGGTTGAGATTTTTGTGTAATTTCGTTGTTGTGATTTGTATGAATTTTGTGGCCGATTTTGTGTTGATATTTCATGATTAATTTTGTTCATGTTGTGATAATTGTTGTTGTTTCTGTGTTGTGAGACTGTCTGTGTTGTTGTTGGACTGATTAGTTGCAGATATTCGTGTAGAAGAAGTTAGGGTTCGTAAAATCAACCATAGAATTTGATAGATGAATAGATACATGAGTTTTGAGAGTAAAATTGATGTAGAACCCCAATTAAGATTGAATAGAATGGAGAAAATGTGATAAATCGTAGCAGAGTTGGAATTTGAGGCATTCTGGTCATTTGCGTAACAGATCTGGTGTTACGCGTAACTGACAAGGTCATACGCGTAACAATTCCTATTACGCAGGTCATACGCGTATCACTCAAGGGTCATACGCGTATCAAGGTGGCTATACGCGTATGGACAGCGCATGTGCAGAAAAATGCGGTTTTTGGCGATTCGACATGTTTTCGCATCCGTTTCAAGTTGGATTGATCTTAGACTTAAAGTAAAGATAAAATAAGTTGTTTGTAGTAGATTTGAGAGTTTAAAATAAGTAAATTAGTAATCTAGTCGATTTAACCGTAATTTGGTCATTTTCGCGTTGAAGTTGTTATAAGCTGTATTGTCCCGATTTTGGGGAAGATTAATATGTTGTAGGTCCTATGACCAATGTTGATTCATGTTGTTGAGTAGTTCAATTCGTTATGTTGATAAGTTGTTGATTATGTTAATTATTGTTGTATGCCATTCATAGTTGCATACATGTACATATTTCAAGTTGGAGCGTATGCTCGATTCAAGTTGGCCTGGATTGGCAAATAAGTTGATAATGCCTCGATAACCTGGAAATGTTTTAAGTTGGGAGTTTACTCCAGATGGTACCACATGCATATAAATTTAGTCGCATCGAGTCGCATAATGATTATGTTGTTTGATGGATGTAAGTTATATGCTGATGTTGTTGTTGTGTGAAATGGTGTGATTATATGATTATCTCTTTTACATATTGATTATCATATTCTGTTTATGTTATTCGATATCTCACCCCTTATGTTTGAATGTTTCCCTCTGTTGGTAATGTGCAAGTAATGGATAGTCTCATACTTAGTGGCTTCGAGTTGGTGTTTGTCGCTCTGATACGTAGCACTTCGAGGGGATGAACGCATGTTTTACCTTTGTGATTTTGTTTAAGTTTATGAACTAGTTTTAAGTTGTTTTATGTTGAAGAACCAAGTTGAGATTATTTTGATGTTGGTTTATTTGAAGTTGAATTAAAGATTGAATATGTTGATCCGCTGCGTTGTTTTTAAAAGTAATGATATTAATTAAGTTGTTATTTGGTTTTAACGTTGTTAATTAAAGTCGGGTAGAAATGGGGTGTTACAGGTGACACTTGTTACCAGTGGGAAGGAACAACGTACTAAATACATTAGCATGGTAATGAGGTTTTTTTATTAAAACAAAGAAGCCACAAGAAACCCTTTTATTTCAACATAACATTTCCTCTCTTCTTAACATCTCTCTCTCTCTAACTCAATTCGTCGGAGCGACGAAACCCCCTTGAGAAAGAGGCAGTTGGCAGTGGCGCCGCCCCTCCTCTCCAGCCACGCACCTCAATAACACGCTAACCCTACACAAAGACTAGCCCTGAGTTCAAATTTGGTGATGTTTTCTCCAAATTCTCACTCCAAATAACAAAATCAACGCAAATTATATGACCCGAATTTGGAGACAAAGCTTTGATATCCTTTTGAAACCATGATGCTTGAGCTTAGTACTTGAAATATTTTTTATTTTAAAATCCAATTGCAAATGAAAATCAAAGATCCAAGTTCACATGACTTGGTCAAACACCTATTTCTCATGAAAAAAGGTCAAGAAGTATGCTAGAAGTCTTGTACACACAATAATAGTCATAAAACAAAGTTGGAGTTGATAAAGTCAAACTGATTTGACCAAAAACCACCTGAAGCACATTCTTTCTTTTTTCCAATCAATAATCAAGAAATCATCTGATCCAATCATGAATCACTCTAGTGCTGAGACAATTTGACAGCTAACACCAAGTAAACACACTATTGACTTGAGGTCGTGAACAACCCATGATTCATCCTTGCAAACCTTGAGCTTTGACATAAAAAAAACGAAAGCAAAAGCAATATATACTTTTTTTTGGATTTTTTTAAACAAAGGTTAGACAGAAATAAAATGATATACAGGTAAGACAAATTTGGGGTATGACACCATGGTCTTCAGAACTTCAAGTCTTTAGAATCTGCAGAACCTTGTTCACATAGAACATTGTCTTGAGAGTCTTTAGCACTTGGTTCTTCAGAACCTTGATCGTCAGAACCCTTAAGTCTTTATAAGCTTTCTGCACTTGGTCTTCAGACATCCAGTCTTCAAAACTTCAAGTCATCAGAGTCTTCAGAACTTAGTTCTTCAGAAGATTAACATATCAAAAGCTTCGCTCGCTTTCTGATTAGAACCACTCTCAGAACAGAATCCACAAGAGAATTGCAACAGTAACATCAGGCATCCTTGGATCTTTCTAATTATGTTTATATACAGAAACACACTTGCTTCTTCAGCACGCTTGCGACTAGTGTTACACATAGTAACTTCGCATATTATCATTTGCGTACATTTTCATAATGTTTGTTTGATCTGATATATTCAATATTCATGATATGCACAGTAACAAACATCAGAACATAAAATAGTTCTTTCACAAATACTTCCTTGTTATCATCAAAACATAGAGATGAAATGCATAGACAACTCTTGTTCTTACAGATATTATTTTTATATACCTATTTTCCTTTCTAATCCCAAACATTTAACTCTGATAACTCTAAATGATTTGGGAATTTTGAAAAAGTTCACCTACGTTACTAAGAAGAATTTTTACTTAACCATGTTATCCAGAATTCGATTTCATGAGTAACCAGGATATCCAGAAAGAAGAAGCGTAGATATGGTTTTGAACTAAGCTTTGATACAAGCCATGTTCTAATACAAGGAATCAAGAATTTCTAACCAGACTCTTATGTTTCATCAAGCTCTGACTAAATCAAGCTCAATAGCTTAAACCAGATTCTGATACAAGACATACAAGATATATTCTTAACAATTAGGCTTTATGATACTAGAACAGATTATCATACAAGGAAGTTCTTACTTTCATGGTGATTGAAATGTTTTATGTATTAAAATTATTTTAAGTCTTAAACTCAGAGGAAGCTTGCAAACCTCACTCTGAAGATTTAAGTTGAGAAATATTTTTGATAATATAAAACTCATGGGGAGCTTACAAACCTCACTCTGATTTTGTTTATTATTAAACCAAGTAAAAATTAGTCATTAAAATATATGGTTTATCATCATCAAAAATGGGGAGATTGTAAGAATAAGATTTGGTTCTGCATCTGGCCTTATGTTTTAATGATAACAATACATAGATTCATAAAGAACAATTTTGTACCCTATTGATTTTGTCAAGTGTGCAAATACTAGATACAAGTTATGACTTTGATAAAGTGATGTATCACATCATCATACTCAAAATCTAGTGCACTCTGACTCTGAGGTTTGTGTTCTACAAAGATTGCTCAATGTTTATAACGTTATCAAGTTCTGAAGTCTTGCACTCGACACTCTAAAGACCAAGGTTCTGAAGATTCTGAAGACCAATGTTCAAAAGATTTTGAAGACAATGTTCTGAAGACTTTGAAGACAAGGTTCTGAAGATTTTCTCATACAGGCTTTGATTCTTCTTATATGCATGCTTCATCAACTCTCCATCTAAAGCCTCTGAATAATTGAATATAAGATCAAAAGGTTTTACGTTAGAAAATAATACGCAGTACAAAATAAGTATTATTTCCACTACACTGATTTTATGGGAAAAGGATTGTACTATTGTACCATTGTGTCTCCCATTTTCATAGACTGTTATGCTAGAATACAACTACATTTGTGGATTCCAGTTTTTCCCTCCAACGGATCTTTCAATGTCTATAGAAAGGAGTCTTAGAAGAATGGATAATATATAATATTTTGGCAAAAAGAGCTATCACGTAAACAATGCAAACTGTGAACATTTTGAGAGAAAGAAAAACAACACACACGGAACTTTTGTTCATACACTTTCATAGACAATATTTTTGGATGAAACTCTTTGAAATTCATTTTTGTAATTTGATTTCTTGAAAGCATCTTTTAACACACTTTGTAACTTAAATTTTGAGTTGTATTTCCTTGAGAGATTATGGTATAGTAAGAATTTCTCAAGAAGAACAATTAGTCTTTGTGGTTGTAATCGAGTTTGGTTATAGTAGATTAAGTCATTGTGATAAGACAAAACCACAAAGATTAACTATCAATGTTCTCAAGAAGATATTGACAATTAGTCTTTGTGATTGTAATCAAGTTTGGTTATAGTGGATTAAGTCCTTAAAATTAGGCGAAATCACTTTGATAGATGGATTAGATGTAGCTTTGTTAACAGCAAAGCTGGATAAAAATAATTGTGTTCATTATTTTTGTTCTAAGTTTTCTCATTGTTGGTTTAGGTAACAATATTTTCATTCTAGACCAAATTCAAACCATCATTTCTTGTGTTTATGTTGTCTTCAATAAGTTCATAATTTCATAATTGTCCATGTCAAAATTTTGAAACATATTTGCATAAAAAAATTCTGATAGATAAGTATCATATTTTACAATATACTGAACATTTCTAATATACTGAACATTTCTAATATTCAGAATTTTCAATATACTGAACATTTCTAAAATTTTCGTGAGTTTGCAAATTTATCAAAAATGTTAAGTATCATATTTTACCGAAAATTTCAATCAAAGTGCCGGTAAAACTATTTTTTTTAATTGTCAAAATTTTTGAAATTTCCGAAAAAGCACATGTGAATTATTTCAAAAATTCTGAAATTTCCAGAAAATACATTTTAAAATATCGGAAATTATGAAATTCACATTAAATTTTGAAATTTTCAATAAAATACATATTGATTTCAAATTTTCCATGAGACAACAAAATTTCCAATATCACTCAGAATTTGGAATTCGCACAGATGTTTGATAAATATTGAAAAAAAGTAAAATATTTTTCAAGACTAATATTAATTATTTATTGAATTTGGGGATGGCAAATTAAATGCTTGTATATTAGTTACAAAATAACCCAATGGAAAATAAGTCAGATCCAATCCACGCTTATAGAGATATGCAAATGAGGGGTGTAAAGATGAAATGAGAGCATAAATTTGATTTTCTTTTTGGCTATGGATATACAATTCAAATTGGAGATAGCCATTCTAAGAGATCCAAAAGATGAATCGGTTCAAAATCCAACCTGTTTTACCAAAAAAATTTACAACTAGATATGATATAAACCATAAATCGAGATAAAATGAACACCCCCAAAGGTCCAAAGTATGAATCGGTTATACTTATTTTATCCATAAAAAAAAAAAAACTATAACTAGATATGATATAAAACACTACCGGATAAAATGAACAACCCTACTTACAAGAAATCCATGTTAAGTACCACAGTATATTAGCTAACCAAACAACCCATGGTAAAGTAAAAGTAAGTTCAATCCACAATTATCTTCACTTGATATGTGTCTCTTTGCCTGCATCATTAGAGGAAAACACTTTTATACTTTTAAACACTATGTATACCTTTAAACACTTATATACACCTCAATGCAAAAAATAGAAATAGCTAATGAATGTGAATATTTTATTGCAGTAACAAACCACCTTCCATGCTAATTTAACACAATTATAAGAAGTTCAAAGTAGCATATAAAAAAATGGGACAAAAATTCATTAAAGGATAACATGATTCAGTACCAAAAATGTCACAACCCCCAACAAAGAATAAAATTATATAGCAATGGTTTAGTGCAAGAATATAATTAGAATTTCATGTAATAACAAAAGGCTAATGATATCTTTGTAATGTAATTTTCCTTTTTTTTCCCACTTTGTCCATGAAATATATAAGTAAATAAGCAACAATGCCTTACAAAAATAAACAAGAGCTTGTTAATGAGGAACTTGTAGACATGACTTACATTGACTATTGGCGAGCAAGGAGAAAGACTCTCATTCCCAACAGACTCTCGAGATCATCAACTACAATAAACATTTTCAAATTTAGCACAAATAAAATACATTGGCAGAGAAGTATTGATGACATCATTGTAGATAAACAACTACATGTAAAAATAAAGCAAGTGTGCCAAATATTATTCCTATGCACTTCTTCATTATTTAACATATGAGGAGTATCACAGATAGATTGCTCTAACTTTTCCAAATGATTAAAAAGAACCCGTCCTTAACCTTGTCGCATGGTCACTCACTTTCTGGTTTATATTAAACAACCATCATATACCTATTACATTCTAATTATCGTTGGCTATCTTAGTTCTCAAATTTTAATTCAACAAGATATAAACAAAACTATTTAGAATAGAAAATGGTTTGCCTGAACTGATTCAACATCACAGCATGCTTACAAAACTATTTAGCACATTATTAACAATAAACATTATCCAGCATACAAAATGTTTTAAGATATAATTGGTATTTGTTAAGATTAGTTCATTTAATCAAGTTAGTTGGTAGTGGTTAGTTTGTGGTTAATTTTACACACTAACTACTTTTCATTTATCCGCCTAGTTTCATTTTTAAAATGGAGTTTCCCTCCATTCAATAAACTTAGAGTTCGATAATGAAACTCATTCTCTCTTTCAATGCTTCATCAATTGCATCAATAGCACTAGTTCAATATGGTATCAGAGCCATTTTGATCCTTCTTTCGCTGCTCCATTGCTAATCTCTCCTCTCTTCTTCATCCATGCTTCTTTCTGTTCAACCTCCTGATCCAACTTGGATCAATCTTTGCCATACTCCGTTCATCCAAGTGATGGACCTACTTCTGTTTCTGTTTCTCTGAAACTCACTGGTTTGAATTATCAGTTATCACTCTTGGGTTCGACCAATTGCGGAGAGCAATTGGTGGAAAATTGAAACTACATTTCATCAATGCAAGCCTTTATATTCCTATTGATACCTTTCATCCTTCTTTTTTAGGAGTGTTGAAATATTTCTTGGGGCTAGAGGTTTCCCATTCAAAGGAAGGAATTTCTTTCTCAAAGGAAATATTGTCTAGACTTGTTGCAGGAATTTGGGCTTCTTGGTTCCGAACCAGCTGCAACACCTTTTGACCCTTCTATCAAGCTTCATGTTGATGTTGGAAAACCATTTAATGATATTGGAATCTATAGAAGGTTGATGGGTCGACTGTTGTACCTTAACACTACAAGACCAAACATCACCTTTGCTACCCAGCAGCTCAGTCAATTTCTTCACAATCCCACAATAGTTCAGTACGAAGCAGCTTGTAGAGTGGTAAGAATAATTGAAGTACAACCCTTGGCGGAGGTCTCATGTTCCACAAAAGCTCAGAGTTGCAAATCCTTGGCTACTCAGATGCAGATTAGGCTAGATGTGTCTCGATTCAAGGTTAATTTTTGGCAATTGCTTCTTTCTAGGCTCCTTTTTAATATCTTGGCGTGCAAGGAAGCAACAAAACATTTCTCGATCTTCTTCTGAAGCCGAATATGGGGCATTATCCTTTGCCACTTGTAAGTTACTATGGTTGATGTTCTTGAAGAAATATACATTACCTGCTCCAAACCCCTTGTCTTATATTTTGACAGCCAAAGTGCAATGCATATTGCTTCCAACCCTGTTTTCCATGAGCATACGAAGCACCTTGAAATTGACTCTAGTGCATGAAAAGCTTCAACAAGGGTTGTTGCGTCATCTTCCTATTTCATCACAAGAACATCTTGCAGATTTCTTGACAAAGGCTCTACCTATCTCTAAGTTCAATAACTTTGTTTCCAATCTTGACATGATTAACATTCACCATGTTCAGCTCGAGAGAGGCTGTTAAGATTAGTTAGTTTAATCAAGTTAGTAGGTCAGTAAGCTAGTGGTTAGTTTATGCTAAGTTTTACACTCTAACTACTTTTCATATTCTAGCCTAATTTCATTTTGAATTACTAATATAAAATGGAGTTTCCCGCCATTCAATAAACTTAGAGTTCAATAATGAAACTCATTCTCTCTTTCAATGCTTCATCAATTGCATGAATAGTACTAGTTCAATAGTATTTTCTCTTCACCTCCCAATATACATACTAAGATGTTTTGAACGCTCACTATCTCCTTCACTCGACACAAAGATGATTAATTACAACATAGTAACAAACAAGAAACATGTCAATACCAGTAGATATAATGTTTGGAAATCAATTAAAAAAGAAAATCAATCCAAAGCTGCACCTCAACTCTAAAAAGAAAATCAATTAAAAAAGTGCATGTCAATACCAGTAGATATAACGTTTGGAACAAGAGCTCTAGATGTCCCTTCTTGATGCTGCTCTGCTTGTATTTGGTAAATCAACGGGAAAATACCAGTCTGTTGAATGACGTAAAGTGAATGTTAATTTGTACAATTGGAAGATTCATTGGACAGAACAAGATGCAAGAATTCTACCAAAGTTTGTGGATTAAATAAGGATATCACTGATTTTCAATTAGCAACATTAGCAACAATAATTATATTTTATATTTTAATGCCAATCCTAATCTTCTCTTGCAATATTCATGTTGGGTAGATTATACTTCTCCCTCTAGTATTTCTGCCCTTAAAATAGTGCTAAGCATTTAATAAAATTTGGACTCATTAAAGATAGAAAATCCATACAGTTCTGCACTTGTCATACTCTTCTTGCTTAAGCCACAATGAAGTCAACAAGAGTGATTCTCTATTGTAGGTTTCCCCAATGCCTTTAAGACCCTGAAATCGAAAACCGAATTATTTAGCCTACAATATTTGTTAATTTACAAATTACTAATCAAGGAAGAATGATTTACAGTTATAAAAAGTAAATAAATAAGAGAACAGGTAGATAGACCAACACCTTGGGGGGTAGGATTGTTGAGTATTTAGATAAAAAAGTAGTCCTCTTTGAATGTTCCACTAGTCCCTGCTGAAATTTTTTTAATTAACACCACACCATTGTCCATCACTAGCTCCATCAGTCACAGACACAAATTTCACAATCCTATGGTTCGAAAACAACAAATATTAATACATCCACAAACAGATTGTTACCTGAGCAGAATTAGGAGATGGACATTGCCGTTTTAACATCTAGAGCCAAAACAAAGATAACACAGAAAATAAAACAGTTACTTGTGAAACCCTAATAATAATAATAATAATCTTGTCTAAATTATCACTATTCAATCCTAATAGTATATGCACCTCGCATGTGAATGATATCAACCCTAAACCAAGCAACCCTGAACAACATAAAGAAGAAAGAGATAAGCAATATCATAAATCGAAAACAAAAAAAAAAAGGAAAGAGTAAAATGTGTGAGATAGACACAGCTAAGTACAGGCTCCAAATTTGACCACATTCTTGAAGAAATCGGTTACTATGGGTAATTTGAAGAAGAAATGGACTATATCGCTAACTATGGCTCCATTTCCCATGAGTGGAGTTGTCTCTTCAGTGTTAAGAGTGAAAAAGCGGAATATCCTATCGGCAATGCCGATTACGCGAGCAAACTCGGCGTCCATGAGACTATCCTGTTCCGCTTCGGGAAGATGAGAGAACTCGGTCTTGAGGAGGCGAGATATCTCGTCGTCCGTGAGACGAGATATCTCGTCGTCCGTGAGACGAGATATTTTGGATTTTGAGAGGCGGGAGATTTCGCTTGCAATTGAGTTGAAAAATGCGCGGACTACCGGATAAGATGCGTCGTCGGGGTGGGCGAGAGCGCAAGCGACTGGGTTAGGTAGGTCGGCGGCGGCGGCGAGAGGGGAAGAGAGACACATATCGGGATTGGAGTCCGGCATCGTGCAAGTGTAGGATTGGGTATGGGAGAGAAGCTCATTCAAATTCTACAATCCATCGTTATTTGACTCTTGAATTCCTTTTTACAATTTTGTTTTTGTTTTTTGGAAGTTAAAAAGCTGACAATTTCATACTAATAATTTTAAATTTCTAAAATAGAAATTTGATTTTTTTTTTGTTTGTTTTTGTATTATTTATTAAAATGTGTTGGTACTTTTGAAATTAGCTATACTATATACGAAAATAACATTTGTTCAAGCTGGTTTTTTTAGAAAAAATATGGGTTGTAACATATTAAAAATAGATAAATAGAAATTGTAGTTGCTTTAGATTAGATATATCAGCGGGTTGGGCAAAGATGATCTTTATCTCTTCAAATTCACATTTGAATATTAAAACAATCTTTGTTAATCGTCTTAATTCTTATATTAAATTTAAACCTGTCCCAAATAGATTCCGATTTGATTTGGCTATCCTCCATCTGTCACCATTTATTTAATGAAATCAATTTTTTTAATAAAAAAAAATATTTTTACAAAATCAAATTACATTGCAAATAATAAAATAAAAAACTCAAAAAAAAAAAAAAACTCATTCAACATTTCAAATATTTTAAATAATAAATCTATAATATATAACTATTAAAATTGAACTTTCTTTAAATATCTTGTACCCTTCTATTAAACTACTCATTATACTAGATTAAAAGGTTAATTATGATTTAATACTAACTTGTTTTATTCTCAGCCATTTAGCATTTAATAATGTTGACGTGTCAACCCCACAATATGTTTCACGGTTAACCATTTTTGCTCATGGAATCAATTGGAAAAACAAAAACAACTTAAGGCAATGTCCATTCATATTCACCGGACTGGGAAATCAAAATTTAGAGAAAAAGGATATGTAAAGCCACGCTCGTCTCACTACATTGGGATAGTCCAACTTTTCATTTTTCAAAAACCTTGAAAGTTGGAGAGACGATTTATCTGTTCCCAAGGGCTCTCTGCATGCATATACACAAATTTCATAATCTTTAAAAAAAATCTTAATCCAAGTTAATATTGGAACAAGCATATACACAAAGCTGAATCCAATTCTCAAATCCCTCGCTTCTTAAGAAATTGGTTCTACTAATACATTCAGGTTCTTATATTTCTCCTCTTTCAACCCTTAATCACGCTCTTCGCTTCTTTTCTCTCTCAACGAATCGCAGAAAACAAAAAGGTTTTCTTTCAATTTCAATCTTTGTATTATGTTATCTCCTTTCATTTTCCTTATAAAGTTTCAATCTTTGTTTTGATCATGTTGTTCTAGAATTAAAAAACTATTTCTCTCTAATATCTCAGATTTATCCCCTTTCACCTACTTTTCGTATTTCATTTGACCTAATTTTCTTCATATCAGTTAAATCATTGTTATTGTTGTTGTTGTTTATTTATAATAGCTAGGGTTTGATGTTTTTAACCTTATATAGTAGATTGGATACATATTTTTTGCTGATGATCTAATTTTCTTGTGATTTGATGCAAATTGGACAGAGTCATCCAACTGGCCTCGCCGCAAATTTGCTGAAGCTGTTTGAGCCTATGCCTCCATTGGAATATAAACCTCCACTAGAGAAAAGAAAATTCCCTTCGCTAACAGGTATTTGATAAATGTTTTAATTAGGGTTTCACTTTTTTTATGATTTTGTTATTGATGATTACTGAAATGTATTCAATTTTGCATTTGTTTATGCTTTTTTTGTCAAGGGATGACGCAATTTGTTACCAAGTTTGTTGAGCCTGGTGAACTAGAATATTCTCTGCCTGTGCCAGTGGTTGAAACTCATGTAATGTCAAGTCTCTTAAGACCAAGTTGCAGTGTTATAAGTTTGACTGCATTATGCATAGCTTCATTATTTTGTTTGGTTTTTTGCAATTTGGAATTTATGTGGATGTTTAATTTGGTGCAATGAATTTTATTTTATTGCTATAACTTTTTTTTGGTTTGATTTTGTGCTTAAATAAATCATAGTTTAGTTATTTACAAGAAAGAAAAGGTGAAATTTGTTTGTGGTTTTCATTGTAAGGACGTGTTAGTGGTTTACAAGGAATATGTTAAATAAACCCTTGTGATTATTATGTTGATAGCTTTTTGTAAACATTTGTTGTACGTTTCTTTCTGTGTTTATTCATTATAATTGTTGAGGTTTGCACTTACTATAGTTATTTATGTAAGGTTGAAATGGTCGTAGTGGCGGGAAGTTGGATCCTTAGGAGCATGTCATAGCCATCAACAATCAAATGGTCGTAGTGTCTCCTACCGACTCCTTAAAATGCAAACTCATGGAAGGCACACTCAAAGATGTAGGTTTAAAGTGGTACATGAGCCTTTCTCGGCTCTCCATTGTGAGCTATCAGAATTTAACAAAGAAGCTAGTGCAACACTTCTCGGTAAATAGACGTCGAAAGGTGTCTACTACCACTTTGTTCAATGTACGTCAGAGACATTCCAAGTCATTGCAAGAATACCCTGGCTAGGTTCAACGAGGAAACTCTTAAAGTTTCACACCCCAATCAAGAGCTATTTGTTGGTGCTTTTAAACATGGTTTGCGAACCAGACAATTCAACGAATAACTTGCACACAACCCGACAATCAACATGGACGAGATCACAATTCGGGTCGAGTGTTACATCAAGGGAGAAGAAAGCAATCAAGAAAAAAGGAGTCGGGATAATAATGAAAGGATTGAGAATAAAGAATAGGGGCCGAGCCAGAGAAAAGATCATTTATGTCCTGCTCCGCGACTTCTTCCGAAGTCGTATAGACGATTAGATGACTCTGATAGAAATTTGACACCACTGAATACATATAGAGGAGTCATACTCTGGGAGCTGGATCATTTAAACCTCTAACCTAAGCCATACCGATCCAAGAGAATAAACACCATCATGGGAAAAAATCTTGAAGCATGGTGTAATTATCATTGAATTTATGGTCATCATATTGATGATTGCCAACAGCTGAAAAGAGACATTGACACCTTGACTCAAAGGGGTCACTTATTGGCTTATGTGAAGGATTCATGATCCCATAATAATATAAGGAGTCCCCAGAGGGAGGGTCCGAGCTCTGACAAGCCAGCAAAGAAGAAAATTGATATGGAGGAGGGTCACGAAACCAAATTCGTGTGTCATACACTAAATACCATCCTTGGTGGATTCGTTGGAGGAGGATGTAAAAACCCCAAATTTGCCCTCACTCATTACACCATGGCTTGTGAATCTTTCATATGCATAAGTTCAATCATATCATCTCATATTACATTTTTGCTTCACTGCATTGGTTCAAAGTCATCTGCATCTAGGGTTTGTGATCTGAGCCATTTGAGCCACTCTAAAGGTCTTTAATCATCTCAAGAGGATCCATGTATGTTCAAGCATCATATTATATCCTCCCAAGATCAAGAAAGTCAAAAAATCACAAGAGCTGAGAAAGGCATGGAAGGCGAGCCAAGCTTAATTGCACAGATGACCTAAAATTAGGGTTTTGGTTTCAGAGGCCATAACTCCAAATTTTTTGGTCATTTTTGTTTCTATTGGTCTCTATATGATGTGAGAATCATGCATACCAATTTTCATGAAGAAATTCAATGGGGAAGGCATCTGATCAATAGATGACTTCTTGAACAAGTCAGTGCAAAATCAGGGCATCTGAGGCCCCCAATCATCCAACCAAAGGGTCTTCTCCATCATTTTGGGTGTATATGATCTTTATTTGATCTTAGAAGAAGTTAGAAGTTCACAAAATTGAAGAATTTCAAGCCATTTGCAAAGTTGCCATTTTGGGGAAGTGACTTGTAATGCAAACTTGACATTTTAGGAAAGTTTTTCAACCTCCTCTTTTTGATTCAAAAATGCTTCAAATGAAAAATTCTTGGTCATGAAAGTTGTAGATTGGATCATTACCTTTTCAAAAAGTACAAGAACTTGATCTAATTCATCATAGAACTCAAGTTATGGCCTTGCAAAGTTGGGAAAAATCACAAAATTTCACTTATGTACCAAAGAGGGAAACTTGCAAAAACGCATACCAAACCAATTTGTGACCTCTAATTGACTTCTAACCATTACACAAACATCATACATGACCTAAAACTCAGAATTGCCCAAAGAAATCTCAAGTTTCATGCCTTGATCATCAAGTATTTCAAAAGGGGCCAAAACCTTCACAAATTGCAAAATCACCCACAAACTTCATTCAACTTGCTGATTTGCCTCAATTTCAATTCTATGGACCTCCTTGATCTTAGCTGCACCAAGACAAGCCAAAAGGCCAGCTGCAAGAATGCCCATACCTCAAGTACAAGTCATGTTGACATTTTGGCAACTTGCCTATACCAATCACCACAGTCCACCACCCACTCTCTGGCCTATCCAGACTTTACAAGTAGGCTTTAAGGATTGATTTTCATAAGACACACAAGCCTAGCTCTCCAAGAACTCAGCATTCCACAAAATCATCCAACTTGCAAAAACTTTCGAAACTCATAGCTCACTAACTCAAACTCAAAACTACCTTCACCAATCAACTCAGCATCACAAAAGGACCTTTTCCCCCCCTTCAAACAAGCCTAAAAGCACCCATAGCCCAAACAAGATTCTGGTGCAGCAAGGTTGCAAGCTCTCAAACCGGCCACTCTCAAAGCTTTTCAAGCATTGAAGCTTCATCAGGAGGCCAAAGGGAGTGATTTTGCACAAAGAAAAGGTCCAGAAAGCCCAAAGTTGCAAGGTTCAAAGCTCAGGTAACCTCTTCAAACTTTTTTCCAGAAATCTCTTTTTAAGTTCTTAGATTGCTCCACATGCTTCACTGATCACACTGCACCTTGTAGTTTTGAAAATGATCAAGTATTGAGTATTTACTGATTGTCTGAAACTTTTTCCATTTTTGATTTTTTTTCTTCGAATCATGAGTTTAAGCCATTAGAAATTTGTTTTAGGGGTGGATTTGAGCTTAGGAGAGTGAGAGGGTTTGATTTGGAGCTTTAGAGCTCCAGAAATAACCTAGGGTGAGAGTTGGGGATTTTCAGGGGAGAAGGCTGCCGGAGAAGATGACCAGAGCTCTTCTCCGGTGGCCTGAAAGTGATTAGGGAAAAACCTCATTAATTAGCCAAGTTTAAACCTGGACCGTTTGATGTGGGTTTGGCGCGTGTTTTAGAGGGCTGAGATCTCTTCATTAAACCCTAATCCTGATTTAATTGAGTTTAATTAATTATTTAATACAAATTAGCCCAGAGTGAATCTTGTCCATCCATTTGCGCGCTGGTCAAACCAAATCCCTTCAGTTCAAATGTGAACCATCAGATCATCCTACTTTTCCTTATTTCAATTTTTAATTCATTTTTTATCATTTTTCTTGCACAATTTATTTAAAGTACCTAGAAAATCCTAAAAAAAATTTCCTTTTGCATTTTCATTTCAAATATTTTTCTCAACCAAAAAACTTTTTTTATTTTTATTTTTTGCATTAAAAAATCATTTTAAAAATATTTAAATGTTTATTTTAATTAAATAATGGAAATTAATTAATTAAAATACCATTTAAGTTTCTAAAAATCACCAAAAAAATCACATTGCATCTTGACACATTTAGAGACATTATCAAACCATTCATACAAATTTATTTTTGGTTCTTGATCCATTTTGACATTTTTCTTTGGATTTAGGGTTCTTAAAAAAACAATATTTTGACCCTAACTTAGAAAACTCTTTTCTGCCTAACCATGAAGGGTTTGATAGTGATTCTTTTTGCATTGCATCACACATATCATGTAGTTTCTAGGATAAAATTGGCATGAATTTATCTTTCATTTTCAATTTGTTTTGCATTTTTCCTTGTGAGGTACCTTAAAACCCTAGCAAACTTAGAAAAATCATAAGTCCTTTAGGGTTTAGCTTCTGACATTCCCCTTTGGGTAGTGAACTTGTATAGGTTTAGGGTACTTTTTATTCCATTTTAAATTTTTTATCATGTCATTTGCTTCTGATTTTGAATTTTGCATTGCCTCTTGTACATAAACCCTAATCTTTGCCTTCATTTGCATTCATCTTTCATAAGCTTGCATACATAAACTTGCCATAAATTTTTGTGCATCCACATGACATATAAGACATCTTAGGACATATTGAAATCATGTTTAATCATTGCATCATCCATTTTCCATGTTATGCATCCATTGTATTTCATAAGTTTTCATGTACTTTCATGCTTCCTTTCATGTCTCATTTGCATCTTCATTACTTGTTTGATTGTCATCATTTCTTGACATGCTTTCATACCATCTCATAGAATCATTTGCATCATGATTATGCTTCTGACTTTGGTTTTCATATTTGCACTTCATCTCATTTTCATTTCATTTCTTGTTGCTAACTTTTCAGGTGGTAAGTCATTGAGAAGTGAATTTGCCTTCACTTCTCACAATCTCTTCTCATCTCTTTTATACATCCATTGCTGCATTTTACTTGTGAATAAGAGTGAGCTTGCTCATTCATTCTCCTTCTTCTCTTTCTTTCTTCAAGCAACTTATCTTCTTAAGTGAAGTAAGTTGTCTTGCTTCTTGCTGCTTCTTTTCCTTCCATCTTGTTTCTTCCTTGGTGGCTTCTCTGAAGATCTTCTTGAAAGCCCTCATAAACTCTAGGAACACCCAAGCATGATCATAATTAGGGTTTAATTAGTCCCCCCATTAGTTTTACCTTTGTGTCATCTTTTGTGTCTTCTCTTCTCATCTCATAATCAAGGACTAAACCTTAAAGGTTTTAAGGCTTTGTGATTAGGGTTATGTTTGTATCCTCCTATTAGGATGGGGTGTATAACTTTAATCCTAAGTATTAAACCCTTAATGTGTTTAAATCCTTTAACCAATTCACCTAATAATCAACAAGACATCAAGCTTGTAACTTGGGTCTTGCATTAGGGTTCTAATTCTTCCTTAACTGGTTAAGAAGGACTAACCCTAGTGTTAATGGACAAGTCCTCCTCAAGTTGTCTTACCAACCTAAAATCCACTTCTTAATCTTACCATTAACTAAAATCCACTTCAATAAAGGTTTTGTTTTGTCATGAGGTTAATCCCTAATCATGGATTAAGTTGAGGAGCCTTTCTCATCTTAAATGTTCTCATCTATTATCCTTCTATTAGGATAGTGTAATGAGTCCATTAAATCCTTGATTATGGCTTAAACTCATTACTTAACACTAAACAAAAACTCCCAAAAACATCTAAATAAATACAAGTAGGTTAATGATCTTAATCCTACATCATGGTGATTAAGTGTGAGGTGTTTACCTCATACTTAAGGTATTCTCATTACCCCTAATCAGAGGGAGGATGTGATGAGTTTATTAACCCTTGGTTTAGGCTTAAGCTCATTTTCTTATGACAAACACCAAAAAGCAATGAAAGATTGAAAACATCCAAAACAAACAATAATCGTCTCCACCGGGATTCTTTTCTCATCACCTTCACTCAAAAACGAGAACTCGCTTCTTCCGTCTAATGCAAGACAGTTTGCACCTGAGCCAGACAGGTCATACACTTGAGCATAGACAAGCAAGCAGATCACAAGTCAATTCATCTTTCAGTCTCCTTGAGTCGAACTACGGTGTTCTGACTTCCTCATTGTAAACACCCCAAATTTTCCCTCACTCATTTCACCATGGCTTGTGATTCTTTTCATTTGCATAAGTTTAATCATATAATCTCATATTGCATTTTTGCTCCACTGCATTGGTTCAAAGTCATCTGCATCTAGGGCTTGTGATCTGAGCAATCCCTGAGCTATCTGAGCCACTCCCAGAGTCTCCAATCATCTCAAGAGGGTCCATGTATGTTCAAGCATCATATTATATCCTCCCAAGATCAAGAAAGTCAGAAAATCACAAGAACTGAGAAAGGCATGGAAGCAGAGCCAAGCTTAACTGCACAGATGACCTAAAATTAGGGTTTTGGTTTCAGAGGCCATAGCTCCAAATTTTTTGGTCATTCTTGTTTCTATTGGTCTCTATATGATATGAGTATCATGCATACTATTTTTCATGAAGAAATTCAATGGGGAAGGCATCTGATCAATAAATGACTTCTTGAACAAGTCAATGCAAAATCAGGGCATCTGAGGCCCCCAATCATCCAACCAAAGGGTCTTCTCCATAATTTTGGGTGTATATGATCTTTATTGGGTCTTAGAAGAGGTTAGAAGTTCACAAAATTGAAGAATTTCAAGCCATTTGCAAAGTTGCCATCTTGGGAAAGTGACTTGTAATGCAAACTTGCCATTTTGGGAAAGTTTTTAAACCTCCTCTTTTTTATTCAAAAATGCTTCAAATGAAAAATTCTTGGTCATGAAAGTTGTAGATTGGATCATTCCCTTTTCAAAAAGTACAAGAACTTGATCTAATTCATCATAGAACTCAAGTTATGGCCTTGCAAAGTTGGGTAAAATCACAAAATTTCACTTATGTACCAAAGAGGGAAACTTGCAAAAACCCATACCAAACCAATTTGTGACCTCTAATTGACTTCTAACCATTACACAAACATCATACATGACCTAAAACTCAGAATTTCCCAAAGAAATCTCAAGTTTCATGCCTTGATCATCAAGTATTTCAAAAGGGGCCAAAACCTTCACAAATTGCAAAATCACCCACAAACTTCATTCAACTTGCTGATTTGCCTCAATTTCAATTCTATGGACCTCCTTGATCTCAGCTGCACCAAGACAAGCCAAAAGGCCAGCTGCAAGAATGCCCATACCTCAAGTACAAGTCATGTTGACATTTTGGCAACTTGCCCATACCAATCACCACAGTCCACCACCCACTCTCTGGCCTATCCAGACTTTACAAGCATGCTTCAAGGATTGATTTTCATAAGAAACACAAGCCTAGCTCTCCAAGAACTCAGCATTCCACAAAATCATCCAACTTGCAAAAACTTTCGAAACTCATAGCTCACTGACTCAAACTCAAAACTACCTTCACCAATCAACTCAGCATCACAAAAGGACCGTTTCCCCCTTCAAACAAGCCTAAAAGCACCCATAGCCCAAACACGATTCTGGTGCAGCAAGGTTGCAAGCTCTCAAACCGGCCACTCTCAAAGCTTTTCAAGCATTGAAGCTTCATCAGGAGGCCAAAGGGAGTGATTTTGCACAAAGAAAAGGTCCAGAAATCCCAAAGTTGCAAGGTTCAAAGCTCAGGTAACCTCTTCAAACTTTTTTCCAGAAATCTCTTTTTAAGTTCTTAGATTGCTCCCCATGCTTCACTGATCACACTGCACCTTGTAGTTTTGAAAATGATCAAGTGTTGAGTATTTACTGATTGTCTGAAACTTTTTCCATTTTTGATTTTTTTCTTCGAATCATGAGTTTAAGCCATTAGAAATTTGTTTTAGGGGTGGATTTGAGCTTAGGAGAGTGAGAGGGTTTGATTTGGAGCTTTAGAGCTCCAGAAATAACCTAGGGTGAGAGTTGGGGATTTTTAGGGGAGAAGGCTGCCGGAGAAGATGACCGGAGCTCTTCTCCGGTGGCCTGAAAGTGATTAGGGCAAAACCTCATTAATTAGCCAAGTTTAAACCTGGACTGTTTGATGTGGGTTTGGCGCGTGTTTTAGAGGGCTGGGATCTCTTCATTAAACCATAATCCTGATTTAATTGAGTTTAATTAATTATTTAATACAAATTAACCCAGAGTGAATCTTGTCCATCCATTTGCGCGCTGGTCAAACCAAATCCCTTCAGTTCAAATGTGAACCATCAGATCATCCTACTTTTCCTTATTTCAATTTTTAATTCATTTTTTATCATTTTTCTTGCACAATTTATTTAAAGTACCTAGAAAATCCTAAAAAAAATTTCCTTTTGCATTTTCATTTCAAATATATTTCTCAACCAGAATTTTTTTTTTATTTTTATTTTTTGCATTAAAAAATCATTTTAAAAATATTTAAATGTTTATTTTAATTAATTAATGGAAATTAATTAATTAAAATACCATTTAAGTTTCTAAAAATCACCAAAAAAATCACATTGCATCTTGACACATTTAGAGATATTATCAAACCATTCATACAAATTTCTTTTTGGTTCTTGATCCATTTTGACATTTTTCTTTGGATTTAGGGTTCTTAAAAAAACAATATTTTGACCCTAACTTAGAAAAATCTTTTCTGCCTAACCATGAAGGGTTTGATAGTGATTCTTTTTGCATTGCATCCCACATATCATGTAGTTTCTAGGATAAAATTGGCATGAATTTATCTTTCATTTTCAATTTGTTTTGCATTTTTCCTTGTGAGGTACCTTAAAACCCTAGCAAACTTAGAAAAATCATAAGTACTTTAGGGTTTAGCTTCTGACCTTCCCCTTTGGGTAGTGAACTTGTATAGGTTTAGGGTACTTTTGATTCCATTTTCAATTTTTTATCATGTCATTTGCTTCTGATTTTGAATTTTGCATTGCCTCTTGTACATAAACCCTAATCTTTGCCTTCATTTGCATTCATCCTTCATAAGCTTGCATACATAAACTTGCCATAACTTTTTGTGCATCCACATGACATATCAGACATCTTAGGACATATTGAAATCATGTTTGTGTGAGCAACTCTAGTTTTGATTGATTATAAATTTTAAGTGTTTGTGTTTTCTTCATATTAAGAAAAATACTTGCCTTTAGATCTTTTGTTTCATTTTCTATCAATGTTTTTGTTTTTCTGAAAAATATGCAAAATGAATCGATTCATTCCATCATGTATCGATTCATGCTGTTTGAATGATTCTGGAAATTCGCAAAATGAATCGATTCATCTTATCATGTATCGATTCATGCTGTTTGAATGGTTCTGGATTTTCTTCTATGAATCGACATATACAAGCATGCATCGATTCATTGCTTGTTTAATTCTCTATTTTTACTAATCTGTCCAGTATGTATCGATTCATACTACTATGTATCGATTCATTTGTCTATTTTACTTCTAACAGAATCTTCATATATATGTTGAGTGTTTCATTTAGTGTAGTAACAGATCACAGAAAATTGCAGACGAATTTTAGAGTGATAGATCATTGAAGAACACATCAAGAAAAGGATTTTGAAGTGTGGACAATTCAATGTTGAGCGGGATTGAAACCTAGAATCAAATTCTTCTTCATCATCTTCTCAAATACCTTAATTCAAGAACATCAACAAGGAAGTGTGTGCTGTTCTGTGAATTGAAGGCTTATGAGATAACGTTCAGTGGTACGATCGGAGATCCAGCTGAGTTGAAGATTGATAGAAGGTTTCAAGGAATAACCAGCTGGGTTTTCCTTCAAGAACGGGCATGTTCTTGAGGGTTTGTTAGTCACGTTTACAAGACAGATTCAGCCGCAACGTAAGATTTGGAAATCGGGGGATTTCGCAAATAGATCGTGGAGCCGGTGAATTGCTTGTATTACTTGCAGGGAATCTTGATTGGGCTCAGATCAAGTGAAGGTTGATACAATAGGAAGATCTAGGTGTATAGATTTCTGGTGTTTGTATAGCAACCTTGTAATCGACGAATTCAGCAATATTGATATAAAAGTTCTCAATTTCGGTTTGAAATTGAGAGGGAGATGTACCCACACGCGAGGACGAACGTGGGGAACTTCCTTACCAAATCTCCGCGTATTGTATTCTTTCTCTATCTCTATTTACGTTTTCAATTGTTTTTGATTCATTGGAAATAGCTTTTGTGATAGGTGCATTCAACTGTTTTACATCTTGTGTGTTTAAACCTTTATCATCTCAATCGTAAATCCAACACGTTATCACATGTCCGGTCTTCTAGTGGCTGGTCCAGAATAGACGCTTGTATATTTGGGACCGTTGTTTCCGTTAAGTTTTGAAAACTCTGAAAAATCTTTTAAATCCTTATAAACAAGGAGGTGATCCATTCACCCCCCTCTAAATCACTAGCCATAGCGTCTAACAAGTGGTATCAGAGCTCCGGTTCGCTGGTGCTTTGTGGCTGCCTGTAATGTTATGGATTCTGAACCAAAGGGGGCGTATAATAGAGCTCCTGTTTTCAATGGTGAAAATTATGGCTACTGGAAAGACTACATGCGAGTTCACATAAATTATGTTGATAGGCGCGTATGGACTGCCATTCAAAATGGTCCTTTTCAAATTACCATGATGAATGAGGCAGGTGCCATAGTACCTAAACCAGAAGATGATTGGGATGAAAAAGATGAGAAAAAGTGGTCAAGTGATTGGAGAGCTCGAAATATGCTAATTTCAGCACTTAGTGTAGATGAGTGT
Source organism: Lathyrus aphaca (assembly GCA_963966055.1). Lineage (NCBI taxonomy): Eukaryota > Viridiplantae > Streptophyta > Magnoliopsida > Fabales > Fabaceae > Lathyrus > Lathyrus aphaca. The sequence continues at coordinate 379,318,875 of OZ014523.1, read as the reverse complement.
TATCGAGTTTCCCATTGCTCAACAGCTAAAGAAATGTGGGATGCTTTAGAAATTGCACATGAAGGTACAACTGAAGTAAAACAGTCCCGCATTAACACACTTAATCAAGAGTTCGAACTCTTTCGCATGAAACAAGGAGAATCTATTCCCGACATGCAAAAGAGATTTGTTCATCTCATTAATCGTTTGAATGCACTTGGAAAACCTGTTTCCAATGATATTTCTACTAATAAAATTCTGAGATGTCTTACCAGGGAATGGCAACCTAAAGTAACAGCTATCAAGGAAGCCAATGATCTAACGACACTCACAATGACTACTTTGTTTGGAAAGCTGGAGGAACATCAGCAAGAACTAGAAAGTCTAGAAAAGTTTGAGAATAAAAGTAAAAAGGGAAAGGAGAAGAATAAAGACAAAGAGGGTGAGAAGAGGCCTATAGCTCTTATGGCTTCTAACTCAAAGTCCTCACAAAAAGAGCTAAGCAACAATGAGTCAAGTAGTGACGAAGACTCCGGTGACGAAGAAATGGGACTTTTTGTTAGGAGATATAATAGATTCATTCGAAAGAATGGAATCAAGCATTCCGACAAAAATCTCATAAATTTTAGAAATCAATCTATGGATTCAAAACAGGAAGAGATTAAGAAGAATAGAGAAAGAGGGTCTTGCTTTAATTGTGGCAAGTTCGGACATTATAAAATGGATTGTCCTTTAAAGAAAAAGGATAAAGGAAAAGCTCCACCAAAAAGGTATAATAAGCAAAGTGAGCTTACATTGCTTGGGAAAGTGATAGTGATTCATCAAGTACACAATGCTCAAGTGATAGCGATGAAACCACAAATTTGTGTCTTATGGCTCACACCAAAAATCAGTCCCACCACAAGAAGAAAAGTGATGATAAAAAGGTAAAACAAGCTTATTATAACAATATCTCTTCTATGTCCTTTTCTGAATTGAAAGTAGCTTTTGAAAAACTGCATAATGAAGCTATAGAAGCATTCAAAAGATTATCTTCCGATAAATTTTTTTTTTCATACTTGGAAGGTAAAGTACAACATGCTGAAAAATATTTAGAATACTTGAAAGCTAGTATTGCAGAAAATTCAAAAGCTATTGATATTGATGGTTGTAGTAAAATAAGGCATTGTGAAAGTTGTCACATTTGGCAACAAGAGGTCATTTCTCTTAAAGTCAAATTGGGAAAAGCCTTGCAACCTAAGATTACTTATGCCATTGATACTAGGTTGTTCAAAAATTCATTAAATCTTCCATATGCAAAATATTCTTTTGTTCCAAAGGATTTAAGGACCAATCATAAACAACAACATTATCGTAGTGTTTGTCATTATTGTTGTCATGCTGGCCATACCATTGAGAAATGCAAATTTAGAAGATTTCTAGTGCCTAAAGGCATTTATCAATGGAAGCCTAAAGGCAACCATGTTACCACTTACCCACTTGGACCCAATAAAAATTGGGTACCTAACTCTCTCTTTTGATATTGTAGGATGAGTGTCTTGCATCCATGGAAAGAAGATGGTTTCTGGACAGCGGGTGTTCAAGGCACATGACGAGTGACATATCACTTTTTATTGACTTCAAAGCAAAGAAAAGGGGTATGTTACTTATGGAGACAATAACAAAGGAGCTATACTTGGTAAAGGTAGTGTAGGTAATCCCTTTACCACTACTATTTCTGATGTCCATCTTGTAGAGGGACTTAAACACAATTTGTTAAGTATAAGTCAACTATGCGACAAAGGTTATAAAGTTTCTTTCACAAAAACTTGTTGCAAAATTGAACATACCGAACAAAATGTTGTGTTTAAGGGTGTAAGAGTAAACAACATATATATGCTTGATATTTTGAGTGTATCCTTAACAAGCACTAAATGTCTAGTAGCCCTAAATGATGATTCATGGCTATGGCATAGACGCTTAGCGCATGTTAATTTCGATTTGCTTAATAAGGTTGTATCCAAGGATCTAGTAGTAGGTCTTCCAAAAATAAAATTTTCAAAAGACCACCTATGTGATGCTTGCCAAATGGGGAAACAAACAAGGGTCTCTTTTAAATCTAAAAACATAATTTCAACTTCAAGACCCCTTGAGCTTCTCCATATAGACCTCTTTGGACCATCTAGGACAAAGAGCTTAGGTGGAAACTATTGTGGTTTCGTAATAGTAAATGACTACTCTAGATTCACTTGGACTATATTCCTTCATAGCAAAGATGAAACTTTTTCTGCTTTTAAAAGTTTTGCAAAGCTGTCCCAAAATAAAATGAATTCTAAAATAGTTACAATCCGAAACGATCATGGAGGTGAATTTCAAAACCATCTCTTTGATAAGTATTGTGACAAGTATGGCATTGAGCACAACTTTTCAGCTCCTCGAACTCCACAACAAAACGGTGTTGTGGAACGCAAAAATCGAGTTTTAGAGGAATTGGCAAGAACAATGCTCAATGAGGGTGGATTACAAAAATTATTTGGGCTGATGCAATTAGCACAACTTGTTATGTTATGAATAGGATTTTAATTCGTCCTATTTTGAATAAAACCCCTTATGAAATTTTAAAAGGTAGAAAGCCAAACTTGTCTCATCTTCATGTGTTCGGTTGTAAATGTTTTGTTTTGAATAACGGTAAAGAAAATCTTGAGAAGTTTGATGTCAAAGCTGATGAAGGTATTTTTCTTGGATACTCTCAATCAAGCAAAGCATATAGAGTGTATAATAGGCGTTTACTTTCTGTTGAAGAATCTGTCCATGTTTCTTTTGATGAGTCTTACCCAAAAATTGTCGGAAAAGGTATCTCTTTTGATGACGCAAGTGTATCTACAGAAGGCATACTCAAAGAAGCTGTATCAGAAATTGATCAATCTGAAACGGTTGATATTGAGAAGGAGGAAGATACTTGTCATGAAAAAGATAAAGAGGAAGGAACATCTGAAGTGAAAGACCTTCCACCGGCTTGGAAATCCTCTAAAGACCATCCTATAGACAATATATTGGGAGATATTTCAAAGGGAGTGTTGACTCGTTCTAAGATAAGTAACTTTTGTTCTCACTTCGCTTTTGTATCACAAGTGGAACCTAAAAATGCTAAAGAGGCCTTGGTTGATGAATTTTGGCTAATGGCCATGAAAGAAGAGCTTAATCAATTTAAAAGAAATGACGTTTGGGAACTTGTCCCTCGTCCGCGAGATCATCACATCATAGGTACTAAATGGGTTTTTAGGAATAAACTTGATGAAAGCGGAGTGATAACTAGAAACAAGGCACGCTTGGTAGCACAAGGGTATAACCAAGAGGAGGGCATAGATTATGAGGAGACTTATGCTCCGGTGGCTCGCCTTGAAGCTATACGTCTTTTGCTTGCTTATGCGTGTTCTATGAATTTCAAGCTTTACCAAATGGACGTAAAGAGTGCGTTTTTAAATGGTGTTATAAATGAAGAAGTATATGTTTCACAACCTCCCGGTTTTGAAAATTCTGAATATCTAGATCATGTTTACAAATTAAAACGTGCTTTATATGGTCTTAAGCAAGCACCCCGTGTGTGGTACGAAAGACTTAGCAAATTTCTACTTGATCATGGATATTCTAGAGGTAAAGTGGATAATACACTCTTCATTAAACACAAAGGAAAGCACATTCTTTTAGTTCAAGTTTATGTAGACGATATAATTTTTGGTTCAACAAACATACACTTGGTCGAAGAATTTTCTAATGTTATGCAGGGTGAGTTTGAGATGAGTCTCATGGGGGAATTGAACTACTTCTTAGGCCTCCAAATAAAGCAACTCGATGAAGGTACCGCAGTATGTCAAACAAAATACTGCAGAGAGCTGCTCAAGCGTTTTGGAATGAATAATTCTAAATCAATTGACACTCCCATGCCTACCAACAGAAACTTGGACAAAGATGAACATGGTAAGTGTGTTGATGTCAAAAGGTATAGAGGTATGATTGGATCTCTCTTGTATCTTATTGCTTCTAGACCGGACATCATGTTTAGTGTGTGTATGTGTGCAAGATATCAATCAAATCCTAAGGAATCTCACTTAAAATCAGTCAAGCGTATATTTAGGTATCTTAATGGAACACCTAAATATGGGCTTTGGTATTCCAAAGGAAGCGAGTGCAGCTTAGTAGGTTACTCTAATTCTGATTTTGCTGGCTGCAAATCAGATAGGAAAAGCACTAGTGGCACATGTCATCTGTTTTCAAATTCTTTAATAAGTTGGCATAGTAAAAAGCAAGTATCCGTAGCTTTGTCTACTGCAGAGGCTGAGTATGTTGCAGCCGGTAGCTGTTGTGCTCAAATTTTGTGGCTAAGGCAACAACTACAAGATTTTGACATTGAACTTAAACGTATTCCAATTAAATGTGACAACACTAGTGCCATTAATCTCACTAAGAATCCTGTTTTACACTCACTCACCAAACATATTGAGATTAGACATCACTTCCTTCGCGATCATGTTGAAAAAGGAGACGTTGTTTTTGAGCATGTTGATACTAAAAATCAACTTGCTGACATTTTCACTAAACCTTTGGCAACTGAACCATTCTTCAACATTCGTCGCGAATTAGGGATTCTTGATCTCTCCGCATTGGTGTCTTAAGTTTGGTTGATGTAGTTTCTATTTATCTCATCGTGTTTGCTAAGTTCTGATTGTAGTCTTCACTCGTACCTCATGAGAATACTACGACGGAGGTAATATTGTTCCTCTCTTCACTTTGTTGATATTGTATGATCAATGTATGTTTGAGCAATGATTTCTCGTTTACATGAACTTCTTTTCATATGAATGTTTGAACATTGATGTTTTATTTGTAAAGTATTCTTAAGCATCTATACAATGTTTTGATTCATTCTGCATTTTGCATAATGTTTGTTTTGCATATTCATTGATTGTGTCAATTCTTGCAAAAATTTCTTTTATCACTGTCAAAATAATTACAGTATGTTGAATTTCAAAATTTTCGTATTATGAATCGATCACAACCATTTTGAATCGATACATGCTGATTTCCTTTTAATTTCTATCAAAATAGTTACAGTATGTATTGATACATAATGGCTTGTATCGATACATAGCCATTTGTATTTCAAAAATTCGCATTATGAATCGATCACAACCATCTTGAATCGATTCATGTTGATTTTCTTTTAATTTCTGTCCAAATGGTTACAGTATGTATTGATACATAATGGCTTGTATCGATACATAGCATTCTGATTTTTAAAAATTTTCGTGAAATGAATCGATTCATACAGTCATGAATCGACGCATCCTGTTTTAAATTCAGTTTATTTTTTAATGAATCGACACATCAGCAACTGCCATGACATGTCTATCAGTTATAAAACTCCATTATGTCTTTCTCATCATCTCATTTGCATCATTTTCGTTCCTAACCCTAACTGCCATAAAAAACCCTCTTCTCTCAAAACCCTAATCTCATCACTATGCCTCCAAGAGTCTTGCTTCCAAGAGAAAAAGGAAAACATAAATTCAAAGAACCCGTTGGGTCTTCTCATCAGGCTCCTTCTGTTCCTGAAATTCCTCCATCTGGGGCTGCAATTCTTCATCCTGCCATTGTTGAAGAATTTGAAGCTTCTTTTAAAACAAGGTTAGTTATGAAACCACATGTTTTCGATACTAGTGATGTACGTACTCTCTGTTTAGAAGAACTTGCGGATTTAATCGACGCACAAAATCATGGATTCTTTTTAACTGTTAAAGATGAGTATCATGAAGACTTTATTCGTGCTTTCTATGCTGGTGTGAAAACTGGAAAAGGATACATGTTCAAGTGTTCGATTGGAACCAGAACTTACCGTTTTGAGGTTGATGACTGGTCCAAAGTGTTCAATCTGCCATCTCTGTTGCCTGAATTGCAGATGTGGCATGACCAGAACTTTGAAACACAGTTTAAGTTGAAGGAATTTTGTGCATCCATTTCTAAATTGGAAAGACCTCTTGCTGATGATGAGCCTCTGACTTCTGGTATGATTAAAAGTGTTCCAAGAATTCTGCACTGGATACTTTCACATATCTTGCGTCCAAGGTCCGGTGGGCACTCACGATTGGACAAGCCGGATATCCATTTATTGTATATTCTGCAGAAAAAGATACCAACTAACTGGGCCAATTACTTTGTCAAGCGTATCTTTCTTACGCGGAACAGCTCCAAAAACATCACTCTTGCATATGCTGCCCAGATCATGCGAATTCTTAAGTTTTGGAAAGTGGTTTTCCCTCCTGTGCCTCTTTTATCATCCTCTAGTGTTCAAGAATTCAACAATGCCACACTCTCTCATATGGGTTATCGGTGGGACATCGAGCGTCGCTGCTACTACTTCTTTGAACGCAGCACTCGAACCCACATCTACAACTTTGACATTCCGTCTGAACACATTTATGTTGAAGAACAACGGGATGAAGATATGGAAGATGCAAAAAATCCTCCTGATGCTAATACCAACACTGGTTGGGGTGAGTGGGTACCACAAAGGTGGTCTCCTACAAACTATGAACCAGCTCCTTCATCGGCTCCACCGACTTCATCTACTGCTTCTCCGGCCTATCTTACTCAAATGTTTGCGCATTTGAAAATGGCAAACAATGCCCGGCATGAAGAAGCTCGTGCGTGGCATGTCCAGCAAACAGAATGGCATAACGAGCACCGAGAATGGCATGATGAGCATACTCGAATGTATCATAATCAACATTCATGGCATACTGAATTGGTTAAGTGGCATCAAGTTTTCTATAATGAGATGTCTGGATTTATGGATGATTGCCGTTCGCACCCGGGGATTATGGAAAGGTTTCAAAGCATAGAGGTTCAGAGACGTTTCAGGCGTTACGCCTTCATGGGGCAGAATCCAGATGAAATGCCTCCTCCACCTCATCCTCCAAGTTTCCGTGACCCTGATCGAGATGATGCAGAGTCGTGTGGTGGCTATTTTCCTCATTGAAGCTGCATTTCATTTTGCATATCATCATTGTTTCTTGCTTAAGTTTCTTTGTTTTTCTTGTTTAAACACTTTATGGTTTGGTTTGTTTATGTAATTCGCAACTCTATTTGACAATTTCACTGCCTATGATTATTTGCTTTTGTCTAAATTGTTTGCACTTTATGTTTCATTCTTTGTGAGTGAACTCTGCTTATATATCTTAGTATTGCTGATTCTGGTTCTTCACCTATGCATTCTTTCTTGCTGTTGACAAAGGGGGAGAAAAGGCAAGTGTGAAAAGACAATGACAGGCACAAACTCAAGGGGAGTAATTCTCACACTTCAAAAATTTTGTCATCATCAAAAAGGGGGAGTTTGTGAGCAACTCTAGTTTTGATTGATTATAATTTTTAAGTGTTTGTGTTTTCTTCATATTAAGAAAAATACTTGCCTTTAGATCTTTTGTTTCATTTTCTATCAGTGTTTTTGTTTTTCTGAAAAATACGCAAAATGAATCGATTCATTCCATCATGTATTGATTCAAGCTATTTGAATGATTCTGGAAATTCGCAAAATGAATCGATTCATCTTATCATGTATCGATTCATGCTGTTTGAATGGTTCTGGATTTTCTTCTATGAATCGACACATACAAGCATGCATCGATTCATTGCTTGTTTAATTCTCTGTTTTTACTAATCTGTTCAGTATGTATCGATTCATACTACTATGTATCGATTCATTTGTCTGTTTTACTTATAACAGAATCTGCATATATATGTTGAGTGTTTCATTTAGTGTAGTAACAGATCACAGAAAATTGCAGACGAATTTTAGAGTGATAGATCATTGAAGAACACATCAAGAAAAGGATTTTGGAGTGTGGACAATTCAATGTTGAGCGGGATTGAAACCTAGAATCAAATTCATCTTCATCATCTTCTCAAATACCTTAATTCAAGAACATCAACAAGGAAGTGTGTGCTGTTCTATGAATTGAAGGCTTATGAGATAACGTTCAGTGGTACGATCAGAGATCCAGCTGAGTTGAAGATTGATAGAAGGTCTCAAGGAAAAACCAGTTGGGTTTTCCTTCAATAACAGGCGTGTTCTTGAGGGTTTGTTAGTCACGTTTACAAGACAGATTCAGCCGCAGCATAAGATTTAGAAATCGGGGGATTTCGCAAATAGATCGTGGAGCCGGTGAATTGCTTGTATTACTTGCAGGGAATCTTGATTGGGCTCAGATCAAGTGAAGGTTGATACAATAGGAAGATCTAGGTGTATAGATTTCTGGTGTTTGTATAGCAACCTTGTAATCGACGAATTCAGCAATATTGATATAAAAGTTCTCAATTTTGGTTTGAAATTGAGAGGGAGACATACCCACACGCGAGGACGAACGTGGGGAACTTCCTTACCAAATCTCCGCGTATTGTATTCTTTCTCTATCTCTATTTACGTTTTCAATTGTTTTTGATTCATTGGAAATAGCTTTTGTGATAGGTGCATTCAACTATTTTACATCTTGTGTGTTTAAACCTTTATCAACTCAATCGTAAATCCAGCACGTTATCACATGTCCGGTCTTCTAGTGGCTGGTCCAGAATAGACGCTTGTATATTTGGGACCGTTGTTTCCGTTAAGTTTTGAAAACTCTGAAAAATCTTTTAAATCCTTGTAAACAAGGAGGTGATCCATTCACCCCCCCTCTAGATCACTAGCCACAACGTCTAACAGTTTGATCATTGCATCATCAATTTGCCATGTTATGCATCCATTGCATTTCATAAGTTTTCATGTACTTTCATGCTTCCTTTCATGTCTCATTTGCATCTTCATTACTTTTTTGATTGTCATCATTTCTTGACATGCTTTCATACCATATCATAGCATCATTTGCATCATGATTATGCTTCTGACATTGGTTTTCATCTTTGCACTTCATCTCATTTTCATTTCATTTCATTTTTTGTTGCTAACTTTTCAGGTGGTAAGTCATTGAGAAGTGAATTTTCCTTCACTTCTCACAATCTCTTCTCATCTCTTTTATACATCCATTGCTGAATTTTACTTGTGAATAAGAGTGAGCTTGCTCATTCATGCTCCTTCTTCTCTTTCTTTCTTCAAGCAACTTATCTTCTTAAGTGAAGTAAGTTGTCTTGCTTCTTGCTGCTTCTTTTCCTTCCATCCTATTTCTTCCTGGGTGGCTTCTCTGAAGATCTTCTTGAAAGCCCCCATAAACTCTAGGAACACCCAAGCATGATCATAATTAGGGTTTGATTAGTCCCCCATTAGTTTTACCTTTGTGTCATCTTTTGTGTCTTCTCTTCTCATCTCATAATCAAGGACTAAACCTTAAAGGTTTTAAGGCTTTGTGATTAGGGTTATGCCTGTATCCTCCTATTAGGATGGGGTGTATAACTTTAATCCTAAGTATTAAACCCTTAATGTGTTTAAATCCTTTAACCAATTCACCTAATAATCAACAAGACATCAAGCTTGTAACTTGGGCCTTGCATTAGGGTTCTAATTCTTCCTTAACTGGTTAAGAAGGACTAACCCTAGTGTTAATGGACAAGTCCTCCTCAAGTTGTCTTACCAACCTAAAATCCACTTCTTAATCTTACCATTAACTAAAATCCACTTCAATAAAGGTTTTGTTTTGTCATGAGGTTAATCCCTAATCATGGATTAAGTTGAGGAGCCTTTCTCATCTTAAATGTTCTCATCTATTATCCTTCTATTAGGATAGTGTAATGAGTCCATTAAATCCTTGATTATGGCTTAAACTCATTACTTAACACTAAACAAAAACTACCAAAAACATCTAAATAAATACAAGTAGGTTAATGATCTTAATCCTACATCATGGTGATTAAGTGTGAGGTGTTTACCTCATACTTAAGGTATTCTCATTACCCCTAATCAGAGGGAGGATGTGATGAGTTTATTAACCCTTGGTTTAGGCTTAAGCTCATTTTCTTATGACAAACACCAAAAAGCAATGAAAGATTGAAAACATCCAAAACAAACAATAATCGTCTCCGCCGGGATTCTTTTCTCATCACCTTCACTCAAAAACGAGAACTCGCTTCTTCCGTCTAATGCAAGACAGTTTGCACCTGAGCCAGACAGGTCATACACTTGAGCATAGACAAACAAGCAGTTCACAAGTCAATTCATCTTTCAGTCTCCTTGAGTCGAACTACGGTGTTCTGATTTCCTCATTGTAAACACCCCAAATTTTCCCTCACTCCTTTCACCATGGCTTGTGATTCTTTTCATTTGCATAAGTTCAATCATATCATCTCATATTGCAGTTTTGCTCCACTGCATTGGTTCAAAGTCATCTGCATCTAGGGCTTGTGATCTGAGCAATCCATGAGCTATCTGAGCATCTCCCAGAGTCTCGAATCATCTCAAGAGGGTCCATGTATGTTCAAGCATCATATTATATCCTCCCAAGATCAAGAAAGTCAGAAAATTACAAGAACTGAGAAAGGCATGGCAGCAGAGCCAAGCTTAACTACACAGATGACCTAAAATTAGGGTTTTGGTTTCAGAGGCCATAACTCCAAATTTTTTGGTCATTCTTGTTTCTATTGGTCTCTATATGATATGAGGATCATGCATACTATTTTTCATGAATAAATTCAATGGGGAAGGCATCTGATCAATAGATGACTTCTTGAACAAGTCAATGCAAAATCAGGGCATCTGAGGCCCCCAATCATCCAACCAAAGGGTTTTCTCCATAATTTTGGGTGTATATGATCTTTATTGGGTCTTAGAAGAGGTTAGAAGTTCACAAAACTGAATAATTTCAAGCCATTTGCAAAGTTGCCATTTTGGGAAAGTGACTTGTAATGCAAACTTGCCATTTTGGGAAAGTTTTTCAACCTCCTCTTTTTGATTCAAAAATGCTTCAAATGAAAAATTCTTGGTCATGAAAGTTGTAGATTGGATCATTCCATTTTCAAAAAGTACAAGAACTTGATCTAATTCATCATAGAACTCAAGTTATGGCTTTGCAAAGTTGGGAAAAATCCCAAAATTTCACTTATGTACCAAAGAGGGAAACTTGCAAAAACTCATGTCAAACCAATTTGTGACCTCAAAGTGACTTCTAACCATTACACAAACATAGTACATGACTTATAATTCAGAATTGCCCAAAGAATTTTCAAGTTTCATGCCTTGAACTTCACAAATTTCAAAAGGGACCAAACTTCCCCAAAATTGCAAAATGGATCAAAACCTCTCATCCACTTGCCACAACTCATCAAATCTGATTTCATAGCATTCCTTGATCCTTGCTGCACACAGCCATGCCTCTATCCAAGCCTGCTACATGCCCATACCTCAAGTACACTAACTCTTGACTTTATGCATTTTGCCCCATACCAATCAGCATAGCCCACAACAACTACACTGACCTATCCCAACATGTTATGTGGCAAAGAAGTAAGCCCTTTCACATAAGTTTTGAACCTGAATCCTCCCATTGATCAGCATAGCCAAAATCCCTCCAACTTGCAAAAGCCTTCGAAATTCATAACTCAGCCAACAAATCTCCAAACTTTTTCCACCATTCAACTCCACAATCATCCCTGATCATTTCCCACCCTTCACTTTGCCTTGAAACACCCTGAATCAAAAACACGATTTTCACATTTCTTGAACTGAGTTTCAGCCAACTCCACATAGAGGCCATATAAACTCCAACCAAGCATCACAAACACTTCAGGAGGATCATTGGAGCTAATTTGAAGCAAAGACCTGGCTAGAAAGTACCAAAGGTGAAAGCTCAAGTTCAGGTGAGCTCAAGAACTTTTTTTCCAGAACCTTCGTTTTAAGTTCTTAATTGATTCTATGTGCTCTCCTGATGATCATGATGTCTTTACTTTTGAAAAGGATTAAGAAACAATGATGTATCGTGCTTCTGAAATTTTTGATGTATTTTCCGTTTTGCTTTGATTCGTGTTCTTGATGAAAAATAAATGAGTTTTGGGGATGGATTCATGTTTAGGGTTGTTAGATGTTTGATTCTGGAGAGTTAGAGAGCTTAGGGTTGCGTATTAAGTGAGATAGCATGTTTGGCTAGCCGGAGAAGATGACCGGAACACTGTTCCGGTCACCTGAAAGTAATTAGGATTCAGATTAGGGTTCTAATCATAATTAGCGTAGTTTGAATTCTGGCCCTTGAATTGAGCGCGAAGTCAATTCCCTCCAATCTGACTTTAAACCTAGGCCCTTGGATTGACTGACTTTCCCATTTTCTCATTTAATTCAATATTAATTTCATTTGTTTTCTATTTTATTTGAACGAATTTTTAAAAATAGTAAATGATATCAAAAAATTCTGAAAATTTTTATCCAAGCTTTTATTTATTTTCAGAAACCAAAATTATTTTTATTTTTATTTTTGCATTAAAAATTATTTTTAAATCATTTAAATGATTATTTTGATTTAGTTAATGAGAATTAATTAATTAAAAATATATTTAGGTATTTAAAAATTCCAAATAAAAATTCAAGGAGCATTTTAAAACATTTACAAACATTTACAAACTCACAATACAAATTTATTTTTGGTTTTGATCATGCTTTGACAATTTTCATTTGAATTAGGGTTCTTTAATTTGAATATTTTTAACCCTAACTTCAAAACTTCATAACTTTTGATCCAAGTTGAGTTTGTGAATGGTTCTTTTTGCATTGTGTTCTACATACTTTCAAGCTTCTTAAAACATTTTTGTTTCATTTTTGTATTGCATTTTCAAATTGTTTGGCATTTTCCCTTTAGGATCACCCTTAAAACCCTAGAAACTTAGGAAAATCATAAGTCCTTTAGGGTTTAGCTTCTGACCTTCCCCTTTGGGAAGTGAACTTGTATAGGTTTAGGGTACCTTTGATCCCATTTTCAATTTTTTATCTTGTCATTTGCTTCTGATTTTGAATTTTGCATTGCATCTTGTACATAAACCCTAATTTTTGCCTTCATTTGCATTCATTATTCATATGTTTGCATACATGTACTTGCCATGATATTTTGTGCATCCACATGACATATAAGACATCTTAGGACACATTGAAATCATATTTGATCATTGAATCATCCATTTGCCATGCTTTTGCTTTCATTTCATTTCATGTGCATTCATGAACTTTCATGACACCTTTTCATGTCTCATTTGCACCTTCATTGCTTGTATGATCATCCATATCTCTTGGTTTGCTTTTGCATCATCCCATCGCATCATTTGCACCATGGATGTGCTTCTGACTTTGGTGTTCCTCTTTGCATCTTATCTCATTCTCATTTCATTACATTCCTTGTTGCTAACTTTTCAGGTGGTAAGTATTTGAGAAGTGAATTTGCCTTCACTTCTCATAATCTCTCCTCATCTCTCTTATGCATTCATTGCTGCATTTGTACTTGTGTTAGAGTGAGCTTGCTCATTCATGCTCCTCTCTATCTCTCTTTCTTCAAGGAACTTGTCTTCTTAAGTGAAGCAAGTTATCTTGCTTCTTCCTGCTTCACCTTCTTTCATCTGCTTCTTCCTTGGCGGCCTTGAAGATCTTTTCTCTTAAGCCTTACACACCATAGGAACATCCAAGCATGACAATAATTAGGGTTTTGATTAGTCCCCCATTAGTTTTACCTTTGTGTCTCTTTTGTGTCTCTCTTCTCATCTCATAATCAGAGACTAAACCTTTAAGGCTTTAAGGCTTTATGATTAAGGTTATGCCTGCATCTTTCTCTTAGGATGGAGTGTATAACTTTAATCCTAAGTGTTAAACCCTTAATGTGTTTAAATCCTTTAGTCAATTCACCTAATAATCATCAAGACATCAAACTTGTAACTTGGGCCTTGCATTAGGGTTCTAATTCTTCCTTAATTGGTTAAGAAAGACTAACCCTAGTGTTAATGGACAAGTCCCCCTCAAGTTGTCTTATAAATCATAAAATCCACTTCTTAATCTCACCATTAACTAAAATCCACTTAAATAAAGGCTTTGTTTTGTCATGAAGTTAATCCCTAATCATGGATTAAGTTGAGGAGCCTTCCTCAGCTTAAATGCTCCCATCTATTATCCTTCTATTAGGATGGTGTAATGGGTTCATTAAATCTTTGATTATGGCTTAAAATCATTACTTAACACTAAAAAAAATCACCAAAAACATCTAAATAATCACAAGTAGGTTATTGATCTTAATCCTACATCATGGTGATTAAGTGTGAGGTGTTTACTTCATGCTTAAAGTATTCTCATTACCCCTAATCAAAGGGAAGATGTGATGAGTTTACCAATCCTTGATTTAGGCTTAAGCTCATTTTCTTATGACAAATTCAAAAAGCAATAAAAGATTGAAAATACCAAAAAAACAAACAATAATCGTCTCCTCCGGGATTCTTTTCTCACCACTTTCACTCATAAACGAGAACTCGCTTCTTCCGTCTAATGCAAGACAGTTTGCACCTGAGCCAGACAGGTCATACACTTGAGCATAGACAAGCAAGCAGTTCACAAGTCAATTTATTTTTTTCAGTCTCTTTGAGTCAAACTACGGTGTTCTGACTTCCTCATTGCACGAGAGGATACGTAGGCATAACTTTACAGTTATCGAACAAAAGTCTCTGTATATTCCCCCTCTTCCAGCATTATTCTTTAAGCCTCATTCCTGAGCAATTCACTTCACACTTCTTTTGCACTGACACCTGTACATTATTTTCCAGCTTTTGCACACAGAATAGCACTGACACTACCCCTTTAAACACAAACTTTCAAGCGTGGATCCCATCGAGTACGACGGACAATCTGGGTGCTAATACCTTCCCAGGTTGTAACCAACCCCCTTTCTCAGTTTCTCTGGTTCGCGACCGTCTTATCCATCTTTTCCTAGGTTTATGCAGCATTACCTTTCCTTCGGGATAAAAATGCCTAGTTGGCGACTCTTTCCTTTTCTTCTCTCACCGACAGTTCGCGCTTGTACCGAGATGCGAATCTTTGGGAGCGACATCTTGGCGACTCTGCTGGGGACACTTATATTGTAACCAGGACTTCTGGTTCTTTTTGTGGGTTCCTCCTAGCGCTTGTTTGATTTTTGTTTACTGGGGTGTTATGTGCTAATTGTGTTTATGTATTTGCTTTATTGTTTTATGTACAGTCTTATTTACTGCTTTCTTTATAGTTTTATGCATCATACTGTCATACTGTCATTGCTGGATCTGGTTTGTTGTTTTGATGGGTGGGGTTCCATTGAGAGTTTAAGGTCCTATACCTGGGACCTGAGTGACACCTAGGCTAGAGTGGTTCATGTTATTTCCCATTCCATTTTGGTCTGGTGCGGGAATATGAAACACGGTTCAGATGTGGGTTTCTTCTTGAGAACTCTGTGCTACAGATTTCCTGTAGTACTAGGGCTATCTGGGAAGCCAACTAAGTCTGAATGACCTTTTATTATGACCTTTAGAAGCTGAGGTGAATTAGAGGAGGCTCTTTTATGGTTATTGTAAACACTGTACCTCTGGGTTAGAAGTGTTTACACTTCTCATAACTGATCCAAGTCTGAGGATCCTTGTTCTAGAACATTACATGTGAGGGGATTGGGCTGTTTACAGGTTTGCAGGAACCCTTGGCCACATCATACCCTATTACTGTTTTGTTTAAGAGTACTCCACTTTGGACAGTTCTTGTGATTAACCCTGGACATTTGACTCTTTATTTGAGTCCCCCACCCTGGTTACAGGATTCTTAAACCTCCATCAAGACTCTTTTTGAACATACATGGGCCTTATATCAAGACAGATAATCAGATCCGGCTTGATCGCAAACCCTTTCATATCATTTGCATATATCATCATTGCATCATTTAACATTTGTTTATTTTCTTTTCAGGGTATCCATTTCACTATATCTTGGTTTTGGTTTTGACCCCTTCTTCTGCATAGACCTCTGCTTCAGCTGTCTTCATCAGTTATTTGCTTCAGTCATCTCCACCCTCACCAGCATCAGTCTATCAGTGGTCCACCTTCAATTTCTCAGTCTGTGAACTTCACCAGCATTTGTCTGCAGTTTCTTCAAACAAGCATTCATGGCTACTCCCAGGAAAGGCAACATATCCTACCACTTCTTTGAGCTTGTGTTGACTGGTATCAGGCATGTCCAGTCACTCATCACACCTGATCACATCCCATTGTTTAGAGAGCACTACGGAGGTATCCTGGACATGGTTATGGACCTTGATCCTTCTTAGAGGAGCATGATCCACACATGCTTGAGTTTTATGACCCACCACTGAGATGCTTCACATTTCCAGACTTTCAGTTAGGGCCTCTATTGGAAGAGTTTTCTTTATTGATTGGAGTACCTATCAGGGGTGGAATCCCCTTCAACCCAGAGATGGCTGCTCCCAGAAATGAAGAGATAGCAAGAGCACTGTATTTGGAGCCTGCCTTGATTGAGCAAAGTATGACAACAAAGGCTGGGGTCCCTGGTTTGCACTTAGACTTCTTGATTTCTCAGGCCATACTGAAGGCCTCATTGGGAGAGTGGAGGGAAGTCTGTGCCTTGTTAGCCCTCAACATATATGGGGCTATACTGTTTGCAGATGAGCCAAAATTTGTCAACAAGAATGCCATCCATCTGTTTCTCTTGAAGAACCCAGTACCTACATTGCTAGGAGATTTTTACTACTCCATTCATCAGAGGAATGAGAAACAGAGAGGGAAGTTGGTAAGATGTTGTGCTCCTTTGTTTTACACATGGCTGCTCAGACACTTGCCTAAGTCAGATGCTTTTTTTGAATCCCCACCAGCAGAAGAATTGGGCTAAGAGGCTCATTACTTTGACTTTAGATGATATTAGATGGTGCACGCAGAGCACCAAAGGCAAGGACATTATCACCAGCTGTGGACAATACCCAAATGTGCCTCTGATAGGAGTAAAGTGTTGCATCAACTACAATCCTTTACTATTTAAGAGACATCTGGGCTATGCCTTGGTTCACCCTCCCAGAGGACAGGATTTAGCTGAGACCCTGTATTGTGAAGTGAAACCTAATTCAGCTGCTGTCAGACAAGCATCCTGGGCTTGGGACAACATCCAGATAAAAGGGGTAGCTATTCTTGGAAAATGTAACAATGTTGCTTCAGCTCAGCACTATGATTGGTCCCGTACTAGAGCTCGGATTACCAGAATGCCTTTCATCTTGGAAGACATACCTGGGCCATCCACAGTACAGCCTGCAGCAACAGTTAGCCTGGAAGAATTTGAAAAGTTGAAGGAAAGGAATGAGCAGCTATCTCAAGCCTTGAAGAAGACCCTTTGGGAAAGGAGTGATGGTCGTCTGGACATTGAGAGATTGGAGAAACTCAGGGTGGAGCATCTTGCCAAAATTGAGAAGACAGAGGACTACATCAGGAAAGCAAGAGCTGGGGAACAGATATTGAAGAATGCCTGTAAAGAGGCCAAAATTCAGAAGGCTAGGGCTGAGCTCTATCTGCAAGAGAGTCAGGCTAGGTGGGTCAGGATCACTGAAGCCTGTACACAAGAAGAACAGAAGACTCAAGCCAAGATTGAACAGCTAGAGGCCAGTGGAAAGAAGCAGCAGGAAGCTTTGTTGGCAGCTCAGAAAGAGATTTCAGAATTGAAGCTTAGAGCAGGATTGAATAGGTCAAAGGACCAGGACAGGCATAAGAAGCTGACCACTGCCATTGCTACCAGGAACCTCCTCATTAGGACCATTACAGAGCACCCAGTTGGTCCAGTGGCTGAGGCACTCCTGAAGGAGGTCAAAGAAGATGAATTTGGGCTGGATGTCTGATTCTTTGTTTGTTGTTGTTTCCATTTGATGTACTTTTCCTTTTGTTATATTTGACCCTCCATGGGCATGTGTTGTAAAACAAACTATGTATTGATCACCATTTGTAATATATTTTAGTTTGTTTCCATTTGGGCTTTTCTCTCAACAATATCAAGCATCTTCCTCGAGGTCTGGAAAGGTCAAAACCAAGAACCAAACCGGATACTTTGGAAAGCAAATAAGCATACTGCATTGCATACTAACTTTGTTTTTGTTTTGTAGGTTTTGTTTTTATTTATTGCTTATAACTTTGTTGTCATCTCAGGAAACATCGCTCGTCGTCGAGTGTTCCCTGTCAATCGCACACACCGATACCCGACTCGTAACAACCTTCCCGGCATCCAAATGGAACAAGTACATCAGGATCTGACTGAGGTCAGGAATCAGATGGTCAATGAGAAATTGGAGATGAGAAACCAGATGTCTCAATTCATGGCAGTAATGACTGGCTTAGCCCAGAGTCAGGAAAGGTTAAGAGAGCTGGTGGAGAGACAAACTCCTGAGGAACCTCCCATGGGAACAGGAGGAACTAGCAACAATGAACGGGGTCATCCTCGTATTGACCCACAAGAGTTTGGACCCCATCTGAATCCAGAAGTTAACATCCTAAGGAATGGTCAAGGTAATGCTACTGGGGGCCCAATCCTGCAGGAAGATCCTCAGGGAGAACAGTTTACTGTTATTGGGGCTGGAGATGAGGTATATGATAGAAGATTGGACGAGATTGCCGAAAAGTTAAGATCTTTGGAATCTCAGAACTCTTTGGGCTTCGATGTGATGGACATGGGATTGTAGATGGGGTGAGAATTCCCCACAAATTCAAGCCCCCATGTTTTGAAAATTACAATGGCACCTCCTGTCCTCGCACTCATCTGCAGTCTTTCTTGGGGAGGCTCAAAGCTTATACTATGGATGAAAAGTTGTGGATGTTCTACTTTGAAGACAGTCTGACTGGGGCTTCGAGAGAGTGGTATTCACACTTGTCTAGGGCCACTGTAAGATGCTGGAAGGATTTGGCTGAAGCTTTCATCCGTCAATATCAATACAACTTGGACATGGCTCCCAACATGACCTTTCTAATGGGAATGTCTCAATCTTCTAGAGAGAGCTTCCGGGAGTATGCTCAAAGGTGGAGATAGCTTGCTGCTGCTGTCCAACCACCCATGTCGGAAAGGGAAATGGCCGACATGTTCATGAATACGTTACAAGGGACCTATATTGATAGACTGGCTGCTTTCTCCTCTACCAGTTTTGCTGATGTGGTCATAGCTGGCGAGAGGATTGAAAGTCTCTTGAAGATGGGTAAAATCTCTGACAGTGGTGCAAGTTCGTCCAGCAATCCCAGAAAGCCTTTTGCGGGACCCCGAAGGGCAGGTGAGACAAACTCCATTCATACAAGCAGGGGAAGGCCTCAATATGCTCACCGGTTAGTAGCAGCTGTTACCATTCCAGCTCCGATTCCACAACAACCATCCTATCCTCAACAACAACATCCAAAGTATCAACAACAAGCTCATTATCCGCAACAAAGGTCATACAACAACAGCAATAGCAACCAACAGCAGCATCCCTTCCAACAGAGGCCATCACAAGCAAACATGGTAATTGACCCAATCCCAATGCCGTATGCTGCACTCTTGCCACAAATCCTAAAGCTCAACCTAGTTGAGTTAAGGATGTTGGCACCTCCAGATCCTCTCAATATGCCAAAGAACTATGATGCAAATGCCAGGTGTGCATTCCACTCAAACGCACCGGGGCATAATACTGAAAAGTGCATGGCCCTACAGATGAAAGTCCAGGATCTGGTGGACTCAAAAGCTCTCAATTTTGCACCTCCTTCGAATGTTACAAGAAATCCAATGCCTAGTCACAATGGGCCTAGGATTAAGGCTATTGAGGAGGGCAAACCATCCACATTAATCAATAGTGTTGCACAAATCCGAACACCCTTGGTTGAAATCAAAGCTCAGCTGTTAGAATGCCAAGTGTTCCCCGGATGTAAGGTCGGCTGTGGATATTGCAACATTGCCGTTAATGGATGTGATAGACTGAGAAACGACATTGATGGTATCATTAAAGATGGTATTCTTCAGATTACGACAACGGCGACTACAACTCCAACAATTCCTTCATCAACAATCACAGATACTCCTACAACGTCAGCAACCATTGTTCCAACAAATTCTGCTACAACTCCAACAATTACTCAATCAATCACTTCAACGGATACAAGTTCAATCACAATTCCTTCTACAACGACAACACCCATTATTCCATCAGTCCCTGCTACAACTTCAACAGTACTGTCTACAACATCAGCAACAATTAATGAAAGCGTCTCAACGGTTACGATATACTACGATCTCGCAAATGTTCCTTCCAACAACTCACAACAAATTGCTATTCCTGTCAGATCTCCGGTTACCATATATTATGATCCACACACTATTGTGGTCCCTTCTGCAGCTGCTATCAGTCTGGTCACTATCACAATGCCTGGGCCAGTTCCTTACGAAAGCAATAATGCCATCCCTTGGCATTATGGCTCAGACCTGTACTGCGAGGGGCAGAAAATCACTTTAGAATCATCAACTTCTTCACCTCAGATAGACAATGTGGGGGGAGGCGGAGGCTTCACTAGAAGCGGACGTCTCTTTGCCTCGCAAATACCAAGGCCCATTGCTGAAGCAGAAGCGGTTGCTAAGGAAAAAAGGAAGAGCGTGGTGCAAGAAGAACCAGTTGCTAAAGAAACTTTGAAGACTCCTTTTGATCAAGAGGTTGATGAATTCATGCGGATAATCAAGAAGAGCGATTATAAGGTGGTGGACCAGCTTCACCAAACACCTTCCAAAATTTCCATACTATCATTGCTAATGTGCTCCGAGGCTCATCGGAATGCACTATTAAAAGTCTTGCACGCAACTTATGTGCCGGAGGAGATTACTGTCAATCAGTTAGAAGCCGTGGTTGGAAATGTCAACACTAGTCATGGACTAGGATTTACCAACACTGATCTGACAATGGAAGGTCACAATCACAAAAAGGCTTTGCACATTACCTTGGAGTGTAAGGGTGCAGTTCTTTCTCATGTACTGGTGGACACAGGGTCATCCCTCAATGTCTTACCCAAGAAAGCCCTTGTGAAGCTGGAACATGATGGATTGGCACTACGCCCAAGAAACTTGGTAGTGAGAGCCTTTGATGGTTCTAAAAGATCAGTTCTGGGAGAAATAGAATTACCAATAATGATTGGCCCACAGGTTTTCAAAACGACCTTCTTTGTGATGGATATACAGCCTGCCTACAGCTGTCTATTGGGTAGACCATGGATACACGCCGCTGGCGCCGTGACGTCAACCCTTCACCAGAAGTTAAAATTCGAGGGGAGGGTCAAGTCATTACCATTTGTGGGGAGGAGGATATTTTTGTTAGCCAGCTGGCTACTTTCAAATACATTGAAATGGATGGGGAAATCCACGAAAAAATGAGTCAGGGGTTTGAGGCCCTCAATATTAATGAAACATCTGCTATGCTTGGGACTTCTATCACATCATATCAACAAGCCCGGAAGGTTGTTGAGGAAGGTACCGCTCAAGGCTGGGGCAAGCTGCTGCCAGTTGAAAAGAAAGAAGACCGATTCGGGTTGGGTTACAGACCGACTCGACAAGATCAACCAGAGGCTGCAAAGGAGCCCAAGTTTCTCAGTGGGGGGATGCTCACCCCGGATGCTGTGAACAGTTTGGAAGACGAGGAAGAAGACGAGCGCAACCTGGAAAACTGGATACGTCCAAGGATCCCGGGGAGCCAAGTCTCGAACTGGTCTTCCCAGGAAATTATAAGTGTTACTCCTGCAGAGTAATTATTATTTCCTGTTTTTTTTAAAGCATGCATCAAGTCCTGCATCTTGCCCAAGATGTCAGGGCTCATTTTGTAATCGGGCCATCTTGTATTTTGTGCAAACGATCAATTAATGAATATCAGGACATCTTTTCCAAATGAGTCTTTTCTTTTTCCGCTCGCTGTTTTTCATTTTTCATTTTTTGTACAAAAATAAAGTGGCAATGTTTTTCAAAATAATAACTTCATTTTCACTTTTTTCTAAAGCAAGATAAAACTGATCACTAAAATGAACAAATCTAAACCCTTGCAGAGAGTGCCCTCCAGACTGCACCGACAACAACACAACTATGACTCCGTATGACTTTGACAATCCGATTAATCAAGATGATGAAGGGGTTGAAGAAGATTATGCGCTACCTGAAGAACTAGCTAGGTTGTTAAGGCAAGAGGAGAAGGTTATAACTCCTCATCAGGAGGAGGTTGAGGCGGTTAATCTTGGTACAAGAGAAGACTTGAAAGAAGTTAAGATCGGGGCCCGTCTGCAAGATTCAGTGAAAGAACAACTTATTGACATGCTTCGGGAGTATGTGGATGTTTTTGCTTGGTCTTATCAGGATATGCCAGGGTTGGACACCGATATTGTTATGCACAAGCTGCCTCTGAAAGAAGACTGTCCGCCAGTAAAACAGAAGCTGCGCCGCACTCTCCCAGATATGGCCATGAAGATAAAGGAGGAGGTACAAAAACAGTGGGATGCCGGTTTCCTTGCTGTAACGAGTTACCCGCCGTGGGTCGCTAACATTGTACCCGTGCCTAAGAAGGATGGCAAGGTGAGAATGTGTGTGGATTACCGGGACCTGAACAGAGCCAGCCCGAAAGATGACTTCCCATTACCTCACATTGATGTATTGGTCGACAATACGGCTCAGTTCTCGGTGTTCTCCTTCATGGACGGATTTTCAAGATATAATCAGATCAAGATGTCACCTGAAGACATGGAGAAGACAACTTTCATCACACCCTGGGGCACATTCTGTTATAAAGTAATGCCGTTCGGACTGAAGAATGCTGGTGCCACTTATCAACGGGCTATGGTAACATTATTCCACGACATGATCCATAAAGAAATTGAATGTTATGTGGATGACATGATTGCCAAGTTCCTCACAGAAGAAGACCACCTGGTGAATATGTTGAAGCTATTCAAGCGTCTGAGGAAGTACCAATTGAAGCTGAACCCCAACAAATGCACATTCGGGGTACGGTCCGATAAGCTGCTGGGCTTTATTGTAAGTGAGAAGGGAATTGAAGTTGACCCTGACAAAGTCAAAGCCATTCAAGAAATGCCTGCACCAAGGACTGAAAAGGAAGTTCGGGGGTTTCTAGGTAGATTGAACTACATTTCAAGGTTCATATCTCACCTTACAGCAACCTGTGAGCCTTTGTTCAAGCTGTTAAGAAAAGAACAGACGGTCAGGTGGAATGAAGACTGCCAGAGGGCTTTCAACAAAATCAAGGAATACCTACAAGAGCCTCAAATCCTTATGCCTCCCGTTGAAGGGAGACCTCTAATCATGTACTTGACAGTATTAGAAGAGTCAATGGGGTGTGTGCTGGGCCAGCATGACAAGTCTGGTCGAAAAGAGTATGCAATTTACTACCTAAGCAAAACGTTTACCGACTGTGAACAACGTTATTCACTGCTCGAGAAAACTTGCTGTGCTTTAGCGTGGGCTGCTCGCCGACTAAGGCAGTATATGTTGACCCACACTACCTTATTGATTTCAAAGATGGACCCAGTTAAGTACATATTTGAGAAGCCAGCACTTACCGGACGGGTTGCAAGATGACAAATGATTCTCACAGAATATGACATTCAATACACATCCCAAAAAGCCATCAAAGGAAGTGTATTGTCTGATTATCTTGCTGAGCAACCCATTGATGATTACCAGCCCATGAGATTTGATTTCCCTGATGAAAACATCATGTTCATAAGAGCAAAAGATCATGAAGAGCCTATTCACACTAAAGGGCCTGACCCAGAAGAAGAATGGACTATGATGTTTGATGGGGATGTTAATATGAATGGTCGTGGTGTTGGTGCCGTACTCATTACGCCTAAGGGAGTTCACATTCCTTTCTCGGCAAAACTCACCTTCAATTGCACTAACAACGAAGCTGAATACGAAGCTTGTATCATGGGTCTTGAGGAAGCCATTGACCTCAGGATCCAGACTTTAACTGTGTTCGGAGATTCAGCTCTGGTAATCAATCAAACCAACGACAAATGGTATACTCACCAGGAGCATCTGATTCCATATCGGGACTATACGAGGAGGTTACTCACATTCTTCACAACAGTCAAACTTGAGTATATTCCTCGAGATGAAAATCAGTTTACAGATGCTCTGGCTACCATTTCATCCATGATCAAAGTTCAAGCTGCCAACTTTGTGCCTCGGATTTCAGTATCCAGACTTGACAGACCAGCATATGTATTCTCAGCAGACCTCGCTGAAGATGATAAGCCTTGGTTCCATGACATCAAATGCTTCTTGGAGGATCAAACATACCCACCTAGGGCATCATCTAATGACAAGAAAACACTAAGAAGGCTAGCTGGTAGTTTCTTCCTGAATGTTGATGGTTCCTTGTACAAAAGAAACTTTGATATGGTGCTTCTCAGATGTGTTGATAAGGCAGAGGCAGACTTGTTGATGCACGAGGTGCATGAAGGATCTTTTGGTACCCATGCTGGAGGGCATGCAATGGCTAAAAAGTTCTTAAGATCAGGCTATTACTGGATCACAATGGATGCAGACTGTTGTGCTTATGCCAGAAAATGCCATAAATGCCAGATTTATGCGGATAAAGTGCATGTGCCTCCCAATCCTTGGAATGTGATGTCTTCACCCTGGCCCTTTGCCATGTGGGGCATTGATATGATTGGCAAGATTGAACCGACTGCTTCAAATGGCCACAGATTTATCCTGGTAGCCATTGACTACTTTACCAAGTGGGTTGAAGCAGCTTCATATGCAAATGTCACCAGACAAGTGGTAGCCTGATTCCTGAAGAGAGACATCATCTGTCGGTACGGAGTGCCGAGCGAATCATTACTGATAATGGTTCCAACTTGAACAATAAAATGATGGCAGAACTGTGCCGGGACTTCAAAATTCAACACCACAATTCTTCTCCTTACACGCCAAAGATGAATGGCGCTGTTGAGGCAGCTAATAAGAATATAAAGAAGATTGTGTAGAAGATGGTGGTCACCTATAAAGACTGGCATGAAATGCTACCATTTGCCTTGCATGGGTACCGTACGTCAATCAGAACATCCACTGGGGCAACACCGTATCAGCTTGTGTATGGTATGGAGGCAGTCCTACCTGTTGAAGTTGAATTACCCTCCTTACGGGTACTGATGGATGTTAAGCTGAATGAAGCAGAATGGGTCCGATCCCGATACGAACAACTGAGTCTGATTGAAGAGAAGAGATTGGCTGCAATCTGTCATGGGCAGTTGTATCAGAAAAGAATGAAGAAAGCCTTCAATCAGAAAGTAAGACTTTGAGAATACCAGGTAGGAGATCTTGTGCTGAAAAGACTCCTCCCTCCTCATACAGACCACAGGGGCAAGTGGACTCCGAATTACGATGGTCCGTTCATAGTAAAGAAAGTTTTCTCTGGTGGAGCACTGATGCTCAATACTATGGATGGTGAAGACTTCCTGTCTCCTGTGAATTCAAATGCAGTTAAAAAATACTTCGCATAAAATGACCCGCTGGACAGAAAAACCATAATGTAAGTCCAGGCAAAAATAGGGCATCCCAGCGAGTCAAAAACAGAATAGAAAGACTCGGGCAAAAATAAGGGAAAAAAAATAAAAAAAATGTGTACACCCGCTGAGTTGAAAAGCCGCATTGGACAGCTCAGGCAAAAATGGGTATCCCGGTGGATTGAAAACCCGAAAGGGCGATCCACGCAAAATAAGGGAATAAGCGAACAACTGCATTCTGAATTTATCTGTATCACTTACAACATGGCAAGCTTCGAAAGTTTCAAACATTGGTCAGAACCAACCTTCTTCAAAAGCAGGATGAGAAGAACGTCAATGTCATACGAGTCATAGCAAAGGGAAGCACACTGAAGCGTTATCAACATTTTCAACATCTTTTTGTTTCTCAATTTGTAACAATCTTCTTATTTCAGGGGATCTGTTTCTTTGATTGTATTTGCCAATTCAGGGCACACAAATTAATGAAATCAGATTTTCAAGTCACATTTGGTCTCGTACATTTTATTTCATTTGAAAAAATGTCCGGTATCCTTGATATATTGTTTGCATGAATACAAATGCGTCTTCTTTTACATGCTTACAGGAAATATTTTTGCTCCCGGGAGTGTCTAAATCCCTATGATGGAATCCAGTAAGGGATACCTCGGGATATTTGTGCGTTTCTTTGTCATACAGGATTGCAGGCAGTCAAAACGCAACATGGGGCATGAAATCTTCTCCCCAGCAAGCTGTCAAATCACTGTTTACTCAGCACATCTCCCAAATGGCACCAGGGATGCCCTCTCCCCAGCTGAGTTGCCAGGCTTCAATCATCTTCAGCAGAGTCACAAAAAATCTCTAGGAAGGTCGTTCAGTGATCTTTCTGTAAACACCCCAAATTTGCCCTCACTCATTTCACCATGGCTTGTGATTCTTTTCATTTTGCATAAGTTCAATCAGGTCATCTCATATTGCATCTTTGCTTCACTGCATTGTTTCAAAGTCATCTGCATCTAGGGTTTATGATCTGAGCAATCCATGAGCTATCTGAGCCACTCCAAGGGTCATCAATCACTTCAAAGGGGTCCATGTATGTTAAAGCATCATATTATATCCTCACAAGGGCAAGGAAGTCAAAGAATCACAAGAACTGAGAAAGGCATGGAACAGAGCCAGGCTTAATTGCACAGATGACCTAGAATTAGGGTTTTGGTTTCAGAGGCCATAACTCCAAATTTTTTTGTCATTCTTTTTTCTATTGGTCTCTATATGTTATGAGGATCATGCATATCAATTTTCATGAAGAAATTCAATGGGGAAGGCATCTGATCAAGGGATGACTTCTTGAGCAAGTCAGTGCAAAATCAGGGCATCTGAGGCCCCCAATCACCCAACCTAAGGGGTTTCTCCATCATTTTTAATGTATATGATCTTTATTTGATCTTAGAAGAAGTTAGAAGTTCACAAAATTGGAAAATTTTAAGTCATTTGCAAAGTTGCCTTTTTGGGAAAGTGACTTATAATGTAAAATTGCCATTTTGAGAAAGTTTTTCCACCTCCTCTTTTTGATTCAAAAATGCTTCAAATGAAAAATTCTTGGTCATGAAAGTTGTAGATTGGATCATTCCCTTTTCAAAAAGTACAAGAACTCTTTCTAATTCATTTTGGATCAAAAGTTATGGCCTTGCAAAGTTGGGAAAAATCATAAAATTTTCACTTTTGCACAAAGATGGAAACTTGCAAATTCACATGCCAAGCCTTTATGTGACCTCTAATTGACTTCTAACCATTGCATAAACATAACACATGACCTAAAATTAAGATTGGCCCAAAGAATCATTCATTTCCATGCCTTGATCATTAAGAAATCCAAAAGGGCCCAAAACTCCATGAATTTGCAAAATGACCCAAAGCTTCTCATCCACTTGTGCCAGCTGCCAAAAATGACTTCCATGGACCTCCTTGAAGCATGCTGATTCGAACCATGCCCTTGTACCATGACTGAAATAGCCCATACCTTCACTTACACAAAAGTTGACTTTATGCAACTTGAGCCATACCAATCAAACTGAGCCATACCAACTACTCTGACCAATCACAGCTTCACATACATGCCTCATGGATCATTTCTCACACAATCTTGGAAGTTGAAACCTCCCACAACACAGCATTCTCAAAAATCCTCTCTTATGCATTTTTCTTCGAATCTCAATACACAAGCCTCAAACCTCAAAACAAATTCCACAGAACAACTCACCATGATCCACTGATCATTTCCCAACCATCACTTTGCCCTAAAAAGCCCTGAATCAAAAACACGATTTCCACACTTCACAAACTGAACCTCTGCCATTTTCATTTTAAGGCCATATAAACTCCAGCTAAGCATCACAAACTTCTGGGGAGGATCATTGGAGCTTGTTTGAAGCAAAGGACTGGCCAGAAAGCACCATTTTCGAAAGCTTCAGTTCAGGTATCATCAAGAACAATTTTTCCAGAAATGTGTTTTTAAGTTACTAATTGATTCTCCATGATTCACTGATGATGCTGATGTGTTTAGTTTTGAAAATTATTTTCAGAAGATCAATACATGCTTAATAATTGACTATTTTCAAAACTAATATTTATTTTTATTTTTTCAAAACTAATATTTTTTGAAACTAATATTTTTTGAAACTAATATCTATTTATCAATACATGCTTAGGAAATATTTTTATTTTTATTTTTTGCATCAAAAATTATTTTTAAATCATTTAAATGTTTATTTTTAATTAGTTAATTGAAATTAATTAATTAAAAATGCATTTAGTATTTAAAAATCACCAAAAAAATTCACATTGCATTTTAAAACATTTAGAAACATTATCAAACTCTCAAAACAAATTTCTTTTTGGTCCTTGATGTATTTTGACAATTTTCATTGGAATAAAATTTGTTTAAAGGCAATATTTTTGTCCAAACTTAGAAAAATTCATTCTGCCTAACCATGAAGAGTTTGATGATGGTTCTTCTTGCATTACATCCTTCATAGCATGTAGTTTCTAGGGTAAAATTAGTTTGAATTTATCTTTCATTTTCAATTTGATGAGCATTTTTCCTTTTAAGGTACCTTGAAACCCTAGTTGACTTGAGAAAATCATAACACCCATTAGGTTGAAAGTTATGTCCCCTCCTTTGGGCAGTGAACTTGTGTAGGGTTAGGGTTCCTTTGATCCCATTTTCAATTTTTTTACCTTGTCATTTGCTTCTGATTTTGAATTTTGCATTGCATATTGTATGTAAACCCTAATTCTTGTCTTCATTTGCATCCATCTCTCATATGCTTGCATTCAAGAACTTGCCATGACATTTTGTGCATCAATATGACATATAAGACATCTTAGGACATATTAGAATCATGTTTGATCATTGCATCTTTCATTTGCCATGTTATGCATTTATATCATTTCATGAACTTTCATGAACTTTCATGGTTCAAAGCATGCTTCACTTGCATCCTCCTCCTTGTATGATCATCCACAACTCTTGACATGTGTTTGCATCATCTCTTAGCATCATTAACATCATGTTCATGCTTCTGACTTTGTCTTGCATCATTGCATTTCATCTCATCTTCATTGCATTTCATTTCTTTTGCTAACTTTTCAGGTGGTAAGTTGTTTTGAGAAGTGAATTTACCTTCACTTCTCACAATCTCTCCTCATCTCTCTTATGCATCCTTGATGCATTCTCATTTGTTTTAGAGTGAGCTTGCTCATTCATGTTCATCTCTTACTTTCTTTCTCCAAGCAACTTATCTTCTTAAGTGAAGTAAGATGACTTATTTCTTTCTGCTTCTCTTCCTTTCATATGCTTCTTCCTTGGTGGCTTTTCTCCTGAAGATCTTCTGCAAGCCTCATTAACCCTAGGAATACCCAAGCATGATCATGATTAGGGTTTGATTAGTCCCCCCACTAGTTTTACCTTTGTGTCATCTTTGAGTCTCCCCTTCTCATCTCATAATCAAGGACTAAACCCTAAAGGTTTTAAGGCTTTGTGATTAAGCTTATGCCTGCATCCTTCTATTAGGATGGAGTGTACAACTTTAATCCTAAGTGTTAAACCCTTAATGTGTTTAAATCCTTTAATCAATCCACTTGATAAACACTAAGACATCAAGCTTTTAACTTGGGCCTTGCATTAGGGTTCTAATTCTTCCTTAATTGGTTAAGAAGGACTAACCCTGGTGATAATGGACAAGTCCCCCTCAAGTTGTCTTACAAACCATAAAATTCATTTCTTAACCTTGTCATTAACTAAAATCCACTTAATAAAGGTTTTGTTTTGTCATGAGGTTAATCCCTAATCATGGATTAAGTTGAGGAGCCTTCCTTAGCTTAAATGTACTCATCTATTATCCTTCTATTAGAATGGTGTAATGAGTCCATTAAATCTTTGATTTTGGCTTAAACTCATTACTTAACACTAAACAAAAACTCCAAAAACATCTAAATAATCACAAGTAGGTTAATGATCTTAATCCTACATCATGGTGATTTAGTGTGAGGTGCTTACTTCATACTTAAGGTATTCTCATTACCCCTAATCAGAGGGAAGATGTGATGAGTTTACTAACCCTTGGTTTAGGCTTAAGCTCATTAACTTATGAAAAACTACCAAAAGCAATAAAAGATTGAAACCAAAAACAAACAATAATCGTCTCCTCCGGGATTCTTTTCTCATCATCTTCACTCACAAACGAGAACTCGCTTCTTCCGTCTAATGCAAGACAGTTTGCACCTGAGCCAGACAGGTCATACACTTGAGCATAGACGAGTAGGCAGTTCATCAGTCAATTTATCTTTCAGTCTCTTTCAGTCGAACTACGGTGTTCTGACTTCCTCATTGCACGAGAGGATACGTAGGTATAACTTAACAATTATCGAACAAAAGTCTCTGTATATTCCCCCCTTTTTCCAGCATTTCTTTAAGCCTCATCATCTTGAGCATTTCATTCTTGTTCTTACACTGACACTTCCCTTATACACTTCACATTTCTTTTACACTGACACTTGCATTCTTTCCAGCTTTGATACACAAATTGCACTGACACTACCCCTTTAAAACACAAATCTCTTAAGCGTGGATCCCATCGAGTACGACGGACAATCTGGGTGCTAACACCTTCCCAGGTTGTAACCAACCCCCTTTCTCAGTTTCTCTGGTTCGCAACTGTCTTATCTATCTTTTCCTAGGTTTATGCAGCATTACCTTTCCTTCGGGATAAAAATGCCTAGCTGGCGACTCTTGTCTTTCTGAGTTCACCCTTGTGTGTTCTCTCTCTTTCACCGACCGTTCGCGTCTGTACCCCATTTGACCTAGCCTCATTTGGTGGGAGCGACACATTCCTCCTTAGCTGAGTGATAGACAGGGAATCATCTCCCCGCAGAGTCTCAACCTCTATCCAGAAGAGCAATATCTGAAGATCTCACGACAAAGTGACGAAAGCTTCCACAGACCCCAGCTGGGCTCCTCATTACCAAGATAGGTCTATCAGTGACTTATTTTCCCAAGCAGAGTCATATATATCAGATCTACCACGGATCTCATGCCCAGCTGGGACATTCCCTTCAAGTAGATCAGCCAGAGATCTCCTCAAGCAGCGGGATCCGAATCCCAGATCGGTATCTTTGCATAAACATAGTATTAGCATCATATTTTCCCCCCAAAGCGTAGCATTCAGTCTAATACGGAGCATTACGACAAAAATCAAGCATATTGCATAATCACAAGCCATGTTTTGAATCAATCACTTGTGAATACTGACATACCACAACAATATACAAATACCTCTCAAAACCCCCAACAAAAAGCCAAAGCGTCCCCTTTGCACTCTCAAATACAGATATATGCTCTCTTGGCACTCGTCCGTGTCATCATTCCCCAGTAAAGTCGCCTGAACGTTCTCTACAAACAAATACCTATACATTCTTTAGACACTCGTCTGTGTTTGTCATTCCCCCAGAAGATTCTCCAGCAAAATTATTTCCTTTCTATCTGACATTAGTCCTATGTCGTGATACTGTCGGTAGCCGTACCCTGCCAGGTGATCGTCCTTCACCTTTTGATGACCGTCCCTCATCATTTCCACAACAGAGTCTCCATTATTGGAACCTTTTCCTATCCGACATTTGTCCTATGTCGTGATATTTTTAGCAGCCGTACACTGCTAGGTGATCGTCCTTCACATCTTGATGATCGTCCTTCATCCTGCTTATCCGATGGCCGTCCCCATCGTCGACCTTTTCTATCCGGCATTCGTCCTAGGTCGTGATACTGTTGGCAACCGTACCTTGCTAGGTGATCATCCTTCACCATAGATGACCGTCCCTCATCCTACCCTCAACATAGCAGCCGTCCCCTGCTAGGTGATCGTCCTTCACCTTAGATGACCGTCCCTCATCCTACCCCCAACGGAGCAGCCGTCCCCTGCTAGGTGATCGTCCTTCGCCTTTGATGACCGTACCTCATCATTTATTTCATTTATGTTTTGAATCTGATGGTCGTCCCCATCATTTACTTTACCTTTAATCCCCAGAGAGCCTTGTTTCTTTGCTTGATGGCCGTCCCCGTCATGATCTCCTTATTTCCCCAGCATGTCGGCCGTCCCCGTCATTGCTTTATCCCAAGTAGTCGTCCTCTGCTCGATGGTCGTCCTCTATCACCCGCACTTTATAATCATCATACTTTACTTACTTTTACAATCTGTATCCCTTTTCTTCTTCACACCCAGTGAGTGCAAATTTTGGACTATCTTTGGTATTCAACCATAAGTTATCTTGTTTGCCTGTTAAGCCGTCGCTTACATCCTACACAGCTAACTCATATTTGAATAGGGGCAGCTGTAAAAACCCCAAATTTGCCCTAACTCATTTCACCATGGCTTGTGATTCTTTTCATTTGCATAAGTTCAATAATATCACCTCATATTGCATTTTTGCTCCACTGCATTGGTTCAAAGTCATCTGCATCTAGGGCTTGTGATCTGAGCAATCCCTGAGCTATCTGAGCCACTCCCAGAGTCTCCAATCATCTCAAGAGGGTCCATGTATGTTCAAGCATCATATTATATCCTCCCAAGATCAAGAAAGTCATAAAATCAAAAGAACTGAAAAAGGCATGGAAGCAGAGCCAAGCTTAACTGCACAGATGACCTAAAATTAGGGTTTTGGTTTCAGAGGCCATAACTCCAAATTTTTTGGTCATTCTTGTTTCTATTAGTCTCTATATGATATGAGGATCATGCATACTATTTTTCATGAAGAAATTCAATGGGGAAGGCATCTGATCAATAGATGACTTCTTGAACAAGTCAGTGCAAAATCAGGGCATTTGAGGCCCCCAATCATCCAACCAAAGGGTCTTCTCCATCATTTTGGGTGTATATGATCTTTATTGGGTCTTAGAAGAGGTTAGAAGCTCATAAAATTGAAGAATTTCAAGCCATTTGCAAAGTTGCCATTTTGGGAAAGTGACTTGTAATGCAAACTTGCCATTTTGGGAAAGTTTTTCAACCTCCTCTTTTTGATTCAAAAATGCTTCAAATGAAAAATTCTTGGTCATGAAAGTTATAGATTGGATCATTCCCTTTTCAAAAAGTATAAGAACTTGATCTAATTCATCATAGAACTAGAGTTATGGCTTTGCAAAGTGGGAAAAATCACAAAATTTCACTTATGTACCAAAGAGGGAAACTTGCAAAAACTCATGTCAAAACAATTTGTGACCTCAAAGTGACTTCTAACCATTACATAAACATAGTACATGACTTATAATTCAGAATTGCCCAAAGAATTTTCAAGTTTCATGCCTTGAACTTCACAAATTTCAAAAGGGACCAAACTTCCCCAAAATTGCAAAATGAATCAAAACCTTTCATCCACTTGCCACAGCTCATCAAATCTGATTTCATAGCATTCCTTGATCCTTGCTGCGCACAACCATGCCTCTATCCAAGCCTGCCACATGCCCATACCTCAAGTACACCAACTCTTGACTTTATGCATTTTGCCCCATACCAATCAGTATAGCCCACAACAACTACACTGACCTATCCCAGCATGTTATGTGGCAAAGAAGCAAGCCATTTCACATAGGTTTTGAACCTGAATCCTCCCATTGATCAGCATAGCCAAAATCCCTCCAACTTGTAAAAGCCTTCGAAATTCATAACTCAGCCAACAAATCTCCAAACTTTTTCCACCATTCAACTCCACAATCATCCCTGATCATTTCCCACCCTTCACTTTGCCTTGAAACACCCTGAATCAAAAACACGATTTTCACATTTCTTGAACTGAGTTTCAGCCAACTCCACATAGAGGCCATATAAACTCCAACCAAGCATCACAAACACTTCAGGAGGATCATTGGAGCTAATTTGAAGCAAAGACCTGGCCAGAAAGTACCAAAGGTGAAAGCTCAAGTTCAGGTGAGCTCAAGAACGTTTTTTCCAGAACCTTCGTTTTAAGTTCTTAATTGATTTTATGTGCTCTCCTGATGATCATGATGTCTTTACTTTTGAAAATGATTAAGAAACAAGGATGTATCGTGCTTCTGAAATTTTTGATGTATTTTTCGTTTTGCTTTGATTCGTGTTCTTGATGAAAAATAAATGATTTTTGGGGCTGGATTCATGTTTAGGGTTGTTAGATGTTTGATTCTGGAGAGTTAGAGAGCTTAGGGTTGCGTATTAAGTGAGATAGCATGTTTGGCTAGCCGGAGAAGATGACCGGAACACTGTTCCGGTCACCTGAAAGTAATTAGGATTCAGATTAGGGTTCTAATCATAATTAGTGTAGTTTGAATTCTGGCCATTGGATTGCGCGCAAAGTCAATTCCCTCCAATCTGACTTTAAACCTAGGCCCTTGGATTGGCTAACTTTACCATTTTCTCATTTAATTCAATATTAATTTCATTTGTTTTCTATTTTATTTGAACGAATTTTTAAAAATAGTAAATGATATCAAAAAATTCTGAAAATTTTTATCCAAGCTTTTATTTATTTTCAGAAACCAAAAATATTTTTATTTTTATTTTTTGCATTAAAAATTATTTTTAAATCATTTAAATGATTATTTTTAATTAGTTAATGAGAATTAATTAATTAAAAATACATTTAGGTATTTAAAAATTCCAAAAAAAAATTCAAGGAGCATTTTAAAACATTTACAAACTCACAAGACAAATTTATTTTTGTTTTTGATAATGCTTTGACAATTTTCATTTGAATTAGGGTTCTTTAATTTGAATATTTTTAACCCTAACTTCAAAAGTTTATAACTTTTGATCCAAGTTGAGTTTGTGAATGGTTCTTTTTGCATTGTGTTCTACATACTTTCAAGCTTCTTAAAACATTTTTGTTTCATTTTTGTATTGCATTTTCAAATTGTTTGGCATTTTCCCTTTATGATCACCCTTAAAACCCTAGAAACTTAGGAAAATCATAAGTCCTTTAGGGTTTAGCTTCTGACCTTCCCCTTTGGGAAGTGAACTTGTATAGGTTTAGGGTACCTTTGATCCCATTTTCAATTTTTTATCTTGTCATTTGCTTCTGATTTTGAATTTTGCATTGCATCTTGTATATAAACCCTAATTTTTGCCTTCATTTGCATTCATTATTCATATGTTTGCATACATGTACTTGCCATGATATTTTGTGCATCCACATGACATATAAGACATCTTAGGACACATTGAAATCATATTTGATCATTGCATCATCCATTTGCCATGCTTTTGCTTTCATTTCATTTCATGTGCATTCATGAACTTTCATGACACCTTTTCATGTCTCATTTGCATCTTCATTGCTTGTATGATCATCCACATCTCTTGGTTTGCTTTTCCTTCTGCTTCTTTCATCTGCTTCTTCCTTGGCGTCCTTGAAGATCTTTTCTCTTAAGCCTTACACACCATAGGAACATCCAAGCATGACAATAATTAGGGTTTTGATTAGTCCCCCATTATTTTTACCTTTGTGTCTTCTTTTGTGTCTCTCTTCTCATCTCA
The DNA here is from genome assembly GCA_963966055.1 of Lathyrus aphaca. Lineage (NCBI taxonomy): Eukaryota > Viridiplantae > Streptophyta > Magnoliopsida > Fabales > Fabaceae > Lathyrus > Lathyrus aphaca. The sequence goes on along the minus strand of OZ014523.1, from coordinate 379,283,347 downwards.
TAATCAGAGACTAAACCTTTAAGGCTTTAAGGCTTTGTGATTAAGGTTATGCCTGCATATTTCTCTTAGGATGGAGTGTATAACTTTAATCCTAAGTGTTAAACCCTTAATGTGTTTAAATCCTTTAGTCAATTCACCTAATAATCATCAAGACATCAAACTTGTAACTTGGGCCTTGCATTAGGGTTCTAATTCTTCCTTAATTGGTTAAGAAAGACTAACCCTAGTGTTAATGGACAAGTCCCCCTCAAGTTGTCTTATAAATCATAAAATCCACTTCTTAATCTTACCATTAACTAAAATCCACTTAAATAAAGGCTTTTTTTTGACATGAAGTTAATCCCTAATCATGGATTAAGTTGAGGAGCCTTCCTCAGCTTAAATGCTCCCATCTATTATCCTTCTATTAGGATGGTGTAATGGGTTCATTAAATCTTTGATTATGGCTTAAACTCATTACTTAACACTAAACAAAATCACCAAAAACATCTAAATAATCACAAGTAGGTTATTGATCTTAATCCTACATCATGGTGATTAAGTGTAAGGTGTTTACTTCATGCTTAAAGTATTCTCATTACCCCTAATCAGAGGGAAGATGTGATGAGTTTACCAATCCTTGATTTAGGCTTAAGCTCATTTTCTTATGACAAATTCAAAAAGCAATAAAAGATTGAAAATACCAAAAAAACAAACAATAATCGTCTCCTCCGGGATTCTTTTCTCACCACTTTCACTCATAAACGAGAACTCGCTTCTTCCGTCTAATGCAAGACAGTTTGCACCTGAGCCAGACAGGTCATACACTTGAGCATAGACAAGCAAGCAGTTCACAAGTCAATTTTTTTTCAGTCTCTTTGAGTCGAACTACGGTGTTCTGACTTCCTCATTGCACGAGAGGATACGTAGGCATAACTTAACTGTTATCAAACAAAAGTCTCTGTATATTCCCCCTTTTCCAGCATTATTCTTTAAGCCTCATTCCTGAGCAATTCACTTCACACTTCTTTTGCACTGACACCTGTACATTCTTTTCCAGCTTTTGCACACAGAATAACACTGACACTACCCCTTTAAACACAAACTTTCAAGCGTGGATCCCGTCGAGTACGACAGACAATCTGGGTGCTAATACCTTCCCAGGTTGTAACCAACCCCCTTTCTCAGTTTCTCTGGTTCGCGACCGTCTTATCCATCTTTTCCTAGGTTTATACAGCATTACCTTTCCTTCGGGATAAAAATGCCTAGCCGACGACTCTTTCCTTTTCTTCTCTCGCCGATAGTTCGCGCTTGTACCGGGATGCGAATCTTTGGGAGCGACACTTCTTTGGGAGCAATGAAAGATTGAAAACATCCAAAACAAACAATAATCGTCTCCTCCGGGATTCTTTTCTCATCACCTTCACTCACAAACGAGAACTCGCTTCTTCCGTCTAATGCAAGACAGTTTGCACCTGAGCCAGACATGTCATACACTTGAGCATAGACAAGCAAGAAGTTCACAAGTCAATTCATTTTTCAGTCTCCTTGAGTCGAACTACGGTGTTCTGACTTCCTCATTGCACGAGAGGATACGTAGGCATAACTTAATAGTTATCGAACAAAAGTCTCTATACATCCCCCCCTTTTCTAGCATTATTCTTTGAGTTTCATTATCTTGAGCTTTGCATTCTTTTCTTACACTGACACTCTTTATCTCACTTCACTTCTTTCCAGCACTGACACTTGCATTCTTTTTTCAGCTTTTGCACACAAACAACACTGACACTACCCCTTTAAACACAAACTCTCAAGCGTGGATCCCGTCGAGTACGACGGACAATTTGGGTGCTAATACCTTCCCAGGTTGTAACCAACCCCCTTTCTCAGTTTCTCTGGTTTGCAACCGTCTTATCCATCTTTTTCTAGGTTTATGCAGCATTACCTTTCCTTCGGGATAAAAATGCCTAGCTGGCGACTCTTTTCATTCTTTCTCTTTCGCCGACCGTTTACGTCTGTACCCTATCTGACCAGGTGTCATTTGGTGAGAGCGACAGAGGAGAAACAAGCTCGGCAAGGAAAAGGTATGTCGGGGCGGTGATGAACACTGATTAGAGACCATCAGAGGAGGCAAAAAAGGACATTGGGATGATTAGTTTCTCAACACGGGATGCAGTAGGAGTTCTAGCTCATGAGAACAATCCCATGGTCATTAAAGTCCAGATAAAAGACTGGAGTGTAAAAAGAGTATTGATTGATCCTAGAAGCTCGATCGATGTCCTTTATTGGGATCGTTTTAGAGGAATGAGGCTCGACACATCCGAGTTATAACCATTCAAGGGAACCTTGGTAGGGGTCTTCAGAAAATAGGTACATGTGTTAGGATATTTGCCATTGCTGACTACTTTCAGCAACTCGGCCAATGCAAAGACGGCCAGAGTTAGATATCTCATTGTCAATGTTGCTTCGCCTTACAACATAATTGTTGGCAGACTATCATTCAATGCTTTGGGAGCAACACTCTCTACCTTGTATCTCACGATGAAATTCCCACTAGGAAACGGTCAGATCAGAATTATCAAAGGTGATCAAGGTCTAACAAGGAAGTGTTACAAAGATAGTTTGAAGCTGAAGAAAAAAGATCATACCGAAAGCACAAAGTCTAAGGACAATCTCAAAGTTAATTTGGTTGACATTATCCCCGAGAAGATCCATCCGAGGACAATATGATATCTAATTAAGAAATTAAGCCAGTACATATCGGGAAATTACCCACCGAGGTTACGCATATTGGGGCTAATTTGTCTGTTGTTGAAGAAGAAGAAACCATTCGAGCATTGAAAGACAGTATGGACTTATTCTCTTGGAAACCTTCTGATATGTCGGGAATATATCCAAATTTTATGTGCCATCATCTAGCAATAGATCTTGACATCAAGCTGATTTCCCATAGGAAAAGGAAGGGAGGAGATGAAAAGAGGAAGGCAATTACGGAAGAAGTTTGAAATCTTCTTCAAGTTAGGTTCATCAAAGAGATTAAGTATCTGACTTGGCTCTCCAATTTGGTGATGGTAAATAAGAAATAAGGAAAGTGGCGTATGTGTGTGGATTTTACAGATCTTAATAAAGCATGGCCTAAGAATTTGTATCCATTGCCTAACATTGATCGATTGATAGATGCAACCTCCGGGTTCCGATTACTCAGTTTTTTGGACGCGTACTCAGGGTACAAACAAATATTGATGAATTATATGGATGCACCAAAGACAACCTTTATGACGCACCAGAGCAATCACTATTATGAGGTCATTCCTTTTGTCCAATAGGATACCCAAAGTTACACCTCTTAAGTAGACTATGAATTTAATGTGGGTTGATTAAGTGGGAAGCATCCATTTAATACCCTAGAGAACTTAATTAATGGATTATTATGACCTCTTGAATCATTTACTTTGGAGCAAGGGTATGTCTATATCTTTTAAGTGCATTCAATTTCATTTTATTTTGAAAACTCGATATCTGACCCTAGTACTAACTAATATGAAGGGATTAATCCCACTTTAACAGAGGACTATTTAAATCCAGAGCTACGAACTGACACAACACATAATTATAAATTGTTACTAACACTTAGTAGAATTTGAATATGATATCTTGGGAGAAACACACTCTGAGGAGGACTCTGAGGACTCAGGTCTTCACTAACATACAATTTTATTATTTTGCAGTATATATATTCAATAGAAATATTATTTTGGTTCCTCATATATAATGATTCAATAGAAATACTATTTGCACTTGAATCAATAATCCTACACAATCAAGGCCCAACTAAAGATATTCCTACTCATTCTCAACAACAGTATTCACATAAGCTATAAATAATAGTTGTTTCGAATTCCAAATGGGGCTTCGATTACCTTACCCAATTGCTGCAGTTTTTCCATTCGAAGCCGTTTATTTATGTTCAGGGATTTTTATTATTTTATTTCCTTTTCAGCATTTAATCTAGTTTCCATTCCCGAACCAAAGTGATAGCCTCCTACCTTGGGAAGTTATCACCATTTATTTTATTTTCAGCCATTGCCTTTATTTAAGTTTAATTTTCTGCATGGATTATTGATTCAAGTGTACTTCAGTCAGGTTTCTTAATAAATTATATGCTTTACTTCTTAACTATTATGTCTTATATTTTTATGCATCTATTTTTCTACCTTTTATCTTATTTAATTAATATGTCTGGCTAAACCGTTTAATCAGTATGTGATTGTATAACCGGAACGAACTCAATAGATCTAGGCTAAAACTGTAACTCAATTTACTTTTAAGTTTTGATTCTTATTATAAAAACAACTTTTGTTACTATAGCACCCTAATTTTTTCCCTAAGTTTTCTTTGCATTTTATCTGCATCTTGCATACAAACAAGATCGCACTGGTTGCTCGGTTCTTCTCGGGTGTAGATTTATGCCTCACAGGGGATCACCGTTGTCTTTTAATTTCTTTATTTTTTTTATTTTTACTAATCAATAATCAAAATCCAAAAAAAATATTTTGTTTCCTTTTACTAACCTTTTTCAGGAAGAGGAACCATTGAAAATGCCAAAAATAGCAGTCCTGCAGCTCGAAGAAAATTTCACAAATAAAAGTCGAAGTCGATCCGCAAACAATTCAAAATTATCTGATCAAGGATTTCCCAAGTTAATTTATTCATTCAAGGAATTCCAAGGTTCATGTGTTTATTTCCATGCCTTCTTCGACGTACAAAAGAATCGGGCCACAACAACCAAGCAGTCACATTTGAACAAAATATTCAAATTTCAGCTTGGTTAACCGGTTAACCAAATGCATTAACCGGTTAACCAGTGCAAATTTTGAATATTTTATTCAAATTCAGCACCATTAAATCATTGATATAATTGGAAAATTCTAGATCCATTGGTCTCTGATTTCTCTACATCACTTTGGTAATTTCTTACCATAAACCCTCACTAATCACCACTCTTTTCCATTTCCCACCAAATTTTCAATTACCAAGCCTAATTTTAATTACCAAAGCAAGCTCCATTCCACCAAATTCCCAAACCTAAAGTCTTTAAATAGGACCATAATTTCATTCATTCACCAAGCTTTTGAGAGCCAAAAAACCCCTTGCAAAAGATTCTCCCAAAACCAAAAATCTCACTAAAGCTCTTTTCCTCCTTTTGAAGTTATCAAGAATTCACATTGAATTCTTGACTAACTTGAGCTAAACCTTCATCCAATTCTTCTTTTGTTCACCAATTGCAGTAGATCTAAGCTTGATTTGGTCCAATTTGAAGAAGTGCTTTTGGTAATTCATTTCTTTCCATAAACCCATATTCACCATCAACATTCAAGATGTACATCTTTGGTGCCTTTGATTCTATATCCTTTGGATCTTCATTTGTTATTTGATTGCAGGGATTTCACTGTATTTTGGTTTTAAAATTCGTGCACATTCAGAGCATGATCATCAAATGTTTGTAAAAAGGTTTTAAAATGGATCATGCTGAATTTTCTGCATTTTTCTGCTACTGGTACAATGTTAACCGGTTAACCATTTATAGTATAAATTGGTTAACCGGTTAACTAGTTGTAAAACAGCGCAGTATTTGAAAACTGCTTGCGTTAACCGCTTAACCATTCCCCAGTGCATTCTGGTTAACCGGTTAACACAAGTCAAGATGGACTTTTTTGCTTATTTTGAACCCTTTTTGGTTCCTCTTTCTTCTTCTTCTTCCTCCTTTTATTTTTACCTTAGGAAACACTTTTGGGAGGGATTTCTCCTTAATTTCAATAAACTTTGGGTGTAGATTAGAGTAGTTAATGTTCATTAATTCAAAACTACCTTTAAGTGGATTATTCAATTCATTTAAGGTACTTTGCGTTAGTGATACATTTTCATGCTTGAATCCACCGAGATGAGTGATTGAACTTAAGGATGGAAGAATACCATGAGTGTGGCTCAATTTGGTATTCACCTTTAGTTTTGTGTGGTATTGTGTCTGAATAGCGATTTACATATCATTTATCTCGCATGCATTAACGCTAACATTATGCACCTTAATTGGTGGTGGCCGACCTCATTTGTAGGGTAATTACTTCGTAAATTAGTCGGCGATTGCTTAACATAGACCTAAATGTGTCCCGACTTCGGAATAAAAATTTAATTTGGTACTTGCACTTTCGTGGACCGGATCTCTTGTTGATCGTGTAATTCCAAAGTGGTTAATCATATTGCATTAAGAATCGAGACTTATGAATGTTTGATGCGTAGGTGTTTTGGTCTCCCTATCACCTTTCAAATTTCATTGAATTCAGTTTGGTTTGCCTTGATTAATCACTATAGTGTAAGATGCTAAGCGGATCCGGTTGCCTTTCAATTTTGGTTACTCTTTTGGTTGTGGTTGATTAAGTTCACCATACCACTCTTATATAAATATTATTGTACTATCATTATTATTAATATTTTAGATTCTTGCACTTTAATTTTTTTTGCTACTAACATTTAATTTCTTGCACTTTTATTGTTTGTTTTATTTTATCTTGCTTTATTATACTTTATTCATCCATATCATGTTTATTATTTCCTCTCATTTTGTTGTTGATTTTCCATTTGTCCATTTGGACACAAAAACATTAATAAAGGAATAAACTTCTAAAAAACTTGTGACTTTAATTTGTGGACTATTGGTTACTATCCCTGGCTTTGGAATGAAGATTTGGACTTAGATTCTTAGGACACATTTCCTTTGCCTTGACCTTTATGAAGTTGGAACTTGCCTTTATTTGGCCATTTTCTATCTTATAAGGATGGAACTCTCATGCTCATAATTTGAAGTATCATCAAGTTTGGTTAGATCTTTCTTCCCTTATCTCCTTATTTTCTTTTTTTAGGATAACCCCTTCATCTTCTCCCCTTCTTTAATTTTCAAAATCTTATCCCTTTTTCAAAGGATTCCTTCTTTTTAAATCATCACCTCTTTAATAAACAAAACCTTGACTTTGTCAAGTGGACTTTTACCTTTTTTCTTTTCTTTTAAAATCAATAAATCTAATCATGTTGAGCTTAATTAAAAAAATAAAAAGAATCATACTCATTCAAGTTGTTTTATGCCTTTGTGCACTTTTGTTTATTTTCTTTAAAAAAAGTGTCGATTAGGAGTCATTATTCTTTAGTCGGGTGCAAGTCTTTCAATCTCCATGGTTGTAGTTTGATGTAATTGAGTCTCTTGTCATTTGTGGGGGTTTAGTGGTATACTCATTGATTTTATCCGAGTTGGCGCCCTCCCCATAATGATGTATGGCTCTGTGCCTTCATTCTCATGGTAGTTTGTTTGGCCATCCACTTGAAGATGCCACGTTCTCTTCACTTAATAAAATCAATCATAACCAACTTTTTTCACTATTTGTACCACGAACTACGGGGTTTTGATCTCGCATTGCACTTTGTGGATACGTAGGCATAAGGTGGTAAAGCTCTCCAAACATAAAAAATATTAAAAATAATAATTCTTTTCTCATCCCTCCACTCTCATTTAACAAACCTTTTTCAAACCAAAAGCAGTAAATTTTTCAAAGGGCTCCCGTGGAGTACCACAAACATTTTGGGTGCGTAAAACCTTCCCATTGTGTAACATATCCCCTTACCTATTTCTCTGTTGTGTTTCTTTAGCTTTTTGCTTTTAGATTCATTCGAATTTATTTTCTCTTTTTTCCTTTTCCTCTTGGAATAAAATAAAAGCGCGGTGGCGACTCTGTTTACTTTGAGTTAAGTTAACCAATAGCTTACACTCTGTGAGTGAGATAGATTCTAACCTGGATCTGAGTTGAACTTATGATAGGACGGCGATATTCGAAGCGATAAGCGATGGAGTAGTCCAAAGCTATATCAATTTTATAATCTCCACTCGGTTATGCTCTCTTGGATTATCAATGTCATGATGAGTAATCATACGTGGCATTATTTTCCGACCTTGAGCTGATCATACTGAGGATCATAGAACCCTTAACCTATCCAAGCCAATTTAGGAACGTAGTGCGGAAACCATCCGAGTGTAAACCTAAGGTGGTTGTCACACGATACTACACTATGACGAGGTCTATTTTAAGAGTATTATCGGTTGGGGAGTAATCCAATGTACCGATAATATTCTAAAGATGGTTGTTAACTTCGGGTACCTCTGTTAGCACCCTTTTGGTTTTCTGCAGGTACAATGAAGATAAAACCTTAGTACTTACCTGTGTGGGTTGGTGTTCTATTACCTTAACTTCATGCTCGTGACTCGGAACCTAGACCTGTGTGCTTTGTGTGATCTTGTTTGTGGTTGTTGCATACATGCACTCATGCATTCAAGAGCATTGTTCTTGAGATTTCAAGGGACTCATAAGGAACTTTTGTAAAATTTCAGATGTTTATGGTTATGAATTTTGAAAGGAGAAACACAAAGAAGTACAACTTCAAGAATCCTAATCTAGTAGAGCTGAGAAAGCTAGGAGCATTGGTGGTTGACACCCAAGAGTTACGGAAATGTTATGGAAAGCTCTTGTTTATTTTGAATACCGATGTACTAGAGGGGATTCTACATACCTTGGCTCAGTTTTATGATCTGTTGCATCATTGTTTCACCTTTCGTGATTATCAGCTTGTGCCGACCTTGGAGGAGTACTCTCATTGGATGGGTTTACCTATTTTGGACAAGCAATTTCTTTTTAGTGGTTTAGAGAAGGAGCTTACGACCAAAGTCATTGCCAAAGCCCTTTTTCTCAAAGAGTCTGATCTTAATGGGAAGTTTCTTCCAAAAGGGAGTATCTGTGGTATTAATGCTAAGTTCTTAATGTGGAAAGCTTCTTCTTCTCTTACTTTGGGTCATAAGGATGCATTTGAGGATATTCTCGCTTTGCTCATTTATGGGATTGTCTTGTTTCCTAACTTAGATGGTATTGTGGATGAGAGTGCTATTCAGATTTTCTTGAAAAGAAATATGGTACCTACTTTGCTTGGAGACATGTATCATGCCTTTCATTATAGGACCTCCAAAGGTGATGGAGAGATTGTGTGTTGTGCTCCTCTTCTTTATAGGTGGTTTATTTCGCACCTACCAAAGTCCGATGTCTTCAAGGATAATAGAGAGAAGCGAACGTGGTCTCAAAGGATTATGTCTTTTTCTCATAAGGATATGACTTGGTATTGTTTCTATTATGATACTGGAGTGCTTATTGACAATTGTGGATATTTTCCCAATGTACCTCTTCTTGATACACGTGGGGGAATTAGCTAAAACCCTATTCTTACTAGGCGATAATTGGGATATTTTTTGAAGGACATACTAAGCAACCTTTCCTTATCCAGTTTCTTCTTTCTTAATGGTGCGGATCATGTAGAAATGAAGAAAAGGATTGTTAATTATTGGCACGCGGTTCATCGGAAAGAGAAGGGTCAATTGGGAAGACAACACCTTGCTCCCTCCGAGTGTTACATCCAGTGGGTTCAATCTAGGGCTTCCAAGCTTAAGATGCCTTATCCATCCGAGGAGCCTTTGTTTCCTACACTACCATTGGCCGTTTTTCTTCCTCCCGTTGATGAGAAGGTTTCTCTTCAAGAAGAGTTGGACTAGATAAAGAGAGAGAAAGAAGAATGGCTACTTGAGAAGACGATGATGCAAGAGCAACTGAAGGAGAAATATGATCTCATTTAGTTCCTTGAGCGGCGTGTTACAAAGAGGCCAAGAGAGGATTTATTTTCCTCTAATACTCCATCTACAATTCCTCCTACATCCAGTGCTTGGAAGGCTATTGTTGACCAGTTGGTGAAGGATAAGGAAGACATGGAGAATCGGTACAAGAAAGAGATTAAGAGGATTCGCATGAAGTACCATCCGAGATTTGGATCTTCTTCAGATGTGATCCCCTAGGCCTAGTTTACTTTTTCTCTCATGTATTAGGATTGTTGAGACTTGTACTTCACTTGTAATCCTGACTTTGATTTTAATGAGAAAGAGTTTTTAAGTACTTCAAAAAGCGTTTCTTTATGAATATTGCAATATATCTTATAGTCCTTTGGAATCTTTGCATCTGCATACGCATACCATGCATCATGCTCACATTGGTCTTGTTTTTTGAGAGTTGTACAGGGATCTTATGTTGTATCTTGGTCTTCATTCAGTTCTCCTGTCAAGCTGACTCACAAGGTTGATACTCGAGCTAACCGGAAGAAGATGTCGGAAGCTTTACAACAAGAGAAATGCGAGTTTCGCGAAGAAGTTGCATATCTGAAGGATAGCTTGGAAAGAGTCACTGCCATGATGGAAAGCTTGGTGGCTGCTCAGAATCAGCCACCCTGATAACACTAAATTTCACCGTATTTCTGACTCCGATTTCGCATGCATTATTAGCTTTTATTGTTATTTTGTTATGTTATTACTTTGTTTTTCTTTATTTTCAGGTTTTCTATGTAATCAGGGCTTAAATCGAGAAGAGGAGCGAAAAAGGAGTGGAAACAGACGAAAACCAAGAAATTCAGCTTTTTACACTTACGGCATCCGCCATGGCTGGCGCCATGGGGTCTGCCATGACGTGGCCACGTCTCAAGACCACTCCACAACTGCCAAGACCCACGATCCCCACTTTCTTCATCCATTTTCTCTCATGGCGGGCACCATGGCCTTGTGGCGGGCGCCACAAGGCAAAAGTGGTTCCTTCCACTTTTTAGTGGAGGGGGGCATCCTGGTCATTTCCCATTAAAGATTTGCCTATAAATAAGACTTTAGAATTTCGTTTTCTTCATCTAAACTTAGAATCTCTTAGGCATATATCAGTTTTAAAGTAGTTATCATTCCACATCGGGGTGTTACTGCAATCGAGTGATCGAGTCTGTATACGTCTGTGTGATCGAGTTTTGGAGCACTCTGGGAGGAAGTTAATCCTGCCGCCATTTTAATTCCAGTTCGTATTTTATTTTTCCGCATTGCTTTACTTTATTTACTTTCCGCATTGCTTTACTTTTATTTATTTCTCGCACTCGCACTACTTTCGTTTATTTTCCGCACTCGCTTTAAATACCTTTATTTCTCGCACTCGCACTACTTTTATTTACTTTCCGCACTCGCACTACTTTTATTTACTTTCCGCACTCGCACTAATTACTTTTATGAAAAATTATAAAAAGAACTTTTACTTTACTATGTCTAACTAAATCCATAAAGGTTAGAATGTAAGATTTTGTAATTAAACCAGTAATCCGTACAATTGTTTGTAGAAACACTTAAGGGCTATTTTAACTTTCAATTTAAGTTTAATTGTTTTTAACTATTTCAAAAACAGCCAAAAGCGCTTTGTCTAGTTCATTAGGAGTTTTTAGATTAAAAAGAAAAGGGATTTTAAAACGATTTTCGGACGCGTTAAGAAGTTTAGAGTCTGGTTCGTGAGAACCTCTTTTTTCTAAGAAATCCAGGTTAAAGTACTTTTCAACTTAGTTAAGATACTATATTTCTTAAAAATAGGTTTACTACTTTAACGCAGTACACACCTTTTTATCCGTGACAATAGGAGGGGTTGATTAGAGAGTACAACTCGGTTCTGAATACACGAAAGCGACAGTTCCTGTTAAATTAGTTCTTTTCAAAGTAGAAAACATTGCCCATAAGTAGTTCTATTAACAAGTACCGGACTATCAATTGATTACGTGAATTACATTCGAGCATGTCTTTATTAATTATTTAAAATTATCATTTTATTTACCATTGTGAACTCTTTAAAACCCCTATATTCAGTTGCCTTAGATACACACCATAACAACAGGTACGATAGATTGACACTTGGTCTCTGTGGATTCGACAATCTTTTATATTACTCTAACGTGTTTGTACACTTGCGAAAAACACGCATCAAGTTTTTGGTGCTGTTGCCAGGGACCAATTTCGTCAAATTTCATACCCTGTAGTTATACCGTTTAGACTAAGGTTGTTACCCACCGGTCAATGCAAAAGACTCGCAGTGCCGAAAGATTAGTAGACCTTCTAGCTGAACCTGAACGTTACGCTCGTGCACGTTTGTTTTTCCATAGGAATAGGAGAGCTATGGCCGAAGATCAAAACCGAAGACCTCTTAAGGAATTCGCCCAACCATCAAACGAGGAACCTAGTTCTAGTATAGTAAACCCTGCTATCCCAGCCAATAATTTTGAACTTAAACCATCCCTGCTACAATTAGTGCAACAGAGACAATTCGCAGGTCTTGCTACTGAGAACCCAAACCAACATTTAAAAAACTTTCTCCAGTTAGCAGACACCTTTAAAACCAATGGAGCTCCTCCTGAGGCGATACGCTTAAGATTATTTCCCTTTTCCCTTAGAGATAAAGCTCTATCATGGTTAGATTCCCTTCCACCCAATTCCATAACAACTTGGGAAGACCTTAGAAAAGTATTCCTTGCTAGATATTTTCCCCCAAGTAAGACCGCTCTTCTTCGAAACCTAATAACCAGATTTACCCAACACCAAGGAGAGTCGTTGTTCGAAGCCTGGGAGAGATATAACGAGCTATTAAGAGCATGCCCACATCATGGCTTAGAGAATTGGCTAATCATTAAAACCTTATATAATGGACTTCATTATAACACTAAGATGACCATCGACGCTGCCGCTGGTGGCGCACTGATGAACAAACCTTACCCTGAAGCTAGTTCCCTTATCGAAGATATGGCCAAAAACCATCAATCATGGGGAGTAGAACGAGCAACAGTGGAAAAGAAGTAAGCCCAAGGAGGAATACATGAGCTAAGCTCTATGGACATGATGCAAGCTAAAATGGACGCGTTGGCCCTTAGAGTCGAACATATGTGTACAACCCTGAATACTGTAGCTGCAATTTCGCCGAATTGTGAGATATGTGGGACGCAAGGACACCAATCCGCCGAATGCAATCTGTTAAATGAGACCAACCCTGAGCAAGTGAACTACACCCAAGGGAACCCATTTTCAAACACATACAACCCTGGATTGAGGAATCACCCAAACTTCTCCTATTAAAATAATAACCCTATCCAAAATACCGCACCTCCGAGACAACAAGGTTACCAAGCCCCAAGAACAAATCAACCTATGCAACCTATACCACCAAGTCCGAGCCTTGAGAAAATTATGGAAAATTTTATCACCGCTCAAACACAACAAAACAAAGAGTTCATGAACCAAAACGTCCATGTTAACGAACTAATTACCCAGTTAGGAACCAAGGTTGATCAAATTATTACTCATAACAAGATGCTTGAAACCCAGATCTCTCAGGTAGCTTTAAACCATGCCCCTCAGACTACACCTGGAGGACAGTTCCCTGGACAACCTCAACAAAACCCAAAAGGGAAAGCAAATGCCATTACTCTACGAATTGGAACCGCTTATAAGGAACCTTCTAACCTTAGATTAAGTGAGCCCGAAACTTTCGAGAGAAATGAGGAGAAGGAACCAGAGGAATCTGAAAACCCGGAAAGTCAAGAGAAAGGAGAAGAACCCAAAAACAAAACCTATGTACCGCCACCGCCATACAAACCACCAATACCATACCCTCAAAGACTAAAGAAAACCCAAATCGATAATCAGTATAAAAAATTCATTAAGGTTATAGAAAAACTTCACGTAGAAAACCCCTTTACAGAAGCCATCACCCAAATACCTTCTTACGCTAAGTTTCTCAAAGACATACTTACAAATAAACGTAGACTTGAAGATCTAAAACCTGTGGAATTTAATTCTATTTCCGAAAATAGGTTAGCAAAGAAAGATAAAGATCCCGGAAATTTTTCCATTCCATGTATTTTGGAGAATCATGTCATCGAAAAAGCTTTTCTAGACTTAGGAGCTAGTGTGAGCTTAATGCCTTTAGCAGTCTGTGAGAGATTAAACTTAGGAGAATTACAACCTACTAAGATGTCACTTCAATTAGCCGATATATCCGTTAAATACCCTATAGGCATACTTGAAGACATCCCTGTTAGGATAGGTCAGTTGTTTATACCTACTGATTTTGTTGTCATGGACATTAAAGAAGATGACGACATACCAATCCTCCTAGGTAGACCGTTCTTATCAACCGCTGGAGCCGTAATAGATGTTAAAAAAGGGAAACTAACCTTTGAGGTAGGTTACGAGAAGATAGAATTTGTCCTTTCGAAATTTCTTATGGCACCTGTAATAGGGATTCTTTTTATGCCTTAGATATCATTGATGAATGCATTAGGGAATTAGAACAAGAAGAAGAAACTGAATCTATAAAATTGCCATCAACCCTTATTTGGGAAGATGACAGTTATAAAAAACCCTACATTGATGATAACCTTCACGAATGTTTATCTCTTACCCCAGATCCTATGCCTTGCCCTATGAAACCAACCGTAAAACTTAAGGAACTTCCTAAGAACCTGAGATATGAATTTCTTGATAAAGAAATTAACCGTCCAGTTATAGTCAGTGCTACCTTAAACCCAGAGGAAACCAACCAATTGTTAGATGTTTTACGAAGGTACCCCTCAACCTTAGGATATAAGATCTCAGATCTAAATGGAATAAGCCCATCCGTATGCATGCATCAGATTTTGCTTGAAGAAGATTCAAAACCCTCCAAAGAACACCAACGAAGAATAAATCCTATGATGAGTGAAGTAGTTAAGACTGAAGTTCTTAAGTTACTAGTGGCAGGTATAATATATCAGATCTCGGACAGTAAATGGGTGAGTCATGTGCATGTAGTACCTAAAAAGGGAGGCATCACAGTCGTGCAAAACGAGAAGGGTGAACTTGTAGCAAAAAGAACCGATGGAGGTTGGCGTATGTGCATAGACTATAGAAAATTAAATAAAGCAACTAGGAAGGACCATTTCCCATTACCATTCATAGACCAAATGTTGGAGCGCCTGGCCAGACACTCTTACTTTTGTTACCTAGATGGATATTCAGGATTCTTCCAAATACCTATTCACCCCGAAGATCAAGAAAAAACTACCTTTACATGCCCTGTTGGAACTTTGCCTACAGAAGAATTCCTTTTGGACTCTGTAATGCCCCTGCCACTTTCCAACGCTGCATGATGTCTATCTTTGCAGACTATTTAGATGTAATCATGGAAGTATTTATGGATGATTTCTCAGTTTGTGGATTAGATTTCAAAAATTGTCTTATCAACCTTGAGAAAATCCTGGAGAGATGTGTAGAGGTAAACCTTGTGCTAAATTGGAAAAAATGTAATTTCATGGTCACCGAAGGGATTGTTTTAGGACATATAGTTTCCGAAAAAGGTATAGAGGTAGATAAAGCTAAAATAGAAGTTATAGAGAATCTAAAATCGCCGAAGGCTATCAGGGAGATAAGAAGTTTTCTTGGACATGCCGGATTTTACTAATGTTTTATCAAGGACTTCTCCAAAATAACAAAACCCTTAACTGGTCTTTTAATGAAAGATGCTGAATTCATCTTCGATGAAAAATGTACTGAAGCATTTAATCTTCTAAAGCAAGCTCTGATTTCAGCACCTATAATGAAACCCCCTGATTGGTCATAACTATTTGAGATAATGTGTGACGCTAGTGTTTATGCTGTAGGAGCCGTTCTAGGTCAGAGAAAAGATAAAAAGTTACACATAATTTATTATGCCAGTAGAATCCTAGACGCTGCACAGCTTAACTACGCAACAACCGAAAAAGAGCTCCTAACTGTAGTTTTCGCCATAGACAAATTTAGATCTTATCTAGTAGGAGCCAAAATTATAGTTTACACCGACCATGCTGTCATTCGTTACTTACTAAGTAAAAAGGATGCCAAACCTAGGTTACTTCGATGGATTCTATTACTGCAAGAGTTTGATTTAGATATCCATGACAAGAAAGGCACGAATAATGTAGTAGCTGATCACCTTTCTAGGCTAGAATACCTGAAACCTGACTCAGTACCCATAAATGACGATTTTGCCTATGATAGATTGATAGCCCAACTAGAAACTATTGAAGATGATAACCCAGACCCACATGAGCATTCTCATAAATCCTTAGCTATAAGTAATGTACCTTGGTATGCAAACTTTGTTAATTATCTAGCCGCTGACATCATAACCCCCGATCTAAACTACCACTGGAAGAAGAAGTTCTAAAGTGATGTGAGAAACTTCTATTGGGACGAACCATTTCTTTTCAAGAGAGGTAAAGATGGAATTTTCCGCCGTTGTGTTCCAGAAGAAGAGGTACATAATATAATTGAGCATTGTCACTCTGCACCTTATGGTGGACATGCAAGCACATCTAAGACCTACGCCAAAATTCTTCAAGCTGGCCTATTCTGGCCTACTGTAACACCCTAATTTTTGCCCTAAGATTTCTTCGCATAT
Source organism: Lathyrus aphaca (assembly GCA_963966055.1). Lineage (NCBI taxonomy): Eukaryota > Viridiplantae > Streptophyta > Magnoliopsida > Fabales > Fabaceae > Lathyrus > Lathyrus aphaca. The sequence continues at coordinate 379,266,977 of OZ014523.1, read as the reverse complement.
CATCTGCATTTTGCATACAAGCAAGATTGCACTGGCTTTCGAGTTTCTTCTCAGATGAGGGTCTATGCTTCGCAGGGGATCACCATTATTTTTACTTTTTTATATTTGTTTATATTTACTGATCACTAACCAAAATACCAAAAATAGGTTGCAATGTTCTTCTTCTTCTCTGTGTTGCAGGATTTCAAGGATAGGGCAGTGATTTCAATCCAGATGCGTTTGGTCAGTCACAATTTGATTTCAAATGGATGTTTGACCTAATATTGGTCAAACTATCAAAAGATTGTTTCGACTGCAAATTATGTGTGCCAGTGGTTTATTTCTCAGGCGATGTGTATTCAATGATAAGTTGTGGTGATTGCGGAAATTCTCTGGTTTATTGAGCTGTAGTTTGTGAGAAGTGCGATCCAGATTGTCTTGATTGAGTGGTCATCAGTTCATCTGTGGATTTATTTTCCAGAGATCGATTCAGAAGTATTTGAAAATGTTCAGAAGTTCAGAAGTCAATGGTTGTGGCTTGAATGGCAAGTTGCGAATTATTCAGCTGTTCAGTGGTTTAGTGATGGCTGTATTCATTGTTTTTATCAGAGGCTTGTGAAAAATCAGAAGTTGGTCGTGGGCCTTAAAAATTATCATTTTATATCCATTTTCTTTCCAATTAAACCATTTTTTGTATCCATTTATCCATCCATTTATCCATCCATATACCTTTTTTATGACCATTTTTCATTATCCATTTTTTTTTCGATTTTTTTTACCAAATCACATTATCCAAATATTATCCATATGTCCGTTATCCATTTTTTTTATTCGACTAAATCGTTCCATATAATCATTTCCAATTATTTTCTTTTTTTTAAATCCATTATCCTTCCTTTTTATATCTTTATTGTTTTTCTAATTTTTCTTATCACTTCCATTATTTTTTTTACCAAAATAATAAACATAAAAAAAAATCCAATCAAATCATTTTAATTTCCAATTTATTTTATTTCTCCATCATTTTTTACATTACAAAATTTAGTACATTTTTTTCCATTTTCTTAAGCCCATTGGCCCATACACACTCTTTCAAACCGCTTGCCAACAAGCCAAAATTCTTCAGCCTTTGCCAAATTCCCTCACGTGCCCAACTCTTCAAAGCCAAACTCCAAGCCAATACCTCATATCACCTCAGCTGTACCATCTCACACGCCCTAGCCAAAATACATCCAGCAACTTTCCAGCCTTTCCATCAGCTTCCACACGCAAGTATCACAAGCCCAAGACTTCACCAAGCCAAAGCTTCCCAATCACAACTATCCCGCACGGCCTTTCCAACATTTCTTCCGTACGACAAGCCAAGTCATGCTAGCAGCACTCAAAACAACAAGCCGTATTCCTCAGCTTACATTACGCACAGCCAAAACTCCAAGCAAATAGCTACATCACCTCAAGCCAATAGCAATACCCGTACCAGCCAGCTTCCGCGCGTCACTTCAATAAGCCAAAGCAAAAACGCCTTCCGCAAAGCCGAAGCCAGCACGCGTTCCAGGCCACATTTCTCAAGCCTTCGCTCACCCAAGTATCAGCCTCAAGCCGCACAAGCTAAACAACAACAGCAGCACAAGGCTCACGCATCACACCTGAAAAACAAAAGCATTAAAACGCAACATTCAAACAGATCAAAACGCAAAGGCTAGCAATTAAAACACAACATTCAAACAGATCAAAACGCAAGGCAGCAAAACGAAAAAGAAAATGCAAGCGAACACGGGATTTTCGTGACCCTCCAAAACGCCCCAAAATTGCGTCAAAACGGCATCACTTTCTTCTTGATTTCTCTTCGTCATCTTCTATTTAAAGAACACCTATCCTTCACAATTTCTTAAGCTTCAACAGCCCCCAAAAATTCTGACAAAATCAAAACTCAAAGTTTTCGAATCATTTTTTCAATCTCACCTCAAAACTTCGGTTCTCCATAACATCACCTTTTATTCATCATCATCAACGGTTGATTTTGCGATTTGAAATAGAAGAAGAGAGAGAGATTCTTGACCGATTTCGTGTTGATTCGAAGTCGGAATTTGGAATTGAAAGTTGAAGAAGAGAAAGAAGAATCGTGCGATTGAGAGGGAGAAGAAGCTGAAATCGGCAATTGTTTTTTTGAGAAGGTGAGGCTCACCCTGTTTCCGCCGCCGTGTTCGCAAGGAAGAAGAAGTTCTTGCTTCTGTTTCTTTTTCTGTGCTTTTGATATTTTTTCTTTGTTTTATTGTGCTGATTTTTTTAATATTGTTTGGGCCGGGTTTTGCTCCTAGATCCAGTTGCCATTGTTCCTATCCAGCTTGACCCGCGGATCTAACCTCTTTGGATTATCCTTTTCTTTTCTTTATTTTTTCGTTTAGTTTGAATTATTAAGAAAATTATTCTCAATTGTTATTTTGATATATTTTAGGAAAAGATTTTAAAAATGTATTTTAGGAAAAAGTTTTAGAATATATTAGGAAAGGTTATAGAAATTATATTTTAGAAAAAGATTTTAGAAAAGAATTTTTAGAAAAGGTTTTAAAAAAATTATTTCAATTCTTTTATGGATCTACTTTTAGATCCATTTTTCTTCACTTTTTATTTTTGGTCGATGACAATCTCCGATTCGTGATTGTTGAATTTCGAATATGTTTAATCTTCATTATTTCAAATCTATGGATGAAGGATCATTTGGATCATCCTCCATAATTTGAGATCGTGATAGGTTGCCTTCGATAAATTCAACGAAAATCTCGATTAAGATTAGACCGTTCTTTTTCTTTTAGTGTGGCATGTTTTCGGAGAACGATCCATAATATAGTTTCTCTAACATGTATTAACACGAATATCTTCCACTTTAATTAGTGGTGTCCGGCCTCATTTGTAGGGTAATTACTTCGTAAATTACTCGGCGATTGCTTAACATAGACCTAAAGTTGTCCCGATTCGGATTAAAGATCCATTTGGATCCGGTTGCCTCGATTTTATTTTTCTTTTCGTGGTTGTGCTTGATTAAGTTCATCATACCACTTATTATGTAAATATTATAATAATGTGAATATATAATCCGTTTAAATTTAATCTCTCGCACCTTATACTTTTATTTCAATTCCTCGCTCCTTATCTCTTTATTATGCTTTATCATATTATATCATATGTCATATTATTTATGTTTATATTGTTGCTTGTGATTTTTATTTTGTCCATTTGGATACCAAAACACTAATAAAGGATTAAACATTAAAAATATTGGTGACTTTAATTTCGGACTATGGTTACTATCCTTAGCTTTGGAGTATGGACTTAGATTTTAGGATCTTTACCCTTGCTCAAGTTGTGGTGGATTGGAAACTTTGGCCTCAAGTTATTTCATGGGTCTTTGAAGATGGAATTCCGGTCACTTTGAAGAAGTATTCATAATATGGTTTGGTCACTCTTCTCTTAACTTTTTAATTCAAGTCTTAGGATAGTCACTTCATCTCCTCCCCATTCTTAAATTTTCAAAACTTCTCCCTATTTCAAAAATTTTCTTGGTTTTCAAACTTCAAATGTTTTCGTAAGCAAACCTTGACTTCGGTCAAGCGATTTTACCTTTTCACTTTATATTCTTAATAAATGTTAATCCATGTAAATATATTGAAATTCTTTTCTTACATACTTTAAAAATCCCAAAACTCACTCAGTTGTTTTTGTGCCTTTGTGCACTTCTTCTTTTCATATGTTTAGATATGATTCATTCTTTCTAGCGGAATTATTCGCTAAAGAATGACGACTTATCTCTACATTTTAAAATCAATTCAACTCATTGTTTCTTTTTGAATTTTGTACCACGAACTACGAGGTTTTGATCTCGCATTGCACTTTGTGGGTATGTAGGCATGAGGCGTTAAAACCTCATCAAACACAAAATCATTAAAAAACATTCTTCTTCTCACCCCTTCAATCATTTTCAAGTAAACCAATTTCAAACCAAAAAGCAATAAATATTTCAAAGGGCTCCCGTGGAGTACCACGGACATGTCGGGTGCTTAAAACCTTCCCGATTTGTAACCAATCCCCTTACCCATTCTCTGTTTGTTTCTTTTAGCTTTTGCTTTTAGATTCTTAGGTTTTATTCGTTCTTTTACCTTTTTCCTTGTGGAAATAAATAAAAGCGCAGTGGCGACTCTGTGTACCTTGAGTGAAGTTAATCAATAGCTTACACTCACGATTTTACCGCTACACCTACTATGTGGCGTGATGTCCATGCTTTCATTGTCAAGTGTGACAGATGCCAACGCACAGGAAATATTTCAAAACGTAATGAAATGCCTCTAAGAAATATCCAAGAAGTAGAACTCTTCGACGTATGGGGTATAGACTTTATGGGACCATTTCCACCATCTTTAGGAAATCAGTACATCTTAGTAGCTGTTGACTACATGTCTAAATGGGTTGAAGCTATCGCCGCACCCACGAATGACACCAGAGTAGTCATCAAATTGTTTAAAAACTATATATTTCCCAGGTTTGAAACCCCCCATTTAGTCATAAGTGATGGAGGATCACACTTCATATCGAGAATATTTGATAAACTTTTTTAAGCAAGTATGGAGTTAAGCATAGAGTAGCAACACCATACCACCCACAGACCAATGGACAAGTGGAAGTATCTAATAGGGAGATCAAACAAATTCTTGAGAAGACTGTCTCTATATCTAGAAAAGATTGGTCGCAGAAACTTCAAGAAGCATTATGGGCCTATAGAACCGCTTTCAAAACCCCTAAAGGAACAACCCCTTATCAACTGGTCTATGGAAAATCATGTCACTTACCTTTTGAGTTGGAGCATAAGGCCTATTGGGCCATCAAAACTTTGAATTTGGATTACTTAACTGCTGGTGAAAAACGTATCCTTGATATCCATAAATTAGAAGAGCTCAGACAATCTGCCTACGAAAATGCCATCATATACAAAGAAAGAACTAAAGCTTGGCATGACAAAAGAATCATAAGAAAAGACTTCAAAATAGGAGATCCTGTTCTCCTATTCGATTCTAGGTTACGACTTTTTCCAGGGAAGCTTCGTTCGAGATGGACTGGTCCTTTCGAAGTATCTAAGATTCTAAGATTTGGTGCTATCGAAATCAAGAACCAAACATGTAAACCGTTCATCGTCAATGGACAAAGGTTGAAGCCCTACGAAGGAGGTGACATCCCAACAACATACACCTGCCATACTCTGAGTGATCCACCATATCCTTCAAATGATGTATAAAATCCGGTCGTCGAGCTAATGACGTTAAACAAGCTTGCATGGGAGGCAACCCATGGTTTTCTTATCTTACGTACTTTTTTTTTATTTTTTTCCTTTATTTTAATTTTTTTACTTTATTATTATGTCAGGACTAACGATTGAATGTTTTATGTGATTTCAGGACTTGTTTGCTAACCTTGTACAGAATGCAGAACCCCGATGACATGCACGTGGCCTTTAGAGACGACACACAAAGATAGCGTTACTATGTCCACATGAGACGCCCTATGGCACCTACCAGGTACCCAGACCAAGATTGCATGGATGCCTTGGGGATAGAGCCAAGCGTCAGATTATTATGCCACCAACTCCAATGGGACCAGTTTGACGATATGAACAACACTTACAAGAACTTGACTATAGAGTTCCTCAGCTCGTTTCATTATGATCCTTGGGCTGGACCCGATGGACATGCTGCTTTCAGGTTGTTCGGGACTGACTACTCCTTCTCTCACAAAGAGTTTGGTGATTTACTAGGTTTTCAGACTACTCCTGATGCTATTCCAGAGACACCGATGAGGCATTTTATGAGCAGAGAAGTGGAAATGTTTTGGTCTAACATCTCAGGTGGAGGGAGCCAAGATCCTTCCACTCAGTTTTCTCAGGTAATCCACAACCCTGTGTTAAGTCACTTCCAGATGATTCTAGCACACTCTTTCCTCGGTTTGCCAGATACAGAGACTCTGCTGAGTGAAGAGGAGATTTTCCTACTGTTTTGTACGACTCAGTCACGCCCAGTTGCTTGTGGCAACTTTTTGTTGAAGGGCCTTGCCAGTTTCGCCAGATCATCTGTAGGCATTATACATGTCGGTGGGATTGTTACACAGATAACTATTGCATTGGGTTTGTCTCGCAAATTATTGCACCTCAGGACCTTCTGCTGCTACACCACCCTGGATGTTGACTTTTGTCTTGACAGAGGACTGATGAGGAGGGCCTCTTTTGAGCCCAACACGTTTAGATTACTGATCGACGGCGAAGTGATACATTACTTTACATTACCAGACCCGCTGATGACCAGCGTCCACGACCCTGCTAATTGGAGTTATACTTTAGAGGGTTATGGAGAGACTGTCGAAGAGCCAAAATCACCTCCCACCGCTGAGTACACTCCTACACCTCTTTCTCCCCGGATCATTGTTATGTCTAACAATATGTCTTTGCAGCCGCCTGACCTACAGACTCAGATTTATGAGCTCCGCAAGGAGACTGCCCTGCTCAAGCAGGAAGTAGCGGACTTGGAATTACAGATCCAGGTATCTGATCTCACTCATGCCTCAGAGGCCGATGCTCTATATTAGGAGATTGAAGAGCTTCGAAGGGAGATAGCTGAGATTCGTGGATCAAACCAGGAAGAGAAGCCTACCACATGATTCGTTTTACACTGACATTATTACCCTAGTATTTAATTTCTTTTTCATGCTTTATTTTATTTCTCGCATCTCCAGACATATTTTATATTATTGCATCTATTACATTTTCTTTTTCATGTACTTTGATTTTATCTTATATATTATTTCATGCATTAATCTCATTTTTTCTCTTTTCTTTTGTTTTATTTTATTTTATTTTTGTCGAATAAAGAAAAAAAAATAAAGACAAAAATATTTTCATTTTTGTCTTCATAAAAAAATATGCAAGCTTCATGCCTTAGAAGAGAGAAGAAAACGCTATCCGGACCCACCCGAAGACCGAAGGTGTAAAATGGCCCAAAAGAAGAATTGAAAAAATCCAAGGCCCAAAGGAAATTGGCCTTATGACGGGCGCCATAGACCCTGTGGAGGGCTCCATACCGTCCCTCATCAAATTCGGGGTTGGTTCCCCATTTCCACCATTTCTACACCTTCAAAGCTCAAAAACCCTTTTTTCCAACTTCCAAAAACCCCATTGAACCCCATTAAAGCTCCCTCATTTCCAAAAAATTCACCATCTATAAAACCTATCCAAAATCCATTTTCATTTTCATCCACCACAAACCATAAAAATCTAACCTTTACCATTTCTCTCATAAACCACTTTTCACCACTTTTCACTTCTCAAGGAGCAACAACAATGGAGTTCGATGGATATCTACTTCGCGATGGAAGACCGGGTGATAGGCAAAGGAAAATTATTCAAAGGCTTCAGAGTCGAGAAATTCTCTCGACTAGGTACGTCGATGATAACTGTCTTTATGCTTTGGGTATGTATCATAGTGTTTTTCATTTATTAGATTTCCTAGGCTTGCATGATATTTTTGTTAATCAGGAACCTACCTATGAGAGGCTGACAATTGAGTTTTTAAGTTCATTGATATACACTATCAGTCCTAACACTGCTAGCACAACCGGTACTGTTAATTTTAGACAGTTTGGAATTGAATACGAATACAGTACCGACGAACCAACAGGCTTGTTAGGAATCCCTCATAGGGAAGGTGTGTCGCTCCCCGGATTTCCATCCTGGTACAAACGCGAAAGTGGCGCAGAAAAAAGAATAGAGTCGCCAGCCAGGCATTTTTATCCCGAAGAAAGGGAATGGTAATGCTGCAAAAACCAGAAGAAAAGAAAAGGAAGGACACGGGTCCTGCGAACCAAAGAGACTGAGTTCGGGAGTCGGTTACGACCTGGGAAGGTATCAGTACCCAGATCGTCCACCGTACCCGACGGGATCCACGCTTGCAAAAGAAAACTATTTCAAAGGGTGAGGGTATGAAAGCTGCAACAGAGAAATGAAAATGAAAAGAAACTGGAACTGGAAAAGAACTGAATAAGAGAACAAAGAGAAAAAATGTAGGGAAAATAAAGATTGTGCTCGAACGGGCCCTACCCCGCTGCCTACGTACCTCATCAGGATAATGAGGATCAGAGACGCCATAGTTCCCCTAACTAGGGGTAACAAGGAAATTGCTTGTGAATTAAGGCTTGAACTGCCTATGCCATTGCTCAGGTGTTGCAGACTCGGACGACGAGTGCGTAACCGTCTTGCAAGATGACAAGTAGGAGCAAGTTCGCGTACGAAGCGAATGAGATGAGAAAATAATTCCCGAAGGAAAGACGCTCATTATTTGTTTGGTGTTTTTTATGAAGCTTTTATGAGTGTGTCACAAGGAAGTGAACTCAAGCTCTTTTCCATGGAATGTGCACTTGTCACTACATTCCAAGATGGAATAATAGAACAAGCACACTCAAGTAAGGAGAAGATCCCCAAAACTTGAACCCAAATATTAGGGCCTAAGCTCATTAACTTGTTTACTTATTAAGTGTTTTAGTATTTACAGATGAAGAAGTGTTTTTTATGCTTTTCTTTTATGAAGAAGATACCTTGATCAGACTTGTGCATCACAAGGTAAACTTGTACTATCCCAAGATGGGAAGACTACAAGCATACCTCATGGGATAAGGCTATGGATCAAGACATCACTTCACACTTATTAAGATGTTTTTTAGAGTTATGAGATGAGAAGAGAAGAAGAACCAAAAGGATCACAAAGGCAAAATTCTAAAGGGGGACTAAAATAATCCTAAGTGTTAACATGCATGGATGTCCTAAGGGTTAGTGAGGTTTCTACCCTAAGGAAGAAGGAAAGAAAAGAAGAAGAAGAAGATAGAAGAAGGGATGATCAAGGCCTAAGCCCAACAAGTAAAGAGGTTAGCTCAAGATAAACATAAGAAGAGAAGATGAGATTTGGAGATGTGGAACTCAATTCCCACACCTCACACTTACCATAGCCCCTGCAAGGTTAGTAAAGTGAACACAAATGAAACACAATGAGCAAGATAACATGCTAACATCACAAAATCAGAAGTGAAATGATATAAACATATGCACAATGCAAATGCAACTCAAAGGAATGAGACATGAAGTATGCAAGCTAAAGATGCAACATGAAACACATATGAAAACAAATGCACATTTAAGGAGAATGCAAAGCAACAATGCATAAACAAGGACTCAAATCTCACAACCAGAACCAAAACAAAATGAATAATGGCTTAAGAAGCCAACAAGATGAAGAGAAGAGAGGTACAAGACCAAACAAATACAAAATGGAAGTAAAAGAAGCAAAGAGATGAAGTGAAAGCACTTAAGGGAATAAATGACTTAAAGAAGAAGCAAACACAAATATTATTAAGACTCAAACCCTATGCTAGGACCAGGAAGGTACCCATACCCCAAAGGAACACCAAATGAGAAGAAGAAGTTGGCACAAGTGCCCTTCTTGGCTTATATGAGAGCTAAAGGTTCAAAGGAAGCAAAATAGGACAAGGTTCAAGATAAAATCCACAACAAATCAACCAAGCATCTAAAAATTCCACAATTGAAACCAAATGATCTTCAAACATGTTAAATCAACTATACAAAAGGATTTGAAAAGATTCAGAAGCAAACTAGGTCAAATGGAGGCCTAAACACAAGTTAGGGTTACAAACTTCCATCATAAGTCACAGGATCAAAACTCAAGAAATAAGTTTCTAAAAATCAAGAGAAAAATCACATGAGGAGTTCAATGTCTTGAGAATCCAAAGAAAAAAGAATGAGATCAAAACTCAAAATATTGAAGAGTATGGAAAATATACAAGGCAGTGTGGTCAAAATGGACTTAAAAAAAAGCTAAGTGAAACAATGAATTAATTCAGACACATGGACATGGGAAAAAATAAAATAAAAATATGGAAAAATAAAAGAGACTAAAAATAATATTCATGATTTTTTTGGGATTTTTTAGATGGAGGAAACTATTTTATAAAAATTGAAACTAAACTGAATTAAAAGAAATAAAAAGTGAAAGGAAAATAAAATGAAATTGGTGAGGAGGTGCTGATAGTAGGTTTTTGAACTGAAAACAATCTGGGCCCAATGGAGGGGGTGCGAATATCACATGACCAAGCCCAAGTCTGCGCAGGTATATGGTCTTATAGTGGTATTTTTGTGAATAAAAATGGAAAAAAGAGGAGCATAGGATTAACCTGACGCGCATGCTTGGCCTCTCATTAATTGAGGTGGCAGATGGCTGGATTATGATTGGCTGGAGCATGGAACTTACAGTGGGTTGTGCCACACGAAGCATTTAAATGAATTAAAATAAGAACATAAGAGACGGGGAATGCCCTAGGGCTACGTGTGCGAATCTGGGACGCACAATGAAGAGATCCAAGGGCTGCTGAGCCTTCTTCTTCCTTGGACAAACCCTAGGATGGATTTCCAGTTTTCGGTGACCGGAGCTAGGGCTCCGACACCGAAATTCGTAACAGCACCTTAAACAACCAAAATAAAGAACAAAGACAACCCAGATCAAGTAAATCAACCTCTCTGAGTTCAAAAATGAGGTTAAAAACACCTAAAACTCAATGAATTGGACGGATCGAAGCAAAACAACATTGACCTTCAAAACTGAAATCAAGATAACTTAGGCTACAATGCACCAATTTCAAATCTAAAAGTTGCATCATGCTCAACAAACATCAAAGAACACAAAACACCACATTAATTCCATTTTTAGATCATGAGATTTTGAGCCATACCTGAAGTGTAGATCCTGATTCAGTGAGCTAGAAAACCAAGTAATGCATGCAAATCACTCCACTTACTCCCTAGATGCAAAATAAATGCATCTAAGGTCTTGAAACAAGCTGGATCTGAGGTTTCAAAGCAAGTTGTCTTGAAATGGCAAGCTGGCCACACTTGAGAATAAGCTTCAATGAGGGAGTGTTTAATGATCCTGAGCTTTCCTAGATCATAGATCCACAATTTGTTTTGAGTTTGCTTGCTTGGATGAAGGGGAATGAGAGAAAATTCAAAGTTGCATGAAGTTTGTGAATGAGAGAATGAGAGAGATCTGAGACTTGCTAAACCCTAATTGTTCTCTTTATGACCTCACAAGGCAATGCTGAAAGAATGAAATGAAATGCACGAATCCATCATGAGTTTTGTGTGAATTTGCCTTTTGTGCAACATGTGAGATAAGCATGCTATGCTCATGCTCTCTTGGTCCTCTCAGCACATGTGCAAGGAATTTCCCTCCCTTGATTGAAATGTAACAGATCATGGCCTTTAGATCAAACCCTCACACTTATTTCATGACTTTTGCAAAATACCCTCTTTGTAAGCAACCTTCTCATTGTGCACGAAAATGAACCATTCTTTGGAGCAAATTGGTCATAATGTGATGTATTTTGAGTTTTAAACAAATTAGAACCAAAACCAAGTCATACAAAATAAGTTTGAAGCTTCTTGCATTTGGTGTCTTCATGAAATTTGAATTTTGCCCTAAAAAACAAGGAATTTTCGAAGGACATATAGAGAGATCTAGGAATCCTATGAAAATGTACTTGTACTTTTTGAAAATGGGAGCCCTTACTCTTCAACTTTCATGATTTACTTTGGTCCATTTGAAGAATTTTTGATCATGTTAAGGCCATTTGAAAATTAGGGCAAAAGTTGCCAAATTTGGAAATTCCTTAAAACCAACTTTGTACCATTTTTGCAAAACCCTTCAAATCTCCATGATTCTTGAACTTTAGGCATTCCAAACCTCTTATAACATTGTAAGGACCCCCCTTGGCCAAAAAATTTGGGTTAGACCCCTTGAAATTGCACAGTTGACTTTTTAAGGGCACAATTGACTTTTTACTTCATCTGCAAGCAACTGAGGCATTGTCTGACTTCCACATGGAATTTTCTCATGAAAATTGACACCTAGGATCCTATTAACATATAGAAGACTTTGCCCAAATGAAATGGCCAAAGTTGTGAGATCTTGGTGCTTGAATCACAAACCCTAATCTGGGTGCCTTGTATAGGAGCTCTGCCTTATCCTGAGACCTCTGATGATCATGCAATCTTCTGAGCTTTTTCCAATGGACTTGATCTTGTAAATGGAGTTTAGACTCACCATAGGACTTGTACAAACTCATTGGGACCCTTGTCATGGCTTGAAATGCTTCAAGGACCTCCACAGATGACCATATGCTTGATGCTAGGACATGAAGGATGTTATGCCTCATCTTTCCATGCTAGGATGCTGAGAAAATGATATGAGTATGATAAATGTGATGTGATATGATGCTTAAAATGAAGAGGGAAAATTTGGGGTGTTACAGCTGCCCCTATTCAATCATCAGTTAATCTGAAAAGGACGGTAGCACGAGCTATCGACCATTCAAGAAAAACTGTGATTGAATACCAAGAAGACCAGAAATTTGAACTCTGACGAAGAATGCAGCACTGGGAAATAAACCCAACCAAATGACGCTCTGGGGATAAGAAGGAGAGAAAAAGCAGACGAGCTTCTTCCAAGTTGAAACTGACATCTGGTAATAAGAACACTTTGACAGACGAGTCTTCAAACAATCCTGTGACGCCAGGAGCTGGACAGACGAGTCCTCCAACACTGCAAGAACATATAACTTGAGATAGACGAGTCTCCTTCGGATTTACCTGTTACGCCAGGACCGGTAATGCACTAAAGTCTGTGAGATAGACATGCAATCAAGGTAGACGAACCTTCTTCATATATTATCCGTGGATATATGGTATAAGACAGACGAGTCTTCTTCGAGCAAACCTGTTACGCCAGGTGCAGCAACAATAATTGGTGCTTGAGACAGACGAGCCTCCTTCGGATTTACCTGTTACGCCAGGACCGGTAACCATTTTGACATTAATTCCCACAGTCAGGATTTTAAACCTCTTCAATACAAATGAGTATTGGATGATCCTCAAGTTAACACAGACGAGTGCCAACAGTCAACGATACAGACGAGTATCGGACAATGATCTAAGAAACACAGACGAGCGCTTCAGGCAATGATACAGACGAGTATCAACCACTGGTATGGACGAATACCAGAAATTCAAACACAGACGAGCATTTGAAGTAGCAATACAGACAAGAGTACTAGGATAATCAACAAATCCTCATAATACAGATATAGGCTAACACAGACGAGTGTTGGGGATGATACAGACGAGTATCCAAATAAAGCAGACGAGCTTCAACAGGTAATCAACACAGACGAGTGCTGGGGATGATACAGACGAGTATCCAAGCAAAGCAGACGAGCTTCAACTGGTAATCAACACAGACGAGTGCTGGAAATGATACAGATGAGTATCCAAGCAAATATCAGGCATACCAAACACAGACGAGTGTTGGGGAAGTTGCAAACGAGCAACAATTGAAATACATATCCAGGCACAGACGAGTGCAGCAAAGGATCCAATACCAAACACAGACGAGTGTTGGGAGTTGCAGACGAACAACAACATATTAGACATCATAACACAGACGAGTGTTAAGAATTGCGGACGAGCAACATCAAAGATTATATACCAAACACAGACGAGTGTTGGGAAGTTGCAGACGAGCAACAACAAATATCATATCAGAACACAGACGAGTGCTGGAAAAAACTGCAGACGAGCAATATCAAAGTAATCATAAACCACTGCTAGGGAAAGCAAACGAGCAATACCAAAGAGATTACACAGACGAGTGTTGAGAGATGTAGACGAGCAGCAATAAAGCAGTAATATGTCACTGCTGGGGAGATACTCTGCTTGGGAATAACACCGACAAGTGTTGAAAAACGCAGACTAGCGGTGGACAAATGCCTGATTGGCCACAAGAGTTACAACTCTGCAGGGGAAGACAAGTCAAGAGATCTGGATACCTAACTATGACTGAGGTGATGAATACCTGACCGTATCATCAAATTAACCAAAAGTATGGCAACTTCATTGGGGAATATTTCACTAACGGAAGTGAAGGTCACCTATGAACTCTGTGGGGACAGGAACATCTTCAGACTTGGCTGGGAAAGATACTTTAACAATACTCTGGATGGGGAGAGCATCTGGTGATTCAAAGCTCTGGCTGAGACCCTTGTTGGGGATAGAATTCTGCTTGGGGAAGTCAGGCTTTCAGATACCTGCTGGGCATACTCCACTGGGGAAGAAGAAACTTCTTGGGCTGCTGCCAAGACTTAGCTGGAGAAAAATCTCTGCTGGAGATGTCAGGATTTTAGATACCTGCTGGGGAAAAAATCTCTGCTTGGGGAGACACTCTACTGGGGAAGAGTAAATTTTCTTGGGAGAATGCGACGCCATCCTGCAACCTGCAACAACAGAAAACACAAGTGTGCCCTGGGGATTTGCATGGTATGATCTATTCATCCATCGTCACTCGACACTCAAAGAGGGTTTACAGTTTCCCTGCATGTCAGTTTCTTTCAAATTTATCACCATGTTTAGATGCAATGCTATTTTTGCCAAAAATTCAGGACATTTTGCAAACAAAAATAAACACACACGGCTTTTTGACTGAATATTCTTTTTATTGAACGACCTCTGAATAGGCAAAGATTTACATCAGGAAACAACCACCTGGAAAGAGGTAGCCACCATAAAATTGAGAAAAGAAACTATCCTAATGGCAAAGTACGCGACACTCTAAGGAGTTCCATTTCTGCTATGACCTGCATGTCTTCGAGACTTTCCATTCTGCTTTGGCTTTCTGAGAGGATGAGGGGACTGTTTCCTATCCTTCGGATATTGTTAAGTTATACGAAACAATGACGTGGTTCAGATTATTCGGATCACAGGTGTTCGCTTATTCCCTTGTTTTGTGTGGATCGCCCTTTCGGGTTTTCAATCCACCGGGATACCCTTTTTTGCCTGAGCTGTCCAATGTGGCTTTTCAACTCAGCGGGTGCACATTTTTTTTATTTATTTCCCTAACTTTTGCCCGAGCTTTTTATTCTGTTTTTAGCTCGCCGGGATGCCTTTTTTTTGCCTGGACTATAATTCTGTTTTTGTGTCCAGCGGGTCTCTTTATGCGAAGTATTTTTTAACCGCGTTCGACTTAACAGGGGATTGGAAGTCATCTCCATCCATAGTGGTGAGCATCAGTGCTCCTCCTGAAAAGACTTTTTTCACTATGAATGGTCCTTCGTAGTTTGGGGTCCATTTGCCCCTGTGATCTGAACCTGGAGGAACGATCCTCTTCAACATAAGCTCTCCCACATGGTACTCTCGAGTACGTACTCGTTGGTCGAATGCACGCTTCATTCTCCTCTGATAAAGTTGACCATGGCAAATAGCCTCTAATCTCTTTTCCTCAATTAGACATAGCTGATTGCAACGAGCACGCACCCATTCAGCCTCATCAAGCTTTACATCCATCATCACACGCAATGAAGGAATCTCTACTTCAACGGGTAGGAATGCTTCCATACCATACACCAAAGAGAAGGGAGTTGCCCCTGTTGACGTCCTGACTGACGTTCGGTACCCATGCAACGCAAATGGTAACATCTCATGCCAATCCTTGTAGGTGACAACCATTTTCTGCACAATCTTCTTGATATTCTTGTTTGCTGCCTCTACCGCACCATTCATCTTTGGTCGGTAAGGAGAAGAATTGTGATGCTGTATCTTGAAGTCCCGACACAAGTCTGCCATCATCTTGTTGTTGAGATTAGAACCATTGTCAGTAATGATCCTTTCGGGCACTCCGTATCTGCATATGATATACCTTTTCAGGAATCTTGCCACCACTTGACAAGTGACGTTGGCATCAGATGCTGCTTCCACCCATTTGGTGAAGTAATAAATCGCGACCAAGATGAAGCAATGACCATTTGAAGCAGTAGGCTCTATCTTCCCGATCATGTCAATGCCCCAAATAGAAAAGGGCCAAGGAGATGACATGACGTTGAGCGGGCTTGGAGGAACATGCACTTTGTCTGCATATATTTGGCACTTGTGGCACTTACGAGCAAATGAACAACAGTCTACATCCATTGTCATCCAGTAATACCCTGATCTCAGTAATTTCTTTGCCATAGCATGCCCTCCTGCATGGGTACCGAAAGATCCCTCGTGGACTTCCTGCATTAACATGCTTGCTTCGTGTCTATCCACGCATCTGAGCAAGACATTGTCAAAGTTTCTCTTGTACAAAACCCCATCTGTGTTCAAGAAGAAGCTAACAGCAAGTCGCCTCAAGGTCTTCTTGTCATTGGAAGATGCCCCAGTTGGGTATTCTTGCTTTTCCAGGAATAACTTGATATCAAAATACCAAGGTTTCTCGTCAGACACGACGTCTATAGAGAAGGCATGAGCTGGAGCGTCAAGCCTGGATATGTCAATTTTGGGCACATAATTCCAACACAAAACTTTGATTGACGAAGAGAGAGTGGCCAATGCGTCGGCAAACTGATTTTCATCACGTGGTATTTGTTGAAGTTTAATTGTCGTGAAGAACGTCAACAATTTTCTAGCATAATCCCTGTATGGAATTAGATGCTCTTGATGCGTATACCACTTGCCGGTAACTTGATTAATGACGAGGGCTGAATCTCCGAATATATCGAGGTTCTTAATCCGAAGATTAATAGCCTCCTCTATTCCCATTATACATGCCTCGTATTCCGCTTCATTGTTGGTGCAGCCAAATGTAATTCTGGCAGCGAAGGGTAAATGAACACCTTCAGGAGTAATGAGAACAACACCAACTCCACGTCCATTGATATTGACTACCCCATCAAACATCAACTTCCATTTGGATTCAGGGTTAGGCCCCTCCTCCAGAAGTGGTTCCTCATAATCGTTTGCTTTGAGGTACATGATGTCCTCATCAAGGAAATCAAACTTCATTGGCTGATAATCATCTTCAAGAGGTTGCTGTGCAAGGTAATCCGACAATACACTTCCCTTGATGGCTTTCTAAGAAGTACACTGGATGTCGTATTAAGTTAAAATCATCTGCCACCTAGCAACTGTGAGCAACTCTAGTTTTGTGTGATTATAAATTTTAGGTGTTTGTGCTTTCATCATATGCTTCATATTAAGACAAAATGCTAGCCTTTAAATCTTTTGTCTCATTTTTAATAATGTCTTTGTTTTTCTGAAAATACGCAAAATGAATCGATTCATTCCATCATGCATCGATTCGTGCTGTTGAAATGATTCTAGAAATTCGCAAAATGAATCGATTCATTCCATCATGCATCGATTCATGCTGTAAGAATGGTTCTGGAATTTCTTCTATGAATCGACACATACAAACATGCATCGATTCATTGTTTGTTTAATTCTCTGTTTTTTGTTCATCTGTTCAGTATGTATCGATTCATGCTAATATGTATTGATACATAACAATATAAATACTATTATGTATCGATTCATTCGTGTCTTGAATCGATTCATTTTTCTGTTTTACTTCTAACAGAATCTGCATAGTATATGTTCAGTGTTTCATTTAGTGCAGGTTAATAAAAACAAAAGAAATTGCAGACGAATTTCAGAGTGAAAGATCATTGAAGAACACATCAAGAAAAGGAATTTTGAGTGTGGACATTTCAATGTTGAGCAGCATTGAAACCTAGATTCATATTCATCTTCATCATCTTCTCAAGTACCTTGATTTAAGAACATCAACAAGAAATTAGTGTTGTTCTGTGAATTGAAGGTTTATGAGATAACATTCAGTGGTACGATCGGAGATCCAGCTGAGTTGAAGAGTGAAAGAAGGTTTCAAGGAAAAACCAGCTGGGTTTTCCTTCAAGAACGACCGTGTTCTTGAGGGTTTGTTAGTCACGTTTACAAGACAGATTCAGCCGCAGCGTAAGATTTGGAAATTGGGAGATTTCGCAAATAGATCGTGGAACCGGTGAATTGTTTGTATTACTTGCAGGGAATCTTGATTGGGCTCAGATCAAGTGAAGGTTGATACAATAGGAAGATCTAGGTTTATAGATTTATGGTGTTTGTATAACAACCTTGTAATCGATGATTTCAGCAATATTGATATAAAAGTTCTCAATTTCGGTTTGAAATTGAGAGGGAGACGTACCCACACGCGAGGACGAACGTGGGGAACTTCCTTACCAAATCTCTGCGTATTGTATTCCTTCTCTATCTCTATTTACGTTTTCAATCGTTTTTGATTCATTGGAAATAGCTTTTGTGATAGGTGGATTCAACTGTTTTACAGCTTGTGTGTTTAAACCTTTATCATCTCAATTGTAAATCCAACACGTTATCACATGTCCGGTCTTCTAGTGGCTGGTCCAGAATAGACGCTAGTATATTTGGGACCGTTGTTTCCGTTAATCTTTGAAAACTCTGAAAAATCTTTTAAATCCTTGTAAATAAGGAGGTGATCCATTCACCCCCCCTCTAGATCACTAGCCACATCGTCTAACAAGTGGTATCAGAGCACCGGTTCGCTGGTGCTTTGTGGCTACCAGTAACGTTATGGATTCTGAACCAAAGGGGGCGTATAATAGAGCTCCTGTTTTCAATGGTGAAAATTATGGCTACTGGAAAGACTGCATGCGAGTTCACATAAATTCTGTGGATAGGCGCGTATGGACCGCCATTCAAAATGGTCCTTTTCAAATTACCATGATGAATGAGGCAGGTGCCCCCGCACTAACACACTTAATCAAGAGTTCGAACTCTTTCCCTGAAACAAGGAGAATCTACTCTCGACATGCAAAAGAGATTTGTTCATCTCATTTATCGTTTGAATGCACTTGGAAAACCTGTTTCCAATGAAATTGCTACTAATAAAATTCTGAGATGTCTTAGCAGGGAATGGCAACCTAAAGTAACAGCTTTCAAGGAAGCCAACGATCTAACGACACTCACAATGACTACTTTGTTTGGAAAGCTGGAGGAACATCAGCAAGAACTAGAAAGTCTAGAAAAGTTTGAGAACAAAAGTAAAAAGGGAAAGGAGAAGAATAAAGACAAAGAGGGTGAGAAGAGGCCTATAGCTCTTGTGGCTTTTAACTCAAAGTCCTCACAAAAAGAGCTAAGCAACAATGAGTCAAGTAGTGACGAAGACTCCGGTGACGAAGAAATGGGACTTTTTGTTAGGAGATATAATAGATTCATTCGAAAGAATGGAATCAAGCATTCCGACAAAAATCTCATAAATTTTAGAAGACAATCTATAGATTCAAAACAGGAAGAGATCAAGAAGAATAGAGAAAGAGGGTCTTGCTTTAATTGTGGCAAGTCCGGACATTATAAGACGGATTGTCCTTTAAAGAAAAAGGATAAGGGAAAAGTTCCACCAAGAAGGTATAATAAGCAAAGAAGAGCTTACAATGCTTGGGAAAGTGATAGTGATTCATCAAGTACACAATGTTCAAGTGATAGCGATGAAACCGCAAATTTGTGTCTTATGGCTCACACCAAAAATCAGTCCCACCATAAGAAGAAAAGTGATGATAAAAAGGTAAAACAAGCTTACTATAACAATTTCTCTTCTATGTCCTTTTCTGAATTGAAAATAGCTTTTGAAAAACTGCATAATGAAGCTATAGAAGCATTTAAAAGATTATCTTCCGATAAACAAATTTTTTCATACATGGAAGGTAAAGTACAACATGCTGAAAAAGATTTAGAATACTTGAAAGCTAGCATTGCAGAAAATTCAAAAGCTATTGATATTTATGGTTGTAGTAAAATAAGGCATTGTGAAGCTTGTCACATTTGGCAACAAGAGGTTATTTCTCTTAAAGTCAAATTGGAAAAAGCCTTGCAACCTAAGATTACTTATGCCATTGATACTAGGTTGTTCAAAAAGTCATTAAATCCTCCATATGTAAAATATTCTTTTGTTCCAAAGGATTTAAGGACCAATCATAAACAACAACATTATCGTAGTGTTTGTCATTATTGTTGTCTTGCTGGCCATACCATTGAAAAATGCAAATTTAGAAGATTTCTAGTGCCTAAAGGCATTTATCAATGGAAGCCTAAAGACAACCATGTTACCACTTACCCACTTGGACCCAATAAGAATTGGGTACCTACCTCTCTCTTTTGATATTGTAGGATGAGTGTCTTGCATCAGTGGAAAGAAGATGGTTTCTGGACAGCGGGTGTTCAAGGCACATGACAGGTGACATATCACTTTTTATTGACTTCAAAGCAAAGAAGAAAGGGTATGTTACTTATGGAGACAATAACAAAGGAGCTGTACTTGGTAAAGGTAGTGTAGGTAATCCCTCTACCACTACTATTTCTGATGTCCATCTTGTAGAGGGACTTAAATATAATTTGTTGAGTATAAGTCAATTATGCGACAAATGTTATAAAGTTTCTTTCACAAAAACTTGTTGCAAAATTGAACATACCGAACAAAATGTTGTGTTTAAGGGTGTAAGAGTAAACAACATATATATGCTTGATCTTTTGAGTGTATCTCTAACAAGCACTAAATGTCTAGTAGCCCTAAATGATGATTCATGGTTGTGGCATAGACGCTTAGCGCATGTTAATTTCGATTTTCTTAATAAGGTTGTATCCAAGGATCTAGTAGTAGGTCTTCCAAAAATAAAATTTTCAAAAGACCACCTATGTGATGCTTGCCAAATAGGGAAACAAACAAAGGTCTCATTTAAATCTAAAAACATAATTTCAACTTCAAGACCCCTTGAGCTTCTCCATATGGACCTCTTTGGACCATCTAGGACAAAGAGCTTAGGTGGAAACTATTATGGTTTCGCAATAGTAGATGACTACTCTAGATTCACTTGGACTATATTCCTTCATAGCAAAGATGAAACTTTTTCTGCTTTTAAAAGTTTTGCAAAGCTGTCCCAAAACAAAATGAATTCTAAAATAGTTACAATCCGAAGCGATCATGGAGGTGAATTTCAAAACCATCTCTTTGATAAGTATTGTGACAAGTATGGCATTGAGCATAACTTTTCAGCTCCTCGAACTCCATAACAAAATGGTGTTGTGGAGCGCAAAAATCGAGTTTTAGAGGAATTGGCAAGAACAATGCTCAATGAGGGTGGACTACCAAAATATTTTTGGGCTGATGCAATTAGCACATCTTGTTATGTTCTGAACAGGATTTTAATTCGTCCTATTTTGAATAAAACCCCTTATGAAATTTTAAAAGGTAGAAAGCCAAACTTGTCTCATCTTCATGTGTTCGTTTGTAAATGTTTTGTTTTAAATAACGGTAAGGAAAATCTTGGGAAGTTTGATGCCAAAGCTGATGAAGGTATTTTTCTTGGATACTCTCAATCAAGCAAAGCATATAGAGTGTATAATAGGCGTTTACTTTCTGTTGAAGAATCTGTCCATGTTTCTTTTGATGAGTCTTACCCAAAAATTGTCGGAAAAGGTATCTCTTTTGATGATGCAGGAGTATCTACAGAAGACATACTCAAAGAAGCTGGTTCGGAAATTGATCAATCTGAAACGGCTGAAATTGAGAAGGAGGAAGATACTAGTCATGAAAAAGATAAAGAGGAAGGAACATCTGAAGTGAAGGATTTTCCATCAGCTTGGAAATCCTCTAAAGACCACCCTATAGACAATATATTGGGAGATATTTCAAAGGGAGTGTTGACTCGTTCTAAGATAAGTAACTTTTGTTCTCACTTCGCTTTTGTATCACAAGTGGAACCTAAAAATGCTAAAGAGGCATTGATAGATGAATTTTGGCTAATGGCCATGCAAGAAGAGCTTAATCAATTTAAAAAAAATAACGTTTGGGAACTTGTCCCTCGTCCGCGAGATCATCACATCATAGGTACTAAATGGGTGTTTAGGAATAAACTTGATGAAAGCGGAGTGATAACTAGAAACAAAGCACGCTTGGTAGCACAAGGGTATAACCAAGAGGAGGGCATAGATTATGAGGAGACTTATGCTCCAGTGGCTCGCCTTGAAGCTATACGTCTTTTGCTTGCTTATGCGTGTTCTATGAATTTCAAGCTTTACCAAATGGACGTAAAGAGTGCGTTTTTAAATGGTGTCATAAATGAAGAAGTATATGTTTCACAACCTCCCGGTTTTGAAAATTCTGAATATCTAGATCATGTTTACAAATTAAAGCGTGCTTTATATGGTCTTAAGAAAGCACCCCATGTGTGGTATGAAAGACTTAGCAAATTTCTACTTGATCATGGATATTCTAGGGGTAAAGTGGATAATACACTCTTCATTAAACACAAAGGAAAGCACATTCTTTTAGTTCAAGTTTATGTAGACGATATAATTTTTGTTCAACTAACATACACTTGGTCGAAGAATTTTCTAATGTTATGCAGGGTGAGTTTGAGATGAGTCTCATGGGGGAGTTGAACTACTTCTTAGGTCTCCAAATAAAGCAACTCGATGAAGGTACAACAGTATGTCAAACAAAATACTGCAGAGAGCTGCTCAAGCGTTTTGGAATGAATAATTCTAAATCAAGTGACACTCCCATGCCTACCAACGGAAACTTGGACAAAGATGAACATGGTAAGTGTGTTGATGTCAAAAGGTTTAGAGGTATGATTAGGTCTCTCTTGTATCTTACTGCTTCTAGACCGGACATCATGTTTAGTGTGTGTATGTGTGCACGATATCAATCAAATCCTAAGGTATCTCACTTAAAATCAGTCAAGCGTATATTTAGGTATCTTAATGGAACACCTAAATATGGGCTTTGGTATTCCAAAGGAAGCGATTGCAGCTTAGTAGGTTACTCTGATTCTGATTTTGCTGGCTACAAATCAGATAGGAAAAACACTAGTGGCACATGTCATCTGTTTTCAAATTCTTTAATAAGTTGGCATAGTAAAAAGCAAGTATCCGTAGCTTTGTCTATTGCAGAGGCTGAGTATGTTGCAGCCGGTAGCTGTTGTGCTCAAATTTTGTGGCTAAGACAACAACTACAAGATTTTGACATTGAACTTAAACGCATTCCAATTAAGTGTGACAACACTAGTGCCATTAATCTCACTAAGAATCCTGTTTTACACTCACGCACCAAACATATTGAGATTAGACATCACTTTCTTCGCGATCATGTTGAAAAAGGAGATGTTGTTTTTGAGCATGTTGATGCTAAAAATCAACTTGCTGACATTTTCACTAAACCTTTGGCAACTGAACCATTCTTCAACATTCGTCGCGAATTAGGGATTCTTGATCTCTCCGCATTGGTGTCTTAAGTTTGTTTGATGTAGTTTCTATTTATGTCATCGTGTTTACTAAGTTCTGAATATAGTCTTCACTCGTACCTCATGAGAATACTACGACGGAGGTAATATTGTTCCTCTCTTCACTTTGTTGATATTGTATGATCAATGTATGGTTGAGCAATTATTTCTCGCTTACATGTACTTCTTTACATATGAATGTTTGAGCATTGATGTTTTGTTTGTAAAGTATTCTTAAGCATCCATACAATGTTTTGATTCATTCTGCATTTTGCATAATGTTTGTTTTGCATATTCATTTTTGTGTCAATTCTTGCTAAATTTCTTTTATCACTGTAAAAATTATTACAGTATGTATTGATACATAGTGGCTTGTATCGATACATAGCCACTTGAATTTCAAAAATTTCGCATTATGAATCGATCACAGCCATATTGAATCGATTCATGTTCACTTTCTTTTAATTTTTGTCAAAATTGTTACAGTATGTATTGATACATAGTGGCTTGTATCGATACATAGCAACTTGTATTTCAAAAATTTCGCATTATGAATCGATCATAGCCATATTGAATCGATTCATGCTCATTTTCTGTCAAATCTGTCAAAATAGTTACAGTATGTATCGATACATTCGTGGTTTGTATCGATACATAGCAACCTAATTTTTAACAATTTTCGTCAAATGAATCGATTCATAAGGTCATGAATCGGCGCATACTGTTTTAAATTCAGTTTATTTTTTTATGAATCGACACATCAGCAACTGCTATGACATGTCCATCAGTTACAAAACTCTATTATATCTCTTTCTTCATTTCATTTGCATCATTTACAGTTTCCTAACCCTAACACCACAAAATCCCTTTTCTCTCAAAACCCTAATCTCCTCATTATGCCTCCAAGAGTCATGCTTCCAAGAGAAAAAGGAAAACGTAAAGGCAAAGAACCCGTTGGGTCTTCCCATCATGCTCCTTCTGTTCCCGAAATTCCTCCATCTGGGGCTGCCATTCTTCATCCTGCCATTGTTGAAGAATTTGAGGTTTCTTTTAAGACGAGGTTAGTCATGAAACCACATGTTTTCAATACTAGTGATGTATGTACTCTTTGTTTAGAAGAAGTTGCGGATTTAATCGACCAACAAAATCTTGGGTCCTTTTTAACTGCTAAAGATGAGTATCATGAAGACTTTATTCGTGCTTTTTATGCTGGTGTGAAAATATGTAAAGGCTTCATGTTCAAGTGTTCTATGGAACCAGAACTTACCGTTTTGAGGCTGATGATTGGCCCAAAGTGTTCAATCTTCCATACCAATTGCCTGAACTGCAGATGTGGCATGATCAGAACTTTGAAACACAGTTTAAGTTGAAGGAATATTGTGCATCCATTTCTAAATTAGAAAGACCTCTTGCTGATGTTGAGCCTCTGACTTCTGGTATGATTAAAAGTGTTCCAAGAATTCTGCATTGGATTCTTTCACATATCTTGCATCCAAGGTCCGGTGAGCACTCTCGATTGGATAAGTCGGACATCCATCTATTGTATATTCTGCAGAAGAAGATACCATTAAACTGGCCCAATTACTTTGTCAAGCGTATCTTTCTTACGTAGAATAGCTCAAAGAACATCACTCTTGCATATGCTGCCCAGATTATGAGGATTCTTAAGTTTTGGAAAGTGGTTTTCCCTCCTGTGCCTCTCTTATCTTCTTCTAGTGTTCAAGAATTCAACAATGCCACTCTTTCTCATATGGGTTATCGGTGGGATATCGAGCGTCACTGCTATTACTTCTTTGAATGCAACACTAGAACCCGCATCTACAACTTTGATATTCCTTCTGAACATGTTTATGTTGAAGAACAAAGGGATGGAGATATGGAGGATGTAGAAATTCCTCCTGATGCAAATGCCAACACTGGTTGGGGTGAGTGGGTACCACAAAGGTGGTCTCCTACAAACTATGAACCGGCTCCTTCATCGGCTCCACCGACTTCATCTACTACTGCTCCGGCCTATCTTACTCAAATGTTTGAGCAGATGGAAATTGCAAACAATGCCCGACATGAAGAGGCTCGTGCGTGGCATGTCCAGCAAACGGAATGGCATAAAGAGCACCAAGAATGGCATGATGAGCATACTCAGATGTATTATAATCAACATTCATGGCATACCGACTTGGTTAAGTGGCATCAAGTTTTCTACAATGAGATGTCTGGATTTATGGATGATTGCCGTTCGCATCCGGGGATAATGGAAAGATTTCAAAGCATAGAGGTTCAGAGACGGTTCAGGCGTTACGCCTTCATGGGGCAGAATCCTGATGAAATGCCTCCTCCACCTCCTCCTCCAAGTTTCTGAGACCCAGATAGAGATGATGCGGAGTCTTGTGGTGGCCACTTTCCTCATTGAATCTGCATTTCATTTTGCATATCATCATTGTTTCTTGCTTAAGTTTCTTTGTTTTTTTTTATGTTTAAACATTTTATGAGTTTGGTTTGTTTCTGTAATTCACAACTCTAATTAACAATTTCAATTCCTATGCTTGTTTGCTGCTTTCGACTATATTGTTTGCCCTTTATGTTTCATTCTCTGTGAGTGAATTCTACTTATATATCTTGTTATTGCTGATTTTTTTGCTTCACCTATGCATTCTTTCTTGATGTTGACAAATGGGGAGAAAGGCGAATGTGAAAAATGACAGGCATGCACAAACTCAGGGGGAGTGATTCTCACACTTAAAAAAAATTTGTCATCATCAAAAAGAAGGAGTTTGTGAGCAACTCTAGTTTTGTGTGATTATAAATTTTAGGTGTTTGTGCTTTCATCATATGCTTTATATTAAGACAAAATGCTAGCCTTTAAATCTTTTTTCTCATTTTTAATAATGTCTTTGTTTTTCTGAAAATACGCAAAATGAATCGATTCATTCCATCATGCATCGATTCATGCTGTTGAAATGATTATGGAAATTCGAAAAATGAATCGATTCATTCCATCATGCATCGATTCATGCTGTAAGAATGGTTCTGGAATTTCTTCTATGAATCGACACATACAAACATGCATCGATTCATTGTTTGTTTAATTCTCTGTTTTTTGTTCATCTGTTCAGTATGTATCGATTCATGCTAATATGTATTGATACATAAAAGTATAAATACTATTATGTATCGATTCATTCGTGTCTTGAATCGATTCATTTTTCTGTTTTACTTCTAACAGAATCTGCATAGTATATGTTCAGTGTTTCATTTAGTGCAGGTTAATAAAAACAAAAGAAATTGCAGACGAATTTCAGAGTGAAAGATCATTGAAGAACACATCAAGAAAAGGAATTTTGAGTGTGGACATTTCAATGTTGAGCAGGATTGAAACCTAGATTCATATTCATCTTCATCATCTTCTCAAGTACCTTGATTTAAGAACATCAACAAGAAATTAATGCTGTTCTGTGAATTGAAGGTTTATGAGATAACGTTCAGTGGTACGATCGGAGATCCAACTGAGT
The DNA here is from genome assembly GCA_963966055.1 of Lathyrus aphaca. Classification (NCBI taxonomy): domain Eukaryota; kingdom Viridiplantae; phylum Streptophyta; class Magnoliopsida; order Fabales; family Fabaceae; genus Lathyrus; species Lathyrus aphaca. Next base: position 379,240,218 of record OZ014523.1, on the reverse strand, counting down.
TGAAGAGTGAAAGAAGGTTTCGCAAATAGATCGTGGAACCGGTGAATTGTTTGTATTACTTGCAGGGAATCTTGATTGGGCTCAGATCAAGTGAAGTTGATACAATAGGAAGATCTAGGTGTATAGATTTCTGGTGTTTGTATAGCAACCTTGTAATCGACAATTTCAGCAATATTGATATAAAAGTTCTCAATTTCGGTTTGATATTGAGAGGGAGACGTACCCACACGCGAGGACGAACGTGGGGAACTTCCTTACCAAATCTCTGCGTATTGTATTCCTTCTCTATATTTACGTTTTCAATCGTTTTTGATTCATTGGAAATAGCTTTTGTGATAGGTACATTCAACTGTTTTACAGCTTGTGTGTTTAAACCTTTATCATCTTAATTGTAAATCCAGCACGTTATCACATGTCCGGTCTTCTAGTGGCTGGTCCAGAATAGACGCTAGTATATTTGGGACCGTTGTTTCCGTTAATTTTTGAAAACTCTGAAAAATCTTTTAAATCCTTGTAAACAAGGAGGTGATCCATTCACCCCCCTCTAGATCACTAGCCACATCGTCTAACAAGTGGTATCAGAGCACCGGTTCGCTGGTGCTTTGTGGCTGCCTGTAACGTTATGGATTCTGAACCAAAGGCGGCGTATAATAGAGCTCCTGTTTTCAATGGTGAAAATTATGGCTACTGGAAAGACTGCATGCGAGTTCACATAAATTCTGTGGAAAGGCGCGAATGGACTGCCATTCAAAATGGTCTTTTTCAAATTACTATGATGAATGAGGCAGGTGCCATAGTACCTAAACCAGAAGATGAATGGGATGAGAAAGATGAGAAAAAGTGGTCAAGTGATTGGAGAGCTCGAAATATGCTAACTTCAGCACTTAGTGCAGATGAGTATTATCGAGTATCCCATTGCTCGAAAGCTAAAGAAATGTGGGATGTAACATCCCGATTTTAGCAATTATTTATTTATTATATTAATTGATTAATTGTGTGATTTTGTGCTTAATTGATTTATTGAAATTATTTAATTTAATTGAATTATATGAATTAATTAATTGATTAGGTTTATTGGGAATAATTTAATTATTTGATTTAATTGAATTATTTAATTTATTAGATGTGTTTTATTAGTGAAATAAAATAAATACTGTATATTTGGCTAATTGGGCTATTAGGAGTGTGGGAATAGTAAGTGAGTGAATGGGTGGTAAGCCCAATAAGAGAATAGTATTATTATGAAAAGAGTTAGGGTTTAAGAAAAAAAATAGAAAGGAAGAGAGGATAGAAAGAGAGAAGAGGCTAGGAGAGGAGAAAGTGAAGAGGAACTCAAGAACAACTAGAAAACTCAAAGAAATCCAAGGTAAGGGTGGGTTTTCCTATAATTATTGGGTTGTTTGATAGTGTAGGATGGATATAAACATGTTTAGGATGAAATCCCTAAATTTTCATGATTTTGTAATTGTTAAATTTTGATGATGATATTTGCTACGTGATGATTAATTGTGTTGAAATTGATATTTTGTTGATTTATGGTTCTATGTTTAATTTGTGTTTATTTGAGTGTGTTCATGGTTTTTCAGAAGTTTGATTTTTTTTATTGATAATGTTGTTCATATACTGGTTTGAAAGGGAGAGCATGAGTTCTTCTGCTATTGTTTCTTTCCTTGCGTGCGATAGGTGATGAAAAGAGGGATAGGCGAGTGTTATTAAATAGAGAGAAAGAGAGGGATAATTCGTTCCAGATAGAGCCATAGAGAGGAGAACTTGTATTGTTTTTGTAGTTTCCATTTTAATGCATCCTGTGTTTATTAAGGTCAAATATCAGATTTTAATGTGAGGAAAGATATTTTAAGAAAGAATAATTAATGTGTTGCTTTTCCCACTGTCCGAATTTCTTTTTCTCCTTCACTATATTCTCATATGGAGTGAAAGTATATATATATATAATGGAATGATAGTGAAAACATGTAGTAGTATGAACTTCCTAAAAAGCAAGAGGAATTATGCTATACATATACATATATATATATATATATATATATATATATATATATATATATATATATATATATATATATATATATATATATATATATATATATATATATCCTATTTTAAATTATGTGTTTTAAATTTTCAATTGTGTTACTACCACATTTTCAATTAGTATATCAGCAAGTCATTTGTTGTCTTGTATACAACTTGAAAAATACAAGTGATAATTCATATTATATTAAAAACAAAATAAGTTTAATTATATTTTTAATAATTAATAATTATTTTGGTGATTAAATTGAAGATTAATTTAGTGATTAGTTTGAAGATTAATATGGTAATTGATTTGGTGATTATTTAGGTGATTACCTTGATGATAATTTAATCATTCCATGTTTAATCGGTAATACGTATTTTATGAATTGAGGTTGAATTGTGTTGATATATCGTGGATTACTTGCTTGTTGTGAGATAATGTCGTTGAAATTGTATTGTGAATGTGTTGTATACTGTTTGAAAATGATTTGTGTGTGGATGATGCATAAATATATGCAAGTATGTGTAATTGTGTGGTAATTCGAATGTGATGAATTATTGAAGTTATGCATGAATATTAAGATTAGTGAACGTCTTAATTGCACATGATTGTTGAACTTGCACATGCATCATTTGTGTTAAGAGGCAATGTTTGCTAGTTCCGTGAGAGCTAGTGACTTGTCCAAAACCTAGAGGACGAGTTTGAAAGCTTAGAGGACGGACTTTTGACGTGTTATCGGTCTAGAGGACGGACCCGGTTTAGATGTAAAATCCGAAAAAAAGATAATAAGAGATTGGTACCACATGCATGAGTTGCATTTGAGTCTTGCATTGAGTCTCATTGTGTCTATGGTTACAATGTGAGATTATATGTGTTATGTGAATTGTTGAATTGGTGAATCATGGATTTGTGAGTATGTACTTGTTAATAGTATGACTACTTGAGTGATATTATGTTGATGAAACTTTTGAAGTTTGAGAATAATTGTGATTATGCTTGTACACCTTAAATTATATATTATCTTATGATTTCAGTAATTATGTGAATTCTCACCCTTCTGTTGGAATGATGTTTTATACGACATCGCTTAGGTACTGAAGATTAGAGTTGCTTCTAGCAAGAGAGTAGCTGATGGAGTAACCTATTTTAGTTTCATATTTATTTTGGGTCGAGTCGTGCTCTGATCATGTAACACTGGGAATGTTTGATTTATGTCTTAAGAGATACAATTGTATACTCTATCTGTTTTGGTAATTGAATTTGAATTTTATGGTGAAGTGGCTTTTATGCCCAAGTTGATTTAATGAATGAAGTTTATTTGAGACTTGAATGTCATGAGATCCTTAATGAAAGTGATCCGCTGCTACATGCTAATGTGAAAGTATATGAAAGCATGAATTTATTTCAAGTGTTATTGAGCATGACAGGTGTATGTGTGATGTTTTGAATTATGTGTGACATCCTTGTTTGATATGCATGATAATTACTCTGATTATTTATATAATTTCCGCGGGGTTTAGAAGGGTGTTACATTAGTGGTATCAGAGCAAAGTCGGTTAGTTGACCAAGTTGTCTGTGTGTTTATTTTGTGTTCCAGTATCAGTATTGTTGTTCTAATGAGGATTTTATTGTGAAATCCAAGAACAATGGCTGCAGGTAGGAATGATAGAGCACTTGCTGAAGCTTTGGCATTGTTGGCTGGAGCGATTAGGCAGAATCCTCAAGTCAATGTGAATGCTGTGAACAACACTGATGATGATTTTCGTGCTTTGGGAAAGTTTCAGAGGAACAACCCACCAAAGTTCATGGGAAGGCATGAACCCGACAAAGCCCAAGAATGGTTGGATGCAATTGAAAAGATATTTCGAGTTATGAGTTGTTCAGATGCGCAGAAGGTGCAGTTTTGCACCCATATGCTTGAGAAGGAAGCTGAGCACTGGTGGGGTAACACTCATCGAAGATTTGAAGAAGACGAAGTTGAGATTACTTGGGCTATTTTTAGAGAGTCATTTCTGGAGAAGTACTTTCCGGAAGATGTACGTGGAAAGAAGGAAATTGAGTTTCTTGAGTTGAAGCAAGGTAACTTAACTGTGGCTGAGTATGCAACAAGATTTGAAGAGTTGATTCAGTTTTGTCCTCACTACAACACTACTAATGCTGAGAGATCTAAATGTCTTAAGTATGTGAATGGTTTGAGACCTGAAATAAAGCAAGCCATTGGTTATCAAGAGATTAGGCGATATTCTGAGTTGGTGAACAAAAGTAGGATCTATGATGAAGATAGTAGGGCTCGATCAGCTCACTACAAAAGTATGGGTGATAAGAAAGGAAAAGGCCAATTCAGAGGGAAACCGTATGTGACATCTGGTGACAAAGGGAAGCAGAAAGCTAGTTATGGAAAGAAGTTGAGTGGGGGAGGAGCTTCCACTCCAGTGAGGTGTTATCAATGTGGTGTTGAAGGACATCGTGCTTCTGAATGCACAAGTGTTGAGAAGAAATGTTTCAAGTGTGGAAAGCCTGGCCACAAGGCTTTAGAGTGCAGGAGTGGTGCGAGTGTGACTTGCTACAATTGTGGTGAGCAAGGGCACATTAGTACCAAGTGTGACAAACCAAAGAAGGCTCAAACGAAAGGGAAAGTGTTTGCTCTGTCTGGATCTGAGACGACTAGTGAAGATCGATTGATCAGAGGTACGTGCTTCATTAATGGTATACCTTTGATAGCTATAATTGATACTGGAGCTACACATTCTTTCATTTCTTTGGATTATGTTAAAAGATTGAATATTGAGTTGTCTGTTATGGGTGGTGTAAACACCCCAAATTTGCCCTCACTCATTCACACCATGGCTTGTGATCATTCTCATATACATAAAAACAATCATATCATCTCACATCTCATTTTTGATTCACTGGATAGTTTCTAGGTCATCTGCACTTAGGGTTTGTGATCTGAGCAATCCAAAAGCATCTTGAGCCATTCCAAAGGCCACCAATCAACTCAAAGGGATCCATGTGTGCCCAATCATCATATTACATCCTCACAAAGTCAAAATTGCAGAGGAATCACAAGAACTAGGGTTTGGTTGGGTGCAGAGCCAGGATGAACTGCACAGTTGACTGAGAATTAGGGTTTTGGTTTTAGAGGCCATAACCCCAAATTTTTTGGTCATTCTTGTTTCCATTGATCTCTATATGGTATAGGGAGTATTCATATCAATTTTCATGAAGAAATTCCATGGGGAAGTCATCTGATCAAGAGTTGACTTTTCAGACAAGTCAGTACAAAATCAGGGCATCTGAGGCCCCCAATGACCCAACCAATGGGTGATCTTCATCATTTTGAGTGTATATGATCTTTATTTGATCATGGAAGAAGGTTGAAGTTCATGGAAATCAAGAATTTAGGGTTTTTGCAAAAGTTGACTTTTTGGGTTTTGTTGACTTTTCAAGAATGCATCCTTTTAGGTCAATTTTCAAGCTTTGATTTATGATCCAAAAAGGCTTCAAATGGAAAAACTTTGGTCATGAAAGTTGTAGATCTCATCTTTCCCTTTTCAAAAAGTACAAGAACATGATCTAACTCCTCATGGATCAAAAGTTATGGCCATGCAAAGTTGCCAAAAATCATTGTTTTTCAAGTTATGCACCAAGTGGAAATTTTGCTAAGTCTTGAATCAATGCATGATTGCTGCCTCAAATTCATGTCAAACCAGCATGTGAACATCCTCTAAGTCACAAAAATCAGAAATGGACCAAGTTTGCTCATGGTTTGGTTCATGTAATTTGACTTTTCTCATGAAAATCCATAAAGCTAGCCAACTTGCATTTTCACTCATGACCACTTCACCAACTTATGACATTGGCTGCTGAGCTTTGCTAGGCCTATCCATCACCTTTTGCTGCACCAGCCATGCCTTGTACTTGCTTAACTTTGAGCCATGCCCTATCTTACACAAAAGTGGATTTTTAGCAAAAGTAGCCTCACCTATCATAGCAGGCCATGTCACATCAAGCAACCAATCAGAATTGTTTATCATTTCATTTTGCAAGTTGAACATAACAAGAGCAAGGGCTGAAACCAACACACACATCACTTACACAAAAACACCTCAACTTGCAACTTCCTTCGAATCACTCTCCACAGCTTTCAAACACTAAAACTTTCATCATCACTCAACTCACCAGACCTCATAAGCAAGAAACCACCAAAGCTTGAGCCAAAAACAAGCCTGAATATCTCACTGCCATCTCACACTCCCTTTTGCAGTTTCATTCGAATCCCTCATTCTAGCCCACAAACACATCAACCAACACCACAAACCTTCTCAACACACCTCATAGACCATAAACAACCCATCTTCACAGCCTGAAAGTGCCAGAATCCCATCTGCCATTTTTGACTGGAATGAAGCTGAAGCTTTCGAATCTCTTTCTCCAGCAAATCTAAACTCCATTTGAGCATTCAAACATCATTGGGGGGCCAAGAGGAGCAGCTTGCACTTAAAGAAAGGGCCTGAAAGTTCCTAAGTCAGAGGTTGCAAATCTCAGGTAGCTCCAAATAATTTTTTCCAGAAATCTCATTTTATGTTACAAACTTGTTCCTTATGCTCTCCTGATCATGCTGATGCTTTTAGTTTTTGAAATGGATGTGTTTTGAGAATTTAATTGCTGTTTGAAGCTCACGAACCCTAGAACTATTTCCTTTCGATTCAGCTTGTTTAGGTTAGATAAATTTGTTTTGAGAGAGGGGTTTAGTTCGTGAGGTGTTGGGGATCATTTCCCATGTCTTAGTTTTCATTTACATTACGTTTTGAGAGGTTTTGAAGATTTTCAGGCAAGCTTCTGGCCGGAGAAGACGACCGGAAGTCTTCTCCGGCCACCTGAGAGTGATTTGCCCTAATTGTCATTAATTATGCCAAGTTTGAATTCTGGCCGTGGATGCGCGTTGACCCATTGACTTCCCTCCAGATTGAGTGGCCCAGATGTGATTGATTAACCCTAATCCACGTGTTAGGGTTAATTAATCCTTGTTTTATTTAATTCAATCTGGAGCAATCCTAGCCCTTCATTTGCGCGCTGGTCAACATGTTTAAAACCAGGATCAATCTCATGCGTCCATTTTAATTACTTTTCATTTAATTTGATTTTAATTCATTTTTATTTCAATTACTTTGTATAATTTATTTAAAATAGTTAAAAAATCATAAAAATTATGAAACTTTTTCTTTAAGGTTTCATTAATTTTTATGACACAAAAATATTTTTTATTTTATTTTTATCATTAAAAAAGTATTTTTAAATATTTAAAAGATTATTTTTAATTGATTAATGAGAATTAATTAATTAAAAATACTTTTAGGTATTTAAAAATTACAAAAAAATTCATGAAATGTTCTAAGACATTTAGAAACATTGTCCAACCTTCAAACCAAATTTCTTTTTTGATCTTGATGCATTTTAAGAATTTTTCATGGAATTAAATCATTTTTGATGCATTTTTTTGATCCTAAGTTTGGAAATTCATTTCTGTCTTTTGGTGAAGGTTGAGACATTGATTCTTTTTGCATTGTTTTCCATTTAGCATGTACTTTCAAAGATAAAAAGGCCAAGATTTGATCTTGCATTTTCTAATTGATTGGCATTTCTTTTGTTACAAACCCTAAAAAACCCTAATAACTTGTAAAATTCATAACTTGAGTTTGGTTGAGAGTTGAGAGCTCCCCTTTGGGAAGTGATTCATTATAGGTCTAGGGTTTCTTTAGGTACCATTTTCCATTTTTTATGTTAAGGTTTGCTTCTGATTTTGGTTTATGTGTGATGTTTGATCCATGAACCCTAATTTGGGCCTTCTCTTGCACCCTTCTTGCATTTCCTTGCATAACATGACTTGCCATTGCATTTTGTGCATTCTCATGATTCATTTGACATCTTAAGACATGTATGAAGCATCATTGATCATTACATTGCATATTTGCCATGCCATTTGTCTTGTATGATTCATAACATTTCATGCTTGTTCATGCTCCTTAGCTTGCATCATATGCATTCATAATCTTGTATGAGCATCCCTTTGCCTTGCCTCATGTTTGCAGCACTTCATAACATCATAATCATCATCACCATGCTTCTGGTTTTGCTTAGCATCATGTCATTTCATTTCATCTAGCATTGCATTGCATTTGTTTCTAACATTTCAGGTGGTAAGTAAACTTGAGAAGTGAATTTGCCTTCACTTCTCATAACTTTTCTTTTCATCTCTTTTACATACCTTGCTGCATTCTTACTTGTGTTTGAGTTTGAGCTTGCTCATTCTTCCCCCTCCCACTTTCTTTCTTCAAGTGACTTGACTTCTTGAATGAAGCAAGTCACTTTGCTTCTCTTGATCTTATTCATCTGCTTCCTGGTGGTTCATCTGAAGATTGTTCTTGAAAACCTCACAAACATTAGGATCAACCAAGCATGATAATGAATTAGGATTTTGATTAGTCTCCCCCATAGTTTTTACCTTTGTGTCTCTCCTTAAGTCATCTCTTCTCACCTCATAATCAGGGACTAAACCCTCAAGGCTTTAAGACTTTGTGATTAAGATCATGCCTGCATCCTTCTTTTAGGATGGAGTGTATAACTTTAATCCTAAGTCTTGGACCCTTAAGGTGTTGAAATCTCTTAATTAATCCATCTAATAATCATCAAGACATTACACTTGTAACTTGGGCCTTGCATTAGGGTTCTATTTCTTCCTTAATTGGTTAAGAAGGACTAACCCTAAAGTTAATGGACAAGTCCCCCTCAAGTTGTCTTACAAATCATAAAACTCACTTCATCATCATATCATTAAATAAAATCCACTTAATCAAAGGCTTGCTTTGTCATGGGTTTAATCCCTAATCATGGATTAAGTTGAGGAGCTTTCCTCAGCTTAAACATTCTCATCTATTATCCTTCTTTTAGGATGGTGTAATGAGTCTGTTAAATCCCTGATTATGGCTTAACCTCATTACTTAACACTAAACAAAAATCACAAAAACATCTAAATAATCACAAATAGGTTAATGATCTTAATCCTACACCAAAGGTGATTAAGTGTGAGAATCTGACTTCACACTTAAGGTATTCTCATTACCCCTAATCAGAGGGAAGATGTGATGAGTTTACTAACCCATTGGTTTAGGCTCAAGCTCATTAATCTATGACAAACTTTCAAAAGCAATAAAAGACTGAAAACACAAAAAACAAACAATAATCGTCTCCTCCGGGATTCTTTTCTCATCATCTTCACTCTTAAACGAGAACTTGCTTCTTCCGTCTAATGCAAGACAGTAAGCACCTGAGCCAGACAGGTCATACACTTGAGCATAGACAAGCAAGCAGTTCACAAGTCAATTCATCTTTCAGTCTCTTTGGGTCGAACTACGGTGTTCTGACTTCCTCATTGCACGAGAGGATACGTAGGCATAACTTAACAGTTATCGAACAAAAGTCTCTGTATATTCCCCCTCCTTCTAGCCTTATTCTTCAGCCTCATTATCATGAGCAATTCATTTCATTCCTGATCTCACACTGACACTTCATTTATACATATCACTTATACACTTTACACTGACACCTGTACATATTTTCCAGCTATTTCTACACACAGATTGCACTGACACTACCCCTTTAAAACACAAATCTTTTAAGCGTGGATCCCGTCGAGTACGACGGACAATCTGGGTGCTAATACCTTCCCAGGTTGTAACCAACCCCCTTTCTCAGTCTCTCTGGTTCGCAAACCGTCTTATCCGTATCTTTCTAGGTTTATGCAGCATTACCTTTCCTCCGGGATAAAAATGCCTAGCTGGCGACTCTATTCATCCTCCAGTGAGTTCACTGCTGTGTGTTCTCACTATCTCCTTCGCCGACCGTTCGCGTCTGTACCTTCATTTGATCCATTTTCATTTGTCGGGAGCGACAGGTGGTAGTATGGTTATTGATACTCCTGCTATGGGTTCAGTAACTACCCCATATGTGTGTTTGAATTGCCCATTGAGTATTTTTGGTAAAGACTTTGGCGTTGATTTAGTGTGTCTTAAGTTAGATCAACTTGATGTTATTCTTGGCATGAATTGGTTGGAGTTCAACCATGTCTATATTAATTGTTTTGATAAGTTAGTTGTTTTTCTTAAACCTGAGGACAAAGGAGACTTATTTATGTCTGCCAAGCAAGTGAATGAGTTAGTGCAAGATGGTGCCGAGATGTTTATGTTGCTGGCAACTTTGAGTATTGAGGAAAGTGGGGCAGTTGGTGCTTTGCCAATTGTTTGTGATTTTCCAGAAGTTTTTCCTGATGAGATAAGTGATTTACCGCCGGAACGCGAGGTGGAGTTTTCGATCGACTTAGTTCCTGGAACTAGTCCGGTATCGATGGCTCCATATCGTATGTATGCATCGGAGTTGAAAGAGTTGAAGAGTCAACTTTAAGATCTACTTGAGAAGAGGTTTATTCGTCCGAGTGTGTCACCGTGGGGGGCACCTGTTTTGCTTATTAAGAAGAAAGAAGGTACTATGAGGCTTTGTGTGGATTACCAGCAATTGAACAAGGTGACTATCAAGAATAAGTATCCACTTCCGAGGATTGATGATTTGATGGATCAATTAGTTGGTGCAAGTGTGTTCAGTAAGATTGATTTGAGATCTAGGTATCATCAAATTCGTGTGAAAGCTGAAGATATTCAGAAAACTGCTTTTCGGACGAGGTATGGTCATTATGAGTATTCTGTGATGCCATTTGGTGTAACTAATGCACCAGGTGTATTTATGGAGTACATGAATAGGATTTTCCATCCGTATTTGGACAAGTTTGTGGTTGTATCCATTGATGATATTTTGATTTATTCCAAGAGTGAAGAGGATCATGTTGAACATCTAAAGATTGTGTTATCTGTGTTGAAGGAGAAAAAATTATATGCTAAAATTTCTAAGTGCGAGTTTTGGTTGAAAAAAGTGAGTTTCCTTGGTCATGTGATTTCAAGTAAAGGAATTGCAGTTGATCCGTCGAAGGTTGAAGCTGTATCGCAATGGGAAGCTCCAAAATCAGTTTTGGAGATTCGAAGTTTTCTTGGTTTGGCAGATTATTATCGGAAATTTATTGAAGGATTTTCTAAGTTGTCTTTGCCATTGACGCAGTTGACTAGAAAGGGTCAAGCTTTTGTTTGGGATACAAAGTGTGAAGAAAGTTTCCAAGAGCTTAAGAGAAGATTGACGACAGCTCCTGTTTTGATTTTGCCAAATCCGGCAGAACCGTTTGTTGTGTATTGTGATGCTTCATTAATGGGTTTCGGAGGTGTATTGATGCAAATCAGCAAGTTGTAGCTTATGCTTCAAGGCAACTTAAAGTGCATGAGAGAAATTATCCGACACATGACTTAGAGTTAGCCGCTGTTGTGTTTGTGTTGAAGCTTTGGAGGCACTACTTGTTTGGATCGAGATTTGAATTCTTTAGTGATCATAAGAGTTTGAAGTATCTCTTTGATCAGAAGGAATTGAATGCGAGACAAAGAAGATGGTTGGAACTTTTGAAGGATTATGATTTTGGTTTGAATTACCATCCGGGTAAGGCAAACGTGGTAGCTGATGCATTAAGTCGTAAATACTTGTGTATGTCGATGATGATGGTTAGAGAGTTGGAAATGATTGAACAATTTCGAGACATGAGTTTGGTTTGTGAAGAGACTTCTTATGGAGTTAAACTTGGTATGTTGAAGCTTACAAGTGGTATTCTTGAAGAGATTCGAGAAGGTCAGAAATATGACTTAGGTTTGGTAGATCGACTAACTTTGATCAATCAAGGCCGAGGAGGTGTTTTCCGGATTGATGAGAATGGTATCATGAAATGTCATGATCGAGTTTGTGTTCCAGATATTGCAGAACTGAAGAAGAGTATTCTTGAAGAAGGTCATCGTAGTGGTTTGAGTATTCATCCGGGTGCGACTAAGATGTATCAAGATTTAAGGAAAGTGTTTTGGTGGCCTTGTATGAAGAAGGATATTGCAGAGTTTGTGTATTCTTGTTTGACTTGTCAGAAGTCAAAGATTGAGCATCAGAAACCGTTAGATTTAATGAAACCCTTAGCTATTCCTGAGTGGAAATGGGATAGCATATCTATGGATTTTGTATCTGGTTTACCTAGGACACCGAGTAATTTTGAGGCTATTTGGGTTATTGTGGATAGGTTGACGAAATTTGCTCACTTTATTCCGATAAGGATGGATTACCCATTGGAGAAGTTAGCAAAGTTGTATATCGAGAGGATTGTCAGTTTGCATGGTGTCGTACCCCGAAAAATACGACCTTACGCGATCCGAAAAGGACGGAGCCGCGCGCCGGACGGACTGAAGAGTCGCCACCTAATTCTATTTATTCCCGAAGAGGGAAAGAGAAGATATAGATACAACCCGGGAGGAAAAGGATGAGGACAAAGGTCAACGGAACCATTGCCTGGGTTCGGGAGTCGGTTATGTAGGGGGAAGGTATTAGCACCCCCTACATCCATCGTACTCGATGGGAACCATCTAAGTTAACGCGCGCGAAAGGAAGTCTATGCTTAAACGGATTGCTTGCTAGAGGGACATGAGTTGAATTATAAGTTAGATTGGACCTAGGTGCTCGACAAGGATTGAGATCCTCGTGCCTACGTACTCCCGTGTGCAATGGGAAAGTCAGAGCCACGTAGTTCGGCCTACTAAGGGTAATGGTTGTTGATTTTATTACCTTTTGTCGATGAAAGGGTTTAGGAGTTGAAATGCACTAAAGACTATGGATAGCTTATCTCGCCCAACAATACGAGCGTCCTGCGTCGAAATAATCGGAGCGAGTAACGAGAGCTCGTTATCCTCCTTTCTACCGCTTAAGGCTCGTGGCATACAGATCTTCTCGTATTATTAGAATGTTTTATTTCCTAAGACCGCTTGACGTTGGATCAAAGGTTTGGATCTAATCGAAACGTTTTGGTTTTTTTGAGGTTAAAGGTAAACGCAATTGGAGGTTTATTTTTGTGGTTTGTTAGCGAGGCACGAAGCGCTCGGCTCGCAAAGGTGGAGTGGATCCTAAACGAAAAAGATAACTGAAAAATAAAGTGCAAGTGTGCAAAGTGCAATCGCTTGGCGTTGGACCAAGGATTCGGAAATAAATACGAAAAGTAAATTGCGTACAAAGTAAGGGGAGAGGGATACAAAATAAATACAGGGGATTGCGAGAAATAAAGGGTATCATTGTAGTTTGCCCAAGAAGAAGCGTGTGTGCAGTGTGTTTGAACTATTCGAAGGCGTTCAGCCTGTTTAATCGGGACGCAACTATTTGAAGGCGTTGGACCTTTTAATCGAGCGCAACTATTCGAAGGCGTTGGACCTTTTCGGGACGCGGCAAAATTTGGTTCGTTTACTGCCTTAGAGCCGATTTAATGAAATCGTTCTATGAGGAGTCGAATCGTAATTTAAAATGCGAAATTAAATGAATAAATTAAATTGAATATTAAATAGAATAATAAATTGAATAACTGAATAAATAATAATGAATAAAATGAATTAAATTATATTACAAGTGTTTTTTTGTTCAAAATAAAAATAATAGTATAGAAATAAAAGAGGGCCTCATATTGACCGCTCATCACCGATTAAATGTAATCGGGCGAAAAATGGCCTTTTATAATATCATCGGCCCCAAAAATAAGAAATAAAAATATATATAGTTAAAGACATTTTTCTAAAGAAAGAAAATTAACCAAGAAACTAAAGCAATAGATTATATACAATAAAATAGAAACAAACTCATAATATGATTAAATAATAATAAAGATAATAAGAACTTTTTTTTTTAAAAAAAGTAGAGAAAAGTATAAAACAGAGGGGATACTGTTTATATGGTGTGTTTAGCAAAGCGCGGATGGGCTTGGTCCATCTCATAAGATCTCTATGTAATCAAAAATGAAATAATAAAAAATAGATAAATAATAAAAAATAATGAATAAGTCAAAATATATAATTAATGTACATTTAAGAAGAAAATTAATAAGAAAGAAAAAAGAAAGCAGTGAGATCACATCAGCATCTTTTATAAAAAAGAAGAAAAAACGCATTGCTCAAAAAAAGATGGCAGAACAACCTACCCCTGCTTTCTCTTTTGAACCGCTTCTACCTCTCTCACAATCAGTCTCAGACACGTCTTATTTCCAGAAACGGCAGCTTTTACTCACTCTCGCGGCGGAATCGATTTCTCTCACTCACACGATTCAATATTGATTCACGGTGGTCGCGGGTTTGCGGTGAACTTGCGGTTGAGTCACGTTTGCGGGTCGGTGATGGGTCGGTGACGGGTCGGCTTAGTTGTGGTGCTGACGAATTCACGAAAGGGGAACGGATTGGCTCGCGGCGGCGGAGGGTTCAAAAGGGGGCTGAGGTTGAAGAACAAAGGTGATGATGATTTGGCTGGGTTGCTCGCGGAGGTGGTGAGCTTGATTTCGTTTCTGCTTTTCGGCGGTTTTGCGGTTGGGGGTTGAATCGGTGTTGTTTGAGCAAGGAAGAAGGTAAAGGTGAGTAAAGGTGAAGGGTGGTGATTATGAAGCAGAGGGAGGGTTGGTTTGGTTTTAAAACGGCGACGGGTTGACAGAAAGGTGGCTGATGGATACTGATGAGGTTTTGCAGTGAGTTGATGAGGGTGGAATTCGGTGAAAACAGATTTGTTTGATGGTTCAGATGGTGGTAACGGTTCGATTTTGGGTCGGGTCGCGTCTCTGCGCGAAATGGTGGCCTTAAGGGGTTTGTGCGGTGAGTTTTGGTGCTCTGTGTTTGGACTGCGAGTTCGTTTTGACAGGTGAGCCTTTTTTCATGGTTTTAACTGCGTTTCTGTTTAGCATTTTTGTGATTTGATGCTGTAATGATTTGTTGTTCTATTCTTTTGTGAGATCTGAACAAAGATAAGTTGCAAATATCAGTCTGTTTTATGATGAGAAGAGGGCTGGACGGATATGAAAATGAGAAGATTGACAAAGGGTACGATTGAAATGTGAAGAGAAAAAAAAAGTTGATGGTGGCTTGAGTTCTTTTATTTTTTCTGAATTTTTTCTAAGTTTGTATTTGTGATTTTGTTTGAGACTTGTAATGGATTTTCTTTTGCAGTCATTGTGTTATCCAAGCTCTCTTCAAATGAGAAAAATAGCACTGTTTTTATAGAGTGATTTTTTAGAGAAACTTGGAGAAAGGGGATTATAAGATAAGGATGGAAAACAGAAAATGAACTGTAAAATGTTGTTGTGAAATGGTTTTGCAAGTATGAGTGGAAATGTTGGGAATCAAATCTTGCTGCGTATTCTCAAAACAAATTTGTTGCAGATTTTATGGGTGTTGAGTGGTGGGACCATGTGCATGTGATAGCAATTGGAATATATATAAAGAAAAAAAAATTGGTTGTAAAAAAAAGTAATACTAATTTTTTATAATGAGATATTTACTTATTGAATTAAAATGTATTCATAATAATAACAATATTAATAATAATAAGAAGGAAATTGAAATAACAAATAACTATAATAATAATAATAAATGATTAGAAATAATAATAATGATAATGATAAAAGTAATAATAAAAAGCAAATAGGAAATAATAATAACTTTTGGTAATTTTGTGTGAGTAGTGAGCTTTTTTAAGAGGGAAAATAAAAATGAACCTATGTAAAGATAATTTTGATAGAAATAATAAGAGTTGCTTTTTTGTATATTTTTTAAATAATGACTAAATATATAAAAAAAAAAAGAGAAATAATAAAAAAAAATTATAAATGCATTTTTCTGACTTTTGTATATATATAAAAAGGTAAATGGGCTAATGGGCCTAAAAGTAGTGATGGGTTAATGTTTGATGATAATTGATATTTAAACAAAATATAGAATAGAAATAAAAATATAAAAAATGGTAATTGGAAAAAAAAACAAAAGATGGAAAATCGAAAAATCGGTTAATTTGAAATCGGGGTGGATGTATGGATATTTTAATAAAAGTGGAAAAATAAAAGAGAAAGTAAGAAATTGATTTTATATGTAGAATTTTCATTATGTAAGAAAATGATTTATGATAAAAATGATTTATGGCAAAATGAATATGACAAATGTACAAAAGGCCTCCACACAACACACTGCAAACATACGCACTCGATAGACTCACACCAGAACTTAGACGATAAAAGGAGCCGACATATTTTTTGAATGTTTTTGAATATTAGTTAGAAAATAAAATGGGTACATATTTTTTTGAAATTTTGAAGTATAACAGAAAAATAAAGGTAGGACAAATTTGGGGTATGACAAATGCCCCTATCTAATTGACTTAGACCGAGTAAGAGGAGCTGGCTCGCGTTCAAAATTTCAAGGTATAAGATAATTAGATATTAACAGACTCCAAATGTATCCGATAAAAGAAAATGTGCAGTAAATCTATGGTTAAACTTGGAAAATGAAGGTGATGCGAAACAAAAACAGGTTGATAGAAAATTAAATAATCGCTTACCACCACAAGGATGATAATCCGACCCCAACACTCGATGCTAGGTCGATGTTGAGTAACAGAAAATTAAATAATCGCTTACCACCGCAAGGATGATAATGCGACCCCGACACTCGAACTAGGTCGATATGGATGCTGAGTAACAGAAAAATAAATAATCGCTTACCACCGCAAGGATGATAATGCGACCCCGGCACTCGATGCTAGGTCGATGCTGAGTAACAGAAAATAAAATAAAATAATCGCTTACCATCGCAAGGATGATAATGCGACCCCAACACTCGATACTAGGTCGATGCTGAGTGACAGAAAATTAAAATAATCGCTTACCACCGCAAGGATGATAATGCGACCCCAGCACTCGATACTAGGTCGATGCTGAGTAACAGAAAATTAAATAATCGCTTACCACCGCAAGGATGATAATGCGACCCCAACACTCGATACTAGGTCGATGTTGAGTAATTAAAATAATATGAAAGAGAAATGTCCAACGGGGGCGTCCACTGAATACCACATTGACGAATCTTTGGAATCCTCGACCGACCCTGGATCCTGACTTCCGCTGGGGGAAGGCCTAGAATCTTGGATTGATCCTGGATCCTGAATTATGCAACTATATTTGACTAATTTGAAATGGTATCCCATAAGGATGGAGATACGATGCAAGTGTTTATGCACTGAGATATAAATTTGATAATGTCGGGGATATGGAAAGCTGGTTTATTTAGGCATGCATATGATGCATATGATGCAAGTGATTGATGTAAATGATGCTTATGACGATGACAATGCATAATGATGCATATGAGCGATTGAAAAAAAAAGAAAGGTGCCAGCTTGGTGGTCTTTTGGTCTAGTAGCTGCCAATAATGATTGGACTTTGGGTGGGTGGAGGGACTGATTTCCCGACACTCGATCTTCGACGATGTACGGTCAGAAGATGGACCTGAAAGCTTCCAAGTTCGATTATCTGCTGGTGAGCGAAGCGACTTAATTGACACATCAGAACTGATTTTGCTTTGAATGGTTGCCAATGTCTAGCAAGGACTGCTTGTTCAGCTGGGGAGAAGAGAGAAAGATTTGCTCCTGTATCTGGATTTGGTAAACGCCTGCCCCTGATTGAGCCGTTTGAAGATAATTTGCCCCTGATTGGGCTGTTACGAATGATTTGCCCCTGATTGGGCTGCTGAAGTATTCTTGATTCATGTTGGCATCAAGGGAGTTCAAAATTCTCTCTTGATTGCCCCTTGTTGGGATTGCACTGATGTCAAGCACTGAATTGCAATTAAATTGTTCATACACAAATGGTAGCGTTAATGTAAAGTTCATGTAAGTTTTGAAAAAGTCAATTTATTTGAATGCTATTAAAAGTGTGACGAATGGACCGTTGGTCCAAACGAGGTGCTGATTTAGAAAGTGCGTGAAAGATGCAGCAAGAATAATGTGCAAACGAGATTGAAGATTAGCAAATATATGGGAGTCAATTTACACAACCTTGTTGGTAGCTTGCTTTCAGAATAAACTCTGCCTCAATTAGGACTTTTGAGGGTTGTAACGTGGTCTGGTTAATGGTTTGAGAAATAAAGGATATAAGGCTCAAATGATTTGTACCCATCCCTTCTTCGTATTGTTCTCCAGTCCTATGTTCAGTTAACTTTGCACATGCGTTTGTTTTGACTTTGCAAGAGTGAAGATGAAGCTTTGAAGTTCGCTTGGAAATGGCAGTCATCTTATTCTGTTGTTGGTGACCCTTTGATTTTTTTTTGGTGGTCACTGATATTTGTTTTGTTTTTGCTGAGGATTTGAGTTCCTCTTTTAATTTTTTCGACTAAGTCTCCCTTCGGGTGCTCAACTTAGTGATTTTTCTTTTTCTTTTTGCTTGAATATTGTGACTGCCAAGTCATTTGTTGATGGTCCTCTGACGGGATGTCTCATCTTGCGATTCGAAGGTGTAATTAGTTTAACTGAACAACTACCCTGCCCCAGGTTAAATGTAAGGGTTGTATCCGAAAGAAACTCCTACTTCTAGGCTCGAAGTGGTTGGCTAGGGATTAACTCCTTATATCTCCAGTGTTTGGGGATTTGAAAGAATGCCTGTACATCATTGACAAGGTTTTATCCGAAAGCATACCGCAACAGTTATGGGTATTTCGTTTTCATCATCCTCCCTCAAATATTTGCTAAAGTGAAGTGAGGGAATTTTTGTGATTTTGTGATAAATGATAAATATGAGCGAATGCGAATAAATTGATTCAAAACGTGCATAAACATAACATTAACATAACCAAGTACAAATGATAACAATGTTTAAAGCAAATAGTACTTAAATAAACATTACAAAACAACAGGAATGCGGAAATAAATAAATGGCGATGGCTGCCTTGATTTGAGGAATGAACTTCTCTTGATTTAAATGCTTCAAAGTTGGTGACTACTCAGCTTGGTCTTCAACAAACCCTTCAAATGTCTTTACTTGTTGGCACCGTGTGACAGCATTGGATCGTTCTGGACATTTGGATTTCTAGGGGTGAAGGTAAGATCCTTAGAGTCGATTAAATCTTGGACTTTGTGCTTGAATAACCTGCAGTTGTCAATTGTGTGACCTGGAGCACCCTTGTGATACTCACAGCGAGCATTGGAATCATAATCTCGAGCGTTACCAGTTTGAGGTGGCATGTCCTTCAACACAAGAGTTCCTTTTGCCATCAGCCCGTTAAAGATTTCTCCATATGACATAGGCAATGGATCAAAATTTCTTTCAGGCCTTCTTTGTTGATATGGTGGACACTGTTGAGGAGCGCGTTGTTGCTGTTGACCAGGCCGTGGTTGATAAGCCTGTTGCTGGTATGGATTGGGCGCATATTGCGCGGCTACAACCATTGGATGTGGACGTGGTTAATGACCCATCTGAGGCAGAAATAGATTTTGAAAGGCCTGCTGATAAGGCATTGGAGGAACTGGCTGATATGGCATAGGAGCATATTGTGCAGCAGCAACATATGGGTACTGATAGTAGGGAACTGATGCAGGTGCACTCTGTTGAAAATTCCCACTTGCAGCAGAAATGGCATTTGTTTCGCCCTTTTTGTACCCGTTGAAAGGTTTCTTGGCATTGTTTTGGCTGCTAGAACCTCCTTGGATCTTTCCACTCTTCAAGCCTTCTTCGATTCTTTCTCCGACCATCACCATGTCTGAAAATCCAGAAGATACGCTGCTGATCAGCTTCTCGTAGTATTGCCCCTGTAGGGTACCCATGAAGATATCGATCAATTCACGGTCAACCAATGGAGGATGAACTCTGGCAGCTAACTCCCTCCAGCGTTGGGCGTACTCCTTAAAGGATTCACTCTCCTTTTGAGACATACTCTGAAGTTGAGTACGGTTAGGAGCAAGGTCAGTGTTGTACTTGTACTGCTTTTTGAATGCATCAGATAGATTGAGCCAAGTACGAACATTGTTGCGTTCGAGCTGCATGTACCATTCTAGAGACGCTCCAGACAGGATGTCTTGGAAACAATGGATCATAAGCTTATCATCTTTGGCGTGAGCGGCCATTTTTCTGCAATACATCCTCAAATGAAGCTCAGGACAGCTGAGGCCTTTGTACTTCTCGAATTCTGACAGTTTGAACTTAGTCGGGATCACAACATCTGGAACTAAGCACATGTCTGAGGCACTCAGAGAAGTTGAGTTGTGTCCTTCCATGATTCGGAGTTTTTCGGCTAACTCGCGACACATCTTCATGGCTTCAGACTCTTGAGCAGCCTGAGGATTGGTGATTGGAACAGCAGTATGCATCTCATACTCAACTTGATGGTTCTCCTCAGCTTGAGGAAACTGGACTTGAGTTGGGATGGGTTGAGCTTGAGGAATAGCACCAATAGTAACACCAGAAGCAGGTATTGGTTGAGAAGTGACCTCTTCAACAGCAGGAGTGAAGCCTGGAGGCAAACCATAGACCAAAGGATTTGGAACTGGAACTGAAGGCATTGCTCGTGAGATAGATCCTTGCACTTGAGCATTGTTCATTGCTGCAGCAGCTTCGCGACGTTCTTCCATTCTTGCCAAAGATTGCAAAGTCTCATAAATCTGGTCAATATTGCTCTTGACCGAGTCGATCTCTTCCCTCATGGCAGCTTGCTCTTCTTGAATTACGTCCATCAGTCTTCTAGTGTTGGCTCGAGTTAGGTACGGTCGTCTAGCTCGATACGGGCGTCGGGAAACCAGCTTGATTTACTGAAGATGGAGGAACATGAAAATAAGTTTTTGGCTTTTGGAATGAAATGCAAGATGAATAAATAAATGCAAATGAGATGATGTGCAATATCAGAATCCAGGATCACAAGATCAGGGTCTCATGAGTCCAAGGTACAGATGGAGGATACTCTGATCAGGAACTCACTGGGTAGACTCTAACGTTTTAGGGATCCCAAAGTTATCAATTCATATGGCTGTTCATCACACACGCCATAAGCATGACGGTTGATTGACTCCGCTATATGAATCTATTTTGGGTGAGATCTTCGTATCGACAACCCACGAGAGAAGATTTTCTCGGGAATCCATACTACGTGATCATCGACACAAGGCTTAAAACAAAGTCCTGGAGTTATGGAACTTTCTCAACTGTTTGATGCACGTGTCAATTTCATACATTCTTGACAGTCAATCAACTCCATTGAGTAGGTCTATTCCAAGTGAGGTTTTCGTATCGAGCCACGCGAGGGCGAACCCTGGTGCCCCATACTACGCAACCATCAACCGATGTTTTAACCAAAAGGTTCTAAAGGTCCTCAGAGTTAATGACCCTAATGAAAGCAACTGAGAACACACGTCAAGGACTTGACGGTTGTTAGTATTCTCATCAGAATCTACTCCAAGTGAGGTTTTCGTATCGACAACCCACGAGAGAGGTTCTCTTGGGAGCCCATACTACACAACCTCGCTAACTTATGTTTGTACTCGAAAGCCCGGGTATAGAGCTATTCCCTCAAGTTTCTTTAGCAAAGTATCGATCCAAATTATAGTACCAAGGAGCCACAAGATATATAATATGGAATGCGATAAAGAAAGCGATAAAAATAAACAAGCAAGGCATAAAAGCAAACAAACAAACAATCGCGGGAACCTATACTAGGCTTGACTTGCATAGGGGTGAACCAGTCCCCAGCAGAGTCGTCAGCTGTCGTACCCCGAAAAATACGACCTTACGCGATCCGAAAAGGACGGAGCCGCGCGCCGGATGGACTGAAGAGTCTCCACCTAATTCTATTTATTCCCGAAGAGGGAAAGGGAAGATATAGATACAACCCGGGAGGAAAAGGATGAGGACAAAGGTCAACGGAACCATTGCTTGGGTTCGGGAGTCGGTTATGTAGGGGGAAAGTATTAGCACCCCCTACATCCATCGTACTCGATGGGAACCATCTAAGTTAACGCGCGCGAAAGGATGTCTATGCTTAAACGGATTGCTTGCTAGAGGGACATGAGTTGAATTATAAGTTAGATTGGACCTAGGTGCTCGGCAAGGATTGAGATCCTCGTGCCTACGTACTCCCGTGTGCAATGGGAAAGTCAGAGCCTCGTAGTTCGGCCTACTAAGGGTAATGGCTGTTGATTTTATTAACTTTCGTCGATGAAAGGGTTTAGGAGTTGAAATGCACTAAAGACTATGGATAGCTTATCTCGCCCAACAAGACGAGCGTCCTGCGTCGAAATAATCGGAGCGAGTAACGAGAGCTTGTTATCCTCCTTTCTACCGCTTAAGGCTCGTGGCGTACAGATCTTCTCGTATTATTAGAATGTTTTATTTCCTAAGACCGTTTGACGTTGGATCAAGGGTTTGGATCTAATCGAAACGTTTTGTTTTTTTTTGAGGTTAAAGGTAAACGCAATTGGAGGTTTATTTTTGTGGTTTGTTAGCGAGGCACGAAGCGCTCGGCTTGCAAAGGTGGAGTGTATCCTAAACGAAAAAGATAACTGAAAAATAAAGTGCAAGTGTGCAAAGTGCAATCGCTTGGCGTTGGACCAAGGATTCGGAAATAAATACGAAAAGTAAATTGCGTACAAAGTAAGGGGAGAGGGATACAAAATAAATACAGGGGATTGCGAGAAATAAAGGGTATCATTGTAGTTTGCCCAAGAGGAAGCGTGTGTACAGTGTGTTTGAACTATTCGAAGGCGTTCAGCCTGTTTAATCGGGACGCAACTATTTGAAGGCGTTGGACCTTTTAATCGAGCGCAACTATTCGAAGGCGTTGGACCTTTTCGGGACGCGGCGAAATTTGGTTCGTTTACTGCCTTAGAGCCGATTTAATGAAATCGTTCTATGAGGAGTCGAATCGTAATTTAAAATGCGAAATTAAATGAATAAATTAAATTGAATATTAAATAGAATAATAAATTGAATAACTGAATAAATAATAATGAATAAAATGAATTAAATTATATTACAAGTGTTTTTTTTGTTCAAAATAAAAATAATAGAATAGAAATAAAAGAGGGCCTCATATTGACCGCTCATCACCGATTAAATGTAATCGGGCGAAAAACGGCCTTTTATAATATCATCGGCCTCAAAAATAAGGAATAAAAATATATATAGTTAAAGACATTTTTCTAAAGAAAGAAAATTAACCAAGAAACTAAACAATAGATTATATACAATAAAATAGAAACAAACTCATAATATGATTAAATAATAATAAAGATAATAAGAACTTTTTTTTATAAAAAAAGTAGAGAAAAGTATAAAACAAAGGGGATACTGTTTATATGGTGTGTTTAGCAAAGCGCGGATGGGCTTGGCCCATCTCATAAGATCTCTATGTAATCAAAAATGAAATAATAAAAAATAGATAAAAAATAAAAAATAATGCATAAGTCAAAATATATAATTAATGTACATTTAAGAAGAAAATTAATAAGAAAGAAAAAAGAAAGCAGTCACATCAGCATCTTTTATAAAAAAGAAGAAAAAACGCATTGCTCAAAAAAAGATGGCAGAACAACCTACCCCTGCTTTCTCTTTTGAACCACTTCTACCTCTCTCACAATCAGTCTCAGACACGTCTTATTTCCAGAAACGGTAGCTTTTACTCACTCTCGCGGCGGAATCGATTTCTCTCACTCACACGATTCAATATTGATTCACGGTGGTCGCGGGTTTGCGGTGAACTTGCGGTTGAGTCACGTTTGCGGGTCGGTGACGGGTCGGTGACGGGTCGGCTTAGTTGTGGTGCTGACAGATTCACGAAAGGGGAACGGATTGGCTCGCGGCAGCGGAGGGTTCGAAAGGGGGCTGAGGTTGAAGAACGAAGGTGATGATGATTTGGCTGGGTTGCTCGCGGAGGTGGTGAGCTTGATTTCGTTTCGGCTTTTCGGCGGTTCTGCAGTTGGGGGTTGAATCGGTGTTGTTTGAGCAAGGAAGAAGGCAAAGGTAAGTAAAGGTGAAGGGTGGTGATTATGAAGCAGAGGGAGGGTTGGTTTGGTTTTAAAACGGCGACGGGTTGACGGAAAGGTGGCTGATGGATACTGATAAGGTTTTGTAGTGAGTTGATGAGGGTGGAATTCGGTGAAAACAGATTTGTTTAATGGTTCAGATGGTGGTAACGGTTCGATTTTGGGTCGGGTCGCGTCTCTGCGCGAAATGATGGCCTTAAGGGGTTTGTGCGGTGAGTTTTGGTGCTCTGTGTTTGGACTGCGAGTTCGTTTTGACAGGTGAGCCTTTTTTCATGGTTTTAACTGCGTTTCTGTTTAGCATTTTTGTGATTTGATGTTGTAATGATTTGTTGTTCTATTCTTTTGTGAGATCTGAACAAAGATAAGTTGCAAATATCAGTCTGTTTTATGATGAGAAGAGGGCTGGACGAATATGAAAATGAGAAGATTGACAAAGGGTACGATTGAAATGTGAAGAGAAAAAAAAAGTTGATGGTGGCTTGAGTTCTTTTATTTTTTCTGAATTTTTTCTAAGTTTGTATTTGTGATTTTGTTTGAGACTTGGAATGGATTTTCTTTTGCAGTCATTGTGTTATCCAAGCTCTCTTCAAATGAGAAAAATAACACTTCTTTTATAGAGTGATTTTTTAGAGAAACTTGGAGAAAGGGGATTATAAGATAAGGATGGAAAACAGAAAATGAGCTGTAAAATGTTGTTGTGAAATGGTTTTGCAAGTATGAGTGGAAATGTTGGGAATCAAATCTTGCTGCGTATTCTCAAAACAAATTTGTTGCAGATTTTATGGGTGTTGAGTGGTGGGACCATGTGCATGTGATAGAAATTGGAATATATATAAAGAAAAAAAAATTGGTTGTAAAAAAAAGTAATACTAATTTTTTATAATGAGATATTTACTTATTGAAATAAAATGTATTCATAATAATAACAATATTAATAATAATAAGAAGGAAATTGAAATAACAAATAACTATAATAATAATAATAATAATAAATGATTAGAAATAATAATAATGATAATGATAAAAGTAATAATAAAAAGCAAATAGGAAATAATAATAACTTTTGGTAATTTTGTGTGAGTAGTGAGCTTTTTTAAGAGGGAAAATAAAAATGAACCTATGTAAAGATAATTTTGATAGAAATAATAAGAGTTGCTTTTTTGTATATTTTTTAAATAATGACTAAATATATAAAAAAAAAGAGAAATAATAAAAAAAAATTATAAATTCATTTTTCTGACTTTTGTATATATATAAAAAGGTAAATGGGCTAATGGGCCTAAAAGTAGTGATGGGTTAATGTTTGATGATAATTGATATTTAAACAAAATATAGAATAGAAATAAAAATATAAAAAATGGTAATTGAAAAAAAAAACAAAAGATGGAAAATCGAAAAATCGGTTAATTTGAAATCGGGGTGGATGTATGGATATTTTAATAAAAGTGGAAAAATAAAAGAGAAAGTAAGAATTTGATTTTATTTGTAGAATTTTCATTATGTAAGAAAATGATTTATGATAAAAATGATTTATGGCAAAATGAATATGACAAATGTACAAAAGGCCTCCACACAACACACTGCACACATACGCACTCGATAGACTCACACCAGAACTTAGACGATAAAAGGAGCCGACATATTTTTTGAATTTTTTTGAATATTAGTTAGAAAATAAAATGGGTACATATTTTTTGGAAATTTTGAAGTATAACAGAAAAATAAAGGTAGGACAAATTTGGGGTATGACACATGGTATTCCGTCTAACATTGTATCAGATAGAGATCCAAGGTTCACATCACAATTTTGGGAGAGTTTACAAAGTGCTTTGGGTACTAAGTTGCGTTTGAGTTCTGCTTATCATCCGCAGACGGATGGTCAGACGGAGAGGACAATTCAATCACTTGATGATCTTTTAAGAGCTTGTGTTTTGGAAAAGGGAGGAACTTGGGATAGCTAATTATCTTTGATTGAGTTTACTTACAACAAAATTTTTCACTCAAGTATTGGTATGGCACCGTTTGAAGCATTGTATGGTAGGAGGTGTAGGACGCCATTGTGTTTGTATGAGGCTGGAGAGAGTGCGGTGGTTGGACCTGAGATAGTTCAACAGACTACGGATAAGATTAAAATGATTCAGGAGAAGATGAAGATTTCTCAAAGTCGTCAGAAACGTTATCATGACAAGAGGAGGAAAGAATTTGAGTTCCAAGAGGGAGATCATGTGTTTCTTCGAGTTACTCCGATAACTGGTGTTGGTAGGGCGTTGAAGTCGCGCAAGTTGACACCACGTTTTATTGGTCCTTACCAGATCTTGCAGATGATAGGAGAGGTAGCATATCAGATTGCTTTACCACCATCGCTTGCTAATCTCCATGACGTGTTCCATGTATCTCAGTTGAGGAAATACATTGCGGATCCGTCTCATGTAGTCAAAGTAGATGATGTGCAGGTGAGAGATAACTTGACTGTTGAGACTTCACCTATGAGGATAGAAGATCGGGAGTTGAAGCAACTTCGAGGTAAAGAGATTGCTTTGGTGAAGGTCGCTTGGGGAGGACCAGCTGGTGGAAATGTAACTTGGGAACTTGAGATCCAGATGAGAGAGTCTTATCCCGAGTTGTTCATTTGAGGTAATTTTCGAGGGCGAAAATATTTTAAGTTGGGGAGGGTTGTAATATCCCGATTTTAGAAATTATTTATTTATTATATTAATTGATTAATTGTGTGATTTTGTGCTTAATTGATTTAATTGATTTATTGAAATTATTTAATTTAATTGAATTATATGAATTAATTAATTGATTTGGTTTATTGGGAATAATTTAATTATTTGATTTAATTGAATTATTTAATTTATTAGATGTGTTTTATTAGTGAAATAAAATAAATACTGTATATTTGGCTAATTGGGCTATTAGGAGTGTGGGAATAGTAAGTGAGTGAATGGGTGGTAAGCCCAATAAGAGAATAGAATAATTATGAAAAGAGTTAGGGTTTAAGAAAAAAAAATAGAAAGGAAGAGAGGAATAGAAAGAGAGAAGAGGCTAGGAAAGGAGGAAGTGAAGAGGAACTCAAGAACAACTAGAAAACTCAAAGAAATCCAAGGTAAGGGTGGGTTTTCCTATAATTATTGGGTTGTTTGATAGTGTAAGATGGATATAAACATGTTTAGGATGAAATCCATAAATTTTCATGATTTTTTAATTGTTAAATTTTGATGATGATATTTGCTACGTGATGATTAATTGTGTTGAAATTGATATTTTGTTGATTTATGGTTCTATGTTTAATTTGTGTTTATTTGAGTGTGTTCATGGTTTTTCGGAAGTTTGATTTTTTTTATTGATAATGTTGTTCATATACTGGTTTGAAAGGGGGAGCATGAGTTCTTCTGCTATTGTTGTTTCTTTCCTTGCGTGCGATAGGTGATGAAAAGAGGGATATGCGAGTGTAGTAGTATGAACTGCCTAACAAGCAAGAGGAATTATGCTATACATATACATATATATATATATATATATATATATATATATATATATATATATATATATATATATATATATATATATATATATATATATATATATATATATATATATATATATATATATATATATATATATATATATATATATATATATATATCTCCTGTTTTAAATTATGTGTTTTAAATTTTCAATTGTGTTACTACCACATTTTCAATTAGTATATCAGCAAGTCATTTTGTTGTCTTGTATACAACTTGAAAAATACAAGTGATAATTCATATTATATTAAAAACAAAATAAGTTTAATTATATTTTTAATAATTAATAATTATTTTGGTGATTAAATTGAAGATTAATTTAGTGATTAGTTTGAAGATTAATTTGGTAATTGATTTGGTGATTATTTAGGTGATTAACTTGATGATAATTTAATCATTCCATGTTTAATCGGTAATACGTATTTTATGAATTGGGGTTGAATTGTGTTGATATATCGTGGATTACTTGCTTGTTGTGAGATAATGTCGTTGAAATTGTATTGTGAAATGTGTTGTATACTGTTTGAAAATGATTTGTGTGTGGATGATGCATAAATATATGCAAGTATGTGTAATTGTGTGGTAATTCGAATGTGATGAATTATTGAAAATATGCATGAATATTAAGATTAGTGAACGTCTTAATTGCACATGATTGTTGAACTTTCACATGCATCATTTGTGTTAAGAGGCAATGTTTGCTAGTTCCGTGAGAGCTAGTGACTTGTCCAAAACCTAGAGGACGGGTTTGAAAGCTTAGAGGACGGACTTTTGACGTGTTATCGGTCTAGAGGACGGACCCGGTTTAGATGTAAAAACCGAAAAAAAGATAATAAGAGATTGGTACCACATGCATGAGTTGCATTTGAGTCTTGCATTGAGTCTCATTGTGTCTATGGTTACAATGTGAGATTATATGTGTTATGTGAATTGTTGAATTGGTGAATCATGGATTTGTGAGTATGTACTTGTTAATAGTATGACTACTTGAGTGGTATTATGTTGATGAAACTTTTGAAGTGTGAGAATAATCGTGATTATGCTTGTACACCTTAAATTATATATTATCTTATGATTTCAGTAATTATGTGAATTCTCACCCTTCTGTTGGAATGATGTTTTATACAACATCGCTCAGGTACTGAAGATTATAGTCGCTTCTAGCAAGAGAGTAGCTGATGAATTAACCTATTTTAGTTTCATATTTATTTTGGGTCGAGTCGTGCTCTGATCATGTAACACTGGTAATGTTTGATTTATGTCTTAAGAGATACAATTGTATACTCTATCTGTTTTGGTAATTGAATTTGAATTTTATGGTGAAGTGGTTTTTATGCCCAAGTTGATTTAATGAATGAAGTTTATTTGAGACTTGAATGTCATGAGATCCTTAATGAAAGTGATCCGCTGCTACATGCTAATGTGAAAGTATATGAAAGCATGAATTTATTTCAAGTGTTATTGAGCATGATAGGTGTATGTGTGATGTTTTGAATTATGTGTGACATCCTTGTTTGATATGCATGATAATTACTCTGATAATTTATATAGTTTCCGCAGTGTTTAGAAGGGTGTTACATGGGGCGCTTTAGAAATTGCACATGAAGGCACAACTGAAGTAAAACAGTCCCGCATTAACACACTTAATCAAGAGTTCGAACTCTTTCGCATGAAACAAGGAGAATCTATTCTCGACATGCAAAAGAGATTTGTACATCTCATTAATCGTTTGAATGCACTTGGAAAACCTATTTCCAATGAAATTTCTACTAATAAAATTCTGAGATGTCTTAGCATGGAATGGCAACCTAAAGTAACAGCTATCAAGGAAGCCAACGATCTAACGATACTCACAATGACTACTTTGTTTGGAAAGCTGGAGGAACATCAGCAAGAACTAGAAAGTCTAGAAAAGTTTGAGAACAAAAGTAAAAAGGGAAAGGAGAAGAATAAAGACAAAGAGGGTGAGAAGAGGCCTATAGCTCTTGTGGCTTCTAACTCAAAGTCCTCACAAAAAGAGCTAAGCAACAATGAGTCAAGTAGTGACGAAGACTCCGGTGACGAAGAAATGGGACTTTTTGTTAGGAGATATAATAGATTCATTCGAAAGAATGGAATCAAGCATTCCTACAAAAATCTCATAAAGTTTAGAAGACAATCTATAGATTCAAAACAGGAAGGGATCAAGAAGAATAGAGAAAGAGGGTCTTGCTTTAATTGTGGCAAGTCCGGACATTATAAGACGGATTATCCTTTAAAGAAAAAGGATAAGGGAAAAGTTCCACCAAGAAGGTATAATAAGCAAAGAAGAGCTTACATTTCTTGGGAAAGTGATAATGGTTCATCAAGTACACAATGCTCAAGTGATAGCGATGAAACCGCAAATTTGTGTCTTATGGCTCACACCAAAAATCAGTCCCACCACAAGAAGAAAAGTGATGATAAAAAGGTAAAACAAGCTTACTATAACAATTTCTCTTCTATGTCCTTTTCTGAATTGAAAATAGCTTTTGAAAAACTGCATAATGAAGCTATAGAAGCATTTAATAGATTATCTTCCGATAAACAAATTTTTTCATACTTGGAAGGTAAAGCACAACATGTTGAAAAAGATTTATAATACTTGAAAGCTAGCATTGCAGAAAATTCAAAAGCTATTGATATTGATGGTTGTAGTAAAATAAGGCATTGTGAAGCTTGTCACATTTGGCAACAAGAGGTTATTTCTCTTAAAGTCAAATTGGAAAAAGCCTTGCAACCTAAGATTACTTATGCCATTGATACTAGGTTGTTCAAACAGTCATTAAATCCTCCATATGCAAAATATTCTTTTGTTCCAAAGGATTTAAGGACCAATCATAAACAACAACATTATCGTAGTGTTTGTCATTATTGTTGTCATGATGGCCATACCATTGAAAAATGCAAATTTAGAAGATTTCTAGTGCCTAAAGGCATTTATCAATGGAAGCCTAAAGACAACCATGTTACCAATTACCCACTTGGACCCAATAAGAATTGGGTACCTACCTCTCTCTTTTGATATTGTAGGATGAGTGTCTTGCATCCGTGGAAAGAAGATGGTTTCTAGACAGCGGGTGTTCAAGGCACATGACGGGTGACATATCACTTTTTATTGACTTCAAAGCAAAGAAGAAGGGGTATGTTACTTATGGAGACAATAACAAAGGAGCTATACTTGGTAAAGGTAGTATAGGTAATCCCTCTACCACTACTATTTCTGATGTCCATCTTGTAGAGGGACTTAAACACAATTTGTTGAGTATAAGTCAATTATGCGACAAAGGTTATAAAGTTTCTTTCACAAAAACTTGTTGCAAAATTGAACATACCGAACAAAATGTTGTGTTTAAGGGTGTAAGAGTAAACAACATATATATGCTTGATCTTTTGAGTATATCTCTAACAAGCACTAAATGTCTAGTAGCCCTAAATGATGATTCATGGTTGTGGCATAGACGCTTAGCGCATGTTAATTTCGATTTGCTTAATAAGGTTGTATCCAAGGATCTAGTAGTAGGTCTTCCAAAAATAAAATTTTCAAAAGACCACCTATGTGATGCTTGCCAAATGGGGAGACAAACAAAGGTCTCATTTAAATCTAAAAACATAATTTCAACTTCAAGACCCCTTGAGCTTCTCCATATGGACCTCTTTGGACCATCTAGGACAAAGAGATTAGGTGGAAACTATTATGGTTTCGTAATAGTAGATGACTACTCTAGATTCACTTGGACTATATTCCTTCATAGCAAAGATGGAACTTTTTCTGCTTTTAAAAGTTTTGCAAAGCTGTCCCAAAACAAAATGAATTCTAAAATAGTTACAATTCGAAGCGATCATGGAGGTGAATTTCAAAACCATCTCTTTGATAAGTATTGTGACAAGTATGGCATTGAGCACAACTTTTCAGCTCCTCGAACTCCACAACAAAATGGTGTTGTGGAGCGCAAAAATCGAGTTTTAGAAGAATTGGCAAGAACAATGCTCAATGAGGGTGGACTACCAAAATATTTTTGGGCTGATGCAATTAGCACAGCTTGTTATGTTCTGAACAGGATTTTAATTCGTCCTATTTTGAATAAAACCCCTTATGAAATTTTAAAAGGTAGAAAGCCAAACTTGTCTCATCTTCATGTGTTCGGTTGTAAATGTTTTGTTTTAAATAACGGTAAGGAAAATCTTGGGAAGTTTGATGCCAAAGTTGATGAATGTATTTTTCTTGGATACTCTCAATCAAGCAAAGAATATAGAGTGTATAATAGGCATTTACTTTCTGTTGAAGAATCTGTCCATGTTTCTTTTGATGAGTCTTACCCAAAAATTGTCGGAAAAGGTATCTCTTTTGATGATGCAAGAGTATCTACAGAAGACATACTCAAAGAAGCTGGTTCGGAAATTGAGAAGGAGGAAGATACTAGTCATGAAAAAGATAAAGAGGAAGGAACATCTGAAGTAAAGGACTTTCCATCAGCTTGGAAATCCTCTAAAGACCACTCTATAGACAATATATTGGGAAATATTTCAAAGGGAGTGTTGACTCGTTCTAAGATAAGTAACTTTTGTTCTCACTTCGCTTTTGTATCACAAGTGGAACCTAAAAATGCTAAAGAGGCCTTGATTGATGAATTTTGGCTAATGGCCATGCAAGAAGAGCTTAATCAATTTAAAAGAAATGACGTTTGGGAACTTGTCCCTCGTCCGCGAGATCATCACATCATAGGTACTAAATGGGTGTTTAGGAATAAACTTGATGAAAGCGGAGTGATAACTAGAAACAAAGCACGCTTGGTAGCACAAGGGTATAACCAAGAGGATGACATAGATTATGAGGAGACTTATGCTCCAGTGGCTCGCCTTGAAGCTATACGTCTTTTGCTTGCTTATGCGTGTTCTATGAATTTCAAGCTTTACCAAATGGATGTAAAGAGTACATTTTTAAACGGTGTCATAAATGAAGAAGTATATGTTTCACAACCTCCCGGTTTTGAAAATTCTGAATATCTAGATCATGTTTACAAATTAAAGCGTGCTTTATATGGTCTTAAGCAAGCACCCCGTGTGTGGTACGAAAGACTTAGCAAATTTCTACTTGATCATGGATATTCTAGAGGTAAAGTGGATAATACACTCTTCATTAAACACAAAGGAAAGCACATTCTTTTAGTTCAAGTTTATGTAGACGATATAATTTTTGGTTCAACTAACATACACTTGGTCGAAGAATTTTCTAATGTTATGTAGGGAGAGTTTGAGATGAGTCTCATGGGGGAGTTGAACTACTTCTTAGGTCTCCAAATAAAGCAACTCGATGAAGGTACAACAGTATGTCAAACAAAATACTGCAGAGAGCTGCTCAAGCGTTTTGGAATGAATAATTCTAAATCAATTGACACTCCCATGCCTACCAACGGAAACTTGGACAAAGATGAACATGGTAAGTGTGTTGATGTCAAAAGGTATAGAGGTATGATTAGGTCTCTCTTGTATCTTACTGCTTCTAGATCGGACATCATGTTTAGTGTGTGTATGTGTGCACGATATCAATCAAATCCTAAAGAATCTCACTTAAAATCAGTCAAGCGTATATTTAGGTATCTTAATGGAACACCTAAATATGGGCTTTGGTATTCCAAAGGAAGCGATTGCAGCTTAGTAGGTTACTCTGATTCTGATTTTGCTTGCTGCAAATCAGATAGGAAAAGCACTAGTGGCACATGTCATCTGTTTTCAAATTCTTTAATAAGTTGGCATAGTAAAAAGCAAGTATCCGTAGCTTTGTCTACTGCAGAGGCTGAGTATGTTGAAGCTGGTAGCTGTTGTGCTCAAATTTTGTGGCTAAGACAACAACTACAAGATTTTGACATTGAACTTAAACGCATTCCAATTAAGTGTGACAACACTAGTGCCATTAATCTCACTAAGAATCCTGTTTTACACTCACGCACCAAACATATTGAGATTAGACATCACTTCCTTCGCGATCATGTTGAAAAAGGAGATGTTGTTTTTGAGCATGTTGATACTAAAAATCAACTAGCTGACATTTTCACTAAACCTTTGGCAACTGAACCATTCTTCAACATTCGTCGCGAATTAGGGATTCTTGATCTCTCCGCATTGGTGTCTTAAGTTTGTTTGATGTAGTTTCTATTTATCTCATCGTGTTTACTAAGTTCTGAATATAGTCTTCACTCGTACCTCATGAGAATACTACGACGGAGGTAATATTGTTCCTCTCTTCACTTTGTTGATATTGTATGATCAATGTATGGTTTAGCAATTATTTCTCGCTTACATGTACTTCTTTACATATGAATGTTTGAGCATTGATGTTTTGTTTGTAAAGTATTCTTAAGCATCCATACAATGTTATGATTCATTCTGCATTTTGCATAATGTTTGTTTTGCATATTCATTTTTGTGCAATTCTTGCTAAATTTCTTTTATCACTATAAAAATTATTACAGTATGTATTGATACATAGTGGCTTGTATCGATACATAGCCACTTGAATTTCAAAAATTTCGCATTATGAATCGATCACAGCCATATTGAATCGAGTCATGTTCATTTTCTTTTAATTTTTGTCAAAATTGTTACAGTATGTATTGATACATAGTGGCTTGTATCAATACATAGCAACTTGTATTTCAAAAATTTCGCATTATGAATCGATCACAGCCATATTGAATCGATTCATACTCATTTTCTGTCAAATTTGTCAAAATAGTTACAGTATGTATCGATACATTCGTGGTTTGTATCGATACATAGCAACCTGATTTTTAACAATTTTCATCAAATGAATCGATTCATAAGGTCATGAATCGGCGCATACTGTTTTAAATTCAGTTTATTTTTTTATGAATCGACACATCAGCAACTGCTATGACATGTCCATCAGTTATAAAACTCTATTATATCTCTTTCTTCATTTCATTTGCATCATTTACAGTTTCCTAACCCTAACACCACAAAATCCCTCTTCTCTCAAAACCCTAATCTCCTCATTATGCCTCCAAGAGTCATGCTTCCAAGAGAAAAAGGAAAACGTAAAGGCAAAGAACCCGTTGGGTCTTCCCATCAGGCTCCTTCTGTTCCCGAAATTCCTCCATCTGGGGCTGCCATTCTTCATCCTGCCATTGTTGAAGAATTTGAGGTTTCTTTTAAGACGAGGTTAGTCATGAAACCACATGTTTTCAATACTAGTGATGTACGTACTCTTTGTTTAGAAGAAGTTGCGGATTTAATCGACGCACAAAATCTTGGGTCCTTTTTAACTACTAAAGATGAGTATCATGAAGACTTTATTCGTGCTTTTTATGCTGGTGTGAAAACTGGTAAAGGCTTCATGTTCAAGTGTTCTATTGGAACCAGAACTTACCGTTTTGAGGCTGATGATTGGCCCAAAGTGTTCAATCTTCCATACCAATTGCCTGAACTGCAGATGTGGCATGATCAGAACTTTGAAACACAATTTAAGTTGAAGGAATATTGTGCATCCATTTCTAAATTGGAAAGACCTCTTGCTGATGATGAGCCTCTGACTTCTGGTATGATTAAAAGCGTTCCAAGAATTCTACATTGGATTCTTTCACATATCTTGCATCCAAGGTCCGGTGGGCACTCTCGATTGGATAAGCCGGACATCCATCTATTGTATATTCTGCAGAAGAAGATACCATTAAACTGGCCCAATTACTTTGTCAAGCGTATCTTTCTTACGCAGAATAGCTCAAAGAACATCACTCTTGCATATGCTGCCCAGATTATTCGGATTCTTAAGTTTTGGAAAGTGGTTTTCCCTCCTATGCCTCTCTTATCTTCTTATAGTGTTCAAGAATTCAACAATGCCACTCTCTCTCATATGGGTTATCGGTGGGATATCGAGCGTCGCTGCTATTACTTCTTTGAACGCAGCACTAGAACTCGCATCTACAACTTTGATATTCCTTCAGAACATGTTTATGTTGAAGAACAAAGGGATGAAGATATGGAGGATGCAGAAAATCCTCCTGATGCAAATGCCAACACTGGTTGGGGTGAGTGGGTACCACAAAGGTGGTCTCCTACAAACTATGAACCGACTCCTTCATCGGCTCCACCGACTTCATCTACTACTGCTCCGGCCTATCTTACTCAAATGTTTGAGCAGATGGAAATTGCAAACAATGCCCGACATGAAGAGGCCCGTGCGTGGCATGTCCAGCAAACGGAATGGCATAAAGAGCACCAAGAATGGCATGATGAGCATACTCAGATGTATCATAATCAACATTCATGGCATACCGACTTGGTTAAGTGGCATCAAGTTTTCTACAATGAGATGTCTGGATTTATGGATGATTGTCGTTCGCATCCGGGGATAATGGAAAGATTTCAAAGCACAGAGGTTCAGAGACGGTTCAGGCGTTACGCCTTCATGGGGAAGAATCCTGATGAAATGCCTCCTCCACCTCCTCCTCCAAGTTTCTGAGACCCAGATAGAGATGATGCGGAGTCTTGTGGTGGCCACTTTCCTCATTGAAGCTGCATTTCATTTTGCATATCATCATTGTTTCTTGCTTTAGTTTCTTTGTTTTTTTTATGTTTAAACATTTTATGAGTTTGGTTTGTTTCTGTAATTCGCAACTCTAATTAACAATTTCAATGCCTATGCTTGTTTGCTGCTTTCGACTATATTGTTTGCCCTTTATGTTTCATTCTTTGTGAGTGAATTCTGCTTATATATCTTGTTATTGCTGATTTTTTTGCTTCACCTATGCATTCTTTCTTGATGTTGACAAATGGGGAGAAAGGCGAATGTGAAAAATGACAGGCATGCACAAACTCAGGGGGAGTGATTCTCACACTTAAAAAAATTTGTCATCATCAAAAAGGGGGAGTTTGTGAGCAACTCTAGTTTTGTGTGATTATAAATTTTAGGTGTTTGTGCTTTCATCATATGCTTCATATTAAGACAAAATGCTAGCCTTTAAATCTTTTGTCTCATTTTTAATAATGTCTTTGTTTTTCTGAAAATACGCAAAATGAATCGATTCATTCCATCATGCATCGATTCATGCTGTTGAAATGATTCTGGAAATTCGCAAAATGAATTGATTCATTCCATCATGCATTGATTCATGCTGTAAGAATGGTTCTGGAATTTCTTCTATGAATCGACACATACAAATATGCATCGATTCATTGTTTGTTTAATTCTCTGTTTTTTGTTCATCTGTTCAGTATGTATCGATTCATGCTAATATGTATTGATACATAACAGTATAAATACTATTATGTATCGATTCATTCGTGTCTTGAATCGATTCATTTTTCTGTTTTACTTCTAACAGAATCTGCATAGTATATGTTCAGTGTTTCATTTAGTGCAGGTTAATAAAAACAAAAGAAATTGCAGACGAATTTCAGAGTGAAAGATCATTGAAGAACACATCAAGAAAAGGAATTTTGAGTGTGGACATTTCAATGTTGAGCAGGATTGAAACCTAGATTCATATTCATCTTCATCATCTTCTCAAGTACCTTGATTTAAGAACATCAACAAGAAATTAGTGATGTTCTGTGAATTGAAGGTTTATGAGATAACGTTCAGTGGTACGATCTGAGATCCAGCTGAGTTGAAGAGTGAAAGAAGGTTTCAAGGAAAAACCAGCTGGGTTTTCCTTCAAGAACGGGCGTGTTCTTGAGGGTTTGTTAGTCACGTTTACAAGACAGATTCAGCCGCAGCGTAAGATTTGGAAATTGGGAGATTTCGCAAATAGATCGTGGAACCGGTGAATTATTTGTATTACTTGCAGGGAATCTTGATTGGGCTCAGATCAAGTGAAGGTTGATACAATAGGAAGATCTAGGTGCATAGATTTCTGGTGTTTGTATAGTAACCTTGTAATCGACGATTTCAGCAATATTGATATAAAAGTTCTCAATTTCGGTTTGAAATTGAGAGGGAGACGTACCCATACGCGAGGACGAACGTGGGGAACTTCCTTACCAAATCTCTGCGTATTGTATTCCTTCTCTATCTTTATTTACGTTTTCAATCGTTTTTGATTCATTGGAAATAGCTTTTGTGATAGGTGCATTCAACTGTTTTACAGCTTGTGTGTTTAAACCTTTATCATCTCAATTGTAAATCCAGCACGTTATCACATGTCCGGTCTTCTAGTGGCTGGTCCAGAATAGACGCTAGTATATTTGGGACCGTTGCTTCCGTTAATCTTTGAAAA
Source organism: Lathyrus aphaca (assembly GCA_963966055.1). Classification (NCBI taxonomy): domain Eukaryota; kingdom Viridiplantae; phylum Streptophyta; class Magnoliopsida; order Fabales; family Fabaceae; genus Lathyrus; species Lathyrus aphaca. Next base: position 379,202,398 of record OZ014523.1, on the reverse strand, counting down.
CTCTGAAAAATCTTTTAAATCCTTGTAAACAAGGAGGTGATCCATTCACCCCCCTCTAGATCACTAGCCACAACGTCTAACAGCAACCCTTCCGGTCAACGCTGGTTTCTCAAAGATGTAATTGACAAGATCCATTTTGGAAATGAGCAGTGTGGTATGAGTCAACATATACTGCCTCAGTCGGCGAGCAGCCCATACCAAAGCGCAGCAAGTTTTCTCGAGAAGTGAGTAACAGGATTCACAGTCGGTAAACTTTTTGCTAAGGTAATAAATAGCGTATTCTTTTCGACCAGACTCGTCATGTTGGCCTAGCACACACCCCATTGACCCTTCTAGCACGGTCAAGTACATGATTAAAGGTCTTCCTTCAACTGGAGGCATTAGAATTGGAGGCTCCTGCAAATATTCTTTTATTTTGTCGAAAGCTCTTTGGCAGTCATTGTTCCACCTGACCGTTTTCTCTTTTCTTAGCAGTTTGAATATTGGCTCGCATGTGGCAGTTAGATGAGATATGAACCGAGAAATGTAGTTCAACCTCCCTAAAAACCCGCATACTTCTTTTTCTGTTCTCGGTGCAGGCATATCTTGAATAGCTTTTACTTTAGCAGGATCTACTTCAATTCCTCTTTCACTAACGATGAAACCCAACATTTTCCCGGAACGCACTCCAAAAGTGCACTTGTTTGGATTCAACCTCAGCTTGTACTTGATCAGTCTATCAAAAAGCTTCTTCAGGTTGACCAGATGCTCCTCTTCGTCTCGGGACTTAGCAATCATATCGTCCACATAACACTCAATCTCATTGTGTATCATGTCATGGAACAATGTGACCATCGCCCGCTGATAAGTTGCCCCGACGTTCTTCAAACCAAACGGCATGACCTTATAGCAGAAAGTACCCCATGGGGTAATGAACGTTGTCTTCTCCATGTCTTCCGGCGCCATCTTTATCGGATTATACCCGGAGAAGCCATCCATGAAGGAAAATACCGAGAATTGAGCAGTATTGTCTACCAAAACGTCAATATGTGGCAACGGAAAGTCATCTTTTGGGCTCGCTCTATTTAAATCCCGGTAGTCAATGCACATCCGGACCTTGCCGTCCTTCTTTGGTACAGGTACAATGTTACCTACCCAAGGTGGGTAACTTGTTACAGCAAGGAACCCGGCATCCCATTGCTTCTGAACCTCCTCTTTGATCTTCATCGCCATGTCAGGACGAGTTCTTCTCAATTTCTGTTTCACAGGAGGACAATCCTCTCTCAAAGGTAGCTTATGCACAACGATGTCGGTATCCAACCCTGGCATATCTTGATATGACCAAGCAAAGATATCCACATACTCTTTCAGCATACTGATCAGCTCTTTCTTGACGTCGGCCTGCAGACTGGCCCCAATTTTAATCTCTTTCTTCACATCTTCACTGCCAATGTTGATGATCTCAATTTCATCTTGATGAGGCTGAATAACCCGTTCCTCTTGTTTCAACAATCTGACAAATTCTTTAGGGAGGTCACAGTCTTCCTCAACCCTTTCATCAGCTTGGTAGACAGGATTGTCAAAGTCATGCGTAGTCATAGCAGGAACGTTATCAATGGAATCCGGATGATCAACACTGCACAGATGATGTGCTTATTTAGAATCTGCTTATTTTTAAAAAGAGACGCTAACACAAAAACAAAAAGGAAAACACATTGCCATTTTTATATTTTTTGTGAAAAAGTTTAAAAAACAAAGAGAGAGAACACAATTTGTCTGAAAATGTCCTTTTATTTCATAGCAAAATAAAGATGCAATACAAAACATGGTGGCCCAATACAATGGATCCTAGCATCTTGGGCAGAATGTTGGATTTGACAATGCAATATGCTAATAAAAGGAAACAAAATAAGTACTCTGAGTGCCATGTGACTTGTATGATGTCTTCAGCAGACCAGTTTGTTAGCTCCTCGCCGGGCGCACACGGGTGGATCCAGTTGTCCCAGTCACCATCATTGTCCCCATCTTGGCTTGTTGCACAAATTTGATTGCGGTCGAGCAACCCAGCGCTTGTAAACGTGATGGCTTTACCTCTTGGAGTAGATCCACCAGGCTGATACCCAAAGCCAAACTTATCATCTTTCTTTTTTAGCTCCAATAGCTTGCCCCAGCCTTGGGCACTTCATGATTGTACAACCTCTTTTGCTTCTTTGTAGGAATAGATGGATGTGCCTTCCTTCTCACTGCCCTTCTCTACAGGAGTCAAGATGCTAACGTTGACTGCTTCGAAGGCTTGACATAGGGTCTCATGGATTTCTCCATCCATCTCTACATACTTGAATGTCGACAAGTGGCTTACGAAGATGTCCTCCTCTCCACAAATTGTGATGACCTGGCCGTCAACCACATATTTGAGCTTCTGATGCAGAGTTGAAGTAACAGCTCCAGCAGCATGTATCCATGGGCATCCCAACAAACAGCTATACACAGGCTGGATGTCCATGACGTAGAAGACACTTTTGAAGACTTGAGAACCTATCTTGACGGACAACTCAACTTCTCCAAAAACTGATCTTCTCGAACCATCAAAAGCTTTGACAATCAGATCACTTGGTCTCAGGACTATCCCATCAACATTGAGCTTCATTAGTGCCTTCTTCGAAAGCACATTCAGGGAAGATCCTGTGTCTACAAGAACATGCGACAACACAACACCCTTGCACTCCATAGTGATATGGAGTGCTTTGTTGTGGTTTCTGCCCTCCGACGTGAGGTCTCTGTATGTAAAGCCTAAGCCATCGCTTGCATTGACACTTCCTACAACAGCTTCAAGTTGGTTGATAGTAATTTCCTGAGGAACATAGGCCATTTGCAGCACCTTCAGTAAGGCCTCTCTGTGTGCGGGAGAACACATCAGCAGTGAAAGAATGAATATCTTGGAAGGTGTTTGGTTCAGCTGATCGACCACCTTATAGTCACTCTTTTTGATAATACGCATGAATTCCTCGACCTCTTTTTCAAATGTACCCTGCCCAGCCCCAAGAGTAGTTGATTCATCATTCACAGCTTGCTTTCCTTTGGCTTTGAATGAAGCCTTAGCCTCAGGATCCCCTCTCAGCACATGAGGAGCAAATAAACGACCACTTCGGGTGAAGCCTCCAACTCCTCCGACATTCTCCACAGTCGGGTCAATAACAACAAATTTTCTCTCAACTTTTTGTCCAGCCACATAAACATCTGAGCCATAATGCCAGGGAATGGCTTTATCGTCTGTGTACGGAACAGGCCCAGGTACGGTGATAGTCACGGGACTGATCTCTGGAGCATAAATTGTAACAGGCTCTCTTCTGACATGCATGTCAGCTTCATCATAGAAAATAGTAATGGTTGACACATCATCAGCTACTTCATTACCCACTTTACTGAACTGTAAAGATCCATCATCAATCAAACTCTGCAATCCTCTCTTCAGCTTCTCACACCCATTCTCAGCATTCAGACAGTCTTCACAGTCAACATTACAACCAGGAAACACTTGACCATTCAGCAGTCTCTCTTTCACTACTCTCAAAGGAGTCTTCACTTCCTCAATACTCAGCACAAGACTCAACTTTTCACCATCCTCAACAACATTGGTTCTTGCCCCTCCATGATTTAGAATAGGGTTCGAATTAACATTCGGCGGTGGCGCAAAGTTGATTGCTTTAGAGTCTATAAGGTCTTGAACCTTGTGATGCAAAGCCCTGCACTTCTCAGTCGAGTGCCCGGGTGCTCCAGAGTGGAAAGCGCATCGTGCATTGACATCATAACCCACTAGAAGCTCTCCAGGAGGTGGTGGTGCCAAAGTTCTCAGCTGAATCAAATTCAAATCTAGCAGTCTTGGAAGCAAAGCAGCATAAGTCATAGGGATGACCTCGATCACCCTATTAGCCGGGCGAGTTTGCCTTGGCTGGTACGGTCTCTGCTGATAATTGTTTCTGGGTTGTTGTTGTTGTTGTTGATGTTTTTGTTGTGGAGGAGGTTGCATCTGTTGCACTGGAGCTGAAGGAATTATGACAGCTGCCACATGCTCATAGGGTCTTCTATAACCACGGCCCTAGCCTCGGCCAAATACAGCATTTGTCTCACCCTCTCTTCTCCTAGGAGGTCCACTGAAAGCTTTCCTCGCTCCATTAGAGCTGCTAGCACTTGGATCTTGGATCCTCCCCATCTTCAGCAAGGTCTCAACCCTCTCACCAGCAATAACAATATCATTGAATTTAGTGGCAGAACTGGATGCCAACCTTTCAAGAAACACACCCTGCAGAGTCCCCATAAACATGTCAGCCATTTCGTTCTCTAGCAGCGGGGGTTGCACTCTGGCAGCGAGCTGGCGCCACCTCTGAGCATATTCTTTGAAACCTTCCTTAGCAGTCTGAGCCATGTGCTGCAATTGCGTGCGGTTTGGAGCCATGTCCAAATTATATTGATATTGTCTTACAAAAGCTTCTGTTAGGTCTTTCCAGCTCTTAATATTGACTCTAATAAGCTTCATGTACCATTCCAGCGAAGCTCCAACCAAGCTGTCTTGAAAATAGTACATCCAGAGTTTTTCATCATCGGTGTGAGCAGCGATCCTCCCTACGAAGGACTAAAGATGGGTCTTCGGGCATGCAGTGCCATTATATTTCTCAAAAGTTGGAACTTTGAACTTGTACAGGATCCTGACCCCAAGAACCAAGCCCAAGTCTGTTATGTCAAATCCCAAAGAACTCTGGGACTGAATAGCTTTGATTTGCTCAGCCATTTCCTCAAACCACTTGTTCATCTCAGCTCCTTGACCCTCAGCTTCGTCCAGGAGAGTGAACTGTTCTTCATGATTATCCATTTGAATATTATTCAACCCATCATTGATTATAGTCACCCCTGGCTGTGTTAAAGGAGCTTCAACCTGACGTGCGCCCGCACCGTTACGATTATCAGCAGCAACAATGTTGTTCCTGGGTTGACTATTTTCTATCATCTCCCGCAGACGCTCTTGGTTCTGACTCATGCCTGCCATCAGAGTCATAAAGTTATCCATTCTCAGTCTCAAATCTTCTAAGTCAGCTTGCATCTGGTCCATGACTCGCTCTCTGTTAATCTTTGTTGGATATATGTGTGCGACTGGTTGTTCCCGAACTTTTCGGGGAGCTATAGTGCCTGAAACACAAAACACGTTAGCAACTGAGACACTACCTGCTGTAAACACCCCAAATTTGCCCTCACTCATTTCACCATGGCTTGTGATCTTTTCATTAGCATAAGTTCAATCATATCACCTCATATTACATTTTTGCTTCACTGCATGGTTTCAAAGTCATCTGCATCTAGGGTTTGTGGTCTGAGCAATCCTTGAGCTATCTGAGCCACTCCAAAGGTCTTCAATCATCTCAAGGGGGTCCATGTATGTTCAAGCATCATATTATATCCTCCCAAGATCAAAGAAGTCAGAAAATCACAAGAACTGAGAAAGGCATGGAAGCAGAGCCAGGTTTAACTGCACAGATGACCTAGAATTAGGGTTTTGGTTTCAGAGGCCATAACTCCAAATTTTTTGGTCATTCTTGTTTCTATTGGTCTCTATATGTTATAAGGATCATGCATACCAATTTTCATGAAGAAATTCAATGGGGAAGGCATCTGATCATTAGATGACTTCTTGAGCAAGTCAGTGCAAAATCAGGGCATCTGAGGCCCCCAATGACATAACCAATGGGTCTTCTCCATCATTTTGGGTGTATATGATCTTTATTTGATCTTATAAGAAGTTAGAAGTTCACAAAATTGAAGGATTTCAAGCCATTTGCAAAGTTTCCATTTTGGGAAAAGTGACTTATAATGCAAAATTGCCATTTTGGGAAACTTTTTCAACCTCCTCTTTTTGATTCAAAAATGCTTCAAATGAAAAATTCTTGGTCATGAAAGTTGTAGATTGGATCATTCGCTTTTCAAAAAGTACAAGAACTTGATCTAATTCATCATAGAACTCAAGTTATGGCCTTGCAAAGTTGGGAAAAATCACAAAATTTCACTTATACACCAAAGAGGGAAGTTTGCAAAAACACTTGCCAAAGCCAAATGTGACTTCTAATTGACTTCTAAGCATTGCACAAACATCATACATGACCTATAATTCAGAATTGCACAAAGAAATTCCAAGTTTCATGCCTTGAACATCAAGATTTCCTAAAGGGGCCAAAACATCACATAATTGCAAAACACCCCATAGTTTTCTTCTCTCTTGCTGAATTGCCTCAAGAATGGATTTGTGGACCTCCATGAAGTCAGTTGCGCATGGACATGCCCAAGGGCCAACTGTGTTCTTGCCCATACCTCAAGTACAAGTCATGTTGACATTTTTGCAACTTGCCCATACCAATCAACATAGGCCACCACCCACCCTCTGACCTATCACAGCTTACTATGTGAACCAAAAGCAAGCCATTCCATAACATAACATAAGCGGAAACCTCCAAGAACTCAGCAATCACAAAAACTCCCTCTTATGCAAAAGCCTTTGAAACTCATAGCTCAGCCATCAAACCTCAAAACTTTTTCCACCATCCTACTCCATAATCATCACTGATCATTTCCCACCCTTCATTTTGCCCTAAAACACCCAGAATCAAAAACACGATTTTGACATTGCTTGAACTGAACTTTTGCCAACTTCATTTAGAGACCATATAAACTCCAACCAAGCATCACAAACACTTCAGGAGGATCATTGGAGCTGATTTGAAGCAAAGAAGCAGCCAGCTAGTGCCATTTTCGAAAGCTTCAGTTCAGGTATCATCAAGAACATTTTTTCCAAAAATGATTTCTTAAGTTCTTAGATTGTTCTCCATGCTTCACTGATCACACTGCACCTTTTGGTTTCGAAAATGATTCAGTTTTAAGCATGTATGAAGCTTCTGAAATTTCTGTGAAATTTTCCGTTTTGATTCGAATCTCTCTGTTCATGTGAAATAAATTCTGTTTGATGGTTGATTCTTGTTTAGATTGGGGTGGGGATCATTTCTGGAGAGTTTAAGGGCTTGGGGTTGCGTATAGAGTGAGATAGCATGAGGGAATAGCCGGAGAAGATGACCGGAACACTGTTCCGGTCACCTGAAAGTGTTTAGGTTTCAGATTAGGGCTTAATGATGTAATTAGCGTAGTTTGAATTGTGGCCCTTGGATAGCGCGCGAAATCAATTCCCTCCCTTTTCCATTTGAATCTGGGCCACTGGGTCAGCATACTTCCATTTTAATTCAATTCAATTTCATTTTAATTACATTTCTTTGTGCATTTTATTAAAAATAGCAAAACACCTTTAAAAAATTTTGTTTTTTTGCATTTCCCTTTCAAATATTTTTCTCATTCTGAAAATAATTTTTATTTTATTTTTTGCATAAAATTCGTATTTTTAAAATATTTAAATGTTTATTTTAATTAATTAATGAGAATTAATTAATTAAAATAACATTTAAGTTTCTAAAAATCACAAAAAATTCATATTGCATTTTGATACATTTAGAAACATTATCAAACCATTGAAAAAAATTTCTTTTTGGTTCTTGACCTATTTTGACATTTTTCTTTGGATTTAGGGTTCTTAAAAGTCAATATTTTTGCCCTAACTTAGAATAATCCTTTCTGCCTAACCATGAAGAGTTTGATCATGGTTCTTTTTGCATTGCACTCCTCATGTCATGTAGTTTATAGGATAAAATTGGTCTGAATTTATTTTCCATTTTCAATTTGTTTTGCATTTTTCATTGTGAGGTCCCTTAAAACCCTAGTAAATTTAGGAAAATCATAACTTCTTTAGGGTTAGGAGTTAGGTCTTCCCCTTTGGGCAGTGAACTTGTATAGGCTTAGGGTACCTTTGATCCCATTTTCAATTTTTTATCTTGTCATTTGCCTCTGATTTTTAATTTTGCTTTGTATCTTGTACATAAACCCTAATTTGCATCTTCATTTGCATTCATTCTTCATATGCTCGCATACATGAACTTTCCATGGCATTTTATGCATTCACTTGACATATAAGGCACCTTAGGACATATTAGAATCATGTTTGATCATTGCATCATCCATTTTCCTTGTTTTTCTTCCATTTGATGTCATATGCATTCAAGAACTTTCATGCTTCCTTTATGTTTCATTTGCATCCTCATTATTTGTATGATCATTTGCATCTCTTGACATGACTTTGCATCATCCTTTAGCATAATTTGCATCATAAATATGCTTCTGGTTTTGGTTTGCATCTTTGCATTTCATCTCATTTTCATTTCTTTTCATTTGCTTATTGCTAACTTTTCAGGTGGTAAGTGTTTGAGAAGTGAATTTGCCTTCACTTCTCATAATTTCTCTTCATCTCCCTTATGCATCCATTGCTGAATTCTTACTTGTGAATTAGAGTGAGCTTGTTCATTCATGCTCCTCTCTCTCTTTCTTTCTCCAAGAAACTTATCTTCTTAATTGAAGTAAGTTGACTTGCTTCTTCTGCTTCCCTTCCATCCAGTTCCTTCCATGGTGGCTTTTTCTCTTGAAGATCTTCTTGCAAGCCTCATAAACCCTAGGAACACCCAAGCATGATCACAATTAGGGTTTGATTATTCCCTCATTAGTTTTTACCTTTGTGTCATCTTTGTGTCTTCTCTTCTCATCTCATAATCAAGGACTAAACCCTTAAGGCTTTAAGGCTTTGTGATTAGGGTTATGCCTGTATCCTTCTATTAGAATGGAGTGTATAACTTTAATCATAAGTGTTATACCCTTAATGTGTTTAAATCCTTTAATCAATCCACCTAATAATCACTAATACATAAAGCTTGTAGCTTGGGCCTTGCATTAGGGTTCTAATTCTTCCTTAAATGGTTAAGAAGGACTAACCCTAGTGTTAATGGACAAGTCCCCCTCAAGTTGTCTTACAAACCATAAAATCCACTTCTTAATCTTATCATTAACTAAAATCCACTTAATAAAGGCTTTATTTTGTCATGAGGTTAATCCCTAATCATGGATTAAGTTGAGGAGCCTTTCTCAGCTTAAATGTTCTCATCTATTATCCTTCTATTAGGATGGTGTAATGGGTCCATTAAATCCTTGATTATGGCTTAAACTCATTACCTAACACCAAAAAAAAACTCCAAAAGAATCTAAATAATTATAAGTAGGTTAATGATCTTAATCCTACATCATGGTGACTAAGTGTGAGGTGCTTACTTCACACTTAAGGTATTCTCATTACCCCTAATCAGAGGGAGGATGTGACGAGTTTACTAACCCTTGGTTTAGGCTTAAGCTCATTTTCTTATGACAAACCACAAAAAGCAATAAAAGATTGAAAACACAAAAACAAACGATAATCATCTCCTCCGGGATTCTTTTCTCACCTCATTCACTCACAAACGAGAATTTGCTTCTTCCGTCTAAAGCAAGACAGTTTGCACCTGAGCCAGACAGGTCATACACTTGAGCATAGGCAAGCAAGCAGTTCACAGGTCAATTTATCTTTCAGTCTCTTTGAGTCGAACTACGTTGTTCTGACTTCCTCATTGCACGAGAGGATACGTAGGCATAACTTATCAGTTATCGAACAAAAGTCTCTGTATATTCCCCCCTCTTCCAGCATTATTCTTTAAGCCTCATAGTCTTGAGCTTTACACTCCTGTTCTTGCACTGACATTTCACATATTTCACTTCACTTTCTTCCAGCACTGACAATTTGCTTTCTCTCCAGTTTTTATACACAAATTGCACTGACACTACCCCTTTAAAACACAAATCTTTTAAGCGTAGATCCCGTCGAGTATGGCGGACAATCTGGGTGCTAATACCTTCCCAGGTTGTAACCAACCCCCTTTCTCAGTTTCTCTGGTTCGCAACCGTCTTATCCATCTTTTCTTAGGTCTATGCAGCATTACCTTTCCTTCGGGATAAAAATGCCTAGCTAGCGACTCTATCCATTTCTCCTTTTCGCCGACCGTTCGCGTCTGTACCCCTCTTGACCAGGTGTCATTTGGTGGGAGCGACATCTTGGCGACTCTGCTAGGGAACCTTATATTGCAACCAGGGCTTCTGGTTCTTTTTGTGGGTTCCTCCTAGCGCTTGTTTGATTTGTGTTTACTGGGGTGTTATGTGCTATGCGTGTTTATTTATTTTGCTTTATTTATTGCTTTATGTACAATCTTATTTACTGCCTTCTTTACAGTTTTATGCATCATACTATCATACTGTCATTGCTGGATCTGGTTTGTTGTCTTGGTGGGTGGGGTTCCATTGAGAGTTTAAGGTCCTATACCTGGGACCTGAGTGACACCTAGGCTAGAGTGGTTCATGTTCTTTCCCATTCCATTTCGGTCTGGTGCGGGAATATGAAACACGGTTCAGATGTGGGTTTCTTCTTGAGAACTCTGTGCTACAGATTTCCTGTAGTGCTAGGGCTATCTGGGAAGCCTGCTAAGTCTGGATGACCTTTATTATGACCTTCAGAAACTGAGGTGAATTAGAGGAGGATCTTTTATGGTTATTGTAAACACTGTACCTCCGGGTTAGAAGTGTTTACACTTCTCATAACTGATCCAAGTCTGTAGATCCTTGTTCTAGAACACTACCTGTGAGGGGGTTGGGTTGTTTACAGGTTTGCAGGAACCCTTGGCCACATCATACCCTGTTACTGTTTTGTTTAAGAGTACTCCATTTTGGACAGTTCTTGTGATTGACCCTGGACATGTGACTCTTTATTTGAGTCCCCCACCCTGGTTACTGGATTTCTCAAACCTCCATCTAGACTTCTTGAACATACATGGGCCTTATTTATCAAGATAGATAATCAGATCCAGCTAGATCACAAACCCTTGCATATCATTTGCATATTCATCATTGCATCATTTATCATTTGTTTATTTGCTTTTCAGGGTATCCACTTCATCGTATCTTGGTTTTGGTTTTGACCCCTTCATCTGCATAGACCTCTGCTTCAGCTGTCTTCTTCAGCATCTGCTTCAGCTATCTCCTTCAGCACTTGCATCAGTCTGTGATCTTCATCAGCATTTGACTTCAGTTTTCTTCATCAGCACTCATGTCTCTAACTTTGTTGTGATCTCAGGAAATATTGCTCGTCGCCGAGTGTTCCCTGTCAACCGCACGCACCGGTACCCAACTCGTAACAACCTTCCCGATATTCAAATGGAACAAGTATAGCAGGACTTGTCTGAGGTTAGAAACCAGATGGCCAATGAGAGAGTGGAGATGAGAAACCAGATGTCTCTGTTCATGGCAGTGATGACTGGCTTAGCCCAGAGTCAAGAAAGGTTAAGCGAGTTGGTGGAAAGACAAACCCCTGAAGCGCCTCATCTTGGAACAGGAGGAACTAGCAACAATGAACGGGGCCAGCCTCGTATTGACCCACCAGTATATGGACCTCATCTGGATCCAGAGGTTAACATCCCGAGGAATGTGCAAGGTAATACTACTGGGGGCAGAATCCGGCAGGAGGATCCCCAGGAAGAGCAGTTCACTGTCATAGGAGCTGGAGATGAGGTATATGACAGGAGATGGGATGAGCTGGCTGAAAAGTTAAGATCTTTGGAGTCTCAGAATTCTTTGGGCTTCGATGTGATGGATATGGGCTTAGTAGATAGGGTGAGAATTCCCCAGAAATTCAAACCCCCATGCTTTGAAAAATACAATGGTACCTCATGTCCACGCACTCACCTGCAGTCTTTCTTGGGGAAACTCAAAGCTTATACTATGGATGAAAAGTTATGGATGTCCTACTTTGAGGACAGTCTGACTGGAGCTTCGAGAGAATGGTATTCACACTTGACTAGAGCCACCATAAGATGTTGGAAGTGTAGCGGTAAAATCGTGAGTGTAAGCTATTGATTAACTTCACTCAAGGTACACAGAGTCGCCACCGCGCTTTTATTTATTTCCAAAAGGAAAAAGGTAAAAGAACGAATAAAAACCTAAGGATCTAAAAGCAAAAGCTAAAAGAAACAAACAGAGAACGGGTAAGGGGATGGTTACAAACCGGGAAGGTTTTAGGCACCCGACTCGTCCGTGGTACTCCACGGGAGCCCTTTGAAATATTTATTTCTTTTTTTTGGTTTGAAATTGGTTTGCTTAAAAAAGGATTGAGGAGATGAGGAGAAGAATGTTTTTTAATGATTTTGTGTTTGATGAGGTTTTAACGCCTCATGCCTATGTACCCACAAAGTGCAATGCGAGATCAAAACCTCGTAGTTCGTGGTACAAAATTTGAAAAGAAACAATGAGTTGCATTAATTTTAAAATTTAGAGATAAGTCGTCATTCTTTAGAGAATAATTCCGCTAGAAAGAATGAATCATATCTAAACATATGAAAAGAAAAGTGCACAAAGGCACAAAAACAATTGTGTGAGTTTTGGGATTTTTTAAAGTATGTAAGAAAAGAATTTCGATATATTTACATGGATTAACATTTATTAAGAAAATAAAGTGAAAAGGTTAAAATCACTTGACCGAAGTCAAGGTTTGGTTGCGAAAGCATTTGAAGTTTGAAAACAAAGAAGATTTTTGAAATAGGGAGAAGTTTTGAAAATTTAAGAATGGGGAAGAGATGAAGGGAATATCCTAGTACTTGAATTAAAAGTTAAGGGAAGAGAAATCAAACCATATTATGAACCTATCTTCAAGGTAACCGGAATTCCATCTTCAAAGACAAATGAAATAACTTGAGGCCAAAGTTTCCAATCCATCACAACTTGAGCAAGGGGAGAGATCCTAAAATCTAAGTCCATACTCCAATGCTAAGGATAGTAACCATAGTCCGAAATTAAAGTCACAAGTTTTTTAGAGGTTTAATCCTTTATTAATTTTTTTGTGTCCAAATGGACAAATAGAAAATCAAATCAACAAACAATAAGGGCAAATAATAAACATGATATGGATGAATAAAGCAAAATAAAATAAAGGTAATAATAGTGCAAGAAATTAAATGTTAGTAACAAAAGAAATAAAAATGCAAGAATCTAAAATATTAATAGTAGTAATATTATAATAATATTCATATAATAATGGTATGGTGAACTTAATAAACCACAACCAAAAAAAAAAGAAAGTAACCAAAATCGAAGGCAACCGGATCCGCTTAGCATCTTACACTATAGCGATTAATCAAGGCAAACCGAACCGAATTCAATGAAATTTGAAAGGCGATTGGGAGACCCAAAGCACCTACGCATCAAAAATTCACAAGTCTCGATTCTTGATGCAATATGATTAACCACTTTGGGATTACGCGATCAACAAGAGATCCGGTCCACGAAAGTGTAAGTACCCAATTAGATTTTTATTCCGAAGTCGGGACACATTTAGGTCTATGTTAAGCAATCGCCAAGTAATTTACGAAGTAATTACCCTACAAATGAGGTCGGCCACCACCAATTAAGGTGCATAATATTAGTGCTAATGTATGCGAGATAAACGATATATAAATCGTTATCCGAACGCGATACCACACAAAACTAAAGATGAATAACAAATTGAGTCATACTTATGGTATTCTTCCATCCTTAAGTTCAATCACTCATCTTGGTGGATTCAAGCATGAAAATGTATCACTAATGCAAAGTACCTTAAATGAATTGAATAATCCACTTAAAGGTAGTTTTGAATTAATGAACATTAACTACTCTAATCGACACCCAAAGTCTGTTGAAATTAAGGAGGAATTATTCCCAAAAATAATTCCCAAGGTAAAAATAAAAAGGAGGAGGAAGAAGAAGAAAGAGGAACCAAAAAGGGGCTTAAAACAAGCCAAAAACACCATTCTGACTTGTGTTAACCGGTTACCAATTGGTTAACCTGTTAACGCAAGCAGATGTTTGGATAAATTGCGCTATTTTTAAACTGGTTAACTGGTTAACCAAATGGTTAACCGGTTAACGCTGTACCAGAAGCTGAAAAATGCAGAAAATTCAGCATGATCCATTTTGAAACCTTTTCTCAAACATTGGATGATCATGATCTGAGTTTGCACGAATTTTAAAACCAAAATACAATGGAATCCCTACAATCAAACAACAAATAAAGATCCAAAGGATCTAGAAACAAAAGCACCAAATATCTACATCTTGAATGTTGATGGTGAATATGGGTTTATGGAGGAAGATGAATTACCAAAAACTTTTCTTCAAATTGAACCAACACAAGCTTAGATCTACTGAAATTGATGAGCAAGAGAATGAAAGAATGGAGGTTTAGATCAAGTTAATCAAGAATTTAATGTGAATTCTTGATAAACTTCAAAAGAAAGAAAGATGAGCTTTGGAGAATTTTGGTGTTGGGGAAGTAATTTGCAAGAGATTTTTTGGCTATCAAAAGCTTGTGGAATGAATGAAATTGAGGTCCTATTTAAAGGCCTTAGGTATTGAAATTTGGTGGAATGGAGCTTGCTTTGGTAATTTGAATTTAGGCTTGGTAATTGGAATCTTGGTGGGAAATGGAAAAGAGTGGTCATTAGTGAGGGTTTTTGGTATGAAATGATCAAAATGATGTAGAGAAATCAGAAATCAATGGATCTAGAATATTCCAATTAAATCAATGATCTAAGGGTGCTGAATTTGAATAAAAAATTCAAATTTCGCACTGGTTAACCGGTTAACCATTTGGTTAACCGGTTAACCAAGCTGAATTTTGAATTTTTTGTTCAAAAATAGCTGCTTGGTTGTTTCGGCCCGATTCTTGTGTACGTGGAAGAAATAAACACGGGTACCTTGGAGATCCTTTGAATGAATCAATTAACTTGGGAAATCCTTGATCTGATAATTTTGAATTATTTGCGGATCGTCTTCGACTTCTGTGAATTTTACTCGAGCTGCAGGAGTGATATTTTTCGGCATTTTTATATGGTTCCTCTTCCTGAAAAAAAAAAGTTAGCAAAAGGAAACAAAATATTTTTGGATTTTGGTTAGAGATCAGTAAATATAAACAAATATAAAGAAGTAAAAACAATGGTGATCCCCTATGAAGCAATAGACCCTACATCTGAGGAAAAACTCGAAAGCCAGTGCTATCTTGTTTGTATGCAAAATGAAGATGAGATGCAAAGAAATCTTAGGGAAAAAATTAGGGTGTTACAGTTGCTCCTATTTAAGTTTCTTCAATCCGGAGATATGAAGATTGACATCTTCGTCTCTACATGATGGGAGAGACTTAAATACAGAATACCCAATTTTTGTCCTAAGAGAACAAGATATGAGATGAATATGATATGCAAGCCCAAGATCTCTGTGGGGAAAATATGACCACCAGAGAAAAGCAAAAACTTGGGGACACAGAAGAAAATCCCGCTGGGGAAACAACAACAGACAACCAAAGAGTTATCAGGAAAATAAATCACTGGATAACCGACTCCACTTGGGAAAAGGTATGATATAATCAGGGTACAAGATTCAACAAGGGAAATATAAACACCTTGCCAGGAATTAACAACCAAACAAAAATATTTGAATCCAAATAATGGAGGAATACTGAGTTGGAAAAGAATCATCAACTACCTGTTTACTGGGTAGGAAAACAACGGACTCGACTATCGATTTACTGGATAGGAGCAAAATAAAGAGGGATAATCTCAATTACCTTTTTACTGGGCAGAAAAATTCTTAACTACCTAATTTACTGGGTAGGAGCATGATTAACTACCTGATTTACTGGGTAGGAACTCAATCAGAGGGAAACAACTTCTAATACCTTTCTACTGGGTAAGAAGAAAATATCTGATTCTATTACCTTTTTACTGGGTAAGAGGAAAATATCTCTACTACCAGATTTACTGGGCAGGAGTACAAGTAACAGAACTTGAGCAATTTGGTGATATTACCCACTATCGATTACTGATAGCTTAATTCCAAAGTAATATACTCAAGCTGGAGAAAATGTTGCCCACTATCAAACAATGATAGCTTAATTCCAAAGCAATATATCCACAAAAGGGGACCAAAGTTCAATCCAAGAACAAATTGGAGAGAAACGGTCAAGCAAGACTCATCCCGAGGAGGAAATATCTCAACTGGGGAAAATTCTATCCAAATAATAAACTGGGGAGGAAGCTGAATCAAAATCATCCACGAGGAACAAACTCAGTGGGGAATTAGAAAGGATTAACACTTTCTGCTTAATGGTCGATGCTCTAAACTGGAGAGGAAGACAACACGCACACTCTGTGGGGAAAAATCCACACCAAAGAGTAGATAACAATGATAAACGCAAGAATGCAAGCAAACGATGCTATGCTTATGCGTATGAATATGCTTATGAATATGCTGACAAAACAGACATAAAGATAAGAAAAAGGGTGACATGAACACCACAACAACCGAATACTCGACTAATCCCAAGGCAACAATGCAGGGAAACATGCTGGAGATTCAACTTGAAATACTGCAGGGGAATATCATAAGCCATCCAAGGAATAAAATCCTACTACAAGGCTTAAATCATGATGAGACAACGTCTTCTAGGAATATCATCCTGCTGAAGAAAGGTAATAATCTGCTGAGGATGGAAGTATTCTTGATAAAAATCAAACTTCACGAGGAATAATTGTCATACCACTCCTGCTCCATTTGGGGATAGAGTGCAAGACCTGCTAAAAAACACATAGGAATCTGTTGGAAATCAACACATGCAGACCTACTGGGGATCCATATGGGGATATCAGAATTTAACATCATAGCCAAAACAATTACGAGGGATTTTAAATCAATACCCACCATCAGGTAAAAGAAAACCTCTAAACTGACTGCTATATCAATACTTCTATATTCAAGGGTGCAAACAATTCAAGCTGAGGAACAAGAGCTCAGCCGGGGGTTCCCAATACTTCTCAAGTTAAAGATAACTTGCTGAGGGAGAGATCAAAACTCAACTAGGGATTCTTAAGAACATCCCTTCCAACAACTCTTCTGGGGAATACATACAATCTCCGTTCATGTTTATTGTTGGGGAACAAAACATCATTAACATCAACCTGTCAAGACTATACAGGGACTTCGCATGTATACAACCGAATCAAACCCTGCTTTGGGAGAGACGAGTTACACACATCCAGACTTTACCATTCTTGGAATCACTATCGATATCCTTTCTTTGTTCATATATCAAAAGAAAAATGTTTTTATAATCTTCAAAGATTAAATTTATTAAATTTGTTTCAAAAATCATCATCAACAATAAATTGAAATTTTGTAAACAGAAACAATATAAAGAATTGCAAACAATTGGATAAAAGCTCAAATTCATTGATAGAATGGTAGTCAGCAAATGGCATGACTCCATGGATCATTACAAGTTTGAAAAATGGTAAATACATGGAAAAGGGCTACATTGAGATACAATGATCACTATTCTCCCTATCAACTTTGAACTCCACTGTGTCCGAAACTTCAGTCAAGGATGAGTGAATAAGAATCTTTGATGGGAAATTCTTCTGAGGGATAGAATCTGAAATCCTCAGTTGCTACAAGTGATCCAGTATGTCGACGCAGTTACTTGCCATGATCCCTAACTTTTGCCTAGATTACCCTTTCGGGTTTTCAATCTACCGGGATAATTATTTCTGTTTATGTCTCTAATTTTTGCCTGGACCGCCCTTTCAGGTTTTCAATCCACCAAGAAGCTCATTTTTGCCTAAGCCGCCCTTTCGGGTTTTCAACTCAGCAAGATGTTCTTTTATTTTTTAGCCGAAGTATTTCTTGACTGCATCCGCATTCACAGGGCGAGTGATCTCCTCACCATCCATAGTTGCAAGAATTAATGAACCGCCAGAGAAGGCTTTCTTGACAAAATATGGGCCATCATAGTTCGGAGTCCACTTGCCCCGAGAATCTTTAAGGAAAGACTGAATCTTTTTGAGCATGAGGTCGCCTTCTCTGAATACACGAGGTTTGACCTTCTTGTCAAAAGCTTTCTTCATCCTTTGCTGGTACAACCGACCATGACACAAAGTTGTTATTCTCTTTTCCTCAATCAAATTCAACTGATCAAATCTACTTTAACACCATTCAGCCTCAGTCAACTTGGCTTCCATCAGAACTCTCATTGATGGGATCTCAACTTCGACGGGGAGCACTACTTTTGTACCATAAACAAGTGAGAAAGGGGTTGCCCCTGTTGAAGTGCGGACAGATGTACGATACCCATGCAAAGCAAAATGGAGCATCTCATGCCAGTCCTTGTACGTCATAACCATCTTCTGAATGATCTTCTTAATGTTCTTATTCGCAGCTTCAACAACCCCATTCATCTTCGGTCTATAAGGAGATGAATTATGGTGTTGAATCTTGAATTCTTCACAAAGCTCTTTCATCATCTTATTATTCAAGTTCGAACCATTATCAGTAATGATTCTATTCGGAACACCATATATGCAGATAATGTTATTCTTGATAAACCGAACCACAACTTGCTTGGTCACATTCACATACGATGCCGCTTCAACCCACTTGGTGAAGTAGTCAATTGCCACAAGAATAAAACGATGTCCGTTCAAAGCCTTGGGTTCAATCATACCAATCATATCAATTCCCCACATAGAGAAAGGCCATGGGGAAGAAATCACATTGAGATAAGCTGGTGGCACATGAATCTTATCAGCATACACTTGACACTTATGACACTTTTTCACATACTTGCAACAATCAGATTCCATTGTCATCCAATAGTAACCTGCTCTCAACATCTTTTTAGCCATTGCATGCCCATTAGCATGAGTGCCAAAAGATCCTTCATGAATTTCTTTCATTAACATGTCTGCTTCGTGTCTATCCACGCATCTGAACAAGACCATGTCAAAATTTCTCTTATAAAGCACATTTCCGTTCAGGAAGAAATTGCCTGCCAATCTCCTCAAAGTTCTCTTATCTTTATCAGATGCCCCAAGTGGGTATTCTTGACTCTGGAGAAAACATTTAATATCGTGATACCAAGGCTTGTCATCATGGACCTCTTCAACTGCAAACACATGAGCTGGTCTTTCAAGTCGCATCACACTGATCATGGGAACGTCATTCCACTGGTGCACTTTTATCATAGAAGTTATAGTTGCTAAAGCATCTGCCATCTGATTCTCATCACGAGGAACATAATGAAACTCAACCTTAGTGAAGAAAGTTGATATCTTCCTGGCATAATCTCTATAAGGGATCAAGTGGGGTTGATGGGTTACCCACGTACCCTGGATCTGATTAATTACCAAGGCAGAATCTCCATACACATCAAGATGATTAATCCTCAGATTAATAGCTTCCTCAAGACCCATAATACAGGCTTCATACTCAGCTTCATTATTGGTACAAGGAAAAGTCAACCTCGCGGCAAAAGGAATATGTGAACCATGGGGAGTAATGATCATTGCCCCAATTCCACTTCCGCGTGCATTCACGGCACCATCAAAAACTAAACCCCATCGAGATCCAGGCTCCGGCCCTTCCTCAATCAAAGGTTCATCACAATCTTTCACTTTCAAAAACATCACATCCTCATATGAAAAATCAAACTTGATTGGTTGGTAATCATCAATCAATTGATGTGCCAAATAGTCAGCCAAGATACTACCTTTTATAGCTTTTTGAGTTTGGTACTCGATATCATATTCTGATAACAACATTTGCCAACGAGCAATCCTCCCAGTCAAAGCAGGCTTTTCAAAGATATACTTGATTGGATCCATTTTAGAGATCAACCAAGTTGTATGATTCATCATATACTGGCGAAGACGCTTTGCAGCCCAAGCTAAGGCACAACAAGTTTTTTCAAGCATAGAGTACCGAGACTCACAATCAGTGAATTTCTTACTCAAGTAGTAAATTGCATATTCTTTTCTTCCAGATTCATCTTGCTGACCAAGCACACAACCCATGGAATCTTCCAACACAGTCAAGTACATGATCATTGGTCTACCTTCCACAGGAGGAGACAAGATAGGAAGTTCAAGCAGATATTCTTTGATACTTTCAAACGCCTTCTGACAATCATCTGTCCAGACACAACCTTTGTCTTTCTGAAGCAACTTGAAAATCGGAGCACATGTGGCAGTCATGTGAGAGATAAACCTCGAAATATAATTCAAACGGCCCAAGAATCCTCTTACTTGCTTTTCATTTCTTGGAGCAGGCATTTCCTGAATAGCTTTCACCTTATCAGGATCAACTTCAATGCCTCTTTGGCTGACAATGAAACCCAACAACTTTCCAGAACGTACACCAAATATGCACTTGTTTGGATTCAAACGAAGCTTAAACTTCCTTAACCTCTGAAACAACTTCAGCAAATGTTCAACATGATCCTCTTCAGTCTCCGACTTGGCGATCATATCATCAACATATACCTCGATTTCTTTGTGCATCATATCATGGAAAAGTGTAGTCATAGCTCTTTGGTACGTCGCACCAGCATTCTTCAATCCAAAGGGCATCACTCTGTAGCAGAATGTTCCCCATGGTGTAATAAATGTGGTCTTTTCCATGTCCTCGGGTGCCATCTTTATTTGATTATAACCGGAAAATCCGTCCATAAAAGAGAACACATAAAACTTGCCGTATTATCTACCAACATATCAATGCGTGGAAAAGGGAAATCATCTTTCGGACTTTTCCGTCTTTCTTCGGAACAGGAACGATATTGGCCACCCATTCAGGATAAGTTGACGTCACAAGAAAACCTGCATCAATCTGCTTTTGAACCTCCTCTTTGATCTTTACTGCCATGTCGGGATGAGTTCTTCTCAGCTTCTGCTTTACAGGGGGACATTCAGGCTTCAACGCCAATCTATGCTCCCCAATATCAGTATCAAGTCCTGGCATGTCTTGATAAGACAAAGCGAATACATCAACATACTCTCTGAGAAGCTCTACAATCCTCTTCTTAACATCAGGACCAAGCAATGCTCCAACTTTTACTTCTTTCTTTTCATCTTCAGAACCCAAGTTGACCATCTCTATAGACTCTCCATGAGGCTGAAGAATCTTCTCCTCGTGCTCAAGCAACCGAGAAATCTCATCAGGAATCTCTTCAACATCCTCTTCCTCAGCTTCAAACACAGGGAATTCAAAGTTGGGAGAGGGCATAAGATCATTGTTTTCAATGGGTTTATCAATCAATCTGCACAATGATTTTATTTTTATTTTAGAGTATGAACAAAAGTGCAAACATTATGCAGATAAACAATTATTATTATTTTGGGTTTTTTATGTTACCATTTTTCAGAATAAAGCAAAAAGAAAAACACATATGGAAATAACAAAATGACATTTTATTGATGATGATAAAATTTGAAACAAAGCCCGACAAACATCACTTTTACCTTGGGCAGAGTGAAAGGATTTTTGAAAGAAAATAAAACAAATTACTTTGAAGAATGAACAATAAAAGGAACATCAACAGCAATCCAGTTCTGGCAAATCTTTCCATGCGTAACAAAGTCAGACATTTCTTTGTCTTCATCATCTTCAATGATGGCAGCAGCGGAATGATCGTTGATAAATCCAGCACTTCAGAAACCTTCTTGAATAGTCTTCGGGTCATTGAGAACTGCACCTGGTGCAAAGCCGATACCAAAACCTTCCTTGTTGTTGACAGCATCAATAATTCACCCCGAACCATCAGACTGGCCAGCTTCCAGCACTCGCAAAGCATCCTTGAAAGAAGACATGGGCATGGAATTCTTCTTAGCAACATTATCCACAACAAAAAGAGCTTGAAACTAAGTTCCCACCTCTTCCTCAGCATCAATATAGGATAAAGAAGACAAATTACTCACAAGCATTGCCCTTTCACCTTCAATAGTCACCAATTTCCCCTCTTTCACAAACTTTAACTTCTGATGAAGAGTGGATGTCACAGCTTCAGCCTCATGGATCCAGGGTCTTCCGAGGAGACAACTGTAAGCGGGACGTATATCCATTACTTGAAAAGTAATCTTGAATATAAACTGTCCAATAAGAGTAGGAAGATCCACTTCACCAATCACTGTCTTCTTCGACCCATCAAACGCTTTTACGATAATCCCACTATGCCTCATGGGAGAACCTTGAAACGCAAGCTTTGACAAAGTCGACTTTGGCATCACATTCAGAGATGATCCGATATCAACTAGCACCTTAGACATAGCATCTTCCTGACAATTCACCGAAATATGCAAAGCCAAGTTATGATTCCTTCCTTCTTCAGGAAAATCATCATCACAGAAGCTTAAATTGTTGCACGATGTGATATTAGCCACAATACTATCAAACTGATCAACAGTCACATCATGGTCAACATAAGCTTGATCAAGAATCTTCTGCAAAGACTGCCTATGAGCCTCAGAGCACATCAGGAGTGATAGAACTGATATCTTCGATGGAGTATGCAACAACTGCTCAGTAATGTTGTACTCACTTTTCTTTATCAACTTTAACACCTCATCTTCACTATTACTAGATTGGCCTGATTGGGCAACAACATCCATAATCTGTTTACTTGCGCCTGTATCTTCAACTCTCTTCGGAGGATCTGAAGCATACACTCTGCCACTTCGAGTAACCTTTGTCACATCAGCAATGCTAACCACAGACTTTGGAGTAGGAATAGGAACTTCCCTACCATTTTCTATCATCGTAGCATTATACCGGTACGGAACAGCTTTATCAGACTCATATGGCACTAGGCCAGGCAAATTAATCACCAATGGAGTAACAACATTTTTGCGACTATCAAAAGAAATAACCACTCTCTCAGGAACAACTCTCTCAGGAAGATTGAACTGAGGCATAATAACATTCACTTCATTCTCATATTCATCTCTTTTTGCTGTCACTTCAATCAACTTATCATCCATCATCTTTTGGATGTCTCTCTTAACAATCACGCAACCACGAGGATTCACCGAGCAGATACAACATCCAGCATAATCGTGATCAATATCGTGATATTCACTTAAGAAAGCATGCATCTCAACCAAAGACCTTCGAATATGACGAACTTCATAGATCTTGAACAAACCATGACAACCATCAACCATATTCACAGACGCATTACCATGCTTTGGCAACAGATTTTTCTGCACATTTGGATTAACATCATTAAAATATAGAACATTATTCCTCATCAATTTTTGTACTTCAAACTTCAATGGATAACAATTCTCAACATCGTGCCCCGGGGCACCTTGATGAAAAGCACAACGAGCCTCTGGCTTATACCACCATGGGATAGTATTTGGAACTAGAGGTGGAGGACGTGTTTGCACAAGATTATTTGCAATCAAAGACGGAAGCAAGTCCGTATATGACATCGGAATAGGATCAAAACTTGGCTTAGCCCAAACTTGTTGATTACCACCTTGTTGCATCGAAGGTTATTGATAACGAGGTTGGTACTTTGGAACTACTGGCACAGTTGGAGCCACGTTAATCATCGGGGTTACAGAAGCTACATGCTGCGAATGGTAATTCCCACGACTGTGAGGTCTTCTATAACTTTCACGGGATACTGCATTAGTCTCATTTTCTTTCTTTTTCCCAAAGTTGAACCTTCTAGAGCTTGAACCATTGCTATTCTCTTGACTCAACCGTCCCTCACGGACACCTTCTTCTAAACGCATCCCCACGCTCACCATTTTAGTGAAATCAGAAGGAGCGCTTGCTATCATCCTCTCATAATAAAAAGAACCCAAAGTCTTCAAGAAGATCTTCGTCATTTCTTTTTCTTCCAACGGGGGAACAATCTGGGCTGCCAGCTTGCGCCATCTTTGCGCATATTCTTTAAAAGTATCTTTGTCCTTCTGGGACATAGCACGAAGTTGATCTCTATCTGGAGCCATATCAATGTTGTACTTATATTGCCTCACAAAAGCTTCTCCCAAATCATTAAAAGTCTTGATTTGGCTATTATCCAAACTCATATACCACCTCATGGGTGCACCGGTCAAACTGTCCTGGAAATAGTGAATCAGCAGCTTATCATTATCAGTCTGAGCAGACATCTTCCTTGCATACATAGTCAGATGGCTCAACAGACAAGTGTTGCCTTTGTACTTCTCAAAGTCAGGCAGCTTGAATTTGTAAGGAACTTTAACATTTGGGACCAGACAAAGATCATAGGCATCTTTTCCGAACAAATCCTTATGCTTCAAATCTCTCATCTCCCTCTGTATCTCAACAAAGCGTCCCTAGAAATCATCGAGTCTTTCAGCCACTCCAGCACCTTCACTAGGCTCAGCATGGTAAATCATCTCATCATGGTGCGGAATAGTGTGCACCACAGGCGGTGCAGTAGTCACAACTGGAGGAAGAGTAGTCCACACTGGTGGGAGAGTATTAAATGCAGCAGTCTCAGGCTGGTGAGGAGGACGATAACCTGCAGGAATAAAATCAACTGGCATGCCCAAAGGTGTGCTAGCAGGAATACGATAGCGAGGAGAAATAACAGTTTCAACAGGAATTGATGCGGTAACTATCTCGGAGATGACAGTATTCTGAACAGGAGAATTAGGAGGTGGCTGATTCTGAGCAGCCGCCAAACTTTCCATCATAGCAGAAACTCTTTCCAAGCTTTCCCTCAGATAAGTAACCTCTTCGCGCAGCTCGCGATTCTCTTTTTGTAAAGTTTCCACCACCCTTCTCTGATTAGCTCGAGTATCAAATCGGTGAGTCAGCTTGACAGATCAACAGACAACCGAGGAAAGAAACAACCGGGATGAGTTCCCACACAACTCGGATGAATGCAAGAATATGCGAGGATGCAATGATATGCAATGTTCACTTCCATTTTCAGAAAAACAACTCGATTATTGCAAACATAGTCAACATCGAGAATATGGTCATGAAAAATCTTGACAAAAAGGAGAATTTATTTTTTCCAATATTTGCAATAATCGGAATTATTTTCCTTGAAAAATGGTTGTGATAATGATCATGATGAATATGTAGATGCAACAATCACAAACAAGATCACACAAGGCACACGGGCTTAGGTTCCAAGTCACGAGCATGAGGTCAAGGTAATAGAACACCAACCCACACAGGTAAGTACTAAGGTTTTGTCTTCATTGTACCTGCAGAAAACCAAAAGGGTGCTAACAGAGGTGCCCGAAGTTAACAGCCATCTTTAGAATATTATCGGTACGTTGGATTACTCCCCAACTGATAACATTCTTAAAATAGACCTCGTCCGAGTGTAGTATCGCGTGACAACCACCTTAGGTTTACACCCAGACAGTTTCCGCACTACGTTCCTAAATTGGCTTGGATGGGTTAAGGGTTCTACGGTCCTCGGTATGATCAGCTCAAGGTCGGAAAATAATGCCACGTACGATTACTAGTCATGACATTGATAGTCCAAGAGAGCCTAACCGAGTGGAGATTATCAAATTGATATTGCTTTGGACTACTCCATCGCATATCGCTTCGAATATCGCCGTCCTATCATAAGTGTCACTCAGAACCGGGTTAGAATCTATCTCACACAGAGGATCACCAAAACCAAAACAGAACAACCAAATAACAAACAAATCAAACCTAAAGCAATAAATAAATCAAAGTAGGCTGAATCCGCTTTGATCTCATCCCCAGCAGAGTCGCCACTTTTCTATAGCGGTAAAATCGTGAGTGTAAACTATTGATTAACTTCACTCAAGGTACACAGAGTCGCCACCGCGCTTTTATTTATTTCCAAAAGGAAAAAGGTAAAAGAACGAATAAAAACCTAAGGATCTAAAAGCAAAAGCTAAAAGAAACAAACAGAGAACGGGTAAGGGGATTGGTTACAAACCGGGAAGGTTTTAGGCACTCGACTCGTCCGCGGTACTCCACGGGAGCCCTTTGAAATATTTATTTCTTTTTTTTGGTTTGAAATTGGTTTGCTTAAAAAAGGATTGAGGAGATGAGGAGAAGAATGTTTTTTAATGATTTTGTGTTTGATGAGGTTTTAACGCCTCATGCCTACGTACCCACAAAGTGCAATGCGAGATCAAAACCTCGTAATTCGTGGTACAAAATTTGAAAAGAAACAATGAGTTGCATTAATTTTAAAATGTAGAGATAAGTCGTCATTCTTTAGCGAATAATTCTGCTAGAAAGAATGAATCATATCTAAACATATGAAAAGAAAAGTGCACAAAGGCACAAAAACAATTGTGTGAGTTTTGGGATTTTTTAAAGTATGTAAGAAAAGAATTTCGATATATTTACATGGATTAACATTTATTAAGAAAATAAAGTGAAAAGGTTAAAATCACTTGACCGAAGTCAAGGTTTGGTTGTGAAAGCATTTGAAGTTTGAAAACAAAGAAGATTTTTGAAATAGGGAAAAGTTTTGAAAATTTAAGAATGGGGAAGAGATGAAGGGACTATCCTAGTACTTGAATTAAAAGTTAAGGGAAGAGTGTCGCTCCCGACAAATGACAAATGGATCAAATGAAGGTACAGACGCGAACGGTCGGCGAAGGGAACAGTGAGAACACACAGCCGTGAACTCACTGGAGAATGAATAGAGTCGCCAGCTAGGCATTTTTATCCCGGAGGAAAGGCAATGCTGCATAGGCCTAGAAAAAGATGGATAAGACGGTTTGCGAACCAGAGAGACTGAGAAAGGGGGTTGGTTACAACCTGGGAAGGTATTAGCACCCAGATTGTCCGCCGTACTCGACGGGATCCACGCTTAAAAGATTTGTGCTATAAAGGGGTAGTGTCAGTGCAATCTGTGTGTAAAGAGCTGGAAAGCAATATGTACAGGTGTCAGTGTAAAGTGTATAAGTGATGTGAAGTATGAAAGTGTCAGTGTAAGGAATAAGAATGAATTGCTCAAGAATATGAGGCTAAAGAATGAAGCTGGAAAGAGGGGGAATGGACAGAGACTTTTTGTTCGATAACTGTTAAGTTATGCCTACGTATCCTCTCGTGCAATGAGGAAGTCAGAACACCGTAGTTCGACCCAAAGAGACTGAAAGATTGACTTTGAACTGCTTGCAGTCTATGCTCAAGTGTATGACCTGTCTGGCTCAGGTGCTTACTGTCTTGCATTAGACGGAAGAAGCGAGTTCTCGTTTGTGAGTGAAGGTGATGAGGAAAGAATCCCGTAGGAGACGATTATTGTTTGTTTGATGATTTCAGTCTTTTATTGCTTTTGAAAGTTTGTCATAAGATAATGAGCTTAAACCTAAATCAATGGATCTGGTAAACTCATCACATCATCCCTCTGATTAGGGGTAATGAGAATTACCTTAAGTGTGAAGTCAGATTCTCACACTTAATCACCTTTGATATAGGGTTAAGATCATTAACCTACTTGTGATTAATTAGATGTTTTTGTGATTTTGTTCAGTGTTAAGTAATGAGGTTAAGCCATAATCAGGGATTTAACAGGCTCATTACATCATCCTAAAAGAAGGATAATAGATGAGAATGTTTAAGCTGAGGAAAGCTCCTCAACTTAATCCATGATTAGGGATTAAACTCATGACAAAACAAGCCTTTGATTAAGTGAATTTTATTAATGGTATGATGATGAAGTGTTTTTTTTATGATTTGTAAGACAACTTGAGGGGGACTTGTCCATTAACACTAGGGTTAGTCCTTCTTAACCAATTAAGGAAGAATTAGAACCCTAATGCAAGGCCCAAGTTACAAGTGTGATGTCTTGATGATTATTAGATGGATTAATTAAGAGATTTCAACACCTTAAGGGTCCAAGACTTAGGATTAAAGTTATACACTCCATCCTAAAAGAAGGATGCAGGCATGATCTTAATCACAAAGTCTTAAAGCCTTGGGGGTTTAGTCCCTGATTATGAGGTGAGGAGAGATGACTCAAGGAGACACAAAGGTAAAAACTATGGGGGAAACTAACCAAAACCCTAATTCATTATCATGCTTGGTTGGTCCTAATGTTTGTGAGGTTTTCAAGAACAATCTTCAGATGAACCACCAGGAAGCAGATGAACAAGATCAAGAGAAGCAAAGTGACTTGCTTCATTCAAGAAGTCAAGTCACTTGAAGAAAGAAAGTGGGAGGAAGAAGTATGAGCAAGCTCACACTCAAACACAAATAAGAATGCAGCAAGGTATGCAAAAGAAGATGAGAAGAAAAGTTATGAGAAGTGAAGGCAAATTCACTTCTCAAGATTACTTACCACCTGAAATGTTAGAAACAAATGCAATGCAATGCAAGATGAGATGTAATGGCATGAGGCAAAGTAAAACCAGAAGCAAACACATGAGTATTATGATGTTGTGAAGTGCTATGAATATGAGGCAGCACATGGAGATGTTCATATAATGCTATGAAAGCAAATGATGCAAGTGTAGGAGCATGAACAAGCATGAAATGTTATGGATCATACAAGACAAATGGCATGGCAAATGTGAGATGCAATGATCAATGATGCTTCATACATGTCTTAAGATGTCAAATGAATCCCAAGTATGCACAAAATGCAGTGACAAGCCATGTTATGCAAGGAAATGCAAGAAGGATGCAAGGAAAGGCCCAAATTAGGGTTCATGGATCAAACATCAAACACAAACCAAAAACAGAAGCAAACCTTAACATAAAAAATGGAAAATGGTATCTAAAGAAACCCTAGACCTATAATGAATCACTGCCCAAAGGGGAACTCTCAATCCTTTACCAATCTCAAGTTATGATTTTTACAAGTTATTAGGGTTTTTTAGGGTTTGAAACAAAAGAAATGCCAATCAATTTGAAAATGCAAGATCAATTCATGGCCTTTTTATCTTTGAAAGTTCATGCCAAATGGAAAACAATGCAAAAAGAATCAATGTCTCAACCTTCACCATTAGACAGAAAAGAATTTTCAAACTTATGATCAAAATAATGCACAAAATAGGATTTAATTCAATGAAAAAATCTCAAAATACATCAAGATCAAAAAAGAAATTTGGTTTAAAGGTTGGACAATGTTTCTAAATGTCTTAGAACATATCATGAATTTTTTTGTAATTTTTAAATACCTAAAAGTATTTTTAATTAATTAATTCTCATTAATCAATTAAAAATAATCTTTTAAATATTTAAAAATACTTTTTCAGTGATAAAAAATAAAATAAAAATATTTTTGTGTCATAAAAATTAATAAAACCTTAAAGAAAAAGTTTCATAATTTTTATGATTTTTTAGCTATTTTAAATAAAATGTGCAAGTTATTTGAAAAAGAAATGAATTAAAATAAAAGAAAATGAAAAGTAAACGCAAGGGATGGCTGAGATTGCATCTGGGTTCAAATTCGTTGACTGCGCGCTTCATCCTATGGTTCACATTTAAACTGACTAAATCTAATTAATTAAACTAATTAAAGTGATTAGGGTTTAATGAATGAATCTGGGCCCTTGAGCACGCGCGGGAATGGACCAAGTCAACCCATCCAACGCTCACCATTCAAACTCTCATTAATTACAGGGATTTGCCCTAATGACTTTCAGGTGGCCGGAGAAGACCTCCGGTCATCTTCTCCGGCCAGGGGGTCACCTGAAAATCCTCAAAACCTCTCAAAACGCATCATAAATGAAAACTAAGCTATGGGAAATGATCTCCAACACTTCACGAACTAAACCCCTCTCTCAAAACAAATTTATCTAACCTAAACAAGCTGAATCGAAGCAATCTATTTCTAGGGTTCGTAAGCTTCAAACTGAAATTAAATCCTTAAAACGCAACCATTTCAAAAACTAAGAACATCAGCATGATCAGGAGAGCATAAGGAACAAGTTTGTAACTTGAAAAGAGATTTCTGGAAAAAATTATTTGGAACTACCTGAGATTTGGAGCTTTTGATTTTGGAACTTTCAGGCCACTTTCCTTGATGCAATCTACTCCTCTTAGCCCACCAAAGATGCTTGAATGCTCAAATGGAGTTTAGGTTTGCTGGAGAAGGAGATTCGAATGCTTCAGCTTCAACTCAGTCAAAAATGGCAGATGAGTTTCTGGCCCTTTCAAGTCATGGTGATGGGTTGTTTATGACCTATGAGGTACATTGAGAAGTTTGGTAAAGTTGGTTTGTGTGTTTATGACTTGAGGAAGGAGATTCGAATGAATCTGCAGAATGAAGGTTGGTGATGGCAGTGAAGTGTTTTGGCTGTGTTTGGCTCTGGTTCTTGATGCTTTGTGTTCTATAGATCAAGGTGAGGTGAGTGGAGGCAAAAGTTTGGGTGTTTGCAGGCTGTGTTATGGAATTCGAATGAAGTTGCAAGTTGGGGTGTTTTTTGTGTAAGTGATGAATGAGTTAGTTTCAGCCCTTGTTCTTGATATGTTTAGCTTGCAAATTGTACATG
Source organism: Lathyrus aphaca (assembly GCA_963966055.1). Lineage (NCBI taxonomy): Eukaryota > Viridiplantae > Streptophyta > Magnoliopsida > Fabales > Fabaceae > Lathyrus > Lathyrus aphaca. The sequence goes on along the minus strand of OZ014523.1, from coordinate 379,172,093 downwards.
TGACTCTCTCTCATTGGCTGGCTGATGTGACTTGTGCTTTTTGGATTGGTAGGTTAACTTTTGCAACTTTGTCAACTCTTGTGTAAGAGAAAGTAAGGTGAGGTGCTAGGCAAGTACATGGGCATGGGCTGGCGCAGCAAGGTGAGGTGAGGGGCTAGCAAAGCTCAGCAGCCAATGCATCAAGTTGTAGCAAGCATGATGATGGGTTTTGCAAGTTGTGGCATTTGGTTCACATGTGACTTTTCATGAAAATGCTTGTTACACCAACCAAATCATGGGCAATCTTGGTTCAAAATCTGATTTTGTGACTTAGAGAACATTCACATGCTGGTTTGTCATGACTTTGAGGCAGCAATCATGCATTGATTCAAGACTTAGCAAAATTTCCACTTGGTGCACAACTTGAAAAACAATGATTTTTGGCAACTTTGCATGGCCATAACTTTTGATCCATGAAGAATTAGATCATGTTCTTGTACTTTTTGGAAAGGGAAAGATGAGATCTACAACTTTCATGACCAAAGTTTTTCCATTTGAAGCCTTTTTGGATCATGAATCAAGGCTTGAAAATTGACCTAAAAGGATGCATTCTTGAAAAGTCAACAAAACCCAAAAAGTCAACCTTTGCAAAAACCCTAAATTCTTGATTTTTATGAATTTCAAACTTCTTCCATGATCAAATAAAGATCATATACACTCAAAATGATGAAGATCACCCATTGGTTGGGTCATTGGGGGCCTCAGATGCCCTGATTTTACACTGACTTGTCTGAAAAGTCAACTCTTGATCAGATGACTTCCCCATGGAATTTCCTCATGAAAATTGATATGCATACTCCCTATATCATATAGAGATCAATGGAAACAAGAATGACCAAAAAAATTGGGGTTATGGCCTCTGAAACCAAAACCCTAATTTTCAGTCAACTGTGCAGTTCATCCTGGCTCTGCATCCAACCAAACCCTAGTTCTTGTGATCCCTCTGCAATTTTGACTTTGTGAGGATGTATCATGATATAAGAACACACATGGACCCCTTTGAGTTGATTGGTGGCCTTTGGAATGGCTCAGGAGGCCCTGAGGTTGCTCAGATCACAAACCCTAGGTGCAGATGCCTTAGAAACTATCCAGTGATTCAAAAATGAGATGTGAGATGACATGATTGTGTATATGCCTATGAGATGATCACAAGTCATGATGTGAATGGGTGAGGGCAAATTTGGGGTGTTTACAGCTGCCCCTATTCAAACATGAGTTAGCTGTGCAGGATGTAAGCGACGGCTTAACAGGCAAACAAGATAACTTGTGGTTGAATACCAAAGACAGTCCAAAATTTGCACTCACAAAAATGAAGAAGAAAAGGGATATAGATTGTAAAGGAAAATAAAGTATATTGTAAAGTGTGGGCGACGGAGGACGACCGCCGAGCAGAGGACGACTGCTGGGAAAAGTGTGAAGGTAAAGCTATGACGGGGACGGCCGACATGCTGGGGATAAAAGGTAAAGCTAAGACGGGGACGGCCGACTAGCTGGGGAAATAAGATATCCTGACGGGGACGGCCATCAAGATAAAGCTGTAAAATTCTCCGGGGATTAATGAAACATGACGGGGACGGCCATCAAGTTCATAAGGTAAAGCAACCAACGACGGGGACGGCCATCGGGTTAAAAGGAAAAGGGACCACGACGGGGACGGCCATCGGGTTAAAGAATAAATGAAATAAACAGATGATGGGGTACGGCCATCAAAGGTGAAGGACGATCACCTAGCAGGGTACGGCTGCTCTGTTGGGGATAAAAGAAATATGATGGGGACGGCCATCAAAGGTGGAGGACGACCACCTGGCAGGGTACGGCTGCCGAAAATATCGACGATGGGGACGGCCATCGGATAGAAAAGGTCAACGATGGGGACGGCCATCGGACGAGCATGATGGAGGACGACCATCAAGAAGTGGAGGACGACCACTCAGCAGGGGACGGCTGCTCTCAGGGTTTCTCATAACACAGGGCGAGTGTTAGATAACCAAAATCAACAATGGGGACGGCCATTGGATAAAGTGATGAAGGACGATCATCAAAGGGTGGAGGACGACCACCTAGCAGGGGACGGCTGCTAAAAAATATCAACGATGGGGACGGCCATCGGATGAGCATGATGGAGGACGACCATCAAGAAGTGGAGGACGACCACTCAGCAGGGTACGGCTGCTCTCAGGGTTACCATGACACAGGACGAGTGTCAGATAAAAAGAAAATTGATTGTTGGCGATCTACTGGGGATCTAGTGAACACGGACGAGCGCTCACAACCAAGAGAGGAAAGTATAAGTGTTTGGTGTTATGTATAGATTAAAGATGCGGACGAGCATCCTTAAGACTATGATACGGACGGGTATCATGTAGAAACAAACTGTCGCATGTTCAGAGATGATGATACGGACGAGTATCAACTGGTTAACAAAGAACGCGGACGAGTGTTGCATCTGAAGGGACTCTTCTGGGGAAAGGTAGACACGGACGAGTATCTATATTCAAGAAGACATAAGTGTTTGACACGGTGTATGGATTAAAGATGCGGACGAGCATCCTTAAGACTATGATACGGACGAGTATCATGTAGAAACAAACACTAGACGCAATGTTCTGAGATGATGGTACGGACGAGCACCAACGGGTTAACAAAGAACAAGGACTACCGTCGAATCTGTGGGGATATAAATGATGTATACAAAATACGGACGAGTATTTGCATAAGTGTAACAATGAGTAGTGGATATGTGTAGATGAGCATTATCTGCTGGGGAGAGTGACACGGACGAGTGTCAAGAAAGAAGAGTATAATATTAACAAGTATATGGGCGATGAAAGTGTAAGTGAACTTGCTGGGGATGTGACACGGACGGGTGTCAAGAAAGTGTATACAGGCATAGGCGACCATGCTAGGGATATGACACGGACGGGTATCAAGGATGAGTATATATGAGTATATGTGAGTGCAAAGAGGGTGTCTTTGGCTTTCTGCTGGTGATTTGACACGGACGGGTGTCAGGACGTATCTGTAATACGGGTGATCTTGTTTGTAAAGTATATTCAGGCAACCTGCTGGGGAAAGATGACACGGACGGGTGTCAAAAGGCAGCTGCTTTTGCTGGGACTCTGATGGGGATGTTTCTGTATATATTCTGTATGCTGACAGGTTGTCAATATTTACAAGTGTTCGATTCACATCATGACTTATGATTATGCTATGCATTTGATTTTTGCCGTAATGCTCCGTATTAGACGGAATGCTACGCTCTGAGGGTATAATATGATGCGAATGCTATGATTATGCAAAGAGGCACAGATCCGGGATTTGGATCCCGTTACTGCAAAGATCTCTGGTTGATCTGCTTGAAGTGAACATCCCAGCTGGGAATGAGATCATTGGTAGATCTAGAAATGTATCTGTTTGGGGATATGAGCCACTGATTGACATATCCTTATAATACGGGACCCAGCCGGGGTTTGTAGAAGCGTTCCTCCCCTCTGTTGTGGTTCCTTTGTGCGTTGCTCTTCTGAATAGAGGCTTGAAGCTCTGCGGGGAGATGATTCCCTGATTCTGCATCCTGCTGAGGAAGGATAGTTGGTATTTCAGCCGGGGAAATGCTGTTGGTAAATCAGCTGGGGAGAGCAATGGGAAGCAACTCAGCTGGGGATAGAGCATTTCGGATGCTGATATCTTTTGTTGATTTGCCAGCTTGCTGAGATATACCTTGCATGCCCCAAGTTGCGTTCTGAATACCTGCAATCCTGCAAAGATAAGGAAACACGCAAATGGTCCCGAGGTATCCTTTACTGGATTCCGTCATAGGAGATAAGTACTTTCGAGAGTAAGTATATTCCCTGTAAGCATGTGCTTTATCTTTAGAGAAAGGCATCTGTACTTATGCAATTGTGTTTTTAGAGATATCAGACAATTCTTTGCAAAGCATAAAAATGTAAAAAACGAGACATGACTGAAAATCTGATTTTATTAATTCATGTGCCCTGAATTGGCAAGATACAGTCAAAGAGACATATCTCCTGAAATGAGGAGAATGTTACAAATTGAGAAACAAAGTGCTGGCAGTGTTGATGACGCTTTGAGGAGCTTCCTCTCCCGCTATGACTCGTATGACAATGACGTTCTTCTCGTCTTGCTTTCTGGAAAGAGTTGATTCTGATTGGGGCTTGATCCTTCGTAGCTTACCAAGTTGTAGGCGATACAGACGGATTCAGAATGCAGTTGTTCGCTTATTCCCTTATTTTGCATGGATCGCCCTTTCGGGTTTTCAATCCATCGGGATACCCATTTTTGCCTGAGCTGTCCAATGCGGCTTTTCAACTCAGCGGGTGTACATTTTTATTTATTTCCCTTATTTTTGCCCGAGTCTTTTATTCTGTTTTTGACTCGCCGGGATGCCCTATTTTTGCCTGGACTTACATTCTGTTTTTATGTCCAGCGGGTCATTTTTATGCGAAGTATTTTTTAACTGCATCTGAATTCACAGGGGATGGGAAATCTTCACCATCCATGGTGCTGAGCATCAGTGCTCCACCAGAGAAAACTTTCTTGACGACGAATGGTCCTTCATAATTGGGAGTCCATTTGCCCCTGTGGTCTGTATGAGGAGGGAGGATTCTTTTCAGCACAAGATCTCCCACTCGGTACTCTCGATGCCTGACTTTCTGATCGAAGGCTCTCTTCATTCTCCTCTGATACAGCTGCCCATGGCAGATTGCAGCCAATCTCTTCTCTTCGATCAGACTTAGTTGTTCGTATCGGGCCCTAACCCATTCTGCTTCACTCAGTTTGACATCCATTAATACCCGCAAGGAGGGTAATTCAACTTCAACCGGTAGGACTGCTTCCATACCATACACAAGCTGATACGGTGTTGCCCCAGTGGATGTCCTGATTGATGTGCGATACCCATGCAAGGCAAATGGTAGCATTTCATGCCAGTCTCTGTAGGTGACTACCATCTTCTGCACAATCTTCTTGATGTTCTTATTTGCTGCCTCCACAGCGCCATTCATCTTCGGCCTGTAAGGAGAAGAATTGTGATGTTGGATCTTGAAGTCCCGGCATAATTCGGCCATCATTTTGTTGTTGAGATTAGAACCATTGTCAGTAATGATTCGCTCGGGCACTCCATATCTACAGATGATATCTCTTTTCAGAAATCGAGCTACCACTTGCCTTGTGACATTTGCATATGAGGCTGCTTCAACCCACTTTGTAAAATAGTCGATGGCGACCAGGATGAATCTGTGGCCGTTCGAAGCAGTTGGCTCAATCTTGCCGATCATGTCAATGCCCCACATGGCAAAGGGCCATGGTGAAGACATGATGTTCAGGGGATTTGGAGGTACATGCACTTTATCTGCATAGATCTGGCATTTGTGACATTTCCTGGCATAGGCACAACAGTCTGCGTCCATGGTGATCCAGTAATAGCCTGATCTTAATAATTTCTTAGCCATTGCATGTCCTCCCGCATGGGTACCAAAAGAGCCTTCATGCACTTCATGCATCAGTAGATCTGCTTCCGTCTTGTCAACACATCTGAGGAGTACCATGTCAAAGTTCCTTTTGTATAAAGATCCATCAGTGTTCAGAAAGAAACTTCCAGCAAGCCTTCTCAAAGTCTTCTTATCATTGGAAGATGCCCCAGGTGGGTATGTTTGATCCTCCAAGAAGCACTTAATGTCGTGGAACCAAGGCTTATCGTCTTTAGCAATATCTGCTGCAAATACGTATGCTGGTCTATCAAGTCTGGATACTGAAATCTGAGGTACAAAGTTGGCAGTTTGAACTTTGATCATGGATGAAATGGTAGCAAGAGCATCCGCAAACTGATTCTCGTCCCGAGGGATATACTCAAGCTTGACTGTTGTGAAGAAAGTCAATAACCTCCTTGTATAATCCCTATAAGGTATCAGATGATCTTGGTGGGTGTACCATTTTCCGTTGGTCTGATTGACTACCAAAGCTGAATCTCCGAATACGGTCAATGTCTTGATCCTGAGGTCAATGGCTTCCTCAAGACCCATAATACAAGCTTCGTATTCAGCTTCGTTGTTAGTGCAGTTGAAAGTGAGTTTTGCCGAGAAAGGCATGTGAACTCCTTTTGGTGTAATAAGTACTGCACCAACACCACGGCCATTCATGTTAACAGCCCCGTCAAACATCATAGTCCATTCTTCTTCTGGGTCAGGCCCTTCAGTGTGAATAGGCTCTTCGTGATCTTTCGCTTTAATGAACATGATGTCTTCATCAGGGAAGTCAAACCTCATTGGCTGGTAATCATCAATGGGTTGCTCAGCAAGATATTCAGATAGTACACTGCCCTTGATGGCTTTCTGAGATGTGTACTGTATGTCGTATTCTGTGAGAATCATCTGCCATCTTGCAACCCGTCCGGTAAGAGCTGGCTTCTCGAAAATGTACTTAACTGGATCCATTTTTGAGATTAATAAGGTAGTGTGGGTCAACATATACTGTCTCAGTCGGCGAGCAGCCCACGCTAAAGCACAGCAAGTTTTCTCGAGCAGTGAATAACGGGATTCACAGTCGGTAAACTTTTTGCTTAGGTAGTATATTGCATACTCTTTTCGACCAGACTCGTCATGCTGGCCTAGTACACACCCCATTGACTCTTCTAATACTGTCAAGTACATAATCAGAGGTCTTCCTTCAACTGGAGGCATAAGGATTGGAGGTTCCTGTAGGTATTCCTTAATCTTGTCAAAAGCCCTTTGGCAATCTTCGTTCCACCTGACCGTTTGTTCTTTTCTTAACAGCTTGAATAAGGGTTCACAGGTTGCTGTGAGATGAGATATGAACCTTGAGATGTAGTTCAATCTACCTAGGAACCCTCGAACTTCTTTCTCTGTTTTCGGTGCAGGCATCTCTTGGATGGCTTTGACTTTATCAGGGTCAACATCAATCCCTTTCTCGCTTACAATAAAGCCCAGCAGCTTACCGGATCGCACCCCGAATGTGCATTTGTTGGGGTTCAACTTCAGTTGATACTTTCTCAGACGCTTGAACAACTTGAGCAGATTCACCAGATGTTCTTCCTCTGTAAGGGACTTGGCAATCATGTCATCCACATAACATTCTATTTCCTTATGAATCATATCGTGGAATAATGTTACCATAGCCCGTTGATACGTCGCACCAGCATTCTTGAGCCCAAATGGCATTACCTTGTAGCAGAACGTGCCCCAGGGTGTAATGAATGTTGTCTTCTCCATGTCTTCAAGTGACATCTTGATCTGATTATATCCTGAAAATCCATCCATGAAGGAGAATACCGAGAACTGAGCCGTGTTATCCACCAATACATCAATGTGAGGTAATGGGAAATCATCTTTCGGGCTAGCTCTATTCAGATCCCGGTAATCAACACACATCCTTACTTTGCCATCCTTCTTAGGCACAGGTACTATGTTAGCAACCCACGGCGGGTAGCTAGTTACAGCAAGGAATCCGGCATCCCATTGCTTTTGTACCTCCTCCTTGATTTTCATAGCCATGTCTGGACGAGTACGGCGTAGCTTCTGTTTGACTGGAGGACACTCTTCTCTCAAAGGTAGTTTGTGCACAACTATATCGGTATCCAACCCTGGCATGTCCTGATATGACCAGGCAAACACATCGACATACTCTTGAAGCAGATCTATCAGCTGTCTCTTCACTGAGTCTTGCAGGCAGGCCCCGATCTTGACTTCTTTCACATTTTCCTCTGTACCAAGATTAATCACTTCAACCTCCTCCTGATGAGGGGTAATAACCTTTTCCTCTTGTCTTAACAACCTGGCTAGCTCTTCAGGAAGCTCGTATTCTTCTTCAACCCCTTCGTCAGCTTGATTGATCGGATTGTCAAAGTCATACGATGTCATAGCCGTGCTGTTGTCGGTGCGGTCAGGATGGCACTCTCTGCAAGGGTTTAATTGGTTCATTTTAGTGATCTGATTTTAGTTTTATTTAGAAAAGTGAAATGAAGTTGTCATTTTGAAAAACACTGCCATTTATTTTTGTACAAAAAGAAAAATGGAAAAACAGTGAGCATAAAAGAAAAAAGACTCGTTTGCAAAAAGATTGTCTGATATTTCATTAATTTAATCTTGTTTGCACAAAAGTACAGATGGCCCTGATTACAAAATGAGTCTTGTCATCTTGGGCAAGATGCAAGACTTTGATGCATGCTTATAAAATACAGGAAATAATAATTACTCTGCTCGAGTAACACTTATAATTCCCTGGGAAGACCAGTTCGAGACACTGCTCCCCGGGATCTTCGGACGAATCCAATTCTCCAGGTTGCGCTCCTCTTCCAGCTCGTCTTCCAGACAGTTGATAGCATCGGGGGTAAGCATCCCCCCACTGACAAAACCAGGCCCTCCAGCAGCCTTCACTTGATGTTGAGTTGGTTTGTAACCCAACCCAAACTTGTCCTTCTTCTCTTCCACAGCTAAAATTTTGCCCCAGCCTAGGGCAGTTCCTTCCTCAACAACCTTCCGGGCTTGTTGGTATGACGACATGGAGATCCCTGAAACAGCAGATGCCTCATTCACATTCAAGGCTTCAAAACCTTGGCTCATGGTTTCAACAATCTCTCCATCCATTTCAATATACTTGTAAGTAGCCAGATGGCTAACAAATATATCCTCCTCCCCGCAGATTGTGACAACTTGGCCTTCCCACTCGTATTTTAACTTTTGGTGAAGGGTAGACGTTATTGCGCCAGCGGCGTGAATCCAGGGTCTACCCAACAAACAGCTGTAGGCGGGCTGAATGTCCATCACATAAAAGATAGTTTTGAAGGTCTGCGGGCCAATTGTCACAGGCAGCTCAACTTCTCCCAGAACCGATCTCTTCGAGCCATCAAAAGCTCTAACCACCAGGTTGCTGGGCCTCAATGCCAGTCCATCATATTCAAGCTTCACCAGAGCCTTCTTTGGTAAGACATTCAGGGAAGAACCTGTGTCCACCAGCACATGTGAAAGGACAGCTCCTTTGCATTCCATAGTTATGTGCAAGGCTTTGTTGTGATTGCGGCCATCCACTGTCAGGTCAGAATTGGTAAACCCTAACCCATTGCTAGCAGTAACATTACCAACCACGGTTTCCAATTGGTTGACAGTAATCTCCTCGGGCACGTAAGCTGCGTGCAGTACCTTCAGTAGTGCATTCCGATGGGCTTCGGAGCACATGAGCAGTGAGAGGATGGAGATTTTGGACGGCGTCTGATGAAGCTGATCCACAACTTTATAGTCACTCTTTTTGATGATCCGCATAAACTCATCAACTTCCTGATCAAATGGAGTCTTCAGGGCTTCTTTGGCAGCTGGATCTTCCTGCACCGGGCCTTTACCCTTTGCCTTGGCAACAGCTTCTGCTTCGGCAGTAGGTCTTTGGACTTGTGAAGCAAAGAGACGTCCGCTTCGGGTGAAGCCTCCGCCTCCGCCCACATTATCAATTTGTGGTGCAGGTGCTGATGTTTCCAGAGTGATTCTTCTCCCTTCACAGTATAAGTCAGAGCCATAGTGCCAGGGGATGGCCCTATTGCTTTCGTATGGTACAGGTCCAGGCACCGTGACGGTAACTGGACTGATTGCTGCTGCTGAAGGGGTTACAATTGTTTGTGGATCAAAGAAGATGGTAACTGGTGCTCTAGTGGGAGCAGCACCCTCTGAATGATAGGCGGAATTATTTTCTGGATCGTAGAAGATGGTAACAGTGGAGACATCTTCGTGATTGTTTGCTGGTGTTGTAGGAGGTTCTGTCGGAAGGACTGTTGTTGTTGTTGATGGAGAGTCGAAGTGGAATGAAGCTGAAGTTGTAGTAGGAGAAACCGTTGAAAACTGATCATTGGGTAGAACAGATAAAGTACTTGCTGGTGTTGCTGGAACAGTAGTTGCTGCAGTTGTAGTAGGGTCTGGAACCGTTGTTGATGAAGCTGCCGGATGTGCCGGAAATGATGTAGTGATTTGTAAGAGGCCACTCTTGATAAGGTTGTCAATGCCATTTCTCAGGTCTTCACACCCATTCCATGAGATATTGCAGTATGGGCAACCCAGTTCACACCCTGGAAATATATCATTTTCACGGAGCTGAGCCTTGATTTCCACCAATGGCGTCCTGATCTGATCCACACTAGTTATCAAATAAGACTGTTGGTCTTCTTCAATGGCGTTAATTCGGGGACCACCATGGTGTGGCATTGGGTTTTTGGTGACACTGGGCGGAGGTGCAAAGTTCAAAGCCTTGGAGTCTACCAAATCTTGCACCTTCATATGCAGAGCCCTGCATTTTTCCGTGCTGTGACCAGGTGCGTTCGAGTGAAAAGCACACCTGGCATTTGAGTCATAGTTTCTTGGTAGACTGTTTGGATCCGGCGGTGCCAACGTTCTTAGCTCAACCAGGTTGAGTTTCAGAAGTTGTGGCAATAAGGCAGCGTATGGCATTGGAATCGGGTCTATCACCCTGTTAGCTTGAGAGGGCCTCTGCTGGAATGGCCTCTGTTGATTGTTGTTGTTGGAGTTGTTGTTGTAGTTGTTTCTGGGAGGATATTGATTCTGATACTGAGGTTGTTGTTGGAAATTTTGTTGAGGAGGTTGATAGACCGGTAGAGGAGGAGCTGGAGCAGGGATAGTGACTGCTGCTATTGTTCTGGGAACATACTGGGGTCTGCCCCTGTTGGTGTGAATGGCATTGGTCTCGCCAGATCTTCTCGGGCCTGCAAAAGGCTTTCTTGTACCACTGGACGAGCTTGCACCATTATCAGATATCTTACCCATTTTCAACAGGCTTTCGATTCTCTCTCCAGCTATGACAACATCAGCGAAGCTGGTGGAAGAGAAAGCAGCCAACCTGTCAATATACGTTCCCTGGAGAGTGTTCATAAACATGTCTGCCATTTCTCTCTCAGACATTGGTGGTTGAACGGCAGCAGCCAATTGCCTCCATCTTTGGGCGTATTCACGGAAACTTTCCCTTGACGACTGCGACATGCCCATCAGGAGAGTCCTGTTGGGTGCCATGTCTAAGTTATACTGATACTGACGGATGAAGGCCTCTGCCAGGTCCTTCCAGCATCTCACAGTTGCCCTTGTCAAGTGGGAATACCATTCCCTTGATGCTCCAGTCAGACTGTCTTCGAAGTAGAACATCCAAAGTTTCTCATCCATTGTGTAGGCCTTCAGCCTTCCCAGGAATGACTGCAAATGAGTCCGAGGGCATGAAGTCCCATTATACTTTTCAAAACATGGAGGCTTGAACTTGTGGGGGATCCTGACCCCGTCTACCAGCCCCATGTCCATGACGTCGAAGCCCAAAGAATTTTGAGACTCCAGTGACCTCAACTTTTCAGCTATTTCATCCAATCGCCTATCATAGGCCTCTTCTCCAGCACCCATGACTGTGAATTGGTCCTCCTGAGGATCCTCTTGAAGCACTCTGGCTGCAGTAGCCGTTCCTTGAACGTTTGCGGGGATGTGGATCTCAGGATGTAAATGTGGGCCAAACACTGGAGGATTAACATGTGGTTGCACCCTTTCGTTGTTGCTTGTGCCAGCAGTTCCTACATGGGGGTCCTCTTGAGTTCTTCCCTCTACCAAAACTCTAAGCCTCTCCTGACTCTGAGCTAAGTTATTCATCACTTCCATGAATTGAGTGATCTGGGTTCTCATCTCCACCCTTTCGTTAGCCATCTGGGTTCTGGCCTCGTTGAGATCTTGCTGCAACTGGTCCATTTGGATGCCCGGAAGGTTGCTTCTAGTTGGGTATCTGTGTGGCCTGTTGAGAGGAAACACCCGGCGACGAGCAATTCTGCCTGAATATCACAACAGAGGTTAGTATCAATAAAACAAAACCTACAAAACAAACAAGAGGGGTTAGTATGCAATGCAGTTGTGCTTATTTGCTATCAAGGGTATCCGGTTTGGTCTTCAGTTTTGACCCTTCCAGACCCTTGATGATGATGCTGCTTGAGGTTGCTTCTGAAATGAGCTCGGATGGAAACCAACAAATATATTACAAAGGTGCAATACAAATTGTTCTTTTTTACAACATAAGCCCTTAAAGGGTCAAAATACATTACAAAAGAAAATCAAAAGTACATGGAATAGAAACAACAACAAGCAAATGATCAAACCCCGAGGCCAAACTCATCCTCGCGAACTTCCTTAAGAAGTGCTTCGGTCACAGGATCAGCCGGGCGCTCCGTAAGACTTCTGATGAGAAGGTTTCTTGTTGCCACAGCCGCAGTCAACTTCTTGTTCTGACTTTGGTCCTTAGACCTCTTCACTCCAGCTCTGATTTCTAGCTCTGAAATTTCCTTCTGGGCTGCTGCCAGGGCTTTCTCCATCTGCTCCATTTTGTCCTGAACTCTCTTGTCTTCTAGAGTACGGGCCTCAGTGATCCGGACCCACCTGGCCTGACTTTCCTTCAAGTACAAGTCTGTTCTCGCTCTCTGGAACTGGGCCTCTTTACAAGCGTTCTTCAGAATCTGCTCACCAGCTTTAGACTTGTTGATGTACTCTCCAGACTTCTCAATTTTTGTCAAGTGCTCAACCCTCAGCTTCTCCAATCTTTCAATCTCCCTCTCACCTTCACTCCTCTCCCTGAGGGTCTTCTGCAAGGCTTGGGATAACTTCTCATTTCTGTCCTTCAAGCTTTCAAACTCCTCCAGGCTAACAGTTGCTGGAGGTGGTGCTGATGATGACTCAGGCATGTCTTTGATGGTGAAGGGCAATCCTGAAATTTGGGCCCTAGCATAGGACCACTCATGATATTGGGCTGATGCCACATTATTGCACTTCCCCAGAATGGTGATTCCCTTGGTTTGAACATGATCCCAGGCCCAGGCAGCCTGTCTAACAGTTGCCAGACTAACCTTGTTCTCACAGTAGAGGGTCTCAGCCAAGTCCTTTTCCCTAGGAGCATGAACCAATGCATAACCCAATTGCCTCTTGAACAGCAGGGGGTTGTAATTGATACTTCCCTTAACTCCTACCAAAGGCACATTAGGAAAATGCCCACAGTTAGTGATTATGTCTCTGCCCTTGGTACTTTGATTGCACCACCTGATATCTGCTGAAGTGAGGACAGAAAGTCTCCTTGCCCAGTTGCTTTGCTGGTGAGGGTTTAGGAATGCATCTGTCCTAGGTAGATGCTTGAGAAGCCAGGCATGGAATAGTGGAGCACAAATCCTCACTAACTTCCCTCTCTGTTTCTCATTCCTCTGATGTACTGAGTAATAGAGATCACCCAACAAGGTAGGCACTGGGTTCTTCAAGATGAACAAATGGATTGCACTCTTGCTGATGAATCTGGGCTCATCTGCAAATAGCACAATTCCATACACACTTAAGGCCAACAGAGCACAAACAGCTTTCCACTCCCCCAGGGAGGCCTTCAGACTAGCTTGAGAGATTAAGAAGTCCAGCTGAAATCCAGGGACACTAGATTTAGAGGTCATGTGTTGTTCAATCAAAGCAGGTTCCAGGTGCAAAGCTTTGGCTATCTCCCCATTGCTGGGAAAATCCATTTCAGGGTTGAATGGGATCTCCCTCTTGATAGGCAAACCAGTCAGAGATGAATATTCTTCTAGAAGAGGCCCCAACTGAAAGTCCTGAAATGTAAAGCATCTCAAAGGGGGGTCATAGAACTGGATGCAGGTATGGATCAGGCTCCTTTGAGATGGGTCCATGTCCATAACTAGGTCAAGTATGTCCCCATAATGTTCCCTGAACAAAGGGATGTAATCTGGTGTAATCAGGGTTTGGATCCTCCTGATGTCTGACAAGTCTGGTTGGAAGAAATGATAAGTAATGTTGTTCTTCCTTGGAGCCATGAGGCTGAATGCTGAGTAGAGTGCTGGTGACAAGGCTGAAGTAGAGAGAACCACTGATAGGCTAGTGCTGAAGCAGACAGATAAAAAACTGAAACAGATGCTGGTGAAAATGGGTCAAAGCTGCAGATGGGGTCAAAACCAAAACCTGATGAACAATGGATACCCTGAAAAACAAATAAGCACATGTTAATATGATGCAATGAGTATGTATGCAGATGAAATGCAAGGGTTTGTGACTGAGCTGGATCTGATAACTGCCTTGGTAAAGATCCATGTGTGTTCAAGAATTCCTGATGGAGGTCTAAAAAATCCAGTAACCAAGGTAGGGGACTCAAATAAAGAGCCACAAGTCCAGGGTTTAGAATCACAAGAACTATCCAACATGGAGTACTCTTAACAAAGTCAAAGTAACAGGGTATTCTGGGGTCAAGGTACCTGCAAACCTGTAAACAGCCCAACCCCCTCACAGGTAGTGATCTAGAACAAGGATCCTCAGACTTGGATCAGTTATGAGAAGTGTAAACACTTCTAACCCGGAGGTACAGTGTTTACAATAACCATAACAATTCCTCCTCTAATTCACCCCAGTTTCTGAAGGTCAATACTAAAAGGTCATCCAGACTTAGCAGGCTTCCCAGATCCCCCTAGCATTGCAGGAAATCTGCAACACAGAGTTCTCAAGAAGAAACCCATATCTGAACCGTGTTTCATATTCCCGCACCAGACTGAAAATTGACTGGGAAAGAATATGATTCACTCTAGCCTAGGTGTCACTCAGGTCCCAGGTATAGGACCTAAACTCTCAATGGAACCCCAACCCACCAAAACAAACCAAATCCAGCACAGACAGCATGACAGTATGATATATATGAAAACTGTAAAGAAAGCAATAAATAAAGCTGTACAGAAAGCAGTAAATAAAGCAAATATACAAACACAAATAGCACATAACACCCCAGTAAACACAAATCAAACAAGCGCTAGGAGGAACCCACAAAAAGAACCAGAAGCCCTGGTTGCAGTGTAAGGATCCCCAGCAGAGTCGCCAAGCTGTCGCTCCCGACAAATGACAAATGGATCAAATGAAGGTACAGACGCGAACGGTCGGCGAAGGGAACAGTGAGAACACACAGCCGTGAACTCACTGGAGAATGAATAGAGTCGCCAGCTAGGCATTTTTATCCCGGAGGAAAGGCAATGCTGCATAGGCCTAGAAAAAGATGGATAAGACGGTTTGCGAACCAGAGAGACTGAGAAAGGGGGTTGGTTACAACCTGGGAAGGTATTAGCACCCAGATTGTCCGCCGTACTCGACGGGATCCACGCTTAAAAGATTTGTGCTATAAAGGGGTAGTGTCAGTGCAATCTGTGTGTAAAGAGCTGGAAAGCAATATGTACAGGTGTCAGTGTAAAGTGTATAAGTGATGTGAAGTATGAAAGTGTCAGTGTAAGGAATAAGAATGAATTGCTCAAGAATATGAGGCTAAAGAATGAAGCTGGAAAGAGGGGGAATGGACAGAGACTTTTTGTTCGATAACTGTTAAGTTATGCCTACGTATCCTCTCGTGCAATGAGGAAGTCAGAACACCGTAGTTCGACCCAAAGAGACTGAAAGATTGACTTTGAACTGCTTGCAGTCTATGCTCAAGTGTATGACCTGTCTGGCTCAGGTGCTTACTGTCTTGCATTAGACGGAAGAAGCGAGTTCTCGTTTGTGAGTGAAGGTGATGAGGAAAGAATCCCGTAGGAGACGATTATTGTTTGTTTGATGATTTCAGTCTTTTATTGCTTTTGAAAGTTTGTCATAAGATAATGAGCTTAAACCTAAATCAATGGATCTGGTAAACTCATCACATCATCCCTCTGATTAGGGGTAATGAGAATTACCTTAAGTGTGAAGTCAGATTCTCACACTTAATCACCTTTGATATAGGGTTAAGATCATTAACCTACTTGTGATTAATTAGATGTTTTTGTGATTTTGTTCAGTGTTAAGTAATGAGGTTAAGCCATAATCAGGGATTTAACAGGCTCATTACATCATCCTAAAAGAAGGATAATAGATGAGAATGTTTAAGCTGAGGAAAGCTCCTCAACTTAATCCATGATTAGGGATTAAACTCATGACAAAACAAGCCTTTGATTAAGTGAATTTTATTAATGGTATGATGATGAAGTGTTTTTTTTATGATTTGTAAGACAACTTGAGGGGGACTTGTCCATTAACACTAGGGTTAGTCCTTCTTAACCAATTAAGGAAGAATTAGAACCCTAATGCAAGGCCCAAGTTACAAGTGTGATGTCTTGATGATTATTAGATGGATTAATTAAGAGATTTCAACACCTTAAGGGTCCAAGACTTAGGATTAAAGTTATACACTCCATCCTAAAAGAAGGATGCAGGCATGATCTTAATCACAAAGTCTTAAAGCCTTGGGGGTTTAGTCCCTGATTATGAGGTGAGGAGAGATGACTCAAGGAGAAACAAAGGTAAAAACTATGGGGGAAACTAACCAAAACCCTAATTCATTATCATGCTTGGTTGGTCCTAATGTTTGTGAGGTTTTCAAGAACAATCTTCAGATGAACCACCAGGAAGCAGATGAACAAGATCAAGAGAAGCAAAGTGACTTGCTTCATTCAAGAAGTCAAGTCACTTGAAGAAAGAAAGTGGGAGGAAGAAGTATGAGCAAGCTCACACTCAAACACAAATAAGAATGCAGCAAGGTATGCAAAAGAAGATGAGAAGAAAAGTTATGAGAAGTGAAGGCAAATTCACTTCTCAAGATTACTTACCACCTGAAATGTTAGAAACAAATGCAATGCAATGCAAGATGAGATGTAATGGCATGAGGCAAAGTAAAACCAGAAGCAAACACATGAGTATTATGATGTTGTGAAGTGCTATGAATATGAGGCAGCACATGGAGATGTTCATATAATGCTATGAAAGCAAATGATGCAAGTGTAGGAGCATGAACAAGCATGAAATGTTATGGATCATACAAGACAAATGGCATGGCAAATGTGAGATGCAATGATCAATGATGCTTCATACATGTCTTAAGATGTCAAATGAATCCCAAGTATGCACAAAATGCAGTGACAAGCCATGTTATGCAAGGAAATGCAAGAAGGATGCAAGGAAAGGCCCAAATTAGGGTTCATGGATCAAACATCAAACACAAACCAAAAACAGAAGCAAACCTTAACATAAAAAATGGAAAATGGTATCTAAAGAAACCCTAGACCTATAATGAATCACTGCCCAAAGGGGAACTCTCAATCCTTTACCAATCTCAAGTTATGATTTTTACAAGTTATTAGGGTTTTTTAGGGTTTGAAACAAAAGAAATGCCAATCAATTTGAAAATGCAAGATCAATTCATGGCCTTTTTATCTTTGAAAGTTCATGCCAAATGGAAAACAATGCAAAAAGAATCAATGTCTCAACCTTCACCATTAGACAGAAAAGAATTTTCAAACTTATGATCAAAATAATGCACAAAATAGGATTTAATTCAATGAAAAAATCTCAAAATACATCAAGATCAAAAAAGAAATTTGGTTTAAAGGTTGGACAATGTTTCTAAATGTCTTAGAACATATCATGAATTTTTTTGTAATTTTTAAATACCTAAAAGTATTTTTAATTAATTAATTCTCATTAATCAATTAAAAATAATCTTTTAAATATTTAAAAATACTTTTTCAGTGATAAAAAATAAAATAAAAATATTTTTGTGTCATAAAAATTAATAAAACCTTAAAGAAAAAGTTTCATAATTTTTATGATTTTTTAGCTATTTTAAATAAAATGTGCAAGTTATTTGAAAAAGAAATGAATTAAAATAAAAGAAAATGAAAAGTAAACGCAAGGGATGGCTGAGATTGCATCTGGGTTCAAATTCGTTGACTGCGCGCTTCATCCTATGGTTCACATTTAAACTGACTAAATCTAATTAATTAAACTAATTAAAGTGATTAGGGTTTAATGAATGAATCTGGGCCCTTGAGCACGCGCGGGAATGGACCAAGTCAACCCATCCAACGCTCACCATTCAAACTCTCATTAATTACAGGGATTTGCCCTAATGACTTTCAGGTGGCCGGAGAAGACCTCCGGTCATCTTCTCCGGCCAGGGGGTCACCTGAAAATCCTCAAAACCTCTCAAAACGCATCATAAATGAAAACTAAGCTATGGGAAATGATCTCCAACACTTCACGAACTAAACCCCTCTCTCAAAACAAATTTATCTAACCTAAACAAGCTGAATCGAAGCAATCTATTTCTAGGGTTCGTAAGCTTCAAACTGAAATTAAATCCTTAAAACGCAACCATTTCAAAAACTAAGAACATCAGCATGATCAGGAGAGCATAAGGAACAAGTTTGTAACTTGAAAAGAGATTTCTGGAAAAAATTATTTGGAACTACCTGAGATTTGGAGCTTTTGATTTTGGAACTTTCAGGCCACTTTCCTTGATGCAATCTACTCCTCTTAGCCCACCAAAGATGCTTGAATGCTCAAATGGAGTTTAGGTTTGCTGGAGAAGGAGATTCGAATGCTTCAGCTTCAACTCAGTCAAAAATGGCAGATGAGTTTCTGGCCCTTTCAAGTCATGGTGATGGGTTGTTTATGACCTATGAGGTACATTGAGAAGTTTGGTAAAGTTGGTTTGTGTGTTTATGACTTGAGGAAGGAGATTCGAATGAATCTGCAGAATGAAGGTTGGTGATGGCAGTGAAGTGTTTTGGCTGTGTTTGGCTCTGGTTCTTGATGCTTTGTGTTCTATAGATCAAGGTGAGGTGAGTGGAGGCAAAAGTTTGGGTGTTTGCAGGCTGTGTTATGGAATTCGAATGAAGTTGCAAGTTGGGGTGTTTTTTGTGTAAGTGATGAATGAGTTAGTTTCAGCCCTTGTTCTTGATATGTTTAGCTTGCAAATTGTACATGTGACTCTCTCTCATTGGCTGGCTGATGTGACTTGTGCTTTTTGGATTGGTAGGTTAACTTTTGCAACTTTGTCAACTCTTGTGTAAGAGAAAGTAAGGTGAGGTGCTAGGCAAGTACATGGGCATGGGCTGGCGCAGCAAGGTGAGGTGAGGGGCTAGCAAAGCTCAGCAGCCAATGCATCAAGTTGTAGCAAGCATGATGATGGGTTTTGCAAGTTGTGGCATTTGGTTCACATGTGACTTTTCATGAAAATGCTTGTTACACCAACCAAATCATGGGCAATCTTGGTTCAAAATCTGATTTTGTGACTTAGAGAACATTCACATGCTGGTTTGTCATGACTTTGAGGCAGCAATCATGCATTGATTCAAGACTTAGCAAAATTTCCACTTGGTGCACAACTTGAAAAACAATGATTTTTGGCAACTTTGCATGGCCATAACTTTTGATCCATGAAGAATTAGATCATGTTCTTGTACTTTTTGGAAAGGGAAAGATGAGATCTACAACTTTCATGACCAAAGTTTTTCCATTTGAAGCCTTTTTGGATCATGAATCAAGGCTTGAAAATTGACCTAAAAGGATGCATTCTTGAAAAGTCAACAAAACCCAAAAAGTCAACCTTTGCAAAAACCCTAAATTCTTGATTTTTATGAATTTCAAACTTCTTCCATGATCAAATAAAGATCATATACACTCAAAATGATGAAGATCACCCATTGGTTGGGTCATTGGGGGCCTCAGATGCCCTGATTTTACACTGACTTGTCTGAAAAGTCAACTCTTGATCAGATGACTTCCCCATGGAATTTCCTCATGAAAATTGATATGCATACTCCCTATATCATATAGAGATCAATGGAAACAAGAATGACCAAAAAAATTGGGGTTATGGCCTCTGAAACCAAAACCCTAATTTTCAGTCAACTGTGCAGTTCATCCTGGCTCTGCATCCAACCAAACCCTAGTTCTTGTGATCCCTCTGCAATTTTGACTTTGTGAGGATGTATCATGATATAAGAACACACATGGACCCCTTTGAGTTGATTGGTGGCCTTTGGAATGGCTCAGGAGGCCCTGAGGTTGCTCAGATCACAAACCCTAGGTGCAGATGCCTTAGAAACTATCCAGTGATTCAAAAATGAGATGTGAGATGACATGATTGTGTATATGCCTATGAGATGATCACAAGTCATGATGTGAATGGGTGAGGGCAAATTTGGGGTGTTTACAAAGAGCAATCAAACCATATTATGAACCTATCTTCAAGGTAACCAGAATTCCATCTTCAAAGACAAATGAAATAACTTGAAGCCAAAGTTTCCAATCCATCACAACTTGAGGAAGGGGAGAGATCCTAAAATCTAAGTCCATACTCCAATGCTAAGGATAGTAACCATAGTCCGAAATTAAAGTCACAAGTTTTTTAGAGGTTTAATCCTTTATTAATTTTTTTTTGTCCAAATGGACAAATAGAAAATCAAATCAACAAACAATAAGGGCAAATAATAAACATGATATGGATGAATAAAGCAAAATAAAATAAAGGTAATAATAGTGAGGGAAATTAAATGTTAGTAACAAAAGAAATAAAAATGCAAGAATTTAAATATTAATAGTAGTAATATTATAATAATATTCATATAATAATGGTATGGTGAACTTAATCAACCACAACCAAAAAAAAAAAGAAAGTAACCAAAATCGAAGGCAACCGGATCCGCTTAGCATCTTACACTATAGCGATTAATCAAGGCAAACCGAACCGAATTCAATGAAATTTGAAAGGCGATTGGGAGACCCAAAGCACCTACGCATCAAAAATTCACAAGTCTCGATTCTTGATGCAATATGATTAACCACTTTGGGATTACGCGATCAACAAGAGATCCGGTCCACGAAAGTGTAAGTACCCAATTAGATTTTTATTCCGAAGTCGGGACACATTTAGGTCTATGTTAAGCAATCGCCGAGTAATTTACGAAGTAATTACCCTACAAATGAGGCCGGCCACCACCAAATAAGGTGCATAATATTAGTGCTAATGTATGCGAGATAAACGATATATAAATCGTTATCCGAACGCGATACCGCACAAAACTAAAGATGAATACCAAATTGAGTCATACTTATGGTATTCTTCCATCCTTAAGTTCAATCACTCATCCTTGTGGATTCAAGCATGAAAATGTATCACTAATGCAAAGTACCTTAAATGAATTGAATAATCCACTTAAAGGTAGTTTTGAATTAATGAACATTAACTACTCTAATCTACACCCAAAGTCCATTGAAATTAAGGAGGAATTATTCCCAAAAATACTTCCCAAGGTAAAAATAAAAAGGAGGAGGAAGAAGAAGAAAGAGGAACCAAAAAGGGGCTTAAAACAAGTCAAAAACACCATTCTGACTTGTGTTAACCGGTTAACCAATTGGTTAACCTGTTAACACAAGTAGATTTTTGGATAAATTACGCTGTTTTTAAACTGGTTAACCGGTTAACCAAATGGTTAACCGGTTAACGCTGTACCAGAAGCTGAAAAATGCAGAAAATTCAGCATGATCCATTTTGAAACCTTTTCTCAAACATTGGATGATCATGATCTGAATTTGCACGAATTTTAAAACCAAAATACAGTGGAATCCCTACAATCAAACAACAAATAAAGATCCAAAGGATCTAGAAACAAAAGCACCAAAGATCTACATCTTGAATGTTGATGGTGAATATGGGTTTATGGAGGAAGATTAATTACCAAAAGCTTTTCTTCAAATTGAACCAACACAAGCTTAGATCTACTGAAATTGATGAGCAAGAGAATGAAAGAATGGAGGTTTAGCTCAAGTTAATCAAGAATTCAATGTGAATTCTTGATAACTTCAAAAGAAAGAAAGATGAGCTTTGGAGATTTTTGGTGTTGGGGAAGTAATTTGAAAGAGATTTTTTGGCTATCAAAAGCTTGTGGAATGAATGAAATTGAGGTCCTATTTAAAGGCCTTAGGTATGAAAATTTGGTGGAATGGAGCTTGTTTTGGTAATTTGAATTTAGGCTTGGTAATTGGAATTTTGGTGGGAAATGGAAAAGAGTGGTCATTAGTGAGGGTTTTTGGTATGAAATGATCAAAATGATGTAGAGAAATCAGAAACCAATGGATCTAGAATATTCCAATTAAATCAATGATCTAAGGGTGCTGAATTTGAATAAAAAAATTCAAATTTCGCACTGGTTAACCGGTTAACCAAGCTGAATTCTGAATCCGCTTAGAGATTACTCCCCAGCAGAGTCGCCACTTTTCTGTAGCGGTAAAATCGTGAGTGTAAGTTATTAGTTAACTTCACTCAAGGTACACAGAGTCGCCACCGCTCTTTTATTTATTTCCAAAAGGAAAAAGGTAAAAGAATGAACAAAAACCTAAGGAATCTAAAAGCAAAAGCTAAAAGAAACAAACAGAGAACGGGTAAGGGGATTGGTTACAAACCGGGAAGGTTTTAGGCACCCGACTCGTCCGTGGTACTCCACGGGAGCCCTTTGAAATATATATTGTTTTTTGGTTTGAAATTGGTTTGCTTGAAAATGATTGAAGGGATGAGGAGATGAATGTTTTTTAATGATTTTGTGTTTGAAGAGGTTTTTAATGCCTCATGCCTACGTACCCACAAAGTTCAATGCGAGATCAAAACCTCATAGTCCGTGGTACAAAATTTGAACAGAACAATGAGTTGAATTGATTTTAAAATGTAGAGATAAGTCGTCATTCATTAGCGAATAATTCCGCTAGAAAGAATGAATCATATCTAAACATATGAAAAGAAAAGGTGCACAAAGGCACAAAAACAATTGAGTGAGTTTTGGATCTTTTAAAGTATGTGATAAAAGAATTTCAATATATTTACATGGATTAACATTTATTAAGAAAATAAAGTGAAAAGGTTAAAATCACTTGACCTAAGTCAAGGTTTGATTGCGAAAGCATTTAAAGTTTGAAAACAAAGAAGATTTTTGAAATAGGGAGAAGTTTTGAAAATTTAAGAATGGGGAAGAGATGAAGGGACTATCCTAGTACTTGAATTAAAAGTTAAGGGAAGAGTGATCAAACCATATTATGAACCTATCTTCAAGGTAACCGGAATTCCATCTTCAAAGACAAATGAACTTAATTTGAGGCTACGGTCTTCAATCGATCACAACTTGAGCAAAGGGAGAGATCCTAAAATCTAAGTCCAAACTCCAATGCTAAGGATAGTAACCATAGTCTGAAATTAAAGTCACAAGTTTTTTAAAGGTTTAATCCTTTATTAATTTTTTGTGTGTCCAAATGGACAAATAGAAAATCAAATCAACAAACAATAAAGGCAAATAATAAACATGATATGGATGAATAAAGCAAAATAAAATAAAGGTAATAATAGTGCAAGAAATTAAATGTTAGTAACAAAAGAAATAAAAAATGTAAGAATCTAAAATATTAATAGTAGTAATATTATAATAATATTCACATAATAATGGTATGGTGAACTTAATCAACCACAACCAAAAAAAAGAAAGTAACCAAAAATCGAAGGCAACCGGATCCGCTTTGCATCTTAAACTATAGCGATTAATCAAGGCAAACCGAACCGAATTCAATGAAATTTGAAAGGCGATTGGGAGACCCAAAGCACCTACGCATCAAAAATTCACAAGTCTTGATTCTTGATGCAATATGATTAACCACTGTGGGATTACGCGATCAACAAGAGATCCGGTCCACGAAAGTGTAAGTACCCAATTAGATTTTTATTTCGAAGTCGGGACACATTTAGGTCTATGTTAAGCAATCGCCAAGTAATTTACGAAGTAATTACCCTACAAATGAGGCCGGCCACCACCAATTAAGGTGCATAATATTAGTGCTAATGTATGCGAGATAAACGATATATAAATCGTTATCCGAACGCGATACCGCACAAAACTAAAGATGAATAACAAATTGAGTCATACTTATGGTATTCTTCCATCCTTAAGTTCAATCACTCATCTTGGTGGATTCAAGCATGAAAATGTATCACTAATGCAAAGTACCTTAAATGAATTGAATAATCCACTTAAAGGTAGTTTTGAATTAATGAACATTAACTACTCTAATCGACACCCAAAGTCCATTGAAATTAAGGAGGAATTATTCCCAAAAATACTTCCCAAGGTAAAAATAAAAAGGAGGAGGAAGAAGAAGAAAGAGGAACCAAAAAGGGGCTTAAAACAAGCCAAAAACACCATTCTGACTTGTGTTAACCGGTTACCAATTGGTTAACCTGTTAACACAAGCAGATTTTTGGATAAATTGCGCTATTTTTAAACTGGTTAACCGGTTAACCAAATGGTTAACCGGTTAACGCTGTACCAGAAGCTGAAAAATGCAGAAAATTCAGCATGATCCATTTTGAAACCTTTTCTCAAACATTGGATGATCATGATCTGAATTTGCACGAATTTTAAAACCAAAATACAGTGGAATCCCTGCAATCAAACAACAAATAGAGATCCAAAGGATCTAGAAACAAAAGCACCAAAGATCTACATCTTGAATGTTGATGGTGAATATGGGTTTATGGAGGAAGATGAATTACCAAAAGCTTTTCCTCAAATTGAACCAACACAAGCTTAGATCTACTGAGATTGATTAGAAAGAGAATGAAAGAATGAAGGTTTAGCTCAAGTTAATCAAGAATTCAATGTGAATTCTTGATAACTTCAAAAGAAAGAAAGATGAGCTTTGTAGAATTTTGGTGTTGGGGGAATAATTTGCAAGAGATTTTTTGGCTATCAAAAGCTTGTGGAATGAATGAAATTGAGGTCCTATTTAAAGGCCTTAGGTATGGAAATTTGGTAGAATGGAGCTTGCTTTGGTAATTTGAATTTAGGCTTGGTAATTGGAATTTTGGTGGGAAATGGAAAAGAGTGGTCATTAGTGAGGGTTTTTGGTATGAAATGATCAAAATGATGTAGAGAAATCAGAAACCAATGGATCTAGAATATTCCAATTAAATCAATGATCTAAGGGTGCTGAATTTGAATAAAAAATTCAAATTTCGCACTGGTTAACCAGTTAACCAAGCTGAATTTTGATTTTTTTGTTCAAAAATAGCTGCTTGGTTGTTTCGGCCCGATTCTTGTGTACGTCGAAGAAATAAACACGGGAACCTTGGAGATCCTTTGAATGAATCAATTAACTTGGGAAATCCTTGATCTGATAATATTGAATTATTTGCGGATCGTCTTCGACTTCTGTGAATTTTACTCGAGTTGCAGGACTGATATTTTTTGACATATTTATATGGGTCCTCTTCTTGAAAAAAAATTAGCAAAAGGAAACAAAATATTTTTGGATTTTGATTAATGGTTAGAGATCAGTAAATATAAACAAATATAAAGAAGTAAAAACAATGGTGATCCCCTGTGAAGCAATAGACCCTAAATCTGAGGAAAAACTCGAAAGCCAGTGCGATCTTGTTTGTATGCAAAATGCAGATGAGATGCAAAGAAATATTAGGGCAAAAATTAGGGTGTTACAGGAAGGACTTAGCCGAGGCTTTCATCCGTCAGTATCAATACAACCTGGACATGGCTCCCAATAGAACTCTTCTAATGGGCATGTCTCAGTCTTCAAGAGAGAGCTTCCGAGACTATGCTCAAAGATGGAGACAGCTTGCTGCCGCTGTCCAACCACCCATGTAAGAGAGGGAAATGGCTGACATGTTCATGAATACATTGCAAGGGAATTATATTGACAGGCTGACCGCTTTCTCCTCTACCAGTTTTGCTGACGTAGTCATAGCTGGTGAAAGAATTGAAAGTCTCTTAAAGATGGGTAAGATCTCCGACAGTGGTGCTAGTTCTTCCAACAATCCAAGAAAACCATTTGCAAGACCCCGAAAGGCAGGTGAAACTAATTCCATTCATGCAAGCAGGGGCAAGCCTCAGTATGCTCACCGGTCAGTAGCAGCTGTTACCATTCCAGCTCTAATTCCTCAGCAACCATCATATCCTCAACAACAACAACCACAGTATCAACAACAAGTTCATTATCCGCAACAAAGGTCGTATAACAACAACAACGGTAATCAACAGCAGCGTCCTTTCCAACAAAGGCCATCACAAGCAAACAGGGTAATTGACCCAATCCCAATGCCGTATGCTGCACTCTTGCCACAACTCTTGAAGCTCAACCTAGTTGAGTTAAGGACATTGGCTCCCCCAGATCCTCTTAATATGCCAAAGAACTATGATGCAAATGCTAGGTGTGCTTTCCACTCAAACGCACCGGGGCATAATACTGAAAAATGCAGGGCCCTATAGATGAAAGTCCAAGATCTGGTGGACTCAAAAGCTCTCAATTTTGCACCTCCCCCGAATGTTACAAGAAATACAATGCCTAGTCACAACGGGCCCAGGATTAATGCTATTGAGGGAGGCAAACCATCCACTTTAATCAACAGTGTTGCACAAATCCGAACACCCTTGGTTGAAATCAAAGCTCAGCTATTAGAATGCCAAGTGTTCCCTGGATGTGAGCTCGGCTGTGGATATTGCAACATTGCTGTTAATGGATGTGAGAGACTGAGAAACGGCATAGATGGTCTTATTAAGGATGGTATCCTTCAGATTACAACAACAGCGACTACAAGTCCAGCAGTTCCTTCATCAACAATCACAGATACTCCTACAACGTCAGCAACCATTGTTCCAACAGATTCTACTACAACTCCAACAACTGCTCAATCAATCACTTCAACGGATACAAGTTCAGTTACCATCCCTTCTATAACGACAACATCCATTACTTCATCAGTTCCTGCTACAGCTTCAACACCCCCTCCGTCTACAACATCAACAACAGTTAATGAAAGCGTCTCAACGGTTACGATATACTACGATCCCGCAAATGTTCCTTCCAACAACTCACAACAAAATGCTACTCCTGTCAGAGCACCAGTTACCATATATTATGATCCACACACCATTATGGTCCCCTCTGCAGCCGCTATCAGTCCGGTCACTATCATAGTGCCTGGGCCAGTTCCTTACGAAAGCAATAATGCCATCCCTTGGCATTATGGCTCAGATCTATACTGCGAGGGGCAGAAAATCACTTTAGAGTCATCAACTTCTTCACCTCAGATAGACAATGTGGGGGGAGGCGGAGGCTTCAATAGAAGCAGACGTCTCTTTGCCTCGCAAATACCAAGACCCACTGCTGAAGCAGAAGCTGCTGCTAAGGCAAAAGGGAAGAACATGGTGCAAGAAAAACCAGCTGCTAAGGAAGCTTTGAAGACTCCTTTTGATCAAGAGGTTGATGAATTCATGAGAATCATAAAGAAAAGTGATTACAAGGTGGTGGACCAGCTTCACCAAACACCTTCCAAAATCTCCATACTATCATTACTAATGTGCTCTGAGGCTCATCGGAACGCACTATTAAAGGTCCTGCATGCGGCTTATGTGCCGGAGGAGATTACTGTCAATCAGTTAAAGGCTGTGGTTGGAAATGTCAACGCTAGTCATGGACTAGGATTTACCAACACTGATCTGACAGTGGAAGGTCACAACCACAACAAGGCTTTGCACATAACCTTGGAGTGTAAGGATGCAGTTCTTTCTCACGTACTGGTAGACACAGGGTCATCACTCAATGTCCTACCTAAGAAAGCCCTTGTGAAGCTGGAGTATGACGGGTTCGCACTACGCCCAAGCAACTTGGTAGTAAGAGCCTTTGACAGTTCTAAGAGATCAGTCTGGGGGAGATAGAGTTGCCTATAACGATTGGCCCACAGGTTTTCAAAACGACCTTCTTTGTGATGGATATACAACCTACCTACAACTGTCTATTGGGTAGACCATGGATCCACGCCGCTGGCGCCGTGACATCAACCCTTCACCAGAAGTTAAAATTCGAGTGGGAGGGCCAAGTCATTACCATCTGTGGGGAGGAGGATATCTTCGTTAGCCAGCTGGCTACTTTCAAATACATTGAAATGGATGGGGAGATCCATGAAACAATGAGCCAAGGGTTCGAGGCCTTGAATATCAATGAAGCATTTGCTGTACTCGGGACTTCCATCAAATCATACCAACAGGCCTGGAAGGTCGTTGAGGAGGGTACTGCTCAAGGCTGGGGCAAGCTGCTGCCAGTTGAGAAGAAAGAAGACCGATTCGGGTTGGGTTACAGACCAACTCGACAAGATCAACCAGAGGCTGCAAAGGAGCCCAAGTTTGTCAGCGGGGGAATGCTCACCCCGGATGCTGTGAATAGTTTGGAAGTTGAGTCAGAAGACGAGCGCAACCTGGAAAGCTGGATACGTCCAAGGATCCCGGGGAACCATGTCTCAAACTGGTCTTCCCAGGAAATTATAAGAGTTACTCCTGCAGAGTAATTATTATTTCCTGTTTTTAAAGCATGCATCAAGTCCTGCATCTTGCCCAAGATGTCAGGGCTCATTTTGTAATCGAGCCATCTTGTATTTTGTGCAAACGATCAATTAATGAATATCAGGACAACTTTTGCAAATGAGTCTTTTCTTTTCCGCTCACTGTTTTTCATTTTTCATTTTTTGTACAAAAATAAAATGGCAATGTTTTTCAAAATAATAATTTCATTTTCAATTTTTTTAAGCAAGATAAAACTGATCACTAAAATGAACAAATCTAAACCCTTGCAGAGAGTGCCCTCCAGACTGCACTGACAACAACACCACTATGACTTCGTATGACTTTGACAATCCGATTAATCAACCCGATGAAGGGGCTGAAGAAGATTATGAGCTACCTGAAGAACTAGCCAGGTTGTTGAGACAAGAGGAGAAGGTTATCACTCCTCATCAGGAGGAGGTTGAAACGGTTAATCTTGGTACAGAAGAGGACCTGAAAGAAGTTAAGATCGGGGCCTGCCTGCAAAATTCAGTGAAAGAACAACTTATCGACATGCTTCGGGAGTATGTGGATGTTTTTGCTTGGTCTTATCAGGATATGCCAGGGTTGGACACCGATATTGTTATGCACAAGCTGCCTCTGAAAGAAGACTGTCCGCCAGTAAAACAGAAGTTGCGCCGTACTAGCCCAGATATGGCAATGAAGATAAAGGAGGAGGTACAAAAACAGTGGGACGCCGGTTTCCTTGATGTAACTAGTTACCTGCCGTGGGTTGCTAACATTGTGCCTGTGCCTAAGAAGGATGGCAAGGTGAGGATGTGTGTGGATTACCGGGATCTGAACAGAGCCAGCTCGAAAGACGACTTCCCATTACCTCACATTGATGTATTGGTCGACAATACGGCTCAGTTCTCGGTGTTCTCCTTCATGGATGGATTTTCAGGATATAATCAGATCAAGATGTCACCTGAAGACATAGAGAAGACAACTTTCATCACACCCTGGGGCACGTTCTGTTATAAGGTGATGCCATTCGGACTGAATAATGCTGGTGCCACTTACCAACGGGCTATGGTAACATTATTCCACGACATGATCCATAAAGAAATTGAATGCTATGTGGATGACATGATTGCTAACTCCCTCACAGAAGAAGACCACCTGGTGAATCTGTTGAAGCTGTTCAAACGTCTGAGGAAGTACTAATTGAAGTTGAACCCCAACAAGTGCACGTTCGGGGTGCGGTCCGGTAAGCTGCTGGGATTTATTGTAAGCGAGAAAGGGATTGAAGTTGACCCTGACAAAGTCAAAGCCATTCAAGAAATGCCTGCACCAAAGACTGAAAAAGAAGTTTGGGGGTTCTTAGGTAGATTGAACTACATTTCGAGGTTCATATCTCACCTTACAGCAAACTGTGAGCCTTTGTTCAAGTTGTTAAGAAAATAACAAACGTTCAGGTGGAATGAAGACTGCCAGAAGGCTTTTGACAAAATCAAGGAATACTTACAAGAGCCTCCAATCCTTATGCCTCCAGTTGAAGGAAGACCTCTAATAATGTACTTGACAGTATTGGAAGAGTCAATGGGGTGTGTGCTGGGCTAGCATGACGAGTCTGGTCGAAAAGAGTATGCAATATACTACCTAAGCAAAAAGTTTACCGACTGTGAACAACGTTATTCGCTGCTCGAGAAAACTTGATGTGCTTTAGCGTGGGCTGCTCGTCGACTAAGGCAGTATATGTTGACCCACACTACCTTATTGATCTCAAAGATGGATCCAGTCAAGTATATATTTGAGAAGCCAGCACTTACCGGACGGGTTGCAAGATGGAAAATGATTCTCACAGAATATGACATTCAATACACATCTCAGAAAACCATCAAGGGCAGTGTGTTGTCTGATTATCTTGCTGAGCAACCCATTGATGATTACCAGCCTATGAGATTTGACTTCCCTGATGAAGACATCATGTTCATAAAAGCAAAAGATCATGAAAAGCCTATTCACACTGAAGGGCCTAACCCAGAAGAAGAATGGACTATGATGTTTGATGGGGCTGTTAATGTGAATGGCCGTGGTGTTGGTGCAGTACTTATTACACCTAAAGGAGTTCACATGCCTTTCTCGGCAAAACTCACCTTTAACTGCACTAACAACAAAGCTGAATACAAAGCTTGTATTATGGGTCTTGAGGAAGCCATTGACCTCAGGATCAAGACTTTAACAGTATTTGGAGATTCAGCTTTGGTAATCAATCAAACCAACGGCAAATGATACACTCACCAGGAGCATCTGATTCCTTACCGGGATTATACGAGGAGTTGCTTACTTTCTTCACTACAGTCAAGCTTGAGTATATCCCTCGAGATGAAAATCAGTTTGCAGATGCTCTGGCTACCATTTCATCCATGATCAAAGTTCAAGCTGCCAACTTTGTGCCTCGGATTTCAGTATCCAGACTTGACAGACCAGCATACGTGTTCTCTGAAGACCTTGCTAAAAATGAAAAGCCTTGGTTCTACAACATCAAATGCTTCTTGGAGGATCAAACATACCCACCCGGGGCATCATCCAATGACAAGAAGACATTAAGAAGGCTAGCTGGTAGTTTCTT
Organism: Lathyrus aphaca; assembly: GCA_963966055.1. Classification (NCBI taxonomy): domain Eukaryota; kingdom Viridiplantae; phylum Streptophyta; class Magnoliopsida; order Fabales; family Fabaceae; genus Lathyrus; species Lathyrus aphaca. The sequence goes on along the minus strand of OZ014523.1, from coordinate 379,141,227 downwards.
CCTGAACGCTGATGGTTCCTTGTACAAAAGAAACTTTGATATGGTGCTTCTCAGATGTGTTGATAAGGCAGAAGAAGACTTGTTGATGCACGAGGTGCACGAAGGATCTTTTGGTACCCATGTGGGAGGGCATGCAATGGCTAAAAAGTTGTTGAGATCAGGATACAACTGGATCACAATGGATGCAGACTGTTGTGCTTATGCCAGGAAGTGCCATAAATGCCAGATTTATGCAGATAAAGTGCATGTGCCTCCAAGTCCTCTGAACGTAATGTCTTCACCATGGCCCTTTGCCATGTGGAGCATTGATATGATTGGCAAGATTGAACCGACTGCTTCAAACGGCCACAGATTCATCCTGGTTTCCATCGACTATTTTACCAAGTGGGTTGAAGCAACCTCGTATGCAAACGTTACCAGGCAAGTGGTAGCCCGATTCCTGAAGAGAGACATCATTTGTCGGTATGGAGTACCCGAGCGAATCATTACTGATAATGGTTCCAACTTAAACAACAAAATGATGGCAGAGCTATGCCGGGACTTCAAAATCCAACACCACAGTTCTTCTCCTTACAGGCCAAAGATGAATGGCGTTGTCGAGGCAGCTAACAAGAATATCAAGAAGATTGTGCAGAAGATGGTGGTCACATACAAAGACTGGCATGAAATGCTACCATTTTCCATGCATGGGTACCGTACGTCAGTCAGAACATCCACTGGGGCAACACCGTATCAGCTTGTGTATGCTATGGAGGCAGTTTTACCTGTTGAAGTTGAATTACCCTCCTTACGGGTATTAATGGATGTTAAGTTGAACGAAGCAGAATGGGTCCGATCCCGATACGAACAACTGAGTCTGATCGAAGAGAAGAGGTTAGATGCAATCTGTCATGGGCAGCTGTATCAGAAGAGAATGAAGAAAGCCTTCGATCAGAAGGTCAGGCTGCGGGAATACCAAGTAGGAGATCTTGTGCTGAAAAGACTCCTTCCTCCTCATACAGACCACAGGGGCAAGTGGACTCCGAATTATGATGGTCCGTTCATAGTAAATAAAGTTTTCTCTGGTGGAGCACTGATGCTCAGTACTATGGATGGTGAAGACTTCCAGTCCCCTGTGAATTCAGATGCAGTTAAAAAATACTTCGCATAAAATGGCCCGCTGGACATAAAAACAGAATGTAAGTCCAGGAAAAAATAGGGCATCCCGACGAGTCAAAAACAGAATAAAAGACTCAGGCAACAATAAGGGAAAATAAATAAATAAAATGTACACCCGCTGAGTTGAAAAGCCACATTGGACAACTCAGGCAAAAATGGGTATCCCAGTGGATTGAAAACCCGAAAGGGCGATCCACGCAAAATAAAGGAATAAGCGAACAACTGCATTCTGAATTCGTCTGTATCACTTGCAACATGGCAAGCTCCGAAAGATTCAAGCATCGGTCAGAATCAGCCTTCTTCAAAAGCAAGATGAGAAGAACGTCAATGTCATAAGAGTCATAGCAAAGGGAAGCTCACCGAAGCGTCATCAACATTGCCACCACCTTTTTGTTTCTCAATTTGTAACAATCTCCTCATTTCAGGGGACTTTGTTTCTTTGACTGTACTTGCCAATTCAGGGCACACAAATTAATAAAATCTGATTTTCAGTCACACTTGGTCTTGTATATTTCATCTTTATTTGCAAAAACTATCCGATGTCTTTAATATAATGATTGCATAAATACAGATGCGTATTTTCTAAATTACATGCTAGCAGGAAATGTATTTTCTCCCAGGAGTGTCTAAATTCCTATGACGGAATCCGGTAAGAGACACCTCGAGGTACTTGTATGTTTTCTTGGTCATAACAGGATAGCAGGTATGCAAAGCACAACGGGGGGTATGAAAGCTCCTCCCTAAACCAAACAACATCAGAAGGAGCTCCTTTCCCCGTCAAATTTCACCATCCTCAGCAGGATCTCTACAGAAACCTCTAGGAAGGTCGTTCAGTGATCATTCCTCCCCAGCCAAGTGCGAAGACAGGGAGCCAACTCCTCGTAGAGCCTCAACCTCTATCCAGAAGAGCAATGTCTGAAAATCTCACAACAAAGTGACGAAAGCTTCCACAGCCCCAGCTGGGCTTCTCATCACCAAGGATAGGTCTATCAGTGACTTACATCCCCAAGCAGAATCATATATCAGATCTACCAATGATCTCATGCCCAACTGGGATTTTCCTTCAAGCAAGATCAATCAGAAATCTCTACAGCAACGGGATCCGAATCCCGGATCGGTATCTTTTGCATAATCATAGCATTCACACCATATCTTCCCCCAAAGCGTAGCATTCCGTCTAATACGGAGAATTACGGCAAAAATTGAACATATTTCATAATCACAAGCCATGTTTTGAATCGGTCACCTGTGAATATTGACATCCCATCAACGATGTACCAGACACCTCTCAAAATCCCCAGCAGAAAAGCCAAAGCGTCCCCTTTGCACTCACAAAAGCGTATTAATACACTCTTCTGACGCCCGTCCGTGTCACCTATCCCCAGTACAGTTGCCTAAACCTTTTCTTATTATACTTTCCTGACACTCGTCTGTGTCATCCTATCTCTACAGGTCGTCAAACACCTTTTATTTTTTCGTAACCTATACACTTCCTCTTATGATACTCGTCTGTATCATACTCTCCCCAGCAAGTTGAGCACCCATCCGTGTCTCACTCATACTCTCTTACTCATACAGATACTCGTCCGTATCTTGTATACACCGTCTATTTCCCCTCAGAGTCGACACTTGTCCGTATTCTTTGTTACCCAGTTGATACTCGTCAGTATCATCATCTCTGAGCATGCGTCAGCGTTTGTTTCTGCCGATACTTGTCTGTATCATGGTCCTAAGGATGCCCGTCCGCATCTTTAATCTATACACAGTGTCAAACACTTATACCTTTTCTTTCTTGAATTTAGACACTCGTCTGTGTCTACCATTCTCCAGAAGAGTCCCCAGCAATTTCTTGGCAAAATTATTTCCTTTCTATCTGACATTCGTCCTATGTCATGATACTTTCCGGCAGCCGTACCCTGCCAGGTGATCGTCCTTCACCTTTTGATGACCGTCCTTCATCATTCCCCCAACGGAGTCTCCATTATTGGAACCCTTTTATATCCGACATTCGTCCTATGTCGTGATGTTTTAGCAGTCGTCCCCTGCTAGGTGATCGTCCTTCACCTCTCGATGATCGTCCCTCATCACTTTTTATCCGATGGACGTCCCCATCGCTGATCTTGTTATCTGACATTCGTCCTATGTCACGATAAACCCCGAGAGCAGCCGTACCCTGCTAGGTGATCGTCCTTCACCTCTTGATGATCGTCCTTCATCATGCTTATCCGATGGCCGTCCCCATCATCGACCTTTTCTATCCGACATTCGTCGTGATACTTTTGGCAACCGTACCTTGCCAGGTGATCGTCCTCCACCAATAGATGAGCGTCCCTCATCTTAACCCCAACTGATCAGCCGTCCACTGCTAGGTGATCGTCCTTCACCTTTGATGACCGTACCTCATCATTTATTTCATTAACCTAATGGTCGTCCCATCATTACCTTTACCTTAAAACCCCAGAGAATTTTGTTACTTTACTTCTTAGTCGTCCCCATCGTAATCTCTTTATCTCCCCAGCATGTCGGCCGTCCCCGTCATTACTTTATCCCTAGCGGTCGTCCTCTGTTCGACGGTCGTCCTCCGTTGCCCGCACTTTATAATCATACTTTATTTTCTTTTACAATCTATATCCCTTTTCTTCTTCATTCAGTGAGTGAAAATTCTGGACTGTCTTTGGTATTCACCATGGCTTGTGATCTTTTCATTAGCATAAGTTCAATCATATCACCTCATATTACATTTTTACTTCACTGCATGGTTTCAAAGTCATCTGCATCTAGGGTTTGTGATCTGAGCAATCCTTGAGCTATATGAGCCACTCCAAAGGTCTTCAATCATCTCAAGGGGTCCATGTATGTTCAAGCATCATATTATATCCTCCCAAGATCAAAGAAGTCAGAAAATCACAAGAACTGAGAAAGGCATGGAAGCAGAGCCAGGTTTAACTGCACAGATGACCTAGAATTAGGGTTTTGGTTTCAGAGGCCATAACTCCAAATTTTTTGGTCATTCTTGTTTCTATTGGTCTCTATATGTTATAATGATCATGCATACCAATTTTCATGAAGAAACTCAATGGGGAAGGCATCTGATCATTAGATGACTTCTTGAGCAAGTCAGTGCAAAATCAGGGCATCTGAGGCCCCCAATGACACAACCAATGGGTCTTCTCCATCATTTTGGGTGTATATGATCTTTATTTGATCTTAGAAGAAGTTAGAAGTTCACAAAATTGAAGGATTTCAAGCCATTTGCAAAGTTGCCATTTTGGAAAAAGTGACTTATAATGCAAAATTGCCATTTTGGGAAACTTTTTCAACCTCCTCTTTTTGATTCAAAAATGCTTCAAATGAAAAAGTCTTGGTCATGAAAGTTGTAGATTGGATCATTACCTTTTCAAAAAGGACAATAACTTGATCTAATTCATCATAGAAATCAAGTTATGGCCTTGCAAAGTTGGGAAAATCACAAAATTTCACTTATGCACCAAAGAGGGAAGTTTGCAAAAACACTTGCCAAAGCCAAATGTGACTTCTAATTGACTTCTAAGCATTGCACAAACATCATACATGACCTATAATTCAGAATTTCACAAATAAATTCTAAATTTCATGCCTTTAACATCAAGATTTCCTAAAGGGGCCAAAACATCACATAATTGCAAAACACCCCATAGCTTTCTTCTCTCTTGCTGAATTGCCTCAAGAATGGATTTATGGACCTCCATGAAGTCAGCTGCGCATGGACATGCCCAAGGGCCAGTTGTGTTCTTGCCCATACCTCAAGTACAAGTCATGTTGACATTTTTGCAACTTGCCCATACCAATCAACATAGGCCACCACCATCCCTCTGACCTATCACAACTTACTATGTGAACCAAAAGCAAGCCATTCCATAACATAACACAACCTGAAACCTCCAAGAACTCAGCAATCACAAAAACTCCCTCTTATGCAAAAGCCTTCGAAACTCATAGCTCAGCCATCAAACCTCAAAACTTTTTCCACCATCCTACTCCTTAATCATCACTAATCATTTCCCACCCTTCATTTTGCCCTAAAACATCCAGAATCAAAAACATGATTTTGACATTGCTTGAACTTAACTTCTGCCAACTTCATTTAGAGACCATATAAACTCCAACCAAGCATCACAAACACTTTAGGAGGATCATTGGAGCTGATTTGAAGCAAAGAAGCAGCCAGCCAGTGCCATTTTCGAAAGCTTCAGTTCAGGTATCATCAAGAACATTTTTTCCAGAAATGATTTCTTAAGTTCTTAGATTGTTCTCCATGCTTCACTGATCACACTGCACCTTTTGGTTTCGAAAATGATTCAGTTTTAAGCATGTATGAAGCTTCTGAAATTTCTGTGAAATTTTCCGTTTTGATTCGAATCTCTCTGTTCATGTGAAATAAATTCTGTTTGATGGTTGATTCTTGTTTATAATGGGGTGGGGATCATTTCTGGAGAGTTTAAGGGCTTGAGGTTGCGTATAGAGTGAGATAGCATGAGGGGATAGTCGGAGAAGATGACCGGAACACTGTTCCGGTCACCTGAAAGTGTTTAGGGTTCAGATTAGGGCTTAATGAGGTAATTAGCGTAGTTTGAATTCTGGCCCTTGGATAGCGCGCGAAGTCAATTCCCTCCCTTTTCCATTTGAATCTGGGCCACTGGATCAACATACTTCCATTTTAATTCAATTTAATTTCATTTTAATTACATTTCTTTGTGCATTTTATTAAAAATAGCAAAACACCTTTAAAATTTTTTATTTTTTTGCATTTCCCTTTCAAATATTTTTCTCATTCTGAAAATAATTTTTATTTTATTTTTTGCATAAAATTCGTATTTTTAAAATATTTAAATGTTTATTTTAATTAATTAATGAGAATTAATTAATTAAAATAGCATTTAAGTTTCTAAAAGTCACAAAAAAATCATATTGCATTTTGATACATTTAGAAACATTATCAAACCCTTCAAACAAATTTCTTTTTGGTTCTTGACCTATTTTGACATTTTTCTTTGGATTTAGGGTTCTTAAAAGTCAATATTTTTGCCCTAACTTAGAAAAATCCATTCTGCCTAACCATGAAGAGTTTGATGATGGTTCTTTTTGCATTGCACTCCTCATGTCATGTAGTTTCTAGGATAAAATTGGTCTGAATTTATTTTCCATTTTCAATTTGTTTTGCATTTTTCATTGTGAGGTCCCTTAAAACCTTAGTAAATTTAGGGAAATCATAACTTCTTTAGGGTTAGGAGTTAGGTCTTCCCCTTTGGGCAGTGAACTTGTATAGGTTTAGGGTACCTTTGATCCCATTTTTAATTTTTTATCTTGTCATTTGCCTCTGATTTTGAATTTTGCTTTGTATCTTGTACATAAACCCTAATTTGCATCTTCATTTGCATTCATTCTTCATATGCTCGCATACATGAACTTGCCATGGCATTTTATGCATTCACTTGACATATAAGGCACCTTAGGACATATTAGAATCATGTTTGATCATTGCATCATCCATTTTCCTTGTTTTGCTTCCATTTGATGTCATATGCATTCATGAACTTTCATGCTTCCTTTATGTTTCATTTGCATCCTCATTGTTTGTATGATCATTTGAATCTCTTGACATGACTTTGCATCATCCTTTAGCATCATTTGCATCATAAATATGCTTCTGGTTTTGGTTTGCATCTTTGAATTTCATCTCATTTTCATTTCTTTTCATTTGCTTATTGCTAACTTTTCAGGTGGTAAGTGTTTGAGAAGTGAATTTGCCTTCACTTCTCATAATTTATCTTCATCTCCCTTATGCATCCATTGCTGAATTCTTACTTGTGAATTAGAGTGGGCTTGTTCATTCATGCTCCTCTCTCTCTTTCTTTCTCCAAGCAACTTATCTTCTTAATTGAAGTAAGTTGACTTGCTTCTTCTGCTTCCCTTCCATCCAGTTCCTTCCATGGTGGCTTTTTCTCTTGAAGATCTTCTTGCAAGCCTCATAAACCCTAGGAACACCCAAGCATGATAACAATTAGGGTTTGATTAGTCCCCCATTAGTTTTTACCTTTGTGTCATCTTTGTGTCTTCTCTTCTCATCTCATAATCAAGGACTAAACCCTTAAGGCTTTAAGGCTTTGTGATTAGGGTTATGCCTGTATCCTTCTATTAGGATGAAGTGTATAACTTTAATCCTAAGTGTTAAACCCTTAATGTGTTTAAATCCTTTAATCAATCCACCTAATAATCACTAAGACATCAAGCTTGTAACTTGGGCCTTGCATTAGGGTTCTAATTCTTCCTTAATTGGTTAAGAAGGACTAACCCTAGTGTTAATGGACAAGTCCCCCTTAAGTTGTCTTACAAACCATAAAATCCAATTCTTAATATTATTATTAACTAAAATCCACTTAATAAAGGCTTTGTTTTGTCATGAGGTTAATCCCTAATCATGGATTAAGTTGAGGAGCCTTTCTCAGCTTAAATGTTCTCATATATTATCCTTCTATTAGGATGGTGTAATGGGTCCATTAAATCCTTGATTATGGCTTAAACGCATTACCTAACACCAAACAAAAACTCCAAAAGCATCTAAATAATTATAAGTAGGTTAATGATCTTAATCCTACATCATGGTGATTAAGTGTGAGGTGCTTACTTCACACTTAAGGTATTCTCATTACCCCTAATCAGAGGGAGGATGTGATGAGTTTACTAACCCTTAGTTTAGTCTTAAGCTCATTTTCTTATGACAAACCACAAAAAGCAATAAAAGACTGAAAACACAAAAACAAACGATAATCGTCTCCTCCGGGATTCTTTTCTCACCTCATTCACTCACAAACGAGAACTTGCTTCTTCCGTCTAATGCAAGATAGTTTGCACCTGAGCCAGACAGGTCATACACTTGAGTATAGGCAAGCAAGCAGTTCACAGGTCAATTTATCTTTCAGTCTCTTTGAGTCGAACTACGGTGTTCTGACTTCCTCATTGCACGAGAGGATACGCAGGCATAACTTATCAGTTATCGAACAAAAGTCTCTGTATATTCCCCCCTCTTCCAGCATTATTCTTTAAGCCTCATAATCTTGAGCTTTACACTCCTGTTCTTGCACTGACACTTCACATATTTCACTTCACTTTCTTCCAGCACTGTGTTGCACCCCAAAATTTTCCCTCACAATACAAGACTTTGTGTGCTAAGAAGGTTCACAAGGTTCACAAGATTCACAACATTTACAAGACCTTTCATGAGGTTCATGAAGTCTACAAGACACTTTATGAGGTTCACAAGGTTCACAAGATTCACAATGTTTACAAGACCTTTCATGAGGTTCATGAAGTCTACAAGCTACTTTATGAGGTTCACAAGGTTCACAAGGTTCACAATACCTCCCATGAGGTTCACAAGACATTTTATGATGGTTCACAAGGTTCACAAAGTTCACAATTGGTCAAAAGAGTTGACAATTCCCTCATACAATGCACCTCCTAAGCAGTGCATCCAAAACTAGGTTTTTGACTTTAATAAGGCTAAATGAACTTCCAAGACTTAAAGTGAGCTTCATAACATCTTATATGTGTGTAAGAACCCCCATGACAAGTTTCAAGACTTTTCTCAAAAGTTTGCTCAGTCAGATGATCAGATAAGTCAAAATCAGTCAAAGCAGTTAAAGAGTCAAACTGAGGTCAACTGTGGTCAAACCAAAGTCAAACTTAAGGATTTTTTTCCAAAATCAAGTATATGAAGTAAAATTCATCATTTGATCAAGGGTTGATCATGATTCATCAAGGAGATTCCAGATCATCAAGAATCAGGAGTTTCTAAATTAGGGTTTCCTTAGTAAAAGTCAACTGAACTTTGACCAGCCATAACTTTCACATGCTTCATCACCAAGTCTCCATCCAAATCTCATTTTGAAGGAAATTGAATTCTCTACAACTTTGTGTCTCACAAGCCAAGCCCAAAAATGCTCCATTTGGAAGGTATGAGCTAAGACATTATAGGTCCTTTTAAAAGTCAACAAAAAGTCAACAACTTCAAAAGGGCATAACTTGAGAATGGTAAATGATATTGACATGAAACCAGTGGGGTTGGTTAGAGGACTCTTCAAGCTTTCCAAAATGTCCAATAACACGCTCATACCATTAAAATTGAAGGATATGTGCCCTTGCAAAGTTGGGAAATGTTTGGTTGGTTTATGAAGAAAATGGAGGTCTAAAACCAATTTTTTCCAAGTGGGCTTGCCATATGATGACCCAATCCATACAATAACCTCATGCACGACCCAATAACAAGAAATTCTGATTTTTTATATTTTATTTGATATTTATTTGAATTTTATTCATTTTAAATCAAATTAAATCAAAATAAAATCTAAAAATCAAAGTTTGGACATGATTCTTCTTCTAGAAATTAATCAATGTTGTTTAACATGATTGGATCTTGTACAAATTCGTACTAGACCAGATTGGAATACAAATATTTGATTTTTTCACATTTTTGGATCATGACATTCCTTCACAATCAAGTCATCCAAAAAGCCCATAAATCCATCATCTTTTGACCTAAATTACATCCATTATAAGTATACAATAGAAACCAATGCACAAGGGACGATTTTGGCAGCCTCTCACCTTGTCTCAAAACTTCAAAAAACCATACAAAAACTTGATTTCGGTTTCCAAGGTAGAGGTACTTTCAGGACAATTTAAGGATTGCAATAGCTTCCTGGTGATTCATTGATCATGTAGCAACCATTATCATCATTCATAGTGTCTTAAAATGCTCAAACTAAATCGGTTTTATGTCATGTATCACTTGTTTTCGATTCCATTAATTTGTGTGCTGTTTGTTGATTTTGACCTTCTAATTTGATTTGTTTTGATGTGGTGAAACTTTCTAGACAATTGAATTTGAGTTTCGAGGACTGAATCGGATTATGCCATTATTAGGGTTTCAAGCACCATTTAGGGTTTTAGCATTTAACAAACATAAATAAATTCTAAAGACACAGGATGATTACAAATGTTGTGAGGAACTCAGTGATGTTCTCAATTTCATGAAATTTTGCTGTTTTGTTAGTGTTTGAATTTCGTAGGTATTGCTGCAAATTTGATTTTCGCAGGAACATTGGCAGATAAATTCGCAGCAAAAGTTGCAGGGCCTGAGGAAGAAGATGATCACTGCGCGCGCGTTTCTGGAATTCAAATTTTGTTTTATATTATATAGTTTTTGTTTGTGTTTTAGTTACAAATGTTGCTGATGGCGTAGTGGAAAGAGAACGCGCGTATGAAGGCCAGGGCAGGGGTTCGAATCCCTGCTTCAGTGTTTTTTTTGTTCATTTTCTTTGTATTTTTCAGGTTTGATATATAATGATCAGTATGCATCCATTGTTCACAAGGCATGCGCAGCCCAGTGGAGATCATGTTGGTCTAAGGGTGGTGATACCTAGGGCGCGGGTTCAATCCCTGCCCCCAGGTAAGTTTCAATTTTTTTTATTATTTCATTGTTTTGTTAATTATATTGTTATTAATTAAATATAAACATGTTTAGTATGTTTAGATAATTTTATAAAAAAATAATATGTAAATGTGTTCTAATTTGTTTTTTTTATCATTCTAAACTTAGTTTTTATAATTATATATTAAAAATTAAAATATGTATATATTGTAATAATTAAATTTATATTTAATTTTGTTGTATATAAAATTTAATTTATTTTCACAAACCCTAATATTTATATATATAAACCCTAAAAATATATTTTTTTCTACAAACCCTAATTTATTTTTTCTAAACAATTAAAAACCCTAATTTTATTTTATGATTTTAATTTCTTATTTTTGTAAATATAATTGTATGATCACATTTTTTTAATCATGTATATTTTTATGTAATTAAATTTTGTAAATATAATCATAATTAACTCTATTTTTTTTATAATATGTAAATATTCACTAATTGTTTATAATTAATTATGCATGTAAATAATTTCTAAAAATTGCTAATTTAATAATTATAATTTATCCATAATTGATTTAATTTTTAATTTATATATAATTTCAAATTTTGTAATAACTAATATAATTGTTCATATTCTCTTATTAATCTTTGAAATTCTTATTTTTTGCTTATTATTATTATTATTATTACTAATCCCATTTATTTTTTTAATTATGATTATTATTATTATTTTCACTAACCCCATTTATTTATTTTAATTGTTATTATTATTATAATTGCTTATTTATTTTGCTTATTGCTTATTTATTTATTTTGCTATTATTTTAAATTGCTTTTATTATTTTTGTAATTGTTCCTGGATGTAATTTTTTGTAATATTTATATTATTTATTTTTATGTCATGGTTAGTAAAAATAGGGAGTGTAAACATGTATGTTATTTAAAATTAATTTAGGTCACCTAATTATAAGATAAATACTTGAATTTGTACACTCACACACGTAAGTCGATCTTTGATCGCCATCTCACTTTCTAGGGTTACCTCTCATTGTTGCCTAATCAAATAGGTCAAGTAGGGTGTATAAAGCATAAGTCCCTCAAATTCAAATCATCTAGTCCCTTAACAATAAAAGATCAGGTCCCTTTCGAATGTTGCCTTCATAATGATCTTGTCCCTTTCAAATAAAGATGATAGTCCCTTCGAATTGCTTAATACACCCTACAGTTGCCTATATAAACAGATGTCTCTTACTTGTCCCTCACATCCAAGGTAATGACTACCTATTCCTTAATAATAGGGATAGTCTTACCACTTAAAAGGATTCAAGAACAGAAAGACTTAAACTTTAGGGTAGGTTCCTCATAGTTACTTGCTCACTCATCAAAACTTTTCAAAACACTTCACAATTTCAAACAATTTTCAAACACAAGTTTTTTACGCATCCGTACATGGATCATTATCAAACTCTTATGAAAATTTCTATTCACACACTTCACATTTTCAAAAACAATTCAAAGTGAGCTAAGTAACTAAGAGCCCATGGATAACCATGGATGTAAAGGGTGCTAACACCTTCCCTTTACATAACCTACCCCCCGGACCCAAAAATCTTTTAAAAGGTCTTTCCTGTTCTTTTATGCCTTTACTTTGGATAAAATAAAAGTCGGTGGCGACTCTTGCTATCCGCAACATAACTAAAGTCAGTTCTCCCACCGTGTTACAGAACTGGCGACTCTGCTGGGGATTTAATAAAAGAGGGGTACCCTTAGGAATTAGATCACTTAAATTGTTTGCCTTTATTGCTTTATACTTACTTGTTGGGTGCTCTTATGTGTGAAAGATCCTAACCCGGATCTAGTGTACCTTAGGTAAATGGCAATAGACCAAGGAAACTGTACGGCATATACCGATATGGTTGATCTGGTGGCCACAGTTAGTGTGACTTCTTGGTTGGTGCTTATGTTCCTTAAGTCAAGTTGAGGATAATATGAGGCTGCCATATGTTGTCAATACACTAACTGACTTTTAGAACCCTAGTCATCCCATCTTGGCCTTTAGAAAAGTAGTGAGATAACCGGCTTTGGTGAAGACTGAAGTTGGTTGATACTCGATACTACGCTCATTGAGATCTTAAACTTGGAGGGTTTTTGTTGGCAAGTAAGTTGCCTACTGAACAACCACCCTTGTGAAGGATCAATGATATTGAGATCCCTTAGAACCTGGTTACTTTCATAGGACAGGATGAACCAACTAACTTCAGGGGAGGGTACTTACCTTTAAACCTCATGCAAGCCTTCAAACCTAGGGCTATTGTGTGACTTGTTTGTGTGTGCCACATGTTTGTGATTGAGCATAACATCATGACATCATGCATCATAAGCATAACATTCTCACTAACCATTTCAAGGACCAAAGGATTTATCTTTTTTCTTTGTTGCAGGTCATAAATCAACTTTGTAGGAATACCTCATAAGCTTAAGGAGTTGGTTTCTCAAGTGTCTAAAAACTCCCAGTTCATCAAGAGACATGGTCACTTACTAGATCTAGTCACTTCAGGGTTCAATGAAGACATGATGAGTGTCCTGTTTTAGTTCTTTGACCCTAAACATCATTGTTTCACATTCCCCGACTATCAGCTGGTTCCTACAATGGAAGAGTTCTCCAAGCTTCTGGGAATACCTATCCTTGATCAGAGACCCTTCACAGGCTTAGAGAAGGATCCTAAACCTGAAGTCATTGCTGCAGCCCTACATCTGAAGAAATCAAACATTGTCTTAGAAACAAGGAGTGGAGTTAAGGGTATTCTTGCTAAGGTGTTGATAGAGAAGGCTCAAGTGTCCTTGAAGGCTATGAGCTATGATGATTTTGATGAGATCTTAGCCTTGTTGATTTATGGCTTAATGTTGTTCCCCAATCCAGACCAGTTCATAGACGTGCACGCCATCAACATATTTTCTGAGTCACAATCCAGTGCCTACATTACTTGGAGACATTCTGAATTCTCTTCATACTCATACTACGAAGGCACAAGGAACTCTGATGTGCTGCATACCTTTGCTATCTAGGTGGTTTATTTCTCACCTTCCTCGATCAGTGATGAAGAATGAACAAGGGTTCAGGTGGTCCAAGAGGATTATGTCACTCTCTCATTCAGACATTCATTGGTGCTCCAAATCTATGGAGGATGTTACTATCATTGACCGTTGTGGGGAGTTTCCTAATGTACCACTTCTAGGCATAAGAGGAGGCATTACTTACAACCCTTCCTTAGCTTTACGACAGTTTGGTTACGCTCGGAGTGATGGTCCTCATGACATGTTGATTCAGGGTATTGTGTTTGACTACGACAACGATCTGCAAGGTTACCGTCAAAGGTTTATACGAGCATGGGGGAAAGTGAACAAGGTTGACAGCAAGACTCTGGAGCCCAAGTACACTATTCCTATGGAAGCTTATCTCAGATGGGTGCGATCTCGTGCTCAGACTCTTATGATGCCATATCCTGCCATCCTGCCAGTTACTATGGAGCGTGTTGCTGAAGGAGATATTTCTTATACCATCCTTCACCCAAACATGCCCACTGACATGGAAGGCTTACAGAGGTCCTGGATCCAGTTGAAGGAACAAATGTATACTTTTGAGACTCATTACAAAGTGTAAACACCCCAAATTTGCCCTCACTCATTTCACCATGGCTTGTGATCATCTCATATGCATAAACACAATCATACCATCTCATACTTCATTTTTGATTCACTGGATAGTTTCTAAGTCATCTGCACCTAGGGTTTGTGATCTGAGCAATCCCAAAGCATCTTGAGCCATTCCAAAGGGCCACCAATCAATTCAAAGGGGTCCATATGTTTTCTTATATCATATTCCATCTCCTCAAAGTCAAAAATGCAAAGGAATCACAAGAACTAGGGTTTGAGTGGATGCAGAGCCAGGATAGACTGCACAGTTGACTTAAAATTAGGGTTTTGGTTTCAGAGGCCATAACCCCAAATTTTTTGGTCATTCTTGTTTCCATTGGTCTCTATATGGTATAGGGAGTATGCATATCAAGTTTCATGAAGAAATTCCATGGGGAAGTCATCTGATCAAGGGTTGACTTTTCAGACAAGTCAGTGTAAAATCAGGGCATCTGAGGCCCCCAATGACCCAAACAATGGGTGATCTTCATCATTTTGAGTGTATATGATCTTTATTTGATCATGGAAGAAGGTTGAAGTTCACAAAAATCAAGAATTTAGGGTTTTTGCAAATGTTGACTTTTTGGGCATAGTTGACTTTTCAAGAATGCATCATTTTAGGTCATTTTTCAAGCCTTGATTCTTGATCCAAAAATGCTTCAAATGGAAAAACTTTGGTCATGAAAGTTGTAGATCTCATCTTTCCCTTTTCAAAAAGTACAAGAACATGATCAAACTCTTTTTGGATCAAAAGTTATGGTGTGACAAAGTTGGCTAAAATCATTGATTTTCAAGGCATGCCCTAAGTGAGAATTTTGCAAAATCATGGACCAAGGCCAATTGCAACCTCTAATTCATTCCAAACCAATATGCAAACATTCTCTAAGTCATAAAATTCAGATTTGAACCAAGAATGCCCATGGTTATGGTTCATGTAACAAGACTTTTCACATGTGAACCAAAAAGTCACAACTTGCAAAATCTTCATGATCACTTCCTACAACTTGCTGCATTGGTTACTACACTTTGCTAGCCTCTCACCTCACCTTGCTGCACCAGAACCAGCCCATGTACTTGCCTAGATCATGAGCCATACTTCTCTTACACATTATTTGACTTTTTGCAAAAGGTGACTTACCAATCAATAAAGGACATGTCTTGTCAACTGACCAATGAGAGAGGTTTTTGTGAACAAATTGCAAGCCATTTCATGTACAAGGCAAGGCTGAAACACTTCATAGACACACATTCACAAAATCACCTCATCTTGCAAGTTGCTTCAAATCTGCCTACACAGCTTGCAAACACCAAAACCATCTTCACCATTCAACTCACCATACTTCATAGACCTAAAACCACCAAAGCTCAAGCCTGAAACAAGCCTGACCTGAGCTTCACCATTCCTCACCTTCCAAACCAGAACTCATCGAATCCCTTCATCCAGCCACCAAACACCTCATCTTTCTTCACCAACAAGTCAAGCATACCACAAGGAGTCAAAACCACCCCTCACAATGGCCTGAAGCTGCCTATTTCACCATAGCCATTTCCAACTGAGCTGAAGCAGAAACTGGTCAAACTCATTATCCAGCCATCATAAACTCTTCTTGAGCATTCAAACATCATCTGGGGATCAAGTGGAGTGGTTTGCACTGAAGGAGGTGGCCAGAAAGTCATCAAGTTGAAAGCTTCGAATCTCAGGTAGCTTGAAAAATATTTTTCCAGAAATCATTTTTCATGTCATAAACTTGTTCTATGTGCTTCACTGATCATCCTGATGTCATTGGTTTCGAAAATGGCTTTGAAATGAGCATTTAATTTCTCTCTGAAACTTGCGTGCCCTAGTTTTTATCTTCTTCAATTCAGCTTAGTTAGGGAAAAGAAATTTGTTTTGAGAGAGGGGTTTGATTCGTGAGTGTGTAAGGAACATTTCCCAATTCTTAGTTTTCATTTTTGATACGATTTGAGTGAGTTGGGAAGTTTTCAGGGGAGTTGCTCGCCGGAGAAGACGACCGGAAGTCTTCTCCGGCAGCCTGAAGGTGATTAGGGCTAAGCGTCATTAATTAGTAAACTTTAAACTTGGACCCTTGGATGCTGCTTCCCGCGCGCTAGTGAATGGTCCAGATCATGTCATTATGCCCTAATCCACTTAATTAGTTTTAATTAATTCATAATTAAATTAATTTGGCCAGAGTGAATCTAGACCCTCCATTCACGCGCCAGTCAACGCATTCAAATCCTGGATCCATCCCAGCCTTCCTTTTGTTTGACTTTCCCTTTTATTTAAATTTTATTCATTTTCTTTTCAATTAACTTGCATAATTATTTTAAAATAGTAAAAAATTCTTAAAATTATGAAACTTTTTCCTAAAAGTTTTATTAATTTTTAAGACCCAAAAATATTTTTATTTTATTTTTTATCATTAAAAAAGTATTTTTAAATATTTAAAGGATTATTTTTAATTGATTAATGGAAATTAATTTATTAAAAATACTTTTAGGTATTTAAAAATCACCAAAAAATTCATGAAAT
Source organism: Lathyrus aphaca (assembly GCA_963966055.1). Classification (NCBI taxonomy): domain Eukaryota; kingdom Viridiplantae; phylum Streptophyta; class Magnoliopsida; order Fabales; family Fabaceae; genus Lathyrus; species Lathyrus aphaca. The sequence goes on along the minus strand of OZ014523.1, from coordinate 379,124,371 downwards.
GTTCTAAGACATTTAGAAACATTGTCCAACCTTCAAACCAAATTTCTTTTTTGATCTTGATGCATTTTAAGAATTTTTCATTGAATTAAATCATTTTTTGTGCATTATTTTGATCATAAGTTCAAAAATTCATTTCTGCCTATCCAAGAAGGTTTGGACATTGATTCTTTTTGTATTGCATTCTATTTGGCATGTAGTTTTTAAGATAAAATGGCCATGAATTGATCTTGCATTTTCAAATTGTTTGGCATTTCTTTTGTTTAGGAACCCTAAAAACCCTAATAACTTAGAAAAATCATAACTTGAGATTGGTTAAGAGTTGAGAGCTCCCATTTGGACATTGATTTAGTATAGGTTTAGGGTTTCTTTGGAAGGCATTTTCCATTTTTTATTTTAGGGTTTGCTTCTGTTTTTGGGTTTTGTTTGTTGTTTGATCTTTAAACCCTAATTTGAGCTTTCATTTGCATACCTCTTGCATCCTCTTGCATAACATGACTTGTCTTTGCATTTTGTGCATTCTTGTGTTTCACTTGACATCTTAAGACATATAGAAAGCATGTTTGATCATTGCATCACATGTTTGCCATGTCATTTGCCTTGTATGTTTCATAACTTTTCATGTGCATCCATGCTCCTTAACTTGCATCATCTGCATCCATGATCTTGTATGAACATTCCCATGTGCTGCCTCATGTTTATATCATCTCATAGCATCATTATCATCATCATCAACATGCTTCTGGTTTTGTTTTGCTTCATACCATTTCATCCCATCTAGCATTGCATTGCATTTCTTCCTAACATTTCAGGTGGTAAGTAACTTGAGAAGTGAATTTGCCTTCACTTCTCATAACTTTTCTTCTCATCTCTCTTGCATCCATTGCTGCATTTCTATATGTGTTTGAGTTTGAGCTTGCTCATTCTTTCTCCTCCCACTTTCTTTCTTCAAGTGACTTGACTTCTTGAATGAAGCAAGTCACTTTGCTTCTCCTGATCCTTTCATCTGCTTCCTGGTGGCTCCTTTGAAGATTGTTCTTGAAAACCTCACAAACTTTAGGGACAACCAAGCATGACAATGAATTAGGGTTTTGATTAGTCTCCCCTCATAGTTTTTACCTTTGTGTCTCTCTTTGAGTCCTCTCTTCTCACCTCATAATCAGGGACTAAACCCTAAAGGCTTTAAGGCTTTGTGATTAAGCTTATGCCTGCATCCTTCTCTTAGGATGGAGTGTATAACTTTAATCCTAAGTGTTAAACCCTTAATGTGTTTAAATCTCTTAATCAATTCACATAATAATCATCAAGACATCACACTTGTAACTTGGGCCTTGCATCAGGGTTCTATTTCTTCCTTAAATGGTTAAGAAGGACTAACCCTAGTGTTAATGGACAAGTCCCCCTCAAGTTGTCTTACAAATCATAAAATTAACTTCATCATCATATCATTAAGTAAAATCCACTTAATCAAAGGCTTGTTTTGTCATGAGTTTAATCCCTAATCATGGATTAAGTTGAGGAGCTTTCCTCAGCTTAAACATTCTCACCTATTATCCTTCTATTAGGATGGTGTAATGAGTCTGTTTAATCCTTGATTATGGCTTAACCTCATTACTCAACACTAAACAAAAATACCAAAAACATCTAAATAATCACAAGTAGGTTAATGATCTTAACCCTACATCAAAGGTGATTAAGTGTGAGAATCTGACTTCACACTTAAGGTATTCTCATTACCCATAATCAGAGGGAGGATGTGATGAGTTTACTAAATCCATTGGTTTAGGCTTAAGCTCATTAACTTATGACAAACTTTCAAAAGCAATAAAAGACTGAAAACACAAAAACAAACAATAATCGTCTCCTTCGGGATTCTTTTCTCACCTCCTTCACTCACAAACGAGAACTTGCTTCTTCCGTCTAATGCAAGACAGTTTGCATCTGTGCCAGACAGATCATACACTTGAGCATTGACAAGCAAGCAGTTCACAAGTCAATTCATCTTTCAGTCTCTTTGGGTCGAACTACGGTGTTCTGACTTCCTCATTGCACGAGAGGATACGTAGGCATAACTTAACAGTTATCGAACAAAAGTCTCTGTATATTCCCCCTCCTTCCAGCTTTATTCTTTAAGCCTCATACTCCTGAGCATTTCACTCTTACACTGACACTGTACATATCACACTTCACATTCTTTGCACTGACACCTGTACATTTTGTTTTCCAGCTCTTTTACACAAATTGCACTGACACTACCCCTTTAAAACACAAATCTTTTAAGCGTGGATCCCGTCGAGTACGACGGACAATCTGGGTGCTAATACCTTCCCAGGTTGTAACCAACCCCCTTTCTCAGTCTCTCTGGTTCGCAAACCGTCTTATCCATCTTTTTCTAGGCCTATGCAGCATTGCCTTTCCTCCGGGATAAAAATGCCTAGCTGGCGACTCTATTCATTCTCCAGTGAGTTCACGGCTGTGTGTTCTCACTGTTCCCTTCGCCGACCGTTCGCGTCTGTACCTTTATTTGACCCTGTTCACTTATCGGGAGCGACAGCTTGGCGACTCTGCTGGGGATCCTTTATATTGCAACCAGGGCTTCTGGTTCTTTTTGTGGGTTCCTCCTAGCGCTTGATTGATTTGTGTTTACTGGGGTGTTATGTGCTTATTTGTGCTTGTATTTATTTTGCTTTATGTACAGTTTGCTTTACTGCTTTCTTTATTGCATTTGTATTTATCATACTGTCATGTTGCTGGCTGGATCTGGTTTTTCTTTGGTGGGTGGGTAATTCATTGAGAGTTAAGGTCCTATACCTGGGACCTGAGTGACACCTAGGCTAGAGTGAATCATATTCTTTCCCATTCCATTTCGGTCTGGTGCGGGAATATGAAACACGGTTCAGATATGGGTTTCTTCTTGAGAACTCTGTGTTGCAGATTTCCTGCAATGCTAGGGTTATCTGGGAAGCCTGCTAAGTCTGGATGACCTTTTAGTATTGACCTTCAGAAACTGAGGTGAATTAGAGGAGGAATTGTTATGGTTATTGTAAACACTGTACCTCCGGGTTGGAAGTGTTTACACTTCTCATAACTGATCCAAGTATGAGGATCCTTGTTCTAGAACACCACCAGTGAGGGGGGTTGGGCTGTTTACAGGTTTGCAGGTACCTTGACCTCAGAATACCCTGTCACTTTGATTTGTTAAGAATACTCCATGTTGGACAGTTCTTGTGATTCTAAACCCTGGACATGTGGCTCTTTATTTGAGTCCCCCACCTTGGTTACTGGATTTATAAGACCTCCATCTGGAATTCTTGAACACACATGGACCTATATCAGAGCAGTTTGATCAGATCCAGCTCAGTCACAAACCCTTTGCATATCATTTGCATACATAATCATTGCATCATATTGACATTTGCTTATTTGTGTTTCAGGGTATCCATCATTCATCTGGTTTTGGTTTTGACCCCATCTTCTGTTTTGACCTGCTTCAGTTTAGCTATCTGCTTCAGTTATCACCAGCACCAGCCAGTCAGTGGCCCTTCACTTCAGCATTATCATCAGCACCTGTCTCTACTCAGTTTCAGTATCATGGCTCCTAAAAAGAGCAACATCACCTATCACTTCTTCCAACCAGAGTTATCAGACATCAGGAGGATTCAAACCCTGATCACTCCAGATCACGTACCTTTGTTCAGGGAGCATTATGGAGATATACTGGACATGGTTATGGATCTGGACCCTTCACAGAGGAGCCTCATTCACACTTGTATTCAGTTTTATGATCCCCCACTGAGATGTTTCACCTTTCAAGACTTTCAGTTGGGCCCTCTATTGGAAGAATACTCCTCATTGGTTGGTGTGCCTATCAGGGCTGGAATCCCTTTCAACCCTGAGATGGTCTTTCCTGCTAATGGAGAAGTGGCCAAAGCTTTGCATCTGGAGCCTGTCCTGATTGAGCAGCATATGACCTCTAAAGCTGGAATCCCTGGCTTTCATTTGGATTTCCTGATCTCTCAAGCTACCCAGAAAGCTTCTCTAGGGGAGTGGAAAGCTGTTTGTGCTCTACTGGCCTTGAGCATATATGGAATTGTGCTGTTTGTAGATGAGCCTCGATTCATTAGCAAGAATGCCATCCATCTGTTCATCCTGAAGAACCCAGTGCCAACTTTATTGGGGGATCTCTACTATTCAGTGCATCAGAGGAATGAGAAGCAGAGGGGAAGGCTAGTAAGGTGTTGTGCTCCATTGTTCCATACTTGGCTTCTCAATCATCTACCCAGAACAGATGCATTTTTAAACCCTCATCAGCAAAGCAACTGGGCTAAGAGACTCACTGTTCTAACTTCAGCAGATGTCAGATGGTGTACTCAAAGCACCAAGGGCAGGGATATCATCACCAGCTGTGGGCATTTTCCTAATGTGCCCTTAATAGGAGTTAAGGAAAGTATTAATTACAATCCTCTGCTGTTCAGAAGGCAACTGGGCTATGCGCTGGTCCACACTCCTAGGGCACAGGACTTGGTTGAGACTCTCTATTGTGAGAACAAGATTAGTTTGGCTGTGGTTAGACAGGCTGCCTGGGCCTGGGATCATGTTCAAACCAAGGGAGTCACCATTCTGGGGAAGTGCAATAATGTGGCATCAGCACAATATTATGAGTGGTCCCGTGCCAGGGCCCAATTCTCTGGGATGCCCTTTACCATAGAAGACATGCCTGAGTCATCTTCAGCACCACCCCCTGCCACCATCAGTTTGGAGGAGTTTGAGAGCTTGAAGGAAAGAAATGAGAAGCTAACCCAGGCTTTACAGAAGACCCTCCGGGAGAGAAGTGAAGGTATGAGGGAGATTGAGAGATTGGAGAAGTTGAGAGTAGAGCATCTGACTAAGTTTGAGAAGTCTGGGGATTATATCAAAAAGTCTAAGGCTGGTGAACAAATTCTGAAGAATGCTTGCAAAGAAGCCCAGTTCCAGAGAGCAAGGACAGACTTGTATTTGAAGGAGAGTCAAGCCCGGTGGGTTAGGATCACCGAGGCTCGTACCTTGGAAGACAAGAGAGTTCAAGACAAGATGGAGCAACTGGAAGCTAGTGCTAAAGAACAGCAAGAAGCCCTGGCATCAGCCCAGAGGGAGATATCTGAATTGAAGATCAAAGCAGGGGTGAAGAGGTCCAAGGACCAAACTCAGCACAAAAAGCTAGCAGCAGCTATTGCAACCCGGAACCTCCTTATCCGGAATCTCACGGAGCGTCCGGCTGATCCTGTGACCGAAGCACTTCTCAAGGAAGTTCGTGAGGATGAGTTTGGCCTTGGTGTTTGACCATTTGCTTGTTGTTGTTTCTATTCCATGTACTTTTACTTTTTGTGATGTATTTTGACCCCCTAGGGGGCTTGAGTTGTAAAATGAACAAGTTGTATTATTTCACCTCCTGTAATATATTTGTGTTAGTTTTGTTCCATCCAAGTTTACTTTGGAAGCAACTTCAACTGCATCTTCAAGGGTCTGGAAGGGTCAAAACTGAAGGCCAAACCGGATACCTTGGGAACAAATAAGCATAACTGCATTGCATGCTAACACCCTTTGTTTGTTTTGTAGGTTTTGTTTTATTGTTGCTAACCTCTGTTGTGATGTTCAGGAACTATTGCTAGGCGCCGGGTATTTCCCCTCAACCGTCCGCACCGTTATCCAACCCGAAACAACCTTCCGGGAATTCAAATGGATCAGGTACAGCAGGACCTTGCAGAGGTCAGAAATCAGATGGCAAACGAAAGATTGGAGATGAGAACGCAGATGACGCAGTTCATGGAAGTTATGAACAACATGGCTCAGAGCCAGGAAAGACTGAGGGCCATAGTGGAAAGGCAAAATCAAGAGGATCCACATATAGGGACTGCCGGCACCAGTAACAACGAAAGGGTGCAACCTCATGTTAACCCTCCTGTGTTTGGTCCACATCTGCATCCCGAGATCAACATTCCTGCAAATGTGCAAGGAACTGCCACTGCAGCCAGGTTATTGCAAGAGGACCCTCAAGAGGATCAATTTACAGTAATGGGTGCTGGAGAAGAAGCTTATGATAGGAGATTGGATGAGATAGCTGAGAAGTTAAGATCCCTAGAGTCTCAAAACTCTTTGGGTTTTGATGTGATGGATATGGGCTTGGTAGACGGGGTTAGGATCCCCCATAAGTTCAAGCCTCCTTGTTTCGAAAAGTATAATGGGACTTCATGCCCCCGGACTCATTTACAATCATTTCTGGGAAGGCTGAAGGCCTATACAATGGATGAGAAGCTTTGGATGTTCTATTTCGAAGATAGCTTGACTGGAGCATCAAGAGAATGGTACTCTCACCTGACAAGGGCAACTATTAGATGCTGGAAGGACCTGACAGAGGCCTTCATCAGACAGTATCAGTATAATCTAGACATGGCACCCAACAGGACCCTCCTAATGGGAATGTCACAGTCTTCAAGGGAGAGTTTCCGAGAATATGCCCAAAGATGGAGGCAATTGGCTGCTGCTATTCAACCCCCTATGTCTGAAAGGGAAATGGCAGATATGTTCATGAATACCCTTCAGGGAACCTATATTGACAGGTTAGCTGCTTTCTCTTCCACTAACTTCGCGGATGTTGTCATAGCTGGGGAAAGAATTGAAAGCCTGTTAAAAATGGGCAAGATTTCCGACAATGGTGCTAGCTCGTCCAGTAATGCAAGAAAGCCTTTTGCAGGCCCGAGAAGAACTGGCGAGACCAATGCCATCCACACCAACAGGGGAAGACCCTAATATGCTCAAAGGTCAAAGCAGCAGTCACCATTCCTGCTCCAGCTCATCCTCAGCCAGTCTATCAACCTCCTCAACAAAACTATCAGCCACAACCCCAGTACCATCAGCAAAATCAATATCCTCCAAGAAATTACAACAACAGCAACAACAACAACAACAGTCAACAGAGGCCATTCCAACAAAGGCCATCTCAAGCTAACAGAGTGATCGATCCGATCCCCATGCCATATGCTACCTTGCTGCCACAACTTCTGAAGCTCAACCTGGTTGAGCTAAGAACGTTGGCACCTCCGGATCCCAACAGTCTACCAAGGAACTATGACTCCAATGCTAGGTGTGCTTTCCATTCAAACGCACCTGGTCACAGTACAGAAAAATGCAGGGCTCTGCATATGAAGGTACAAGACCTGGTAGACTCCAAGGCTCTGAATTTCGCACCGCCACCCAATGTCAATAAAAACCCCATGCCAAACCATGGTGGTCCCCGGATTAACGCTATTGAAGAAGACAAGCCGTCTTATTTAATAACCAGTGTGGGACAGATCAGGACACCATTGGTAGAAATCAAGGCTCAGCTCTTGGAATGTCAGATGTTCCCAGGGTGTGAATTGGGTTGTGCTTACTACAATATCTCAGTAAATGGGTGCGATAATTTGAGGAATGGCATAGATGGCCTTATTCAGAGTGGCCAACTTCAGATCACTACATCATTTCCAACAAATCCAGCAATTTCATCGGCAACGGTTTCAGAACCTCCTACAACTGCAGCAACTATTGTTCCTGACAATTCATCGGCTTCATCAACAAGTACTTCATCTATCATCTCAACTGATCGGTTTTCAGCAAATGTTTCTTCTACAACATCAGCTTCACTCCATTTTGAGGCTCCTACAACGACAACATCCATTCTTCCACCATTATCTCCTACAACACCAGCAACAAATCATGAAGATATCTCTACTGTCACCATATTTTATGATCCTGAAAACAACTCTGCCTACCATTCAGAAGGTGCTGCTCCCATCAGAGCACCAGTTACAATCTTTTATGATCCACAAACAATCACAGTCCCTTCAGCAGCAGCAATCAGTCCAGTCACTGTCACGGTGCCTGGACCAGTACCATATGAAAGCAATAGGGCCATCCCTTGGCACTATGGCTCTGACGTGTACTGCGAAGGAAAAAGAATCACTCTTGAAACATCAACACCTGCACCACAAGTAGATAATGTGGGGGGAGGCGGAGGCTTCACTCGAAGCGGACGCCTCTTTGCTCCACCAATTCAAAGACCTACTGCCGAAGCAGAAGCTGCTGCCAAGGCAAAAGGAAAGAGCCCGGTGCAGGAAGATCAAGCTGTTAAAGAAGCTTTGAAGACACCGTTCGATCAAGAGGTTGATGAGTTCATGCGAATCATCAAAAAGAGTGATTACAAAATTGTGGATCAACTTCACCAAACGCCATCCAAAATCTCTATCCTCTCACTGCTTATGTGCTCCGAAGCCCATCGGAATGCACTACTCAAAGTCTTGCACGCAGCTTACGTGCCTGAAGAGATTACTGTCAACCAGTTGGAAACCGTGGTTGGAAATGTTACTGCTAGCAATGGGCTAGGGTTCACCAATACTGACTTGACAGCGGATGGCCGCAACCACAACAAAGCCTTGCACATAACCATGGAATGCAAAGGAGCTGTCCTTTCTCATGTGCTGGTAGACACAGGTTCATCTCTGAATGTCCTACCAAAGAAGGCTCTGGTGAAGTTAGAATATGATGGATTGGCATTGAGACCCAGCAACCTGGTGGTAAGAGCTTTTGATGGCTCAAAGAGATCGGTTCTGGGAGAGATTGAGCTGCCTGTGACAATTGGCCCACAGACCTTTAAAACTATCTTTTATGTGATGGACATTCAGCCCGCCTACAGCTGTTTGTTGGGTAGACCCTGGATTCACGCCGCTGGCGCAATAACGTCTACCCTTCACCAAAAGTTAAAATTTGAGTGGGAAGGCCAAGTTGTTACAATCTGCGGGGAGGAGGATATATTTGTTAGCCATCTGGCTACTTATAAATATATTGAAATGGATGGGGAGATCCATGAGACAATGAGCCAAGGATTTGAAGCCTTGAATGTCAATGAAGCATCTGCTGTATCTGGGATCTCCATGTCATCATACCAACAAGCCCGGAAGGTTGTTGAGGAAGGAACTGCCCTAGGCTGGGGCAAGGTTTTAGCTGTGGAGGAAAAGAAAGACAAAATTGGGTTGGGTTACAGACCAACTCAACATCAAGCAAAGGCTGCTGGAGAGCCTGGTTTTGTCAGTGGGGGGATGCTTACCCCCGATGCTATCAACTGTCTGGAAGACGAGCTGGAAGAGGAGCGCAACCTGGAGAATTGGATTCGTCCAAGGGTCCCGGGAAGCAGTATCTCGAACTGGTCTTCCCAGGAAATTATAAGTGTTACTCGAGCAGAGTAATTATTATTTCCTGTATTTTATAAGCATGCATCAAAGTCTTGCATCTTGCCCAAGATGACAAGACTCATTTTGTAATCGGGCCATCTGTACTTTTTTGTGCAAACAAGATCGATTAATGAAATATCAGACATCTTTTTGCAAACGAGTCTTTTTCTTTTCTGCTCACTGTTTTTCCATTTTTCTTTTTTGTACAAAAAATAAATGGCGGTGTTTTCAAAATGACAACTTCATTTCACTTTTCTAAATAAGACTAAAATCAGATCACTAAAATGAACCAACTTAACCCTTGCAGAGAGTGCCTTCCTGACAGCACCGACAACAGCACGGCTATGACATCGTATGACTTTGACAATCCGATCAATCAAGCTGATGAAGGGGTTGAAGAAGAATACGAGCTTCCTGAAGAGCTAGCCAGGTTGTTGAGACAGGAGGAAAAGGTTATTACCCCTCACCAGGAGGAGGTTGAAGTGATCAATCTTGGTACGGATGAAGACGTGAAAGAAGTCAAGATCGGGGCCTGCCTGCAAGACTCAGTGAAGAAGCAACTGGTTGATCTACTACGAGAGTATGTGGATGTATTTGCTTGGTCGTATCAAGACATGCCAGGGTTGGATACCGACATCGTTGTGCACAAGCTGCCTTTGAGAGAAGAATGCCCTCCAGTCAAACAAAAGCTACGCCGTACTCGTCCAGACATGGCTATGAAAATCAAGGAGGAGGTACAAAAGCAATGGGACGCCGGGTTCCTTGCTGTAACTAGCTACCCGCCGTGGGTTGCTAACATAGTACCTGTGCCTAAGAAAGACGGCAAAGTAAGAATGTGTGTTGATTACCGGGATCTGAACAGAGCCAGCCCGAAAGATGACTTCCCATTACCTCACATTGACGTATTGGTTGATAATACGACTCAGTTCTCGGTATTCTCCTTCATGGATGGATTTTCAGGATACAATCAAATCAAAATGTCACCTGAAGACATGGAGAAGACAACATTCATTACACCCTGGGGCACGTTCTGCTACAAGGTAATGCCATTTGGGCTGAAGAATGCTGGTGCCACGTATCAACGGGCTATGGTAACATTATTCCACGATATGATCCACAAAGAAATAGAATGTTATGTGGATGACATGATTGCCAAGTCCCTTACTGAAGAAGATCACCTGGTAAATCTGTTGAAGTTGTTCAAGTGTCTGAGGAAGTACCAACTGAAGTTGAACCCCAACAAATGCACATTCGGGGTGCGATCCGGTAAGCTGCTAGGATTTATTGTAAGTGAGAAGGGGATTGAGGTTGACCCTGATAAAGTCAAAGCCATCCAGAAGATGCCTGCACCGAAAACTGAGAAAGAAGTTCGGGGGTTCTTAGGTCGATTGAACTACATCTCAAGGTTCATATCTCACCTCACAGCAACCTGTGAACCCTTGTTCAAGCTGTTAAGAAAAGAACAAACGGTCAGGTGGAACGAAGATTGCCAGAGGGCTTTTGACAAGATCAAGGAATACCTGCAAGAACCTCCAATCCTCATGCCGCCAGTTGAAGGAAGACCTCTAATCATGTACTTGACAGTATTAGAAGAGTCAATGGGGTGTGTGCTGGGCCAGCATGACGAGTCTGGTCGAAAAGAGTATGCAATATACTACCTAAGCAAAAAGTTTACCGACTGTGAACAACGTTATTCACTGCTCGAGAAAACTTGCTGTGCTTTAGCGTGGGCTGCTCGCCGACTGAGACAGTATATGTTGACCCACACTACTTTGTTGATATCAAAGATGGATCCAGTCAAGTACATATTTGAGAAGCCAGCTCTTATCGGACGGGTTGCAAGATGGCAAATGATTCTCACAGAGTATGACATCCAATACACATCTCAGAAAGCCATCAAAGGCAGTGTATTGTCTGAATATCTTGCTGAGCAACCCATTGATGATTACCAGCCTATGAGGTTTGACTTCCCTGATGAAGACATCATGTTCATTAAAACAAAAGATCATGAAGAGCCTATTCACACTGAAGGGCCCGACCCGGAAGAAGAATGGATTATGATGTTTGATGGGGCTGTTAACATGAATGGCCGTGGTGTTGGTGCAGTACTCATTACACCCAAAGGAGTTCACATGCCTTTCTCGGCAAAACTCACTTTCAACTGCACTAACAACGAAGCTGAATACGAAGCTTGTATTATGGGTCTTGAGGAAGCCATCGACCTCAGGATCAAGACATTGACCGTATTCGGAGATTCAGCTTTGGTAATCAATCAGACCAACGGAAAATGGTACACACACCAAGATCATCTGATACCTTACAGGGATTATACAAGAAGGTTATTGACTTTCTTCACAACGGTCAAGCTTGAGTATATCCCTCGGGACGAGAATCAGTTCGCAGATGCTCTTGCTACCATTTCATCCATGATCAAAGTTCAAACTGCTAATTTTGTACCTCAGATTTCAGTATCGAGACTTGATAGACCAGCATATGTATTTGCAGCAGATGTTGTCAAGGATGATAAGCCTTGGTTTCATGACATTAAGTGCTTCTTGGAGGATCAAACATACCCACCTGGGGCATCTTCCAATGATAAGAAGACTTTGAGAAGGCTTGCTGGAAGTTTCTTTCTGAACACTGATGGGTCTTTATACAAGAGGAGCTTTGATATGGTACTCCTCAGATGTGTTGACAAGACGGAAGCAGATTTACTGATGCATGAAGTGCATGAAGGCTCCTTTGGTACCCATGCCGGAGGGCATGCCATGGCCAAGAAATTGCTAAGATCAGGGTATTACTGGATCACAATGGATGCAGACTGTTGTGCCTATGCCAGGAAATGCCACAAATGCCAGATCTACGCAGATAAAGTGCATGTACCTCCAAATCCTCTGAACATCATGTCTTCTCCATGGCCCTTTGCTATGTGGGGCATCGATATGATTGGCAAGATCGAGCCGACTGCTTCAAACGGCCACAGATTCATCCTGGTCGCCATCGACTATTTTACAAAGTGGGTTGAAGCAGCCTCATATGCAAACGTCACCAGGCAAGTGGTAGCCCGATTTCTGAAAAGAGATATCATCTGTCGGTATGGAGTTCCCGAGCGAATCATTACTGATAATGGTTCCAATTTAAACAACAAAATGATGGCTGAATTATGCCGGGACTTCAAGATCCAACATCACAATTCTTCTCCTTACAGGCCAAAGATGAACGGCGCTGTTGAGGCAGCAAATAAGAATATCAAGAAGATTGTGCAGAAGATGGTAATCACCTACAAAGACTGGCACGAAATGCTACCATTTGCCTTGCATGGGTACCGCACATCAATCAGGACATCCACTGGGGCAACACCTTATCAACTTGTGTACGGTATGGAAGCTGTCCTACCGGTTGAAGTTGAATTACCCTCGCTACGGGTATTAATGGATGTTAAACTGAGTGAAGCAGAATGGGTTCGGGCCCGATACAAACAACTGAGTCTGATCGAAGAGAAGAGATTGGCTGCAATCTGTCATGGGCAGCTATATCAGAAGAGAATGAAGAAGGCCTTCGATCAGAAAGTCAGACATCGAGAATACCAAGTGGGAGATCTTGTGCTGAAAAGAATCCTCCCTCCTCATACAGACCACAGGGGCAAATGGACTCCTAACTATGAAGGACCATTCGTGGTAAAGAAAGTTTTCTCTGGTGGAGCACTGATGCTCAGTACCATGGATGGTGAAGACTTCCCGTCCCCTGTGAATTCAGATGCAGTTAAAAAATACTTCGCATAAAAATGACCCGCTGGACATAAAAACAGAATGAAAGTCCAGGCAAGAATAGGGCATCCCGGCGAGTCAAAAACAGAATAAAAGACTCGGGCAAAAATAAGGGAAATAAATGAAAAATGTACACCCGCTGAGTTGAAAAGCCGCATTGGACAACTCAGGCAAAAATAGGTATCCCGATGGATTGAAAACCCGAAAGGGCGATCCATGCAAAATAAGGGAATAAGCGAACAACTGCATTCTGAATTCGTCTGTATTGTCAGCAACTTGGTAAGCTTCGAAAGAATCAAGCTTCAATCAGAATCAACTTTCTCCAGAAAGCAAGACGAGAAGAAAGTCAAAAGTCATGCGAGTCATAGCGAAGAGGAAGCTCCTCCAAAGCGTCGTCAACACTGCCAGCAATTTGTTTCTCAATTTGTAACGATTTCCTCATTTCAGGAGATTTGTTTCTTTGACTGTATTTTGCCAATTCAGGGCACATAAATTAATAAAATCAGATTTTTCAGTCATGTTTCGTATATTTTGTTTGCAAAGAATGTCTGATGTCTCTAAAAATCAATTGCATGAGTACAGATGTTTTTCTCCAAAAATGATAATAAAAACACATGCTTACCGGGAATATACTTACTCTCGAAAGTACTTAACTCCTATGACGGAATCCAGTAAGGGATACCTCAGGATTATCTTTGTGCGTTTCCTTATCTTTGCAGGATTGCAGGTTCAACAAGCAGCCTTAGCACTCAGAGTGTTTTCTCCCCAGCTGAGTTATCAACAGCATTCTCCCCAGCCGTGAGGCAAATCTTTCTTCCTCAGCAGAGTGTGAAGTTAGGGAGCCATCTCCCCACAGAGTCTCAGCCTCTATTCTGAAGAGCAACGCATGAAGTCACAACAGAGTACAGGAAGCTTCTACAAACCCCAGCTGGGTCCCATATTACAAGGAAATGTCAATCAGTGACCTGTATCCCCGAGCAGAGGCATCTCATCTATCAAAAAATCTCATCCCCAGCTGGGATGTCTACTTCAAACGGATCGACCAGAGATCTTCGCAACAACGGGATCCGAATCCCGGTTTGATATCTCTGCACAATCATAGCATTCGCATCATATTCACCCCTCAGAGCGTAGCATTCCGTTCAATACGGAGCATTACGGCAAAAATCAAACGCATAGCATAATCATAAGCCGTGTTCTGAATTAACACTTGTGAATAATAACCGTTCATCATCATTGTACAGAAATCACCACCAGAGTCCCCATGAAAAGCAGTTGCCTCACAAATCACAAACACCAGTATATATTTCCTTTTGATACTCGCCCGTATCATCACTCCCCAGTAAAGTCGCCTGAACACTCTTTACAAACAAGAGCACCCGTATTACAGATACCTCCTGACACTCGTCCGTGTCAAATCACCAGCGGAAAGCCAAAGACATCCTCTTTGCACTCACACATACTTATATATACAATTCCTTGACACCCGCCCGTGTCATATCCCCAGCGCAGTCGCCTACACTTTGTATAGCAGATACTTGTTCATATTACACTCTTCTCCTTTTGACACTCGTCCGTGTCACTCTCCCCAGCAGTTAAACACTCATCTATACACCACTCGCTCTTATACAGATACTCGTCCGTATCTTGCATATACCAGTAACCTCCCCACAGATTCAACAGTAGTCCTTGTTCTTTGTTAACCAGTTGGTACTCGTCCGTATCATCATCTCAGAACATTGCGTCTAATGTTTGTTTCTACATGATACTCGTCCGTATCATAGTCTTAAGGATGCTCATCCGTATCTTTAATCCATACACTGTGTCAAACACTAATGTCTTCTTGAATATAGACACTCGTCCGTGTCTACTATTCCCCAGAAGAGTCCTTTCAGATGCAACACTCGTCCGTGTTCTTTGTTAACCCGTTGATACTCGTCTGTATCATCATCTCTGAACATGTGTCAGTTGTTTCTACATGATACTCGTCCGTATCATAGTCTTAAGGATGCTCGTCCGCATCTCTAATCTATACAATACCAAACACTTATACTTTCCCTTCTTGGTTGTGAACACTCGTCCGTGTTCACTATATCCCCAGTAGATCGCCAAACAAAGCAATTTTCTTTTTATCTGACACTCGTCCTGTGTCATGATAACCTTGAGAGCAGCCGTACCCTGCTGAGTGGTCGTCCTCCACTTCTTGATGGTCGTCCTCCATCATGCTCATCCGATGGCCGTCCCCATCGTTGATCTTTTTTTAGCAGCCGTCCCCTGCTAGGTGGTCGTCCTCCACCTTTTTGATGATCGTCCTTCATCACTTTATCCAATGGCCGTCCCCATTGTTGATTTTGGGTTATCTGACATTCGTCCTATGTTATGATAAACCATGAGAGCAGCCGTACCCTGCTGAGTGGTCGTCCTCTACTTCTTGATGGTCGTCCTCCATCATGCTCGTCCGATGGCCGTCCCCATCGTTGACCTTTTCTATCCGGCATTCGTCCTATGTCGCGATATTTGTGGCAGCCGTACCCTGCCAGGTGGTCGTCCTCCACCTTTGATGGCCGTCCCCATCATATTTCTTTTATACCCAACAGAGCAGCCGTCCCCTGCTAGGTGATCGTCCTTCACCTTTGATGGCCGTACCCCATCATCTGTTTATTTCATTTATTCTTTAACCCGATGGCCGTCCCCGTCGTGGTCCCTTTTCCTTTTTTAGCCCGATGGCCGTCCCCATCGTTGGTTACTTTACCTTTATGAACTTGATGGCCTTCCCCGTCATGTTTCATCGACTCCCAGAGAATTTTACAGCTTTATCTTGATGGCCGTCCCCATCATGATTTTGTTTCCCCAGCTAGTCGGCCGTCCCCGTCTCAGCTTTACCTTTTATCCCCAGCATGTCGGCCGTCCCCGTCATCGCTTTACTTCACACTTTACCCAGCAGTCGTCCTCTGCTCGACGGTCGTCCTCCGTCGCCCACACTTTACAATATACTTCATTTTCTTTTGCAATCTATATCCCTTTTCTTCTTCATTCTGTGAGTGCAAATGTTGGACTGTCTTTGGTATTCAACCACAAGTTATCTTGTTTGCCTGTTAAGCCGTCGCTTACAACCTGCACAGCTAACTCATGTTTGAATAGGGGCAGCTGTAAACACCCCAAATTTGCCCTCACTCATTTCACCATGGCTTGTGATCATCTCATATGCATAAACACAATCATACCATCTCATACTTCATTTTTGATTCACTGGATAGTTTCTAAGTCATCTGCACCTAGGGTTTGTGATCTGAGCAATCCCAAAGCATCTTGAGCCATTACAAAGGGCCACCAATCAATTCAAAGGGGTCCATATGTGTTCTTATATCATATTCCATCTCCTCAAAGTCAAAAATGCAAAGGAATCACAAGAACTAGGGTTTGAGTGGATGCAGAGCCAGGATAGACTGCACAGTTGACTTAAAATTAGGGTTTTGGTTTCAGAGGCCATAACCCCAAATTTTTTGGTCATTCTTGTTTCCATTGGTCTCTATATGGTATAGGGAGTATGCATATCAAGTTTCATGAAGAAATTCCATGGGGAAGTCATCTGATCAAGGGTTGACTTTTCAGACAAGTCAGTGTAAAATCAGGGCATCTGAGGCCCCCAATGACCCAACCAATGGGTGATCTTCATCATTTTGAGTGTATATGATCTTTATTTGATCATGGAAGAAGGTTGAAGTTCACAAAAATCAAGAATTTAGGGTTTTTGCAAATGTTGACTTTTTGGGCATAGTTGACTTTTCAAGAATGCATCATTTTAGGTCATTTTTCAAGCCTTGATTCTTGATCCAAAAATGCTTCAAATGGAAAAACTTTGGTCATGAAAGTTGTAGATCTCATCTTTCCCTTTTCAAAAAGTACAAGAACATGATCAAACTCTTTTTGGATCAAAAGTTATGGTGTGACAAAGTTGGCTAAAATCATTGATTTTCAAGGCATGCCCTAAGTGAGAATTTTGCAAAATCATGGACCAAGGCCAATTGCAACCTCTAATTCATTCCAAACCAGTATGCAAACATTCTCTAAGTCATAAAATTCAGATTTGAACCAAGAATGCCCATGGTTATGGTTCATGTAACAAGACTTTTCACATGTGAACCAAAAAGTCACAACTTGCAAAATCTTCATGATCACTTCCTACAACTTGCTGCATTGGTTACTACACTTTTCTAGCCTCTCACCTCACCTTGCTGCACCAGAACCAGCCCATGTACTTGCCTAGATCATGAGCCATACTTCTCTTACACATTATTTGACTTTTTGCAAAAGGTGACTTACCAATCAATAAAGGACATGTCTTGTCAACTGACCAATGAGAGAGGTTTTTGTGAACAAATTGCAAGCCATTTCATGTACAAGGCAAGGCTGAAACACTTCATAGACACACATTAACAAAATCACCTCATCTTGCAAGTTGCTTCGAATCTGCCTACACAGCTTGCAAACACCAAAACCATCTTCACCATTCAACTCACCATACTTCATAGACCTAAAACCACCAAAGCTCAAGCCTGAAACAAGCCTGACCTGAGCTTCACCATTCCTCACCTTCCAAACCAGAACTCATCGAATCCCTTCATCCAGCCACCAAACACCTCATCTTTCTTCACCAACAAGTCAAGCATACCACAAGGAGTCAAAACCACCCCTCACAATGGCCTGAAGCTGCCTATTTCACCATAGCCATTTCCAACTGAGCTGAAGCAGAAACTGGTCAAACTCATTATCCAGCCATCATAAACTCTTCTTGAGCATTCAAACATCATCTGGGGATCAAGTGGAGTGGTTTGCACTGAAGGAGGTGGCCAGAAAGTCATCAAGTTGAAAGCTTCGAATCTCAGGTAGCTTGAAAAATATTTTTCCAGAAATCATTTTTCATGTCATAAACTTGTTCTATGTGCTTCACTGATCATCCTGATGTCATTGGTTTCGAAAATGGCTTTGAAATGAGCATTTAATTTCTCTCTGAAACTTGCGTGCCCTAGTTTTTATCTTCTTCAATTCAGCTTAGTTAGGGAAAAGAAATTTGTTTTGAGAGAGGGGTTTGATTCGTGAGTGTGTAAGGAACATTTCCCAATTCTTAGTTTTCATTTTTGATACGATTTGAGTGAGTTGGGAAGTTTTCAGGGGAGTTGCTCGCCGGAGAAGACGACCGGAAGTCTTCTCCGGCAGCCTGAAGGTGATTAGGGCTAAGCGTCATTAATTAGTAAACTTTAAACTTGGACCCTTGGATGCTGCTTCCCGCGCGCTAGTGAATGGTCCAGATCATGTCATTATGCCCTAATCCACTTAATTAGTTTTAATTAATTCATAATTAAATTAATTTGGCCAGAGTGAATCTAGACCCTCCATTCACGCGCCAGTCAACGCATTCAAATCCTGGATCCATCCCAGCCTTCCTTTTGTTTGACTTTCCCTTTTATTTAAATTTTATTCATTTTCTTTTCAATTAACTTGCATAATTATTTTAAAATAGTAAAAAATTCTTAAAAATTATGAAACTTTTTCCTAAAAGTTTTATTAATTTTTAAGACCCAAAAATATTTTTATTTTATTTTTTATCATTAAAAAAGTATTTTTAAATATTTAAAGGATTATTTTTAATTGATTAATGGAAATTAATTTATTAAAAATACTTTTAGGTATTTAAAAATCACCAAAAAATTCATGAAATGTTCTAAGACATTTAGAAACATTGTCCAACCTTCAAACCAAATTTCTTTTTTGATCTTGATGCATTTTAAGAATTTTTCATTGAATTAAATCATTTTTTGTGCATTATTTTGATCATAAGTTCAAAAATTCATTTCTGCCTATCCAAGAAGGTTTGGACATTGATTCTTTTTGTATTGCATTCTATTTGGCATGTAGTTTTTAAGATAAAATGGCCATGAATTGATCTTGCATTTTCAAATTGTTTGGCATTTCTTTTGTTTAGGAACCCTAAAAACCCTAATAACTTAGAAAAATCATAACTTGAGATTGGTTAAGAGTTGAGAGCTCCCCTTTGGACATTGATTTAGTATAGGTTTAGGGTTTCTTTGGAAGGCATTTTCCATTTTTTATTTTAGGGTTTGCTTCTGTTTTTGGGTTTTGTTTGTTGTTTGATCTTTAAACCCTAATTTGAGCTTTCATTTGCATACCTCTTGCATCCTCTTGCATAACATGACTTGTCTTTGCATTTTATGCATTCTTGTGTTTCACTTGACATCTTAAGACATATAGAAAGCATGTTTGATCATTGCATCACATGTTTGCCATGTCATTTGCCTTGTATGTTTCATAACTTTTCATGTGCATCCATGCTCCTTAACTTGCATCATCTGCATCCATGATCTTGTATGAACATTCCCATGTGCTGCCTCATGTTTATATCATCTCATAGCATCATTATCATCATCAACATGCTTCTGGTTTTGTTTTGCTTCATACCATTTCATCCCATCTAGCATTGCATTGCATTTCTTCCTAACATTTCAGGTGGTAAGTAACTTGAGAAGTGAATTTGCCTTCACTTCTCATAACTTTTCTTCTCATCTCTCTTGCATCCATTGCTGCATTTCTATATGTGTTTGAGTTTGAGCTTGCTCATTCTTTCTCCTCCCACTTTCTTTCTTCAAGTGACTTGACTTCTTGAATGAAGCAAGTCACTTTGCTTCTCCTGATCCTTTCATCTACTTCCTGGTGGCTCCTTTGAAGATTGTTCTTGAAAACCTCACAAACTTTAGGGACAACCAAGCATGACAATGAATTAGGGTTTTGATTAGTCTCCCCTCATAGTTTTTACCTTTGTGTCTCTCTTTGAGTCCTCTCTTCTCACCTCATAATCAGGGACTAAACCCTAAAGGCTTTAAGGCTTTGTGATTAAGCTTATGCCTGCATCCTTCTCTTAGGATGGAGTGTATAACTTTAATCCTAAGTGTTAAACCCTTAATGTGTTTAAATCTCTTAATCAATTCACATAATAATCATCAAGACATCACACTTGTAACTTGGGCCTTGCATCAGGGTTCTATTTCTTCCTTAAATGGTTAAGAAGGACTAACCCTAGTGTTAATGGACAAGTCCCCCTCAAGTTGTCTTACAAATCATAAAATTCACTTCATCATCATATCATTAAGTAAAATCCACTTAATCAAAGGCTTGTTTTGTCATGAGTTTAATCCCTAATCATGGATTAAGTTGAGGAGCTTTCCTCAGCTTAAACATTCTCACCTATTATCCTTCTATTAGGATGGTGTAATGAGTCTGTTTAATCCTTGATTATGGCTTAACCTCATTACTCAACACTAAACAAAAATACCAAAAACATCTAAATAATCACAAGTAGGTTAATGATCTTAACCCTACATCAAAGGTGATTAAGTGTGAGAATCTGACTTCACACTTAAGGTATTCTCATTACCCCTAATCAGAGGGAGGATGTGATGAGTTTACTAAATCCATTGGTTTAGGCTTAAGCTCATTAACTTATGACAAACTTTCAAAAGCAATAAAAGACTGAAAACACAAAAACAAACAATAATCGTCTCCTTCGGGATTCTTTTCTCACCTCCTTCACTCACAAACGAGAACTTGCTTCTTCCGTCTAATGCAAGACAGTTTGCATCTGTGCCAGACAGATCATACACTTGAGCATTGACAAGCAAGCAGTTCATAAGTCAATTCATCTTTCAGTCTCTTTGGGTCGAACTACGGTGATCTGACTTCCTCATTGCACGAGAGGATACGTAGGCATAACTTAACAGTTATCGAACAAAAGTCTCTGTATATTCCCCCTCCTTCCAGCTTTATTCTTTAAGCCTCATACTCCTGAGCATTTCACTCTTACACTGACACTGTACATATCACACTTCACATTCTTTGCACTGACACCTGTACATTTTGTTTTCCATCTCTTTTACACAAATTGCACTGACACTACCCCTTTAAAACACAAATCTTTTAAGCGTGGATCCCGTCGAGTACGACGGACAATCTGGGTGCTAATACCTTCCCAGGTTGTAACCAACCCCCTTTCTCAGTCTCTCTGGTTCGCAAACCGTCTTATCCATCTTTTTCTAGGCCTATGCAGCATTGCCTTTCCTCCGGGATAAAAATGCCTAGCTGGCGACTCTATTCATTCTCCAGTGAGTTCACGGCTGTGTGTTCTCACTGTTCCCTTCGCCGACCGTTCGCGTCTGTACCTTTATTTGACCCTGTTCACTTATCGGGAGCGACACAAAGCAAGTCAAGAAAGAATCCTGGAGTTAACAAAACAACTTCACGAGGAGCGGAATCTCAACTCATACCTCAACACAAAGAGGAAACGTCCATGGGAGACTTAAAACCCCATTTTTTGTATTCATCTCATTTTTATTGTAAGCCCAAGAGGCAAAACAAATTTATTACTAATAAAAGTTTACCTTCTTGTTTGTCTAAGCAAATTTAAATCCTGCGGTCCTTGAAAACATTGCATACGCATTAAAACATCATATCATTGCATCACAGGTTTAATTGTGCACAGGTTTCTCATCTTCTCGCTGTTTATTTCAGCAATGGCTCTTGAACAAACAGTTAAGGATCTCCAGACACAAAATGCACAGTTCCAAGAGCTGATCCTGAACCTGTCCAAGGGGCAGGATGAATTGAAGACACTGCTGGCCAAGAAGACTAAGAAGACTAGAAGGTCAGGTGGCCTGATCAACATGGGAAGAAGGTGCAGAGGTCCTACCAAGACCAAAGAACAGGTTGAAGACTATGAATCTGAAGAATCTGAGAAAGAGGGAGGTAGTCTCCACAACACTATGGGGGACTCTGATTCTGAGGCTAATTATTACCATGATCCTAATGAAGACAAATTCAAGATGCTGGTGGATAGAATGGATGCTATGGAGTTGCAGAAGTCTTCTGGGCTGGATTTTGAAGATTTGAGTCTGATATCTGGGGTTGTCATACCCATTGGTTTCAAGGTTCCTACCTTTGTTGTTTATGATGGGGTCTCTTGTCCCAAGCTGCATCTGAGGTCTTATGTCAGAAGAATTCAGCCTCACACTGCTGATAAGAAGTTGTGGATCCACTTTTTCCAAGAGCTTATCTGGAGCTCAGTTGGAGTGGTATTATCAATTGGAGAGTGTCAACATTAGGGAGTGGAATGATCTTGCTGAAGCTTTCTATAAGAAGTACCAATACAATGCTGATTTAGCTCCCACTCGCATGCAACTGCAAAACATGTCTATGGGTGCCAAAGAAAGTTTTAAGGAGTATGCTCAGAAGTGGAGAGATTTAGCTGGAAGAGTTCAACCCCCTTTAACTGACAGGGAATTGGTTGATATGTTCATGTGTACGCTGAATGGCCCGTTTTACAGTCATCTCATTGGAAGCTCATCATCTGGCTTTACTGAGTTGATAATGACAGGGGAGCGCGTGGAGAATGGTATAAAGAGTGGCAAGATCCAAATGGGTACTTCCTCATCAGGTGCTGCAAAGAAGCCTCCCACTGGGAAGAAAAGAGTCAAATGCTGTTTATGGTCAACCTGATCGTAATAGAAGACATCAGTCTGTGAGTGTAGTTCACATCTCAAATCCAACTCCTACAACAACAGAGCAGCCACAGGGCAACCAACAGAGGGCTAGAAGGCAGTTCACTAAGATCAACATGTCAATGGCTCAGGCATTGCAACACTTGTTGAAGGCTGAACTTATTACTTTGAAAGAGGCTCCTCAAAATCCTAATGTTACCTCTCCCAGGTACAATCCCAATGCACGATGTGCATATCATTCAAACTGTCAGGGTCATGATACTAATAACTGCTGGGTCTTAAAGAACAAAATTCAAGATATGATTGAGGCTGGAGAGATTGAGTTTGACCCTCCGGGTACTCCAAATGTGATTACTGCTCCAATGCCAAATCACGAGAAGACTGTCAATGCCATTGATGAAGATTTGCATGTCTATTCAGTTGTAGAGTTGACCACACCATTATCTGTTATCAAGAAGAAGTTAGTACAAGCTGGGCTCTTTCCAGGTTGTCGGGAAGATTGTTTGTATTGTACCTATAAGCTGGATAGTTGCTGGAGATTGAGAGATGGAATTCAGCGTCTCATGGATAAGTATACCATAGTTTTTGAGAGGACTCCATCGTCTGTAGAGAGTATGGTGGATCATATTACTAAAGGTAGGAGGACTGAAGAGGTTGATATGGTTGACAAAGTGCCGGTAAGGATCACTTCAAAGGGACCTGTTAAAATCACTCATAAGGGTCCAATTAAGATTACTGCTGAAGGCCCTGTGAAGATTGTTGCTGAAGCTAGAGTGGCTCCTCTGGTCATTACCACTCCTGGTCCTATTCCGTATACGTCTGATAAAGCTGTGCCTTGGCACTATGGATCTGATGTTTATATCCATGGTGTTAAGCAAGAACCCTTAGCTGATGTGCCTGTTGATGTTGATAATATTGCTGGAATCTAGTAAGATCACACGAAGTGGAAGAGTTTTCTCTCCTCCAGTTACTTCCAAGAGTGCAGTTACTCCTGCTGCTACCTCCACCACTGATGCTCGGGGCAAAGGTCCTGTTATTGAGCCTATACCTACTGATGTGCCAGCTGCTGATGATCTCTCTAAGAAGATGGAAGAAGTATTGAAAATCATTCGCAAGAGTGATTATGACATTGTTGATCAGTTGGGGCATACTCCCTCTAAGATTTCTATGTTGTCCTTGTTGTTATGTTCTGAAGCTCATGCAAAAGCTTTGATCAAGTTTCTGAAGACTGCTCATGTACCCAATGCAATTTCTGTTGACCAGTTTGAGAATTGTGTTGCCCACCTGACCTATGATAATGGGTTAGGGTTCTCTGATGCTGATTTAACCCCTTCCAAGAGGGATCACAACAGGGCTCTGCATATCTCAATTGAATGCAGGGGCACTACCCTGTCACCTGTATTGATAGACAATGGTTCCTCTCTGAATGTGTTACCCAAGGAAGTCCTGAATAAGTTGAGTCCTGAAGATGCTGTGCTGAAACCCAGTAATATAGTGGTGAAGGCTTTTGATGGTTCTAGAAGAGTGGTGCAGGGAGAGATTGACTTGCCCATCAAAGTTGGTTCACAAATTTTTAATGCTACATTTTATGTGATGGATATTCGTCCTTCGTACTCTTGTTTGCTTGGTCGTCCCTGGATCCATGGGGCAGGTGCTGTAACCTCTACATTGCATCAGAAGCTGAGATATCCGGTAGAAGGAAAGGTTGTTACTGTCTATGGAGAAGAAGAATACTTAGTCAGCCATGTGAACACCTTCAAGTATCTGGAAATGGAAGGTGAATATGTTGAAACTCCGTGTCAGACATTTGAAGTGGTTCCTTGGATTGTTAATGATTATGTAGCTCCTCCGGTTGCCAAGAAAGTTCCTGTGGTCACCAGAGTACCTCCAACAATGGCAATGGCCTCCCTCAAAGATGCTAGAGCTGTAGTGGATGAAGGTGGTTGTACTATTTGGGGACAACTTCCTGATATCCCATACAAGTCTGACAAGTTTGGTTTGGGTTTCACTACAGAGTCCCAGAAGGCTGTTCGTCGTGCTCGTGCTGTTCGTATCACCAATCAAGGAGTTATGAAAGATCAGATCAATGCTGTGGGAGACTATGATGAAGACTACAACTTGGATGCTTGGATTTTTCCTACTGTGGGTGCTGGACTCAATAATTGGAAAGCTGAAGATGTTATCCCTATCTCCTTTAGTCAGGAGTAAATACTATTACTGTGTTGTTGCTTTTTAAGTTTGTAATTTCTTGAACAATAAAACTTTTAAGCCTTGTGCCTTACCCGGGGCACAATGGCGTGCTTGTTACGGGCTGTCATTTCATTTGCATATTTCATTCAATAAAATCAGTGGACGTTTCGTTTTAGTAAATATTGTGTTCCTTGTCTTTCTTTTCTTTTATTTTTGCTTTATCAGCTATGTGTTCTTACACACACCCACATCACTAAAATGCAGATCCTCATCCACTCTGGATCCTGTTGATAACAATCCTACTATTGCCAATTATAATTTCGAGAATCCGATCTATCAAACTGAAGACGGAAATGAGGACGATTATGAAGTACCTGTAGAGCTTGCTAGGTTGTTACAACAAGAAGAGAAAGCCATACAGCCACATGAAGAGCCAGTCGAAGTTGTGAATCTGGGAACTGAAGAAAACAGGAAAGAAGTCAAGATAGGGGCTGATTTAGAGGATAATGTCAAGAGCAGATTGATTCAGATATTACGTGACTATGTGGAGATCTTTGCTTGGTCTTATGAAGATATGCCAGGGTTGGATACAGACATTGTGGTTCACCGTTTACCAGTGAAAGAAGATTGTCGTCCAAAGAAGCAGAAGGTTCGTCGTATGCGTCCTGAGATGTCAGAAAAGATCAAAGCAGAGGTAATGAAACAGTTCAATGCAGGGTTCTTAGCAGTGACTTCTTATCCTCGGTGGGTTGCAAATGTGGTGCCGGTACCTAAGAAAGATTGTAAGGTACGTATGTGTGTAGACTACAGAGATTTGAACAAGGCCAGCCCCAAAGATGACTTCCCACTTCCTCATATTGATGTTCTGGTAGACAACACTGCTCAGCATAAGGTATTCTCTTTTATGGATGGTTTCTCTGGTTACAACTAAATCAAGATGGCACCTGAAGATATGGAGAAGACAACATTTGTTACACAGTGGGGCACTTTTTGTTATAAGGTGATGCCATTTGGTTTGAAGAATGCAGGGGCAACATATCAGCGTGCTATGGTGGATTTGTTTCATGATATGATTCATCATGAGATAGAGGTATATGTGGATGATATGATAGCCAGGTCCCAGAATGAAGAACAACATCTTGATCATCTGCATAAGTTGTTCGAGAGGTTGAAGAAATACAAGTTGAGATTGAACCCAAACAAGTGCACTTTTGGAGTCAGGTCTGGTAAGCTCCTGGGTTTCATAGTCAGTGGAAAAGGTATTGAAGTGGATCCTGCAAAAGTAAAAGCCATACGAGAGATGCCAGCTCCCCGTACTAAGAAGGAAGTTAGAGGTTTCTTGGGACGATTGAATTACATTGCAAGATTTATTTCCCAGTTAACTGCCATCTGTGAGCCAATCTTCAAGTTGTTAAAGAAAGATCAGGTGATGGAATGGAATGATGAGTGCCAGACTGCCTTTGATGAAATCAAGAGATATCTGCTAGAACCACCAATTTTGATGCCACCACTTGATGGAAGACCCTTGATTATGTACTTAACAGTGTTAGATAACTCAATGGTGTGTGTGTTGGGGCAACATGACGAGTCTGGTCGAAAAGAGCAGGCAATATACTACCTTAGCAAAAAGTTTACCGATTGTGAAACAAGATACTCACTGCTCGAGAAAACTTGCTGCGCTTTGGCATGGGCTGCTCGCCAACTAAGACAGTATATGCTGACTCATACTACCTTATTGATTTCAAAGATGGATCCAATCAAGTACATATTTGAGAAACCTGCTCTCTCCGGAAGAATTGCAAGATGGAAAATGATTTTAACAGAATATGACATACAGTATACTACTCAAAAGGCCATCAAAGGAAGTGTTGTTGCTGATCATTTGGCTCATCAAGCAGTGGATGATTACCAGTCAATGAGTTTTGAGTTCCCTGATGAAGACATTATGATCATTACCAAAGAACCTGGACAATATGACGAACCTGAACAAGGATCCCGATGGACTATGGTTTTTGATGGTGCCTCTAATGCACTTGGTAATGGTGTTGGTGTTGTGATTAGCTCCCCAGAAGGTTGTCATACCCCGATTACTGCCAGACTTTGTTTCTATTGTACTAATAACATGGCTGAGTATGAGGCATGTATCTTGGGTATTAAAGCTGCTATTGATATGAAGATTCAGTTCCTTGATGTGTATGGAGATTCAGCCCTGGTAGTTAGTCAGATTAAAGGAGATTGAGATACCAAGCATGATAACCTCATTCCCTACAGAGAGCATGTGTTGTCCTTGATCCCACATTTCAAAGAGATTACCTTTGGACATATTCCACGGAGAGAGAATCAGTTGGCAGATGCTTTAGCCACCATGGCATCTATGTTTGAGATCAGCTGGGATGATGAAGCTCCCAAGATTACTATTGATAGATTTGAGAAGCCTGCATATTGCAATGAGATTGACACTGAGGGGGCAGAGGAGAAACCTTGGTTCTATGAAGTGAAAAGATATCTTGAAGCTCAAGAGTTCCCTGAAGGGGCATCTGTCAAAGATAGGAAGTTTCTGAGAAGGTTTTCTGCTAAGTTCTTTTTGAGTAATGGGATTTTATACAAGCGCAATTGTAACACCCCAAATTTGCCCTCTTCATTTTAAGCATCATATCACGTCATAGTCATCATGAGCATACCATATCCTTATCATTTTGCATAGAAAAATAAAGCATAACACTTACATGTTCTAGCATAAGGCATATGGCCAACCATCTGGAAGATTTGAAGCACGGCAAGTAAAAATCAAGAGCAGGGTGATTTGACAAGAATCTCACAGGATCATTTTGCACAAGCCTGGTATCATGTTCGGAGCCCTAGAAAGAAAAGGGGGATCAAAATTTGCTTGAAATGGCGGGTGCAGGGCTATTTTTGAGGTTTCCCACCAAAAGGGGGGGAAATTCAAATTTTGCATGCGTTAACCGGTTAACGCATATGGTTAACCGGTTAACAGCTGCGAAATTTGAATTTCCAGCAGCATTTTCAGCATGTGTGTTTTGGCTCCATTTTCCAATTTTCTGATTTTATTCATTTGAATTAGATTTGAATTTGAGAGAAGGATCTAGAGCATTTATCCAAGCCTCATTCCAACCCTAAATCCAAATCACTTTCTAAGCTAATGCCAAGCCATATTTTTGGATCCCAAACCAAAATTTTGGGCCCCAAACCTAAATCATATTTATTCCATTTCCCTCCAAACCAAAGGACCTCTCTCTCATTTTTCACTCTCATTTCTGAATTTTCATCCCTCTCACTCACCTTTCTCTCACTTTTCTCTCCCAATTTTCCAAATCACTCAAAGTTCCTCTTTGAAGATCACACAACCTTGCCTTGAGGTGTGTAGATCTTGGAACTAGACCTCCATCCATAGCTTCATTGCATCTTTTTGCTGGTTTAATTGGTGATTCAGATCTGGTTTGAGATCTAGAAGTGCTTTTGGATCCAAAATTCTGCATCAAGAGCGTGTTCTTGCATTTATTTTGCATGGAGTGTGGAGCTTAGCATCGGATCTTCGAAGTTTTGCGTGAGATCTATCATTTTCAGCATAATCAACAATTACCAAAGCATACCTCCGCTTTGTAGGTTGGTTAATTTCAGATCCAACTCTGTTTTTAGCTTATTTGCAATGCTTGTGCTTTGAACCTACCATGTGTTTGTGTATTTGATTGTGTTGCATGATTTGATTGGTTGATTCGTATCCGGATCCGATTGCTATTGTTCATGAGCTTAATGTTGTGAATTAATGTGAATTGATCTATTTTTCATGTGTAATTGACTGCTGGTCTGGTGCAAGCTTATTTGAATAAGCTGTTTTGAGTTGCTGATTTCTGCAGGATTTGTTGCTGTTTTGACAGTGTTAACCGGTTAACGCATATGGTTAACCGGTTAACGCCCCTGTTTTCTGCGTATTTTGTGCAGGTTTGAGCTGGTTAACCGGTTAACGCATTTGGTTAACCGGTTAACCCTGAAGCAGAATGGTTTTTCAGTGCTGTTTTGAGTTTGCTTGATCCCTTTGCTTGTTCTAATTGCCATGGATCATTGCATGATCATTAAACATGATGTTTTAGGGTGTTTAGCTGGCTGGTTGATGTATGCTTTCATGTTTTCGACGCGTAAGTCGTGTATTTGCAATGCTTGGCATGTTATTTGATTCTTGTTCGCAAGGACCTTTGAACATGTTTAATTCCATGGTTGTGGTGATTGATTTGCTGGATTTTTGCTGACATTTCAGGGGCTCACGGTAAGAGAAGTGTGGATGTTTATCCACATTTCAACTTTTCATCTTTCCTCTTTTGTTATTTGAACTAACCCTTTGTTGTTGGGCTTAGGCCTTTCTCATCCCTTCTTCTATCTCCTTCTTCTCTTCTTCATTAGGATAGAAACCTCATTAACCTTTAGGACATCCATGCATGTTAACACTTAGGATTATTCTAGTCCCCCTTTAGAATTTTTCCTTTGAGATCCTTTGGTGCTCTCTCTCTCTTCTCATCTTCAAACTTAATTCTAATTCATCTAATAAAGGTTGAGTACTTTCATGTGACATGAGACTTTGCTATGAGATGCTCACATGCGTTCCATTTCGGGGCGAGGTGTGAGTCATCACTCGTGGTGGATAGGTCTTAGCATGAGTACCTCACAAAGAAAAGCTAAAAAACACTTCTTAACCAAAAAACTACAAAAACACTTAATAATGGTAATAGGTTAGTGTGCTTGAGCCTTCATTTGTGGGACTAGCTTTGGGGATTTCCTCCATAGATAGGTGTGCCTCTTGCGCATTCCATTTCGGGATGATGTGAGATGTACACATCCCATTGAGTAAGACTTAGGTACACTCACCTATGCAAACTTTCACTCATAAAAGCTTCTAAAAAACACCAAACAAACAAAGAGCGTCTTTCCTTCGGGAATTCTTTTCTCATCTCCTTCGCTCCGCACGCGAACTTGCTCCTACTTGTCACTTTGCAAGACGGTTACGCACTCGTCGTCCGAGCCTGCAACACCTGAGCAATGGCATAGGCAGTTCAAGCCTTAATTCACAAGCATTTTTCTTTTCTACCCCTAGTTAGGGGAACTACGGCGTCTCTGATCCTCATTATCCCGATGAGGTACGTAGGCAGCGGGGTAGGGCCCGTTCGAGCACAATCTTTATTTTCCCTACATTTGTCCTTCGCTTTCTTATTTCATTTCTTTTCCAGTTCCAGTTTCATTTCTTTAGCTGCAGCTTTTATACCCTCACCCTTTGAAACAGTTTCTTTTGCAAGCGTGGATCCCGTCGGGTACGGCGGACGATCTGGGTGCTAATACCTTCCCAGGTCGTAACCGACTCCCGAGCTCAGTCTCTTTGGTTCGCAGGACCTGTGTCCTTCCTTTTCTTTTCTTCTGGTTTGTGCAGCATTACCATTCCCTTTCTTCGGTATAAAAATGCCTGGCTGGCGACTCTATTCTTTTTCCGCGCCACTTTCGCGTTTGTACCAGGATGGAAATCCGGGGAGCGACAGCTGGCGACTCTGCTGGGGATAACTCACCAGATGATCTCTGGTTCCCTTGAGAGTCTCTCCTAGCGCTTGTGTGTTTCTGTTTCATTGGGTGATGTTTGTTTGCTGTGGCTTGTTGTATTTTATCGTTGTTTATTTACAGCTTTATTTACAGCTTTATTTACAGTTTTCAGTATTTATTTTCCGCATCATATATATCATACTGGACTGTCTGGACTGGTTTTCTGTTTGGTGGGCTTGGGTGATACTGTTACTGAGAGATAAGCCAAGTACCCGGCTTGAGTGCACCCTAGGATTAGAGTGGACATATTGTACTCGCATGTGGCATGATGAGTGGCGATGTGTTTCACGCCCAGATTGCGACTGTCTTGGAAATATCTTGTGTGGGGATTTCCTCCACTTCGGGATAGGACCTTGATAGTTATGTGCATCTGGGGACCGATCATTGAGAACCTTTGTGGAAACAACCCTCTCCAGTGGTGACAGTGGCAGACCACATTCTGTGGCAAACCCATTCGCACCCGAGGGTCCACTGGGGACTCGCATAGGATGGCCTGGTTCTCTTATAGGAACTCAGTCAAAGCATCTGGTCGTATGACATTAGTACTGTATCCTACGGGCTGAATGTACTATTGTTTCTCGATTTCAGCGCTCGAAGCTGGGGACTTATAAGGGATGCTTGTTTTTCCTGGACTCAGCTGAGGCCTCCCTGCGTAGTACATAATGCCTAACCGATTCCCTGATTTGGTCATGAGCCATTTCTCGGAAATGGTGAAAGTATTATTGCTATTCGGCTTTGAGAGTCCGTGATGTTTGACCCGGAGCACACCCGTGATATTGGGAGGGGTTTACAGGTTTGCAGGAACCCATGGCCTCAACATACACTCATTGCCAGTACAATCTTATTGTTTTGATCCGGTCACTATGATCCTGAAGTACTTGACCTTTGATTCTCAGCTATTATTTTGGGTTATCATACAGAGATCTTGTGGTTACAGACACTTGATTCTTGGCTCAGTATTCCAGATTCCAGGCAGTTTCCAGCTGTGATCCCTTGTCTTTGCATCTTTTGCATAATCATATTGCATTTTGCATTTGCATCAGCATTGCATTTCCTTCCTCCAGATAGCTCATCCTACTCTTTTGTCCATGACTAGCCAGCTGATTTCCCGGTACTCAGTTTGAACAAGTGGTAACAGTTAGAAGACGATAGAGTGTGTGAAGCTAGACTGAGCAGTGTCAAGAGGTAAAAGGTCAGTTTGGAAGC
Source organism: Lathyrus aphaca (assembly GCA_963966055.1). Taxonomy (NCBI): domain Eukaryota; kingdom Viridiplantae; phylum Streptophyta; class Magnoliopsida; order Fabales; family Fabaceae; genus Lathyrus; species Lathyrus aphaca. Next base: position 379,092,805 of record OZ014523.1, on the reverse strand, counting down.
CATCGGTAGCTATGTCAGAGAGCAACCGTCAGAATGTGGATTTTCCACCTGGTTTCACTTCGATGACCAATCCTTTGTATGGTCTTTCTCCTGATGAGGATCTTCCACAAGTGAACAACCTTACTCGAGCTCAGCCTGCACAGATCCCGATCGTGAATCAGAGTGTACCTGAACCATCTGTTGTCCGGGGTGGACCTTCATCTTCTTCTGATGCTTCGGATTATCAGAGTTTTGCCTTCCCTATGCCAAACTTCCAAGGGGCAATCCCTCTTGTGAAAACCAAGGATCCACAAGCTTTTGATCCTGCTGAAAGGTTTCGTGTGATGGATGAGCAACTTAAAGCCTTAGCGGATCCTGATGCCTTTGGTCTTGATGCTCTCAACCTGTGTTTGGTACCTGGTCTTGTCATACCTCCAGATTTCAAGACTCCGAAGTTCGAGAAATACACTGGTGTCAGTTGCCCAAAGCGTCATTTGGTGATGTTTTGCAGAAAAATGACTTCTCATGCCTGCAACGATAAGCTGATGATTCACTGTTTTCAGGACAGTTTAAGCGGGGCATCTCTAAGTTGGTATATGGATTTGGAAAGCAGTCGTATCCGATCTTGGAATGACTTATCCAGAGCTTTCGTAAAGCAATACCTGTACAATGTGGACATGGCGCCCAGTCGTACGCACCTGCAAAGCCTATTTCAGAAGGCTGGTGAATCTTTCAGAGAATATGCACAACGGTGGAGAGAGTTGGCATCCCAAGTGCAGCCACCACTTTCAGACAGAGAATTGGTTGACCTGTTCGTGGGCACGTTGCAAGGTCCATACTTGGAAAGAATGAGTAGCATTTGGACATCAAGTTTCTCTGATTTGATAAAAGTTGGAGTACGCATCGAAAGTCTGCTCAAAAGTGGAAAGATCCAAGACTCTTCGAACATCCCAGCTGGTGAAGGTGAATCTATTGTTAGCTCCCAAGAGGAAGAATGGTATGACGCCAGTGCAGTCATGGCCAATATCGAATATTCTAGACCAACATCTTCTCAGAGATCATCTATTCCCGTATCTGGTTACTCTTATGGGCATTCGGCAATGCTCAGAGCACCGTATCAGAAGCCTTGGACTCCTCCTCGTCCAAATCTGCAAGCTCAGGGTCGAAGACCTCAGAATCAACTTCAGAGCCAGCCTAGGCCTCGCAACAATCTGGAAAGAAGGAATGCTCCTCTTCATCCAGTTCCCATGGCGTTCAGTGAACTTTTGCCACATCTAATTCAGAGCTCATTGGTGGTTCCTAAGCCTCTCAAGCCGTTGCTGGAGCCGTACCCTCCAGAGTACAATCCTCATGAGCAGTGTGGGTATCATGGTGGATCAATGGGGCATTCAACCGAAGATTGCAAAGCTTTTCAAGCCAAAGTACAACAATTGATCGACAAGGGCTACATATCCTTTCCAGAAGGAAGTTTGGTTGTGCACGTCCACCTCTCGCCTGGTTGGGATCGAGGACTTCGGAGAAGCGTCTCCTGATTTCAATGGTCCAGACAAGAGGTTGTCATCAGAATTGGTGATCATTGTATCCTTTTATCATTTGCATTGTAGTTTCTTGCCTGTTAGCAGCTACTTGTCTTTTAAGCATTGTTATTTTGAATGGTAATGTTAATGTAGTGATCTTGCACTTTTTGAATAAATTATGTTGCATTCGCTCATTTTTCTTTACTTGCATTGAAAAACAGAAAAAAAATTTGCGTCCATTTACCTCCCATCTATGTCACTGTTGTTTAGCAGGTTTGAGGGAGGATGATGACAACTGAATACCCATAATTGTTGAAGGTATGCTTTCAGGGTAGAACTTGATGATGATGTACAGGCATTGTTTCAATTCCCAAACACCGGAGATATAAGGGAGATAGACCCTCGTCAACCCCTTTGAGCCTTGAAGTAGGAGTTTCTTTTCTAAACGAAGAACCCTCACATTTAACCCGGGGCAGGGTAGTCATCAGTTAAATTTGACCGAGCGTTCAAATTTCCAAAGCAGTGTGCATCCGAGGATCCATTACCTTTATTCATTACACCTCAAGAGGTCAAGAGATACGAAACCACAATGGTTCTCCCTCACCAACAAAGGAATGAGGCAGTCAACCCTTTCAGCAAGTCATGACAAACCCGTGTCACACGATTTGTTCAAAAAAGATCAAAAGAAAAAAAAAGAGAAATAAAGCCCGCTAAGTCGAAAAAAAATGTGAAAGCACTTAGGCAAAATTTAGGGCATCCCGCTGGACTTCAAAATCGAAAATTCAAAAAAAAAAGAACAAGTCCAGGCAAAAATTAGGGAGTAAAAAAAAATCAGAAAGAAAAATCTTCCATTAGAACAAAGTCGTGTGACTACAGACACAAAGTCAGAAGGGGTGACTGTTACTCCAAGAAACCTCATTGGTGCTTAAACCATCAACGTCATTGGTTCCTCAATCATTACAAAACCCTTGTGAGAAGCGAGCGCTTAAGTCGAATTAGCTAAACATAGGACTGGAGAACATCAAGGAGAATGGGTGGGCACAGATAAACTTTGAGCCATAAATCCTTCTTTCTAAAACCGTGAACCAGACCACGTCATAATCCTTGAAAGTCCTAATTGAATCAGGTTCAATTCTGAAAGCATACTACGACAAGGTTGCGTAAACTGACTCCTAACGATTTGCTAACTCAGCACTATGTTTGGACTAATCGTCCATTCGTCACACACTGTCACAGTATTCGAATAAATAAATTTCCAAACTTGCATGTGCACTGCATTAAAATTACCATTTGTAAATGAGCGGTTTTAATTGCAAGTCAGTCTGTGACATCAGGGAAGTTCCTACAAAGGGCAATCAGAGGAGAATTTGATCATTCAACATCGATGACCAAACTCAAGAGCATCTTGTAGGCCTATGAATCAGGGGCATGTTATCCAGTGGTTTTGTCGGCCAAGGAATTTGTTAGTGTAAAGCAGGTTCCCAAGCTTCAGTTGATTGAGGAACATCTTTAAAAGTCAGTTGTACAGAACTGAATCTACCAAGCAGGGGCAGGCCACTCGGATTCTCTGTTGACCAAGGATGAATTTCTTCCAATACTCAGTCAGAATGAGTCAAGTCGCTTCCACGCTCATACTGGGGCAGGGCACTTCCAGATCTTACTAAGTGCAACTCTCCTCGAGGGAATATCCAAGCCTGTTATTCCAAGAATTGGATAATCAGTGACGGTCTGTTCAGAGACTCACCCAGCAGGGGCAAAATTTAGCTACACAGATCATGTTGTATCGGTGATCTCTGAGTTCAAGACGAGTATCGGGAAATCGTGTTACCCACTCTCGCCTTTGTCACCCTTCTCAACCAGAAGCCTTGTCGCTAAGACCTTTCTTCCCATCCTTGGGAATTTTCTATCTTTTCATAAGCATTGCATAAATCATTTGCATACATTATTCATGTCGCTTCGCTCAAGCATAGAGCATATGCATCATTTGCATTGGGCATTTAACCTCGCAACATCAATCTCACATCCAGGGCACCGTAACCCCAACAACTTATCATCATTTCAAAGTCTAGTCCTCGTCCGGCAGACAAACCCAAAGTCCAGTTCTCGTCTGGCAAACCAATTTCAAATACCGGTTCTCGTCTGGTAGGCGAATCTTTTAACCAGTTCTCGTCTGGTCACCTTTTCATTTAACCTGTTGAACGCCAGTTCTCGTCTGGTAGTCATTCTTTTTCAGAGTCAATTCCCGTTTGACAATGAACCTAAGGAGTCAGTTCTCGTCTGACGACTTATTCTTTGCCCATCAGTTCTCGTCTGTTGGCCTAACTTCAGTAAACCAGTTTCTCGTCTGGTAATTCACCTTCAAAAGTCCAATTGCTTGGCAACCAAAAAAATATCTCTTAACCCTGGCGTTATGCCCAACCATCCTTGTTTTAGCTTTCGTAGCTTGCATATTCATATCTTGCATCATTTGCATTGCATCTTCATACTGCATGGTTTTCGTTTCTTCATGTGGGGCAGAATCATTACAAGACGCAGCCTGGGGTAGTTATCTCAAAATATGATGAATTTCTCCAAGAGTTTGAAGACACTGGGGCAGGTCTGGATGCTAGGTCTTCTGTAAAATCCTCTGAAGACGACCTTTTCATAGACGATGCAATCCGAGGCAATTCGAAGAGTAAATGGATGTTTGTGCACTCTTGATAATCAGTACGCAACTGTTGAGCTCAAAAGCTTGAGCACTGTGTTAATCCTTAGAGAATGTCTGGTATTTATTTCACCAGCGAGCATTGGAAGTTTATTTCTTCCCCGAGCATAAGACCTTCTTTCAGCTGACAAGGTTTCCTCGTGAGGAGTTGGTACACAGTCAAAATCCAATTGTCATATCTTTCCAACGCAGTCATCGTACCATACTTGGGGCATATTTCGACTTACTTGATTCTCTAGCAAAGTCTCTCCTCAGCAGAGCATTGCCAAATATGTTTCTCCGTCAGTCCAGAAGGTTGACACATCCCCAGCTGATTTGGAGCAGATGATATCCTCAGCAGAACTTCAAGGCTAATTGAATCGTTCTCATCTCCAAGCGGAGTTATCTCTCCATAGTAAAGTTTTCCCAACGGGCAGCTGAAGGCCTTATTTCCCTACGAAGTTAGAATTGTCAGAGCTCTCTCTCTCCCTCCAGCAAGGGTCCCAGCAAGAGTTATTTGACGAAGCATCTTTCCCAGCCAAGTCTGAAGATGTTCCTGTCCCCACAGAGTTCATATCTGATTTTCACCTCCGTCCGTGAAATATTTCTCAGCCAAGCTGCCATACCTTGGGTATTTGATGATACAACCAGGTATTCATCACCTCAGTCAGAATGTGTATCCAGACCTCTTGACTTGTCTTCCCCTGCAGAGTTGTATCTCTTGTTGCCGATCAGGCATTCGTCTGTTGCTCGTCTGCAAGCTTCAACACTCGTCTGTGTTATCTCCAAGCAGAATTATCCCCAGCAGTGATGTATCATGCTTTATTGCTGCTCGTCTGCATCTTTTAACACTCGTCTGTGTTAGCTCTGCGGTTTTGCTCGTTTGCTTTCCCCAGTAGATTCTATATATACTAGCACTCGTCGGTGCTCGCATCTGTATTTGAGGCTCATCCTCTTTCAGCACTCGTCCGTGCCTTTTCCTCAGCACTCTTTATTTGAGGTACTCCCCAGCATTCGTCTGTGCTTTGAAATGGTTACCTTGTTATTGCTCGTCTGCAATTCTCAACACTCGTCTGTGTTATGGAATCTCATATGCTGTTGCTCGTCTGCAATCTCCCAACACTCGTCTGTGTTTGGTATTGGATCCTTCGCTGCACTCGTCTGTGCCTTGATATGTATTCTCTGTTGTTGCTCGTCTGCAACTGTTCAGCACTCGTCTGTGTTTGTTTAAAGCTCGTCTGCTTTTTTCCCCCCAGAAGTCGTTTGTGTTCTGAAGCGTCTGCTTTGCCTAGATACTCGTCTGTATCGTCCTCAGCACTCGTCTGTGCTTGCACCTATATGTGAAGATTTGCTGTTTACTCTGATAGCTCTGTGACTACTTCAAATGCTCGTCTGTGTTTGAATTTCTGGTATTCGTCTATACCAGTGGCTGATGCTCGTCTGTATCATTGCCTAAAACGCTCGTCTGTGTTTCTCAGATCATCGTCTGATACTCGTCTGTATCATTGACTTATGGCACTCGTCTGTGTTATCTTGATGATCATCCAATACTCGTCTGTATTGAAGAGGTTTCGAATCCTGACAGTGGGAATTAAATGTCGAAATGATTACCGGCCCTGGCGTAACAGGTAAATCCGAAGGAGGCTCGTCTGTCTCAAGCACCAATTCTGGTTGCTGCACCTGGCGTAACAGGTTTGCTCAAAAGACTCGTCTGTCTTATACCATATATCCGCGGATAATATATGAAGAAGGTTCGTCTACCTTGATTGCATGTCTATCCCACAGACTTATATGCATTACCGGAGCCTGCGTAAGGGTTATCCGAAGAAGACTCGTCCGTCTTATTCCACTTATCTGCGTAAGGATTAGTGAAGGAGATTCGTCTATCTCAGGCTATTTTGAAGATCCTTAAGGGCTCGTCCGCTCTCTGCACCTGGCGTCGCAGGTCCTTCGAAGACTCGTCTGTCAACACGATAGTATCCCAGATATCAGTTTCAACTTGGAAGAAGCTCGTCCGCTTTTTCTCTCCTTCACATCCCCCAGAGCGTCATCTGGTCGGGTTTATTTCCCGGTGTTGCATTCTTCGTCAGAGTGCAAATTTCTGGTCTTCTTGGTATTCAATCACAGTTTATCTCGAATGTCTGATAGCCGTTGCTCTCATCCTTTTCAGATTAACAGTTGATTGAATAGGGGCAGCTGTAACACCCCAAATTTGCCCTCTTCATTTTAAGCATCATATCACGTCATAGTCATCATGAGCATACCATATCCTTATCATTTTGCATAGAAAAATAAAGCATAACACTTACATGTTCTAGCATAAGGCATATGGCCAACCATCTGGAAGATTTGAAGCACGGCAAGTAAAAATCAAGAGCAGGGTGATTTGACAAGAATCTCACAGGATCATTTTGCACAAGCCTGGTATCATGTTCGGAGCCCTAGAAAGAAAAGGGGGATCAAAATTTGCTTGAAATGGCGGGTGCAGGGCTATTTTTGAGGTTTCCCACCAAAAGGGGGGGAAATTCAAATTTTGCATGCGTTAACCGGTTAACGCATATGGTTAACCGGTTAACAGCTGCGAAATTTGAATTTCCAGCAGCATTTTCAGCATGTGTGTTTTGGCTCCATTTTCCAATTTTCTGATTTTATTCATTTGAATTAGATTTGAATTTGAGAGAAGGATCTAGAGCATTTATCCAAGCCTCATTCCAACCCTAAATCCAAATCACTTTCTAAGCTAATGCCAAGCCATATTTTTGGATCCCAAACCAAAATTTTGGGCCCCAAACCTAAATCATATTTATTCCATTTCCCTCCAAACCAAAGGACCTCTCTCTCATTTTTCACTCTCATTTCTGAATTTTCATCCCTCTCACTCACCTTTCTCTCACTTTTCTCTCCCAATTTTCCAAATCACTCAAAGTTCCTCTTTGAAGATCACACAACCTTGCCTTGAGGTGTGTAGATCTTGGAACTAGACCTCCATCCATAGCTTCATTGCATCTTTTTGCTGGTTTAATTGGTGATTCAGATCTGGTTTGAGATCTAGAAGTGCTTTTGGATCCAAAATTCTGCATCAAGAGCTTGTTCTTGCATTTATTTTGCATGGAGTGTGGAGCTTAGCATCGGATCTTCGAAGTTTTGCGTGAGATCTATCATTTTCAGCATAATCAACAATTACCAAAGCATACCTCCGCTTTGTAGGTTGGTTAATTTCAGATCCAACTCTGTTTTTAGCTTATTTGCAATGCTTGTGCTTTGAACCTACCATGTGTTTGTGTATTTGATTGTGTTGCATGATTTGATTGGTTGATTCGTATCCGGATCCGATTGCTATTGTTCATGAGCTTAATGTTGTGAATTAATGTGAATTGATCTATTTTTCATGTGTAATTGACTGCTGGTCTGGTGCAAGCTTATTTGAATAAGCTGTTTTGAGTTGCTGATTTCTGCAGGATTTGTTGCTGTTTTGACAGTGTTAACCGGTTAACGCATATGGTTAACCGGTTAACACCCCTGTTTTCTGCGTATTTTGTGCAGGTTTGAGCTGGTTAACCGGTTAACGCATTTGGTTAACCGGTTAACCCTGAAGCAGAATGGTTTTTCAGTGCTGTTTTGAGTTTGCTTGATCCCTTTGCTTGTTCTAATTGCCATGGATCATTGCATGATCATTAAACATGATGTTTTAGGGTGTTTAGCTGGCTGGTTGATGTATGCTTTCATGTTTTCGACGCGTAAGTCGTGTATTTGCAATGCTTGGCATGTTATTTGATTCTTGTTCGCAAGGACCTTTGAACATGTTTAATTCCATGGTTGTGGTGATTGATTTGCTGGATTTTTGCTGACATTTCAGGGGCTCACGGTAAGAGAAGTGTGGATGTTTATCCACATTTCAACTTTTCATCTTTCCTCTTTTGTTATTTGAACTAACCCTTTGTTGTTGGGCTTAGGCCTTTCTCATCCCTTCTTCTATCTCCTTCTTCTCTTCTTCATTAGGATAGAAACCTCATTAACCTTTAGGACATCCATGCATGTTAACACTTAGGATTATTCTAGTCCCCCTTTAGAATTTTTCCTTTGAGATCCTTTGGTGCTCTCTCTCTCTTCTCATCTTCAAACTTAATTCTAATTCATCTAATAAAGGTTGAGTACTTTCATGTGACATGAGACTTTGCTATGAGATGCTCACATGCGTTCCATTTCGGGGCGAGGTGTGAGTCATCACTCGTGGTGGATAGGTCTTAGCATGAGTACCTCACAAAGAAAAGCTAAAAAACACTTCTTAACCAAAAAACTACAAAAACACTTAATAATGGTAATAGGTTAGTGTGCTTGAGCCTTCATTTGTGGGACTAGCTTTGGGGATTTCCTCCATAGATAGGTGTGCCTCTTGCGCATTCCATTTCGGGATGATGTGAGATGTACACATCCCATTGAGTAAGACTTAGGTACACTCACCTATGCAAACTTTCACTCATAAAAGCTTCTAAAAAACACCAAACAAACAAAGAGCGTCTTTCCTTCGGGAATTCTTTTCTCATCTCCTTCGCTCCGCACGCGAACTTGCTCCTACTTGTCACTTTGCAAGACGGTTACGCACTCGTCGTCCGAGCCTGCAACACCTGAGCAATGGCATAGGCAGTTCAAGCCTTAATTCACAAGCATTTTTCTTTTCTACCCCTAGTTAGGGGAACTACGGCGTCTCTGATCCTCATTATCCCGATGAGGTACGTAGGCAGCGGGGTAGGGCCCGTTCGAGCACAATCTTTATTTTCCCTACATTTGTCCTTCGCTTTCTTATTTCATTTCTTTTCCAGTTCTAGTTTCATTTCTTTAGCTGCAGCTTTTATACCCTCACCCTTTGAAACAGTTTCTTTTGCAAGCGTGGATCCCGTCGGGTACGGCGGACGATCTGGGTGCTAATACCTTCCCAGGTCGTAACCGACTCCCGAGCTCAGTCTCTTTGGTTCGCAGGACCTGTGTCCTTCCTTTTCTTTTCTTCTGGTTTGTGCAGCATTACCATTCCCTTTCTTCGGGATAAAAATGCCTGGCTGGCGACTCTATTCTTTTTCCGCGCCACTTTCGCGTTTGTACCAGGATGGAAATCCGGGGAGCGACAGCAATCATGATTCAACTTTGCTTCGTTGTGTGGATAAAAAGGAAGCAACTGAGATTATGGAAGATATGCATGATGGGATCTTTGACACTCATTCTAGTGGTCATACTATGGCAAAGAAGATATTGAGAGCAGGTTACTATTGGTCTACCATGGAAGCTGACTGCTATCAACACTCCAGAACATGTCACAAATGTCAAATTTATGCTGATAAAGTCCATATACCTCCATCACCATTGAATATGTTGACTGCTCCTTGGCCCTTTGCCATGTGGGGAATTGATATGATTGGTGAGATCAAGCCTACAGCTTCTAATGGGCATTGTTTCATCCTGGTTGCTATTGATTACTTCACTAAGTGGGTGGAGGCAGCTTCATTTGCTTCTGTTACCAAGAATATTGTGGCTCGATTCACTAAGAATAATCTTATATGTAGGTATGGCATCCCTGAAAGGATTATTACTGACAATGGCTCTAATCTGAACAACACTATGATTACTGATCTTTGCACACAGTTCAAGATTAAGCATCACAACTCTTCTCCGTATCGTCCAAAGATGAATGGGGCAATTGAAGCTGCTAATAAGAATATTAAGAAGATTGTACAGAAGATGACTGTTACTTACAAGGATTGGCATGAGATGTTACCATTTGCTCTTCATGGTTATCGTACCACAATACGTACTTCAACAGGGGCAACCCCATTCTCCTTGGTCTATGGTATGGAAGCAGTTCTGCCCATTGAAGTTCAGATTCCCTCCTTAAGAATTATGAAGGATGCAGGCTTGGATGAAGATGAATGGATTCAGACTCGACTTGACCAAATAAATTTGATTGATGAGAAGAGGCTAGCAGCAGTTTGTCATGGCCAGATGTACCAGAAACGGATGATCAAAGCTTTTAACAAGAAGGTTAAGCCAAAGGTATATCAGGCTGGTGACTTGGTAATCAAGCGCATCATATTACCACAGGGTGATCCTAGGGGCAAGTGGACTCCAACATATGAAGGACCATTTGTAGTCAAGACAGTGTTCTCAGGAGGTGCCATGATACTTACTACTATGGATGGTGAAGACTTCCCACAGCCTGTAAACGCAGACATAGTTAAAAAATACTACGCATAAAAAGAGACCCGCTAGGTTGACGGGCTTAGGAAAAAATAAGGGCATCCCGGCAAACCAAAAGGGTTTGGGCAAAAATTTGGGATATATATGAAAAAGATGTACACCCGACAAGTCGAAAACCTGAAAAGGCGGCTTGGGCAAAAAAGGGTATCCCGGTGGATTGAAAACCTGAAAGGGCAATCCAGGCAAAAGTTAGGGATTAAAAGCGTATGACTATGTCTCGTTTGGATCACTCATGAAAATGCCATCAGTTGTGCTACTTAATCAAGCTCGAACAGATAAAGCTCAATCCAATTGTTTTCGTCTCAACAGCAAGAGGATGAGATACTTGAAGATAATGGCAATAGTAGAATTGAAACTCAATAGGATTATTTCCCACATAGTTGATTCTCCTTGTTTTGTAAAAACTTTATGACAAAATCCTCTTACTAGGGTTTATGTCTCCTTGTACAAACTTACCCATGTATGGGTCACTCTTTGATATAAATAAAATTCCATTTTTGAATCCAGATTTACTTTTACCCTATTTACATAAGCGAAACGTCCATTGGTTGTGTTTGAATGTATGTATGCTTTTGAATATGATTGATGTTTACCAGAAATGCATGTATGCTTAATATGATTGATGTTTACCAGAAATGCATGAAAATGCAGTAATAGTATTTACTAAGGACAAACGAGGGAAGGATTTCAACAAAGCTTTGCCGGTTCATCTCTACAAGACAGTTACAAAACCCTCAGTAGGACAAGTCTATCTTCCTAAAGTCACATCTCCCCTGGAATTTATATCCATCTCTTTTATCCTCATACGGATATTCAGGAATTTACTTTCCAATAAGAGTACGACGAACGAAGACGAAGGTTATATATACCTTGCTATCCCCAGCAGACGGGAGGTTATGTATACCTTGCTATCCCCAGCCTACGGGAGGTTATGTATAATATATTATCAAACAAGACGGGAACGAGTTCCTCATATTCTTCAACAACGAATCGGGATTTATTTTCCCTGGCCAGCAGTTGTTATACGAAGATATCCAGACGCTTCCGGCAGCATCATATCATACATACATCATTTACATCATACCATACCATATATATCCATAGATACATAATACATTACTTAAGTGCATCATACTATACATGCATACATAATGCATAAGCTAATATTGTTATACAGAATGCCACCTTGTTTTCAGGTTAATTCTCCATCAAACAGACTTGTGATTATCAAGACTGCTTTATCCTCCTGAAAGCATATCACTACATCAGGACTGCTTTATCCTCCTGAAAGCATATCACTACATCAGGACTGCTTTGTCCTCCTGAAAGCATACTATTACCTCAGGATTGCTTCATCCTCCTGATAGCTCATCACCACCTCAGGATTGCTTCATCCTCCTGAAAGCTTATTATTACCTCAGGATTGCTTTACCCTCCTGACAACTTCTTGTACCTCAGGACTGCTTCATCCTCCTGATAGATATCATCACTACCTCAGGATTGCTTCATCCTCCTGAAAGCATATTATCAATCTCTCTGCTTTATCTTCCTGAAAGCATATCATCCCTCAGGACTGCTTTATCCTCCTGAAAGCATATTATTACATCAGGACTGCTTTATCCTCCTGAAAGCATATCACTACATCAGGACTGCTTTATCCTCCTGAAAGCATACTATTACCTCAGGATTGCTTCATCCTCCTGATAGCTCATCACCACCTCAGGATTGCTTCATCCTCCTGAAAGCTTATTATTACCTCAGGATTGCTTTACCCTCCTGACAGTTTCTTGTACCTCAGGACTGCTTCATCCTCCTGATAGCTATCATCACTACCTCAGGATTGCTTCATCCTCCTGAAAGCATATTATCAATCTCTCTGCTTTATCCTCCTGAAAGCTATCATCACACCTTCATATTTTGGACTGCTTTATCCTCCAAGAAATGTACCTGAAGAACTTTTCCCCGAGTGGCATCTTTAAGCCCACCCAAGCATATTCAACAAGTCATCAATACCACTCTACGCACTGGTGAGTGCAAATTTTTGGGCTTTTGTGTTCAATCCCCTTCAACCTTCCAGGTCACGACTAGCAAATATACCAATCTGACCCCTCAGGTTTCAGAAAATTGAACAGGGGCAGCTGTTGCACCCCAAAATTTTCCCTCACAATACAAGACTTTGTGTGCTAAGAAGGTTCACAAGGTTCACAAGATTCACAACATTTACAAGACCTTTCATGAGGTTCATGAAGTCTACAAGACACTTTATGAGGTTCACAAGGTTCACAAGATTCACAATGTTTACAAGACCTTTCATGAGGTTCATGAAGTCTACAAGCTACTTTATGAGGTTCACAAGGTTCACAAGGTTCACAATACCTCCCATGAGGTTCACAAGACATTTTATGATGGTTCACAAGGTTCACAAAGTTCACAATTGGTCAAAAGAGTTGACAATTCCCTCATACAATGCACCTCCTAAGCAGTGCATCCAAAACTAGGTTTTTGACTTTAATCAGGCTAAATGAACTTCCAAGACTTCAAGTGAGCTTCATAACATCTTATATGTGTGTAAGAACCCCCATGACAAGTTTCAATACTTTTCTCAAAAGTTTGCTCAGTCAGATGATCAGATAAGTCAAAATCAGTCAAAGCAGTTAAAGAGTCAAACTGAGGTCAACTGTGGTCAAACCAAAGTCAAACTTCATGATTTTTTGCCAACATCAAGTATAAGAAGTAAAATTCATCATTTGATCAAGGGTTGATCATGATTCATCAAGGAGATTCCAGATCATCAAGAATCAGGAGTTTCTAAATTAGGGTTTCCTCAGTAAAAGTCAACTGAACTTTGACCAGCCATAACTTTCACATGCTTCATCACCAAGTCTCCATCCAAAGCTCATTTTGAAGGAAATTGAATTCTCTACAACTTTGTTTCTCACAAGCCAATCCCAAAAATGCTCCATTTGGAAGGTATGAGCTAAGACATTATAGGTCCTTTTAAAAGTCAACAAAAAGTCAACAACTTCAAAAGGGCATAACTTGAGAATGGTAAATGATATGGACATGATACCAGTGGGGTTGGTTAGAGGACTCTTCAAGCTTTCCAAAATGTCCAAGAACACCCTCATACCATTAAAGTTGAAGGATATGTTCCCTTGCAAAGTTGGGAAATTTTTGGTTGGTTTATGAAGAAAATGGAGGTCTAAAACCAATTTTTTCCAAGTGGGCTTGCCATATGATGACCCAATCCATACAATAACCTCATGCACGACCCAATAACAAGAAATTATGATTTTTTATATTTTATTTGATATTTATTTGAATTTTATTCATTTTAAATCAAATTAAATCAAAATAAAATCTAAAAATCAAAGTTTGGACATGATTCTTCTTCTAGCAATTAATCAATGTTGTTTAACATGATTGGATCTTGTACAAATTCGTGCTAGACCAGATTGGAATACAAATATTTGATTTTTTCACATTTTTGGATCATGACATTCCTTCACAATCAAGTCATCCAAAAAGCCCATAAATCCATCATCTTTTGACCTAAATTACATCCATTATAAGTATACAATAGAAACCAATGCACAAGGGACGATTTTGGCAGCCTCTCACCTTGTCTCAAAACTTCAAAAAACCATACAAAAACTTGATTTCGGTTTCCAAGGTAGAGGTACTTTCAGGACAATTTAAGGATTGCAATAGCTTCCTGGTGATTCATTGATCATGTAGCAACCATTATCATCATTCATAGTGTCTTAAAATGCTCAAACTAAATCGGTTTTATGTCATGTATCACTTGTTTTCGATTCCATTAATTTGTGTGCTGTTTGTTGATTTTGACCTTCTAATTTGATTTGTTTTGATGTGGTGAAGCTTTCTGGACAATTGAATTTGAGTTTCGAGGACTGAATCGGATTATGCCATTATTAGGGTTTCAAGCACCATTTAGGGTTTTAGCATTTAACAAACATAAATAAATTCTAAAGACACAGGATGATTGCAAATGTTGTGAGGAACTCAATGATGTTCTCAATTTCATGAAATTTTGCTGTTTTGTTAGTGTTTGAATTTCGTAGGTATTGCTGCAAATTTGAATTTCGCAGGAACATTGGCAGATAAATTCGCAGCAAAAGTTGCAGGGCCTGAGGAAGAAGATGATCACTGCGCGCGCGTTTCTGGAATTCAAATTTTGTTTTATATTATATAGTTTTTGTTTGTGTTTTAGTTACAAATGTTGCTGATGGCGTAGTGGAAAGAGAACGCGCGTATGAAGGCCAGGGCAGGGGTTCGAATCCCTGCTTCAGTGTTTTTTTTGTTCATTTTCTTTGTATTTTTCAGGTTTGATATATAATGATCAGTATGCATCCATTGTTCACAAGGCATGCGCAGCCCAGTGGAGATCATGTTGGTCTAAGGGTGGTGATACCTAGGGCGCGGGTTCAATCCCTGTCCCAGGTAAGTTTCAATTTTTTTTATTATTTCATTGTTTTGTTAATTATATTGTTATTAATTAAATATAAACATGTTTAGTATGTTTAGATAATTTTATAAAAAAATAATATGTAAATGTGTTCTAATTTGTTTTTTTATCATTCTAAACTTAGTTTTTATAATTATATATTAAAAATTAAAATATGTATATATTGTAATAATTAAATTTATATTTAATTTTGTTGTATATAAAATTTAATTTATTTTCACAAACCCTAATATTTATATATATAAACCCTAAAAATATATTTTTTTCTACAAACCCTAATTTATTTTTTCTAAACAATTAAAAACCCTAATTTTATTTTGTGATTTTAATTTCTTATTTTTGTAAATATAATTGTATGATCACATGTTTTTAATCATGTATATTTTTATGTAATTAAATTTTTTAAATATAATCATAATTAACTCTATTTTTTTTTATAATATGTAAATATTCACTAATTGTTTATAATTAATTATGCATGTAAATAATTTCTAAAAATTGCTAATTTAATAATTATAATTTATCCATAATTGATTTAATTTTTAATTTATATATAATTTCAAATTTTGTAATAACTAATATAATTGTTCATATTCTCTTATTAATCTTTGAAATTCTTATTTTTTGCTTATTATTATTATTACTAATCCCATTTATTTTTTTAATTATGATTATTATTATTATTTTCACTAACCCCATTTATTTATTTTAATTGTTATTATTATTATAATTGCTTATTTATTTTGCTTATTGCTTATTTATTTATTTTGCTATTATTTTAAATTGCTTTTATTATTTTTGTAATTGTTCCTGGATGTAATTTTTTGTAATATTTATATTATTTATTTTTATGTCATGGTTAGTAAAAATAGGGAGTGTAAACATGTATGTTATTTAAAATTAATTTAGGTCACCTAATTATAAGATAAATACTTGAATTTGTACACTCACACACGTAAGTCGATCTTTCATCGCCATCTCACTTTCTAGGGTTACCTCTCATTGTTGCCTAATCAAACAGGTCAAGTAGGGTGTATAAAGCATAAGTCCCTCAAATTCAAATCATCTAGTCCCTTAACAATAAAAGATCAGGTCCCTTTCGAATGTTGCCTTCATAATGATCTTGTCCCTTTCAAATAAAGATGATAGTCCCTTCGAATTGCTTAATACACCCTACAGTTGCTTATATAAACAGATGTCTCTTACTTGTCCCTCACATCCAAGGCAATGACTACCTATTCCTTAATAATAGGGATAGTCTTACCACTTAAAAGGATTCAAGAACAGAAAGACCTAAACTTTAGGGTAGGTTCCTCATAGTTACTTGCTCACTCATCAAAACTTTTCAAAACACTTCACAATTTCAAACAATTTTCAAACACAAGTTTTTTACGCATCCGTACATGGATCATTATCAAACTCTTATGAAAATTTCTATTCACACACTTCACATTTTCAAAAACAATTCAAAGTGAGCTAAGTAAATAAGAGCCCATGGATAACCATGGATGTAAAGGGTGCTAACACCTTCCCTTTACATAACCTACCCCCCGGACCCAAAAATCTTTTAAAAGGTCTTTCCTGTTCTTTTATGCCTTTCCTTTGGATAAAATAAAAGTCAGTGGCGACTCTTGCTATCCGCAACATAACTAAAGTCAGTTCTCCCACCGTGTTACACACTGACACTTGCTTTCTCTCCAGTTTATATACACAAATTGCACTGACACTACCCCTTTAAAACACAAATCTTTTAAGCGTGGATCCCGTCGAGTACGGCGGACAATCTGGGTGCTAATACCTTCCCAGGTTGTAACCAACCCCCTTTCTCAGTTTCTCTGGTTCGCAACCGTCTTATCCATCTTTTCTTAGGTCTATGCAGCATTACCTTTCCTTTGGGATAAAAATGCCTAGCTGGCGACTCTATCCATTTCTCCTTTTCACCGACCGTTCGCGTCTGTACCCCTCTTGACCGGGTGTCATTTGGTGGGAGCGACACCTGCAAAACAAGCAAACAGGTTATATGCAATGCAATGTAACTTCTCATGTTCCCAGGTCTAAAGCATTTGCATGCCCTAGTTCTGGCATCTATTCTCAGACAGTCACTTTCAGTGTTTAACTTTTAAGCTTTCTCTTTGATGAGTGTTCAGACATTAGCAGTATCAGACAAATGAGTCTTGCACATTCAAAAATGATAACTTGCACATTAATATTGTATATGGACAAACCTCTGGCGGCTAAAAAGTCAGAATACAACCAGAAATAATCCCCAAAGGGTTACAAGCCAGTACATGAAATAAAGATAAAAGAAATAAAAACAAGAAAGACTCCTACAACAAGCCTGTAGGTAGTCTGGAAAAATAAACTAAGCTAAGAACCCAGGCTCTGCCACCTCTGCTCTGCTCTTCTTGACACCCGCTCTCAGCTTGAGCTCTTCAATCTATTTCCTTGCTTCCTCTAGGGCTAACTGGCTTTGTGCTAGCTGCCGAGTCTTCTCCCTCCGGATGGTGTGGACTTGCTCCACCTCTTCCTTCTTGAAGGCCATTTGAACTTCAAAGAACTCTTATTTCTCTCTGAACTTCTTCTGCTCTTCCTCCCTTTGGCCTTGCAACCAAA
The DNA here is from genome assembly GCA_963966055.1 of Lathyrus aphaca. NCBI lineage: Eukaryota > Viridiplantae > Streptophyta > Magnoliopsida > Fabales > Fabaceae > Lathyrus > Lathyrus aphaca. The sequence goes on along the minus strand of OZ014523.1, from coordinate 379,075,278 downwards.
CAATGGATTGACGAGCGTCCTTGAGAGTCTTTAAAGTCTTTTTGCGTTCAGCTTCTCTCTTAGCCTCCATTAGACCCAACCTGTGGAAATGGGCTTCCCTCCCAGCAAAGTCCTTCTCTTTGGCTTCTAGAGAGGCTTGGAGCTTCTGCAACTTGTCTTCAGCTTCATTCTTGGCCCTGTTGGCATGATGGTACAGGCTTACCATCTCAGCATTCTCCACTCTAACTTCATGCAGCTGAGCTTCTAGCTTCTTGTACTCTTCAAGGGAGACAGTACTACTCTGACTAGGCACTTCTCTGGGATAAAGTTGAGGCTCAACTAAAAAAGGCATGAGAACTGCTTCTACATGTCTTTGCAACCATGCATCATATGGTGGATACGTCTTGGGATCGACTCTGCCGAAGTCTTTCTTACCCTTTCTTATCATGTGAGCCTAGGCTTCGACTGCTTGTTGAACTAATTCTTTGTTCCCTTCAGCAGGAAAGTACAAAGACTCAGCAAATTCTTCCATCTGAGGTGGATCTTTCAAAGGATAACCAAACTGTTTCCTGGCTAATGTTGGATAATAACTGATGACACCTTTCCTTCCCAGCAAAGGCACTCCAGCAAATCTTCCACAACTGACCAGCAACTCTTTACCTAACAGATCTCTGTCATATCCCCAAGCAATATCTTCAGCAGTTAGACCCATCAACCTTCTGGACCATCTCCACTCATCCCTCATCTCCTTGAAGACACCTGATTTAGGCAACTGTCTGGCAAACCATTCAGCAAACAAAGGAGCACAGCAGACTACTGGACCACCCCTACCCTTCTCATTTCTGTAATGAACACTGTAGTAGAATCACCCAACAGAGTAGGCACTGGATTGCCTTTGGAAAAGATTGAGATCACCTCTAAGCTGACAAATTCCCTCTCTCCAGGGAACAGGCTGGACCCATACACCATCAATGCAAACACAACACCAAAGTCATTCCACTTAGCCTCTGTAGCATATCTTTCTGCCTCTGGGATGAGCACACCCCAAGGGAGTCCTTTGCCTTCACTCTCTTTCAAAGCCCTCTTGACTGTAGCAACTGGAAACCTACAAACCTTGGCTATGTCTTCATCTTTAAGCACAACCTCAGACCCATTGAATGGAAATGTCTCTCTGACTGGAACACTCAGCATGCTGGAGATCTATTCTAATGTTGGAGCTAAGATGTAACCTGGAAAAACAAAGCAACGCAGCAGAGGATCATAAAATTGCAACAGAGTATGCAAACTGTCTTTCTGGTCTGCAGTGGGCTTGTCCACAAACTTCAGTATCTGGCCATATCTTTTCTTGAAATTGCCCAAGACTTGGTCATTCATTAGACCTGCTAACCTTTGAACACTTCTAACTTTAGGCTGAAGAAAGGTATAGTGCATATTCTTTTTCCTTGGAACTATTCTGATTTCTGCCATGGAGATAAGATTACCAGAACTGGGAACAGATTAAGAGCAATGACTTGAAAAATGGGAAACATAAACAGTTAATGAAAAGAATGATGCAAATGCAATGCAATGCAAGCATATGATCAACTGGGACCATCTGAACTTGACACTGACAAGGGCCCCTCTGAACACTAGCAAACCAAAAGTCCACTGAGTCACAACTCTCTGATAATCACAACTCTCTGAAGAAGATCTCAGAACCATAGTATCAAGAATACCAGAACAAGAACTCTAGAAAATCAGAACTCCAGAACCATAGGACCATAGAACCAAAGATCATAACCATAGGACCACAGATCATAACAAGGACCACTGAATAATGAGTGTATGTTGAGGTCATGGGTTCCTGCACACCTGTAAACCCCTCCCAATCTCACTAGTAATAGGCTCCGGGTCAGACATCACGGACTCTCAAAGCTGAATAGCAATAATACTGTCACCATCTCCGAGAAATGGCTTATGACCAAATCAGGGAATCGGTTTGGCATTATGTACTACGCAGGGAGGCCTCAGCTGAGTCCAGGACACAAGGTCATCCTATGTGATCCCTAGGTGGGCCCTCGGATGCAAATGGGTTTGCCACAAAATGTGGGATGCCACTGTCATCACTAAAGAGGGATGTTTCCACAAGGTTCTCAATGATCGGTCCCCAGCTACGCATAACTGTTAAGATTATGTAATGAGAGAGGAAGATCCCCAAATCAAGACATTCCCAAGACAATCGCAACCTGGGTGTGGAACTCACTACTACCCTCATGACAAGATCTCATGAGGCCAAAGTGGAACCACTCTAAGTCCTATGGTGCACTCGAGCTGGGTACTTGGCTCATCTCTCAAGAACAAGTAACACTCATCCCACCAAACAGAAACTAGTCCAGACAGTCCAGTATATATACATGATGCATAAAATAAAGACTGAAAACTGTAAATAAAGCTGTAAATAAAGATGTAAATAAACAACAAGCCACATCAAACAAACATCACCCAATGAAACAAAAACACACAAGCGCTAGGAGAGACTCACAGGGGAACCAGAGATCTCTGGTGTGCAGTCCCCAGCAGAGTCGCCAGTTGTCGCTCCCCGGATTTCCATCCTGGTACAAACGCGAAAGTGGCGCAGAAAAAAGAATAGAGTCGCCAGCCAGGCATTTTTATCCCGAAGAAAGGAAATGGTAATGCTGCACAAACAAGAAGAAAAGAAAAGGAAGGACACGGGTCCTGCGAACCAAAGAGACTGAGTTCGGGAGTCGGTTACGACCTGGGAAGGTATTAGCACCCAAATTGTCCGCCGTACCCGACGGGATCCACGCTTGCAAAAGAAAACTATTTCAAAGGGTGAGGGTATGAAAGCTACAACAGAGAAAAGAAAATGAAAAGAAACTGGAACTGGAAAAGAACTGAATAAGAGAACAAAGAGAAAAAAATGTAGGGAAAATAAAGATTGTGCTCGAACGGGCCCTATCGCGCTGCCTACATACCTCATCAGGATAATGAGGATCAGAGACGCCGTAGTTCCCCTAACTAGGGGTAACAAGGAAATTTCTTGTGAATTAAGGCTTGAACTGCCTATGCCATTGCTCAGGTGTTGCAGACTCGGACGATGAGTGCATAACCGTCTTACAAGATGACAAGTAGGAGCAAGTTCGCGTACGGAGCGAATGAGATGAGAAAAGAATTCCCAAAGGAAAGACGCTCATTATTTGTTTGGTGTTTTTTATGAAGCTTTTATGAGTGTGTCACAAGGAAGTGAACTCAAGCTCTTTTCCATGGAATGTGCACTTGTCACTACATTCCAAGATGGAATAATAGAACAAGCACACTCAAGTAAGGAGAAGATTCCCAAAACTTGAACCCAAATATTAGGGCCTAAACTCATTAACTTGTTTACTTATTAAGTGTTTTGGTATTTACAGATGAAGAAGTGTTTTTTATGCTTTTCTTTTATGAAGAAGATACCTTGATCAGACTTGTGCATCACAAGGTAAACTTGTACTATCCCAAGATGGGAAGACTACAAGCATACCTCATGGGATAAGGCTATGGATCAAGACATCACTTCACACTTATTAAGATGTATTTTAGAGTTATGATATGAGAAGAGAAGAAGAACCAAAAGGATCACAAAGGCAAAATTCTAAAGGGGGACTAAAATAATCCTAAGTGTTAACATGCATGGATGTCCCAAGGGTTAGTGAGGTTTCTACCATAAGGAAGAAGGAAAGAAAAGAAGAAGAAGAAGATAGAAGAAGGGATGAGCAAGGCCTAAGCCCAACAAGCAAATAGGTTAGCTCAAGATAAACATAAGAAGAGAAGATGAGATTTGGAGATGTGGAACTCAATTCCCACACCTCACACTTACCATAGCCCCTACAAGGTTAGTAAAGTGAACACAAATGAAACACAATGAGCAAGATAACATGCTAACGTCACACAATCAGAAGTGAAATGATATAAAGATATGCACAATGCAAATGCAACTCAAAGGAATGAGACATGAAGTATGCAAGCTAAAGATGCAACATGAAACACATATGAAAACAAATGCACATTTAAGGAGAATGCAAAGCAACAATGCATAAACAAGGACTCAAAGCTCACAAACAGAACCAAAAAAAATGAAGAAGGGCTTAAGAAGCCAACAAGATGAAGAGAAGAGAGGTACAAGACCAAACAAATACAAAATGGAAGTAAAAGAAGCAAAGAGATGAAGTGAAAGCACTTAAGGGAATAAATGACTTAAAGAAGAAGAAAACACAAAAATTCTTAAGTCTCAAACCCTATTATAGGACCGGGAAGGTACCCATACCCCAAATGAACCCCAGATGAGAAGAAGAAGTTGGCACAAGTGCCCTTCTTGGCTTATATGAGAGCTAAAGGTTCAAAGGAAGCAAAATAGGACAAGGTTCAAGATAAAATTCACAACAAATCAACCAAGCATATAAAAATTCCACAATTGAAACCAAATGATCTTCAAACATGTTAAATCAACTAGCCAAAAGGATTTGAAAAGATTCAGAAGCAAACTAGGTCAAATGGAGGCCTAAACACAAGTTAGGGTTACAAACTTCCATCATAAGTCACAGGATCAAAACTCAGGAAATAAGTTTCTAAAAATCAAGAGAAAAATCACATGAGGAGTTAAATGGCTTGAGAATCCAAATCAAAAAGAATGGGATCAAAACTCAAAATATTGAAGAGTATGGAAAATATACAAGGCAGTGTGGTCAAAATGGACTTAAATAAAAGGTAAGTGAAACAATGAATTAATTCAGACACGTGGACATTGGAAAAAAAATATGGAAAAATAAAAGAGACTCAAAATAATGTTCATTATTTTTTTGGGATTTTTTAGATGGAGGAAACTATTTTATAAAAATTGAAACTAAACTGAATTAAAAGAAATAAAAAGTGAAAGGAAAATAAAATGAAATTGGTGAGGAGGTGCTGATAGTAGGTTTTTGAACTGAAAACAATCTGGGCTCAATGGAGGGGGTGCGAATATCACATGACCAAGCCCAAGTCTGTGTAGGTATATGGTCTTATAGTGGTATTTTTGTGAATAAAAATGGAAAAATGGAGGAGCATAGGATTAATTTGACGTGCATGCTTGGCCTCTCATTAATTGAGGTGGCAGATGGTTGGATTATGATTGGCTGGAGCATGGAACTTACGGTGGGTTGTGCCACACGAAGCATTTAAATGAATTAAAAGAAGAACATAAGAGACGGGGAATGCCCTAGGGCTACGTGTGCGAATCTGGGACGCACAATGAAGAGATCCAAGGGCTGCTGAGCCTTCTTCTTCCTTGGACAAACCCTAGGATGGATTTCCAGTTTCCGGTGACCGGAGCTAGGGCTCCGGCACCGGAATTCGTAACAGCACCTTAAACAACCAAAATAAAGAACAAAGACAACCCAGATCAAGTAAATCAACCTCCCTGAGTTCAAAAATGAGGTCAAAAACACCTAAAACTCAATGAATTGGACGGATCGAAGCAAAACAACATTGACCTTCAAAACTGAAATCAAGATAACTTAGGCTACAATGCACCAATTTCAAATCTAAAAGTTGCATCATGCTCAGCAAACATCAAAGAACACAAAACACCACATTAATTCCATTTTTATATCATGAGATTTTGAGCCATACCTGAAGTGTAGATCCTGATTCAGTGAGATAGAAAACCAAGTAATGCGTGCAAATCACTCCACTTACTCCCTAGATGAAAAATAAATGTATCTAAGGTCTTGAAACAAGCTGGATCTGAGGTTTCAAAGCAAGTTGTCTTGAAATGGCAAGCTAACCACACTTGAGAATAAGTTTCAATGAGGGAGTGTTTAATGATCCTGAGCTTTCCTAGATCATAGATCCACAATTTGTTTTGAGTTTGCTTGCTTGGATGAAGGGGAATGAGAGAAAATGCAAAGTTGCATGAAGTTTGTGAATGAGAGAATGAGAGAGATCTGAGACTTGCTAAACCCTAATTGTTCTCTTTGTGACCTCACAAGGCAATGATGAAAGAATGAAATGAAATGCACGAATCCATCATGAGTTTTGTGTGAATTTGCCTTTTGTGCAACATGTGAGATAAGCATGCTATGCTCATGCTCTCTTGGGCCTCTCAGCACATGTGCAAGGCATTTCCCACCCTTGATTGAAATGTAATAGATCCTGGCCTTTAGATCAAGCCCTCACACTTATTTCATGACTTTTGCAAAATACCCTCTTTGTAAGCAACCTTCTCATTGTGCATGAAAATGAACCATTCTTTGGATAAAATTGGTCATAATGTGATGTATTTTGAGTTTGAAACAAATTAGAACCAAAACCAAGTCATACAAAATAAGTTTGAAGCTTCTTGCATTTGGTGTCTTCATGAAATTTGAATTTCGCCCTAAAAAACAAGGAATTTTCGAAGGACATATAGAGAGATCTAGGAATCCTATGAAAATGTACTTGTACTTTTTGAAAATGGGAGCCCTTACTCTTAAACTTTCATGTTTGACTTTGGTCCATTTGAAGAATTTTTGATCATGTTAAGGCCATTTGAAAATTAGGGCAAAAGTTGCCAAATTTGGAAATTCCTTAAAACCAACTTTGTACCATTTTTGCAAAACCCTTCAAATCTCCATGATTCTTGAACTTTAGGCATTCCAAACCTCTTATAACATTGTAAGGACCCCCCTTGGCCAAAAAATTTGGGTTAGACCCTTGAAATTGCACAGTTGACTTTTTAAGGGCACAATTGACTTTTTACTTCATCTGCAAGCAACTGAGGCATTGTCTGACTTCCACATGGAATTTTCTCATGAAAATTGACACCTAGGATCCTATTAACATATAGAATACTTTGCCCAAACTAAATGGCCAAAGTTGTGAGATCTTGTTGCTTGAATCACAAACCCTAATTTGGGTGCCTTGTATAGGAGCTCTGCCTTGTCCTGAGACCTCTGATGATCATCCAATCTTCTGAGCTTTTGCCAATGGACTTGATCTTGTAAATGGAGTGTAGACTCACCATAGGACTTGTACAAACTCATTTGGACCCTTGTCATGGCTTGAAATGCTTCAAGGACCTCCACAGATGACCATATGCTTGATGCTAGGACATGAAGGATGTTATGCCTCATCTTTCCATGCTAGGATGCTGAGAAAATGATATGAGTATGATGAATATGATGTGATATGATGCTTAAAATGAAGAGGGCAAATTTGGGGTGTTACAAGGTGCTATATGTGAGGCACCTTTGGATGCGGAATGGTCGGTCGAGGTATTTTCCTTCTGGCAGAGGCTGTCAAGTACTTCAATAAATTCTTTTGAAGGAATACTTGCGTCGACCATCCATAACCCGACCATAAGAGTTTTCAGATATCTTTTGGCATGTACTATTTTTGGCCGGGAGAGTCCAAATAAGTTAAACGCTAAAGAGCTCATGTTTTTGCAAGGATGCCTCACTAATACCCATATCAATCCGGTCCCATTTATGCTTGCACACATGGCTTTAACTACTAATAAAACAGGACCGATTGTTTTTGGAGGACTTGTTATGTCTATTGCTCGGGCTCTTGACCTGAACAATGAGATAGCTATACACTTGAACCACTACCTCCTCGCACAATTAATTTGAAATTTCTAAAAGACATGAAATTGTGCCGAACGAGGAGAACAGGTGGTTATGAGTTGATGGTTCATGGGGTAGCTATCCCATTTGTTGCTTTACCTTGCAGTAGAGGTACTGATGTATGTATTGAAAGGAACTGGACCTATGATCTGAATGCTCCACCTGTTTTGGGTCCACTTCCTCCTAATATTCCTGATGGGGAGGCACATGACACTGATGAAGAATATGATCAGAGAGAAAAATCTCTCGTACCTCACATGTCCCCATCGTCCTTCACAGTCACACACCGCACCATCTTCCTCTAACCCTGTTGCAGGTGCTGCTCCTAGATTCTATGTCACTGAGGAAATGTGGCGTGATATGACGGTTAGAGAGGAAAGGCGAGACAGCCTACTCTCTACTACTTCACAACAACTGACGGACAACATGAGCTTCATGCAACAATCGTAATTGGTTTCGGATCGTGCCTATAGTAACGTTTGTCGTGCCTTGACCGACATCACATTAGAGCAGGCCCGTCAGCGAGAAGTCAACCGCCGGCACTACCAAATTATGGAGGCCACTCAGGGTTCCATCCTAGGTAACCTTCGAGAGGTCCGGGGTGCTCAGGCTGCCTTATCAGCACGACTTGACCGGAGGGACTAGCAGCGCAGTAGATCCCGTCTTTCCAGACCATCACAGCAGGACGGCGACGACACCAGTGCTCCTCCGCAGTAGTTTTCCAGGTTACCCTCCTTATCTTATTTCGAAACATTGGGGACAATGTTCGATTTAAGTGTAGAAGGGGATTTCATTGCTTTCTGTCATTTCCCTTTCTAGTTATTTATTTGCTTTCTGTTATTTCCCTTTTTAGTAAGTTATCTAGTTTAACTTTTCTTAGATAATGCATGAGTCTGACAAGTCACCAGTATAGTGTATCTTTAGTACATCCTCATTTTTTCCCATTTCCTTAGCCTTACCAAATTTTGTTTTAAAAGAAAAGAATGTTGTTTCACATGTTTTTTGGGCTTTGAGACAGGTTTGGATTAGGATGTGGTGACTTAGGTCAACGTTTTGAAACATCATTACCATTGTAGCACCATAGACCTCTTGAATATAGGAATCTCTCCTAAACCCCGCACCATGGCCTTTATTATCATTCAAAAATTGTCCTAAGTGGTTTATTCTAGCAGTCAGCTCCGACCTAAGCATGCTCTACGTAGGGGGCCGATGAACATAAGTGAATGATCTAGTGCTAATAAAAAAGAAAAAGGCAAACTCTGGGATAGGTGACCCTCACAAAGTCATTTAAACCGAAAAAAGAGAAGAAATTTTTTTTTGCCACAAAAAGAAAAAAAATTGCAGTCACCTATTGTTAGTTGGTTCAGAGGTATCTGACACTAAACTTGGTAGGGCGGATTACGATCTGATCCCCCGCAGCTACATTTAGGCAAAATAATGGGTTTACACATGCTTATGTGCCAAAAACCTTATGTTATGGATCAAAATCACTAACCGGTCACTCTACTATGAAACATGTACGAATAACGGGCTTAATGTGATTGCGTCTGAATGAAAAGGACCCAAAAAGAGATGAGAAGATAGGCCTAGATATTGTGGGATGACATGGGGTGGTTAATATAGGATTGAAGTTTGTGTCGGTGTTATTATGGTACTCTTGGTTCACTTAGTTAGTACCTGCCACTGCATCCTGACTTGAACTTAGAAACCCTTTAGCCCAAATCACGTGTTGACACCAGTTTTCTTCATTTTTGAGCATTAAATGTTTGCTTGAGGACAAGCAAAGGTCTTAGTGTGGGAGGATTTGATAACACTAAATTTCACCGTATTTCTGACTCCGATTTCGCATGCATTCTTAGCTTTTATTGTTATTTTGTTATGTTATTACTTTGTTTTTCTTTATTTTCAGGTTTTCTATGTAATCAGGGCTTAAATCGAGAAGAGGAGCGAAAAAGGAGTGGAAACGGACGAAAACCAAGAAATTCAGCTTTTTACACTTACGGCATCCGCCATGGCTGGCGCCATGGAGTCTGCCATGACGTGGCCACGTCTCAAGACCACTCCATAACTGCCAAGACCCACGATCCCCACTTTCTTCATCCATTTGCTCTCATGGCGGGCGCCATGGCCTTGTGGCGGGTGCCACAAGGCAAAAGTGGTTCCCTCCACTTTTTAGTGGAGGGGGGCATCCTGGTCATTTCCCATTTAAGATTTGCCTATAAATAGGACTTTAGAATTTCGTTTTCTTCATCCAAACCTTGAATCTCTTAGGCATATATCAGTTTTAAAGTAGTTATCATTCCACATCGGGGTGTTACTGCAATCGAGTGATCGAGTCTGTATATGTCTGTGTGATCGAGTTTTGGAGCACTCTGGGAGGAAGTTAATCCTGCCGCCATTTTAGTTCCAGTTCGTATTTTATTTTTCCGCATTGCTTTACTTTATTTACTTTCCAAATTGCTTTACTTTTATTTATTTCTCGCACTCGCACTACTTTCGTTTATTTTCTGCACTCGCTTTAAATACCTTTATTTCTCGCACTCGCTTTAAATACCTTCATCGGCATGAAGTGTGCTGACTTAGTTAACCGGTCAATAATTACCCAAATCGAATCATTACCTCTAGCAGTCTTAGGTAACCCAGTCACGAAATCCATGGAAATACTATCCCATTTCCACTCAGGAACATTCAACGGTTGCATCATACCTGAAGGTCTCTATTGGTTCTATCTTTGACTTTTGACAAGTCAAACAAGCATATACAAATTCAGCAATGTCTCTTTTCATACCCGACCACCAAAACAACCTACGTAAATCCTGATACATCTTCGTAGCACAAGGATGAATACTCAGTCGACTCTTGTGCCCTTCTTCTAAAATACTCTTCTTAATTCCTATAATATACGGAATACATACTCTATCTCAGAATCTCAAAACTCCATCTTCATCAACTCGAAAGTCACCTGCATTGCCTTGATCAACCAACATCAATTGATCAACTAATTTCAAATCAAATTTCTGACCCTTATGAATCTCTTCCAAAATCTCACTGGTCAGCTTTAACATTCCCAATTTCACACTATCAGTAGTAGTTTCACACAACAAGCTCATGTCTTTGAATTGCTCGATCATTTCCAATTCTTTCACCATAAGCATCGAAATATGCAACGACTTTCTACTCAAAGCATCAGCCACAACATTTGCCTTACCAGGATGGTAATTCAAATTAAAATCAAAATCTTTCAATAATTCAAGCCACCGCCTCTGTCTCATATTTAACTCTTTCTGATCAAACAAGTACCTTAAACTTTTGTGATCACTGAATACCTCAAATTTTGAACCAAACAAGTAGTGTCTCCAAATCTTAAGCACAAACACCACAACTTCTAACTCTAAGTCGTGAGTAGGATAGTTCCTCTCATGAACTCTTAACTGTCTAGAAGAATAAGCAACCACCTTATTATCCTGTATCAAAGCTCCACCAAGACCCATCTTGGAAGCATCACAATAAACTACAAAGGACTCATCTGGATTCGGTAAGACCAACACTGGCGTGGTCATTAATCTTTTCTTCAGTTTTATAAAACTCTCTTCACAAGCAACATCCCACACATACGCTTGACCCTTCTTAGTCAATTGCGTCAACGGTAAAGCTATCTTAGAAAAACCTTCAATGAACTTACGATAGTAACCAGCCAACCCAAGAAAACTACGAATCTCTGTAGCTGACTTCAGAGTCTCCCACTGCAATACCACATCAATCCTTGAAGGATCCACCGAAATTCCACCACTTGAAATTACATGGCCGAGGAAACTCACTTCCTTTAACCAGAACTCACACTTAGATAATTTAGCAAACAATTTCTTTTCTCTCAACACTTGCAACACAACCCTCAAATGATCGGCATGTTCCTCTTCTGATTTAGAATATACCAAGATATCATCTATGAAAACCACCACGAACTTATCAAGATACTCATGAAAGATCCTATTCATATATTCCATAAACACACCAGGTGCATTAGAAACCCCAAACAGCATTACCGTATACTCGTAATGCTCATATCTTGTCCTGAAAGCTGTCTTTGGAATATCATCAGCTTTAACTCAAATCTGATGATAACCAGACCTTAGATCAATTTTACTAAAGACACAAGCACCTATTAGCTGATCCATCAAATCATCGATCCTCGGAAGTGGGTACTTATTCTTGATAGTCACTTTATTCAACTGTCGGTAATCGACACACAATCGCATACTACCATCCTTCTTCTTAACGAGCAACACCAGAGCACCCAAAGGAGAAACACTGGGTCTAATGAACCCCTTCTCTAAAAGTTCTTCTAATTGTTTCTTCAACTCATTCAACTCTGAAGCCGACATTCTATAAGGAGCCATCAAAACAGGACTCGTACCCGGTACTAAGTCCACAGAAAAATCAATTTCACATTCCGGTGGTAATTCACTTATATCACCAGGAAACACATCTTTAAATTTACAAACCACAGGCAACTCTGCACTGACAGTCTTATCATCAACTTGCAATGATGCAGACACTACAAACATCAAAGCTTCATCTAATACAAGTTCATCCACTTGCTTAGCAGATAAGAACATCAACCCACCATGCTCGCTCAACTCAGGGAACTTCACTGTCTTATTATAACAGTTAATATGAACATAATTGAATTCCAACCAGTTCATACCAAGGATAACATCGATTTGGTGTAATGGTAGGCACATCAAATCCATCACAAAATTCTTCTCAAAAATTGTCAAAGGACACTTCAAACAAACAATCATGGTAGTCACAGAACCATTAGCAGGAGTCTCTATTATCATATTACCGTTCATATTAGACAACTCTAAACCCAATCTATTAGCACACTCAAGAGAAATAAATGAATGTGCAGCTCCAGTGTCAATAATAGCCATCAACTCAGTATTATTAATAAAACAGGTACCTCTGATCAAGTTGTCCTTCTTTGGAGCTTCCGAACCAGCTAATGCAAAAACTCTTCCAGCATTCTGAGCAGTAGCAGCATTCTTCTTTGGTTTTTGGCATTGGGCGCTGATATGCCCCTGTTCACCATAATTATAACAGGTTGGGCCCTCATTAGGACAATCACTCATCTTATGCCCAAGCTTGCCACAACGATAACATTTCATAACTCTGGTGGTACATACATCGGCCTTATGACCTACCTCTCCACACTTGTAATACTTAATAGGTACATTAGCAGCTCCCCTACTTTTCTTCTTCTCATTAGATGTTTTCTGTTTCCCTTTATCACCAGTAGTCACATAACGTCTCCCTCTATACTGACTCTTGTCTTTCTTCTCGCTCAGCTGTTTATAGTGAGCTGACCGAGCTCGGCTGTCCTCGTCATAAATACGGCTCTTATCGACCAACTATGCATAATTGTGAATTTGTTGGCATCCAATTCCCTACTTAATTTCAGGTCTCAGCCCATTCTCAAACTTAAGGCACTTGGAAAGTTCAGCATCTGTCCTGTTGTAGTGAGGACAAAACTTCACCAGCCTTTCAAATTTGGCATCATACTCTGCCACTGTCATTATTCCTTGCTTCAGTTCAAGGAATTCTACCTCCAACTTACCACGAGCATCTTCCGGAAAATACTTCTTAAGGAACTCCGCCTTAAACACAACCCAAGTCACCACAACAGCCTCATCCTCGAGACGCTGACGAGTATTATCCCACCAGTCTTCAGCTTCTTCAGACAACATATGAGTTCCGAATTGAACTTTCTGCGCGTCAGCACACGCCATCACTTTGAAAATCTTCTCAATTGCCTTGAGCCACTTCTGTGCGCTCGCCGGGTCATGAGTTCCTTCAAACACAGGTGGATTATTCCTCTGGAATTTCTCCAATGCATGAAACGCATCATGCGCATTGTTTCGAGCAGCAGTCTGAGCAAGAGCTGCAATAGAATCAGTGAGAGCACGCATGTTGTTTCCAGCCATTCTGCACAACACTTACCACATCGGAAGAGAATAATCGTTAAGTAAATAACGACTTGACAACTGACTGACAACAACAAGACTTGGCCGGACAGACCGACCTGCTCTGATACCACTAATGTAACACCCTTCTACCCCAAAACATAATATTTAAATAATATCAAAGTAATCATCTAAAAAGGGTATCACATATCATCATAATTCAACACAAACAGTGTCCTGTCCCGTAACACGGGTTAATCAACATCAAGAATATCATAAATCATTTCGCAGCGGATTTAACTTCATAATTCAAAACTTCATAAACATAATTTTCACCATCCTAAATTTAACATCATAAAATAGAAAACATTTATCCAAATAACAACATAACTGCAAACAGTTTAACAGAAGAAAACCCATCCCAGTGTTACATGACACAGAGCAGGACACATACACCAAAACCACTTCTAAGGAACACTAAAGCACGCTCTGAGACTCATGAATTACTCCTATTGCATTGCAGGACTATTCTTCGACATCTGCAAGTTACCCACGAAGGAGGCAACATTTCCAAGCAGGCAGGGTGAGTAATCATAATATATCATAAACGTACTAGAATATAGAATCATAAATAAATTAGTACAACATATCATGACATCATCAACTACAAAATTCAGCAACAACCACAACACGATCATGAAATCAAACAACACCAACACAGTCATGAAATTCATCCAAAATATGCAATTCTAACATCCTGATATGCAATATGCATGTGGTACCATTTTCATCATGAGATGAATACATGACCATCAACCCTCCACAAAGGAGCACATCGTAAATCATCGAGACACTTCAATCCACACAATGGGATTGAAGCAAATAAATAGGCCGAAGCCCCATTGTGAATGTTATGAAATGCAATGATGCGCTGCATCGTAATCTCATCAAAATAATTCGCATCATTCATTTCAATCAGCAAAACAACCATCAAATAATCATATATATCATCATGACATTACACCCAGAACACTGGTCCTATAACCACTCCGACACATCAAGAATTACCCGTACCCGGTAAATTATGAGTTAATTACAAGGTTATTTCATAAATTCATTTATAAAAATTATTGCATTTTCCTCATTTTTATTCATCAAAATAAATTTCAGTTTATGCTCTTTCCGACGCTTCAAACGGAATGTGAATTGGACTTACGGTTTGAAAGTTATGAATTTTTAAAGAATTAAAATTTGCTTCTCAAACAGTGTTAACCGGTTAACCCATAACGTTAACCGGTTAACGCCGACGAAATTTCCAGAAATTCCCAAAATTACAATGGTTAACCGGTTAACCCATAGCGTTAACCGGTTAACGCACGTTTTCCAGCAGTTCTCTGCTATACAATTGCAGACTGTTTTCAACACCAAAAACCCCCAAATCCCATTACGGGTTTCACATCAAAACACTCAAAAACCATTCAAAAACATCAATCAAACATCAAAAACATCAAGATAACAATTATACCAACAATTATATGATTATAACTCATTCTAATCACTCTAAATCAAGACTTTCTCATAAACTCACCCTAACTCAAAACCCCAAAAACTCTAAAAACTCATACCATCCTAATCCATTCATATTCCAATTTCTACACATTTATCATAGATTATAAAAACTCCCCATACCTTAGAGAATTTTGCCGCTTTACACTCTTCTCTGGGGTTCTCCACAACCTCCTGACTCTGAGCTTCCTCTTTCTTCAGAGCACTTCACCAAACACGATAGAAAAACCAAATGAGAAAACTGATCGTGTATTCCTTTTTACCAAAACACATTCCAGTTGAGTCTTTTCCCTCTTTACCCTCATATATTTCACAAAAGGACCACCTTACCCTTTTCTTTAATATATTTTTAATAATAATAATAAAATAGTATAATAAAACACTATTTATCCTTATTATATAAAAATACTCTTTTTTCTCCAAAATTCTCTAATTAACCCAAACTCTCCAAATTTTCTAAATTAATTAAATAAATGACTAAATAATTAAATTTAGATTTCGGGGCGTTACACACACTACTTTTATTTACTTTCCACACTCACACTAATTACTTTTATGAAAAATTATAAAAAGAACTTTTACTTTACTATGTCTAACTAAATCCATAAAGGTTAGAATGTAAGGATCGTAATTAAACCAGTAATCCGTACAATTGTTTGTAGAAACACTTAAGGGCTATGTTAACTTTCAATTTAAGTTTAATTGTTTTTAACTATTTCAAAAACAGCCAAAAGCGCTTTGTCTAGTTCATTAGGAGTTTTTAGATTAAAAAGAAAAGGGATTTTAAAACGATTTTCGGACGCGTTAAGAAGTTTAGAGTCTGGTTCGTGAGAACCTCTTTTTGCTAAGAAATCCAGGTTAAAGTAATTTTCAACTTAGTTAAGATACTATATTTCTTAAAAATAGGTTTACTACTTTAACGCAGTACGCACCTTTTTATCAGTGACAATAGGAGGGGTTGATTAGAGAGTACAACTCGGTTATGAATACACGAAAGTGACAGTTCCTGTTAAATTAGTTCTTTTCAAAGTAGAAAACATTGCCCATAAGTAGTTCTATTAACAAGTACCGAACTATCAATTGATTACGTGAATTACATTCGAGCCTGTCTTTATTAATTATTTAAAATTACCATTTTATTTACCATTGCGCACTCCTTAAAACCCCTATATTCAGTTGCCTTAGATACACACCATAACAACAGGTACGATAGATTGACACTTGGTCTCTGTGGATTCGACAATCTTTTATATTACTCTGACGTGTTCGTACACTTGCGAAAAACACGCATCAAGTTTTTGGTGTCGTTGCCGGGGACCAATTTCGTAAAATTTCATACCCTGTAGTTATACCGTTTAGACTAAGGTTGTTACCCATCGGTCAATGCGAAAGACTCGCAGTGCCAGAAGCTTAGTAGACCCTCTAGCTGAACCTGAACGTTACGCTCGCGCACGTTTGTTTTTCCATAGGAATAGGAGAGCTATGGCCGAAGATTAAAAACGAAGACCTCTTAAGGACTTCGCCCAACCATCAAATGAGGAACCTAGTTCTAGTAGAGTAAACCCCGTTATCCCAGCCAATAATTTTGAACTTAAACCATCCCTGCTACAATTAGTGCAACAGAGACAATTCGCAGGTCTTGCTACTAAGAACCCAAACCAACATTTAAAAAACTTTCTCCAGTTAGCAGACACCTTTAAAACCAATGGAGCTCCTCCTGAGGCGATACGCTTAAGATTATTTCCCTTTTCCCTCAGAGATAAAGCTCTATCATGGATAAATTCCCTTCCATCCAATTCCATAACAACTTGGGAAGACCTTAGAAAAGTATTCCTTGCTAGATATTTTCCCCCAAGTAAGACCGCTCTTCTTCGAAACCTAATAACCAGGTTTACCCAACACCAAGGAGAGTCGTTGTTCGAAGCTTGGTAGAGATATAAAGAGCTATTAAGAACATGCCCACATCATGGATTAGAGCATTGGCTAATCATTCAAACCTTCTATAATGGACTTCATTATAACACTAAGATGACCATCGATGTTGCCGCTGGTGGTGCACTGAAGAACAAACCTTACCCTAAAGCTAGTGCCCTTATCGAAGATATGGCCCAAAACCATCAATCATGGGGAGTAGAACGAGCAACAGTGGAAAAGAAGGAAGCCCAAGGAGGAATACATGAGCTAATCTCTATGGACATGATGCAAGCTAAAATGGACGCGTTGGCCCTTAGAGTCGAAAATTGTAGCTGCAGTTTCGCCGAATTGTGAGATATATGGGACGCAAGGACACCAATCCGCCGAATGCAATCTGTTAAATGAGACCAACCCTGAGCATGTGAACTACACCCAAGGGAACCCATTTTCAAACACATACAACCCTGGATTGAGGAATCACCCAAACTTCTCCTATAAAAATAATAACCCTATCCAAAATACCGCACCTCCGAGACAACAAGGTTACCAAGCCCCAAGAAAAAATCAACCTATGCAACCTATACCACCAAGTCCGAGCCTTGAGAAAATTATGGAAAATTTTATCACCGCTCAAACACAACAAAACAAAGAGTTCATGAACCAAAACGTCCATGTTAACAAACTAATTACCCATTTAGGAACCAAGGTTGATCAAATAATTACTCATAACAAGATGCTTGAAACCCAGATCTCTCAGGTAGCTTTAAACCAAGCCCCTCAGACTACATCTGGAGGACAGTTCCCTGGACAACCTCAACAAAACCCAAAAGGGAAAGAAAATGCCATTACTCTACGAAGTGGAACCGCTTATAAGGAACCTTCTAACCCTAGATTAAGTGAGCCCGAAACTTCTGAGAGAAATGAGGAGAAGGAACCAGAGGAATCTGAAAACCCGGAAAGTCAAGAGAAAGGAGAAGAGCCCAAAAACAAAACCTATGTACCGCCACCTCCATACAAACCACCAATACCATACCCTCAAAGACTAAAGAAAACCCAAATCGATAATCAGTATCAAAAATTCGTTAAGGTTATAGAAAAACTTCACGTAGAAATCCCTTTTACAGAAGCCATCACCCAAATACCTTCTTACGCTAAGTTTCTCAAAGACATACTTACAAATAAACGTAGACTTGAAGATCCGAAACCTGTGGAATCTAATTCTATTTCCGAAAATAGGTTAGGAATGAAAGATAAAGATCCCAGAAATTTTTCCATTCCATGTATTTTGGGGAATCATGTCATCGAAAAAGCTTTTCTAGACTTAGGAGCTAGTGTGAGCTTAGAATATGTATGCTAGGAATGTGTCTGCTCAGACAAAAATGATCAGCTGCTGATTCATTATTTCTAGGATAGTTTGATTGGTGAAGTCATGAGATGGTACATGAGTTTGGATAGTAGCCAAATCCATACTTTCAATGATTTGGGAGAGGCTTTTGTTAGGAAATACAAATATAATGTTGATATGGCACCAGACAGAGATTAACTTTGTGCTATGTCCCAGAAGGACAAAGAAACTTTCAAAGAATATGCGCAGAGATGGCGCGAGCTAGCAGCTCATATTGTGCCTCATTTAGAAGAGAAAGAGATGACAAAGATCTTTTTGAAGACTTTAGGTTCTTTCTACTATGAGAAGATGATTGTAATTGCTCCTTCTGATTTCACTGAAATGGTGAGTATGGGGATGCGTTTAGAAGAAGGTGTTCGTGAGGGACGGTTGAGCAAAAAGAGTAGTACTAGCTCGAGCTCTAAGAGGTTAAACTTTGGTAAGAAGAAAGAGGGTGAGACTAATGTTGTGTCTCGTGAAAGCTATAGAAGACCTCGTGGTCGCGAGAATCAACGTCATCAGCAACATGTAGCCTCGGTAACTCCAATGATTAATGTGACTCCAACTATGTCGGCTGCTCCAAAGTATTAGTCTCGTTATCAACAACCTTCTGTGCAACATAGTGGAAATCAACAAGGTCGTGCTAAGCCGAATTTTGATCCCATTTCGATGCTATATGCATATTTTCTTCCATCTCTGATCGAGAAGAATCTTGTGCAAACACGTTCTCCACCTCCAGTTCCAGAGTCTATTCCATGGTGATATAAGCCAGAAGCTCACTGTGCTTTTCATCAAGGTGCCTCGGGGCACGACATTGAGAATTGCTATCCATTGAAGTTTGAAGTGTGTAAACACCCCAAATTTGCCCTCACTCATTTCACCATGGCTTGTGGTCTTTTCATATGCATAAGTTCAATCATAGCATCTCATATTGCATTTTTGCTTCACTGCATTGATTCAAAGTCATTTGCATCTAGGGTTTGTGATCTGAGCCATCCCTGAGCCATTTGAGCCACTCCAAAGGTCATCAACCACTTCAAAGGGGTCCATGTATGCTCAAGCATCATATTATATCCTCACAAGGTCAAGGAAGTCAAAGAATCACAAGAACTGAGAAAGGCATGGAAGCAGAGCCATGTTTAACTACATAGATGACCTAGAATTAGGGTTTTGGTTTCAGAGGCCATAACTCCAAATTTTTTGGTCATTCTTGATTCTATTGGTCTCTATATGTTATGAGGATCATGAATATCAATTTTCATAAAGAAATTCAATAGGGAAGGCATCTGATCAAGGGATGACTTCTTGAGCAAGTCAGTGCAAAATCAGGGCATCTGAGGCCCCCAATGACCCAACCAAAGGATGTTATCCATCATTTTGATTATGTATGATCTTTATTTGATCATAGAAGGTGTTATAAGTTCACAAAATTGAGGAATTTCAAGCCATTTGCAAAGTTGCCTTTTTGGGAAAGTGACTTATAATGTAAACTTGCCATTTTGGGAAAGTTTTTCAACCTCCTCTTTTTTATTCAAATATGCTTCAAATGAGAAAACTTTGGTCATGAAAGTTGTAGATTGGATCATTCCCTTTTCAAAAAGTACAAGAACTCATTCTAATTCATTTTGGATCAAAAGTTATTGCCTTGCAAAGTTGGGAAAAATCATGAAATTTTCACTTTTGCACAAAGAGGGAAAGTTGCAAAACCTCATGCCAAGGCCAATTGTGACTTCAAATCAACTTCTAAGCATTACACAAACCTCACACATGACCCAAAACTCAGAATTGCACAAGAATTTCTCAAGTTTCATGCCATGAACTTCACAAATTTCCAAAGGGGCCAAAATTCCCCAAATTTGCAAAATGCTCCATAACCCTTCATCCACTTGAGCCAGCTCACAAAATCTGATTTCATGACATTCCTTGATCTTTGCTGCGCATGACCATGCCCCTATCTCAGCCTCCCACTTGCCCATACCTCAAGTACAAGTCAAGTTGACATTTTGGCAACTTGCCCATGCCAATCACCATAGGCCACCAACAACTCTCTGACCTATCCAAACATGATACATGGACCAAAAGCAACTCAACACACCACACAACACAAGCTGAAACCTCTCATAGCACAACATTCACCAAAATCCCTCTCTTTGCATTTTCATTCGAATCTCAGCATTCAAGCCTCAAACCTTAAAACAAACTTCACAAATCCACTCACCATGATCCACTGATCATTTCTCAACCCTCATTTGGCCCTGAAACCACCCCAAACAGAAATACGATTTTCCACTCCCTTTGGACAGAACTTCATCAATCTCATAAACCATCCATAAGAAATTCCAAACAAGCATTGCAAACTTCTCAAGAGGCTCATTGAAGGCATCTTGGACCAAAGAAACAACCAGAAAGCTCCAAAAGAAAAAGCTCCATCTCAGGTATACTCTTGAAACTTTTTTTCCATAACTTGTTTCTTTAGTTATAGAATGGTAGAGCATGTTCCACTGATCACAATGAACTTTGAATGATGAAAAATGGTTGAGTTTTGAGGATGTATGCGTGTTCTGAAAATTTGTTCAGTTTTAGGTTTTTGATTCGAATCATGTTGTTGATGAAAAATAAATGAAGTTTGATGTTTGATTCTTGTTCCTTGATGCTTGTTGAGTGATTCTGGAGCTTTAGGGGGCTTGGGGTGAGGTTTTGAGAGAGATAGCATTTTTCAGGGGAGGGTGTGGCCGGAGAAGATGACCGGAGGTCATTTCCGGCCACCTGAAAGTCATTAATGGCTTAATGGTGATTAGGGTTTAGTTTGAATGTGAGCCATAGATCTTGTTGACCCGTGTTGACCCGCGCACGAATGAGTGGCCCAGATCCATCATTAAACCTTAATCCTGATTTATTAAATTAATTAATTAGGATTAAATTTGAATTTTTCCAGAAATGATCTGAGCCCTCCCTTTGCGCGCAAGTCAATTCGCGCGTTTCTCATTTGAATCTCAGCCCTAGGATTTGCATACTTTTCCCTTTTATTAATTTTATTTCATTTTTATTTGCATTAAACTTGTACGAATTATTAAAAATAGCAAAACATGTTTAAAAATTCTGAAATTTTTTGTCAAACCTTTTATTAATTTTCAAAACCCAAAAATATTTTTATTTTTATTTTTTGCATTAAAAATTATTTTTAAATCATTTAAATTTTTATTTTTAATTAGTTAACGGAAATTAATTAATTAAAAATGCATTTAGGTATTTAAAAATCACAAAAAAAAATTCACATTGCATTTTAAAACATTTAGAAACATTATCAAACCCTCAAAACAAATTTCTTTTTTGTCCTTGATGTATTTTGATAATTTTCATTGGAATTAAAGTTGTTTAAAGGCAATATTTTGGTCTTAACTTGAAAAAATTCATTCTGCCTAACCATGAAGAGTTTGATGATGGTTCTTCTTGCATTGCATCCTTCATATCATGTAGTTTCTAGGGTAAAATTGGTTGGAATTTATCCTTCATTTTCAATTTGATGAGCATTTTTCCTTTTAAGGTGCCTTGAAACCCTAGTTGACTTGAGAAAATAATAACTCCCATTAGGTTAAGACTTAGGTCCCCTCCTTTGGGCAGTGAACTTGTGTAGGGTTAGGGTTCCTTTGATCCCATTTTCAATTTTTTTATCTTGTCATTTGCTTCTAATTTTGAATTTTGCATTGCATATTGTGTATAAACCCTAATTCTTGCCTTCATTTGCATTCACCTCTCATTTGCTTGCATACAAGAGCTTGCCATGATATTTTGTGCATCCTGTAAACACCCCAAATTTGCCCTCACCCATTCACACCTTGGCTTGTGATCATTTCATATGCATAAACACAATCATATCATCTCATATCTCATTTTTGATTCACTGCATAGATTCAAAGTCATCTGCACCTAGGGTTTGTGATCTGAGCAATCCAAGAGCCTCTTGAGCCACTCCAAAGGTCTCCAATCACTTCAAAGGGATCCATGTGTGTTCTTATATCATATTGCATCCTCTCAAAGTCAAAAATGCCAAGGAATCACAAGAACTGGGATTGGTATGGATGCAGAGCCAAGTTTGACTGCACAGTTGACCTAAAATTAGGGTTTTGGGTTCAGAGGCCATGACTCCAAATTTTTTGGTCATTCTTGTTTCTATTGGTCTCTATATGGTATAGGGAGTATGCATATCAATTTTCATGAAGAAATTCCATGGGGAAGTCATCTGGTCAAGGGTTGACTTTCTGGACAAGTCAGTGCAAAATCAGGGCATCTGAGGCCCCTAATGACCCAACCAAGGGGTGATCTTCATCATTTTGAGTGTATATGATCTTTATTTGATCATGGAAGAGGGTTTAAGTTCACAAAAATCAAGAATTTGAAGTTTTTGCAAAGTTGACTTTTTAGGGCATGGTTGACTTTTAAGAAATATGTCATTTTATGCCACTTTTCAAGCCTTACTTTTTGATCCAAAAATGCTTCAAATGGAAAAACTTTGGTCATGAAAGTTGTAGATTAGATCTTTCCCTTTTCAAAAAGTACAAGAACATGATCAAATTCATCTTTGATCAAAAGTTATGGTGTGTTAAAGTTGGCAAAAATCACTAATTTTCAAGTTATGCACTAAAAGGAAAACTTGCAATTTCATGAACCAAGGCAAATTGTAACTTCTAATTGACATCAAACCAATGCATAAACATCACATGTGACCTAAAAATCAGATTTGAACCAAGGTTTCTCATGTTACATGGTTTGTATAACAAGACATTTTCATGAAGTTTCAAAAGCAAGCAAGTTGCAAAACCACTCATCACACTTCACCAACTTGCTGCATTGGCCATTGAACCACCCTAGCCTCACTCACATACCATGCTGCGCCAGCCCACACACATGTACCTGCCTAGGGTTCAAGCCATGCCTCTCTTACAACAAAGTGGACTTTTTGCAAAAGTGAACATCCCAATCACAACAGGCCAGGTCACATCATCTGACCAATGGGATTATTTTATGCAAGCAAAATGCAGGCCATTTGACATAGAAAGCAAGGCTGAAACACACAAGAACTCACCATTCACAAAAACACTCCATAGAGCAAAAGCCTTCGAATCTGCTTCCAAAAACCACAAACACTCAAACCAATTCCCCTACTCATCTCACCATGCTTCAGTGGTCCCAAACCAACAAGACTCAGGCCTGAACTAAGAAAGAACAAAGCTTCACCATTTTTCATCCTCCAAGCCAGGACTTTCGAATCACCTTCCACAGCCACAAAACATCAAAACTTTCTTCACTAACAAGTCAAACACACCCAAAGGAGCAAGAATCCACCATTGGATTAGCCTGAAACCTCACATTTCATGACTGTGAAACCTGCTACACCAGAAATGGACTTAATTAAATTAATTTAATCAGAAATGTGACTCCAACTATGTCGGCTGCTCCAAAGTATCAGTCTCGTTATCAACAACCTTCTGTGCAACATAGTGGAAATCAACAAGGTCGTGCTAAGCCGAATTTTGATCCCATTTCGATGCTATATGCAGATTTTCTTCCATCTCTGATCGAGAAGAATCTTGTGCAAACACGTTCTCCACCTCCAGTTCCAGAGTCTATTCCATGGTGATATAAGCCAGAAGCTCACTGTGCTTTTCATCAAGGTGCCTCGGGGCACGACATTGAGAATTGCTATCCATTGAAGTTTGAAGTGTGTAAACACCCCAAATTTGCCCTCACTCATTTCACCATGGCTTGTGGTCTTTTCATATGCATAAGTTCAATCATAGCATCTCATATTGCATTTTTGCTTCACTGCATTGATTCAAAGTCATTTGCATCTAGGGTTTGTGATCTGAGCCATCCCTGAGCCATTTGAGCCACTCCAAAGGTCATCAACCACTTCAAAGGGGTCCATGTATGCTCAAGCATCATATTATATCCTCACAAGGTCAAGGAAGTCAAAGAATCACAAGAACTGAGAAAGGCATGGAAGCAGAGCCATGTTTAACTACATAGATGACCTAGAATTAGGGTTTTGGTTTCAGAGGCCATAACTCCAAATTTTTTGGGGTGAGGGTTTGAGAGAGATAGCATTTTTCAGGGGAGGGTGTGGCCGAAGAAGATGACCGGAGGTCATTTCCGGCCACCTGAAAGTCATTAATGGCTTAATGGTGATTAGGGTTTAGTTTGAATGTGAGCCATAGATCTTGTTGACCCGTGTTGACCCGCGCACGAATGAGTGGCCCAGATCCATCATTAAACCTTAATCCTGATTTATTAAATTAATTAATTAGGATTAAATTTGAATTTTTCCAGAAATGATCTGAGCCCTCCCTTTGC
Organism: Lathyrus aphaca; assembly: GCA_963966055.1. Lineage (NCBI taxonomy): Eukaryota > Viridiplantae > Streptophyta > Magnoliopsida > Fabales > Fabaceae > Lathyrus > Lathyrus aphaca. The sequence goes on along the minus strand of OZ014523.1, from coordinate 379,050,502 downwards.
GCGCAAGTCAATTCGCGCGTTTCTCATTTGAATCTCAGCCCTAGGATTTGCATACTTTTCCCTTTTATTAATTTTATTTCATTTTTATTTGCATTAAACTTGTACGAATTATTAAAAATAGCAAAACATGTTTAAAAATTCTGAAATTTTTTGTCAAACCTTTTATTAATTTTCAAAACCCAAAAATATTTTTATTTTTATTTTTTGCATTAAAAATTATTTTTAAATCATTTAAATTTTTATTTTTAATTAGTTAACGGAAATTAATTAATTAAAAATGCATTTAGGTATTTAAAAATCACAAAAAAAAATTCACATTGCATTTTAAAACATTTAGAAACATTATCAAACCCTCAAAACAAATTTCTTTTTTGTCCTTGATGTATTTTGATAATTTTCATTGGAATTAAAGTTGTTTAAAGGCAATATTTTGGTCTTAACTTGAAAAAATTCATTCTGCCTAACCATGAAGAGTTTGATGATGGTTCTTCTTGCATTGCATCCTTCATATCATGTAGTTTCTAGGGTAAAATTGGTTGGAATTTATCCTTCATTTTCAATTTGATGAGCATTTTTCCTTTTAAGGTGCCTTGAAACCCTAGTTGACTTGAGAAAATAATAACTCCCATTAGGTTAAGACTTAGGTCCCCTCCTTTGGGCAGTGAACTTGTGTAGGGTTAGGGTTCCTTTGATCCCATTTTCAATTTTTTTATCTTGTCATTTGCTTCTAATTTTGAATTTTGCATTGCATATTGTGTATAAACCCTAATTCTTGCCTTCATTTGCATTCACCTCTCATTTGCTTGCATACAAGAGCTTGCCATGATATTTTGTGCATCCTGTAAACACCCCAAATTTGCCCTCACCCATTCAAACCTTGGCTTGTGATCATTTCATATGCATAAACACAATCATATCATCTCATATCTCATTTTTGATTCACTGCATAGATTCAAAGTCATCTGCACCTAGGGTTTGTGATCTGAGCAATCCAAGAGCCTCTTGAGCCACTCCAAAGGTCTCCAATAACTTCAAAGGGATCCATGTGTGTTCTTATATCATATTGCATCCTCTCAAAGTCAAAAATGCCAAGGAATCACAAGAACTGGGATTGGTATGGATGCAGAGCCAAGTTTGACTGCACAGTTGACCTAAAATTAGGGTTTTGGGTTCAGAGGCCATGACTCCAAATTTTTTGGTCATTCTTGTTTCTATTGGTCTCTATATGGTATAGGGAGTATGCATATCAATTTTCATGAAGAAATTCCATGGGGAAGTCATCTGGTCAAGGGTTGACTTTCTGGACAAGTCAGTGCAAAATCAGGGCATCTGAGGCCCCCAATTACCCAACCAAGGGGTGATCTTCATCATTTTGAGTGTATATGATCTTTATTTGATCATGGAAGAGGGTTTAAGTTCACAAAAATCAAGAATTTGAAGTTTTTGCAAAGTTGACTTTTTAGGGCATGGTTGACTTTTAAGAAATATGTCATTTTATGCCACTTTTCAAGCCTTACTTTTTGATCCAAAAATGCTTCAAATGGAAAAACTTTGGTCATGAAAGTTGTAGATTAGATCTTTCCCTTTTCAAAAAGTACAAGAACATGATCAAATTCATCTTTGATCAAAAGTTATGGTGTGTTAAAGTTGGCAAAAATCACTAATTTTCAAGTTATGCACTAAAAGGAAAACTTGCAATTTCATGAACCAAGGCAAATTGTAACTTCTAATTGACATCAAACCAATGCATAAACATCACATGTGACCTAAAAATCAGATTTGAACCAAGGTTTCTCATGTTACATGGTTTGTATAACAAGACATTTTCATGAAGTTTCAAAAGCAAGCAAGTTGCAAAACCACTCATCACACTTCACCAACTTGCTGCATTGGCCATTGAACCACCCTAGCCTCACTCACATACCATGCTGCGCCAGCCCACACACATGTACCTGCCTAGGGTTCAAGCCATGCCTCTCTTACAACAAAGTGGACTTTTTGCAAAAGTGAACATCCCAATCACAGCAGGCCAGGTCACATCATCTGACCAATGGGATTATTTTATGCAAGCAAAATGCAGGCCATTTGACATAGAAAGCAAGGCTGAAACACACAAGAACTCACCATTCACAAAAACACTCCATAGAGCAAAAGCCTTCGAATCTGCTTCCAAAAACCACAAACACTCAAACCAATTCCCCTACTCATCTCACCATGCTTCAGTGGTCCCAAACCAACAAGACTCAGGCCTGAACTAAGAAAGAACAAAGCTTCACCATTTTTCATCCTCCAAGCCAGGACTTTCGAATCACCTTCCACAGCCACAAAACATCAAAACTTTCTTCACTAACAAGTCAAACACACCCAAAGGAGCAAGAATCCACCATTGGATTAGCCTGAAACCTCACATTTCATGACTGTGAAACCTGCTACACCAGAAATGGACTTAATTAAATTAATTTAATCAGATGCAACCCTGGCCACTAGATCTGGCGCGTGGTCAACTTTTTTAAACCCAGAGCTCATCCCAGCCTTCCATTCGTTTGACTTTCTTTTATTTCAATTTATTTTCATTTCTTTTTCATTTTGTTTACACAATTTATTTAAAATAGCAAAATTGTTTTAAAAATTATGAAACTTTTTCTCAAGAGTTTTATTAATTTTTAAGACACAAAAATATTTTTATTTTCATTTTTAGCATTTAAAAAGTATTTTAAAATATTTAAAAGTTTATTTTTAATTGATTAATGAGATTTAATTTATTAAAAATACTTTTAGGTATTTAAAAATCACCAAAAAATTCATGAAATGTTTTAAGAGATTTAGAAACATTGTCCAACCTTCAAACCAAATTTATTTTTTGATCTTGATGCATTTTAAGAATTTCTCATTGAATTAAAATCATTTTTGTGCATTATTTTGATCCAAAGTTCAAAAAATCATTTCTGCCTATCCATGAGGAGTTGAACATTGATTCTTTTTGCATTGCATTGTGTTTAGCATGTAGTTTATGAGATTAAATGGCCATGATTTGATCTTTCATTTTCATTTTGTTTGACAATTTTCTTGTTTAGGAACCCTAAAACCCTAGCAAACTTGTAAAATTCATATCTTGAGCTTGGTTAGGAGTTGAAACCTCTCCTTTGGGCATTGGGTTAGTATAGGATTAGGGGTCCTTTGAGTGGCATTTTCAATTTTTTATCTTAGGGTTTGCTTCTGGTTTTGACTTTTGTTTGATGTATTGTTCATAAACCCTAATTTGGGCTTCCATATGCATCCATCTTGCATTCTCTTGCATAACATGACTTGCCATGACATTTCAAGCATCCATTTGATTCATTTGACATCATAAGACATATTGAAAGCATGTTTGATCATTGCATCATGTGTTTGCCATGTTGTATGCCATGTGCACTTCATAACTTTTCATGTATGTCCATGCTTCCTAACTTGTTCCTTTTGCATCCACATACTTGTATGATCATTTCCATGTGCTGCCTCATGTTTGTAGCATCTCATAGCATCATTAGCATCATGTAAATGCTTCTGGTTTTGTTTCTCATCATGACATCTCATCCCATTTTGCATTGCATTGTATTTCTTTTCTAACCTTTCAGGAGGTAAGTGATTTTGAGAAGTGGATTTGCCTTCACTTCTCACAGCTTTTCTTTGCATCTCTCTTGCATCCATGCTGAATTTTTATATGTGTTTGAGATTGAGATTGCTCATTCTTCTTCTTCCCACTTTCTTTCTTCAAGTGACTTGACTTCTTGATTGAAGCAAGTTGCTTTGCTTCTCTTGATCCTTTCATTTGCTTCCTGGTGGTTCCATTGAAGATTGTTCTTATAAACCTCACAAACCTTAGGAACAACCAAGTATGACAATGATTAGGGTTTTGATTAGTCTCCCCTCTTAGTTTAACCTTTGTGTCTCTCTTGAGTCTTCTCCTCTCATCTCATAATCAAGGACTAAACCATAAAGGCTTTAAGGCTTTGTGATTAAGTTTATGCCTGCATCCTTCTATTAGGATGGAGTGTATAACTTTAATCCTAAGTGTTAAACCCTTAATGTGTTTAAATCCTCTAATCAATTCACTTAATAATCATCAAGACATCACACTTGTAACTTGGGCCTTGCATTAGGGTTCTAATTCTTCCTTAATTGGTTAAGAAGGACTAACCCTAGTGTTAATGGACAAGTCCCCCTCAAGTTGTCTTACAAACCCTAAAAATCACTTCTTCATCATATCATTAACTAAAATCCACTTAATCAAAGGCTTGTTTTGTCATGAGTTTAATCCCTAATCATGGATTAAGTTGAGGAGTTTTCCTCAGCTTAAACATTCTCATCTATTATCCTTCTATTAGGATGGTGTAATGAGTCTGTTTAATCCTTGATTATGGCTTAACCTCATTACTCAACACTAAACAAAAACAACAAAAACATCTAAATAATCAACAAGTAGGTTAATGATCTTAACCCTACACCAAAGGTGATTAAGTGTGAGAATCTGACTTCACACTTAAGGTACTCTCATTACCCCTAATCAGAGGGAAGATGTGATGAGTTTACTAAACCCATTGGTTTAGACTTAAGCTCATTAACTTATAACAAACTCTCAAAAGCAATAAAAGACTGAAAACTAAAAAACAAACAATAATCGTCTCCTCCGGGATTCTTTTCTCATCATCATTCACTCATAAGCGAGAACTTGCTTCTTCCGTCTAATGCAAGACAGTTTGCATCTGTGCCAGACAGATCATACACTTGAGCATAGGCAAGTAGGCAGTTCACAAGTCAATTCATCTTTCAGTCTCTTTGGGTCGAACTACGGTGTTCTGACTTCCTCATTGCACGAGAGGATACGTAGGCATAACTTAACAGTTATCGAACAAAAGTCTCTGTATATTCCCCCTCCTTCCAGCATTATTCTTTAAGCCTCATGATCTTGAGCATCTCACTCCATCCTCACACTGACACTGTACATCTATACACTTTACACTTCTTTTACACAGACACCTGTACATCTTTTTCAGCTCTTTTATACACAGATTGCACTGACACTACCCCTTTAAAACACAAATCTTGCAAGCGTGGATCCCGTCGAGTACGACGGACAATCTGGGTGCTAATACCTTCCCAGGTTGTAACCAACCCCCTTTCTCAGTCTCTCTGGTTCGCAACCGTCTTATCCATATTTTTCTAGGTCTATGCAGCATTGCCTTTCCTCCGGGATAAAAATGCCTAGCTGGCGACTCTATTCATCTCCAGTGAGTTCACTGCTGTGTGTTCTCATTGTCCCTCTCGCCGACCGTTCGCGTCAGTACCTTTATCTGGGTCATTCCCATTTTATCTGGAGCGACACATCCTCGTGACATATAAGACATCTTAGGACATATTAGAATCATGTTTGGTCATTGCATCTTTCATTTGCCATGTTATGCATTCCTATCATTTCATAACCTTTCATGAACTTTCATGGTTCAAAGCATGCTTCATTTGCATCCTCATCCTTGTATGATCATCCACAACTCTTGATATGTGTTTGCATCATCTCTTAGTATCATTAACATCATGTTTATACTTCTTACTTTGGTTTGCATCATTGCATTCATCTCATTTTCACTTCATTTCATTTCTTGTTACTAACTTTTCAGGTGGTAAGCCATTGAGAAGTGAATTTGCCTTCACTTCTCACAATCTCTTCTCATCCCTCTTATGCATTCATTTCTGCATTTTACTTTTGTATTAGAGTGAGCTTGCTCACTCATGTTCCCTCTTCACTTTCTTTCTTCAAGCAACTTGTCTTCTTAAGTGAAGCAAGTTGCCTTGCTTCTTCTTGCTTCCTTCTCCTTTCATCTGCTTCTTTCCTGGTGGCTTCTCTCCTGAAGATCTTTTGTAAGCCTCATAAACCCTAGGAACAACCAAGCATGATCATTATTAGGGTTTGATTAGTCCCCCATTTAGTTTTACCTTTGTGTCATCTTTGAGTTTTCTCTTCTCATCTCATAATCAAGGACTAAACCTTAAAGGTTTTAAGGCTTTGTGATTAAGCTTATGCCTGCATCCTTCTATTAGGATGGAGTGTATAACTTTAATCCTAAGTTTTAAACCCTTAATGTGTTTAAATCCTTAAATCAATCCACTTAATAATCACTAAGACATCAAGCTTGTAACTAGGGCCTTACATTAGGGTTCTAATTCTTCCTTAATTGGTTAAGAAGGACTAACCCTAGTGTTAATGGACAAGTCCCCCTCAAGTTGTCTTACCAACCATAAAATCCATTTCTTAATCTTATCATTAACTAAAATCCATTTAATAAAGGCTTTGTTTTGTCATGAGGTTAATCCCTAATCATGGATTAAGTTGAGGAGCCTTCCCCAGTTTAAATGTTCTCATCTATTATCCTTCTATTAGGATGGTGTAATGAGCCCATTAAATCTTTGATTATGGCTTAAACTCATTACTTAACACTAAACAAAAACAACAAAAACATCTAAATAATCACAAGTAGGTTAATGATCTTAATCCTACATCATGGTGATTAAGTGTGAGGTGCTTACTTCATACTTAAAGTATTCTCATTACCCCTAATCAGAGGGAAGATGTGACGAGTTTACTAACCCTTGGTTTAGGCTTAAACTCATTCTCTTATGACAAACCCAAAAATCAATAAAATATTGAAAACACAAAAACAAACAATAATCGTCTCCTTCGGGATTCTTTTCTCATCATATCCACTCACAAACGAGAACTCGCTTCTTCCGTCTAATGCAAGACAGTTTGCACCTGAGCCAGACAGGTCATACACTTGAGTATAGACAAGTAAGCAGTTCACAAGTCAATTTATCTTTCAGCCTCTTTGAGTCGAACTACGGTGTTCTGACTTCCTCATTGCACGAGAGGATACGTAGGCATAACTTAACGGTTATCGAACAAAAGTCTTTGTATATTCCCCCTCTTCCAGCATTATTCTTTTAAGCCTCATTGTCTTGAGCTTTACACCCTTTTCTTACACTAAAACTCCTTTTCTTCACTTCACATTTCTTTTACACTGACACTTGCATTCCTTCCCAGCTTTGATACACAAATTGCACAGACACTATCCCTTTAAAACAAAAATCTTTTAAGCGTGGATCCCGTCGAGTACGGCAGAAAATCTGGGTGCTAATACCTTCCCAGGTTGTAACCAACCCCCTTTCTCAGTCTCTCTGGTTCGCGACCGTCTTATCTATCTCTTTCTAGGTTTATGCAACATTACCTTTCCTCCGGGATAAAAATGCCTAGCTGGCGACTCTTGTCTTTCTGAGTTCACCCTTGTGTGTTCTCTCATCCCTTTTGCCGACCGTTCGCGTCTGTACCCCTTCTGACCCGGGTGTCATTTGGTGGGAGCGACAGCTTGGCGACTCTGCCGGGGACCCTTATATTGAAACCAGGGCTTCTGTTCTTTTTGTGGGTTCCTCCTAGTGCTTGTTTGATTTGTGTTTACTGGGGTGTTATGTGCTATGTGTGTTTATTTATTTTGCTTTATTTATTGCTTTATGTACAACTTTATTTATTGTTCTCCTTTACAATTTTTCATACATCATACTGTCATACTGTCATTGCTGGATCTGGTTTCTGTTTTGGTGGGTGGGGTTCCATTGAGAGTTTGAGGTCCTATACCTTGGACCTGAGTGACACCTAGGCTAGAGTGGTTCATGTTCTTTCCCATTCCATTTCGGTCTGGTGCGGGAATATGAAACACGGTTCAGATATGGGTTTCTTCTTGAGAACTCTGTGCTACAGATTTCCTGTAGTGCTAGGGATATCTGGGAAGCTTGCTTAGTCTGGATGACCTTTATTATGACCTTCAGAAACTGAGGTGAATTAGAGGAGGATCTTTTATGGTTATTGTAAACACTGTACCTCTGGGTTAGAAGTGTTTACACTTCTCATAACTGATCCAAGTTTGAGGATCCTTGTTTTAGAACACTACCTGTAAGGGGGTTGGGCTGTTTACAGGTTTGCAGGTACCCTTGGCCACATCATACCCTATTACTATTTGGTTTAAGAGTACCTCATTTTGGACAGTTCTTGTGATTAACCCTGGACATGTGACTCTTTATTTGAGTCCCCCACCTTGGTTACTGGATTTCTGAACCTCCATCTGGACTTCTTGAACATACATGGGCTCTATATCAAGACAGATAACTAGATTCAGCTTGATCACAAACCGTTGCATATCATTTTCATCCTCATCATTCGCATCATTTAACATTTGTTTATTTGCTTTTTCAGGGTATCCACATTATATCTGGCTTGGTTTTGACCCCTTCTTCTGCATAGACCTCTGCTTCATCAGTTATCTGCTTCAGCTATCCTCATCATCACCAGCATCAGCCTATCAGTGGTTCATCTCTAGTGTCAGTTTTGATCTTCATCAGCACCTATCTTCATAATCTTCAGCAACATTCATGACTACTCCTAGGAAGAGCAACATTTCCTACCATTTCTTTGAGCCTGTGTTGACTGGTATCAGGCAGGTCCAGTCACTTATCACAACAGACCACATCCCTTTGTTTAGAGAGCACTATGGAGGTATCCTGGATATGGTTATGGACCTTGACCCTTCTCAGAGGAGCATGATCCACACATGCTTGCAGTTTTATGACCCTCCTTTGAGATGCTTCACCTTCCCAGACTTTCAGTTAGGGCCTCTACTGGAAGAGTTTTCCTCTTTGAGTGGAATACCTATCAAGGGTGGACTCCCTTTCAACCCATATATGACTTTTCCCAGCAATGGAGAAGTAGAAAAAGCACTATATTTGGAGCCTGCTGTGATTGAGCAAAGTATGAAAACAAAAGCTGGGATCCCTGGGTTGCACTTAGACTTATTGATTTCTCAGGCCATCCTGAAGGCCTCCTTGGGAGAGTGGAAGGCAGTCTGTGCACTGTTAGCCCTCAGCATATATGGGGTTGTACTATTTGTAGATGAGCCCAAATTTGTCAGCAAGAATGCCATTCATCTTTTTCTTCTGAAGAACCCAGTACCCACCTTGCTAGGAGATTTCTATTACTCCATCCATCAAAGGAATGAGAAACAAAGGGGGAAGTTGGTGAGATGTTGTGCTCCTTTGTTTCATACCTGGCTGCTCAGACACCTACCCAAATCAGATGCCTTCTTGAACCCTCACCAATAGAAGAATTGGGCCAAGAGGCTCATTACTTTGACATCAGATGATATTAGATGGTGCACCCAGAGCACCAAAGGCAATGACATTATCACCAGCTGTGGACAATACCCTAATGTACCTCTGATAGGAGTAAAGGGCTGCATCAACTACAATCCTTTGCTGTTTAAGAGACAATTGTGCTATGCTTTGGTTCACCCTCCTAAAGTGCAAGATTTAGCTGAGACCCTGTATTGTGAAGTGAAACCTAATTCAGCTGTTGTCAGACAAGCATCCTGGGCTTGGGACAACATCCAGACAAAAGGGATGGCTATTTTAGGGAGGTGTAATAATGTTGCTTCAGCTCAGTACTATGACTAGTCCTATGCTAGAGCTCAGATTACTGGAATGCCCTTCACCTTGGAGGACATACCTGGACCCTCTACAGTACAGCCAGCAGCAACTGTCAGCCTGGAAGAATTTGAGAAACTGAAGGAAAGGAATGAGAATCTGTCTCAAGCTTTGAAGAAGACCCTTTGGGAAAGGAGTGATGGTCGTCTGGACATTGAAAGATTGGAAAAGCTTAGGGTGGAGCATCTTTCCAAAATTGAGAAGACAGAGGACTACATCAAGAAAGCAAGAGCTGGGGAACAAATATTGAAGAATGCCTGTAAAGAAGCCAAGATTCAGAAGGCTAGGACTGAGCTCTATCTGCAAGAAAGTCAGGCTAGGTGGGTCAGGATCACTGAAGCCCGTACTCAAGAAGATCAGAGAATTCAGGCCAGGATTGAACATTTAGAGGCCAATGAAAAGAAGCAGCGGGAAGCTTTGTTGGACGCCCAAAAGGAAATTTAAGAGTTGAAGCTCAGAGCTGGATTAAAAAGATCCAAAGACCAGGACAGACATAAGAAGCTGACCACTGCCATTGCCACCAGGAACCTCCTCATTAGGACCATTACAGAGCACCCAGCTGGTCCAGTAACTGAGGCACTCCTGAAGGAGGTCAAGGAGGATGAGTTTGGATTGGATGTTTGACTTCTTTGCTTGTTGTTCATTTCCTTTTGATGTACTTTTCTCTTTTTGTATTTTTGACCCTCCAGGGGCATGTGTTGTAAAACAAACTATGTGTTGTTCATCATTTGTAATATATTAGTTTGCTTTCATTGGGTTTCTTTTCTCAGCAACATCAAGCATCTTCCTCGAGGTCTGGAAAGGTCAAAACCAAGAACCAAGCCGGATATCTTGGAAAACAAATAAGCATACTGCATTGCATACTAACTTTTTCTTTGTTTTGTAGGTTTTATTATTATCTTTGTTTCTAACCTTGTTGTGGTCTCAGGAAACATTGCTCGAAGAAGAGTGTTCCCTGTCAACTGTGCGCACCGGTACCCTACTCGCAACAACCTTCCTGGTATCAAAATGGAGCAAGTACAGCAGGACCTGACAGAGGTCAGAACTCAGATGGCTAATGAAAGAGTGGAGATGAGGAACCAAATGACTCAATTCATGGCTGTAATGACTGGCTTGGCCCAGAGCCAAGAAAGGTTAAGGGAACTAGTGGAGAGAAAAACTCCCGAGGAACCACATCTTGGAACTGGAGGAACAAGTAACAATGAGAGGGGTCAGCCTCATGTTAATCCACCTGTATTTGGACCTCATCTACATCCGAAAGTCAACATCCCAGGAAATGTACAGGGTAACATTACTGCAGGCAGGATCTTGCAAGAAGATCCCCAAGAAGAGCAGTTTACTGTCATGGGAGCAGGAGATGAAGTCTATGATAGGAGGTTGGATGAAATTGCTGAGAAGTTGAGATCTCTGGAGTCTCAAAATTCCTTGGGTTTCGATGTAACGGATATGGGACTGGTGGATGGGGTGAGAATTCCCCACAAATTCAAACCCCTGTGTTTTGAGAAATACAATGGAACCTCTTGTCCACGAACCCACTTGCAGTCTTTCCTGGGAAGACTTAAAGCATATACTATGGATGAGAAGCTGTGGATGTTCTACTTTGAAGACAGTCTAACTGGGGCTTCAAGGGTGTGGTATTCACACTTGACCAGAGCTACTATTAGATGCTGGAAGGACTTGGCTGAGGCCTTCATCAGGCAGTATCAATACAATCTGGACATGGCTCCTAACAAGACCCTCCTAATGGGAATGTCTCAATCTTCCAGAGAAAGCTTTAGGGAATATGCCCAAAGGTGGAGACAGCTTGCTGCTGCTGTCCAACAACCCATGTCGGAAAGAGAAATGGCCGATATGTTCATGAATACTCTGCAAGGAACCTATATTGAAAGACTGACTGCCTTTTCTTCCACCAACTTTGCTGATGTCGTCATAGCCGGTGAAAGAATTGAAAGTCTATTGAAAATGGGCAAGATTTCTGACAATGGTGCAAGTTCATCCAGTAATCCCAGGAAGCCTTTTGTGGGACCCCGAAGAGCCGGTGAGACAAATGCCATTCATGCCAGCAGGGGCAGACCTCCGTATGTCCACGGATCAGTAGCAGCTGTCACTATTCCAACTCCGATTCCTCAGCAATCAGCATATCAACAATAACAACCACTTTATCAACAACAAGTTCAGTATCCGCAACAGAGAACCTACAACAACAACAATTGCAATCAACAACAGCGTCCCTTCCAGCAAAGACCATCACAGGCAAATAGGGTGATTGACCCTATCCTTATGCCTTATGCTGCTTTATTGCCACAACTCCTGAAGCTTAACTTGGTTGTGTTAAGGACATTGGCACCACCAGATCCCCTCAATCTCCCGAGGAATTATGATGTCAAAACAAGGTGTGCTTTCCACTCCAATGCACCTGGTCACAATACGGAAAAATGCAGGGCCTTGCAGATGAAAGTCCAAGATCTGGTGGATTCTAAAGCCCTCAACTTCGCACCTCCTCCGAATGTCAACAGAAATCCTATGCCTAATCATGGTGGGCCGAGGATTAATGCCATTGAGGAAGACAAGCCATCTACCTTGATCACCAGTGTTGCACAAATACAAACACCTCTGGTCGAAATTAAAGCTCAGCTTCTAGAGTGCCAAGTGTTTCCCGGGTGTGAGCTCGGTTGTGGGTATAGCAACATTGCAGTCAATGGGTGTGAAAGGTTGAGAGACGGCATAGACGGTCTTATTAAGGATGGAATCCTTCAAATCTCAAAAACGGCGCCTAAAAATCCAGCAATTCCTTTAACAACGATTCCCGATTCTTCTACAACAGCAACAACAATCATTCCTACCAATTCATCAATATCATCAGCAATGGCTCCTTCCATTACTTCAACAAATCAAATTTCAACAACCATTTCTTCTACAACATCAGCATCCACTTTATTAGCAGAATCTTCTACAACGCCAGCAAAAATCAATGAAGATGTCTCAGCAGTTACAATCTACTATGATCCATCAAATGTTCCTCCCAGCAGCAACTTCCAACAACAAACAGTGGCACCTCCTGCCATATCACCTGTCACAATTTACTATGATCCGCATACCATTACAGTACCCTCTTCTGCAGAAATCAGTCCAGTCACCATTACGGTACCTGGACCAGTTCCTTATGAAAGTAGTAATGCCATACCTTGGCATTATGGCTCTGATCTTTACTGCAATGGGGAGAAAATCACTCTGGATTCATCGACCTCTTCTCCACAAATTGATAATGTTGGGGGAGGCGGAGGCTTCACTAGAAGCGGACGTCTTTTTGCCTCACAAACACAAAAACCTAATGCTGAAGCAGAAGCTGCTGCCAAAGCAAAAGGAAAGAGTGTAGTACTTGAAGAGCCAACGGTCAAAGAAACTCAGAAGACGTCTTTTGAACAAGATGTAGACGAGTTCATGAGAATCATAAAAAGAAGTGATTACAAGGTGGTGGATCAGCTCCACCAAACTCCCTCAAAAATCTCCATATTATCACTGTTGATGTGTTATGAAGCTCACACGAATGCATTGTTAAAAGTCCTGCACGCAGCATACGTGCCAGAGGAGATTACGGTTAATCAGCTAGAAACTGTGGTGGCAAATGTCAACACCAGTCATGGACTGGGCTTTACCAATGCTGACTTAACAACGGAGGGACGCAACCATAATAAGGCTTTGCATATCACCTTGGAGTGCAAAGGTGCTGTTCTATCTCATGTACTGGTGGACACTGGGTCATCACTCAATGTTCTGCCAAAGAAAGCCTTAGTGAAGCTAGAGTATGATGGCTTGGCAATGCATCCGAGTAATTTGGTGGTGAGAGCATTTGATGGCTCTAAAAGATTAGTGCTTGGGGAGATTGATCTGCCTGTGATGATTGGCCCGCAGACGTTTACAACTACCTTCTTTGTGATGGACATTCAGTCGGCCTACAGCTGTTTGTTGGGTAAACCCTAGATCCACGCCACTGGCGCTGTTACATCTACCCTTCACCAGAAGCTAAAATTCGAGTGGGAAGGCCAGATCATCACCATATGTGGGGAAGAAGACATCTTTGTTAGCCATCTGGCTACGTATAAGTACATTGAAATGGACAGGGAGATCCATGAAACCATGAGCCAGGGGTTTAAGGCCTTGAACATTAATGAAGCATCTGCTGTACTGGGAACCTCCATAACGTCATATCAGCAAGCCCGAAAGGTTGTTGAAGAAGGTACTTCCCAAGGCTGGGGCAAGCTGTTTCCCGTGGAAAAGAAAGAAGACAGATTTGGGTTGGGTTACAGACCAACTCAACAAGATCAACCAGAGGCTGCGAAAGAGCCCAAGTTTGTCAGCGGGGGAATGCTCACCCCGGATGCCGTGAACAATTTGGAAGACGAGGAGGAAAGCGACCGCAACCTGGAGAGCTGGATACGTCCAAGGATCCCGGGGAGCCAAGTCCTTAACTGGTCTTCCCAGGAAATTATAAGAGTCACTCCTGCAGAGTAATTATTATTTCCTGTATTTTTAAGCATGCATCAAGTCTTGCATCTTGCCCAAGATGTCAAGACTCATTTTGTAATCGGGCCATCTTGTAATTTTGTGCAATTGGATTAATCAATGAATATCGGACATCTTTTGCAAACGAATCTCTTTTTTTTCGCTCACTGTCTTTTCATTTTTTCACTTTTGTACAAAGCAATAAAATGGCAATGTTTTCAAAATAAATAACTTCATTTTCGCTTTTTCTAAACAAGATTAAAAATGATCACTAAAATAAACCAATATAAACAATTGCAGAAAGTGCCCTCCAGACTGCACCGACAACAACACTGCTATGACTTCGTATGACTTTGACAATCCAATCAATCAAGCTGATGAAGGGGTTGAAGAAGATTATGAGCTACCTGAAGAGCTAGCCAGGTTGTTAAGGCAAGAGGAAAAAGTTATCAATCCTCATCAGGAGGAGATTGAAGCGGTTAATCTTAGTACGGAAGAATACGTGAAAGAATTTAAGATCGGGGCCTGCCTGCAAGATTTAGTAAAAGAGCAACTGATTGACATGCTTCGGGAATATGTGGATGTTTTTGCTTGGTCTTATCAAGATATGACAGGGTTGGACACCGATATTGTCATGCACAAGCTGCCTCTGAAAGAAGATTGCCCACCAATAAAACAGAAGTTGCGCCGTACTCGCCCAGATATGGCAATGAAGATAAAGGAAGAGGTACAAAAGCAGTGGGACGCCGGTTTCCTTGCTGTGACTAGCTATCCACCGTGGTGTCGCTCCCGATAAACGAGACTAACCCGGATAAAGTTACAGACGCGAACAGTCGGCGAAAGGAGGATGTGAGAACACATAGAAGTGAACTCACAGGGAATGAAAAGAGTCGCCAGCTAGGCATTTTTATCCCGGAGGAAAGGTAATGCTGCATAGACCTAGAAAGATATGGATAAGACGGTTGCGAACCAGAGATACTGAGAAAGGGGGTTGGTTACTGTCGCTCCCGATAAATGGGAATGGCCCAAATAAAGGTACAGACGCGAACGGTCGGCGAGAGGGACAATGAGAACACACAGCAGTGAACTCACAGGAGATGAAAAGAGTCGCCAGCTAAGCATTTTTATCCCGGAGGAAAGGCAATGCTGCATAGACCTAGAAAGAGACGGATAAGACGGTTGCGAACCAGAGAGACTGAGAAAGGGGGGTTGGTTACAACCTGGGAAGGTATTAGCACCCAGATTGTCCGCCGTACTCGACGGGATCCACGCTTAAAAGATTTGTGTTTTAAAGGGGTAGTGTCAGTGCAATCTGTGTATAAAGAGCTGAAAAGGATGTACAGGTGTCAGTGTATAGTGTATAAGTGATATGAAGTATGAAAGTGTCGGTGTAAGAAGAGGGATAAGATGCTCAAGATCATGAGGCTTAAAGAATGAAGCTGGAAAGAGGGGGAATATACAGAGACTTTTGTTCGATAACTGTTAAGTTATGCCTACGTATCCTCTCGTACAATGAGGAAGTCAGAACACCGTAGTTCGACCCAAAGAGACTGAAAGGTGAATTGACTTGTGAATTGCTTACTTGTCTATGCTCAAGTGTAAGACCTGTCTGGCTCAGGTGCAAGCTGTCTTGCATTAGACGGAAGAAGCAAGTTCTCGGTTATGAGTGAATGAGATGAGAAAAGAATCCCGAAGGAGACGATTATTGTTTGTTTTTGTGTTTTCAGTCTTTTATTGCTTTTTGGAGTTTGTCATAAGTTAATGAGCTTAAGCTTAAACCAATGGGTTAGTAAACTCATCACATCTTCCCTCTGATTAGGGGTAATGAGAATACCTTAAGTGTGAAGTCAGATTCTCACACTTAATCACCTTTGATGTAGGGTTAAGATCATTAACCTACTTGTGATTATTTAGATGTTTTTGGTGTTTTTGTTTAGTGTTGAGTAATGAGGTTAAGCCATAATCAGGGATTTAACAGACTCATTACACCATCCTAATAGAAGGATAATAGATGAGAATGTTTAAGCTGAGGAAAGCTCCTCAACTTAATCCATGATTAGGGATTAAACTCATGACAAAACAAGTCTTTGATTAAGTGGATTTTATTTAATGGTAAGGTGATGAAGTGATTTTTAGGGTTTGTAAGACAACTTGAGGGGGACTTGTCCATTAACACTAGGGTTAGTCCTTAACCAATTAAGGAAGAATTAGAACCCTAATGCAAGGCCCAAGTTACAAGTGTGATGTCTTGATGATTATTATGTGAAAAGGATTTAAACACATTAAGGGTTTAACACTTAGGATTAAAGTTATACACTCCATCCTAAGATAAGGATGCAGGCATAAATTTAATCACAAAGCCTTAAAGCCTTTAGGGTTTAGTCCCTGATTATGAGATGAGAAGAGAAGACTCAAAGATGACACAAAGGAAAAACTAAATGGGGGACTAATCAAACCCTAATTATTGTCATGCTTGGTTGTTCCTAGGGTTTATGAGGTTTGCAAGAAGATCTTCAGAGAAACCACCAGGAAGGAAGCAGATGAAAGGAGCAAAGAGAAGCAAAGACAACTTGCTTCATTTAAGAAGACAAGTTGCTTGGAGAAAGAAAGTAAGATGAACATGAATGAGCAAGCTCAATCCAATACACAAGGTAAAATGCAGCAATGGATGCAAGGGAGATGAAAAGAAAAGTTATGAGAAGTGAAGGCAAATTCACTTCTCAAGATCACTTACCACCTGAAAAGTTAGAAAAGAAAGTGCAATGCAATGCAAAATGGGATGCAATGTCATGATGCAAGACCAAACCAGAAGCAAGTATGAGATGATAATGATGCTATGAGATGCTACAAACATGAGGCAGCACATGGAAATGATCATACAAGTTCATGAATGCAAATGAAGCAAGTTAGGAAGCATGGACATACATGAAAAGTTATGAAGTGCACATGGCATACAACATGGAAAACACATGATGCAATGATCAAACATGCTTTCAATATGTCTTATGATGTCAAATGAATCACATGGAGGCATGGAATGTCATGGCAAGTCATGTTATGCAAGAGAATGCAAGATGAATGCAAATGGAAGCTCAAATTAGGGTTTATGAACAATACATCAAACAAAAATCAAAATCAGAAGCAAACAACATTATAAAAAATGGAAAATGCCACCCAAAGGACCCCTAATCCTATATTAAACCACTGCCCAAAGGAGAAGTCTCAACTCCTAACCAAATTCAAGTTATGGTTTTCCTAAGATTTCTAGGGTTTTTAGGGTTCCTAAACAAGAAAATTATCAAACAAATTAAAAATGAAAGATCAAATCATGGCCATTTAATCTTACAAACTACATGCTAAACACAATGCAATGCAAAAAGAATCAATGTCCAACTCCTCATGGATAGGCAGAAATGATTTTTGGAACTTTGGATCAAATCAATGCATAAAAATGATTTTAATTCAATGAAAAATTCTCAAAATGCATCAAGATCAAAAAATAAATTTGGTTTGAAGGTTGGACAATGTTTCTAAATGTCTTAGAACATTTCATGAATTTTTTGGTGATTTTTAAATACCTAAAAGTATTTTTAATAAATTAATTCTCATTAATCAATTAAAAATAAACTTTTAAATATTTTAAAATACTTTTTAAGTGCAAAAAATGAAAATAAAAATATTTTTGTGTTTTAAAAATTAATGAAACTCTTGAGAAAAAGTTTCATAATTTTTAAAACAATTTTGCTATTTTTAATAAATTATGTAAAACAAATGAAATAATATGAAAATTAAATGAAATAAAAGCTGAAAAAGGAAAAGTCATGCAATCTGATGGTGGAGATTCAAATGAAAACACGCGCGCATTGACCTGGCGCCAAATCCAAAGGCCAGTATTCAAACCTGGCTAATTAATGCTTATGCCCTAATCCTGCCGTTAATCACTTTCAGATGACCGGAACAGTGTTCCGGTCATCTTCTCCGTTCACCCCAAAATGCTAACTCTCCATACACGTATCTAAAATGAAATCCACGAACACAGGAATGAACCCCACTCACTCACGAATCAAAACCCCAACTTAAAACAAATTTATCATTCCTACAATGGCTGAATCGAATCAATCTATTTCTAGGGCAAAAAGTTTCAGAAGCATGATAAACTCTCATCTCTCCACCATTTTCAAAACTAAAGACACATTCATGATCAGGAAGACATATAGAACAACTTAAGAACTTTAAAAATGATTTCTGGAAAAAATGTTCTCGAGCTACCTGAGTTTCGAAGCTTTCAATCCAGCAACTTTCTGCCCTCTCCCTTTGATGCAATCCACTCTACTTGGCCCCCTGATGATCCTTGAATGCTTAGAATAAATTTATGTTGGCTGGTTAAGGAGTTTGAGCAGCTTCTGCTCAAGCTCAGTTGAAAATGGTGATGGTGATTCAAGCTGTTTCAGGCATGAGTGAGGGGTTGTTTGTGGTCTGGATGATGAGTGGAGAAGGTTTGTAGAGTTTGTTTGAGTGTTTATGGCCTGTGGAGGATGTTTCGAAGGAAACTGCTGTTTGGAGTGAAAATGGAGAAACAATGTTCTTGCTGGATTCAGGCTTGTGTCTTGTTGGTTTAGGCTCAATGAAGCATGGTAAGATGATTAGTGAAACTTGTTTGAATGTTTGTGAGTTGTGCAGAGAGATTCGAAGAGAAATGCAAAATGGGGTGTGTTTGTGAATGTTGTGCTAGGGCTTGCTTCAGGATGGCTTGATGTATGAAATGGCCAGCATTTGATCCACATAAACAAAGCCTATTGGTCAGTTGATGTGACTTGGCCTGCTGTGATTGGGATGTTCACTTTTGCAAAAAGTCCACTCTTGTGTAAGGAAAGCATGGGCTAAGTTCTAGCTTGGTACAAGAGCATGGGCTGGCGCAGCAAGGTGTGTGTGGAAGGCTAGGGTGGTTCAATGGCCAATGCAGCAAGTTGGTGAAGTGTGATGAGTGGTTTTGCAACTTGCTTACTTTTGGTTCACATGTGACTATCTTGCTACACAAGCCATGAAACAAGAGAAACTTTGGCTCAAATCTGATTTTTAGGTCACATAGAATGTTTGTGTAATGGTTTGATGTCAACTAGAAGTTACAATTTGCCTTGGTTCATGATTTTGCAAATTTCTCATTTGAGGCATGTCTTGAAAATTAGTGATTTTTGCCAACTTTAACACACCATAACTTTTGATTCAAGAAGAATTAGATCATGTTCTTGTACTTTTTGAAAAGGGAAAAATGTGTTCTACAACTTTCATGACCAAAGTTTTTTCATTTGAAGCATTTTTGGATCAAAAAGCAAGGCTTGAAAAGTGGCATAAAATGACATATTCTTGAAAAGTCAACCATGCCCTAAAAAGTCAACTTTGCAAAAACTTGTGATTCTTGAATTTTGTGAACTTCAACCTTCTTCCATGATCAAATAAAGATCATATACACTCAAAATGATGAAGATCACCCCTTGGTTGGGTCATTGGGGGCCTCAGATGCCCTGATTTTGCACTGACTTGTCCAGAAAGTCAACCCTTGATCAGATGACTTCCCCATGGAATTTATTCATGAAAATTGATATGCATACTCCCTATACCATATAGAGACCAATGAAAACAAGAATGACCAAAAAATTTGGAGTTATGGCCTCTGAAACCAAAACCCTAATTTTAGGTCAACTGTGCAGTCAAGCCTGGCTCTGCATCCATCCCAATCCCAGTTCCTGTGATTCTTGGGCATCCTTGACTTTGAGAAGATGTAATATGATGCTTGAACACACATGGACACCTTTGAAGTGATTGATGGCCTTTGGAGTGGCTCAATAGGCTCTTGGATTGCTCAGATCACAAACCCTAGGTGCAGATGACTTTGAATCTATGCAGTGAAACTAAAATGTAATATGAGATGGTATGATTGTGTTTATGCATATGAAATAATCACAAGCCATGGTGTGAATGGGTGAGGGCAAATTTGGGGTGTTTACAGCTGCCCCTATTCAATCATGAGTTAGCTGTGCCGGATGTAAGCGACGGCTTAACAGGCAAACAAGATAACTTGTGGTTGAATACCAAAGACAGTCCAAAATTTGCACTCACAGAAATGAAGAAGAAAAGGGATATAGATTGTAAAAGGAAAATAAAGTATATTGTAAAGTGTGGGCGACGGAGGACGACCGTCGAGCAGAGGACGATTGCTGGGTAAAGAGCAATGACGGGGACGGCCGACATGCTGGGAAAAGTGTGTGAAGTAAAGCAAAGACGGGGACGGCCGACTAGCTGGGAAAAATAGGATATCATGATGGGGACGACCATCAAGTAAAGCTGCAAGATTCTCCGGGGATTAATGAAACATGACGGGGACGGCCATCAAGCTCATAAAGTAAAGGTAACCGACGATGGGGACGGCCATCGGGCTGAAAAAGAAAAGGGACCACGACAGGGACGGCCATCGGATTAAAGAATAAATGAAATAAAACAGATGATGAGGTACGGTCATCAAAGGTGAAGGACGATCACCTAGCAGGGGACGGCTGCTCTGTTGGGGTTAAGATGAGGGACGGTCATCTAAAGTGGAGGACGACCACCTGGCAGGGTACGGCTGCCGAAAGCATCGCGACATAGGACGAATGCCGGATAAAAGGTCAACGATGGGGACGGCCATCGGACGAGCATGATGGAGGACGACCATCAAGAGGTGGAGGACGACCACCTAGCAGGGGACGGCTGCTCTCGAGGTTTCTCATGACATAGGACGAATGTCAGATAACCAAAAATCAACAAATGGGGACGGCCATTGGATAAAGTGATGAAGGACGATCATCAAGAGGTGGAGGACGACCACCTAGCAGGGGACGGCTGCTAAAAAAACAACGATGGGGACGGCCATCGGATGAGCATGATGGAGGACGACCATCAAGAGGTGGAGGATGACCACCTAGCAGGGTACAGCTGCTCTCAAGGTTATCTTAACACAGGACGAGTGTTAGATAAAAAGAAAATCTGTTTTGTTGGCGATCTACTGGGGATATAGTAAACACGGACGAGCGTTTACAACCAAGAAAAGAAAGTATAAGTGTTTGGTATTGTGTATAGATTAAAGATGCGGACGAGTATCAGGTAGAAACAAATACTGACACGTGTTCAGAGATGATGATACGGACGAGTATCAACGGGTTAACAAAGAACACGGACGAGTGTTGAGTCTGAGGGGATTTCCGGGGAATAGTAGACACAGACGAGTATCTATATTCAAGAAGACACGAGTGTTTGACACGGTGTATGGATTAAAGATGCGGACGAGCATCCTTAAGACTATGATACGGACGAATATCATGTAGAAACAAACACTAGACACATATTCTGAGATGATGATACGGACGAGTACCATCTGGTTAATAAAGAACATGGATCATTGTTGAATCTGTGGGGATATGAACGGTATACACAAGATACGGACGAGTATCTGTATAAGTATGAGTGTGAATATTGTATAGATGAGTGTTTATCGGCTGGGGAGAGTGACACGGACGAGTGTCAAGAGGAGAAGAGTATAGTATTAACAAGTATATGGGTTGTAAAAGTGTAGGTGACTGCGCTGGGGAAATGACACGGACGGGTGGCAAGAAAATGTATATAAGTATATGTGAGTGCAAAGAGGATGTCTTTGGCTTTCTGCTGGTGGTTTGACACGGACGGGTGTCAAGAAGTATCTGTATTACGGGGTGGTCTTGTTTGTAAAGAGTGTTCAGGCGACTTTACCGGGGAGAAATGACACGGACGGGTGTCAAAAGGAGTACATACTGGTGTTTGTGATTTGAGAGGCAGCTGCTTTTGCTGGGGACTCTGGCGGGGATTTTTGTGTATTGTATTCTGCATTCTGATGAATGGTTTATTATTCACAAGTGTTCGATTCATAACATGACTTATGATTATGCTATGTATTTGATTTTTGCCGTAATGCTCCGTATTAGACGGAATGCTACGCTTTGTGGGTGAATATGATGCAAATGTCATGATTATGCAAAGATACAAATCTGGGATTCGGATCCCACTGCCGCGAAGATCTCTGGCTGATCTGCTTGAAATGAGGATCCCAGCTGGGGATAAGATCATTGGTAGATCTGATGAGAAGTATCTGCTTGGGGATATAGGTCACTGATTGACATATCCTTGTAATATAGGACCCAGCTGGGGTTTGTAGAAGCCTTTGTCACTCTGTTGTGATTCCTTCATGCGTTGCTCTTCTGGACAGAGGCTGAAGCTTTGTGGGGAGATAGTTCCCTGACTTTTGTACTCGGCTGAGGATGAAATGGCAACTCGGCTGGGGAGAAAGAGAGATCACTGAAAGACCTCCCTTAGAAATTCTGTTGAGGTGGATTCTTGACTCAGCCGGGGATATGGGTGCCTTCTGTGATGCCTGGCAATTCTGATGGGGATAAGTAATAAGTGGCAACTTAGCAGGGGGAAAGTCGTTGGCAACTCAGTTGGGGATACAACACCCGGGTGCTAAGACTGAGCGAGTATTGATTTGGCAACTTCGCTGGGGAAACGGGCACCTTCCAGTGCCACTTGGGAGATAGACCGAGTTGATAACGATCTGCCAGCTTGCTGGGGGTGAAGCTTTCATGCCCCAAGTTGCGTTCTGGATACCTGCAATCCTGCAAAGATAAGGAAACGCACAAATGATCCCGAGGTATCCCTTACCGGATTCCGTCATAGGAGTTAGACACTCTTGAGAGTAAGTATATTCCCTGCAGGCACGTGTTTTTATTTTTTAGAGAAAAGCATCTGTACTCATGCAATTAGTTTTTTTTAGAAACATCAGACATTTTTCCAAATAAAAATGTATAAGACGATACATGACTGAAAAATCTGATTTTATTGATTCACGTGCCCTGAATTGGCAAGATACAGTCAAGGAAACAAATCTCCTAAAATGAAGAGACTGTTACAAATTGAGAACAAAATGTTGGCGATGTTGACGATGCTTTCGAGGGAGCTTTCTCTTTCGCTATGACTCGTATGACTTTTGACGTTCTTCTCGTCTTGCTTTCTGAAGGAGGCTGATTCTGATTGAAGCTTGATCCTTTCGAGGTTTGCTAAGTTGTATGCGATACAGACGAATTCAGAATGCAGTTGTTCGCTTATTCCCTTATTTTGCATGGATCGCCCTTTCGGGTTTTCAATCCATCGGGATACCCATTTTTGCCTGAGCTGTCCAATGCGGCTTTTCAACTCAGCGGGTGTACATTTTTTTGTTTATTTTCCCTTACTTTTGCCCGAGTCTCTTATTCTATTTTTGACTCGCCGGGATGCCCTATTTTTGCCTGGACTTACATTCTGTTTTTATGTCCAGCGGGTCATTTTATGCGAAGTATTTTTTAACTGCATCTGAATTCACAGGGGACGGGAAATCTTCACCATCCATGGTGCTGAGCATCAGTGCTCCACCAGAAAAAACTTTCTTTACCACAAATGGTCCTTCATAGTTTGGAGTCCATTTGCCCCTGTGGTCTGTGTGAGGAGGGAGGATTCTTTTCAGCACAAGATCTCCTACTTGGTACCCTCGGTGCCTGACTTTCTGATCGAAGGCTTTCTTCATTCTCTTCTGATATAACTGCCCATGACAGATTGCAGCCAATCTTTTCTCTTCGATCAGACTCAGTTGTTCGTATCGGGCCCGAACCCATTCTGCTTCGTTCAGCTTAACATCCATCAGTACCCGTAGAGAGGGCAATTCTACTTCAACAGGTAGGACTGCTTCCATACCATACACAAGCTGATACGGTGTTGCCCCAGTGGATGTTCTGATTGACGTGCGGTATTCTTGTTAGCTTCCTCAACAGCGCCGTTCATCTTTGGCCTGTACGGTGGTACCCATCTTCTGATTGACGTGCGGTACACAAATGGTAGCATTTCATGCCAGTCTTTGTATGTGACTACCATCTTCTGCACAATCTTCTTGATATTCTTGTTAGCTGCCTCAACAGCGCCGTTCATCTTTGGCCTGTAGGGAGAAGAATTGTGATGTTGAATTTTGAAGTCCCGGCATAACTCAGCCATCATTTTGTTGTTTAGATTGGAACCATTATCAGTAATGATTCGCTCGGGAACTCCATATCGACAGATGATATCTCTCTTCAGAAATCTGGCTACCACTTGTCTCGTAACATTTGCATATGAGGCTGCTTCAACCCACTTGGTGAAATAATCAATGGCGACCAGGATGAATCTGTGGCCATTTGAAGCAGTTGGCTCAATCTTGCCAATCATATCAATGCCCCACATGGCGAAGGGCCATGGTGAAGACATGATGTTCAGAGGATTGGGAGGCACATGCACCTTATCTGCGTAGATCTGGCATTTGTGGCATTTTCTGGCGTAGGCACAACAGTCGGCATCCATTGTGATCCAGTAATAGCCTGATCTTAACAACTTCTTAGCCATGGCATGCCCTCCTGCATGGGTACCAAAGGATCCTTCGTGCACTTCATGCATCAACAAATCTGCTTCCGTCTTGTCAACACATCTGAGGAGTACCATATCAATGTTCCTTTTGTATAAAGACCCATCAGTGTTCAGAAAGAAACTACCAGCAAGCCTTCTCAAAGTCTTCTTATCATTGGAAGATGCCCCAGATGGGTATGTTTGATCCTCCAAGAAGCGCTTAATGTCATGGAACCAAGGCTTATCATCTTTGACAACATCTGCTGCGAACACATATGCTGGTCTATCAAGTCTGGACACTGAAATCCGAGGTACAAAGTTAGCAGTTTGAACTTTGATCATGGATGAAATGGTGGCCAGAGCATCTGCAAACTGATTCTCGTCCCGAGGGATATACTCAAGCTTGACCGTTGTAAAGAAAGTCAGTAACCTTCTTGTATAATCCCTGTAAGGTATCAGATGCTCCTGGTGTGTGTACCATTTGCCGTTGGTTTGATTAACTACCAGAGCTGAATCTCCGAATACAGTCAATGTCTTGATCCTGAGGTCAATGGCTTCCTCAAGACCCATAATGCAAGCTTCGTATTCGGCTTCGTTGTTAGTGCAGTTGAAAGTGAGTTTTGCCGAGAAAGGCAAGTGAACTCCTTTGGGTGTAATGAGTACTGCACCAACACCACGACCATTCATATTAACAACCCCATCGAACATCATAGTCCATTCTTCTTCCGGGTCAAGCCCTTCAGTGTGAACAGGCCCCTCATGATCTCTCGCTTTTATGAACATGATGTCTTCATCAGGGAAGTCAAATCTCATAGGCTGGTAGTCATCAATAGGTTGCTCAGCAAGATATTCAGATAGTACACTGCCTTTGATGGCTTTCTGAGAAGTGTACTGGATGTCATATTCTGTGAGAATCATTTGCCATCTCGCAACCCGTCCGGTAAGTGCTGGCTTCTCAAATATGTACTTAACTGGGTCCATCTTTGAGATCAACAAAGTAGTGTGGGTCAACATATACTGTCTCAGTCGGCGAGCAGCCCACGCTAAAGCACAACAAGTTTTCTCGAGCAGTGAATAACGTTGTTCACAGTCGGTAAACTTTTTGCTTAGGTAGTATATTGCATACTCTTTTCGACCAGACTCGTCATGCTGGCCCATCACACACCCCATTGACTCTTCTAATACTGTCAAGTACATTATCAGAGGTCTTCCTTCAACTGGAGGCATAAGGATTGGAGGTTCTTGCAGATACTCTTTGATTTTGTCAAAAGCCTTCTGGCAGTCTTCATTCCACCTGACCGTCTGTTCTTTTCTTAATAGCTTGAACAAGGGTTCACAGGTTGCTGTAAGGTGAGATATGAACCGTGAAATGTAGTTCAATCGACCTAAGAACCCTCGAACTTCTTTCTCTGTTTTCGGTGCAGGCATCTCTTGAATAGCTTTGACTTTATCAGGGTCAACTTCAATCCCTTTCTCGCTTACAATAAAGCCCAGCAGCTTACCAGATCGCACCCCGAAAGTGCATTTGTTGGGGTTCAGCTTCAGTTGGTACTTCCTCAGACGCTTGAATAGCTTCAGCAGATTCACCAGGTGATCTTCCTCTGTAAGGGACTTGGCGATCATGTCATCCACATAACATTCAATTTCTTT
This sequence comes from Lathyrus aphaca, assembly GCA_963966055.1. Taxonomy (NCBI): domain Eukaryota; kingdom Viridiplantae; phylum Streptophyta; class Magnoliopsida; order Fabales; family Fabaceae; genus Lathyrus; species Lathyrus aphaca. Next base: position 379,024,318 of record OZ014523.1, on the reverse strand, counting down.
ATGGATCATATCGTGGAATAATGTCACCATAGCCCGTTGATATGTGGCACCAGCATTCTTCAGTCCGAATGGCATCACTTTGTAACAGAACATGCCCCAAGGTGTGATGAAGGTTGTCTTCTCCATGTATCCTGAAAATCCGTCCATGAAGGAGAATACCGAGAACTGAGCCGTGTTATCCACCAATACATCAATGTGAGGTAATGGGAAATCATCCTTCGGGCTGGCTCTGTTCAGATCCCGGTAGTCAACACACATTCTCACTTTGCCGTCTTTCTTAGGCACAGGTACTATGTTAGCAATCCACGGCGGATAACTAGTTACAACAAGGAACCCGGTGTCCCACTGCTTTTGTACCTCTTCTTTGATTTTCATAGCCATGTTTGGGCGAGTACGGCGCAGCTTCTGTTTGACCGGTGGGCACTCTTCTCTCAAAGGCAGCTTGTGCACAACAATGTCGGTGTCCAACCCTGGCATATCTTGATACGACCAAGCAAACACATCCACATATTCTTGAAGCAGATCAATCAGTTGTCTCTTCACTGAGTCCTGCAGGCAGGCCCCGATTTTAACTTCTTTCACGTCTTCATCTGTACCAAGATTAATCACTTCAACCTCCTCCTGGTGAGGAGTAATAACCTTTTCCTCTTGTCTTAATAACCTGGCTAGCTCTTCAGGAAGCTCATACTCTTCTTCAACCCCTTCATCAGCTTGATTGATTGGATTGTCAAAGTCATACGAAGTCATAGCCGTGCTGTTGTCGGTGCTGTCTGGAAGGCACTCTCTGCAAGGGTTCAGTTTGTTCATTTTAGTGATTGATTTTAATCTTTGTTTAGAAAAGTGGAATAAAGTTATCATTTTGAAAACATCACCATTTATTTTTTTGTACAAAAAGAAAAATGGAAAAACAGTGAGCGGAAAAGAAAAAGACTCGTTTGCAAAAAGATGTCTGATATTTCATTGATTAATCTTGTTTGCACAAAAAAGTACAGATGGCCCGATTACAAAATGAGTCTTGTCATCTTGGGCAAGATGCAAGACTTTGATGCATGCTTATAAAAATACAGGAAATAATAATTACTCTGCATGAGTAACTCTTATAATTTCCTGGGAAGACCAGTTTGAGATACTGCTCCCCGGGATCTTTGGACGAATCCAGCTTTCCAGGTTGCGCTCCTCTTCCAGCTCGTCTTCCAAATTGTTGATAGCATCAGGGGTGAGCATCCCCCCACTGACAAAACCGGGCTTCTCAGCAGCCTCTGCTTGATGTTGTTGAGTTGGTCTGTAACCCAACCCAAATTTGTCTTTCTTCTCCTCCACAGATAAAACCTTGCCCTAGCCTTGGGCAGTTCCTTCCTCAACAACCTTCCGGGCTTGTTGATAAGATGACATGGAGATTCCAGATACAGCAGATGCTTCATTAACATTCAGGGCCTCAAACCCTTGGCTCATTGTTTCATGGATGTCCCCATCCATCTCAATATACTTATAAGTAGCCAGATGGCTAACAAATATATCCTCTTCCCCACAGATAGTAACGACTTGGCCTTCCCACTCAAATTTTAACTTCTGGTGAAGGGTAGACGTTACTGCGCCAGCGGCATGAATCCATGGTCTACCCAACAAGCAGCTGTAGGCAGGCTGAATGTCCATCACATAGAAGATCGTTTTAAAGGTTTGTGGGCCAATTGTCACAGGTAGCTCAATTTCTCCCAGCACCGATCTCTTAGAACCGTCAAAGGCTCTTACTACCAGGTTATTGGGACGCAATGCTAATCCTTCATACTCTAGCTTCACCAGGGCCTTCTTTGGTAAGACATTAAGGGATGATCCTGTGTCTACCAGCACATGGGAAAGGACTGCACCTTTACATTCCATGGTGATGTGCAAGGCCTTGTTATGGTTGCGGCCTTCCGTTGTCAAGTCAGTATTGGTGAACCCTAGCCCATTGCTAGCAGTAACATTTCCAACCACGGTTTCCAATTGATTGACAGTGATCTCTTCAGGCACGTAAGCTGCGTGCAAGACTTTGAGTAGTGCATTCCGATGGGCTTCGGAGCACATAAGCAATGATAAGATAGAGATCTTGGATGGCGTCTGGTGAAGCTGATCCACTATTTTGTAATCACTCTTTTTGATGATTCTCATGAACTCATCAACCTCTTGATCGAATGGTGTTTTCAAAGCTTCCTTAACAGCTTGATCTTCCTGCACCGGGCTTTTTCCTTTCGCCTTGGCAGCAGCTTCTGCTTCGGCAGTGGGTCTTTGAATTTGTGGAGAAAAGAGACGTCCGCTTCGAGTGAAGCCTCCGCCTCCTCCCACATTATCTATTTGTGGTGCAGGTGTTGATGTATCAAGAGTGATTCTTTGTCCTTCGCAGTATACGTCAGAGCCGTAGTGCCAAGGGATGGCCCTACTGCTTTCATAAGGTACTGGTCCAGGCATCGTGACAGTGACTGGACTGATGGCAGCTGCTGAAGGGACTGTGATAGTTTGTGGATCGTAATAAATTGTGACTGGTGCTCTGATGGGAGCAGCACTTTCTGAGTTGTAGGCAGAGTTGTTTTCAGGATCATAAAATATTGTGACAGTTGAGACATCTTCATGAGTTGTTGCTGGTGTTGTAGGAGACATTGTCGGAAGGATGGACGTTGTTGTTGTAGGAGATTCAAACTGGAGTGGTGCTGAAGTTGTAGAAGAAAAATTTGTTGATAGCTGATCAGTTGAGATGATAGATGAAGTACTTGTTGATGAAGCCGAAGAATTGTCAGGAACAATGGTTGTTGCAGTTGTAGGAGATACCGGAACTGTTGCTGATGAGATTGCTGGATTTGTTGGAAATGAGGTGGTGATCTGAAGTTGGCCACTCTGAATGAGACCATCTATGCCATTCCTCAAATTATCGCAGCCATTTACTGAAATATTGCAGTAAGCACACCCTAACTCACACCCCGGGAACATTTGACATTCGAGGAGCTGAGCCTTAATCTCCACCAACGGTGTCCGAATCTGACCCACACTGGTTATTAAATAAGACGGCTTGTCTTCTTCAATTGCATTGATTCTGGGACCACCGTGGTTTGGCATAGGATTTTTGTTGACATTGGGTGGTGGTGCGAAATTCAGGGCCTTTGAGTCTACCAGGTCTTGCACCTTCATGTGCAAAGCTCTGCACTTTTCTGTACTGTGGCCAGGTGCATTTGAATGGAAGGCACATCTGGCGTTGGAGTCGTAATTCCTGGGTAGACTGTTGGGATCTGGAGGTGCCAACGTCCTTAGCTCAACTAGGTTGAGTTTCAGGAGTTGTGGCAGCAATGTAGCATATGGCATAGGGATCGGATCGATCACCCTGTTGACTTGAGATGGCCTCTGTTGGAATGGCCTTTGCTGATTATTGTTGTTGGTGTTGCTGTTGTTGTAATTTCTCGGAGGATACTGATTTTGCTGATGGTACTGAGGTTGTTGCTGATAGTTTTGCTGCGGAGGTTGATAGGCTGGTTGTGGATGAGCTGGAGCAGGGATGGTGACTGCAGCCACGGATCTATGAACATATTGGGGCCTGCCCCTGTTGGTGTGGATGGCATTGGTCTCACCAGTCCTTCTTGGGCCTGCAAAAGGTTTTCTTGCATTACTGGATGAACTTGCACCGTTGTCTGAGATCTTCCCCATCTTCAATAGGCTTTCAATTCTCTCCCCGGCTATGACTACATCTGCAAAGCTGGTAGATGAGAAGGCAGCTAGCCTATCAATGTAAGTCCCCTGAAGGATGTTCATGAACATATCAGCCATCTCCCTTTCTGACATAGGTGGCTGGACAGCGGCAGCAAGCTGTCTCCATCTTTGAGCATATTCTCTGAAGCTCTCTCTAGATGACTGTTGTAGACACCCTAAATTTGCCCTCTGGCTTTTGCATCTTTTTCTGCTTCTCGTTTGCATATCATACGCATTTTGCATACCATTTGCATAGTCTCCTGAGACATGGGATCACATTTTCTGAAGATTTTGGTTCCCCGTCCTTATTTGCGGATTATCATAAGAATTCAAGGTCTTAGCTATGCCGCTTCATTGGTATCATTCTCTTATTGTTCCTGTCACTAAATTAGGGTTTATTTCCCTGATTTAGCGGTAGTCAAAGATTTCACGTCTGAAAGGACTATTTGCTATGCATCCGGGCCGTCATCAATTCAGTGGTTGATTTCTCAAACAGTGCATGTTCAAGTCAAGTTGTGTTGTGTGCTGAATTTATCAAATTATCAAGTTGTGATTCATGAGAAGTTTGGTTCAGGAAATCAGACTGTCAGTTATTCTATGCTTCTTCTGTGAATCTATTTTTAAGAGGTTAATTCAGATTATTCAAAGTGATCCAAGAATTATTCTGTCAGAGGATGATTAATTCAGAGAGTTATTCATTTCAGTTGCGAGTTGTCTGGTGATATTTGTGTTCATCTGTTTAGTGGTTGGTGAAAAAGTGCAAGTTTGAGTTTGGACATGTGGACTTCTCAACATTCAGTTTCCAACTCGATTTCAAATACCTATCTGCTTCCATTTTTTTCTAGCCTAATTCTCGTCCACATTCATTGTGTTTATCACTTAAATTCCATAAACCATTTTCTTTCTTTTTTTATTTATTTATCCATTTTTCTTTAAAACCATTTCCTTACCCTATTTATTCACATCCATTTATCTATATAAAACCATTATCTTCAATGTTCGTTTTAACTATAACCCCTTTTTTCGATTTTATCCATTCACTATTTTATTATTTTTCTTTAATCCATTTCATTTTATAAATCACATTTTATTATCCAAATATCCATTATTATTCTTACTATCCATTTATATAACCATTATTCACATTTTTTCCCTTAACCATTTTTATTTTATACAATTCAAAATGTCACATTACCAACACCCAAGTCCCACTTGATTCTTAACCAATTTTTCTCATGTATTCCATATTGCATATGCCATCACTTGTCTCCATTTAAAACTGGCAGGCCCCACAACAAAACTTCAGCCACATCTGCACGTAAGCCAACAGCAACACACAATCAGCAAACTTCTACACAACTTCACTCAAACCTTCACGCAAACATCATTACAACACACATTCTTCTACTAGTTTTTGTTAAATCAACACTCAACTTCATCAGAAACGGCAACTACTCCACTCATAACCAACAAACAACCTCACCATCATATACCAGATGAACAAGAAGAAGAAAAAACACAAAAAAACTCTTCTAAAAAAAACACTATCAGTACCAAGACCCAACCTTTCCTTTTCATCTAGATTTAGAACCAGAGCCGGAGCAGGAACCAGAACCAGAATTGGAGACGGAACCAATGTAACCATCAAAGAAACGTTCATTTTTTTTTCTCCCACCACTTCACCCAAATCGCACCCTTACAAAAAACCTGAAACACAAACCCTTTGACCTGCTTTCAACCACCCTTCTTCAACAACCGAAAACAACCATTTCCGTCTTCACTCGCCATTAATCCATAATCAACAACACTTCAACCTCACAACTTCATCAGCAACAACAATCAAACGCTACCACCACTTCCTCCCTATTCAATCCAACCAAGACCACAGAAACCTTCATCATCACCACCAACCTGAATCCTCTCCGTCTCACCTTGAAACTCATTCCTCCTTCATCAACCAAACAACCAAAATACACCACCGAACCACCATAGCTCAACCATCATAGCTCAACCATCCTCCCTTCTTTTTTCAATCACAAACAACAAACCTGTTCCATCAAACCACAACAACAACAATCGCAGATCAGAAACAGAAAAATAGAAGAAGAGAGATGAAGTGAGAAAGCGGATGAGAGAATCAGTTCGAGAACTCACTGTAATTACCGAGAGCTGAGGCGAGGCTGAGGTGCTTAGAATCTGAACACAGTCGCGAGAGAGCGAGTCTTAGGTCCGTGAGCAAACGCGATGTGTTCTTGGCTTGAAGAATCGCGGTGAGGCCAACCTTGCTATCGACGAGGAAGACTCTTTCGAGCCAGAAGAAGAGGGTCACAAACCGTGAGGGAGATTCGTCAAAGGTTGAAGAACAAGGACGACATGGAAATCGCGTGCCGCATAAACCTAAACGTACAAGGAAGGGGGCCGTGAGAAGGAGTAGGCACAAGCTGAACACCAACGGAGGGATCTAATGTCTGAAGGAGATCGCGAGCGGTGGTGGTCTTGAGTTTCTTTGCCGGCGATTCAGTCTTTCGAAGAAGAAGAAGCAGTGATGGTGGCTGGTTTCGGCAAAAGCTGTCAAGCAGAAAAGGGAAGAGGGGATCGTTTGGATGCCGTTTCTTCTTCTTGTTTTTTGTTTATTAATTTTATTTTAAAACCTGATTATGATATCCTTTTTCTTTATTTGTTTTTTTGATTTTCTTTGCGGGTGTTGGGCTTTAAAGCCCGCTGTGTTTCTCTTCACAACCCATATTCCCTCAACCTTCCCCCTTTTATTTATTTTCTCTTTTTCTTTTTGTTAATATAACGTTATTCTACTAATTAATCACCAATAATTATTATTCTGTTAAGGGTTAAGTTTATATTCTCAGTAATTCTTATTTGCTCAATTAATTTTATTTAGTTATTAATTAAGGTTTATTAAAAAAATTTCTTGGTTTAGAATTTCATTTTTGAATTTATTTGTTAGTATTAGCATAGTGGTGATATTTTAGTTTTAATAGAATTGTACTTAATTTTGGTTCAAGTTTGGTTGGATGTTTTGTAGGAAGCCGGTTCAATATCGATGATGGAGGATTTAATTTGGTGATGACCTTGTGATTAATCATTCCTGAATAATGAGATCCATAGATACAATTTGCACTTAGACTTTTGTTTTGTGTAGACTAATTCTTGGTCTTAATTTTGGATGCGGGAAGCCTACAGTTGGCTTTGGTCTGGTATCTTGACAATGGACAATTGTGTTTGAACGGTTGATTCCGTTTGATATTTCTTTTTGATATTTCTTCTTGCACATATTGAAGAGGCAACGGACCGTCTCCGTTAGGTAACACTAAGGCCCGATTTTAATTATCGCATGCTGTTGCATCTGGAAGTCCTACTGGTGTAGGCTCTGTTTGTGCATTGTTCATTTATTCCATTCGCATTCTTTTCTCCTTATCTTATTCATCCATTTCTTCTTATTCATATCAATTCTTCTTTCTCATCTTCTCTTATTCTTTCTCGACCTGAGGTGTGCTTAGGCCACCTTGGTGCTTCTTTTTCTCTTCTTCCTCCTTTAGGATAGTAGACCACACTAACTTAGGACATCCGAGCATGTGAATATTAGGATTAGACTTTTCCCACTTAGCTTTTAACCTTAGTGTCTCTTTTGAGTCCTCTCTTCTCACCTCATAATCAGGGACTAAACCCTAAAGGCTTTAAGGCTTTGTGATTAAGCTTATGCCTGCATCCTTCTATTAGGATGGAGTGTATAACTTTAATCCTAAGTGTTAAACCCTTAATGTGTTTAACTCCTTTAATCAATCCATCTAATAATCATCAAGACATTACACTTGTAACTTGGGCCTTGCATTAGGGTTCTAATTCTTCCTTAAGTGGTTAAGAAGGACTAACCCTAGTGTTAATGGACAAGTCCCCCTCAAGTTGTCTTACAAACCATAAAACTCACTTCAACATCATATCATTAACTAAAATCCACTTAATAAAGGCTTTGTTTTGTCATGAGTTTAATCCCTAATCATGGATTAAGTTGAGGAGCTTTCCTCAGCTTAAACATTCTCATCTATTATCCTTCTATTAGGATGGTGTAATGAGTCTGCTTAATCCCTGATTATGGCTTAACCTCATTACTCAACACTAAACAAAAATACCAAAAACATCTAAATAATCACAAGTAGGTTAATGATCTTAACCCTACATCAAAGGTGATTAAGTGTGAGAATCTGACTTCACACTTAAGGTATTCTCATTACCCCTAATCAGAGGGAAGATGTGATGAGTTTACTAAATCCATTGTATTAGGCTTAAGCTCATTAACTTATGACAAATTCTCAAAAGCAATAAAAGACTGAAAACTCAAAACAAACAACAATCGTCTCCTCCGGGATTCTTTTCTCATCTCATTCACTCACAAACGAGAACTTGCTTCTTCCGTCTAATGCAAGACAGTTAGCACCTGAGCCAGACAGGTCATACACTTGAGCATAGACAAGTAAGCAGTTCACCAGTCCATTCATCTTTCAGTCTCTTTGGGTCGAACTACGGTGTTCTGACTTCCTCATTGCACGAGAGGATACGTAGGCATAACTTAACAGTTATCGAACAAAAGTCTCTGTATATTCCCCCTCCTTCCAGTATCATTCTTTAAGCCTCATAGTCATGAGCTTACTTTCATCCTTACACTGACACGCCACTTATACACTTCACACTTTATACTGACACCTGTACATCCTTTTCCAGCTATTATATACACAAATTGCACTGACACTACCCCTTTAAAACACAAATCTTTTAAGCGTGGATCCCGTCGAGTACGGCGGACAATCTGGGTGCTAATACCTTCCCAGGTTGTAACCAACCCCCTTTCTCAGTCTCTCTGGTTCGCAACCGTCTTATCCATTCTTTTCTAGGTCTATGCAGCATTACCTTTCCTCCGGGATAAAAATGCCTAGCTGGCGACTCTATTCATCTCCAGTGAGTTCACGGCTGTGTGTTCTCATTGTCCCTTTCGCCGACCGTTCGCGTCTGTACCTTTATTTGACCCTGTTTCATTTATCGGGAGCGACAACTGTGACATTCCCATTAGGAGGGTCCTGTTGGGTGCCATATCCAGATTATACTGATACTGTCTGATGAAGGCCTCTGCCAGGTCCTTCCAGTATCTAATAGTTGCTCTTGTCATATGGGAATACCATTCCCTCGAAGCTCCAGTCAAGCTATCCTCAAAGTAGAACATCCACAGCTTCTCGTCCATGGTATAGGCCTTTAGCCTTCCGAGAAAAGATTGTAGATGGGTTCGGGGACAGGAAGTCCCATTATACTTTTCAAAACATGGTGGCTTAAACTTGTGGGGAATCCTGACCCCGTCTACCAAGCCCATATCCATAACATCGAAACCCAAAGAGTTTTGAGACTCTAAGGATCTTAACTTCTCAGCTATCTCATCCAACCTTCTATCATAAGCTTCCTCCCCGGCTCCCATCACTGTGAACTGGTCTTCTTGGGGGTCTTCTTGCAGTACCCTCCCTGCTGTGGCAGTCCCTTGTATATTGACAGGAATGTTGGCCTCTGGATGGAGGTGGGGTCCAAAGACTAGGGGATTAGCATGTGGTTGGACTCTTTCATTGTTGCTAGTCCCAGCAGTCCCTGGCTGATGATCTTCCTGATTTCTCCCTTCTACCAGTGCTCTGAGCCTCTCCTGGCTTTGAGCCATGTTGTTCATTACCTCCATAAACTGTGTCATTTGGTTCCTCATTTCCAACCTCTCGTTGGTCATTTGGTTCCTGACCTCAGTAAGGTCCTGCTGCATCTGATCCATCTGTATGCCCGGAAGATTGTTACGGGTGGGGTACCTGTGTGGTCGGTTGAGGGGAAATACCCGGCGTCGAGCAATAGTTCCTGAACATCACAACAGAGTTAGCAACAACAAAACAAGAACCTACAAAACAAACAAAGGGTTAGCATGCAATGCAGTATGCTCATTTGTTTTCAAGGTATCCGGCTCGGCTTTCAGTTTTGACCCTTCCAGACCCTTGAAGATGCTGCTGATGTTGCATTCGAAGTAAACTCGGATGGAACAAACTAATACATATATTACAAAAGCCAATGGTACATAGTTTGTCTTACAAATACAAGCCCTCTGAGGGGTCAAAACACATTACAAGAAAATGAAAGTACATGGAATGAAAACAACAACAAGCAAATGGTCAAACACCAAGGCCAAACTCATCCTCCCGAACTTCCTTGAGAAGTGCTTCAGTCACAGGATCAGCCGGTCGCTCCGTAAGGTTCCTGATGAGGAGATTCCTTGTAGCAATAGCTGCAGTTAGCTTCTTGTGCTGACTTTGGTCCTTTGACCTCTTCACTCCAGCTTTGATCTTCAGCTCTGATATCTCCCTCTGGGTTGCTGCCAGGGCTTCTTGTTGCTCTTTTGCTCTAGCTTCCATCTGCTCTATCTTGTCTTGGACCCTCTTGTCCTCCAGAGTACGAGCCTCGGTGATCCTGACCCACCTAGCCTGACTCTCCTTCAGATACAAGTCTGTCCTGGCCTTCTGGAACTGAGCTTCCTTGCAGGCATTCTTCAAAATCTGTTCTCCAGCCCTAGACTTCTTAATGTAATCTTCAGACTTCTCAATTCTAGCCAGATGCTCCACTTTCAACTTCTCCAACCTCTCAATATCCAGCCTACCATCACTCCTCTCCCAGAGGGTCTTCTGTAGAGCTTGAGTCAGCTTCTCATTTCTCTCTTTCAACTTTTCAAACTCCTCTAAGCTGACAGTTGCTGGAGGTGGTACCGTGGAAGGCCCAGGCATATCTTCTATAGTAAAGGGCATCCCAGAGATTTGAGCCCTGGCATGGGACCAATCATAGTATTGTGCTGATGCCACATTGTTACACTTTCCCAGGATGGTTACCCCTTTAGTTTGAACATTATCCCAGGCCCAGGCTGCCTGTCTAACAATAGCCAGATTGATCTTGTTCTCACAATAAAGAGTCTCAACCAAGTCCTGTGCCTTAGGAGTGTGGACCAGTGCATAGCCCAGTTGTCTTTTGAACAGCAGAGGGTTGTAATTAATACTACCCTTAACTCCTATCAGGGGTACATTGGGAAAATGCCCACAGCTGGTGATGATATCCCTGCCTTTTGTGCTTTGGGTGCACCACCTGATATCAGTTGAAGTAAGAGTAGTAAGTCTTCCAGCCCAGTTTTTCTGTTGATGAGGGTTCAAAAATGCATCTGTCTTGGGCAAATGCCTGAGAAGCCAAGTATGGAACAAAGGAGCACAGCACCTCACTAATCTTCCCCTTTGCTTTTCATTCCTCTGATGCACTGAATAGTAGAGATCCCCCAATAAAGTTGGCACTGGGTTCTTCAGGATGAAAAGATGGATTGCACTCTTACTAATGAATCGAGGCTCATCTGCAAATAATATAATCCCATATATGCTCAAGGCCAATAAAGCACAGACTGCTTTCCACTCTCCTAAAGAAGCATTCAGGGTAGCTTGAGAGATCAAGAAATCCAGATGCAGGCCGGGGATTCCAGCCTTAGAAGTCATATGCTGCCCAATCAGGACTGGTTCCAGATGCAATGCCTTTGCTACCTCTTCATTACCAGGAAAGGCCATCTCAGGGTTGAAAGGGACTCCACCTCTGATAGGTATACCAACTAATGATGAGTATTCTTCCAATAAGGGGCCCAGCTGAAAGTCCTGAAAAGTGAAACATCTCAGTGGGGGATCATAAAACTGAAGGCAGGTGTGGATCAGGCTTCTCTGTGAGGGGTCCAGATCCATAACCATATCAAGTATATCTCCATGGTGTTCCCTGAACAGTGGTATATGGTCTGGAGTGATCAGGGTCTGAATCCTCCTGATGTCTGCTAACTCTGGTTGGAAGAAGTGGTAGGTGATATTGCTCTTTTTAGGTGCCATGATGTTGAGACTGAGTAGAGACAAGTGTTGATGATGATGCTGAAGAATGGGCCACTGATTGGCTGGTGCAAGTGACTGAAGTAAACAGCTGATAGCTGAAGCAGGTGCTGATGAAGATAGGCCAATACTGAAGATGGGGTCAAAACCAAAACCAAATGAAGATGGATACCCTGAAACACAAATAAGCAAATGTCAATATGATGCAATGATTATGTATGCAAATGATATGCAAGGGTTTGTGACTGAGCTGGATCTGATTAAGTGCTCTGATATAAGTCCATGTGTGTAAGAAATCCAGATGGAGGTTTATAAGTCCAGTAACCAAGGTGGGGGACTCAAATAAAGAGTCACATGTCCAGGGTTTTAGAATCACAAGAACTGTCCCAACATGGAGTATTCTTAATCAAATCAAAGTAACAGGGTATTCTGAGGTCAAGGTACCTGCAAACCTGTAAACAGCCCAACCCCCTCACAGGTGATGTTCTAAAACAAGGATCTTCAGACTTGGATCAGTTATGAGAAGTGTAAACACTTCTAACCCGGTGGTACAGTGTTTACAATAACCATAAAAGTTCCTCCTCTAATTCACCTCAGTTTCTGAAGGTCAATACTAAAAGGTCATCCAGACTTAGCAGGCTTCCCAGATAGCCCTAGCATTGCAGGAAATCTGCAACACAGAGTTCTCAAGAAGAAACCCATATCTGAACCGTGTTTCATATTCCCGCACCAGACCGAGATGGAATGGGAAAGAATATGATTCACTCTAGCCTAGGTGTCACTCAGGTCCCAGGTATAGGACCTTAACTCTCAATGGAACACCCACCCACCAAAGCAAACAACAGATCCAGCCAGTAGCATGACAGTATGATATATACAAAAGCAATAAAGAAAACAGTAAAGCAACTGTACATAAGCAAAAATAAAGCAAATACACAAACACAAATGGCACATAACACCCCAGTAAACACAAATCAAACAAGCGCTAGGAGGAACCCACAAAAAGAACCAGAAGCCCTGGTTGCAGTATAAGATTCCCCAGCAGAGTCGCCAAGCTGTCGCTCCCGATAAATGGGAATGGCCCAAATAAAGGTACAGACGCGAACGGTCGGCGAGAGGGACAATGAGAACACACAGCAGTGAACTCACTGGAGATGAAAAGAGTCGCCAGCTAGGCATTTTTATCCCGGAGGAAAGGCAATGCTGCATAGACCTAGAAAGAGACGGATAAGACGGTTGCGAACCAGAGAGACTGAGAAAGGGGGGTTGGTTACAACCTGGGAAGGTATTAGCACCCAGATTGTCCGCCGTACTCGACGGGATCCACGCTTAAAAGATTTGTGTTTTAAAGGGGTAGTGTCAGTGCAATCTGTGTATAAAGAGCTGAAAAGGATGTACAGGTGTCAGTGTATAGTGTATAAGTGATATGAAGTATGAAAGTGTCGGTGTAAGAAGAGGGATAAGATGCTCAAGATCATGAGGCTTAAAGAATGAAGCTGGAAAGAGGGGGAATATACAGAGACTTTTGTTCGATAACTGTTAAGTTATGCCTATGTATCCTCTCGTGCAATGAGGAAGTCAGAACACCGTAGTTCGACCCAAAGAGACTGAAAGGTGAATTGACTTGTGAATTGCTTACTTGTCTATGCTCAAGTGTAAGACCTGTCTGGCTCAGGTGCAAGTTGTCTTGCATTAGATGGAAGAAGCAAGTTCTCGGTTATGAGTGAATGAGATGAGAAAAGAATCCCGAAGGAGACGATTATTGTTTGTTTTTGTGTTTTCAGTCTTTTATTGCTTTTTGGAGTTTGTCATAAGTTAATGAGCTTAAGCTTAAACCAATGTGTTAGTAAACTCATCACATCTTTCCTCTGATTAGGGGTAATGAGAATACCTTAAGTGTGAAGTCAGATTCTCACACTTAATCACCTTTGATGTAGGGTTAAGATCATTAACCTACTTGTGATTATTTAGATGTTTTTGGTGTTTTTGTTTAGTGTTGAGTAATGAGGTTAAGCCATAATCAGGGATTTAACAGACTCATTACACCATCCTAATAGAAGGATAATAGATGAGAATGTTTAAGCTGAGGAAAGCTCCTCAACTTAATCCATGATTAGGGATTAAACTCATGACAAAAAAAGTCTTTGATTAAGTGGATTTTATTTAATGGTAAGGTGATGAAGTGATTTTTAGGGTTTGTAAGACAACTTGAGGGGGACTTGTCCATTAACACTAGGGTTAGTCCTTCTTAACCAATTAAGGAAGAATTAGAACCCTAATGCAAGGCCCAAGTTACAAGTGTGATGTCTTGATGATTATTATGTGAAAAGGATTTAAACACATTAAGGGTTTAACACTTAGGATTAAAGTTATACACTCCATCCTAAGATAAGGATGCAGGCATAAATTTAATCACAAAGCCTTAAAGCCTTTAGGGTTTAGTCCCTGATTATGAGATGAGAAGAGAAGACTCAAAGATGACACAAAGGCAAAATTAAATGGGGAACTAATCAAACCCTAATTATTGTCATGCTTGGTTGTTCCTAGGGTTTATGAGGTTTGCAAGAAGATCTTCAGAGAAACCACCAGGAAGGAAGCAGATGAAAGGAGCAAAGAGAAGCAAAGACAACTTGCTTCATTTAAGAAGACAAGTTGCTTGGAGAAAGAAAGTAAGATGAACATGAATGAGCAAGTTCAATCCAATACACAAGGTAAAATGCAGCAATGGATGCAAGGGAGATGAAAAGAAAAGTTATGATAAGTGAAGGCAAATTCACTTCTCAAGATCACTTACCACCTGAAAAGTTAGAAAAGAAAGTGCAATGCAATGCAAAATGGGATGCAATGTCATGATGCAAGACCAAACCAGAAGCAAGTATGAGATGATAATGATGCTATGAGATGCTACAAACATGAGGCAGCACATGGAAATGATCATACAAGTTCATGAATGCAAATGAAGCAAGTTAGGAAGCATGGACATACATGAAAAGTTATGAAGTGCACATGGCATAAAACATGGCAAACACATGATGCAATGATCAAACATGCTTTCAATATGTCTTATGATGTCAAATGAATCACACGGAGGAATGGAATGTCATGGCAAGTCATGTTATGCAAGAGAATGCAAGATGAATGCAAATGGAAGCTCAAATTAGGGTTTATGAACAATACATCAAACAAAAATCAAAATCAGAAGCAAACAACATTATAAAAAATGGAAAATGCCACCCAAAGGACCCCTAATCCTATATTAAACCACTGCCCAAAGGAGAAGTCTCAACTCCTAACCAAATTCAAGTTATGGTTTTCCTAAGATTTCTAGGGTTTTTAGGGTTCCTAAACAAGAAAATTATCAAACAAATTAAAAATGAAAGATCAAATCATGGCCATTTAATCTTACAAACTACATGCTAAACACAATGCAATTCAAAAAGAATCAATGTCCAACTCCTCATGGATAGGCAGAAATGATTTTTGGAACTTTGGATCAAATCAATGCATAAAAATGATTTTAATTCAATGAAAAATTCTCAAAATGCATCAAGATCAAAAAATAAATTTGGTTTGAAGGTTGGACAATGTTTCTAAATGTCTTAGAACATTTCATGAATTTTTTGGTGATTTTTAAATACCTAAAAGTATTTTTAATAAATTAATTCTCATTAATCAATTAAAAATAAACTTTTAAATATTTTAAAATACTTTTTAAGTGCAAAAAATGAAAATAAAAATATTTTTGTGTTTTAAAAATTAATGAAACTCTTGAGAAAAAGTTTCATAATTTTTAAAACAATTTTGCTATTTTTAATAAATTATGTAAAACAAATGAAATAATATGAAAATTAAATGAAATAAAAGCTGAAAAAGGAAAAGTCATGCAATCTGATGGTGGAGATTCAAATGAAAACACGCGCGCATTGACCTGGCGCCAAATCCAAAGGCCAGCATTCAAACCTGGCTAATTAATGCTTATGCCCTAATCCTGCTGTTAATCACTTTCAGATGACCGGAACAGTGTTCCGGTCATCTTCTCCGTTCACCCCAAAATGCTAACTCTCCATACACGTATCTAAAATGAAATCCACGAACACAGGAATGAACCCCACTCACTCACGAATCAAAACCCCAACTTAAAACAAATTTATCATTCCTACAATGGCTGAATCGAATCAATCTATTTCTAGGGCAAAAAGTTTCAGAAGCATGATAAACTCTCATCTCTCCACCATTTTCAAAACTAAAGACACATTCATGATCAGGAAGACATATAGAACAACTTAAGAACTTTAAAAATGATTTCTGGAAAAAATGTTCTTGAGCTACCTGAGTTTCGAAGCTTTCAATCCAGCAACTTTCTGCCCTCTCCCTTTGATGCAATCCACTCTACTTGGCCCCCTGATGATCCTTGAATGCTTAGAATAAATTTATGTTGGCTGGTTAAGGAGTTTGAGCAGCTTCTGCTCAAGCTCAGTTGAAAATGGTGATGGTGATTCAAGTTGTTTCAGGCATGAGTGAGGGGTTGTTTGTGGTCTGGATGATGAGTGGAGAAGGTTTGTAGAGTTTGTTTGAGTGTTTATGGCCTGTGGAGGATGTTTCGAAGGAAACTGCAGTTTGGAGTGAAAATGGAGAAACAATGTTCTTGCTGGATTCAGGCTTGTGTCTTGTTGGTTTAGGCTCAATGAAGCATGGTAAGATGATTAGTGAAACTTGTTTGAATGTTTGTGAGTTGTGCAGAGAGATTCGAAGAGAAATGCAAAATGGGGTGTGTTTGTGAATGTTGTGCTAGGGCTTGCTTCAGGCTGGCTTGATGTATGAAATGGCCAGCATTTGATCCACATAAACAAAGCCTATTGGTCAGTTGATGTGACTTGGCCTGCTGTGATTGGGATGTTCACTTTTGCAAAAAGTCCACTCTTGTGTAAGGAAAGCATGGGCTAAGTTCTAGCTTGGTACAAGAGCATGGGCTGGCGCAGCAAGGTGTGTGTGGAAGGCTAGGGTGGTTCAATGGCCAATGCAGCAAGTTGGTGAAGTGTGATGAGTGGTTTTGCAACTTGCTTACTTTTGGTTCACATGTGACTATCTTGCTACACAAGCCATGAAACAAGAGAAACTTTGGCTCAAATCTGATTTTTAGGTCACATAGAATGTTTGTGTAATGGTTTGATGTCAACTAGAAGTTACAATTTGCCTTGGTTCATGATTTTGCAAATTTCTCATTTGAGGCATGTCTTGAAAATTAGTGATTTTTGCCAACTTTAACACACCATAACTTTTGATTCAAGAAGAATTAGATCATGTTCTTGTACTTTTTGAAAAGGGAAAAATGTGTTCTACAACTTTCATGACCAAAGTTTTTTCATTTGAAGCATTTTTGGATCAAAAAGCAAGGCTTGAAAAGTGGCATAAAATGACATATTCTTGAAAAGTCAACCATGCCCTAAAAAGTCAACTTTGCAAAAACTTGTGATTCTTGAATTTTGTGAACTTCAACCTTCTTCCATGATCAAATAAAGATCATATACACTCAAAATGATGAAGATCACCC
Organism: Lathyrus aphaca; assembly: GCA_963966055.1. Taxonomy (NCBI): domain Eukaryota; kingdom Viridiplantae; phylum Streptophyta; class Magnoliopsida; order Fabales; family Fabaceae; genus Lathyrus; species Lathyrus aphaca. The sequence goes on along the minus strand of OZ014523.1, from coordinate 379,007,131 downwards.
CTTGGTTGGGTCATTGGGGGCCTCAGATGCCCTGATTTTGCATTGACTTGTCCAGAAAGTCAACCCTTGATCAGATGACTTCCCCATGGAATTTCTTCATGAAAATTGATATGCATACTCCCTATACCATATAGAGACCAATGGAAACAAGAATGACCAAAAAATTTGGAGTTATGGCCTCTGAAACCAAAACCCTAATTTTAGGTCAACTGTGCAGTCAAACCTGGCTCTGCATCCATCCCAATCCCAGTTCCTGTGATTCTTGGGCATCCTTGACTTTGAGAAGATGTAATATGATGCTTGAACACACATGGACACCTTTGAAGTGATTTATGGCCTTTGGAGTGGCTCAAGAGGCTCTTGGATTGCTCAGATCACAAACCCTGTGTGCAGATGACTTTGAATCTATGCAGTGAAACTAAAATGTAATATGAGATGGTATGATTGTGTTTATGCATATGAAATAATCACAAGCCATGGTGTGAATGGGTGAGGGCAAATTTGGGGTGTTTACAGTTACAACCTGGGAAGGTATTAGCACCCAGATTATCCGTCGTACTCGACGGGATCCACGCTTAAAATATTTGTGTTTTAAAGGGGTAGTGTCAGTGCAATTTGTGTATAAAGAGCTGGAAAAGGATGTACAGGTGTCAGTGTAAAAAGGAATGTGAAGTGTATAAGAGAAGTGTCAGTGTAAGAACGAGAGTGAAATGCTCAGGAGTATGAGGCTTAAAGAATAATGCTTGAAGGAGGGAGAATATACAGAGACTTTTGTTCGATAACTGTTAAGTTATGCCTACATATCCTCTCGTGCAATGAGGAAGTCAGAACACCGTAGTTCGACCCAAAGAGACTGAAAGATGAATTGACTTGTGAACTGCTTGCTTGTCTATGCTCAAGTGTATGACCTGTCTGGCTCAGGTGCTAACTGTCTTGCATTAGACGGAAGAAGCAAGTTCTCGTTTATGAGTGAATGAGATGAGAAAAGAATCCCGGAGGAGACGATTATTGTTTGTTTTTGTATTTTCAGTCTTTTATTGCTTTTGGAAATTTGTCATAAATTAATGAGCTTAAGCCTAAACCAATGGATTTAGTAAACTCATCACATCCTCCCTCTGATTAGGGGTAATGAGAATGCCTTAAGTGTGAAGTCAGCTTCTCACACTTAATCACCATGGTGTAGGATTAAGATCATTAACCTACTTGTGATTATTTAGATGTTTTTGTAGTTTTTGTTTAGTGTTGAGTAATGAGGTTAAGCCATAATCAAGGATTAAACAGACTCATTACACCATCATAATAGAAGGATAATAGATGAGACTATTTAAGCTGAGGAAAGCTCCTCAACTTAATCCATGATTAGGGATTAAACTCATGACAAAACAAAGCCTTTATTAAGTGGATTTTAGTTAATGATAAGATGAAGAAGTGAGTTTTATGATTTGTAAAACAACTTGAGGGGGACTTGTCCATTAACATTAGGGTTAGTCCTTCTTAACCAATTAAGGAAGAATTAGAACCCTAATGCAAGGCCCAAGTTACAAGCTTGATGTCTTGATGATTATTAAGTGAATTGATTAAAGGATTTAAACACATTAAGGGTTTAACACTTAGGATTAAAGTTATACACTCCATCCTAATAGAAGGATGCAGGCATAAGCTTAATCACAAAGCCTTAAAGCCTTTAGGGTTTAGTCCCTGATTATGAGATGAGAAGAGAGGACTCAATGAGACCCAAAGGTAAAAGCTAAGTGGGGGACTAATCAAAACCCTAATTATTGTCATGCTTGGTTGTTCCTAGGGTTTGTGAGGTTTACAAGAAAGATCTTCATAGAAACCACCAGGAAGCAGATGAAAGGAGCAAAGAGAAGCAAAGTAACTTGCTTCATTTAAGAAGACAAGTCACTTGGAGAAATAAAGTAAGAAGAAGAAGAAAGAGCAAGCTCAATCTCAAACACAAGATAAAATGCAGCAATGATGCATAAGAGAGATGAAAAGAAATTGTGAGAAGTGAAGGCAAATTCACTTCTCAAAGTGACTTACCACCTGAAAAGTTAGCAAAGGAATGGAATGCAATGCAAATGGAATGCAATGTGATGATGCAAACCAAAACCAGAAGCATATGTGTGATGATAATGATGTCATGAGATGGTGCAAACATGAAACAAGGCATGGGGATGATCATACAAACTTATGGATGCAAATGAAGCAAGTTTAGAAACATGAACATACATGAAAAGTTATGAAATGCAAATGGCATACAACATGGAAAATGCAAGATGCAATGATCAAACATGTTTCTAATATGTCCTAAGATGTATTATGAATCAAATGGATGCATAAAATGTCATGGCAAGTCATGGTATGCAAGCAAATGCAAGATGAATGCAAAAGGAAGCCCAAATTAGGGTTTATGATCAATGCACCAAACAAAAACCAAAACTAGAAGCAAACATCAAGATAAAAAATTGAAAATGCATCCAAGGGAACCCTAAACCTATACAAACTCACCGCCCAAAGGAGGGGTTCTAACTCTTAACCTAGTGAAAGTTATGAATTTCTTAAGAATGCTAGGGTTTTAAGGTACCTTGTCAAGAAAAATGTCAAACAAATTGAAAATGCAAAATCAAATCATGCCAATTTAATCCTAGGAACTACATGATATGCAAGACACAATGCAAAAAGAATCAAAGTCCAACCCTCAATGGTTAGGCAGAAATGAATTTTGGAAGTTTGGAACAAAATATTGCTTTGAAATGAAATTAGTTCCATGAAGAATTGTCAAAAGACATCAAGATCAGAAAAGAAATTTGGTTTGAGGGTTGGACAATGTTTCTAAATGGTTTTAAAGGTTTCATGAATTTTTTGGTGATTTTAAATACCTAAAAGTATTTTTAATTAATTAATTCTCATTAATTAATTAAAAATAAACTTTTAAATGATTTAAAAATATTTTTTAATGCAAAAAATAAAAATAAAAATGTTTTTGGTTTCTGAAAATTAATAAAAGGTTGTATAAAAAATTTCAGAATTTTTGAATAATTTTTGCTATTTTAAATGAATTAAACAAAACAAATGAAATTAAATGAAATAAAAATGAAATAAAACTGAAAAATGGAAAAGTCAGCAAGATCAAAGGCCATCATTTAAACCCACACGCGCGCGAATTGACTTGGCGCCATATCCAAGGGCTGAGATTCAAATTCACATAATTATGATTAAACCATAATTAATTAACCCTAATGACTTTCAGACGACCGGAACACTGTTTCGGTCGTCTTCTCCGGCCAGCCACTCAAGCTATCTCTCTTAATACACATCCCCAGGCCCTAAAACTCTCCAGAAATGATCTTCTCCCCAACCCCAACAAGAATCAGCCATCAAAAATCATTTATCCATCATCAAATCCATGAATCGAAGCAAAATGCATTTAGGTCAGAAAAGTTTCAGAAGCAACATACATACTCAATACTCAATCATTTTCGAAACAAAACATATCAGCATGATCAGTGGAGCATAGAGAATCATTTAGGAACTTAAAAACATGTTTCTGGAAAAAATGTTCTTGAGCTCACCTGAACTGGAGCTTTGATTCCTGGCACTTTCTGGCTGGTTTCTTGCTTGCAATCAACTCCACTGGACCCCCTGAGAAACTTTCAATGCTTGTTTGAAGTTTATAATGGATGGTTTGAGAGATGGCAGAAGTTCTGTTCAAGGTGAGGTGGAAATCGTATTTCTGATTCAGGGAGTTTTAGGCTATGGTGATGGGTGGTTTTTGATCAGTGAAGCATGCTGAGTTGATTTGTGAAGTTGGTTTGTGTGTTTGCAGCTTGTGGAGAGTGTTTCGAAAGCTTTTGCAAATGGGGTGAAAAATGAGAGAGCTGATTTCTGGATGCTTTCAGGCTTGTGTTGTATGTGCTTTTGCTTGCTTTTTGTTTGCATAAACTAATGGGATTGGTCAGATGAGTTGATGTGTGCTTTAGTGATTGGTATGGCTCAAGTTGCCAAAATGTCAAAGTTGTGTAAGAGAGTCATGGGCTACTTGCTAGCCAAGGACAGATGGGGTTTCCTGCGCAACAAGATGTGTGGAGAACCCTTGGATTGTTTGTGAAGTCAGCCAGCAAGTGGATTCACACTTGAGTGAGTTTTTGCAACTTGTCTCACTTTTGCTTCTTATGAGATTTCTTGCTTCATAGGCCATAAAAATGAGTGATCCCTTGGCCCATTCTGAAATTTAGAGGTCACATGATCATGTTGTGTGGAAATGATACACATTTGAGGCCTTTAGAACACTTGAACAAACCATTTTGCAAAATGTCCCTTTGGTAGAAAACTTCAAATTTTGTGATTTTAGCCAACTTTGACAATCCATAACTTTTGATCCAAAATGAATTAGGTCATGTTCTTGTACTTTTTGAAAAGGGAATGATCCATTCTACAACTTTCATGACCAAAGTTTTTCCATTTGAAGCATTTTTGAATCAAAAAGTAAAGGTTGAAAAAGTGTCCTAAAATGGCAATTTCCTTAAAAAGTCAACTTTCCCCAAAAAGCCAACTTTGCAAAAGACTTGAAATTCTTCAATTTTGTGAACTTCCAACTTCTTATATGATCAAATAAAGATCATATACAATCAAAATGATGAAGAACACCCTTTGGTTGGGTCATTGGGGGCCTCAGATGCCCTGATTTTACACTGACTTGCCCAGAAAGTCAACTCTTGATCAGATGGCTTCCCCATGGAATTTCTTCATGAAAATTGATATGTATACTCCCTATACCATATGGAGACCAATAGAAACAAGAATGACCAAAAAATTTGGAGTTATAGCCTTTGAAACCAAAACCCTAATTCTGGGTCATCTGTGTAGTCAAACCTGGCTCTGCTTCCATACCATTCTCAGTTCTTGTGATTTTCTAACATTCTTGACTTTGAGAGGATATAATATGATACTTGAACATACATGGACCCCTTTGAAGTGATTGATGGCCTTTGGAGTGGCTCAAGAAGCTCTTGGATTGCTCAGATCACAAACCCTAGATGCAGATGACTTTGAACCAATGCAATGAATCAAAAATGTAGTATGAGATGCTATGATTGAACTTATGCATATGAAATGATCACAAGCCATGGTGTGAATGGGTGAGGGCAAATTTGGGGTGTTTACAGCTGCCCCTATTCAAACATGAGTTAGCTGTGCAGGATGTAAGCGACGGCTTATCAGGCAAACAAGATAACTTGTGGTTGAATACCAAAGACAGTCCAAAATTTGTACTCACAGAATGAAGAAGAAAAGGGATATAGATTGTAAAAGAAAATAAAGTATAATATTAAGTGTGGGCGACGGAGGACGACCGTCGAGCAGAGGACGACTGCTTGGGGAAAAAAAAGCAATGACGGGGACGACCGACATGATGGGGATATAAGAGATTATGATGGGGACGGCCATCAAGTAAAGCTGTAAGATTCTCCGGGGATTAATAAAAAATGATGGGGATGGCCATCAAGTTCATAAAGTAAGGTAACCAACGATGGGGACGACCATCGGGCTAAACTGAAAAGAAAAAGGGACCACGACGGGGACGGCCATCGGGTTAAAGAATAAATGAAATAATGATGAGGGACGGTCATCAAAAGTGAAGGACGATCACCTAGCAGGGGACGGCTGCTCTGTTGGGGATAAGATGAGGGACGGTCATCTAAGGTGAAGGACGATCACCTGGCAGGGTAAAGCTGCCGAAAGTATCGCGACACAGGACGAATGCCGGATAAAAGGTCAACGATGGGGACGGCCATCGGATGAGCATGATGAAGGACGATCATCAAGAGGTGAAGGACAATCACCTAGCAGGGGACGGCTGCTCTCGAGGTTTATCATGACATAGGACGAATGTCAGATAAAAATATCAACGATGGGGACGACCATCGGATAAAATGATGAAGGACGATCATCAAGAGGTGAAGGACGATCACCTAGCAGGGGACGGCTGCTAAATATCACGGCATAGGACGAATGCCGGATAAAAGAGGTCAACGATGGGGACGGCCATCGGATGAGCATGATGAAGGACGATCATCATGAGGTGAAGGACGATCACCTAGCAGGGTACGACTGCTCTCAGGGTTTATCATGACATAGGACGAATGTCAGATAGAGAAGAAAATTTGCTCTGTTTGCGACCTACTGGGGAATAGTAAACACGGACGAGTGTTTATATCCAAGAAAATAAAAGTATAAGTGTTTGGTATTGTGTATAGATTAAAGATGCGGACGAGCATCCTTAAGACTATGATACGGACGAGTATCAGGTAGAAACAAATACTGACACGTGTTCAAAGATGATGATACGAACGAGTATCAACTGGTTAACAAGGAACACGGACGAGTGTTGAATCTGAGGGGATTCTTCTGGAGAATAGTAGACACAGGCGAATGTCTATATTCAAGAAGACAAAAGTGTTTGACTCAGTGTATGGATTAAAGATGCGGACGAGCATCCTCAAGACTATGATACGGACGAGTATCAAGTAGAAACAAACGCTAGACGCATGTTCTGAGATGATGGTACGGACGAGCACCAACTGGTTAACAAAGAAGACGGACGAGTGTCGAATCTGTGGGGATATAGATGGTGTATATGAGATACAGACGAGTATCTGTATAAGTAAAATAAGTATGAGTGGTGTACATATGAGTGTTCAGCCTGCTGGAGAGAGTGACACGGACGAGTGTCAAAAGGAGAAGAGTATAGTATAAACAAGTATCTGATATGCAAAGTGTTTAGGTAATTATGCTGGGGAAGGTGACATGGACGGATGTCAAGAAAATTATATACATATCTATGAGTGCAAAGGGGACGCTTTGGCTTTCTGCTGGGGATATGACACGGACGGGTGCCACAAGGAGTGTATACTGGTGTTTGTGAATGTGAGGCAACTGTTTTAGCTTTAGCTCTCCGCTGGGGAATCCGGGGAGTATTCTGTATATTGTTGATGGATTGTCATTATTCACAAGTGTTTGATTCAGATCATGGCTTATGACTATGCAATATGTTTGATTTTTTCCGTAATGTTCCATTTTAGACGGAATGCTACGCTTTGTGGGGTGAATATGATGCGAATGCTATGATTATGCAAAAGATACCGATCCGGGATTCGGATCCCGTTGCTGCGAAGATCTCTGGCTGATCTGTTTGAAGTGGTCGTCCCAGCTGGGGATGAGATCATTGGTAGATCTGATGAGATGATTCTGCTTGGGGAAATAGGTCAATGACAGGCCTTTTCCAGTAAATGAAGGACCCAGCTGGGGTTTGTAGAAGCTTTCGTCACTCTGTTGTGATTCCTTCAGGCGCTGCTCTCCTGGATAGAGGCTGAAACTCTGTGGGGAAGTGGTTCCCTGGCTTTTGTACTTGGCTGAAGAGGAATTATTGGCACCTCGGCTGGGGAGAAGTAACAAGTGGCAACTCAGCTGGGGAGAAAGCACTTTGGGCGCTTAAGACTGAGTGAGTGTTGATTTTCCAGCTTGTTGGGGGGTGAAGCTTTCATGCCCCATGTTGTGCTCTGAATGCCTGCAATCCTGAAAAGATAGAGAAATGCACAAGTAATCCCGAGGTATCCCTTACCAGATTCCATCATAGGAGTTTAGACACCCCCGGGAGTAAGTATATTTCCTGCAAGCACGTATTTTTAGAAGAGAAGCATCTGTATTTACGCGATCAGCATCTTAAAGACATCGGACATTTTGCAAATGAAAATAAAATGTACGAGACAAGACGTGACTGAAAATCTGGTTTTATTGATTTATGTGCCCTGAACTGGCAAGATACAGTCAAAGAAACAAATCCCCTAAAATGAGGAGATTGTTACAAATTGGGAAACAAAATGATGTTGGCAATGTTGACGATGCTTCAAGGAGCTTCCCTTCGCTATGACTCGTATGACATTTGACGTTCTTCTCGTCTTGCTTTCTGAAGAAGGCTGATTCTGAAAGAAGCTTGATCCTTTCGAGGTTTACCAAGTTGTAAGTGATACAGACGAATTCAGAATGCAGTTGTTCGCTTATTCCCTTGTTTTGCATGGATCGCCCTTTCGGGTTTTCAATCCATCGGGATACCCATTTTTTCCTGAGTTGTCCAATGAGGCTTTTCAACTCAGCGGGTGTACACACACACATTTTTTTTTTGCTTATTTTCCCTTATTTTTGCCCGAGTCTTTTATTCTGTTTTTGACTCGCCGGGATGCCCTATTTTGCATGGACTTACATTCTGTTTTTATGTCCAGCGGGTCATTTTTTATGCGAAGTATTTTTTAACTGCATCTGAATTCACAGGGGACGGGAAGTCTTCGCCATCCATGGTGCTGAGCATCAGTGCTCCACCAGAGAAAACTTTCTTTACCACGAATGGTCCTTCATAGTTTGGGGTCCACTTGCCCCTGTGTTCATCTTTGGCCTGTAAGGAGAAGAATTGTGGTGTTGGATCTTGAAGTCCCGACATAGTTCTTCCATCATCTTGTTGTTCAAGTTGGAACCATTGTCAGTGATGATTCGCTCGGGAACTCCGTATCGACAGATGATGTCCTTTTTCAGAAATCGGGCTACCACTTGCCTTGTAACATTTGCATAGGAAGCTGCTTCAACCCACTTGGTAAAATAGTCAATGGCTACCAAGATGAATATGTGGCCGTTTGAAGCAGTCGGCTCAATCTTGCCAATCATGTCAATGCCCCACATAGCAAAGGGCCAGGGTGAAGACATCACATTCAGAGGATTGGGAGGCACATGCACCTTATCCGCATAAATCTGGCATTTATGGCATTTTCTGGCATAGGCACAACAGTCGGCATCCATAGTGATCCAGTAATAGCCTGATCTTAACAACTTTTTAGCCATAGCATGCCCTCCTGCGTGGGTACCAAAGGATCCTTCATGCACCTCGTGCATCAACAAGCCTGCTTCTGTTCTACCAACGCATCTGAGGAGTACCATATCAAAGTTTCTCTTGTATAAGGAACCATCAGTGTTCAGAAAGAAACTACCAGCAAGCCTTCTCAAAGTCTTCTTATCATTGGAAGATACCCCAGGTGGGTATGTTTGATCCTCCAAGAAGCACTTAATGTCATGGAACCAAGGCTTATCATCTTTGACAACATCTGCTGCGAACACATATGCTGGTCTTTCAAGTCTGGACACTGAAATCCGGGGCACAAAGTTGGCAGCTTGAACTTTGATCATGGATGAAATGGTAGCCAGAGCATCTGCAAACTGATTCTCGTCCCGAGGGATATACTCAAGCTTGACCGTTGTGAAGAAAGTCAGTAACCTCCTTGTATAATCCCTGTAAGGTATCAGATGATCCTGGTGTGTGTACCATTTGCCGTTGGTTTGATTAACTACCAGAGCTGAATCTCCGAATACAGTCAATGTCTTGATCCTGAGGTCAATGGCTTCCTCAAGACCCATAATGCAAGCTTCGTATTCAGCTTCGTTGTTAGTGCAGTTAAAGGTGAGTTTTGCCGAGAAAGGCATGTGAACTCCCTTAGGTGTAATGAGTACTGCACCAACACCACGACCATTCATATTAACAGCCCCATCAAACATCATAGTCCATTCTTCTTCCGGGTCAGGCCCTTCAGTGTGAACAGGCTCTTCATGATCTTTCGCTTTTATGAACATGATGTCTTCATCAGGGAAGTCAAATCTCATAGGCTGGTATTCATCAATAGGTTGCTCAGCAAGATAATCAGACAATACACTGCCCTTGATGGCTTTCTGAGATGTGTACTGGATGTCATATTCTGTGAGGATCATCTGCCATCTTGCAACCCGTCCGGTAAGTGCTGGCTTCTCAAAAATGTACTTAACTGGGTCCATCTTCGATATCAATAAAGTAGTGTGGGTCAACATATACTGTCTCAGTCGGCGAGCAGCCCACGCTAAAGCACAGCAAGTTTTCTCGAGCAGTGAATAACGTTGTTCACAGTCGGTAAACTTTTTGCTCAGGTAGTATATTGCATACTCTTTTCGACCGGACTCGTCATGCTGGCCCAGCACACACCCCATTGACTCTTCTAATACTGTCAAGTACATTATCAGAGGTCTTCCTTCAACTGGAGGCATAAGGATTGGTGGTTCTTGCAAGTATTCTTTGATCTTGTCAAAAGCCCTCTGGCAGTCTTCGTTCCACCTGACCGTCTGTTCTTTTCTTAACAGCTTGAACAAGGGTTCACAGGTTGCAGTAAGGTGAGATATTAATCTTGAAATGTAGTTCAATCTACCTAGAAACCCTCGAACTTCTTTTTCAGACTTTGGTGAAGGCATTTCTTGAATGGCTTTGACTTTATCAGGGTCCACCTCAATCCCTTTCTCGCTTACGATAAAACCCAGCAGCTTACCAGATCGCACCCCGAATGTGCACTTATTGGGGTTCAATTTCAGTTGGTATTTCCTCAGACGCTTGAATAGCTTCAACAGATTCACCAGGTGGTATTCTTCTGTGAGGTACTTGGAGATCATGTCATCCACATAACATTCAATTTCTTTATGGATCATATCGTGGAATAATGTTACCATAGCCCGTTGATATGTTGCACCAGCATTCTTCAGTCCGAATGGCATCACCTTATAACAGAACATGCCCCAGGGTGTGATGAAAGTTGTCTTCTCCATGTCTTCAGGTGACATTTTGATCTGATTGTATCCTGAAAATCCGTCCATGAAGGAGAATACCGAGAACTGAGCCGTATTATCAACCAATACGTCAATGTGAGGTAATGGGAAATCATCTTTCGGGCTGGCTCTATTTAGATCCCGGTAGTCAACACACATCCTTACTTTGCCGTCTTTCTTAGGCACAGGTACTATATTAGCAACCCACGGAGGATAGCTAGTTATAGCAAGGAATCCGGCGTCCCACTGCTTTTGTACCTCTTCTTTGATCTTCATTGCCATATCTGGGTGAGTACGGCGCAGTTTCTGTTTAACTGGTGGGCAGTCTTCTTTTAATGGCAGCTTGTGCATGACGATATCGGTGTCCAACCCTGGCATATCCTGGTAAGACCAAGCAAACACATCCGCATACTCCCGAAGCAGATCAATCAGTTGTTCTTTCACTGAGTTTTGTAGGCAGGCCCCGATCTTAACCTCTTTCACGTCTTCATCCGTACCAAGATTAACTGTTTCAATCTCCTCCTGATGAGGAGTGATAACCTTTTCCTCTTTCCTTAACAACCTGGATAGCTCTTCAGGAAGCTCAAAATCTTCTTCAACCCCTTCATCAGCTTGATTGATTGGATTGTCAAAGTCATACGAAGCCATAGTTGTGCTGTTGTCGGTGCAGTCTGAAAGGCACTCTCTGCAAGGGTTTAGATCGTTCATTTTAGTGATTGATTTTAATCTTGTTTAGAAAAAAGTGAAATGAAGTTTATCATTTTGAAAACATTGCCATTTTATTTTTGTACAAAAAGAAAAATGAAAAATAGTGAGCAGAAAAGAAAAAAGACTCATTTGCAAAAGACATCCGATTATCATTGATTGATCTGTTTTGCACAAAATTACAGATGGCCCGATTACAAAATGAGTCTTGTCATCTTGGGCAAGATGCAAGACTTGATGCATGCTTAAAATATACAGGAAATAATAATTACCCTGCAGGAGTAACCCTTATAATTTCCTGGGAACACCAGTTTGAGATACGGCTCCCCGGGATCCTTGGACGTATCCAGCTCTCCAGGTTGCGCTCATCTTCCGACTCATCTTCCAAGTTGTTTACAGCATCAGGGGTGAGCATCCGCCCACTAACAAAATTGGGCTTCTTAGCAGCCTCTGCTTGATCTTGTTGAGTTGGTTTGTAACCCAACCCAAATTTGTCTTCTTTCTTCTCCACAGGCAACAGCTTGCCCCAGCCTTGAGCATTCCCCTCTTCAACAACCTTCCTGGCTTGCTGGTAGGATGTCATGGAAGTCCCAAATACAGCAAATGTTTCATTAATGTTCAGGGCCTCAAATCCATGGCTCATGGTTTCATGGATCTCCCCATCCATATCAATATATTTGTATGTAGCCAGATGGCTAACAAAAATATCTTCCTCTCTATAAATAGTAACGACTTGGCCCTCCCACTCGAATTTTAACTTCTGGTGAAGGGTTGATGTCACGGCGCCAGCGGCGTGTATCCATGGTCTACCCAATAGACAGCTGTAGGCAGGCTGTATATCCATCACGAAGAAGGTCGTTTTGAAAGTTTGTGGACCAATCGTTATAGGCAACTCAATTTCTCCCAGAACTGATCTCTTAGAACCGTCAAAGGCTCTTACTACCAAGTTGCTGGGGCGTAATGCCAATCCTTTGTACTCCAGCTTCACGAGGGCTTTCTTAGGTAAGACATTGAGGGATGACCCTGTGTCCACTAATACATGAGAGAGAACTGCACCCTTACACTCCAAGGTAATGTGCAAAGCCTTGTTGTGATTGCGGCCTTCCGTTGTCAAATCAGTGTTGGTAAATCCTAGTCCATGACTAGCGTTAACATTCCCAACTAAAGCTTCCAACTGATTGACGGTAATCTCCTCTGGCACATAAGCTGCGTGCAAGACTTTTAATAGTGCGTTCCGATGAGCCTCGGAGCACATTAGCAATGATAAAATGGAGATCTTGGAAGGTGTCTGGTGAAGCTGGTCCACTATCTTGTAATCACTTTTCTTGATGATTCTCATGAATTCATCAACCTCTTGATCAAAAGGGGTCTTTAAAACTTCTTTAGCAACTTGTTCTTCTTGCACCATGCTCTTCCCTTTCGCCTTGGCAGCAGCTTCTGCTTCAGCAATGGGTCTTGGAATTTGTGGGGCAAAAAGACGTCCGCTTCGAGTGAAGCCTCCGCCTCCCCCCACATTGTCTATTTGTGGTGAAGAAGTCGATGATTCAAGAGTGATTTTCTGACCTTCGCAGTATAGATCTGAGCCGTAATGCCAAGGGATGGCATTACTGCTTTCATATGGAACGGGCCCAGGTACTGTGATGGTAACCGGGATGACTGCAGCAGTGGAGGGTGTTGCAATAGTATGTGGATCATAGTAGATAGTGACCGGTGATATGGCAGGAGATGCCACTGTCTGTTGTTGAAAATCGTTGTTCGGAGGAATACTTGACGGATCATAATAAATAGTGACTGCTGAGATGTTTGCTGGTGTTGTAGGAGAAGATTTTGAATAGAGGGGTGCTGACGTTGTAGAAGTAATGTTTGTTGATAGGTGGCTTGTTGAAGTGATATTTGAAGCATTTGTTGATGAAACTGAAGAATTGTTTGGAATAATTGTTGTTGCAGTTGTAGGAGACTCTGGAACTGTTGTTGGAGGGATTGTCGGATTTGAAGGTATTGATGTTGTGATTTGAAGTAGACCATTCTGGATAAGACTGTCTATGCTGCTTCTCAAGTTATCACATCCATTTACTGAAATGTTGTAATAACCGCACCCGAGCTCACACCCAGGGAATATCTGACATTCAAGGAGTTGAGCTTTAATCTCCACCAGGGGTGTCCTAATTTGCCCAACACTGGTTATCAAGAAAGACGGCATATCTTCTTCAATAGCATTAATTCTGGGCCCTCCATGGTTGGGCATAGGGTTCTTGTTAACATTTGGAGGGGGTGCAAATTTTAGAGCTTTAGAATCTACCAGGTCTTGCACCTTCATCTGTAAAGCTCTGCACTTCTCTGTACTGTGGCCAGGTGCGTTAGAATGAAAAGCGCATCTGGCGTTGGCGTCGTAATTCCTCGGCAGGCTGGAGGGATCTGGTGGTGCCAGCGTCCTTAACTCAACTAGGTTGAGCTTCAGGAGCTGTGGCAGTAGAGCGGCATAAGGCATAGGGATTGGATCAATCACCCTATTGGCCTGAGACGGTCTCTGTTGAAATGGTCTTTGCTGACTGTTGTTGTTGTTGTTGTAGTTTCTCTGAGGAGGATACTGAGTTTGTTGCTGGTAATGAGGTTGTTGCTGTGGTTGATATGTCGGTTGCTGAGGAAGTGGAGAGGGAATGGTGACTGCTGCCACTGACCTATGAACATATTGTGATCTGCCCCTGCTGGCCTGAATAGCATTGGTCTCACCGGTTCTTCTTGGACCCACAAAAGGTTTTCTGGCGTTGCTGGACGAGCTCGCACCATTGTCAGAAATCTTGCCCATCTTTAATAGGATCTCAATTCTTTCCCCGGCTATGACTACGTCAGCAAAGCTAGTGGAAGAAAAGGCAGCTAGCCTGTCAATGTATGTCCCTTGGAGGGTGTTCATAAACATGTCGGCCATTTCCCTCTCCGACATGGGTGGCTGGACAGCAGCAGCAAACTGTCTCCACCTCTGGGCGTACTCCTGGAAGCTTTCCCTGGATGATTGAGACATTCCCATCAGGAGGGTCCTGTTAGGAGCCATATCCAAGTTGTACTGGTATTGTCTGATAAAGGCCTCAGCCAGGTCCTTCCAGCATCTGATGGTTGCTCTAGTCAGGTGAGAGTACCATTCCCTTGAAGCTCCAGTTAAGGTATCTTCAAAATAAAACATCCATAGCTTTTCGTCCATGGTATATGCCTTCAGCCTCCCCAGAAAGGATTGTAAGTGGGTTCGTGGGCAGGAGGTTCCGTTGTACTTCTCAAAGCACGGAGGTTTAAACTTGTGGGGAATCCTTACCCCGTCCACTAGACCCATGTCCATAACATCAAAGCCCAAGGAATTCTAAGACTCCAGAGATCTCAGTTTCTCAGCAATCTCATCTAGCCTTCTGTCATAGGCTTCATCCCCAGCTCCCATCACTGTGAACTGATCTTCCTGGGGGTCTTCTTGTAGTACTCTGCCTGCAGTGGCATTCCCCTGTACATTAGCAAGGATGTTGATCTCTGGATGAAGGTGGGGTCCATACACTGGAGGATTAACATGAGGCTGAACTCTCTCATTGTTGCTCGTTCCCCCAGTCCCTAGATGGGGTTCCTCCTGGGGTTGTCTCTCTACTAAGGCCCTTAATCTCTCCTGGCTCTGTGCCAATCCATTCATCATCTCCATAAACTGGGTCATCTGATTTCTCATTTCCAGTCTCTCATTGGCCATTTGAGTCCTGACCTCTGTAAGGTCCTGCTGTACTTGGTCCATTTGTATACCCAGAAGGTTGTTGCGGGTAGGATATCTGTGTGGACGGTTGAGTGGGAACACCCGACATCGAGCAATAGTTCCTGAATCACAACAGAGTTAGCAACAAAATAAAACAAAACCTACAAAACAAAACAAAAGGTTAGTATGCAATGCAGTATGCTTATTTGTTTCCAAGGTATCCGGCTTGGCATTTGGTTTTGACCTTTCCAGACCCCAAGGAAGATGCTGTTTGATGTTGCTTAGGAGAGAGAGATCCAAATGAAACAAACTAATGAATATATTACAAAAAGTGAATGATACATAGTTTGTTTTTTACAATACATGCCCTCTGAGGGGCCAAAATACAACATAAGAAAAAGAAAAGTACATGAAATGAAAGCAACAACAAGCAAAAGTCAGACACCCAGACCAAACTCATCCTCCTGGACTTCCTTCAAAAGTGCTTCGGTTACAGGATCAGCTGGATGCTCTGTGAGATTCCTGATGAGAAGATTCCTGGTGGAAATAGCTGCAGTTAGCTTCTTGTGTCTGCCCTGGTCCTTTGACCTCTTCACACCAGCCCTGAGCTTCAATTCTGAGATCTCCCTCTGGGCTGCTACCAGGGCTTCCTGCTGCTCCTTTGCATTAGCCTCCAACTGCTCAATCTTGTCCTGGGTTCTCTTATCCTCCTGAGTGCGAGCTTCAGTGATCCTGACCCACCTAGCTTGGCTCTCCTTCAGATAAAGATCAGTCCTGGCCTTCTGGAACTGAGCCTCCTTGCAGGCATTCTTCAAATTCTGCTCTCCTACCCTTGACTTCTTTATGTAATCTTCTGACTTCTCAATCCTGGCTAGATGCTCCACCTTTAGCTTTTCTAACCTTTCAATGTCCAGACGACCATCACTCCTCTCCTAGAGGGTTCTCTTCAAGGCTTCAGACAAATTCTCATTCCTCTTTTTGAGCTTTTCAAACTCCTCCAGGCTGACAGTGGCTGGAGGTGGTGCTGTGGAAGGTCCAGGTACATCTTCAATGGTGAAGGGCATCCCAGTAATTTGAGCCCTGGCATGTGACCACTCATAATACTGAGCTAAGGCCACATTGTTGCATCTCCCAAGAATGGTTACCCCTTTAGTCTGGACATTGTCCCAAGCCCAGGATGCTTGCCTGACAATAGCCAGATTAGGCTTGATCTCACAATAAAGGGTCTCAGCCAGATCTTGTACTCTAGGAGGGTGGACCAATGCATAGCCCAGTTGTCTTTTGAATAGCAGAGGGTTGTAGTTGATGCAACCCTTCACTCCTATCAGAGGTACATTGGGGAACTGCCCACAACTAGTAATGATGTCTCTGCCCTTGGTGCTCTGGGTGCACCACCTGATGTCAGCTGAGGTTAAAGCAATGAGTCTTCTAGCCCAATTCTTTTGCTGGTGAGGATTCAAGAATGCATCAGTCTTTGGCAAATGTTTGAGCAGCCAGGTATGGAACAGGGGAGCACAGCATCTCACCAATCTTCCTCTCTGCTTTTCATTCCTTTGGTGAACAGAGTAGTAGAAATCTCCCAGTAAGGTGGGCACTGGGTTTCTTAGAATGAAAAGATGGATTGCATTCTTGCTAATAAACTTAGGCTCATCTGCAAATAATATAACCCCATATATGCTTAGGGCTAATAATGCGCAGACTGCTTTCCACTCTCCCAAGGAGGCCTTCAGAATAGCCTGAGAGGTCAAGAAATCCAAGTGTAGACCAGAGATTCCAGCCTTGGCTGTCATGTTCTGCTCAATCAGAACTGGTTCCAGATACAATGCCTTTGCCACCTCTTCATTACTAGGAAAAGCCATCTCAGGGTTGAAGGAGATACCACCCCTGATAGGCACACCAATCAGTGATGAATATTCTTCCAACAAGGGTCCCAACTGAAAATTCTGGAAGGTGAAGCACCTCAGAGGGGGATCATAGAACTGCAGGCAAGTATGAATCAAGCTCCTCTGGGAAGGGTCCAAATCCATAACCACATCAAGGATGCCTCCATAATGTTCTCTGAATAGTGGTATATGGTCTGGAGTAATCAGGGCCTGGACCTTCCTGATGCCAGCTAGCTCATGCTCAAAGAAATGATAGGAGATGTTGCTCTTCTTGGGTGCCATGTTGCTGAAGAAAAGCTGAAACTGATGCTGATGATGATGACTGATACTAGAAGATGGGCCACTGACAGGCTGAGACTGGTGATGCAGGTGACTGAAGTATGTAGCTGATGAGGAATAGCTGAAGCAGATACTGGGGAAGATAGGTCTATGCAGATGAAGGGGTCAAAACCAAGCCAAAATATAGTATGGATACCCTGAAAAACAAATAAGCAAATGTTAAATGATGCAATGATGATGTATGAAAATGATATGCAAGGGTTTTTGATCAAGCTGGATCTGATTAACTGCCTTGGTATAGGTCCATGTATGTTCAAGAAATCCAGATGGAGGTTCAAAAGTCCAATAACCAAGGTGGGGGACTCAAATAAAGAGTCACATGTCCTGGGTTAAATCACAAGAACTGTCCAAAGTGAAGCATTCTCAAACATAACAAAGTATCAGGGTATGCTGAGGTCAAAGGTACCTGCAAACCTGTAAACAGCCCGACCCCCTCACAGGTGGTGTTCTAGAACAAGGATCCTCAGACTTGGATCAGTTATGAGAAGTGTAAACACTTCTAACCCGGAGGTACAGTGTTTACAATAACCATAAAAGATCCTTCTCTAATTCACCTCAGTTTCTGAAGGCCATAATAAAGGTCATCCAGACTTAGCAGGCTTCCCAGATAGCCCTAGCACTACAGGAAATCTGTAGCACAGAGTTCTCAAGAAGAAACCTATATCTGAACCGTGTTTCATATTCCCGCACCAGACCGAAATGGAATGGGAAAGAATATGAACCACTCTAGCCTAGGTGTCACTCAGGTCCCAGGTATAGGACCTCAAACTCTCAATAGAACACCCACCCACCAAAGCAACAAAACCAGATCCAGCCAGAATAATATGACGGTATGATGTATATAAAGCTGTAAAGAAAGCAGTAAACAAACTGTACATAAAGCAATGAATCAAACAAATATACAAACACCAATAGCACATAACACCCCAGCGAACACAAATCAAGCAAGCGCTAGGAGGAACCCACAAAAATAACCAGGAGCCCTGGTTACAGTATAAGGATCCCCAGCAGAGTCGCCAAGTTGTCGCTCCCGATAAACGAGACTAACCCGGATAAAGGTACAGACGCAAACGGTCGGCGAAAGGAGGATGTGAGAACACACAGGAGTGAACTCACAGGGAATGAAAAGAGTCTCCAGCTAGGCATTTTTATCCCGGAGGAAAGGTAATGCTGCATAGACCTAGAAAGATATGGATAAGACGGTTGCGAACCAGAGAGACTGAGAAAGAGGGTTGGTTACAACCTGGGAAGGAATTAGCACCCAGATTATTCGTCGTACTCGACGGGATCCACGCTTAAAATATTTGTGTTTTAAAGGGGTAGTGTCAGTGCAATTTGTGTATAAAGAGCTGGAAAAGGATGTCTAGGTGTCAGTGTAAAAAGGAATGTGAAGTGTATAAGAGAAGTGTCAGTGTAAGAACGAGAGTGAAATGCTCAGGAGTATGAGGCTT
Organism: Lathyrus aphaca; assembly: GCA_963966055.1. Lineage (NCBI taxonomy): Eukaryota > Viridiplantae > Streptophyta > Magnoliopsida > Fabales > Fabaceae > Lathyrus > Lathyrus aphaca. The sequence continues at coordinate 378,988,370 of OZ014523.1, read as the reverse complement.
AAAGAATAATGCTGGAAGGAGGGAGAATATACAGAGACTTTTGTTCGATAACTATTAAGTTATGCCTACGTATCCTCTCGTGCAATGAGGAAGTCAGAACACCGTAGTTCGACCCAAAGAGACTGAAAGATGAATTGACTTGTGAACTGCTTGCTTGTCTATGCTCAAGTGTATGACCTGTCTGGCTCAGGTGCTAACTGTCTTGCATTAGACGGAAGAAGCAAGTTCTCGTTTATGAGTGAATGAGATGAGAAAAGAATCCCGAAGGAGACGATTATTGTTTGTTTTTGTATTTTCAGTCTTTTATTGCTTTTGGAAATTTGTCATAAATTAATGAGCTTAAGCCTAAACCAATGGATTTAGTAAACTCGTCACATCCTCCTTCTGATTAGGGGTAATGAGAATGCCTTAAGTGTGAAGTCAGCTTCTCACACTTAATCACCATGGTGTAGGAATAAGATCATTAACCTACTTGTGATTATTTAGATGTTTTTGGAGTTTTTGTTTTGTGTTGAGTAATGAGGTTAAGCCATAATCAAGGATTAAACAGACTCATTACACCATCCTAATAGAAGGATAATAGATGAGACTGTTTAAGCTGAGGAAAGCTCCTCAACTTAATCCATGATTAGGGATTAAACTCATGACAAAACAAAGCCTTTATTAAGTGGATTTTAGTTAATGATAAGATGAAGAAGTGAGTTTTATGATTTGTAAAACAACTTGAGGGGGACTTGTCCATTAACATTAGGGTTAGTCCTTCTTAACCAATTAAGGAAGAATTAGAACCCTAATGCAAGGCCCAAGTTACAAGCTTGATGTCTTGATGATTATTAAGTGAATTGATTAAAGGATTTAAACACATTAAGGGTTTAACACTTAGGATTAAAGTTATACACTCCATCCTAATAGAAGGATGCAGGCATAAGCTTAATCACAAAGCCTTAAAGCCTTTAGGGTTTAGTCCCTGATTATGAGATGAGAAGAGAGGACTCAATGAGACCCAAAGGTAAAAGCTAAGTGGGGGACTAATCAAAACCCTAATTATTGTCATGCTTGGTTGTTCCTAGGGTTTGTGAGGTTTACAAGAAAGATCTTTAGAGAAACCACCAGGAAGCAGATGAAAGGAGCAAAGAGAAGCAAAGTAACTTGCTTCATTTAAGAAGACAAGTCACTTGGAGAAAGAAAGTAAGAAGAAGAAGAAAGAGCAAGCTCAATCTCAAACACAAGATAAAATTCAGCAATGATGCATAAGAGAGATGAAAAGAAATTGTGAGAAGTGAAGGCAAATTCACTTCTCAAAGTGACTTACCACCTGAAAAGTTAGCAAAGGAATGGAATGCAATGCAAATGGAATGCAATGTGATGATGCAAACCAAAACCAGAAGCATATGTGTGATGATAATGATGTCATGAGATGGTGCAAACATGAAACAAGGCATGGGGATGATCATACAAATTTTTGGATGCAAATGAAGCAAGTTTAGAAACATGAACATACATGAAAAGTTATGAAATGCAAATGGCATACAACATGGCAAATGCAAGATGCAATGATCAAACATGTTTCTAATATGTCCTAAGATGCATTATGAATCAAATGGATGCATAAAATGTCATGGCAAGTCATGGTATGCAAGCAAATGCAAGATGAATGCAAAAGGAAGCCCAAATTAGGGTTTATGATCAATGCACCAAACAAAAACCAAAACCAGAAGCAAACATCAAGATAAAAAATTGAAAATGCATCCAAGGGAAACCTAAACCTATACAAACTCACTGCCCAAAGGAGGGGTTCTAACTCTTAACCTAGTGAAAGTTATGAATTTCTTAAGAATGCTAGGGTTTTAAGGTACCTTGTCAAGAAAAATGTCAAACAAATTGAAAATTCAAAATCAAATCATGCCAATTTAATCCTAGGAACTACATGATATGCAAGACACAATGCAAAAAGAATCAAAGTCCAAACCTCAATGGTTAGGCAGAAATGAATTTTGGAAGTTTGGAACAAAATATTGCTTTGAAATGAAATTAATTCCATGAAGAATTGTCAAAAGACATCAAGATCAAAAAAGAAATTTGGTTTGAGGGTTGGACAATGTTTCTAAATGGTTTTAAAGGTTTCATGAATTTTTTGGTGATTTTTAAATACCTAAAAGTATTTTTAATTAATTAATTCTCATTAATTAATTAAAAATAAACTTTTAAATGATTTAAAAATATTTTTTAATGCAAAAAATAAAAATAAAAATGTTTTTGGTTTCTGAAAATTAATAAAAGGTTGTATAAAAAATTTCAGAATTTTTGAATAATTTTTGCTCTTTTAAATGAATTAAACAAAACAAATGAAATTAAATGAAATAAAACTGAAAAATGGAAAAGTCAGCAAGATCAAAGGCCAACATTTAAACCCACACGCGCGCGAATTGACTTGGCTCCATATCCAAGGGCTGAGATTCAAATTCACATAATTATGATTAAACCCTAATTAATTAACCCTAATGACTTTCAGACGACCGGAACACTGTTCCGGTCGTCTTCTCCGGCCAGCCACTCAAGCTATCTCTCTTAATACACATCCCCAGGCCCTAAAACTCTCCAGAAATGATCTTCTTCCCAACCCCAACAAGAATCAGCCATCAAAAATCATTTATCCATCATCAAATCCATGAATCGAAGCAAAATGCATTTAGGTCAGAAAAGTTTCAGAAGCAACATACATACTCAATACTCAATCATTTTCGAAACAAAACATATCAGCATGATCAGTGGAGCATAGAGAATCATTTAGGAACTTAAAAACATGTTTCTGGAAAAAATGTTCTTGAGCTCACCTGAACTGGAGCTTTGATTCCTGGCACTTTCTGGCTGGTTTCTTGCTTGCAATCAACTCCACTGGACCCCCTGAGAAACTTTCAATGCTTGTTTGAAGTTTATAATGGATGGTTTGAGAGATGGCAGAAGTTCTGTTCAAGGTGAGGTGGAAATCGTATTTCTGATTCAGGGAGTTTTAGGCTATGGTGATGGGTGGTTTTTGATCAGTGAAGCATGCTGAGTTGATTTGTGAAGTTGGTTTGTGTGTTTGCAGCTTGTGGAAAGTGTTTCGAAAGCTTTTGCAAATGGGGTGAAAAATGAGAGAGCTGAGTTCTGGATGCTTCCAGGCTTGTGTTGTATGTGCTTTTGCTTGCTTTTTGTTTGCATAAACTAATGGGATTGGTCAGATGAGTTGATGTGTGCTTTAGTGATTGGTATGGCTCAAGTTGCCAAAATGTCAAAGTTGTGTAAGAGAGTCCTGGGCTACTTGCTAGCCAAGGACAAATGGGGTTTCCTGCGCAGCAAGATGTGTGGAGAACCCTTGGATTGTTTGTGAAGTCAGCCAGCAAGTGGATTCACACTTGAGTGAGTTTTTGCAACTTGTCTCACTTTTGCTTCTTATGAGATTTCTTGCTTCATAGGCCATAAAAATGAGTGATCCCTTGGCCCATTCTGAAATTTAGAGGTCACATGATCATGTTGTGTGGAAATGATACACATTTGAGGCCTTTAGAACACTTGAACAAACCATTTTGCAAAATGTCCCTTTGGTAGAAAACTTCAAATTTTGTGATTTTAGCCAACTTTGACAATCCATAACTTTTGATCCAAAATGAATTAGGTCATGTTCTTGTACTTTTTGAAAAGGGAATGATCCATTCTACAACTTTCATGACCAAAGTTTTTCCATTTGAAGCATTTTTGAATCAAAAAGTAAAGGTTGAAAAAGTGTCCTAAAATGGCAATTTCCTTAAAAAGTCAACTTTCCCCAAAAAGTCAACTTTGCAAAAGACTTGAAATTATTCAATTTTGTGAACTTCCAACTTCTTCTATGATCAAATAAAGATCATATACAATCAAAATGATGAAGAACACCCTTTGGTTGGGTCATTGGGGGCCTCAGATGCCCTAATTTTACACTGACTTGCCCAGAAAGTCAACTCTTGATCAGATGACTTCCCCATGGAATTTCTTCATGAAAATTGATATGTATACTCCCTATACCATATGGAGACCAATAGAAACAAGAATGACCAAAAAAATTGGAGTTATAGCCTTTGAAACCAAAACCCTAATTCTGGGTCATCTGTGCAGTCAAACCTGGCTCTGCTTCCATACCATTCTCAGTTCTTGTGATTTTCTGACATTCTTGACTTTGAGAGGATATAATATGATAATTGAAAATACATGGACCCCTTTGAAGTGATTGATGGCCTTTGGAGTGGCTCAAGAAGCTCTTGGATTGCTCAGATCACAAACCCTAGATGCAGATGACTTTGAACCAATGCAATGAATCAAAAATGTAGTATGAGATGCTATGATTGAACTTATGCATATGAAATGATCACAAGCCATGGTGTGAATGGGTGAGGGAAAATTTGGGGTGTTTACACGTGGGTTGCTAATATTGTGCATGTGCCTAAGACAGACGGCAATGTGAGAATGTGTGTGGATTACCGGGACCTGAACAGAGCTAGCCCGAAAGATGACTTCCCATTACCTCACATTGATGTATTGGTCGACAATACGGCTCAGTTCTCGGTGTTCTCCTTCATGGACGGATTTTCAGGATACAATTAGATCAAAATGTCACCTGAAGACATGGAGAAGACAACTTTTATCACACCCTGGGGCACGTTCTGCTATAAGGTGATGCCATTCGGACTGAAGAATGCGGGTGCCACTTATCAACGGGCTATGGTAACATTATTCCATGACATGATCCACAAAGAAATTTAATGTTATGTGGATGACATGATTGCCAAGTCCCTCACAGAAGAAGACCACCTGGTAAATCTGTTGAAGCTATTCAAACGTCTTAGGAAGTACCAACTAAAGTTGAACCCCAACAAGTGCACATTCGGGGTGCGATATGGTAAATTGCTGGGATTTATTGTAAGTGAAAAAGGGATTGAAGTTGACCCTGACAAAGTCAAAGCCATTCAAGAAATGCCTGCACCGAAGTCGGAGAAAGAAGTTCGAGGGTTTCTAGGTAGATTGAACTACATTTCAAGGTTCATATCTCACCTTACAGCAACCTGTGAACCCTTGTTCAAGTTGTTAAGAAAAGAACAAACGGTCAGGTGGAACGAAGACTGCCTGAGGGCTTTTGACAAAATCAAGGAATACTTACAGGAGCCTCCGATCCTTATGCCTCCAGTTTAAGGAAGACCTCTAATCATGTACTTGACAGTATTAGAAGAGTCAATGGGGTGTGTGCTGGGCCAGCATGACGAGTCGGGTCGAAAAGAGTATGCAATATACTACCTAAGCAAAAAGTTTACCGACTGTGAACAACGTTATTCACTGCTCAAGAAAACTTGCTGTGCTTTAACGTGGGCTGCTCGCCGACTAAGGCAGTATATGTTAACCCACACTACTTTATTGATCTCAAAGATGGATCCAGTTAAGTACATTTTTGAGAATCCAGCACTAACCGGACGGGTTGCAAGATGGCAAATGATCCTCATGGAATACGACATTCAGTACACATCCCAAAAGGCCATCAAAGGCAGTGTATTGTCTGATTATCTCGCTGAGCAACCCATTAATGATTACCAGCCTATGAGATTTGACTTCCCTGACGAAGACATCATGTTTATAAAAGCAAAAGATCATGAAGAGCCTATTCACACTGAAGGGCCTGACCCAGAGGAAGAATGGACTATGATGTTTGACAGGGCTGTTAATATGAATGGTCGTGGTGTTGGTGCAATACTCATTACACCTAAAGGAGTTCACATGCCTTTCTCGGCAAAGCTCACCTTCAACTGCACTAACAACGAAGCTGAATACGAAGCTTGTATTATGGGTCTTGAGGAAGCCATTGACCTCAGGATCAAGACTTTGACTGTATTCGGAGATTCAGCTCTGGTAATCAATCAAACCAACGGCAAATGGTACACCCACCAAGATCATCTGATACCTTATTGGGATTATACAAGGAGTTTATTGACTTTCTTCACAACAGTCAAGCTTGAGGATATCCCTCGTGATGAAAATCAGTTTGCAGATGCTCTGGCTACCATTTCATCCATGATCAAAGTTCAAGCTGCCAACTTTGTACCTCGGATCTCAGTATCCAGACTTGATAGACCAGCATACGTGTTCTCAGCAGATGTTGTTAAAGATGATAAGCCTTGGTTCCACGACATTAAGTGTTTCTTGGAGGATCAAACATACCCACCTGGGGCATCTTCCAATGATAAGAAGACATTAAGAAGGCTAGCTGGTAGTTTCTTCCTGAATGCTGATGGTTCCCTGTATAAGAGAAACTTTGATATGGTACTTCTCAGATGCGTTGATAGGACAGAAGCAGACTTGTTGATGCACGAGGTGCACGAAGGATCTTTTGGTACCCATGCTGGAGGGCATGCAATGGCTAAAAAGCTGTTAAGATCAGGCTATTACTGGATCACAATGGATGCAGACTGCTGTGCCTATGCCAGAAAATGCCATAAATGCCAAATTTATGCAGATAAAGTGCATGTGCCTCCAAATCCTCTAAATGTAATGTCTTCACCTTGGCCCTTTGCCATGTGGGGCATTGATATGATTGGCAAGATTGAACCGACTGCTTCAAATGGCCACAGATTCATCCTGGTAGCCATTGACTATTTCACCAAGTGGGTTGAAGCAGCTTCTTATGCAAATGTCACCAGACAAGTGGTAGCCCGATTTCTAAAAAGAGACATCATCTGTCGGTATGGAGTTCCCGAGCGAATCATTACTGATAATGGTTCCAACTTAAACAACAAAATGATGGCAGAACTGTGCCGAGACTTCAAGATCCAACACCACAATTCTTCTCCTTACAGGCCAAAGATGAATGGCGCTGTTAAGGCAGCTAACAAGAATATCAAGAAGATCCTGCAGAAGATGGTAGTCACCTACAAAGACTGGCATGAAATGCTACCATTTGCCTTGCATGGGTACCGAACGTCAATCAGAACATCCACTGGGGCAACACCGTATCAACTTGTGTATGGTATGGAGGCAGTCCTACCTGTTGAAGTTGAATTACCCTCCTTACGGTTATTGATGGATGTTAAGTTGAACGAAGCAGAATGGGTCCGATCCCGATATGAACAACTAAGTCTGATTGAAGAAAAGAGATTGGCTGCAATTTGTCATGGGCAGCTGTATCAGAAAAGGATGAAGAAAGCCTTCGATCAGAAAGTCAGTCTTCGAGAATACCAAGTAGGAGATCTTGTGCTGAAAAGACTCCTCCCTCCTCATACAGACCATAGGGGCAAGTGGACTCCGAATTATGATGGTCCGTTCATAGTAAAGAAAGTTTTCTCTGGTGGAGCACTAATGCTCAGTACTATGGATGGTGAAGACTTCCTATCCCCTGTGAATTTAGATGCAGTTAAAAAATACTTCGCATAAAAAGACCCGCTGGACACAAAAACAGATTGTGAGTCCAGAAAAAAATAGGGCATCCCGGCGAGTCAAAAAAACAGAATAAAAGACTCGGGCAAAAATAAGGGAAAATAAATAAAAAAATGTACACCCGCTGAGTTGAAAAGCCGCATTGGACAGCTCAGGAAAAAATGGGTATCCCGGTGGATTGAAAACCCGAAATGGCGATCCACGCAAAATAAGGGAATGAGCGAACAACTGCATTCTGAATTCGTCTATATCGCTTACAGCATGGCAAGCTTCGAAAGTTTAAAGCATCGGTCAGAATCGACCTCCTTCAGAAAGACAAGACGAGAAGAACGTCAAAGTCATACGAGTCATAGCAAAAGGGAAGCTTCTTGAAGCGTCATCAACATTGCCAGCATCCTTTTGTTTTCTCAATTTGTAACGATCTCCTCATTTCAGGAGATCCGTTTCTTTGACTGTACCTTGCCAATTCAGGGCACATAAATTAATAAAATCAGATTTTCAGTCATATTTTGTCTCGTACATTTTATTTACATTTGCAAAATGTCCGATGTCCTTAAGATATTGATTGCATAAATACAGATGCCTCCCTTCTAAAGATACATGCTTTCAGGAAATATACTTACTCCCGGGAGTGTCTAAACTCCTATGATGGGATCCAGTAAGGGATACCTCGGGAAACTTGTACGTTTCTTTGTTATAATAGGATTGCAGGTATTCAAGGAACATCATGGAGCATGAAAGCCTCTCCCCAGTAGGCTGCCATATCATTATTTCCTCAGCACACCTTCCAAACAGCACCAGAGATGCTTTCTCCCCATCAAAGTTGCCAGGCATCACTTCTCCGGCTTTTCCTTCGGAGCAGCACCAGAAGGTGTTCATTGCCCCAGCTGAGTTGTCAGATAGTATCATCCTCAGCAGGATCCCCACAGAAATCTCTAGGAACATCTTTCAAGTGATCTTTCTTCCTCCCAAGCCGAGCTGCCAGTCATCATTCCTCCTCAGACAAGTGCAAAGACAGGGAACCATCTCCCCACAGAGTTTCAGCCTCTATCCAGAAGAGCAATGCCTGAAGACCTCACAACAAAGTGACGAAAGCTTCTACAAACCCCAACTGGGTCCCTCATTACTTGAGATAGGTCTATCAGTGATCTATTTCCCCAAGCAGAGTCAGATATGTCAGATCCACCAATGATCTCATACCCAGCTGGGATGTCCACTTCAAATAGATCAGCCAGAGGTCTCCACAGCAACGGGATCCGAATCCCGGATCGGTATCTTTGCATAATCATAGCATTCGCATCATATTTTCCCCAGAGCGTAGCGTTCCGTCCAATACGGAGCGTTACGGCAAAAGTCAAACATATTGCATAATCATAAGCCATGTGTCGAACTGAACATTTGTAAATACTGACATTTCATCAACGAAATACAAAATACCTCTCAAAACTCCCCGGCAGAAAGCCAAAACATTTCCTTTACACTCACAAATACAGATACATGCTCCTTTTGTCACTCGTCTGTGTCATTATCCCCCAGTAAAGTCGCCCGAGTGCTCTCTACGAACAGATACTTATACATTACAGATGCTTCTTGACACTCGTCTGTGTCATACCCCCAGCAAAAAGCCAAAGCGTCCCCTTTGCACTCACTACACAGATACATATATATATACAATTCCCTGGCACGCGTCCGTGTCACCTTCCCCAGCACAGTTCCTAAACACTTTGTAAACCAAATACTTGTTTATAATACACTTTTTCCGACACTCGTTCGTGTCATGCTCTCCCTAGCAAATTGCACATTCGTATGTGTCTCACCCATGTTTACTTATTTCAGATACTCGTCCGTGTCTTGTATATACCACTTAAATCCCCTCAGATTCGACAGTCGTCCGTGTTCTTTGTTAACTAGTTGATACTCGTCCGTATCATCATCTTTGAACATGCGTCAGCGTTTGTTTCTATCGATACTCGTCCGTATCATAGCCTTAAGGATGCTCGTCCGCATCTTTAATCCATACACAACGTCAGACACTTATACCCTTCACCTCTTGAGTGTAGACATTCGTCCGTGTTTACCATTCCCCAGAAGAGTTCCCAGCAAATCTTGATGATTTATTTCCTTTCTATCTGACATTCGTCCTATGTCATGATATTCTCGGCAGCCGTACCCTGTCAGGTGATCGTCCTTCACCTTTTTAATGATCGTCCTTCATCATTCCCAGCGGAGTCTCTATTCATTAGAACCCCTTTCTATCTGACATTCGTCCTGTGTCGTGATATTTTTTAGCAGCCGTCCCCTGCCAGGTGATCGTCCTTCACCTCTTGATGATCGTCATTCATCATTTTTATCCGATGGCCGTACCCATCGTTTATCTTGTTATCTGACATTCGTCATATGTCATGACAAACCCCGAGAGCAGCCGTACCCTGCTAGGTGATCGTCCTTCACCTCTTGATGATCGTCATTCATCATGCTTATCCGATGGCCGTCCCCATCGTCGACCTCTTTATCCGGCATTCTTCCTATGTCGCGATATTTTCGGCAGCCGTACCCTGCCAGGTGATCGTCCTTCACCTTGATGAACGTCCCTCATCTTATACCCAACAGAGCAGCCGTCCCCTGCTAGGTGATCGTCCTTCACCTTTAATGACCGTACCTCATCATTTATTTCATTCATGCTTTGAACCTGATGGCCGTCCCCATCATTTACCTCTAATCCCTGAAAAATCTTATTTCTTTGCTTGATGGCCGTCCCCATCATAATCTCTTATATCCCCAGCATGTAGGCCGTCCCCGTCATTGTTTCATCCCCAGCAGTCGTCCTCTGCTCGACGGTCGTCCTCCGTCGCCCACACTTTATAATTATACTTTACTTCCTTTTACAATCTATATCCCTTTTCTTCTTCATTCAGTGAGTGCAAATTTTGGACTGTCTTTGGTATTCAACCACAAGTTATCTTGTTTGCCTGTTAAGCCTTTGCTTACATCCTGCACAACTAAATCATGTTTGAATAGGGGCAGCTGTAAACAACCCAAATTTGCCCTCACTCATTTCACCATGGCTTGTGGTCTTTTCATATGCATAAGTTCAATCATAGCATCTCATATTGCATTTTTGCTTCACTGCATTGATTCAAAGTCATCTGCATCTAGGGTTTGTGATCTTAGCCATCCCTGAGCCATTTGAGCCACTCCAAAGGTTATCAACCACTTCAAAGGGTTCCATGTATGCTCTAGCATCATATTATATCCTCACAAGGTTAAGGAAGTCAAAAAATCACAAGAACTGAGAAAGGCATGGAGCAGAGCCAGGTTTAACTGCACAGATGACCTAGAATTAGGGTTTTGGTTTCAGAGGCCATAACTCCAAATTTTTTGGTCATTCTTGATTCTATTGGTCTCTATATGTTATGAGGATCATGCATATCAATTTTCATAAAGAAATTCAATAGGGAAGGCATCTGATCAAGGGATGACTTCTTGAGCAAGTCAGTGCAAAATCAGGGCATCTGAGGCCCCCAATGACCCAACCAAAGGATGTTCTCCATCATTTTGATTATGTATGATCTTTATTTGATCATAGAAGGTGTTCGAAGTTCACAAAATTGAGCAATTTCAAGCCATTTTCAAAGTTGCCTTTTTGGGAAAGTGACTTATAATGTAAACTTGCCATTTTGGGAAAGTTTTTCAAACTCCTCTTTTTGATTCAAAAATACTTCAAATGAGAAAAATTTGGTCATGAAAGTTGTAGATTGGATCATTCCCTTTTCAAAAAGTACAAGAACTCATTCTAATTCATTTTGGATCAAAAGTTATGGCCTTGCAAAGTTGGGAAAAATCATGAAATTTTCACTTTTGCACAAAGAGGGAAAGTTGCAAAACCTCATGCCAAGGCCAATTGTGACTTCAAATCAACTTCTAAGCATTACACAAACCTCACACATGACCCAAAACTCATAATTGCACAAGAATTTCTCAAGTTTCATGCCATGAACTTCACAAATTTCCAAAGGGGCCAAAATTCCCCAAATTTGTAAAATGCTCCATAACCCTTCATCCACTTGAGCCAGCTCACAAAATCTGATTTCATGACATTCCTTGATCTTTGCTGCGCATGACCATGCCCCTATCTCAGCCTCCCACTTGCCCATACCTCAAGTACAAGTCAAGTTGACATTTTGGCAACTTGCCCATGCCAATCACCATAGGCCACCAACAACTCTCTGACCTATCCAAACATGATACATGGACCAAAAGCAACTCAACACACCACACAACACAAGCTGAAACCTCTCATAGCACAACATTCACCAAAATCCCTTTCTTTGCATTTTCATTCGAATCTCAGCATTCAAGCCTCAAACCTTAAAACAAACTTCACAAATCCACTCACCATGATCCACTGATCATTTCTCAACCCTCATTTGGCCCTGAAACCACCCCAAACAGAAATACGATTTCCACTCCCTTTGGACAGAACTTCATCAATCTCATAAACCAGCCATAAGAAATTCCAAACTAGCATTGCAAACTTCTCAGGAGGCTCATTGAAGGCATCTTGGACCAAAGAAACAACCAGAAAGCTCCAAAAGCAAAAGCTCCATCTCAGGTATACTCTTGAAACTTTTTTTCCAGAACTTGTTTCTTTAGTTATAGAATGGTAGAGCATATTCCACTGATCACAATGAACTTTGAATGATGAAAAATGGTTAAGTTTTGAGGATGTATGCGTGTTCTGAAAATTTGTTCAGTTTTAGGTTTTTGATTCGAATCATGTTGTTGATGAAAAATAAATGAAGTTTGATGTTTGATTCTTGTTCCTTGATGCTTGTTGAGTGATTCTGGAGCTTTAGGGGGCTTGGGGTGAGGTTTTGAGAGAGATAGCATTTTTCAGGGGAGGGTGTGGCCGGAGAAGATGACCGGAGGTCATTTCCGGCCACCTGAAAGTCATTAATGGCTTAATGGTGATTAGGGTTTAGTTTGAATGTGAGCCATAGATCCTGTTGACCCGTGTTGACCCGCGCGCGAATGAGTGGCCCAGATCCATCATTAAACCCTAATCCTGATTTATTAAATTAATTAATTAGGATTAAATTTGAATTTTTCCAGAAATGATTTGAGCCCTCCCTTTGCGCGCAAGTCAATTCGCGCGTTTCTCATTTGAATCTCAGCCCCAGGATTTGCATACTTTTCCCTTTTATTAATTTTATTTCATTTTTATTTGCATTAAACTTGTACAAATTATTAAAAATAGCAAAACATGTTTAAAAATTCTGAAATTTTTTGTCAAACCTTTTATTAATTTTCAGAACCCAAAAATATTTTTATTTTTATTTTTTGCATTAAAAATTAATTTTAAATCATTTAAATGTTTATTTTTAATTAGTTAATGGAAATTAATTAATTAAAAATGCATTTAGGTATTTAAAAATCACAAAAAAAATTCACATTGCATTTTAAAACATTTAGAAACATTATCAAACCCTCAAAACAAATTTCTTTTTGGTCCTTGATGTATTTTGATAATTTTCATTGGAATTAAAGTTGTTTAAAGGCAATATTTTGGTCCTAACTTGAAAAAATTCATTCTGCCTAAGCATGAAGAGTTTGATGATGGTTCTTCTTGCATTGCATCCTTCATATCATGTAGTTTCTAGGGTAAAATTGGTTGGAATTTATCCTTCATTTTCAATTTGATGAGCATTTTTCCTTTTAAGGTGCCTTGAAACCCTAGTTGACTTGAGAAAATCATAACTCCCATTAGGTTAAGACTTAGGTCCCCTCCTTTGGGCAGTGAACTTGTGTAGGGTTAGGGTTCCTTTGATCCCATTTTCAATTTTTTTATCTTGTCATTTGCTTCTGATTTTGAATTTTGCATTGCATATTGTGTATAAACCCTAATTCTTGCCTTCATTTGCATTCACCTCTCATTTGCTTGCATACAAGAGCTTGCCATGATATTTTGTGCATCCTCATGACATATAAGACAACTTAGGACATATTAGAATCATGTTTGATCATTGAATCTTTCATTTGCCATGTTATGCATTCATATCATTTCATAACCTTTCATGAACTTTCATGGTTCAAAGCATGCTTCATTTGCATCCTCATCCTTGTATGATCATCCACAACTCTTGATATGTGTTTGCATCATCTCTTAGTATCATTAACATCATGTTTATGCTTCTGACTTTGGTTTGCATCATTGCATTCATCTCATTTTCACTTCATTTCATTTCTTGTTACTAACTTTTCAGGTGGTACGCCATTGAGAAGTGAATTTGCCTTCACTTATCATAATCTCTTCTCATCCCTCTTATGCATTCATTTCTGCATTTTACTTTTGTATTAGAGTGAGCTTGCTCACTCATGTTCCCTCTTAACTTTCTTTCTTCAAGCAACTTGTCTTCTTAAGTGAAGCAAGCTGCCTTGCTTCTTCTTGCTTCCTTCTCCTTTCATCTGCTTCTTTCCTGGTGGCTTCTCTCCTGAAGATCTTTTGCAAGCCTCATAAACCCTAGGAACAACCAAGCATGATCATGATTAGGGTTTGATTAGTCCCCCATTTAGTTTTACCTTTGTGTCATCTTTGAGTCTTCTCTTCTCATCTCATAATCAAGGACTAAACCTTAAAGGTTTTAAGGCTTTGTGATTAAGCTTATGCCTGCATCCTTCTATTAGGATGGAGTGTATAACTTTAATCCTAAGTGTTAAACCCTTAATGTTTTTAAATCCTTTAATCAATCCACTTAATAATCACTAAGACATCAAGCTTGTAACTAGGGTCTTACATTAGGGTTCTAATTCTTCCTTAATTGGTTAAGAAGGACTAACCCTAGTGTTAATGGACAAGTCCCCCTCAAGTTGTCTTACCAACCATAAAATCCATTTCTTAATCTTATCATTAACTAAAATCCATTTAATAAAGGCTTTGTTTTGTCATGAGGTTAATCCCTAATCATGGATTAAGTTGAGGAGCCTTCCTCAGTTTAAATGTTCTCATCTATTATCCTTCTATTAGGATGGTGTAATGAGCCCATTAAATCTTTTATTATGGCTTAAACTCATTACTTAACACTAAACGAAAACAACAAAAACATCTAAATAATCACAAGTAGGTTAATGATCTTAATCCTACATCATGGTGATTAAGTGTGAGGTGCTTACTTCATACTTAAAGTATTCTCATTACCCCTAATCAGAGGGAAGATGTGATGAGTTTACTAACCCTTGGTTTAGGCTTAAGCTCATTCTCTTATGACAAACCCAAAAATCAATAAAATATTGAAAACACAAAAACAAACAATAATCGTCTCCTTCGGGATTCTTTTCTCATTATATCCACTCACAAACGAGAACTCGCTTCTTCCGTCTAATGCAAAACAGTTTGCACCTGAGCCAGAAAGGTCATACACTTGAGCATAGACAAGTAAGTAGTTCACAAGTCTATTTATCTTTCAGTCTCTTTGAGTCGAACTACGGTGTTCTGACTTCCTCATTTCACGAGAGGATACGTAGGCATAACTTAACGGTTATCGAACAAAAGTCTCTGTATATTCCCCCTCTTCCAGCATTATTCTTTTAAGCCTCATTGTCTTGAGCTTTACACCCTTTTCTTACACTGAAACTCCTTTTCTTCACTTCACATTTCTTTTACATTGACACTTGCATTCCTTCCCAGCTTTGATACACAAATTGCACAGACACTACCCCTTTAAAACACAAATCTTTTAAGCGTGGATCCTGTCGAGTACGGCGGACAATCTGGGTGCTAATACCTTCCCAGGTTGTAACCAACCCGCTTTCTCAGTCTCTCTGGTTCGCGACCGTCTTATCTATCTCTTTCTAGGTTTATGCTGCATTACCTTTCCTCCGGGATAAAAATGCCTAGCTGGCGACTCTTGTCTTTCTGAGTTCACCCTTGTGTGTTCTCTCATCCCTTTCGCCGACCGTTCGCGTCTGTACCCCTTCTGACCCGGGTGTCATTTGGTGGGAGCGACAAAGTGCAAAAATTAATAAGGAGAAATGTTCTGTCTTTCAATGATGTTAATCCAAATGTGAAGACGAATCTGCTTCTGAATCATGGTAATACGTCTGTGAACATGGTTGATGGTTGTCCTGGTTTGTTCAAGATTTATGAGGTCCTCCATATTCATAGGTCTTTATTTGAGATTCATGCTTTCCTAAGTGAATATCACAATATTAATCACGATTATGTTGATTGTTGCATTTGCTCGGTGAACCCACGTGGTTGCGTGATTGTCAAGAGAGATATTCAAAAGATGATGGATGATAAGTTGATTGAAGTGACAGCGAAAAGAGATGAGTATGACAATGAAGTGAATGTTAATGTGCCTCAGTTCAATATTCCTGAGAAGGTTGTTCCTGAGAAGGTGGTTATTTTTTTGATAGCCGCAAATATGGTGTTACTCCATTGGTGATCAATTTTCCTGGGTCAATGCCATATGAGTCTGATAAAGCTGTTATGTATCGGTATAATGCTACAATGATAGAAAATGGTTAAAAAGTTCCTATCCCTTCTCCAAAGTTCGTGGTTAGCATTGCTGATGTAACAAAAGTTACTCGAAGTTGTAGAGTTTATGCTTCGGATCCTCCGAAAAGAGCTGAAGATTCAAATGCGAGTAAACAAATTGGGGATACTATTACCCAATCAGGTCAATTTGGTGATTCTAGTTTGAAATATAATGAAGATGAGGTGTTGAAATTGATAAAGAATAGCGAGTACAACATTACTGAGCAGTTGTTACATACTCCGTCGAAGATATCAGTTTTATCACTCTTGATGTTGTAAACACCCCAAATTTTCCCTCACTCATATCACACCATGGCTTATTATCTTTCATGTTTGCATAAGTTTAAGCATATCATCTCATATTGCATATTTGTGTCACCTGCATAGTTAAAGTTCATCTGTATCTAGGGTTTGTGACCTGAGCAATCCAAGATTCCATCTGAGCCACTCCAAAGGCCTCAAAGCATTCCAAGAGGGTCCATGTGTGTTCAATCATCATATTATGTCTCTCAAAGTTCAAAGAAGTCAAGAAATCACAAGAACTGGCAAGGCATGGAAGCAGAGCTAGGGTTTTCACTACACAGATGACCAAAATCAGGGTTTTGGTTTAAGAGGCCATAACTCCAAATTTTTGGGCCATTCTTGTTTTTAATGTTCTTAATATGTTATAAGGATCGTGTGTACTAAGTTTGATGAAGAAATTCATTGTGGAAGTCATTTGTTCACTGGGTAACTTCTTGAGCAAGTCAGAGCAAAATCAAGGCATCTGAGGCCCCCAACAATGGAACCAAAGGGGTATTTTCATCAAATTGAAGTTCTATGAACTTTATTTGATCATTGAAGTGCTTGGAAGTTCACAAAATTGAAGAAATTTGAGCTAAACCAAAAGTTGCCAAAAATGGAAATGACTTGTAATGGAAACTTTCCATTTTGGGAAAGCTCTTCAACCTTGTAAAAACCCCAAATTTGCCCTCACTAAGTTCACACCATGGCTTGTGATCTTTCATATTTGCATTAGTTTAATCATATCATATCATATTGCATTTTTGCTTCACTGCATTAGTCCAAGTTCATCTGCATCTAGGGTTTGTGACTTGAGCCATCCAAGATTCATTTGAGCCACCCCAAAGGTCATCAATCATATAAAGAGGGTCCATGTATGTTCAATCATCATATGTTATCCTCCAAAGATCAAGGAAGTCAAATAATCACAAGAACTGGCAAAGAATGGAAGCAGAGCTAGGGTTTAACTACACAGATGACCTGAAATTAGGGTTTTGGTTTCAGAGGCCATAACTCCAAAAATTTTGGTCATTCTTGTTTCTAATGGTCTCAATATGTTATGAGGATCATGTATACCACGTTTGATGACGAAATTCATTGTGGAAGTCATCTGATCACTGGGTAACTTCTTGAGCAAGTCAGAGCAAAATCAGGGCATCTGAGGCCCCCAACATGGAACCAAAGTGGATTTTTCATCAAATTGAGGTTATATGGTCTTTATTTGATCATTGAAGTGCTTGGAAGTTCACAAAATTGAAGAAAAGTGAGCTAAACCAAAAGTTGCCAAAAATGAAAATGACTTGTAATGTAAACTTTCCATTTTGGGAAAGTTTTTTCAACCTCCTCTTTCTCAACCAAAAATGCTTCAAATGAAAAATTGTTGGTCATGAAAGTTGTAGATTGGATCATTCCATTTTCAAAAAGTACAAGAACAAGATCTAATTCATTTTTGAACTCAAGATATGGCTTGTCAAAGTTGGCAAAAATCCCATAAATTTCAAGAATGCACCAAAAGGGATTCTTTGCAAAACCACTTGCCAAGGCTTTTTGTGACTTCAAACACACTTCAATGTACCATAACATCATAGTGCATTGCCTCTAGATCATAATTTCCCAAAGAACATGCCTTGAACATCAAGATTTCTCAAAGGGGCCAAAAATTCACATATTTGCAAAAGGTCCCATAACTTTGCCCACACATGCTGAATTGCCTCAAGATTGATTTTGTGGATATCCTTGAAGTCAGCTGCGCATGGACATGCCAAAAGGCCAGCTGCATTCTTGCCCATACCTCAAGTACACAAGTTGGTGACTTTTTGCAAGAAGGCCATACCAATCACCATAGGGCACAACCACTTGTCAGACCTATCACAACTTGATATGTGGACCAAATGCTGATCATAGCACACAAGAACACAAGCTGAAACCTAAGAATCCTCAAGTTCCCAAAATCTCTCCCTCTTTCATTTTCCTTCGAAACTCATAGCTCACTCACTCAATCTTCAAACCAATTCCACCATTCATTTCAAAATCACTCACTGATCACAAACCAACCATTGAAACAGCCAAAAACACCCCATAAACCAAACCCGATTTCTGACCAGTTGGATTGCTACCACTCAAACCAGCCATCCTCAAAGCTTTCCAAGCATTGCAACTGCCTTAGGAGGTTCAAAGGAGTCATTTTGCACCAAGGAAGTGGCCAGAAAGCTCAAGGGTGAAAAGCTCCGCCTCAGGTAGCCATCTGAATTTATTTTTCCAGAAACTCTCTTTTTATGTTTTAATATGATAAAGCATGCATCACTGATCACTTTGAACATTGAATTTTCGAAAATGGTGTAGAAATGATTTTGTATGATTATTCTGAAATTTCTGCCATTTTTGTTCTTCCTTTCGAATCTTGAGTTTGAGCAAGAATAAATGTGATTTGAGTGTGGATTTGAGCTTAGGGGAGTGAGGGGAGTTGATCTGGAGCTTTAGAGCTCCAGAAATAACCTAGGGAAGAAGTTGGAGATTTAAGTAAGTTTGAATTTCGTCCCTTAGATCACGCGCCAAGTCTTCCCTCCATCCCCAGATTTGAATTTGATCCCTTGGATCAGTTGACCAGCCCATAAATCCATTTTTATTTCATATTTTTATCATTTGTTTTGCACGTTTTATTTAAAATACATAGAAAATCCAAAAAAATATTTTCTTTCTGCATTTTGACTTAAAATAATTTTCTTAACCCAAAAATATTTTATTTTTATTTTTCACATTAAAAAATAATTTTTTAAACATTTAAATGTTTATTTTAATTAATTAATGAAAATTAATTAATTAAAATATCATTTAGGTTTTTAAAAAATCCCAAATAATTCATATTGCCTCTTTAAACATTTAGAGACATTGTCATACCATCCACACAAATTTCATTTTGGCTTTGAACTATCTTTGATAATTTTCTTGAATTTAGGGTTCATAAAATTCACATTTTAGAACCCTAACTTCAAGAATTATTTTCTCTCTAACCAAGAATGGTATTATAATGGTTCTTTTTGCATTGATCTTCATTTGACATGTAGTTTCTAGCATAAGTTTTTCACAAATTTCTTGTGCCTTTTTGAATTGATTTGCATTTTTTCCCTTTAAGTACCTTAAAACCCTAGAAAACATAGAAAAATCATATCTTTCATTAGGTTAAGAGTTAGGTCTTCTCCTTTGGGGTGTGATATCATATGTGGTTAGGTTTCTTTTGATTGCATTTTTAATTTTTTATCTTGTCATTTGATTCTATTTTTGAGTTTTGCATATCATGTTGCATGAAAACCCTAATTTCTCATCTTCCTTTGCATACCTCTTGCATATGCTTGCATTCATGAACTTGCCCTGACATTTCTTGCATCCACATGAATTCTAAGACATCTTAGGACACATTAGACTCATGCTTGATCATTTCCTCATCCATTTGCCATGTTATGCATTCATTACATTCCATGAGCATTCATGAACTTTCATGCTTCTTTCATGCTTCATTTGTATTCTCATCACTTGTATGATCATTCACAACTCTTGACATGCTTTCATATCATCTCATAACATCATTTGCATCATGAACATACTTCTGGTTTTGGTTTGCATCCTTGCATTCATTTCATTTTCATTTCTTTTTGCTAACTTTTCAGGTGGTAAGTACTTTGAGAAGTGAATTTTCCTTCACTTCTCACAATCTCTTATAATCTCTCTTATGCATTCATTACTGCATTTTGTTTTTGCTTTAGAGTGAGCTTGCTCATTCATGTCCCTTCTTCACTTTCTTTCTTCAAGTAACTTATCTTCTTAAGTGAAGTAAGTTAACTTGTTTCTTCTACTTCTCCTCCTTTCATCTGCTTCTCCTTGGTGGCTTTTCTTGAAGATCTCTTGCAAGCCTCATAAACCCTAGGAACACCCAAGCATGATAATAATTAGGGTTTGATTAGTCCCCCATTAGTTTCCCTTTGTGTCATCTTTTGTGTCTCTCTTCTCATCTCTTAATCAGGGACTAAACCTTTAAGGTTTTAAGGCTTTGTGATTAAGGTTATACCTGCATCCGTCTCTTAGGATGGAGTGTATAACTTTAATCCTAAGTGTTAAACCCTTAATGTGTTTAAATCTCTTAAGCAATCCATCTAATAATCACTAAGACAATAAGCTTGTAACTTGGGCCTTGCATTAGGGTTCTAATTCTTCCTTAATTTGTTAAGAAGGACTAACCCTAGTGTTAATGGACAAGTCCTCCTCAAGTTGTCTTACAAATCATAAAATTCACTTCTTAATCTTAACATTAACTAAAATCCACTTTAATAAAGGCTTGTTTTGTCATGAGGTTAATCCCTAATCATGGATTAAGTTGAGGAGCCTTCCTCAGCTTAAATGTTCTCATCTATTATCCTTCTATTAGGATGGTGTAATGAGTCCATTAAATCTTTGTTTATGGCTTAAACTCATTACTTAACACTAAACAAAAACTCCAAAAAACATCTAAATAATCACAAGTAGGTTAATGATCTTAATCCTACATCATGGTGATTAAGTGTGAGGTGTTTACTTCATACTTAAGGTATTCTCATTACCCCTAATCAGAGGGAAGATGTGATGAGTTTACTAACCCTTGGTTTAGGCTTAAGCTCATTTTCTTATGACAAACTCCAAAAGCAATAAAAGATTGAAAACTCAAAAAAAAGCAATAATCGTCTCCTCCGGGATTCTTTTCTCACCTCATTCACTCATAAACGAGAACTCACTTCTTCCGTCTGATGCAAGACAGTTTACACCTGAGCCAGACAGGTCATACACTTGAGCATAGATAAGTAAGCAGTTCACAAGTAAATTTATCTTTCAGTCTCTTTGAGTCGAACTACGGTGTTCTGACTTCCTCATTGCACGAGAGGATACGTAGGCATAACTTGACAGTTATCGAACAAAAGTCTCTGTATATTCCCCCTCTTCCAGCATTACCTTTTTAAGCCTCATTCCTGAGCATTTCACTTCACACTTCTTTTGCACTGACACTTGTATATTTCTTTTTCAGCTTTTGCACATAGAATAGCACTGAGACTACCCCTTTAAACACAAATCTTTTAAGCGTGGATCCCGTCGAGTACGACGGACAATCTAGGTGCTAATACCTTCCCAGGTTGTAACCAACCCCCTTTCTCAGTTTCTATGGTTCACGATCATCTTATCCATCTTTTCTAGGTTTATGCAGCATTACCTTTCCTTCGGGATAAAAATGCCTAGATGGCGACTCTTTTCAGTTCATCTTCATTTCCTCTTTCGCCGACCGTTCGCGTCTGTACCCCGTCTGACCTAGGTGTCATTTGGTGGGAGCGACAAACCTCCTCTTTCTCATCCAAAAAAGCTTCAAATGAAAAATTCTTGGTCATGAAAGTTGTAGATTAGGTCTTTCCCTTTTCAAAAAGTACAAGAACATGTTCTAATTCATTATGGAACTCAAGTTATGATCCTTCAAAGTTGTTAAAAATCCTATAATTTTCAAGAATGCACCAAAGAGGATTTTTTGCAAAACCACTTGCCAAGCCATTTCATGACCTCTAATGCATCTCTAAACATCATACCATCATAGTACAACTCATTTTGATCAGAATTGGCCCAAGAATCATACACTTTCATGCCTTGAACTTCAAGAAATCCCAAAAGGGCCAAAACTTCTCAAATTTGCAAAATGGTATGAATCTTTCGATACACTTGTTTCAGCTCATCAAATCTGATCCATAAGCCTTCCTTGATCTCTGTTGAGCCAAGCCATGCCCAAATCCAGGCCTGCCATATGCCCATACCTCAAGTACAACGAACCTTGACTTTTTGCAAATCACCCCATACCAATCAGCATAGCCCACACCAACTATTCTGACCTATCACAGCTTCACATACATGCCTCAAGGGACTCATTTCATACAACACATTTCCCCGAATCATCAGACAACTAAAGAGCACAAAAATCCTCAAGAAGCTTTCTTTCTTCGAAACTCAGAAACCAACCATCAAAACTTCAAACAAACTTCACCATTCAACTCAGCATCATTCATAGAACACTTCCCACCCTCCATTATAGCCTGAAACATCACAAAACCAAAACACGATTTCTCACATTTCAAAACTGAAACTTCAAAACAGCCCAAATAAATTCATTCTAAGCATCAAAGCATACTCAGGAGGTCCATTGGGGTTGATTGACACCAAGGAAAGGCCCAGATAGCTCAAACTGAGAAAGCTCAAGCTCAGGTATCATCAAGAACTTTTTTTCCAGAAATGTATTTTTAAGTTCCTAAATGATTCTTCATGCTTCACTGATCATGCTGATGTAATTTGTTTCGAAAATGGTTGAGTATTAAGCATGTATTGAGTTTCTGAAATTTTTGTTCAATTTCACGTTTTGCTTCGAATCTCATGATTGGTGAATGATAAATGTGTTTTGAGGGTAGATTCTTGCTTATGGATGTTAGGGGAGTGATTCTGGAGCTTTAGAGCTCTTAATTTAACCTAGGGAAGAAGATAGGGTGAAGGTCTCGCCGGAGAAGATGGTCGGAGCACTGTTCCGGTCATCTGAAAGTGATTAGGGCTTAATTAGGGTTTTATTTTCCAGACGTGTTCTGGGCCTTTGGATCAGGATTAGATTAGGAACGAGTGGTCAGGATTAGTTCACTTAGGGTTTAATTCTAATTAATTAAATTAATTAAATAATTAGGCCAGTTTGAATGTGAACCACTGGATCTGGCGCGCAGTCAATTCCTTCCATTTTCCCTTTGAATCTCAGCCACCCGATGTGATTACTTCCCATTTATTTGATTTTTAATTCATTTTCTTGCATTTTCTTTCCACATTTATTTTAAAATAGCAAAAATCATTAAAAAAATCTGAAAATTTTTATCATGACTTTTATTAATTTTCAGAAACCAAAAAAAATTTTATTTTTATTTTATCTTGCATTTTCAAATTATTTGACATTTTACATTGAGGATCACCTAAAAAACCATAGAAACTTAGGAAATTCATAACTCCTTCTAGGTTTAGCTTCTGACCTCCCCCTTTGGATGGTAACCTAATATAGGTTTAGGGTTCCTTTGAGTGCATTTTCAATTTTTTATCATGTCATTTGCTTCTGTCTTTGCTATTTGCATCCCATCCTTTCATGTAACCCTAATTTTGCATCCTTACTTGCTTTCATCTTGCATATGCATCCATACATGAACTTTCTATGACATTTCATGCATTTATATGTCATCTTAGACACCTTAGGACATGTTAGAATCATGCTTGATCATTTCTTCATTCATTTGCCATGATTTGCATTCATTTCCTTTCATTAACTTTCATGAACTTTAAAAGTTCAAAGCATGCCTACATGACATCTCATTCTTTGTATGATCACCATTGCATCTTGTATACCTTTGCATCATGTCATATAATCATTTTCATCATGTACATGCTTCTGGTTTTGATCTTTGTCTTTGCATATGCATCATTCCATTTCATTTCTTTCCTTGTACATCTTGTGCTAACTTTTCAGGTTAATGGTAAGTTGCTTGAGAGGTGGATTTGCCTTCACCTCCCACTTCTTCTCATCTTTTTTATATTGCATCCTTGCTGCATTTTTGATTGTCTTTGAGTGGGATTGCTCACTTGTGTTCTTTCTTTCTCACTTTCTTTCCTTAAGTTACTTATCTTCTTAGGAAGTAAGTAACTTATTTCTTCTGCTTCTTCCTCCTTCCATCTGTTTCTTCCATTGGTGGCTTCCTTGAAGATCTTTCTCAAGCCTTACAAACCATAGGAACATCCAAGAATGATAACAATTAGGGTTGTGATTAGTCCCCCTTAGTTTTTAGCTTTGAGTCTTCTTTGTGTCTCTCTTCTCATCTCATCATTAGAGACTAAACCTTTAAGGTTTTAGGACTTTGGAATTAGGGTTATGCCTACATCCTTCTCTTAGGATGGAGTGTATAACTTTAATCCTAAGTGTTAAACCCTTTGTTTAAACCTCTTAATCAATCCATCTAATAATCACTAAGACATTAACTTGTAACTTGGGCCTTACATTAGGGTTCTAATTCTTACTTTATGATTAAGAAGGACTAACCCTAGTGTTTAATGGACAAGTTCCCCTCAAGTTGTCTTACAAATCATAAAACTCACTTCTTAATTTCAGCCTTAATTAAAATCCATTTAATAAAGGCTTTGTTTTGTCATGAATTTAATCCCTAATCATGGATTAATTTGAGGTATCTTCCTCAGCTTAAGTGTGCTCATCTATTATCCTTCTATTAGGATGGTGTAATGAGTTCACTAATCCTTGATTATGGCTTAAACTCATTACTTAACACTAAACAAAAAAACCTAAAAAAACATCTAAATAATCACAAGTAGGTTAATGATCTTAATCCTACATCATCATGGCAATTAAGTTGAGATGCTTATCTCATACTTAAGTATTCTCATTATCCCTAATCAGGGAGGATATAATGAGTTTACAACCTTTAATTTAGGCTTAAGCTCATTAACTTATGACAAACACCAAAAACCATAAAAGACTGAAAACACAAAAAACAAACAATAATCGTATCCTTCGGGATTCTTTTTCTCATCACCTTCATTCACAAACGAGAACTCGCTTCTTCCGTCTAATGCAAGACAGTTAGCACTTTAGCCAGACAAGTCATACACTTGAGCATAGACAAGCAAGCAGTTCACAGTCAATTTTTCTTTCAGTCTCTTTGAGTCGAACTACGGTGATTTGACTTCCTCATTGCACAAGAGGATACGTAGGCATAACTTAACTATTATCGAACAAAAGTCTTTGTGTCTTCCCCCTCTTTCAGCATTCTCTTTTAAAACTCAGTTCCTGAGCATTCACCCTTTTGCACTGACACTTGTACATTCATTTCCATCTTTTGCACACAGATTGCACATACACCTACCCCTTTAAACACAATATTTTAAGCGTGGATCCCGTCGAGTACGACGGACAATCTGGGTGCTAATATCTTCCCAGGTTATAACCAAACCCCTTTCTTAGTTTCTCTGGTTCGCGACCGTCTTATACTTTTTCTAGGTTTATGCATCATTACCTTTCCTTCGGGATAAAAATGCCTAGCTGGCGACTCTATTCAGTTCACTTCATTTTCTCCTTTCGCCGACCGTTCGCGTCTGTACCCTATCTGACCTGGTGTCTTTTCGGGGGAGCGACAGCTTGGCGACTCTGCTGGGGACACTTATATTGCAACCAATCTTCTGGTTCTTTTTGTGGGTTCCTCCTAGCGCTTGTATGATTTGTGTTTACGGGGGTGTTATATGCTACTTGTGCTTATTTGTTTATTTATTTATTTATTGCTTTTTGTACATCTTTATTTATTGCTTTCATTTACAGTTTTTATGCACTTCATACTGTCATTATCATGTGTTGGATCTGCTGTTTCCTTGGTGGGTGGGGGATCATTGAGTTATTAAGGTTCCATACCGAGGACCTGAGTGACACATAGGATAGAGTGGCTTCATATTCTTTCCCATTCCATTTCGGTCTGGTTCGGGAATATAAACACGGTTCAGACACGGGTTTCTTCTTGAGAACTCTGTGCTACGGATTTCCTGTAGTACTAGGGCTATCTGGGAAGCCTGCTAAGTCTGGATGACCTTTTATGACCTTCAGCATCTGAGGTGAATTAGAGGAGGATCTTTTATGGTTATTGTAAACATTGTACCTCCGGGTTAGAAGTGTTTATACTTCTCATAACTGATCCAAGTCTGAGGATCCTTATTCTAGAACATTACATGTGAGGGGGTTGGGATGTTTACAGGTTTGCAGGAACCCTTGGCCTCATCATACCCTGTTACCAGTTTTGTTTTATGAATGCATCACTTTGGACAGTTCTTGTGAAACCCTGGACTTGTGACTCTTTATTTGAGCCCCCCACCTAGTTATTGGTTTTCTAAGCCTTCATCCGGACTTTTGAACACATGGACCCTATCAAGGCAGATAACAGATCCAACACTTGATCACAAACCCTTTGCATATCATTCTGCATACATCATTTTTGCATCATTTAACACTTGCTTATTTGTTTTACAGGGTATCCACCTCATTATCTTTGGTTTGGTTTTGAACCATTCTGCTGCTCAGACTTCTTCAATTATCTTCTCCAGCACCTTCATCAGTTTGTCAAAGACCCTTCTTCAACATCTCCTCCAGTTATCTTCATCGGTCTTCAGCAGTTACCTTCATCAGGGTTTATCTCAGTCTTTTTCACCAGCACCCAGCATCAGCATGGACACTTCCAGGAAGAGCAACATCACATACCACTTCTTTGAGCCCACCCTGACAGGCATTAGACATATCCAATCTCTCATTACTCCTGATCATGTCCCATTATTCAGAGAACATTATGGAGGCATATTGGACATGATCATGGACCTGGATGCATCCCAGAGGAGCATGATCCATACTTGCTTGCAGTTTTATGATCCTCCTCTTAGATGTTTCACATTCCCTAATTTTTAGTTAGGACCTTTGCTAGAAGAATTTTCCATGTTGTTAGGAGTTCCTATCAGGAGAGGGATTCCTTTCAACCCTGAGATGGCTGCTCCCAAGAATGAAGACATAGCTAGGGCATTGCACTTAGAGCCTGCCCTCATTGATCAGAGCATGACCACGAAGGCTGGGGTTCCAGGCCTTCACCTAGATTTCTTAATCTCCCAGGCTACCCTGCAGGCTGCAACAGGGAAATAGGATGTTGTTTGTGAACTCCTAGCCCTCAACATATATGGAGTTATCTTGTTTGCAGACGAGCCAAAGTTTGTAAGCAAGAATGCTATTCACCTATTCTTACTGAGGAACCCAGTTCCTACCTTGCTTGGAGACTTCTACTAATCAGTGCACCAAAGGAATGAGAAGCAAAGAGGAAGACTGGTCAGATGTTGTGCTCCCCTCTATTACTGTTGGTTGTTAAGACATTTGCCAAAATCAGACACTTCCTGAACCCCCATCAGCCAAGGAACTGGGCTAAGAGATAGATTGCCCTGACATCAGAAGACATCAGATGGTGCACTCAGAGCACCAAGGGCAAGGACATCATTACTAGTTGTGGGCAGTATCCTAATGTACCTTTGATTGGAGTAAAAGGCTGCATCAACTACAACCCTTTACTTTTTAAGAGACAATTAGGGTATGCTTTGGTTCATCCTCCAAGAGGGCAAGACTTGACAGAAACCCTTTATTGTGACATCCAGCACAACTCTGCTATTGTCAGACAAGCTGCCTGGGCATGGGACAATAATCAGACTAAGGGGATAGCTATTCTGGGTAAGTGTAACAACATAGCCTCAACACAATATCTTTATTGGTCTCGTACCAGGGAACAGATCACCGGATGCCATTCACCTTAGAAGATATACCTGGACCTTCAACAGTGCAACCTGTAACCACTGTCAGTTTGGAAGAGTTTGAGAAACTGAAAGAGAGGAATACTCAGCTCTCTGAAGCTTTGAAGAAGACCCTCTGGGAGAGGAATGACAACCGTCTAGATAATAAGAGGTTAGAGAAGCTCCGGATTGAGCACTTGACCAAGATTGAGAAGACGGATGACTACATCAGAAAGGCTAGAGCAGGGGAGTTAATACTGAAGAATGCCTGCAAGGAAGCAAAGACTCAGAAGGCTAGGGCAGATCATTATTTAGAGGAGAGCCAGGCTAGGTGGATCAGGATCACTAAGGCCCATGCACAAGAAGATCAAAGGACTCAAGGAAAGATTGAGAAACTAGATGCTAGTGAGAAGAAGAATCAGGCAGCTTTGATAGCAGCACAGAAGGAGATCTCTAAGTTGAAACTCCGAGCGGGGTTGAAGAGGTCAAAGGATCAGGATAAGCACAAGAGGTTGACCAGTGCCATTGCTACCAGGAACCTCCTCATCAGGACTATCACAGAGCACCCAGTAGGTCCAGTGGGATAAGCACAAGAAGTTGACCCACCATGGGAACTTTGTTGTAATCGAACTATGTATCTTCACTCTTTGTAATATATATATGGTTTGTATTATTTTTTGGTGGGCTTTATCTCTCTCTACAACATCATCAGCATTTCTTCGAGGTCTGGAAAGGTCAAAACCAAAAAACCAAACCGGATACCCTTGGAAGACAAATAGGCATCCTGCATTGCATACTAACATCATTTCTTTATTTTGTAGGTTTTTGTTTTGTTGTTTCTCACTTTGTTGTGGTTTTAGGAAACATTGCTCGCAGAAGAGTGTTCCCTGTCAACAGAATACACCGGTACCCGACAAGAAACAACCTTTTCGGGACTACAGATGGATCAAGTTCAAAAAGACCTGAATGAAGCGAGGGCCCAGATGGCCAATGAAAGGGTTGAGATGAGAAATAAAATGAATCAATTTATGATAGTGATGACTGGTTTAGCTCAGAGCCAGGAAAGACTGAGGGAGTTGGTTGAGCGACAAACTCCCGAAGAACACCATCCAGGTACATGAGGTACCAGTAACAACGATTACGTGCAGCCTCTCACTGATCCTCTAGAGTTTGGACCTCATCTGAACCCAGACATCAATGCTATAAGAAATGCCCAGGGTAACACTACTGGAGGAAGGGTCTTGCAGGAGGATCCTCAAAAAGAGCAGTTTACTATGGTCGGGGCTGGAGACGAAGTTTACGACCATCGGTTGGATGAAATTGCAGAGAAGCTGAGGTCTCTTGAATCCCAAAACTCTCTAGGTTTTGATGTCATGGACATGGGATTGGTGGAAAGGGTGAGAATTCCTCACAAGTTCAAACCCCCTTGTTTTGAAAAATACAATGGCACATCCTGCCCACGCACCCACCTTCAGTCTTTCTTGGGGAGATTGAAAGCTTACACCATGGACGAGAAGTTGTGGATGTTTTACTTCGAGGATAGCTTGACAGGGGCATCCCGGGAATGGTACTCCCACTTGACCAGAGCCACAGTTAGAAATTGGAAAGACTTAGCTGAAGCTTTTATCCGTCAGTATCAATATAATTTGGACATGGCCCCAAACAGAACCCTTCTAATGGGAATTTCTTAGTCTTCTAGTGAAAGCTTTAGAGAGTATGCCTAAAGGTGGAGGCAACTAGCTGCTGCCGTTCAACCCCCGATGTCAAAAAGGGAGATGGCAGACATGTTCATGAATACTCTCCAGGGTACCTATATTGACAGATTGGCTGCATTTTCTTCCACCAGCTTTGCAGATGTGGTGATAGTCGTGGAAAGAATAGAGAGCCTACTAAAGATGGGAAAGATCTCCGACAACGGTGCCAGTTCAAGCAGTGCAAGGAAGCCATTTGCTGGGCCCCGTAGATTTGGAGAAACAAACTCTGTACATGTGGGAAGAGGAAGACCCCAATATCTGCCCAGATCGGTTGTTGCTGTTACTATCCCTACTCCACCTCCTCAGTATACACAACAACCACAACACTTTCCTCAACAACCACAGTTTCCTCAACAAAGATCTTACAACAATAACAATAATCAACAACAACACCCTTTTCAATAGTGGCCATCTCAGATCAACAGGGTGATTGACCCTATTCCAATGCCATATGCTACACTGCTGCCACAACTCCTAAAGCTCAATCTTGTTGAGTTGAGGACATTGGCTCCACCTGATCCTCAGAACCTTCCGAGAAACTACGATGTCAACGCTAGGTGTGCTTTTCATTCTAATGCACCTGGTCACTCTATGGAAAAATGCAGAGCTCTGCATAAGAAGGTCCAGGATCTGGTAGATTCAAAGGTCCCGAACTTTGCACCACCTCCCAATGTCATGAAAAATCCTATGCCAAGCCACAGAGGGCCAAGGATTAATGCTATAGAGGAAGGCTCACCCATGAGTTTAATAGAAGATATTGCAAGTATTCAGACACCTCTGGCAGAGGTTAAAGCCCAGCTTTTGAAATGCCAAGTGTACCCAGGTTGTGAGGCCTATTGTGAATCATGAAAACTTTCTGAGAATGGGTGTGAAAGCTTGAGGAATGGAATCAATGACTTGATTAGGGAAGGAATTCTGCAAATTACCACAATAACTTCTACAACACCAGCAACTCCTTTGTCAACAACAAGTGATTCTATTACAACTGCAACAACCATTGTTCCTATTGATTCATCTACAACTTCAGCAACCATTTCTTCCTTCACTTCAACAAACAACAGTTGCATTTCATCTCCTTCTACAACTCCAGCAACCACCAACAATGATGTCTCCACAGTTACTATCTATTATGACCCGACAATGGTCCCGAATTCCAGCAACTTTCAACAATCTCAACAACAGTTTCAACCAAGCTTCAATTCACCACCTCCAACATCCACCAGAAGTCCTGTCACTATTTTCTATGATCCACAAACAATTATGGTTCCAACATCTGCTGCAGTAAGCCCAATCACCATCACGGTGCCAGGGCCAATTCCATATGATAAAGACAATGCTGTACCATGGCATTACGGTGCTGACCTTTACTGCAATGGAGAAAAAGTCCTTCTTGATTCTTCAGTTCCCACCCCACAAGTGGACAATGTCGAGGGAGGCGGAGGCTTCACCCGAAGTGGACGTCTCTTCGCGTCACAAGCTCCAAGAATTAATACTGAGGCAGAGGCTACTGCCAAAACCAAAGGGAAAAGTGTGATACCTGAAGAATCTGCACCAAAAGACACTCATAAATCATCCTTTGATCAGGATGTGGATGAATTAATGAGGATAATTAAAAGAAGTGACTATAAAGTTGTGGACTAGCTCCACCAAACTCCTTCTAAGATCTCTATACTATCCCTGATATTGTATTCCGAAGCCCATCGGGATGCACTACTCAAAGTTATGCACGCTGCCTACGTGCCAGAAGAGATCACAATGAATCAGCTTGAAACAGTGGTGTCTAATGTCAATACTAGCCATGGGCTAGGTTTCACTGATGCTGATTTGACAACAGAAGGACGTCACCACAACAAAGCTTTGCACATAATCCTGGAATGCCAAGGAGCTGTACTATCTCATGTTCTTGTAGACACTGGGTCCTCACTCAATGTCTTACCCAAGAAAGCTCTTGTCAAGCTCGAATATGATGGGATAGATCTTCGGCCAAGTAACCTTGTGGTCAGGGCTTTTGATGGCTCCAAGAGGTCCGTTCTTGGAGAGGTGGAGCTTCTAGTGATAATCGGTCCGCAGGTCTTTAAGACTAATTTCTATGTGATGGACATACAGCCAGCCTACAGCTGTTTGTTGGGTCGACCATGGATTCACGCCGCAGGCGCAGTTACGTCGACCCTTCACCAGAAATTGAAATATGAGTGGGAAGGACAGGTTATCACCATTTGTGGCGAGGAGGACATATTTGTTAGCCATCTGGCTACATACAAGTATATTGAAATGGATGGTGAAATCCATGAAACTATGAGCCAAGGGTTCGAGGCCTTGAATGTCAATGAGGCGGCGACTGAAGTATTTGCTGCATCCCAGGAGGATAGGATGGGTACTTCAATTGTCTCCTATCCGCAAGCCCGGAAGGTTGTTGAAGATGGTAATGCCCAAGGCTGGGGCAAGTTGCTGCCAGTGGAGAAGAAAGAAGATAGATTCGGTTTGGGTTACAAACCATTCCAACAAGATCAATCAGAGGCTGCTAAAGAGCCCAAGTTCATCAGTGGGGGGATGCTCACCCTAGATGTTGTTAACAACCTGGAAGACGAGGCGGAAAGCGACCGCAACCTGGAGAACTGGATACGTCCGAGGATCCCGGGGCACCAAGTCCTTAACTGGTCTTTGTAAACACCCCAAATTTACCCTCACCCATTCACACCATGGCTTGTGATCATTTCATATTCATAAACACAATCATACCACCTCATATCACATTTTTGATTCACTGCATAGTTTCTAAGTCATCTGCAACTAGGGTTTGTGATCTGAGCAATCCAAGAGCCTCTTGAGCCACTCCAAAGGCCACCAAACACTTCAAGGGGATCTATGTGTGTTCAATCATCATATTATATCCTCTCAAAGTCAAGAATGCCAAAGAATCACAAGAACTGGGTTTGGTATGGATGCAGAGCCAAGTTTGACTGCACAGTTGACCTAAAATTAGGGTTTTGGTTTCAGAGGCCATAACTCCAATTTTTTTGGTCATTCTTGTTTCCATTGGTCTCTATATGGTATAGGGAGTATGCATATCAATTTTCATGAAGAAATTCCATGGGGAAGTCATCTGATCAAGAGTTGACTTTCTGGACAAGTCAGTGCAAAATCAGGGCATCTGAGGCCCCCAATGACCCAACCAAGGGGTGATCTTCATCATTTTGAGTGTATATGATCTTTATTTGGTTATGGAAGAAGTTAGAAGTTCACAAAATTCAAGAATTTGAAGTTTTTGCAAAGTTGACTTTTTTGGGCATAATTGACTTTTCAAGAATATGTCATTTTATGCATTTTTTCAAGCCTTGATTCTTGATCCAAAAATGCTTCAAATGGAAAAACTTTGGTCATGAAAGTTGTAGAACACATTTTTCCCTTTTCAAAAAGTACAAGAACATGACCTAATTCATTTTGGATCAAAAGTTATGGTGTGACAAAGTTGGCAAAAATCACTAATTTTCAAGATGTGCACCAAATGAGAAACTTGCACAAACTTTGTACCAAGGCATTTGTGACTTCTAGTTCATGTCTAACTAATGTACAAACATCACATAAGTTCTAAAAATCAGATTTGAACCAAGGTTTCACATGTTACATGGTTTGTATAACAAGACATTTTCATGAAGTTTCAAAAGTAACCAAGTTGCAAAACCACTCATCACACTTCACCCACTTGCTGCATTGGCCTTTGAACCAGCCATAGCCTCTCACCTCATCTTGCTGCGCAGCCCATGCCTCTTGTACCAAGCTAGAACTCAAGCCATGCCTCTCTTACAACAAAGTGGACTTTTTGCAAAAGTAAACATCCCAATCACAGCAGGCCAGGTCACATCATCTGACCAATAGGAGTCTTTTATGCAAAGCAAATGCTAGCCATTTCATACAACAAGCCAGCCTGAAGCAAGCCTTAACACAGCATACACAAACTCACTCCATTTTGCATTTCTCTTCGAATTTGTCTCCACAGCTCACAAACACAAAAGCCAAGTCCATTGATCAAATCACCATGCTTCATTGACCCCAAACCAACAAGACCCAGGCCTGAAACAAGCCATAGCATCATTTCTCCATTTTCACTCCATAAAGCAAAAGCCTTCGAATCTGTTTCCACAAGCCATAAACACTCAAACAAATTCCACACATCAACTCACCTTGCTTCACTGACCAGAAACCAACCATTGTTTTGGCCTGAGACCCTCCATATCACAAACACGATTTTCACACTCCCTTGGTCAGAGCTTCTGCAAACTCACTCAGGAGGCTGTTTAAACTCCAACCAAGTATCCAAAGCTTCAAAGGGGGATCATTGGGACCTGTTTGAGCCAAAGAACTAGCCAGAAAGTGCCAGAGATCAGAGCTCCAGTTCAGGTGAGCTTCATGAACATTTTTTCCAGGAGCTTGTTTTTAAGTTCTTAATTGGTTCTCTATGTTACACTGATCATGATGATATGTTTGGTTTCGAAAATCATTGAGTTTTGAGCATGTATGATGTTCCTGAATTTTTTTGACCTAAACCCCTTTTGCTTCGATTCAGCTTTGTTGTGTAAAATAAATTTGTTTTGGCTGTTGATTCTTGTTCTATGATGTGTGGGGTTGATTTCTGGGCAAGAAAATTAGGTTTTAGTGAGCTAGGGTGAGAGTTAGCATTTTTCAGGGAGGGTGCTGGCCGGAGAAGACGACCGGAAGTCTTCTCCGGCAGCCTGAAAGTCATTAACTGCTAATTAAGGTTAGGGCACCAGGTTTGAATGTGAGCCAATGGATTGTGTTTCCCGCGCGTGATTGGAGGGCCTGGATCATTTCATTAAGATTTAATTATGGATTAATAATTAATTAATTAGAATTAGGGAGGTTTGAATCTGGGCCGTCCAGATGCGCGCCCAGTCAAACCCTTTGAACCCAGAACGAATCTCAACCTCTCCTTCTGATTACTTCCATTTATTTCAATTTTTATTTCATTTCTTTTCATTTAATTTGTCCAATTTATTTAAAATAGCAAAACTTGTTTAAAAATTATGAAACTTTTTCTCAAGAGTTTTATTAATTTTTAAGACACAAAAATATTTTTATTTTCATTTTTAGCATTTAAAAAGTATTTTAAAATATTTAAAAGTTTATTTTTAATTGATTAATGAAAATTAATTTATTAAAAATACTTTTAGGTATTTAAAAATCACCCAAAAAATCATGAAATGTTCTAAGACATTTAGAAACATTGTCCAACCTTCAAACCAAATTTCTTTTTTGATCTTGATGCATTTTGAGAATTTTTCATTGAATTAAAATCATTTTTGTGCATTATTTTGATCCAAAGTTCCAAAAATCATTTTTGCCTATTCATGAGGAGTTGGACATTGATTCTTTTTGCATTGCCTTGTGTTTAGCATGTAGTTTGTGAGATCAAATGGCCATGATTTGATCTTTCATTTTCAATTTGTTTGGCATTTCTTTTGTTTAGGAACCCTAAAAACCCTAGAATCTTGTAAAAATCATATCTTGAGTTTGGTTAGGAGTTGAGACCTCTCCTTTGGGCATTGGTTTAGTATAGGATTAGGGGTCCTTTGAGTGGCATTTTCAATTTTTTATCTTAGGGTTTGCTTCTGATTTTGGTTTTTGTTTGATGTATTGTTCATAAACCCTAATTTGGGCTTCCATATGCACCCATCTTGCTTTCTCTTGCACAACATGACTTGCCATGACATTTCAAGCATCCATTTGATTCATTTGACATCATAAGACATATTGAAAGCATGTTTGATCATTGCATCATGTATTTGCCATGTTGTATGCCATGTGCACTTCATAACTTTTCATGTAGGTCCATGCTTCTTAACTTGCTTCATCTGCATCCATAAGCTTGTATGATCATCTCCATGCCTTGTTTCATGTTTTGTATCACTTCATAGCATCATTATCATCATCAACATGCTTCTGGTTTTTCTTCTCATCATGTCATCTCATCCCATTTTGCATTGCATTGCATTTCTTTTCTAACATTTCAGGTGGTAAGTGAATTTGAGAAGTGAATTTGCCTTCACTTCTCATAACTTTTCTTCTCATCTCTCTTGCATCCATTGCTGCATTTTTGTTTGTGTTTGAGATTGAGCTTGTTCATTCTTCTTCTTCCCACTTTCTTTCTTCAAGTGACTTGACTTCTTGAATGAAGCAAGTTGCTTTGCTTCTCTTGATCCTTTCATCTGCTTCCTGGTGGTTCCATTAAAGATTTTCTTGGTGAAACCTCACAAACCTTAGGAACAACCAAGCATGACAATGATTAGGGTTTTGATTAGTCTCCCCTCTTAGTTTTACCTTTGTGTCTCATTGAGTCTTCTTTTCTCACCTCATAATCAGGGACTAAACCCTAAAGGCTTTAAGACTTTGTGATTAAGCTTATGCCTGCATCCTTCTATTAGGATGGAGTGTATAACTTTAATCCTAAGTGTTAAACCCTTAATGTGTTTAAATCTCTTAATTAATTCACATAATAATCATCAAGACATCACACTTGTAACTTGGGCCTTGCATTAAGGTTCTAATTCTTCCTTAAGTGGTTAAGAAGGACTAACCCTAGTGTTAATGGACAAGTCCCCCTCAAGTTGTCTTACAAATCATAAAATCCACTTCATCATCATGTCATTAAATAAAATCCACTTAATCAAAGGCTTGTTTTGTCATGAGTTTAATCCCTAATCATGGATTGAGTTGAGGAGCTTTCCTCAGCTTAAACATTCTCATCTATTATCCTTCTATTAGGATGGTGTAATGAGTCTGTTTAATCCCTGATTATGGCTTAATCTCATTACTTAACACTAAACAAAAATACCAAAAACATCTAAATAATCACAAGTAGGTTAATGATCTTAATCCTGCATCAAAGGTGATTAAGTGTGAGAAGCTGACTTCACACTTAAGGTATTCTCATTACCCCTAATCAGAGGGAAGATGTGATGAATTCACTAAATCCATTGGTTTAGGCTTAAGCTCATTAACTTATGACAAACTTTCAAAAGCAATAAAAGACTGAAAACTCAAAAACAAACAATAATCGTATCCTTCGGGATTCTTTTCTCATCACAATCACTCACAAACGGGAACTCGCTTCTTCCGTCTAATGCAAGACAGTTTGCACCTGAGCCAGACAGGTCATACACTTGAGCATAGACAAGTAAGCAGTTCATCAAGTCAATTCATCTTTCAGTCTCTTTGGGTCGAACTACGGTGTTCTGACTTCCTCATTGCACGAGAGGATACGTAGGCATAACTTAACGGTTATCGAACAAAAGTATCTGTATATTCCCCCTCTTCCAGCATCTTTCTCTTAGCCTCATTATCATGAGCAATTCATTCTTACACTGACACATCATTATACACTTCACTTCTTACACTGACACCTGTACATCTTTTTCCAGCTATTTTATACACAGATTGCACTGACACTACCCCTTTAAAACACAAATCTTTTAAGCGTGGATCCCGTCGAGTACGACGGACAATCTGGGTGCTAATACCTTCCCAGGTTGTAACCAACCCCCTTTCTCAGTCTCTCTGGTTCGCAACCGTCTTATCCATGTCTTTCTAGGTCTATGCAGCATTGCCTTTCCTCCGGGATAAAAATGCCTAGCTGGCGACTCTATTCATCTCCAGTGAGTTCACGGCTGTGTGTTCTCATTGTCCCTCTCGCCGACCGTTCGCGTCTGTACCTTTATCTGGGCCATATTCCCCATTTTATCGGGAGCGACAGTCTTCCCAGGAAATTATAAGGGTTACTCCAGCAGAGTAATTATTATTTCCTGTCTTTTTAGCATGCATCAAGTCCTGCATCTTGCCCAAGGTGTCAGGACTCATTTTATAATAGGGTCATATTGTAATTTTGTGCAAATGAATTATCAATGAATATCGGACATCTTTTGCAAACAAGTCTTTTTTTCGCTCACTGTCTTTTCATTTTTTACTTTTGTACAAAACAATAAAATGGAAATGTTTTCAAAATAAATAACCTCATTTTCAATTTTTAAACAAGATAAAAATTGATCACTAAAACGAACCAATCTCAACCCTTGCAGAAATAATCTTCCAGATTGCACCGAAAACAACACTACTATGACCTTGTATGACTTCGACAATCCGATTAATCAAGCTGATGAAGGGGTTGAAGAAGAGTATGAGTTACCAGAAGAGGTAGCCAGGTTGTTGAGGCAGGAAGAGAGAGTGATTACTCCTCATCAGGAGGAGGTTGAGACAATTAATCTTGGTACCGAAGAGGATTTGAAAGAAGTGAAGATTGGGGTCAGTCTGCAAGCTTCAGTAAAACAACAGCTTATTGGCATGCTTCGAGAATACGTCGACGTCTTTGCTTGGTCCTATCAAGACATGCCAGGTCTAGATACAAATATTGTTATGCACAAGCTACCGTTAAAAGAAGATTGCCCTCCAGTAAAGCAGAAGCTACGCCGTACTCGCCCGTATATGGCCATGAAGATTAAGGAAGAAGTACAAAAACAGTGGGACGCCGGTTTCCTTGCTGTAACTAGTTACCCACCGTGGGTTGCTAATATCCTACCAGTACCTAAGAAGGATGGCAAAGTACGAATGTGCGTGGATTACCAGGACCTAAACAAAGCTAGCCCGAAGGATGACTTCCCTTTACCTCACATTAATGTATTGGTCGACAACACAACTCAGTTCTCGGTATTTTCTTTCATGGATGGATTTTTAGGGTATAATCAGATCAGAATGTCACCCGAAGACATGGAGAAAACAACCTTCATTACACCTTGGGGAACATTTTGTTACAAGGTAATACCATTTGGACTGAAGAATGTCGGTGCAACTTATCAACGGGCTATGGTAACATTATTCCACGACATGATCCACAAAGAAATTGAATGCTACATGGATGACATGATTGCCAAGTCCCTCACTGAAGAAGACCATCTGGTAAATCTGTTGAAGTTGTTCAAGCGTCGGAGAAAGTATCAGCTGAAGCTAAACCCCAACAAATGCACATTCGGGGTACGGTCCGGTAAGCTGCTGGGATTCATCGTAGGACTGAGAAGGAAGTTCGGGGGTTCTTAGGTAGATTGAACTACATATCAAGGTTCCTATCTCATCTTACAGCAACCTGTGATCCCCTGTTCAAATTATTAAGAAAGGAACAAACGGTCAGGTGGAACGAAGATTGTCAGAAGGCTTTTGACAAGATCAAAGAGTACTTACAAGAGCCTCCAATTCTTATGCCTCCAGTTGAAGGAAGACCTCTAATAATATACCTGAAAGTATTAGAAGGATCAATGGGGTGTGTGTTGGGCCAGCATGACGAGTCTGGTCGAAAGGAGTATGCAATATACTACCTAAGCAAAAAGTTTACTGACTGTGAACAACGTTATTCACTGCTCGAGAAAACTTGTTGTGCTTTAGCGTGGGCTGCTCGCCGACTAAGACAGTATATGTTGACTCACACTACTTTGTTGATCTCAAATATTGACCCAGTCAAGTACATATTTGAGAAGCCAGCACTTACCGGAAGGGTTGCAAGATGGCAAATGATTCTGACAGAGTATGACATTCAGTACACATCACAAAAGGCCATCAAAGGCAGTGTATTGTCTGACTATCTAGCTGAGCAACCCATTGATGATTACCAACCAATGAGATTTGACTTCCCTGATGAAGACATCATGTTCCTAAAAACAAAAGATCATGAAGAGCCTGTTCACACTGAAGGGCCTGACCCAGAAGAAGAATGGACAATGATATTTGATGGGGCTGTCAATATGAATGGTCGTGGAGTTGGTGCAGTACTCATTACACCTAAAGGATTTCATATGCCTTTCTCGACAAAACTCACATTCGCCTGCACTAACAATGAAGCTGAATATGAAGCCTATATCATGGGTCTTGAGGAAGCCATTGACCTCAGGATCAAGACATTAACTGTATTCGGAGATTCGCCTTTGGTAATCAATCAAACCAATGGCAAATGGTACACCCACCAAGAGCATCTGATTCCATACCGTGACTATACGAGGAGATTATTGACTTTCTTCACAACAGTCAAACTTGAGTACATCCCTCGAGACGAGAATTAGTTCGCAGATACTCTAGCTACCATTTCCTCCATGATCAAAGTTCAAACTGCAAATTATGTACCTCGGATTTCGGTATCCAGACTAGACCAACTAACATATGTTCTCTGTAGACATTGCCAAAGATGACAAGCCTTAGTTCCATGACATCAAAAGCTTCTTAGAGGGTCAGACATACCCACCTGGGGCATCATCCAATGACAATAAGACATTAAGAAGGCTGGCCGGTAGTTTCTTCCTTAATGTTGATGGCTCATTATACAAACGAAACTTTGACATGGTGCTACTCAGATGTGTTGATAAGAAAGAAGCAGACTTGCTGATGCACGAGATGCATGAAGGATCTTTCGGTACCCACGCTGGAGGACATGCAATGGCTAAGAAATTGTTAAGATCAGGTTACTACTAGATCACAATGGATGAATATTGTTGTGCCTATGCCAAAAAATGCCATAAATGCCAGATCTACGCAGACAAAGTGCATGTGCCTCCAAATCCTTTGAATGTGATGTCTTCACCTTGGCCATTTGCCATGTGGGGCATTGACATGATTGGAAAGATTGAACCGACTGCTTCAAATGGCCACAAATTCATCCTGGTAGCCATCGATTACTTCACCAAATGTGTCGAAGTAGCTTCGTATGCAAACGTCACCAGACAAGTGGTAGCCAGATTCCTGAAAAGAGACATCATCTGTCGATATGGAGTACCCGAGCGAATCATTACTGATAATGGTTCCAATTTGAACAACAAAATGATGGCAGAACTGTGCCGGGACTTCAAAATCCAACATCACAACTCTTCTCCTTACAGGCCAAAGATGAATGGCGTTGTTGAGGCAGCTAACAAAAACATCAAGAAGATTGTGCAAAAGATGGTGGTTACTTACAAAGACTGGCATGAGATGCTACCATTTTCCTTGCATGGGTATCAAACCTCAATCAAAACATATACTGGGGCAACACCTTATCAACTTGTGTATGGTATGGAAGTTGTCCTACCTGTTGAAGTTGAATTACCCTCCTTACGGGTACTGATGGATGTAAAGCTGAATGAAGCAAAATGGGTCCGATCTCGGTACAATCAGTTGAATCTGATCGAAGAAAAGAGGTTAGCTGCAATTTGTCATGTGCAGCTATATCAGAAAAGGATGAAGAAAGCCTTTGATCAGAAAGTCAGGCTTCGGGAATACCAAGTGGGATATCTTGTGCTGAAAAGACTTCTTCCTCCTCATACAGACCACATGGGCAAATGGACTCCTAATTACGATGGTCCATTCATAGTAAAGAAGGTCTTCTCTGGTGGAGCACTGACGCTCACTATTATGGATGGCGAAGATTTCTTGTCCCCTGTGAATTCAGATGCAGTTAAAAAATACTTCGCATAAAATGACTCGCTGGACATAAAAACAGAATGTAAGTCCAGGCAAAAATAGGGAATCCCGGTGAGTCAAAAACAGAATAAAAGACTCGGGAAAAAATAAGGGAAAATATAAAAAAATTGTGTACACCCGCTGAGTTGAAAAGCCGCATTGGACAGCTCAGGCAAAAATGGGTATCCCGGTGGATCGAAAACCCGAAAGGGCGATCCACGTAAAATCAGGGAATAAGCGAACAACTGCATTCTGAATTCGTCTGTATTTCTCACAATATGGTATAAACACCCCAAATTTGCCCTCACCCATTCACACCATGGCTTGTGATCTTTTCATATGCATAAGTTCAATCACATCATCACATATTGCATTTTTGCTTCACTACATTGTTTCTAAGTCATATGCATCTAGGGTTTGTGATCTGAGCAATCAAAGAGCCATTTGAGCCACTCCAAAGGTCATCAATCACTTCAAGGGGGTCCATGTATGTTCAAGCATCATATTATATCCTCTCAAGATCAAAGAATTCAAAGAATCACAAGAACTGAGAAAAGCATGGAAGCAGAGCCAGGTTTAACTGCACAGATGACCTAGAATTAGGGTTTTGGTTTCAGAGGCCATAAATCCAAATTTTTTGGTCATTCTTGTTTCTATTGGTCTCTATGTGTTATAAGGATCATGCATATAAATTTTCATGAAGAAATTCCATGGGGAAGGCATCTGATCAAGAGTTGACTTCTTGGGCAACGCAGTGCAAAATCAGGGCATCTGAGGCCCCCAATGACCCAACCAAAGGGTGTTCTTCATCATTTTGAATGTGTATGATCTTTATTTGATCATAGAAGATGTTGGAAGTTCACAAAATTGAAAAATTTCAAGCCATTTGCAAAATTGCCTTTTTGGGAAAGTGACTTGTAATGTAAACTTGGCATTTTTGGAAAGTTTTTTAACCTCTTCAAATTGATTCAAAATTGCTTCAAATGAGAAAACTTTGGTCATGAAAGTTGTAGAATGGATCATTCCATTTTCAAAAAGTACAAGAACTCATTCTAATTAATTTTGGATCAAAAGTTATGGCTTGTCAAAGTTGGGAAAATCACATAATTTCAAGTTTTGCACCAAAGAGGCAAAGTTGCAAAACCTCTTGCCAAGGCAAAATGTGACTTCAAATGGACTTCTAACCTTTGCACAAACATAAACCAATGCCTAAAAATTAGAATGCACCAAAGAACCTCCCATTTTCATGACTTATGCTTCAAGTAATCACAAAAGGGCCAAAAGATCACAAAGTTGCAAAACCTCTCACAAACCCTAATCCACTTGCTAATTGGCCTCAAGACTGATTCTATGGATCTCCTCAATCCTTGCTGCGTAGGACACCCCTTTGTACCTTGACTTCCATAGCCCATACCCCTCTTACACAAAACATTGACTTTATGCAAAATGCCCCATACCAATCAGCATAGGCCACACCAACTCCACAGACCTATCACAGTGTGATACATGGACAAAATGAGACTCAACACATAGCACACACAAGCCTGATCTCTCTCATAAGCCATAGTTCACAAAACTCTCCTCTTATGCACTTTCCTTCGAATCTCAGCACACAAGCATCAAACATCAAAACAAACTTCATAGAATCACTCAACATGTTCCCCTGATCATTTACCAACCCTCATTTGTCCCTGAAACCACCTCAATTAGAAACACGATTCTCACCCCTCACTGAACAGAACTTCATCAAACTCACAAACCAGCCACTTTAAACTCCAACCAAGCTTCAAAGCTTCATCAAGAGGATATTTGGAGCCATTTTGAAGCAAAAAAGTAGGCAGAAAGCTCTTGGATTGAAAGCTCCATTTCAGGTGAGCTCAAGAACTTTTTTTCCAGAAATTCATTTTTAAGTTCCTAAATGAATCTATGTGATGTGTTTTGATTGATGATTCTTGTTGTATGATGTATGGGGTTGGATTCTGGGCAGAGAGATTAAGTTTTAGTGACCTAGGGAGTGAGTTAGCAATTTTCAGGGAGGGATGTGGCCGGAGAAGATGACCGAAGGTCATTTCCGGCCACCTGAAAGTCATTATGTCATTAATCACGTTTAGGGCAAAGTTTGAATTTGAACCATGGATTGGGTTGACTAGCATTGACTCCCGCGTGTTTGAATGGCTTGGATCACTTCATTAAACCCTAATCCTATTTAATTAAATTAATTAATTAAGTTTAGGTTAATTGAGTCAGTTTGAATTGTATCCATTGGATCTGGCGCGCAGTCAAACCTCCCTTCCCCAGAATGAATCTCAGCTCTCCATTGTGCATACTTTCATTTATTTTAATTTTTATCTCATTTAATTTGATTTATTTTATACGAATTATTTAAAATAGCAAAATACATTAAAAAATTCTGAAAATTTTTATCAAATCTTTTATTAATTTTCAGAACCCAAAAATATTTTTATTTTTATTTTTTGCATTAAAAATTATTTTTAAATCATTTAAATGTTTATTTTTAATTAGTTAATGAAAATTAATTAATTAAAAATGCATTTAGGTATTTAAAAATCACTAAAAAATTCACATTGCATTTAGAAACATTTAGAAACATTATCAAACCCTTAAACCAAATTTATTTTTTGATCTTGATGCATTTTGATCATTTTCTTTGGAATTAAATTCATTTTAAGGCAATATTTTTGTGCATACTTTGAAAAATCCATTCTGCCTAACCATTGAGAGTTTGATGATGGTTCTTCTTGCATTGCATCCTTCATAGCATGTAGTTTATAGGATAAAATTGGTTTGAATTGATCTTCCATTTTCATTTTGTTTTGCATTTTTCTTGATGAGGTACCTTAAAACCCTAGTAATCTTAGGAAATTCATAACTTACACTAGGTTAAGAGTTGGATCCCCTCCTTTGGGCAGTGAACTTGCATAGGTTTAGGGTATCTTTGATTGCATTTTCAATTTTTATCATGTCATTTTCTTCTGGTTTTGGATTTTTGCATTGCATGATGCATGTAACCCTAATTTGTGCCTTCCTTTGCATCCATTTTCTCATTTGCTTGCATCCAATGACTTGCCATGACATTTTGTGCATCCAAATGATTCATAATACATCTTAGGAAATATTAGAATCATGTTTTATCATTGCATCTTTCATTTGCCATGTTATATGTCCATTGCATTCCATAACCTTTCATGAACA
This sequence comes from Lathyrus aphaca, assembly GCA_963966055.1. Taxonomy (NCBI): domain Eukaryota; kingdom Viridiplantae; phylum Streptophyta; class Magnoliopsida; order Fabales; family Fabaceae; genus Lathyrus; species Lathyrus aphaca. The sequence goes on along the minus strand of OZ014523.1, from coordinate 378,944,282 downwards.
TTCATGGTTCAATGCATGCCTCATTTGCATCCTTATGCTTGTTTGATCATTCTCATGTCTTGCCTCATGTTTGTATCATCTCTTAGCATCATTAACATCATGTAAATGCTTCTGACTTTGGTTTGCATCATGACATTTCATCTCATTTGCATTGCATTTCATTTCTTTTGGCTAACTTTTCAGGTGGTAAGTTGTTTTGAGAAGTGAATTTGCCTTCACTTCTCACAATCTCTTCTCATCTCTCTTGCATCTTTGCTGCATTTTATCTTGTGTATTGGATTGAGCTTGCTCATTCATGTTCATCTTACTTTCTTTCTCCAAGAAACTTGTCTTCTTAAGTGAAGCAAGTTGTTTTGCTTCTCTTTGCTTCTTGCTCCTTTCATCTGCTTCTTTCCTGGTGGTTTCTCTGAAGATCTTCTTGCAAACCTCGTCAACCCTTGGAATAACCAAGCATGATAATAATTAGGGTTTGATTAGACCCCCCTTTAGCTTTTACCTTTGTGTCATCTTTGATTCTTCTTTTTTCATCTCTTAATCAAGGACTAAACCCTAAAGGTTTTAAGGCTTTGTGATTAAGGTTATGCTTGTATCCTTCTATTTGGATGCAGTGTATAACTTTAATCCTAAGTGTTAAACCCTTAATGTGTTTAAATCCCTTAATCAATTCACTAAATAATCATCAATACATCAAGCTTGTAACTTGGGCCTTGCATTAGGGTTCTAATTCTTCCTTAATTGGTTAAGAAGGAATAACCCTAGTGTTAATTGACAAGTCCCCCTCAAGTTGTCTTACAAACCAAAAAATTCACTTCTTCACCTTATCATTATTTAAAATCCATTTAACAAAGGCTTTGTTTTGTCATGAGGTTAATCTCTAATCATGGATTAAGTTGAGGAGTCTTTCTCAGCTTAAATGTTCTCATCTATTATCCTTCTATTAGGATGGTGTAATGAGTCCATTAAATCCCTGATTACGGCTTAAACTCATTACTTAACACTAAACAAAAACATCAAAAACATCTAAGAAATTTCAAGTAGGTTAATGATCTTAATTCTACATCATGATGATTAAGTGTGAGGTGCTTACTTCATACTTAAGGTATTCTCATTACCCCTAATCAGAGGGAGGATGAGGTGAGTTTACTAACCCATTGGTTTAGGCTTAAGCTCATTTTCTTATGACAAACTTCAAAAAGCAATAAAAGACTGAAAACACAAAAACAAACAATAATCGTCTCCTCCGGGATTCTTTTCTCTTCATCTTCACTCACAAACGAGAATTTGCTTCTTCCGTCTAATGCAAGACAGTTTGCACCTGAGCCAGACAGGTCATACACTTGAGCATAGACAAGTAAGCGGTTCACAAGTCAATTTATCTTTCAGTCTCTTTGAGTCGAACTACGGTGTTCTGACTTCCTCATTGCACGAGAGGATACGTAGGCATAACCTAACAGTTATCGAACAAAAAAGGAGAGTTCTGGAAAAATAAATGCTATGGCTACCTGAAGTTGAGCTTTCAAAACAGGAGCTTTCTAGCCAGTTCTTTGCCTCAAATCTACTCCAGTGATTCCCCCCAAGAGCTTGTGATGCTTGGTTGGAGTTTAAATGGCCTCAAAATGAAAATGGCAGAAGTTTAGTTCATGAAGTGTTGAAATCGTGTTTTTGATTATGGAGGTTTTAGGGCAAAATGAAGGGTGGGAAATGATCAGTGATGTTTATGGAGTTGAATGGTGGAAAAAGTTTGAAGGTTTGATGGTTGAGTTAAGAGATTTGAAGGCTTTTGCAGATTTGGGGATTTTTGAGTGTGTTGTGTATTCTCAAGTTTTAGGCTGCAAATGTTGTATGCTTTTGCTTGGTTTTGATCCACATAATGAAATGTGATAGGTCGGAGAGTGGGTGTTGTCCTATGTTGATTGGTATGGGAAAGTTGCCAAAATGTCAAAAGTTGGTGTACTTGGGGTATGGGTTCATGGCAGGCTGGTTTAGGGGCAAGGCTCGAGTCAGCCAGCTTCAAGGAGGTCCATGAAAAATGATTTAGTGAGCTGGCTCAAGTGGATGAAGAGATTTGGATCATTTTGCAATTTTGTACCACTTTGGCCCCTTTTGAAATTCTTGAAGTTTAAGGCATGAAACTTGAGAAATCTTTGGGCAATTCTGAATTTTATGTCATGTGTGATGTTTGTGTAATGCTTAGACATCAATTAGAAGTCACAAATTGCCTTGGTACAAGAATTTGCAAGTTCCCTCTTTGGCACATAAGTGAATTTTTGTGATTTTTCCCAACTTTGCAAAGCCATAACTTTTGTTCTAGAATGAATTAGATCAAGTTCTTGTACTTTTTGAAAATGGGAGGATCCAATCTACAACTTTCATGACCAATAATTTTTCATTTGAAGCATTTTTGAATCAAAAGAGGAGGTTGAAAAACTTTCCCAAAATGGCAAGTTTTCATTACAAGTCACTTTCCCAAAATGGCAACTTTGCAAATGGCTTGAAATTCTTCAATTTTGTGAACTTCTAACTTCTTCTAAGATCAAATAAAGATCATATACACCCAAAATGATGGAGAAGACCCTTTGGTTGGATGATTGGGGGCCTCAGATGCCCTGATTTTGCATTGACTTGTTCAAGAAGTCAACTATTGATCAGATGCCTTCCCCATTGAATTTCTTCATGAAAATTGGTATGCATGATCCTCATATCATATAGAGACCAATAGAAACAAGAATGACACAAAAAATGGAGTTATGGCCTTTGAAACCAAAATCCTAATTTTAGGTCATCTGTGCAGTCAAGCTTGGCTCTGCTTCCATGCCTTCCTCAGTTCTTGTGATTTTCTGACTTCCTTGATCTTGGGAGGATATAATATGATGCTTGAACATACATGGACCCTCTTGAGATGATTGGAGACCTTTGGAGTGGCTCAGATAGCTCAGGAATTGTTCAAATCACAAACCCTAGATGCAGATGACTTAGAACCAATGCAGTGAAGCAAAAATGTAATATGAGATGCTATGATTGAACTTGTGCTAATGAAAAGATCACAAGCCATGGTGAAATGAGTGAGGGCAAATTTGGGGTGTTTACAGCTGCCCCTATTCAAACATGAGTTAGCTGTGCAGGATGTAAGCAGCGGCTTAACAGGCAAACAAGATAACTTATGGTTGAATATCAAAGACAGTCCAAAATTTGCACTCACTGAATGAAGAAGAAAAGGGATATAGATTGTAAAAGAAAATAAAATATGATTATAAAGTGTGGGTGACGGAGGACGACCGTCGAGCAGAGGACGACTGCTGGGGATAAAGCAATGACGGGGACGACCGACATGCTGGGGAAATAAAGAGATTATGATGGGGACGGCCATCAAAGGTGAATGACGATCACCTAGCAGGGTACGACTGCTCTGTCGGGGATAAGATGAGGGACGGTCATCTAAGTTGAAAGACGATCACCTGGAAAGGTACGGTTGCCGAAAGTATCACGACATAGGACGAATGCCGGATAGAAAAGATCCACGATGGGGACGGCCATCGGATAAACATGATGAAGGACGATCATCAAGGGGTGAAGGACGATCACCTAGTAGGGTGTGGCTGCTCTCGGGGTTTATCATGACATAGGACGAATGTCAGATAAAAAGATCATCGATGGGTACGACCATCGGATAAAAATGATGAAGGACGGTCATCAAAAGGGTGAAGGACGATCACCTAGCAGGGGATATCTGCTAAAAATATCACGACATAGGACGAATGTCGGATAAAAGAGGGTTCCAATAGTGGAGACTCAGTTGGAGGAATGATGAAGGACGATCATCAAAAGGTGAAGGACGATCACCTGGCAGGGTACGGCTGCCGGAAGTAACATGACATAGGACGAATCAGATAAAAGAGAAATTTGCTAGGGATTCTTCTGGGGAAGGGTAGACACAGAAGAGTGTCTAATTTCAAGAAAAAGGTATAAGTATTTGACGTTATGTATAAATTAAAGATGCGGACGAGCATCCTTAAAAACTATTATACGGACGAGTATCGGTAGAAACAAATGCTGACGCATGTTCAGAGATGATGATACGGACGAGTATCAACTGGTTAACAAAGAACAAGGACGAGTGTTGCCTCTGAGGGGAAAATAGGTATACACAAGATACAGACGAGTATCTATATAAGTAAAAAGGTATGAGTAAGACACAGACGAGTGTCCAACTTGCTGGGGAGAGCATGATACAGGCCTCATGCAAAAAAACTTTGAGTTCAAGACTAGTGCCGGGAATCATGTCGTTATCTTTTGTCTCCTTCCAGAGAGTCTTCGTCCAAGAACTTTTCCATCCAATACCCATTACAGGGGCATATTTGGAAATCATATGAGTCGGTGTGTCTTTCTCATGTGCTGGACATGTCGCTTTGCTCTTAGAGTTAAACCCTGCTACCGTCTTACTTATCAAGCATCTGCCCACAGTAGAAAAGAGTCATACCTTGCAAAACAGGCCTTTGCTGACATATAATCTACTGTCACTTTACAAGAATCTCTCTGAAGTCCAATTGTCATTGGCATGAATCTATTAAGCTGGTTGGAAAACCCTTTGCTTGTAGTCTAAGTCCATTTGATTTGGCACATAACTGTGTTTCCTAATGGTTCCTGAAGGTCTTCTCTTGACTCTTCGGTTAAGGAATTTCTAGAGGTTGGATATCTTTCTGAAAAATCCTACCTTCTCGTCTTTATTCATTACCAGCCGGTCTCTTGGAGCCGTTGACTATATTTGAGTACGCTGTTTTCTACTCCCAGTATCAGTGGGTCACACGGGCCACTACCCAAACACTGTGTTCGTTTTCTTCATCCTCGGTATCAACAATTACACTTGAACCTGTTGGTTTACCACTCTAGATTTCCGGCGCCTGCTATTTTATTTCCCCGACCACCGTTGTCGATGTCTGTCATTTTATTTTCACGACCACCGTTGTCGATGTCTGTCATTTTATTTTCCCGACCACCGTTGTCGATGTCTATCATTTTATTTCCCCGACCACCGTTGTCGAGGTCTGTTATTTTATTTCCCGACCACCTTTGTCGACGCCTGCTATTTTATTTTCCCGACCACCGTTGTCGATGCCTGTCTTTTATTTTTCCGACCACCATTGTCGATGTCTGTTATTTTATTTTCCCGACCACCATTGTCGATGTCTGCTATTTTATTTTCCCGACCACCGTTGTCGAGGTCTGTTATTTTATTTCCCGACCACCGTTGTCGAGGTCTGTTATTTTATTTCCCGACCACCGTTGTCGAGATCTGTTATTTTATTTTCCCGACCACCGTTGTCGATGTCTGTCATTTTATTTTCCTGACTACCGTTGTCGATGTCTATCATTTTATTTCCCCGACCACCGTTGTTGAGGTCTGTTATTTTATTTCCCGATCACCATTATCGACGCCTGCTATTTTATTTTCTCGACCACCGTTGTCGATGTCTATCTTTTATTTTTCCGACCACCGTTGTCGATGTCTGTTATTTTATTTTCCGATCACCGTGTCGATGTTTGTTTATTCCTGACCGCCGTGTCAATGTATGTTATTTGGTTCTCCTGGCTGCCGACTCTAGGTCATTTCCATTTTTCTCAATCACTGAATCGTTGCACTGGGATTCACAACAACTACCTTGAACTTTCTAACTCATCACTTCAGATAGCCTGTCTTTAATCTTACGTTTCATTTTCTGTCTTCTGTCATTCTTAGTGCTAGCAGTTACACTTGAACCTGCTGATTTATCACTTTGAATACATCCTGTTTCTGTCTTGTCGCCCCCAGTATATTGTTACCCCCAGTGAGTCTTCACCCTCGATTTTCGTTTCCTGTGGATCACCGTTGCATTTTTCCTCATCATACCATTTACAACATATTCATAAAAAAAAAATAGCGTGTTAGGTTTCATTGCATCTCGCATATCATATCCCCAATAATTGTCCCTCATAAGTTCATAGCATGTCATTGCATTTAGGGGAAATTTTTTCGGTTATTTCAATATTTAAATACCTTTCACTGCGATTTTATGAGGATTAACATCCCTCATGCCATCTGGTAAAGTTATTTAAATAGGGGCAACTGTCACACCCCAAATTTTACCCCTAACTATTCGCATCATGCATACTGGGTGTGTTATAGAGCATTTTTTATTTACAACAGTTTTCGGAAAATTGGTCCCATGAATCGTACGATTAGGTTTTACTTTGAATTATCGGTCTAGTTGCAAATTTAAACTAATTCTAATTTATTTTAACTAATTCTAATTTATTTTAACTAATTTTCAAATTTTATTTCTAAACATAATTTTGTATTTCTATTCATTTTCAAGTTCTTAAATTAAAAATTTTATTTCAAATTCTACTTCAAATTTGTAATTCATTCCTAAATTTTTAAACTTAAATTTTATTTTCATTTATTTTCAAAGTTTTTGCTAAAAAATGTAATTTTATTTCCAATTTTCAAAGTTTTATTTCTATTTCCAATTTTCAAAGTTTTATTTCTAAATGTAATTTTATTTTTTTTAACTTTTATTTTTAATTCACTTTTTTTTTAGTTTCTATTTCTAATTTAATTTCAATTTCTAATTTTATTTTAAATTTATTTTTTTAAGATTCTATTTCTAACTTAATTCCAATTTTCAATTTCTTATTTTTTATTCATTTTAAATTTTAATTCCAAGATTTTTTTATTTTCTTTTTTATGTTATTCCAATTCTAACTCCAATTTCTAAACTTCTATTTCAAGTTGTTAATTTCAAGTTCTTTCCTAAGGAAGGACTCATGTCAAAGTTACCATATCATTTCCAATTTGCCATTTCATGTCAATTCATTCATCCAAACATTTTTCAAATCATGATCATATATTACATAATCCATGACAAAGAAATTCAATTTTTCTTCGAGACTCTAAACTCAATTTTCCAAAGTATTTCTAACTTCATTCAAATATAAGTTCTATTTCACATTTCCAAATTTAAATAAATGGCATTTCATGTTTAATTTCATTTTGAATTCATGTCCATAATTTTCAAATACCAATTCATTCCAAGTTGTCTTCAAAGATTACTACAAGAAAAGAATTTAAATCCTAGTTTGTGTCATTTACAAGTTTACAAGGCTTTAATAACTACAAGTGTTAGTGTGAAAGTGTTAGTTTTTTCTTTCTCTTTAAGCATCTTCAAGCTTTTCCTTGCATAATCCATGTTGCATCAACCTACAAAAAGCAAAACCACCAAGTTAAAGCATGTTCATACATTAGATTCAAACATTTTTAAGTTCATGTTCATTCCAATTTAATTCATCAAGCTCATTCATTCAAATTCATGGCATATTTATTCAAACCCCATACATCATATTAGTCTCATTCATTCAAGCATTTTCAGCATATCACAATAATTTTGAAAACATTAAAAAAAACAGAATTTTACAAGTACAACTACAAAATACAGCAGGGAAAACTTTCTACTTCACAAACAAACAAAATACAGTAGTCAAAGCAACTGCAGCCTGCAGCAGGGCTGCTCTGCCCTTATACATCCCTTTCAAAATGCAGAATTCCCCCCCCCCCCCAAAAGAACAAAGTCAAAACTTAGCCAACAAGTTTTACAAACTCAAAAACCAAAACCCTAGTTCTTTTCTCTATATAAGTATTGTTTTATCAGTTAACAAGAGGAGAGCAAGCCATACACAAAATTCCAGCCACAACTTCAATAAAAAAACAACTCTACACCACCTCAAAACTCAGCAACACACAAAAAACTTCAAAAAACACAAACTTCATATCCAAAAAAGCAGCCAACAGCCAAAACCGTATACGCAAATAACCTTACACAACTAAAAATGCAGCCAAAAACCAGCAGAAACATCACAAAAAAAATAAACTCGGTTATCACCTAACCACCGCAAACTGAAACAACCACTTACCTTTATTCCCACCGCCACTGTGTGAAACTCCACTCGACCTCCAGAACTCTCCGAAACCTTCTGCACTCCCGTTCTACAAACAAAAACCAAATCCTTGCCTCGTCCTCACTGCTCATCCACCATTGACTTGCAAACCTTCCCCAAATCAGAAACAAAAAATATGTGAAGAACTGACTTCTTCAAAGAAACTTTTTTTCTCCATCACCAACAACAAAGCTACAAAAAACCAAACTAACTATTCACAAACTTTTGAACGCACAGAACCATAACCCCCAAAACAAAACCAACTCGTCCTCACCACCACTAAACGGCCTTCATCGCACAAACCCCTACACCCTTCACTTTCAGCCTGCAAGAAAACCCAGATCAAATCATTAAAAAAAATCATCATCAATAAAAAGCCAAAGAAAAGCCACCCTCCTTCAACTCTTCAACAAAATCGTGAAAACAGAAATCACAAAACTCATTATTCAACAAAAATCATCAAACAGAGAAAACAAAGGGGGGATTTTTTCGAAATTCAGGAAAAGATTCATAGTCAAAAGAGCAAGCAACCATCGAATAAGACCGAAAAACACAGAAACAACGAAAAACTTCGAGAAGACAAACCTTCTTCACCATACACCGCCTCCCACCACCAAGTAACCTAGAACCACGAATATACACCAATCACACCGAAGCAAGCATCCTTCGTTCAAATCACCTTCAACCATCAGCGTCAAAATCGTTGCCCTCACTATCGCGCCACCACCATCCCCAAATCAGGACCGTGAATCCGGCCATAAACCGAACCATTTGTGAACACCGGAAAGAGAGAGTCGCGAATCGACTGATTTCCGCCACGAATCGCACCGCCATTCAGACACCGTGAACAACTCCGCGAGAGACAGAGAATCACAGAGAAATCAAGAGCTGCCGCCGCCTCTTTAATACAAGCTTGTGAAAGGTTTTTTTTTCTCTTCTGCATTTTCGAATATGATTTGAACATTGTGAAGTTTTTTGTTGTTTCTGTGTTTACAACATCGTTTAGAGAGAATGTTACAAAGGCTATGTTCACAAACCCTAAATTGTCTTCCCTCCTTTGTAAAAAAAAACACTTTATGTTAATTACTTATGTTAACTAATTTTATTTAATTAGATTGTTAATCAACTCTTGGCAAATATTTATTTAGATTAGTTTTTTTTTTATTATTATTATATTTATGAGGTGTTTTGCTTATTTTTCCTTGCTCATCATTTAGTCGCATAATGATAATGTATGACGAGTATAAACGTGAATCTCATTCTCTATTTTTGATTGTATTTTGTTAATCAAGCCATGAACTTAGTGTTTCTAAATAATATTTAAATTGTTAAAAGTATAATTTAGTAAATATCTTGGTCCAACGCTAAGTTAGCAATTCATGCATTTATATCTCACACACACGTAAGTCGGTCACCTATGTGATTGCCATCTGCACGACTTTTACGCGTCTTAATTAATTTAACAAAGAACAGAGCTCCGGAGTCTAGCACTCCGCACGTTCTAAGAACGAATCACACCTGGGCTAGCCCCACGCGTAGTGTTTTGTTCACTCCTTTGTTATTAAAACACATTAATTCTAAAACGTCTAAAAAGCTATCCAACTTATTTTATAAATTTAATACGAAAACAGAGCTCCGGAGTCTAGCACTCCGCACGTTCTGGAATGGACCGCTACTGGGCTAGCCCCACGCGACGTGGTTCAATCACCGTTCGTATATCAAAAAATCTCAATTGTACCAATTAATTCACGAAATAATGGAGCTCCGGAGTCTAGCATTCCGCATGTTCTAGAATGAATTGCTCCTGGGCTAGCCTCATGCGACGTGGTTCATTCACTCTTTCATTACTTTAAAACAACTTAAAACTCACCAACCAATTCAAATCACTTTCATAATTAATCAGCGAAAGACGGAACTCCGGAGTCTAGCACTCTGCACGTTCTGGAATGCAATCGCTCCTGGGCTAGCCCCACGCGACGTGATTCATTCGCCCTTTCGTTTAAAACACCTTAACAAAAGTCAAACACTTTTCTCTAAAAATGAACATTGTTTAAATCATTCTATCTCACCAACAAGCTAGCGCTTCAGCCTCCACCGCGAGTATAAGCCAACGCTTAGCAGTAGAATGCGTTTTAAACAATTGTTCAATAAAAATCACAAACCGTAGTCGCACGAACTACGAAGCTCTGAATTTCCCATTGCACAAGGGAATACGTAGGCACGGGGATTTTAATCCTTCGCAAGCACCCTAATAAAAAAAATTCAATCTTTTTCCGTCACAATAATTAAAAAAAAAACTTTAATCTTTTCCCCGTAATATTAACAATAATTTAAACCTTTCATTTCCCTTTAGAGCAAACATATTAATAATCATTTAGAAGACAAAGATATTAATCAAACATTTAATCGCATAATTAGTTAAGAGGTTCCCGTTGAGTACAACGGACGTGAGGGGTGCTAATACCTTCCCCTTGCGTAACCGACTCCCGAACTTAGAATTTGGTTTCGTAAACCATTTCTTATCCTTCCTTTAGGTTGTATCTATATCTCCCTTTTCTCTCGTAGAATAAATAGAATTAGGTGGCGGCTCTGTTGTTTGTTTTAGGATCGTATTTTTTCGAGGTACGACAATAAGTTTTCATAAAATTCAGAGTTTAATTAACAAAGTGAGTAGCTACATTTCAAAACCAAACAATTTCTCATTTATTCAAACATAAGCAGCGGAATCACATCAATTTTTAACATCAATGTACTTCCAATAACAAATTAGTTCAATGAAATCAAATGATTCTTTAGTTCTCGAAATGGATACGTAACAAAGTCTGAAAAATAACATAAAACAAAATGAATAAAATCCTCATTCTCGTGTTATGTATCAGAGCGCCCTAGGACTCGAACAAACAACACCAGAGCACTTCTAAGGTACTTGGGTTATATGTACTTCCGAAGAAGCACAGACACAACAACACAAACAGAGGGGTGAGAAACAATTTCATATTATAATGGTGCAAATAACATTTCAAAAGGGGTAATCACATAAACAATACATAACATGCAACATCAATCATTCATCCAACAAATGCAATGTGACTCGATGATACAATGCAACATGCGGTATCGACTTTCAAAAATGGTTCATTAATTTGAACTCGGATACAATGCTTACGCTCCCATTGAGACACGATCATCCCTGCACCATCGATTAACAATGAATCCGAATAATCACTTACACTCCACCGATACATGATTATTCCACCAAATATGTATGCGTATGCAAGACTCGATTACACATACCATAACACAAATATGCATGAATACAACCATGCCATCATGATCCCCATCAATTATCAAGCATTTCATCATATAATTTATACTAAACCTGAAACAACATTTTCACAATCAATACAGTTCAATTCCTCATTAGCAAACTCACACCATTCATACAATCACCTAAAGCTCATTCACTAAAGTTTGGCTGTCAGGTTCTATGGTTACAACTAAACCTTATTCACATTGCCTTAGACTAATGATACAAACCTTAACTAAAGGAATGGGTCGAACCCGGCATCAAATATTGCAAAATTCAAAAATACAGAGGTCTGACACGGCCTCCCGTGTCCCCTAACATGACCCGTGTCAGGTGGCCTGCAAGCGCATCTCAAAAGTGCAAGTTTCCAACAGATACATAGGGCTGACACGGTCGCCCGTGTCGTGTAACACGACCCGTGTCACACCTCTTGAAGCCCACTTCTCTAAAAATCCATCCAAAACTAAGTTCCTGTAGCCTGACACGGCCACCCGTGTCCCCTGACACGGCCCGTGTCAAGAAGCCTGCGTGAAAAATTCAGTTTTTCCCAAAAATTCCTTTTTCTTTCCCCTGGGTTGCACTTGGACTTCTTGATTTCTCAGGCCATCCTGAAGGCCTCTTTGGGAGAGTGGAGGGTAGTTTGTGCATTGTTAGCCCTCAGCATATATGGAGTTATATTATTTGCAGATGAGCCCAAGTTTGTCAGCAAGAATGCCATTCATCTTTTCCTTCTAAAGAACCCAGTACCCACATTGCTGGGAGATTTATATTACTCCATCCATCAGAGGAATGAGAAACAAAGGGGGAAGTTAGTGAGATGTTGTGCTCCTTTGTTCCACACCTGGCTGCTCAGACACTTACCCAAATCAGATGCCTTCTTGAACCCCCACCAATAGAAGAATTGGGCCAAGAGGCTCATTTCTTTGACTTCAGATGATATCAGATGGTGCACCCAGAGCACCAAAGGCAAAGACATTATCACTAGCTGTGGGAAATACCCAAATGTACCTCTAATAGGAGTAAAGGGTTGCATCAACTACAATCCTTTGCTGTTTAAGAGACAACTGGGCTATGCTTTGGTCCACCCTCCTAGAGTGCAAGATTTAGCTGAGACCCTGTATTGTGAAGTGAAACCTAATTCGGTTGTTGTCAGACAAGCATCCTGGGCTTGGGACAAAATCCAGACAAAAGGGATGGCTATTTTAGGGAGGTGTAATAATGTTGCTTCAGCTCAGTACTATGACTGGTCCTATGCTAGAGCTCAGATTACTGGAATGCCTTTCACCTTGGAAGACATGCCTGGACCCTCTTCAGTACAGCCAACAACAACTGTCAGCCTGGAGGAATTTGAGAAACTGAAGGAGAGGAATGAGAATCTGTCTCAAGCCTTGAAGAAGACTCTGTGGGAAAGGAGTGATGGTCGTCTGGACATTGAGAGGTTGGAGAAGCTCAGGGTGGAACATCTCACCAAAATTGAGAAGACAGAGGACTACATCAAGAAGGCAAGAGCTGGGGAACAAATATTGAAGAATGCCTATAAAGAAGCCAAGATTCAGAAGGCTAGGACTGAGCTCTATCTGCAAGAAAGTCAGGCTAGGTGGGTCAGGATCACTGAAGCCCGTACTCAAGAAGACCAAAAGACTCAAGCCAAGATTGAGCAGTTAGAGGCCAATGAAAAGAAGCAGCAGGAAGCTTTGTTGGCAGCCCAAAAGGAGATTTCAGAGTTAAAACTCAGAGCAGGATTGAAGAGATCAAAAGACCAGGACAGGCACAGGAAGCTGACCACTGCCATTGCTACCAGAAACCTCCTCATTAGGACCATTACAGAGCACCCATCTAGTCTAGTGACTGAGGCACTTCTGAAGGAGGTCAAGGAGGATGAGTTTGGATTGGATGTTTGATTTCTTTGCTTGTTGTTCATTTCCATTTGATGTACTTTTATCTTTTTGTATTTTGACCCTCCAGGGGCATGTGTTGTAAAACAAACTATGTATTGTTCATCATTTGTAATGTATTAGTTTGCTTTCATTGGGTTTCTTTTCTCAACAAACATCAAAGCATCTTCCTCGAGGTCTGGAAAGGTCAAAACCAAGAACCAAGCCGGATACCTTGGAAAACAAATAAGCATACTGCATTGCATACTGACTTTTGTTTGTTTTGTAGGTTTTGTTATTATCTTTGTTTCTAACCTTGTTGTGATCTCAGGAAATATTGCTCGCCGCCGGGTGTTCCCTGTCAACCGCACACATCGGTACCCTACTCGCAACAACCTTCCTGGTATCCAAATGGAGCAAGTACAGCAGGACCTGACAGAGGTCAGAACTCAGATGGCTAATGAAAGAGTGGAGATGAGGAACCAAATGACCCAATTCATGGCTGTAATGACTGGCTTGGCACAGAGCCAAGAAAGGTTAAGGGAACTAGTGGAGAGACAAACTCCCGAGGAACCTCATCTTGGAACTGGAGGAACTAGTAATAATGAGAGGGGTCAGCCTCATGTTAATCGACCAGTATTTGGACCTCATCTACATCCGGAAGTCAACATCCTGGGAAATGTACAAGGTAACATTACTGCAGGCAGGATCTTGCAAGAAGATCCCCAATAAGAGCAGTTTACTGTCATGGGAGCTGGAGACGAAGTCTATGATAGGAGGTTAGATGAAATTGCTTAGAAATTGAGATCATTGGAGTCCCAGAATTCCTTGGGGCTTCGATGTAATGGATATGGGACTGGTGGACGGGGTGAGAATTCCCCACAAGTTCAAACCCCCGTGCTTTGAAAAATACAATGGAAACTCTTGTCCACGAACTCACCTGCAGTCTTTCCTGGGGAGACTTAAAGCTTATACTATGGATGAGAAGCTGTGGATGTTCTACTTTGAAGACAGTCTGACTGGGGCTTCAAGGGAGTGGTATTCACACTTGACCAGAGCTACCATTAGATGCTGGAAGGACTTAGCTGAAGCCTTCATCAGGCAATATCAATACAATCTGGACATGGCTCCTAACAGGACCCTTCTGATGGGAATGTCTCAGTCTTCCAGAGAAAGCTTTAGGGAATATGCCCAAAGGTGGAGACAGCTTGCTGCTGCTGTCCAACCACCCATGTCGGAAAGAGAAATGGCCGACATGTTCATGAATACTCTGCAAGGAACATATATTGATAGACTGGCTACCTTTTCTTCCACCAGCTTTGCTGATGTTGTCATTGCCGGTGAAAGGATTGAAAGTCTGTTAAAAATGGGCAAGATTTCTGATAATGGTGCAAGTTCATCCAGTAATCCCAGGAAGCCTTTTGTGGAACCCCGAAGAGCTGGTGAGACCAATGCTATTCATGCCAGCAGGGGCAGACCTCAGTATGTCCAAAGATCAGTAGCAGCTGTCACCATTCCAGCTCCGATTCCTCAGCAGTCAGCATATCAACAACAACAACAACCACATTATCAACAGCAAGTTCAATATTCGCAACAGAGAACCTACAACAACAACAATAGCAATCAACAACAACGTCCCTTCCAGCAAAGACCATCACAGGAAACTAGGGTGATTGACCCTATCCCTATGCCTTATGCTGCCTTATTGCCACAACTCCTGAAGCTTAACTTGGTTGAGTTAAGGACATTAGCACCACCAGATCCTCTCAATCTCCCGAAGAATTATGATGTCAACACCAGGTGTGCTTTCCACTCCAATGAACCTGGTCACAATACTGAGAAGTGCAGGGCCTTGCAAATGAAAGTCCAAGATCTGGTGGATTCTAAAGCCCCCAACTTTGCACCTCCTCCAAATGTCAACAGAAATCCTATGCCTAATCATGGTGGGCCGAGGATTAATGCCATTGAGGAAGACAAACCATCTACCCTAATCACCAGTGTTGCACAAATACGAACACCTCTGGTCGAAATTAAAGCTCAGCTTCTAGAGTGCCAAGTGTTTCCCGGGTGTGAGCTCGGTTGTGGGTTTTGCAACATTGCAGTCAATGGGTGTGAAAGGTTGAGAGACGGTGTAGACGGTCTTATCAAGGATGGTATCCTTCAGATTTCAACAACGGCGCCTTCAAATCCATTAATTCCTTTAACAATAATTCCCGATTCTTCTACAACAGCAGCAACAATCATTCCTACCAATTCATCAGTATCATCAGCAATGGCTCCTTCCATCACTTCAACAAATCAAATTTCAACAACCATTTCTTCTACAACATCAGCATCCATTTTATTAGCAGGATCTTCTACAACACCAGCAAAAATTAACGAAGATGTCTCAGCAGTTACAATCTACTATCATCCATCAAATGTACCTCCCAGCAGCAATTTCCTACAAACAGTGGCACCTCCTGCCAGATCACCGGTCACAATTTACTACGATCCGCACACCATTACAGTACCTTCCTCTGCAGCAGTCAGTCCAGTCACCATTACGGTGCCTGGACCCGTTCCTTATGAAAGCAGCAATGCCATACCTTGGCATTATGGCTCCGATATCTACTGCAACAAGGAGAAAATCACTCTGGATTCATCAACCTCTTCTCCACAAATTGATAATGTTGGGGGAGGCGGAGGCTTCACCAGAAGCGGACACCTTTTTGCCTCACAAACACAAAGACCTAATGTTGAAGCAGAAGCTGCTGCCAAAGCAAAAGGAAAGAGTGTGGTACTTGAAGAGCCAACTGTCAAAGAAACTCAGAAGACATCTTTTGAACAAGATGTAGACGAGTTCATGAGAATCATAAAAAGAAGTGATTACAAGGTGGTGGATCAGCTTCACCAAACTCCCTCAAAAATCTCCATATTATCACTGTTGATGTGTTCCGAAGCTCACAGGAATGCATTATTGAAAGTCCTGCACGCAGAATACGTGCCGGAGGAGATTACCGTTAATCAGCTAGAAACTGTGGTTGCAAATATCAACACCAGTCATGGACTGGGCTTTACCAATGCTGACTTAACAACAGAGGGACGTAACCATAATAAGGCTTTGCATATCACCTTGGAATGCAAGAGTGTTGTTCTATCTCATGTACTGGTGGACACTGGGTCATCACTCAATGTTCTGCCAAAGAAAGCCTTAGTGAAGCTAGAGTATGATGGCTTGGCACTGCGTCCGAGTAATTTGGTGGTGAGAGCTTTTGATGGCTCTAAAAGATCAGTGCTTGGGAAGATTGATCTGCCTGTGATGATTGGCCCGCAGACTTTTAAAACTACCTTCTTTGTGATGGACATTCAGCCGACCTACAGCTGTTTGTTGGGTAGACCCTGGATCCATGCCGCTGGTGCTGTTACGTCTACCCTTCACTAGAAGCTGAAATTTGAGTGGGAAGGCCAGATCATCACCATCTGTGGGGAGGAAGACATCTTTGTTAGCCATCTGGCTACGTATAAGTACATAGAAATGGATGGAGAAATCCATGAAACCATGAGCCAGGGGTTTGAAGCCCTGAACATTAATGAAGCATCTGCTGTACTGGGAACCTCCATAACGTCATATCAGCAAGCCCGAAAGGTTGTTGAAGAGGGTACGGCCCAAGGCTGGGGCAAGCTGCTGCCCGTGGAAAAGAAAGAAGACCGATTTGGGTTGGGTTACAAACCAACTCAACAAGATCAATCAGAGGCTGCCAAGGAGCCCAAGTTTGTCAGTGGGGGAATGCTTACCCCAGATGCTGTGAACAATTTGGAAGACGAGGAGGAAAGCGACCGCAACCTGGAGAGCTGGATATGTCCAAGGATCCCGGGGAGCTAAGTCCTTAACTGGTCTTCCCAGGAAATTATAAGGATTACTCCTGCAGAGTAATTATTATTTCCTGTATTTTAAAGCATGCATCAAGTCTTGCATCTTACCCAAGATGTCAAGACTCATTTTGTAATCGGGCCATCTTGTAATTTTGTGCAAATGTATTAATCAATGAATATTGGACATCTTTTGCAAACGAGTCTCTTTTTCGCTCACTGTCTTTTCATTTTTCACTTTTTTACAAAACAATAAAATGGTAATGTTTTCAAAATAAATAACTTCATTTTCACTTCTTTCTAAAACAAGATTAAAAATGATCACTAAAATGAACCAATCTAAACCCTTGCAGAAAGTGCTCTCCAGATTGCACCGACAGCAACACTGCTATGACTTCGTATGACTTCGACAATCCAATCAATCAAGCTGATGAAGGGGTTGAGGAAGATTATGAGCTACCTGAAGAGCTAGCCAGGTTGTTAAGGCAAGAGGAAAAGGTTATCACTCCTCATCAGGAGGAAATTGAAACGGTTAATCTTGGTACGGAAGAAGACGTGAAAGAAGTTAAGATCGGGGCCTGCCTGCAAGATTCAGTAAAAGAGCAACTGATTGACATGCTTCGGGAATATGTGGATGTTTTCGCTTGGTCTTATCAAGATATGCCAGGGTTGGACACCGATATTGTCATGCACAAGCTACCTGTGAAAGAAGACTGCCCACCAGTAAAATAGAAGTTGCGCCGTACTCGCCCAGATATGGCAATGAAGATAAAAGAAGAGGTACAAAAGCAGTGGGATGCCGGTTTCCTTGCTGTGACTAGTTATCCGCCGTGGGTTGCTAATATTGTACCTGTACCTAAGAAAGACGGCAAAGTAAGGATGTGTGTGGATTACCGGGACCTGAACAGAGCCAGCCCGAAAGACGACTTCCCTTTACCTCACATTGATGTATTGGTCGACAATACGGCTCAGTTCTCGGTATTCTCCTTCATGGACGGATTTTCAGGATACAATCAGATCAAGATGTCACCTGAAGACATGGAGAAGACAACTTTTATCACACCTTGGGGCACGTTCTGTTATAAGGTAATGCCATTCAGACTGAAGAATGATGGTGCCACTTATCAATGGGCTATGGTAACATTATTCCATGACATGATCCACAAAGAAATTGAATGTTATGTGGATGACATGATTGCCAAGTCCCTCACAGAAGAAGACCACCTGGTGAATCGGTTGAAATTATTCAAGCGTCTGAGGAAATACCAATTGAAGTTAAACCCCAACAAATGCACATTCGGGGTGCGATCCGGTAAGCTGCTGGGATTTATTGTAAGTGAAAAAGGGATTGAATTTGACCCTGACAAAGTCAAAGCCATTCAAGAAATGCCTGCACCGAGGACTGAAAAAGAAGTTCGGGGGTTTCTAGGTAGATTGAACTACATTTCACGGTTCATATCTCACCTTACTGCAACCTGTGAACCTTTGTTCAAGTTGTTAAGAAAAGAACAAACGGTCAGGTGGAATGAAGACTTCCAGAGGGCTTTTGACAAAATCAAGGAATACTTACAAGAGCCTCCAATCCTTATGCCTCCAGTTGAAGGAAGACCTCTAATCATGTACTTGACAATATTAGAAGAGTCAATGGGGTGTGTGTTGGGCCAGCATGACGAGTCTGGTCGAAAAGAGTATGCAATATACTACCTAAGCAAAAAGTTTACCGACTATGAACAACGTTATTCACTGCTCGAGAAAACTTGTTGTGCTTTAGCGTGGGCTGCTCGCCGACTAAGGCAGTATATGTTGACCCACACTACTTTATTGATCTCAAAGATGGACCCAGTCAAGTACATCTTTGAGAAGCCAGCACTTACCGGACGGGTTGCAAGATGGCAAATGATCCTCACAGAATATGACATTCAGTACACATCCCAAAAGGCTATCAAAGGCAGTGTATTGTCTGATTATCTGGCTGAACAACCCGTTGATGATTACCAGCCTATGAGATTTGACTTCCCTGATGAAGACATCATGTTCATAAAAGCAAAAGATCATGAAGAGCCTGTTCACACTGAAGGGCCTGACCTGAAAGAAGAATGGACTATGATGTTTGATGGGGCTGTTAATATGAATGGTCGTGGTGTTGGTGCAGTACTCATTACACCTAAAGGAGTTCACATGCCTTTCTCGGCAAAAGTCACCTTTAACTGAACTAACAACGAAGCTGAATACGAAGCTTGTATTATGGGTCTTGAGGAAGCCATTGACCTTAGGATCAAGACTTTGACTGTATTCGGAGATTCAGCTTTGGTAATCAATAAAACCAACGGCAAATGGTGCCCGCACCAAGATCATCTGATACCTTATCGGGATTATACAAGGAGGTTATTGACTTTCTTCACAACAGTCAAGCTTGAGTATATCCCTCGAGATGAAAATCAGTTCACAGATGCTCTGGCTACCATTTCATCCATGATCAAAGTTCAAGCTGCCAACTTTGTGCCTCGGATTTCAGTGTCCAGACTTGACAGACCAGCGTACGTATTCTCAGCAGACCTTGCTAAAGATGAAAAGCCTTGGTTCTATGACATTAAGTGCTTCTTGGAGGACCAAACATACCCACCTGGGGCATCCTCCAATGATAAGAAGAGTTTGAGAAGGCTAGCTGGTAGTTTCTTCCTGAATGCTGATGGTTCCTTGTACAAGAGAAACTTTGACATGGTACTCCTCAGATGCGTTGATAGGACAGAAGCAGACTTGTTAATGCACGAGGTGCACGAAGGATCCTTTGGTACCCATGCAGGAGGGCATGCTATGGCTAAAAAGTTGTTGAGATCAGGCTATTACTGGATCACAATGGATGTAGACTGTTGTGCCTATGCCAGATTTATGCGGATAAAGTGCATGTGCCTCCGAATCCTTTGAATGTGATGTCTTCACCTTGGCCCTTTGCCATGTGGGGCATTGATATGATTGGCAAGATTGAACCGACTGCTTCAAATGGCCACAGATTCATCCTGGTTTCCATTGACTATTTCACCAAGTGGGTTGAAGCAGCTTCTTATGCAAATGTTACCAGGCAAGTGGTAGCCCGATTTCTGAAGAGAGACATCATCTGTCGGTATGGAGTTCCCGAGCGAATAATTACTGATAATGGTTCCAACTTAAACAACAAAATGATGGCAGAACTATGTCGGGACTTCAAGATCCAACACCACAATTCTTCTCCTTACAGGCCAAAGATGAATGGCGCTGTCGAGGCAGCTAACAAAAATATCAAGAAGATTGTGCAGAAGATGGTGGTTACCTACAAAGACTGGCATGAAATGCTACCATTTGCCTTACATGGGTACCGAGCGTCAATCAGAACATCCACTGGGGCAACACCGTATCAACTTGTGTATGGTATGGAGGCAGTCCTACCTGTTGAAGTTGAATTACCCTCTTTACGAGTATTAATGGATGTTAAGTTGAACGAAGCAGAATGGGTCCGATCCCGATACGAACAACTGAATCTGATTGAAGAAAAGAGATTGGCTGCAATCTATCATGGGCAGTTTTATCAGAAGAGAATGAAGAAAGCCTTCGATCAGAAAGTCAGGCTTCGAGAATACCAAGTAGGAGATCTTGTGCTGAAAAGACTCCTCCCTCCTCATACAGACCACAGGGGCAAGTGGACTCCGAATTATGATGGGCCATTCATAGTAAAGAAAGTTTTCTCTGGTGGAGCACTGATGCTCAGTACCATGGATGGTGAAGACTTCCTGTCCCCTGTGAATTCAGATGCAGTTAAAAAATACTTCGCATAAAATGACCCGCTGGACATAAAAACAGAATGTAAGTCCAGGCAAAAATAGGGCATTCCGGCAAGTCAAAAACAGAATAAAAGACTTGGGCAAAAGTAAGGGAAAATGAATAAAAAATGTACACCCGCTGAGTTGAAAAGCCGCATTGGACAAATCAGGAAAAAATGGGTATCCCGGTGGATTGAAAACCCGAAAGGGCGATCCACGCAAAATTAGGGAATAAGCGAACAAGTGCATTCTGAATTCGTCTGTATCACTTACAACATGGTAAGCTCCGAAAGGTTCGAGCATCGGTCAGAATCAGCTTCCTTCAAAAGCAGGAAGAGAAGAACGTCAATGTCATACGAGTCATAGCAAAAGGGAAGCTTCTTGAAGCGTCTCCAACATTGCCAGCATATTTTTGTTTCTCAATTTGTAACAATCTCCTCATTTCAGGGGATCCGTTTCTTTGACTGTATCTTGCCAATTCAGGGCACACATATTAATAAAATCAGATTTTCAGTCATATTTTATCTCGTACATTTTATTTTCATTTGCAAAATGTTCGATGTCCTTAATATATTGATTTGCATAAATACAGATGCTTCCCTTCTAAAAAAATTATTAAAAAAAAAAAACGTGCTTTCAGGAAATATACTTACTCCCGAGAGTGTCTAGACTCCTATGATGGGATCTGGTAAGGGATACCTCGGGGTACTTGTACGTTTCTTTGTTATAACAGGATTGCAGGTATTCAAAGCACAACACGGGGCATGAAAGCATCTCCCCAGCAGGCTTCCAAATCATTATTTCCTCAGCACACCTTCCAAATAGCACCAGAGATGCTTTCTCCCCACCAGAGCTGCCAGGCATCACTTCTACAACATTTCCTTCAAGAGCAGCACCAGAAGGTGATCATTTCCCCAACTGAGTTGTTAGATGTTATCTCAACAAGAGCCCTACAGAAATCTATAGGAAGATCTTTCAGTGATCTTTCTTCTTCCCCAGCCAAGCTGCCAGTCATCATCCCTCCTCAGCCAAGTGCAAAGACTGGGAACCATCTCCCCGCAGAGTTTCAGCCTCTATCCAGAAGAGCAATACCTGAAGATCTTACAACAGAGTGACAAAAGCTTCTACAGACCCCAGTTGGGTCCCTCATTACCGAGATAGGTCTATCAATGATCTACTTCCCCATGCAAAGTCATATATGTCAGATCTACCAATGATCTCATCCCCAGCCGGGATGTCCACTTCAAGCAGATCAGCCAGAAATCTCCACAGCATTGGGATCCGAATCCCGGATTGGTATCCTTGCATAATCATAGCATTCGCATCATATTTCCCCCAAAGCATAGCATTCCGTCTAATACGGAGCATTACGGAAAAAATCACACATATTGCATAAATCATAAGCCATGTGTCAAACTGAACACTTGTAAATACAAAATACCTCTCAAACTCCCCGGCAGAATGTTAGAGCATTTCCTTTGCCCTCACAAATACAGGAACATGCTCCTTTTGGCACTCGTCCGTGTCATCATTCCCCAATAAAATTGCCTGAGCAAACATATGCTTATACATTACAGATGCTTCTCGACACTCGTCCGTGTCATATCTCCCGCAGAAAGCCAAAGCGTCCCCTTTGCACTCACTACACAGATACATATATATTCAATTCCTCGACACCCGTCCGTGTCGCCCTCCCCAGCATAGTTGCCTAAACAAACACTTTGGGAACCATATACTTGTTTATAATACACTTTTTCCGACACCCGTCCGTGTCTTGCTCTCCACAGCAAGTTAAACACTCGTCTATATCTCACTCATCACTTCTTACTCATACAGATACTCGTCCGTATCTTGTATATGCCACCTAAATCCCCTCAGATTCGACACTTGTCTGTGTTCTTTGTTAACTAGTTGGTACTCGTCCGTATCATCATCTCTGAACATGCGTCAAGCGTTTGTTTCTACTGATACTCGTCTGTATCATAGTCTTAAGGATGCTCGTCTGCATCTTTAATCTATACACCGTGTTAAACACTTATATTTTCTTGAATTTAGACGCTCGTCTGTGACTAATATTCCCCAGAAGAATCCCCAGCAAATCTTAATAAACTATATCCTTTCTATCTGACATTCGTCCTATGTCATGATACCTTTCGGCAGCCGTCCCCTGCCAGGTGATCGTCCTTCACCTTTTTGATGATCGTCCTTCATCATTCCCAGAGGAGTCTCTATTCATTAGAACCCCTTCCTATCCGACATTCGTCCTATGTCGTGATTTTTTTAGCAGCCGTCCCCTGCTAGGTGATCGTCCTTCACCTCTTGATGATCGTCCTTCATCATTTTATCCGATGGCCGTCCCCATCGTTGACCTTGTTATCTGACATTCGTCCTATGTCATGATAAACCCCGAGAGCAGTCGTACCCTACTAGATGATCGTCCTTCACCTCTTGATGATCGTCCTTCATTATGCTTATCCGATGGCCGTCCCCATCATCGACCCTTTTATCCGACATTCGCCCTATGTCGTGATATTTTCGGCAGCCGTACCCTGCCAGGTGATCGTCCTTCACCTTAATGACCATCCCTCATCCTTATCCCCAACAGAGCAGCCGTACCCTGCTAGGTGATCGTCCTTCACCTTTTATGACTGTTCCTCATCATCTGTTTCTTCAACCCGATGGCCGTCCCCATCATTTACCCTTAATCCCCATAGAGTCTTATTTCTTTATTTTTGATGGCCGTCCCCATCACAATCTCTTATATCCCCAGCTTGGAAGTCATCCCTTTCATTGCTTTATTTCCCTCAATTTTCCCCAGCATGTCGGCCGTCCCCGACATTACTTTATCCCCAGCAGTCGTCCTCTGCTCGACTGTCGTCCTCCATCGCCCGCACCTTATAAAACATACTTTATTTTCTTTTACAATCTATATCCCATTTCTTCTTCATTCAGTGAGCGCAAATTTTGGATTGTCTTTGGTATTCAACCACAAGTTATCTTGTTTTCCTGTTAAGCCGTCACTCACATCCTGCATAGCTAACTCATGCTTGAATAGGGGCAGTTGTAAACACCCCAAATTTGCCCTCACTCATTTCACCATGGCTTATGTCTCTTTTCATTTGCATAAGTTCAATCATGTTATCTCATATTGCATTGTTGCTCCACTGCATTGTTTCTAAGCCATCTGCATCTAGGGTTTGTGATCTGAGCAATCCATGAGCTATCTGAGCCACTCCAAAGGTCATAAATCACTTCAAAGGGGTCCATGTATATTCAATCATCATGTTATATCCTCTCAAGATCAAAGTAGTCAAATAATCACAAGAACTGAGAAAGGCATGGAAGCAGAGCCAGGTTTAACTGCACAGATGACCTAAAATTAGGGTTTTGGTTTCAGAGGCCATAACTCGAAATTTTTTGGTCATTCTTGTTTCTATTGGTCTCTATATGTTATGAGGATCATGCATATCAATTTTCATGAAGAAATTCAATGGGGAAGGCATCTGATCACAAGATGACTTCTTGAGCAAGTCAGTGCAAAATCAGGGCATCTGAGGCCCCCAATGACCCAACCAAAGGGGTTTCTCCATCATTTTGATTATGTATGATATTTATTTGATCAAAGGAGATGTTAGAAGTTCACAATATTGAAGAATTTCAAGCCATTTGCAAAGTTGCCTTTTTGGGAAAGTGACTTGTAATGAAAACTTGCCATTTTGGGAAAGTTTTTCAACCTCCTCTTTTTGATTCAAAAATGCTTCAAATGAGAAAACTTTGGTCATTAAAGTTGTAGATTGGATCATTCCCTTTTCAAAAAGTACAAGAACTCTTTCTAGTTCATTTTGGATCAAAAGTTATGGCCTTGCAAAGTTGGGAAAAATCATGAAATTTTCACTTTTACACCAAAGAGGGAAAGTTGCAAAACCTCATGCCAAGGCCAAATGTGACTTCAAAGTAACTTCTAATCATCATACAAACACAATGCAATGCCTAAAAGTCAGATTTGTGCCAAGAATTTTTCACTTTCATGCCTTGGATTACAAGTTGCATAAGTCATTTTTCTCATGAAACTTCAAAATTGAATCTTTGCAAAAAGAACTTCTCATGCTTGAATTGAACACTAATTGATCTCAAATCATTCTAGCAACTTCATATGGCTCATGTTGCTGCATTTTGCCCAAGATATCACAAGTTTCTTTGCCTTGGTTCATAAGAAAACTCAAAGAGGGAAATGTGCAAGAACTTTGGAAACCCTTGATCAAGACCAGCCAGCTCACAAAATCAGATCCAAAGGCTTTCCTTGACTCAAGCTGAGGCAGGACAAGCCCTAAGATCTCCTCTGACCCGAGCCATACTCATAGTACACAAGATCTTGACTTTTTGCATTTTTCCCATGCCAATCACACTGTGCCACCACCAACTCTCTGCCCAATCAGAGTCTAATATGTGGACCTCAAGCATCCAAAAGCACACCACACACAAGCCAGAAACCTCCCACAATCCAGCTTGCACAAAATCTGTCCATAACTTCTCCTCTTCGAAACTCCTTCCTCAGCCATTAAAAATCCAAAATTTCTTCACCAACAAACCACAAATCATCCATAGAACAAAACCCACCCCCTGAAACAGCTTGAATCATCACACACAAAGGCCTCCATTTCTGCTACACCAGAACAAAACAGCCACAACCAGCCATTCTCTAAGCTCTCCAAGCTTCATTTCATCATCAGGGTGTTCAAAGGAGAGGGATTGCGCAAAGTTTGAGTCCAGAAAGCTCAGAATCAGAGAGTCTTCATCTCAGGTAACATGAAGAACTTTTTACCCAGAAGCTAGCTTTTAAGTTCTTTTATGATGCTATATGCTCTCCTGATCATGAATATGTGTTTACTTTTGAAAATGGCTGCGAAACCATCATGTATGCTGTCTCTGAACATTTGCCCGTGTTTCGTATTTTTCTTCGATTCATGCTTGTGAGGAGAAATAAATGAGTTTTAGATGAGGGTTTAGGTTTAGATTGATGAAATGATCATTTTGGTGGAAGAAATTTGGAGTTTGGTAACTTGTAGAAGAAACTAGGGTTTGTGCTTGCCGGAGAAGATGACCGGAACCACTGTTCCGGTCATCTGAAAGTGATTAATGTTAATTAGGTTTTAGGGACGAGTTTGAATCTGGAGCGTGCGATCTTGCTTCCCGTGCGTGAATGGAAGGCCTGGATAATCTCATTAAGCCCTAATCCAGTCATTAGGATTATTAATTAAGTTTAAATTTTTGAATTTGCCAGTTTGAACCTCAGCCCTTGGATAAGGCGCGAGTCAATTCCCTCCAATTCCTTTTGAATCTGGGCCATCAGATGCGCTTACTTTTCATTAATTCATATTTTTATTTCATATTTTCTATTTTATTTTGCATCATTTATTAAAAATAGTTAGAAAATTCCAAAAATATTTTCCTTTTGCATTTGTGTTTCAAATATTTTTCTCAACCA
Source organism: Lathyrus aphaca (assembly GCA_963966055.1). Classification (NCBI taxonomy): domain Eukaryota; kingdom Viridiplantae; phylum Streptophyta; class Magnoliopsida; order Fabales; family Fabaceae; genus Lathyrus; species Lathyrus aphaca. Next base: position 378,918,002 of record OZ014523.1, on the reverse strand, counting down.
GAAAACAATTTTTATTTTATTTTTCTGCATTTTTTAACTATTTAAAAAATATTTAAATGTTTATTTTAAGTGATTAATGAAGATTAATTAATTAAAATAGCAATTAGGTTTCCAAAAATCACAAAAAAAATCATGAATCATCCCAAAACATTTAGAAACATTATCAAACTCTCAAAACAAATTTCTTTTTGGTTCTTGACCTATTTTGACAATTTTCATTGGAATTAAAGTTGTTTAAAGGCATTATTTTGATCCAAATTTAGAAAATTTCATTCTGCCTAACCATGAGGAGTTTGATGATGGTTCTTCTTGCATTGCATTCTTCATAGCATGTAGTTTTTAGGGTAAAATTGGTTTGAATTTATATTCCATTTTCAATTTAATGTGCATTTTTCCTTTTGAGGTACCTTGAAACCCTAGTTAACTTAGAAAAATCACAACTTCCATTAGGTTTAGATTTAGGTCTCCTCCTTTAGGCAGTGAACTTGTGTAGGGTTAGGGTTCCTTTGATCCAATTTTCAATTTTTTATCTTGTCATTTGCTTCTTATTTTGAATTTTGCATTGCATATTGTATGTAAACCCTAATTCTTGTCTTCATTGGCATCCATCTCTCATTTGCTTGCATTCAAGAACTTGCCATGACATTTTGTGCATCAATATGACATATAAGACATCTTAGGACATATTAGAATCATGTTTGATCATTTCATCTTTCATTTTCCATGTTGTGCATTCATACCATTTCATAAACTTTCATGAACTTTCATGGTTCAAAGCATGCTTCATTTGCATCTTCATCCTTGTATGATCATCCACAACTCTTGACATGTGTTTGCATCATCTCTTAGCATCATTAACATCATGTCCATGCTTCTGACTTTGTCTTGCATCATGGCATTTCATCTTATTTTCATTGCATTTCATTTCTTTTGCTAACTTTTCAGGTGGTAAGTTGTTTTGAGAAGTGAATTTGCCTTCACTTCTCACAATGTCTTCTCATCTCTCTTATGCATCATTACTGCATTTTATCTTGTGTATTAGAGTGAGCTTGCTCATTCATGTTCATCTCTTACTTTCTTCCTTCAAGCAACTTGTCTTCTTAAGTGAAGCAAGTTGTCTTGCTTCTTTCTGCTTCTTTCTCCTTTCATCTGCTTCTTTCCTGGTGGCTTTTCTCCTGAAGATCTTTTGCAAGCCTCACAAACCCTAGGAACAACCAAGCATGATCATAATTAGGGTTTGATTAGTTCCCCATTTAGTTTTACCTTTGTGTCATCTTTGTGTCTTCTCTTCTCATATCTTAATCAAGGACTAAACCCTAAAGGTCTTAAGACTTTGTGATTAAGCTTATGCCTGCATCCTTCTATTAGGATGGAGTGTATAACTTTAATCCTAAGTGTTAAACCCTTAATGTGTTTAAATCCTTTAATCAATCCATCTGATAATCACTAAGACATCAAGCTTGTAACTTGGGCCTTGCATTAGGGTTCTAATTCTTCCTTAACTGGTTAAGAAGGACTAACCCTAGTGTTAAAGGACAAGTCCCCCTCAAGTTTGTCTTACAAACCATAAAAATCACTTCTTAATCTTACCATTAACTAAAATCCACCTTAAATAAGGCTTTGTTTTGTCATGAGGTTAATCCCTAATCATGGATTAAGTTGAGGAGCCTTTCTCAGCTTAAATGTTCTCATCTATTATCCTTCTATTAGGATGGTGTAATGGGTCCATTAAATTCTTGATTATGGCTTAAACTCATTACTTAACACTAAACAAAATTCCAAAAACATCTAAATAATTGCAATTAGGTTAATGATCTTAATCCTACATCATGGTGATTAAGTGTGAGGTGTTTACTTCACACTTAAGGTATTCTCATTACCCCTAATCAGAGGGAGGATGTGATGAGTTTACTAACCCTTGGTAGGGTTAAGCTCATAAAAGACTGAAAACACAAGAACAAACAATAAAAGACTGAAAACACAAGAACAAACAATAATCGTCTCCTCCGGGATTCTTTTCTCACCTCGTTCACTCACAAACGAGAACGTGCTTCTTCCGTCTAATGCAAGACAGTTTGCACCTGAGCCAGACAGGTCATACACTTGAGCATAGGCAAGTAAGCAGTTCACAAGTCAATTCATCTTTCAGTCTCTTTGAGTCGAACTACGGTGTTCTGACTTCCTCATTGCACGAGAGGATACGTAGGCATAACTTAACAGTTATCGAACAAAACTCTCTGTATATTCCCCCCTCCTCCCTGTCGCTCCCCGGATTTCCATCCTGGTACAAACACGAAAGTGGCGCGGAAAAAGAATAGGGGCGCCAGCCAGGCATTTTTATCCCGAAGAAAGGGAATGGTAATGCTGCACAAACCAGAAGAAAAGAAGAGGAAGGACACGGGTCCTACGAACCAAAGAGACTGAGTTCGGGAGTCGGTTACGACCTGGGAAGGTATTAGCACCCAGATCGTCCGTCGTACCCAACGGGATCCACGCTTGCAAAAGAAACTATTTCAAAGGGTGAGGGTATGAAAGTTGCTGCTAAAAGAAAATAAATGAACTGGAAAAAATAAACTAGAACTTGAAAAGAACTGAATAAGAAAGCAAAGAGAAAAATGTAGGGAAAATAAAGATTGTGCTCGAACGGGCCCTACCCCGCTGCCTACGTACCTCATCAGGATAATGAGGATCAGAGACGCCGTAGTTCCCCTAACTAGGGGTACTAAAAGGAAATTTCTTGTGAATTAAGGCTTGAACTGCCCATGCCATTGCTCAGGTGTTGCAGGCTCGAACGACGAGTGCGTTACCGTCTTGCAAAATGACAAGTAGGAGCAAGTTCGCGTACGGAATGAATGAGGTGAGAAAAGAATTCCTGAAGGAAAAACGCTTATTGTTTGTTTGTGTTTTTTATGAAGCTTTTACGAGTGTGTCACAAGGGAGTGAACTCAAGCTCTTTTCCATGGAATGTGCACTTGTCACTACATTCCAAGATGGAATAATAGAACAAGCCCCCTCAAGTAAGGAGAAGATCCCCAAAACTTGAACCCAAAGATTAGGGCTTAGGCTCACTAACTTGTTTACTTATTAGGTGTTTTGATTATTTACATGAAGAAGTGTTTTTTAGGCATTTCTTTATGAAGAAGATACCTTGATCAGACTTGTGCATCACAAGATAAACATGTACTATCCCAAGATGGGAAGACTACAAGCATACTTCATGGGATAAGGCTATGGATCAATGCATCACTTCAAACTTATTAAAGTGTTTTTTAAGAGTTATGAGATGAGAAGAGAAGAAGAACCAAAAGGAACATAAAGGTAAAAGCTAACGGGAAAAGTCTAATCCTAATATTCACATGCTCGGATGGTCCTAGGTTAGTGAGGCTTACTATCCTAAAGAAGAAAGAAAGAAGAAGAGAAGGATGAAAGGAGAAGCTCCATGGTGGCCTAAGCACACCTCAAATTAAGAAAGAATAAGAGAAGATGAGGAAGAAGAATTAGGATAAGAAGAAGAATGCAATGGAGATGAACAATGAATAAGATAAGGAGATGAGAATGCGAAATGGAGATAAGATGAATAATGAATAAGATAAGGAGATGAGAATGCGAAATGGAGATAAGATGAATAATGCACAATAAGAGCCTACACCAGTAGGACTTCCAGATGCAGCAGCATGCAATAAGATAAAATCGGGCCTCAGTGATACCTAACGGAGAAGGTCCGTTGCCTCTTCAATTCGCTCATAAAACTTATGAATACTTGTCAGAAGTACCAAACTCGAGACGCGCACCAAAAATACCAATCAACCAGAAAATTCCTCATGTCAAGTCATTACCAGGACCAAAAAATAATCTATCAATGTCACAACTTGCATCAACGATCGCACAAATAAGTCTACAAATAATTAACAAAATAATCTCAGGATCGGTATCACAATGCGTCCTCCGTTATCAAAATTGAGTAAGAGACCTACAAAACTTCAAACACAAACTAAAGCACAAGTTAGACACGATTCCATTTGATTACACCAACCAAAATTAAAACAAAAGTTAGAAAAAATAAGATTAATATAATAACCTAATTTAACCCTAAATCTAATTCTTCATTAAATATTAACAAAGCTAATTAATAAACAAAAATATAAAGGAAATCTAATTGAAATTAATTATCCAAATTAAGTAAAATAAAACCTAATCCTAACTCTCAAACAATGTTAATAAAAATTAATAACAAGTAGAATTAGTTAAAAAGAAGGTAGAAAGAAAGAAAAGGAAAAAAGAGAAAGAAAAGGAATGGGCCGCTGGCCCAGGCCCATGAAGCTAAGCGCGGGTGCAAGCTGGAATATGAGGTGAGGAGAAGCAGGAAATGCCAGATCGGGCTTAACCAAGGCCCATCAGCAACTAGAAAGAAGAAAAACTAACATAAATAAAAAGAGACTTAAAACAAAATAAATTAAATAAAAATTAATCAGTATCACAAAAATGGGGATGAGCCTTTCACTCCTAAACCAAAAAACACTTCTCCCTGCTTCGAAACCCGATCGCGAAAACAAATCCAGACACCGTCGGCGGCTCCGATTTCGCTTTCCCACACCAACACGGCGTCGATCCACTATTTAGGCCATTGACTCTCGGCTTCTTCGAACGGTAGCGACGGAGAACAAATCTCACCAGCAATCTCGTCCCTGAACCCTCCGCTTATCCTCCAATGTTCTGCGATTTCGTGCCTGTTCTTAGAGGCACCGTGATAAGCTCCTCGTCACGGTTTGTCTCCATTCAGTTTTGATCTCGTATCCTTCTTCTTCTATTTTCATTTTTTCTGAATTTTTTGATGTTGGTGAGCGATTATTGTTGAAGATGAAAGGAGTTATGGTTGTGAGGGTTTGTAGTGAAAATTGTTTGAGGTTGAGAGAAGTGAAATTTGCGACGAAGGTTGAAGAAGATTATTGTTGGGTAAAGGTGGGTTGAGCAAGAAAGGGGGTTGTGTTGAAAAGGAGGTCGGCGGTTTGAAGGTTGTTGAAGAAGAATGAGGGAAGGTTGTGGTGGTGATGGGTTGAGTTTGGCTGTGGTTGGTTCGAAGATGGTTTGTGGTTTTTTTGTGTGTCGAAGATGTGGTTATTGTTGAAGAGGATTAATTTGAAGCTATGAAATAGGTAATGTGATGAAGAAAGGGTTGAGGTGAAAATCAGAAGAGTTGTTTTGTTGTTGTTGTGTTTCTGTGAAGGGAGGATGGTGAAGTGATTGAAGGTTTTTGGTGTGTTGATGGGTTGATGAGAAAATGGATGAGTGTGAGAAGTGTGAAGGAGAGTCACGGAAGAAGGGTGTTAGCGGATTCTTGCGGTGAGGTTTGTGGGAGTTGCAGGAAAGTTAATTTGTGGAGTTGAGAGTGAGGAAATGTTGAAAGGGTTGTGATAGTGGATGCGGTGTTGCGAGAAAATTGAGAGTGAGAGTGAGAAAATTGTGCATGGGAGGCTCGTGAGGATGATGAAGAAAATGTGTGAAGAAGGTGTTATGTTACTGTGTGCAGGTTTCTGTTTTCTGATGGTGTGAAATTGTTGAAGGTTTTAGTGATTCAATGAAGGTTGTGAAAAATGAAAAATGCATTCAGTTGTGTAGATGGCTCAAACCGTTATTCCTGTGGAAGGATTGTATTATTTTGCATTGAAATTTTGTTGGAGTGGAAAGCGTACACCGATTTCACGGGATTGAGTGGAATTCCCACAAACTTTTAATTGATTCCTTTCTTTATTAATTTTTTTTGTGGTCCCCAATCTGGTACTGATAGGATTATTCTTTTTTGTGAATTTATGAAATTGTCTAATATTGTGCTGAGAAAATTGTGTGTGTGAATGATGAAATGGGTGGGCCGTGAGAGAAAAAATGCTGCCAATTGGTCATGTGGTGGCAAAAGAGAAAGTTAAAATATCAAATTCTTGATGTTTAGTTGGAAAAATGAAGTAAAAAAATATTGTTAATAAAAATTAAAAAAATGAGCTTAAAAGAAATAAAATGGAATTAATGAAGAAGGAAGATAAATAATAAATTTAAAGGTTTATTTATGGACATGAATATCAATGTGGATAAGGATTAGAAAAATTGGGAGATAATATTAATATGGATAAGGAAATGGTTATGGAAAAAAGAATAAAAATCGGATAATTATGGATAGGGAATGTTGGAAATAAATGGATATGAACCACTACCAAAAGCCAATGATGCACCTCGACTGAATTCAATCCACATATCACACTCGAACTCTGTCAATATCCACTAATCAAAAACGGATGAACGCACTCCTGAAACAATTCACTACTCTCATGAATCACTGCTTGATAATATGATGAATTCCAAACGACACAACTTGATTTGATAAACATTGCCTGAACTTGGAACCAAAGCTTCTGATGATGGGCCAGATGCATAGAGAATAAACCTAGCAGACGTGAAATCTCTGAAGATCACTGATTTTAGGGAAATAAACCCTAATTCAATGGCAGTAGCAGGGGAGAATGATACAACTGATGGTTGCAAGCCAAACCCTTGAATTCTCCTGATAACCAAATATGGGTTGTGAAACCCTAATTTTCAGAAAATGATGATCCCATGCCCTATGCACATGATGTGAATCTTAAATGTTAGTGATCTAGTGGAAATGCGAATGTTATGCAAACGAAAAGCTGACAAAGATGGAAAACCAGAGGGCAAATTTAGGGTGTCTACAGCTGCCCCAATTCAATCAGCTGTTAATCCGAAAAGGATGAAGGCAACGGTTATTAGACGTTCGAGATAAACAGTGATTGAATACCGAAAAGACCCCGAGATTTGCACTCTGACGAAGAATGCAACACTGGGAAATAAACCCAACCAAATGACGCTCTGGGGACACGAAAGGGAGGAAAAACAGACGAGCTTCTTCCAAGTTGAAACTGATATCTGGAATAAGAACATGTTGACAGACGAGTCTTCGAATGACCTGTGACGCCAGGTGCAGAGAGCGGACGAGCCCTTAAGAATCTTCAAAGTAACCTGAGATAGACGAATCTGCTTCACTAATCCTTACGCAGATAAGTGGAATAAGACGGGCGAGTCTTCTTCGGATAACCCTTACGCAGGTTCCGGAAATGCATATAAGTCCGTGGGATAGACATGCAACTAGGATAGACGAATCCTCTTCACGAATCCTTACGCAGATAAGTGGAATAAGACGGACGAGTCTTCTTCGGATAACCCTTACGCAGGTTCCGGAAATGCATATAAGTCTGTGGGATAGACATGCAACTAGGATAGACGAATCCTCTTCACGAATCCTTACGCAGATAAGTGGAATAAGACGGACGAGTCTTCTTCGGATAACCCTTACGCAGGTTCCGGAAATTGTTTTGACGTTTTAATCCCACCGTCAGGATTTTCAACCTCTTCAATGCGGACGAGCATTGGAATGATCATCAAAGAAACACAGACGAGTGTCATAAGTCGACGATACGGACGAGTACCAGACGATAATCCAAGAAACACGAACGAGTGCTTCTAATAATGATACGGACGAGTATCAATCAATGGTATAGACGAATACCAGAAATCCAACACAGACGAACATCGAAATCTTCAATAGGGAACAATCTAACACAGACGAGTGTCAGAAAAGATACAGACGAGTATCAGCTTATTTCAGACGATCTTCAAAAGAAAATACCAAACACGGCCGAGTGTCGGGGCGTGCCGACGAGCACTAGATAAGTAATAGGCACGGACGAGTGTCGAAGGATGCGGACGAGTAATCTTCAAAGGAGTAACAAGCACGTACGAGTGATAAGAGATGCGGTCGAGCATCAAATAAAGATGCGAGCACGGACGAGTACTGGGGAATACCTCAAATAAAGAGGAATCTGCTGAGGAAAAGGCACGGACGAGTGCTGAAAGATGATGAGCATCAAATAAAGATGCGAGCACAAACGAGTGCTAGTAGATATAGACTCTACTGGGGAAAGCAAACGAGCAATACCACAGAGCTAACACAGACGAGTGTTGAAAGATGCAGACGAGTAGAAATAATGCATGATATATCACTGCTGGGGATAACTCTGCTTAGAGATAACACAAACGAGTGTTGACAAACGCAGACAAGCGGTAGACAAATGCCTGATTGGCCACCGCGAGTTACAACTCTGCATGGGAAGATAAGTCTAGAGGTCTGACTACCCATCTCTGACTGAGGTGATATATACCTGATTGTATCATCAAATGACCACCAGTATGGCAACTTTGCTGGGAAATATTTCACTGCCGGAAGTGGAGATCAGACATGAACTCTGTGGGGAAAGATCATCTTCAGACTTGGCTAGGGAAGATGCTTCGTAAAATAACTCTTGTTGGGACCCTTGCTGGAGAGAGAGAGAGCTCTGACAATTCTAACTTTGTGGGGAAATGCAAGGCCTTCAGCTGCATGTTGGGAATACTTCACCGTGGAGAGATAACTCCGCTTGGGGATAATAGTAATTCAGTCAGCTTTGAAATTCCGCTGGGGATATCATCTGCTCTACCTCAGCTGGGGAGATGTTAACCTTCTGGCCTGGCTGAGAAACACAGTTGGCAATGCTCTGTTGAGGAGAGACCTTGCTGGAGAATCAAATAAGTCAAAGTATGCCCCAAGTGTAGTACGATGACTGCGTTGGGAAGATATGCCAACTGGACTTTGACTTTAGAGAATACCAACTCCTCACGCGGAAACCTTGTCGGCTGAAGGGAAATTTTCTGCTCGGGGAAGAAATAAACTTCCAATGCCCTGCTGGTAAAATAAATACCAGACATTCCCTGAAAATTAACACAGTGCTTCAAGCTTCTGAGCTCAACAGCTGCATACTGATTATCAAGAGTGAACAAGCATTCCCTTAACTCCTCAATTATGCCTCAGACTGCACCTTCTATGAAAATATTGTCCCTAGAGGATTTTACAGAAGACCCGGCATCCAGAATTTCCCTAGTGTCTTCAAACTCTCGCATAAATTGATCATATTTTGAGATAATTGCACCAGATTGCGCCTTGCAACGGTTCTTGCTCCAAATCAGAGAAAACAGGAACCATGCGGTATGCAAATGCCATGCAAATGATGCCAGATGTAAATGTATGCTTAGGATGCTGAGGATATGATGATAAGGATGATATGCAAGCGGGAGATGAAACAAGGATGGTCGAGCGCAAGGCCAGGTTGATAGATATTCTTGTTTTTGGTTGCCAAGCAATTGGACTTAAATGGTGAATTACCAGACGAGAACTGGTTTATTGAAGGTAGGCCAACAGACGAGAACTGATGGGAAAAGAATAAGTCGTCAGACAAGAACTTAGGTTCATTGTCAAACTAGAATTGACTCTGAAAAAAGAATGACTACCAGACGAGAACTGGCGTTCAACAGGTTAAATGAAAAGGTGACCAGACGAGAACTGGTTAAAAGATTCGCCTACCAGACGGGAACTGGTATTTGAAGTTGGTTTTCCAGACGAGAACTGGAATATGGGTTAGTTTTCCAGACAAGAACTGGACTTTGAAACGGCTTTTCCAGACGAGAACTGGACTTTGGAACGGTTCATAAGCTGGGGTTACGGGTCCCTCTGGATGTGAGACTGATGTTTGAGGGGAATGCCCAATGCAACTGTGATGCATATGCTCTATGCTCGAGTGACATGAGTAACGTATGAAAATGACTTATGCAATGCTCATGAAAAGCTAGAAAAACTCCCAAGGTGGGAAGAAAGGTCTCAGTGACAAGGCTTCTGGTTGAGAAAAGTGACACAGGCGAGGGTGGGTAGCACGATTTCCCGATACTCGTCTTGAACTCAGAGATCACTGATATAACTTGCTCTGTGTAGCTAAAGTTGCCCCGGTGTGGCGAGTCTCTGAACGGACTGCCGCTAATTATCCAATTCCTGGCATAGTTAACTTGGATGCTCGAGGAGAATTGCACCTAGTGAACTTTGGAAATGTTCTGCCCCGGTATGAGCGTGGAAGCGACTTGACTCACTCGGACTGTCCATTGGAAGATTTCATCCTTGGACAACAGAAATTTCGGGTGGCCTTCCCCTGCTTGGTAGATTCAGCTTTGATCAACTGACTCTTGAATGACGTCCCTCCGTCAACTGATGCTTAGGAACTTGCTTTACCCCGACAGATTTCTTGGTCGACAAAACCATTGGATAACATGCCCCTGATTCATAGGCCTACAAGATGCGCTTGATTCTAGCTTTCAATGTTGAATGATCAAGTTCCCTCACGATTGCTCTTTGTAGGAACTTCCCTGGTGTCACAAACTGACTTGCAATTAAAACTGTTCATTTGAAAATGGTAATTCTAATGCAGCGCACATGCAAGTTTTGAAAATTTATTTATTCGAATGTTGTGACAGTGTGTGACGAATGGACCGTTAGTCCAAACATAGTGCTGAGTTAGCAAACCGTTAGGAGTCAGTTTACGCAACCTTGTCGTAGTATGCTTTCAGAATTGAACCTGATTCAATTAGGACTTTCAAGGGTTATAACGTGGTCTGGTTCACGGTTTTAGAAAGAAAGATTTATGACTCAAAGTTTTTCTGTGCCCACCCATTCTCCTTGATGTTCTCCAGTCCTATGTTCATCTAATTTTCCCTAAGCGCTCGCCTCTCAAAAGGGTTTTGTAATGGTTGAGGAACCAATGACGTTGACGTTTAAGCACCAATGAGGTTTCTCGGAGTAATAGTCACCCCTTCTGAATTCGTGTCTGGTCACACGACTTTGTTCTTATGGAAGATTCTCTTTCATTTTTTTTACTCCCTAACTTTTTCCTGGACTGGTTCTTTTTTTTTTTAATTTTTCGATTTTGAAGTCCAGCGGAATGCCCTAACTTTTGCCTAAGTCATTCGTTTTTTTACACATTGTTTTTACATGGCGGGCTTTATTATTATTTTTTATTTATTTATTATTTTTTTTGAACAAATCGTGTGACACTGGTTTGTCTGACTTGTTTGAAAGGGTTGCGACTGCCTCATTCCTTTGTTGTTGAGGGGTAACCATTGTGGTTTTACGTCCCTTGACCTCTTAAGGTGTAATAAATGAAGGAAATGGATCCTCGGATGCACACTCCTTTGGAAATTTGAACGCTCGGTCAAATTAACTGATAACTACCCTGCCCCGGGTTAAATGTGAGGGTTTTTTCGTTTAGAAAAGAAACTCCTACTTCAAGGCTCAAAGGGGTTGACGAAGGTCTATCTCCCTTATATCTCCGGTGTTTGGGAATTGAAACAATTCTTGTACATCGTCAGCAGGTTCTACTCTAAAAGCATACCTTCAACAATTATGGGTATTCAGTTGTCATCATCCTCCCTCAAACCTGCTAAACAACAGTGAAATAAATGGGAGGTAAATGGATGCAATTTTTTTTATTTTTTCAATGCAAGTAAAGAAAAACTAGCGAGTGCAACATAATTGATTCAAAAAGTGCAAGATCACTACATTAACATTACCATTCAAAATAACAATGCTTAAAAGACAAGTAGCTGCTAACAGGAAAGAAACTACAAATGAAAATGATAAAAGGATACAGTGATCATCAGCTCTGATGACATCTTCTTGTCTGGACCACTGAAATCAGGAGATGTTCCTTTGAAGTCTTTGAACTCAAACAGGTGAGAGGTTGACGTGTGATAACGAGAAAACGTATCGATTATATTGCAAGGTTTCATTAACGTTTTATCGAATAATCGTCGTTTTAACACTCGATTTCTCGAGTTTTTCTTACCATTTTGCAGGTACACCATTATGTGGAGCTAAATCATGAACTAAGACAAAAAGGAACAAAATAGATCATAAAAAGAGGAAGAAACGAAGCTTCCTGCAAAACTGCATATTTTGCAGCAGTCACGACCGTCACAAGGGTGTCACGACCGTGACACCCCAAAATGAAGCATCACGACCGTGAGATATGTGTCATGACCGTGACACTTAAAAGTCACAAGTCACGAGCGTAAAAGCATTGTCACGACCGTGACAAAGTATATTCTAGGTTTTTGACCAAGGCAACGTGAAAGCATTACGTGAAGAAGTGGTTTCCTATTTTGTTTCCACTACCTACATTTTCTCCACAAATTCAGCAAGACCCATTCCAACTAAAGTCCAAAAATCCAGCCCATTTGGAGTTCTATAAATAGCACCAGTTCTATGAAGAATACACAGAGCATTTTTCTATTGAATTTCCTGCGGAAGCTCTGCCGAACTGATTTACGACCCGTTCTTATTTTCTGCATTATTTACTTTTCTGCTTTATTGTATCCAAACCCGCCATATAACAATTTCCAACATCAGGAAATTGTTATACGTTTATTATTTTTTTTTCTAAGCCTTCAACATTCGTTTATTTTTGATTTCGCCAACTCCGAGCTTTCCGGTCTGTGGAAGAAGGAGTCCGCTCTGATATTGTTAACCAGGTTTTAATATATTGCAATTTAATTATTTATAATGTTTGTTTATTTTCCTGCCATGAGTAATTTATTATTTAATTTTCTGTCTCTGTCTGGTTCAACATCGATGAGTAGCTAAACACCTTAGGGCGGTATGTAGTTAAAACAAACTTAACCGGTAAAATATAACCATAGGCTAAAAATAATTAATCACTTAACATTCTGGCTGATACTTTTTAAGTAAAAAGACCTTTTCGTTACGAGAGTAAGAAAAGAGTATTAGGTTAGGTCAAGACCACGAGAGTGTGAGGTTTTAACCAGATAGCTAAAGTTAGGCATTTAAATTAAACACAGCGAGAGCGCTTTAAGATAAATTAGAATTACTTAGTCTCCAAAAATTACCTCTAAACACTTATGGGCTAGCGAGAGCAGGCATAGGGCTTTAGGGATAAGATCTGATATAAGACCACGAGAGTGTGAGTTGAGGGTATTTAAACTAGTAATCTCTACCGAATAGATTAAGTGAACACCTTAAATAAGCCTAGGTTAGATTGACCCACCTAAGTTAGTATAATTACATACCGACCGTCTTAGAACTACTTAATTAAAACTTAAATTTACTTCCGCCTTTAATATTCTAAAATCAACAAAAAAATCGTGACAACCATTCGCCTTAGCTAAACTAGAAGTTCATCTAGCACTAGGTAACCATAGAATCCCTGTGGATCGATAATCTTAAATATTACTTCGATAGGCTGTGCACTTGCAGTAAGATACCGCTAGACGCATAAGTAGACACGTCTTTAGCCCATCAAGTTTTTGGCGCCGTTGCCGGGGATTCCTTAATTTAGTTACTAGTGCATTTAGGTAGCATTGTCTAGACTAAGGTATCAACTATTTAATTTAATTTAATTTCCGAGTGTATGCCAAGTACTCGCTCTAAAAGCGAAGACTTGCAACCTCTAATCCCTGAATCGGAACGCTTCTTACACGTAAGAAGACGTATATTCGATTACGAAAATAATTACAACATTCCAGATCTTCAATTAGATCCGCCTAAACCAGTCGTAACATCAAAGGACGCAGAGATGGCTGAAGAACAGAATCATCCACTCAAGTATTACGCCAGTCCTTCGCAAGCTGAACCGCATTCAAGCATTGCAGCGCCGGCTATCAACCGGAACGATTTCGAACTAAAACCTTCGTTGATATCAGCCGTGCAACAAAATCAATTCGCCGGAAATCCTACCGAGGATCCGAATCTTCATCTTTCGATCTTTGTGCAATATGCCGATACCGTAAAAGCCAATGGAGTTACCCAAGAAGCTATTAGATTACGTTTATTTCCTTTTTCGCTTCGAGACAGAGCAAGAGCTTGGCTTCAATCTCTTCCTTCGAACTCAGTAACTACGTGGGAGGAACTTAAGAGAGTTTTCTTGAACAGATATTTTCCACCCAGCAAGACAGCTATGCTGAGAGCTCAGATCAACGGATTTAAGCAAAGAGAAAGTGAATCATTATTCGAAGCTTGGGAACGCTATAAGGATCTGCTGAGACTTTGTCCACATCATGGATTAATAGAATGGATGGTCATCCATACCTTCTATAATGGACTCTTGTACAATACAAGAATGACAATTGACGCTGCCGCGGGCGGTGCATTGATGGATAAAGAATATAATGATGCCTATGCACTTATCGAAAGTATGGCTCAAAATCATTACCTTTGGGGAAGCGAGAGAGTCGCATCTGAGAAACCAACAAAGGGAGGTATGTATGAGGTAAGTAGTATGGACCAAGTCAATGCGAAGTTTGACCAACTAAGCCAAAAGATCGACAACTTGGCCATAACACCAACAACCAACGTGGCTGCAGTAACACCTAACTGTGAGTTATGTGGAGTTTCAGGACACGAAGTTTCTGATTGTCAACTATTGACAGGAACTCCCACTGATCAAGTGAATTATGCTCAAGGAAACCCTTACTCAAACACATATAACCCAGGTTGGAAGAATCATCCGAATTTCTCCTATAAGAATAACAATGCTTTATACGCACCAGGTCAAGCACCAGCTACATCACCAGGATATCAAAAGACTGCTCCTAATGTCCCTAGAAAATCGAACCTTGAATTGATGATGGAGAACTTTATAGCTAACCAATCTCAAACAAACAAGGACTTCTTAAACCAAAACATTCACACTAATGAGCAGATTAAACAATTAGTGAGCAAAGTAGATGCATTAGCTACACATAACAAAATGCTAGAAACTCAGATTTCACAAGTAGCTCAACAACAAGCACCTACTGCTGCACCAGCTGGAGTATTCCCTGGACAACCTCAACCTAATCCGAAAGGACATGCTAACGCTGTGATATTAAGAAGTGGCAAGGAACTTGACGGACCTACCGATCCAAGACTTGACAATCCAGCCATGTACCAACAACCGGATAAACCGACTGAAGTGGTGAATGATCCAGAAGAAAAGGAAGATGACAATCAAGAGGTAGTGGAGAAAGAACAACCTTATGTGCCTCCACCACCCTATAAACCACAAATTCCCTACCCTCAAAGATTAATAAATTCCAAGACGACGGGTCAATTTAAGAAATTTGTCGAACTTCTGAAACAGTTGAATATTACTATTCCGTTTACAGAAGCAATTACCCAAATACCCTCGTATGCTAAGTTTTTAAAAGAAATCTTATCCAATAAGAAAAAGATAGAGGATAACGGAACAGTTACACTTACTGCCGAGTGTAGCGCCATAATTCAGAATAAAATGCCTCCTAAGCTAAAAGATCCAGGAAGTTTCTCTATACCCTGTGTAATAGGAAAATTCGTCATTGACAAAGCTCTATGCGATTTAGGAGCCAGTATCAGTGTTATGCCCTTAACGATTTGCAAAAGGCTAGACATGGGAGACCTGAGACCAACTAAAATGTCTGTTCAACTAGCCGATCGCTCTGTTAAATATCCTGTAGGCATACTAGAAAACGTCCCAGTACGTATAGGACAATTCTACATCCCTACTGATTTTATAATCATGGACATCTCTGAAGACTCCACTACACCTATCATACTAGGAAGACCATTCTTAGCTACCGCCGGAGCTATAATAGATGTAAAAAGAGGAAAGCTAACCTTTGAAGTAGGTGAAGAGAAAGTTGAATTTATTTTAACACAATTCTTACAATCACCAGCTATAGAGGATACATGCTATCTATTGGACGTAATTGACGAATGTGTAAGAGAAATGGAACTAAAAGAGACCACTTATTCTGAGATTATGAAAATTCAAATCCCTCCAATTTTCGAAGATGATAATTGGCGTAAACCATATCAGGACGATAGTCTAAGCAAAAGTTTAGCACTTACACCGGATCCTATGCCAAGTAAAGAAAAACCTACATTAGGATTAAAAACTTTACCTCACAACCTAAGGTACGAATTCTTAGACGTTGAATGTAAAAGACCAGTTATAATAAATTCCAGTTTAGGAACTATAGAAACAAAGAAACTTTTAGATGTTTTGAAGAAATACCCAACTGCACTAGGATATAACATATCTGATCTCAAAGGAATATATCCTTCAGTCTGTATGCACCGTATTCTGCTAGAAGAAGATTGCAGAACCTCCAGAGAATCTCAAAGAAGAATTAACCCAACTCTTAGCACTGTAGTAAAAGAAGAAGTTAAAAAATTATTGGACGCCGGAATAATATATCCTATCTCTGATAGTGAATGGGTTAGTCCAATACATGTAGTGCCAAAGAAAGGAGGTATCACTGTTGTGAAGAACGCTCAAGGCGAATCAATATCTCAAAGAGTAGTGACGGGATATAGAGTATGCATAGATTATCGTAAACTAAACAAAGCAACTCGAAAAGATCATTTCCCACTACCTTTTATAGATCAAATGTTAGAACGATTAGCCAAGCATTCTTACTTCTGTTATCTTGACGGTTACTCAGGATTTTTCCAAATCCCTATCCATCCAGATGATCAAGAGAAGACTACATTCACATGCCCTTATGGAACGTTCGCTTATAGACGAATGCCCTTTGGATTATGCAATGCTCCTGCAACCTTTCAAAGATGTATGATGTCAATCTTCGCAGATTTTATAGACAACATCATGGAAGTGTTCATGGATGACTTCTCTGTATGCGGGCAAAGTTTTGAAGGATGTTTATCGAACTTAGAAATGGTATTAGAAAGATGTGTAAAAGTAAATCTCGTGCTTAACTGGGAGAAATATCATTTTATGGTCAACGAAGGAATCGTATTAGGTCATGTAATATCAGACAAGGGAATTGAAGTTGATAAAGCTAAGATTGAAGTAATAAAAAATCTTCAACCCCCTAAAATCGTTCGAGAAATACGAAGCTTCTTAGGACACGCCGGTTTTTACCGACGATTCATCAAAGATTTCTCGAAAATCACTAAACCTCTTACTGGTTTACTAATGAAAGACGCTGAGTTCATATTCAATGAAGATTGTCTTAAAGCATTCGAAACTCTAAAAACAGCCCTCATCACCGCACCAATCATGCAACCCCCTGACTGGAGATTACCTTTTGAAATCATGTGCGATGCGAGTGACTATGCTGTAGGCGCAGTTCTAGGCCAGAGGAAGGAAAAGAAACTCCATGCGATTTACTATGCCAGTAGAACCTTGGATTCTGCCCAGATGAACTATGCCACTACCGAAAAAGAATTGTTAGCAGTTGTCTTTGCGCTTGACAAATTTCGTTCTTACTTAGTAGGAGCGAAAATAATCATTTACACAGACCATGCTGCTATCCGATATTTATTAACAAAGAAAGATGCTAAACCAAGACTCTTAAGATGGATTTTACTTTTACAAGAGTTTGATCTAGAAATAAAAGATAAAAAAGGTACTGAGAACGTCGTAGCGGACCATTTATCTAGAATAGAAGGTATTAAACCAGAACAAGTGCCGATTAACGATGATTTTCCGTGTGAACAGCTGATAGCACAATTAGGAAGCGACCTAGCTCAGTTAGATATAAATGAACCAGAATCCGTGGAAACAATCCAGACAACTGTAGGACTGCCATGGTACGCTGACATTGTCAACTACCTAGCCGCAGGAGCTCTTCCACCCGATCTAACCTATCAGCAGAAAAAGAAATTCTTTCATAATCTGAAACATTACTATTGGGATGAACCATTATTGTTCAAAAGAGGACCAGACGGAATCTTTCGCCGATGTATTCCCGAAGAAGAAATAGAAGATGTCATTGCTCAATTCCATTCATCTCCTTATGGTGGACATGCAAGCACTTCCAAAACATGTGCAAAAATCTTGCAAGCCGGCTTATTCTGGCCTAATCTATGGAAGGATGTCCACATCGCTGTTATAAATTGCGATCGGTGTCAACGCACTGGCAATATTTCAAGAAGAGATGAAATGCCTCAAAAAGGAATATTAGAAGTAGAAATCTTTGACGTCTGGGGAATAGATTTCATGGGACCATTCCCATCATCTTTCGGTAATAATTACATACTCATAGCTGTTGATTATGTTTCGAAATGGATTGAAGCCATAGCTTCTCCTACAAACGATACGCGAGTAGTAATAAAGCTTTTTAAAAATATAATCTTTCCCAGATTTGGTGTGCCTAGACTCGTCATAAGTGACGGTGGCTCGCACTTCATCTCAAAAATATTTGACAAGTTACTATCTAAGTATGGAGTAAGACACCGTGTGGCTACACCATATCATCCACAAACAAGTGGACAAGTCGAAGTCTCAAACAGAGAAATTAAACAAATCTTAGAAAAAACTGTCGCCATATCTCGGAAAGATTGGTCATCTAAACTTAATGAAGCTTTATGGGCTTATAGGACCGCTTACAAGACACCCATAGGTACTACACCTTTCAAACTAGTTTATGGAAAATCTTGTCACCTCCCAGTAGAACTAGAACACAAAGCTTATTGGGCGATTAGAACTCTCAATATAAACTATAATGCTGCTGGAGAAAAGCGAATCCTAAACATTAACGAATTAGAAGAATTAAGGTTAGATGCTTATGAGAATGCTAAAATATATAAAGAACGAACTAAGCGATGGCATGATAAACGCCTATCTAGGAAAGAATTTAGTGTGGGAGACGTTGTACTCCTCTTTAACTCAAGACTTAGGCTCTTTCCTGGAAAATTAAAATCTAGATGGTCAGGACCCTTTGAAATAATTAAAGTATTCCCGAGTGGAGCAATAGAAATTAAGGGTAGGAATAGTGAACCATTCATAGTAAACGGACAACGTTTAAAACATTATCATAAAGTTGAAAATAGAGATTATGCGAATAATCTAAAGCTATTAGAATTGTCCACTGAATCCCCTGATTAATCTAAACCTAAGCACTACGTCAGGCTTTTGACGATAAAAACAGCGCTTAGTGGGAGGCAACCCATTTACTCATTTAATTATTTAAATTATTCTCTTTATCATTTTATTATTTATCGTTTACTATTTGTTTTGTCATTTTATAATTTTATTACATTATGCATTTCATTTTCTTATTTTTATCTTAAATCACTTTTTACAGATTTTCTAAAAAGCCTTTTCCACTTCCCTTCTTCTCCTGATTTGTTTCCTCCATATTTGCACTGACTATGGCTAACCAACCAATTAACCACATGGAAACCAAATTTAGGGGTAGGAACCAAAGAATGAAATTTGAAGAGTTATCACAGAGGCAAATGGATTTGACCCTTTACCCGGATGATCGGACTATGGAAACCTTAGGAATACATGATAGCATTATGTACTTGCTTAACCGACTCGGATGGGAGAATTCATTGATCCAACATAAGTTTGTGACTTACCGCGAGCTCACCCTTGAGTTCCTTAGCTCCTTAATTTACTTACCTGAGCGCGGTTTTGGATTTAGGAAAGGATTTATTAGTTTCCGCCTGTTTGGAATAGAATATGATTTTAACCATAAAGAACTAGCTGACTTGTTAGGATTCCCTAGTGGACCATTTGCTTTTACTACCACACAGGTAGAATTGATGGATATTGAGCTAGATTTCTTTTGGGGAACTTTAACCGGAAACTACCATCCTGAACCAAATGGCATGAATAATGATGAGATCCATAATCCTGCTCTCCGTTACTTCCATAAATTCCTTGCCCACACATTCTTTGGAAAAGAAGAAAACATTACCGGAGTTTCTAAAGATGAAATATTTATTATGTCATGTTTTACTCTAGGACAACCTGTTAATGGTGTACCTTTCATGATGCAAACCTTCACCCGTATCCAAGAAGAACCTGAATTACCTATCTTAGTAGGAGGTCTTGTAACCATGATTGCTGATGCTTTAGGACTTAGATACCAATTGCACAGGTGCCACCGTTTAGGTAACATACGTCCTATGGATCTTAACTTCTGCTTTAATAGACATATCATAAGGAATTTAGGACATCCACCTTTTGAGTACCTAATCCGGAACGAGGTAGTAACCCTGTTCACATTGCCTAACCATGCTAAAGTAAGTGTTCACAATAAGGATAACTTGCTTTATGAGTTAAACCCACCTGATTATCCACCCACTCCTGAAACACCTCAGCCTTACAAAATAAAAGATGATACAATGACCGATGTTGAAACTGACCCTGAGACACCTCCTGGTTACCATGATATTGGCCAAACTGAAGAAGTTTATGAAACCCCTGAAGTGAATCAAGGAGATTATGCTAACAACTTGCAAAACATCATGAACACTCTCAATGCTTACCAAACTGACATTAACTTATTTAAAGAAGACATTAAGAGCATGCGATTGGATATTATAGGATTGACTGACATAACCTGCGAACAGTTCTATCACTTGAATTCCGCCATCGAAGACTTGAAGAAACGCTTTTGATAATGTTATAAGTGATTCAGGTTATTTTTCCCTTTGTTTTCGTTTCTAGTTAGATTTATTTTTCGTAACAATTTCTTACCGCAAATTTCCGTTTATGTAACTTCATTTTCAATTACTTTATGCAATGCATCTTTAATTCCAAAATTTCTCCATTTTTAGCAATTTATGTATTTTTCATTCTATGTACTGTTATGCTTGATTTTATTCTCTCATGCCTTGCAAGTTATTGAAGTACTGTGTTGAAACTATATACTATATGGTGTTTATAATTTATTTTGAGTGTTAGTGAAGAAAATGCATTAATATAAAATATGTGAAACAAGTGAGAAAGAGTTTTTCTGGAAATTATTTAACGTAGAAAGCCTCACGGTCGTCACTGCCCCATAACGATCGTGACACGCTCTTTTTGAGTGTCACGACCGTCGTCCCCTGTCACGACCGTGACGACCCTTATACCAGACATCGTGAGAAACAGAACTGTTTCTCTTCGTGCCTCTTCTTCTTCTTCTCCATAACTTCCTAAAAAACTACCCATCTTCTACATAACCTCCGTAACCCCCCATTTACCATCTTTAATCTCATTAACCACCCATTATCACAACCTACTACATTCTCACAATCCATTATTTATCCCGAATCAATTTTTCTCTCATTTTACCACTTTTTCACAAAAACCACAAAAATCTTCATTCTTCACTCTAAGCTCTTGCATGCAATGGATACTATCATTTTTAGAGAAGGTGATGCTGGAGAAACCCAGAGAGAACGCTTTCTCTGATTCCAAAGCCGCGGTGTGCAACCTACGTGTTACATTGACACTGTGT
The DNA here is from genome assembly GCA_963966055.1 of Lathyrus aphaca. Lineage (NCBI taxonomy): Eukaryota > Viridiplantae > Streptophyta > Magnoliopsida > Fabales > Fabaceae > Lathyrus > Lathyrus aphaca. The sequence continues at coordinate 378,896,846 of OZ014523.1, read as the reverse complement.
GTTTACGGGAACTCGGAATGCTGGCCAGTGTTACGAACCTGCTCCGAAAAGTCGGGCTCTGGGACCTTTGCAGTCAACCTCAGCCAACCTTCGAACTTCTGACACTGGAGTTCTTAAGTTCATTCAGTTACATCACCGGCACCGGTTCTCTGAGTCAGCTCACCGGTTTTGCAAAATTCAGATCGCATGGCCAAGAGTTCAACCTCTCACAAGACAGGATCGCCGAGTTATTAGGCTTCGATCACGGAACTGAAGCTCACCGTCGCGTGCCCGATAATTTTAGTGAACAAGCTTTCACTTTATGGCACGATTTAACAAACACCCGTGCATCCGCCTTCCAAAGCCTCAACGCCACGCACATTCACAATCCGGCCATCCGCTACTTCCACCGAGTCATTTGCAACACCATCTTTGCTCGAGAAAGCAACCATAAGCTCAACTCTAAGGAGCTTCTATTCTTGCATTGTGCTCTTAATGACGAGCCGATCAATGCTGCCCCTTTCATGCTTTACCACATCCAGGCTATAGCGCACAGAGGATCCACTCCGTTCTTCATTGGCGGCATTGTCACCACCCTGGCCATTCAGTTGGGGCTTGGTGACTTGGTCGCAGATCAGCCTCATCTAGCCTCCGAATACCTAACCAAGAGTTATTGCAGGTCCGCTCACCTGATTGCACAGCAAGAGGATGGCAGGTACAGCCCTGTTGTCCATGGCACCGTTTTTCATCATATCATTCTGCCGTCCCGCGACCGCATCGACCCATCCAGCCGAGCCAACTGGCTCTTTGTTCTACCTGATGCTGCTGACCACGCTCCTATCCATGATCAGGCAGATCTACCTGCGGATGAGATGCAGGACGCTATGGATGCAGGTGAGCCTGTCCCGGATATACCAGAGTCATCTACCCGACAGCCTACTGCACCAGATTTCACTCTTGAGGATGTCCTCCGTGCGATTCATCAGCAGAACCAGATGAATGCCGCACTGGAGCGTAGGCAGAAGGAGCAGTACGACGCTCTACTCGGCACGATTGCAGCAAACCAGGCAGCTACTAATGAGAGATTTAACGAGATTTTCAGCGAGTTAGACGCCTTGCGTATCGACATCACTGGGACCACCAGCACCGGTTCTGATCCTGAAGCGACTCCTTCCAGACGCCGCTCCCGCACCAGAAGCCGACCCCGCGGTCCTCAGCAGCCATAGTTCTAGCTTTTCTTATGTTTGTTTTTAGTTTTGTCGTTTGTACTGTGCTTTAACCGCATTTATATCACAACATTGAGGACAATGTCTGATATATTGTGGGAGAGGTACCTTTCATTTTCGTATTTTTCCCTTTTCGCATTTTTTCATTTCGTTGTATTTTCAATTCAGTTGTATTTCCTTTTAGTAAGTTAATGAAGCGTGCAAAATCTTTATGATATTTTCTTTAGTTTCGAATTTTCCCGCTTAATTAGCCTTAACCGAAAATTTTTTAATTATTCGCATTACCCGACTTACCTACGAAATCGTAAATAGGAAGCTGAGAACGATTAAACAAGACCAATACAATCTTGACACCTTTGACTTCCTACTTAAGCGATTCTATCCCGATTACCATTACGAGTACACTTCTAGTTTCAGTTCAAAAGTAACCCCGAGTAGTTTATACTAGCAGTCAGCACCATCTGAACACAAACCACGTGGGGAGCCGATGAATATAAGCGTTTGATGCCTAATCAATAATGATCCTTCATATCTCGACGCAAAATGAAAAGAAATTACACCAAAGTACACGGTCGCATACAAGAAACGAGAAATATGAAAAGGAGTCCATTGCGGGTTGGTTCAGAGGTACTGGTTCCGAACTCGGTAGGGCGTGCTACGGCTCGATCCCCCACAACCTCCAAATCGGATACAAAATGTAGGGTTACCACACTCGTGTACCAGACCCCGTGCTTAAAAAGGATCAAAGTCGCTAACCGGCTACTCCACTACGTGCGTGCTAAGGCAAAGGGCTTAATGTGATTGCGCTAGAATGAAACCGGGCGAAATAAGATCGAAAAACTTTAGGTGAAATCGTAAAGTAATTGCCGATTGGCTCGTTTAACGGGAAGTCGACGACATAGCTTGTTGCTTGCGTCACTAGTGTATCGGTAGTGTTCTATCAAAGTATCGGACTATCCGACAAAACGATCCCTCGTTTGATTTGTTATGAGTATATGTGAATAACATCTTGTCCGCCGATTTTCAACCGACTATTTGCTTGAGGACAAGCAAAGGTTTAAGTTTGGGGAAGTTTGATAACGAGAAAACGTATCGATTATATTGCTAGGTTTCATTAACGTTTTATCGAATAATCGTCGTTTTAACACTCGATTTCTCGAGTTTTTCTTACCATTTTGCAGGTACACCATTATGTGGAGCTAAATCATGAACTAAGACAAAAAGGAACAAAATAGATCATAAAAAGAGGAAGAAACGAAGCTTCCTGCAAAACTGCATATTTTGCAGCAGTCACGACCGTCACAAGGGTGTCACGACCGTGACACCCCAAAATGAAGCATCACGACCGTGAGATATGTGTCACGACCGTGACACTTAAAAGTCACAAGTCACGAGCGTAAAAGCATTGTCACGACCGTGACAAAGTATATTCTAGGTTTTTGACCAAGGCAACGTGAAAGCATTACGTGAAGAAGTGGTTTCCTATTTTGTTGCCACTACTTACATTTTCTCCACAAATTCAGCAAGGCCCATTCCAACTAAAGTCCAAAAATCCAGCCCATTTGGAGTTCTATAAATAGCACCAGTTCTATGAAGAATACACAGAGCATTTTTCTATTGAATTTCCTGCGGAAGCTCTACCGAACTGATTTACGACCCGTTCTTATTTTCTGCATTATTTACTTTTCTGCTTTATTGTATCCAAACCCGCCATATAACAATTTCCAACATCAGGAAATTGTTATACGTTTATTATTTTTTTTTCTAAGCCTTCAACATTCGTTTATTTTTGATTTCGCCAACTCCGAGCTTTCTGGTCTGTGGAAGAAGGAGTCCGCTCTGATATTGTTAACCAGGTTTTAATATATTGCAATTTAATTATTTATAATGTTTGTTTATTTTCCTGCCATGAGTAATTTATTATTTAATTTTCTGTCTCTGTCTGGTTCAACATCGATGAGTAGCTAAACACCTTAGGGCGGTATGTAGTTAAAACAAACTTAACCGGTAAAATATAACCATAGGCTAAAAATAATTAATCACTTAACATTCTGGCTGATACTTTTTAAGTAAAAAGACCTTTTCGTTACGAGAGTAAGAAAAGAGTATTAGGTTAGGTCAAGACCACGAGAGTGTGAGGTTTTAACCAGATAGCTAAAGTTAGGCATTTAAATTAAACACAGCGAGAGCGCTTTAAGATAAATTAGAATTACTTAGTCTCCAAAAATTACCTCTAAACACTTATGGGCTAGCGAGAGCAGACATAGGGCTTTAGGGATAAGATCTGATATAAGACCACGAGAGTGTGAGTTGAGGGTATTTAAACTAGTAATCTCTACCGAATAGATTAAGTGAACACCTTAAATAAGCCTAGGTTAGATTGACCCACCTAAGTTAGTATAATTACATACCGACCGTCTTAGAACTACTTAATTAAAACTTAAATTTACTTCCGCCTTTAATATTCTAAAATCAACAAAAAAATCGTGACAACCATTCGCCTTAGCTAAACTAGAAGTTCATCTAGCACTAGGTAACCATAGAATCCCTGTGGATCGATAATCTTAAATATTACTTCGATAGGCTGTGCACTTGCAGTAAGATACCGCTAGACGCATAAGTAGACACGTCTTTAGCCCATCAAGTTTTTGGCGCCGTTGCCGGGGATTCCTTAATTTAGTTACTAGTGCATTTAGGTAGCATTGTCCATCAACGTGCACAACCAAGCTTCCTTCTGGAAAGGATATATAGCCCTTGTCGATCAACTGTTGTACTTTGGCCTGAAAAGCTTTGCAATCTTCAGTTGAATGCCCCATTGATCCACCATGATACCCACATTGCTCATGAGGATTGTGCCCTAGAGGGTACGGCTCTGACAACGGCTTGAGAGATTTAGGAACCACCAATGAGCTCTGAATTAGATGTGGAAAAATTTCACTGTATTCCATGGGAATGGGATGAAGAGGAGCATTCCTTCTTTCTAGATTGTTGCGAGGCCTAGGTTGGCTCAGAAGTTGATTCTGAGGTCTTCGACCATGAGTTTGCATATTTGGACGAGGAGGAGTCCACGGTTTCTGATACGGTGCTCTGAGCATTGCCGAATGCCCGTAAGAGTAAGCTGACCTAGGAAAAGATGATCTCTGAGAAGATGTTGGTCCAGAATGTGCAATATTTTCCATGACTGCATTGATGTCATACCCTTCTTCCCCTTGGGAGCTACCAACAGATTCATCTTTACTAGCTGGGATGTTCGACAGGTCCTGGATCTTTCCACTTTTGAGTAAACTTTCAATGCGCCCTCCAACTATTATCAAATCAGAGAAACTTACTGTCCCAATGCTACTCATTCTTTCCAGGTATGGACCCTGCAACGTGCCTACGAACAGGTCAACCAATTCTCTGTCTGAAAGTGGTGGTTGCACCTGGGATGCCAACTCTCTCCACCGTTGTGCATATTCTCTGAAAGATTCACCAGTTCTCTGAGATAGGTTCTGCAAATGCATGCGACTGGGCGCCATGTCCACATTGTACTGGTATTGCTTTACGAAAGCTCTGGATAAATCATTCCACGACCGGATACGACTGCTTTCCAAATCCATATACTAACTTAAGGATGCCCCACTCAAACTGTTCTGAAAATAGTGAATCATCAGCTTATCGTTGTGGGCATGAGAAGTCATTTTTCTGCAGAACATCACCAAATGACGCTTCGGGCAACTGACACCAGAGTATTTCTCGAACTTCGGAGTTTTGAAATCTGGAGGAATGACAAGACCAGGCACCAAACACAGGTTTAGAGCATCAAAACCAAAGGCATCAGGATCTGCTGAGGCTTTGATTTGCTCATCCAACACACGAAACCTTTCAGCAGGATCAAAAGTTGGTGGATCCTTGGTTTTCACAAGAGGGATTGCCCCTTGGAAGTTTGGCATAGGGAAGGCAAAACTCTGATAATCCGTAGCATCAGAAGAAGATGAAGGTCCACCCCGGACAACAGATGGTTCAGGTACACTCTGATTCACGATCGGGGTCTGTACAGGCTGAGCTTGAGTAAGATTATTCACTTGTGGGAGATCCTCATAAGGAGAAAGACCATACAAAGGATTGGTCTTCGAGGTGAAACCAGGTGGAAACTCAACACTCTGACGGTTGCTTTCTGACATAGCTACTGATGACTTCGAATATGACTTTTTACCTCTTGACAACTGCTCAGTCAAACTTCAAACAACTTGTCGTCTTCCAACAGTTACCACTTGTTCAAACTGAGTACCGGGAAATCAGTTGGCTGGTCATGGACAAAAGGAGAAGGATGAGCCATCTGGAAGAGGAAGATGCAATGAAGATGCAAAATGCAATATGATGATGCAAAGATGCAAAGACATGGGATCACAGCTGGAAACTGCCTGGAATCTGGAATACTGAGGCAAGAATCGAGTGTCTGTAACCACAAGATCTCTGCATAATAACCCAAAATAGTAACCGAGAACCGTAGGTCAAGAACTTCAGGATCATAGTGACCGGATCGAAACATAGAACTGCACTGGCAATGAGTGTATGTTGAGGTCGAGGGTTCCTGCAAACCTGTAAACCCCTCCCAATCTCACTGGTAGGCTCCGGGTCAGACATCACGGACTCTCAAAGCCGAATAGCAATAATACTTTCACCATTTCCAAGAAATGGCTCATGACCAAATCAGGGAATCGGTTTGGCATTATATACTACGCAGGGAGGCCTCAGCTGAGTCCAGGACACAAGGTCATCCTATGCGATCCCCAAATGGGCCCTCGGATGCGAATGGGTTTGCCACAAAATGTGGGTTGCCACTGTCATCACTAAAGAGGGATGTTTCCACAAAGTTCTCAGTGATCGGTCCCCAGCTTCACATAACTGTCAGGGTTATGTAATGAGAGAGGAAGATCCCCAAATCAAGACATTTCCAAGACAATCGCAAGTCTGGGCGTGGAACTCACTACTACCCCCATGACAAGATCTCATGAGGCCAAAGTGGAACCACTCTAAGTCCTATAGTGCACTCGAGCCGGGTACTTGGCTCATATCTCTCAAGAACAAGTAACACCCATCCCACCAAAAAAAAACCAGTCCAGACAGTCCAGTAAATATACATGATGCAGAAAATAAATACTGAAAATTGTAAATAAAGCTGTAAACAAAGCTGTAAATAAACAACAATAAAAATACAACAAGCCACAGCAAGCAACATCACCCAATGAAACATCAACAAACAAGCGCTAGGAGAGACTCACACGGGAACCAGAGATCTCTGGGTTGCATAGTCTCCAGCAGAGTCTCCAGCTGTCGCTCCCCGGATTTCCATCCTGGTACAAACGCGAAAGTGGCGCGGAAAAAGAATAGAGTCGCCAGCCAGGCATTTTTATCCCGAAGAAAGGGAATGGTAATGCTGCACAAACCAGAAGAAAAGAAGAAGAAGGACACGGGTCCTACGAACCAAAGAGACTGAGTTCGGGAGTCTGTTACGACCTGGGAAGGTATTAGCACGCAGATCGTCCGTCGTACCCGACGGGATCCACGCTTGCAAAAGAAACTATTTCAAAGGGTGAGGGTATGAAAGTTGCTGCTAAAAGAAAAGAAATGAACTGGAAAAAAGAAACTGGAACTGGAAAAGAACTGAATAAGAAAGCAAAGAGAAAAATGTAGGGAAAATAAAGATTGTGCTCGAACGGGCCCTACCCCGCTGCCTACGTACCTCATCAGGATAATGAGGATCAGAGACGCCATAGTTCCCCTAACTAGGGGTACTAAAAGGAAATTTCTTGTGAATTAAGGCTTGAACTGCCCATGCCATTGCTCAGGTGTTGCAGGCTCGGACGACGAGTGCGTTACCGTCTTGCAAAATGACAAGTAGGAGCAAGTTCGCGTACGGAGCGAATGAGGTGAGAAAAGAATTCCCAAAGGAAAAACGCTTATTGTTTGTTTGTGTTTTATATGAAGCTTTTAGGAGTGTGTCACAAGGGAGTGAACTCAAACTCTTTTCCATGGAATGTGCACTTGTCACTACATTCCAAGATGGAATAATAGAACAAGCCCCCTCAAGTAAGGAGAAGATCCCCAAAACTTGAACCCAAAGATTAGGGCTTAGGCTCACTAACTTGTTTACTTATTAGGTGTTTTGATTATTTACATGAAGAAGTGTTTTTTAGGCTTTTCTTTATGAAGAAGATACCTTGATCAGACTTGTGCATCACAAGATAAACATGTAATATCCCAAGATGGGAAGACTACAAGCATACTTCATGGGATAAGGCTATGGATCAATGCATCACTTCAAACTTATTAAAGTGTTTTTTAAGAGTTATGAGATGAGAAGCGAAGAAGAACCAAAAGGAACATAAAGGTAAAAGCTAACGGGAAAAGTCTAATCCTAATATTCACATGCTCGGATGGTCCTAGGTTAGTGAGGCTTACTATCCTAAAGAAGAAAGGACGAAGAAGAGAAGGATGAAAGGAGAAGCTCCACGGTGGCCTAAGCACACCTCAAATTAAGAAAGAATAAGAGAAGATGAGGAAGAAGAATTAGGATAAGAAGAAGAATGCAATGGAGATGAACAATTAATAAGATAAGAAGATGAGAATGCGAAATGGAGATAAGATGAATAATGAATAAGATAAGGAGATGAGAATGCGAAATGGAGATAAGATGAATAATGCACAAACAGAGCCTACACCAGTAGGACTTCCAGATGCAGCAGCATGCAATAAGATAAAATTGGGCCTCAGTGATACCTAACGGAGAAGGTCCGTTGCCTCTTCAATTCGCTCATAAAACTCATGAATACTTGTCAGAAGTACCAAACTCGAGACGTGCACCAAAAATACCAATCAACCAGAAAATTCCTCATGTCAAGTCATTACCAGGACCAAAAAATAATCTATCAATGTCACAACTTGCATCAACGATCACACAAATAAGTCTACAAATAATTAACAAAATAATCTCAGGATCGGTATCACAATGCGTCCTCCGTTATAAAAATTGAGTAAGAGACCTACAAAACTTCAAACGCAAACTAAAGCCAAAGTTAGACACGATTCCATTTGATTACACCAACCGAAATTAAAACAAAAGTTAGAAAAAATAAGATTAATTTAATAACCTAATTTAACCCTAAATCTAATTCTTCATTAAATATTAACAAAGCTAATTAATAAACAAAAATATAAAGGAAATCTAATTGAAATTAATTATCAAAATTAACTAAAATAAAACCTAATCCTAACTCTCAAACAATGTTAATAAAAATTAATAACAAGTAGAATTAGTTAAAAAGAAGGTAGAAAGAAAGAAAAGGAAAAAAGAGAAAGAAAAGGAATGGGCCGCTGGCCCTGGCCCATGAAGCTAAGCGCGGGTGCAAGCTGGAATATGAGGTGAGGAGAAGCAGGAAATGCCAGATCGGGCTTAACCAAGGCCCATCAGCAACTAGAAAGAAGAAAAAATAACATAAATAAAAAGAGACTTAAAACAAAATAAATTAAATAAAAATTAATCAGTATCACAAAAATGGGGATGAGCCTTTCACTCCTAAACCAAAAAACACTTCTCCCTGCTTCGAAACCCGATCGCGAAAACAAATCCAGACACCGTCGGCGGCTCCGATTTCGCTTTCCCACACCAACACAGCGTCGATCCACTATTTAGGCCATTGACTCTCGGCTTCTTCGAATGGTAGCGACGACGAACAAATCTCACCAGCAATCTCGTCCCTGAACCCTCCGCTTATCCTCCAATGTTCTGCGATTTCGTCCCTGTTCTTAGAGGCACCGTGATAAGCTCCTCGTCACGGTTTGTCTCCATTCAGTTTTGATCTCGTATCCTTCTTCTTCTATTTTCCTTTTTTCTGAATTTTTTGATGTTGGTGAGCGATTATTGTTGAAGATGAAAGGAGTTATGGTTGTGAGGGTTTGTAGTGAAAATTGTTTGAGGTTGAGAGAAGTGAAATTTGTAACGAAGGTTGAAGAAGATTGTTGTTGGGTAAAGGTGGGTTGAGCAAGAAAGGGGGTTGTGTTGAAAAGGAGGTCGGCGGGTTGAAGGTTGTTGAAGAAGAATGAGGGAAGGTTGTGGTGGTGATGGGTTGAGTTTGGTTGTGGTTGGTTTGAAGATGGTTTGTGGTTGTTTTGTCTGTCGAAGATGTGGTTATTGTTGAAGAGGATTAATTTGAAGCTATGAAATAGGAAATGCGATGAAGAAAGGGTTGAGGTGAAAATCAGAAGAGTTGTTTTGTTGTTGTTGTGTTTCTGTGAAGGGAGGATGGTGAAGTGATTGAAGGTTTTTGGTGTGTTGATGGGTTGATGAGAAAATGGATGAGTGTGAGAAGTGTGAAGGAGAGTCACAGAAGAAGGGTGTTAGCGGATTCTTGCGGTGAGGTTTGTGGGAGTTGCAGGAAAGTTAATTTGTGGAGTTGAGAGTGAGGAAATGTTGAAAGGGTTGTGATAGTGGATGCGGTGTTGCGAGAAAATTGAGACTGAGAGTGAGAAAATTGTGCATGGGAGGCTCGTTAGGATGATGAAGAAAATGTGTGAAGAAGGTGTTATGTTACTGTGTGCAGGTTTCTGTTTTCTGATGGTGTGAAATTGTTGAAGGTTTTAGTGATTCAATGAAGGTTGTGAAAAATGAAAAATGCGTTCAGTTGTGTAGATGGCTCAAACCGTTATTCATGGGGAAGGATTGTATTATTTTGCACTGAAATTTTGTTGGAGTGGAAAGCGTACACCGATTTCACGGGATTGAGTGGAATTCCCACAAACTTTCAATTGATTCCTTTCTTTATTATTTTTTTTTGTGGTCCCCAATCTGGTACTGATAGGATTATTCTTTTTTGTGAATTTATGAAATTGGCTAATATTGTGCTGAGAAAATTGTGTGTGTGAATGATGAAATGGGTGGGCCGTGAGAGAAAAAATGCTGCCAATTGGTCATGCGGTGGCAAAAGAGAAAGTTAAAATATCAAATTCTTGATGTTTAGTTGGAAAAATGAAGTAAAAAAATATTGTTAATAAAAATTAAAAAAATGAGCTTAAATGAAATAAAATGGAATTAATGAAGAAGGAAGATAAAGAATAAATTTAAAGGTTTATTTATGGACATGAATATCAATGTGGATAAGGATTAGAAAAATTGGGAGATAATATTAATATGGATAAGGAAATGGTTATGGAAAAAAGAATAAAAATCGGATAATTATGGATAGGGAATGATGGAAATAAATGGATATGAACCACTACCAAAGGCCAATGATGCACCTCGACTGAATTCAATCCACATATCACACTCGAACTCTGTCAATATCCACTACTCAAAAACGGATGAACGCACTCCTGAAACAATTCACTACTCTCATGAATCACTGCTTGATAATATGATGAATTCCAAACGACACAACTTGATTTGATAAACATTGCCTGAACTTGGAACCAAAGCTTCTGATGATGGGCCAGATGCATAGAGAATAATCCTAGCAGACGTGAAATCTCTGAAGATCACTGATTTTAGGGAAATAAACCCTAATGCAATGGCAGTAGCAGGGGAGAATGATACAACTGATGGTTGCAAGCCAAACCCTTGAATTCTCCTGATAACCAAATATGGGTCGTGAAACCCTAATTTTCAGAAAATGCTGAACTCATGCCCTATGCACATGATGTGAATCTTAAATGTTAGTGATCTAGTGGAAATGCGAATGTTATGCAAACGAAAAGCTGACAAAGATGGAAAACCAGAGGGCAAATTTAGGGTGTCTACACTCCCAATACCATTCTTTTAGCCTCATATTCTTGAGCTTCATTCATTTCTTACACTGACACTTCTCTTATACACTTCACATTTCTTTTACACTGACACTTGCATTCTTTTCCAGCTTTGATACACAGATAGCACTGACACTACCCCTTTAAAACACAAATCTTTCAAGCGTGGATCCCGTCGAGTACGACGGACAATCTGGGTGCTAATACCTTCCCAGGTTATAACCAACCCCCTTTCTCAGTTTCTATGGTTCGCAACCGTCTTATCCATATCTTTCTAGGTGTATGCAGCATTACCTTTCCTCCGGGATAAAAATGCCTAGCTGGCGACTCTATTCATTCTTTCTCTTTCGCTGACCGTTCGCGTCTGTACCCCTTCTGACCAGATGTCATTTGGTGGGAGCGACAGTAGTATAGTATGATTATTAAATACGGGCGATGGAGGACGACCATCGAGCAGAGGACGACTGCTGGGGGGTAAAGCAATGACGGGGACGGTCAACATGCTGGGGAAATAAAGAGATCATGATGGGGACGGCCATGTGGTAAGGAAGTAAGATTCTATGGGGATTAAAACAAAGGTAATGATGGGGACGACCATCAGGTTTGCAAAGTAAAGTAAACAACGATGGGGACGACCATCTGTTTAAAGAATAAACGAAATAATGATGAGGGACGGTCATCAAAGGTGAATGACGATCACCTAGCAGGGGACGACTTCTCTCTATCACGACATAGGACGGATGTCGGATATAAAAGGTCGACGATAGGGATGACCATCGGATAAGCATGATGAAGGACGATCATCAAAAGGTGAAGGACGATCACCTAGCAGGGGACGGCTGCTAAATATCACGACATAGGACGAATGTCGGATAGAAAAAGGGTTCCAATAATGGAGACTCCACTGGGGAAAGGGATGAGGGACGGTCATCCAAAGATGAAGGGCGATCACCTGGCAGGGTACGACTTCCGTAAGTATCACGACATAGGACGAATGTCGGATAGAAGAAAGGTTGTTTTACTGGCGATTTGCTGGGGAATGGTTAACACGGACGAGTGTTTACGCTCAAGAATAAAAGGTATAAGTGTTTTGACGCTGTGTATAGATTAAAGATGTGGTCGAGAATCCTTAAGACCATGATACGGACGAGTATCGGTAGAAACAAACGCTGACGCATGTTTAGAGAGGATGATACAGACGAGTACCAACTGGTTAACAGAGAACACGGACGAGTGTCGAATCTGTGGGGAATAAGTGTATATACAAGATACGGACGAGTATCTGTATAATCATGAATGAGTATTTGTGAAGTATGAGCAAGACACAGACGAGTGTTCAACTTGCTGGGAAAAATTTCGACACGGACGGGTGTCAGAGGAGAAAGTGTATAAGTTATGAACTTATGAGTGTAAAAGGTATTCTGTCGAAAGGAGTATATTATAAACAAGTACTTGGTTTACAACAAGTAATTGGGCAAACGTGCTGGGGAGTGGTGACACGGACGGGTATCAAGAGAGTATATATGCATCTGTTATCACAGAGGATGTTTGTGGTTTATATCTGCAGGGGAGTGATATGACACGGGCGAGTGTCGAAAGGCATACATATGAACATGTATCTATGTTGGAGAGTGCAAATAGGACGCTTTGGCTTTTATATAAATTGCTGATGAAATACTGATGGTATTTACGGGTGACTGGTTTGAACCTGACTTGTGATCATGCAAAATGTTTGATTTTTGCCGTAATGCTCCATATTATACGGAATGCTACGCTCTGTGGGGAAAATGATGTGAATGCTATGATTATGCAAAAGAAACCGATCCGGGATTCAGATCCCGCTGTTGTGAAGATATCTGGCTGATCTGCTTGATGGAATATCTCAGCTGGGGGAAAAGATCATTGGTAGATCTGATAAATCATATGGCTCTGCTTGGGGAAATAGATCACTGATAGATCTATCAGGTAAGGAGAAAACCCAGCTGGGGATGAGGAAGCTTCCGTCACTTTGTTGTGTGAGAATTTCAGGTATTGCTCTTCTGGGTAGAGGTTGGAACTCTGCGGGGAGATGGTTCTTTTGTCTTTGAGAGACATGGCATTCTGTTTGGGGGAGGAAAGATCACTCCACGATCTTCCTGGAGAACTCTGTGGGGATCCCGGCTGGGGGAGCTTCTGTTGAATGATCTTATATTGGGGACGAGGAGGCCTCGATAACTTTGTTGGGGAAAAAACATTTCAGATGCTGCTTGGAGAAGATGTGCTGGGGAAGTGATGCTTGGTATGCCCCATGTTGCGTATTTGAATACCTGCAATCCTGTTAAAACAAAGAAACGCACAAGTATCCCGAGGTATCCCTTACCAGATTCCGTCATAGGAGTTAGATATTCCTGGAAGTAAGATTATTTCCTGCAAGCATTTATTAAGAATGGCACATTTGTTTTATGCAAATATTATATCATGGATATTGAACATTTTGCAAACGAAACAGAAATGTATGAAACGAGGTGTGACTGAAAATCTGATTTTATTAATCTGGGTGCCCTGAACTGGAAAATACAGTCAAAGAAACAAATCCCCTGGAATGAGGAGATTGTTAGAAATTGAAAAAGTAAAAGTGTTGGCAATGTTGACGCTGCTCCAGTGAGCTTCCATTGCTATGACCTGTATGACCTTGACGTTCTTCTCATCTTGCTTTCTGAAGAAGGTTGATTATGACCGATGCTTTGTCCTTTCGAGGCTTGCCGTGTCGTGAGTGATACAGACGAATTCAGAGTGCAGTTGTTCGCTTATTCCCTTATTTTGCGTGGATCACCCTCTCGGGTTTTCAATCCACCGGGATACCCATTTTTTCCTGAGTTGTCCAATGTGGCTTTTCAACTCAGCGGGTGTACAGTTTTTTTTCAATTTTCCCTTATTTTTGCCCGAGTCTTTTATTTTGTTTTTGACTCGCCGGGATGCCTAATTTTTTCCTGGACTTACATTCTGTTTTTATGTCCAGCGGGTCATTTTATGCGAAGTATTTTTTAACTGCATCTGAATTCACAGGGGATAAGAAATCTTCACCATCCATAGTAGTGAGCATCAGTGCTCCACCATAGAAGACCTTATTTACTATGAATGGGCCATCGTAGTTTGGAGTCCACTTTCCCCTGTGGTCTGTATGAGGAGGAAGAAGTCTTTTCAGCATAAGAGCTCCCACTTGGTACTCCCGAAGCCTGACTTTATGATCGAAGGCTTTCTTCATCCTTTTCTGGTATAACTTCCCATGACATATTGCAGCTAATCTCTTTTCTTCGATCAGATTCAGTTGATTGTACCGAGACCAGACCCATTCTGCTTCGTTCAACTTTACATTCATCAATACCCGTAAGGAGGGTAGTTCAACTTCAACAGGTAGGACAACTTCCATACCGTACACAAGCTGATAAGGCGTTGCCCTGGTGGACGTTCTGATTGAGGTTCGATACACATGCAAGGCAAATGGTAGCATTTCATGCCAGTCTTTGTATGTCACTACCATCTTCTGCACAATCTTCTTGATGTTTTTGTTAGCCGCTTCAACAGCGCCATTCATCTTTGGCCTGTAAGGAGAAGAGTTGTGATGTTGGATTTTGAAGTCCCGACATAGTTCTGCCATTATTTTGTTGTTCAATTTGGAACCATTATCAGTAATGATTCGCTCGGGTACTCCATATCGACAGATGATGTCTCTTTTCAGAAATCTGGCTACCACTTGTCTGGTGACGTTTGCATACGAGGTTGCTTCAACCCACTTAGTGATGTAATCAATGGCTACCAGGAAGAATCTGTGTCCATTTGAAGTTGTCGGTTCGATCTTTCCATTCATGTCAATGCCCCACATGGCAAAGGGCCAAGGTGAAGACATTACGTTTAACGGATTTGGAGGCACATGCACTTTGTCTGCATAGATTTGGCATTTGTGGCACTTTCTGGCATAGGCACAACATTCTGCGTCCATTGTGATCCAGTAGTAACCTGATATTAATAATTTCTTAGTCATTGCATGTCCTCCAGCATGGGTACCGAAAGAACCTTCATGTACCTCGTGCATCAGCAGGTCTGCTTCCTTCCTATCAACACATCTGAGTAGCACCATGTCAAAGTTTCTTTTGTATAATGAACCATCAGCATTCAGGAAGAAACTACCAGCCAGCCTTCTCAATGTCTTCTTATCATTGGATGATGCCCCAAGTGGGTATGTTTGATCCTCTAAGAAGCATCTGATGTCATGGAACCAAGGCTTGTCATCTTTAGCAATGTCCACAGAGAATACGTATGTGTCATATCTCAAATTTGTCCTACTTGTATTCTCATTTTTTATTCTAGTATTTTCAACATCTTTGCACCATATCATTAGCATATCGTTGTGCATTCGAAAATTCGAAGATATGTTTGCCCTGTTACCTTTTTCTTTTTCTTCTTATTGTTTAGTCAGGGGTTAATAGAATTCAGAGTTTACCCAAAGTCATTGTTGCTTTAGTTTGAGGAATTCAAGATGACTCCCTTCATTCCCAAATCAAAATTCAAGGTGGATTCGTTTTGGTTTCACTTTTTGAGTTTGACTCCTAAGGAGTATTCATCTTGTTCATAATGTTTTCAAAGAAGATTCAAATATTCCTTTTGACACATTACTTTGTTAAAGGATACTTATGCCTAAATGTTGCAGCAAGTTTGATTTTGAAATGGTCCTATTTTAGTGCTAAGGACAAATTCAAGCAGTTATCATAGTGTCATGTCATTAAGCAAGTTCAAGGATTTCATGTTCAATTTCCTAAATAAAATAATAAAGAGGCCCGCAGGGTGCAGAACCATTTGACAGATTTCACGTGTGGAAGTGGAAAAAAAACCGTGAGTCATCAACAGGCTGCAACAATAAATAATGAAGTCCTGTAGCATCACAACAAATTTACAAAGCCTCATTTCATTACCAAGCTTTAGGATTACAAACAGAAGAACAAATTTACAATGTCTAAGTCTATTTGAAAATCCAGAATCATGCTAACTCTATTTGTGGGATCATCACAGTGTACCAGCTCTTTTGCAATTCGATGATTATACCTAGGTGCTCCATTTCATAAGCCAGCATTACCAGAGCATCTTTTCATCTCTACTGTCTTGCACTATGATATCCATAACCTTGGACTCATCTATTTCTATTAGATTCTTTTACCATCCTTTAGGCATTATACCCTAAGTGTGATCCTCATTTGATAGGGCCGTTGTAGTTTCCTTCCATAAAGTTGGATAGAAATTCCATCGTGCGACGAAGCTACATCCTGTAATCCATACCTGCAAGAAAACAAAGACACTATCAATAGGGTGCCAGTCTATACAAAGTATGAGTAGAAATAAGTAAAATGCAAGTATCATTGTACATGAATGCAACCAACTTCAACTCATAATCAGCCTGCCAGAGCTTTGGCTATGCTGCCATGTTGAAACCTGCGGAATACGGATACAAAGGTGTTAATAAGGCCATGATCATTTTGAAGTGAGCATTAAAGTAACTCCTAATGTTAAACCATGACAATGGGGAATTTTATCAGTACACTAGACTGCAAACTCTGAGTTTCCATGATTCTTCATGACAGCAAACTAGCAGTTTCAAACAAAATTGGATCCACAAAGCACAACGAGTTCTGACATCTGCCACAAGCCGAGATGCTTTGCACCGAGCAAATGTCGACGTTCCCAAATGATCCAGCCGATATTGAGGTGGACAATTGAAAAATTCATAATTCAGACTGGATGTTCCAGCAGAAAAGGCAGCACAGAATATGCTCAAGGACCCTATATCAATTATCTTCACCTTTATATCATTTCTTTGATTAAGCTGTTACATTCACTTGTGTTGTACCAGCTACCCTGCAAGACAGTAAAAAAGAACTATCTTTTACAAAACTAAGAGATAAGTTAATTGCCCTAGATTCACTTAATAAAAATCACATTGTCAATGTCAATCAAGCTGTGACCGAGTTCTGGAAGAAGTCCGAAGGATATAGGGTTGGATGGAGTGATGAAATATTAGGTTTTGATTGTGGAGGCCAACAGTGGGTATCAGAGATATGTTTCCCAGCTGGAAAACTGGCACAGCCAAACATGAAAGATCTTGAATACATTGAAAGGCTGAAGAAACTTATAGAGAAAGAAGAGATACCTGCTCCTGCTCCAATTGAGCAGCGTTGGACCGCTAGCACCAGGAGTCCTTTGAGTCTTGCTTCAAGCCCGTCAGACGATGATATATTTTCTTGGGTTGATATAATCATGTACCTCCCTACCATGGATGCTCGCCAGAGAAAAGATATAACAGATGAATTCTTTCATTACAGGAATTTGACTCAGGCAAAATTATGGGATAATTATTCCGCATATGAACAGTTGGGGCTATGACTGAGATGCAAGGGATTCTTTGTTCAATAAGACCTATGAAGATTGGACCAGCCACTAACAAGAACCCGGCTGCCACCGCTCAGCCCGAAGCCTCGTATCAAAACCCTGTAAAGAGAACTCAGGAGATGGACCCTGCAAGAAGGCATAACAGGTGTTACAATTTATAGTTAAATCAGTTCGAAGTAACAAAGTCAATAAACTTCAGCAGAAATTGTACATTGCAAAACAGTAAAGTCACAACCCCAAGCATGACAATATTGTTTTCCTGCGCAGGTTGTCCGTGAATCTACACTGCCAAAAAGCCCTTCCTACAGGTTGCATTGTCACATGTTAGCTCCATTTCAAATTCACATCTTGCTTTATGTTTCTTCAGACCTGCAAGGCATTAGTAAGAGTTACTGTTTCGAAGAATAAGCGTAAGCACAAATAAGAGAAGAACTGATCTTAAACACCAAATCCTAAGCAACTTCCGCAGAAACCAAGGAGTCTTAAGCTTGCTAGCATCTTCTCTGTCCTTTGATTATGCTTTAATCATATCCTGTGAATCAAATAAATGTGAACATAGTGAATAATCTCATGAGCCAAATGCTAGAAATTCACATTACGAGAAGACATGAAGCATCAGTGGTAAAAAAAATACAAAGCATACATGTGGGTTTCCTTCCAAGGCAAGTTGTTTCCTCATAAGAAAATTTCAATTCAAAACTACTTTGACACACAATATGTCTTGCACTGTAAATATTGAAATTCTGGTATGACAGACTCAGATGTCTAATATGATGTTGAGACATCTTATCTGTTACTTATAAACATGGTAAGGTATACATATCAGTACTTAAATAATTCTGTTATATCAGAGTCAAACATGCTTCAGGATGTTGGGACATCTGATAGGACATTCAGTTCAGGTACTGCATAAAACATAAAAGATAAAAAGAACACAGCAGAAGTTTGTTAACCCAGTTCAGTGTATAACCACACTTACATCTGGAGGCTACCAAGCCAGGAGGAAATCCACTATAAGTAATATTAATTCTAGACTTAAACCTCTCTGTTTAATCTATCACTTAATAACTACCCAATGCAATTTCTACCTAAGACACAACTTAGATAAGAGTACCCTACTCAGTCCCCCTCAATCACCCAGTGATCAAGTTTACAAGTTTAATAAAATTGAAGACATTCTTCAAACAATACAGCTTGATCTTACTTCACAGTTTCAATCAAGTCACAAAACTTCTCTTGCTTACAAGCTTCGAGAGTCACAAGTGAAACAACCACAATAGAGTTCCTTGTTATGCAAGGCTGCCACAAGAACACAACCCTAATAATGTTTACATTTCCGGTTGATTGGGTTGATACTAAACTAGGTTACAAGGTTTCTTTTATAACCTATTCCCAACTGGATTTGGGCCTAAACAATCACAACAATAGCTGCTACAGATATGCAGAAATATCTGCTACAAATATGCAGAAATATCTGCTACAAATATTCCAAAAGATCTTCAACTCCTAAAATATCTCTAAATATAGAAACCTATATTTTTCAATATTTGTCTTCAATTTAAATTGAGTCTTTAAGATCTTCTAGATCAGCACCACATATGATTGCATAATATCTCCAGAATATTCTGCATAATTCAGATCTGATAAATCCAATGTCATCACCTTGAATTAGGGTTTGTTACTTCCTAGATTCTAGGTGATTTTGTTCTTCTGATTAATCTGAATCTTCATAACAAAACTCCCTACAGATGCGCCTTGTTCTGTTTTTATCCATCCATAATTAATTCCAGATAACTCTCCTTAAATATCTCAGATCAGTTAGTTATTAATTAATTCTGGTAACAGGTCTGAGATGTCTCAACATCTGTTGGGACATCCTGAAAAACTGAACTTACTTCATTTACTGATACAATGTCACAACATCTGATGTGACATCCTGTAAACTGAACTTATTCCATCAACTGATACAATGTCCTAACATCTGGTGTGACATCCTGATATCTTGACTTAAGTTCATTAACTGTTACTCTGTTTGACAGTGTCACAACATTTGGTGTGACATCCTGAACTAAGTTCAACACTTCTTGTTTGATATCTATATGTAACATATGACAGTAATGTTGTCATGACAGTTGCAGATGTTTCAACATTCTCTTTGACATCTGTCATGACATTTGCAGATGTTTCAACATTCTCTTTGACATCTGTCAAGACATTTGCAGATGTTTCAACATCTTCTTTGACATCTGTCTGTAGCATATGACAGTAATTCTGTCATGACATTTGCAGATGTTTCAACATCTTCTTTGACATCTGTCTGTAACATATGACAGTAATTCTGTCATGACATTTGCAGATGTTTCAACATCTTCTTTGACATCTGACTGTAACATATGACAACATCTGTTGGGACATCCTGAATTAAGTTCTTCTACTCTGTTTGATAATGTCCCAACATCTAATAGGACATTCTGAACTGAATTCAACATCTTCTTTGACAACTTCCACATTTATGTCAGATGTCAACATCTGTTGGGACATCCTGAATTAAGTTCTTCTACTCTGTTTGATAATGTCCCAACATCTGATAGGACATTCTGAACTGAATTCAACATCTTCTTTGACAACTTCCATATTTATCTGTGCCACCATGTCAGGACATCATGTTTGACATGTTCTTCCAGAGTCTATACTATGTTAATATGGAACTTCTTATTCAACATTTTCCAGCCATATTAGTTTTACCAAACATAATGCCAATCATAAAATAATAGCATTAACAAATATGAATTACATCATACCTCACAAGCAGAAGAGATGCACTGTTACTTCATGTCTGATTCGCAACTCTCAACCATCAAGCCCTTCCATTAAGTCATTATCATCAGTTAGCCAATTTCAGAATGACGACTCACTTTGACCTGACAAATAGAGAAACAGTTCACAACAATCAGATCAATTCTCAAGCACGCTATGATATAGTCAGTTCTAGTAGTAAATGTTGAAACTACATCAGGCAATGCATAATGTCATATATCAAGTATCACCAAGAGAGTTGAAGCAGGGTGTTACAACCAAAATAGAGTGAGTATTACACAAGCCAAAGTTTCAAAAAAAATTTGATGCAGTGACTCGTATTTTAAACCAAAATAAGAGTAGAATGTCTTCATATCGGAATGGAATCTCAGTGAGGACCACAAAATGCTTCTAGAGGCAGTCCAACTCATACCTGTCACTATCTCAGTGGTCCCTACAAATCAAAAGGAATAATCAGAATTTGCACAAAATCAGGGGATATTTGAAGCACATGATTATAACAAAATTCTACACCTCATCATCCTTATCCAAATCTCACATGAATTTTACAATTTACACACGTACCAAATACCCTAAATCTCTCCTATAAAAACCAGTCATGATTAAGCATTCAGGGGGAGGAAAACCTAGCCGCTCTACACAAAAACGTTCCTCAACAAACCCTAAACTACTCAGAGCTCAAATAAATCAACACATTAAGAATTTTACATTGAAACTCTTAATGTGGTGAGCTGAAGACCTTCACCCAACAATATCATCAACAATACTCAAAAAAGAGAAAGACAAAGGCGAAGAGAAGAGGATTTTCATTCGTATTCAACATAAAGCAAACGAACCATAAGCAAGGCGGAAAGGAAGATTTACCCGATAATCACACTCATAGCATCCGTCGACATCGGTAGTTCCTTGGTGATTTTGATTTCATTATTCATTTGTTCTTGCTCATGCTTCATTTACTCTTCTGCGTGCTTCGATTTGTATCTTGACCGAGTAATTTCTTCTAAAGGTGTATTGAATCTGGGGGTTTAAGGTTTTTAATGGGGTTTAGGGTTTATCGCTTTACCGATTAATGCGTGATTCTGTGTGGGTTTAGTTTGTTCGGTCGGCGTTTATTGTTTGAGTTGTGGAGGTACGATAAAAGCTCTTCGGTTTTCTCTTAGAGAAGAAGGAGTGAGTACCGGTGGAAACAGAGAAAGAGTTCTGCATCATAATTGTTTTTCTTTAATATTAAATATGAATCAGTTTTTAAACAATGGATATTTTGCCTACAACTTTGTTGTTTGTCATTGTTATCCTATTGCCGACAATTGTTCTGCCCAATAATACGTCCTTTCATCTAATTAATGTGACGCGTGGCAGCCTATGGTATTGACTATCTGGCTTCCTGTTTGACCGATGATGCTTGGAATAGCTAGGTCATTTGTTTTTCTTTAAACTTTATTTGTGGGCTGTGAGTAAACCGGGTTCTTATTGACCTGGACCCAACTTAAGCTGAACTGAAGTTAATGGGCCTATGCCCCACCTTATTCAGACGGTCCATGTTCTTTTAATTAATAAATCATTCTGCTTTTTTATTTATTTTTTGTTTCTTTGATAAAAATAATAAATAAATTGTTTCAAAAAGAAAAGTGTGTTAATTGATTTATTTTATTATGGTCTATGATATAAACGAGATTTCTTGATATTCGGTATCGAACCGACGTTATCGAAATCTTTATGAGACCATACTTTATTTCTTTTATTTCTAAAAAAGTTCTAAATAATTCATTTAGATCTATTATAACCGATTTAATTATCATGGGCCAATGATATTATAAAAGGTCGTTTTTCGCCCGATTACATTTAATCGGTGATGAGCGGTCAATATGAGGCCTTCTTTTATTTTATTCTATTATTTTTTATTTTGAACAAAAAAGCTTGTAATATAATTTGATTTATTTTATTCATTATTTAATTTATTTAATTATTCAATTTATTATTTTATTTAATATTTCACAATTTATTTATTCATTTAATTCGCATTTTAAATTACGATTCGACTCCTCATAGAACGATTTCATTAAATCGGCTCTAAGGCAGTAAACGAACCAAATTTCGCCGCGTCCCGAAAAGGTCCAACGCCTTCGAATAGTTGCGTCCCGATTAACAGGCCGAACGCCTTCGAATAGTTCAAACACACTGCACACACGCTTTCTCTTGGGAAAACTACAACGAGACCTCTTTATTTCTCGCAATCCCCTGTATTTATTTTGTACCCCTCTCCCATTATTTTGTACGCATTTTATTTTTCCTCATTTTATTTAATTTTGAATCCTTGGTCCAACGCCAAGCGATTGCACTTTCACACTTGCACTTTATTTTCTAGTATCATTTCGTTTATTAGGATCCACCTTTCCTTGCGAGCCGAACGCTTCGTGCCTCGCTAACAAACCACAAAAATACACTCCATTTGCATTTACCCTTTAACCTCAAAAAACCAAAACGTTTCGATTAGATCCAAACCCTTGATCCAACGTCAAGCGGTCTTAGGAAATAAAACACATTCTAATAAAACGAGAAGATTTGTACGCCACGAGCCTTAAGCGGTAGAAAGGAGGATAACGAGCTCTCGTTACTCGCTTCGATTATTTTCGACGCAAGACGCTCGTCTTGTTGGGCAAGATAAACTATCCATAGTCTTTAGTGCATTTCAACTCCTAAACCCTTTCATCGACGAAAGGTAATAAAATCAACAACCATTACCCTTAGTAGGCCGAACTACGAGGCTCTGACTTTCCCATTGCACACGGGAGTACGTAGGCACGAGGATCTCAATCCTTGCCGAGCACCTAGGTTCAATCTAACTTATAAATCAACTCATTTCTCTCTAGCAAGCAATTCATTTAAGCATAGACATCCTTTCTCGCGCGTTAACTTAGATGGTTCCCATCGAGTACGATGGATGTAGGGGGTGCTAATACCTTCCCCCTGCATAACCGACTCCCGAACCCAGGCAATGGTTCCGTTGACCTTTGTCCTCTTCCTTTTCCTCCCGGGTTGTATCTATATCTACCCTTTCCCTATTCAGGAATAAATAGAATTAGGTGGCGACTCTTCAGTCCGTCCGGCGCGCGGTTCCGTCCATTCGGATCGCGTGAGGTCGTATTTTTCGGGGTACGACAGCTGGCGACTCTGCTGGGGACTGGTTCACCCCTATGCGAGTCAAGCCTAGTCTAGGTTTTTGTGCTTGTTTGGATGTTTGCTTTTATGCCTTGCTTGTTTATTTTTATCGCTTTCTTTATCGCATTCCATCTTATATATCTTGTGGCTCCTTGGTACTACAATTTGGATCGATACTTTGCAAAAGAACTTGAGGGAAAAGCTCTATACCCGGGCTTGCGAGTACAAACTTAAGTTAGCGAGGTTGTGTAGTATGGGCTCCCGAGGGAACCTCTCTCGTGGGTTGTCGATACGAAAACCTCACTTGGAGTAGATTCTATTGAAAATACTGACAACCGTCAAGTCCTTGACGTGTGTGCTCAGTTGCTTTCATTAGGGTCATTAAATCTGAGAACCTTTAGAACCTTTTGGTTAAAACATCGGTTGATGGTTACGTAGTATTGGGCACCAGGGTTCGCCCTCGCGTGGCTCGATACGAAAACCTCACTTGGAATAGACTTACTCAATGGAGTTGATTGACTGTCAAGAATGTATGAAATTGACACGTGCATCAAACAGTTGAGAAAGTTCCATAACTCCAAGACTTTGTTTAAACCTTGTGTCGATGATCACGTAGTATGGACTCCCGAGAAAATCTTCTCTCGTGGGTTGTCGATACGAAGATCTCACCCAAAATAGATTCATATGGCGGAGTCAATCAACCGTCATGCTTATGGTGCGTGTGATGAACAGCCATATGAATTGATAACTTTGGGATCCCTAAAACTTTAGAATTTACCCAGTGAGTTCCTGATCAGAGTATCCTCCATCTGTACCTTGGACTCATGAGACCCTGATCTCTTGATCCTGGATTCTGACATTGCATATCATTTCATTTGCATTATTTGTTCATTCTTGCATTTCATTCCAAAAGCCGTAAACTTATTTCATGTTCCTCCATCTTCAGTAAATCAAGTTGGTTTCCCGACGCCCGTATCGAGCTAGACGCCCATACTTAACTAGAGCCAACACTAGAAGACTGATGGACGTGATTCAAGAAGAGCAAGCTGCTATGAGGGAAGAGATTGACTCGGTCAAGAACAAGATCGACCAGATTTATGAGACTTTGCAAGCTTTGGCAAGAATGGAAGAACATCGCGAAGCTGCTGCCGCATTGAACAATGCTCAAGTGCAAGGATCTACCTCACGAGCAATGCCTTCAGTTCCAGTTCCAAATCCTTTGGTCTATGGTTTGCCTCCAGGCTTCACTCCTGCTGTTGAAGAGGTCACTTCTCAACCAATACCTGCTTCTGGTGTCACTATTGGTGCTATTCCTCAAGCTCAACCTATTCCAACTCAAGTCCAGTTTCCTCAAACTGAAGAGAATCATCAAGTTGAGTATGAAATGCATATTGCTGTTCCAATCACCAATCCTCATGCTGTTCAAGAATCTGAAGCTATGAAGATGTGTCACGAGTTAGCTGAAAAACTCCGAATCATGGAAGGACACAACTCAACTTCTCTGAGTGCCTCAGACATGTGCTTAGTTCCAGACGTTGTGATCCCTGCTAAGTTCAAACTGCCAGAATTCGAGAAGTACAAAGGCCTCAGCTGTCCTGAGCTTCATTTGAGGATGTACTGCAGGAAAATGGCCGCTCATGCTAAAGATGACAAGCTCATGATCCATTGCTTCCAAGACAGCCTGTCTGGAGCGTCTCTAGAATGGTACATGCAACTTGAACGGAACAATGTTCGTACTTGGCTTGATCTATCGGATGCATTCAAAAAGCAGTACAAGTACAACACTGATCTTGCTCCTAACCGTACTCAACTTCAGAGTATGTCTCAAAAGGAAAGCGAATCCTTTAAGGAGTACGCCCAACGCTGGAGGGAGTTAGTTGCCAGAGTTCATCCGCCATTGGTTGACCGTGAATTGATCGACATCTTCATGGGTACCCTACAGGGGCAATATTACGAGAAGCTGATCAGCAGTGTATCTTCTGGATTTTCAGACATGGTGATGGTCGGAGAAAGAATCGAAGAAGGTTTGAAAAGCGGAAAGATTCAAGGAGGTTCCAACAGCCAGAACAATGCCAAGAAGCCTTTCAACGGATACAAAAAGGGCGAAACAAACATCGTTTCTGCTGCAAGTGGGAATTTTCAACAGAGTGCACCTGCACCAGTTCCCTACTATCAGTATCCCTATGTTGCTGCTGCACAATATGCTCCTATGCCATATCAGTCAGTTCCTCCAATGCCTTATCAGCAGGCCTTTCAAGCTTTATTTCCGCCTCAGATGATTCACCAACCACGTCCTATGGTTGCAGCTGCGCAGTATGCGCCCAATCCATACCAGCAACAGGCTTATCAACCACGACCTGGTCAACAACAACAGCGCGCTCCTCAACAACGTCCACCATATCAACCAAGAGGATATGATAGGCACATTGATCCCCTGCCTATGACATATACCGAAATCTTTAAACAGTTAACGGCAGAAGGACCTCTTACTTTGAGAGATATGCCACCTTAGACTGGTAATGCCCGGAACTATGATGCCAATGCTCGTTGTGAGTATCACAAAGGCGCTCCAGGTCATACCATCGAGAACTGCCATGCCTTCAAACACTTGATTTGGGATATGATCAATTCTAAGGACCTCACTCTCACTCCGAGAAATCCAAATGTCCAGAACGATCCAATGCCGTCACACGGTGCCAACAAGTGAAGACATGTGAAGGGGTTGTTGAAGACCAAGCTGAGTAGTCTCCAACTTTGAAGCATTCAATCAAGAGAAGTTCATTCCTAAATTCAAGGCAGCCATCGCCATTTATTATTTCCGCATTCCTGTTGTTTTGTAATGTTTGTTTAAGTACTATTTGCTCTGAACATTGTTATCGTTTGTACTTGGTTATGTTAATGTTATGTTTATGCATTTTTGAATTAATCTATTCGCATTTGCTCATTATTTATCATTTATCACAAAATCACAAAAATATTTCCCTCACTTCACTTTAGCAAATATTTGAGGGAGGATGATGAAAAACGAAATACCCATAACTGTTGCGGTATGCTTTCAGATAAAACCTCGTCAATGATGTACAGGCATTCGTTCAAATCCCCAAACACTGGAGATATAAGGAGTTAATCCCTAGTCAACCACTTCGAGCCTAGAAGTAGAAGCTTTCTTTCGGATACAACCCTTACATTTAACCCGGGGCAGGGTAGTTGTTCAGTTAACCTGACTACAATTTCAAATGGCAAGATGAGACATCTCGTCAGAGGACCATTAACAAATGACTTGGCAGTCACAACATTCAAACAAAAAAGAAAAAAAAAGAAAAACCACTAAGTTGAGCACCCAAAGGGAAACTTAGTCGGAAAAAAATCAAAAGAGGAGCTCAAATCCTCAACAAAAGCAAAACAAATATCAATGACCACCAAATCAAGAATCAAAGGGTCACCAACAGCAAAAAAAGATGACTGCCATCTTCAAGCAAACTTTAAGGCTTTATCTTCACTCTTGCAACATCAAAACAGATGCATATGTAGAGTTAATTGAACGTAGGACTGGAGAACATCACGGAGAAGGGATGGGTACAAATCAAACTTTGGGCCTTATACCTTTGTTTCTCAAACCAATAACCAGGCCACGTTACAACCCTCAAAAGTCCTAATTGAGGCAGGGTTTATTCTGAAAGCATGCTACCAACAAGGTTGCATAAATTGACTCCCATATATTTGCTAATATTCAATCTTGTTTGCACTTTATTCTTGCTGCATCTTTCACGAACTTTCTAAATCAGCACCTCGTTTGGACTAACGGTCCATTCGTCACACTATCACAGCATTCAAATAAACTAACTTTTTCAAAACTTACATGAATTTTACATTAACACTACCATTTGCGTATGAATAATTTAATTGCAATTCAGTGCTTGACATCAGTACAATCCCAACAAGGGATAATTAAAAGCAAAACTTGAACTTCATCAGTGCCAACATGAATCAAGACTACCTCAACAATCCAATCATAGGCAAATTATTTTCAGCAGCCCAATCAAGGTCAAATCATCTTCAACAATTCAGTCAAGGGCAGACGCTTGCCAAATCCAGATACAGGGGCAGGTCATGCCATGACCATTGTCAAAGCTTCCCCACCAGATTTATTTCAAATACCCTGCAGACAGGGGCAAGCAAACAAGGAGCGAGTTTTCCTCTCTCTTCTCCCCAGCTAAACAGGCAGTCCTTGCTAGACGTTGGTAACCATTCGAAGCAAAGTCAGTCTTCATGTGTCAATTAAGTCGCTCCGCTCATCAGCAACTAACCAAAACATGGAGTTTTCAGATCCGTCTTCTGATCATACATCGTCGAAGATCGAGTGTCGGGGAATCAATCCCTCCACCCACCCAAAGTCCAATTATCATTGGCAACTACCAGACCAAAAGTCCACCAAGCTGGCACCTTTCTCCTTTCAATCGCTCATAAGCATCATGTGCATCATATACAGTCATACGCATCATTTACATCAATCATTTATAGCATATGCATCATATGCATGCCTAAATAAATCAGCTTTTTATTTCCCCCTACATTTTTAACTTATATCTCAGTGCATAAACATTTGCATCGTATCTCCATCGTTATGGAATACCATTTCAAAACAATCAAGCATAGTTGCATAACTCAGGATCCAGGATCAACCCAAAATTCCAGGCCTTTGCCCAGCGGAAGTCAGGATCTAGGGCCAACCAAAGATTCCAAAGATATTCCTACGTGTTATTCAGTGGGTGTCCCCGGTGGATATTTCTCTTCCAGATTATTTAATTTTCTGTCACTCGTCATCCTTTTGATGTCGAGGTCACTTTATCATCCTTTTGGTGATAACGATTGTTTAATTTTCTGTTACTCGTCATCCTTTTGATGTTGGGGTCGCCTTATCATCCTTTTTGTGATAACGATTGTTTAATTTTCTGTTCTCAGCATCCTTTTGGTGTTGGGGTCGCCTTATCATCCTTTTGGTGATAGCGATTGTTTAATTTTCTGTTACTCGTCATCCTTTTGATGTTGGGGTCGCCTTATCATCCTTTTGGTGATAGCGATTGTTTAATTTTCTGTTCTCAGCATCCTTTTGGTGTCGGGGTCGCCTTATCATCCTTTTGGTGATAGCGATTTGTTTAATTTTCTGTTACTCAACACCCTTTTGGTGTCGGGGTCACCTTATCATCCTTTTGGTGATAGCGATTTTATTTCCAGTTATTTGCCTTATCACCCTCAGGTGATAAGTGATTTATTTTGTTAATTATGTCTTGCTGTGTCACCCATCATTTCTAATTTCAATCCTCTGCTTTCTTTGTTAGACAAATTTGGAGTCTATTCATATCTAATTATCTTATACCTTGTAAGATTAAACGCGAGCCAGTTCACCTTACCCGGTCTAAGCCAATTCGATAGGGGCATCTGTCATACCCCAAATTTGTCCTACTTGTATTCTCATTTTTTATTCTAGTATTTTCAACATCTTTGCACCATATCATAAGCATATCGTTGTGCATTCGAAAATTCGAAGATATGTTTGCCCTGTTACCTTTTTCTTTTTCTTCTTATTGTTTAGTCAGGTGTTAATAGAATTCAGAGTTTACCCAAAGTCATTGTTGCTTTAGTTTGAGGAATTCAAGATGACTCCCTTCATTCCCAAATCAAAATTCAAGGTGGATTCGTTTTGGTTTCACTTTTTGAGTTTGACTCCTAAGGAGTATTCATCTTGTTCATAATGATTTTCAAAGAAGATTCAAATATTCCTTTTGACACATTACTTTGTTAAAGGATACTTATGCCTAAATGTTGCAGCAAGTTTGATTTTGAAATGGTCCTATTTTAGTGCTAAGGACAAATTCAAGCAGCTATCATAGTGTCATGTCATTAAGCAAGTTCAAGGATTTCATGTTCAATTTCCTAAATAAAATAATAAAGAGGCCCGCAGGGTGCAGAACCATTTGACAGATTTCACGTGTGGAAGTGAAAAAAAAAAACGTGAGTCATCAACAGGCTGCAACAATAAATAATGAAGTCCCGTAGCATCACAACAAATTTACAAAGCCTCATTTCATTACCAAGCTTTAGGATTACAAACAGAAGAACAAATTTACAATGTCTAAGTCTATTTGAAAATCCAGAATCATGCTAACTCTATTTGTGGGATCGTCACAGTGTACCAGCTCTTTTGCAATTCGATGATTAAACCTAGGTGCTCCATTTCATAAGCCAGCATTACCAGAGCATCTTTTCATCTCTACTGTCTTGCACTATGATATCCATAACCTTGGACTCATCTATTTCTATTAGATTCTTTTACCATCCTTTAGGAATTATACCCTAAGTGTGATCCTCATTTGATAGGGCCGTTGTAGTTTCCTTCCATAAAGTTGGATAGAAATTCCATCGTGCGACGAAGCTACATCCCGTAATCCATACCTGCAAGAAAACAAAGACACTATCAACAGGGTGTCGGTCTATACAAAGTATGAGTAGAAATAAGTAAAATGCAAGTATCATTGTACATGAATGCAACCAACTTCAACTCATAATCAGCCTGCCAGAGCTTTGGCTATGCTGCCATGTTGAAACCTGCGGAATACGGATACAAAGGTGTTAATAATGCCATGATCATTTTGAAGTGATCATTAAAGTAACTCCTAATGTTAAACCATGACAATGGGGAATTTTATTAGTACACTAGACTGCAAACTCCGAGTTTCCATGATTCTTCATGACAGCAAACTAGCAGTTTCAAACAAAATTGGATCCACAAAGCACAACGAGTTCTGACATCTGCCGTAAGCCGAGATGCTTTGCACCGAGCAAATGTCGACATTCCCAAATGATCCATCCGAGATTGAGGTGGACAATTGAAAAATTCATAATTCAGACTGGATGTTCCATCAGAAAAGTTAGCACAGAATATGCTCAAGGACCCCATATCAATTATCTTCACCTTAAAATCATTTCTTTGTTTAAGCTGTTACATTCACTTGTGTTGTACCAGCTACCCTGCAAGACAGTAAGAAGGAACTATCTTTTACAGAACTAAGAGATAAGTTAATTGCCCTAGATTCACTTAATAAAAATCACATTGTCAATGTCAATCAAGTTGTGGCCGAGTTCTAGAAGAAGTCCGAAGGATATAGGGTTGGATGGAGTGATGAAATATTAGGTTTTGATTATGGAGGCCAACAGTGGGTATCAGAGATATGTTTCCCAGCTGGAAAACTGGCACAGCCAAACATGAAAGATCTTGAATACATTGAAAAGCTGAAGAAACTTATAGAGAAAGAAGAGATACCTGCTCCTGCTCCAATTGAGCAGCGTTGGACCGCTAGCACCAGGAGTCCTTTGAGTCTTGCTTCAAGCCCGTCAGACGATGATATATTTTCTTGGGTTGATATAATCATGTACCTCCCTACCATGGATGCTCGCCAGAGAAAAGATATAATAGATGAATTCTTTCATTACAGGAATTTGACTCAGGAAAAATTATGGGATAACTATTCCGCATATGAACAGTTGGGGTTATGACTGAGATGCAAGGGATTCTTTGTTCAATAAGACCTATGGAGATTGGACCAGCCACTAACAAGAACCCGGCTGCCACCGCTCATCCCGAAGCCTCGTATCAAAACCCTGTAAAGAGAACTCAGGAGATGGACCCAGCAAGAAGGCATAACAGGTGTTACAATTTATAGTTAAATCATTTCGAAGTAACAAAGTCAATAAACTTCGGAAGAAATTGTAAATTGCAAAACAGTAAAGTCACAACCCCAAGCATGACAATATCGTTTTCCTGCATAGGTTGTCCGTGAATCTACACTGCCAAAAAGCCCTTCCTACAGGTTGCATTGTCACATGTTAGCTCCATTTCAAATTCACATCTTGCTTTATGTTTCTTCAGACCTGCAAGGCATTAGTAAGAGTTACTGTTTTGAAGAATAAGCGTAAGCACAAATAAGAGAAGAACTGATCTTAAACACCAAATCCTAAGCAACTTCCGCAGAAACCAAGGAGTCTTAAGCTTGCTAGCATCTTCTCTGTCCTTTGATTATGCTTTAATCATATCCTGTTGTTCCGACCCGACCCAATTCTTCTTATTGGGCCAAAAAGACTGATCCATTTACCTTGCTCGACGTCGAGCACAGTCATGAAAAGTGGTCCCTCAGTCGACCACTAATGATCCGATCACAAAGAGACCCTCTAACGGCTAGTATTGACCGTTTCCTATCTTCACGGACCCCTCGATCTGCATCTCATAAAACGAACCAATAGTCTTCTAGCTGGTCCTTTATATAAACTCTCTCATTTGAGAGGGTCAGGTATTCAATTCTCAACCCTAATACTAGTACTTGATCACTCCTTCTCGGTTACTTACTTTAGCATCGGAGTGCCTTGCAGGTACACCCCTTTTTCTCCTCAACGACCATATCCATCCGCTCTCAAGACCAGCCGCATCAGATCCTGATCTCCAGGTACGATCAGGTGGCGCCGTCTGTGGGAAAGGCTAAGATTTCCCCGTTCTTCTTTCAAGATCCTCAAAGAACAAAAGTTTTAACAAGATCCATGGCTGCTCGGGACAACCAGGAGAATCGATCGAATGATGGGATGATTCTCACGCAACGTGAGAGCAACGTCCAGCCTCCCCTACACGATGAAACGGTGCACGACCGACCAGAAGGGAAGGAGACATCACCTTCACCCGATCGTGACCAACCCTTGGAGAGTCGCCCGGAACTCTTTTTCCTTCGACTCCTTCGGGGTCAGATTTCGCCGCGCTGGCCGAAATCCTAAATCAAACGAACTTGCTACTCCTCACTCATGGTGAAAAGATTGCCCGACTTGAAGATAATTCTCGTCGACCTCATTCTCCAAAGAAGCCCCAAGAGGAGTACACTCCGTCTCCTGCGAAGAAGAAGAGGAGAGGAAACACCGACGAATCAACAGGCAACAAACGCTTTCGTCAGTCATCTCCACAACCCTCTCCTAAAAGAAAATCAAGAAGGAGCAGATCAAGATCCACCTCCCCTCGAAGAACAAAGAAATACGATCACAAATCATCGCTTATTTCCAGTGACGACGAGGACGCACGGGGTCCCCTGTCATCTGAAATTATGGAAGCCAAGCTCCCAAGAGGCTTGGAGAAACCTCCTCCTTTAGGCTCGTACGACGGGACTACCGATCCAGACGAACACATCGAGAACATCGATGCCTTGTGTCGCTCCCGATAAATGGGGAATGGCCCAGATAAAGGTACAGACGCGAACGGTCGGCGAAAGAGGGATGTGAGAACACACAGGAGTGAACTCACAGGGAATGAAAAGAGTCGCCAGCTAGGCATTTTTATCCCGGAGGAAAGGCAATGCTGCATAGACCTAGAAAGATATGGATAAGACGGTTGCGAACCAGAGAGACTGAGAAAGGGGGTTGGTTACAACCTGGGAAGGTATTAGCACCCAGATTGTCCGCCTTACTCGACGGGATCCACACTTAAAATATTTGTGTTTTAAAGGGGTAGTGTCAGTGCAATTTGTGTATAAAAGAGCTGGAAAAGGATGTACAGGTGTCAGTGTAAGAGAAGTGAAGTGTATAAATGTACAGTGTCGGTGTAAGAACAGGAGTAAAATGCTCAAGATAATGAGGCTTAAAAGAATAAGGCTGGGAGGAGGGGGAATATACAGAGACTTTTGTTCGATAACAGTTAAGTTATGCCTACGTATCCTCTCGTGCAATGAGGAAGTCAGAACACCGTATTTCGACCCAAAGAGACTGAAAGATGAATTGACTTGTGAACTGCTTGCTTGTCTATTCTCAAGTGTATGATATGTCTGGCACAGATGCAAACTGTCTTGCATTAGACGGAAGAAGCAAGTTCTCGTTTATGAGTGAATGAGATGAGAAAAGAATCCCGGAGGAGACGATTATTGTTTGTTTTTGTGTTTTCAGTCTTTTATTGCTTTTGAGAGTTTGTCATAAGTTAATGAGCTTAAGCCTAAACCAATGGATTTAGTAAACTCATCACATCTTCCCTCTGATTAGGGGTAATGAGAATACCTTAAGTGTGAAGTCAGCTTCTCACACTTAATCACTATGGTGTAGGGTTAAGATCATTAACCTACTTGTGATTATTTAGATGTTTTTGTTGTTTTTGTTTAGTGTTGAGTAATGAGATTAAGCCATAATCAAGGATTAAACAGACTCATTACACCATCCTAATAGAAGGATAATAGATGAGAGTGTTTAAGTTGAGGAAAGCTCCTCAACTTAATCCATGATTAGGGATTAAACTCATGACAAAACAAACCTTTATTAGATGGATTTTAGTTAATGATATGGTGATGAAGTGATTTTTAGGGTTTGTAAGACAACTTGAGGGGGACTTGTCCATTAACACTAGGGTTAGTCCTTCTTAACCAATTAAGGAAGAATTAGAACCCTAATGCAAGGCCCAAGTTACAAGTGTGATGTCTTGATGATTATTAGATGGATTGATTAAAGGATTTAAACACATTAAGGGTTTAATACTTAGAATTAAAGTTATACACTCCATCCTAATAGAAGGATGCAGGCATAAGCTTAATCACAAAGCCTTAAAGCCTTTAGGGTTTAGTCCCTGATTATGAGGTGAGAAGAGAAGACTCAAAGAGACACAAAGGTAAAAACTAAGTGGGGGGACTAATCAAAACCCTAATCATTGTCATGCTTGGTTGTTCCTAAGGTTTGTGAGGTTTAAGAAAGAAGTCTTCAGAGGAACCACCAGGAAGCAGATGAATGGAGCAGAGAGAAGCAAAGTAACTTGCTTCATTCAAGAAGTCAAGTCACTTGAGGAAAGAAAGTAAGGAGAAGAAGAATGAGCAAGCTCAATCTCAAACACATAACAAAATGCAGCATGGATGCATAAAAGAGATGAAAAGAAATTGTGAGAGGTGAAGGCAAATTCACTTCTCAAAGTTACTTACCACCTGAAAAGTTAGTGAAAGAAATGCAATGCAATGCAAAATGGAATGAAATGGCATGATACAAACCAAAACCAGAAGCAAATACATGATGTTAATGATGCTATGAGATGATGCAAACATGAAACAAAGCAAAGGGATGATCATACAAGCTTATGGATGCAAATGAAGCAAGTTAAGAACCATGAACATACATGAAAAGTTATTAAATGCAAATGGCATACAACATGACAAATGCAAGATGCAATGATCAAACAAGCTTCTAATATGTCTTAAGATGTCAAATGAATCAAATGGATACACAAAATGCTATGGCAAGTCAAGGTATGCAAGCAAATGCAAGATGGATGCATATGGAAGCCCAAATTAGGGTTTATGATCAAAGCATCAAACACAAACCAAAATCAGAAGCAAACATCAAGATAAAAAATTGAAAATGCACTTCAAAGGAACCCTAAACCTATACAAACTCACTGCCCAAAGGAGGGGTTCTAACTCTTAACCTAATTAGGGTTATGAATTTCCTAAAATTTCTAGGGTTTTAGGGTACCTTAACAAGAAAAATGTCAAACAAAAGGAAAATGAAAGATCAAATCATGCTAATTTAATCTCACAAACTACATGCTAAACAAAATGCAATGCAAGAAGAATCAAAGTCCAACTCTCAATGGTTAGGCAGAAATGATTTTTGGAAGTTTGGATCAAAATAATGCCTTGAAAATGAATTAATTCCATGGAAAATTATCAAAATGCATCAAGATCAAAAAAGAAATTTGGTTTGAGGGTTGGACAATGTTTCTAAATGTTTTTAAAGGTTTCATGAATTTTTTGGTGATTTTTAAATACCTAAAAGTATTTTTAATTAATTAATTCTCATTAATTAATTAAAAATAAACTTTTAAATGATTTAAAAATATTTTTTAATGCAAAAAATAAAAATAAAAATGTTTTTGTGTTCTGAAAAATAATGAAAACCTTGACAAAAATTTTCATAATTTTTAAACATTTTTTGCTATTTTAATTAATTCGTGCAAAATAAACCAAATAAAATGAAAATAAAATGAATTTAAATGAGAAAATAGGAAAGTCAGCAGATCTAAGGGCCATGATTCAAATTCCAGGGGGCGGGAGTTGACTTGGCGCGTGAATGGACGGCCCACATTCAAAATTCGCTAATTATGATTTAGCCCTAATCCAGTGCCCTAATTACTTTCAGATGACCGGAACAGTGTTCCGGTCATCTTCTCCGGCAAGGTGAAATCTCAATCTCTCTCAATACGCATCAAATCCTCACAAAACTCTCCAGAATCAATCTATGAACATCACTAAGCATAAACCCTAACTCAAACAACATTTATTTTTCGTGAATCAAAGGAAACAAGCAAAAACATTTTTACGGACAAACTTTCAGAGCATCATAACATGCTTGTTTCTGGCTTATTTTAAAAAATAAATAGATCCCCATGATCAGGGCAACATGTAGAACAACATTCTAACAAGAAATTAAAGTTCTGGAAAAAATGTTCATCATGCTACCTGAGATGGAGCTTTCGATTCAGGAACTTTCTGGCTGTTTCTTTGGCTCAAACAAGTCCCAATGATCCTCCTTAGAAGCTTTTGACCCTTAGTTGGAGTTTATGTGGCCTCTAGAGAAAGTTGGCAGAAGCTCAGGCCAAGGGAGTGTGAAAATCGTATTTGTGATGTGGGAGGTTTCAGGCCAAAACAATGGTTGGTTTGTGATCAGTGGAACATCTTGAGATCAATGGTGAAGTTTGTTTTTGTGTTTGATGCTTGTGCTGTGAGTTTCGAATGGTTTTGCATAAGAGGTGAAAAATGAGAATGTTGGCTTTTTGGGAGCTTTCAGGCTTAGTTGTGTTATGTGTTGGGTTGCTTTTGGTACACATTTCAATCCTTGATAGGTCAGAGAGTTGTTGTGGAGCAGTGTGATTGGTATGGAGCAAAATGCACAAAGTCAACTTTTTGTGTAAGAGAGGTATGGGCCATTTTTGTCAAGGTACAAAGCATGGCTTGGCTGCAGCTTGAAACAAGGAGAACCATGGAAGAGGTTTTGAGGCAATGCAGCAAGTGGTATAAAGTTTATGATGTGTTTTGCAAATTTCACAAGTTTTGGCCCCTTTGTGAATTCTTGAGTTTCAAAGCATGGAATGTGATGCTTCTTTGGTGCAATCTGACTTTTAGAGGTTATGTAATCATGTAGTGAAGTTTAGAAGTCCATTTGGTAACTTTAGAACACTTGATCAAGTCATTTTGCAAAATGCCTCTTTGGTAGAAACTTTGAAATTTTGTGATTTTTGCCAACTTTGACAAGCCATAACTTTTGATCCAAAATGAATTAGGTCATGTTCTTGTACTTTTTGAAAAGGGAAAGATCTATTCTATCACTTTCATGACCAAAGTTTTTTCATTTGAAGCTTTTTTGAATCAAAAAGTAAAGGTTGAAAAAGTTGCCTAAAATGACATTTTCATTAAAAGTCAAACTTGCTCAAAAAGTCAACTTTGCAAAAGACTTGTAATTCTTCAATTTTGTGAACTTCCAACCTCTTCCATGATCAAATAAAGATCATATACAATCAAAATGATGAAGAATACCCTTTGGTTGGGTCATTGGGGGCCTCAGATGCCCTGATTTTGCA
Organism: Lathyrus aphaca; assembly: GCA_963966055.1. NCBI lineage: Eukaryota > Viridiplantae > Streptophyta > Magnoliopsida > Fabales > Fabaceae > Lathyrus > Lathyrus aphaca. Next base: position 378,859,835 of record OZ014523.1, on the reverse strand, counting down.
CTGACTTGCTTGAAAAGTCAACTCTTGATCAGATGACTTCCCCATGGAATTTCTTCATGAAAATTGATATGCATACTCCCTATACCATATAGAGACCAATAGAAACAAGAATGACCAAAAAATTTGGAGTTATGGCCTTTGAAACCAAAACCCTAATTTTAGGTTATCTGTGCAGTCAAGCCTGGCTCTGCTTCCATACCATTTTCAGTTCTTGTGATTTTTTTGACATTCTTGACTTTGAGAGGATATAATATGATGCTTGAACATACATGGACCCCTTTGAAGTGATTGATGGCCTTTGGAGTGGCTCAAGAAGCTCTTGGATTGCTCAGATCACAAACCCTAGGTGCAGATGACTTAGAATCTATGCAGTGAATCAAAATGTGATATGAGATGCTATGATTGAGTTTATGCATATGAAATGATCACAAGCCATGGTGTGAATGGGTGAGGGAAAATTTGGGGTGTTTACAGCTGCCCCTATTCAAACATGAGTTAGCTGTGCAGGATGTAAGCAACGGCTTAACAGGCAAACAAGATAACTTGTGGTTGAATACCAAAGACAGTCCAAAATTTGCACTCACAGAATGAAGAAGAAAAGGGATATAGATTGTAAAAGAAAATAAGGTATATTGTAAAGTATAGGCGACGGAGGACGACTGTCGAGCAGAGGACGACTGCTGGGTAAAGAGCAATGACGGGGATGGCCGACATGCTGGGAAAAATGCGGGAAATAAGGCAATGACGGGGACGGCCGACATGCTGGGGATAAAAAGAATTATGATAGGGACAGCCATCAAGAAAAGCTGTAAGATTCTCTGGGGATTAATGAAAAATGACGAGGACGGCCATCAATTTCAATAAGTAAAGTAACCAACGATGGGGACGGCCATCAGGCTAAAAAGAAAAGGGACCACGACGGGGACGGCCATCGGGTTAAAGAATAAATGAAATAAACAGATGATGAGGTACGGTCATCAAAGGTGAAGGACGATCACCTAGCAGGGGACGGCTGCTCTGTTGGGGATAAGATGAGGGACGGTCATCTAAGGTGGAGGACGACCACCTGGCAGGGTACGGCTGCCGAAAATATCGCGACATAGGACGAATGTCGGATAAAAGGTCAACGATGGGGACAGCCATCGGATGAGCATGACGGAGGACGACCATCAAGAGGTGGAGGACGACCACCTAGCAGGGGACGGCTGCTCTCAAGGTTTATCATGACGTAGGACGAACGCCAGATAACCAAAATCAACAATGGGGACGGCCATTGGATAAAATGATGAAGGAGGATCATCAAAAAGGTAAAGGACGATCACCTAGCAGGGGACGGCTGCTAAATATATCACGACAGAGGACGAATGTCGGATAAAAGGTCAACGATGGGACGGCCATCGGATGAGCATGACGGAGGACGACCATCAAGAGGTGGAGGATGACCACCTAGCAGGGTACGGCTGCTCTCAGGGTTTATCATGACGAATGTCAGATAAAAAGAAATTTGTTTTACTGGGGAATAGTAAACACGGACGAGTGTTTTCATCCAAGAAATAAAAGGTATAAGTATTTGGTATTGTGTATAGATTAAAGATGCGAACGAGCATCCTTAAGACTATGATACGGGTAGAAACAAATACTGATACGTGTTCAAAGATGATGATACGGACGAGTATCAACTGGTTAACAAGGAACACGGACGAGTGTTGAATCTGAGAGGACTCTTCTGGGGAACGGTAGACACAGGCGAGTGTCTAAATACAAGAAGACAATGAGTGTTTGACACAGTGTATGGATTAAAGATGCGGACGAGCATCCTTAAGAATTATGATACGGACGAGTATCAAGTAGAAACAAACGCTTGACACATGCTCTGAGATGATGGTACGGTCGAGTACCAACGGGTTAACAAAGAACACGGACTAGTGTTGAATCTGCGGGGATATAAACGGTGTGTACAAGATACGGACGAGTATCTGTATAAGTATGATAAGTATGAGTGGTGTATATTTTAGTATTCCACCTGTTGGGGAGAGTGACACGGACGAGTGTCGAAAGGAGAAGAGTGTAGTATGAACAAATATCTGGTATACAAAGTGTTTGAGAGAATATGCTGGGAAAAGTGACACGAACGGGTGTCAAGAAAGTTATATATATATATATATATATATATATATATATATCCGTATCTGTGAGGGCAAAGGGGATACTTTGGCTTTCTGATGGGGATATGACACGGACGGGTGTCGAGAAATATCTGTAATATACAACTGTTTGTTTGCAAAGAAAAGCTCAGGCGACTTTACTGGGGAATGATGACACGGACGGGTGCCACAAGGAGTGTGTGTTCATATAGGTGAATGTGAGGCAACTGCTTTTGCTGGGGAATCCGGGATGTATTCCGTAAGTGTTGATGATGGATTGTCATTATTCACAAGTGTTTGATTCAGAACATGGCTTATGATTATGCAATATGTTTGATTTTTTGCCGTAATGCTCCGTATTAAATAGAATGCTACACTTTGTGGGGTGAATATGATGCGAATGCTATGATTATGCAAGAGATCCTGATCCGGGATTCGGATCCCATTGCTGTAAAGATCTCTGGTTGATCTGTTTGAAGTGATCATCCCAGCTGGGGATGAGATCATTGGTTGATCTGATGAAATGATTCTGCTTGGGGAAATAGGTCACTGATAGATCTATTCCCGGTAATGAGGGACCCAGCTGGGGTTTGTAGAAGATTTCGTCACTCTGTTGTGATTCCTTCGTGCATTGCTCTTCTGGATAGAGGCTGAAACTCTGTGGGGAGATGGTTCCCTGGATTTTGTGCTTAGCTGAGGAAGAATTATTGGAAACTCGGCTGGGAGAAGCAGCAAATGGCAACTCAGCTGGGGAGCAAGCACTTGGGTGCTAAGATTGAGTGAGTGTTGATTTGCCAGCTTGCTGGGATGAAGCTTTCATGCCCCATGTTGTGCTCTTGAATACCTGCAATCCTGCAAAGACAGAGACACGTACAAGTAATCCCGAGGCATCCCTTACCAGATTCCGTCATAGGAGTGAGATACTCTCGAGAGTAAGTATATTTCCTGCAAGCACGTAGTTTTTATTATTATATTTTTTTGAGGATAAGCATCTGTATTCATGCAATCAGTATTTTAAAGATATCAGACATTCTTTGCAAATAAAGTGAAGTGTACGAAGTGAAACTTGACCGAAAATATGTTTTTATTAATTCATATGCCCTGAATTGGCAAGATATAGTCAAAGAAACATATCTCCCGAAATGAGGAGATTGTTACAAATTGAGAAACAAAATGCTGGCAATGTTGACGACGCTTCAAGGAGCTTCCCTCTTGCTATGACTCGTATGACTTTTGACGTTCTTCTCGTCTTGCTTTCTGAAGAAGGCTGATTCTGATAGAGGCTTGATCCTTCTGAAGCTTAACTAAGTTGTAAGTGATACAGATGAATTCAAGATGCAGTTGTTCGCTTATTCCCTTATTTTGCATGGATCGCCCTTTCGGGTTTTCAATCCATCGGGATACCCTTTTTTTGCCTGAGCTGTCCAATGCGGCTTTTCAACTCAGCGGGTGTACGCCTTTTTTGTTTATTTCCCTTATTTTTGCCCGAGTCTTTTATTCTGTTTTTGACTCGCCGGGATGCCCTATTTTTGCCTGGACTTACATTCTGTTTTTATGTCCAGCGGGTCGTTTTTATGCGAAGTATTTTTTAACTGCATCTGAATTCACAGGGGACGGGAAGTCTTCACCATCCATGGTGCTGAGCATCAGTGCTCCACCAGAGAAAACTTTCTTTACCATGAATGGTCCTTCATAATTTGGAGTCCACTTGCCCCTGTGGTCTGTATGAGGAGGGAGGATTCTTTTCAGCACAAGATCTCCTACTTGGTACTCTCGGTGCCTGACTTTCTGATCGAAGGCTCTCTTCATTCTTTTCTGATACAACTGTCCATGACAGATTGCAGCCAATCTTTTCTCTTCAATCAGACTCAGTTGTTCGTATCGGGATCGGACCCATTCTGCTTCGTTCAGCTTAACATCCATCAGTACCCGTAGAGAGGGTAATTCAACTTCAACAGGTAGGACTGCCTCCATACCATACACCAGCTGATACGGTGTTGCCCCGGTGGATGTTCTGATTGACGTGCAGTACCCATGCAAGGCAAACGGTAGCATCTCATGCCAGTCTTTGTAGGTGACTACCATCTTCTGCACAATCTTCTTGATATTCTTATTAGCCGCCTCGACAACGCCATTCATCTTTGGCCTGTAAGGAGAAGAATTGTGGTGTTGGATCTTGAAGTCCCGGCACAGCTCAGCCATTATTTTGTTGTTCAAGTTGGAACCATTATCAGTAATGACCCGCTCGGGCACTCCATACCGGCAGATGATATCTCTTTTCAGAAATCTGGCTACCACTTGTCTTGTAACATTGGCATAAGAAGCTGCTTCAACCCATTTGGTGAAGTAGTCAATGGCGACCAGGATGAATCTGTGGCCATTTGAAGCAGTCGGTTCAATCTTGCCAATCATGTCAATGCCCCACATAGCAAAGGGCCAGGGTGAAGACATTAGGTTCAGAGGATTGGGAGGCACATGCACCTTATCCCCATAGATCTGGCATTTATGGCATTTTCTGGCGTAGGCACAACAGTCGACATCCATTGTGATCCAATAATAACCTGATCTTAGCAATTTCTTATCCATGCCATGCCCTCCTGCATGGGTACCAAAGGATCCTTCGTGCACCTCGTGCATCAACAAGTTTGCTTCTGCCCTATCAACGCATCTGAGGAGTACCATATCAAAGTTTCTCTTGTATAGGGAACCATCAGTGTTCAGAAAGAAACTACCAGCAAGCCTTCTCAAAGTCTTCTTATTATTGGAAGATGCCCCAGATGGGTATGTTTGGTCCTCCAAGAAGCACTTAATGTCATGGAACCAAGGCTTATCATCTTTGGCAATATCTACTGCAAATACATACGCTGGTCTGTCAAGTCTGGACACTGAAATCTGAGGTACAAAGTTGGCAGCCTGAACTTTGATCATTGATGAAATGGTAGCCAGAGCATCTGCAAACTGGTTCTCGTCCCGAGGGATATACTCAAGCTTGACCGTTGTGAAGAAAGTCAATAACCTTCTTGTATAATCCCTGTAAGGTATCAGATGATCCTGGTGTGTGTACCATTTGCCATTGGTTTGATTAACTACCAGAGCTGAATCTCCAAATACAGTCAATGTCTTGATCCTGAGGTCAATGGCTTCCTCAAGATCCATAATGCAAGCCTCGTATTCCGCTTCGTTGTTAGTGCAGTTGAAGGTGAGCTTTGCCGAGAAAGGCATGTGAACTCCCTTAGGCGTAATGAGTACTGCACCAACACCACGACCATTCATATTAACAGCCCCATCAAACATCATAGTCCATTCTTCTTCTGAGTCAGGCCCTTTAGTGTGAATAGGCTCTTCATGGTCTTTCGCTTTTATGAACATGATGTCTTCATCAGGGAAGTCAAATCTCATAGGCTGGTAGTCGTCAATAGGTTGCTCAGCAAGATATTCAGACAATACACTGCCTTTGATGGCTTTCTGAGATGTGTACTGAATGTCATATTCCGTGAGGATCATTTGCCATCTTGCAACCCGTCCGGTAAGAGCTGGCTTCTCGAAAATGTACTTAACTGGGTCCATTTTGGATATCAATAAAGTAGTGTGGGTCAACATATACTGTCTCAGTCGGCGAGCAGCCCACTTTAAAGCACAGCAAGTTTTCTCGAGCAGTGAATAACGTTGTTCACAGTCGGTAAACTTTTTGCTTAGGTAGTATATTGCATACTCTTTTCGACCAGACTCGTCATGCTGGCCTAGCACGCATCCCATCGACTCTTCTAATACTGTCAAGTACATTATCAGAGGTCTTCCTTCAACTGGAGGCATAAGGATTGGAGGTTCTTGCAAGTATTCTTTGATCTTGTCAAAAGCCCTCTGGCAGTCTTCATTCCACCTGACCGTCTGTTCTTTCCTTAACAGCTTGAACAAGGGTTCACAGATTGCTGTAAGGTGAGATATGAACCTCGAGATGTAGTTCAATCTACCTAGAAACCCTCGAACTTCTTTTTCAGACTTCGGTGCAGGCATCTCTTGAATGGCTTTGACTTTATCAGGGTCAACTTCAATCCCTTTCTCGCTCACAATAAAACCCAGCAGCTTACCAGATCGCACCCCGAATGTGCACTTGTTGGGGTTCAACTTTAGTTGGTACTTCCTCAGGCGCTTGAATAACTTCAGCAGATTTACCAGGTGGTCTTCCTCTGTAAGGGACTTGGCAATCATGTCATCCACATAACACTCGATTTCTTTATGGATCATATCGTGGAATAATGTTACCATAGCCCGTTGATATGTTGCACCAGCATTCTTCAATCCGAATGGCATCACCTTGTAACAGAACGTGCCCCAGGGTGTGATGAAGGTTGTCTTATCCATGTCTTCAGGTGACATTTTGATCTGATTGTATCCTGAAAATCCGTCCATGAAGGAGAATACCGAGAACTGAGCCGTATTATCAACCAATACATCAATGTGAGGTAATGGGAAATCATCTTTCGGGCTGGCTCTGTTCAGATCCCGGTAGTCAACACACATCCTTACTTTGCCATCTTTCTTAGGCACAGGTACTATATTAGCAACCCACGGCGGATAGCTAGTCACAGCAAGGAACCCGGCGTCCCACTGCTTTTGTACCTCTTCTTTGATTTTCATTGCCATGTCTGGGCGAGTACGACACAGTTTCTGTTTAACTGGAGGCCAATCTTCTCTTAAAGGCAGCTTGTGCATAACAATGTCGGTGTCCAACCCTGGCATATCTTGATAAGACCAGGCAAACACATCCACATATTCCTGAAGCAGGTCAATCAGTTGTTTCTTCATTGAGTCTTGTAAGCAGGCCCCGATTTTAACCTCTTTCACATCTTCATCTGTACCAAGATTAATTGTTTCGACTTCCTCCTGATGAGGAGTGATAACCTTCTCTTCTTGCCTTAACAACCTGGCTAGCTCTTCAGGAAGCTCATAACCTTCTTCAACCCCTTCATCAGCTTGATTGATTGGATTGTCAAAGTCATACGAAGTCATAGCCGTGCTGTTGTCGGTGCGGTCTGGAAGGCACTCTCTGCAAGGGTTCAGTTTGTTCATTTTAGTGATTGATTTTAATCTTGTTTTAGAAAAGTGAAATAAAGTTGTCATTTTGAAAACATTGCCATTTATTTTTGTACAAAAAGAAAAATGGAAAAACAGTGAGCAGAAAAGAAAAAGACTCATTTGCAAAAGATGTCTGATATTTCATTGATTAATCTTGTTGCACAAAAATTACAGATGGCCCGATTACAAAATGAGTCTTGTCATCTTGGGCAAGATGCAAGACTTGATGCATGCTTAAAATATACAGGAAATAATAATTACTCTGCAGGAGTAACCCTTATAATTTCCTGGGAAGACCAGTTTGAGATACGGCTCCCCGAGATCCTTGGACGAATCCAGCTTTCCAGGTTACGTTCATCTTCCGACTCATCTTCCAAGTTGTTGACAGCATCAGGGGTGAGCATCCCCCCACTAACAAAGTTGGGCTTCTTAGCAGCCTCTGCTTGATCTTGTTGAGTTGGTTTGTAACCCAACCCAAATCTATCTTCTTTCTTCTCCACAGGCAACAGTTTGCCCCAACCTTGAGCATTCCCTTCCTCTACAACCCTCCGGGCTTGCTGGTAAGATGTGATGGAAGTCCCAAGCACAGCAGATGTTTCATTAATATTCAGGGCCTCAAACCCCTGACTCATCGTTTCGTGGATCTCCCCATCCATCTCAATATATTTGTATGTAGCCAGATGGCTAACAAAAATATCTTCCTCTCCACAAATAGTAACGACTTGGCCCTCCCACTCGAATTTTAACTTCTGGTGAAGGGTAGACGTAACTGCGCCAGCGGCATGAATCCATGGTCTACCCAACAAACAGCTGTAGGAAGGCTGAATGTTCATCACGTCGAAGGTCGTTTTGAAAGTTTGTGGGCCAATCGTTATAGGAAACTCAATTTCTCCCATAACTGATCTCTTAGAACCGTCAAAGGCTCTCACTACCAAGTTACTGGGACATAATGCCAATCCTTCATATTCCAGCTTCAAAAGGGATTTTTTAGGTAAGACATTGAGGGATGACCCTGTGTCTACCAGTACATGTGAAAGAACTGCACCCTTACACTCCATGGTAATGTGCAAAGCCTTGTTGTGATTGCGGCCTTCCGAAGTCAAATCAGTGTTGGTAAATCCTAGTCCATTACTAGCATTAACATTTCCAACCACAACTTCCAACTGATTGACGGTGATCTCTTCTGGCACATAAGCTGCGTGCAAGACTTTTAGTAGTGCGTTCCGATGAGCCTCGGAGCACATAAGCAATGATAGAATGGAGATCTTGGAAGGCGTCTGGTGAAGCTGGTCCACTACCTTGTAATCACTCTTCTTGATGATTCTCATGAATTCATCAACTTCTTGATCAAAAGGTGTTTTCAAAGCTTCTTTAACAATTTGTTCTTCTTGCACCATGCTCTTCCCTTTTGCCTTGGCAGCAGCTTTTGCTTCAGCAGTGGGTCTTTGAATTTGCGGGGCAAAGAGACGTCCGCTTCGAGTGAAGCCTCCGCCTCCCCCCACATTGTCTATTTGTGGTGAAGAAGTTGATGATTCAAGAGTGATTTTCTGTCCTTCGCAGTATAGGTCGGAGCCGTAATGCCAAGGGATGGCATTACTGCTTTCATAACGTACTGGCCCAGGCACTGTGATAGTGACTGGACTGATGGCAGCTGCATAAGGGACCATGATAGTCTGTGGATCATAGTATATTGTGACCGGTGCTCTGATCGGAGTGGCATTTTGTGAGTTGTAGGCAGAATCATTTGTAGGATCATAATAAATTGTAACTGTTGAGACACTTTCATTGTTTGCTGCTGATGTTGTAGGAGACACTGATGATTGGATGGGTGTTGTTGTTGTAGGAGACTCTGAATGAAGGGGTGATGAAGTTGTAGAAGGGGTGTTTGCTGATATTTGGTCCGTTGAAGTAACAGATGAAGCATTTGTTGATGAGATTGAAGAGTTGTTTGGAACAATGGTTGTTGCAGTTGTAGAAGACTCGGGAACTGTTGTTAAGGAGATTGCTGGATTGGTAGGTATTGATGTCGTGATTTGAAGCAGGCCACTCTGGATGAGACCATCTATGCCATCCCTCAAGTTATCACACCCATTCACTGAAATGTTGCAATAAGCACATCCTAGCTCACATCCCGGGAACATTTGACATTCAAGGAGTTGAGCTTTAATCTCTACCAAGGGTGTCCGAATCTGACCCACACTGGTTATCAAGTAAGACGACTTATCTTCTTCAATAGCATTGATTCTGGGGCCACCATGGTGTGGCATAGGGTTCTTGTTAACATTTGGTGGTGGTGCGAAGTTTAGAGCTTTGGAATCTACCAAGTCCTGTACTTTCATGTGCAAAGCTCTGCACTTCTCAGTACTGTGTCCAGGTGCATTTGAGTGAAAAGCACATCTGGCGCTGGCGTCATAGTTTCTGGGCAGACTGGTAGGATCTGGAGGTGCCAACGTCCTTAGCTCAACCAGGTTGAGTTTCAGGAGTTGTGGCAATAATGTGGCATAGGGCATAGGGATCGGATCGATCACCCTATTGGCTTGAGAAGGTCTCTGTTGAAATGGTCTTTGCTGATTGTTGTTGCTGGTGTTTGATGCGTGTTTTTCGCAAGTGTACGAACACGTCAGAGTAATATAAAAGATTGTCGAATCCACAGAGACCAAGTGTCAATCTATCGTACCTGTTGTTATGGTGTGTATCTAAGGAAACTAAATATAAGGGTTTTAGTAAGGGTGCAATGGTAAATAAAATATTAATTTTAAATAATAAATAAAAGACAGGCTCGAATGTAGTTCACGTAATCAATGATAATCCAGTACTTGTTAATGGAACTACTTATGGGCAATGTTTTCTTCTTTGAAAAGAACTAATTTAACAGGAACTGTCGCTTTCGCGTATTCAGAACCGAGTTGTACTCTCTAATCAACCCCTCCTATTGTCACGGATAAAAAGGTGCGTACTGCGTTAGAGTAGTAAACCTATTTTTAAGAAATATAGTATCTTAACTAAGTTGAAAAGTATTTTAACCTGGACTTCTTAGCAAAAAGAGGTTCTTATGAACCAGACTCTAAACTTCATAACGCGTCCGAAAATCGTTTTAAAATCTCTTTTCTTTTTAATCTAAAAACTCCTAATGAACTAGACAAAGCGCTTTTGGCTGTTTTTGAAATAGTTAAAAACAATTACTTGAATTGAAAGATAAAATAGCCCTTAGGTGTTTCCACGAACAATTATACTGATTACTGGTTTAATTACGATCCTTACATTCTAACCTTTATGGAATTAGTTAGACATGATAAAGTAAAGATTCTTTTTATAGTTTTTCAGAAAAGTAATTTAGTGCGAGTGCGGAAAGTAAATGAATTTAGTGCGAGTGCGAGAAATAAAGTAATTTAAAGCGAGTGCGGGAAATAAATGAAATTAAAGCGAGTGCAGGAAATAAATGAAATAAAAGCGAGTGCAGGAAATAAACGAAATAAAGTGCGAGTGCGGATAATAAAGAAAGTAAAGCAATGCGAGAAATAAATAAAGTAAAATACGAACTTGAATTAAAATGGCGGCAGGATTAACTTCCTCCAGAGTGCTCCAAAACTTCGATCACACAGACAGATTACAGACTCGATCACTCGATTGCAGAGGCACCCCGATGTGGAATGGCAACTGCTTTGAAACTGATATATGCCTAAAGAAATCTAAGTTTTGATGAAGAAAAACGAAAATCTAAGGTCCTATTTATAGGAAAACTGAAAGCATGAAAAGACTGGGATGCCCCTCCACTAAAAAGTGGAGGTTACTGAAATTAGCCTTGTGGCGCCCGCCACAGGCCTATGGCGCCCGCCATGGTCCCTACAGGGGATTGGAGAGTGGGGATCGTGGGTCTAGGAGGTTGATGAGTGGTCTTGAGTCGTGGCCACGTCATGGCTAACCCCATGGCGCCCGCCACGGTGGGTGTCGTAAGTGCAAAACGCTGAATTTCTAGGTTTTCGTCCGTTTTCACTCCTTTTTCGCTCCCTTTCTCGATTCAAGCCCCGATTATTATAAAAACCTGAAAACATAAGAAAACAAAGTAATAACATAACAAAACAACAATAAAAGCTAAGAATGCATGCGAAATCGGAGTCAGAAACACGGTGAATTTTAGTGTGATCAAATTCTCCCACACTTAAACCTTTGCTTGTCCTCAAGCAAACATTAAAGCTTAAGAAAATATGGTGTCAACACGTGTCTTTGGGCTAAAGGGCTTCTAAGTTCAAGTCAGGATGCAGTGACAGATACTAACTAAGTGAACCAAGGGTACCATAGTAACACAAACACAAACTTCAATCCTATATTAACCACTCCATATCATCCCACAATACCTAGGCCTATCTTCTCATCTTTTTGTGTCCTTTTCATTCAGGCGCAATCACATTAAGCCCGTTATCTGTACATGCTTCATAGTAGAGTGACCAGTTAGTGATTCTGATCCATAACATAAGGTTTCTGGCACATAAGCATGTGTAAACCCGTTTTTATTTCGCCTAAATGTAGCTGCGGGGGATCGGATCGTAATCCGCCCTACCAAGTTCAGTGCCAGATACCTCTGAACCAACTAACAATAGGTGACTTGCAATTTTTTTTCTTTTTGTGGCAAAATTTTTTTTTCTTCTCTTTTTTCGGTTTAAATGACTTTGTGAGGGCCACCTATACCAGAGTTTGCATTTTTATTATTATTAATTTTTTTTTATTAGCACTGGATCATTCACTTATGTTCATCGGCCCCCTACGTAGAGCATGCTTAGGCCGGAGCTGACTGCTAAAATAAACTACTTAGGACAATAATTAAAATGATAGTAAAGGCCATGGTGGTGGGGTTTAGGAGTGATTCCTATATTCAAGAGGTCTATGGTGCTAAAATGGTTCTGATGTTTCAAAAAGTTGACCTAAGTCACCACATCCTAATCTAAACCTGTCTCAAAGCCCAAAAAACATGTGAAACAACATTATTTTCTTTTTAAAATTTTTCTGGTAAGGCTAAGGAAATGGGAAAAAATGAAGATGAACTAAAAATACACTATACTGGTGACTCGTCAGACTCATGCATTATCTAAGAAAAATAAATTACTGAAAAGGGAAATAACTGAAAGGAAATAATTAACTAAAAAGGGAAATGATAGAAAGCAATAAAATCCCCTCCCACACTTAAATCGAACATTGTCCCCAATGTTTCAAAATAAGATAAGGGGGGTAACCTGAAAAAGACTACTGAGGAGGAACACTGGTGCCCTCGCCGTCCTGTTGTGATGGTCTGGAACGACGGGATCTACTACGTTGCTGGTCCCTCCGGTCGAGTCGTGCTGATAAAGCAGCCTGAGCACTCCGGACCTCTCGAAGGTTACCTAAGATGGAACCTTGAGTGGCCTCAACAAGCTGGTAGTGTCGGCTGTTGAACTCTCTCTGACGGTTCTGCTCTAATGAGATATCGTTCAAGGTACGGCATACGTTGCTATAAGCACGATCCGAAACCAATCGTGATTGTTGCATGAAGCTCATGTTGTCCGTCAGCTGTTGTGAAATAGTAGAGAGAAGGACATCACGCCTTTCTTCTCTAGCTGTCATATCACGCCACATCTCCTCGGTGACATAGAATCCAGGAGCAGTACCTACAACAGGGTTAGAGGAAGATGGTGCGGTGTGTGATTGTGAAGGACGATGGGGGGACATGTGAGGGATGGGAGACTGCTCTCTCCGATCATACTCTTCATCAGTGTCATGTGCCTCCCCATCGGGAATATTAGGAGGAAGTGGACCCAAAACACGTGGAGCATTAAGATCATAGGTCCAGTTCCTTTCATCACGTACATCAGTACGTCTACTGCATGGTAAAGCAACAGATGGGATAGCTACCCCATGAACCATCAACTCATAACCACCTTCTCTCCTCGTTCGGCACAATTTCATGTCTTTCAGAAATTTTAAATTAATTGTGCGAGGAGGTAGTGGTTCAAGTGTAGCTATCTCATTGTTCAGGCCAAGAGCCCGAGCAATAGACGTAACAAGCCCTCCAAATACAATCGGTCCTGTTTTGTTAGTAAATAAAGTCATGTGTGCAAGCATAAACGGGACCGGATTGATGTGGGTTCTAGTGAGGCATCCTTGCAAAAATAGGAGTTCACGAGCATTTACCTTGTTTGGACTTTCCCGGCCAAAAATAGTACATGCCAAAAGAAGTCTAAAAACTCTTATGGCCGGGTTGTGAATGGTCGACGCAAGTATCCCTTCAAAAGAATTAATTGAAGAACTTGAAAGCCTTTGCCAGAAGGTAAATACCTCGGCCGACCACTCCGCATCCAAAGGTGCCTCACAAATTGCACCTTCCCTATGAGGGATTCCTAACAAACCTGCTAGATCGTCGGTACTGAATTCATACTCAATTCCAAACAGTCTAAAAATAACAGTACCGACAGTGCTAGCAGTGTTAGGACTGACAGTGTATATTAAAGAACTCAAAAACTCAGTTGTCAGTTTCTCATAGGTAGGTTCCTGATTAATGAAAATACTATGCAAGCCTAAAAATTCTAATAAATTAAAAACACTATGATAAATACCCAAAGCATACAGACAGTTATCGTCGACGTACCTAGTCGAGAAAATTTCTCGACTTTGAAGCCTCTGAATAATTTTCCGTTGCCTATCGCCCGGTCTTCCATCACGAAGAAGAAATCCATTGAACTCCATTGTTGAATGCTCCTTAGGTAGTGAAAATGGTAGAAAAATGGTTTATGAGGGGAATGATAAAGTTTTGATTTTTTTGGTTTTTGGTGGATGAAAATGGAAATGGATGTTGGATATGTTTTATGGATGGAGGGTATTTTGGAAATGGTGGAGCTTTAATGGGGTTCAAGGAGGTTTTGGAAGGTTATAAAAATGGGTTTTTGGTGAAGATAGGGATGAAAATGGTGGAAATGGGGATTCAGCCCCGTACTTGTTGTTGGTACGGTGTGGCGCCCGCCACAGGGCCTATGTCGCCCGCCACAAGGCCAATTCCTGGGCCTTGGGTTTTTGGATCCTCCTTTTTGGGCTTTCCTTGCACCTTTGGTCTTCGGGGGGGTCTGGATAGCGTTTTCTTCTTCTTTTCAAAGCATGAGGCTTGCATATTTTTTTTGTAAAGACAAAAATGAAAATATTTTTGTCTTATATTTTTTTTTCTTTGCACGACAAAAATAAAATAATTAAAAATCAAAAAAGAAAAAGAAAAATTAACATTAGTGCATAATATGTATATATATAAGGAATTCAAAGTACATGAAAATATAAAAGCTGCAATAAAGTAAAATATGTCTGGAAATGCGATAAATAAAATAAAGCGTATAAAAGGAAATTAAATACTAGGGGTAGTGCTGTCAGGGTAGAATGAGTCATGTGGTAGGCGTCTTTTCCTGGCTTGATCCACGAATCTCAGCTATCTCCCTCCGAAGCTCTTCAATCGCCTGATATAGAGCATCGGCCTCTGAGACATGAGTGAGATCAGAAACCTGCATCTGTAACTCTAAGTCTGCCACTTCCTGCTTGAGCAGGGCAGTCTCCTTACGGAGCTCATAAATCTGTGTTTGTAGGTCAGGTGGCTGCAGAGACATATTGTTAGACATAACAGTGATTCTGAGAGTAAGAGGTGTAGGAGTGTACTCAGCGGCGGGAGGCGATTTCGGCTCTTCGACAGTTTCTCCATAACCCTCTAGAGCATAACTCCAATTTTCAGGATCATGGACACTGGTCATCAGCGGATCTGGTAATGTAAAATAGTGTATCGCTTCGCCGTCGATCAGCAATCTAAACATGTTGGGCTCAAAAGAAGCCCTCCTCATCAGTCCTCTATCAAGACAAAAATCAATATGTAGGGTGGTGTAGCAGCAGAAGGTCCTGAGGTGCAATAACTTGCGAGACAAACCCAATGCAGTAGCTATCTGTGTAACAATCCCACCGACATGGATGATGCCTACTGATGATCTGGCAACACTAGCCAGGCCCTTCAACAGAAAGTTGCCACAAGCAACTGAGCGAGACTGAGTCGCACAAAACAATAGGAAAATCTCCTCTTCACTTAGCAGGGTTTCTGTATCTGGCAAACCTAGGAAAGAATGTGCTAGAATCATCTAGAAGTACCTCAATGCAGGGTTGTGGATTACCTGAGAAAACTAGGTAGAAGGATCTTGGCTCCCTCCACCTGATATTTTAGTCCAAAACTTTTCCACTTCTCTGCTCATAAAATACCCCATCGGTGTCTCTGGAATAGCATCAGGAGTAGTCTGGAAACCTAGCAAATCACCAAACTCTTTGTGAGAGAATGAGTAGTCAATCCCAAACAACCTGAAAACAGCGAGTCCATCGGGTCCAGCCCAAGGGTCATGATGAAACGAGCTGAGGAACTCAAGAGTCAAGTTCCTATAAGTGTTGTTCCTGTCGTCGAACTGGTCCCAGTGGAGTTGATGGCATAAGAATCTGACGCTTGGCTCTATCCCCAAGGCATCCATGCAGTCATGGTCAGGGTACCTGGTAGGAGCCATAGGGCGTCTCATGTGGACATGGTAACGCTCTCTCTGTGCATCGTCTCTAAAGGCCACGTGCATGTCATCAGGGTTCTGCATTCTGTACAAGGTTAGCAAACAAGTCCTGAAAGCACATAAAACATTCAATCGTTAGTCCTGACATAATAATAAAATAAACAAATTAAAATAAAGTAAAAGTAAAAAATAAAAAGTACAAAAATAAGAAACCATGGGTTGCCTCCCATGCAGCGCTTGTTTAACGTCATTAGCTCGACGACCGATTTTTAAACATCATTGGAAGGATATGGTGGATCACTCAGAGTATGGCAGGTGTATGTTGTTGGGATGTCACCTCCTTCGTAGGGCTTCAACCTCTGTCCATTGACGATGAACGGTTTACATGTCTGGTTCTTGATTTCATTAGCATCGGATCTTAGGATCTTAGATACTTCGAAAGGGCCAGTCCATCTCGAACGAAGTTTTCCTGGAAAAAGTCGTAACCTAGAATCGAACAGGAGAACAGGATCGCCTATTTTGAAGTCTCTTCTTATGATTCTTTTGTCATGCCAAGCTTTTGTTCTTTCTTTGTATATGATGGCATTTTCGTAGGCAGATTGTCTGAGCTCTTCTAATTTGTGGATATCAAGGATACGTTTCTCACCAGCAGTCAAGTAATCCAAATTCATAGTTTTGATGGCCCAATAGGCCTTATGCTCCAATTCAAATGGTAAGTGACATGATTTTCCATAGACCAGTTGATAAGGGGTTGTTCCTATAGGAGTTTTGAAAGCGGTTCTATAGGCCCATAATGCTTCTTGAAGTTTCTGTGACCAATCCTTTCTAGATATAGAGACAGTCTTCTCGAGGATTTGTTTTATCTCCCTATTAGATACTTCCACTTGTCCATTGGTCTGTGGGTGGTATGGTGTTGCTACTTTATGCTTAACTCCATACTTGCTTAAAAGTTTATCAAATATTCTCGATATGAAGTGTGATCCTCCATCACTTATGACTAAACGGGGGGTTCCAAACCTGGGAAATATATAGTTTTGAATAATTTGATGACTACTCTGGTGTCGTTTGTGGGTGCGGAGATAGCTTCAATCCATTTAGACACGTAGTCAACTGCTACTAAGATGTACTGATTTCCAAAAGATGGTGGGAACGGTCCCATAAAGTCTATACCCCATACGTCGAAGAGTTCTACTTCTTGGATATTTCTTAACGGCATTTCATTACGTCTTGAAATATTTCCAGTGCGTTGGCATCTATCACACTTGACAATGAAAGCATGGACATCACGCCACATAGTAGGCCAGAATAGGCCAGCTTGAAGAATCTTGGCGTAGGTCTTAGATGTGCTTGCATGTCCACCATAGGGTGCAGAGTGACAATGCTCAATTATATTATTTACCTCTTCTTCTGGAACACAACGGCGGAAAATGCCATCTTTGCCTCTCTTGAAAAGAAACGGTTCGTCCCAATAGAAGTTTCTCACATCACTATAGAACTTCTTCTTCCGGTGGTAGTTTAGATCAGGGGGTATGATGTCAGCGGCTAGGTAATTAACAAAGTCTGCATACCAAGGTACATTGCTTATAGCTAAGGATTTATGAAAATGCTCATGAGGGTCTGGGTTATCTTCTTCAATAGTTTCTAGTTGGGCTATCAGTCTATCATAGGCAAAATCGTCATTTATGGGTACTGAGTCAGGTTTCAGGTATTCTAGCCTAGATAGGTGATCAGCTACCACATTATCAGTGCCTTTCTTATCACGGATATCCAAATCAAACTCTTGCAGTAATAGAATCCATCGAAGTAACCTAGGCTTGGCATCCTTTTTGCTTAGTAAGTAACGAATGGCAGCATGGTCAGTATAAACTATAATCTTGGCTCCTACTAGATAAGATCTAAATTTGTCTATTGCAAAAACTACAGCTAGGAGCTCTTTTTCGGTTGTTGCGTAGTTGAGCTGTGCAGCGTCTAGGGTTCTACTGGCATAATAAATCACATGTAACTTCTTATCTTTTCTCTGACCTAGAACGGCTCCAACATCATAATCACTGGCGTCACACATTATCTCAAACGGTTCTGACCAATCAGGGGGTTTCATTATAGGTGCTGAAATCAGAGCTTGCTTCAGAAGATTAAAAGCTTCAGTACATTTTTCATCGAAGATAAATTCAACATCTTTCATCAAAAGACCAGTTAAGGGCTTTGTTATTTTGGAGAAATCCTTGATGAAACGTCGGTAAAATCCGGCATGTCCAAGAAAACTTCTTATCTCCCTGATAGTCTTCGGCGGTTTTAGATTCTCTATGACTTCTATTTTTGCTTTATCTACCTCTATACCTTTTTCGGAAACTATATGTCCTAAAACAATCCCTTCGGTGACCATGAAATGACATTTTTCCCAATTTAGCACAAGGTTTACCTCCACACATCTCTCCAGGATTTTCTCAAGGTTGACAAGACAATTTTTGAAATCTGATCCACAAACTGAGAAATCGTCCATAAATACTTCCATAATTCCATCTAAATAATCAGCAAAGATAGACATCATGCAGCGTTGGAAAGTTGCAGGAGCATTACAAAGTCCAAAAGGCATTCTTCTATAGGCAAAGGTTCCAACTGGGCATGTAAAGGTAGTATTTTCTTGATCTTCGGGGTGAATAGGTATTTGGAAGAATCCTGAATATCTATCTAGGTAACAAAAGTAAGAGTGTCTGGCTAGGCGCTCCAACATTTGGTCTATGAATGGTAATGGGAAATGGTCCTTCCTAGTTGCTTTATTTAATTTTCTATAATCTATGCACATACGCCAACCTCCATCGGTTCTTTTTGCTACAGGTTCGCCCTTCTCGTTTTGCACGACTGTGATGCCTCCCTTTTTAGGTACTACATGCACAGGACTCACCCATTTACTGTCCGAGATCTGATATATTATACCTGCCTCTAGTAACTTAAGAACTTCAGTCTTAACTACAGTACTCATTATAGGATTCATTCTTCGTTGGTGTTCTCTGGAAGGTTTTGAATCTTCTTCAAGCAAAATCCGATGCATGCATACGGATGGGCTTATTCCTTTTAGATCAGAGATCTTATATCCTAAGGCTGAGGGGTACCTACGTAAAATTTCTAATAATCGATCGGTTTCTTCTTGGTTTAAGGTAGCACGACTATAACTGGACGGTTCATATCTTCATCAAGAAATTCATATCTCAAGTTTTTAGGCAGTTCCTTAAGTTTTACGGTCGGTTTCATAGGGCAAGGCATAGGATCTGGGGTAAGAGATAAACATTCGCGAAGGTTATCATCAATGTAGGGTCTTTTATAATTGTCATCTTCCAAAATAAGGGTTGACGGCAATTTTATAGATTCGGTTTCTTCTTCTTGTTCTAATTCCCTAATGCATTCTTCGATGATATCTAAGGCATAACAAGCATCTCCTATCACAGGTGCCATAAGAAATTTTGACAATATAAATTCTATCTTCTCGTCACCTACCTCAAAAGTTAGTTTCCCTTTTTTAACATCTATCACGGCTCCAGCAGTCGATAAGAACGGTCTACCTAGGAGGATTGGTATGTCGTCATCTTCTTTAATGTCCATGACAACAAAATCAGTAGGTATAAACAGCTGACCTATCCTAACAGGGACGTCCTCAAGTATTCCTATAGGGTATTTAACGGATCTATCGGCTAATTGAAGCGACATCTTAGTAGGTTGTAATTCTCCTAAGTTTAATCTCTCACAAACTGCTAAAGGCATTAAGCTCACACTAGCTCCTAAGTCTAGAAAAGCTTTTTCGATGACATGATTTCCCAAAATACAAGGAATGGAAAAATTTTCGGGATCTTTATCTTTCTTTGCTAACCTATCTTCGGAAATAGAATTACATTCCACGGGTTTCGGATCTTCAAGTCTACGTTTATTCGTAAGTATGTCTTTGAGAAACTTAGCGTAAGAAGGTATTTGGGTGATGGCTTCTGTAAAGGGGATTTCTACGTGAAGTTTTTCTATAACCTTAACGAATTTGTGATATTGATTATCAATTTGGGTTTTCTTTAATCTTTGAGGGTATGGTATTGGTGGTTTGTATGGCGGGGGTGGTACATAGGTTTTATTTTTAGGTTCTTCTCCTTTTTCTTGACTTTCCGGGGTTTCAGGCTTCTCTGGTTCCTTCTCCTCATTCCTCTCAGAAGTTTCGGGCTCACTCAATCTAGGGTTCAAAGGTTCCTTATAAGCGGTTCCACTTCGTAGAGTAATGGCATTTGCTTGCCCTTTCGGGTTTTGTTGAGGTTGTCCAGGGAACTGTCCTCCAGGTGTAGTCTGTGGGGCTTGGTTTAACGCTACCTGAGAGATCTGGGTTTCAAGCATCTTATTATGAGTAATAATTTGATCAACCTTGGTTCCTAACTAGGTAATTAGTTCGTTAACATGGATGTTTTGGTTCATGAACTCTTTGTTTTGTTGTTTTTGAGCAATGATAAAATCTTTTACAACTTCCTCAAAGCTCGAGCTTGGTGGTACAGGTTGCATAGGTTGGTTTGTTTTTGGGGCTTGGTAACCTTGTTGTCTCGGAGGTGCGGTATTTTGAATAGGGTTATTATTTTTGTAGGAGAAGTTTGGGTGATTCCTCCATCCAGGGTTATATGTGTTTGAAAATGGGTTCCCTTGGGTATAGTTTACTTGCTCAGTGTTGGTTTCATTCAACAGATTGCACTCGGCGGATTGGTGTCCTTGCGTTCCACATATCTCACAATTCGGCGAAACTGCGGCTACAGTATTCGGAGTTGTACACATATGTTCGACTCTAAGGGCCAACGCGTTCATTTTAGCCTGCATCATGTCTATAGAGCTTAGCTCATGTATTCCTCCTTGGGCTTCCTTCTTTTCCATTGTCGCTCATTCTACTCCCCATGATTGATGGTTTTGGGCCATATCCTCGATAAGGGCACTAGCTTCAGGGTAAGGTTTGTTCATCAGTGCGCCACCAGCGGCAGCGTCGATGGTCATCTTAGTGTTATAATGAAGTCCATTATAGAAGGTTTGGATGATTAGCCAATTTTCTAAGCCATGATGTGGGCATGCTCTTAATAGTTCTTTATACCTCTCTCAGGCTTCGAACAACGACTCTCCTTGGTGTTGGGTAAATCTAGTTATTAGGTTTCGAAGAAGAGCGGTCTTACTTGGGGGAAAATATCTAGCAAGGAAAACTTTCCTAAGGTCATCCCAAGTTGTTATTGAATTGGGTGGAAGGGAATCTAACCATGATAGAGCTTTATCTCTGAGGGAAAAGGGAAATAATCTTAAGCGTATCGCCTCAGGAGAAGCTCCATTGGTTTTAAAGGTGTCTGCTAACTGAAGAAAGTTTTTTAAATGTTGGTTCGGGTTATCAGTAGTGAGACCTGCGAATTGTCTCTGTTGCACTAATTGAAGCAGGGATGGTTTAAGTTCAAAATTATTTGCTGGGATAGCGGGGTTTACTATACTGGAACTAGGTTCCTCGTTTGATGGTTGGGCGAAGTCCTTAAGAGGTCTTCGGTT
The DNA here is from genome assembly GCA_963966055.1 of Lathyrus aphaca. NCBI lineage: Eukaryota > Viridiplantae > Streptophyta > Magnoliopsida > Fabales > Fabaceae > Lathyrus > Lathyrus aphaca. The sequence goes on along the minus strand of OZ014523.1, from coordinate 378,838,543 downwards.
TTGATCTTCGGCCATAGCTCTCCTATTCCTATGGAAAAACAAACGTGCGCGAGCGTAACGTTCAGGTTCAGCTAGAGGGTCTACTAAACTTCCGGCACTGCGAGTCTTTCGCATTGACTGGTGGGTAACAACCTTAGTCTAAACGGTATAACTACAGGGTAATGAAAATGACGAAATTGGTCCCCGACAACGGCGCCAAAAACTTGATGCGTGTTTTTCGCAAGTGTACGAACACGTCAGAGTAATATAAAAGATTGTCGAATCCACAGAGACCAAGTGTCAATCTATCGTACCTGTTGTTATGGTGTGTATCTAAGGCAACTAAATATAAGGGTTTTAGTAAGGGTGCAATGGTAAATAAAATATTAATTTTAAATAATAAATAAAAGACAGGCTCGAATGTAATTCACGTAATCAATGATAATCCAGTACTTGTTAATGGAACTACTTATGGGCAATGTTTTCTTCTTTGAAAAGAACTAATTTAATAGGAACTGTCGCTTTCGCGTATTCAGAACCGAGTTGTACTCTCTAATCAACCCCTCCTATTGTCACGGATAAAAAGGTGCGTACTGCGTTAGAGTAGTAAACCTATTTTTAAGAAATATAGTATCTTAACAAAGTTGAAAAGTATTTTAACCTGGACTTCTTAGCAAAAAGAGGTTCTTATGAACCAGACTCTAAACTTCATAACGCGTCCGAAAATCGTTTTAAAATCTCTTTTCTTTTTAATCTAAAAACTCCTAATGACCTAGACAAAGCGCTTTTGGCTGTTTTTGAAATAGTTAAAAACAATTACTTGAATTGAAAGATAAAATAGCCCTTAGGTGTTTCCACGAACAATTATACTGATTACTGGTTTAATTACGATCCTTACATTCTAACCTTTATGGAATTAGTTAGACATGATAAAGTAAAGATTCTTTTTATAGTTTTTCATAAAAGTAATTTAGTGCGAGTGCGGAAAGTAAATGAATTTAGTGCGAGTGCGAGAAATAAAGTAATTTAAAGCGAGTGCGGGAAATAAATGAAATTAAAGCGAGTGCGGGAAATAAATGAAATAAAAGCGAGTGCAGGAAATAAACGAAATAAAGTGCGAGTGCGGATAATAAAGAAGGTAAAGCAATGCGAGAAATAAATAAAGTAAAATACGAACTTGAATTAAAATGGCGGCAGGATTAACTTCCTCCAGAGTGCTCCAAAACTTCGATCACACAGACAGATTACAGACTCGATCACTCGATTGCAGAGGCACCCCGATGTGGAATGGCAACTGCTTTGAAACTGATATATGCCTAAAGAAATCTAAGTTTGGATCAAGAAAAACGAAAATCTAAGGTCCTATTTATAGGAAAACTGAAAGCATGAAAAGACTGGGATGCCCCTCCACTAAAAAGTGGAGGTTACTGAAATTAGCCTTGTGGCGCCCGCCACAAGGCCATGGCGCCCGCCATGGTCCCTAAAGGGGATTGGAGAGTGGGGATCGTGGGTCTAGGAGGTTGAGGAGTGCTCTTGAGTCGTGGCCACGTCATGGCTAACCCCATGGCGCCCGCCACAGTGGGTGCCGTAAGTGCAAAACGCTGAATTTCTAGGTTTTCGTCCGTTTTCACTCCTTTTTCGCTCCCTTTCTCGATTCAAGCCCCGATTATTATAAAAACCTGAAAACATAAGAAAACAAAGTAATAACATAACAAAACAACAATAAAAGCTAAGAATGCATGCGAAATCGGAGTCAGAAACACGGTGAATTTTAGTGTGATCAGTGTTGTTGTTGTTATAATTTCTCTGAGGAGGATACTGAGTTTGTTGCTGGTAATTTGGTTGCTGAGGTTGATAAGCTGGTTGAGGATGAATTGGAGCGGGAATGGTGACTGCTGCCACAGACCTATGAACATGTTGGGGTCTGCCCCTGCAGGTATGGATAGCATTGGTCTAACCAGTTCTTCTTGGGCCTACAAAAGGCTTTCTTGTGTTGCTGGACGAGCTAGCACCGTTGTCAGAAATTTTGCCCATCTTTAACAGACTCTCAATTCTTTCCCAGGCTATGACTACATCAGCAAAGCTAGTGGAAGAAAAGGCAGCTATCCTGTCAATGTATGTCCCTTGGAGGGTGTTCATAAACATATCAGCCATCTCCCTCTCTGACATGGGTGGCTGGACAGCAGCAACAAGCTGTCTCCACCTCTGAGCGTACTCCCGGAAGCTTTCCCTGGATGATTGAGACATCCCCATCAGGAGGGTCCTGTTGGGAGCCATATCCAAGTTGTACTAATACTGTCTGATAAAGGCCTCAGCCAGGTCCTTCCAGCATCTAATGGTTGCTCTAGTCAGGTGAGAGTACCATTCCCTTGAAGCTCCTGTTAAGCTATCTTCAAAATAAAACATCCATAGCTTTTCGTCCATGGTATATGCCTTCAGCCTCCCCAGAAAGGATTGTAAATGGGTCCGGGGACAGGACGTTCCGTTGTACTTCTCAAAGCACGGTGGTTTAAATTTGTGGGGAATCCTGACCCCGTCCACTAAGCCCATGTCCATAACATCAAAGCCCAAAGAATTCTGGGACTCCAGGGATCTTAGTTTCTCAGCAATCTCATCTAGCCTTCTGTCATAGGCTTCCTCCCCAGCTCCCATCACTGTAAATTGATCTTCCTGGGGGTCTTCTTGCAGCACTCTGCCTGCAGTGGCAGTCCCTTGCACATTAGCAGGGATGTTGATCTCTGGGTGAAGGTGGGGTCCATAGACTGGAGGATTGACATGAGGTTGAACCCTCTCATTATTGCTTGTCCCAGCAGTCCCTGGATGGGGGTCTTCCTGATTCTGCCTCTCTACCAGTGCTCTTAATCTCTCTTGGCTTTGAGCCATATTATTCATCACCTCCATAAACTGTGTCATCTAATTCCTCATTTCCAATCTCTCATTGGCCATTTGAGTCCTGACCTCTGTAAGGTCCTGTTGTACTTGGTCCATTTATATACCCGGAAGGTTGTTGCGGGTTGGATATCTGTGCAGACGGTTGAGTGGAAACACCCGACGTCGAGCAATAGTTCCTGAAGTCACAACAGAGTTAGTAACAACGAAACAAAAACCTACAAAACAAAACAAAAGGTTAGTATGCAATACAGTATGCTTATTTGTTTCCAAGGTATCCAGCTTGGCACTTGGTTTTGACCTTTCCAGACCCTTGAGGAAGATGCTTGTGATGTTGCTTTGAAAGACCTCAGATAAAACAAACCAACACATATATTACAAAAAGTAAATGATACATAGTTTGTTTCTTTTTACAATACATGCCCTCTGAGGGGTCAAAAATACAACATAAAGAAAAGTACATGAAATGAAAGCAACAACAAGCAAAAGTCAGACACCAAGACCAAACTCATCCTCCTGAACTTCCTTTAGAAGTGCTTCAGTCACAGGATCAGCTGGACGCTCTGTGAGATTCCTGATGAGAAGATTCCTTGTGGTAACAGCAGCAGTTAGCTTCTTGTGTCGACTCTGCTCCTTTGACCTCTTCACACCAGCTTTAATCTTCAACTCTGAGATCTCTCTCTGGGCTGCTTCCAGGGCTTCCTGTTGCTCCTTTGCACTAGCCTCCAACTGCTCAATCTTGTCCTGAGTCCTCTTATCCTCCTGAGTACGGGCTTCGGTGATCCTGACCCACCTAGTCTGACTCTCCTTCAGATACAAATCAGTCCTAGCTCTCTGGAATTGGGCCTCTTTGCAGGCATTTTTCAAGATCTGCTCTCCAGACCTAGACTTCTTAATGTAATCCTCTGACTTCTCAATTTTGGCTAGATGCTCCATCTTTAGCTTTTCTAACCTTTCAATGTCCAGGCGACCATCACTCCTCTCCCAGAGGGTCTTCTGTAGATCTTGAGTCAGATTCTCATTTCTTTCTTTCAATTTCTCAAACTCCTCCAGGCTGACAGTTGCTGGAGGTGGTGCTGTGGATGGCCCAGGCACATCTTCAATGGTAAAGGGCATCCCAGAAATTTGAGCCCTGGCATGAGACCACTCATAGTACTGAGCTGAGGCCACATTGTTGCATCTTCCAAGAATGGTTACCCCTTTAGTTTGTACATTGTCCCAAGCCCAGGATGCTTGCCTGACAATAGCCAGATTAGGCTTGATTTCACAATAAAGGGTCTCAGTTAGATCTTGTACTTTAGGAGGGTGGACCAATGCATAGCCCAGTTGTCTTTTGAATAACAGAGGGTTGTAGTTGATGCAACCCTTCACTCCTATCAGAGGTACATTGGGAAACTGCCCACAACTAGTAATGATGTCTCTGCCCTTAGTGCTTTGAGTGCACCACCTGATGTCATCTGAGGTTAGGGCAACAAGCCTCCTAGCCCAATTTTTCTGCTGGTGAGGGTTCAAGAATGTATCAGTCTTTGGCAAATGTATGAGCAACCAAGTATGGAACAATGGAGCACAGCATCTCACTAATCTTCCCCTTTGCTTTTCATTCCTTTGGTGAACAGAGTAGTAAAGATCTCCCAGTAAGGTGGGCACTGGGTTCCTCAGGATGAAAAGATGGATTGCATTCTTGCTAACAAACTTAGGCTCATCTGCAAAAAGTATGACCCCATATATGCTAAGGGCCAACAAAGCACAGACTGTCTTCCACTCTCCCAAAGAAGCCTTCAGGGTAGCCTGAGAGGTCAAGAAATCCAGATGTAGGCCAGAGATTCCTGCTTTGGTAGTCATATTCTGCCCAATCAGAACTGGTTCCAGACACAAGGCCTTTGCCACCTCTTCATTACTAGGGAAAGCCATCTCAGGGTTGAAGGGGACTCCACCCCTGATAGGTACACCAATCAGTGATGAATACTCTTCCAACAAGGGTCCCAACTGAAAATTCTGGAAGGTGAAGCACCTCAGAGGGGGATCATAGAACTGCAGGCAAGTATGAATCAAGCTCCTCTGTGAAGGGTCCAAATCCATAACCACATCAAGGATTCCTCCATAATGTTCTCTGAATAGTGGTATATGGTCTGGAGTAATCAGGGTCTGAATCTTCCTGATGCTAGCCAACTCAGGCTCAAAGAAATGATAGGAGATGTTACTCTTCTTGGGTGCCATATTGCTGAAGAAGAGCTGAGACAGATGCTGATAATAACACTGAAGATGGGCCACTGACAGGCTGAGACTGGTGATGCAGGTGACTGAAGCAGGTAGCTGATAGCTAGAGTAAGTACTGATGAAGATAGGTCTATGCTGAAGAAGGGGTCAAAACCAAGCCAAAATGTAGGATGGATACCCTGAAAAACAAATAAACATATGTTAAAATGATGCAATGATGATGTATGCAAATGATATGCAAGGGTTTGTGACTGAGCTGGATCTGATTAACGGCTTTGATATAGGTCCATGCATGTTCAAGAAATCCAGATGGAGGTTCATAAGTCCAGTAACCAAGGTGGGGGACTCAAATAAAGAGTCACATGTCCAGGGTTAAAAATCACAAGAACTGTTCCAAAATGGAGTATTCTTAATAAAAACAAAGTAACAGGGTATGCTGAGGTCAAGGGTACCTGCAAACCTGTAAACAGCCCAACCCCCTCACAGGTGGTGTTCTAAAACAAGGATCCTCAGACTTGGATCAGTTATGAGAAGTGTAAACACTTCTATCCCGGAGGTACAGTGTTTATAATAACCATAAAAGATCCTCCTCTAATTCACCTCAGTTTCTGAAGGTCAATACTAAAGGTCATCCAGACTTAGCAGGCTTCCCAGATAGCCCTAGCACTACAGGAAATCTGTAGCACAGAGTTCTCAAGAAGAAAACCATATATGAACCGTGTTTCATATTCCCGCACCAGACCGAAATGGAATGGGAAAGAACATGAACCACTCTAGCCTAGGTGTCACTCAGGTCCCAGGTATAGGACCTCAACTCTCAATAGAACCCCCACCCACCAAAGCAACAAAACAGATCCAGCCAGCACAGTATGACAGTATGATATATGTAAAGCTATAAAGAAAGCAATAAAACAACTGTACATAAAGCAAAAATAAATACAAATACAAGCACAAATAGCACATAACACCCCAGTAAACACAAATCAATCAAGCGCTAGGAGGAACCCACAAAAAGAACCAGAAGCCCTGGTTACAGCACTTGTATCCCCAGCAGAGTCGCCAAGATGTCGCTCCCGATAAATGGGGAATGGCCCAGATAAAGGTACAGACGCGAACGGTCGGCGAAAGAGGGATGTGAGAACACACAGGAGTGAACTCACAGGGAATGAAAAGTGTCGCCAGCTAGGCATTTTTATCCCGGAGGAAAGGCAATGCTGCATAGACCTAGAAAGATATGGATAAGACGGTTGCGAACCAGAGAGACTGAGAAAGGGGGTTGGTTACAACCTGGGAAGGTATTAGCACCCAGATTGTCCGCCGTACTCGACGGGATCCACGCTTAAAAGATTTGTGTTTTAAAGGGGTAGTGTCAGTGCAATTTGTGTATAAAAGAGCTGGAAAAGGATGTACAGGTGTCAGTGTAAGAGAAGTGAAGTGTATAAATGTACAGTGTCGGTGTAAGAACAGGAGTAAAATGCTCAAGATAATGAGGCTTAAAAGAATAAGGCTGGGAGGAGGGGGAATATACAGAGACTTTTGTTCGATAACTGTTAAGTTACACCTACGTATCCTCTCGTGCAATGAGGAAGTCAGAACATCGTAGTTCGACCCAAAGAGACTGAAATATGAATTGACTTGTGAACTGCTTGCTTGTCTATGCTCAAATGTATGATTTGTCTGGCACAGACGCAAACTGTCTTGCATTAGACGGAAGAAGCAAGTTCTCGTTTATGAGTGAATGAGATGAGAAAAGAATCCCGGAGGAGACGACTATTGTTTGTTTTTGTGTTTTCAGTCTTTTATTGCTTTTGAGAGTTTGTCATAAGTTAATGAGCTTAAGCCTAAACCAATGGATTTAGTAAACTCATCACATCTTCCCTCTGATTAGGGGTAATGAGAATACCTTAAGTGTGAAGTCAGCTTCTCACACTTAATCACTATGGTGTAGGGTTAAGATCATTAACCTACTTGTGATTATTTAGATGTTTTTGTTGTTTTTGTTTAGTGTTGAGTAATGAGATTAAGCCATAATCAAGGATTAAACAGACTCATTACACCATCCTAATAGAAGGATAATAGATGAGAGTGTTTAAGCTGAGGAAAGCTCCTCAACTTAATCCATGATTAGGGATTAAACTCATGACAAAACAAACCTTTATTAGATGGATTTTAGTTAATGATATGGTGATGAAGTGATTTTTAGGGTTTGTAAGACAACTTGAGGGGGACTTGTCCATTAACACTAGGGTTAGTCCTTCTTAACCAATTAAGGAAGAATTAGAACCCTAATGCAAGGCCCAAGTTACAAGTGTGATGTCTTGATGATTATTAGATGGATTGATTAAAGGATTTAAACACATTAAGGGTTTAATACTTAGGATTAAAGTTATACACTCCATCCTAATAGAAGGATGCAGGCATAAGCTTAATCACAAAGCCTTAAAGCCTTTAGGGTTTAGTCCCTGATTATGAGGTGAGAAGAGAAGACTCAAAGAGACACAAAGGTAAAAACTAAGTGGGGGGACTAATCAAAACCCTAATCATTGTCATGCTTGGTTGTTCCTAAGGTTTGTGAGGTTTAAGAAAGAAGTCTTCAGAGGAACCACCAGGAAGCAGATGAATGGAGCAGAGAGAAGCAAAGTAACTTGCTTCATTCAAGAAGTCAAGTCACTTGAGGAAAGAAAGTAAGGAGAAGAAGAATGAGCAAGCTCAATCTCAAACACATAACAAAATGCAGCATGGATGCATAAAAGAGATGAAAAGAAATTGTGAGAAGTGAAGGCAAATTGACTTCTCAAAGTTACTTACCACCTGAAAAGTTAGTGAAAGAAATGCAATGCAATGCAAAATGGAATGAAATGGAATGATACAAACCAAAACCAGAAGCAAATACATGATGTTAATGATGCTATGAGATGATGCAAACATGAAACAAAGCAAAGGGATGATCATACAAGCTTATGGATGCAAATGAAGCAAGTTAAGAACCATGAACATACATGAAAAGTTATGAAATGCAAATGGCATACAACATGAAAAATGCAAGATGCAATGATCAAACATGCTTCTAATATGTCTTAAGATGTCAAATGAATCAAATTGATACACAAAATGCTATAGCAAGTCAAGGTATGCAAGCAAATGCAAGATGGATGCATATGGAAGCCCAACTTAGGGTTTATGATCAAAGCATCAAACACAAACCAAAATCAGAAGCAAACATCAAGATAAAAAATTGAAAATGCACTTCAAAGGAACCCTAAACTATACAAACTCACTGCCCAAAGGAGGGGTTCTAACTCTTAACCTAATTAGGGTTATGAATTTCCTAAAATTTCTAGGGTTTTAGGGTACCTTAACAAGAAAAATGTCAAACAAAAGGAAATTGAAAGATCAAATCATGCCAATTTAATCTCACAAACTACATGCTAAACAAAATGCAATGCAAGAAGAATCAAAGTCCAACTCTCAATGGTTAGGCAGAAATGATTTTTGGAAGTTTGGATCAAAATAATGCCTTGAAAATGAATTAATTCCATGGAAAATTATCAAAATGCATCAAGATCAAAAAAGAAATTTTGTTTGAGGGTTGGACAATGTTTCTAAATGTTTTTAAAGGTTTCATGAATTTTTTGGTGATTTTTAAATACCTAAAAGTATTTTTAATTAATTAATTCTCATTAATTAATTAAAAATAAACTTTTAAATGATTTAAAAATATTTTTTAATGCATAAAATAAAAATAAAAATGTTTTTGTGTTCTGAAAAATAATGAAAACCTTGACAAAAATTTTCATAATTTTTAAACATTTTTTGCTATTTTAATTAATTCGTGCAAAATAAACCAAATAAAATGAAAATAAAATGAATTTAAATGAGAAAATAGGAAAGTCAGCAGATCTAAGGGCCATGATTCAAATTCCAGGGGGCGGGAGTTGACTTGGCGCGTGAATGGACGGCCCACATTCAAAATTCGCTAATTATGATTTAGCCCTAATCCAGTGCCCTAATTACTTTCAGATGACCGGAACAGTGTTCCGGTCATCTTCTCCGGCAAGGTGAAATCTCAATCTCTCTCAATACGCATCAAATCCTCACAAAACTCTCCAGAATCAATCTATGAACATCACTAAGCATAAACCCTAACTCAAACAACATTTATTTTTCGTGAATCAAAGGAAACAAGCAAAAACATTTTTACGGGCAAACTTTCAGAGCATCATAACATGCTTGTTTCTGGCTTATTTTCAAAAATAAATAGATCCCCATGATCAGGGCAACATGTAGAACAACATTCTAACAAGAAATTAAAGTTCTGGAAAAAATGTTCATCATGCTACCTGAGATGGAGCTTTCGATTCAGGAGCTTTCTGGCTGTTTCTTTGGCTCAAACAAGTCCCAATGATCCTCCTGAGAAGCTTTTGACCCTTAGTTGGAGTTTATGTGGCCTCTAGAGAAAGTTGGAAGAAGCTCAGGCCAAGGGAGTGTGAAAATCGTATTTGTGATGTGGGAGGTCTCAGGCCAAAACAATGGTTGGTTTGTGATCAGTGGAACATCTTGAGATCAATGGTGAAGTTTGTTTTTGTGTTTGATGCTTGTGCTGTGAGTTTCGAATGGTTTTGCATAAGAGGTGAAAAATGAGAATGCTGGCTTTTTGGGAGCTTTCAGGCTTAGTTGTGTTATGTGTTGGGTTGCTTTTGGTACACATTTCAATCCTTGATAGGTCAGAGAGTTGTTGTGGAGCAGTGTGATTGGTATGGAGCAAAATGCACAAAGTCAACTTTTTGTGTAAGAGAGGTATGGGCCATTTCTGTCAAGGTACAAAGCATGGCTTGGCTGCAGCTTGAAACAAGGAGAACCATGGAAGAGGTTTTGAGGCAATGCAGCAAGTGGTATAAAGTTTATGATGTGTTTTGCAAATTTCACAAGTTTTGGCCCCTTTGTGAATTCTTGAGTTTCAAAGCATGGAATGTGATGCTTCTTTGGTGCAATCTGACTTTTAGAGGTTATGTAATCATGTAGTGAAGTTTAGAAGTCCATTTGGTAACTTTAGAACACTTGATCAAGTCATTTTGCAAAATGCCTCTTTGGTAGAAACTTTGAAATTTTGTGATTTTTGCCAACTTTGACAAGCCATAACTTTTGATCCAAAATGAATTAGGTCATGTTCTTGTACTTTTTGAAAAGGGAAAGATCTATTCTATCACTTTCATGACCAAAGTTTTTTCATTTGAAGCTTTTTTGAATCAAAAAGTAAAGGTTGAAAAAGTTGCCTAAAATGACATTTTCATTAAAAGTCAAACTTGCCCAAAAAGTCAACTTTGCAAAAGACTTGTAATTCTTCAATTTTGTGAACTTTCAACCTCTTCCATGATCAAATAAAGATCATATACAATCAAAATGATGAAGAATACCCTTTGGTTGGGTCATTGGGGGCCTCAGATGCCCTGATTTTGCACTGACTTGCTTGAAAAGTCAACTCTTGATCAGATGACTTCCCCATGGAATTTCTTCATGAAAATTGATATGCATACTCCCTATACCATATAGAGACCAATAGAAACAATAATGACCAAAAAATTTGGAGTTATGGCCTTTGAAACCAAAACCCAATTTTTAGGTTATCTGTGCAGTCAAGCCTGGCTCTGCTTCCATACCATTTTCAGTTCTTGTGATTTTTTTGACATTCTTGACTTTGAGAGGATATAATATGATGCTTGAACATACATGGACCCCTTTGAAGTGATTGATGGCCTTTGGAGTGGCTCAAGAAGCTCTTGGATTGCTCAGATCACAAACCCTAGGTGCAGATGACTTAGAATCTATGCAGTGAATCAAAATGTGATATGAGATGCTATGATTGAGTTTATGCATATGAAATGATCACAAGCCATGGTGTGAATGGGTGAGGGCAAATTTGGGGTGTTTACACCTTGCTCGACTACCGGGGCGTTCGGGGAGCAATTAAATGTCGACTCTTTCCCACGACGCTGAGGAAAGGGGCAATGACGTGGTACAAAAGTCTTGAAGCTGAATCCATCACACCATGGAAACAACTTGGGCGCACATTCTCTAGACACTTTACTGCATCAAGACGACACCCTAAGACAGAGGCTTCGCTCGAAGCAATAATCCAAGGGAGGGACGAGCCTTTACGAACTTACATCGAAAGGTTCAATAAAGAGGCAGTCCAAGTGTCTACGACCGACGACATAAAAAAGTACCTGCTGGAACGAGGGTTACGTCCCTCGACCGATTTCCATCGGGCGGTCGGCATTGAAACCCCGGCCACCCTTAACGCATTCTTGCTAAAAGCCCAAGCTTACATCCAATATGAAGAAAAGCAAGCGGCCAGTTCAGTCAGAGACGCTCGACGCCGTGAAGACGCCAAACCACACTGAGTCGATGAACCCTCGACATCTCGTCGAGGAGGAGACAAAAGAAAGGACGAGCACTCCCGTGAACCTCGAGAGCACCGAGGACCTATTGGTCGGTTCCACGAATACACGCCCCTCCTAGCCTCTAGGGAGAAAATTTTGTCTGAATGCGCCTATTCAGAATTCAAACAAGCGGGAGTACGCTTTCCGAGGCAACAACCTAGCAAGCCCGGTACAGATAAAACGAAATACTGTAGATTCCACAAGAGTCCTGGGCACAACACAGAGTGTAGATGTTTAAGAATTGGCAGAATTTTTGACCAAACAAGAAATGTTAAGTTCAGTTCAGAATGTCCTATCAGATGTTGGGACATCAGCAAACAGAGTATGTGAACTTATTTCAGGATGTCCTACCAGATGTTGGGACATTATGTAAATGACTAAGTTCAGTTTTATCAGGATGTCCCAACAGATGTTGAGACATCTCAGACCTGCTACCAGAATTAATTATTGAGTAACAGATCAGAGATATTTAAGGAGAATTATCTGGAATTAATTAATGATGGAAAATAACAGAACAAGGCGCATCTGTAGGGAGTTTTAAATTGAAGTTTCAGATTAAAACAGAAGACCTAATGCACCTAGAATATAGGAGGTAACAAACCCTATATTCAAGGTGACAGTTGCTGCACATTAGGGCTGGATCATTCTACAGAAAGCCCAAAATTCAGATACCTATTTAAACAACAGAAACTCATAGAACTGAGTACTAATTTCAGAAGTCCAAATAGGGTGTCTAGTGTTTTTAATAGCAGGTTGTTTTATTGTACCACTTTATGAGCTTTTAAGCAAAAGTGCATTTGTGACTTGATTGAAACTGTGAAGTAAGATCAAGCTGTATTGTTTGAAGGATGTCTTCAATTTTTGTAAACTTGTAAACTTAATCACTGGGTGATTGAGGGGGAGTGAGTAGGGTACTCTTATCTAAGTGAGTCTTAGGTAGAAATTGCATTGGGTAAGTATTAAGTGATAGATTAAACAGGGTGGTTTAAGTCTAGAATTAATATTACTAATAGTGGATTTCCTCCTGGCTTGGTAGCCTCCAGATGTAGGTGTGGTTATACACTGAACTGGGTTAACAAACTTCTGTGTTGTTTACTTTACTTGCTGTTTAAGTTTTTGGTTAAATTTGTCAAATGTCCTATTAAGTGTTGGGACATTTCATAGGACATCTCATTACAGAATTTCAATTGGCATCAGAGCAGGCACCCTGCCTGTTTATACTGGGTGAGATCTAGGGAAAACCAATTCTGTAACATGGACAGAGATATAGGGTCAGTAAATAGACCACCTATTCTGGATGGATCTAATTATGACTACTGGAAGCCAAGAATGATTGCATTCTTAAAATCACTTGACAACAGGGCATGGAGAGCAGTAAATGTTGGATGGAAACATCCTGTCCAAGACACCAAAGATGGATCAAAAGTTCTGAAACCTGAAGAAGAATGGAGTAAAGAGGAAGAAGATTCAGAACTAGGCAACTCAAAAGCCTTAAATGCTTTATTCAATGGCATTGATAGGAATATTTTCAGACTTGTGCATCATTGTGAGCTGGCCAAAGATGTTTGGGATACTCTCAAAACAACTCATGAAGGAACATCAAAAGTAAAAATGTCAAGACTTCAACTTCTCATCACCAAGTTTGAAAACTTGAGAATGAAGGAAGATGAATCAATTCATGAGTTTTACATGAACATCTTGGATATAGCCAATACCTCTGGAGCCTTGGGAGAAAAGATGACTGATGAAAAGCTTGTAAGAAAGATTCTCAGATCTTTGCCAAGAAGATTTGACATGAAAGTCACAGCAATAGAAGAAGCTCAAGACATATGCTCCATGAAAGTTGAAGAGCTTATTGGTTCTCTTCAAACTTTTGAGATGGGAATGAATGAGACAAGTGTTAAAAAGAACAAAAGCATAGCATTGGTGTCTAATACTGATGAAGAAGAAGATAATGAACCAGAAAATGATAAGAGCCTGTCAGACAACATTGCTATGCTTACAAGACAGTTCAAACAGATTCTCAGAGGTATGGAAGGTAAATCAAATTCCAGTGGAAGATTCACAAACTCTTCTGAAAACAAGAGAACCTATGATGCTAACAGAAGATCAAATCTTGCTGAAAAGACCAGTCAAGAAAAAGGAATCAAGTGCCATGAATGTGAAGGATATGGACACATCAAGAAGGAATGTCCTAACTTCTTAAAAAGACAAAAGAAGGGACTATCTGTAACCTGGTCTGATGAAGACTCAGGAGGAGATTCAGAAGAAGAATCAGCTAAGCATGTTACTGCTTTAGCTGGACTGTGTGAATATGATAGTGATTCCAGTTGTGAAGAGCTTACTTATGAACAACTTGAGCAAGCATTCAAAGATCTATACAAAAGAAGCTCTGAAATATGCAGTGAGGTTATAAAGCTAAAGAAGCAGAATGAAGTACTAGAAGAGGAAAAAGCAAGTGATCAAGTAATCATTGATACCTTAAAAAGTGAAGTAACTCTTCTTAATTCTAAGTTGGAACATATGTCCAAATCTGTTAGAATGATGAACAGCAGCTCAAATACACTGGATGATATTCTCTGCAATAATAAACATTCAGGGGACAAAAGTGGACTGGGATATAACAGAGATGAAGCCAGCTCTAGCAAAGCTACTTCAAAAATAACACAGTCAAACAAGATGTCCCAACAAATGCTTCAACATCAGAAATCAAAGACAAACATAATGTTCCAACAGATGTCTCAACATTCTGGAAAGAACAAAATGAAGAAGAAGTATCAAAGATGGAGATGCCATCACTGTGGAAGATTTGGGCATATCAAGCCTCACTGTTATAAGTTACATGGATACCCAAATCAAATGTATCAGCAATCTCCTAAACAAAAGACAGAAATCATCAAGAAGGAATGGAGACCAAAAGTTAGCACTCAGACTGATCAAAGCCACATACCCAAGACTAAGATCAACAATAAAGCGTGGAGATCAGCTGATCAACACACAGGGCAGATAAAGAAATCTCAATTCATCTGGTCAAAGAAAAGTACTGCATATATAGCACATACATCACTAAGAGTATCAGCCAAAGAAGACTGGTATTTTGACAGTGGATGTTCAAGGCACATGACTGGATTGAAGAACCTTCTAGTGAACTTAAAATCACATTCATCCAGGTATGTAACTTTTGGAGATGGAGCTAAAGGAGAAATCAAAGGAGTTGGAACCTTGGACTGTCAAGATGTTCCAAGACTAGATGATGTATTGCTAGTTAAAGGTTTAACTGCTAACCTGATCAGTATAAGTCAACTATGTGATCAAGGGTACAGTGTAAACTTTACAAAAACTGAATGCATAGTGACTAACCAAGAGCAAGAAGTTGTCATGAAAGGAGCAAGATCTAAAGACAACTGCTACATGTGGGAGCCACTAGACTTCAGTTCCACTTCAATCTGTTCTCTAGCTAAAGAAGAAGAAGTAAAACTATGGCACCAAAGACTAGGTCATCTTCATTTCAGAGGCATAAAGAAGATTATATCTATGGATGCAGTAAGAGGCATTCCTAAACTGAAGATTGATGATGGCAAAATATGTGGTGAATGTCAAATAGGCAAACAAACCAAGATGTCCCATCCAAAGCTCCAACATCTGACAACTTCCAAAGTTTTGGAACTTTTACATATGGATCTTATGGGACCTATGCAGGTTGAAAGTCTTGGTGGTAAGAGGTATGCTTATGTTGTGGTTGATGATTTTTCAAGATATACATGGATAAACTTCATCAAAGAAAAATCAGATGTATTTGATGTATTCAAAGAATTATGTCAAAGATTACAAAGGGAAAAATCCAGCTGTGTGATCAGAATAAGAAGTGATCATGGAAAAGAATTTGAGAATCAAAAGTTCTTAGACTTCTGCTCTTCAGAAGGAATCAATCATGAGTATTCTTCTCCTATCACTCCTCAACAGAATGGGATTGTTGAAAGGAAAAATAGAACTATTCAAGAATCAGCAAGAGCTATGATCCATGCTAAAAAGTTACCTCTGTATTTCTGGGCTGAAGCTATGAACACTGCCTGCTACATCCATAACAGAGTTACCTTGAGAAAAGGAACCCTGTCCACAATATATGAAGTCTGGAAGGGCAGAAAACCCACTGTGAAGTACTTTCATGTGTTTGGAAGTAAATGCTATATTCTGGCAGATAGGGAGCAAAGGAGAAAAATGGATCCTAAAAGTGATGAAGGGATTTTCCTTGGATACTCTATAAACAGCAGAGCATATAGAGTATTTAATTACAGAACAAAGGTTATCATGGAGTCCATAAATGTGATAATTGATGATGCTTCTACAGATGTCCCAGAAGATGTTGGAACATCTGATGATATCAAGATTGAACCTGAAGAAAAGAATGATCAATATAACTTCACTCAGAATGATACAAGCTCAGAAGATTTAAGCAAACCTCCCTCCATCAGAATACAGAAGGATCATCCCAAAGATTTAATAATTGGTGATCCCAACAGAGGTGTAAGCACTAGATCAAAAGAAGTGATTTCAGGTTCTTGTTTTGTTTCCAAAATAGAACCTAAAAATGTCAAGGAAGCTCTCACTGATGAATATTGGATTTGTGCTATGCAAGAGGAATTAGGTCAATTCACAAGGAATGAAGTGTGGAATCTTGTACCTAGACCTGATGACATAAATGTAATTGGTACAAAATGGGTGTATAAGAACAAGTCAAATGAACAAGGAATTGTTACAAAGAACAAAGCTAGACTTGTGGCTCAAGGATACACTCAAATTGAAGGGGTAGACTTTGATGAAACCTTTGCACCAGTAGCAAGGCTTGAATCAATAAGACTACTGTTGGGAATTGCTTGTATCTTAAAGTTCAAGCTATTTCAAATGGATGTGAAAAGTGCCTTTCTTAATGGTTATCTTAATGAAGAAGTATATGTAGAACAGCCTAAAGGATTTGTTGATCCAAGCTGTCCAAATCATGTATACAAATTAAAGAAAGCACTTTATGGTCTAAAGCAAGCTCCAAGGGCATGGTATGAAAGACTGACCACATTTCTTATCAAGCAAGGATACAGAAAAGGTGGGATTGATAAAACCCTATTTGTTAAAGATGAAGAAGGAAATGTCATGATTGCACAAATATATGTTGATGACATTGTGTTTGGTGGGATGTCTGATAAGATGGTCAAACATTTTGTTAAGCAGATGGAATCTGAATTTGAAATGAGTCTAGTAGGTGAATTAACCTACTTTCTTGGTCTGCAAGTAAAGCAAATGGAAGACTCAATGTTTATTTCCCAAAGTAAGTACTCCAAGAACATAGTGAAGAAATTTGGAATGGAAAATGCTTCTCATAAAAGAACTCCTGCTCCCACTCATTTAAAGCTGACTAAAGATGAAAAGGGAGAGAATGTAGATCAAAGTTTATATAGAAGCATGATTGGAAGCTTGTTATACTTGACTGCAAGCAGACCAGACATTGCTTTTGCAGTAGGAGTTTGTGCAAGATATCAAGCTGATCCAAAAGTCAGTCATCTCAATCAAGTAAAGAGAATCCTTAAATATGTTAATGGTACTTGTGACTATGGCATAATGTACTTTCATGGGTGCAAACCAATTCTCACTGGCTTCTGTGATGCTGATTGGGCAGGAAGTGCTGATGACAGAAAAAGCACTTCAGGAGGATGCTTCTTCCTTGGAAACAATCTGATTTCTTGGTTCAGTAAGAAACAGAATTGTGTATCCTTGTCTACAGCTGAAGCTGAGTACATAGCAGCAGGTAGCAGTTGTTCTCAGTTGGTTTGGATGAAGCAAATGCTCACTGAGTACAATGTCCCACAGGATGTCATGACATTGTACTGTGACAACTTAAGTGCAATCAACATATCTAAGAATCCTATCCAACACAGCAGGACAAAGCATATTGATATCAGACATCATTTCATCAGAGATCTTGTAGAAGAAAAGGTGATTTCATTGGAGCATGTAGCTACAGATCTGCAGTTAGCTGATATCTTTACCAAGGCATTGGATGCTACACAATTTGAGAACTTAAGGGGCAAACTTGGAATCTGCTTATGTGATATCTAGCAATTAATGAGATGTGCCAACATGTCATATGACATTGTATGGCATAAGTCCCAGATGGCAAAGCTAGCCTGGTCTAGATCCTTGGGAATTCCATTCCTAATCATTTGGACTGTAACGGCTATTTTTTTAGTAACTCCTTATAATCAACTATCAAGAGTCTCATCACACCATCACAAGCGAATCACATTAACTAGCAATCCCTCAGAAATCATAAACCCTAAAGCTGCAAATTCATCTTCTTCAACAATGTCTCAAAACCCTAAAACAGCTGAAGAAGCTCTCAACCAGGAAGACGTGGTGCATGCCACTCCTATCTCTGTGGTACCAAGTCAATCAACACCATTAGACGAGCTCAGGGGAAGCGTCTCTCACTCTAAAAAGGCTAGAACACCAAAAAGAGGAAAAAATCAAACCAGAAGCAAAGCTAAAGACATTCCCTCTCATGTTAAATACTCCAAATATGTTGATGATTCCATCAATGAGATTGTCAATCAAGTTTTTTCTGAACAAAGAGTGGTGAGAGGGATCTCTGTTCCATTGAACACCATTCCTGCACCTCTTGAAGAACAAGCTCAAGATACAGAGCACAAGGCTGCAGAACAAGATGTCCCAACAAATGTTGGAACATCTGCAGATGAGAAAGCAAAACCATCTGGTGCTGATACTGAACAGACTGAGGACCAGAAAGAGGCCTCAAGTGAAAGTGATAAAGAAGTTTCTGGGGGACAGGCCAAAGACTCAAATGAAGATCAAATCCCTGTTGATCAACCAGCTGAAGAGGAGGATGCTCAATCTCCTCCAGTGGTTAATCTGGAGCAGGATTCTGATGCAGAGATCATATCATCTGTGAAACCAAGCATTATCAAAAGGCTAAGGTTCAGGAAAGGTAAAATGCAAGCTGAACCTGGCATTCCTGAGAAGAAGAAGGTTAGTCCAAAGAAAGGCAAGGCTAAAGTCACCTTTGGTCCAGCCAAACCATGGAGCAAAGTTCAAACCCAGAAGAGAAAAGCTGCAACACCATCAGATTCAGATGTTGGATCAGATGTCCCAACATCTCCTCCCAAGAAGAAACCAGCTCCAGCTAGAGCTTCAACTGTGGTTCCAGAAGCTCCCTTGGACAACATATCCTTCCATCATGTCTCCAGTGTCAACAGATGGAAATATGTGTACCAAAGAAGGATTGCCTTGGAAAGAGAACTGAGCAGCAATGCACTTGAGTGCACAGAACTCATTGACCTAATCTCTGCTGCTGGACTATTCAAGACAGTCTCAGAATTTTCTCCTTGCTATGAACTTCTTGTCAAAGAGTTCATTGTGAATCTTCAGGAGGGTTGCTCCAATGGTAAGTCCTCTGAGTTTCACAAAGTTTATGTTAGAGGTAATTGTGTAAAGTTTTCTCCCCAAATCATAAATGAATACCTAGGAAGAGAAACAGATGGACCCAATGAACTAGGTAAAACAGATAATCAAGTATGCAAGGTGATCACTGCAAACCAGGTCAAGGCATGGCCTGTGAAGGGAAAGCTTTCTGTGAGCATGCTTACCAGAAAATATGCCATGCTGAACAGAATTGGAACTGCTAATTGGGTGCCTACCAATCACACTTCCTCAATCTCAACTGGTCTGGCCAGATTCATCTATGCTGTGGGAACTCAAACCAATATGGATTATGGAGCTTATATCTTTGATCAAACTATGAAGCATGCCAACTCCTCTGCAACAAAGATGCCCATAGCTTTTCCCTCCTTGCTGTGTGGTATTGTTCTAAGTCAATACCCTGGGATTTTAAATGAGAAGGACATTGTCTGCAAGAGAGAGAGCCCTCTAGCTTTTCACTACAAATTATTTCTCAGTCACCATGCTGCAGATGTTGAAGCACCTTCTGGGACATCTGCTGGTCCCTCAACTGCTAAGACTTCAATCTCCAAGAAAGAGTTAATTGCTGAGCTAAAGTGCACATGCAAGGAGCTTGAATCAAGGAAGTTGAAGCTTGAGGAAATAATTCAAAGGTTGGAAAATGAAGAAGACACTGAAGTGGAAGAGGATACTGAGAGTAATGAATCTGAGTGATCTTTGTATGTGAGGCATTTGTAATGACAGCAATGTTTTGTTTTTTTTTGATAATAGTTCTTTGGCCCTAATTTTGTGTCTACCAAGGGGGAGAGCAACATCAAATGTAATTGCTGTTTAAAGGAATGAAATCTGTTTGTTTCTGTCTGAACTGAATCAGTGTGATTTAATGAATAATTCTGTTGAAACAAGACTGGACTCATATATGTTTGAGGGGGAGTAATCTCAAATAAGAATCAACAGAAAAGTAATGCTATACTCTGATAAAAAGAACTTCTGCTGCACTCTGAAAAGATGTTAGCCAAAAATTAGCCAAAGGGGGAGTTTGTAGATGTTTAAGAATTGGCAGAATTTTTGACCAAACAAGAAATGTTAAGTTCAGTTCAGAATGTCCTATCAGATGTTGGGACATCAGCAAACAGAGTATGTGAACTTATTTCAGGATGTCCTACCAGATGTTGGGACATTATGTAAATGACTAAGTTCAGTTTTATCAGGATGTCCCAACAGATGTTGAGACATCTCAGACCTGCTACCAGAATTAATTATTGAGTAACAGATCAGAGATATTTAAGGAGAATTATCTGGAATTAATTAATGATGGAAAATAACAGAACAAGGCGCATCTGTAGGGAGTTTTAAATTGAAGTTTCAGATTAAAACAGAAGACCTAATGCACCTAGAATATAGGAGGTAACAAACCCTATATTCAAGGTGACAGTTGCTGCACATTAGGGCTGGATCATTCTACAGAAAGCCCAAAATTCAGATACCTATTTAAACAACAGAAACTCATAGAACTGAGTACGAATTTCAGAAGTCCAAATAGGGTGTCTAGTGTTTTTAATAGCAGGTTGTTTTATTGTACCACTTTATGAGCTTTTAAGCAAAAGTGCATTTGTGACTTGATTGAAACTGTGAAGTAAGATCAAGCTGTATTGTTTGAAGGATGTCTTCAATTTTTGTAAACTTGTAAACTTAATCACTGGGTGATTGAGGGGGAGTGAGTAGGGTACTCTTATCTAAGTGAGTCTTAGGTAGAAATTGCATTGGGTAAGTATTAAGTGATAGATTAAACAGGGTGGTTTAAGTCTAGAATTAATATTACTAATAGTGGATTTCCTCCTGGCTTGGTAGCCTCCAGATGTAGGTGTGGTTATACACTGAACTGGGTTAACAAACTTCTGTGTTGTTTACTTTACTTGCTGTTTAAGTTTTTGGTTAAATTTGTCAAATGTCCTATTAAGTGTTGGGACATTTCATAGGACATCTCATTACAGAATTTCACAGAGGAATGCATCCACCTCAAGGACGCAATCGAAATCCTCATCAAAGACGGGCACCTAGAACAGTTCACGAAATCCAGAGATAATCGTCGACAAGATACTCAAGAGACCCAGAAAATCGAAGAAGTCGTGCCAATCCCTGCAGACGCTAACATGCAAGTCGCCCTGAGCATTTACCGCCCAGAAGATTTCTTTTTGCCATACCACTCCAATGGTACGGGATACCTCTCCTCCCACAGTCCGTGGGAGGCGTTCCCTTCGGCAATGGTCATATCAGGGGGAGGCTTCAATAAAATCACGGTCGGTTCCGTGAAGAGAAAGTTCGACGAGTTAATCGCCAAAGGGCCCGCGCAAAACGCCACTTTAGATCCACCGAGGGAAGGTTCCATACCCCTCGCATTCTATCGAGAAGAGCTCCTGGGAGGATCACCCAACGCCAACATTCCTTTACTCATCCGAGCACGCATGGCGAACTTCGACGTAAGGAGGATATTGGTGGACCAAGGTAGTTCATGCGACATCATGTACTCCCAACTGTTTTCAACACTCCAACTGACCGAAACACATCTGACTCCATACGTCGGATCAGACCTGCAAGGTTTCAACGGAGCAGTATCCCGACCGTGGGGTTATGTTGACCTGTTTGTCACTTTCGGGGCGGGCGAGACAGCCAGGACGGTTAGGGTCCAATTCCTTGTCGTGGATTGCCCGTCGCTATACCAATGCATATTGGGACGACCAACTCTAGCCGAGTTGATAGCCGTGTCGTCCACCGTCCACTTGAAGATGAAGTACTATACTACTTCGGGCAGAGTCGCCACATTGCACGGAGACGTCGACGCTGCCCGCAGATGTTTCGAGGCAGCATCAAAAGGCCTCAGCTCGATATCGTACCAACCAAGTCCCCCAACATTGGATTTGCCAGATGTACCCAAGGCTTTCCCTCAAGTCGATTCGATCGATCTAGACTGCAGGTTTTCAGATAGTAGCGAGAGCGTCCAGAGACCAGCAGAGGCCTTAACCCGACCAATACCAGACGGAGATTTCGAGCTAATTCCCTTGGGAGAGGATCCTGCCCGGTGCGTCAAGATCGGGGCACATATGCCCGAATTTGTGAAACGACAGTTAGAAGCTTGCCTCAAAGGGAACACAGACTTGTTTGCATGGAGCGCCGCAGAAATGCCAGGGCTCGACCCAGAAACAGCTTGTCACCACCTCTCTATCGACCCAACACATAAAGCGGTCGCTCAACGCAGGAGAAAGCAGTCGAGCGAGAAGACTGATGCTGCCGAATCTGCTGTGAAAGACCTCCACGAGGCTAAATTTGTAACCGAGGCCAGGTATACGACCTGGCTCTCAAACGTTGTACTTGTGAAAAAATCTAGTGGAAAATGGAGAATGTGTGTTGATTATACCGATCTCAATCGGGCGTGCCCGAAAGATGCATACCCTTTACCTAACATCGACAAGTTGGTCGACAATTCGTCCGGATACAAATTATTATCCTTCATGGACGCATATTCGGGGTACAATCAAATACCCATGGCCGTGTCTGACAAAAAATACACGGCCTTCATGACCGAGTCGGGCAATTACTTTTACAACGTTATGCCCTTCGGTCTAAAAAACGCAGGAGCAACGTATCAGCGCATGATGAATAAAGTTTTCTGAACCGAAATCGGAGACATGCTCGAAGTATACATGGACGACATGATCGTCAAATATCAACGCGAAACGGACCATGCGTCCCATCTGCGAAAAGTGTTCGACCAAGCACGAAAGTGCAAAATGCGCTTCAACCCTGAGAAATGCACCTTTGGTGTCCGAGCGGGAAAATTCCTCGGATTCTATTTGACTGAGCGGGGCATCGAGGCAAATCCCGATAAGTGTCGAGCGTTCGCGGAGTTCCCAACCCCCACGACCAAGAAGTCCATACAATCACTAAACGGGGTCATTACCTCCCTTGCTCGATTCGTAGCAAAATCGGCTCAACACGCTCTCCCCTTTTACAAGCTCCTCCGTAAGGAAGCAACTTTCGAATGGACGGCAGAATGCGAGTTAGCACTATCCCACCTGAAAAAAGCATTAAGTGAACCTCCAGTCTTATCCAGACCGGAAGAGGGGGAGACTCTGTATCTCTACCTTGCGGTCGCAAACGAAGTAGTGAGCGCGGCCCTTGTGCGCGAACGACCCGATGGGCAAAAGCCCGTGTATTTCACGAGCAAAGCTCTCCACGGCCCGGAAATTCGGTACCTTCAGATAGAAAAGGTCGCATTGGCCCTCCTTCTCGCAGCAAGAAGACTACGCCATTACTTCCTGGCTCACACCATCATCGTAAGGACTGATCAACCCATAAGACAGTTGCTCGGTCGACCAGACATGGCCGGCCGAATGTTAAAATGGTCACTAGAACTATCTGAGTTCGACATCAAATTTGAAGGAAGACAGGCCCTCAAAGCTCAAGCACTGGCCGACTTCGTGGCTGAACTCGCTTTCACCGGGCAAGACCCGAAAGCTTCGTCCAAGTGGGTTATTTTCGTGGACGGCGCATCTGGCCCGGCGGGCAGCGGGGCCGGTATCATTTTGGAGAACGAAGAAGGGAACGTCATCGAAGTATCCTTGACTTTATCTTTCCCCACTTCTAACAACCAAGCAGAATATGAAGCCTTCCTGGCGGGTATACGGCTCGCAACCGACCTAGAAGCAGAAGAGATCACAGTTTGCACGGATTCCCAACTGGTTCCAAGCCAAGTCCGAGGGGATTTCTAGGCTAGAAGTGACAGCATGGCCGAGTATCTGGCCCTCGTAAAAAACGAAATAAAACGGTTTAAGAGTGTGGAAGTCAAACACGTTCCTCGGGAAAACAACGCTCACGCAGATATCTTGTCCAAGATGGCGAGCACTAAAAGGAAAGGGAACAACAAGTCCGTCATACAAAAACTGCTTCCCCAACCAAGTATCGGGCACTCTTCAGCCTGCTTACACGTTAACGTCGTGGGCGACACGGGTTGCTGGATGACTCCAGTGTTCAACTATCTAACCAAAGGAGAGTTACCAACCGACTCAAAAGAGGCCAGTACTATACGACGAAGGGCATGCTTGTACTCTTTAGTAGGCGGACGTATGTATCGTCGAGGATTCTCTACACCCCTCCTCAGATGCGTAGAGGAGGAAAACATTCCACACGTACTCAGGGAAGTCCACGAAGGAATCAATGCGCAGCATCCTGGCGGACGTTCGTTAGCTCGGAAAATTTTGAGGGCAGGATACTACTGGCCCACCCTCCAGCACGACGCAAAGGAGCATGTAAAAAGACGCGACAGATGCCAACGACATGGAGACGTGCACATAGCACCCCCATCCGAGCTAAAATCGTTATCATCCCCCTGGCCGTTCGCGTGGTGGGGAATGGACATTTTAGGACCATTCGTCGTTGGGTCTGGTCAGAACAAATACTTAATTGTAGGCGTCGACTATTTCACCAAATGGATAGAAGCTGAGGCCCTGGCCAAAATTACTGCACTCAATATACTTCGATTCTTCAAAAGAAACATCCTCGCCGGTTTGGAGTGCCCCTCGCAATTGTGACCGACAACGGGACTCAATTCACGGATAAACATTTCAAAGAATTCGTTGCGTCAATAGGGACAAAACAACACTTCGCTTCAGTCGAGCACCCTCAAACTAACGGGCAAGCCGAGGCCGCAAACAGGGTACTCCTGAGAGGTCTGAAACGAAGGTTGGACGAGCATAAGAAACACTGGGTCGAGGAGTTACATAGCGTATTATGGGCATATAGGACCACTCCCCATTCAACGACCGGAGAGTCCCCATTTCGATTAGCATATGGGACCGAAGCAATAATTCCAATAGAAATGCATGTCCGATCGAGATGCACGGAATTCCCCATGGAACAAGATGTCAATGCCGAAGCTTTAAGAGACGAGCTCGACATGGTCGAAGAAATTCGATCGGAAGCCGCTCTTCGAGAAACTATTCTCAAACAAAAGATAGCCGCTCGGTATGATTCCAAGGTCATCAGGCGAACGTTCGAAGTAGGCAGCCTTGTCCTTAGAAGAAACCACAGGGATCCCCGCGAGGGAAAATTAACGCCCAACTGGGAAGGCCCATATCGCGTTCGAGCAAAAACCGAGAACGGTGCTTATTACTTAGAAAACCTACACGGGGAAGAACTCGCTCGGCCTTGGAACACCGAAAAACTTAAACAATATTATAGTTAAATCAGTCACCTTGCTCAACTACCAAACGAAGAGAGAGAGAGAGAGACTAACGAAAAACTGCGTGCCTAGGTACGAGCACGTCAGCCCAAATATCACAAATCAAGCAAGACCTCTTTTCGAGCAAAAGAAAAACTTGTTGCACGAACGGATACTCAAACGAGTCCGACGTCTCCTAAGTACCACGACCAGGTAGAACCCCAGCTCGCGATGGGACGTTCACGCCACGGAGCCCGGGCCTTTATCTTGGCTCGAGCACCGATCGAGGGTAAAACCCTCCAACACTGATTGGTTCCCCTAACCAACAGATCGTCCATACTCCCCCGTATCTATCCAATTGCTTCTAACTAATGCAAATACGAGCGTCAAACACTTAGTAAAAATAACAAATAAACTATGTCCTCCAACGGACGCATTATTACGAGCAAACAATATATGCAACCGACCTCCAGGGTCAAACACTTAACATTTAAAAGAAATGCGGAACCAAAAGGCCGACTTGTTCGGAGTTACAAATAAAGGGGGCCATGCCCCCCAAAACAAAATACATTATAAATTACAAGGCACGCAGGCCACCAATTAATTATCTTCACCCACTGGGCGGCTTTCCTCTGCACGAGCTTCCTCCTGGTCCGGCTGCTCCTCTGGTTGATCAGGCTGGGCAGTCGTCCCCGGCTGAGAGTCGGCCACCACCAAGTCCGCAGGAACCACAATCTGACCATCCACCACCTTGTAAAGATAATTCATCCGATCAACATCCAAGGCTAGGTCAGGGTGGAGAGCTTTTACTTGGTCCACCGCATTCTGGAAACTGAACTCAGTAGACGTGTTCAGATCTTCCATATCTTGGTCGATCCGAGCGAGAAGCTGAGCCCTCGTCACCAAATGTTTGGTGTCCTCGTCCTCGTCCTCCTTGGGGAAAAAGGCATCTTTTAGCTTCTTATTCTGCTCGAGCAACCTCTTCTTGTCGACCTCTAATTTGGCGATGACCGTTGCTCGCTCAGCCGACTCTGTGGTGACCTTTTTTACCTCCTCTGTATCCGCCGTCAGCTTGGCCTCGGAAGCAGCCAATTGCTCCTTGAGTTTGCTGTTCTCCTGCTCCAGCATAGGGGACCCCTCGGCCGTCATCCAAGCCATGGTCAGGACCCGCATAACCGCGCTCGCGTCCTGGGCCAAAGAAAGCCGCCGAGCAGGACGATCCATCCCCTCCAGGAACAGAGAGTCCGCCCGGTCCACATCCATAGTATTCCCCTCGAAAAAGTTCCGAACAACGAAACACGGGGGTATCCCATGCCTTGGCTTTGGGGGAGCACCGGCCGTCAGGTCCACAGTAGCCGTCGCTTTGTGTTTCTTCATCAAAGAGCCGGTAGAGGCCCCTGGAGAGCCCTGGACCAAAGGACCCGAGCCTGAACCGCTTGCTTCAGTTAGCCTGGTCTGCACAACCCTCGACCGCTTCCGCTGCTGCTGGACCAAACGCTCGTGGATCTTGTCCAGAGGATTTGTCAAAGAACCTGAAAAGAAGAACAAAACCAAAATTAGCTACGAGCAACAAAGTCAAATCGAAAATTTAACGAGCGTAAGCAAACAGATACCAAAAAAGTCAAATATCTCCTGCCCGTTATTACAGGCCAGCAGATCAGTAACACTGATTAGGGGACGCTCCAAAGCTTCTCCCCCATCTTGATCGAACATAACCTTCCCTTCCCCATCCAATAAAGGGGTCGGAGTAAAAGAAGCTATCAACTTTCTAAAGGCTTCGAAGCTGGCCGCATCATCGTCATTCAAGGTGTCCCCCACCTGAACAAATTCCCCCACTGGTCGCTCATAATGCACATGACTCCAGGAGAAGGGAAACATCCATAATCTCCTCGGAATCACTTCACCTTGGTCGTCAAGCCTGGGCTCGTCGTTCTCATCGGTATCAATTCCGAGAAAACTCATAGCTCTCACGGCCGCATCACTCGCAGGCTTTATCAAGAAGTAGTCGGTCTTGAAAGCCCGGATGGATTCTGAGTGGGCCTTGAAGATCTTGGTCCGCTGCTTGAAAGACACGAACCCCTTCCGGTCGGTTCCCCACCCGACTTGGCACTGTAAAGAAAAGAGACGGAAGAAGAGAGGAAGTGTGGCCCCAACACCCAGAAAGGCGCACGTCATCTCAAACGCCCTCAGGAATGCGTATGAGTTGGGGTGCAGCTGGGAAGGAGCTATGCAGAGATGTCCGAGTATAGCACTCACGAAGTCGCTGAAGGGCAACGTCACCCCCAGAACTGAAGTGGCGTATTCATACATGGAGAATGCCCGACCGCGAAAGTCTGAGAAGATGCGGTCGTTGTCTCCCGGGCAGGTCACGACCCAGTCAGCAGGATTCCCAACAACTGGCAGCGGCTCCGATCGAGGTCTTGAGAAGGAAGACACTTTGTCCAGCAAATCTTCCATCACCCACTCTTCGGGAGAGACCCTCGACTGGGCAGGACACTGAGGCGATTCTGTCGACTGCCCCGTGGTACTTGTGTATGAACTATCCGAGGAGCTTCCTAAGTTCGAGGGTATGGACGCAGACGATTCCGTATTTCCCGAGGATGTATCCTCGGAAAACACGTCCAGTGGATTCCCGAGCGAGTTTTCACCTGAAAAGCAGAGGAAAGGCATCAGTGAATTCTATTAAGAATATCAAATCCACCCTTCCACCGCTCAACAAGTGAAAGGGCGCGCCTCAGCTCAGAAATTGTGTTCCGAGCTATAGCCCTGGCTAACCATTGCTCGAGGCAACAGCTGACGCCCAACAGTATAAATAACAAAAACCTATCCAAAAATCTAAAGTCTAAGTCGACCAAAATTTCCGTCGACCCTAAAGTTAGGGTTCACAGCCGACCAGCTACGGTGGCAAGAACTTTAAGGCTTACTAATCCTAAAATCCTAAAACTACCGGTAGAATCGCCCTAAACTGCATGCATTCTACAAAACCTATGCTATATACACTAAAAGAGATGAAAGGAACGGTACCTTGAGCTTGAGAAGACATTTTGGAAGAAAGTAAGCTTCTGCAAAGGGTGGTCGGCAAGAAATGACGGTGGTCGACGGCTGAAACAACGGCGGCTGAACGGGCAGAGTCTTGAGAGAGAAGATGAAACGAAAAGGTCAAAATGGGCCCTAAGAATCCTATTTATAGGAAAGAAGACACGTGCGCGCGCGCGTGACCCCTATACGCTAGCCCCTAGACTAGCCGTCAAATCATTAATAGGCGCGAATATCCAGATATTCCAGCTTTTCGTTTCACATTCCTCTACCGAGCAACGTATTGTTTGCCCGAAAGACCGATAGCGAAGATCCTCGACCATGACATCACGCTCCGCCGAGCACAGTATTGCTTTTAAGTCACTGCCCAACAGCACGAGCAATGACTTGGGGGGCTCCTGTTCCGACCCGACCCAATTCTTCTTATTGGGCCAAAAAGACTGATCCATTTACCTTGCTCGACGTCGAGCACAGTCATGAAAAGTGGTCCCTCAGTCGACCACTAATGATCCGATCACAAAGAGACCCTCTAACGGCTAGTGTTGACCGTTTCCTATCTTCACGGACCCCTCGATCCGCATCTCATAAAACGAACCAATAGTCTTCTAGCTGGTCCTTTATATAAACTCTCTCATTTGAGAGGGTCAGGTATTCAATTCTCAACCCTAATACTAGTACTTGCTCACTCTTGCTCGGTTACTTACTTTAGCATCGGAGTGCCTTGCAGGTACACCCCTTTTTCTCCTCAATGACCATATCCATCCGCTCTCGAGACCAGCCGCATCGGATCCTGATCTCCAGGTACGATCACCTGTGAATCAAATAAATGTGAACATAGTGAATAATCTCATGAGCCAAATGCTAGAAATTCACATTACGAGAAGACATGAAGCATTAGTGGTAAAAAAATACAAAGCATACATGTGGGTTTCCTTCCAAGGCAAGTTGTTTCCTCATAAGAAAATTTCAATTCAAAACTACTTTGACACACAATATGTCTTGCACTGTAAATATGAATTACATCATACCTCACAAGCAGAAGAGATGCACTGTTACTTCATGTCTGATTCGCAACTCTCAACCATCAAGCCCTTCCATTAAGTCATTATCATCAGTTAGCCAATTTCCGAATGACGACTCACTTTGACCTGACAAATAGAGAAACAGTTCACAACAATCATATCAATTCTCAAGCACGCTGTGAAATAGTCAGTTCTAGTAGTAAATGTTGAAACTATATCAGGCAATGCATAATGTCATATATCAAGTATCAGCAAGAGAGTTGAAGCAAGGTGTTACAACCAAAATAGAGTGAGTATTACGCAAGCCAAAGTTTCAAAAAAAATTTGTTGCAGTGACTCATATTTTAAACCAAAATAAGAGTAGAATGTCTTCATATCAGAATGGAATCTCAGTGAGGACCACAAAATGCTTCTAGAGGCAGTCCAACTCATACCTGTCACTATCTCAGTGGTCCCTACAAATCAAAAGGAATAATCAGAATTTGCACAAAATCAGGGGATATTTGAAGCACATGATTATAACAAAATTCTACACCTCATCATCCTTATCCAAATCTCACATGAATTTTACAATTTACACACGTACCAAATACCCTAAATCTCTCCTATAAAAACCAGTCATGATTAAGCATTCAGGAGGAGGAAAACCTAGCCGCTCTGCACAGAAATGTTCCTCAACAAACCCTAAACTACTCAGAGCTCAAAAAAATCAACACATTAAGAATTTCACATTGAAACTCTTAATGTGGTGAGCTGAAGACCTTCACCCAACAATATCATCAACAATACTCACAAAAGAGAAAGACAAAGGCGAAGAGAAGAGGATTTTCATTCGTATTCAACATAAAGCAAACGAACCATAAGCAAGGAGGAAAGGAAGATTTACCCGATAATCACACTCATAGCATCCGTCGACATCGGTAGTTTCTTGGTGATTTTGATTTCATTATTCATTTGTTCTTGCTCATGCTTCATTTACTCTTCTGCATGCTTCGATTTGTATCTTGACCGAGTAATTTCTTCTAAAGGTGTATTGAATCTTGGGGTTTAAGGTTTTTAATGGGGTTTATGGTTTATCGCTTTACCGATTAATGCGTGATTCTGTGTGGGTTTAGTTTGTTCGGTCGGCGTTTATTGTTTGAGCTGTGGAGGTACGATGAAAGCTCTTCGGTTTTCTCTTAGAGAAGAAGGAGTGAGTACCGGTGGAAACAGAGAAAGAGTTCTGCATCATAATTGTTTTTCTTTAATATTAAATGTGAATCAGTTTTTAAAAAATGGATATTTTGCCTACAACTTTGTTGTTTGTCATTGTTATCCTATTGCCGACAATTGTTCTGCCCAATAATACGTCCTTTCATCTAATTAATGTGACGCGTGGCAGCCTATGGTATTGACTATCTGGCTTCCTGTTTGACCGATGATGCTTGGAATAGCTAGGTCATTTTTTTTTCTTTAAACTTTATTTGTGGGCTGTGAGTAAACCGGGTTCTTATTGACCCGGACCCAACTTAAGCTGAACTGAAGTTAATGGGCCTATGCCCCACCTTATTCAGACGGTCCATGTTCTTTTAATTAATAAATCATTCTGCTTTTTTATTTATTTTTTGTTTCTTTGATAAAAATAATAAATAAATTGTTTCAAAAAGAAAAGTGTGTTAATTGATTTATTTTATTATGGTCTATGATATAAACGAGATTTCTTGATATTCGGTATCGAACCGACGTTATCGAAATCTTTATGAGACCATACTTTATTTCTTTTATTTCTAAAAAAGTTCTAAATAATTCATTTAGATCTATTATAACCGATTTAATTATCGTGGGCCAATGATATTATAAAAGGCCGTTTTTCGCCCGATTACATTTAATCGGTGATGAGCGGTCAATATGAGGCCTTCTTTTATTTTATTCTATTATTTTTTATTTTGAACAAAAAAGCTTGTAATATAATTTGATTTATTTTATTCATTATTTAATTTATTTAATTATTCAATTTATTATTTTATTTAATATTTCGCAATTTATTTATTCATTTAATTCGCATTTTAAATTACGATTCGACTCCTCATAGAACGATTTCATTAAATCGGCTCTAAGGCAGTAAACGAACCAAATTTCGCCGCGTCCCGAAAAGGTCCAACGCCTTCGAATAGTTGCGTCCCGATTAACAGGCCGAACACCTTCGAATAGTTCAAACACACTACACACACGCTTTCTCTTGGGCAAACTACAACGAGACCTCTTTATTTCTCGCAATCCCCTGTATTTATTTTGTACCCCTCTCCCATTATTTTATACGCATTTTATTTTTCCTCATTTTATTTAATTCTGAATCCTTGGTCCAACGCCAAGCGATTGCACTTGCACACTTGCACTTTATTTTCCAGTATCATTTCGTTTATTAGGATCCACCTTTCCTTGCGAGCCGAACGCTTCGTGCCTCGCTAACAAACCACAAAAATACACTCCATTTTCATTTACCCTTTAACCTCAAAAAACCAAAACGTTTCGATTAGATCCAAACCCTTGATCCAACGTCAAGCGGTCTTAGGAAATAAAACACATTCTAATAAAACGAGAAGATCTGTACGCCACGAGCCTTAAGCGGTAGAAAGGAGGATAACGAGCTCTCGTTTCTCGCTCCGATTATTTTCGACGCAAGACGCTCGTCTTGTTGGGCGAGATAAACTATCCATATTCTAGTGCATTTCAACTCCTAAACCCTTTCATCGACGAAAGGTAATAAAATCAACAACCATTACCCTTAGTAGGCCGAACTATGGGGCTCTGACTTTCCCATTGCACACGGGAGTACGTAGGCACGAGGATCTCAATCCTTGCTGTAAACACCCCAAATTTGCCCTCACCCATTCACCATGGCTTATGATCATTCTCATGTGCATAAACACAATCATATCACCCCATATCTCATTTTTGATTCACTGGATAGTTTCTAAGTCATCAGCACCTAGGGTTTGTGATCTGAGCAATCCAAGAGCCTCTTGAGCCATTCCAAAGGTCACCAATCAATTCAAAGGGGTCCATGTGTGTTCTTACATCATAGTACATCCTCTCAAAGCCAAGAATTCAAAAGAATCATAAGAACTGGGTTTGGTGTGGATGCAGAGCCAAGTTTGACTGCACAGTTGACCTAAAATTAGGGTTTTGATTTCAGAGGCCATAACCCCAATTTTTTGGTCATTCTTGTTTCCATTGGTCTCTATATGGTATAGGGAGTATGCATATCAATTTTCATGAAGAAATTCCATGGGGAAGTCATCTGATCAAGGGTTGACTTTTCAGACAAGTCAGTGTAAAATCAGGGCATCTGAGGCCCCCAATGACCCAACCAATGGTTGATCTTCATCATTTTGAGTGTTTATGATCTTTATTTGATCATAGAAGAAGGTTGAAGTTCATAGAAATCAAGAATTTAGGGTTTTTGCAAATG
This sequence comes from Lathyrus aphaca, assembly GCA_963966055.1. Lineage (NCBI taxonomy): Eukaryota > Viridiplantae > Streptophyta > Magnoliopsida > Fabales > Fabaceae > Lathyrus > Lathyrus aphaca. The sequence continues at coordinate 378,805,828 of OZ014523.1, read as the reverse complement.
TTGACTTTTTGGGCATAGTTGACTTTTCAAGAATGCTTCATTTTAGGTCATCTTTCAAGCCTTGATTATTGATCAAAAAAGGCTTCAAATGGAAAAACTTTGGTCATGAAAGTTGTAGATCTCATCTTTCCCTTTTCAAAAAGTACAAGAACATGATCAAACTCTTCTTGGATCAAAAGTTATGGTGTGACAAAGTTGGCTAAAATCATTGATTTTCAAGGCATGCTTTAATTGGAAATTTTGCAAAGTCATGAACCAATGCCTTTTGCAGCCTCTAATTCACCTCAAACCAATATGCCAACATTCTACAAGTCATAAAATTCAGAATGGACTAGGCATTGCTCATGTTTCATGGCTTTTGGGACAAGATCTTTCCATATGAACCAAGAAGCAACAACTTGCAAAACCATCATGATCACTTCACCAACTTGATGCATTGGCTGCTGAACCAAGCTAGCCTCATACACTCATCATGCTGCGCAGCCCCATGCCTTGTACTTGCCTAGATCATGAGCCATACCTCTCTTACACATAAAGTGGATTTTGAGCAAAAGTAAACTTACCAATCACTATAGGCCAGGTCAAATCATCTGACCTATAGGATTAAAATACAATATCCATTTGCAAGCTAAAGACATCAAGAGGCCAGGCTGAAAACACACACAACAACACATTCACAAAAACACACCAAGTTGCATAAGCCTTCGAATCTGCCTCCACAGCCTTCAAACACTCAAACCATTTTCACCATTCAACTCATCACACCTCATAGACCTCAAACCACCAAGAGCCTGGCCTAAAACAAGCAAGAACATCCCACTGCCATTCTTCACCTCATTTTGCAGTTTCCTTCGAAACTCTCACCACAGCTCACAAACATACCAACAAACACCACAGACCTTCTCCATTCTGTAAGTTATAAGAGTGCGCCTAAGAGGGGGGGTGAATTAGGTAGTCGACAATTCTTTGATCGTGTTTCCGGTTGTTGATTATTTTTCGTTAAGTGCTGAAAAATAAAGTGCTGAAAGTAAAATGAACACCGGAAATTTATAGTGGTTCCCTTCACACTTCGAAGGTACTCCACTCCTCTTTCGACTCGAAAGAGATTTCACTATAGTTAGAATTATTGTACAGCTTATGCTTACTATCTACACTATAGGTAATCAAGTGAATGAAGAACAATCCTCTTCAAACACACACTTGTTTCCAACAAACTTGGACAACAAGGTAAAACAGAAAGTAATTCTTGATAATGAGATTTTGTCTTGAAAGAATGTTGATATCAATCTTGATAATTGATCTTCCTATTCAAATGAAACAATTCTCAACAATGTATACAAGTGTTCAATGAATGATATGAAACTTACAATAATTTTCAATGAAAATTAAGTGCAGAAAGTTTCACTTAAAAATGATATGAAAACACTTGAAAATATTGAAAGAATAAAATATTTATAAAAATGAATTGTTAATGAAGAAGGTGTGTGTTTATTTAAAAAATGCAGAATTTATAGTGTGTAAAACACCCTTTCAAAAGAGTATTGTATCATGAAAAGATGCCATGATCCAATGAAAGATTATCATGAAAAGTGCTGATGAAAAAATAAAGTATTTTTCAAATATCTACAGTAGGAATCGGTTCCCACATGGGACAACCCGGTTCCTGCTGAACGTTATAAAAAATTTGAATTTTTAACAAAGGGGAACCGGTTCCCAGAGGGGGACAACCCGGTTCCTAGTCTTAAAACCAGAATCACATTCTTTTCAGGAAAGTGGAACCCGGTTCCCACATGGGGAGGAACCGGTTCCTGCAGCCAAAAAACAGAATTTCAAGTTTAAACACACAATGATCTTTTTATGCTTTTTATGAGAAAATCTTGAACACTTATATGCATGATTAAGGAATTGAAACATATACCTTGAGAATTATTTCAGTCCATAAGATCTTCAATAATTCTTCAATATTCAACACTTTTTGCACATCCTTTTTTTTTTATAGATGGATCATCATGTTGTCTTCATCAAAATCATTTGATTGAGAAGCTTGCTATTACATTTTCACCCTCAGGACCATAAACAACCCCTCACAATGACCTGAAAGTGCCTGAAACTCCATTGCCATTTCTGACCAAGCTTGAGCAGAAACTTTCGAAACTCATTATCCAGCCCACATAAACTCTTCTGGAGCATTCAAACATCATCTGGGGATCAAGTGGAGTAGTTTGCATTGAAAGAAGTGACCAGAAAGTCATCAGGTTGAAAGCTCCAAATCTCAGGTAGCTTGAAAATTATTTTTCCAGAAATCAATTTTCATGTTATAAACTTGTTCTATGTGCTTCACTGATCATCCTGATGTCATTGGTTTCGAAAATGGCTTTGAAATGAGTATTTAATTTCTCTCTGAAGCCTGCGTGCCCTAGTTTTCATTTTCTTCGATTCAGCTCATTTAGGAATTATAAATTTGTTTTAGGAGAGGGGTTTGATTCGTGAGTGGTTGGAGAACATTTCCCAATTCTTAGATTTTGTTTTTGTTACGTTTTGAGGGAGTTGGGAAATTTCCAGGTGAGATGCTGGCCGGAGAAGACGACCGGAAGTCTTCTCCGGCCACCTGAGAGTGATTATGCCCTAATTACGTAATTAACTCAAGTTTGAATGCTGAGCGTTGATGGCCTTTGACTTGTTGACTTCGCGCGTGAGTGAGTGGTCCAGATCTGCCTGTTTATGCCCTAATCCACGTGTTAACTTAATTAATCATAATTTAAGTAATTTGATCAGAAGCAATCCTGGCCTTTCAAAAACGCGCGTGGTCAACATGTTTGAATCCAGACCCAATCCTGGCCCTCCATCCTGATTACTTTCATTATATTTAATTTTAATTCATTTTCTTTTCAATTAATTTGCATATTTATTTTAAAATAGTAAAAAACTCTTAAAAATTATGAAACTTTTTCCTAAAAGTTTTATCAATTTTTAAGACCCAAAAATATTTTTATTTTATTTTTTATCATTAAAAAAGTATTTTTAAATATTTAAAAGATTATTTTTAATTGATTAATGGAAATTAATTAATTAAAAATACTTTTAGGTATTTAAAAATTACAAAAAAATTCATGAAATGTTCTAAGACATTTAGAAACATTGTCCAACCTTCAAACCAAATTTCTTTTTTGATCTTGATGCATTTTAAGAATTTTTCATTGAATTAAATCATATTTTGTGCATTATTTTGATCATAAGTTCAAAAAATCATTTCTGCCTATTTGAGAAGAGTTGGACATTGTTTCTTTTTGCTTTGTTTTGTGTTTGGCATGTAGTTTCTAGGATAAAATGGCCATGATTTGATCTTGCATTTTCCAATTGTTTGGCATTTCTTTTGTTAAGAACCCTAAAAAACCCTAGAATCTTAGAAAAATCATAACTTGAGTTTGGTTAAGAGTTGAGGGCTCCCCTTTGGACCTTGGTCTAGTATAGGATTAGGGTTTCTTTGGTTGGCATTTTCCATTTTTATCTTAGGGTTTGCTTCTGTTTTTGGTTTTTGTTTGTTGTTTGATCCATAAACCCTAATTTGGGCTTTCATTTGCATACCTCTTGCATCCTTTTGCATAACATGATTTGTCTTAGCATTTCAAGCATTCTTGTGATTCATTTGACATCATAAGACATGTAGAAAGTATGTTTGATCATTGCATCTCATATTTGCCATGTCATTTGCTTTGCATGTTTCATAACTTTTCATGTTCATTCATGCTCCTTAGCTTGCACCATTTGCATTCATGATCTTGTATGAACATCTCCATGCCTTGCCTCATTTTTGTAGCACTCCATAGCACCATTATCATCATCAACATGCTCCTGGTTTTGTTTAGCATCATACCATTTCATCCCATCTTGCATTGCATTGCATTTCTTTCTAACATTTCAGGTGGTAAGTAACTTGGGAAGTGAATTTGCCTTCACTTCTCATAACTTTTCTTTTCATCTCTCTTGCATCCATTGCTGCATTTATGTATGTGTTTGAGATTGAGCTTGCTCATTCTTGTTCCTCCCACTTTCTTTCTTCAAGTGACTTGACTTCTTGAGTGAAGCAAGTCACTTTGCTTCTCTGGATCTTGTTCATCTGCTTCCTGGTGGCTCCTTTGAAGATTGTTCTTGTTAAACCTCACAAACCTTAGGAACAACCAAGCATGACAATGAATTAGGGTTTTGATTAGTCTCCCCTCATAGTTTTACCTTTGTGTCTCTCTTTGAGTCTTCTCTTCTCACCTCATAATCAGGGACTAAACCCTAAAGGCTTTAAGGCTTTGTGATTAAGCTTATGCCTGCATCCTTCTATTAGGATGGAGTGTATAACTTTAATCCTAAGTGTTAAACCCTTAATGTGTTTAAATCTCTTAATCAATCCACTTAATAAGTATCAAGACATCACACTTGAAACTTGGGCCTTGCATTAGGGTTCTAATTCTTCCTTAATTGGTTAAGAAGGACTAACCCTAGTGTTAATGGACAAGTCCCCCTCAAGTTGTCTTACAAATCATAAAAATCACTTCATCATCATACCATTAAATAAAATCCACTTAATCAAAGGCTTGTTTTGTCATGAGTTTAATCCCTAATCATGGATTAAGTTGAGGAGCTTTCCTCAGCTTAAACATTCTCATCTATTATCCTTCTATTAGGATGGTGTAATGAGTCTGTTTAATCCCTGATTATGGCTTAACCTCATTACTCAACACTAAACAAAAACAACAAAAACATCTAAATAATCACAAGTAGGTTAATGATCTTAATCCTACACCAAAGGTGATTAAGTGTGAGAATCTGACTTCACACTTAAGGTATTCTCATTACCCCTAATCAGAGGGAAGATGTGATGAGTTTACTAAATCCATTGGTTTAGGCTTAAGCTCATTAACTTATGACAAATTCAAAAAGCAATAAAAGACTGAAAACACAAAAAAACAAACAATAATCGTCTCCTTCGGGATTCTTTTCTCATCTCATTCACTCATAAGCGAGAACTTGCTTCTTCCGTCTAATGCAAGACAGTTTGCACCTGAGCCAGACAGGTCATACACTTGAGCATTGACAAGCAAGCAGTTCACAAGTCAATTCATCTTTCAGTCTCTTTGGGTCGAACTACGGTGTTCTGACTTCCTCATTGCACGAGAGGATACGTAGGCATAACTTAACAGTTATCGAACAAAAGTCTCTGTATATTCCCCCTCTTTCTAGCCTCATTCTTTTAGCCTTATGATCTTGAGCATTTCACTTCTTTCTCTTTACACTGACACATCATTTATCACATTTCACTTCTTTTGCACTGACACCTGTACATCCTTTTCCAGCTCTTTTACACACAAATTGCACTGACACTACCCCTTTAAAACACAAATCTTTCAAGCGTGGATCCCGTCGAGTACGGCGGACAATCTGGGTGCTAATACCTTCCTAGGTTGTAACCAACCCCCTTTCTCAGTCTCTCTGGTTCGCAACCGTCTTATCCATTCTTTTTTCTAGGTCTATGCAGCATTACCTTTCCTCCGGGATAAAAATGCCCTGCTGGCGACTCTTTTCATCTCCAGTGAGTTCACGGCTGTGTGTTCTCATTGTCCCTCTCGCCGACCGTTCGCGTCTGTACCTTTATCTGGGCCTTGTCCCACTTATCGGGAGCGACAGCTTGGCGACTCTGCTGGGGACCCTTATATTGCAACCAGGGCTTCTGGTTCTTTTTGTGGGTTCCTCCTAGCGCTTGATTGATTTGTGTTTACTGGGGTGTTATGTGCTTATTTGTGTTTGTATGTATTGTATTTTTGATTTATGTACAGTTTGTTTTACTGCTTTCTTCATTGCATTTGTATATATCATACTGTACTGCTGGCTGGATCTAGTTTTCCTTTGGTGGGAGGGGTTCTATTGAGAGTTAAGGTCCTATACCTGGGACCTGAGTGACACCTAGGCTAGAGTGAATCATATTCTTTCCCATTCCATTTCGGTCTGGTGCGGGAATATGAAACACGGTTCAGATATGGGTTTCTTCTTAAGAACTCTGTGTTGCAGATTTCCTGCAATGCTAGGGCTATCTGGGAAGCCTGCTAAGTCTGGATGACCTTTAGTATTGACCTTCAGAAACTGAGGTGAATTAGAGGAGGAATTGTTATGGTTATTGTAAACACTGTACCTCCGGGTTGGAAGTGTTTACACTTCTCATAACTGATCCAAGTCTGAGGATCCTTGTTCTAGAACACCACCAGTGAGGGGGTTGGGCTGTTTACAGGTTTGCAGGTACCTTGACCTCAGAATACCCTGTTATTTTGACTTTGTTAAGAATACTCCATGTTGGATAGTTCTTGTGATTCTAAAACCCTGGACATGTGGCTCTTTATTTGAGTCCCCCACCCTGGTTACTGGATTTATAGACCTCCAACTGGAATTCTTGAACACACTTGGACCTATATCAGAATATTCTGGCCAGATCCAGCTCAGTCACAAACCCTTGCATTTCATTTGCATACATAATCATTGCATCATATTGACATTTGCTTATTTGTGTTTCAGGGTATCCATCTTTATTTTTGGCCAGTTTTGACCCCATCTTCAGTATTGGCCCATCTTCACCAGCACCTGCTTCAGTTATCAGCTGTTTGTTTCAGTTATCACCAGCACCAGCCAGTCAGTGGCCCTCTCTTCAGTATTATCATCAGCACCTGTCTCTACTCAGTCTCAGCATCATGGCTCCTAAAAAGAGTAATATCACCTATCACTTCTTCCAACCAGAGTTATCAGACATCAGGAGGATTCAAACCCTGATCACTCCAGATCACATATCCTTGTTCAGGGAGGACTATGGAGATATACTAGATTTGGTTATGGATCTGGACCCATCACAGAGGAGCCTCATCCACACTTGCATTCAGTTCTATGATCCCCCACTGAGATGTTTCACCTTTCAATACTTTCAGCTGGGCCCTCTATTGGAAGAGTACTCCTCATTAGTTGGCATACCTATCAGGAGAGAAATTCCTTTCAACCCTGAGATGGTATTTCCTAGTAATGGAGAAGTAGCAAGAGCTTTACATCTGGAGCCTGTCCTGATTGAGCAGCATATGACCTCTAAAGCTGGGATCCCTGGTTTTCATCTGGACTTCTTAATTTCTCAAGCTAGTCTGAAAGCTTCTCTAGGAGAATGGAAATCTGTTTGTGCTCTACTGGCCTTGTGCATATATGGAATTGTGTTGTTTGCAGATGAGCCTCGATTCATTAGCAAGAATGCAATCCACCTGTTCATCCTGAAGAACCCAGTGCCAACTTTATTGGGGGATCTTTACTACTCAGTGCATCAGAGGAATGAAAAACAGAAGGGAAGACTAGTGAGGTGTTGTGCTCCATTGTTCCACACTTGGCTTCTCAAGCATCTACCCAGAACAGATGCATTTTTAAACCCTCATCAGCAGAGCAACTGGGCTAAAAGACTCACTGTTCTAACTTCAGCAGATATCAGATGGTGTACTCAAAGCACCAAGGGCAGAGATATCATCACCAGCTGTGGGCACTTTCCCAATGTGCCCTTAATAGGAGTCAAGGGAAGTATTAACTACAACCCTCTGCTGTTCAGGAGGCAACTGGGCTATGCCTTAGTCCATACTCCCAAGGCACAGGACTTGTTGGAAGCTCTTTATTGTGAGAACAAGATCAGTTTGGCTGTTGTTAGGAAGGCTGCCTGGGCCTGGGATCATGTTCAAACCAAGGGAGTCACTGTTCTGGGGAAGTGTAATAATGTGGCATCAGCACAATATTATGAGTGGTCCCGTGCCAGGGCCCAATTCTCTGGGATGCCCTTTACCATAGAAGACATGCCTGAGTCATCTTCAGCACCACCCCCTGCCACTATCAGTTTGGAGGAGTTTGAGAGCTTGAAGGAAAGAAATGAGAAGTTAACCCAGGCTTTGCAGAAGACCCTCCGGGAGAGAAGTGAAGGTATGAGGGAAGTTGAGAGATTGGAGAAGTTGAGAGTGGAGCATCTGACTAAGATTGAAAAGTCTGGGGATTATATCAAAAAGTCTAAGGCTGGTGAACAAATTCTGAAGAATGCTTGCAAAGAAGCCCAGTTCCAGAGAGCAAGGACAGACTTGTATTTAAAGGAGAGCCAAGCCCGGTGGGTCAGGATCACCGAGGCTCGTACCTTGGAAGACAAGAGAGTTCAAGACAAGATGGAGCAACTGGAAGCTAGTGCAAAAGAACAGCAAGAAGCCCTGGCAACAGCCCAGAGGGAGATATCAGAATTGAAGATCAAGGCAGGGGTGAAGAGGTCCAAAGACCAAACTCAGCACAAAAAGCTAGCAACAGCTATTGCAACCCGGAACCTCCTTATCCGGAATCTTACGGAGCGTCCGGCTGATCCTGTGACCGAAGCACTTCTCAAGGAAGTTCGTGAGGATGAGTTTGGCCTTGGTGTTTGATCATTTGCTTGTTGTTGTTTCTATTCCATGTACTTTTACTTTTTTTTGTGATGTATTTTGACCCCTTTAAGGGCTTGTGTTGTAAAATGAACAAGTTGTATTATTTCACCTTCTGTAATACATTTGTGTTTGTTAGTTCCATCCAAGTTTACTTCGGAATCAACATCAACAGCATCTTCAAGGGTCTGGAAGGGTCAAAACTGAAGACCAAACCGGATACCTTGAGAACAAATAAGCATAACTGCATTGCATGCTAACCCTTTGTTTGTTTTGTAGGTTTTTGTTTTGTTGTTACTAACCTCTGTTGTGATGTTCAGGAACTATTGCTAGGCGCCGAGTATTTCCCCTCAACCGGCCGCACCGTTATCCAACCCGAAATAACCTTCCGGGAATTCAAATGGATCAGGTACAGCAGGACCTAGCAGAGGTCAGAAATCAGATGGCAAACGAAAGATTGGATATGAGAACGCAGATGACGCAGTTCATGGAAGTTATGAACAACATGGCTCAGAGCCAGGAGAGACTGAGGGCCATGGTTGAAAGGCAAACTCAAGAGGATCCACACATAGGGACTGCCGGTACCAGTAACAATGAAAGGGTACAACCTCATGTTAATCCCCCTGTGTTTGGACCACATCTGCATCCCGAGATCAACATCCCTGCAAATGTTCAAGGAACCGCCACTGCAGCTAGGGTACTTCAGGAGGACCCTCAAGAAGACCAGTTTACAGTAATGGGTGCTGGAGAAGAAGCTTACGATAGAAGGTTGGAAGAGATAGCTGAGAAATTGAGATCTTTAGAATCTCAAAATTCTTTGGGTTTCGACGTGATGGATATGGGCTTGGTAGACGGGGTCAGGATCCCCCATAAGTTCAAGCCTCCTTGTTTCGAAAAATATAATGGGACTTCATGCCCCCGGACTCATCTACAATCATTTCTGGGAAGGCTGAAGGCCTATACAATGGATGAGAAGCTCTGGATGTTCTATTTCGAAGATAGTTTGACTGGAGCGTCAAGAGAATGGTACTCTCACCTGACAAGGGCAACTATTAGATGCTGGAAGGACCTGGTAGAGGCCTTCATCAGACAGTATCAGTATAACTTAGACATGGCACCCAACAGGACCCTCCTAATGGGAATGTCACAGTCTTCAAGGGAGAGTTTCCGAGAATATGCCCAGAGATGGAGGCAATTGGCTGCTGCTGTTCAACCCCCTATGTCTGAAAGGGAAATGGCAGATATGTTCATGAACACCCTTCAGGGAACATATATTGACAGGTTGGCTGCTTTCTCTTCCACTAGCTTTGCGGATGTTGTCATAGCTGGGGAGAGAATTGAAAGCCTGTTGAAAATGGGTAAGATCTCTGACAATGGTGCCAGCTCGTCTAGTAATGCAAGAAAGCCTTTTGCAGGCCCGATAAGAACTGGCGAGACCAATGCCATCCACACCAACAGGGGCAGGCCCCAGTATGCTCAAAGGTCAATAGCAGCAGTCACCATCCCTGCTCCAGCTCATCCTCAGCCAGTCTATCAACCTCCTCAACAAAATTATCAACCACAACCTCAATACCATCAACAAAATCAGTATCCTCCAAGAAATTACAACAACAGCAACACCAACAACAACAGTCAACAGAGGCCATTTCAACAAAGGCCATCTCAAGCTAACAGAGTGATCGATCCGATCCCAATGCCATATGCTACCTTGCTGCCACAACTTCTGAAACTCAACCTGGTTGAGCTAAGAACGTTGGCACCTCCGGATCCCAACAGTCTACCAAGGAACTATGATTCCAATGCTAGGTGTGCTTTCCATTCAAACGCACCTGGTCACAGTACAGAAAAATGCAGGGCTCTGCATATGAAGGTACAAGATCTGGTAGACTCGAAGGCTTTGAATTTCGCACCACCTCCCAATGTCAATAAAAACCCCATGCCAAACCATGGTGGTCCCCGGATTAACGCTATTGAAGAAGACAAGCCGTCTTATTTAATAACCAGTGTGGGACAAATCAGGACACCATTGGTGGAAATCAAAGCTCAGCTCTTGGAATGTCAAATGTTCCCGGGGCGTGAGTTGGGTTGTGCCTACTGCAATATCTCGGTCAATGGGTGCGATAATTTGAGGAACGGCATAGATGGCCTTATTCAGAGTGGCCAACTTCAGATCACTACGTCATTTCCAACAAATCCAGCAATCTCATCAGCAACGGTTTCAGAACCTCCTACAACTGCAGCAACCATCGTTCCTGACAATTCTTCGGCTTCGTCAACAAGTACTTCATCTATCATCTCAACTGATCAGTTTTCAACAAATGTTTCTTCTACAACATCAGCTTCACTCCATTTTGAGACTCCTACAACAACAGCACCCGTTCTTCCACCATTATCTCCTACAACACCAGCAACAAATCATGAAGATGTCTCTACTGTCACCATATTTTATGATCCTGAAAACAACTCTGCCTACCATTCAGAAGGTGCTGCTCCCATCAGAGCACCAGTTACAATTTTTTATGATCCACAAACAATTACAGTCCCTTCAGCAGCAGCAATCAGTCTAGTCACTGTCACGGTGCCTGGACCAGTACCATATGAAAGCAATAGGGCCATCCCTTGGCACTATGGCTCTGACGTATACTGCGAAGGAAAAAGAATCACTCTTGAAACATCAGCACCTGCACCACAGATAGACAATGTGGGCGGAGGCGGAGGCTTCACCCGAAGCGGACGTCTCTTCGCTCCACCAATGCAAAGACCTACTGCCGAAGCAGAAGCTGCTGATAAGGCAAAAGGAAAGAGCCCGGTGCAGGAACATCAAGCTGTTAAAGAAGCCTTGAAGACACCGTTCGATCAAGAAGTTGATGAGTTTATGCGAATCATCAAAAAGAGTGATTATAAAATTGTGGATCAGCTTCACCAAACGCCATCCAAAATCTATATCCTCTCACTGCTTATGTGCTCCGAAGCCCATCGGAATGCACTACTCAAGGTCTTGCACGCAGCTTACGTGCCTGAAGAGATTACTGTCAACCAGTTGGAAACCGTGGTTGGAAATGTTACTGCTAGCAATGGGCTAGGGTTCACCAATACTGACTTGACAGCGGATGGCCGCAACCACAACAAAGCCTTGCACATAACCATGGAATGCAAAGGAGCTGTCCTTTCTCATGTGCTGGTAGACACAGGTTCATCCCTGAATGTCTTACCAAAGAAGGCTCTGGTGAAGCTTGAATACGATGGATTGGCATTGAGACCCAGCAACCTGGTGGTAAGAGCCTTTGATGGCTCAAAGAGATCGGTTCTGGGAGAGATTGAGCTGCCTGTGACAATTGGCCCACAGACCTTTAAAACTATCTTTTATGTGATGGACATTCAGCCCGCCTACAGCTGTTTGTTGGGTAGACCCTGGATTCACGCCGCCGGCGCAATAACGTCTACCCTTCACCAAAAGTTAAAATATGAGTGGGAAGGCCAAGTTGTTACAATTTGCGGGGAGGAGGATATATTTGTTAGCCATCTGGCTACTTATAAGTATATTGAAATGGATGGGGAGATCCATGAGACAATGAGCCAAGGTTTTGAAGCCTTGAATGTGAATGAAGCGTCTGCTGTATCTGGTATCTCCATGTCATCTTACCAACAAGCCCGGAAGGTTGTTGAGGAAGGAACTGCCCTAGGCTGGGGCAAAGTTTTAGCTGTGGAGGAGAAGAAGGACAAATTTGGGTTGGGTTACAGACCAATTCAACATCAAGCAAAGGCTGCTGGAGAACCCGGTTTTGTCAGTGGGGGGATGCTTACCCCCGATGCTATCAACTGTCTGGAAGACGAGCTGGAAGAGGAATGCAACCTGGAAAGCTGGATTCGTCCAAAGATCCCGGGGAGCAGTGTCTCGAACTGGTCTTCCCAGGAAATTATAAGAGTTACTCGATCAGAGTAATTATTATTTCCTGTATTTTTTATAAGCATGCATTAAAGTCTTGCATCTTGCCCAAGATGACAAGACTCATTTTGTAATCAGGGCCATCTGTGCTTTTGTGCAAACAAGATCAATTAATGAAATATCAGACGTCTTTTTGCAAACGAGTCTTTTTTCTTTTCTGCTCACTGTTTTTCCATTTTTCTTTTTTGTACAAAAATAAATGGCGGTGTTTTCAAAATGACAACTTCATTTCACTTTTCTAAATAAGACTAAAATCAGATCACTAAAATGAACCAATTAAACCCTTGCAGAGAGTGCCATCCTGACAGCACCGACAACAGCACGGCTATGACATCGTATGACTTTGACAATCCGATCAATCAAGCTGATGAAGGGGTTGAAGAAGAATACGAGCTTCCTGAAGAGCTTGCCAGGTTGTTGAGGCAGGAGGAAAAGGTTATTACTCCTCACCAGGAGGAGGTTGAAGTGATCAATCTTGGTACAGAGGAAGACGTGAAAGAAGTCAAGATCAGGGCCTGCCTGCAAGACTCAGTGAAGAAGCAACTGGTTGATCTACTTCAAGAGTATGTGGATGTGTTTGCTTGGTCGTATCAAGACATGCCAGGGTTGGATACCGATATTGTTGTGCACAAGCTGCCTTTGAGAGAAGAGTGCCCTCCAGTCAAACAAAAGCTACGCCGTACTCGTCCAGACATGGCTATGAAAATCAAGGAAGAGGTACAAAAGCAATGGGATGCCGGATTCCTTGCTGTGACAAGCTACCCGCCGTGGGTTGCTAACATAGTACCTGTGCCTAAGAAAGACGGCAAAGTTAGAATGTGTGTTGATTACCGGGATCTGAACAGAGCCAGCCCGAAAGATGATTTCCCTTTACCTCACATTGACGTATTGGTTGATAATACGGCTCAGTTCTCGGTATTCTCCTTCATGGATGGATTTTCAGGATACAACCAGATTAAAATGTCACCTGAAGACATGGAGAAGACAACATTCATCACACCCTGGGGCACGTTCTGCTACAAGGTAATGCCATTTGGGCTCAAGAATGCCGGTGCGACATATCAACGGGCTATGGTAACATTATTCCACGATATGATTCATAAGGAAATAGAATGTTATGTGGATGACATGATTGCCAAGTCCCTTACTGAAGAAGATCATCTGGTGAATCTGCTCAAGTTGTTCAAGCGTCTGAGGAAATACCAACTGAAGCTGAACCCCAACAAATGCACATTCGGGGTGCGATCCGGTAAGCTGCTGGGATTTATCGTAAGCGAGAAGGGGATTGAAGTAGACCCTGATAAAGTCAAAGCCATCCAAGAGATGCCTGCACCGAAAACTGAAAAGGAAGTTCGAGGGTTCTTTGGTAGACTGAACTACATCTCACGGTTCATATCTCACCTTACAGCAACCTGTGAACCTTTGTTCAAGCTGTTAAGAAAAGAGCAAACGGTCAGGTGGAATGAAGATTGCCAGAGGGCTTTTGACAAGATCAAGGAATATCTGCAAGAACCTCCAATCCTCATGCCTCCAGTTGAAGGAAGACCTCTAATCATGTACTTGACAGTATTAGAAGAGTCAATGGGGTGTGTGCTGGGCCAGCATGACGAGTCTGGTCGAAAAGAGTATGCAATATACTACCTAAGCAAAAAGTTTACCGACTGTGAACAACGTTATTCACTGCTCGAGAAAACTTGCTGTGCTTTAGCGTGGGCTGCTCGCCGACTAAGGCAGTATATGTTGACCCACACCACTTTGTTAATCTCAAAAATGGACCCAGTCAAGTACATATTTGAGAAGCCAGCTCTTACCGGACGGGTTGCAAGATGGCAAATGATTCTTACAGAATACGACATACAGTACACCTCTCAGAAAGCCATCAAGGGCAGTGTACTATCTGAATATCTTGCTGAGCAACCCATTGATGATTACCAGCCTATGAGATTTGACTTCCCTGATGAGGACATCATGTTCATTAAAGCAAAAGATCATGAAGAGCCTATTCACACTGAAGGGCCTGGCCCGGAGGAAGAATGGATTATGATGTTTGATGGGGCTGTTAATATGAATGGCCGTGGTGTGGGTGCAGTACTCATTACACCAAAAGGAGTTCACATGCCTTTCTCGGCAAAACTCACTTTCAACTGCACTAACAACGAAGCTGAATACGAAGCTTGCATCATGGGTCTTGAGGAAGCCATTGACCTCAGGATCAAGACATTGACCGTATTCAGAGATTCAGCTTTGGTAGTCAATCAGACCAACGGGAAATGGTACACACACCAAGATCATCTGATACCTTACAGGGATTATACAAGAAGGTTATTGACTTTCTTCACAACGGTCAAGCTTGAGTATATCCCTCGGGACGAGAATCAGTTCGCAGATGCTCTTGCTACCATTTCATCCATGATCAAAGTTCAAGCTGCTAACTTTGTACCTCAGATTTCAGTATCGAGACTTGATAGACCAGCATATGTATTTGCAGCGGAAGGTGTCAAGGACGACAAGCCTTGGTTTCACGATATTAAATGCTTCTTGGAGGATCAAACATACCCACCTGGGGCATCTTCCAATGATAAGAAGACTTTGAGAAGGCTTGCTGGAAGTTTCTTTCTGAACACTGATGGATCTTTATACAAAAGGAACTTTGATATGGTACTCCTCAGATGTGTGGACAAGACGGAAGCAGTTTTGTTGATGCATGAAGTGCACGAAGGCTCCTTTGTTACACACGCTGGAGGACATGCAATGGCTAAGAAATTGCTAAGATCAGGGTATTACTGGATCACAATGGATGCAGACTGTTGTGCCTACGCCAGGAAATGTCACAAATGCCAGATCTACGCAGATAAAGTGCATGTACCTCCAAATCCTTTGAACATAATGTCTTCACCATGGCCCTTTGCCATGTGGGGCATTGATATGATTGGCAAGATTGAGCCAACTGCTTCGAACGGCCACAGATTCATCCTGGTCGCCATCGACTATTTCACAAAGTGGGTTGAAGCAGCCTCATATGCAAACGTCACCAGGCAAGTGGTAGCCCGATTTCTGAAAAGAGATATCATCTGTCGGTATGGAGTTCCCGAGCGAATCATTACTGATAATGGTTCCAATCTCAACAATAAGATGATGGCTGAATTATGCCGGGACTTCAAAATCCAACATCACAATTCTTCTCCTTACAGGCCAAAGATGAATGGCGCTGTTGAGGCAGCAAATAAGAATATCAAGAAGATTGTGCAGAAGATGGTAATCACCTACAAAGACTGGCACGAAATGCTACCATTTGCCTTGCATGGGTACCGCACATCAATCAGGACATCCACTGGGGCAACACCATATCAGCTTGTGTATGGTATGGAGGCGGTCCTACCTGTCGAAGTCGAGTTACCCTCTCTGCGGGTATTAATGGATGTTAAACTGAGTGAAGCAGAATGGGTTAGGTCCCGATACGAGCAACTGAGTCTGATCGAAGAGAAGAGATTGGCTGCAATCTGTCATGGGCAGTTGTATCAGAAGAGAATGAAGAAAGCCTTCGATCAGAAAGTCAGGCATCGAGAGTACCAAGTGGGAGATCTTGTGCTGAAAAGAATCCTCCCTCCTCATACAGACCACAGGGGAAAATGGACTCCAAATTATGAAGGACCATTCGTGGTAAAGAAAGTTTTCTCTGGTGGAGCACTGATGCTCAGCACCATGGATGGTGAAGATTTTCCGTCCCCTGTGAATTCAGATGCGGTTAAAAAATACTTCGTATAAAAATGACCCGCTGGACATAAAAACAGAATGTAAGTCCAGGCAAAAATAGGGCATCCCGGCGAGTCAAAAACAGAATAAAAGACTCGGGCAAAAATAAGGGAAATAAATGAAAAAATGTACACCCGCTGAGTTGAAAAGCCGCATTGGACAGCTCAGGCAAAAATGGGTATCCCGATGGATTGAAAACCCGAAAGGGAGATCCATGCAAAATAAGGGAATAAGCGAACAACTGCATTCTGAATTCGTCTGTATTGTCGGCAACTTGGTAAGCTCTAAAGGATCAAGCTTCAATCAGAATCGACTTTCTCCAGAAAGCAAGACGAGAAGAAAGTCAAAAGTCATACGAGTCATAGCGGAAGAGGAAGCTCCTTTGAAAGCATCGTCAACACTGCCAGCCTTTTGTTTCTCAATTTGTAACAATCTCCTCATTTCAGGAGACATGTTTCCTTGACTGTATCTTGCCAATTCAGGGCACATGAATTAATCAAATCAAATTTTTCAGTCACGTTTCATTTTGTATATTTTTGTTTACAAAGGATGTCTGATATCTCTAAAATCAATTGCATAAGTACAGATGCTGTTCTCAAAATATATAATAATAAAAACATGCTTACAGGGAATATACTTACTCTCGAAGGTACTTAACTCCTATGACGGAATCCAGTAAAGGTTACCTCGGGACCATTTGTGCGTTTCCTCATCTTTGCAGGATTGCAGGTATCCAGAATGCAACTTGGGGCATGCAAGTTACATCTCAGCAGCTCAGCAAATCAATAAAAGATCTCAGCTTCCGAAATGCTCTATCCCCAGCTGAGTTGCCTCTCATTGCTCTCCCCAGCTGAGCTACCAACAGCATTCCCCAGCCGTGAGGCTAATCTCTCTTCCTCAGCAAGATGTGAAAGTCAGGGAATCATCTCCCCACAGAGTCCACAGCCTCTATCCAGAAGAGCAACGCACGAAGAAGTCGCAACAGAGTACAGAAGGCTTCTGCAAACCCCAGCTGGGTCCCATATTACAAGGATATGTCAATCAGTGACCTATATCCCCAAGTGGATACATATCTCCAGGTCTATCAATGATCTCATCCCCAGCTGGGAGGTCCATTTCAAACAGATCAGCCAGAGATCTTCACGGCGACGGGATCCAAATCCCGGTTTGATATCTTTGCATAATCATGGCATTTGCATCATATTATCCCCTCAGAGCGTAGCATTCCGTCTAATACGGAGCATTACGGCAAAAACCAAACGCATAGCATAATCATGAGCCATGTTCCGAATTAACACTTGTGAATAATAACCGTCCATCATCACTGTACAGAAATCCCCACCAGAGTCCCAGCAAAGGCAGTTGCCTCACAAATCACAAACACCAGTATATATTTCCTTTTGATACCCGTCCGTATCATCACTCCCCAGTAAAGTCGCCTGAACACTCTTTACAAACAAATCACCCGTATCACGGATACTTCTTGACACCCGTCCGTGTCACATCACCAGCAGAAAGCCAAAGACATCCTCTTTGCACTCACATATACCTATATATACACTTCCTAACACTCGTCCGTGTCATATCCCCAGCGCAGTCGCCTAGACTTTGTATATCAGGTACTTGTTCATATTACACTCTTCCCTTTTGGCACTCGTCCGTGTCACCCTCCCCAGCAGATAAACACTCATCTATATATACTCACTACTCACGATACACTTATACAGATACTCGTCCGTATCTTGTATACACCAACACTTATATCCCCACAGATTCGACAATAGTCATTGTTCTTTGTTAACCAGTTGGTACTCGTCTGTATCATCATCTCAGAACATTGCGTCTAATGTTTGTTTCTACCTGATACTCGTCCGTATCATAGTCTTAGGGATGCTCGTCCGCATCTTTAATCCATACACTGTGTCAAACACTTATGTCTTCTTGAATATAGACACTCGTCCGTGTCTACTATTCCCCAGAAGAGCCTTCAGATGCAACACTCGTCCGTGTTCTTTGTTAACCAGATGGTACTCGTCCGTATCATCATCTCTGAACATGCGTCAGTTTGTTTCTACATGATACTCGTCCGTATCATAGTCTTAAGGATGCTCGTCCGCATCTCTAATCTATACACAACACCGAACACTTATACTTTCCTTTCTTGGTTGTGAACGCTCGTCCGTGTTCACTATATCCCCAGTAGATCACCAACAAAGCATTTTCTTTTATCTGACACTCGTCCTGTGTCATGATAACCTTGAGAGCAGCCGTACCCTGCTGAGTGGTCGTCCTCCACTTCTTGATGGTCGTCCTCCATCATGCTCATCCGATGGCCGTCCCCATCGTTGTTAGCAGCCGTCCCCTGCTAGGTGGTCGTCCTCCACCTTTTGATGATCGTCCTTCATCACTTTATCCAATGGCCGTCCCCATTGTTGATTTTGGTTATCTGACACTCGTCCTGTGTTATGATAAATCCCGAGAGCAGCCGTACCCTGCTGAGTGGTCGTCCTCCACTTCTTGATGGTAGTCCTCCATCATGCTCGTCCGATGGCCGTCCCCATCGTTGACCTTTTCTATCCGGCATTCGTCCTATGTCGCGATATTTTCGGCAGCCGTACCCTGCCAGGTGGTCGTCCTCCACCTTTGATGGCCGTCCCCATCATATTTCTTTTATTCCCAACAGAGCAGCCGTCCCCTGCTAGGTGATCGTCCTTCGCCTTTGATGGCCGTACCCCATCATCTGTTTATTTCATTTATTCTTTAACCCGATGGCCGTCCCCGTCGTGGTCCCTTTTCCTTTTTAGCCCGATGGCCGTCCCCATCGTTGGTTGCTTTACCTTTGTGAACTTGATGGCCGTCCCCGTCATGTTTCACTATTCCCAGAGAATCTTACTTTATCTTGATGGCCGTCCCCATCATAATTTTATTTTCCCAGCTAGTCGGCCGTCCCCGTCTTGGCTTTACCTCTTATCCCCAGCATGTCGGTCGTCCCCGTCATTGCTATTTACCCAGCAGTCGTCCTCTGCTCGACGGTCGTCCTCCGTCGTCCACACTTTATAATATACTTTATTTTACTTTTGCGATCTATATCCCTTTTCTTCTTCATTCTGTGAGTGCAAATTTTGGACTGTCTTTGGTATTCAACCACAAGTTATCTTGTTTGCCTGTTAAGCCGTTGCTTACATCCTGCACAGCTAACTCATGTTTGAATAGGGGCAGCTGTAAACACCCCAAATTTGCCCTCACCCATTCACCATGGCTTATGATCATTCTCATGTGCATAAACACAATCATATCACCCCATATCTCATTTTTGATTCACTGGATAGTTTCTAAGTCATCAGCACCTAGGGTTTGTGATCTGAGAAATCCAAGAGCCTCTTGAGCCATTCCAAAGGTCACCAATCAATTCAAAGGGGTCCATGTGTGTTCTTACATCATAGTACATCCTCTCAAAGCCAAGAATTCAAAAGAATCATAAGAACTGGGTTTGGTGTGGATGCAGAGCCAAGTTTGACTGCACAGTTGACCTAAAATTAGGGTTTTGATTTCAGAGGCCATAACCCCAATTTTTTGGTCATTCTTGTTTCCATTGGTCTCTATATGGTATAGGGAGTATGCATATCAATTTTCATGAAGAAATTCCATGGGGAAGTCATCTGATCAAGGGTTGACTTTTCAGACAAGTCAGTGTAAAATCAGGGCATCTGAGGCCCCCAATGACCCAACCAATGGTTGATCTTCATCATTTTGAGTGTTTATGATCTTTATTTGATCATAGAAGAAGGTTGAAGTTCATAGAAATCAAGAATTTAGGGTTTTTGCAAATGTTGACTTTTTGGGCATAGTTGACTTTTCAAGAATGCTTCATTTTAGGTCATCTTTCAAGCCTTGATTATTGATCAAAAAAGGCTTCAAATGGAAAAACTTTGGTCATGAAAGTTGTAGATCTCATCTTTCCCTTTTCAAAAAGTACAAGAACATGATCAAACTCTTCTTGGATCAAAAGTTATGGTGTGACAAAGTTGGCTAAAATCATTGATTTTCAAGGCATGCTTTAATTGGAAATTTTGCAAAGTCATGAACCAATGCCTTTTGCAGCCTCTAATTCACCTCAAACCAATATGCCAACATTCTACAAGTCATAAAATTCAGAATGGACTAGGCATTGCTCATGTTTCATGGCTTTTGGGACAAGATCTTTCCATATGAACCAAGAAGCAACAACTTGCAAAACCATCATGATCACTTCACCAACTTGATGCATTGGCTGCTGAACCAAGCTAGCCTCATACACTCATCATGCTGCGCAGCCCCATGCCTTGTACTTGCCTAGATCATGAGCCATACCTCTCTTACACATAAAGTGGATTTTGAGCAAAAGTAAACTTACCAATCACTATAGGCCAGGTCAAATCATCTGACCTATAGGATTAAAATACAATATCCATTTGCAAGCTAAAGACATCAAGAGGCCAGGCTGAAAACACACACAACAACACATTCACAAAAACACACCAAGTTGCATAAGCCTTCGAATCTGCCTCCACAGCCTTCAAACACTCAAACCATTTTCACCATTCAACTCATCACACCTCATAGACCTCAAACCACCAAGAGCCTGGCCTAAAACAAGCAAGAACATCCCACTGCCATTCTTCACCTCATTTTGCAGTTTCCTTCGAAACTCTCACCACAGCTCACAAACATACCAACAAACACCACAGACCTTCTCCATTCACCCTCAGGACCATAAACAACCCCTCACAATGACCTGAAAGTGCCTGAAACTCCATTGCCATTTCTGACCAAGCTTGAGCAGAAACTTTCGAAACTCATTATCCAGCCCACATAAACTCTTATGGAGCATTCAAACATCATCTGGGGATCAAGTGGAGTAGTTTGCATTGAAAGAAGTGACCAGAAAGTCATCAGGTTGAAAGCTCCAAATCTCAGGTAGCTTGAAAATTATTTTTCCAGAAATCAATTTTCATGTTATAAACTTGTTCTATGTGCTTCACTGATCATCCTGATGTCATTGGTTTCGAAAATGGCTTTGAAATGAGTATTTAATTTCTCTCTGAAGCCTGCGTGCCCTAGTTTTCATTTTCTTCGATTCAGCTCATTTAGGAATTATAAATTTGTTTTAGGAGAGGGGTTTGATTCGTGAGTGGTTGGAGAACATTTCCCAATTCTTAGATTTTGTTTTTGTTACGTTTTGAGGGAGTTGGGAAATTTCCAGGTGAGATGCTGGCCGGAGAAGACGACCGGAAGTCTTCTCCGGCCACCTGAGAGTGATTATGCCCTAATTACGTAATTAACTCAAGTTTGAATGCTGAGCGTTGATGGCCTTTGACTTGTTGACTTCGCGCGTGAGTGAGTGGTCCAGATCTGCCTGTTTATGCCCTAATCCACGTGTTAACTTAATTAATCATAATTTAAGTAATTTGATCAGAAGCAATCCTGGCCTTTCAAAAACGCGCGTGGTCAACATGTTTGAATCCAGACCCAATCCTGGCCCTCCATCCTGATTACTTTCATTATATTTAATTTTAATTCATTTTCTTTTCAATTAATTTGCATATTTATTTTAAAATAGTAAAAAACTCTTAAAAATTATGAAACTTTTTCCTAAAAGTTTTATCAATTTTTAAGACCCAAAAATATTTTTATTTTATTTTTTATCATTAAAAAAGTATTTTTAAATATTTAAAAGATTATTTTTAATTGATTAATGGAAATTAATTAATTAAAAATACTTTTAGGTATTTAAAAATTACAAAAAAATTCATGAAATGTTCTAAGACATTTAGAAACATTGTCCAACCTTCAAACCAAATTTCTTTTTTGATCTTGATGCATTTTAAGAATTTTTCATTGAATTAAATCATATTTTGTGCATTATTTTGATCATAAGTTCAAAAAATCATTTCTGCCTATTTGAGAAGAGTTGGACATTGTTTCTTTTTGCTTTGTTTTGTGTTTGGCATGTAGTTTCTAGGATAAAATGGCCATGATTTGATCTTGCATTTTCCAATTGTTTGGCATTTCTTTTGTTAAGAACCCTAAAAAACCCTAGAATCTTAGAAAAATCATAACTTGAGTTTGGTTAAGAGTTGAGGGCTCCCCTTTGGACCTTGGTCTAGTATAGGATTAGGGTTTCTTTGGTTGGCATTTTCCATTTTTATCTTAGGGTTTGCTTCTGTTTTTGGTTTTTGTTTGTTGTTTGATCCATAAACCCTAATTTGGGCTTTCATTTGCATACCTCTTGCATCCTTTTGCATAACATGATTTGTCTTAGCATTTCAAGCATTCTTGTGATTCATTTGACATCATAAGACATGTAGAAAGTATGTTTGATCATTGCATCTCATATTTGCCATGTAATTTGCTTTGCATGTTTCATAACTTTTCATGTTCATTCATGCTCCTTAGCTTGCACCATTTGCATTCATGATCTTGTATGAACATCTCCATGCCTTGCCTCATTTTTGTAGCACTCCATAGCACCATTATCATCATCAACATGCTCCTGGTTTTGTTTAGCATCATACCATTTCATCCCATCTTGCATTGCATTGCATTTCTTTCTAACATTTCAGGTGATAAGTAACTTGGGAAGTGAATTTGCCTTCACTTCTCATAACTTTTCTTTTCATCTCTCTTGCATCCATTGCTGCATTTATGTATGTGTTTGAGATTGAGCTTGCTCATTCTTGTTCCTCCCACTTTATTTCTTCAAGTGACTTGACTTCTTGAGTGAAGCAAGTCACTTTGCTTCTCTGGATCTTGTTCATCTGCTTCCTGGTGGCTCCTTTGAAGATTGTTCTTGTTAAACCTCACAAACCTTAGGAACAACCAAGCATGACAATGAATTAGGGTTTTGATTAGTCTCCCCTCATAGTTTTACCTTTGTGTCTCTCTTTGAGTCTTCTCTTCTCACCTCATAATCAGGGACTAAACCCTAAAGGCTTTAAGGCTTTGTGATTAAGCTTATGCCTGCATCCTTCTATTAGGATGGAGTGTATAACTTTAATCCTAAGTGTTAAACCCTTAATGTGTTTAAATCTCTTAATCAATCCACTTAATAAGTATCAAGACATCACACTTGAAACTTGGGCCTTGCATTAGGGTTCTAATTCTTCCTTAATTGGTTAAGAAGGACTAACCCTAGTGTTAATGGACAAGTCCCCCTCAAGTTGTCTTACAAATCATAAAAATCACTTCATCATCATACCATTAAATAAAATCCACTTAATCAAAGGCTTGTTTTGTCATGAGTTTAATCCCTAATCATGGATTAAGTTGAGGAGCTTTCCTCAGCTTAAACATTCTCATCTATTATCCTTCTATTAGGATGGTGTAATGAGTCTGTTTAATCCCTGATTATGGCTTAACCTCATTACTCAACACTAAACAAAAACAACAAAAACATCTAAATAATCACAAGTAGGTTAATGATCTTAATCCTACACCAAAGGTGATTAAGTGTGAGAATCTGACTTCACACTTAAGGTATTCTCATTACCCCTAATCAGAGGGAAGATGTGATGAGTTTACTAAATCCATTGGTTTAGGCTTAAGCTCATTAACTTATGACAAATTCAAAAAGCAATAAAAGACTGAAAACACAAAAAAACAAACAATAATCGTCTCCTTCGGGATTCTTTTCTCATCTCATTCACTCATAAGCGAGAACTTGCTTCTTCCGTCTAATGCAAGACAGTTTGCACCTGAGCCAGACAGGTCATACACTTGAGCATTGACAAGCAAGCAGTTCACAAGTCAATTCATCTTTCAGTCTCTTTGGGTCGAACTACGGTGTTCTGACTTCCTCATTGCACGAGAGGATACGTAGGCATAACTTAACAGTTATCGAACAAAAGTCTCTGTATATTCCCCCTCTTTCTAGCCTCATTCTTTTAGCCTCATGACCTTGAGCATTTCACTTCTTTCTCTTTACACTGACACATCATTTATCACATTTCACTTCTTTTGCACTGACACCTGTACATCCTTTTCCAGCTCTTTTACACACAAATTGCACTGACACTACCCCTTTAAAACACAAATCTTTCAAGCGTGGATCCCGTCGAGTACGGCGGACAATCTGGGTGCTAATACCTTCCCAGGTTGTAACCAACCCCCTTTCTCAGTCTCTCTGGTTCGCAACCGTCTTATCCATTCTTTTTTCTAGGTCTATGCAGCATTACCTTTCCTCCGGGATAAAAATGCCCAGCTGGCGACTCTTTTCTTCTCCAGTGAGTTCACGGCTGTGTGTTCTCATTGTCCCTCTCGCCGACCGTTCGCGTCTGTACCTTTATCTGGGCCTTGTCCCACTTATCGGGAGCGACACTTGCCGAGCACCTAGGTTCAATCTAACTTATAATTCAACTCATTTCCCTCTAGAAAGCAATTTGTTTAAGCATAGACATCCTTTCTCGCGCGTTAACTTAGATGGTTCCCATCAAGTACGATGGATGTAGGGGGTGCTAATACCTCCCCCCTGCATAACCGACTCCCGAACCCAGGCAATGGTTTCGTTGACCTTTGTCCTCGTCCTTTTCCTCCCGGGTTGTATCTATATCTCCCATTTCCCTATTCGGGAATAAATAGAATTAGGTGGCGACTCTTCAGTCCGTCCGGCGCGCGGCTCCGTCCATTCGGATCGCGTGAGGTCGTATTTTTCGGGGTACGACAGTATGCTGGTCGGTAAAGTCTGGATACCGAAATCCGAGGCACAAAATTTGCAGTTTGAACCTTGATCATGGAGGAAATGGTAGCTAAAGCATCTGCGAACTGATTTTCGTCTCGAGGGATATACTCAAGTTTGACTGTTGTGAAGAAAGTCAATAATCTCCTCGTGTAGTCACAGTATGGAATTAGGTGCTCCTGGTGAGTGTACCATTTACCGTTTGTCTGATTGATTACCAGGGCTGAATCTCTGAATACAGTCAAAGTCTTGATCCTGAGGTCAATGGCTTCCTCAAGACCCATGATACAGGCTTCGTATTCAGCTTCGTTGTTAGTGCATGCAAATGTGAGTTTTGCCGAGAAAGGCATATGAACTCCTTTAGGTGTAATGAGCACTGCACCAACTCCACGACCATTCATATTGACAGCCCCATCGAACATCATTGTCCATTCTTCTTCCGGGTCCGGACCTTCAGTGTGAACAGGCTCTTCATGATATTTTGCATTCAGGAACATGATGTCTTCATCAGGGAAGTCAAATCTCATGGGATGGTAATCATCAATGGGTTGCTCAGCTAGATAGTCAGACAGTACACGGCCCTTGATGGCATTTTGAGATGTGTACTGAATGTCGTATTCTGCCAAAATCATTTGCCATCTTGCAACCCTTCTGGTAAGTGATGGCTTCTCAAATATGTACTTGACGGGGTCTATTTTTGAGATCAACAAGGTAGTGTGAGTCAACATATATTGTCTTAGTCAGCGAGCAGCTCACGCTAAAGCACAACAAGTTTTCTAGAGCAGTGAATAACGTTGTTCATAGTGGGTAAACTTTTTGCTTAGGTAGTATATTGCATACTCTTTTCGACCAGACTCGTCATGCTGGCCCAACACACACCCCATTGATCCTTCTAATACTGTCAGGTACATTATTAGAGGTCTTCCTTCAACTGGAGGCATAAGAATTGGAGGTTCTTGTAAGTACTCCTTGATTTTGTCAAAAGCCTTCTGACAATCTTCGTTCCACCTAACCGTTTGTTCCTTTCTTAGCAAATTGAACAAGGGCTCACAGGTTGTAGTAAGGTGAGATATGAACCGTGAAATATAGTTCAATCTACCCAAGAACCCCCAAACTTCCTTTTCAGTCCTAGGTGCAGGCATTTATTGAATGGCTTTGACTTTGTCAGGATCAACTTCAATTCCTTTTTCACTTACAATGAATCCCAGCAGTTTACCGGATCGTACCCCAAATGTGCATTTGTTGGGGTTTAGCTTCAATTGGTACTTTCTCAGACGCTTGAACAACTTCAGCAGATTTACCTGATGATCTTTTTCAGTGAGGGACTTGGCAATCATGTCATCCACGTAGCACTCAATTTCTTTATGGATCATGTCGTGGAATAACGTTACCATAGCCCGTTGATAAGTAGCACCGACATTCTTTAGTCCAAAAGGCATTACCTTGTAAGAAAATGTGCCCCAAGGTGTGATGAAGGTGGTCTTCTCCATATCTTCGGGTGACATTCTGATCTGATTATAACCAGAAAAACCCTCCATGAAGGAAAACACCGAGAACTGAGCCGTGTTGTCAACCAATACATCAATGTGAGGTAATGGGAAATCATCCTTTGGGCTAGCTCTGTTCAGGTCCCGATAATCCACACACATCCGTACTTTTCCATCCTTCTTAGGCACTGATACAATGTTAGCAACCCACGGCGGGTAACTAGTTACAACAAGGAATTCGACATCCCACTGTTTTTGTACTTCTTCCTTAATCTTCATGGCCATATCTGGACGAGTACGGCGTAGCTTCTGCTTCACTGGAGGACAATCTTCTTTCAGAGGCAGCTTGTGCATAACAATATCCGTATCTAAACCTGGCATGTCTTGATAGGACCAAGCAAAGACGTCAACGTACTCTTGAAGCATGTCAATGAGCTGTTCTTTTACTGAATCTTGCATAACGGCCCCGATCTTCACTTCTTTCAAGTCTTCTTCGGTACCAAGATTAATTTTTTCAACCTCCTCCTGATGAGGAGTGATCTCTTTCTCTTCTTGCCTCAACAACCTGGCTAACTCTTCAGGTAACTCATAGTCTTCTTCAACCCATTCATCAGCTTGATTAATTGGATTGTCGAAGTCATACAAGGTCATAGCAGTGATGTTGTCGGTGCAATCTGGAGGATAATCTCTGCAAGGGTTGAGATTGGTTCGTTTTAGTGATCAGTTTTAATCTTATTTAGAAAAAGTGAAAATGAAGTTGTTTATTTTGAAAACATTGCCATTTTATTGTTTTGTACAAAAGTGAAAAATGAAAAGACAGTGAGCAAAAAAGAGACTCGTTTGCAAAAGATGTCTGATATTCATTGATTAATCATTTGCACAAAATTACAATATGGCCCTATTACAAAATGAGTACTGACACCTTGGGCAAGATGCATGACTTGATGCATGCTAAAAAGAGACAGGAAATAATAATTACTCTGCAGGAGTAACCCTTATAATTTCCTGGGAAGACCAATTAATGACTTGGTTCCCCGGGATCCTTGGACGTATCTAGCTCTCCAGGTTGCGGTCGCTTTCTGCCTCGTCTTCCAGGTTGTTAACAGCATATGGGGTGAGCATCCCCCAACTGATGAACTTGGGCTCCTTTGCAACCTCTGACTGATCTTGTCGGAATGGTCTGTAACCCAAACCGAATCTGTCCTCCTTCTTCTCCACTGGCAGCAGCTTTCCCCAGCCTTGGGCATTACCGTCTTCAGCAACCTTCCGGGCTTGCTGATAGGAGACAATTGAAGTACCCATCTTGTCTTCCTGGGATGCAACAAATACTTCAATCGCCTCGTTGACATTCAGGGCCTCGAACCCTTGGCTCATTGTCTCATGGATTTCACCATCCATCTCAATATATTTGTAAGCAGCCAGCTGGCTAACAAATATGTCCTCCTCACCACAGATGGTGATAATCTGTCCTTCCCATTCATATTTCAGTTTCTGGTGAAGGGTCGACGTTACTGCGCCTGCGGCGTGAATCCAGGGTCTACCTAGCAAATAGCTGTATGCCGGCTGTATGTCCATCACATAGAAAATGGTCTTAAAAACTTGTGGACCGATTATCACTGGCAACTCCACCTCTCCAAGAACAGATCTTTTGGAGCCATCAAAAGCCCTGACCATAAGATTACTTAGTCGGAGAGCTATCCCATCATACTCGAGCTTGACAAGAGCTTTCTTTGGTAAGACATTGAGTGAGGACCCAGTGTCTATAATAACATGAGATAATACAACTCCTTTGCACTCCAGGGTTATATGCAAAGCCTTGTTGTGGAGACGACCTTCTGTTGTCAAATATGCGTCAGTGAAACCTAGCCCATGGCTAGTATTGACATTTGACACCACTATTTCCAGCTGATTTACAGTGATCTCTTCTGGCACGTAGGCAGCGTGTAGAACTTTGAGAAGTGCATCCCGATGGGCTTCGGAACACAATAACAGAGATAAGATTGAGATCTTTGAAGAAGTCTGGTGGAGCTGGTCCACAACTTTATAGTCACTTCTTTTAATAATTCTCATAAACTCATCCACATCTTGATTGAAGGATGATTTATGAGTTTCTTTTGGTGCAGATTCTTCCGGTATCACACTCTTCCCTTTAGCTTTGGCAGCAGCTTCTGCCTCAGTGTTGGTTCTAGGGACCTGTGATGTGAAGAGACGTCCACTTCGGGTGAAGCCTCCGCCTCCCCCAACATTATCCACTTGGGGAGTGAGAACTGGAGAACCAAGAAGGAATTTATCTCCGTTGCATTATAGATCAGCACCATAATGCCATGGTATAGCACTGTCTTTATCATATGGGATTGGCCCAGGCACCGTAATAGTGACTGGGCTCACTGCAGTAGATGTTGGAATTGTAATAGTCTGTGTATCATAGAAAATAGTAACATGACCTCTGGTGGATGTTGGTGGAGGTGAATTGAAGCTTTGTTGAGACTGTTGTTGAGGTTGTTGAAAGTTGTTGGAATTCGGGACCTTGTCGGGTCATAATAAATTGTGATAGTGGAAACATCATTATTGGTAGTTGCTGAAGTTGTAGTAGCCGGTGCAAATGAATTTTTGCTTGTTAAAGTGAAAAATGGAATGATTGCTAAAGTTGTAGCAGAATCAGTTGGAACAATGGTTGTTGCAGTTGTAGAAGAACCAGTGGGAAAGATGGTTGTTGCATTTGTAGAAGAATCATTTGTTGTTGACAAAAGGGTTGCTGGTGTTGTAGAAGTTGTGGTTGTAATTTTCAGAATGCCTTCTTTAATCAAGTTATTGATTCCACTCCTCAAGCTAGCACACCCATTCTCAGAAAGTTTGCATAATTCACAACATGCATCACAACCTGGAAACACTTGGCACTTTAAAAGTTGGGCTTTAACCTCTGTCAGAGGTGTCTGAATACATGCAATGTCTTCTATTAAACTCATGGGTGAAACATCCTCTATAGCATTAATTCTTGGCCCATTGTGGCTTGGCATAGGATTTTTCATTACATTGGGAGGAGGTGCAAAGTTCATGGCTTTTGAATCTACCAGATCCTGAACCTTCATATGCAGAGCTCTACATTTTTCAGTAGAATGACCAAGTGCGTTAGAGTGAAAAGAACACCTAGCATTGACATCATAGTTTCTTGGAAGGTTTTGAGGATCAGGTGGAGCCAATGTCCTCAACTCAACAAGATTGAGCTTTAGGAGCTGCGACAGCAGTGCAACATATGCCATTGGAATGGGGTCAATCACCCGGTTGACCTGAGATGGCCGCTGTTGAAATGAGCGTTGTTGTTGATTGTTGT
Organism: Lathyrus aphaca; assembly: GCA_963966055.1. Lineage (NCBI taxonomy): Eukaryota > Viridiplantae > Streptophyta > Magnoliopsida > Fabales > Fabaceae > Lathyrus > Lathyrus aphaca. The sequence continues at coordinate 378,776,145 of OZ014523.1, read as the reverse complement.
TATTGTTGTTGTATGATCTCTGTTGAGGAAATTGTTGTTGTTGCGGAAAGTTTTGTGGTTGTTGAGTATACTGAGGAGGTGGAGTAGGGATAGTAACAACAACAACTGTTCTGGGCAAGTATTGGGGTCTCCCTCTTCCCATGTGCACGGAGTTTGTCTCACCAGATCTACGGGGCCCAGCAAATGGTTTTCTTGTACTGCTTGAACTGACACCGTTATCGGAGATCTTTCCCATCTTCAATAGGCTTTCTATTCTTTCTCCAGCTATCACCACATCTGCAAAGCTGGTAGAAGAAAATGCAGCCAACCGGTCAATGTAGGTTCCTTGAAGAGTATTCATGAACATGTCTGCCATCTCTCTTTCAGACATGGGTGGTTGAACTGCAGCAGCAAGTTGCCTCCACCTTTGGGCATATTCCCTGAAGCTTTCACGGGAAGATTGAGACATTCCCATTAGAAGGGTCCTGTTTAGAGCCATGTCCAAGTTATACTGATACTGACGGATAAAAGCTTCAGCCAAGTCTTTCCAGTTCCTCACTATGGCTCTAGTCAAATGGGAATACCATTCTCGGGATGCCCCTGTTAGACTGTCCTCAAAATAAAACATCCATAGCTTTTCGTCCATGGTGTATGCTTTTAACCTTCCCAAGAATGATTGAAGGTGGGTGCGTGGGCAGGATGTGCCATTATACCTTTCAAAACACGGGGGTTTGAACTTGTGAGGAATTCTCACCCCTTCCACCAACCCCATGTCCATGACATCAAAACCTAGGGAGTTTTGGGATTCAAGAGACCTCAAGTTCTCTGCAATTTCATCCAGCCTACGGTCTTAAACTTCATCTCCAGCCCCTACCACAGTGAACTGCTCTTCTTAAGGATCCTCTTGCAAGATCCTTCCTCCAGCAGTGTTACCCTGAGTATTCCTTATGGAATTGATTTCTGGGATTAAATGAGGCCCAAACTATGGTGGATCAGTGCGAGGTTGCACGTGATCGTTGTTATTGGTGCCTCCTGTACCTGGATGGTGTTCTTCAGGTGTTTGCCTCTCAACCAACTCCCTTAGTATTTCCTGACTCTGAGCTAAGCCAGTCATTACAGTCATGAATTGGGTCATCTAATTCCTCATCTCAACCCTCTCATTGGCCATTTGGGTCCTCACTTCATTCAAGTCTTGCTGAACTTGATCCATCTGAATTCCCGAAAGGTTGTTTCTCGTTGGGTACCGGTGTATTCTGTTGACAGGGAACACTCTTCTGCGAGCAATATTTCCTGAAACCACAACAAAGTGAGAGACAACAATAAAATAAAAACCTACAAAACAAAGAAAATGTTAGTATGCAATGCAATATGCCTATTTGTCTTCCAAGGGTATCCGGTTTGGTTCTTTGGTTTTGATCTTTCCAGACCTCGAGGAAATGCTAATGATGTTGATAGATAAAGCCCACCATAAATAATACAAACTGATATATTACAAAGAGTGAAAATACATAGTTTGATTACAATAGCATTCCCATGGTGGGTCAAAATACAACGACAAAATCAAAAAGTACAAAAAAAAGAAGAGTACAAGCAAAGAAGTCAAACATCTAATCCAAAGTCATCCTTTCTAACTTCCTTCAGGAGGGCCTCAGTCACTGGACCCACTGGGTGCTCTGTAATAGTCCTGATGAGGAGGTTCCTGGTAGCAATGGCACTGGTTAGCTTCTTATGCTTGTCCTGATCCTTTGACCTCTTCAACCCCGCCCGGAGTTTCAATTCAGATATCTCTTTTTGTGCTGCTATCAAAGCTGCCTGATGCTTCTTCTCACTAGCCTCCAACTGCTTTATCTTAGCTTGAGTCCTTTGATCTTCTTGTGCACGGGCTTCAGTGATCCTGATCCACCTAGTCTGGCTCTCCTCTAGATAATGCTCTGCCCTAGCCTTCTGAGTCTTTGCTTCCTTGCAAGCATTCTTCAACACTAACTCTCCTGCCCTAGCTTTTCTGATGTAGTCATCCGTCTTCTCAATCTTGGTCAAGTGTTTAATCCTAAGCTTCTCTCCCATAAAGTCTTCTTTAAGGACTCAGATAGCTGAGTATTTCTTTCCTTCAGCTTTTCAAACTCTTCCAAACTGACAGTAGCTGCAGGTTGTACTGTAGAAGGTCAAGGTACATCTTCTAAAGTAAATGGCATCCAGGTGATCTGAGCTCTGGTACGAGACCAATCAAAATATTGTGTTGAAGCAATGTTGTTGCACTTACCAAGGATGGTTGTTCCTTTAGTTTGAATGTTATCCCAAGCTCAGGCAGCTTATCTGATAACAACAGAGTTGGGCTGGATTTCATAGTAAAGAGTTTCAGCCACATCTTGTCCTCTAGGAGGATGAACCAAAGCATAACCTAATTGTCTTTTAAACAGTAAAGGGTTGTAGTTGATGCAACCTTTCACTCCTATCAAAGGCACATTAGGATATTATCCATAGCTAGTAATGATGTCCTTGCCTTTGGTACTCTGGGTGCACCATCTAATGTCATCTGATGTCAAGGCAATAAATCTCTTAGCTTAGTTCTTCTGCTAATGAGGGTTCAAAAAGGTATCTGATTTTGGCAAGTGTCTTAGCAACCAAGAGTAATAAAGAGGAGCACAACATCTGACTAGTCTTCCTCTTTGCTTCTCATTTCTCTGGTGCACTGAGTAGTAGAAGTCTCCTAGCAATGTAGGAACTGAGTTCCTCAATAAAAACAGGTGAATGGCATTCTTGCTCACAAACTTTGGCTCATCTGCAAACAAAATAACCCCATATATGCTAAGGTCTAGGAGTGCACAGACAACCTTCCATTCCCCTATTGCAGCATGCAGGGTAGCCTGGGAGATCAAGAAGTCTAGGTGAAGGCCTGGGACCCCAGCCTTGGTTGTCATGTTCTGATCAATGAGGGAAGGCTCCAAATGCAATGCCCTGGCTATGTCTTCATTTCTGGGAGAAACCATCTCAGGGTTGAAAGGAATCCCTCTCCTGATAGGAGCTCCTAACAACAAGGAAAACTCTTCTAGCAAAGGTCCCAACTGGAAATCAGGGAATGTTAAACATCTAAGTGGAGGATCATAAAACTGCAAGCAAGTATGGATCATGCTCCTCTGAGATGTATCTAGATCCATGACCATGTCCAACATGCCCCCATAATGCTCTCTGAATAGTGGGACATGATCTGGAGTAATGAGGGACTGGACCTGCCTGATGCCAGTCAGGGAGGGCTCAAAGAAGTGGTAAGTGATGTTGCTCTTTCTTGAAGTGTCCATGTATGCTGGTGAAGAAGCTGAGAGCAACTGCTGATGAAGGTCACTGAATGAGATGCTGGATATGGGTCTCTGATGAAGATACCTGGAGGAGAATCACTGACCAACTGATGAAGGTGATTGAGAAGGTAACTGAAGCAGTCTGAGCAGCAGAATGGGTCAAAACCAATCCAAAGATAATATGATGGATACCCTGTAAAACAAATAAGCAAATGTTAAATGATGCAAAAATGATGTATGCAAATGATATGCAAAAGGGTTTGTGATCAAGTGCTGAATATGTTTATCTTCCTTGGTAAAAGTCCATGTATGTTCATAAGTCCAAATGGAGGCTTAGTAATCTAGTAACCAGGTGGGGGACTCAAATAAAGAGTCACAAGTCCATGGTAATCACAAGAACTGTCCAAAGTGATGCATTCTTATAACAAAACTAGTAACAAGGTATGATGTGGCCAAGGGTTCCTGCAAACCTGTAAACATCCCAACCCCCTCACATGTAATGCTCTAGAACAAGGATCCTCAGACTTGGATCGGTTATGAGAAGTGTAAACACTTCTAACCCGGAGGTACAGTGTTTACAATAACCATAAAAAATCCTCCCCTAATTCACCTCAGATGTTGAAGGTCATAAAAAGGTCATCCAGACTTAGCAGGCTTCCCAGATAGCCCTAGTACTACAGGAAATTTGTAGCACAGAGTTCTCAAGAAGAAACCCATATCTGAACCGTGTTTCATATTCCCGCACCAAACCAAAATGGAATGGGAAAGAATATGAAGCCACTCTAGCCTATGTGTCACTCAGGTCCCAGGTATAGGACCTTAATCACTCAATGAACCCCACCCACCAAAACAGACAAGAGATCCAGCACATGATAATGACTGTATGAAATGCGTAAAACTGTAAATGAAAGCAATAAATAAAGTTGTACAAAAAGCAATAAATAAAGAAAATAAATAAGCACAAGTAGCACATAACACCCCTGTAAACACAAATCAAACAAGCGCTAGGAGGAACCCACAAAAAGAACCAGAAGCCCCGGTTGCAATATATCGTTCCCCAGCAGAGTTGCCAAGCTGTCGCTCCCACTAAAAGACATCTGGTCAGATAGGGTACATACGCGAACGGTCGTACAAAAAGAGAAAATGAAGATGAAGTGAATAGAGTCGCCAGCTAGGAAATTTTATCCCGAAGGAAAGGTAATGTTCAATAAACCTGGAAAGATATGGATAAGACGTTTGCGAACCAGAGAAACTGAGAAAGGGGGTTAGTTACAACCTGGGAAGGTATTAGCACCCAGATTGTCCGTCGTACTCGACGGGATCCACGCTTGGAAGTATGTATTTAAAGGGGTAGTGTCTGTGCTATCTGTGTGCAAAAGCTGGAAGAGAATATACAAGTGTCAGTGCAAGAAAGTGAAGTGAGGTGCTCAGGAATGAGGCTTAAAGGAATGCTAGAAGAGGGGGAAGACACAGAAAATTTTGTTCGATAACTGTTAAGTTATGCCTATGTATCCTCTCATGCAATGAGGAAGTCAGAACACCGTAGTTCGACGCAAAGAGACTGAAAGATAAATTGACTGTGAACTGCTTACTTGTCTATGCTCAAGTGAATGACTTGTCTGGCTCAAGTGCAAACTGTCTTGCATTAGACGGAAGAAGCAAGTTCTCGTTTGTGAGTGAAGATGACGAGAAAAGAATCTCGGAGGAGACGATTATTATTTGTTTTTTGTGTTTTCAATCTTTTATTGCTTTTTTGGAGTTTGTCATAAGTTAATGAGCTTAAGCCTAAACCAAGGGTTAGTAAACTCATCATATCCTCCCTTTGATTAGGGATAATGAGAATAACTTAAGTATGAGATAAACATCTCAACTTAATTACCATGATGATGTAGGATTAAGATTATTAACCTACTTGTGATTATTTAGATGTTTTTGAATTTTTGTTTAGTGTTAAGTAATGAGTTTAAGCCATAATCAAGGATTAGTGAACCCATTACACCATCCTAATAGAAGGATAATAGATGAGCCCACTTAAGCTGAGGAAGATACCTCAACTTAATCCATGATTAGGGATTAACCTCATGACAAAACAAACCTTTATTAAAGTGGATTTTAATTAAGGGTGAGATTAAGAAGTGAGTTTTAAGTTTGTAAGACAACTTGAGGGGGACTTGTCCATTAACACTAGGGTTAGTCCTTCTTAACCAATAAAGGAAGAATTAGAACCCTAATGCAAGGCCCAAGTTACAAGCTATTGTCTTAGTGATTATTAAGATTGATTAATTAAGAGGTTTAAACAAATTAAGGGTTTAACACTTAGAATTAAAGTTATACACACCATCCTAAGAGAAGGATGCAGGCATAACCCTAATCACAAAGTCTTAAAACCTTAAAGGTTTAGTCTCTAATGATGAGATGAGAGGAGAGACAAAGAAGACACCAAGGTAAAAGATAAAGGGGGACTAATCACAACCCTAATTATTGTCATGCTTGGAAGTTCCTATGGTCTGTGAGGCTTAAAAGAGATCTTCAGAGAAGCCACCAATGGAAGAAGCAGATGAAAGGAGGAGAAGCAGAAGAAACAAGTTACTTACTTCACTGAAGAAGATAAGTAACTTGAGGAAAGAAAGTGAATAATGAACATGAATGAGCAAGCTCACTCTAAGGCAAAGAAAAATGCAGCAATGATGCATAAGAACAAAGATGAAGAGAAATGAGAAATGAAGGCAAATTCACTTCTCAAATTACTTACCACCTGAAAATGTTAGCATTAAGGAAAGAAATGAAATGAAAATGAAACATATGCAAGGATAAAAACAAAACCAGAAGCAAACACATGATGCAAATGATGCTATGAGATGATGCAAAGGAAAACCAAGTGCCATGAATGTTCATATAAGAGATTGAATTCAAACGAAGCATGCTTAGAAGTATGAAAACACATGTATGCTTATGAAATGAAATGGGTGCAAAGCATAGAAAATGTATGAAGAAATGATCAAGCAATGTTCAAGCAATGTCTTAATATGTCTAAGATGGCATACAAATGCTTAGAATGTCATGGCAAGTTCATATGTTAATGCAATGCAATGTAGGGAGCAAGTATGGATGCAAGATTAGGGTTACATGGAAGGATGAGATGCAAATGTCAAAAACAGAAGCAAATCATATGATAAAAAATTTCAAATTAACTCAAAGGAACCCTAACCCCATATGATATCACATCCCAAAGGAGAAGGTCTAACTCTTAACCTAAAGAAAGTTGTGAATTTTCTAAGTAAACTAGGGTTTTTGGATACCTTAAGAGGGAAAATGCAAATCAAATGGAAAATGCAAGATAAATTCATGACAAAATTATCCCAGGAACTAAATTCTATATGAAGAACAATGCAAAAAGAACCATTGTCAAAACCTTCATGGTTAGGCAGAAAAGAATTTTCAAAGTTAGGGTTCTAAAAAGGGATTTATATGAACCCTAAATTCAAGAAAAATGTCAAGATTGGATCAAAACCAAAAATAAATTTGTATGAATGGTTTGACAATGTTTATAAATGTCCTAAGATGCAATGTGATTTTTTTTTTGAGTTTTTAGAAACCAAAATGGTATTTTAATTAATTAATTTCCATTAATTAATTAAAATAAACATTGAAATAATTTTAAAATGATTTTTTAATGCAAAAAATAAAAAATAAAAATGTTTTTGGGTGAAGAAAAATATTTGAAGTTAAAATGCAGAAGAAAAATATTTTTTGGGATTTTCTAAGTATTTTAAATAAAATGCACAAAATAAATGGAATTTAAATGAAATAAAATGAATTAAAGGGCTGGTCAACGCATCCAAGGGATCAGATTCAAACTGGGGTTTGGAGGGAAAGACTATGCGCGCTATCCAATGGCTGTCATTCAAACTGACTAATTACCTAATTAACCTAATTATTTAATATTTAAATCTTAAGTGAAGAGATCTGAACCACTCATGCGCGCGGGAACTAAGATCCTAGAGTCCAGATTAAAACTTGGCTGATTAACCCTAATTGCTAACCCTAATCATTTTCAGGTGACCGGAGCTAGCTCCGGTCATCTTCTCCGGCCATCCAAATTTTCAGAACCTCACACACGCATCAAGACTCCTAATTTCTTGCCCAGAATGACTCCTCTAACATTCAAGAACATGAATCCACAAACAAAAATCATTTATCATGCATATTAAAGCTGAATCGAAGAGAACAAGTTCTAGGTCAAAAATTTCAGAACAACCATACATACTCATTTCTCAATCATTTTCAAAACTAAACACATCCCAATGATCAGTGGAGCATAAGGAACCATTTAAGAACTTACAATTTCATTTCTGGAAAAGATGTTCTTGAGGTTACCTAAGCTTGGGCTTTCTCAGTTTGGAGCTTCTGGACCTCCTCTCTTGTGCAAAACCACTTCTCTTGACCTCCTGATGAAGTTGTAATGCTTGGAAGGAGCTTAGAATGGCTGGAATGAAGGCTTACAACTCAACTGGCCAGGAATCATGTTTTTGTTTGGCTGGCTTTCAGGCTTGTTTGAGGGTTGGTTTATGCTTTATGGATCATTTCTGAATGAATGGTGAAGTTTGTTTTGAAGTTTCATGGCTGGACAGAAAGTTTCGAAGGTTTTCGCTTTTGGGGTGATTTTGAGAAACTTGGCTTATGGAATGATCTGAGGTTGTGTGTGTTATGGATTGGGTTGCTTTTGATCCACATAACAATGTTTGATAGGTCAGAAAGTGGGTGGTGGCCTGTGGTGATTGGTATGGGCAAGTTGCCAAAATGTCAACATAACTTGTACTTGAGGTATGGCCTATGGAAGGGGTTGTTCAAGGGAATGTTTGTCCTCAACATTGATCAAGGAGAGCCATGGGATTGAGATTATGCAGCTGGATGGCTTAGAAGCAAAGATCTCATGGGTTTTGCAAGTGTTATGTGATTTTCCCCCTTTTAGAAATCTTGAAGTGCAAGGCATGAAAGCAAGTGGTGCTTTGGGCAATCTTGGTCACAATGCATTGTATCATGTGTGTATAATGTTTAGAGAGTGATTAGAGGTCACAAAATGACTTGGTTTGTGAATTTGCAAAAAATCCTCTTTGGTGTTAAAGTGAAAATTATGTGATTTTTGCCAACTTTTCCAAGCCATAACTTGAGTTCCATAATGAATTAGGGCTTGTTCTTGTACTTTTTGAAAAGGGAATGATCCAATCTACAACTTTCATGACCAACAAATTTTCATTTGAAGCATTTTTGGTTGAGAAAGAGGAGGTTGAAATACTTTCCCAAAATGGAAAGTTTCCATTACAAGTCATTTCCATTTTTGGCCACTTTTGGTTTAGCTCAATTTTCTTCAATTTTGTGAACTTCCAAGCACTTAAATGATGAAATAAAGATCATGTAACTTAAATTTGATGAAAAATCCACTTTGGTTCCATTGATGGGGGCCTCAGATGCCCTGATTTTGCTCTGACTTGCTCAAGAAGTTACCCAGTGAACAAATGACTTCCACAATGAATTTCTTCATCAAACTTGGTACACATGATCCTTATAACATATTGAGACTATTAGAAACAAGAATGACCAAAAACATTGGAGTTATGGCCTCTGAAACCAAAACCCTAATTTCAGGTCATCTGTTCAGTGAAACCCTAGCTCTGCTTCCATACTTTTCAAGTTCTTGTGATTTCTTGACTTCCTTGATCTTTGAGGGATATAATATGATGATGGAACTCACATGGACCCTCTTGGAGTGATTGGAGACCTTGGGAGTGGCTCAGATGGATCCTTGGATTGCTCAGATCACAAACCCTACATGCAGATGAACTTTAACTAATGCAGTGAAATAAAATGCAATATGAGATGGTATGCTTATGCTAATGAAAATATGAAAGATCACAAGCCATGGTGTGAAATGAGTGAGGGAAAATTTGGGGTGTTTACACATTTGTTGATGTTTGGGAGTGTTTGGGTGTGGAAAAAGTGTTTTCCCATAAGGCTGGAACTTCCTGAACTAGTGTAGCTCGCTCAGCGAGCATACCTCGCTCAGTGAAAGTTCCAGGGCGATTTTCGCTCAGCGAGAAGGAGCTCGTTTAGCGAGACCTGTAGGTTTCAAACCTTGGTTTTTAATTCGTAACTTATGATTCGGGTATCTGTTTTTAGCGTTCCACTTATCGTTTCGAAGCTAATGATGAAATCTATATTTTGAGATCAAGAAATGTTGGTTCTACCCGACTTTTACCCGACTATTCGATTAAAAAGTAACGAAACATAATTATGGAATTGTGAGTTAAAGATAAGGAATCGGTGAGACTTGTGAGACACATAGGAGTTCGTAGACTAATAAGAATTAAGGATCGTGCTTGATTGTGTTCCCCTTTGTTAGCATGAGGTGGGTATTACATTGAGTCCAAGGGAAGTGAGAGTTAGCTTGAGGTGGGTATTACATTGAGTCCCACGGGAAGAGAGAGTTAGCTTGAGGTGGGTATTACATTGAGTCCCACGGGAAGCGAGAGTTAGCTTGAGGTGGGTATTACATTGAGTCCCACGGGAAGCGAGAGTTAGCTTGAGGTGGGTATTACATTGAGTCCCACGGGAAGCGAGAGTTAGCTTGAGGTGGGTATTACATTGAGTCCCACGAGAAACGAGAGTTAGTTTGAGGTGGGTATTACATTGAGTCCCGCGGGAAGCGAGAATTAACTTGAGATGGGTATTACATTGAGTCCCATGAGAAGTCTAGTGGTTCATACTTGAGGTGGGTGTTTCACTGAGTCCCACGGGAAGTCTTGTACGATGTATTGTTAGGTTGTTTCGTTTCAAATTGTTATTTTTGAGAGGAACCCTTGTACTCGTAGAATTGTTACGCTTGACCCTTAGAGCCAAGAGAACTCTAAGATAGGGAGCCCACTGAGATGTTTTATCTCACCCCATGTTGATGTTGTTATTTCAGGTACTTCAGGTCCCGCTAAGAGTAAGGATAAGGTGACTTGATTATCCTTACTAGTTGATGGCTTAGTCTTCCGCTGTGGACTTTTGAGATCTTCGGATCTAGTTCTTAGATCTTTTTGTAGTTGAACATCTTGTACTATTTTATAGCCTTGTTTAGTACCTTATGTTGTAGTGGCTATATTTATACAATGTGTTGCTAAGAACTTATTTGTATTTCAGTATCAAATTTATAATATTATATATGAAAAATATGCTTCATGTATGTCTTTTGTATATGGGTATTACAGGGAGATGGCAGATATGTTCATGAACACTCTCCAGGGTACTTATATTGACAGATTAGCTGCATTTTCTTCCACTAGCTTTGCAGAAGTTATGAACCCTTTGCATTGAAGTGATTAATGAATAAATAGAGGCTAGGCTTGGAGCTAGGTTTGGGAATGGGATTAGGTTTGGTGCCCAAAAATTAGGCTTGGGATCCAAAATTATGGTTTGGTAGTTAGTTAGGGTTAAGGTTGGAAAAGGAATATTCCTTGGAATATTCCATGGAATACTCCAGAAGATGGTAGAACATGGTAGAAGTTTCCAAGGGAAATGGAGTGGAGTTGAAGTGGAAAAACAAGAGGGAAAGAATGAAAGGAAATGTGGAAAGAAAGTGGAAGGAAAAGGGGAAGAAAAGGGAGAGAAAGGTGAATTTTTCCCTTTTTGGTTGGTTAGTTTGGAAATGGTTTGGATTATTTTTGGGATATTATTTTTCTCTTGAACTCCAATGTTTGGCAAGCCTCGATTGACCACACACCTCATGTGTATGCAAAGGATGACGAATGATTTATTTATTTATTTTTCAAATGCGATGCAATGATGTGCGGAATGATGCAAGAATGAAGCGTAAATTGCTCGAGGTTGATAATAAATAAGAGGGCATATTTTGGGGTGTTACAGCTCCAGTTGTCGCTCCCAGGATTTTCATCCTAGTACAAATGCGAAAGTGGCGCGGAAAAGATAGAGTCGCCAATCAGGCATTTTTATCCCGAAAGAAAGGGAAAGGTAATGCTGCACAAACCTGAGGAAGAAGGAAAGGACGAGGCCTTGCGAACCAAAGATTTGGGTTCGGGAGTCGGTTACGACCTGGGAAGGTATTAGCACCCCAGATCGTCCGCCGTAACCGACGGGATCCACACTTGCTTGCTTGTTTCAAAGGGTGAGATTTAAGATGCTGCTGAATAAAAGAACTACTATTGGCATGAAACTGGAATGGGAATGAGAAAGGGAACTGAAAAAGAAAAATAACAGAAGGGGGAAAATGTATGGAAAATAAAGAATGTGCTCGAACGGGCCCTACCCCGCTGCCTACGTACCTCATAGGGATAATGAGGATCAGAGTCGACGTAGTTCGCCTAGCTAAGCCGGGTACTATTTGTATTTTTTAGGATGACGTTGCCGTAGCTCTAGCTCAGGTGTTACCGGCTCTGACTCGAGGGTGTTTACCATATCGTTGTTTGAACTGTCGAGGCTAGTCGCATTCGTCCGCAAAGAGGAGGAGAGGAGAAGAGAAGATGCGATTGTCTTTGTTGATTTTCTTTTGTGAGAAATGTTTTGGATTTTGTTTGTGAATATTCTCATACTAAGACTTATCCATCGTGGTAGGGACTTACACCTCACCCCGAAACAGGACGTGTATAAGAACTCCGAAACAAAGTCTCGTGTCGTACAAGAACATTCGGTTTTTATTAAGTTTCTTTTAGATTTTGTTTGAAGATGAGAGAAGAAGACTCAAATCGGAAAAGGACAAAAACTAAGGGGGACTAAGACCAACCCTAAGTTATTTATTATACACAAAAGGGAGATCCTAATGGTTTGTGAGGTTTTCTAATCCTAAGGAGCAAAAGGAAAAGAAAGAATGAAAAAGGATGCCACTTACTTCCTAAGGAAGGTAAGTTGGTCCTAACAAAGGGGGAAATCCTACCAAACACAAATATGGAAGGAAAAATGAATTAATATGCATAAAAGAAATGCATAAAAATAAAAGGATAAGGTGGAGGAAAATTACCTCAATCTTCCCCTCTACAAAACAAAGGTTAATGTGCATTTTATTAAAATAATAAGGCAAACACACAACAATTAAATCCTAATGACTCTATCTTAATTCTAGAGAACTAAAAGAATGCTAAAACAAAAAATCCAGCACCTATTACAGCCCCTAAAGTACAAACAGCTTTGAAAATAATGCATAACACAAATCAGCTTTTTACAGCCAGCATGCAACATGAAAAGGTAGGTGTAAGAAGTTACAAACAGCATGCAAACATAACAAACAACATGTATTTTACAGCACCTATATGCAAAAACAGCTATGAAATGCAAAATCCAAATTTGGTTATTTTCATTTTTTAATGCACAAACTCAATAAAACATGCACTAATTTCCACATGAACATGCATTTGAACCTAAATCAACCTTCATAAATGAAATAACATGGACATTTTTTAGGATTATTCAAGAATGCATCACATGGTGGATTATGCAACAAGTATGCAAAATGTGGTACATGAACATGGCATATGAACATGATGATTATTAATTACGAACATGCAATATGATAGCTCAAACATAATGTCAAACTCAATGCAAAATTCAGAATTGAATTGATGTGAATGATATGATCAAACATGCAATCAAATGCAACCAAATGCACATACATACATGATTATGTAAAATGCAATATATCTTAATACAATGAAATGCAAAATAAATTAATGCAATGCAAAAGATGTAAAACAGAATGTAACATGATTATTCACATGCCAAATGATGCATAAACATAGCAACAAAATGCAAGAAACCAAGCTATGCACAAAGAAACGCAAAAACGCATAACACGCAACATGGACGGAAACATGTCGAAACGACTCGAAATGGGGGAATGAGCTACTGGAAATGGACCCAAAAATTTCCTATAATCACTACCTAAACATGTATGAACATTAGAGGCACTATAACTTAGGACTAATCCATGAAATAAGCTAAAAATCCAAAAATCAACAGCGTTAACCGGTTAACCAAATGCGTTAACCGGTTAACGGACCCTGGACAACACTAAAATGGCCAAAAACGCATGCGTTAACCGGTTAACGCTGAACAGAAAGTGAAAAATGCTTTTGAAATAAGTGCATTTGGCCACAATCTTACTTCTAATGATCCCTAACATTCCTAGGAACATGCTAACATTAGGCTTGGGATCCAAAATTATGGTTTGGTAGTTAGTTAGAGTTAGGGTTGGAAAAGGAATATATTCCTTGGAATATTCCATGGAATACTCTAGAAGATGGTAGAACATGGTAGAAGTTTCCAAGGGAAATGGAGTGAAATTGAAGTGGAAAAACAAGAGGGAAAGAATGAAAGGAAATATGGAAAGAAAGTGGATGGAAAAGGGGAAGAAAAGGGAGAGGAAGGTGAATTTTTCCCTTTTTGGTTGGTTAGTTTGGAAATGGTTTGGATTATTTTTGGGATATTATTTTTCTCTTGAACTCCAATGTTTGGCAAGCCTCGATCGACCACACACCTCATGTGTATGCAAAGGATGACGAATGGTTTATTTATTTATTTTTCAAATGTGATGTAATGATGTGCGGAATGATGCAAGAATGAAGCGTAAATTGCTCGAGGTTGATAATAAATATGAGGGAAAATTTTGGGGTGTTACAGCTGCCCCTATTCAATCACTATAGACTTGAATGGATGATAGCAGTCGCTTTCAGACGTTTGAAGTATGCTGGGATTGAATACTAAAAAAACTAGAAAATTTGCACTCGGTGGAAGAAGAAAAGGGAAATAAACCCAACCATCTGAACTCTGCTTGTGGAGAACTCTGATGTGAAGAGTAGTGAATTGGTGAATGTTTTGGAATAACACTGGGAGATTGTTGATTTGCCACGTTACAGGTGGACTTTTGCCTGGATATTAATGACATTCCACACAACAGGTGGTCTTCTGAATGCTTTGCCACACTACGGGGGTCACTGCTCGCTACGAGAGACTTTCATTTCTGCCACACTACGGGGGCGCTCTACTCACTGCGGGAGACCTTCGATACCTTGCCGCCATGAGGATGGACTTTTGCTCACTCTGCGGGGATACTCTGCCACACTGTGGGGCTTTTGAAATCTTGCCACACTACGGGGGCACATTGCTCAGCTACGGGAGACTTTGAAGATTTTCCGCACTACGGGGGCACATTGCTCAGCTACGGGAGACTTCAATGTTTTGCCACACTACGAGGGCTGCTGCTCGCTACGGGAGAATTTGACTCACTACAGGAGACTTCTACTCACTACGGGAGACTTCCAAAAAATTTGCCACACTACGGGGGCACATTTCTCAGCTACGGGAGACTTTGGCTCACTACAAGAGACTTCTACTCACTACGGGAGACTTCGAGAAAATTTGCCACAGTACGGGGGCACATTGCTAAGCTACGGGAGACTTTGGCTCACTACAGGAGACTTTTTCTCACTACGGGAGACTTCAATGTTTTGCCACACTACGGGGGCCGCTGCTCGCTACGGGAGACTTTGGAGACTTCTGCTCACTACGGGAGACTTCTGCTCACTACGGGAGACTTCCATAAAATTTGCCACACTACGGGGGCACATTGCTCAGCTACGGGAGACTTTGGCTCACTACAGGAGACTTTTGCTCACTACGGGAGACTTTGGCTCACTACGGGAGACTTCAATGCTTTGCCACACTACGGGGGCTGCTGCTCACTATAGGAGACTTTGGCTCTCTACAGGAGACTTCTGCTATCTACGGGAGTCTTTGGCTCACTACGGGAGACTTCAATGTTTTGCCACACTACGGGGGCCGCTGCTCCCTACGGGAGACTTTGGAGACTTCTGCTCACTACAGGAGACTTTGATTTCTTGCCACACCATGGGGGTTGCTGCTCACTACGGGAGACTTTGGCTAACTACAGGAGACTTTTGCTCACTACAGGAGACTTCTACTCACTACGGGAGACTTTGATAATTCTCCACCCGGAGGATGGACTTTGGGAATTCGCCACCCGGAGGATGGACTTTGGTCAGTCTGCGGCTGGACATTAAGAATTTGCCACCCAGAGGATGGGCTTTGGGAATTCGCCACCCGGAGGATGGACTTTGGCCAGTCTGCGGCTGGACTTTAAGAATTTGCCACCCAGAGGATGGACTTTGGCCAATCTGTGGTTGGACTTTGAATAAATTGCCACGCTGCGGGTGGACTTTGGATAAATTTACACGCTGCGGGTGGACTTTGAGAATTTGCCACCCAGAGGATGGACTTTGGCCAATCTGCGGTTGGACTTTGGATAAATTGCCACGCTGCGGGTGGACTTTGGATATCAACCTTGGATTTAATACACACATGTTGAATTGTATGACATGATGCTCCATGACCTTGGGGGATAGGTACAAAGGGAATTAATGACACGGAAATAACAAACCCTTGCTGACTCTGTGGGGAATACAGATGTGTCACATCCTAAATTTTGACCGAGCTTTTTCTTTTCCTTTCATCTGGTGCATTCTATCATTTTATTTGATAATCAGTCATTTTGCATTTTTGATCCATTAGTCATTAATCATGCACCATTTAGTCATTTTCTATTTTATTCTCATTCGTTTTTGTCATAATTTTAGATTTTTTGAAAAATTTGTCTCACCTTGAATTTATTTATTCTAGCTAGCTTAATTTAAATTTATGTATAATTTTAATTAAGTTTAATTTTATTAGTGAAATTTGTAATTGTTTTATATAGTTTGTTTTTTATTTATTTATTTTATTTATTGGTCTTTTATGTTAACTTAATTCAAGATGGTTTTTTTTTTAGTTTTTTTTATTTTGCATTTTAAGTTTATAATATATATTAGTTCAGCCTTTTTTTTTATTTATATATATGTATTTTATTTAGAGTAATTAGTTATTTAGATTTAGTCATTTTTTAATTAACTTTTTTTATTTTAAATGGTTAGTTAATATACTTATCTCTTTAACCCAAATATTGCTATGTTTAGCTTTAAGAAGAAATTACTGTCAAATCTCTTTATATACTAATCGGTCTGCATCAACTTTATTCTTGTGGTCTATACTCCAACCCAATCTTGTGCAAATTTTCTATGTAGTGACTTCCTGCAACCTACAACCTACAGCCTATAACTGCATACTATACACTTTCACCAAAATAGGCACTTCAATACCTGCATACAAAAATTAAAAAGGGACAATTAATTAGAAAAGGAACAACAACAAAGAAAGGGAGGGGGACCTCTAAAAAAAAACCCTTCAAAAGAGGAAGCACCTCATCTTCATCAGGGACAACCTTTACTCATTCAAAAAAAGGGGGCTTCACAAAAAAAATGATACTCCCTCATCACCTTGGGGAGTCGCACCAAAACAACAATATAACTTATTCAAAAAAAAACAGAAGCACCCCAACGACCCTTTTTTCATGTGATTTCCAATAAGAAAAGAAAAAAATCTGAGAAAAACCTGTTCCTCCCCTTCCTGCATAATTTTCTAATCACTCATTCATCAACAAACCCTCTCCGTCAAAACCACTTCCCCCCAATTCATCATCCAACGGTAACACAAAATACAAAACTGGAACTTGTTGAAACACAGAGCCAAAAACATAACCCACCTTTTTCCTTCAACAACTCCATCGCTACTTTTCCTTTTCTGCAAAAATTCCATAAACTCACCATCTTCACGCAGATCCAAGAACCACCATAAACCTCTCAACCATTTAACCAAACCAAAATCAAACCTTTGCAATCTGAAACCAAACCCTCCAAATACACAAAGCCATCGCTCCTCCTTCACCAATGACTGCAAAAAAAAACCAGCATCAACCTTCATAAAAACTGACAACAACAAAAACAACAAAAAAGCACAAATCCAAAATCTCCTTCTTCTCAACCGGCTTCAACCAAACCCCGCCCTGTTCTTCACTCACCATCCCTAACCACGAAAAAATCAGCAACAACACTTCAACTCTTGACTGCGAACCACTCTTCACCACCAGCCACAACCCGTCCGCCGCGCATCATCAACAATCCATAACCAATCTCACCGCGCCACTTCAAACCACCACACCAAACCACCAGCTTCCGCGACCTCCTCATCAAACCTTCACCAAGAACCGCCGCCAAGAACTTGAGAGAGACGGACTGACTAAAAGAGAGAAGTCGTGCGAAAGAGAGTTGTGAGAAATCCACCGCGATTGAGAAGAGAGGAGGAAGAGCAGAAGCGCGATCGGAGAGAGAGAGAGAGAGAGAGACGCAGTGAGAGACAAAGCAGCAGAGAAACTCGATTCGAGCCAAACGCGAGAGACGGAGTTAACTTGAGAAGGCCGATTCGTTTGAATTTGAAAAGGTTGGAGCACCGTCGCATGTTTACGTTTTCTTTAGGTTTTGAAGAACAACTTTCATCTTCCTTTAAATTTTCATCCCTTTTATGCTATTATTCTATTTTATTATTATTTATTTATTTATTTATCTTTTTGGTTTTGTTTGTTTAAGAATAAAATGTATTGTGTTGTTGTTTTTGGGATGAGAAGCCTGGCTTGGACATGCTGTTCAGACACCGTGGGCATTGCTCATCACCCACCACGTTTTCAATTTTTTTTATTTAAAAAAATAACTTCTATAATTATGTTGTGAACCTAAAGCCCACTGGATTTTTTCTTATGCACCTCCTGATTAATACCGTTGCACCATTTTTTAATTCTTCTTATTTAGTTATTTTATTTACTTGTTAAATTCTACTATTATTTGTTGCTGTCTTTTTTTTATAATTATTTATTATTGCCCTCTTTTATTACTATTTCTGTTGTGCTAGAAAATGTTCCAAAAAAAAGGGTTTTAGCGAATTAGTTTAATAATCGTTTTATTTATTTATTTTATTGTTAACCTTTTTGGGCCGATGATATTACAAAGCCACGATTAAATCGTTTTCGATCAATCGTGGCCGATATGAGGCCATCTTGTTTATTTTATTTTATTTTTTCTAATTTCACAATTTATCTCATTTTATTTAAGTTATCTATTTAATCCATTTATTTCATGTACTTTTTATCGTACTATTTTCTAACATTTCCGCATGACTTGTCGCGCGCCTTAATTAATTTAACAAGGAATAGAGCCCCGGAGTCTAGCACTCCGCCTGTTCTAGAACGAACTACAAATGGGCTAGCCCCACGCGTATCGTTTCATTCACTCCTTCGTTATTAATCACATTAATTTTAAAATGTTTGAAAAACAATCATCCAATTTATTTAATTAAAATACGAAAACAGAACTCCGGAGTCTAGCATTCCGCACGTTCTGGATTGGACCGCAACTGGGCTATCCCCACGCGAGGTGTTCAATCACCATTCGTATATCAAAATATTCAAATCATTTATTTAAATTAAATTACGAAAACAGAATTCCCGAGTCTAGCATTCCGCGCGTTCGGGATTGGGCCGCAACTGGGCTAGCCCCACGCGATGGTTCAATCATCATTCGTATACCAAAATATTTAAACTATTTTTTAATTAAATTACGAAAACAGAACTCCGGAGTCTAGCATTCCGCACGTTCTGGATTGGGCTGCAACTGGGCTAGCCCCACGCGATGGTTCAATCATCATTCATATACCAAAATATTTAAACTATTTTCAAATTAATCAGCGAAAGACAGAATTCCGGAGTCTAGCATTCCGCACGTTCTGGATTGGACCGCAACTGGGCTAGCCCCACGCAATGTGTTCATTCTCCCTTTCGTTTAAAACATCTTAACCAAATTCAAACACATTTTCTCTAAAGAGAACATTGCTTAAATCCTTCTATCTCTCGAACAACCTAGCGCTTCAGCCTCCACCGCGAGTATAAGCCAACGCTTAACAGTAGAATGCGTTTTAAACAATCGTTCAATTTAAAAATCACAAACCGTAGTCACACGAACTACAGAGCTCTAACTTTCCCATTGCACAAGGGAATACGTAGGCACGGGGATTTTAATCCTTCGCGAGCACCCTAATAAAAAAATTTAATTATTTTTCCGTTTAAACCACAATAATAAAAAATCTTAATCTTTTCTCCGTCATCTTCTTAATAATAATTTAAAACTTTAATTTCCCTTTTAACAAACATATTAACAAACATTTAGAAGACAAAAACTTAAGATCAAACATTTAATCGCATAGTTAGCTAAGAGGTTCCTGTTGAGTACAACGGACGTGAGGGGTGCTATACCTTCCCCTTGCGTAACCGACTCCCGAACTTAGAATTTGGTTTCGTTGACCATTTCTTATCCGTCATTAGGTTGTATCTATATCTCCCTTTTCTCTTGTAGAATAAATAGAATTAGGTGGCGGCTCTGTTGTTTTGTTTTAGGATCGTATTTTTTCGAGGTACGACAGCTGGCGACTCTATTGGGGAATAGCTCCATGCTTGAGAGAGTCGATCCTAACTTAGCTTTGTGTGTTTATTTGTTTGATCTTATCTCTTCTTGTCTTCTATATGTTTATTATTTATGTTTGTTTATTTGTTCTTTTATCGCTTTCCTTTTATTTCCTCATTATATTATTTGTCTGTGGGATCTGGGGCCACGTTGCAAGTAAATTTGAGTGGTGGAAAAAGCAGAGGGACACCTAAGTTTAGATTTGGATGTTATTAGTGTTAGTCTCCAAGGACTCGCTCCATGCACGCCTAACATGAAAGCTCCGCCAGATAGTTAGACTTTTCGTAGATCTTGTCGCAACGCAGCTAGCCTGTCGTGTGACCTGATTCACGAAAGGGTTGTGATTCTGGGACCCCCTAGGACCTGTTGCAATTTTGGTAGTTGTCTAATGTTAGGCTCCGAGTACTCGCTCCTTGCACGCCTAGCATGAGAACTCCACTCAAGGTAGACCTTATCATTATTATCGTCACAATGCAGCTAGCCTGCGGCGGGGCGTTAATACTGAAATTCTGTGATCAGGTATGAGATGTCCTATGAGATGTTCCAACACTTGACAGATTTAACCAAAACTTAAAGTGCAAGAAAATTAAACAACACAGTAGTTTGTTAACCCAGTTCAGTGTATAACCACACTTACATCTGGAGGCTACCAAGCCAGGAGGAAATCCACTATAAGTAATATTAATTCTAGACTTAAACCACCCAGTTTAATCTTTCACTTAATATCTACCCAATGCAATTTCTACCTAAGACACTACTTAGATATGAGTACCAACTCACTCCCCCTCAATCACACAGTGATCTTGTTTACAAGTTTAATAAAATTGAAGTCATACTTCAAACAAAACAGCTTGATCTTACTTCACAGTTTCAATCAAGTCACAAATACACTTTTGCTTAAAAGCTCATAAAGTGGTACAATAAAAACAACCTGCTATTAAAACACACAACACCCTATTTTGTCTTATGAAATTCGTACTCAATTCTGAGATATTCTGTTGCTTAAATATGTGTTTGTATTTTGGGCTTTCTGTAGGTTAATCCAGTCCTAAAAACGCATGCAGCTTCCACCTTGAATTAGGGTTTGTTACTTCCTAGATTCTAGGTGATTTAGTTCTTCTGATTATGCTGAAGCCTCATAATAACACTCCCTACAGATGCGCCTTATTCTTTTTTTGTCCATCCATAATTAATTCCAGATAACTCTCCTTAAATTTCTCAGATCAGTTAGTCATTAATTAATTCTGGTAGCAGGTTTGAGATGTCTCAACATCTGTTGGGACATCCTTAAAAAACTGAACTTAAATCATTTACACAATGTCCCAACATCTGGTGTGACATCCTGAATTAAGTTCTTATACTCTGTTTGATAATGTCCCAACATCTGATAGGACATTCTGAACTGAATTCAATATTTCTTGTTGGTCAAAAATTCTGCCAATTCTAAACATCTACAAACTCCCCCTTTGGCTAATTTTTGGCTAACATTCATTTCTGATTTTCAGAGTGCAGCAGAAGTTCTTTTATCAGAGTATAGCATTTCTTTTCTGTTGAATCATGTGTGAGATTACTCCCCCTCAAACATACATGTATTCAGTCTTGTTGCAACAGAAATATTTTACAGATTTAGTTCAGAAGCAAACAGAGATTTTTCATTCATAATCAAACAGCATTATACATTGTTGTTGTTGTTGTGCTCCCCCTTGTTAGACATAAATTTGGGGCCAAAGATACTAATTCAAAAATACAATGCAGAAGCTGTCATTACATAATCCTCACATACAATTTTCACTCAGATTTCTCACAGTCAGTTTCTTCATCTTCCTCAGTCTCCTCATCAGAAGAAGCAGCTTTCTGAGCACTTTCAATCTCCAGCCTTTGGATAATCTCCTCAAGCTTCTGCTTCCTTGCTTCCAGTTCTTTGCAAGTGCTCTTCAGTTCAGCAATCAATGCAGCCTTGGAGATTGGAGACTTTGCATTTGAAGGACCAGCAGATGTCTCAGAGGGTGCTTCAACATAGCTGCATGATGACTCAGGAACAGCTTGTAGTGGAAGGCCAGAGGGCTTTCTCTTTTGCACATTGTGTCCTTTTCAGTGAGGATACCAGGGTACTGACTTAGCACTATTCCACACAGCAAGGAAGGGAATGCAATTGGCAGCTTTGTTGCAGATGATCCAGCATGTTTCAATGTCTGATCAAAGATATAAGCTCCATAATCCAGCTTAGTTTGAGTGCCCACAGCATAAATGAACCTGCCCAATCCAGTTGATATTGATGAGGTATGATTGGTAGGTACCCAGTTTGCTGTACCAATCCTGTTCAGCATGGTATATTTCCTTGTCAGCATGCTAACTGAGAGCTTCCCTTTAACTGGCCAAGCCTTGACCTGGTTAGCAGTGATAACCTTGCAGACCTGGTTTTCAGTCTTCCCTAACTCATTTGGACCATCAGATTCTCTTCCAAGGTATTGGTTGATGACTTGAGGAGAGAATTCTACACACCTGCCTCTTACAAATACTTTTCTAAATTCATCAGACTTACCATTGGCACAATCTTCTTGGAGGTTGACTATGAATTCCTTGACAAGCAGCTCATAGCAGGGAGAGAAGTTGGAGACAGTTTTGAAGAGGCCTGCAGAAGAGATGAGATCAATTAACTTTGTGCACTCAAGTGCATTACTGCTCAGCTCTCTTTCAAGTGCTACCCTTCTTTGATAAACAAACTTCCATCTATTCACACTTGAAACATGATGAAAGGAGATGTTGTCCAAGGGAGCTTCTAGAACAGCAGTTGATGACCTTGAGGGTGTTGATTTCTTCTTTGGAGGAGATGTTGGGACATCTTCTTCAACATCTGAATCTGAAGGAGTGACAACTTTCCTCTTTTGTGTTTGCACCTTGCTCCATTGTTTTGTAGGACCAAAGACAACTTTAGCTTTGTCCTTCTTTGGGGTAGCTTGCTTCTTCTCAGGAATTGCATGTCCTGCATGCATCTTTTCTTTCCTAGTCCTGAGCCTTTTGGCTATGCTAGGTTTTACAGAGGCAATGATTTCTGTATCAGAATCATGCTCTAGGTTCACAACAGGAGGAGATTGAGCAGTCTCCTCTTCAGCTGGTGGATCAACAGAGATGTGCTCTTCAGTTGAGGCCTTTTGCTGGTCCTCAGATGCTTCTTCATCACTATCATTGGAGGCCTTTTTCTGGTCCTCAGATGTTTCAACAGCAGCATCAGATGAGGCCTTTTGCTGGTCCTCAGATGTTTCAACATCTATTGGGACATCCTATTGAGCAGGAGTGTCCTTTTCAGCCTGAGTTTGTTGATCTTCTTGTGGAGCTGGCATGGTGTTCAGAGGGATAGATATGCCACTTACCACTCTTTGCTCAGATAGGATCTTGGTTACCAACTCCTTTATGGAATCATCCACGTATTCAGAAGCTTTTGGAGTGTTGTATAATGGTGAAGGAATGCCTTTGGTCTTGCTGAAAACTTGATCTTTTGTTCTTTTTGGAGTTCTTGGCTTTTTAGCAAGAGGAACACTTCCTCTGATTTCGTCCATTGGAGTTGAATCCATGGGTACCACAGAAATGGGGGTTGCATGCACCACATCTTCCTTGTTGAGGATTTCTTCAGGAATGTTAGGGTTTTGAGACATTTTCGAAGAAGGTGGATGAAGAGTTTTAGGTTTGATGAGTTCTGAAAAACAGTTAGAGAATGCAATTCGTTTTTGAGAGTATGATGAGAAGATGGATAGCTGAAAGCAAGCTGATATTTTATAAGTAGCCGTTACTTTGATACTTTTTAGGAGAGGAATACTCAAGGTGCTTGACCAGACTAGTGTTGCCATCTGGTGCTTATGCCACACAATGTCATATGACATGTTGGCACATCTCCATAACTGCTAAATTTCACATAAGCAGATTCCCAATTTGCTCCTTAGGTTTTCAAATTGAGTAGCATCCAAGGCTTTGGTAAATATATCAGCCAACTGTAGATTTGTAGCTACATGTTCCAATGAAATCACTTTCTCTTCTACAAGATCTCTGATGAAATGATGTCTGATATCAATATGCTTGGTCCTGCTATGTTGGATAGGATTCTTTGATATGTTTATTGCACTTAAGTTGTCACAGTACAATGTCATGACATCTTGTGGGACATTGTACTCAGTGAGCATTTGCTTCATCCAAACCAACTGTGAACAACTGCTTCCAGCTGCTATATATTCAGCTTCAGCTGTAGATAAGGATACACAATTTTGTTTCTTACTGAACCAAGAAATCAAATTGTTTCCTAGAAAGAAGCATCCTCCTGAAGTGCTTTTTCTGTCATCAGCACTTCCAGCCCAATCAGCATCACAGAAGCCAGTGAGAATAGGTTTGCATCCATGAAAGTACATTATGCCATAGTCACAAGTACCATTAACATATTTCAGAATTCTCTTGACTTGGTTAAGATGACTAACTTTTGGTTCAGCTTGATATCTTGCACATACACCTACTGCAAATGCTATGTCTGGTCTGCTAGAAGTCAGATATAACAAGCTTCCAATCATACTTCTGTATAGGCTTTGATCTACATTCTCACCCTTGTCATCTTTAGTTAGCTTTAAATGTGTGGGGGCAGGAGTTCTCTTATGAGTAGCACCGTTCATTCCAAATTTCTTGACTATGTTCTTAGCATACTTGCTTTGGGAAATGAACATGGAGTCCTCCATTTGCTTTATTTGCAGTCCAAGAAAGTAGGTTAATTCTCCTACTAGGCTCATTTCAAATTCAGATTCCATCTGGTTGACAAAATGTTTGACCATCCTGTCTGACATCCCACCAAAGACAATGTCATCTACATATATTTGAGCAATCATGACATTTCCTTCTTCATCTTTAACAAACAAGGTTTTGTCAATTCCACCTTTCCTGTACCCTTGCTTGATAAGAAAAGTAGTCAGCCTTTCATACCATGCTCTTGGAGCTTGCTTCAGACCATAAAGAGCCTTCTTTAGTTTGTATACATGATTTGGACAGCTTGGATCAACAAATCCTTTAGGCTGTTCTACATATACCTCTTCATTAAGATAACCATTTAAAAAGGAACTTTTCACATCCATTTGAAATAGCTTGAACTTTAAGATACAAGCAATTCCCAAAAGTAGTCTGATTGATTCAAGCCTTGCTACTGGTGCAAAGGTTTCATCAAAGTCTACTCCTTCAATTTGTGTGTATCCTTGAGCTACAAGTCTAGCTTTGTTCTTTGTAACAACTCCTTGCTCATTTGACTTGTTCTTATACACCCATTTAGTTCCAATCACATTTATGTCATCAGGTCTAGGAACAAGGTTCCACACTTCATTCCTTGTGAATTGACCTAATTCCTCTTGCATAGCACAAATCCAATATTCATCAGTAAGAGCTTCCTTGATATTTTTAGGTTCTATTTTAGAAACAAAACAGGACCCTGAAATCACTTCTCTTGATCTAGTGCTTACACCTCTGTTGGGATCACCAATTATCAAATCTTTGGGATGATCCTTCTAGATTATGATGGAGGGAGGTTTGCTGGATTGTTCTGTCCTTGCATCAGTTTGAGTGAAGTCATAATGATCACTCTTTTCTTCAGCTTCAGTCTTGATATCAGCAGATGTTCCAACATCTTCTGGAACATCTGTAGGAGCATCATCAATTATCACATTTATGGACTCCATGATAACCTTGGTTCTAGAATTAAATACTCTATATGCCCTGCTGTTTATAGAGTATCCAAGAAAAATCCCTTCATCATTTTTAGGATCCATTTTTCTTCTCTGCTCCCTATCTGCCAGAATATAACAGTTACTTCCAAACACATGAAAGTACTTAACTGTGGGTTTTCTGCCCTTCCAGACTTCATAGATTGTGGACAAAGTTCCTTTCCTTTGAGTAACTCTGTTATGGATGTAACAAGCTGTGTTCATAGCTTCAGCCCAGAAATACAAAGGTGACTTTTTAGCATGGATCATAGCTCTTGCTGATTCTTGAATAGTTCTATTCTTCCTCTCAATAATCCCATTCTGTTGAGGAGTGATTGGTGAAGAATATTCATGATTGATTCCTTCTGAAGAACAGAAATCTAAGAATTTTTGGTTCTCAAATTCTTTTCTATGATCACTTCTTATTCTGATCACACAGCTGGCTTTTTCCCTTTGTATTCTTTGGCATAAGTCTTTGAATACATCAAATACATCAGACTTTTCTTTGATGAAATTTATCCATGTATACCTTGAAAAGTCATCAACCACCACATAGGGATACCTCTTACCACCAAGGCTCTCAACCTGCATAGGTCCCATAAGATCCATATTTAATAGTTCCAAAACTTTCGAAGTTGTCAGATGTTGGAGCTTTGGATGGGACATCTTGGTTTGCTTGCCTATTTGACATTCACCACATATTTTGCCATCATCAATCTTCAGTTTAGGAATCCCTCTTACAACATCCATAGATATGATCTTCTTTATGCCTCTGAAATGAAGATGACCTAGTCTTTGGTGCCATAGTTTCACTTCTTCTTCTTTGGCTAAAGAGCAAGTTGAAGTGAGACTGAAGTCTTGAGGTTCCCACATGTAACATTTGTCTTTAGATCTGGCTCCTCTCATGACAACCTCTTGTTCTTTGTTAGACACTATGCATTCAGTTTTGGTAAAGTTTACACTGTACCCTTGATCACATAATTGACGTATGTTGATCAGGTTAGCAGTTAAACCTTTAACCAGCAGCACATCATTTAGTCTTGGTACATCTTGACAGTCCAAGGTCCCAACTCCCTTGATTTCTCCTTTAGCTCCATCTCCAAAGGTTACATATCTGGATGAATGTGACATTAAGTCTATTAGCAGATTCTTCAATCCAGTCATGTGTCTTGAACATCCACTGTCAAAGTACCAGTCTTCTTTGGCTGATACTCTTAGTGATGTATGTGTTATATATGCAACACCTTTCTTTGACCATTTGAGTTGAGATTTCTTTTGATACCTCTGCCCTGTGTATTGTTCATCAGTAGAGCTCCAAGGTTGTTTGTTGATCTTGTTCTTGGGTATGTAGCTTTGATCAGCATGAAGACTAGCTTTTGGTCTCCATACCTTCTTGATGACCTCTGTCTTCTGCTTAGGAGGTTGCTGATCTCTTTGATGTCTATGCAGCACTTTCTTGGTAACTTCTATCTTCTGCTTAGGAGGTTGCTGATACATCTGATTTGGATATCCATGCAACTTATAGCAATGAGGTTTGATATGTCCAAATCTTCCACAATGATGACATCTCCATCTTTGATATTTCTTCTTCATTTTGTTCTTTTCAGAATGTTGAGACATCTGTTGGAACATTATGTTTGACTTTGTGTTCTTTTCATGATGTTGAAGCATCTGTTGGGACATCTTGTTTGACTGTATGGACTTTGAAGTAGTTTTGCTTGAGCTAGCTTCATCCTTATGAACTCTGTTAAATCCCAATCCACTTTTATCCCCTGAATGCTTATTGTTGTTGAGAATAACATCCAGTGTACTTGAGCTACTGTTCAACATTCTAACAGATTTGGACATGTGTTCCAACTTGGAGTTGAGAAGACTTACTTCACTTTTCAAGGTGTCAATGATCTCTTGATCACTTGCTTTTTCATTCTTTAGTGCCTCATTCTGCTTCTTTAGCTTTATAATCTCACTACATATTTTAGTGCTTCTTTTGAATAATTCTTTGTATGCTTGCTCAAGTTCTTCAAAAGTAAGCTCCCCATCACTGGATTCACTTTCAGATTCACATAATCCAGCTAGAGCAGTGATATGCTTAGCTGATTCTTCTTCTGAATCACCTCCTGAGTCTTCATCAGACCAGGTTACAGAGAGTCCTTTCTTTTGCCTTTTTAAGTAGGTAGGACATTCATTCCTGATGTGTCCATATCCTTCACATCCATGGGATTTAATTCCTTTTTCTTGACTGGTCTTTTCATCATAATTTGACCTTCTATTAGCATCATAAGGTCTTTTGTTCTCAGAAAATTTTGTGTATCTTCCACTGGGTTTGGATTTGTCTTCCATCTTTCTGAGAATCTGTTTGAATTGTCTTCCAACCATAGCAATGTTGTCTGATAAGCTTTCACCAGTTTCTGCTTCATCATTTTCTTCTTCTTCATCAGTATTTGTCACCAAGGCTATGCTTTTGTTCTTCTTTACATTTGTGTCATTCATTCCCATCTCAAATGTTTGAAGGGAACCAATGAGCTCTTCAACTTTCATTGTGCATATGTCTTGAGCTTCTTCTATTGCTGTGACTTTCATGTCAAATCTTTTTGGCAAAGATCTGAGAATCTTTCTTACAAGCTTTTCATCAGTCATCTTTTCTCCCAAGGCTCCAGAAGTATTGGCTATTTCTAAGATGTTCATGTAGAATTCATGAATTGTCTCATCTTCCTTCATTCTCAAGTTTTCAAACTTGGTGGCGAGAAGTTGAAGTCTTGACATCTTTACCTTTGATGTTCCTTCATGAGTTGTTTTGAGAGTGTCCCAAACATCTTTGGCCAGCTCACAGTGATGCACAAGTCTAAAGATGTTCCTATCAATGCCATTGAATAAAGCATTTAAGGACTTGGAGTTTCCTAGTGCTGAATCTTCTTCCTCTTTACTCCATTCTTCTTCAGGTTTCAACACTTTTGATCCATCTTTGGTGTCTTGGACAGGATGTTCCCATCCAATGTTGACTGCTCTCCAGGCCCTGTTGTCAAGTGATCTTAAGAATGCAATCATTCTTGGTTTCCAGTAATCATAATTAGATCCATCCAGTATAGGTGGTCTATTAACTGATCCTATATCTCTGTCCATGTTTCCAGAATTTGTATTCCCTAGATCTCACCCAGTATAAATAGGCAGGGTTCCTGCTCTGATGCCAATTGAAATCAAGTCACAAATACACTTTTGCTTAAAAGCTCATAAAGTGGTACAATAAAAACAACCTGCTATTAAAACACACAACACCCTATTTTGTCTTATGAAATTCGTACTCAATTCTGAGATATTCTGTTGCTTAAATAGGTGTTTGTATTTTGGGCTTTCTGTAGGTTAATCCAGTCCTAAAAATGCATGCAGCTTCCACCTTGAATTAGGGTTTGTTACTTCCTAGATTCTAGGTGATTTAGTTCTTCTGATTATGCTGAAGCCTCATAATAACACTCCCTACAGATGCGCCTTATTCTGTTTTTGTCCATCCATAATTAATTCCAGATAACTCTCCTTAAATTTCTCAGATCAGTTAGTCATTAATTAATTCTAGTAGCAGGTTTGAGATGTCTCAACATCTGTTGGGACATCCTTAAAAAACTGAACTTAAATCATTTACACAATGTCCCAACATCTGGTGTGACATCCTGAATTAAGTTCTTATACTCTGTTTGATAATGTCCCAACATCTGATAGGAGATTCTGAACTGAATTCAATATTTCTTGTTGGTCAAAAATTCTGCCAATTCTAAACATCTACAAATACGATAAACGTCTGTGACCTTGAGTTTCCTTAAACCATCGCCATAGAAACCATCCTGTGAGTGGGATCTATGGGTACAGACTGTAGAGCCAATCTCTTACAGCCTACCATTTAAGAAGTTTTGAGTTTTTTCCAGCTTCCGTGTCTTTTTGTGTATGTGATCCCTAAGCATCCTTGCATTGCATCATTTTGCCTACCATTGCATCTGCATTGCATATCATTTTTCCTTCCTCAGAGTAAGCCCATCCTCGTTCTGTGTCCATAATCCGCAGTTTGATTTCCCGACACCTACATTGGACTTGAAGTAGTTCCTGATTGATCATTGACCCTGAAGGACAAAAGCAGACTGCGTCAAGGGGAGACTTTGATTTGACAAAGGACCAGATGAACCAGCTCATGGATGTTGTGACAGCTTTGATCAGGAGAGGGGATAATGTTCAACTGGCTGCCGTAACTGGGAATGTCTCTCCACCTCAAAGGAACAGTTTTGTTCAACCTCAGCCTACAAGGACCCCAGTTGGGGCACCCGTTATTCAAGAGCATACCATTATTCGGGATGGAAACTCCTTACCTCACGATGCCATCGAGTACCAAATCTTTGGGTTCTCCGAGCAAAATTCTCAGGGGGCAATTCCAATGAGAAAGACCAAAGGGCCAGATATTGCTGAGATGAATGAGAAATGTCGAATGCTGAACGAAAGACTCAAAGCTCTAGAGGGGAAAAATGCTTTTGACCTGGATGCTTTAAACATGTGCTTAGTACCTGGTTTGATCATGCCTCCGAAGTTTGAAGCACCTACTTTTCAGAAGTACAAAGGGGATAGCTGTCCAAAGCACCATTTGGTGATGTTTTGTCGAAAGATGACTGCATATGCTTTTGACGATAAGTTAATGATTCACCGCTTCCAAGATAGTTTGATTGGGGCACCGTTGAATTGGTACATGGGTTTGGAAAGAAGTCATATTCAGTCATGGTTGGACTTAGCCAGTGCTTTCGTGAAGCAATACCATTACAATTTGGAAGAAGCTCCCAGCCGCTTTCACTTGAAGGACGTATCTCAAGAAAGTAATGAGCCATTCAAAAGGTACGTCCGTAGGTGGAGAGAGTTTGTCGATCGTGTTCAACCACTGCTATCAGAAAAGGAGTTAGTTGACCTGTTTATGGACACTCTACAGAGCCCATATTTTGAGAAAATTGTAGGCACCGCCTCAATAAGTTTCTCTGACCTGGTAAAAACGGGAGAACGTATTGAGATTAGTCTCAAAAGCGGAAAGATCCAAGGTGCCTCAAGCAACCATGCCAGTAAGAATGAATCCTTCAGCAGTTCCCAAGTGGAGGAAGAGGATGTAATCAATGCAGTCATGGCAGACGTCAAGTATTCTTGTGGTGCATCAGCAAGATCCTATGACCCTCCATCTTTTCAGCAATCGCTATTCCATATGCCTCATCATCCTTGTAGGCAACCAACAATGTTTAGGGTACCTTACCAGCAACCCTGGATCCCTCCTCATCAAAGTCAGCAAGCCAAAAGCCAAGGATATCTGAATCAGCATCAGAGTCCGTATAAGCCTCGCAACAATTTGGAAAGAAGGAATGCTCCTCTTCATCCAGTACCATTATCGTACACTCAGCTTCTTCAACCTTTAGTTCAAAGCTCATTAGTGGTTCCCAAGTCTCTCAAGCCACTGCCAGAGCCATGCCCTCCTGAGTACAATCCACATGAGCAATGTGGATATCACGCTGGATGAAAGGGGCATTCAACTGAAGACTGCAGAGCTTTTCAAGCCAAGGTACAACATTTGATCGATAAAAAGTACATATCCTTTTCAGAAGGAAATCTGTTGGTGCATGTCAACCTCTCACCTAATTGAGTACAAAGACTCTTCGGGGCATCTCTTGAAGACAGTAGATCAAGACATTTTCAATTCCCTAAAGCTGGCAATCACCTGTTTGTTTCAGCATTGTTGTTATTTTTCTTTGCATGTTGATTTTTGTATTTGCTTGTTAGCATTGTTATTTTTGAATTGGCAAAATTAATGAAATGTTTATGCATATTTTGAATCAATCCATTCGTATTCACTCGTTTTCTTTCATTGTTACAAAAAAAAGCAAAAATATATTTCTATCTTTTGTTTATCAAACTTTTGTTTTAGCAAAGATTGGAGGGAGGATGATGAAAACCATATACCTGAGTTCTCCATTTGTATGCTCTCAATTAAAACCTTGCCAATGATGTACAGGCATTGTTTCAAATTCCCAAACACCGGTGAAATAAGGAAGATAATCCCTCGCTAACCCCTTCGAGCCTAGAAGTATGAGTTTTCTTTTTCAAAAATGAAAAAACCCTTAATTTCAAACCCGGGGCAGGGTAGTCGGTTCAGTTAATTTGTTTGCATCCAATCTTCAAAAGATTCAATCCATTATTCAAGAAGGATCGGCAACGTACTTTCATTCACTGCTGAAGAAGTCGTGAAGAGCCAAAAGTTTGTAGTATGTGTTCTCTATCATCTAATAAGATGGCAGTCACAATCGTTCAACAAAAGAATGACGCAAGGAAAAGGGATACAAAGAAAAGTCCGCCAGGTCAAAAAAACAGAAAAGACGACTTAGGCGAAAATTAATGAAGTCATCAAATCCAGCAAAGCAAGTATAAAGTAAGGTGGCTGCCATCACTTTCAAATCTTGATCCTTATCACGCATTGTCAATAGAGTTTTGAGATATGAATGCGTATGTCAAGTTAACTGAACATAGGATTGGAGTTCATCACGAAGATGGGATGGGTACAAATAAATTTTGAGCCTTTTATCTTTTGTTTCATAAACCGTGAACCAAGCCACGTTACAACCCTTAAAAGACCTAATTGATGCAGGGTTTATTTCAAGAGCATACTACAACAAGGTTGTGTTAACCTGACTCCTAACGATCTTTGCTAATCATTTGTACTGATCACTTGATCTGCCATTCCATAAAATGGCTAGATCCGCTTTTTATTTTAAATCAACTCCATTGTATCACTGTCATACCAATAAATTGCGATTTCAAAACTTGCATAAATGTTGCATTAAAATTGCCAATTTTTAAATAAATAATGTTTGTTGGCAAGTCAATTCAGCATCAATGGAATCCCGACGAACGCAGCCAGCAAGGGAATTCGACTGAGTAAGAGAAGCCCAGCCAGGGGCAACCACTTCAAGAGTAAGTTGATTGGAATTAATCTCTTCAAGAGTTAGCACCTCAGAGGTTGAACCTTTTCTCAAGACTCAGACTAGTGTGAACTATCACAAACGGTTCAAGAATTCAATGACTAGTCAAATCAAAAGTTTCCCATCCTAGGAGTTGGGTAGCCAGGGGAAAACACTTCAAGAACCAGTCAATCTGAATTAATCCATTCAGGAGTCAACAATTCAGAGGTCGAGCTCTCCTCAAGAATCATACTTGAGCGAGTTATCAAAAAGAATTCAAGAGTTCAATGGCCAGCTGGACCAGAAGTCTCCCATCCCAGGGATCAGATAACTAGGGGGCAAATCTCCGATGTTCAAGTACCGGGGCAACCATTTCAAAGTCTATGCCATGGCAGGTTGTTTCCAAACCTTTTGAAAAGGATATGTTCAAGAAACCATTGATTCAGGGGCAAGATAAATCACACAGGGGCAGGTCCTCTCCATGCCTACAAGTTGTTCAAGCAGGCCCTATGCAATAACAAATTTCGAGTTCAAGATGAATGTTGGGAATCATGTCGTCATCCTTGCCTCCTTTTAAAGAGTCGTCTTCCAGAACTGTTATGTCCTTAACCACGCAGGGGGCATATTTTGAAAATCACTGAGTCAGTGCATAACTACTCTCATGCTTTAGTCATGTCTCTCCGCTCATAGCGTTAACCTTGCATATCGTCTTACTCATCTAGCATATGTCCAGGTCAAAACCCAAGTATCCCAGTCATGCCTGGTAGTCATTTATTTTCAACCCAGTCCTGTCTGGTAGTCATTTATTTTTCAACCCAGTCCCGTCTGGTAGTCATTTTAATTTTAACCCAGTCCTGTCTGGTAGTCATTTATTTTCAACCCAGTCCTGTCTGGTAGTCATTTTCTTTTCAAACCAGTCTCGTCTGATAGTCATTTATTTTCAACCCATTCCCGTCTGGTAGTCATTTATTTTCAACCCAGTCCCGTCTGGTAGTCATTTTATTTTCAAACCAGTCTCGTCTGGTAGTCATTTTATTTTCAAACCAGTCCCGTCTGGTAGTCATTTTCTTTTCAAACCAGTCCTGTCTGGTAGTCATTTATTTTCAACCCAGTCCTGTCTGGTAGTCATTTCTTTTCAACCCAGTCCCGTCTGGTAGTCATTTTCTTTTCAAACCAGTCTCGTCTGGTAGTCATTTTATTTTCAACCCAGTCCCGTCTGGTAGTCATTTTATTTTCAGCCCAGACCCGTCTGGTAGTCATTTTATTTTCAAACCAGTCCCGTCTGGTAGTCATTTTATTTTCAAACCAGTCCCGTCTGGTAATCATTTTCTTTTCAAACCAGTCTTGTCTGGTAGTCATTTATTTTCAACACAGTCTTGTCTGGTAGTCATTTATTTTCAACCCAGTCCCGTCTGGTAGTCATTTTCTTTTCAAACCAGTCCCGTCTCGTAGTCATTTTATTTTCAACCCAGTCCCGTCTGGTAGTCATTTTATTTTCAACCCAGTCCCATCTGGTAGTCATTTATTTTCAATCCAGTCTTGTCTGGTAGTCAATTTTTTTTACAAACCAGTTTTCGTCTGGCGTGTCAAGAGAAAAATTATTTGTCATTAGCAGCTTTGTCTGAAAATCCATTGTTGTTGATTACTCTTTAGTTTGGTTTATCAAAGTGTTTCCCAGTAACACAAATATCCCCTACAGAGGTCCTTCTTGTTATTGATATCCACCCTTTTACCACTAATATTTCTTTTAAGTCCAATCGTCATTGGCACAAATCCTTCAAGTTCTTCATTTAGGGAATTTCCAGAGTTTGGACGTTTATCTTGTTTAAAACTCCAACATTTTATTTCCATCCGGTCTCTTGGAGTTGTTGACTATTTAAGTACGCTGTTTTCTACCCCTGGTATCAGTTGGTTGCACAGAACCACTTCCCAAACTTTGTGTTCATTTTCTTTATTCTCGGTATCAACAGTTACACTTGAACATGTTGATTTATCACTTTGGATTATTTACCTGTTATTTTATTTCACGACCACCGTGACGATATCTGTCTTTTATTTCCTGACCACCGTGTCGACGGCTGTTATTTCATTTCCCAATCACTGTGTCGATGTTTGTTTATTCCTGACTGTTGTGTCAGTGTCTGCTATTTGGTTCTCCTGACTGCCGAGTCGATGTCTTTTCCTTTTTTTTCTCAATCACCGGGTCGTTGCATTAGGATCCCCAGCAACCACTTTGAACTTTCTAACTCATCACTCCAGATAGTCTGTCTTTAATCTTGCATTTTGTTTTCCGTCTTCTGTCATCCTTAGTGCCAGCAGTTACACTTGAACCTGATCACTTTGAATACACCCCGTTTCCGTCTTGTCATCCCCAGCATATTGTTATCCCCAATGAGTCTTTACCCTCTTTTGCATTCCTGTGGATTACCGTTCACATTTATCTGCATCATACCATTTTTAGCATAATCATCATTTTTTAAAAAAACCAGCATGCTAAGGTTCATTGCATCTCGCACATCATATCAAATAAAAAAGAGTCTCTCGCAATTTCGTAGCATTGCATATCATTGCATTTCATCTGCATTCGGTCAAAATTTTAGGTATTTTAATATTTAATCCTCTTCTACCTCGAATGTCCAAAAAACTTTGTTATTTATACATTCTGGTTCAAGATGATTAAATAGGGGCAACTGTCAC
Source organism: Lathyrus aphaca (assembly GCA_963966055.1). Lineage (NCBI taxonomy): Eukaryota > Viridiplantae > Streptophyta > Magnoliopsida > Fabales > Fabaceae > Lathyrus > Lathyrus aphaca. The sequence continues at coordinate 378,741,046 of OZ014523.1, read as the reverse complement.
ATCCTAAATTTTGACCGAGCTTTTTCTTTTCCTTTCATCTGGTGCATTCTATCATTTTATTTGATAATCAGTCATTTTGCATTTTTGATCCATTAGTCATTAATCATGCACCATTTAGTCATTTTCTATTTTATTCTCATTCGTTTTTATCATAATTTTAGATTTGTTGAAAAATTTGTCTCACCTTGAATTTATTTATTCTAGCTAGCTTAATTTAAATTTATGTATAATTTTAATTAAGTTTAATTTTATTAGTGAAATTTGTAATTGTTTTATATAGTTTGTTTTTTATTTATTTATTTTATTTATTGGTCTTTTATGTTAACTTAATTCAAGATGGTTTTTTTTTTAGTTTTTTTTTATTTTGCATTTTAAGTTTATAATATATATTAGTTCAGCCTTTTTTTTATTTATATATATGTATTTTATTTAGAGTAATTAGTTATTTTCATTTAGTCAATTTTTAATTAACTTTTTTTATTTTAAATGGTTAGTTAATATTCTTATCTCTTTAACCCAAATATTGCTATGTTTAGCTTTAAGAAGAAATTACTATCAAATCTCTTTATATACTAATCGGTCTCCATCAACTTTATTCTTGTGGTCTATATTCCAACCCAATCTTGTGCAAATTTTCTATGTAGTGACTTCCTGCAACCTACAACCTACAGCCTGTAACTGCATACTATACACTTTCACCAAAATAGGCACTTCAATACCTGCATACAAAAATTAAAAAGGGACAATTAATTAGAAAAGGAACAACAGCAAAGAAAGGGAGGGGGACCTCTCTAAAAAACAAACCTTCAAAAGAGGAAGCACCTCATCTTCATCAGGGACAACCTTTACTCATTCAAAAAAAGGGGGCTTAACAAAAAAATGATACTCCCTCATCACCTTGGGGAGTCGCACCAAAACAACAATATAACTTATTAAAAAAAAAACAGAAGCACCCCAACGACCCTTTTTTCATGTGATTTCCAATAAGAAAAGAAAAAAATCTGAGAAAAACCTGTTCCTCCCCTTCCTGCATAATTTTCTAATCACTCATTCATCAACAAACCCTCTCCGTCAAAACCACTTCCCCCCACTTCATCATCCAACGGTAACACAAAATACAAAACTGGAACTTGTTGAAACACAGAGCCAAAAACATAACCCACCTTTTTCCTTCAACAACTCCATCGCTACTTTTCCTTTTCTGCAAAAATTCCATAAACTCACCATCTTCACGCAGATCCAAGAACCACCATAAACCTCTCAACCATTTAACCAAACCAAAATCAAACCTTTGCAATCCGAAACCAAACCCTCCAAATACACAAAGCCATCGCTCCTCCTTCACCAATGATTGCCAAAATAACTAGCATCAACCTCAGCAAAAACAGCAAAAAAGCACAAATCCAAAAACTCCTTCTTCTCAACCGGCTTCAACCAAACCCCGCCCTGTTCTTCACTCACCATCCCTAACCACGAAAAAATCAGCAACAACACTTCAACTCTTGACTGCGAACCACTCTTCACCACCAGCCACAACCCGTCCGCCGCGCATCATCAACAATCCATAACCAATCTCACCGCGCCACTTCAAACCACCACACCAAACCACCAGCTTCCGCGACCTTCTCATCAAACCTTCACCAAGAACCGCCGCCAAGAACTTGAGAGAGACGGACTAACTAAAAGAGAGAAGTCGTGCGAAAGAGAGTTGTGCGAAATCCACCGCGATTGAGAAGAGAGGAGGAAGAGCAGAAGCGTGATCGGAGAGAGAGAGAGAGAGACGCAGTGAGAGACAAAGCAGCAGAGAAACTCGATTCGAGCCAAACGCGAGAGACGGAGTTAACTTGAGAAGGCCGATTCGTTTGAATTTGAAAAGGTTGGAGCACCGTCGCATGTTCACGTTTTCTTTAGGTTTTGAAGAACAACTTTCATCTTCCTTTAAATTTTCATCCCTTTTATGTTATTATTCTATTTTATTATTATTATTATTATTATTATTATTATTATTATTTTTTTGGTTTTGTTTGTTTAAGAATAAAATGTATTGTGTTGTTGTTTTTGGGATGAGAAGCCTGGATTGGACCTGCTGTTCAGACACCGTGGGTATTGCTCATCACCCACCACGTTTTCAATTTTTTTTTTATTTAAAAAAATAACTTCTATAATTATGTTGTGAACCTAAAGCCCACTGGATTTTTTCTTATGCACCTCCTAATTAATACCGTTGCACCATTTTTTAATTCTTCTTATTTAGTTATTTTATTTACTTGTTAAATTCTACTATTATTTCTTGCTGTCTTTTTTTTAATTATTTATTATTGCCCTCTTTTATTATTATTTCTGTTGTGCTAGAAAATGTTCCAAAAAAAAGGGTTTTAGCGAATTAGTTTAATAATCGTTTTATTTATTTATTTTATTGTTAACCTTTTTGGGCCGATGATATTACAAAGCCACGATTAAATCGTTTCCAATCAATCGTGGCCGATATGAGGCCATCTTGTTTATTTTATTTTATTTTTTCTAATTTCACAATTTATCTCATTTTATTTAAGTTATCTATTTAATCCATTTATTTCATGTACTTTTTATCGTACTATTTTCTAACATTTCCGCATGACTTGTCGCGCGCCTTAATTAATTTAACAAGGAATAGAGCCCCGGAGTCTAGCACTCCGCCTGTTCTAGAACGAACTACAAATGGGCTAGCCCCATGCGTATCGTTTCATTCACTCCTTCGTTATTAATCACATTAATTTTAAAACGTTTGAAAAACAATCATCCAATTTATTTAATTAAAATACGAAAACAGAACTCCGAAGTCTAGCATTCCGCACGTTCTGGATTGGACCGCAACTGGGCTAGCCCCACGCGAGGTGTTCAATCACCATTCGTATATCAAAATATTCAAATCATTTATTTAAATTAAATTACGAAAACAGAATTCCGGAGTCTAGCATTCCGCACGTTCTGGATTGGGCCGCAACTGGGCTAGCCCCACGCGATGGTTCAATCATCATTCGTATACCAAAATATTTAAACTATTTTTTAATTAAATTACGAAAACAGAACTCCGGAGTCTAGCATTCCGCACGTTCTAGATTGGGCCACAACTGGGCTAGCCCCACACGATGGTTCAATCATCATTCGTATACCAAAATATTTAAACTATTTTCAAATTAATAAGCGAAAGACAGAATTCCGGAGTCTAGCATTCCGCACGTTCTGGATTGGACCGCAACTGGGCTAGCCCCACGCAATGTGTTCATTTGCCCTTTCGTTTAAAACATATTAACCAAATTCAAACACGTTTTCTCTAAAGCGAACATTGCTTAAATCATTCTATCTCTCGAACAAGCTAACGCTTCAGCCTCCACCACGAGTATAAGCCAACGTTTAACAGTAGAATGCGTTTTAAACAATCGTTCAATTTAAAAATCACAAACCGTAGTCGCACGAACTACGGAGCTCTGACTTTCCCATTGCACAAGGGAATACGTAGGCACGGGGATTTTAATCCTTCGCGAGCACCCTAATAAAAAAATTTAATTATTTTTCCGTTTAAACCACAATAATAAAAAATCTTAATCTTTTCTCCGTCATCTTCTTAATAATAATTTAAAACTTTAATTTCCCTTTTAACAAACATTTAGAAGACAAAAACTTAAGATCAACATTTAATCGCATAGTTAGCTAAGAGGTTCCCGTTGAGTACAACGGACGTGAGGGGAGCTAATACCTTCCCCTTGCGTAACCGACTCCCGAACTTAGAATTTGGTTTCGTTGACCATTTCTTATCCTTCATTAGGCTGTATCTATATCTCCCTTTTCTCTTGTAGAATAAATAGAATTAGGTGGCGGCTCTGTTGTTTTGTTTTAGGATCATATTTTTTCGAGGTACGACAAGATGATTGTCGATATTTTTGCTGGAGAAGAGTGTGACTAGTCTGCCTTGACTTATCACATTGCCAAAAATAAATTGGACTTTAGATTTGAAGGCCTTGCTAAGGGATGCCTCAACTGCTGGGGATTGATTCTCACCTCGCGGATTTCGCTGGGGAATCGACAACCTTTCGACTTAACTGGGGGAATACATGTCAAGGCTCTGCTGAGGAGAACTCTCTTATCTACCTGAATTTTCCAAACCTCTGTGGGGAAGGGAACCGTTCAGCTAACTTCTGGGAATTTTTGGATTCTTGTAAGAAGTGCTTCACTATGGAAAGACGACTCTTGCTAGAGATGATCCTTATTGCTCTGCTGGAGAAGAGAAGGATTTGGTTTGAGATCTGCTGGGAAATAAGATCAAGGAAACCTGCTAAAAAAAGTTTGACGACTTTATTGGGATAACTTCCATGCGTCTATTGGGGATAACGAAACTGAACTGCATCTTGCTGAGGAGGAAAGATTTCAAGTAGTCTCGTGCTAGGGATCATTTGCTTTGATTCGGGATTTACCTTAAGAGGATTTTACAAAAGACCTGGTGTCTTTAAACTCTTCAGGAGTATAATTGCCCCGGTATTCTGAACTTTTGATTATCTGTCTTCGGGAAAGAATGAATCCTCATGCGATTGGGGTGGCTTGCCCCAACATGAGTCTTTGACCAATTGCTCTGGGAGATATTTGAATCTAGAGGTGATTTCCCCAGTTTGGCTGACTCTTAAGGATATTGCTTGATATAACTTCCCCAGATTGGTTGGCTCTTACCATGACTGGTTGGGAAAGTCCTTACTCAATGGAGCTTTCTCGGAAAAGTGCACCTCGACGTGACTGTCTTTCAGAAGTTTTAGACTTCACAACTTGGCAAGCTTAAGCTTCTGGACTGAATTTCCGCATGTGAGCTTTCTATGATGCCAAACAGATGTATGCAAGCAGAACAAATGTTTATTCTGAGAATGGAAATTCTAATACAACACACATGTTAATCTTGATGATTTGAAAAGGTGTCGTAAACCTTTGTGAGCAAACCAATGGTTAAGATACGACATTACTTTCGAATGAAAGTATGTAAATGCAATACCAACAAAGGTCTTTTAGCACAACTTATAGGAGTCAGGAACGCCATCTCGTGGTAGTACGCTCTCAAAATAGCCCTGTTTCAGTTAGGACTTTCGAGGGTTGTATCGTGGCCTGGTTCACGGTTATAGAAATAAAGGATATAGGCTCGAAATTATTTGTGCCCACCCATTCTTCGTGATGTTCTCCATTCCTATATTCAGCTAATTTTCGCAAGCGTTCACCTTTCATAAGGGTTTCGTGTCGATTGAGGAACCATTGCTGCTATCGGTTCAAGCATCAATCAGGTTATTGTTTGGAGTCAGTCACCCCTCTATCTTTCGTGTCTGTGCCACGCGACTTTGTTCTTGCTCGAGGATATTTCTTGTGTAACCCTTTTTGTCTTTCTCTTTTGTGTTATTTTGCTTATCCCTAATTTTTTCCTGGACTGATTCTTGTGAATCTTTGATTGTGAAGTCCAACGGGATGCCCTAACTTTTGCCTAAGTCCCTTGTTTTCAAGTTTCGACTTAACGGGTGTAAACACCCCAAATTTTCCCTCACTCACTTCACCATGGCTTGTGATCTTTTCATTTGCATAAGTTCAACCATAGCATCTCATATTGCATTTTTGCTTCACTGCATTGATTCAAAGTCATCTGCATCTAGGGTTTGTGATCTGAGCAATCCAAGAGCTATTTGAGCCACTCCAAAGGTCTTCAATCATCTCAAGAGGGTCCATGTATGTCCAAACATCATATTATATCCTCACAAGGTCAAAGAAGTCAAAGAATCACAAGAACTAAGAAAGGCATGGAAGCAGAGCCAGGTTTAACTGCACAGATGACCTAAAATTAGGGTTTTGGTTTCAGAGGCCATAACACCAAATTTTTTGGTCATTCTTGTTTCTATTGGTCTCTATATGTTATGAGGATCATGCATATCAATTTTCATGAAGAAATTCAATGGGGAAGGCATCTGATCACAAGATGACTTCTTGAGCAAGTCAGTGCAAAATCAGGGCATCTGAGGCCCCCAATGACCCAACCAATGGGTGTTCTCCATCATTTTGAATGTGTATAATCTTTATTTGATCATAGAATATGTTAGAAGTTCACAAAATTGAAGAATTTCAAGCCATTTGCAAAGTTGCCATTTTGGGAAAGTGACTTGTAATGAAAACTTGCCATTTTGGGAAAGTTTTTCAACCTCCTCTTTTTTATTCAAAAATTCTTCAAATGAGAAAACTTTGGTCATGAAAGTTTTAGATTGGGTAATTCCCTTTTCAAAAAGTACAAGAACTCTTTCTAATTCATTTTGGATCAAAAGTTATGGCCTTGCAAAGTTGGGAAAAATCATGAAATTTTCACTTTTGTGCCAAAGGAGGAAAGTTGCAAAACCTCATGCCAAAACCAAATGTGACTTCAAATCAACTTCTAAGCATTACACAAACATAGTCCATGGTCCAAAATTCATAATGCACCAAAGAATTTCTCACTTTCATGCCTTGAATTCCAAGAATCATAAGCCATTTTTCATGAAAATCACAAAGAGGGAAATCTTGCAAGAAGGGTTCCTATGGTTTTGCTTGATCTCTAATCAATATCAAAATGTCATAACAACATTATATGGTGCATTTTGATGCATATTTCCCAAGAGATGTCACATGTCCATGGCCAAAAATCACAAGATGCACAAAGTTGGAAATTGGCAAAACACATGCTATTTTGCAATCCAAGTGTTGCAGTCCATCATAAACCATCTAAGGGTCATCCTCAAACTCAGCTGAGGCAGATCCACCCTTTAGATTTCTTCTGCCATGGCCCATGCTTGAAGTACACCTAACATTGAATTTTTGGCCAATTGCCCCATGTCATTCCTACAGTGCATGTCAAGTCTTCTGACTCATTCCAATAACTTAGGATTTGTATAAGGATCATAAAACACACCACACACAAGCCAGAAACCTTCCACAATCCAGCTTGCACAAAATCTGTCCAAAACTTCTCCTCTTCGAAACTCTTCACACAGCCTTCAAACTTCCATTTTTCTTTCATCAACAAGTCACAAATCATCCTCAGAACCAAAATCCATCACTGAAACAGCTTGAATCCCCACATACTCAACCTTCCATTTCTGCTACACCAGAGCTGGGACTTTCAAACCAGCCATTATCAAAGCTTTCTAAGCTTCATTTCATCATCAGGGTGTTCAAAGAAGGGGGTTTGCACAAAGGGAGAGTCCAAAAAGCTCAGAATCAGAGAGTCTTCATCTCAAGTAACATGAAGAACTTTTTTTCCAGAATTTAGTTTTTAAGTTCTTTTATGATTCTGTATGTTCCCCTGATCATGGGGATGTGTTTGGTTTTGAAAATGGTGAAGAAACCACCATGTATGAAGTCTCTGAACATTTGCTCGTGTTTCACATTTTGCTTCGATTCATGCTTGTGAGGAAAAATAAATGAGTTTCAGGTGAGGGTTTAGGTTTAGATTGATGTGAGGATCATTTTTGTGAAAGAAATTTGGAGTTTGGTCACCTGTAGAAGAAGCTAGGGTTTTGTGTCGTCGGAGAAGACGACCGGAACACTGTTCCGATCGCCTGAAAGTCATAAACCCTAATCTGAATTTATTAGGCCAGTTTGAATTAGGACCCTTAGATGAGAGTTTCGCGCGCGTGCTGGATGGTATGGATCTCACACTTAAGCCCTAATCAGTCATTAATTAGTTTAATCTAGGATTAATTAAATATTAAATAAAGTTTAGGGAAGTTTGAACCTGGGCCGTCCAGATGCGCGCCAGGTCAAACTTCCCAAGCCCAGAATCAATTCGGACCTTCCCTTTGGCATACTTTCATTATTTTTAATTTTTATTTCATTTTGTTTGTATTTTATTTCTACGAATTTTTAAAAATAACAAAACATATTAAAAAATTCTGAAAATTTTTATCAAATCTTTTATTAATTTTCAGAACCCAAAAATATTTTTCTTTTTATTTTTTGCATTAAAAATCATTTTTAAATAATTTAAATGTTTATTTTTAATTAGTTAATGGAAATTAATTAATTAAAAATGCATTTAGGTATTTAAAAATCACAAAAAAATTCACATAGCATTTTAAAACATTTAGAAACATTGTCAAACTCTCAAAACAAATTTCTTTTTGGTCCTTGATGTGTTTTGACATTTTTCATTGGAATAAAAGTTATTTAAAGGCCATATTTTGGTCCTAACTTAAAAAAATTTCATTCTGCCTAACCATGAAGAGTTTGATGATGGTTCTTCTTGCATTGCATCCTTCATAGCATGTAGTTTTTAGGGTAAAATTGGTTTGAATTTATCTTTCATTTTCAATTTGATGAGCATTTTTCCTTTTGAAGTGCCTTGAAACCCTAGTTGACTTAGAAAAATCATAACTTCTTTAGGGTTAGGAGTTAGGTCTCCCCCTTTGGGAAGTGAACTTATGTAGGGTTAGGGTTCCTTTAATCCCATTTTCAATTTTTTATCATGTCATTTGCTTCTGATTTTGAATTTTGCATTGCATATTGTATGTAAACCCTAATTTGCATCTTCATTTGCATCCATCTTTCATTTGCTTGCATCCAAGAACTTGCCATGACATTTTATGCACCAATATGACATATAAGACATCTTAGGACACATTAGAATCATGTTTGATCATTGCATCATTCATTTTCCATGTTATATGTTCATTCCATTTCATAAATTTTCATGAATTTCCATGATTCAAAGCATGCTTCATTTGCATCCTCATCCTTGAATGCCCATCCACAACTCTTGACATGTGTTTGCATCATCTCTTAGCTTCATTGAAATCATGTTTATGCTTCTGACTTTGTCTTGCATCATGGCATTTCATCTCATTTTCATTGCATTCCATTTCTTTTGCTAACTTTTCAGGTGGTAAGTTGTTCTGAGAAGTGAATTTGCCTTCACTTCTCACAATCTCTTCTCATCTCTCTTATGCATCATTGCTGCATTTTGTATTTGTCCTAGAGTGAGCTTTCTCATTCATGTTCCTTCTTAACTTTCCTTCTTCAAGTAACTTATCTTCTTAAGTGAATTAAGTTAGCTTGTTTCTTTCTGCTTCTCCTCCTTTCATCTGTTTCTTTCCTGGTGGCTTTTCTCCTGAAGATATTTTGCAAGCCTCATAAACCCTAGGAATAACCAAGCATGATCATAATTAGGGTTTGATTAGTCCCCCATTTAGTTTTACCTTTGTGTCATCTTTGAGTCTTCTCTTCTCATCTCATAATCAAGGACTAAACCTTAAAGGTTTTAAGGCTTTGTGATTAGGGTTATGCCTGCATCCTTCTATTAGGATGGAGTGTATAACTTTAATCCTAAGTGTTAAACCCTTAATGTGTTTAAATCCTTTAATAAATCCACTTAATAATCACTAAGACATCAAGCTTGTAACTTGGGCCTTGCATTAGGGTTCTAATTCTTCCTTAATTGGTTAAGAAGGACTAACCCTAGTGTTAATGGACAAGTCCCCCTCAAGTTGTCTTACCAACCATAAAATCCACTTCTTCATCTTATCATTAACTAAAAGCCACTCTAATAAAGGCCTTGTTTTGTCATGAGATTAATCCCTAATCATGGATTAAGTTGAGGAGCCTTCCTCAGCTTAAATGTTCTCATCTATTATCCTTCTATTAGGATGGTGTAATGGGTCCATTAAATCCCTGATTATGGCTTAAACTCATTACTTAACACTAAACAAAAACTCCAAAAACATCTAAATAATCACAAGTAGGTTAATGATCTTAATCCTACACCATGGTGATTAAGTGTGAGGTGTTTACTTCATACTTAAGGTATCCTCATTACCCCTAATCAGAGGGAGGATGTGATGAGTTTACTAACCCTTGGTTTAGGCTTAAGCTCATTTTCTTATGACAAACACCAAAAAGCAATAAAAGATTGAAAACACAAAAACAAACAATAATCGTCTCCTCCGGGATTCTTTTCTCACCTCATTCACTCATAAACGAGAACTCGCTTCTTCCGTCTGATGCAAGACAGTTTGCACCTGAGCCAAACAGGTCATACACTTGAGCATAGACAAGCAAGCAGTTCACAGTCAATTTGTTTTTCAGTCTCTTTGAGTCGAACTACGGTGTTCTGACTTCCTCATTGCACGAGAGGATACGTAGGCATAACTTAAATGTTATCGAACAAAAGTCTCTGTATATTCCCCCTCCTTCCAGCATTATTCTTTGAGCCTCATAATCTTGAGCATTTTACTTTTGTTCTCACACTGACACTTCTCTTATACACTTCACATTTCTTTTACACTGACACTTGCATTCTTTTCCAGCTTTTGCACACAAATTGCACTGACACTACCCCTTTAAAACACAAATCTTTTAAGAGTGGATCCCGTCGAGTACGACGGACAATCTGGGTGCTAATACCTTCCCAGGTTGTAACCAACCCCCTTTCTCAGTTTCTCTGGTTCGCGACCGTCTTATCCATATCTTTTCTTAGGTTTATGCAGCATTACCTTTCCTTCGGGATAAAAATGCCTAGCTGGCGACTCTATTCATTCTTTCTCCTTTCACCGACCGTTCGCGTCTATACCCTATTTGAGTTAGCCTCATTTGGTGGGAGCGACAACGGGCTTTTCATTTCTTTCTTTTTTGAACAAAATCGTGTAACACTGTTTGTCTTTATTGCTTTGTGAGGGTTGTGACTACCTCATTCTTTGGTCGATGAAGGATAACCATTGTGGTTTTCAATCTTTGGACCTTTTGACTTGGATAACCATTGTGGTTTCGGGTCTCTGGACCTTTTGATTAGCATAGTAAAATATAATGGATCCTCAAATACACTCCTTTATGAAAGCCTGAACGCTTGGTCCGACTAGCTGACATCTACTCTGCCCCTGGGTTACATGTGAGGATTTTTTTATGCGAAAAGAAACTCCTACTGCAAGGCTCAAAGGGGTTAGCGAGGGTCTATCTCCCTTATATCTCCAGTGTTTAGGGATTCAAAACAAAGCCTGACATCGTCAACAGGGTCTTATTTGAGAGCACACAATTAGAGATTCTTGCGTTATTGCTTCGTCATTCTCCTTCATAGAGTTTAAGCATGACAATTGGTATTGCAATATAGACATATAGAATTATAAGTGAATGCGAATGAATTACTTCAAGAAAAACATGTGAGTTTTATTATTGATAACATTCAAAAGCAAACAACTTTCATACATGTATACAAATGCTTAGCAAAAAGAACTACAAATGGAAATGCAGTAAAGAAGCTGAATATTGCCGTCGTTGAGGAGGCTTGACTCCGTCTGGACCTATCAGTCTTGGATACTTTCAGTGATCAATAGCCTTTTCACAGACTTGTAATCTTCAAATTGCAGCCGTATACCCAATCACGGCAATCATACTTCTTCTTATAGTTATTCTGACTCTGACACGAGACATCTGAAGGAAAAAGTGATGCTGAGGAGTAAAGTTGCCCCATAAGGTTGCTCGGAAAGACCTGACGATCTTCTGCCTACGTATCTCTATTGACCAATGAACAATGAAGAATCAGAGCGATGTAGTTCCCCTCAATAGGGAAGACAATGCATTGAAGAAAAACAAACAAACAGTTGCCATTGCTGAGAGTATCTGGATACTGATGGCTTTATTTTCTTCCTGAAGATTCCAGCTTAACGTGGACCATCTGGTAAAACAACCGTGACACTGGTTCCGTTGTAATTAGGCATTGGATTCTGGAGTACATTTGGGTGAGGCGCAAAATTGATTGCCTTGGAGTCAATTAGGTCTTGTACTTTGTTCTGAAAAGCCCAGCATTTCTCAATACTGTGCCCATGGGTACCCGAATGGAATTCTCATCTAGCGTTTGCATCAAAGTTTGGAGGTAGATTATCAGGAGAAGGAACTCTCATGGTACGAAGCTCAACCATGTTCAACTTTAGTAGCTCTGGAAGCAGAACATCATATGGGCATAGGATGGGATCAAGTCTGCGGTTTCTCGCTCTTGTTTTTTCCTGATTTGGTCTCTGTGCCTGATATTGCTGACCTTGAGGTTGTGGTTGAACCTGTGGTGTAATAGTCACTGCAGTTGTTTGGTAGTAACCTTGTCTTCGTCTTTGGCCATTGCCAAAAGGTTTCTTCACACCAGAAGAACTAGCACTGCTTGCATCCTGAATCTTTCCCAATTTCAAGAAATTTTATATCCTTTATCCAGCGATGACAATATCAGAAAAACCAATGGACGGGCAGGCGGCCAGACGATCCAAGTAAACACCTTGCAAGGTGCCCATAAACATGTCGGCCATTTCCCGATCGAGCAATGGAGGTTGAACCTGTGCGGCAAGCTCACGCCACCTCTGAGCATACTCCTTAAAACTTTCCTTAGAGAAGTTGCCAATTTATTTTTGGTCAGCATGATGATACAAACAGTTATTCATCCCCAGTCAGAGTTAGGCATTGAGGAAGTCTCTTGGCACAGTTCTCCAACACTCGTCCGTGTTGGGTATCCGTTTTATGCTCGTCTGCATTTCCCAACACTCGTCTGTGTTTGATAGTTGTTTTTGCTCGTATGCACTCCCCAGCACTCGTCTGTGTTTGATATTTGTTTTTGCTCGTATGCACTCCCCAGCACTCGTTGGTGTTTGATAGTTGCTTTTGCTCGTATGCACTCCCCAACACTCGTCGGTGTTTAATAGTTGCTTTTGCTCGTATGCAGGCCCTAACACTCGTTTGTGTTTCATATTTGATTGTTGCTCGTCTGCATTCCCCAACGCTCGTTTGTGTTTGTTATCTGTTTGAAGCTCGTTTGCATTGTTTGGATACTCGTCTGTATCATCCCTCACACTCGTTCGTGTTAGCTTATATCCATATGTGCTGATCTGATAATCATTCTGGTACTCGTCTGTATTACTACCCCAAATGCTCGTTGATGCGTGTTTTTCGCAAGTGTACGAACACGTCAGAGTAATATAAAAGATTGTCGAATCCACAGAGACCAAGTGTCAATCTATCGTACCTGTTGTTATGGTGTGTATCTAAGGCAACTAATTTTAAGGGTTTTAGTAAGGGTGCAATGGTAAATAAAATGGTAATTTTAAATAATAAATAAAAGACAGGCTCGAATGTAATTCACGCAATCAATGATAATCCAGTATTTGTTAATGGAACTACTTATGGGCAATGTTTTCTCCTTTGAAAAGAACTAATTTAACAGGAACTGTCGCTTTCGCGTATTCAGAACCGAGTTGTACTCTCTAATCAACCCCTCCTATTGTCACGGATAAAAAGGTGCGTACTGCGTTAGAGTAGTAAACCTATTTTTAAGAAATGTAGTATCTTAACTAAGTTGAAAAGTATTTTAACCTGGATTTCTTAGCAAAAAGAGGTTCTTATGAACCAGACTCTAAATCTCATAACGCGTCCGAAAATCGTTTTAAAATCTCTTTTCTTTTTAATCTAAAAACTCCTAATGAACTAGACAAAGCGCTTTTGGCTGTTTTTGAAATAGTTAAAAACAATTACTTGAATTGAAAGATAAAATAGCCCTTAGGTGTTTCCACGAACAATTATACTGATTACTAGTTTAATTACGATCCTTACATTCTAACCTTTATGGAATTAGTTAGACATGATAAAGTAAAGATTCTTTTTATAGTTTTTCATAAAAGTAATTTAGTGCGAGTGCGGAAAGTAAAGTAATTTAAAGCGAGTGCAGGAAATAAAGTAAATTAAAGCGAGTGCGGGTAATAAACGAAAGTAAAGCGAGTGCGGGAAATAAATAAAGTAAAGTGCGAGTGCGAGTGCGGATAATAAATAAAGTAAAGCGAGTGCAGGAAATAAACGAAAGTAAAGCGGTGCGAGAAATAAATAAAAGTAAAGCAATGCAGAAATAAATAAAAGTAAAATACGAACTTGAATTAAAATGGCGGCATGATTAACTTCCTCCCGAGTGCTCCAAAACTTCGATCACACAGACAGATTACAGACTCGATCACTCGATTGCAGAGGCACCCCGATGTGGAATGGCAACTGCTTTGAAACTGATATATGCCTAAAGAAATCTAAGTTTGGATGAAGAAAAACGAAAATCTAAGGTCCTATTTATAGGAAAACTGAAAGCATGAAAAGACTGGGATGCCCATCCACTAAAAAGTGGAGGTTACTGAAATTGGCCTTGTGGCGCCCGCCACAGGCCTATGGCGCCCGCCATGGTCCCTACAGGGGATTGGAGAGTGGGGATCGTGGGTCTAGGAGGTTGAGGAGTGGTCTTGAGTCGTGGCCACGTCATGGCTAACCCCATGGCGCCCGCCACGGTGGGTGCCGTAAGTGCAAAACGCTGAATTTCTAGGTTTTCGTCCGTTTTCACTCCTTTTTCGCTCCCTTTCTCGATTCAAGCCCCGATTATTATAAAAACCTGAAAACATAAGAAAACAAAGTAATAACATAACAAAACAACAATAAAAGCTAAGAATGCATGCGAAATCGGAGTCAGAAACACGGTGAAATTTAGTGTGATCAAATTCTCCCACACTTAAACCTTTGCTTGTCCTCAAGCAAACATTAAAGCTTAAGAAAATATGGTGTCAACACTTGTCTTTGGGCTAAAGGGCTTCTAAGTTCAAGTCAGGATGCAGTGACAGATACTAACTAAGTGAACCAAGGGTACCATAGTAACACAAACACAAACTTCAATCCTATATTAACCACTCCATATCATCCCACGATACCTAGGCCTATCTTCTCATCTTTTTGTGTCCTTTTCATTCAGGCGCAATCACATTAAGCCCGTTATCCGTACATGCTTCATAGTAGAGTGACCGGTTAGTGATTCTCTTCCATAACATAAGGTTTCTGGCACATAAGCATGTGTAAACCTGTTTTTATTTCGCCTAAATGTAGCTGCGGGGGATCGGATCGTAATCCGCCCTACCAAGTTCAGTGCCAGATACCTCTGAACCAACTAACAATAGGCGACTTGCAATTTTTTTCTTTTTGTGGCAAAATTTTTTTTCTTCTCTTTTTTCGGTTTAAATGACTTTGTGAGGGTCACCTATACCAGAGTTTTGCCTTTTTATTTTTTTTCTTTTTTATTAGCACTGGATCATTCACTTATGTTCATCGGCCCCCTACGTAGAGCATGCTTAGGCCGGAGCTGACTGCTAAAATAAACTACTTAGGACAATTTTTAAAATGATAGTAAAGGCCATGGTGGTGGGGTTTAGGAGTGATTCCTATATTCAAGAGGTCAATGGTGCTAAAATGGTTCTGATGTTTCAAAAAGTTGACCTAAGTCACCACATCCTAATCTAAACCTGTCTTAAAGCCCAAAAAACATGTGAAACAACATTATTTTCTTTTTTAAAATTTTTCTGGTAAGGCTAAGGAAATGGGAAAAAAATGAAGATGAACTAAAAATACATTATATTGGTGACTCGTCAGACTCATGCATTATCTAAGAAAAATAAATTACTGAAAAGGGAAATAACTGAAAGGAAATAATTAACTAAAAAGGGAAATGACAGAAAGCAATAAAATCCCCTCCCACACTTAAATCGAACATTGTCCCCAATGTTTCGAAATAAGATAAGGGGGGTAACCTGAAAAAGACTACTGAGGAGGAGCACTGGTGCCCTCGCCGTCCTGCTGTGATGGTCTGGAACGACGGGATCTACTACGTTGCTGGTCCCTCCGGTCGAGTCATGCTGATAAAGCAGCCTGAGCACTCCGGACCTCTCGAAGGTTACCTAAGATGGAACCTTGAGTGGCCTCTACAAGCTGGTAGTGTCGGCTGTTGAACTCTCTCTGACGGTTCTGCTCTAATGAGATATCGTTCAAGGTATGGCAAACATTGCTATAAGCACGATCCGAAACCAATCGCGATTGTTGCATGAAGCTCATGTTGTCCGTCAGCTGTTGTGAAATAGTAGAGAGAAGGCCATCACGCCTTTCCTCTCTAGCTGTCATATCACGCCACATCTCCTCGGTGACATAGAATCCAGGAGCAGTACCTGCAACAGGGTTAGAGGAAGATGGTGCGGTGTGTGACTGTGAAGGACGATGGGGGGACATGTGAGGGATGGGAGACTGCTCTCTCCGATCATACTCTTCATCAGTGTCATGTGCCTCCCCATCGGGAATATTAGGAGGAAGTGGACCCAAAACACGTGGAGCATTAAGATCATAGGTCCAGTTTCTTTCATCACGTACATCAGTACGTCTACTGCATGGTAAAGCAACAGATGGGATAGCTACACCATGAACCATCAACTCATAACCACCTTCTCTCCTCGTTCGGCACAATTTCATGTCTTTCAGAAATTTTAAATTAATTGTGCGAGGAGGTAGTGGTTCAAGTGTAGCTATCTCATCGTTCAGGCCAAGAGCCCGAGCAATAGACGTAATAAGCCCTCCAAATACAATCGGTCCTGTTTTATAAGTAAATAAAGTCATGTGGGCAAGCATAAACGGGACCGGATTGATGTGGGTTCTAGTGAGGCATCCTTGCAAAAATAGGAGTTCACGAGCATTTACCTTGTTTGGACTTTCCCGGCCAAAAATAGTACATGCCAAAAGAAGTCTAAAAACTCTTATGGCCGGGTTGTGAATGGTCGACGCAAGTATCCCTTCAAAAGAATTAATTGAAGAACTTGAAAGCCTTTGCCAGAAGGTAAATACCTCGGCCGACCACTCCGCATCCAAAGGTGCCTCACAAATTGCACCTTCCCTATGAGGGATTCCTAACAAACCTGCTAGATCGTCGGTACTGAATTCATACTCAATTCCAAACAGTCTAAAAATAACAGTACCAACAGTGCTAGCAGTGTTAGGACTGACAGTGTATATCAAAGAACTTAAAAACTCAGTTGTCAGTTTCTCATAGGTAGGTTCCTGATTAATGAAAATACTATGCAAGCCTAGAAATTCTAATAAATTAAAAACACTATGATAAATACCCAAAGCATACAGACAGTTATCGTCGACGTACCTAGTCGAGAGAATTTCTCGACTTTGAAGCCTCTGAATAATTTTCCGTTGCCTATCGCCCGGTCTTCCATCACGAAGAAGAAATCCGTTGAACTCCATTGTTGAATGCTCCTTAGGTAGTGAAAACGGTAGAAAAGTGGTTTATGAGGGGAATGATAAAGTTTTGATTTTTTTGGTTTTTGATGGATGAAAATGGAAATGGATGTTGGATATGTTTTATGGATGGAGGGTATTTTGGAAATGGGGGAGCTTTAATGGGGTTCAAGGAGGTTTTGGAAGGTTGTAAAAATGGGTTTTTGGTGAAGAAAGGGATGAAAATGGTGGAAATGGGGATTCAGCCTCGTACTTGTTGTTGGTACGGTGTGGCGCCCGCCACTGGGCCTATGGCGCCCGCCACAAGGCCAATTCCTGGGCCTTGGGCTTTTGGATCCTCCTTTTGGGCCTTCCTTGCACCTTTGGTCTTCGGGGGGTCTGGATAGCGTTTTCTTCTTCTTTTCAAGGCATTGGCTTGCATATTTTTTTTTTGTAAAGACAAAAATGAAAATATTTTTGTCTTATATTTTTTTTCTTTGCACGACAAAAATAAAATAATTAAAGAAACAAAAGAAAAAGAAAAAGTTAACATTAGTGCATAATATGTATATATATATGGAATTCAAAATACATGAAAATATAAAAGCTGCAATAAAGTAAAATATGTCTGGAAATGCAATAAATAAAATAAAGCGTATAAAAAGGAAATTAAATACTAGGGGTAGTGCTGTCAGGGTAGAATGAGTCATGTGGTAGGCGTCTTTTCCTGGCTTGATCCACGAATCTCAGCTATCTCCCTCCGAAGCTCTTCAATCGCCTGATATAGAGCATCGGCCTCTGAGGCATGAGTGAGATCAGAAACCTGCATCTGTAACTCTAAGTCTGCCACTTCCTGCTTGAGCAGGGCAGTC
The DNA here is from genome assembly GCA_963966055.1 of Lathyrus aphaca. Classification (NCBI taxonomy): domain Eukaryota; kingdom Viridiplantae; phylum Streptophyta; class Magnoliopsida; order Fabales; family Fabaceae; genus Lathyrus; species Lathyrus aphaca. Next base: position 378,723,116 of record OZ014523.1, on the reverse strand, counting down.
TCCTTACGGAGCTCATAAATCTGTGTTTGTAGGTCAGGTGGCTGCAGAGACATATTGTTAGACATAACAGTGATTCGGGGAGTAAGAGGTGTAGGAGTGTACTCAGCGGCGGGAGGCGATTTCGGCTCTTCGACAGTCTCTCCATAACCCTCTAGAGCATAACTCCAGTTTTCAGGATCATGGACACTGGTCATCAGCTGATCTGGTAATGTAAAATAGTGTATCGCTTCGCCGTCGATCAGCAATCTAAACATGTTGGGCTCAAAAGAAGCCCTCCTCATCAGTCCTCTATCAAGACAAAAATCAATATCCAGGGTGGTGTAGCAGCAGAAGGTCCTGAGGTGCAATAATTTGTGAGACAAACCCAATGCAGTAGCTATCTGTGTAACAATCCCACCGATATGTATGATGCCTACTGATGATCTGGCAACACTAGCAACAGGGCGAGACTGAGTCGCACAAAACAGTAGGAAAATCTCCTCTTCACTTAGCAGGGTCTCTGTATCTGGCAAACCTAGGAAAGAATGTGCTAGAATCATCTGGAAGTACCTCAATGCAGGGTTGTGGATTACCTGAGAAAACTGGGTAGAAGGATCTTGGCTCCCTCCACCTGATATTTTAGTCCAAAACTTTTCCACTTCTCTGCTTATAAAATACCCCATCGGAGTCTCTGGAATAGCATCAGGAGTAGTCTGGAAACCTAGCAAATCACCAAACTCTCTGTGAGAGAATGAGTAGTCAATCCCGAACAACCTGAAAACAGCGAGTCCATCGGGTCCAGCCCAAGGGTCATGATGAAACGAGCTGAGGAACTCAAGAGTCAAGTTCCTATAAGTGTTGTTCCTGTAGTCAAACTGGCCCCAGTGGAGTTGATGGCATAAAAATCTGACGCTTGGCTCTATCCCCAAGGCATCCATGCAGTCATGGTCAGGGTACCTGGTAGGAGCCATAGGGCGTCTCATGTGGACATGGTAACGCTCTCTCTGTGCATCGTCTCTAAAGGCCACGTGCATGTCATCAGGGTTCTGCATTCTGTACAAGGTTAGCAAACAAGTCCTGAAAGCACATAAAACATTCAATCGTTAGTCCTGACATAATAATAAAATAAACAAATTAAAATAAAGTAAAAGTAAATAAAAAGTACATAAATAAGAAAAACCATGGGTTTCCTCCCATGCAGTGCTTGTTTAACGTCATTAGCTCGACGACCGATTTTTAAACATCATTGGAAGGATATGGTGGATCACTCAGAGTATGACAGGTGTATGTTGTTGGGATGTCACCTCCTTCGTAGGGCTTCAACCTCTGTCCATTGACGATGAATGGTTTACATGTCTGGTTCTTGATTTCAATAGCACCGGATCTTAGGATCTTAGATACTTCGAAAGGGCCAGTCCATCTCGAACGAAGCTTACCTGGAAAAAGTCGTAACCTAGAATCGAACAGGAGAACAGGATCGCCTATTTTGAAGTCTCTTCTTATGATTCTTTTGTCATGCCAAGCTTTTGTTCTTTCTTTGTATATGATGGCATTTTCGTAGGCGGATTGTCTGAGCTCTTCTAATTTGTGAATGTCAAGGATACGTTTCTCACCAACTGTCAAGTAATCCAAATTCAAAGTTTTGATGGCCCAATAGGCCTTATGCTCCAATTCAAATGGTAAGTGACATGATTTTCCATAGACCAGTTGATAAGGGGTTGTTCCTATAGGAGTTTTGAAAGCGGTTCTATAGGCCCATAATGCTTCTTGAAGTTTCTGTGACCAATCCTTTCTAGATATAGAGACAGTCTTCTCGAGGATTTGTTTTATCTCCCTATTAGATACTTCCACTTGTCCATTGGTCTGTGGGTGGTATGGTGTTGCTACTCTATGCTTAACTCCATACTTGCTTAAAAGTTTATCAAATATTCTCGATATGAAGTGTGATCCTCCATCACTTATGACTAAACGGGGTGTTCCAAACCTGGGAAATATATAATTTTTGAATAATTTGATGACTACTCTGGTGTCGTTTGTGGGTGCAGCGATAGCTTCAATCCATTTAGACACGTAGTCAACTGCTACTAAGATGTACTGATTTCCAAAAGATGGTGGGAACGGTCCCATAAAGTATATACCCCATACGTCGAAGAGTTCTACTTCTTGGATATTTCTTAACGGCATTTCATTACGTCTTGAAATATTTCCTGTGCGTTGGCATCTATCACACTTGACAATGAAAGCATGGACATCACGCCACATAGTAGGCCAGAATAGGCCAGCTTGAAGAATCTTGGCGTAGGTCTTAGATGTGCTTGCATGTCCACCATAGGGTGCAGAGTGACAATGCTCAATTATATTATTTACCTCTTCTTCTGGAACACAACGGCGGAAAATGCCATCTTTGCCTCTCTTGAAAAGAAATGGTTCGTCCCAATAGAAGTTTCTCACATCACTATAGAACTTCTTTTTCTGGTGGTAGTTTAGATCAGGGGGTATGATGTCAGCGGCTAGATAATTAACAAAGTCTGCATACCAGGGTACATTGCTTATAGCTAAGGATTTATGAAAATGCTCATGAGGGTCTGGGTTATCTTCTTCAATAGTTTCTAGTTGGGCTATCAGTCTATCATAGGCAAAATCGTCATTTATGGGTACTGAGTCAGGTTTCAGGTATTCTAGCCTATATAGGTGATCAGCTACCACATTATCAGTGCCTTTCTTATCACGGATATCCAAATCAAACTCTTGCAGTAATAGAATCCATTGAAGTAACCTAGGCTTGGCATCCTTTTTGCTTAGTAAGTAACGAATGGCAGCATGGTCAGTATAAACTATAATCTTGGCTCCTACTAGATAAGATCTAAATTTGTCTATTGCAAAAACTACAACTAGGAGCTCTTTTTCGGTTGTTGCGTAGTTGAGCTGTGCAGCGTCTAGGGTTCTACTGGCATAATAAATTACGTGTAACTTCTTATCTTTTCTTTGACCTAGAACGGCTCCAACAGCATAATCACTGGCGTCACACATTATCTCAAACGGTTCTGACCAATCAGGGGGTTTCATTATAGGTGCTGAAATCAGAGCTTGCTTCAGAAGATTAAATGCTTCAGTACATTTTTCATCGAAGATAAATTCAACATCTTTCATTAAAAGACTAGTTAAGGGCTTTGTTATTTTGGAGAAATCCTTGATGAAACGTCGGTAAAATCCGGCATGTCCAAGAAAACTTCTTATCTCCCTGATAGTCTTCGGCGGTTTTAGATTCTCTATGACTTCTATTTTTGCTTTATCTACCTCTATACCTTTTTCGGAAACTATATGTCCTAAAACAATCCCTTCGGTGACCATGAAATGACATTTTTCCCAATTTAGCACAAGGTTTACCTCCACACATCTCTCCAGGATTTTCTCAAGGTTGACAAGACAATTTTTGAAATCTGATCCACAAACTGAGAAGTCGTCCATAAATACTTCCATAATTCCATCTAAATAATCAGCAAAGATAGACATCATGCAGCGTTGGAAAGTTGCAGGAGCATTACAAAGTCCAAAAGGCATTCTTCTATAGGCAAAAGTTCCAACTGGGCATGTAAAGGTAGTTTTTTCTTGATCTTCGGGGTGAATAGGTATTTGGAAGAATCCTGAATATCCATCTAAGTAACAAAAGTAAGAGTGTCTGGCTAGGCGCTCCAACATTTGGTCTATGAATGGTAATGGGAAATGGTCCTTCCTAGTTGCTTTATTTAATTTTCTATAATCTATGCACATACGCCAACCTCCATCGGTTCTTTTTGCTACAGGTTCGCCCTTCTCGTTTTGCACGACCGTGATGCCTCCCTTTTTAGGTACTACATGCACAGGACTCACCCATTTACTGTCCGAGATCTGATATATTATACCTGCCTCTAATAACTTAAGAACTTCAGTCTTAACTACAGTACTCATTATAGGATTTATTCTTCGTTGGTGTTCTCTGGAAGGTTTTGAATCTTCTTCAAGCAAAATCCGATGCATGCATACGGATGGGCTTATTCCTTTTAGATCAGAGATCTTATATCCTAAGGCTGAGGGGTACCTACGTAAAACTTCTAATAATTGATCGGTTTCTTCTTGGTTTAAGGTAGCACTGACTATAACTGGACGGTTCATATCTTCATCGAGAAATTCATATCTCAGGTTTTTAGGCAGTTCCTTAAGTTTTACGGTCGGTTTCATAGGGCAAGGCATAGGATCTGGGGTAAGAGATAAACATTCGTGAACGTTATCATCAATGTAGGGTCTTTTATAATTGTCATCTTCCAAAATAAGGGTTGATGGCAATTTTATAGATTCAGTTTCTTCTTCTTGTTCTAATTCCCTAATGCATTCTTCGATGATATCTAAGGCATAACAAGCATCTCCTATCACAGGTGCCATAAGAAATTTTGACAATATAAATTCTATCTTCTCGTTACCTACCTCAAAAGTTAGTTTCCCTTTTTTAACATCTATTACTGCTCCAGCAGTCGATAAGAATGGTCTACCTAGGAGGATTGGTATGTCGTCATCTTCTTTAATGTCCATGACAACAAAATCAGTAGGTATAAACAGCTGACCTATCCTAACAGGGACGTCTTCAAGTATGCCTATAGGGTATTTAACGGATCTATCGGCTAATTGAAGCGACTTCTTAGTAGGTTGTAATTCTCCTAAGTTTAATCTCTCACAAACTGCTAAAGGCATTAAGCTCACACTAGCTCCTAAGTCTAGAAAAGCTTTTTCGATGACATGATTCCCCAAAACACAAGGAATGGAAAAATTTCCGGGATCTTTATCTTTCTTTGCTAACCTATTTTCGGAAATAGAATTACATTCCACGGGTTTCGGATCTTCAAGTCTACGTTTATTCGTAAGTATGTCTTTGAGAAACTTAGCATAAGAAGGTATTTGGGTGATGGCTTCTGTAAAGGGGATTTCTACGTGAAGTTTTTCTATAACCTTAACGAATTTTTGATATTGATTATCGATTTGGGTTTTCTTTAATCTTTGAGGGTATGGTATTGGTGGTTTGTATGGCGGTGGTGGTACATAGGTTTTATTTTTAGGTTCTTCTCCTTTTTCTTGACTGGGGTTTCAGGCTTCTCTGGTTCCTTTTCCTCATTCCTCTCAGAAGTTTCGGGCTCACTTAATCTAGGGTTAGAAGGTTCTTTATAAGAGGTTCCACTTTGTAGAGTAATGGAATTTGCTTGCCCTTTCGGGTTTTGTTGAGGTTGTCCAGGGAACTGTCCTTCAGGTGTAGTCTGTGGGGCTTGGTTTAATGCTACCTGAGAGATCTGGGTTTCAAGCATCTTATTATGAGTAATGATTTGATCAACCTTGGTTCCTAACTGGGTAATTAGTTCGTTAACATGGATGTTTTGGTTCATGAACTCTTTGTTTTGTTGTTTTTGAGCAATGATAAAATCCTTTACAACTTCCTCAAAGCTCTGGCTTGGTGGTACAGGTTGCATAGGTTGATTTGTTCTTGGGGCTTAGTAACCTTGTTGTCTCGGAGGTGCGGTATTTTGAATAGGGTTATTATTTTTGTAGGAGAAGTTTGGGTGATTCCTCCATCCAGGGTTATATGTGTTTGAAAATGGGTTCCCTTGGGTATAGTTTACTTGCTCAGTGTTGGTTTCATTCAACAGATTGCATTCGGCGGATTGGTGTCCTTGCGTTCCACATATCTCACAATTCGGCGAAACTGCGGCTACAGTATTAGGAGTTGTACACATATGTTCGACTCTAAGGGCCAACGCGTCCATTTTAGCCTGCATTATGTCTATAGAGCTTAGCTCATGTATTCCTCCTTGGGCTTCCTTCTTTTCCACTGTCGCTCGTTCTACTCCCCATGATTGATGGTTTTGGGCCATATCCTCGATAAGGGCACTAGCTTCAGGGTAAGGTTTGTTCATCAATGCGCCACCAGCGGCAGCGTCGATGGTCATTTTAGTGTTATAATGAAGTCCATTATAGAAGGTTTGGATGATTAGCCAATTCTCTAAGCCGTGATGTGGGCATGCTCTTAATAGTTCTTTATATCTCTCCCAGGCTTCGAACAACGACTCTCCTCGGTGTTGGGTAAATCTAGTTATTAGGTTTCGAAGAAGAGCGGTCTTACTTGGGGGAAAATATCTAGCAAGGAAAACTTTCCTAAGGTCATCCCAAGTTGTTATTGAATTGGGTGGAAGGGAATCTAACCATGATAGAGCCTTATCTCTGAGGGAAAAGGGAAATAATCTTAAGCGTATCGCCTCAGGAGAAGCTCCATTGGTTTTAAAGGTGTCTGCTAACTGAAGAAAGTTTTTTAAATGTTGGTTCGGGTTATCAGTAGCGAGACCTGCGAATTGTCTCTGTTGCACTAATTGCAGCAGGGATGGTTTAAGTTCAAAATTATTGGCTGGGATAGCGGGGTTTACTATACTGGAACTAGGTTCCTCGTTTGATGGTTGGGCGAAGTCCTTAAGAGGTCTTCGGTTTTGATCTTCGGCCATAGCTCTCCTATTCCTATGGAAAAACAAACGTGCGCGAGCGTAACGTTCAGGTTCAGCTAGAGGGTCTACTAAACTTCCGGCACTGCGAGTCTTTCGCATTGACCGGTGGGTAACAACCTTAGTCTAAACGGTATAACTACAGGGTAATGAAATTTGACGATATTGGTCCCCGGCAACGGCGCCAAAAAACTTGATGCGTGTTTTTCGCAAGTGTACGAACACGTCAGAGTAATATAAAAGATTGTCGAATCCACAAAGACCAAGTGTCAATCTATCGTACCTGTTGTTATGGTGTGTATCTAAGGCAACTAATTTTAAGGGTTTTAGTAAGGGTGCAATGGTAAATAAAATGGTAATTTTAAATAATAAATAAAAGACAGGCTCGAATGTAATTCACGCAATCAATGATAATCCAGTATTTGTTAATGGAACTACTTATGGGCAATGTTTTCTCCTTTGAAAAGAACTAATTTAACAGGAACTGTCGCTTTCGCGTATTCAGAACCGAGTTGTACTCTCTAATCAACCCCTCCTATTGTCACGGATAAAAAGGTGCGTACTGCGTTAGAGTAGTAAACCTATTTTTAAGAAATGTAGTATCTTAACTAAGTTGAAAAGTATTTTAACCTGGATTTCTTAGCAAAAAGAGGTTCTTATGAACCAGACTCTAAATCTCATAACGCGTCCGAAAATCGTTTTAAAATCTCTTTTCTTTTTAATCTAAAAACTCCTAATGAACTAGACAAAGCGCTTTTGGCTGTTTTTGAAATAGTTAAAAACAATTACTTGAATTGAAAGATAAAATAGCCCTTAGGTGTTTCCACGAACAATTATACTGATTACTAGTTTAATTACGATCCTTACATTCTAACCTTTATGGAATTAGTTAGACATGATAAAGTAAAGATTCTTTTTATAGTTTTTCATAAAAGTAATTTAGTGCGAGTGCGGAAAGTAATGTAATTTAAAGCGAGTGCAGGAAATAAAGTAAATTAAAGCGAGTGCGGGTAATAAACGAAAGTAAAGCGAGTGCGGGAAATAAATAAAGTAAAGTGCGAGTGCGGATAATAAATAAAGTAAAGTGAGTGCAGGAAATAAACGAAAGTAAAGCGGTGCGAGAAATAAATAAAAGTAAAGCAATGCAGAAATAAATAAAAGTAAAATACGAACTTGAATTAAAATGGCGGCAGGATTAACTTCCTCCCGAGTGCTCCAAAACTTCGATCACACAGACAGATTACAGACTCGATCACTCGATTGCAGAGGCACCCCGATGTGGAATGGCAACTACTTTGAAACTGATATATGCCTAAAGAAATCTAAGTTTGGATGAAGAAAAACGAAAATCTAAGGTCCTATTTATAGGAAAACTGAAAGCATGAAAAGACTGGGATGCCCCTCCACTAAAAAGTGGAGGTTACTGAAATTGGCCTTGTGGCGCCCGCCACAGGCCTATGGCGCCCGCCATGGTCCCTACAGGGGATTGGAGAGTGGGGATCATGGGTCTAGGAGGTTGAGGAGTGGTCTTGAGTCGTGGCCACGTCATGGCTAACCCCATGGCGGCCGCCACGGTGGGTGCCGTAAGTGCAAAACGCTGAATTTCTAGGTTTTCGTCCGTTTTCACTCCTTTTTCGCTCCCTTTCTCGATTCAAGCCCCGATTATTATAAAAACCTGAAAACATAAGAAAACAAAGTAATAACATAACAAAACAACAATAAAAGCTAAGAATGCATGCGAAATCGGAGTCAGAAACACGGTGAAATTTAGTGTGATCACTCGTCTGTGTTGGATCTCTGGTACTCGTCTTTATTGCTACTCCAAGTGCTCGTATGTGTTGGGTTTCTGGTATTCGTCGGTACCAGTGGCTGATATTCGTTTGTATCATTGCCTGAAGCGCTCGTATGTGTTTCTTAGATCATCGTCTGATATTCGTTTGTATCATTGACTTATGGAACTCGTTTGTATTCTCTTGATGATCATCCAATACTCGTCTGTGTTGAAGAGGTTGAAGTCATGACGGTGGGATTAAACGTCAAAATGGTTACCGGCCCTGGTGTAACAGGTATATCCGAAGGAGGTTCGTCTATCTCAAGCACCACTTATCTACGCATGATTTGTGAAGGGGGCTCGTATGTCCATCACCTGGCGTAACAGGTTTGCTCAAAAAAGGCTTGTATGTCTTATACCATATGTCTACGGATAACATATGTGAGGAGGTTTCGTTTATCCTGATTATGCATGTCTATCCCACAGACTTAAGTGCATCACCGGTCCTGGCATAACGGGTTATCCGAAGGAGGTTCGTCTGTCTCAAGTCATATATTTTTATAAAAATGTATGAAAAGGGCTCGTATGTCCAGTTCCTGGTGTAACAGGTTTACTTGAAGAGAGCTCGTATGTCCATTTCCTGGCGTAACAGGTTTGCTCGAAGAGAGACTCGTCTATCTTGGCTTTTCTATCCGAAGTAACAATTCAGTTTGGAAGGAGCTCGTCGGCTTTTTCATCATTTCGGCCACCAAAGCGCCATTTGGTTGGGTTTATTTCCCATTGCTTGCATTCTCCAGCAGAGTGCAGATTTCAGGTCTTCTTTGTATTCAACCACAGTTCATCTTGAACGGTCGATAGCCCATGCTACCGTCCTCTTCAGATTAACAGTTGCTTGAATAGGGGCAGCTGTAAACACCCCAAATTTTCCCTCTCCTGTTTAGCATCATTAGCATATCATAATCATCATAAGCATATCATATCCTTAGCATTTTGCATAGAAAAATGAAGCATAACACTCGCATGGTCTAGCATAAGGCATATGACCAGTCATCCGGGACTTTTGAAGCACTGCAAGTCAAAATCAAGAGCATGGTGACCTGGCAAGAATCTCACAGGATCATTTTGCACAAGCTCTGTATCATGTTCAAGACCCTAAAAAGGATGAGGATCAAAATCAGCTTGAAACGGTTGACGCTGGGTTATTCTTGAGGTTTCCCACCAAAAGGAGGGAAATTCAAATTTTCCCTGCGTTAATCGGTTAATGCATTTGGTTAACCGGTTAACGGCTGCGAAATTTGAATTCCAGCAGCAAGTTCAGCATGTGTGATTTGGCTCCATTTTCCAATTTTCTGATTTTTATTCATTTGAATTAATTGGGAATTATGGAGAAGGATCTAGAGCATTTGTCCAAGCCTAATTCCAATGCTAAATCCTAATCACTTTCTAAGCCAATGCCAAGCCATATTTTTGGATCCCAACCCAAACTTTTGGGCCCCATACCTAAACCATATTTATTCCATTTCCCTCCAAACCAATAGGGGCTCCATCATAATTCACACTTCTCATTTCTGAATTTTGAGTTCTCTCACCATTCTCTCACTTTTCTCTCCAATTTCCCAAATCACTCAAAGTTCCTCTTTGAAGATCACATAACTTTGCCTTGAAATGTGTAAATCTTGGAACTAGACCTCCATCCATAGCTTCTTTGCATCAATTTGTTGGTTTATTACTTGGTTCAGATCTAGTTTAGTGTTTAGAAGTGCTTTTGGAGTCAAAATTTTGCATCAAGAGCTTTTGCTTGCATTTATTTTGCATGGAGTGTGAACATTAGCACCGGATCTTCAAAATTCTCGGCGATATCTCTCATTTCTAGCTCAAACAACATTTACCAAAGCATATCTCAGCTTTGTAGGTTGGTTAATTTCAGATCTACCTCTGTTTTTAGCTTATTTGCATGCGTGTGCTTTAGAAATACCATGTGCTTGCGTATTTGCTTGTGTTGCTTGAATTGATTGGTTGATTTGTAACCGGATCCGAGTGTTAATGTTCATGATCTTAATGATATGGATTAATGTGAATTGATCTAATTTTTTCCATGTATAATTGATTGCTGGTCTGGTGTGGATTATTTGAATAAACTGGTTTGAGATGTTTTTCTTCAGGAATTTGCAGCTATTTTGACAGTGTTAACTGGTTAACGCATTTGGTTAACCGGTTAACACTGAGGCAGAATTCCATATTTGGGTTGTTTTGAGCTTATTTGATCCCCTTGCTTGTTTTAATTGCCATGGATCATTGTATGATCATTGAACATGCTATTTTAGGGTGATTTGCTTGCTGGTTGATGTATGCTCTCATGTTTTCGATGCGTAAGTCGTGTGTTTGCAATGCTTGGCATGTTGTTTGATTCTTGTTTGCTAGAACCTTTAAACATGCTAGTTCCATGATTGTGTTGATCAATTTGCTAGAATTTTGCTAACATTACAGGGGCTTATGGTAAGAGAAGTGTGGATGTTTATCCACATTTCAACTCTTCATCTTTCCTCTTTTGCTTTGTGAGTTTTGATGTGCTTTGTGCCAACATGTGGTTCTCTTTCCCCTTTCTAGCTTTCTTCTCCTTTCTTTTTGCTTCTCTTTTGATCATCCTTTCTCTTAGGATAGTTGAAGCCTCACTAACCTTAGGACCACCTTTGCATGATAACTTTAGGATTAGAATTTCCCCATTAGACTTTTTCCTTTTGCTCCTTTGGTTCTTTCTCCTTCTCATCTCAAAACAAAAATCCTAAAAAATATTAATAAAGAAAGAAGTGACTTCTTGTGTAATAGCCTTATTCCATGGGGCACTTGTAGTTTTCCCATCTTGGGATAGTACAAGCTTGTCTAGCATGATGCACAAGTCGGATCATGAAGTCACCTTCATCAAGAAAATCATAAAAAATACTTCTTCATTTTAATCACCAAAACACTTAATAAAGTCAACGAGTTAGTGAGCCTAGGCCCTAATCTTTGGAACCAAGTTTTGGGGATCTTCTCCTTACTTGAGTGTGCTTGTTTTATTATTCCATCTTGGAATGTAGTAGCAAGTATACATTCCATGGAAAAGAGCTTGAGTTCACTTCCTTGTGCCACACTCATAGAAAATTCATAAAAAACACTGGACAAACAATAATCGTCTTTCCTTCAGGAATTCTTTTCTCATCTCCTTCGCTCCGTCCGCGAACTTGCTTCTTCTTGTCATTTTGCAAGACGGTTACGCACTCGTCATCCGAGCCTGCAACACCTGAGCATTGACATAGGCAGTTCAAGCCTTAATTCACAAGCAATCTTTTCCACCCCTAGTTAAGGGAACTACGGTGACTCTGATCCTCATTGTCCAGATGAGGTATGTAGGCAGCGGGGTAGGGCCTGTTCGAGCACAATCGTTATGTTTCCTACATTTTTCCTTTTCGTTTCTTTTTCAGTTCCATTTTCTTTTATCCAGTTCAGTTCATTTTTCTTCGCTGCAGCTTTCATTTCTTCACCCTTTGAAACAATTTCTTTGCAAGCGTGGATCCCGTCGGGTACGGCGGATGATCTGGGGTGTTAATACCTTCCCAGGTCGTAACCGACTCCCGAACCCAGTTGCTGTAAAGGCTAAAGGTAAATAGATAGCAACTGAGGAAGTGACAATTCCTACTGCCGGACAAGGCACTTTTAAAAAAGAAGTCGGAGAGTTTATGAGGATAATAAAGAAGAGTGACTATAAAGTAGTTGAACAGATGAATCAAACTCCATCCAAAATATCAATTCTGTCATTATTGATGTGTTCTCCGGAACACCGGGAAGCTCTGCTAAAAGTCCAACAGATGGCATATGTACCACAGGAGATAACAGTTAATCAGTTGGAGGCTGTGGTAGGCAGCGTGAATGCCAGTCATGGGTTGGGTTTCACGGATAGCGATCTTACTTTTGAAGGCCGCAATCACAACAAAGCCATGCACATCACCATGGAGTGTAAGGGTGTTGTCCTGTCACATGTCTTGGTTGATACAGGCTCTTCTCTCAATGTGCTCCCTATGAAGGCCTTAATGAAGCTGAATATTGATGGCATTGTGTTAAGACCTAGTGATTTAATTGTAAAAGCCTTTGATGGGTCCTGGAGGTCTGTGTTCGGAGAGGTCGAGCTACCTGTGAAGATAGGGTCTCAAGTGTTCAAGAGTACTTTCTATGTCATGGATATTCAACCTGCTTACAGTTGCTTGCTAGGACTTCCTTGGATCCATGTTGCAGGCGCAGTGACATCCACGTTGCATCAGAAGCTGAAGTATGTGGTAGATGGTTAGGTGATCATTGTGTGCGGAGAAGAGGATATTATTGTGAGTCATCTATCAACTTTTAAGTACGTAGAAATGGACGGGGAAATTCATGAAACGTTGTGTCAAGCTTTTGAAGCGGTCAATGTTAGTACTTTGGCTCCGGCAGAGAGGAATAATGAGAAAGAAGGGACCTCTATCTACTCCTATAAGCAAGCCAAAGAGGTGGTCCAATCCGGAAGCGCCCAGGGCTGGGGCAAGTTGCTGGAGTTGGAAAAGAAGGATGATAAGTTCGGTCTTGGTTACCAGCCTGGTGGGTCCAACTGGCCTCAGGGTGGTAAGGCCATAACCTTCACAAGCGCCGGAATGCTCGATCGCAACAACATCTGTGCAACAAGTGAAGAAGGAGATAGTGACTGTGACTGGGATGGCTGGATTCACCCATGTGCACCTGGGGAGGAGCTCCGGAACTGGTCCGCCGAGGATTTCGTTCAAGTTACCTGGCAATCAAAGTAATTTACTTGTTTCTTTTTTTTATCATACTGCATGTCAATCCTGCACTCTGCCCAAGGTGCACGGATCCATTTGTAGGGCTACCATGCTTTTAATGCATTTACTTTTTTCTATGAAATAAAGGACATTTTTCAAGCAAATTTTTGTTCTCTTTATTTCGTTTTTAAATTTTTCACAAAAAAATAAAATGGCAATGTTTTTCCTTTTCTTGTGTTTGTGTGTTTTTGCGTCTCTTTTGAAAAGAGCAGATTTTGAAATAAGCACATCATCTATGCAGTGTTGATCATCCGGATTCTAGTGATAACATTCCTGCTATGACCATGCATGACTTTGACAATCCTATCTACCAAGCTGATGAAGGGGTTGAGGAAGACTGTGAACTCCCCGAAGAATTGGTCAGGTTGTTGAAACAAGAGGAAAGGGTCATTCAGCCTCATCAGGAAGAAATAGAGATCATCAACATCAGGACTGAAGATGTAAAGAGAGAGATAAAGATTAGGGCCAGTCTGCACGCCGGGGTAAAGAAGGAGTTGATTGGTATGCTATGTGAATATGTGGATATCTTCGCCTGGTCGTATCAAGATATGCCAAAGGATCACTTTCCATTACCTCACATTGATGTGCTGGTAGATAACACCGCTCAATTCTCGGTATTTTCCTTTATGGATGGATTCTCCGGATACAATCAGATTAAGATGGCACCAGAAGACATGGAGAAAACGAAGTTCATTACCCCGTGGGGTACATTTTGTTATAAAGTTATGCCCTTTGGGTTGAAGAACGCTGGGGCAACGTATCAGCGGGCTATGGTCACATTGTTCCACGACATGATACACAAAGAGATTGAATGTTATGTGGACGACATGATTGCCAAGTCCCGAGACGAAGAAGAGCATTTGGTCAATCTCAAAAAGCTGTTTGATAGATTGATAAAGTACAAATTGAGGTTGAATCCAAACAAGTGCACTTTCGGAGTGCGGTCCGGAAAGTTGCTGGGTTTTATTGTTAGCCAAAAAGGAATTGAGGTGGATCCTGCAAAAGTAAAAGCAATACAAGATATGCATGCACCGAAAATAGAAAAAGAAGTGTGCGGGTTTTTAGGGAGATTGAACTACATTTCACAGTTCATATCTCATCTAACTGCCACGTGTAAGACAATATTCAAATTGTTGAGAAAAGAGAAAATGGTCAGTTGGAATAAGGGCAGTCAATATCAACGAACGTGGAGTTGGTGTCGTTCTTATCACTCCTGAAGGAGTTCACTTTCCCTTCGCTTCCAGAATTACTTTTGGCTGCACCAACAATGAAGCGGAATACGAGGCGTGCATAATGGGAATAGAGGAGGCTATTAATCTTCGGATTAAGACCCTCGATATATTCGGAGATTCAGCCCTCGTTATTAATCAGATTACCGACAAGTGGTATACACATCAAGAACATTTAATTCCTTATAGGGATTATGCCAGAAGACTGTTGACGTTCTTCACAACGGTTAAGCTTCAGTATATACCACAAGATGAGAATCAATTCGCCGATGCATTGGCTACTCTTTCTTCGTCCATCAAAGTCTTGTGTTGGAACTATGTGCCTAGGATTGACATTTCCAGGCTCGACGCACCAGCTTATGCTTTCTCTGTAGACGCAGTGTCTGATGAGAAACCCTGGTACTTTGATATCAAGCTTTTCCTAGAAAAACAAGAATACCCAGCGGGGGCATCCTCCAACGACAAGAAGACCTTAAGACGACTTGCTGCTAGCTTCTTCTTGAATACAGATGGGGTTTTGTATAAGAGGAACTTTGACATGGTCTTGCTCAGATGCGTGGATAGACACGAAGCAAGCCTGTTAATGCAAGAAGTCCACGAGGGATCTTTCGGTACTCATGCAGGAGGACATGCAATGGCTAAGAAGTTGTTGAGATCGGGGTACTATTGGATAACAATGGATGCAGACTGTTGTTCGTACGCCCGTAAGTGTCACAAATGCCATATTTATGCAGACAAGGTGCATGTTCTTCCCAGTCCGCTCAACGTCATGTCATCTCCTTGGATCTTTTCTATGTGGGGCATTGAAATGATCGAGAAAATAGAGCCTACTACTTAAAATGGTCATCGTTTCATTTTGTTCGCGATTGATTACTTTACTAAGTGGGTTGAAGCAACATCTTATGCCAATGTGTAAACACCCCAAATTTGCCCTCACCCATTCACACCATGGCTTGTGATCTTCTCATATTCATAAACACAATCATAGCACCTCATATCACATTTTGATTCACTGCATAGGTTCTAAGTCATCTGCACCTAGGGTTTGTGATCTGAGCAATCCAAGAGCCTCTTGAGCCACTCCAAAGGTCAACAATCACTTCAAAGGGGTCCATGTGTGTTCTTATATCATATTACATCTTCTCAAAGTCAAAAATGCAAAAGAATCACAAGAACTGGGATTGGTGTGAATGCAGAGCCAAGTTTGACTGCACAGTTGACCTAAAATTAGGGTTTTGGTTTCAGTGGCCATAACTCCAAATTTTTTGGTCATTCTTGTTTCCATTGGTCTCTATATGGTATAGGGAGTATGCATATCAATTTTCATGAAGAAATTCCATGGGGAAGTCATCTGATCAAGAGTTGACTTTCTGGACAAGTCAGTGCAAAATCAGGGCATCTGAGGCCCCCAATGACCCAACCAAAGGGTGATCTTCATCATTTTGAGTGTATTTGATCTTTATTTGATCATGTAAGAGCTTTGAAGTTCACAAAATTCAAGAATTACAAGTTTTTGCAAAGTTGACTTTTTTGGGCATAGTTGACTTTTAAAGAATATGTCATTTTAGGTCATTTTTCAAACCTTACTTTTTGATCCAAAAATGCTCCAAATGGAAAAACTTTGGTCATGAAAGTTGTAGAATACATTTTTCCCTTTTCAAAAAGTACAAGAACATGACCTAATTCATTTTGGATCAAAAGTTATGGTGTGTCAAAGTTGGCAAAAATCATTAATTTTCAAGATGTGCACCAAATGAGAAACTTGCAAGAACTTTGTACCAAGGCATTTGCAACCTCTAATTCATGTCTAAACATCACATAAACATCACATGTGACCAAAAATTCAGAATAGACTAAGTATTTCTTACTTCCCATGGTTTGTGTGGCAAGAAAGTTACATGTGAACCAAAGATGATCAACTTGCAAAACCATCATCACACTTTCACCAACTTGTTGCCTTGGCTGCTGAACCACCCTAGCCTCACTCACACACCATGCTGTGCCAGCCCACACTCTTGTACCAAGCTAGAACTTAGCCCATGCCTCTCTTACAAAAAGGTTGACAATTTGCAAAAGTGAACTTACCTATCACAGCAGGCCAGGTCACATCATCTGACCAATTGGAGTTGTTTATACTATCCATTTGCTAGCCATTTCACAGGAGGAGCCAGCCTGAAACAAGCCCTAAGACAACATTCACAAAAACACTTCAATCTGCATTTTCCTTCGAATCATCTTCCACAGGCCTCAAACACTCAAACAAACTCCACTAATCATCTCACCATGCTTCATTAAGCCCAAGCCAACACTCAAAACAGCCAGAAGCACACTAGAACATAGCATATCCAAAAACCTGCAAAAACTTTCCTCTCTTCGAATCACCTTCCACAGCCACAAAACATCAAAACTTTCTTCACTAACAAGTCAAGCACACTCAAGAGAGCAAGAACCAACCCTTAACAGAGCTTGAAACCACTCACACACAAACTCCATTTTCTGATACACCAGAACTGGACTCCTCAAATCAGCTTGTTTAAGCTCATTCCAAGCCTTCCATTAGCACCAGGGGAGTCAGTGGAGCAAGCATGCACCAAAGAATAGCTCTGAAAGCCCAGAAACAGGGGTCTCCATCTCAGGTATGGCCATGAACATTTTTTCTCAGAGCTTGCATTTTGAGTTATAAATTGGTTGCTTATGTCTTGCTGGTCATGGGGATGCTTTTAGAATCGAAAATAGATGAGAAATGAGTTTGTATTGCTGTTCTGAAATTTCACCCGTGAAATTTGTTCCTTTCGATTTGCTTGATTCCTTTGGTTTAAATGATGTTTGAGGGTGGATTCGTGACCTAGGTTGTTAGAGGATCATTGGGCTGTGTTTAATTTGATGTTTAGAGGCCTGAATCATGATTTAGGGTTTTGTTGCTGCCGGAGAAGATGACCGGAGCTTCCCTCCGGTCACCTGAAAATGTTTAGCCCTAATCCTGTAATTAAATGCCATTTGAATTTGGAGCGTAGGATTAGTTGACCCCATTGACTTGCCGCGCGAATGACTGGCCCAGATTCATTTGTTTAGCCCTAATCCCTTTTAATTAGTTTGATTAATCTTAATTAAATTAATTTAATCAGAACCAACCACAGCCCTTGGATGACGTGCCAGTCAAAATTTTCAAACCCAGTTCAAATCTCCACCATCAGATCTGATTACTTCTCCATTTATTTATTTTTATTTCATTTTTTTTCATTTAACTTCCATAATTTATTTAAAATAGCAAAAATTGCTTAAAAATTATGAAACTTTTTGTCAAGAGTTTCATTAATTTTTAAGACACAAAAATATTTTTATTTTCATTTTTAGCATTTAAAAAGTATTTTAAAATATTTAAAAGTTTATTTTTAATTGATTAATGAGAATTAATTTATTAAAAATACTTTTAGGTATTTAAAAATCACCAAAAAATTCATGAAATGTTCTAAGACATTTAGAAACATTGTCCAACCTTCAAACCAAATTTATTTTTTGATCTTGATGTATTTTGAGAATTTTTCATTGAATTAAAATCATTTTTGTGCATTATTTTGATCCAAAGTTCCAAAAATCATTTCTGCCTATTCATGAAGAGTTGGACATTGATTCTTTTTGCATTGCATTGTGTTTGGCATGTAGTTTGTGAGATTAAATGGCCATGATTTGATCTTCCATTTTCATTTTGTTTGGTAATTTTCTTGTTTAAGAACCCTAAAACCCTAGGAAACTTAGAAAAATCATAACTTGAGTTTGGTTAGGAGTTGAAACCTCTCCTTTGGGCATTAGGTTAGTATAGAATTAGGGGTCCTTTGAGTGGCATTTTCAATTTTTTATCTTAGGGTTTGCTTCTGATTTATGATTTTTGTTTGATGTATTGTTCATAAACCCTAATTTGGGCTTCCATATGCATCCATCTTGCATTCTCTTGCATAACATGACTTGCCATGACATTTCAAGCATCCATTTGATTCATTTGACATCATAAGACATATTGAAAGCTTGTTTGATCATTGCATCATGTATTTGCCATGTTGTATGCCATGTGCACTTCATAACTTTTCATGTATGTCCATGCTTCTTAAACTTGTTTCATTTGCATTCATAAACTTGTATGATCATTTCCATGTGCTGCCTCATGTTTGTAGCATCTCATAGCATCATTGACCTCTCATACATGCTTCTGGTTTTGTTTCTCATCATGTCATTTCATCATATTTGGCATTGCATTGCATTTCTTTTCTAACCTTTCAGGTGGTAAGTGACTTTGAGAAGTGAATTTGCCTTCACTTCTCATAACTTTTCATTTCATCTCTCTTGCATCCATGCTGCATTTTTGTATGTGTATGAGATTGAGCTTGCTCATTCTTGTTCTTCTTACTTTCTTTCTTCAAGTAACTTGACTTCTTGAGTGAAGCAAGTTACTTTGCTTCTCTTGATCCTTTCATCTGCTTCCTGGTGGTTCCATTGAAGATTGTTCTTGCAAACCTCACAAACCTTAGGAACAACCAAGCATGATAATGATTAGGGTTTTGATTAGTCTCCCCATTTAGTTTTACCTTTGTGTCTATTTGAGTCTTCTCTTCTCATCTCATAATCAGGGACTAAACCCTAAAGGCTTTAAGGCTTGTGATTAAGCTTATGCCTGCATCCTTCTATTAGGATGGAGTGTATAACTTTAAATCCTAAGTGTTAAACCCTTAATGTGTTTAACCCCTTTAATCAATTCACTTAATAATCATCAAGACATCACACTTGTAACTTGGGCCTTGCATCAGGGTTCTAATTCTTCCTTAATTGGTTAAGAAGGACTAACCCTAGTGTTAATGGACAAGTCCCCCTCAAGTTGTCTTACAAACCATAAAACTCACTTCTTCATCATATCATTAACTAAAATCCACTTAATAAAGGCTTTGTTTTGTCATGAAGTTAATCCCTAATCATGGATTAAGTTGAGGAGCTTTCCTCAGCTTAAACTTTCTCATCTATTATCCTTCTATTAGGATGGTGTAATGAGTCTGTTTAATCCCTGATTATGGCTTAGCCTCATTACTTAACACTAAACAAAAACAACAAAAACATCTGAATAATCACAAGTAGGTTAATGATCTTAATCCTGCATCAAAGGTGATTAAGTGTGAGAAGCTGACTTCACACTTAAGGTATTCTCATTACCCCTAACCAGAGGGAAGATGTGATGAGTTTACTAATCCATTGGTTTAGGCTTAAGCTCATTTTCGTATGACAAACTTTCAAAAGTAATAAAAGACTGAAAACTCATAAACAAACAATAATCGTCTCCTTCGGGATTCTTTTCTCATCATCTTCACTCATAAACGAGAACTTGCTTCTTCCGTCTAATGCAAGACAGTTAGCACCTGAGCCAGACAGGTCATACACTTGAGCATAGACAAGTAAGCAGTTCATCAAGTCAATTCATCTTTCAGTCTCTTTGGGTCGAACTACGGTGTTCTGACTTCCTCATTGCACGAGAGGATACGTAGGCATAACTTAACAGTTATCGAACAAAAGTCTCTGTATATTCCCCCTCTTTCCAGCTTCATTCTTTAAGCCTCATTATCATGAGCATTTCATTCTTGTTCCTACACTGACACTGTATATATCGTACTTTGCACTCCTTTTACACTAACACCTGTACATCTTTTTCCAGCTCTTTTATATACAGATTGCACTGACACTACCCCTTTAAAACACAAATCTTTTAAGCGTGGATCCCGTCGAGTACGGCGGACAATCTGGGTGCTAATACCTTCCCAGGTTGTAACCAACCCCCTTTCTCAGTCTCTCTGGTTCGCAACCGTCTTATCCATCTCTTTCTAGGTCTATGCAGCATTGCCTTTCCTCCGGGATAAAAATGCCTAGCTGGCGACTCTATTCATCTCCAGTGAGTTCACTGCTGTGTGTTCTCATTGTCCCTCTCGCCGACCGTTCGCGTCTGTACCTTTATCTGGAGCAACATCACTGTCATACCCTAAATTTGTCCTACATGTTTATCATTTCACTTTTGGCTAACCATTATTAAAAAATGTTATTTTAGTTTTTCAAGTCCAATGTCACAAAGGTGAGAGTTAGTAAAGATGTTTGACCTCATAACCCAAGCACATCAATTATTCAAGGTTTTTTATGGTTTTATTTCTCAATATTCAAGATTGACATTGCATTGTTCGAAGGTGAAGGGCGCAAGTTTATAAATCCAAGGCCCATGTCCATGTTGTTAAAAAAAAGAGGAACGTTTACAAGTCTTGAACAAAAGTATCCACATATTGATCCATGAGTGGATTAATTTTCTCAAGATCTCATTCTAGGTTTGTTTCGGCGGGTAATTCAAAGGAGATTTGAATTTGACTCATAGATTTAATTCAAACAAGGCACTTTTTGCACCTAGCCTCTCACTAGGTGGTATTTGTAATGGGAATCATAGCCAATACACAACTAATACCGTGGAAAGCTGCAAGTTTATGCTACAGGTCATGTTTTCTCTCATCAATGTACCACCATTGTTTCAAAGGCATAATAAAATATGGCCAACTTGATATATATATTCTAAAGTTCTATATACATGCTTTGGTGAAAAGTTGTCCAAGACCTAATAAATAAGTAAAATTCACTTCAATTAAACTACATGGAATGGAGCTCATTCTTTCAAAGAAAGAACCAGGTATCTTTGTTATCCTGCCAACGTTCATCCTTCGCCAAATCACCGCAAGCCAAGCCATAAATTCTCCTGGACAATTTTGCAACCTCTTCCATCAAGTTTCCTATTCGAAATGGCACTGCCAGTAAGAAAATTGTCCATGGTTAAGAGGTCGACGATTCCGCCAACTCGTCAGCAGTTGTGAAAGACTTCATAAGTGACCAAGATGGCATATAATCAGCTGCATAAAAGAACCTGTCATATCAATATGGGCAGGAATTGGTGTCATATTCCAAAATGCATAGTAGCACAAACAGTCAAAAAAAAATCAGCAAGAAGGTAATGATTCCAAGTCATACCAGGTTTCATAATATCGTGTTTTTTTTCATATGACTATCAAGCCAAAGAATTATTCATACTGTAACCTTCAGGCGCCTCACATAAGTTTAGTTTTGTTGAATGCAATGAGTGTCTGCTACAAAACGAAGAACCTTGCCACCGCTGCTAACTTTGCTAGGAGGCTGCTTGATACAAGTCCCACCATTGAAAACCAAGCGAAGATAGTAAGGTGCGTTCGTGTGCAGCCTGGTGTGAAATACATATTCCACAGGCAAGTTATCTTCACATTTCAATCACGCTTACTTCAAAAAGCCTAGGCCATGGATTGCGCACCTTTTCTCCTGCTTCATGGAATCATTGGTCATCCTGCCATCATTATGTAAACAAGAGAGTAAGCTTACACCATGAGAGCATAACAAATCTCAGCCATCCTTTTCCAAACATTATCCAAACATACCTCACGCTTTGCTCACATCACCATATACGACTTGAACTTCTTGGCTGCGAAATCATGGAGTTGTCAAGCAGAAGAGAAAATTGTGAACAAGAAAAGCCACAAAACCTGCCATGCCAGATCCATTTAATCAGATTGGTGAAACAAAGTAGCAAACAATAAAAGAATGAATAAGCAGTGAAAAAAAACAGGTTAGCTAGCATCACTTATCTTTCTTTGCCATTCTACCTATATTGTATTTACAGCTTCAATGATAATTCCCACAAGATCCTAGTATGCTCTGAGGTTTCATCTTCCGCAAAGCATAGTGTCGACTTTGCTCCATACCAGATCCCTCCATATGACATTGATTAAGTTGCCCTGTCATAACATGCTTTGAAGGCAGAGTGATAATCTAGACCTCCCAAAAGTTGCGGAGAGACTGCAAAATGTATCCGCGGTTCTGAGTCCAGGACAGTTGTGGTTCTTGAGCCTCCAAAGAATGGACACGGTCCTGTTGATGGCGGTCCCCAGCCATTTCCATCATGACATAAAGCTTCTCCTTTCAAAGCCTGCAAAAACAACAGCATACATAAATTCAGCAAAGTCTATCACAAGCATAGCAAGAAAACGTTCGAAAAGTTGCATTAAAACTAGTTGAGATTCACTAGATTTTGTAACATTCATTCAAGGGAAGTAGAGGTTACATGAAGTTGTGCTAACATATATGTCAAGATTCAACTCAAGCTGATGTGATCAGGACATTTTATGAAGTTATAATGTTCAAGGCAAATGAGTATTATGCAGTAAATATCAGGTGTTCATAAGAATTAAATACCATGATGCTAAGCACAAATAGCAGCTCTCATTTCTTTCACCCGAGCCTTCTTAGTTATCAAGCCTCTTCAAGTTGAACTCAAGGACAATTCCTTGAGGTTCACAGTTTGACAGCATGTCAAGTGGGGGAGGGTTCTATGATAAGTTTGCTCGCAATGATAAACCTTCTGGATTGTTTGAATCACTAGGTATCAGCAGCAAAGATGGTTGGAAGGATGTATATATTGGAAGTCTGTCGAGGTCGAAATCTTTTCCTGCTTCACCTACTGTTTTGGAAACACTAGAGCATTTGTGTCTGCCGAAGCCCTTCTGGAAACACGATATCTGGTCACAAGAAGTCTTGGTTCTTGTTTGAAGCAGGAAATTAATAAGTTCTCTCCAAACTAAAATGCAATCCAAAATGATTAATCATGAAGAAGACTCACCCAATCTAGAGGTTCATTCTCCTGAAGTCTTTGGCCAACACCTTAGTAATACAAGTGTTGTTGGCGATAATGTCGTGGGTGTAGCAAATGAAAACACAGTTGGGCCTTTCGAACCCTCTTCGAATAAAGTGCATTCTGGAATATCGTCCCGTATCTTAATAAAAAGGATAGTAGTGTTGTTGAAGACAATTCAATGCAAGAGGAATTATCAGCTGGTTCTACTGGTGGAATTTCAGTCCTCTCCGAAGTACCTGCACCAGCATTATTTCATTCTGTGATTGCTTTAGATTAATATCCCGATGTACCAATGCCTAAAAAATGAAACATCAATAGAACATAAGGGGAGTAGGCATAATATTCATAAGGTATTAAGAATGGCATCCATAATAAGAGAAAAATGTGCAGAAAAGTCAAAGCTCATATCAGTATACAAGTTTTAACAGTCAGTAAAAACCAGCAGTGAAATCTCAAAGGGCAAATCCACAGGTCCACATACCATCTAGAAGCTCACTACAGACAAACAAATTTCAGCTGTCACAATCACTCGGTCCCCACACAATCCTCACCAAATTTCATAGAAGATTCGTCCAGCTCATCCTCGCAAGATTTGCTCGCCAAAGTTCCTTAATCTCACCAGTTTTGAGCCTCAACTTTTTCCTATAAAATGAGGATTCACTCAATCAAAAAAGGGGGAGAGATATTGAAGAAACCTAAATTAGAATAACTCACCTTTCCTCTTCATCAATCTTTCAAAAAACAGAACCAAAACCTCTGCCACCATTAACAAAACTTTCTTCATCAAACCACAAGCTGTGAGAACTGAGACTCAGAAAGCTTTACCGTGAGAACAAAACTATAATCCACGAAACCGATCCACAAACCTGCGAGATCCGCGAACATACTGTGCGGATCTGGGATTCGAACGCCGAGTGTGAGACGAGAACCCGAGAGAGAGTCCGCTAACGTCGCGAAGGAGTAGATCAAGCAAGAATGAGTGCAGAGGCTGAGCGAGAACCGCCGTGAGATTGAGTTCGCCGCCGCCGTTGTTTTCTTGAGTTGGCTGAGATATTTGGCTAAGCTTGAGGTTGTTTTTTCCTTCCCTGAGCCGTGTTTTTTTCTTTTTTTTTCTAAAAATGAATAAAATAGAAACTGTGTTTTTCTCTCTTTATGAACAAGTACTACATTGAAGAACAGTTCTTTTTGATTTGTTTTATATTTACTTTTTTTTTTCTTTTAGAATTTAAAACCTCTTTATTTTTTTCGGATTACTCATTTTGAGCTTATAACGCCTATTAGTTTGCTATACATAGATCATACATAGAGATGCACCTCCTCATTTTTAATTTCTTAGTTTTTTTTTTTTATAATTTTGTTTTAATCATTTCTTTGAGTTTAATTAGATTTCCTTTTTAATTCTGTTTTATGGATTCTATGCTTGGTATCTTGTTGATCGTTTGATTTTTTTTTTGATTTATTTTGGGGCCTATGATATAACTAATGGTTTATTGATATTCGATTTTTTAATCGACGTTGTCTAAACCAATTTGAGGCCATTTTTATATTTCTTATTCATTTATCGGTTTATCGGTTTATTTATATTCATTACTTGGTCTATGATATTATTATCCGATTTGTGACATTCCACTTTGCGACGTTGTCCAAATTGATATGAGACCGTTTCCCATTATTTTCATGGTTTTCTAATTAATTTTAGATTCATTGTCATTATCGACTTTATTCTTTTATCGGCCAATGATAAGTGGTGATATTCGATTTTTAATAAATCGACGTTATCCCCTAATTTGAGGCCACACTTTTATTTTTCTTATTATTTCTCATTATCTCAATTTATTTTATTCCGGCCAATGAATAAATATTTAAATATTCGATTTCAAATAAATCGACGTTATTTAAATTAAATATGAGGCCAAACTATTATTTTATTATTATTTCGACTTTATTTTGGTTTTATGGTCGATGATATAACAAATGATCTAAATGTTCGATTTCGACAAATCGGTGTCATTTAGATCAATATGAGACTAATTGTTTACTTTTATCACATTTCTTTATTTAAATCATTATTTGATTATAAAATAACGCTCGACTTCTCATAGAATGATTCTAGATTTGAATCGATTCTAAGATAGTTAAAGAGCAACATTTTGTCGCTTTCGGTTTAATTCGAGCTCCAACGGCTCCGCTTTAGCTTATGATTAGGAATCGATCTCGTATAACTATCAACCCTTAACCTCCATTTTTGCACTCACCCTTCGCGATCGCTTTATGCCTCGCAATCGACCTACCAAAATGTTTCTTTAAATCCAAACCCTTGATCCAACGTCAAGTGGTCTTAGGTATTAAAACACTTTAATAATATGAGAGAAATTGTACGCCACGAGCCTTAAGTGGTAGAAAGGAGGATTACGAGCTTTCGTTATTCGCTCCGATTATTCCGTCGCAAGACACTTGGCTTGTTGGTTCGGAATAAACTATCCATAGTCTTTAGTGCAATTCGACTCCTAAAGAAAGATAATAAAATTTAATTCCCTTTCCTCTTTTAGCAAGTAATTCATTAGCCATAGACATATTTCCGCGCGTGACAACTTAGAAGGTTCCCATCGAGTACGATGGATGTAGGGGGTGCTAATACCTTCCCCCTGCATAACCGACTTCCGAACCCCGACAATGGTTACGATGACCTTGTCTTTATCCTTTCTTCCCGGGTTTTATCTATATTTTCCCTTTCCCTCTTTGGGAATAAATCAAAATTAGGTGGCGACTCTCAAGTCAGCCCAGCCGCGACCGCATTCGCGAGGATCGTATTTTTCGAGGTATGACAGCTGGCGACTCTGCTGGGGACAGGTTCACCCCTATGCAAGTCAAGCCTAATCTAGGTTGCTTCACGTTTGTTTGTATGCTTACCTTTATGACTTACTTGTTTATGTTTTACCGCTTTCTTTATCGCTTTCCATAATATACCTTGTTGTTCTTGGATCGATATTTTGAAACTTGAGTGAAAGGCTTTATACCCGGGCTTTCGAATGAAAGCATAAGTTAGCGAGGTTGTGTAGTATGGGCTCCTGAGAGAACCACTCTCATGGGTTGTCGATACGAAAACCTCACTTGGAGTAGATTCTAATGAGAACAATGACAACCGTCAAGCTTTTGACGTGTGTGCTCAGTTATTTTCATTAGGGTTGTCGACTCTGAGGACCTTTAGAACCTTTTGGTTAAAACATCGGTTGATGGTTGCGTAGTGTGGGGCACCAGGGTTCGCTCTCGCGTGGCTTTATACGAAAACCTCACTTGGAATAGACTTACTCAATGGAGTTGATTGACTGTCAAGAATATATAAAATTGACACGTGCATCAAACAATTGAGGAAGGTCCATAACTCTGAGACTTTGTTTTAAACCTCGTGTCGATGATCGCGTAGTATGGGGCACCGAGAGCCTTCCCTTTCGTGTGGCTCGATACGAAGATCTCACCCAAAGGAGATTCATATGGTGGAGTCAATCAACCGTCATGCTTATGGCGTGTGTGATGAACAACCATAGGGATTGTTAACTTTGGGATCCCTTTAACTTTATAGCCTACCCGGCAAAATCCTTGTAAGGAAAGCAATCTGAATATCCTCCATCCGTACCTTGGACTTGTGATACCATGACTTTATGTTTAATATGTTTTCACATTTTTGCATATCATTGCATTCATATTTGCATTCATTTTGCATTCATAGTCGCTCATGTTCATTCGTTCCCGTCTTCAGTTGTTGAGTACCCGTCAAGCTGATTCCTCCACGCGGATACAGAACTAGGGCCCACGAAAGAAGAAGAATGGCCGAACAAGAAGAACACAACAAGCGAGTCAGGGAAGACATTGATGACCTGAAAAGCAGTGTGAGCAAGATTATGGATATGCTCCAAATCTTGGCTACTAAGGACACACCAGCTCAGAAGACTGTCACCTCTGAAGACAGTAGTTTTGTCATTAACGCAGGGTCTTCAAGACCCGCTAGCACATGGCCAGAATTTGGATTGCCACCGGGTTATAATCCGCCATTTGTGACTACTCAGATGACTGGCACATCCACTTTTTTCGAGCCTGGAGTGTTCACTGACTCTCAACCCAATGTGCATACTGTTGCCCAAACTGCTTGTGTGAATCCTCCCTTCGTGCCTAATCCACCATCTTCGGTACAAGGAGAGGCTGGAAATTTTGAGGATGTTAGGGAACAGTGTATGACTTTGGAAAAAAGGATAAGAGCTGTCGAAGGATTTGATGTCTTCAACGCTGCTGCATCAGACATGTGCTTGGTTTCGAATTTGGTTATGCCAGACAAGTTCAAAATGCCAATGTTTGAAAAATACAAGGGAGACACTTGCCCAAAGAGCCACATGATCATGTACTGCCGCAAAATGGCCGCCCATGCTGACAAAGACAAACTACTCATCCATTGCTTCCAAGATAGTTTGAGTGGAGCATCTTTGAAATGGTATATGGGACTCGAGAAAAGTCGTATCCAATGCTGGCAGGATTTGCTTGATGCATTCCTAAAATAATACAAATACAATTTGGACATGGCACCTGACCGCCGTCAGCTTCAAAACATGTCTCAGAAAGAAAAGGAATCATTCAAGGAGTATGCTCAGCGTTGGAGAGAACTAGCTGCTCAAGTTGAGCCTCCCTTGGCAGAGAAAGAGCTGACTGGTCTGTTCATGGACACTCTTCAACCCCTTTACTGGGAAAGGATGATTGGCAGTGTATCATCTAGTTTTGCTGACCTAGTCACTATTGGAGAACGACTAGAGGAAGGAATTAGAAAGGGCAAGTTTGGAAGTGCCGAAGCTTCTAATGCTGCGAAAAAGTCCTCCGGGAACTTTCAGAAGAAGAAAGAGGGTGATACTCATGCTGTCAACACTGAAAGAAGACCCTACTACAGGCAACAACAGTATGGTGAAGCCCAAGTAGCCGCAGTTGCTCCTATGGTTAATGCTCCACCAGCTCGGGCTCCTCCACAAAGGAATGTGGGTCAGAATCAGACTCGCACTCCCCGGCCCAGGGCTCCTATTGATCCTATTCCCATGAAATATGCTGATGTTTTCCCTGAACTGCATAAGAAAGGTCTTGTTACTACTAGACCTCTCAATCCTCCAAATCCTCTTCCACCCGGATTTAGGACCGATCTTCATTGCCCATTCCATGAAGGAGCTGCAGGTCATGATATTGAGAACTGTTATGCTTTCCAAGCTCGAGTTCAAGACTTGGTCAGGGGAGACTTGCTCACCTTCACACCGAGAAAGGTTCCTAGGGTTGAAATAGATCCCATGCCAGGACAAAGTGGCTGAAGATTTGGTCGAAGAATCACAGGTTACCACCTAAAACCAGTGGGTCAGACGGGAAAGCTCATCCTTGCTACTGATTAGACACTAGGCCTTGTTTCTTCTCAGTTTTAATTTCCTTGTTTGTATTATGTGTACTTGTTTAAAGACTTTGTTTGTTCTTTAATGTTAATGTTAATGAAATGAGCATCGCATGTTTTTGAATCAATTCATTCACCTTCATATTTATGCGTATTCGTGCTTTTCATTTTCAAAATTTCCAAAAATATATATATGCTACTGTTTCTCTCATTCATCTGTTGTATAAGCAATGATTGGAGGGAGGATGACGAAAAATACCCAAACTGTTGAATGATATGCTTTCGAAATAAAATCTTGCTGATGATATACAGGCATTGTTTCGATTCCCAAACACTGGAGAAATAAGGAAGTTAATCCCTTGTCAACCCCTTTGAGCCTAGAAGTTGGAGTTTCTTTCTACACGAAAAACCCATAATTTTAACCCGGGGCAGGGTAGTTCTCAATTAATTCGAATGTGCATTCAATTTCAGGAGAATCATTCCTTACACCTTTCAATAAGGATCTTCAAGCCCAAGTTTTCCTTTGCACAATTGTCAAGGAACTTGATGGCAATCATTGTCCAAATCAAAAAATGAAAAAGCCGTTAAGTCAATACCCAAAGGGCGACTTAGGCAAAAATAAAAGCATCCCGGTGGACTGAAAACATCAAAGACATAGTCCAGGCAAAAGTTAGGGATAATTCAAATCAAAAGAGGTCACCAAAAATTCCTCAACAAAGACAAAAATGAGTTTACTCAAAATCCTCATCAAATAAACCAACAAAATGTTGAATAGTCAGTGACTGCCATCTCAGAATCCTTTGGCTCTTAAGTCATCATTGTCAATACAAATCCAAAAAACCTGAATGTATAGGTTGAAGTAGTTGAGCATAGGATTGGAGATCATCATGGAGAATGGGTTGGGTAAAAATTAAATTTTGAGCCTTATATCCTTTGTTTCATAAACCGTGAACCAAGCCACGTTACAACCTTTTAAAGACCTAATTGAAGTTCGGTTTGTTTCGAAAGCATATCTCAACAAGGTTGCGTAAGCTGACTCCCCAAGAGATTTGCCAATCATTTGCTTTGGTATCATACTTTTTTTTTTTTCAAATTGCATTATCTTTCACTTTGCACTTTGCATGACTTAATAAACAGTGCATTCTTGCCAGTATATTCATTTTCTTTACACCAATATCATTCCAATAATGATTTTGATTTCAAAATTTGTGCTTGAGCATTGCATTAAAATTAACATTTTTGAATAAATATTTTACTTGCAAATGAGCACTCATTATCAGGGAACTCTAAACAGTTGAGAAACTTGATCAGTGGTCCTATCAGGGGCACCTTACAGTCAAAGATCACATTCTTCAAGGAATCTTCTTTCTAGACTCACACTGGGGCAAGCATTTCGAGTAACCAGTCAAGCAGTCACTTCAGAATCATTCAGCATGGGGCAGTCTACTCCGAGCAACCCCCAAGCAAAGCTTATCACTCCTTCCTAAAAAGATCAACATCTTGATACTTCATACAAGAATGGTTGAGAACATCATTCAAAGGCATAGTTGGCAAAAGTTCATTGTGTTGTGGAATCAGCTACTTCAGCCGCACCTCTCCAAAAGAGTCTTATCCCGTGGTCTCAGCATTTTCATTGCAATCATTGCATCATTTGCATCATACAATTTCATATCGAGCATAGCACGAAGTTTACTTCATGCTCATATGCATTTCCCGGGGTCTTGTCATCTTACCTTGTGGTCAAAGTCCAATTTTGTTTGGCACCCTTAAAGTCCAATGTCTATTGGCAACCACCAAAAGTCAAAGTCCAACCCACTTGGCACATGTCAAGGCAGTCATGTCTGTCACTCTGTCTTCCATCCAATGTTATTCTTGGATCCAGATTTCTCTCTCCGGTTGTTCCCATTGAGAAATTCATTTTTCTTCAGATTTCTCTCTCCGGTTGTTCCCATTGAGAAATCCTTATTTCTTTTAATTTTCTCTCTCCGGTTGTTCCCATTGAGAAATCCTTATTTCCTTTTATTTTCTCTCTCCGGTTGTTCCCATTGAGAGATCCATTTATTCCTTTTAACTTTCTCACTCCGGTTATTCCCATTGAGAAGTTATTATTACTTTCAAATTTCTCACTCCGGTTGTTCCCATTGAGAAAGTCCCTTATTCCTTCAATTTTCTCTCTCCGGTTATTCCCATTGAGAAATTCGTTATTTCTTTCAACTGTCTCGCTCCGGTTCATCCCATTGAGAAGTTGGCGCAAATTTTTATTGCAAGTATCATCTCTTTGAATGCCTCGTTGAAATTTTGATGTTTCCCTTTGTGTACCTTCATAATTTGGTCTCATTCCACATCTAGTACTCTTCTAGATGTTTCGGACGTTGATTTCCAAATTTGGTGTTTGTGCATCCATAGATTTTTTTGGATATCTTTAATACCTGTTTCAAGGTTTATTCTTGTTATCTCAAGTATTCCTGATTATTCTCTATTGTCTAGGCGAATTTTCATAAATATCTTGTCTTCCCCATCCATTTCGTATTTCAATATTTTCAAGTCTTTTCTCATCATTAAATCATTTCATCATCCCCACAGACTTTATGTCATCATATTTCATATCGCATTCAAACTGCATTTAATCCCTGGCAATTGCATCCCTCCATGTATCTCATGTTTCAACATTGCATTGCATTTTGCATTGGACAAATTTTTGGGTATTCTTGTATCTAATTGACTTTTACCCTAGAATAGCGTTTCTTTGGTTCAAGACAATTAGATAGGGGCATCTGTCATACCCTAAATTTGTCCTACATGTTTATCATTTCACTTTTGGCTAACCATTATTAAAAAATGTTATTTTAGTTTTTCAAGTCCAATGTCACAAAGGTGAGAGTTAGTAAAGATGTTTGACCTCATAACCCAAGCACATCAATTATTCAAGGTTTTTTATGGTTTTATTTCTCAATATTCAAGATTGACATTGCATTGTTCGAAGGTGAAGGGCGCAAGTTTATAAATCCAAGGCCCATGTCCATGTTGTTAAAAAAAAGAGGAACGTTTACAAGTCTTGAACAAAAGTATCCACATATTGATCCATGAGTGGATTAATTTTCTCAAGATCTCATTCTAGGTTTGTTTCGGCGGGTAATTCAAAGGAGATTTGAATTTGACTCATAGATTTAATTCAAACAAGGCACTTTTTGCACCTAGCCTCTCACTAGGTGGTATTTGTAATGGGAATCATAGCCAATACACAACTAATACCGTGGAAAGCTGCAAGTTTATGCTACAGGTCATGTTTTCTCTCATCAATGTACCACCATTGTTTCAAAGGCATAATAAAATATGGCCAACTTGATATATATATTCTAAAGTTCTATATACATGCTTTGGTGAAAAGTTGTCCAAGACCTAATAAATAAGTAAAATTCACTTCAATTAAACTACATGGAATGGAGCTCATTCTTTCAAAGAAAGAACCAGGTATCTTTGTTATCCTGCCAACGTTCATCCTTCGCCAAATCACCGCAAGCCAAGCCATAAATTCTCCTGGACAATTTTGCAACCTCTTCCATCAAGTTTCCTATTCGAAATGGCACTGCCAGTAAGAAAATTGTCCATGGTTAAGAGGTCGACGATTCCGCCAACTCGTCAGCAGTTGTGAAAGACTTCATAAGTGACCAAGATGGCATATAATCAGCTGCATAAAAGAACCTGTCATATCAATATGGGCAGGAATTGGTGTCATATTCCAAAATGCATAGTAGCACAAACAGTCAAAAAAAAATCAGCAAGAAGGTAATGATTCCAAGTCATACCAGGTTTCATAATATCGTGTTTTTTTTCATATGACTATCAAGCCAAAGAATTCTTCATACTGTAACCTTCAGGCGCCTCACATAAGTTTAGTTTTGTTGAATGCAATGAGTGTCTGCTACAAAACGAAGAACCTTGCCACCGCTGCTAACTTTGCTAGGAGGCTGCTTGATACAAGTCCCACCATTGAAAACCAAGCGAAGATAGTAAGGTGCGTTCGTGTGCAGCCTGGTGTGAAATACATATTCCACAGGCAAGTTATCTTCACATTTCAATCACGCTTACTTCAAAAAGCCTAGGCCATGGATTGCGCACCTTTTCTCCTGCTTCATGGAATCATTGGTCATCCTGCCATCATTATGTAAACAAGAGAGTAAGCTTACACCATGAGAGCATAACAAATCTCAGCCATCCTTTTCCAAACATTATCCAAACATACCTCACGCTTTGCTCACATCACCATATACGACTTGAACTTCTTGGCTGCGAAATCATGGAGTTGTCAAGCAGAAGAGAAAATTGTGAACAAGAAAAGCCACAAAACCTGCCATGCCAGATCCATTTAATCAGATTGGTGAAACAAAGTAGCAAACAATAAAAGAATGAATAAGCAGTGAAAAAAAACAGGTTAGCTAGCATCACTTATCTTTCTTTGCCATTCTACCTATATTGTATTTACAGCTTCAATGATAATTCCCACAAGATCCTAGTATGCTCTGAGGTTTCATCTTCCGCAAAGCATAGTGTCGACTTTGCTCCATACCAGATCCCTCCATATGACATTGATTAAGTTGCCCTGTCATAACATGCTTTGAAGGCAGAGTGATAATCTAGACCTCCCAAAAGTTGCGGAGAGACTGCAAAATGTATCCGTGGTTCTGAGTCCAGGACAGTTGTGGTTCTTGAGCCTCCAAAGAATGGACACGGTCCTGTTGATGGCGGTCCCCAGCCATTTCCATCATGACATAAAGCTTCTCCTTTCAAAGCCTGCAAAAACAACAGCATACATAAATTCAGCAAAGTCTATCACAAGCATAGCAAGAAAACGTTCGAAAAGTTGCATTAAAACTAGTTGAGATTCACTAGATTTTGTAACATTCATTCAAGGGAAGTAGAGGTTACATGAAGTTGTGCTAACATATATGTCAAGATTCAACTCAAGCTGATGTGATCAGGACATTTTATGAAGTTATAATGTTCAAGGCAAATGAGTATTATGCAGTAAATATCAGGTGTTCATAAGAATTAAATACCATGATGCTAAGCACAAATAGCAGCTCTCATTTTCTTTCACCCGAGCCTTCTTAGTTATCAAGCCTCTTCAAGTTGAACTCAAGGACAATTCCTTGAGGTTCACAGTTTGACAGCATGTCAAGTGGGGGAGGGTTCTATGATAAGTTTGCTCGCAATGATAAACCTTCCGGATTGTTTGAATCACTAGGTATCAGCAGCAAAGATGGTTGGAAGGATGTATATATTGGAAGTCTGTCGAGGTCGAAATCTTTTCCTGCTTCACCTACTGTTTTGGAAACACTAGAGCATTTGTGTCTGCCGAAGCCCTTCTGGAAACACGATATCTGGTCACAAGAAGTCTTGGTTCTTGTTTGAAGCAGGAAATTAATAAGTTCTCTCCAAACTAAAATGCAGTCCAAAATGATTAATCATGAAGAAGACTCACCCAATCTAGAGGTTCATTCTCCTGAAGTCTTTGGCCAACACCTTAGTAATACAAGTGTTGTTGGCGATAATGTCGTGGGTGTAGCAAATGAAAACACAGTTGGGCCTTTCGAACCCTCTTCGAATAAAGTGCATTCTGGAATATCGTCCCGTATCTTAATAAAAAGGATAGTAGTGTTGTTGAAGACAATTCAATGCAAGAGGAATTATCAGCTGGTTCTACTGGTGGAATTTCAGTCCTCTCCGAAGTACCTGCACCAGCATTATTTCATTCTGTGATTGCTTTAGATTAATATCCCGATGTACCAATGCCTAAAAAATGAAACATCAATAGAACATAAGGGGAGTAGGCATAATATTCATAAGGTATTAAGAATGGCATCCATAATAAGAGAAAAATGTGCAGAAAAGTCAAAGCTCATATCAGTATACAAGTTTTAACAGTCAGTAAAAACCAGCAGTGAAATCTCAAAGGGCAAATCCACAGGTCCACATACCATCTAGAAGCTCACTACAGACAAACAAATTTCAGCTGTCACAATCACTCGGTCCCCACACAATCCTCACCAAATTTCATAGAAGATTCGTCCAGCTCATCCTCGCAAGATTTGCTCGCCAAAGTTCCTTAATCTCACCAGTTTTGAGCCTCAACTTTTTCCTATAAAATGAGGATTCACTCAATCAAAAAAGGGGGAGAGATATTGAAGAAACCTAAATTAGAATAACTCACCTTTCCTCTTCATCAATCTTTCAAAAAACAGAACCAAAACCTCTGCCACCATTAACAAAACTTTCTTCATCAAACCACAAGCTGTGAGAACTGAGACTCAGAAAGCTTTACCGTGAGAACAAAACTATAATCCACGAAACCGATCCACAAACCTGCGAGATCCGCGAACATACTGTGCGGATCTGGGATTCGAACGCCGAGTGTGAGACGAGAACCCGAGAGAGAGTCCGCTAACGTCGCGAAGGAGTAGATCAAGCAAGAATGAGTGCAGAGGCTGAGCGAGAACCGCCGTGAGATTGAGTTCGCCGCCGCCGTTGTTTTCTTGAGTTGGCTGAGATATTTGGCTAAGCTTGAGGTTGTTTTTTCCTTCCCTGAGCCGTGTTTTTTTCTTTTTTTTTCTAAAAATGAATAAAATAGAAACTGTGTTTTTCTCTCTTTATGAACAAGTACTACATTGAAGAACAGTTCTTTTTGATTTGTTTTATATTTACTTTTTTTTTTTCTTTTAGAATTTAAAACCTCTTTATTTTTTTCGGATTACTCATTTTGAGCTTATAACGCCTATTAGTTTGCTATACATAGATCATACATAGAGATGCACCTCCTCATTTTTAATTTCTTAGTTTTTTTTTTTATAATTTTGTTTTAATCATTTCTTTGAGTTTAATTAGATTTCCTTTTTAATTCTGTTTTATGGATTCTATGCTTGGTATCTTGTTGATCGTTTGATTTTTTTTTGATTTATTTTGGGGCCTATGATATAACTAATGGTTTATTGATATTCGATTTTTTAATCGACGTTGTCTAAACCAATTTGAGGCCATTTTTATATTTCTTATTCATTTATCGGTTTATCGGTTTATTTATATTCATTACTTGGTCTATGATATTATTATCCGATTTGTGACATTCCACTTTGCGACGTTGTCCAAATTGATATGAGACCGTTTCCCATTATTTTCATGGTTTTCTAATTAATTTTAGATTCATTGTCATTATCGACTTTATTCTTTTATCGGCCAATGATAAGTGGTGATATTCGATTTTTAATAAATCGACATTATCCCCTAATTTGAGGCCACACTTTTATTTTTCTTATTATTTCTCATTATCTCAATTTATTTTATTCCGGCCAATGAATAAATATTTAAATATTCGATTTCAAATAAATCGACGTTATTTAAATTAAATATGAGGCCAAACTATTATTTTATTATTATTTCGACTTTATTTTGGTTTTATGGTCGATGATATAACAAATGATCTAAATGTTCGATTTCGACAAATCGGTGTCATTTAGATCAATATGAGACTAATTGTTTACTTTTATCACATTTCTTTATTTAAATCATTATTTGATTATAAAATAACGCTCGACTTCTCATAGAATGATTCTAGATTTGAATCGATTCTAAGATAGTTAAAGAGCAACATTTTGTCGCTTTCGGTTTAATTCGAGCTCCAACGGCTCCGCTTTAGCTTATGATTAGGAATCGATCTCGTATAACTATCAACCCTTAACCTCCATTTTTGCACTCACCCTTCGCGATCGCTTTATGCCTCGCAATCGACCTACCAAAATGTTTCTTTAAATCCAAACCCTTGATCCAACGTCAAGTGGTCTTAGGTATTAAAACACTTTAATAATATGAGAGAAATTGTACGCCACGAGCCTTAAGTGGTAGAAAGGAGGATTACGAGCTTTCGTTATTCGCTCCGATTATTCCGTCGCAAGACACTTGGCTTGTTGGTTCGGAATAAACTATCCATAGTCTTTAGTGCAATTCGACTCCTAAAGAAAGATAATAAAATTTAATTCCCTTTCCTCTTTTAGCAAGTAATTCATTAGCCATAGACATATTTCCGCGCGTGACAACTTAGAAGGTTCCCATCGAGTAAGATGGATGTAGGGGGTGCTAATACCTTCCCCCTGCATAACCGACTTCCGAACCCCGACAATGGTTACGATGACCTTGTCTTTATCCTTTCTTCCCGGGTT
Source organism: Lathyrus aphaca (assembly GCA_963966055.1). Taxonomy (NCBI): domain Eukaryota; kingdom Viridiplantae; phylum Streptophyta; class Magnoliopsida; order Fabales; family Fabaceae; genus Lathyrus; species Lathyrus aphaca. The sequence goes on along the minus strand of OZ014523.1, from coordinate 378,686,439 downwards.
TTATCTATATTTTCCCTTTCCCTCTTTGGGAATAAATCAAAATTAGGTGGCGACTCTCAAGTCAGCCCAGCCGCGACCGCATTCGCGAGGATCGTATTTTTCGAGGTACGACAATCACCTACCACTTCTTCCAACTAGAGTTAGCTGACATCAGGAGGATTCAGACCCTGATCACTCCAGACCATATACCACTGTTCAGGGAACACCATGGAGATATACTTGATATGGTTATGGATCTGGACCCCTCACAGAGAAGCCTGATCCACACTTGCCTTCAGTTTTATGATCCCCCACTGAGATGTTTCGCTGGGCCCCTTATTGGAAGAATACTCATCATTAGTTGGTATACCTATCAGGGGTGGAGTCCCTTTCAACCCTGAGATGGTCTTTTCCGGTAATGAAGAGGTAGCAAAGGCATTGCATCTGGAACCAGTCCTGATTGGGCAGCATATGACTTCTAAGGCTGGAATCCCTGGCCTCCATCTGGATTTCTTGATCTCTCAAGCTACCCTGAAAGCTTCTTTAGGAGAATGGAAAGAAGTCTGTGCTTTGTTGGCTTTGAGCATATATGGGATCATATTATTTGCAGATGAGCCTCGATTTGTTAGCAAGAATGCAATCCATCTTTTCATCCTGAAGAACCCAGTGCCAACTTTGTTGGGGGATCTCTACTATTCAGTGCATCAGAGGAATGAAAAGAAGAGGGGAAGATTAGTGAGGTGCTGTGCTCCTTTGTTCCACACTTGGCTTCTCAGGCATTTTCCCAGGACAGATGCATTTTTGAACCCTCATCAGCAGAGAAACTGGGCTGGAAGACTTACTACCTTAACTTCAGCTGATATCAGGTGGTGCACTCAAAGTACAAAAGGCAGGGATATCTGTAAACACCCCAAATTTGCCCTCACCCATTCACACCATGGCTTGTGATCATTTCATATGCATAAACACAATCATACCATCTCATATTACATTTTTGGTTCATTGCATGGATTCAAAGTCATCTGCATCTAGGGTTTGTGATCTGAGCAATCCAAGAGCTTCTTGAGCCACTCCAAGGGTCATCAATCACTTCAAAGGGATCCATGTGTGTTCTTACATCATATTACATCCTCTCAAAGTCAAAAATGCCAAAGAATCACAAGAACTGGGATTGGTATGGAAGCAGAGCCAGGTTTGACTGCACAGTTGACCTAAAATTAGGGTTTTGGTTTCAGAGGCCATAACTCCAAATTTTTTGGTCATTCTTGTTTCCATTGGTCTCTATATGGTATAGGGAGTATGCATATCAATTTTCATGAAGAAATTCCATGGGGAAGTCATCTGATCAAGAGTTGACTTTCTGGACAAGTCAGTGCAAAATCAGGGCATCTGAGGCCCCCAATGACCCAACCAAGGGGTGATCTTCATCATTTTGAGTGTATTTGATCTTTATTTGATCATGGAAGAGGTTTGAAGTTCACAAAATCAAGAATTTGAAGTTTTTTTGCAAAGTTGACTTTTTAGGGCATGGTTGACTTTTAAGGGATTTGTCAATTTAGGTCACTTTTCAAACCTTACTTTTTGATCCAAAAATGCTTAAAATGGAAAAACTTTGGTCATGAAAGTTGTAGAACACATTTTTCCCTTTTCAAAAAGTACAAGAACATGACCTAATTCATTTTGGATCAAAAGTTATGGTGTGACAAAGTTGGCAAAAATCATTAATTTTCAAGTTATGCACTAATTGGAAAGTTTGCAAAATCATGAACCAAGGCAAGTTGTAACTTCTAGTTCACATCAAACCATTACACAAACATTCTATGTGACCTAAAAATCAGATTTGGACCAAGAATTTCTCATGTTCATGGCTTGTGTAGCAAGATGGTTACATGTGAACCAAGGATGAGCAACTTGCAAAACTCATGATCACACTTCACCAACTTGCTGCATTGGCTATTGAACCTTTCTAGCTTCACTCATACACCATGCTGCACCAGCCCACATATTTGTACCAAGATAGAACTTAGCCCATGCCTCTCTTACAACAAAGTGGACCATTTGCAAAAGGTGACTTACCTATCACAGCAGGCCAGGTCACATCATCTGGCCAATTGGAATTGTTTATACTATCCATTTGCAAGCTAAACATATCATCAAGCCAGCCTGAAGCAAGCCCGAGGACAGCATACACAAAACTCACTCCATTTTGCATTTTCCTTCGAATCATCTTCCACAGGCCTCAAACACTAAAACAAATTCCACTACTCATCTCACCATGTATTATTGATCCCAAACCAACAAGACATAAGCCTGAAACCAGCATGAACTGAGCTTCACCATTTCTCATCCTCAAAGCCAGAACCCTTCGAATCTCATTATCCAGCCAACAAACACCCCATTTCTCTTCACCAACAAGTCAGAAACATTCAAAGGAGCAAGAATCCACCATTGGAACAGCTTAAAACCTCACAAATCCTGACTGTGCAATCTGCTACATCAGAACTCTTCCTCTCAAATCAGCCATTCACAAGGACTTTGGAGCTTCTCTTTGAGTTCAAGGGAGTCAAAGAAGTTCATTTGCACGCAAAGGAGGCTCTGGAAGCTCAGTATTGAAGCTTTCCAGCTCAGGTATGAACATGAACATTTTCTCCCAAAGCTTGCATTTTAAGTTATAATCTGGTTGCTTATGTCTTGCTGGTCATGGAGATGCCTTTAGAATCAAAAATAGATGAAAAATGAGTTTGTATGGTCACTCTGAAATTTCACCCGTGGATTTTGTTTCCTTCGATTTGCATGATTCTTGGGGTTTAAATGATGTTTGAGGGTGGATTCATGACCTAGGTTGTTAGAGGATCATTTGGCTGTGCTTAATTTGATGTCTAGAAGCCTGAATCACGTTTTAGGGTTTTGATACCACCGGAGAAGATGACCGGAGCTTCCCTCCGGTCACCTGAAAGTGCTTTGCCCTAATCTCAGGTCATTAGTGCCATTTGAATCTGGTACGTTGGATTGCCTTGACCAGTTGACTTGCCGCGCGTATGAATGGCCCAGATCCATTCATTAGCCCTAATCCACGTTAGTTAGTTTTAATTAATTATAATTAAATTAATTTGATCAGAAGCAATCCTGGCCTTTCAAAAACGCGCGCGGTCAACTATTTTGAAACCAGACTCAATCCTGGCCCTCCACTCAGTTGACTTCCATTTATTTCAATTTTTATTTCATTTCTTTTCATTTAATTTGTCCAATTTATTTAAAATAGCAAAACTTGTTTAAAAATTATGAAACTTTTTCTCAAGAGTTTTATTAATTTTTAAGACACAAAAATATTTTTGTTTTCATTTTTAGCATTTAAAAAGTATTTTAAAATATTTAAAAGTTTATTTTTTATTGATTAATGGGAATTAATTTATTAAAAATACTTTTAGGTATTTAAAAATCACCAAAAAATTCATGAAATGTTCTAAGACATTTAGAAACATTGTCCAACCTTCAAACCAAATTTCTTTTTTGATCTTAATGCATTTTGAGAATTTTTCATTGAATAAAAATCATTTTTATGCATTAATTTGATCCAAAGTTCCAAAAATCATTTCTGCTTATTCATGAGGAGTTGGACATTGATTCTTCTTGCATTGCATTGTGTTTAGCATATAGTTTGTGAGATTAAATGGCCATGATTTGATTCCTCATTTTCAATTTGTTTGTCAATTTTCTTGTTTAGGGACCCTAAAAACCCTAGAATCTTAAGAAAACCATAACTTGAACTTGGTTAGGAGTTGAGACCTCTCCTTTGGGCATTGGTTTAGTATAGGATTAGGGGTCCTTTGAGTGGCATTTTCAATTTTTTATCTTAGGGTTTGCTTCTGATTTTGGTTTGTGTTTGATGTTTTGATCATAAACCCTAATTTGAGCTTCCATTTGCATACATCTTGCATTCTCTTGCATAACATGACTTGCCATGACATTTCAAGCATCCATGTGATTCATTTGACATCATAAGACATATTGAAAGCATGTTGGATCATTGCATCATGTATTTGCCATGTTGTATGCCATGTGCACTTCATAACTTTTCATGTAGGTCCATGCTTCTTAACTTGCTTCATCTGCATCCATAAGCTTGTATGATCATCTCCATGCCTTGTTTCATGTTTTGTATCACTTCATAGCATCATTATCAACATCAACATGCTTCTGTTTTTGCTTCTCATCATGTCATCTCATCCCATTTGCATTGCATTCCATTCCTTTGCTAACATTTCAGGTGGTAAGTGAATTTGAGAAGTGAATTGGCCTTCACTTCTCATAACTTTTCTTCTCATCTCTCTTGCATCCATTGCTGCATTTTTTTTTGTGTTTGAGATTGAGCTTGCTCATTCTTCTTCTTCCCACTTTCTTTCTTCAAGTGACTTGACTTCTTGAATGAAGCAAGTTGCTTTGCTTCTCTTGATCCTTTCATCTGCTTCCTGGTGGTTCCATTGAAGATTGTTCTTGTAAACTTCACAAACCTTAGGAACAACTAAGCATGGCAATGATTAGGGTTTTGATTAGTCCCCTCTTAGTTTTACCTTTGTGTCTCATTGAGTCTTCTCTTCTCACCTCATAGTCAGGGACTAAACCCTAAAGGCTTTAAGGCTTTGTGATTAAGCTTATGCCTGCATCCTTCTATTAGGATGGAGTGTATAACTTTAATCCTAAGTGTTAAACCCTTAATGTGTTTAAATCCTTTAATCAATTCATCTAATAATCATCAAGACATCAAGCTTGTAACTTGGGCCTTGCATTAAGGTTCTAATTCTTCCTTAATTGGTTAAGAAGGACTAACCCTAGTGTTAATGGACAAGTCCCCCTCAAGTTGTCTTACAAACCCTAAAACTCATTTCTTCATCATATCATTAATTAAAATCCACTTAATCAAAGGCATGTTTTGTCATGAGTTTAATCCCTAATCATGGATTAAGTTGAGGAGCTTTCCTCAGCTTAAACACTCTCATCTATTATCCTTCTATTAGGATGCTGTAATGAGTCTGTTTAATCCCTGATTATGGCTTAACCTCATTACTTAACACTAAACAAAAACACCAAAAACATCTAAATAATCACAAGTAGGTCAATGATCTTAACCCTGCATCAAAGGTGATTAAGTGTGAGAAGCTGACTTCACACTTAAGGTATTCTCATTACCCCTAATCAGAGGGAAGATGTGATGAGTTTACTAAATCCATTGGTTTAGGCTTAAGCTCATTAACTTATGACAAACTCCCAAAAGCAATAAAAGACTGAAAACACAAAAAACAAACAATAATCGTCTCCTCCGGGATTCTTTTCTCATCTCATTCACTCATAAACGAGAACTTGCTTCTTCCGTCTAATGCAAGACAGTTTGCACCTGAGCCAGACAGGTCATACACTTGAGCGTAGGCAAGTAAGCAGTTCACAAGTCAATTCATCTTTCAGTCTCTTTGGGTCGAACTACGGTGTTCTGACTTCCTCATTGCACGAGAGGATACGTAGGCATAACTTAACGGTTATCGAACAAAAGTCTCTGTATATTCCCCCTCTTTCCAGTTTTATTCTTTAGCCTCATGATCTTGAGCATTTCATCTGTGTTCTTACACTGACACTTCATTTACACACTTCACTTCCTTTTTACACTGACACCTGTACATCCTTTTCCAGTTATTTTATACACAGATTGCACAGACACTACCCCTTTAAAACACAAATCTTTTAAGCGTGGATCCCGTCGAGTACGACGGACAATCTGGGTGCTAATACCTTCCCAGGTTGTAACCAACCCCCTTTCTCAGTCTCTCTGGTTCGCAACCGTCTTATCCATATCTTTCTAGGTCTACGCAGCATTACCTTTCCTCCAGGATAAAAATGCCTAGCTGGCGACTCTTTTCTTTTCCAGTGAGTTCACTGCTGTGTGTTCTCATTGTTCTTTCCGCCGACCGTTCGCGTCTGTACCCCATCTGACTTAGCTTCATTTGGTGGGAGCGACAGCTTGGCGACTCTGCTGGGGAGCCTTATACTGTGACCAGGGTTTCTGGTTCTTTTTGTGGGTTCCTCCTAGCGCTTGTTTGATTTGTGTTTACTGGGGTGTTATGTGCTTATTTGAGTTTGTATATTTGTATTTATTTTTTCTTTATGTACAGTTGTTTACTACTTTCTTTATAGCTTTGCATTATATCATATTGTCATACTGTGCTGCTGGCTGGATCTGTTTGTTTGCTTTGGTGGGTGGGGGTTCTATTGAGAGTTAAGGTCCTATACCTGGGACCTGAGTGACACCTAGGCTAGAGTGAATCATATTCTTTCCCATTCCATCTCGGTCTGGTGCGGGAATATGAAACACGGTTCAGATATGGGTTTCTTCTTGAGAACACTGTGTTGCAGATTTCCTACAATGCTAGGGCTATTTGGGAAGCCTGCTAAGTCTGGATGACCTTTTAGCATTGACCTTCAGAAACTGAGGTGAATTAGAGGAGGAATTGTTATGGTTATTGTAAACACTGTACCTCCGGGTTAGAAGTGTTTACACTTCTCATAACTGATCCAAGTCTGAGGATCCTTGTTTTAGAACACCACCTGTGAGGGGGTTGGGCTGTTTACAGGTTTGCAGGTACCTTGACCTCAGAATACCCTGTTACTTTGATTTGATTAAGAATACTCCATGTTGGAACATTTCTTGTGATTCTAAAACCCTGGATATGTGGCTCTTTATTTGAGTCCCCCACCTTGGTTACTGGACTTATAGACCTCCATCTGGATTTCTTACACACATGGACTTATGTCAGAGCACTTGATCAGATCCAGCTCAGTCACAAACCCTTTGCATATCATTTGCATACATAATCATTGCATCATATTGACATTTGCTTATTTGTGTTTCAGGGTATCCATCTTCATTTGGTTTTGGTTTTGACCCCATCTTCAGTATTGACCTATCTTCATCAGCACCTGCTTCAACTATCAGCTGTCTACTTCAGTCACCAACACCAGCCAATCAGTGGCCCATTCTTCAGCATCATCATCAGCACTTGTCTCTACTCAGCATCAACATCATGGCACCTAAAAAGAGCAATATCACCTACCACTTCTTCCAGCCAGAGCTATCTGACATCAGGAGGATTCAGACCCTGATCACTCCAAACCATATACCACTGTTCAGGGAACACCATGGAGATATACTTGATATGGTTATGGATCTGGACCCCTCACAGAGAAACCTGATTCACACTTGCCTTCAGTTTTATGATCCCCCACTGAGATGTTTCACTTTTCAAGACTTTCAGCTGGGCCCTCTATTGGAAGAATACTCATCATTAGTTGGTATACCTATCAGGGGTGGAGTCCCTTTCAACCCTGAGATGGTTTTTCCTGGTAATGAAGAGGTAGCAAAGGCATTGCATCTGGAACCAGTCCGGATTGGGCAGCATATGACTTCTAAGGCTGGAATCCCAGGCCTGCATCTGGATTTCTTGATCTCTCAAGCCACTTTGAAAGCTTCTTGAGGAGAGTGGAAAGCAGTCTGTGCTTTGTTGGCCCTGAGTATATATGGGATTGTATTATTTGCAGATGAGCCTCGATTCGTTAGTAAGAATGCAATCCACCTGTTCATTCTAAGGAACCCAGTGCCAACTTTATTGGGGGACCTCTACTATTCAGTGCATCAGAGGAATGAAAAGCAGAGGGGCAGATTAGTGAGGTGCTGTGCTCCTTTGTTCCATACTTGGCTTCTCAGGCATCTGCCCAGGACAGATGCATTTTTGAACCCTCATCAGCAGAAAAACTGGGCTGGAAGACTTACTACTCTGACCTCAGCTGATATCAGGTGGTGCACTCAGAGCACAAAAGGCAGGGATATCATCACCAGCTGTGGGCATTTTCCCAATGTGCCCCTGATAGGAGTTAAAGGTAGTATTAATTACAACCCTCTGCTGTTTAAAAGACAACTGGGCTATGCACTGGTCCACACTCCTAAGGCACAGGACTTGGTTGAGACTCTTTATTGTGAGAACAAGCTTAATCTGGCTATTGTTAGGCAGGCAGCCTGGGCCTGGGACAATGTGCAGACTAAAGGGGTAACCATTCTGGGGAAGTGTAACAATGTGGCATCAGTACAATACTATGATTGGTCCCATGCCAGGGCCCAATTCTCTGGGATGCCCTTTACTATTGAAGATATGCCTGGGCCTTCCACAGCACCACCTCCAGCAACTGTAAGCTTAGAGGAGTTTGAGAAGTTGAAAGAGAGGAATGAAAAGCTGACTCAAGCTCTACAGAAGACCCTCTGGGAGAGGAGTGATGGAAGACTGGATATTGAGAGGTTGGAGAAGTTGAAGGTGGAGCATCTGGCTAGAATTGAGAAGTCTGAAGATTACATTAAGAAATCTAGGGCCGGAGAGCAAATCCTGAAGAATGCTTGCAAAGAAGCTCAGTTCCAGAAAGCTAGGACAGACTTGTATCTGAAGGAGAGTCAGGCTAGGTGGGTCAGGATCACCGAGGCTCGTACTCTGGAGGACAAGAGGGTCTAAGACAAGATAGAGCAGATGGAAGCTAGTGCAAAAGAGCAACAAGAAGCCTTGGCAGCAGCCCAGAGAGAGATCTCAGAGCTGAAGATCAGAGCTGGAGTGAAGAGGTCAAAGGACCAAAGTCAACACGAGAAGCTAACTACAGTTGTTACTATCCGGAACCTCCTTATCAGGAATCTCACGGAGCGTCCAGCTGATCCTGTGACCGAAGCACTTCTCAAGGAAGTTCGGGAGGATGAGTTTGGTCTTGGTGTTTGACCATTTGCTTGTTGTTGTTTTCATTCCATGTACTTTTATTTTCTTGTAGTGTATTTTGACCCCTCAGAGGGCTTGTATTTGTAAACAAACTGTGTACCATTGGCCTTTTGTAATATATGTATTAGTTTGTTCCATCCGAGTTTACTTCGAAAGCAACATCAACAGCATCTTCAAGGGTCTGGAAGGGTCAAAACTGAATGCGAAGCCGGATACCTTGAGAACAAATAAGCATACTGCATTGCATGCTAACCCTTTGCTTGTTTTGTAGGTGTTTGTGTTATTGTTGCTAACTCTGTTGTGATGTTCAGGAATTATTGCTCGACGACAAGGGTTTCCACTCAACCGACCACACAGGTACCCCACCCGCAGTAACCTTCCGGGCATACAGATGGATCAGATGCAGCAGGACCTTACAGAGGTCAGGAACCAAATGACCAACGAGAGGTTGGAAATGAGGAACCAAATGACACAATTTATGGAGGTAATAAACAACATGGCTCAAAGTCAGGAGAGGCTCAGAGCACTGGTGGAAGGGAGAAATCAGGAAGACCATCAGCCAGGGACTGCTGGGACTAGCAACAATGAAAGAGTCCAACCTCATGTCAATCCCCCAGTCTTTGGACCACACCTCCATCCAGAGGCCAACATCCCTGTCAATATACCAGGGACTGCCACAGCAGGGAGGGTACTGCAAGAAGACCCCCAAGAAGACCAGTTTACAGTGATGGGAGCCGGGGAAGAGGCATATGATAGAAGGTTGGATGAGATAGCCGAGAAGTTAAGATCCTTAGAATCTCAAAACTCTTTGGGTTTTGATGTTATGGATATGGGCTTGGTAGATGGGGTCAGGATTCCCCACAAGTTTAAGCCACCATGCTTTGAGAAGTATAATGGGACTTCCTGTCCCCGGACCCATCTACAATCTTTTCTCGGGAGGCTAAAGGCCTATACCATGGACGAGAAGCTGTGGATGTTCTATTTTGAGGATAGCTTGACTGGAGCTTCGAGGGAATGGTATTCCCATCTGACAAGAGCAACTATTAGATGCTGGAAGGACCTGGCAGAGGCCTTCATCAGACAGTATCAGTATAATCTAGATATGGCACCCAACAGGACCCTCCTAATGGGAATGTCACAGTCATCTAGAGAGAGCTTCCGAGAATATGCTCAAAGATGGAGACAGCTCGCTGCTGCTGTCCAGCCACCTATGTCAGAAAGGGAGATGGCTGATATGTTCATGAACACCCTTCAGGGGACTTACATTGATAGGCTAGCTGCCTTCTCATCTACCAGCTTTGCAGATGTAGTCATAGCCGGAGAGAGAATTGAAAGCCTATTGAAGATGGGTAAGATCTCAGACAACGGTGCAAGCTCATCCAGTAATGCAAGAAAGCCTTTTGCGGGCCCAAGAAGGACTGGTGAGACCAATGCCATCCATACCAACAGGGACAGGCCCCAATATGTTCATAGATCTGTGGTAGCAGTCACCATTCCCGCTCCAGCTCATCCACAACCAGCTTATCAACCTCCGCAACAAAACTATCAGCAACAACCTCAGTACCATCAACAAAATCAGTATCCTTCGAGAAATTACAACAATAGCAACACCAACAACAATAACCAGCAAAGGCCATTTCAGCAGAGGCCATCTCAAGCTAACAGGGTGATCGATCCGATCCCTATGCCATATGCTACATTGCTGCCACAACTCCTGAAACTCAACCTAGTTGAGCTAAGGACATTGGCACCTCCAGATCCCAACAGTCTACCCAGGAATTATGACTCCAACGCCAGATGTGCCTTCCATTCAAACGCACCTGGCCACAGTACAGAAAAGTGCAGAGCCTTGCACATGAAGGTACAAGACCTGGTAGACTCTAAGGCTCTGAATTTCGCACCACCACCCAATGTCAATAAGAACCCCATGCCAAACCATGGTGGTCCCAGAATCAACGCTATTGAAGAAGACAAGCCGTCTTATTTAATAACCAGTGTGGGTCAGATCCGGACACCGTTGGTAGAAATTAAGGCTCAGCTCCTCGAATGTCACATGTTCCCGGGGTGTGAGTTAGGTTGTGCTTACTGCAATATCTCAGTAAATGGGTGCGATAACCTGAGGAATGGCATAGATGGCCTTATTCAGAGTGGCCAACTTCAGATCACCACATCATTTCCAACAAATCCAGCAGTCTCATCAACAGCAATTCCTGTAGCTCCTACAACTACAACAACCATTGTTCCTGACAATTCTTCGGCTTCATCAACAAGTACTTCATCTGTCTTCTCAACTGATCAGTTATCGACAAATTTTCCTGCTACAACTTCAGCATCACTCCATTTTGAATCTCCTACAACAACAACATCCATTCTTCCGACAATGTCTCCTACAACAACAGCAACAAATCATGAAGATGTCTCAACTGTCACAATATTTTATGATCCTGAAAACAACTCTGCCTACAATTCAGAAGGTGCTGCTCCCATCAGAGCACCAGTCACAATTTATTATGATCCGCAAACTATCACAGTCCCTTCTGCAGCTGCCATTAGTCCAGTCACTGTCACGGTGCCCGGACCAGTGCCTTATGAAAGCAATAGGGCCATCCCTTGGCACTACGGCTCTGACGTATACTGCGAAGGAAAGAAAATCACTCTTGAACCATCAACACCTGCACCACAGATAGACAATGTGGGAGGAGGCGGAGGCTTCACTCGAAGCGGACGTCTCTTTGCTCCACAATTTCAAAGACCCACTGCCGAAGCAGAAGCTGCCGCCAAGGCAAAAGGAAAAAGCCCGGTGCAGGAAGATCAAGCTGTTAAAGAAGCTTTGAAAACACCATTCGATCAAGAAGTTGATGAGTTTATGAGAATCATCAAAAAGAGTGATTACAAAATAGTGGATCAGCTTCACCAGACGCCATCCAAGATCTCTATCCTATCGCTGCTTATGTGCTCCGAAGCCCATCGGAATGCACTACTCAAAGTCTTGCACGCAGCTTACGTGCCTGAAGAGATCACTGTCAATCAATTGGAAACCGTGGTTGGAAATGTTACTGCTAGCAATGGGCTAGGGTTCACCAATACTGACTTGACAACGGAAGGCCGCAACCATAACAAGGCCTTGCACATCACCATGGAATGTAAAGGTGCAGTCCTTTCCCATGTGTTGGTAGACACAGGGTCATCCCTTAATGTCTTACCAAAGAAGGCCCTGGTGAAGCTAGAGTATGAAGGATTAGCATTGCGTCCCAGTAACCTGGTAGTAAGAGCCTTTGATGGTTCTAAGAGATCGGTTCTGGGAGAGATTGAGCTACCTGTGACAATTGGCCCACAAACTTTTACAACGATCTTCTATGTGATGGACATTCAGCCTGCCTACAGCTGTTTGTTGGGTAGACCATGGATTCACGCCGCTGGCGCAGTAACGTCTACCCTTCACCAGAAGTTAAAATTTGAGTGGGAAGGCCAAGTTGTTACTATCTGTGGGGAGGAGGATATATTTGTTAGCCATCTGGCTACTTATAAGTATATTGAGATGGATGGAGAGATCCATGAAACAATGAGCCAAGGGTTTGAGGCCCTGAATGTAAATGAAGCATCTGCTGTATCTGGGATCTCCATGTCATCTTATCAACAAGCCCGGAAGGTTGTTGAGGAAGGAACTGCCCAAGGATGGGGCAAGGTTTTATCGGTGGAGGAGAAGAAAGACAAATTTGGGTTGGGTTACAGACCAACTCAACGACATCAAGCGGAGGCTGCTGAGAAGCCCGGTTTTGTCAGTGGGGGGATGCTCACCCCTGATGCTATCAACAATTTGGAAGACGAGTTGGAAGAGGAGCGCAATCTGGAGAATTGGATTCGTCCAAAGATCCCGGGGAGCAGTATCTCAAACTGGTCTTCCCAGGAAATTATAAGAGTTACTCAAGCAGAGTAATTATTATTTCCTGTATTTTTATAGCATGCATCAAAGTCTTGCATCTTGCCCAAGATGACAAGACTCATTTTGTAATCGGGCCATCTGTACTTTTTGTGCAAACAAGATCAATCAATGAAATATCAGACATCTTTTTGCAAATGAGTCTTTTTCCTTTCCGCTCACTATTTTTCCATTTTTCTTTTTGTACAAAAAATAAATGGCGATGTTTTCAAAATGATAAATTTATTTCACTTTTTTAAACAAAATTAAAATCAATCACTAAAATGAACAAACTGAACCCTTGCAGAAAGTGCCTTCCAGACAGCACCGACAACAGCGCGGCTATGGCTTCGTATGACTTTGACAATCCGATCAATCAAGCTGATGAAGGGGTTGAAGAAGAATACGAGCTTCCTGAAGAGTTAGCCAGGTTGTTGAGACAAGAGGAGAAGGTTATCACTCCTCACCAGGAGGAGGTTGAAGTGATTAATCTTGGTACAGATGAAGACGTGAAAGAGGTTAAAATCGGGGCCTGCTTACAAGACTCAGTGAAGAGACAACTGATTGATCTGCTTCAAGAATATGTGGACGTGTTCGCTTGGTCGTACCAAGATATGCCAGGGTTGGACACCGACATTGTTGTGCACAAGCTTCCTTTGAGAGAAGAGTGCCCACCGGTCAAACAGAAGCTGCGCCGTACTCGCCCAGACATGGCTATGAAAATCAAGGAAGAGGTACAAAAACAGTGGGACGCCGGGTTCCTTGCTGTAACTAGCTATCCGCCGTGGGTTGCTAATATAGTACATGTGCCTAAGAAGGACGGCAAAGTAAGAATGTGTGTTGACTACCGGGACCTGAACAGAGCTAGCCCGAAAGATGACTTCCCATTACCTCACATTGATGTATTGGTGGATAACACGGCTCAGTTCTCGGTATTCTCCTTCATGGACGGATTTTCAGGATACAACCAGATCAAAATGTCACCTGAGGACATGGAGAAGACAACCTTCATCACACCTTGGGGCACGTTCTGTTACAAAGTGATGCCATTCGGATTGAAGAATGCTGGTGCAACATATCAACGGGCTATGGTAACGTTATTCCACGATATGATCCATAAGGAAATTGAGTGTTATGTGGATGACATGATTGCCAAGTCCCTTACAGAGGAAGACCACCTGGTAAATCTGCTGAAGTTATTCAAGCGTCTGAGGAAGTACCAACTGAGGCTGAACCCCAACAAGTGCACATTCGAGGTGCGATCTGGTAAGCTGCTGGGTTTTATTGTAAGCGAGAAGGGGATTGAAGTTGACCCTGATAAAGTCAAAGCCATTCAAGAGATGCCTGCACCGAAAACTGAGAAAGAAGTTCGAGGGTTCTTAGGTCGATTGAACTACATTTCACGGTTCATATCTCACCTTACAGCAACCTGTGAACCCTTGTTCAAGCTGTTAAGAAAAGAACAGACGGTCAGATGGAACGAAGACTGCCAAAGGGCTTTTGACAAGATCAAGGAGTACTTACAAGAGCCTCCAATCCTTATGCCTCCAGTGGAAGGAAGACCTCTGATAATGTACTTAACAGTATTAGAAGAGTCTATGGGGTGTGTGCTGGGCCAACATGACGAGTCTGGTCGAAAAGAGTATGCAATATACTACCTGAGCAAAAAGTTTACCGACTGTGAACAACGTTATTCACTGCTCGAGAAAACTTGTTGTGCTTTAGCGTGGGCTGCTCGCCGACTGAGACAGTATATGTTGACCCACACTACTTTATTGATCTCGAAAATGGACCCAGTTAAGTACATTTTCGAGAAGCCAGCTCTTACCGGACGGGTTGCAAGATGGCAAATGATTCTTACGGAATATGACATCCAGTACACCTCTCAGAAAGCTATCAAGGGCAATGTACTATCTGAATATCTTGCTGAGCAACCCATTGATGACTACCAGCCTATGAGATTTGACTTCCCTGATGAGGACATCATGTTCATTAAAGCAAAAGATCATGAAGAGCCTATTCACACTGAAGGGCCCGACCCGGAAGAAGAATGGACTATGATGTTTGACGGGGCTGTTAACATGAATGGTCGTGGTGTTGGTGCAGTACTCATTACACCTAAAGGAGTTCACATGCCTTTCTCGGCAAAACTCACTTTCAACTGCACTAACAACAAAGCTGAATACGAAGCTTGCATTATGGGTCTTGAGGAAGCCATTGACCTCAGGATCAAGACATTGACTGTATTCGGAGATTCAGCTCTGGTAGTTAATCAAACCAACGGAAAATGGTACACCCACCAGGATCATCTGATACCTTACAGGGACTATACAAGGAGGTTATTGACTTTCTTCACAACAGTCAAGCTTGAGTATATCCCTCGGGACGAGAATCAGTTTGCAGATGCTCTTGCTACCATTTCATCCATGATCAAAGTTCAAGCTGCTAACTTTGTACCTCAGATTTCAGTGTCCAGACTCGACAGACCAGCATATGTATTTGTAGCAGATGTTGTCAAAGATGATAAGCCTTGTTTCCATGACATTAAATGCTTCTTGGAGGATCAAGCATACCCACTTGGGGCATCTTCCAATGATAAGAAGACTTTGAGGAGGCTTGCTGGTAGTTTCTTTCTGAACACTGATGGGTCTTTATACAAAAGGAACTTTGATATGGTACTCCTCAGATGTGTTGATAAAACAGAAGCAGATTTGTTGATGCACGAGGTGCATGAAGGATCCTTTGGTACCCATGCAGGAGGTCATGCCATGGCTAAGAAATTGCTAAGATCAGGTTATTACTGGATCACAATGGATGCAGACTGTTGTGCCTACGCCAGAAAATGCCATAAATGCCAGATCTATGCAGATAAGGTGCATGTGCCTCCCAATCCTTTGAACATCATGTCTTCACCATGGCCCTTTGCCATGTGGGGCATTGATATGATTGGAAAGATTGAGCCAACTGCTTCGAACGGCCACAGATTCATCCTGGTTGCCATTGATTATTTCACCAAGTGGGTTGAAGCAGCCTCATATGCAAATGTTACAAGACAAGTGGTAGCCAGATTTCTGAAGAGAGATATCATCTGTCGATATGGAGTGCCCGAGCGAATCATTACTGATAATGGTTCCAATCTAAACAACAAAATGATGGCAGAGCTGTGCCGGGACTTCAAGATTCAGCATCACAATTCTTCTCCTTACAGGCCAAAGATGAATGGCGCTGTTGAGGCAGCAAATAAGAATATTAAGAAGATTGTGCAGAAGATGGTAGTCACTTACAAAGACTGGCATGAAATGCTACCGTTTGCCTTGCATGGGTACCGCACGTCAATCAGGACATCCACTGGGGCAACACCGTATCAGCTTGTGTATGGTATGGAAGCAGTCCTACCTGTTGAAGTTGAATTACCCTCGCTGCGGGTACTAATGGATGTTAAACTGAACGAAGCAGAGTGGGTTCGGTCCCGATACGAGCAACTGAGTCTGATTGAAGAGAAAAGATTGGCTGCAATCTGTCATGGGCAGTTATATCAGAAAAGAATGAAGAAAGCCTTCGATCAGAAAGTCAGGCACCGAGAGTACCAAGTGGGAGATCTTGTGTTGAAAAGAATCCTCCCTCCTCATACAGACCACAGGGGCAAGTGGACTCCAAATTATGAAGGACCATTTGTAGTCAAGAAAGTTTTCTCTGGTGGAGCACTGATGCTCAGCACCATGGATGGCGAAGACTTCCCGTCCCTTGTGAATTCAGATGCAGTTAAAAAATACTTCGCATAAAAATGACCCGCTGGACATAAAAACAGAATGTAAGTCCAGGCAAGAATAGGGCGTCCCGGCGAGTCAAAAACAGAATAAAAGACTCGGGCAAAAATAAGGGGAAAAAAAAAAATAAAAAAAGAAGTACACCCGCTGAGTTGAAAAGCCGCATTGGACAGCTCAGGCAAAAAAGGGTATCCCGATGGATTGAAAACCTGAAAGGGCGATCCATGCAAAATAAGGGAATAAGCGAACAACTGCATTCTGAGTTCGTCTGTATCGCCTACAACTTACCAAACTTCGAAAAAATCAAGCTTCTATCAGAATCAGCCCTCTTCAGAAAGCAAGACGAGAAGAACGTCAAAAGCCATACGAGTCGTAGTAGAAGAGGAAGCTCCTCTGAAAGCGTCGTCAACATCGCCAACACTTTGTTTCTCAATTTGTAACAATCCCCTCATTTCAGGAGATGTGTTTCCTTGACTGTATCTTGCCAATTCAGGGCACATGAATTAATAAAATCAGATTTTTCAGTCTTGTTTCGTTTTGTACATTTTTACTTGCAAAGAATGTCTGATGTCTCTTAAAAACTGATTGCATAAGTACAGATGTTTTTCTCTAAATAATAAAAACACATGCTTACAGGGAATATACTTACTCTCGAAAGTGCTTAACTCCTATGACGGAATCCAATAAAGGATACCTCGGGACCATTTGTGCGTTTCCTTATCTTTGCAGGATTGCAGGTATCCAGGACGCAACTTGGGGCATGCAAGTTACATCCCAGCAAGCTGGCAGATCAACACTCACTTTTGGCACCAGAGATGTTTCTCCCCAGCTGAGTTGCCAACAACTTCCTCCCCCAACTGAGTTGCCAACAACTTTCCCCAGCCGTAGTGCCAGTCATTCTTCCTCAGCAGAATACAAAAGTCAGGGAGCCATTTCCCCACAGAATTTCAGCCTTTATCCAGAAGAGCAACGCATGAAGGAGTCACAACAGAGTACAGGAAGCTTCTACAAACCCCAGCTGGGTCCTATATTACAAGGATATGTCAATCAGTGACCTAGATCCCCAAGCGGATACATCTTATCAGATCTACCGATGATCTCATCCCCAGCTGGGACGCCCATTTCAAGCAGATCAACCAGAGATCTTCATAGCAACGGGATCCGAATCCCGGATTGGTATCTTTGCATAATCATGACATTTGCATCATATTCACCCACAGAGCGTAGCATTCCGTCTTAAGTACGGAGCATTACGGTAAAAATCAAATACATAGCATAATCATAAGTCATGTTGTGAATCAAATACTTGTGAATAATGACAACCCGTCAATATACAGAATACTTTCCCCAAAATCCACACCAGAGTCCCCAGCAGAAGCAGTTGCCTCACAAATCACAAACGCCAGTATATATTCCCTTTTGACACCCGTCCGTGTCATCACTCACCAGTAAAGTTGCCTGAACACTCTTTACAAACAAAACCCCCATATTACAGATACTTCCTGACACCCGTCCATGTCAAACCACCAGCAAAGAGCCAAAGACATCATCTTTGCACTCACACATACCTATATATACGCTTCCTGACACCCGTCCGTGTCATATCCCCAGCGCAGTCGCTTACACTTTTACAACCCATATACTTGTTGACATTATTATACTTTTCTCCTTTTTGACACTCGTCCGTGTCACCCCCCCCAGCAGATAAACACTCATCTATACATACTCATACTACTCATACCTATACAGATACTCGTCCGTATCTTGTATACACCATCTATATACCCCCTCAGATTCGACGATCGTCCTCGTTCTTTGTTAACCAGTTGGTACTCGTCCGTACCATCATCTCAGAACGTTGCGTCTATTGTTTGTTTCTACATGATACTCGTCCGTATCATAGTCTTAAGGATGCTCGTCCGCATCTTTAATCCATACACCGTGTCAAACACTTATGTCTTCTTGAATATAGATACTCGTCTGTGTCTACTATTCCCCGGAAGTCCCCTCAGATTCAACACTCGTCCGTGTTCTCTGTTAACCCGTTGATACCCGTCCGTATCATCATCTCTGAACACGTGTCAGTTTGTTTCTACCCGATACTCGTCCGTATTGTAGTCTTAAGGATGCTCGTCCGCATCTCTAATCTATACACAACATCTAAACACTTATACTTTCTTTTCTTGGCTGTAAATACTCGTCCGTGTTTACTAGATCCCCAGTAGATCGCCAACAAAGCAAATTTTCTTTTTATCTAACACTCGTCCTGTGTTATGATAACCTTGAGAGCAGTCGTACCCTGCTAGGTGGTCGTCCTCCACCTCTTGATGGTCGTCCTCCATCATGCTCATCCGATGGCTGTCCCTATCGTTGATTTAGCAGCCGTCCCCTGCTAGGTGGTCGTCCTCCACCTCCTGATGATCGTCCTTCATCATTTTATCCAATGGCCGTCCCCATTGTTGATTTTGGTTATCTGGCATTCGTCCTATGTCATGACAAACCCTGAGAGCAGCCGTCCCCTGCTAGGTGGTCGTCCTCCACCTCTTCATGGTCGTCCTCCATCATGCTCGTCCGATGGCCGTCCCCATCGTTGACCTTTTATCCGGCATTCACCCTATGTCGCGATATTTTCGGCAGCCGTACCCTGCCAGGTGGTCGTCCTCCACCTTAGATGACCGTCCCTCATCTTAACCCAACAGAGCAGCCGTCCCCTGCTAGGTGATCGTCCTTCACCTTTGATGACTGTACCTCATCATCTGTTTATTTCATTTATTCTTCAACCCGACGGTCGTCCCCGTCATGGTCCCTTTTCTCTTCCTTTTAGCCCGATGGCCGTCCCCATCGTCGGTCACTTTGCTCTATGAATTTGATGGCCGTCCCCGTCATGATTCATTAATTCCCAGAGAATCTTGCAGCTTTACTTGATGGTCGTCCCCATCATAATATCTTATTTTTCCAGCCAGTCGGCCGTCCCCGTCTTGGCATTACCTTTTATCCCCAACAGAGCAGCCGTCCCCTGCTAGGTGATCGTCCTTCACCTTTGATGACCGTACCTCATCATCTGTTTATTTCATTTATTCTTTAACCCGATGGCCGTCCCCGTCGTGGTCCCTTTTCTTTTTAATCCGATGGTCGTCCCCATCGTTGGTTACTTTACTTTATGAACTTGATGGCCGTCCCCGTCATGTTTCATTCGATTTCCAGAAAATATTACAACTTTATTTTGATGGCCGTCCCCATCATAATATCTTATTTGTCCAGCTAGTCAGCCGTCCCCGTCTTTGCTTTACCTATTACCCCCAGCATGTCGGCCGTCCCCGTCATTGCTTTATTTCCCGCACTTTTCCCAGCATGTCGGTCGTCCCCGTCATTGCTATTTACCCAGCAGTCGTCCTCTGCTCGACGGTCGTCCTCCGTCGCCCGCACTTTACAATATACTTTATTTTCCTTTTGCAATCTATATCCCTTTTCTTCTTCATTCTGTGAGTGCAAATTTTGGACTGTCTTTGGTATTCAACCACAAGTTATCTTGTTTGCCTGTTAAGCCGTTGCTTACAACCTGCACAGCTAACTCATGTTAGAATAGGGGCAGCTGTAAACACCCCAAATTTTCCCTCACCCATTCACACCATGGCTTGTGATCATTTCATATGCATAAACACAATCATACCATCTCATATTACATTTTTGGTTCATTGCATGGATTCAAAGTCATCTGCATCTAGGGTTTGTGATCTGAGCAATCCAAGAGCTTCTTGAGCCACTCCAAGGGTCATCAATCACTTCAAAGGGATCCATGTGTGTTCTTACATCATATTACATCCTCTCAAAGTCAAAAATGCCAAAGAATCACAAGAACTGGGATTGGTATGGAAGCAGAGCCAGGTTTGACTGCACAGTTGACCTAAAATTAGGGTTTTGGTTTCAGAGGCCATAACTCCAAATTTTTTGGTCATTCTTGTTTCCATTGGTCTCTATATGGTATAGGGAGTATGCATATCAATTTTCATGAAGAAATTCCATGGGGAAGTCATCTGATCAAGAGTTGACTTTCTGGACAAGTCAGTGCAAAATCAGGGCATCTGAGGCCCCCAATGACCCAACCAAGGGGTGATCTTCATCATTTTGAGTGTATTTGATCTTTATTTGATCATGGAAGAGGTTTGAAGTTCACAAAATCAAGAATTTGAAGTTTTTTTTGCAAAGTTGACTTTTTAGGGCATAGTTGACTTTTAAGGGATTTGTCAATTTAGGTCACTTTTCAAACCTTACTTTTTGATCCAAAAATGCTTAAAATGGAAAAACTTTGGTCATGAAAGTTGTAGAACACATTTTTCCCTTTTCAAAAAGTACAAGAACATGACCTAATTCATTTTGGATCAAAAGTTATGGTGTGACAAAGTTGGCAAAAATCATTAATTTTCAAGTTATGCACTAATTGGAAAGTTTGCAAAATCATGAACCAAGGCAAGTTGTAACTTCTAGTTCACATCAAACCATTACACAAACATTCTATGTGACCTAAAAATCAGATTTGGACCAAGAATTTCTCATGTTCATGGCTTGTGTAGCAAGATGGTTACATGTGAACCAAGGATGAGCAACTTGCAAAACTCATGATCACACTTCACCAACTTGTTGCATTGGCTATTGAACCTTTCTAGCTTCACTCATACACCATGCTGCACCAGCCCACATATTTGTACCAAGCTAGAACTTAGCCCATGCCTCTCTTACAACAAAGTGGACTTTTTGCAAAAGGTGACTTACCTATCACAGCAGGCCAGGTCACATCATCTGGCCAATTGGAATTGTTTATACTATCCATTTGCAAGCTAAACATATCATCAAGCCAGCCTGAAGCAAGCCCGAGGATAGCATACACAAAACTCACTCCATTTTGCATTTTCCTTCGAATCATCTTCCACAGGCCTCAAACACTAAAACAAATTCCACTACTCATCTCACCATGTATTATTGATCCCAAACCAACAAGACATAAGCCTGAAACCAGCATGAACTGAGCTTCACCATTTCTCATCCTCAAAGCCAGAACCCTTCGAATCTCATTATCCAGCCAACAAACACCCCATTTCTCTTCACCAACAAGTCAGAAACATTCAAAGGAGCAAGAATCCACCATTGAAACAGCTTAAAACCTCACAAATCCTGACTGTGCAATCTGCTACATCAGAACTCTTCCTCTCAAATCAGCCATTCACAAGGACTTTGGAGCTTCTCTTTGAGTTCAAGGGAGTCAAAGAAGTTCATTTGCACGCAAAGGAGGCTCTGGAAGCTCAGTATTGAAGCTTTCCAGCTCAGGTATGAACATGAACATTTTCTCCCAAAGCTTGCATTTTAAGTTATAATCTGGTTGCTTATGTCTTGCTGGTCATGGAGATGCCTTTAGAATCAAAAATAGATGAAAAATGAGTTTGTATGGTCACTCTGAAATTTCACCCGTGGATTTTGTTTCCTTCGATTTGCATGATTCTTGGGGTTTAAATGATGTTTGAGGGTGGATTCATGACCTAGGTTGTTAGAGGATCATTTGGCTGTGCTTAATTTGATGTCTAGAAGCCTGAATCACGTTTTAGGGTTTTGATACCACCGGAGAAGATGACCGGAGCTTCCCTCCGGTCACCTGAAAGTGCTTTGCCCTAATCTCAGGTCATTAGTGCCATTTGAATCTGGTACGTTGGATTGCCTTGACCAGTTGACTTGCCGCGCGTATGAATGGCCCAGATCCATTCATTAGCCCTAATCCACGTTAGTTAGTTTTAATTAATTATAATTAAATTAATTTGATCAGAAGCAATCCTGGCCTTTCAAAAACGCGCGCGGTCAACTATTTTGAACCCAGACTCAATCCTGGCCCTCCACTCAGTTGACTTCCATTTATTTCAATTTTTATTTCATTTCTTTTCATTTAGTTTGTCCAATTTATTTAAAATAGCAAAACTTGTTTAAAAATTATGAAACTTTTTCTCAAGAGTTTTATTAATTTTTAAGACACAAAAATATTTTTGTTTTCATTTTTAGCATTTAAAATGTATTTTAAAATATTTAAAAGTTTATTTTTTATTGATTAATGGGAATTAATTTATTAAAAATACTTTTAGGTATTTAAAAATCACCAAAAAATTCATGAAATGTTCTAAGACATTTAGAAACATTGTCCAACCTTCAAACCAAATTTCTTTTTTGATCTTAATGCATTTTGAGAATTTTTCATTGAATAAAAATCATTTTTATGCATTAATTTGATCCAAAGTTCCAAAAATCATTTCTGCTTATTCATGAGGAGTTGGACATTGATTCTTCTTGCATTGCATTGTGTTTAGCATATAGTTTGTGAGATTAAATGGCCATGATTTGATTCCTCATTTTCAATTTGTTTGTCAATTTTCTTGTTTAGGGACCCTAAAAACCCTAGAATCTTAAGAAAACCATAACTTGAACTTGGTTAGGAGTTGAGACCTCTCCTTTGGGAATTGGTTTAGTATAGGATTAGGGGTACTTTGAGTGGCATTTTCAATTTTTTATCTTAGGGTTTGCTTATGATTTTGGTTTGTGTTTGATGTTTTGATCATAAACCCTAATTTGAGCTTCCATTTGCATACATCTTGCATTCTCTTGCATAACATGACTTGCCATGACATTTCAAGCATCCATGTGATTCATTTGATATCATAAGACATATTGAAAGCATGTTGGATCATTGCATCATGTATTTGCCATGTTGTATGCCATGTGCACTTCATAACTTTTCATGTAGGTCCATGCTTCTTAACTTGCTTCATCTGCATCCATAAGCTTGTATGATCATCTCCATGCTTTGTTTCATGTTTTGTATCACTTCATAGCATCATTATCATCATCAACATGCTTCTGGTTTTGCTTCTCATCATTTCATCTCATCCCATTTGCATTGCATTCCATTCCTTTGCTAACATTTCAGGTGGTAAGTGAATTTGAGAAGTGAATTGGCCTTCACTTCTCATAACTTTTCTTCTCATCTCTCTTGCATCCATTGCTGCATTTTTGTTTGTGTTTGAGATTGAGCTTGCTCATTCTTCTTCTTCCCACTTTCTTTCTTCAAGTGACTTGACTTCTTGAATGAAGCAAGTTGCTTTGCTTCTCTTGATCCTTTCATCTGCTTCCTGGTGGTTCCATTGAAGATTGTTCTTGTAAACTTCACAAACCTTAGGAACAACTAAGCATGGCAATGATTAGGGTTTTGATTAGTCCCCTCTTAGTTTTACCTTTGTGTCTCATTGAGTCTTCTCTTCTCACCTCATAGTCAGGGACTAAACCCTAAAGGCTTTAAGGCTTTGTGATTAAGCTTATGCCTGCATCCTTCTATTAGGATGGAGTGTATAACTTTAATCCTAAGTGTTAAACCCTTAATGTGTTTAAATCCTTTAATCAATTCATCTAATAATCATCAAGACATCAAGCTTGTAACTTGGGCCTTGCATCAGGGTTCTAATTCTTCCTTAATTGGTTAAGAAGGACTAACCCTAGTGTTAATGGACAAGTCCCCCTCAAGTTGTCTTACAAACCCTAAAACTCATTTCTTCATCATATCATTAATTAAAATCCACTTAATCAAAGGCATGTTTTGTCATGAGTTTAATCCCTAATCATGGATTAAGTTGAGGAGCTTTCCTCAGCTTAAACACTCTCATCTATTATCCTTCTATTAGGATGGTGTAATGAGTCTGTTTAATCCCTGATTATGGCTTAACCTCATTACTTAACACTAAAAAAAAACACCAAAAACATCTAAATAATCACAAGTAGGTCAATGATCTTAACCCTGCATCAAAGGTGATTAAGTGTGAGAAGCTGACTTCACACTTAAGGTATTCTCATTACCCCTAATCAGAGGGAAGATGTGATGAGTTTACTAAATCCATTGGTTTAGGCTTAAGCTCATTAACTTATGACAAACTCCCAAAAGCAATAAAAGACTGAAAACACAAAAAACAAACAATAATCGTCTGCTCCGGGATTCTTTTCTCATCTCATTCACTCATAAACGAGAACTTGCTTCTTCCGTCTAATGCAAGACAGTTTGCACCTGAGCCAGACAGGTCATACACTTGAGCGTAGGCAAGTAAGCAGTTCACAAGTCAATTCTTCTTTCAGTCTCTTTGGGTCGAAATACGGTGTTCTGACTTCCTCATTGCACGAGAGGATACGTAGGCATAACTTAACGGTTATCGAACAAAACTCTCTGTATATTCCCCCTCTTTCCAGTTTTATTCTTTAGCCTCATGATCTTGAGCATTTCATCTGTGTTCTTACACTGACACTTCAATTACACACTTTACTTCCTTTTTACACTGACACCTGTACATCCTTTTCCAGTTATTTTATACACAGATTGCACAGACACTACCCCTTTAAAACACAAATCTGTTAAGCGTGGATCCCGTCGAGTACGACGGACAATCTGGGTGCTAATACCTTCCCAGGTTGTAACCAACCCCCTTTCTCAGTCTCTCTGGTTCGCAGCCGTCTTATCCATATCTTTCTAGGTCTACGCAGCATTACCTTTCCTCCAGGATAAAAATGCCTAGCTGGCGACTCTTTTCTTTTCCAGTGAGTTCACTGCTGTGTGTTCTCATTGTTCTTTCCGCCGACCGTTCGCGTCTGTACCCCATCTGACTTAGCTTCATTTGGTGGGAGCGACAATATCATCACCAGCTGTGGGCATTTTCCCAATGTGCCCCTGATAGGAGTTAAGGGTAGTATTAATTACAACCCTCTGCTGTTCAAAAGACAACTGGGCTATGCACTGGTCCACACTCCTAAGGAACAAGACTTGGTTGAGACTCTTTATTGTGAGAACAAGCTTAATCTGGCTATTGTTAGGCAGGCAGCCTGGGCCTGGGATAATGTGCAGACTAAGGGGGTGACCATCCTGGGAAAGTGTAACAATGTGGCATCAGCACAATACTATGATTGGTCCCATGCCAGGGCTCAATTCTCTGGGATGCCCTTTACTATAGAAGATATGCATGGGCCTTCCACAGCACCACCTCCAGCAACTATCAGCTTAGAAGAGTTTGAGAAGTTGAAAGAAAGAAATGAGAAGCTGACTCAAGCTCTACAGAAGACCCTATGGGAGAGGAGTGATGGTAGACTGGATATTGAGAGGTTGGAGAAATTGAAAGTAGAGCATCTGGCTAGAATTGAGAAGTCTGAAGATTACATTAAGAAGTCTAGGGCTGGAGAGCAGATCTTGAAGAATGCCTGCAAAGAAGCTCAGTTCCAGAAAGCCAGGACAGACTTGTATCTGGAGGAGAGTCAGGCTAGGTGGGTCAGGATCACCGAGGCTCGTACACTGGAGGACAAGAGGGTCCAGGATAAGATGGAACAGATGGAAGCTAGTGCAAAAGAGCAGCAGGAAGCCCTGGCAGCAGCCCAGAGGGAGATATCAGAGCTGAAGATCAGAGCTGGAGTGAAGAGGTCAAAGGACCAAAGTCAACACAAGAAGCTAACTGCAGCTGTTACTACCCGGAACCTCCTTATCAGGAACCTCACGGAGCGTCCAGCTGATCCTGTGACCGAAGCACTTCTCAAGGAAGTTCGGGAGGATGAGTTTGGTCTTGGTGTTTGACCATTTGCTTGTTGTTGTTTTCATTCCATGTACTTTTATTTTCTTGTAATGTATTTTGACCCCTCAGAGGGCTTGTATTTGTAAACAAACTATGTACCTTTGGCCTTTTGTAATATATGTATTAGTTTGTTCCATCCAAGTTTTCTTCCAGCAACATCAACAGCATCTTCAAGGGTCTGGAAGGGTCAAAACTGAATGCCAAGCCGGATACCTTGAAAACAAATAAGCATACTGCATTGCATGCTAACCCTTTGTTTGTTTTGTAGGTTTTTTGTTTTATTGTTGCTAACTCTGTTGTGATGTTCAGGAATTATTGCTTGACGACGAGGGTTTGCACTCAACCGCTCACACAGGTACCCCACCCGTAACAATCTTCCGGGCATACAGATGGATCAGATGCAGCAGGACCTTACGGAGGTCAGAAATCAGATGACCAACGAGAGGTTGGAAATGAGAACTCAAATGGCACAGTTCATGGAGGTAATGAACAACATGGCTCAAAGCCAGGAGAGGCTCAGAGCACTGGTGGAAGGGAGAAATCAGGAAGATCATCAGCCAGGGACTGCTGGGACTAGCAACAATGAAAGAGTCCAACCACATGCTAATCCCCCGGTCTTTGGCCCCCACCTCCATCCAGAGGCCAACATTCCTGTCAATATACAAGGGCCTGCCACAGCAGGGAGAGTACTGCAAGAAGACCCCCAGGAGGATCAGTTCACAGTAATGGGAGCTGGGGAGGAGGCTTATGATAGAAGGTTGGATGAGATAGCCGAGAAGTTAAGATCCTTAGAGTCTCAAAACTCTTTAGGTTTCGATGTTATGGATATGGGCTTGGTAGACGGGGTCAGGATTCCCCACAAGTTTAAGCC
Source organism: Lathyrus aphaca (assembly GCA_963966055.1). NCBI lineage: Eukaryota > Viridiplantae > Streptophyta > Magnoliopsida > Fabales > Fabaceae > Lathyrus > Lathyrus aphaca. Next base: position 378,659,479 of record OZ014523.1, on the reverse strand, counting down.
ACCATGCTTTGAGAAGTATAATGGGACTTCCTGTCCCCGGACCCATCTGCAATCTTTTCTCGGGAGGCTAAAGGCCTATACCATGGACGAGAAGCTGTGGATGTTCTATTTTGAGGATAGCTTGACTGGGGCTTCGAGGGAATGGTATTCCCATCTGACAAGAGCAACTATTAGATGCTGGAAGGACCTGGCAGAGGCCTTCATCAGACAGTATCAGTATAATCTGGATATGGCACCCAACAGGACCCTCCTAATGGGAATGTCACAGTCATCTAGAGAAAGCTTCCGAGAGTATGCTCAAAGATGGAGACAGCTTGCTGCTGCTGTCCAGCCACCTATGTCAGAAAGGGAGATGGCTGATATGTTCATGAACACCCTTCAGGGGACTTACATTGATAGGCTAGCTGCCTTCTCATCTACCAGCTTTGCAGATGTAGTCATAGCCGGGGAGAGAATTGAAAGCCTATTGAAGATGGGTAAGATCTCAGATAATGGTGCAAGCTCATCCAGTAATGCAAGAAAGCCTTTTGCAGGCCCAAGAAGGACTGGTGAGACCAATGCCATCCACACCAACAGGGGCAGGCCCCAATATGTTCATAGATCTGTGGCAGCAGTCACCATTCCCGCTCCAGCTCACCCACAACCAGCTTATCAACCTCCGCAGCAAAACTATCAGCAACAACCTCAATACCATCAACAAAATCAGTATCCTCCGAGAAATTACAACAACAGCAACACCAACAACAATAATCAGCAAAGGCCATTCCAGCAGAGGCCATCTCAAGCCAACAGGGTAATCGATCCGATCCATATGCCATATGCTACATTGCTGCCACAACTCCTGAAACTCAACCTAGTTGAGCTAAGGACATTGGCGCCTCCAGATCCCAACAGTCTACCCAGGAATTATGACTCCAACGCATGATGTGCCTTCCATTCAAACGCACCTGGCCACAGTACAGAAAAGTGCAGAGCCTTGCACATGAAGGTACAAGACCTGGTAGACTCTAAGGCTCTGAATTTCGCACCACCACCCAATGTCAATAAGAACCCCATGCCAAACCACGGTGGTCCCAGAATCAACGCTATTGAAGAAGACAAGCCGTCTTATTTAATAACCAGTGTGGGTCAGATCCAGACACCGTTGGTAGAAATTAAGGCTCAGCTCCTCGAATGCCACATGTTCCTGGGGTGTGAGTTAGGGTGTGCTTACTGCAATATTTCAATAAATGGGTGCGATAACCTGAGGAATGGTATAGATGGTCTCATTCAAAGTGGCCAACTTCAGATCACCACATCATTTCCAACAAATCCAGCAATCTCATCAGCAACAGTTCCGGTATCTCCTACAACTGCAGCAACCATTGTTCCTGACAATTCTTCGGCTTCATCAACAAGTACTTCATCTATCATCTCAACTGATCAGTTATCAACAAATGTTCCTGCTACAACTTCAGCATCACTCCATTTTGAATCTCCTACAACAACAACACCCATCCTTCCGACAATGTTTCCTACAACACCAGCAACAAATCATGAAGATGTCTCTACTGTCACAATATTTTATGATCCTGAAAACAACTCTGCCTACAACTCAGAAAGTGCTGCTCCCATTAGAGCACCAGTCACAATTTATTATGATCCACAAACTATCACAGTTCCTTCTGCAGCTGCCATCAGTCCAGTCACCGTCACGGTGCCTGGACCAGTACCTTATGAAAGCAGTGGGGCCATCCCTTGGCACTACGGCTCTGACGTATACTGCGAAGGACAAAGAATCACTCTTGATACATCAACACCTGCACCACAAATAGATAATGTGGGAGGAGGCGGAGGCTTCACTCGAAGTGGACGTCTCTTTGCTCCACAAATTCAAAGACCCACTGCCGAAGCAGAAGCTGCTGCCAAGGCAAAAGGAAAAAGCCCGGTGCAGGAAGATCAAGCTGTTAAGGAAGCTTTGAAAACGCCATTCGATCAAGAAGTTGATGAGTTCATGAGAATCATCAAAAAGAGTGATTACAAAATAGTGGATCAGCTTCACCAGACGCCATCCAAGATCTCTATCCTATCACTGCTTATGTGCTCCGAAGCCCATCGGAATGCACTACTCAAAGTCTTGCACGCAGCTTACGTGCCTGAAGAGATCACTGTCAATCAGTTGGAAACCGTGGTTGGAAATGTTACTGCTAGCAATGGGCTAGGGTTCACCAATACTGAATTGATAACGGAAGGCCGCAACCATAACAAGGCCTTGCACATCACCATGGAATGTAAAGGTGCAGTCCTTTCCCATGTGCTGGTAGACACAGGGTCATCCCTTAATGTCTTACCGAAAAAGGCCCTGGTGAAGCTAGAGTATGAAGGATTGGCATTGCGTCCCAGTAACCTGGTAGTAAGAGCCTTTGATGGTTCTAAGAGATCGGTTCTGGGAGAGATTGAGCTGCATGTGACGATTGGCCCACAAACTTTTACAACGATCTTCTATGTGATGGACATTCAGCCTGCCTACAGCTGTTTGTTGGGTAGACCATGGATTCATGCCGCTGGCGCAGTAACGTCTACCCTTCACCAGAAGTTAAAATTTGAGTGGGAAGGCCAAGTTGTTACTATCTGTGGGGAGGAGGATATATTTGTTAGCCATCTGGCTACTTATAAGTATATTGAGATGGATGGGGAGATCCATGAAACAATGAGCCAAGGATTTGAGGCCTTGAATGTTAATGAAGCATCTGCTCTATCTGGAATCTCCATGACATCTTATCAACAAGCCCGGAAGGTTGTTGAGGAAGGAACTGCCCAAGGCTGGGGCAAGGTTTTATCTGTGGAGGAAAAGAAGGACAAATTTGGGTTGGGTTACAGACCAACTCAACAAAATCAAGCAGAGGCTGCGGAGAAGCCCGGTTTTGTCAGTGGGGGGATGCTCACCCCTGATGCTATCAACAATTTGGAAGACGAGCTGGAAGAAGAACGCAATCTGGAGAATTGGATTCGTCCGAAGATCCCGGGGAGCAGTATCTCAAACTTGTCTTTCCAGGAAATTATAAGAGTTACTCACGCAGAGTAATTATTATTTCCTGTATTTTTATAGCATGCATCAAAGTCTTGCATCTTGCCCAAGATGACAAGACTCATTTTGTAATCGGGCCATCTGTACTTTTTGTGCAACAAGATTAATCAATGAAATATCAGACATCTTTTTGCAAATGGGTCTTTTCTTTTCCGCTCACTGTTTTTCCATTTTTCTTTTTGTACAAAAAAATAAATGGCGATGTTTTCAAAATGACAACTTCATTTCACTTTTCTAAGCAAGATTAAAATCAATCACTAAAATGAACAAACTGAACCCTTGCAGAGAGTGCCTTCTAGACAGCACCGACAACAGCACGGCTATGACTTCATATGACTTTGACAATCCAATCAATCAAGCTGATGAAGGGGTTGAAGAAGATTACGAGCTTCCTGAAGAGCTAGCCAGATTGTTGAGACAAGAGGAGAAGGTTATCACTCCTCATCAGGAGGAGGTGGAAACAATTAATCTTGGTACAGATGAAGATGTGAAAGAGGTTAAAATCGGGGCCGGCCTACAAGACTCAGTAAAGAAACAACTGATTGACCTGCTTCAAGAATATGTGGACGTGTTTGCTTGGTCTTATCAAGATATGCCAGGGTTGGACACCAACATTGTCATGCACAAGCTGCCTTTGAGAGAAGAATGCCCACCGGTTAAACAGAAACTGCGCCGTACTCGCCCAGACATGGCAATGAAAATCAAAGAAGAGGTGCAAAAGCAGTGGGACGCCGGGTTCCTTGCTGTAACTAGCTATCCGCCGTGGGTTGCTAATATAGTACCTGTGCCTAAGAAAGACGGGAAAGTAAGAATGTGTGTTGACTACCGGGATCTGAACAGAGCCAGCCCGAAAGATGATTTCCCATTACCTCACATCGATGTATTGGTGGATAACACGGCTCAGTTCTCGGTATTCTCCTTCATGGACGTATTTTCAGGATATAATCAGATCAAGATGTCACCTGAAGACATGGAGAAGACAACCTTCATTACACCTTGGGGCATGTTCTGTTACAAAGTGATGCCATTCGGACTGAAGAATGCTGGTGCCACATATCAACGGGCTATGGTGACATTATTCCACGATATGATCCACAAAGAAATAGAATGTTATGTGGATGACATGATCGCCAAGTCCCTTACAGAGGAAGATCACCTGGTGAATCTGCTAAAGCTGTTCAAGCGTCTGAGGAAGTACCAACTGAAGTTGAACCCCAACAAGTGCACATTCGGGGTTAGATCCGGTAAGCTGCTGGGATTTATTGTAAGCGAGAAAGGGATTGAAGTTGACCCTGATAAAGTCAAAGCCATTCAAGAGATGCCTGCATCGAAAACTGAGAAAGAAGTTCGGGGGTTCTTAGGTCGATTGAACTACATTTCACGGTTCATATCTCACCTTACAGCAACTTGCGAACCTTTGTTCAAGTTGTTAAGAAAAGAACAGACGGTCAGGTGGAACGAAGACTGCCAAAGGGCTTTTGACAAGATCAAGGAGTACTTACAAGAACCTCCAATCCTTATGCCTCCAGTTGAAGGAAGACCTCTGATAATGTACTTGACAGTATTAGAAGAGTCAATGGGGTGTGTGCTGGGCCAGCATGACGAGTCTGGTCGAAAAGAGTACGTAATTTACTACCTAAGCAAAAAGTTTACCGACTGTGAACAACGTTATTCACTGCTCGAGAAAACTTGCTGTGCTTTAGCGTGGGCTGCTCGCCGACTGAGACAGTATATGTTGACCCACACTACTTTGTTGATATCAAAAATGGACCCAGTCAAGTACATTTTCGAGAAGCCAGCTCTTACCGGACGGGTTGCAAGATGGCAAATGATTCTCACAGAATATGACATCCAGTACACCTCTCAGAAAGCCATCAAGGGCAGTGTACTATCTGAATATCTTGCTGAGCAACCTATTGATGACTACCAGCCTATGAGATTTGACTTCCCTGATGAAGACATCATGTTCATAAAATCAAAAGATCATGAAGAGCCTATTCACACTGAAGGGCCTGACCCGGAGGAAGAATGGACTATGATGTTTGATGGGGCTGTTAATATGAATGGTCGTGGTGTTGGTGCAGTACTCATTACACCCAAAGGAGTTCACATGCCTTTCTCGGCAAAACTCACTTTCAACTGCACTAACAACGAAGCTGAATACGAAGCTTGCATTATGGGTCTAGAGGAAGCCATTGACCTCAGGATCAAGACATTGACTGTATTCGGAGATTCAGCTCTGGTAATTAATCAAACCAACGGAAAATGGTACACCCACCAGGATCATCTGATACCTTACAGGGATTATACAAGGAGGTTATTGACTTTCTTCACAACAGTCAAGCTTGAGTATATCCCTCGGGACGAGAATCAGTTTGCAGATGCTCTTGCTACCATTTCATCCATGATCAAAGTTCAAGCTGCTAACATTGTACCTCAGATTTCAGTGTCCAGACTTGATAGACCAGCATATGTGTTCGCCGCAGAAGTTGTCAAAGATGATAAGCCTTGGTTCCATGACATTAAATGCTTCTTGGAGGATCAAGCATACCCACCTGGGGCATCTTCCAATGATAAGAAGACTTTGAGAAGGCTTGCTGGTAGTTTCTTTTTGAACACTGATGGGTATTTATACAAAAGGAACTTTGATATGGTACTCCTCAGATGTGTTGATAAGACAGAAGCAGACTTGTTGATGCACGAGGTGCACGAAGGATCCTTTGGTACCCATGCAGGAGGGCATGCCATGGCTAAGAAGTTGTTAAGATCGGGTTATTACTGGATCACAATGGATGCCGACTGTTGTGCCTACGCCAGAAAATGCCATAAATGTCAAATTTATGCGGATAAAGTGCATGTGCCTCCGAATCCTTTGAATGTGATGTCTTCACCCTGGCCCTTTGCCATGTGGGGCATTGATATGATTGGCAAGATCGAACCGACTGCTTCAAATGGCCACAGATTCATCTTGGTTGCCATTGATTATTTCACTAAGTGGGTTGAAGCAGCCTCATATGCAAATGTTACAAGACAAGTGGTAGCCAGATTTCTGAAGAGAGATATCATCTGTCGATATGGAGTTCCCGAGCGAATCATTACTGATAATGGTTCCAACTTGAACAACAAGATGATGGCTGAGCTATGCCGGGACTTCAAGATCCAACATCACAATTCTTCTCCTTACAGGCCAAAGATGAATGGCGCTGTTGAGGCAGCAAACAAGAATATCAAGAAGATTGTGCAAAAGATGGTAGTCACCTACAAAGACTGGCATGAAATGCTACCGTTTGCCTTGCATGGGTACCGCACGTCAATCAGAACATCCACTGGGGCAACACCGTATCAGCTTGTGTATGGTATGGAAGCAGTCCTACCTGTTGAAGTTGAATTACCCTCTCTGCGAGTACTAATGGATGTTAAGCTAAACGAAGCAGAGTGGGTCCGGTCCCGATATGAACAACTGAGTCTGATTGAAGAGAAAAGATTGGCTGCAATCTGTCATGGACAGCTATATCAGAAGAGAATGAAGAGAGCCTTCGATCAGAAAGTCAGGCATCGAGAGTACCAAGTGGGAGATCTTGTGTTAAAAAGAATCCTCCCTCCTCATACAGACCACAGGGGAAAATGGACGACAAATTATGAAGGACCATTTGTGGTAAAGAAAGTTTTCTCTGGTGGAGCACTGATGCTCAGCACCATGGATGGTGAGGACTTCCCGTCCCCTGTGAATTCAGATGCAGTTAGAAAATACTTCGCATAAAAAATGACCCGCTGGACACAAAAACAGAATGTAAGTCCAGGCAAAAATAGGGCATCCCGGCGAGTCAAAAACAGAATAAAAGACTCGGGCAAAATAAGGGAAAATAAACAAAAATGTACACCCGCTGAATTGAAAAGCCGCATTGGACAGCTCAGGCAAAAATGGGTATCCCGATGGATTGAAAACCCGAAAGGGCGATCCATGCAAAACAAGGGAATAAGCGAACAACTGCATTCTGAATTCGTCTGTATCGCCTACAACTTAGCAAACCTCGAAAGGATCAAGCTTCAATCAGAATCAGCCTCCTTCAGAAAGCAAGACGAGAAGAACGTCAAAAGTCATACGAGTCATAGCGAAAGAGGAAGCTCCCTTGAAAGCGTCGTCAACATCGCCAGCACTTTGTTTCTCAATTTGTAACAGTCTCTTCATTTTAGGAGATTTGTTTCTTTGACTGTATCTCGCCAATTCAGGGCGCCTAAATTAATAAAATCAGATTTTTCAGTCATGTGTCGTCTTGTACATTTTTATTTGCAAAGAATGTCTGATGTCTCTAAAAAACTGATTGCATGAGTACAGATTGTTTTTCTCTAAAAAAAATAATAATAAAAATAAAAACACGTGCTTGCAGGGAATATACTTACTCTCAAAAGTGTCTAAACTCCTATGACGGAATCCGGTAAGGGATACCTCGGGAATACTTGTGCGTTTCTCTGTCTTTTCAGGATTGCAGGTCTCCGAAGCACAGCTTGAGGCATGAAAGCTCCATTCCAGCAAGCTGACCAATCAACACTCAGTCTTAGCACCCAAAGTGTTTTCTCCCCAGCTGAGTTGCCACTTGTCGCTTCTCCCCAGCCGAGTTTCCAATCATTCCTCCTTCTTAGCCAAATACAAAAGTCAGGGAACCATGTCCCCACAGAGTTTCAGCCTCTATTCGGAAGAGCAACGCATGAAGGAGTCACAACAGAGTATAGAAAGCTTCTACAAACCCCAGCTGGGTCCCATATTACAAGGATATGTCAATCAGTGACCTAGATCCCCAAGCAGATGCACCTCATCATATCTACCAATGATCTCATCCCCAGCTGGGAGTTCCATTTCAACAGATCAGCCAGAGATCTTCGCAGCTACGGGATTCGAATCCCGGTTTGGAATCTTTGCATAATCATGACATTTGCATCATATTCACCCCCAAAGCGTAGCATTCCGTCTAATGTGGAGCATTACGGCAAAAAATCAAACACATAGCATAATCATAAGCCATGTTGTGAATCGAACACTTGTGAATAATAACCATTCATCAAAATGCAGAATACTTTCCCCAAAATCGCCACCAGAGTCCCCAGCAAAAGCAATTGCCTCACCATTCACAAACACCAGTATATACTCCTTTGGACACCCGTCCGTGTCATCTTTCCCCATTAAAGTCGCCTGAACCTTCTTGGCAAACAAGACCACCCGTATTACAGATACTTCCTGACACCCGTCCGTGTCAAACCACCAGCAGAAAGCCAAAGACATCATCTTTGCACTCACCTATACTTGTATATATACATTTTCTCGACACCCGTCCGTGTCATACCCCCAGCTCAGTCGCCTACACTTTTACAACCCATAAACTTGTTTATACTATACTTTTCTCCTTCTTGACACTCCTCCGTGTCAATCTCCCCAGCAGTTAAAGTATTCATCTATACAGCACTCATACTCACTACTCATGTTACACTTAACAGATACTCGTCCGTATCTTGTATATACCATTTATATCCCCACAGATTCGACATTGGTCCGTGTTCTTTGTTAACCAGTTGGTACTCGTCCGTACCATCATCTCAGAACATGTGTCAAGTGTTTGTTTCTACATGATACTCGTCCGTATCATAGACTTAAGGATGCTAGTCCGCATCTTTAGTCCATACACTGTGTCAAACACTTATGTCTTCTTGAGTATAGATACTAGTCTGTGTCTACTATTCCCCAGAAGAGTCCCCTCAGATTCGATACTCGTCCGTGTTCTCTGTTAACCCGTTGATACTCGTCCGTATCATCATCTCTGAACATGTGTCAGTATTTGTTTCTACCTGATACTCGTCCGTATCATAGTGTTAAGGATGCTCGTCCGCATCTTTAATCTATACACTAACATCTAAACACTTATACCTTTTGTTTCTTGGATATAAACACTCGTCCGTGTTTACTATTCCCCAGTAGATCACCAATAAAGCATTTTCCTTCTTATCTGACACTCGTCCTGTGTCATGATAAACCTTGAGAGCAGCCGTACCCTGCTAGGTGGTCGTCCTCCACCTCTTGATGGTCGTCCTCCATCATGCTCGTCCGATGGCCGTCCCCATCGTTGATATTTAGCAGCCGTCCCCTGCTAGGTGGTCGTCCTCCACCTCTTGAAGATCGTCCTTCATCATTTTATCCAATGGCCGTCCCCATTGTTGATTTTGGTTATTTGGCGTTCGTCCTACGTCATGATAAACCCTGAGAGCAGCCGTCCCCTACTAGGTGGTCGTCCTCCACCTCTTGATGGTCGTCCTCCATCATGCTCGTCCGATGGCCGTCCCCATCGTTGACCTTTTATCCGGCATTCGTCCTATGTCGCGATATTTTCGGCAGCCGTACCCTGCCAGGTGATCGTCCTTCACCTAAGATGACCGTCCCTCATCTTAACCCCGACAGAGCAGCCGTCCCCTGCTAGGTGATCGTCCTTCACCTTTGATGACCGTACCTCATCATCTGTTTATTTCATTTATTCTTTAACCCGATGGCCGTCCCCGTCGTGGTCCCTTTTCTTTTTAGCCCGATGGCCGTCCCCATCGTCGGTTACTTTGCTTTGTGAACTTGATGGCCGTCCCCGTCATGTTTCATTCGATCCCCACAAAAGTCTTATAGTTTTACTTGATGGCCGTCCCCATCATAATCTCTTATATCCCCGGCATGTCGGTCGTCCCCGTCATTACTTCTCCCCGGCAGTCGTCCTCTGCTCGGCGGTAGTCCTCCGTCGCCCGCACTTTATAATATACTTTATTTTCTTTTACAATCTATATCCCTTTTCTTCTTCATTCTGTGAGTGCAAATCTAGGATTGTCTTTGGTATTCAACCACAAGTTATCTTGTTTGCCTGTTAAGCCGTTGCTTACATCCTACACAGCTAACTCATGTTTGAATAGGGGCAGCTGTAAACACCCCAAATTTTCCCTCACCCATTCACACCATGGCTTGTGATCTTCTCATATGCATAAACACAATCATAGCACCTCATATCACATTTTGATTCACTGCATAGGTTCTAAGTCATCTGCACCTAGGGTTTGTGATCTGAGCAATCCAAGAGCCTCTTGAGCCACTCCAAAGGTCAACAATCACTTCAAAGGGGTCCATGTGTGTTCTTATATCATATTACATCTTCTCAAAGTCAAAAATGCAAAAGAATCACAAGAACTGGGATTGGTGTGAATGCAGAGCCAAGTTTGACTGCACAGTTGACCTAAAATTAGGGTTTTGGTTTCAGTGGCCATAACTCCAAATTTTTTGGTCATTCTTGTTTCCATTGGTCTCTATATGGTATAGGGAGTATGCATATCAATTTTCATGAAGAAATTCCATGGGGAAGTCATCTGATCAAGAGTTGACTTTCTGGACAAGTCAGTGCAAAATCAGGGCATCTGAGGCCCCCAATGACCCAACCAAAGGGTGATCTTCATCATTTTGAGTGTATTTGATCTTTATTTGATCATGGAAGAGGTTTGAAGTTCACAAAATTCAAGAATTACAAGTTTTTGCAAAGTTGACTTTTTTGGGCATAGTTGACTTTTAAAGAATATGTCATTTTAGGTCATTTTTCAAACCTTACTTTTTGATCCAAAAATGCTCCAAATGGAAAAACTTTGGTCATGAAAGTTGTAGAATACATTTTTCCCTTTTCAAAAAGTACAAGAACATGACCTAATTCATTTTGGATCAAAAGTTATGGTGTGTCAAAGTTGGCAAAAATCATTAATTTTCAAGATGTGCACCAAATGAGAAACTTGCAAGAACTTTGTACCAAGGCATTTGCAACCTCTAATTCATGTCTAACCATCACATAAACATCACATGTGACCAAAAATTCAGAATAGACTAAGTATTTCTCACTTCCCATGGTTTGTGTGGCAAGAAAGTTACATGTGAACCAAAGATGATCAACTTGCAAAACCATCATCACACTTTCACCAACTTGTTGCCTTGGCTGCTGAACCACCCTAGCCTCACTCACACACCATGCTGTGCCAGCCCACACTCTTGTACCAAGCTAGAACTTAGCCCATGCCTCTCTTACAAAAAGGTTGACAATTTGCAAAAGTGAACTTACCTATCACAGCAGGCCAGGTCACATCATCTGACCAATTGGAGTTGTTTATACTATCCATTTGCTAGCCATTTCACAGGAGGAGCCAGCCTGAAACAAGCCCTAAGACAACATTCACAAAAACACTCCAATCTGCATTTTCCTTCGAATCATCTTCCACAGGCCTCAAACACTCAAACAAACTCCACTAATCATCTCACCATGCTTCATTAAGCCCAAGCCAACACTCAAAACAGCCAGAAGCACACTAGAACATAGCATATCCAAAAACCTGCAAAAACTTTCCTCTCTTCGAATCACCTTCCACAGCCACAAAACATCAAAACTTTCTTCACTAACAAGTCAAGCACACTCAAGAGAGCAAGAACCAACCCTTAACAGAGCTTGAAACCACTCACACACAAACTCCATTTTCTGATACACCAGAACTGGACTCCTCAAATCAGCTTGTTTAAGCTCATTCCAAGCCTTCCATTAGCACCAGGGGAGTCAGTGGCGCAAGCTTGCACCAAAGAATAGCTCTGAAAGCCCAGAAACAGGGGTCTCCATCTCAGGTATGGCCATGAACATTTTTTCTCAGAGCTTGCATTTTGAGTTATAAATTGGTTGCTTATGTCTTGCTGGTCATGGGGATGCTTTTAGAATCGAAAATAGATGAGAAATGAGTTTGTATTGCTGTTCTGAAATTTCACCCGTGAAATTTGTTCCTTTCGATTTGCTTGATTCCTTTGGTTTAAATGATGTTTGAGGGTGGATTCGTGACCTAGGTTGTTAGAGGATCATTGGGCTGTGTTTAATTTGATGTTTAGAGGCCTGAATCATGATTTAGGGTTTTGTTGCTGCCGGAGAAGATGACCGGAGCTTCCCTCCGGTCACCTGAAAATGTTTAGCCCTAATCCTGTAATTAAATGCCATTTGAATTTGGAGCGTAGGATTAGTTGACCCCATTGACTTGCCGCGCGAATGACTGGCCCAGATTCATTTGTTTAGCCCTAATCCCTTTTAATTAGTTTGATTAATCTTAATTAAATTAATTTAATCAGAACCAACCACAGCCCTTGGATGACGCGCCAGTCAACCTTTTCAAACCCAGTTCAAATCTCCACCATCAGATCTGATTACTTCTCCATTTATTTATTTTTATTTCATTTTTTTTCATTTAACTTCCATAATTTATTTAAAATAGCAAAAATTGCTTAAAAATTATGAAACTTTTTGTCAAGAGTTTCATTAATTTTTAAGACACAAAAATATTTTTATTTTCATTTTTAGCATTTAAAAAGTATTTTAAAATATTTAAAAGTTTATTTTTAATTGATTAATGAGAATTAATTTATTAAAAATACTTTTAGGTATTTAAAAATCACCAAAAAATTCATGAAATGTTCTAAGACATTTAGAAACATTGTCCAACCTTCAAACCAAATTTATTTTTTGATCTTGATGCATTTTGAGAATTTTTCATTGAATTAAAATCATTTTTGTGCATTATTTTGATCCAAAGTTCCAAAAATCATTTCTGCCTATTCATGAAGAGTTGGACATTGATTCTTTTTGCATTGCATTGTGTTTGGCATGTAGTTTGTGAGATTAAATGGCCATGATTTGATCTTCCATTTTCATTTTGTTTGGTAATTTTCTTGTTTAAGAACCCTAAAACCCTAGGAAACTTAGAAAAATCATAACTTGAGTTTGGTTAGGAGTTGAAACCTCTCCTTTGGGCATTAGGTTAGTATAGAATTAGGGGTCCTTTGAGTGGCATTTTCAATTTTTTATCTTAGGGTTTGCTTCTGATTTATGATTTTTGTTTGATGTATTGTTCATAAACCCTAATTTGGGCTTCCATATGCATCCATCTTGCATTCTCTTGCATAACATTACTTGCCATGACATTTCAAGCATCCATTTGATTCATTTGACATCTTAAGACATATTGAAAGCTTGTTTGATCATTGCATCATGTATTTGCCATGTTGTATGCCATGTGCACTTCATAACTTTTCATGTATGTCCATGCTTCTTAAACTTGTTTCATTTGCATTCATAAACTTGTATGATCATTTCCATGTGCTGCCTCATGTTTGTAGCATCTCATAGCATCATTGACCTCTCATACATGCTTCTGGTTTTGTTTCTCATCATGTCATTTCATCATATTTGGCATTGCATTGCATTTCTTTTCTAACCTTTCAGGTGGTAAGTGACTTTGAGAAGTGAATTTGCCTTCACTTCTCATAACTTTTAATTTCATCTCTCTTGCATCCATGCTGCATTTTTGTATGTGTATGAGATTGAGCTTGCTCATTCTTGTTCTTCTTACTTTATTTCTTCAAGTAACTTGACTTCTTGAGTGAAGCAAGTTACTTTGCTTCTCTTGATCCTTTCATCTGCTTCCTGGTGGTTCCATTGAAGATTGTTCTTGCAAACCTCACAAACCTTAGGAACAACCAAGCATGATAATGATTAGGGTTTTGATTAGTCTCCCCATTTAGTTTTACCTTTGTGTCTCTTTGAGTCTTCTCTTCTCATCTCATAATCAGGGACTAAACCCTAAAGGCTTTAAGGCTTGTGATTAAGCTTATGCCTGCATCCTTCTATTAGGATGGAGTGTATAACTTTAAATCCTAAGTGTTAAACCCTTAATGTGTTTAACCCCTTTAATCAATTCACTTAATAATCATCAAGACATCACACTTGTAACTTGGGCCTTGCATCAGGGTTCTAATTCTTCCTTAATTGGTTAAGAAGGACTAACCCTAGTGTTAATGGACAAGTCCCCCTCAAGTTGTCTTACAAACCATAAAACTCACTTCTTCATCATATCATTAACTAAAATCCACTTAATAAAGGCTTTGTTTTGTCAGAAGTTAATCCCTAATCATGGATTAAGTTGAGGAGCTTTCCTCAGCTTAAACTTTCTCATCTATTATCCTTCTATTAGGATGGTGTAATGAGTCTGTTTAATCCCTGATTATGGCTTAGCCTCATTACTTAACACTAAACAAAAACAACAAAAACATCTGAATAATCACAAGTAGGTTAATGATCTTAATCCTGCATCAAAGGTGATTAAGTGTGAGAAGCTGACTTCACACTTAAGGTATTCTCATTACCCCTAACCAGAGGGAAGATGTGATGAGTTTACTAATCCATTGGTTTAGGCTTAAGCTCATTTTCTTATGACAAACTTTCAAAAGCAATAAAAGACTGAAAACTCATAAACAAACAATAATCGTCTCCTTCGGGATTCTTTTCTCATCATCTTCACTCATAAACGAGAACTTGCTTCTTCCGTCTAATGCAAGACAGTTAGCACCTGAGCCAGACAGGTCATACACTTGAGCATAGACAAGTAAGCAGTTCATCAAGTCAATTCATCTTTCAGTCTCTTTGGGTCGAACTACGGTGTTCTGACTTCCTCATTGCACGAGAGGATACGTAGGCATAACTTAACAGTTATCGAACAAAAGTCTTTGTATATTCCCCCTCTTTCCAGCTTCATTCTTTAAGCCTCATTATCATGAGCATTTCATTCTTGTTCCTACACTGACACTGTATATATCGTACTTTGCACTCCTTTTACACTAACACCTGTACATCTTTTTCCAGCTCTTTTATATACAGATTGCACTGACACTACCCCTATAAAACACAAATCTTTTAAGCGTGGATCCCGTCGAGTACGGCGGACAATCTGGGTGCTAATACCTTCCCAGGTTGTAACCAACCCCCTTTCTCAGTCTCTCTGGTTCGCAACCGTCTTATCCATCTCTTTCTAGGTCTATGCAGCATTGCCTTTCCTCCGGGATAAAAATGCCTAGCTGGCGACTCTATTCATCTCCAGTGAGTTCACTGCTGTGTGTTCTCATTGTCCCTCTCGCCGACCGTTCGCGTCTGTACCTTTATCTGGGGCCACTTCCCATTTATCGGGAGCGACACAATGTCACTCGTCAGGTGGTAGCCAGATTTTTGAAAAGAGACATTATTTGCTGATACGGAGTGCCCGAGCGAATCATTACTGATAATGGTTCTAATTTGAACAACAAGATGATGGCAGAATTGTGCCGGGACTTCCAGATTCAGCATCATAACTCTTCTCCTTCCCGACCAAAGATGAATGGTGCGGTAGAGGTAGCAAATAAGAATATTAAGAAGATTATGAAAAAGATGGTTGTCACTTACAAGGATTGGCATGAGATGTTACCATTTGCGTTGCATGGGTACCGAACGTCAGTCAGGACGTCAATCGGGGCAACTCCTTTCCCATTAGTATATGGAGTGGAGGCAGTCTTGCCTGTTGAGGTGGAAATTCCTTCATTGCGTGTGATGATGGATGTGAAGCTTGATGAGGCTGAGTGGGTACGTGCTCGATACAATCAGATATGTCTAATTGAGGAAAAGAGATTAGCGGCTATCGGTCATGGTCAGCTTTATCAGAGGAGAATGAAGCGAGCATTCGATCAACGAATACGTACTCGGGAGTATCAAGTAGGCGAGCTTGTGCTCAAGAGGATCGTTCCTCCAGGTTCAGATCACAGGGGCAAGTGGACCCCAAACTATGAAGGCCCGTTCATAGTGAAGAAAGTTTTCTCAGGTGGAGCACTGATGCTCACCATTATGGATGGAGAAGATTTCCAATCACCTGTTAACTCGGACGCAGTTAAAAAATACTTCGCATAAAAAGACCCGCTGGACACAAAAACAGAATTAAAGTCCAGGCAAGAAAAGGGCATCCCGGCGAGCTAAAAATAGAATAAAAAGCTCGGGCAAAATTTAGGGAAAATAAAAAAAAAGATGTTCACCCGCTGAGTTGAAAACCCACATTGGACAACTCAGGCAAAAAGGGTATCCCGGTGGATTGAAAACCCGAAAGGGCGATCCACGCAAAACAAGGGAATAAGCGAGCAACTGCGATCCGGGTAATCTGAACCAAATCACCGTTTCGTACAACCTGGCAATATCAGAGGGATATGAATCAGTCCCCTCATCCTTTTCAGAAAGCAAAGGTAAGAACGGAAAGTTTGGAAGACATGCTGGTCATAGCAGGAAGGAAACTCATTGGGATGTCGTGCCCATTGCCATTAGGATAGTTTATTTTCTCAATTTTATGGTAGCTACCTCTTTCCAGGTAGTTACTTCCTAATGTAAAAGCTTTTCCTATTCAGAGGCCTCTCAATAAATGAATATTTAGTCAAGAAAGTTGTGTTGTGTTTATTTTGTTTGCAAAAATGTCCTGAATTTTTCGCAAAAAGAACATTGCATTTGGAACATGGTGAGTTTTCTTTAAAAAAATGACATTGCAGGGAAACATTTAAAACCATCTTTGAGTGTCGGGTGACAATGGATGAACAGATCATACCATGCAAGTCCCTGGGGCACATATGTGTATTCTGTTGTTGCAGGTTTTGTAGGGTGGTATCATACTTTCCTAAGCAGAATAATCCCCAACTGAGGCTGATCGGGTGAAATGAATTTGATTCCCAGCAGATCCTCAAGGCTGTGTGAAGAGCTGGTTTTCCCCAAGCGGAGTATCTTTCCACAAGTGAAGTATGCCCAGCAGGAAGCTGAATGCCCGATTTCCCCACAAATTTCATGTTTGGGTTTCACTCCCATCATTGAAATATTCCCTAGAGAAGTTGCCAATTTATTTTTGGTCAGCATGATGATACAAACAGTTATTCATCCCCAGTCAGAGTTAGGCATTGACGAAGCCTCTTGGCACAGTTCTCCAACACTCGTCCATGTTGGGTATCCGTTTTATGCTCGTCTGCATTTCCCAACACTCGTCTGTGTTTGATAGTTGTTTTTTCTCGTATGCACTCCCCAACACTCGTCTGTGTTTGATATTTGTTTTTGCTCGTATGCACTCCCCAGCACTCGTTGGTGTTTGATAGTTGCTTTTGCTCGTATGCACTCCCCAACACTCGTCGGTGTTTAATAGTTGCTTTTGCTCGTATGCACGCCCTAACACTCGTTTGTGTTTGATATTTGATTGTTGCTCGTCTGCATTCCCCAACGCTCGTCTGTGTTTGTTATCTGTTTGAAGCTCGTTTGCATTGTTTGGAT
This sequence comes from Lathyrus aphaca, assembly GCA_963966055.1. Taxonomy (NCBI): domain Eukaryota; kingdom Viridiplantae; phylum Streptophyta; class Magnoliopsida; order Fabales; family Fabaceae; genus Lathyrus; species Lathyrus aphaca. Next base: position 378,642,232 of record OZ014523.1, on the reverse strand, counting down.
ACTCGTCTGTATCATCCCTCACACTCGTCCGTGTTAGCTTATATCCATATGTGCCGATCTGATAATCATTCTGGTACTCGTCTATATTACTACCCCAAATGCTCGTCTGTGTTGGATCTCTGGTACTCGTCTTTATTGCTACTCCAAGTGCTCGTATGTGTTGGGTTTCTGGTATTCGTCGGTACCAGTGGCTGATATTCGTTTGTATCATTGCCTGAAGCGTTCGTATGTGTTTCTTAGATCATCGTCTGATATTCGTTTGTATCATTGACTTATGGAACTCGTTTGTATTCTCTTGATGATCATCCAATACTCGTCTATGTTGAAGAGGTTGAAGTCATGACGGTGGGATTAAACGTCAAAATGGTTACCGGCCCTGGTGTAACAGGTATATCCGAAGGAGGTTCGTCTATCTCAAGCACCACTTATCTACGCAAGATTTGTGAAGGGGGCTCGTATGTCCATCACCTGGCGTAACAGGTTTTCTCAAAGAAGGCTCGTATGTCTTAGACCATATGTCTACGGATAACATATGTGAGGAGGTTTCATTTATCCTGATTATGCATGTCTATCCCACAAACTTAAGTGCATCACCGGTCCTGGCATAACGGGTTATCCGAAGGAGGTTTGTCTGTCTCAAGTCATATATTTTTATAAAAATGTATGAAAAGGGCTCGTATGTCCAGTTCCTGGTGTAACAGGTTTACTTGAAGAGAGCTCGTATGTCCATTTCCTGGCGTAACAGGTTTGCTCGAAGAGAGACTCGTCTATCTTGGCTTTTCTATCCGAAGTAACAATTCAGTTTGGAAGGAGCTCGTCGGCTTTTTCATCATTTCGGCCACCAAAGCGCCATTTGGTTGGGTTTATTTCCCATTGCTTGCATTCTCCAACAGAGTGCAGATTTCAGGTCTTCTTTGTTTTCAACCACAGTTCATCTTGAACGGTCGATAGCCCATGCTACCGTCCTCTTCAGATTAACAGTTGCTTGAATAGGGGCAGCTGTAAACACCCCAAATTTTCCCTCTCCTGTTTAGCATCATCATCATATCATAATCATCATAAGCATATCATATCCTTAGCATTTTGCATAGAAAAATGAAGCATAACACTCGCATGGTCTAGCATAAGGCATATGAACAGTCATCCAGGAATTTTGAAGCACTTCAAGTCAAAATCAAGAGCATGGTGACCTGGCAAGAATCTCACAGGATCATTTTGCACAAGCTCTGTATCATGTTCAAGACCCTAAAAAGGATGAGGATCAAAATCAGCTTGAAACGGTCGACGTTGGGTTATTCTTGAGGTTTCCCTCCAAAAGGAGGGAAATTCAAATTTTCCCTGTGTTAACCGGTTAACGCATTTGGTTAACCGGTTAACGGCTGCGAAATTGGAATTCCAGCAGCAAGTTCAGCATGTGTGTTTTGGCTCCATTTTCCAATTTTCTGATTTTTATTCATTTGAATTAATTGGGAATTATGGAGAAGGATCTAGAGCATTTGTCCAAGCCTAATTCCAATGCTAAATCCTAATCACTTTCTAAGCCAATGCCAAGCCATATTTTTGGATCCCAACCCAAAATTTTGGGCCCCAAACCTAAACCATATTTATTTCATTTCCCTCCAAACCAAGAGGGGCTCCATCATAATTCACACTTCTCATTTCTGAATTTTGAGTTCTCTCACCATTCTCTCACTTTTCTCTCCAATTTCCCAAATCACTCAAAGTTCCTCTTTGAAGATCACATAACATTGCCTTGAAGTGTGTAGATCTTGGAACTAGACCTCCATCCATAGCTTCTTTGCATTAATTTGTTGGTTTATTACTTGGTTCAGATCCAGTTTGGTGTTTAGAAGTGCTTTTGGAGTCAAAATTATGCATCAAGAGCTTTTGCTTGCATTTATTTTGCATGGAGTGTGAACATTAGCACCGGATCTTCAAAATTCTCGGCGATATCTCTCATTTCCAACTCAAACAACATTTACCAAAGCATATCTCAGCTTTGTAGGTTGGTTAATTTCAGATCTACCTCTATTTTTAGCTTATTTGCATGCGTGTGCTTTAGAAATACCATGTGCTTGCGTATTTGCTTGTGTTGCTTGAATTGATTGGTTGATTTGTAACCGGATCCGAGTGTTAATGTTCATGATCTTAATGATATGGATTAATGTGAATTGATCTAATTTTTTCCATGTACAATTGATTGTTGGTCTGGTGTGGATTATTTGAATAAGCTGGTTTGAGATGTTTTTCTTCAGGAATTTGCTGATATTTTGACAGTGTTAACCGGTTAACGCATTTGGTTAACCGGTTAACACTGAGGCAGAATTCCATATTTGGGTTGTTTTGAGCTTATTTGATCCCCTTGCTTGTTTTAATTGCCATGGATCATTGTATGATCATTGAACATGCTATTTTAGGGTGATTTGCTTGCTGGTTGATGTATGCTCTCATGTTTTCGACGCGTAAGTCGTGTGTTTGCAATGCTTGGCATGTTGTTTGATCCTTGTTTGCTAGAACCTTTGAACATGCTAGTTCCATGATTGTGTTAATCAATTTGCTGGAATTTTGCTAACATTACAGGGGCTTATGGTAAGAGAAGTGTGGATGTTTATCCACATTTCAACTCTTCATCTTTCCTCTTTTGCTTTGTGAGTTTTGATGTGCTTTGTGCCATCATGTGGTTCTCTTTCCCCTTTCTAGCTTTCTTCTCCTTTCTTTTTGTTTCTCTTTTGATCATCCTTTCTCTTAGGATAGTTGAAGCCTCACTAACCTTAGGACCACCTTTGCATGATAACTTTAGGATTAGAATTTCCCCATTAGACTTTTGCCTTTTGCTCCTTTGGTTCTTTCTCCTTCTCATCTCAAAACAAAAATCCTAAAAAATATTAATAAAGAAAGAAGTGACTTCTTGTGTAATAGCCTTATTCCATGGGGCACTTGTAGTTTTCCCATCTTGGGATAGTACAAGCTTGTCTAGCATGATGCACAAGTCGGATCATGAAGTCACCTTCATCAAGAAAATCATAAAAAATACTTCTTCATTTTAATCACCAAAACACTTAATAAAGTCAACGAGTTAGTGATCCTAGGCCCTAATCTTTGGAACCAAGTTTTGGGGATCTTCTCCTTACTTGAGTGTGCTTGTTTTATTATTCCATCTTGGAATGTAGTAGCAAGTATACATTCCATGGAAAAGAGCTTGAGTTCACTTCCTTGTGCCACACTCATAGAAAATTCATAAAAAACAATGGACAAACAATAATCGTCTTTCCTTCAGGAATTCTTTTCTCATCTCCTTCGCTCTGTCCGCGAACTTGCTTCTTCTTGTCATTTTGCAAGACGGTTACGCACTCGTCGTCCGAGCCTGCAACACCTGAGCATTGACATAGGCAGTTCAAGCCTTAATTCACAAGCAATCTTTTCCACCCCTAGTTAGGGGAACTATGGTGACTCTGATCCTCATTGTCCAGATGAGGTACGTAGGCAGCGGGGTAGGGCCCGTTCGAGCACAATCTTTAATTTCCCTACATTTTTCCTTTTCGTTTCTTTTTCAGTTCCATTTTCTTTTATCCAGTTCAGTTCATTTTTCTTCGCAGCAGCTTTCATTTCTTCACCCTTTGAAACAATTTCTTTGCAAGCGTGGATCCCGTCAGGTACGGCGGACGATCTGGGGTGTTAATACCTTCCCAGGTCGTAACCGACTCCCGAACCCAGTTTCTTTGGTTCGCAGGACCCGTGTCCTTCCTTTTCTTTACTTCGATTTGTGCAGCATTACCATTCCCGTTCCTTCGGGATAAAAATGCCTGGCTGGCGACTCTACCTCTTCCGCGCCACTTTCGTGTTTGTACCAGGATGGAAATCCGGGGAGCTACACTTCACTGAAGAAGATAAGTAATTTAGAGAAAGAAAGTGGGGGATGAACATGAATTAGCAAGCTAACTCTAAGACAAAGAAAAATGTAGCAAGGATGCATGTGAAGAAGATGAAGATAAATGAGAAGTGAAGGCAAATTCACTTCTCAAATTACTTACCACCTGAAAATGTTAGCATAAAGAGAGAGATGAAGTGAAATGAAGCATATGAAATGACAAAGAAACAAAACCAGAAGAAATCACATGATGTAAATGATGCCATGAGATGATGCAAATGCATACCAAGTGCAATGAATGATCATACAAGGGAATGAATGCAAATGAAGCATGCTTTGAAGTATGAAAACACATGTATGTTTATGAAATGAAATGGATGCAAAGCATAGCAAATGTATGAAAAAATGACCAAGAAATGTTCAAGTAATGTCTTAAGATGTCTAAGATGGCATACAAGTGCTTAGAATGTCATGACAAGTTCACATGTTCATGCAATGCAATGTAAGATGCAAGGATGGATGCAAGATTAGGGTTACATGAAAGGATGAGATGCAAATGACCAAACCAGAAGCAAATCACATGATTAAAAATTTACAAATGAACTCAAAGGAACCCTAATCCCATACGATATCACACCCCAAAGGAGAGGTCCCAACTCTTAACCGAAAGAAAGTTATGATTTTTCTAAGTTTGCTAGGGTTTTAGGGTACCTTAAGAGAAAAAATGCAAATCAATTGGAAAATGTAAGATAAATTCATGACAAAAATATCCTAGAAACTACATGTTACATGGAAAACAACACAAAAATAATCATTGTCAAACCCTTCATGGTTAGGCAGAAAAGAATTTTCAAAGTTAGGGTTCTAAAAAGGGAATTTTATGAACCCTAAATTCAAGAAAAATGTCAAAGTTGGATTAAAACCAAAAAGAAGTTTGTATGAATGGTTTGACAATGTTTCTAAATGTCCTAAGATGCATTGTGAATTTTTTTGGAATTTTTAGAAACCTAAATGGTATTTTAATTAATTAATTTCCATTAATTAATTAAAATAAACATTTAAATATTTTTAAAATGATTTTTTAATGAAAAAAATAAAAATGTTTTTTGGGTGAAGAAAAATATTTGGAATTAAAATGCAGAAGAAAATATTTTTTGGATGATTTTTTCTATTTTTAATAAAATGACAAAGAAAATGGAATAAAATGAAAATAAAAAATGAATTATAGGGCAGGTCAATGCATCCAAGGGTCTGGATTTGAACTGGGGTTGGAGGGAAAGATTGCGCGCGCAGATCAATGGTTCAAATTCAAACTGACTTAACCTAATTAATTAATTTAATTAATTCTAATTAAACCTAATCTGAACTAATCATGGCCACTCATTTTAAACTAATCCTAATCCAAAGGCCCAAAATGCGCCTGGCACACTAAACCCTAAAATTAGCCCTAAACATTTTCAGGTGACCGGAACAGTGTTCCGGTCATCTTCTCCGGCAACACCCCAACATCAACTTCTTCCCTAGACCATTTCTAGAGCTCTAAAGCTCCAGATCACTCCCCCACACCTTCCTAAGCCTGAATCCAACCTCAAAATTCATTTCTCATGCATTGAACTCAAGATTCGAAGAAGAACATAAAAATGGTGAAACTTTCAGAAACACTATACAGGCTCAATACTCAATCATTTTCAAAACCAACAAGTGCAGTGTGATCAGTGAAGCATATAGATCATTTCTATAACATAAAAAACAAGTTCTGGAAAAAAGTTTGAAGGTGGCTACCTGAGCTGAAGCTTTCACTTTTGGAACTTTCAGACCTCTTCTCTTGTGCAAATCCACCTCACTTGACCTCCTGATGATGTTGGAATGCTTTGATGGAGTTTAGAATGGCTGGAATGAGAGGTTACACTCCAACTGGTCTGAAATCGTGTTTTTGATTGGCTGGATTTCAGGTTTGTTTGATAGTTGGGAAATGTTCTGATGATGATGGTGAGTTGAATGGTGAAGTTGGTTTGAAGTTTGAGTGGCTGGACAGAGAGTTTCGAAAAATTTTGCTTGAAGGTGATTTTTGTGAAACTTGGTGTATGAACTGATTAAGGCTTGTGTGTGTTATGCATTGGCTTGCTTTTGGTCCACATAACATAACCCTATTGGCCAGAGAGTGGTTGTGGCTGCAACTGATTGGTATGGGTCATCTTGCAAAAAGTCAACAAATTGTGTACTTGAGGTATGGGCTCATGTTACAGCTGTTCTTTGGCATGTCCTGGCTCAGCATTGATCAAGGAGAGCCATGGAAAATGTTTTGGGGTGACGCAGCAAGTATATGAGAAGATTCATCCCCTTTTGCAAATTTGAAGAATTTTGGCCCCTTTTGAATTACTTGAAGTTCAAGGCATGAAATAGAATGATTCTTTGGGCAATTTTGGTCACAATGCATTGTATTATGTTGGTATGATGTTTAGAGAGTGATTAGAGGTCACAAATTGGCTTGGTATGTGAAATTGCAAAAAATCCTCTTTGGTGTGAAAGTGAAAATTATAGGATTTTTACCAACTTTGCAAAGCCATAACTTGAGTTCCATAATGAATTAGGACTTGTTCTTGTACTTTTTGAAAAGGGAATGATCCAATCTACAACTTTCATGACCAACAATTTTTCATTTGAAGCATTTTTGGTTGAGAAAGAGGAGATTGAAAAACTTTCCCAAAATGGAAAGTTTCCATTACAAGTCATTTCCATTTTTGGCAACTTTTGGTTTAGCTCAAATTTCTTCAATTTTGTGAACTTACAAGCACTTCAATGATCAAATAACTTCAATTTGATGAAAAATCCACTTTGATTCCATTGTTGGGGGCCTCAGATGCCCTGATTTTGCTCTGACTTGCTCAAGAAGTTACCCAATGAACAGATGACTTCCACAATGAATTTATTCATAAAACTTGGTACACATGATCCTTATAACATATTTAGACTATTAGAAATAAGAATGAGCAAAAAATTGGAGTTATGGCCTCTGAAACCAAAACCCTAATTTAAGGTCATCTGTGTAGTGAAACCCTAACTCTGCTTCCATGCTTTCCAAGTTCTTGTGATTTCTTGACTTCCTTGATCTTTAAGGGATATAATATGATGATGGAACACACATGGACCCTCTTGGAATGATTGGAGACCTTTGGAGTGGCTCAGAGGGATCCTTGGATTGCTCAGATCACAAACCCTAGATGCAGATGAACTTGAACTATGCAGATGAAACTAAAATGCAATATGAGATGATATGCTTAAACTTATGCAAATATGAAAGATCACAAGCCATGGTGAAATGAGTGAGGGAAAATTTGGGGTGTTTACAGAAGTTCCTTAGCAGAAAGGCTTCTTGTTGAGAAGGGTGACATGGCGAAGGTGGGTAGCATGATTTCTTGACACTCATCTTAAACTCAGAGATTGCCCCTGTGTAGCACATTTGTCCTAGTCTGGAGGACCTTTGAAGAAGTACATTTCCCTTGTATGAGCCTGGAAGCGACCTAACTTATTCTGACTGAGTGTTAGAGGGATTCACCCTTAGTCAACAGAACTTCTAGGTAGACTGCCCCTAATTCATAGGATTACAAGCTACTTGATTTTGGCCATCATTGTTGAATGATCAAATTCTCCTCTGATTGCTCTTTGTAGGAACTCCCCAGATGTCGCATATTGACTTGCAATTAAAATTGTTCATTCACAAATGGTAATTTTAATGCGATGCTCATACAGGTTTTTGAAAATTTGTTTATTTGGATGTTGATAGTATGTGACGGATGGACCATTAGTCCAAACGTAGTGATAAATTAGCAAATCTATAGGAGTTAATTTACGCAACCTTGTCGTAGCATGCTTTCATAATTGAACCTGATTCAATTAGGACTTTCAAGGGTTATGACGTGGTCTGGTTCACGATTTTAGAAAGAAGGATTTATAGGTAAAAGTTTATATGTGCCCACCCAGTCTCCTTGATGTTCTCCAGTCCTACGTTCAGCTAATTTGGCCTAAGCACTCACCTCTCGAAAGGGTTTGGTGATGGTTGAGGAACCAATGACATTGACAGCTTAATCACCAATGAGGTTTTTGGAGTAACAGTCACCCATTTGTCTTTGTGTCTGCAGTCACACGACTTTGTTCTTATGGAAGTTTTTTCTGATTTTTTACACCCTAACTCTTGCCTGGACTGATTTTTTTTAATTTTTGATTTTTTTTTCCGATTTTGAAGTCCAGCGGGATGCCCTAACTTTTGCCTAAGTCACATGTTTACATATTTTTTTGACTTAGCGGGCTTTGTTTTTTTCTTTTTCTTTTGACTTTTTGAACAAATCGTGTGACACTGGTTTGTCTGACTTGCTTGAAAGGGTTTTGATTGCCACATTCCTTTGTTGGTGAGGGGTATCCATTGTGGTTTTAAGTCCCTTGACCTCTTGAGGTGTAATGAAAAAAAGGTAATGGATCCTCGGATGCATACTACTTTGGAAATTTGAACGCTTGGTCAAATTAACTGATTACTACCCTGCCCCGGGTTAAATATGAGGGTTTTTTTCGCTCAGAAAAGAAACTCCTACTTCAAGGCTCGATGGGGTTTGGCGAGGTTCTATCTCCCTTATATCTCTTGTGTTTAGGAATTTGAAGCAATGCATGTACATCGTCAGCAGGTTCTACTCCAAAAGCATACCTTCAACAGTTATGGGTATTCAGTTTTCATCATCCTCCCTCAAGTCTCTACTAAACAAACAACAGTGAAACAAATAGGAGGTATATGGATGCATAGTTTTTTATTTTTTTCGATGCAAATGAAGAAAAATGAGTGAATGCGACATAATTGTTAGAACAAATGTGGTTCTGATCCTCTAAGTGTTTTGATGATAACAAAGCCTTTCATATTAGAAGTTCTAATGAATATACTTACTCTCGTGTAGAAGATAATATTGTTTGAGTAATCCGTACAAGCTAAGGAGAACCTTATAGAAGATACGCTCAAAGAAGAATCCAGCATTAAATGACACATTTATTGGCTGCGCATATATTATTCATTATCTCTGATTTCCGCTTAGAAGATGCTGGTATCCTTATTAAAAAAGCTTTAATTAAAGAATATGGTCTTTAATATGTATAGACAAGTATCTCTTCTTATGGAAAGAAATTAAGGTATTAAAGTATATCCTAATTTGGTTCAAGATGTCTCCAACGGCTCCTTTATCAAGAACTATATAAAGGACATCATTTGAAGAAATCAAAAAACAACGCAACGCATTACAACATATACCATATATTCAAGCAAATCATTTTATCTTGTTCTTATTGCTGTAACTATCACTTAGTGATACCTGCTTATCTAGAAGCATTTTAAGTTACGTCTTTATCATTCTTGTAATTATTTTTTTCCTTGAGTGACTAAGTTTAGTCAGAAGACTCAAGAAGACATTGACTATAGGTCTTTGTGTGTATTCTTATTGAATAGTGGATTAAGACCTCAGAAGAGGCAAAATCACCTTGGCGTGTGGACTGGATGTAGTTTGAGTTCAAACGAACCAGGATAAAGTAAAATGAGTCATTAGAAGTTAAGTTTAATTATTCCAGAAAACCCAATTCCAACCCCCCTTCCTTGTGTTTTGCCACCTTCAATTGGCATCAGAGCGCTAGGTTCTGAGTATTACACTTAACCGTGTCAGTAAAAGATCCAGAAGATAAACACATGGCAGAAACTGGAATTAACAATGACTATCAGAATGACAAGATCAATGCTAAACCACCAATGTTCAATGGCGACAATTTCGACTACTGGAAGGATGTTCTAGAGAGTTTCTTTCTAGCTCTAGATGGAGATCTCTGGGACATGGTGACAGATGGATATATTCATCCTGTTGGAGAAGATGGTCAGAAGATCGAAAGAAAAAATATGACAGTTCAACAGAAGAAGGAATTCAGAAATCATCACAAAGCTAGGACCATACTTCTAAGTGCCATCTCGTACACAGAATATGAGAAGATCACAAACAGGGATTCAGCCAAACACATGTTTGATTCTCTAAGGATGACACATGAAGGCAACTCTCAAGTCAAGGAGACCAAAGCTCTAGCTCTCATCCAGAAGTATGAAGCTTTCAAGATGGAAGAAGATGAAACCATTGAAAAAATGTTTTCAAGGTTCCAAATTCTGGTCGCTGGACTAAAAGTTCTGGACAAAGGCTACTCAACAGCAGATCACGTGAAGAAAATCATCAGAAGTTTACCGAAAGCCTGGAGACCCATGGTCACTGCTTTAAAGTTATCAAAAAATCTGAATGAAATTTCCTTAGAAGAACTGATCAGCTCCTTGAGAAGTCATGAGATTGAATTAGAATAAGATGAGCCCCAGAAGAAAGGTAAGTCTGTAGCTCTTAAATCTAACAAACATGTTTCTAAAGCTTTACAGGCAGAAGAAGAAGAAAGCTCTGGATGCTCATCAGAAGAAGATGAATTATCTCTCTTGTCAAGAAGAGTTCAACAACTCTGGAAGCATCGTCAGAAGAAGTTCAGAAATACCAGAAGATCAAACAATTATTCTGAATCAACATCCAGTCACAAGAAACCCAGAAGCAAAGAAGTTGTGTGCTACGAATGCAAAGAACCAGGACACTATAAAAGTGAATGTCCAAAACTTCAGAAAGACAAACCTAGAAACAGATTCAGCAGAGAAAAGAAAAAGAGTCTCATGGCAACATGGGATGATTCTGAATCATCTGAAGCAGAGTCAGATTCTGAAGATGAACAAGCTAATATTGCATTAATGGCAAATATACCAGAAGATGATCACTCATCAGAATCAGAGTTAGAATCAGACTCAGAAGAGGTATTTTCTAAATTCTCTAGATCTGAGTTAGAAGCTAGTCTTTCAGAAATTCTTGAAAAATATCAGAAGCTTCAAGTCAAATACAAAGACGTTAAACAAAATCTTGTATCTGAATTAGAAGATATTAGAAAACTAAAAACAGAAAACTCTGAGCTGAAAGAAAATCTATTTGAATGTAAAAACTCTCTTGAGAAGCTCAAAGCTCAGAAGAAATCTGAATCAGAAGATCTAATCAATTCTGATAATATCATAAAACAATATGATTATAGTTTTCAACAATTTCTTACTAAAAGCTTAGATAGAAGTAAGATTGCTTCTATGATCTATGGTGTTAGCAGAAATGAAAGAAGAGGCATAGGCTATGTGAAAAATAATGAAACTCTGAAATTAAAAAATATTGATGACATTGTCATAAATACTAATACTCCTCTAAGTTCTCATTTCACCTACGGTCATAATCATGATCTTATATACACTAGTGAGTCATCCTGCTCTACAAGTTCTGATTTAAAACCCAAAATAAATCAGAAGTTTGTAAAATCTAACAAACAAGGACCCAGAAGAATATGGGTACCCAAGGATAAAATTGTGTATGTTGCAAATGTCTTTAACAGCAAAACTGAAACACCAATCATGGTACCTGGACTCTGGATGCTCACGTCACATGACGGGAAGAAAGCATATGTTCCAAAGTCTTGAATTAAAAGATGGAGGCCATGTAGGTTTTGGAGGCAATCAAAAAGGAAGAATTATTGGCTCCGGAACTATTGGTAACAGAAATCTTCCTTCTATATCTAATGTTCTGCTTGTAGAAGGATTAATGCATAATTTATTATCCATAAGTCAATTAAGTGATAATGGTTATGACATAATCTTTAATCAAAAGTTCTGTAAAGCTGTTAGTCAGAAAGATGGAACAATCCTCTTTAGTGGAAAGAGAAAGAACAACATTTATAAAATAAAGCTTTCTGAATTAAAAATTCAAAATGTAAAATGTCTAATGTCTGTGGAAACTGAGCAATGGGTCTGGCACAGAAGATTGGGACATGTTAATATGAGAAGAATATCTCAACTTAACAAACTCAATCTAGTCAGAGGACTTCCAAATTTGAAGTTCAACTCAGAAGCTCTATGTGAAGCATGTCAGAAAGGCAAATTTTCAAAAACTGGATTCAAAGCTAAAAATGTTGTATCTTCCTCTAGACCATTAGAACTTCTGCACATTGACTTATTTGGACCAGTGAAAACTGCTTCTGTCAGTGGCAAGAAGTATGGATTGGTGATCGTAGATGACTTCAGCAGATGGACATGGGTAAAGTTTCTTAGACACAAGGATGAGTCAATTGCTGTATTTTCTAACTTCTGTAAACAAGTTCAAAATGAAAAAGAATCAAAGATCATAAAAGTCAGAAGTGATCATGGTGGAGAATTTGAAAATAAACAATTAGAATCATTTTTTAATGAAAACGGCATCTCTCATGATTTTTCTTGTCCTAGAACTCCACAACAAAATGGGGTTGTAGAACGTAAAAATAGAACTTTACAAGAGATGGCCAGAACCATGATCAATGAGACTAATATGGCTAAACATTTTTGGGCAGAAGCAGTAAATACAGCATGTTACATTCAGAATAGAATCTCTATAAGACCTATTCTTGAAAAGACTCCTTATGAATTGTGGAAGAACAGAAAGCCCAACATTTCTTACTTTCATCCTTTTGGATGTATTTGTTTTATGTTAAACACTCTTGATACTCTGAATAAATTTGATTCTAAGGCACAAAAGTGTTATATGTTAGGATACTCTGAACGTTCTAAGGGATACAGAGTATACAATACAGAAAAACGTATTGTGATAGAATCAATTCACGTCAGATTTGATGATAAGCTTGGTTCTGAAAAACCAAAGCAGAATAAATTTACTGCAGATATAGAAGTAGAAATCTCTACAAACAGAACTTCTAAAGATCAATCTTCTAAAGTTCAAAACAATACAACTGCTCCATCAACACCTGAAGAACCCATCCAGAAGAAGCTCTCCAGAAGCAATATTAATCATCCAGAGGATAAAATCTTGGGAAAGAAAGATGAACCAATCAGAACAAGATCCTCATTCAAAGACTCTGAAGAGACGCTACTAGGACTTGTCTCTCTGATTGAACCATCCTCTGTAGAAGAAGCTCTATCAGAAAATGATTGGATTCTGGCTATGCAAGAAGAACTTAATCAATTCACCAGAAATGATGTGTGGGATCTAGTTCCTAGACCCAGAGGATTCAACATCATTGGCACCAAATGGGTATTCAGAAACAAACTCAATGAGAAAGGAGAAGTTGTCAGAAACAAAGCAAGACTGGTTGCACAAGGGTATAGTCAACAAGAAGGAATTGACTATACAGAAACCTATGCACCAGTCGCCAGGTTAGAATCAATAAGACTTCTAATATCATTTGCTGTAAATCATAATATCATTCTGTATCAAATGGATGTCAAAAGTGCATTTTTAAATGGTTATATTGATGAAGAAGTATATGTACACCAACCCCCTGGTTTTGAAAATACAAAATTTCCAGAACATGTTTACAAACTCAAAAAATCATTATATGGTTTAAAACAAGCTCCCAGAGCTTGGTATGAAAGATTAAGTAATTTTCTACTGGAAAATAAATTCATCAGAGGGAAAGTGGATACAACTCTTTTCAGTAAAAACATTAAAAATGATCTTCTGATATGTCAAATTTATGTAGATGATATAATTTTTGGTTCTACTAAAAGTGCCTTGGGAAAGGAATTTGCTAAATCTATGCAGGCAGAATTTGAAATGAGCATGATGGGAGAATTAAAGTTCTTTCTGGGAATTCAAATAAATCAAACATCAGAAGGAACATATATCCATCAAAGTAAATATGTAAAAGAACTTCTGAAGAAATTTGATTTATCAGAAAGTTCAATATCCAAAACTCATATGCATCCTACGTGTATCTTGGAGAAAGAAGAGGTAAGCAAGAAAGTAGATCAGAAGCTCTACAGAGGTATGATTGGATCACTTCTCTATCTTACTGCTTCTAGACCAGATATTCTATATAGTGTATGTTTATGTGCTAGATTCCAATCAGATCCTAGAGAAACTCACTTAACAGCAGTTAAGAGAATCTTTAGATATCTGAAAGGTACTACTAATCTTGGTCTGTATTACAGAAGATCAGAAAAGTATAAACTTGTAGGATATTGTGACGCTGACTTTGCTGGAGATAGAACAGAAAGAAAAAGTACTTCTGGAAGTTGTCAATTTCTAGGAGACAACCTAATAGCTTGGTCTAGCAAAAGACAACCAACCATAGCATTATCAACTGCAGAAGCTGAATACATTGCAGCAGCTGGATGCAGTACTCAGATGCTCTGGATGAAAAATCAGCTAGAAGATTTCAATATCTATGAGAGTAACATTCCAATCCTCTGTGACAATACTTCTGCTATTTGTCTCTCTAAAAATCCTATTTTACATTCTAGAGCTAAACACATAGAAGTTAAACATCACTTCATTAGGGACTATACTCAGAAGGGAATTTTAATGTTAAAATTTATAGACACAAATCACCAATGGGCTGATATTTTTACTAAACCCCTTTCTGAAGATAGATTTAATTTCATTCTAACTAACCTTAGCATGAAGTTATGTCCAGAATGAAAATGCTTTAATCATATGTCTTATCTCTAGAAGTTCTACTATTTATACTCTATATGATTATCTCAGAAGATTCTATGCTCTAACGTTTACTCTTAGAACTTCTGTTCAAAAGATTAACTTGTAGATCTTCATAATCAAACACTTGTCAACAAAGCTCTAAGGACTTTCATCAGAATCAAAACACGTGTTCAAATTCTGAAGAGTGACAGAACGTGCCTTAGCAACTGTTCGCTCAGAAGGATAACTGTTGAGATTCTGGAATCTGATACGGCTAGGTTTGACACCAAAAAGGCAAGAAAATCTCTTGGGTAACTGTTCCAGAATCATTTACGCTTTACCCCATGTCAGCGCATTTAATGTTGTTAATCATTATGTTTTCAAACTTAATTGTTTCCCACTAATTTCTCAATTAATTAATTGCTTTAATTTTTTTTTCTATAAATATCAAATGTATTCCTCATTTTCAAATTTTACCCGCATCTTACTCTCTCTAAAGGTTTTCTCTCAGTCTCTTGTGCTTCCTCATTTTTTTCTAAAAACCCTAAACCCTAACAGTTCATCTTAGTCACTAAATGGCTTCATCATCTCAAAACAAAGATTATTCGGATGATTACTATGTTGAACCCTCAAAGACTCTTTCCACTACTCCTGAGAAACTGGAAGTACTATGTGAGTTGTTCGTTGATTTCGCAAGCTTGAAGGATAATGGTTTTGACCTCCTCCCTCAGGTTGAAGCTCAAGGCTGGGAAAAATACTTTGACAGGCTAATGGGACCAGTTTTCCCTAAACTGGTTAAAGAATTTTGGATGTCCGCATACTCAAATGATGCACAAGTTACCTCCTATGTGCTTGGTAAACAGATTATCATCTCTGAAGATCACATTGCCAAACTCTTTGAAACTGATGGCAATGGTATCAAATGTAGTGATATGGATAGAGTATATGATGCTGTTGTGATTGCTAAAGAAATTTTCACCGCTGGAAAACCATCAAACAAGATCAAAGACCTAAAAACTCCTCTGCGAATTTGGGCAAAAATAATTCTTGGGACAATCTGTCACAGGAAACCTACCAATTCTCCAGACTACATCAATCTGGATCAACAATTCCTCCTTTACTTCATTTCCAAGCAAAAGAAAATCAATCTTGCCCACACACTCTTTCAAAATCTTCGCGTCGCTGTGAAAGAAACAAGGGATGGTGAGAAGACCAAAAGGGACTGGATACCTTTTGGACGATTAATTTCTGATATTCTTTGTCAGAACAAGCTAGTGGACTTCCTAGCAGAAATAAACCAAACTGAACTTTTGGAAACAGACGTTGGAAAACCCTTGAATGCCAAAAATCTGAAGAAGATGAGGTTCATCACATCCATTCAGCAAGAACCCACTCTTCAATCTAGAGAAGTTATTAGCACCAGAAGGATACCTCTGGAAGGCTTTCCTCTCTTTTCTTCTGATACACCAGCAGATGTTGTTCTCAACTATATGGATATCTGCAAGCGTCAAGGTACGGTACCTGATTTCAACCCAAAAGAACTCCACCAACAAATTCCAGATGTTGCCTCTCTCAGATTAAAGAAAAGGAAGACTGCTGAAGACCCCTCTCAGAAGATGCAAAAATCATCTAAGACAACAGGTAAGTCTTCTGCTTCTAATCCTGATTCCATTACTGTTGTAGAAGCTGTAACTGTAGAAGTGTCTGAACAACCTTCTAACACCTTACACTCTAGCCAACCATCCTCTGATATCAACTCTGAACAAATTCATGATTCTGAACCAACCCAAAATATTAGTCCCATTCAAACTGAAGTTCCTACAACTACTGCTGTTGCATCCATCCTATCCTCTTTATATCCACCAGAAACAGAAACAGTAACAGAAAACCATCAACCCCAAACTTTTGCTGATTTTGACATACCAATTGATGACACTCCACCTTCTGATATTGACTGCTCCCCTACAAATGAAACACAATCTGCCTTGAAAGCGGTTCTTGACCTTGATCTTGAACACTATCAAGACTCAGATGCTGCCTCAATTTCCCATAACTTTTCAACATCCCAAAATTCACCTTCTATCATAAACATTCCTGATTCACCCGAAGAAACTCTGACTGAAAATGACAATCCCCTTAGAACTACAATTGATTTTGAAGCACTTCAAAAACTGTCCTCTATGTCCAACAAAAGAGCTATTCCCGTTCCAAAACCCAAACCATCCAAATCAGACATTTCTACTTTACTGCTGGCTTTCGAAATAGTTCTGAAATTAAAATTAGAAGATCTGAAGACTGCTTGTGCAGAGCTTACTGATCCTGCTGCATCTGATTTTCTATGGGCTGACCTCAGAAAATGGTTTAATGCTGAGTCCAAAAGACTCAAGGACATCTGCTATGATGTTGCTCATCAGAACTTCTGTGAGTACCTTCAAGCAGTAGTCTCAAATGTTGCACAAACTAAACCACTTCTGCTGGACAGCAAGCCCTGGGAAGAATCAGAACCTCTAGTTAAGCTCTCAGCACTTCAGATGGTTTTAGTATCTTCTGTAGAAGAAACTGCTAATGGTCCTGACAATCAAGCTGCCCCTCAAACAGAAGAACCTCTGGGAACAAATTTTGTGTTACAAACTCTGCAAGAATTAAAGAAAGAAAATCAACTAGTGAAGGAACGTCTAGACAAGCAAGAAGAAACAACTGCTGAAATGAAGACTCTACTCACCAAGCAAGTGGAATCTTCATCAGACATTAAATCTTTGCTGGAGACTTTAGTCACTAAGATGAACACCTGATTTTCTTATCTTATGCTTTAACTTTTTGCTATTTTAACTTCTGATTCTGCATAACTATTTGAACTTCTACTGGTTGTTTGTGTTTGCTTCTAAGTACTTTAACTCTATTGGTTTTGGTTTATAATTTTTCTCTATTGCTCTATATCTCTTTATCCTTTTTGATTATGACAAAAAGGGGGAGAAACAAAAATGATTCTGATCCATAGCAGTTTACCATAATCTGCTTTTTACATATTCTGATAAAATTATTTGAGTTGTTATCATAAAAAGAAACAGGTCAAGTAATCAATTCAGGGGGAGCTAAGGATCATAGAACATCTGAAAGAAGTCCTTCTTCTAATTAAAGGGAGTTCACTTAAATTCATTAAACTCTATTCTTGTTAAATTAAAATGTTTTGTCATCATCAAAAAGGGGGAGATTGTTAGAACAAATGTGGTTCTGATCCTCTAAGTGTTTTGATGATAACAAAGCCTTTCATATTAGAAGTTCTAATGAATATACTTACTCTCGTGTAGAAGATAATATTGTTTGAGTAATCCGTACAAGCTAAGGAGAACCTTATAGAAGATACGCTCAAAGAAGAATCCAGCATTAAATGACACATTTATTGGCTGCGCATATATTATTCATTATCTCTGATTTCCGCTTAGAAGATGCTGGTATCCTTATTAAAAAAGCTTTAATTACAGAATATGGTCTTTAATATGTATAGACAAGTATCTCTTCTTATGGAAAGAAATTAAGGTATTAAAGTATATCCTAATTTGGTTCAAGATGTCTCCAACGGCTCCTTTATCATGAACTATATAAAGGACATCATTTGAAGAAATCAAAAAACAACGCAACGCATTACAACATATACCATATATTCAAGAAAATCATTTTATCTTGTTCTTATTGCTGTAACTATCACTTAGTGATACCTGCTTATCTAGAAGCATTTTAAGTTACGTCTTTATCATTCTTGTAATTATTTTTTTCCTTGAGTGACTAAGTTTAGTCAGAAGACTCAAGAAGACATTGACTATAGGTCTTTGTGTGTATTCTTATTGAATAGTGGATTAAGACCTCAGAAGAGGCAAAATCACCTTGGCGGGTGGACTGGATGTAGTTTGAGTTCAAACGAACCAGGATAAAGTAAAACGAGTCATTAGAAGTTAAGTTTAATTATTCCAGAAAACCCAATTCCAACCCCCCTTCCTTGTGTTTTGCCACCTTCAATAATTGATTCAAACAGTGCATGATCACTTCATTAACATTACCATTCAAAACAACAATGTTTAAAAACAAGTAGCAATTAACAGGAAAGAAACTACAATGTAAATGATAGAAAGGATACAATGATCTCCAATTCTGATGACATATTCTTGTCTAAACTAATGAAATCAGGAGACACTCCCTCGAAGTTCTTGAACTTAATTAGGCGAGAGGTTGACGTGCAAAAGCAAGTTTCCTTCTGGAAATGATATGTACCCTTTGTCGATTAACTGTTGTACCTTCGCTTGAAAAGCTTTGCAATCTTCAGTTGAATGCCCCATCGATCCATCATGATATCCACACGGCTCATGAGGATTGTACTCTGGAGGGTATGGCTCTGGTAACGACTTGAGAGGCTTAGGAACCACCAATGAGCTCTGAATCAGATGCGGCAAGAGTTCATTATATGCTATGAGGACTGAATGAAGAGGAGCATTCCTTCTTTCCAAATTGTTGTGTGGCTTAGGTTGGCTCTGATGTTGATTTTGAAGTCTTCGACCATGAACTTGCAGATTTGGACGAGAAGGAGTCCAGGGTTTCTGATATGGTGCTCTGAGCATTGTCGGTTGTCCATAAGAGTAGCCAGACATAGGAAATGGTGATCTCTGAGAAGATGATGGTCCATAATATTCGATATTGGCCATGATTTCACTGACTTCCTGCTCCTTTTCCTCTTGGGAACTAACAACATATTCACCTTCACTAGCTGGGATATTTGAGTCTTGGATCTTTCCATTTTTTAGTAGACTCTCAATGCTCTCTCCAACTATCATCATTCCCGGGAAATTGGACGTCCCAATGCCAATCATTCTTTCCAAGTGAGGACCTTGCACGGTATCCACGAACAGGTCAACCAATTCTTCGTCAAAAAGTAGTGGTCGCACTTGGGCTGCTAATTCTCTCTACCGTTGTGCATATTCTCTGAAAGATTCATTATTCCTCTGAGATAGGCTTTGCAATTGCGTGCGACTGGGCGCTATATCCAAATTGTGCTGGTATTGCTTTAGGAAAGCTCTGGATAAATCATTCCATGATCGGATACAACTACTCTCCAAATCCATATACCAACTTAAGGATGCACCCCTCAAACTATCCTAAAAACAATTAATCATCAACTCATCATTGCGGGCGAAGGAAGTCATCTTTCTGCAGAACATCACCACATCACCAAATGAAGCTTCAGGCAAATGAAACCAGTGTACTTCTCGAATTTTTGGTGCTTTGAAATCTGGAGGAATGACTAGACCGGGTACCAAACACAGGTTTAAAGCATCAAAACCAAAAGCATCACGACCCTCTAAGGCTTTGAGTTTCTCATCCAACACACGGTATCTTTCATTATACTCAATAGCTCGAGGATCCTTGGTTTTCCCAATCGGGATTTCCCTTTGGAAGTCTGACACAGAGAAAGTAAAACTCTGATAATCTGTAGCATTAGAAGAAGAGGAATGTCCACCTCGAACCATAGACTACTCAAGTACACC
This sequence comes from Lathyrus aphaca, assembly GCA_963966055.1. Taxonomy (NCBI): domain Eukaryota; kingdom Viridiplantae; phylum Streptophyta; class Magnoliopsida; order Fabales; family Fabaceae; genus Lathyrus; species Lathyrus aphaca. Next base: position 378,622,292 of record OZ014523.1, on the reverse strand, counting down.
CTGATTCACGGTCGGGCTCTGCGCATGCTGAGCTTGAGTAAGGTTGTTCACTTGTGGAAGATCCTCATCAGGAGAAAGACCAAACGAAGGATTGGTCATCATAGTAAAGCCTGGTGGAGAATCAACATTTTGAAATTTGTTTCTTGACTTAGCTATCAATAGGTTCCAATCTGATCTTCTTAACTCTTAACACCGCTCGGTCTTGCTTCAAACAATTTGTCGTCTACCCACGATTACCATTTGTTCAGACTGAGTACTGGGAAATCAGTTGGCTGGTCATGGACAATGGAAGGAATGAGCTTTCTGGAAAATTATATGTAATTCTAATGAATGCAAATGCAATATGTTGATGCTAAAGATGCAAAGACATGGGATCAAAGCCGCCACAAATGCTGGATAACTGTTGCACTGATAATAGAACAAGCTGAACATAACAGGATCCAAAACTCTGTCATTGTAAGAAGACCAGAAAACTGGGTATGTTGAAGGTTATGGTATCCTGTCAAAAGCCCTTCCCTCTAAAAAGTATATGCTAGATGGAGATCAAAGTTCGTCAATATCACGAACTCTCAAAGCCGAGCAGCGATAATACGTTCACCATCTCCGAGAAATGGCTCATGACCAAATCAGGGAATCGGTTAAGCATTATATACTACTCAGGGAGGCCTCAACCGATTCCCTTCAAACTCCCACATAAAATGATCCCAGCTTCAGCAGCCGCCATCGAGAAGCAATAATACATTCATCCTAAAGGGTACAGTACTATTACCATATGAGGAGTGCCTCCGCCGAGTTTACGACTGGGTCATCCAAAAGGCCACCAGAGTTAGCAGCTCAGATGAGATAGCCCCACCATCTGTGGCAAACCCACATGGCAGAATTCTCCCAAAAAAACCTCATCTAGTTTATGGTATTACATGTCACAACATTGTATTAAACAAAATGTCAGGCAACATGAGTATCCACACTAATCCTAAGTACACTCGAGCCTGTGTAGTGAGCTCATCTCTCAAAACCATCCAACCTGCAAAATAGAAAAAACCAGCACAGTCCAGTCCAACACAATATATGGCAGTAATGTAAATGCAGTAAATAAATGTGATAAAGTAAATAAATAAAGTACATAGAGAAAATAAAATCAAACTTATAAACACCCAAGAACATAAACAAACAAGCGCTAGGATTGACTCACATAGGGAACCAGAGTCCCCACCAGAGTCGCCAGCTGTCGCAACGTGAAAATCAACCTGTGGAAAACAGAAGAGTTGCCATCGATATGTTTTTTATCCCGACAAGGGAAAGGAGAACAATCGAAGAAAACCTGAGGGAAAAGGAAAAGATGAGGTCATCGCAACCAAGTTTGGGCTCGGGAGTCGGTTACACGAAGAGAAGGTATTAGCACCCCTTCGTGTCCATCGTACTCGATGGGATCTATGCTTGTTGTTCTGCTCAAAAGGTGTAGTTGTCTGAAGCTCTATCTGCTACTAAACTGGAAAGGACTGGAAAAGGAACGAGAACGAAAACGGAAAAAAACGCATGGGTGATAGAAAGAAACAGACTCGAGAGGGCATCGCACCCCAACCTGATGTATTTTGTCACAACAAGAATCAGAGTCCATGTAGTTCTGAACAGAATGGGAATTGGATTGACAAGCATCGCCCTTGTGCCTACGTATTTCCTAATGAGAATCAGACCGCCGTAGTTCGGCTAACTAAGGGTGACCACAATATTTTTGTGTTGTTTTAGATTGATAGTGCCAAGTTCATGTTCCAGCAGTTAGGTGTTGCCACGCAGGCGTTTACCTGTTTGCGGTAGAACGGACTTAACCTGTCTTGCGTCTGCACCAGAGTAAGATGAGAAAAGAATCTCGCAGGAAAGACGATTGAAGATTTGGTTCAAGTATTTTAAAAGAAGTTTTTGTTTTGTTTTGTATTTATTAGATGTTTTTGGAGTTTCTTTATGAGGAAGAAAAGAAAGACTCAAAGGTTAAAAATGAAAAGACTAAGGGGGACTCGATCCTAAAAGTTATCATACAAAATTGATCCTAAGGTTGAGGTTTCTATCCTATTCCAACTTAATTCAAAATTAAGTTGGATTAGGAACCTAATGGAAAACTCGTGAACTAGGCAAAAGTGAACCTACGGATAAACCAAACACAAATGTAAACTCAAGACTTAACCAAGTCTCAAGTAAAGAAGAAAAGAGAAACGAGATAAAGAAGAAATGAGTATGCAAATGAAATATGCAACAAGGATGAGAAGAAGAATGCAACATGAAATAATCGAACAATGCACAAACAGAGCCTACGCAAGGTAGGGCTTCAGATGCAACCAATATTCTCCCTACATGGAATCATGACTAGAATGAGGCGTGAAAAATATAAAATCGAGTTTCAGTGGTACCTAACAGAGAAAGTTTGTTGCCTCTTCAATACGCGCAAGCAAATTCAAGACAAAAGTATCAAATCAAAGTATGTCAAAGCTCTACCAATAATCTAATCAATTCTCTTGTGTTCAATATCAAGCTCTACTTCAGATTCAACTATCCAACACTCAAACTTAATCAGAATCAAACATCAACAATTAACATCAAGAGCAATATTTAATCTAAAAGGACGATATTCAACAATTAATACCTAGATCTAACGAATTAACTAACAAATTAATTAACAATTAGCAGTTCTAATTAAATTCTAAAAAAACAAATAAAATTCTAAGTAATAATTAATCCACAAACTAAAAAAATATTAGTTATTAAAAAGCAATTATAAAAAATTAAATGGGAACAAAATGCCAAAATTAAAGGGAAATTAACAAGTAATTATATTCAACCAAAAAAATAAACCATTTAGCAACAAAGAACAAAAAACACATAATAAAAGATATTATAAGGAAACAAACAGAGGGAGGGTTTACACTGGATTCTGGGATGGTGAAGAGAAGAAATCGGTGAGCAAAGGACTTCCCAGCCCAATCAAGAACAACAAAATTATAAAACAATTAAAAGAAGAAAGAAAAAAATCAAAATAAAAGAAACATAGAAGAAGAACCCGGTTTCCTTCTTTCCCAACAAAAAGTCATGACACCCTTTTCTTTCATCAGGATTCACGCCGTCGATGAGTATGGTTGCCTAACTGTCACCCTCTCCAGAAATCCACTGTCGTGAGCTATCATCTGCTCACTCTTCTTCTTCTCTCAGATTCGTGGCTTGCCGTATGTAAATTTATTCCGAATCGTGACCCTTTCATCTTGCTTCGACTTCATCCATGGAGATCTTTTCCTCCTTGAGATTTTCGTCCGATCCGACGCCAAAATCAACTACATCGATGTTAACAGCGGTTGCCGTCGTGCTCAATCTTCGTCTTGTAAAATTCGAATCTCACAGTTTTCTCCCTCTTTCACTTATGATTTTCGATCTGTTTCAGTTTCCTCTTTTCTACTCCTTCTGTGTTCGATTCTGAGATTTGGTTTTATGCATACTTGAAGGTGGAAAGCGGGTTTAAGTTGTTGTTTGATGAGAGGATGGAGATTGAAGGTGTGTTTTTGGTTCTGTTTGAATGAGTTGAGTAGATGAAAGGTATCAAGTTTTTAAGCATTTATGAAGGGGAATAATAGTTCTTGATTTTTATGGAAGATAGGTGATGATGATTGGAGGAGGTTCTGTGAGGTTCAAAGACTATGAATGGTTTAGGTTGTTATAGAGGAAAGGAGTTTGACGCTAATGTCGTTGTCGTTGCAAGTTGATGTGTTTTGCTATGGTGGTTTGTGTATGGTTTGTGTGTAGTGGAAAGGTTTTTATTTAGTGCAGTATGTTGAAGGTTTGTGTTGGAGAAGGAAAATGAATTTCACGGTTATGGTGGTGAGGTGTTTGAGAAGGTCGCCATAGAGGAGGGATATTTGGGTGAAGCAGAGGAAATTTCTTGAAGGTTGTATGGTCTATGAGTAGATTCAGAAATAAGTTTTTGAAGGTTTTCATATGGGTTGGATGAATGAGTTATGGAAGTCTATAGTTTTTATTATGGAAGAATGAGGGATGGAGAGTGGCCTAATGAAGAGTGATGCTGAAGAAATTATGGCGTTGTGTGTGTGTGTCGAATTCTGTCAGTTATTTTTTGTTGTGTGTAATACGAAAAAAATGGCCAAAATTTGTTGTACAAAGGCATAGTGGAATTGGAAATTGGTGTACCTTGTTGTGTATTGTGTTGTTGGTAGTGGCTGGCAGAAATTTGTAAAATTGTGTGAGTTGGAACGTGACCATGTGGGTAGTGGAATGGTGTGAAAAGGTGTCGTACGGAAGGTACTATATGGAATGGGATGAAAAATTGGTGGTAGGCTGGTAGCATGCTGAAGTTTTGGGTGAATGTGGGGCTTGTATATTTTGTGTAGCAAACCATATAAAACTTATATTACATTTTGGAATTGCATTCAACTTGTTCTCTCTCTATTTTTTTGTAATAATGATAGAGAAATGGGCTTAGTAAGAAGTGTACATGGGCTTTTGATTGAAGATGATGTTTGGTCTTTGTAAAATGGAAATAGAAATTTGGTTTAATGAAAAAAAAATAAAAAAATAAAAGGTTTAGAAATCGATTGAAAATGGATATTAATAAATGGAAATTGGTATGAATTTGAAATAGATAATGGATAATCGGAAAATGAATTAAAATTTGAATAAAAATGGTTTATTGGTCTAAGCATATTTACAATTGAAAAATGGATATGAGAAACGAGTGTTGGTTAGAAAGAAAATGGATATTAATAAAATGGGTTTAAAATGGAAAAGAATTATGAAATGAATTTGTGAATGGAAAAAATTGAAAATGGGTTAGAAATTTGAAATGATTTATGAACTTGAATGATCCCGCAACTTGACAGCATTCAATCCAACAACTACACTCAAAATTTGTCCACAAAAGCCACTGATTAAATGAACACAACTATCACCAGACAACTTGCAACTGAAATGAACAATTCTCCAAATTAATCATCCTCTGGAAAAATAACTCTTGAATCATTTTAAATTCGTCTGAATCAGAAATTTAGAGAAGAAATCCACAGATGAACCACCAATGAACGAACGAACAAATAATCTGGCCTAAAACTTCTTATGAATTACAGCTTGATAATCTGATTAATTCAGCATACAACACAACTCGACTTTGAATACGCACGGACTGAGAAATCAACCTCTGAAACAAATTACTTGCACTTGGAGAACTCCTGATAGTTTGACCAAGATTAGGTCAAACTTCCATCTGAAATGGATCTGACTGGATAAACATAGTTGAACTGAAACTAAAGCTTTTGAGATATCGAGAAAGGAGAATAGCCTGAGATGCTGAAAAGAGAAAACATCCTTGTAACTTGATGAAGAATAAAACCCTAATTCACACTTCACTGCTTGATGATAGGCCAAAAGCGTCCGTGAAGAGTCTTTGCAAGTGAAATCCTTGAATACCACTTAATCAGGGAAATAAACCTTAATCTAACGACAAGAGCATAAGAAAAATATGTCATCGATTGTTGTGCAGCCAAAACATTGAATTCTTCTGATAACCACCGATAGGGCATGAAACCCTAATTATCCAGATAAACTTGATCCCATGTCTCTAGAGTCCGATGCAAATGAATGCAAATGTTAATGACCTAATGAGGATGCATATGAACACGAAACAAAAAGTCAGTTAAAGTTAGAAAATCAGAGGGCAAGTTTTGGGGTGCAACAATGCCCCTTTAGGATACTCCCGAGCTTCAAGATATCTTTTCACTTCATGGAACCAAGGTTTTTCCTATACTCCATTAGTATCAATCTCACAAAAGTGTGCCAGTTTGTCTAATCTATCAATAGTAATTCGAGGAGCTTTGTTATCCCATCTTACCTTGAACATAGAGGACATAGTTGCTAAAGCATCTGCTAGCTGATTCTCCTCTTGTGGTATATGCTCGAAAGTAATCTCTTCGAAGTGTGGAATCAAATTCATCACATGCTCTCGATAAGGAATAAGATGTGCAGGCTCTGTGTCCCATTCTCCTTTAAGCTGACTAATCACTAAGGCTGAGTTCCCATATACCTTCAAGAATTTGATCCACATATCAATGGCAGCTTTGAGACCCATGATGCACGCTTTATACTCTACCATGTTTTTGGTACAATCAAAGTAAAGTCTAGCAGTAAACGGCATATGAATACCCTGAGGAGAGATAATTACTACCCCAATTCCATTACCAAGTGAGTTGGAAGCTCCGTCAAAAACCATAGTCCATCAGGATTCCTGTTCAGGTCTTTCATACGGTCCAAGTTCTTCATAATCAGTAACAAGCATAATATTCTCATCTGGGAATTCAAAACTCATGGACTGATAGTCGTCTACTGCTTGATGAGCTAAATGGTCATCCAACACACTCCCTTTGATGGCTTTTTTAGTAGTGTATTGAATATCATATTCTGTTAAGACCATCTTCCATCTTGTTATTCTCCCAGAGAGAGTGGGCTTCTAAAAGATGTACTCATTAGATCCATCTTATAAATCAACAAGGTAGTATGAGTCAACATATACTGTCTTAGTCGGCGAGTAGCCCAAGCCAAAGCGCAATAAGTTTTCTCGAGCAGTGAGTACCTTATCTCACAGTCGGTAAACGTTTTGCTAAGGTAGTAGATTGCATGCTCTTTTTGACCAGACTCATCATGTTTCCCTGACACACACCCCATTGAATTCTCTAATATTGTTAAGTACATGATAAGAGGTTTTCCTTCAACCGATGGCATCAGAATAGGACGTTCTTGGAGATACTTTTTGATCTTGTCAAAAGTTATTTGGCAATTGTTGTTCCATTTCACTACTTAATCTTTCTTCAGTAACTTGAATATTGACTCACAAGTAGCTGTTAAATGGGAAATAAATCTGGAAATATAGTTTAGACATCCCAAGAAACCTCTAACTTCCTTCTCAGTATGCGGAGCGGGTGTAATAAAGTGGGAGAACTGACTTTGTCATTTTTGTTTTCACAAAAACAATGTTGCGGATAGCAAGAGTCGCCACCGACTTTTCTTTTATCCAATTAGAAAAGGTGGAAGAGAACAGAAAAGACCTTGGTTTATATTTTTTGAGTTCGGGTGGTAAGTTATACAAAGGGAAGGTGTTAACACCCTTTGTATCCATGGTTATCCATGGGCCCCTAACTGCTTAGCTCACTTCTTCTTTTTTTTTTAAATAGTTGTGGTGTGTTTAGAAAAGGTCCGCCTTATAATGATTCTCGTATGAATGTATACAAGTGTTTTTTGGAAGGTTTTTGAAAGTGTGGGGTGTAAAGAGTAATTTTTCTTTGAAATTGTGAGCAAGTAGTTAAGGGTTCCCTACCTACTCAAGGTCATTCATATTATTTTCTTCTTTCCTTAGAGATAGGATTGTCCTTACTATTAGTTAGTAAGTAGTCTTATCTTTGTATGTAAGGGACAAGTGTATGGTTATCGAATGGTCATAGAAGGCAACATGTAAGGATACCTTAGAAATTTGAAGGGACTATCATCATTTTTCTGTAGGGTCATCGAGGGACGAGATCATCTTTTTGTAGGAAACTCGATGGGTCCTCAAGGGACTATGATCTTTTTTTATAGGGTCATCGAGGGACTAGATCACTTATTCGTAGGCAACTCGAAGGGTCATCGAGGGATTGTAATCTTTATATAGAAAGGACTATGATGATATTTATTTAGGCAACTTTGTTAAGATACCTCTACGTTCGAGGGACTTGACAATTATTCGCAAGGTAACAAGAGAGGCTGCTCTAAAGGTGCAAGTGTGCAAGGTGTTTCATTTTCAGTTATTTTATCTTGGATTTAAAGTTTTCTAAGTTGTTTTTAGTCTTGTCATTCAATCATATTAGTCATACATCTAAACAGTTTATAGGTGCGGAAAGTAAAAATGCGGAAAATAAAACCCTAGACTATTACAAGGCCTTGGGAGGGTTACATAATTGAGGAGTGCAAAAAGTAAAATCCTAATTAGACTATTACATTCCATAGGCGGTTACATAAGTAAAAAGAAATTGTGGAAAGAATAAATTACAAGTCTTTTTGGCACCTATACATTTTCTAGAAATCGTAAAATAATCGAAACAAAAAGATCAGAAGAATATTGAGTGTTTGAGATGAAAGGAGGATATATTTTTTTATTATGGAGAATAATTTTATATATATATATATATATATATATATATATATATATATATATATATATATATATATATATATATATATATATATATATATATATATATATATATATATATATATATATATATATATATATATATATATATATATATATATATTATTAGAAGAATAAAAAAATAAACATAATCAAATAAAATCACTGCAGATTTTAAAATAATGGAAAATAAGAAAAACGATTAAAAGAAAATCTAAAAAATATTAAAACAATGCTAAAAATCTAATAAAATCAAATAAAGAATGCACAAGTTTTTTCAGATTTTTTTGAAAATATGGAAATAGAAAATAAATCAAATAAAATAGAAAAAAGAGGAATTTGCGATTTTGAGGGTCAAAATCTTTTAGAATTTGATTATAAAAGAGTATTGTTCTTAGATTGTTTTCTAAACTTCTACAAAAAATTCTGAGTACATCGAAATAGTAGCACTTCCAAACTTACCTGACAGGCTGGAATTCTTATCACTACTGCAACCCTAAGTGTCGGCGGAAACTTATTACAGCAGATTAACCAACAGTTTAGTTCTCCATGGAATAAGTAAAAAGCAAAAGAAACATTGTAGTTATTTTAGATCAAGCTTTTTTTTAATGAAATTTGAAAATATTTTAGGGTTTTTGGAGGCAAGGATTTTGTGGTCCTAGCATGAGCATCAAGTGAGATTTATATAGAGGATGAATTAGGTCAGGGTTTTTTGGGTTTTGGTTCAAGAGATTTGACCTTGTATTCAAGTAGTGTTCAAAACCTTCCTTATTTGAAAAATCACTCTTTAATCCTTTGATATATTGCATGAATGATATGATTCTTTACATGAGTGGATTTTGGATTTCTAGAAGGCACATGCGCCCTCCTCCCCTTATTTTGGTATTTTATTTAATTTATTTTTAATTTCAGTGAATAAAAATAAAAAATAAAAGAAATAAAAGCCACAAAAATGCCAAAATGGTATTAAAGGTCCATTATAAAGTCATGGACATGTCTAAACCCAAAAATATTGGCCATATAGTCCAAAGGTCCAAATTTGTGCAATTGACATTTTATGCCATTTCTCAAAATTATCCAACTTGTGCAATCCATAACTTGCTCGATTTTCATCATATGGAGGAAATATTGTACTTTTTAGGAACCTCAAGATGTTCCCTACAACTTTCATGTAGAACAATTTTCATTTGAAGCCTTTTTTTTCATTTTGTAAGCATTTTTGAAAGAAAAAAATGTGTTTTGGTTGACTTTCAAAATGACCTGTAATATTTTGGCCTTTATCTCTCAAATAAAGCATTTTTTGGCCTTGGCCTTAGAGACACAAAGTTGTAGAGAATTGAATTTCCTTCAAAATGAGATTTAGTTGAAAAATTTCTGATGAAGTATGCGAAAGTTATGATTGGTCAAAGTTCATTTGACTTCCCCTTAAGAAAACCCTAATTTAGTAACTTTTGAATTTTGATGATTTTGAGGTTTCTTTGATGAATCATGATCAACCTTTGATTAAATGCCGGTTCTTACTTCAAAATCTTGATGTTGACCAAAAATCTTTAAGTTTGATTGTATGTTGACCACAATTGGCTTTTTATCCAACACAATCGACTGTTGATCATCTGTGCATTTGACTGACCAAACTTGTGAAGTAAGGCTTGAAACTTGGCATGAGGATTCTTTGAAACATATGAGACACCATGACATCCATTTGAGGCCTTGGAAATCCCATTTCCTTTGAAGAAATCAAAACCCTAATTGGAGGAGCCTTGTTTAGGAGGAGTGTATGTGTGATCATTCTTTGAGTTGCCTTGAACTTTTGAGATTCCTATGAGTATGAGGAGACCTTTTTAATCAATTTATCTCAAATATGTGAGGAAAAATTTTGGAATACAACAGCTGCCCTTGTTCAATCTTCTTAGACCTGAGGAGTTAGATTGGTATGCGCCAATCGTGATCTGGAGGTGGAAGAGGATTGAACATATAAGTGCCCAGAAATTTGCAATGTAGGTTGCATGGATGGGCTTTAAAAGGCCATCTGATGAGCTGATTGAAGATTGTCGGAGATGGGCTTAAAGATGTCATTTGTATTAATGGATATCCAGGGGGTTTATAGTAGCCCAAGATAGAGGTAGATATGATCCTGGGGATTTATAGAAGCCCAAGATGGAGATAAATGTAATCCTAGGGGTTTATAGCAGCCCAAGATATTGGTAAATGGAATCCTGGGGGTTTATAGCCGCCCAAGATATCGGTAAATGTAATCCTGGGGGTTTATAGAAGCCCAAGATATTGGTAAATGCATTCTTAGGGGTTTATAGCGGCCCAAGACATTGGTAGATGTGATCTTAGGGGTTTATAGCATCCCAAGATATTGGTAGATATAATCCTGGTGGTTTATAGCTGCCCAAGATGGAGATAGATGTAATCCTGGGGGTTTATAGCAGTCCAAGATATTGGTAAATGTAATCCCAGGGGTTCATAGCAGCCCAAGATGTTGTTTGGTGTGGTCCTGGAGGATAGAGCAATCCAATAAGTTGTTATATGTAATTCTGGAGGATAGAGCAGTCCAAGATATTTTTTAAGGTAGCCCTTGAGGGGATATTGTCGCTCCCTAGATTTCCATCCTGGTACAAACACGAAAGTGGCGTGGAAAGAGGTAGAGTCGCCCGTCAGGCATTTTTATTCTGAAGGAACAGGAATGGTAATGCTGCATAAACCAGAAGAAAAGGAAGGAAGGACACAAGTCCTGCAAACCAAAGAATTTGGGTTCGGGAGTCGGTTACGACTTGGGAAGGTATTAGCACCCCAGATCATCCGCCGTACCCGATGGGATCCACGCTTGCAAAGAAAACTGTTTCAAAGGGTGTAAGAATGAAAGCTGCTGCAAAACTAAAAGGACTGAAACTGGAAAAGAAAAGAAAAAAAATGGGGAAAATATAGGGAAAATAAAAGAGTGTGCTCGAACGGGCCCTACCCCGCTGCCTACGTACCTCATCTGGACATGAGGATCAGAGTCGCCATAGTTCCCCTAACTAGGGGTGGAAAGGATTTCCTGTGTCTTAAGGCTTGAACTGGCTATGTCAATGCTCAGGTGTTGTAGGCTCGGACGACGAGTGTGTTACCGTCTTGCAAAATGACAAGTAGGAGAAAGTTCGTACATAAGGAGTGAGTAGGATGAGAAAAGAAGTCCCGAAGGAGAGACGCTTATTGTTTGTCCAGTGTTTTTTTATGAGTTTTTATGAGTGTGGCACAAGGAAGTGAACTCAAGCTCTTTTCCATGGGATGTGTACTTGCTACTACATTCCAAGATGGAATAATAGAACAAGCACACCAAGTAAGGAGAATTTATCCAAGACTTGTTTCCAAGGGAAAGGGCCTAACCTCACTAACTTGTTGAACTTATTATATGTTTTAGTGATTAAGAATGAAGAAGTATTTTTTATGGTTTTCTTGATGAAGATGACCTCATGATCAGACTTGTGCATCATGCTAGACAAGTGTACTATTCCAAGATGGAATGAATACATATGCCCCCATGGAATAAGGTTATACACAATAGGTCACTTACTTCTTTACTAAGGTGTTTTTTATGGTTTTTGTTTGAAGATGAGAGAGAGCACCAAAAGGATCTCAAAGGTAAAAACTAAATGGGAAATCTAATCCTAAAGTTGACATGCAAAGGTGATCCTAGGGTTAGTGTGGTTTGAAGTCTATCCTAATGAAGAAGAAGGAAAGAAGACAAGAGGGAGGGAAGAAAGAAGAGGAAAAAAGTTAGAGAACAACTTACTCATCTAAAGGAGATAAGTTGCTCCTAAAGGGGGAGATGAAGAGTTAAATCATATGATGGCATAAGGCACATCAACAACCCAAAATAAAAAGCAAAGTAAAAGAGGAGATGAAGAATTGAAATGTGGATAACAACCAAACTTCACTTACCATTGCACCTACAAATGTTAGCAAAATCTCCAGCACATATTCAGCACATCAGTCAATGCAAACATATCAACACAATTCACGGAATTAACATGTTCAGAGTTTCAAGAAAACAAAGTCACTAAACATGCCAAGATTTGAAAATACATGAATCAACGTGTCGAGAAAATGAAAGCATACATCAACCAGCAAGCAAACCACCCTAAACAAACATATAAAATGATCACACAATGATCCATGATGATTATGGCAAGTATGAGAAGCAAACAACTCAAAACAGCTCAAAAATGCCTTTATGCTTCAGTGTTAACCGGTTAACCAAAACGTTAACCGGTTAACCAACCTAAACATGCAGCAAAGAAGTCAGAAAAAGGATGCGTTAATCGGTTAACAAAAGCGTTAATCGGTTAACAAAAGCGTTAACCGGTTAACAGTGTGCGAACAGCAGCAAATTCCTGCATAAAGAAGGCAGTCCAAACCAGCTTATTTCAAATAAACCACCAATAGTCCAGCAATCAATTATGCACGAAATAGTAAGATCATTTCACATTAATCAAACACAATTAGGTTCATGAACATTAACATGTGGATCCAATCACAAATCAACCAAGCAATACAAGCAACACAAACAATTAGCACAAGCATATAGTGGATCTACAACACAAGCATTCAAATAAGCTAAAAACAGAGATGGATTTGAACTTAACCAACCTACAAAGCTAAGATATGCTTTGGTAAATGTTATTCAAGCTGGAAATAGTGAATCTCGCAGAAAACTTCGAAGATCTGGTGCTATTCTTCACACACAATGCAAAATAAATGCAAGCAAAGGATCTTGATGCAAGAGCTTAGTTCCAAAAGCACTTCTAACCACCAAATCAGATCTGAACCAATAGTAAAACCAGGAAATTGATGCAAAGAAGCTATGGATGAAGGTCTAGTTCCAAGATCAACAAACTTCAATGCAAAGTTTGGTGATCGTCAAAGAAGAGGAACGTTGAGTGATTTGGAAATTGGGAGAGAAAATGAGAGAATGTTGAGAGAGTAGTGAAAATTCAGAAATGAAAAGTGTGAATTATGAGAGAGTTTTTTTTCTTGGTTTGGAGAGAAATGGGATAAATAGCATCTAGGTTTGGGGCCCAAAAATTTGGTTTGAAGTCCAAACAAATGGTTTGGAGTTAGCTTAGAAAGGTGATTAGGATCTAGCTTTGGAATTAGGATTGGTAAACTCTCTAGATCCTTCTCCATAATTCCCAATTAATTCAAAAGAAATAAAAATCAGAAAAATGAAAAATGGAGCCAAAACACACATATTGAACTTGCTGGAAAATTCAAATTTTTGCAGCCGTTAACCGGTTAACGCAGGAAAAAATTGAATTTTCCCTCCATTTGGTGGAAAACTCCAAGAATACATCTGCGCCAACCATTCTAATCTGATATTGATTCTCAATCCTCCTAAGGCTTTGACCATGATACGGAGCTTGTATAAAATGCCCTGTGAATTTCCTGCCATGGCACCAGGCTCTTGACTTTGACTTTCAAAAAATCGTGAGTTCCCGGATGATTGATCATATGCCTTATGCTAGAACATGTGAGTGATATGCTTCATTTTTCTATGCAAAAATTCTAAGGATATGACATGCTTATGATGATTATGATATGATGATGATGCTAGAAAGAAGAGGGAAAATTTGGGGTGTTACAGCTGCCCATATCCAAGCAACTGTTAATCTGAAAAGGATGATAGCACGGGCTATCGACCGTTCAAGATAAATTGTGGTTGAATACCAAGAAAACCTAAAATTTTCACTCCGCTGGAGAATGCAGAAATGGGAAATAAACCCAACCAAATAACGTTTTGTGTGACTGAAGTGAAGACAAAGCAGAAGAGCTCCTTCCAAATTGAATTATTACGCCGGATAAGAAAAACTTAGACAGGCGAGTCTTCTTCAAGCAAACCTGTTACGCCAAGGATTGGACATACGAGCCCTCTTCAAGTAAACCTGTTACGCCAGGAGCTGGACATACGAGCCCTCTTCAAGTAAACCTGTTACACCAGGAAATGGACATACGAGCCCTCTTCATACATTTTGCAAAAATATATGACTTGAGACAGACGAACCTCCTTCGGACAACCCGTTACGCCAGGACCGGTGATGCACTTAAGTATGTGGGATAGACATGCATAATCAGGATAGACGAATCCTCTTCATATATTCTCCGTAGATATATGGTCTAAGACAGACGAGTCTTCTTCAGATAACCTGATACGCCAGGTGCAACATTAGGATTTGACGAACCTTCTTCACAAATCTTGCGTAGATAAGTGGTGTCTGAGACAGACGAACCTCCTTAGGATAAACCTGTTACGCCAGGACCGGTAACCATTTTGACGTTTAATCCCACCGTCAGGACTTCAAACCTCTTCAATACATACGAATATTGGATGATCATCAAGAGAAACACATACGAGTGTCATAAGTCAATGATACAAACGAATATCAGACGATGATCTAAGAAAACATAGACGAGTGCTTCAAGCAATGATATAGATGAATATCAGCCACTGATATATACGAATACCAGAAACCCAACACAGACGAGCATTTGGAGTAGCGTTACGGACGAGTACCCGGGTGATCATCAAATCAACACATACAAATATAGGCTAACACATACGAGTGCGAGGGATGACATAGATAAGTATCCAAACAATGCAGATGAGCTTCAAACATATAATAAACACAGACGAGCGCTGGGGAGTGAAGACGAGCATCAAACAGCAACAAATACAAACGAGTGCTGGGAAGCGCATACGAGCACAAATATCAAACACAGACGAATGTTGGGAAGCGCATACGAGTATCAAACGAATAATAATACACAGAAGAGCGAGTGTTGGGGAACGCAGATGAGCATCCAGCAAATATCAAACACAGACGAGTGTTGGGAAGCGCATACGAGCACAAATATCAAACACATATGAATGTTGGGAAGCGTATACGAGCATCAAGCGAATAATAATACACAGACGAGTGAGTGCTGGGAACGCAGACGAGCATCCAACAAATATCAAACCTACACAGACGAGTGCCGGAAGTGCATACGAGCAACAAGCAAATATCAAACCTATATAGACGAGTGCCGGAGAACGCAGATGAGCATCTAGAAAATATCAAACACAGACGAGTGCTGGAGCATGCAGACGAGTAACAGATAGGTGCCTGATAATGATCACAACTCTGCAGGGGGAAATCAGGCCAAGAGGTTTTGACAATGTTTAACTCTGGCTGGGGAACGAATAATTGTTTATCATCATAATGGCCACAAAATAAATTGGCGACTTCTATGGGGAATACTTCAAAGATGGGAGTGAATCCCAATCATGACTCTGTGGGGGATGACCATCTTCAGACTTGACTGGGGAAGATACTTGATTAAATAAACCTTGCAGGAAATGAATTCTGACATTTTGAACTCTGTGGGGAAATCAGGCGTACAACTGCCTGCTGGGAATACTTCACTTGTGGAAAGATAATCCGCTTGGGGAAGAAAGCTCTTCAATTAGCTTTTGGAGTCTTGCTAGTGATTCCACTTTCTCTAAATCAGCTGGGGAACATTCTGCTTGGGGAGATATGACACCATCCTGCAAAACCTGCAACAACAATATACACACATGTGCCCCGGGGACTTTGCATGGTATGATCTGATCATCCATTGTCACCCGAAACTCAAAGATGGTTTTAAATGTTTCCCTGCAATGTCATATTTTTTTATAGAAAAATCACCATGTTCCAAATGCAATGTTCTTTTTGCCAAAAATTCAAGACATTTTTGCAAACAAAATAAACACAACACAACTTTTGACCGAATATTCATGTATTGAGTGGCCTCTGAATAGGAAAAGTTTTACATCAGGAAGCAACTACCTGGAAAGAGGTAGCTACCATAAAATTGAGAAAAGCAATTATCCTAATGGCAATGTACATGGCATTCCCATGAGTTTCCTTCCTGTTATGACCAACACGTCTTCAAGACTTTCCATTCTTGCCTTTGCTTTCTGAAGAAGATGATAGGACTAATTCCTACCCTTCTGATATTGCTAGACTGTATGAAACGATGTTTTGGTTCAGATTACCCAGATCGCAGTTGTTCGCTTATTCCATTGTTTTGCGTGGATCGCCCTTTCGGGTTTTCAATCCACCGGGATACCTCAACAGGCAAGACTGCCTCCATGCCATATACCAGGGAGAATGGAGTTGCCCCGGTTGACGTCCTGACTGACGTTCGGTACCCATGCAATGCAAATGGTGACATCTCATGCCAATCTTTGTAAGTGACAACCATCTTCTGCACAATCTTCTTAATATTCTTGTTAGCTGCCTCTACCGCGCCATTCATCTTTGGCCGGTAAGGAGAAGAATTGTGATGTTGAATCTTGAAGTCACGACGCAGTTTTGCCATTATCTTGTTGTTCAAATTGGGACCATTATCAGTAATGATTCGCTCGGGCACTTCGTATCTGCAAATGATGTCCCTTTTCAGAAACCTGGCTACCACTTGGCGAGTGACATTGGCATAAGATGTTGCTTTAACCCATTTGGTGAAATAATCAATCGCAACCAAGATGAAATGATGACCACTTGAAGCAGTAGGATTTATCTTCTCGATAATGTCAATGCCCCACATAGAAAAGGGCCAAGGAGATGACATGACGTTGAGTGGACTTGGAGGTACATGCACCTTGTCTGCATATATCTGGCATTTGTGGCACTTACGGGCGTACGAACAACAGTCTGCATCCATTGTAAGCCAATAGTACCCTAATCTCAATAACTTCTTAGCCATTGCATGTCCTCCTGCATGAGTACCGAAGGATCCCTCGTGGACTTCCTGCATTAACAAGTCTGCTTTGTGTCTATCCACGCATATGAGCAAGACCATGTTAAAGTTCCTCTTATACAGAACTCCGTCTGCATTCAAGAAGAAGCTAGTAGTAAGTCGTCTCAAGGTTTTCTTGTCATTGGATGATGCCCCAGCTGGGTATTCTTGTTTTTCCAGGAAAAGCTTGATACCAAAGTACCAAGGTTTCTCATCAGACACTACGTCTATAGAGAAAACATAAGTTGGTGCGTCAAGCTTGGAAATATCGATCCTGGGCACATAATTCCAACACAAGACTTTGATGGACGAAGAAAGAGTAGCCAATGCGTCGGCAAAGTGATTCTCATTTTGTGGTATATATTGAAGCTTAACTGTTGTGAAGAATGTCAACAGTCTTCTGGCATATTCCCTATAAGGAATTAAGTGTTCTTGATGTGTATACCAATTGCCATTAATTTGGTTAATAACGAGGGTTGAATCTCCGAATATATCGAGGGTCTTAATCCGAAGATTAATAGCCTCCTTTATTCCCATTATGCATGCCTCGTACTCCGCTTCATTGTTGGGGTGCAGCCAATAGTAATTATGGCAGCGAAGAGAACGTGAACACCTTTGGGAGTAATAAGAACAGCACCAACTTCGTGTCCATTGATATTAACTGCCCCATCAAACATCAACTTCCATTTGGATTCAGGGTCAGGCCCCTCCTCCGGAAGTGGTTCCTCGCAATCTTTTGCTTTGAGGTACATGATGTCCTCATCAGGGAAATCAAACTTCATTAGCTGGTAGTCGTCTTCAAGCGGTTGTTGTGTAAGATAATCTGACAATACACTTCCTTTGATGGCTTCCTGGGAAGTATATTATATGTCATACTCTGTTAATATCATTTTCCACCATGCAACCCTTCCGGTTAATGCTGGTTTCTCGAAAATATACTTGACGGGGTCCATTTTTGAGATTAGCAATGTGGTATGGGTCAACATGTACTATCTCAGTCGGTGAGCAGCCCATGCCAAAGCGCAACAAGTTTTCTCGAGTAGTGAATAACGGGATTCACAGTCGGTAAACTTTTTGCTAAGGTAATAAATAACATGCTCTTTTCGACCAGACTCATCATGTTGTCCTAGAACACACCCCATCGACCTTTCTAACACAGTCAAGTACATGATAAGTGGCCATCCTGGAACTGGAGGCATTAGAGTCGGAGGCTCCTGCAAATATTCTTTTATCTTTTCAAAAGCTCTTTGACAGTCCTCATTCCACCTGACCGTTTGTTCTTTTCTTAACAATTTAAAGATTGGCTCACATGTGGCAGTTAAATGAGATATAAACCGAGAAATGTAGTTCAATCTCCCTAAAAACCCACGCACTTCTTTTTCTGTTTTTGGTGCAGGTATGTCTTGTATTGCTTTTACTTTTGCAGGATCTACCTCTATCCCCCTTTGGCTAACAATAAAACCCAGCAATTTATCGGAACGCACTCCGAAAATGTACTTTTTTGGATTCAACCTCAATCTATACTTTATCAATCTGTCAAACAACTTTTTGAGATTGACCAGGTGTTCTTATTTGTCCCGGGACTTGGCAATCATATCTTCCACATAGCACTCAATTTCCTTGTGTATCATGTCGTGGAACAAAGTTACCATAGCCCGTTGATATGTTGCCCCGGCATTCTTCAACCCAAAGGGCATAACTTTATAACAAAATGTACCCCACGGGGTAATGAACGTCGTTTTCTCCATGTCTTCTGGTGCCATCTTAATCTGATTGTATCCGGAGAATCCATCCATAAAGGAAAATACCGAGAATTGAGCGGTGTTATCTACCAGCACATCAATGTGAGGTAATGGAAAGTGATCCTTTGGACTTGCTCTGTTTAGATCTCGATAATCGATGCACATCCGGGCCTTGCCATCTTTCTTTGGTACAGGCACAATGTTAGCTACCCAAGGTGGATAACTAGTTACGGAAAGGAATCTGACATCCCACTGCTTTTGAACTTCCTCCTTGATCTTCATTGCCATGTCAGGGCGAGTTCTTCTTAGCTTTTGTTTTACCGGAGGGCAGTCTTCCCTTAGTGGCAGCTTATATACAACAATGTCAGTATCCAACCCTGGCATATCTTGATATGACCAGGTAAAGATATCCACATATTCTCGCAGCATACCAATCAATTTCTTCTTTACCTCGGCCTGCAGACTGGAACCAATCTTTATATATTTCTTTACATCCTCAGACCCAATATTGATGATCTATGTTTCTTCCTGATGAGGCTGAATGACCCTTTCCTCTTGTTTCAACAATCTAGCCAATTCTTCTGGGAGTTCACAGTCTTCCTCAACCCTTTCATCAGCTTGGTAGATAGGATTGTCGAAGTCATGCATGGTCATAGAAGGAACGTTATCACAAGAATCCGAATGATCAACACTGCACAAATGATGTGCTTATTTCAGAATCTGTTCTTTTCAAAAGAGACGTAAACACACAAAAACACTGGAAAAAAGAAAACATTGCCATTTTATTTGTTTTTTGTGAAAAAATTTAAAAACGAAAGAAAGAGAACACAATTTGCTTGAAAATTGTCCTTTATTTCATGGTAAAAATAAATGAATTAAAAACATGGTGGCCCTACAAATGGATCCATGCACCTTGGGCAAAGTGCAGGATTTGACATGTAGTATGATAAAAATGGAAACAAGAAAATTATTTTGACTGCCAAGTAACTTGAATAAAATCTTCAGCAGACCAGTTTCGGAGCTCCTCCCCAAGGGCACATGGGTGAATCCAGTTATCCAAGTCGCAATCACTATCCCCATCTTCATCTGTTGCATAAATGTTGTTGTAGTCGAGCATTCCAGCGCTAGTGAACGTTATGGACTTACTGCCCTGAGACCAAGTAGACCATCCAGGTTGATATCCAAGACCAAACTTGTCATCCTCCTTTTCCACTTCTAACAATTTGCCCCATCCCTGGGCATTTCCGGATTGGACTACTTCCTTAGCTTACTTGTAGGAGTAGATAGGAGTCCATTCCTTCTCATTGCTTTGAACTGCGGAAACCAGAGACAAAGTACTAACATTGACTGTCTCAAAAGTGTCTCATGGATCTCCCCGTCCAATTCCACGTACTTGAAGGTCGACAGATGACTTATGAAAATATCTTCTTCTCCGTATATAGTGACAACTTGGCCGTCTACCACATACTTTAACTTTTGATGCAACGTGGATGTTACTGCGCCTGCAGCATGAATCCAAGGACACCCTAAAAGACAACTATAAGTGAGTTGGATATCCATAACATATAATGTGCTCTTGAATACCTGAGACCCAATCTTTACCGGTAGCTCTACCTCCCCAAACACAGACCTCTGTGACCCATCAAAGGCTTTTACAATCAAATCACTGGGTCGTAAAACAATGCCATCAACATTCAGCTTCATGAGGGCCTTCTTAGGGAGAACATTGAGAAAAGAGTTTGTATCTACCAAGACATGTGATAGAACAGCTCCCTTACACTCCATGGTGATGTGTAAGGCCTTATTGTGATTATGTCCCTCAGAAGTGAGATCTCTATCTGTGAATCCCAACCCATGGCTGGCGTTCACACTGGCTACTACAGCTTCCAACTGGTTAACAATTATCTCTTGTGGTACATATGTCATTTGTAAAACATTCAACAAAGCCACCCGGTGAGCTTAGGAACACATCAACAACGACAGAATGGATATCTTGGATGGGGTCTGATTCAGCTGTTCAACCACCTTATAGCCACTTTTATTAATTATTCTCATGAATTCCTCAACTTCTTTTTCAAAAGTGCCCTGACTAGCAGCAGGAGTTGTCACCTCTTCAGTAACTATTTGTTTACCCTTAACCTTCGCAGTAGCTTCAGCTTCAGGATCACCTCTAAGAGCTTGAGGAGCAAAGAGACGCCCACTCCGTGTAAACCCACCAACTCCTCTGACATTCACAACAGTTGGGTCAATTGTAACTGCTTTACTTTCCACCTTCTGACCTTCTACATATACGTCTGAGCCATAGTGCCAAGGAATGGCCTTGTCATCAACATAGGGAACTGGTCCCGGAACAGTAATGGTTACTGGACTCACCTCTGGAACATAGATAGTCACCGGTTCTCTCTGGGAAGGAACTTCAGCGGGATCAAAATAAATTGTCGTTGTAGACACACAATCACTTATATTGTCGACCTTGTCAAACTGTAGGGACCCCTCGTGAATCAAACACTGCAACCCAGCTTTCAGATCTCCGCAACCATTAACTGAATTCATACAACCCTCGCAGTCAATATCACAACCTGGGAATACCTGCGCTTTCAGCAATCTGTCTTTCACCACTAACAACAAAGTCTTCACTTCATCCACGTTCAAAATCAAGTTCAAACTCTCACCACCATCAACAGCGTTTATCCGGGACCCTCCATGATTTGGAATGGGATTTGATGTAACATTTGGAGGCGGTGCGAAGTTTATTTCTTTCGAGTCAATCAAGTCTTGGACCTTATCTTGTAATTCCCTGAACTTCTCTGTTGATTGCCCAGGAGCTCCTGAATGAAATGCGCATCTTGCATTAGCATCATACCCCACTGGAAGTTCTCCAGGTGGTGGTGGTGCAAATGTCCTCAACCGAACCAAGTTCAAATCTAACAATCTCTGAAGTAATGTTGTGTATGTCATAGGGATTGCCTCAAGTACCCTGTTAGCTGGACGAGCTTGTCTCTGTTGATAGGGTCTTTGCTGATAGTTATTATGTTGCGGCTATTGCTGTTGCTGCTGTTGTTGTGGTTGTTCAATAAGACTTGTTGAAATGGTGACAGCTGCCACCTGCTCGTAAGATCCCTTGTATCCACGGCCTCAGCTCGGCCGTACACAACATTAGTTTATCCCTCCCTTCTTCTTGGAGGTCCATCAAAAGCTTTTTTGACAAATTTGAGCTACCTGCACCACTGTCTTGAATTTTCCCCATTTTCAGCAGAGTTTCAACCCTTTCTCTGACTATCATGATATCGTTAAACTTTGTTGCTGAACAAGACGCCAGACTCTCAATAAACACACCCTGCAGTGTTCCCATAAACATGAATGCCATTTCATTCTCTAACAAGGGAGGTTGTACTCGAGCAGCAAGTTGA
This sequence comes from Lathyrus aphaca, assembly GCA_963966055.1. Lineage (NCBI taxonomy): Eukaryota > Viridiplantae > Streptophyta > Magnoliopsida > Fabales > Fabaceae > Lathyrus > Lathyrus aphaca. The sequence continues at coordinate 378,600,126 of OZ014523.1, read as the reverse complement.
CGCCACCTCTGGGCATACTCTTTGAACCCTTGCTTAGCACTCTGAGACATTGTCTGCAACTGGGTAAGATTTGGAGCCATATCCAAATTATACTGATACTGTTTCACAAACGCCTCAGCTAAATCCTTCTAGCTTCGAATATTGACCCTGCTCAGCTTCATGTACCATTCCAAGGAAGCTCCTACAAGACTATCCTGGAAGTAATACACCCATAACTTATCATCATCTGTATGCGCAGCAATCCTTTCCACTCTTGCTTCAGATCTTTGAACGGTCCTGACTTTGGAAGTTGTTTAGCAAACCAATCAGCGAATAAAGGTGCACAACAGTTTACAAATCCCTTTCTTCTCTCGTTCCTGTAATGAACATTATAGTAGAAATCTCCCAACAGAGTAGGTACTGGATTTTTCTGAATAAAAATGGAAATTGCCTCCATACTAATTAATCCCTTCTCCCTTGGGAATAAGCTTATCCCATAAACCATCAAGGCCAATAATGAATTGAATCCCTCCCACTTATTCCCAAGAGCAAACAAATGAGCCTCTGTTACTAGAAAATCCAAGGCAATTCCCTTCCCTTCACTAGCTTCTAAACCCATCTTGATTCTGAGCATACTAAGGTGGCAAGCACTGGCTATGTCTGCATGCGAGGGAGCTCTCCCTGAAGCATAATAAGGAATACCCTCTCCAATAGGAATCTTCAAGATGCTGGCAATCTCTTCCAAGGTAGGAGCCAAGATATAATCTGGAAATACGAAGACTCGCAATTGAGAATCATAAAACTGCAGTAATGAATGGATACTATCCCTCTGGTCAGCAGTAGGTTTGCTTACATAATTCAAAACCTTCCTAAATTTCTTCCTGAAGTCTGTTAAAACCTTATCAGTCATCAAATCTATCAATTTCTGAATACTTTCAGTCTCCGGTTGTGGGAAAGTATAATGCATATTCCTTTTTTTGGGTGTTTCTTGGACTTCTACCATCTGGAGAGATAATGAATATCAGAACTGGGTGCAGGATGCAAATAAATACCTGAAAGTGAAAACACAAACAATTAATGCGGGTATGATGCAATGCAAATGCAATGCAGGCATATGATCAACATTTGGGACTGTTTGGATACTGAATACTGGACCCAAGTGACCAAGAACCAAGATCCTCTGAAAAAAGTCCCTTGAACAAGAACTCAATCTCAAATAAGCCCCCAAATCAAATATCAGATGACTTAAGAACTCCAAAATCCATGTAGCCATCTCAAATCATAAGACTGTACTGGTAATGAGGTATGATGAGGTCAAGGGTTCCTGCAAACCTGTAAACCCCTCCCAATCTCACAGTTATGCTCCGGGTCAAACATCACGGACTCTCAAAGCCGAATAGCAATAATACGTTCACCATTTCCGAGAAATGGCTCATGACCAAATCAGGGAATCGGTTTGGCATTATATATTACTCAGGGAGGTCTCAGCGTGAGTCTGGGAAAAACAAGTATCCCTTATAAGTTCCCAGCCTCAAGCGCTGAAATCGAGAAACAATAGTACATTCATCCCGAGGGGTACAATACTATCATCATACGACCAAATGCTTTTACTGAGTTCCTATAAAAGAACCACGCCATCCTATGCGAGTTCCCAGTGGGCCCTCGGGTGTGAATGGGTTTGCCACAAAATGTGGTCTGCCATTGTCACCACTAGAGGAGGATGTTTCCACAAAGGTCCTCAATGATCGGTCCCCAGATGCACATAACTATCAAGGTCTTGTAATGATCCAGAAACATTCCGATATTAATACATTCCCAAGACGGTCGCAAGTTTGGGCATGGAACTCACTAATACCAACATAGCAAGATGCCATGAAGCCAAAGTGGAACCAATCTAAGTCCTAGGGTGCACTCGAGCCCCGGTTACGAGCTCATCTCACAGTAACAGTTCCCAAACCCACCAAACAAAAAACCAGTACAACCAGACAGTCCAGTAATAATATATGATGCATGAAAAGAAATATTGAAAAAACTGTAAATAAAGATGTAAATAAAACTGTAAATAAACAACAGTAAAATAAACACACAGCAGCAAACAATCAACACCCAATAAAACTGAAACAAACAAGCGCTTGGAAAGACTCTCAAAGGGAACTAGAGATTCTGGGTTCGATCCCCAGCAGAGTCGCCAACTATCGCTCCCTGGATTTCCATCCTAGTACAAACACGAAAGTGGCGCGGAAAGAGGTAGAGTCGCCAGCCAGGCTTTTTTCCCCGAATGAACGGGAATGGTAATGTTGCACAAACCAGAAGAAAAGGAAGGAAGGACACAGGTCCTGTGAACCAAAGAATCTGGGTTCGGGAGTTGGTTACGACCTGGGAAGGTATTAACACCCCAGATCGTCCGCCGTACCCGACGGGATCCACGCTTGCAAAGAAAATTGTTTCAAAGGGTGTAAGAATGAAAGCTGCTGCAAAACTAAAAGGACTAAAACTGGAAAAGAAAAGAAAAGAAATAGGGAAAATGTAGGGAAAATAAAAGAGTGTGCTCGAATGGGCCCTACCCCGCTGCCTACATACCTCATCTGGACATGAGGATCAGAGTCGCCGTAGTTCCCCTAACTAGGGGTGGAAAGGATTGCATGTGTCTTATGGCTTGAACTGCCTATGTCAATGCTCAGGTTTTGCATGCTCGGATGACAAGTGCATTACCGTCTTTCAAAATGACAAGTAGGAGCAAGTTAGTACGTAAGGAGTGAGTGGGATGAGAAAAGGAGTCCCGAAGGAGAGACACTTATTGTTTGTCCAGTGTTTTTTTATGAGTTTTTATGAGTGTGGCACAAGGAATTAAACTCAAGCTCTTTTCCATGGAATGTGTACTTGCTACTACATTCCAAGATGGAATAAGAGAACAAGCACACCAAGTAAGGAGAATTTATCCAAGACTTGTTTCCAAGGGAAAGGGCCTAAGCTCACTAACTTGTTGAACTTATTATATGTTTTAGTGATTAAGAATGAAGAAGTATTTTTTATGGTTTTCTTGATTAAGATGACCTCATGATCAGACTTGTGCATCATGCTAGACAAGTGTAACATTCCAAGATGGAATGAATACATATGCCCTATGGAATAAGGCTATACACAAGAGGTCACTTACTTCTTTATTAAGGTGTTTTTTTATGGTTTTTTTAAAGATGTGAGAGAGAGAGCACCAAAAGGATCTCAAAGGTAAAAACTAAAGGTGAAATATAATCCTAAAGTTGTCATGCAAAGGTGATCCTAGGGTTAGTGTGGTTTGAAGTCTATCCTAATGAAGAAGAAGGAAAGAAGACAAGAGGAAGAGAAGAAAGAAGAGGAAAGAAGTTAGAGAACAACTTACTCCTCTAAAGGAGATAAGTTGCTCCTAAAGGGGGAAGATGAAAAGTTGAATCACATGATGGCATAAGGCACATCAACAACCCAAAATAAAAAAGCAAAGTAAAAGAGGAGATGAAGAATTGAAATGTGGATAACATCCACACTTCACTTACCATTGCACCTACAAATGTTAGCAAAATCTCTAGCACATATTCAGCACATCAATCAATGCTAACATATCAACACAATTCATGGAATTAACATGTTCAAAGTTTCAAGAAAACAAAGTCACCAAACATGCCATGCTTTGAAAATACATGAATCCACATGTCGAGAAAATGAAAGCATACATCAACCAGCAAGCAAACCACCCTAAACAAACATATAAAATTATCACACAATGATCCATGATGATTATGGCAAGTATGAGAAGCAAACAACTCAAAACAGCTCAAAAACGCCCTTCTGCTTCAGTGTTAACCGGTTAACCAAAACGTTAACCGGTTAACCAACCTAAACCTGCAGCAAAGAAGTTAGAAAAAGGACGCGTTAACTGGTTAACACTGTGCGAACAACAGCAAATTCCTATAGAAAAAAGGCAGTCCAAACCAGCTTATTTCAAATAATCCACCAACAGTCCAGCAATCAATTATGCACGAAATAGTAAGATCAATTCACATTAATCAAACACAATTAGGTTCATGAACACTAACTTGTGGATCCAATCACAAATCAACCAAGCAATACAAACAACACAAACAATTAGCACAAGCACATAGTGGATCTACAACACAAGCATGCAAATAAGCTAAAAACAGAGATGGATCTGAACTTAACCAGCCTACAAAGCTGAGATATGCTTTGGTAAATGTTGTTCAAGCTGGAAATAGTGAATCTCGCAGAAAACATCAAAGATCTGGTGCTATTCTTCACACATAATGCAAAATAAATGCAAGCAAAGGATCTTGATGCAAGAGCTTAGTTCCAAAAGCACTTCTAACCACCAAATCAGATCTGAACCAGTAGTAAAACCAGGAAATTGATGCAAAGAAGCTATGGATGAAGGTCTAATTCCAAGATTAACAAACTTCAATGCAACGTTTGGTGATCTTCAAAGAAGAGGAACTTTGAGTGATTTGGAAATTGGGAGAGAAAATGAGAGAATGGTGAGAGAGTAGTGAAATTTCAAAAATGAAAAGTGTGAATTATGAGAGAGTTTTTTTCTTGGTTTGGAGAGAAATGAGATAAATAGCATCTAGGTTTGGGGCCCAAAAATTTGGTTTGGAGTCCAAAAAAATGGTGTGGAGTTAGCTTAGAAAGGTGATTAGGATCTAGCTTTGGAATTAGGATTGGTAAACTCTCTAGATCCTTCTCCATAATTCCCAATTAATTCAATAAAAATAAAAATCAGAAAAATGAAAAATGGAGCTAAAACACACATGCTGAACTTGCTGGAAAATTTAAATTTTCGCAGCATTTAACCTGTTAACCAAAGCGTTAACCGGTTAACGCAGGAAAAATTTGAATTTTCCCTCCATTTGGTGGGAAACTCCAAGAATACATTTGCGCCAACCATTCTAATCTGATCTTGATTCTCAATCCTCCTAGGGCTTTGACCATGATACGGAGCTTGTATAAAATGCCCTGTGAATTTCCTGCCATGGCACCAGGCTCTTGACTTTGACTTGCAAAAAATCGTGAGTTCCTAGATGATTGATCATATGCCTTATGCTAGAACATGTGAGTGCTATGCTTCATTTTTCTATGCAAAAATGCTAGGATATGACATGCTTATGATGATTATGATATGATGATGATGCTAGAAAGAAGAGGGCAAATTTGGGGTGTTACAGATATAGCAGCCCAAGATATTGATAGAGGTAGTCTCGGGGGATATAGCAGCCCGAGATACTAATAGATGTGATCTTGGGGGATGTAGAAGCCCAAGATATTTGTCTGTAGGACAATAAGTTATTGATGATGTTTATCTGTTGGGGAATTAATCCTGAAAACAAAGTTAGTTCTATGCAGTGTCATGATGTATGTAATGGATTGCATGATGCTCGTAATGTAAATGTGGAGGTTATATGTGTTTTGTATGTGTATGTTATGATATGTTATGGATGATGTATGAATGAATTATGCAATTGAAGCATATTAGTAGCTGTAGCACTCTCTGGCTTGGGAAAATAAATCCCGGTTTGAATGAATTATGCAGTCAAAGTAAGAAATGGACGTTTACGCGTAAGTAAAACGAGAAGAGTAAATTTGAGTCTGAAAAGTATTGATTTGTAAAGTGGCCTATATACAGGAAATTTTGAACAAAGAGACGGAAATCCTAGTAAGAGGAATTATTTGTAGAAAATTAAAAGGTACAAAAAATGAGAGGAAAAAAACATTTATGTGTAAATGATCCCATCAAGTTTCGACTATGCTATTGCCATTATCTTCAAGCATCTCATCCCTTAGTGTCGGAAGGAGGTGACTGGTCTGCTTGGCATTTTTTTGGTGTTGGTAATAAGACTAACTGGCAGTAAAGGAGTGATCAAATGGAACATAGTTGTACGCTTTAATCCCTAACTTTTTCCTGGATCGCCTTTTCATGTTTTCAGTCCACCGGGATACCCTTTTTTGCCCGAGCCGCCTTTTTAGGTTTTCGACTTGTCGGGTGTACAATTATATATATATATATATATATATATATATATATATATATATATATATATATATATATATATATATATATATATATATATATATATATCCCTAATTTTTGTCCGAACCTCTTTGGTTCGTCGAGATGCCCTTATTTTTTCCTAGGCATGTCAACCTAGCGGGTCTTATTCATGCGTAGTATTTTTTGACTTTGTCCGTGTTCACATGGTGTGGTAAATATTCGTCATCCATGGTAGTTAGCATCATAGCCCCACTAGAGAATAATTTTTTTATTACAAATGGTCCTTCGTATGTGGGAGTTAATTTGCTCCGTGGATCACCTTGCGGTAGGATGATACGGTTTGCCTGATACATTTGGTGCTTGACTTTCTTGTTAAAGGCTTTGATCATATGTTTCTAATACATTTGTCTGTGACAAACAGTCGCGAGCCTCTTCTCATTGATCAAGTTTATTTGATCAAGTCGAGTCTGAACCCATTCGTCTTCGTCTAAGTCTGCATCTTTCATGATCCTTAGGGAAGGGATCTGGACTTCAATGGGTAAAACTGCCTCCATACCATAGACTAAGGAGAAAGGGTTTTCCCCTGTTGAGGTACAGAATGAGGTACGATAACCATGAAAATCAAATGGTCGCATCTGTCGCTCCCGGGATTTTCATTCTAGTACAAACGCGAAAATGGCGCAGAAAAGGTAGAGTCGCCAGCCATGCATTTTTATCCCGAAAGAATGGGAAAGTTAATGATGCACAAACCTGAGGAAGAAGGAAATGACAAGGTCCTGCGAACCAAAGATCTGGGTTCGGGAGTCGGTTATGACCTGGGAAGGTATTAGCACCCCAGACCGTCTGTCGTACCCGACGGGATCCACGCTTGCTTGTTTTGTTTCAAAGGGTTAAAGAGTAAGATGCTGCTGAACAAAAGAACTGCTAACTGGAATGGAATAAGAAAGGAACTGCAAAAAAAAAGGGGGAAATATAGGGAAAATAAAAAATGTGCTCGAACGGGCCCTACCCCACAACCTACAGACCTCATCGAGATAATGAAGATCAGAGTCGACGTAGTTCACCTAACCAAGCGGGAACTTTGTTTGTGTTTTTTATACTGGAACTACGTATGTCTATGCTCAGGTGTTGTAGGCTCGTCTGGTACAAGTGTGTTTACCGTCTTGCAAATGAGACAATTCGTTGCAAGTTCACGTTAAGAATGAATGAGATGAGAAGAGAAGTTCCCGCAGGAAAGTCGCTTATTGTTTGTTGTTTGCTTTTTATGAGAGTTTTTATGAATTTGGCACAAGGAAGTAAATTCAAACTCTTTTCCATGGAATGTGTACTTGCTACTACATTCCAAGATGGAATAATAGAACAAGTACACCAAGCGAGGAGAATTTATCCAAGACTTGTTTCCATGAATTAGGGTTTAAGTTCACTAGCTTGTTGAAATTTATTAAGTGTTTTTGTAGCTTTTATGAAGAAGTATCTTTTATGTTTTCTTTGTGAAACAACCCCTTGATGAGACTTGTACATCATGCTAGACAAGCCTACACCATTCCAATATGGAATGAATGCAAGTTCCCCATGGAATAAGGCTATACACAAGGGATCTTTTTATGCATTTATTAAGTCTTTTTGGATTTTTATTTGAAGATGAGAAGAGAAAGACTCAAAAGGAAAAGTTCAAAGCTAATGGGGAACTAAGACACAACCCTAAGTTATCTTATTATGCACAAGTGTGGTCCTATGATTAATGAGTTATTCTAACCTAAGGAGAAGAAAGAACAAGTTAGAATTCAACTTACTACCTAAGGAAGTTAAGTTGAATCTAAAGAGAGAAAGGGAACCCTATGAACAAAGCACAAAGGTGCTAAGGCAAGTCAAATAAATGCACAAAGGAATAAGAATGAAGTGTTTACCTCATCTTCCCCCCTACAAAACAAATGTTAGCATGATGGAGAAAAATGAACAATTATTACATGGTAATCTTCACAAACAATTCACACTATCTAAGGAAAAGATTAGTGAACTCCTAATACAAATACCTAAGCCTAAGGCAACATATTGGATGGAAAACTTAAAAGGTCAGTAGCTAAACTCAACTTAAGTATTCTAAAGCTACAAAAGTGAACAACTTCAAATTATGCCCTAAAAGGATACTAAACCCTAATGAGAGCTAATGTAAAGTTACATGAAGAAAACTAAATGGTTAAGTATGATAAACTTATATAAACCCTAAGGTGAATAGAAAATCCAGGGGCTAACACTTAATGAAAATATCCTATGATGTAAAACAAGATGGGAGAAAATAGATTCAAGTGAAAGGAATTCAAACTTTATGTGGAATGATGTGAACATAAGAAGATATGAATATTGAACTTCAAAGGAAGTGAAAAGACTTAAAATAAAACTCAAACATGACCAAGAGAATTTGAATTCCCCATACAAAAACTAGGGGCTTAATAAAGTTTTAAAATGGAATTAGAACCCACAAATGACTTACAAGTAAGGTGATATGGAAGCATTAGGATTAAGGACACCAAAATGTTAAGCATGAAGCATTAAGAAGGCATATGACACTAAATAAAGCCTAAGGACTCATGACTTGAAAGGAACACTTGAAAATCTATATGGAACACTTATGAGATGTATGAAAAAGATTTAACAAGCATGGCATAGTCACAAAGTTGGTTTTGAGGGTTTAAGATGGAAGATGAAGAAAATTAGGTCAAAAGAAAGCAAAGGCAAGCTTAAGACTCAAGCAAACCCTAAAATCAAAAGATAAAGACCTAATGATTGTACTCTACACTTAAGAACTTCTAACATGACCTACAAGACTCATAACCAAGACCCTAGATAAATGGCATGAATGCCTTATTCAAAGGGAGATGGAAGAAGCTTCTAAAAGGGACCAAAAAGGACATAGGACTTGAGCAACTTGGGAAAAATATCAAATGACCTAGGAAAATTATGAAATTTAACACTAGACCTCACAATCCAGAGGATAACATGTGTACAAAAAATATCATGAAAACTCCTAATTTTGAGTGGTGAAAGAATCATTAGAATGCAATTAGGGTTTATGTGACTTATATGGAAGAATGGACTCAAAAGGGATCTAAGCATGACCTAAAAATCCAGAAAAATATATTTTGGGGAAGTTTAATGAACCATTAAAGTGACACAAAAAGAATGGGATATTTATACTATATGGTTTGTGAGAACAAAAATGAGCAAATTAGTTTGTCAAAAATGAGAAAATAAGAGAACAAATAAAATGAAAATTAATTCTAATCTAAAAAATGGACAAAAATGAAATCCAAAAATATGGAAAATTAAAGAAAATTATGATGATCCTATTTGAATTTAATTGGAATTTTTCATGGATTTGTGGTATTTTTAAAAATAGGAAATGAAAATGAAATAAAATATAAAAAGAAAATAAAATGGAACAAATGACATTGGGCCTGGGGGGTGCATTTAGTGAAGGAATTAAATGAAATGGGCTTGAGTGCGCACACTGGGAGTTGTTAATAGAAAGTCAACAAGTCAACTGAGAATGTGAAGGAATTATGGCACGTGAAAGGCACGAAAATTTTAATGTGCTGGCATGCTGTGGGCGCTTGGATCAGATTCATCTAATGGTCACATTATAATTCCAGCTCCGTCCTAGGGTTACTACTCAGGTGACCGGAACTCACCTCCGATCACCTTCTTCGGCCTACCTCTGTTAGGGTTCCACCAAAACTCCATGAAAATGAAAATTAAAACCACAGTTCCACTTGTTTCTCCATCCTGATCACATATCCAACCTCATTTTTTGCTTATGGTTCATAAACTGGTCAAATCGAATGGAAACGTTTCCACACCTAAAATTGGATCTATGCATCTAACATGCCTATCATTTAGCCAGACATTGCAATGCTCTAATTAAGCTTCACTCAACATGAAAACACTGAAAAAACAGGCAATTCGATCAAGCAAAGTATCAGAGTATACCTGAATTGCAGAGGTATCTAAATGTTGCTAGAAGACCCGAGAGGAGGTTCCTTGAGTTGCTTGATCTTGCTCTAACACAACAAGAGTGAAATAAACACTCTGTGCTTGGTGGATTTTGAGAAATTGAAGCCAGTGCAGTGAAGATCAATGATATGCATAACCAGCTCCTTGGACAATTCAGGATGAGAAATCCACAGGAATGGTGCAACACATGATATTGATGATAACTTGATGAAGATCAATGCTAGAGAGATGAAGATTGAGAAGTTTCAGTCTAAAGTGTAGTTCAAGCTCAAGAGTGCAATGGTTGATCCATGAAGCTTCATGCTGTGCAATCCATGGATGTTATGTTTAAGATGATGATGATGATGATGATGATTGTCACACCCTAAATTTTGACCAGAAATTTTCAAAATTTCATTTATCTGACGCATTTTTACCGATTTATCTGATAGTCGGTCATTTTCGCATTTTTAGCCCATTAATCATAAATCATGTTTTTTTTATTATTTCATTATTCAATCTTCCCGTTCTAAATTATATATCTGTTATTCTTGTTTTAGAATTAATTATTGCAATCTGGAATTTTGTTTAGAATGTTATCTCTTTTTTTAATTTTTTTGTTTAAGTTTTAATTTTTATTTTTTTAGATAATTATTTCGAATTAATATTAATTTTATTAACTTATGTTTAGATTCCACTTTAATTATTTATTTACTTTGTTTTTAGATAATTTAATTTAGTTTTTTTTATTATTCATTATTTATTATTATTTCAGTTTTATTATTTAAGTTTATAGTTTTTTAGTTAACTTTTTTTTATTAGATTATTTTCCGATTTAGTTTGATAGTTCATTTATTTATTTATTTTTTATTAAAAATTTTAATTATTTTATTTTTGTTTAATCTTTTTTTATTATTATTATCATTTAATTTTTAGTAACTAGTCCAATCTCAATTGGTCTTGTTACTTTGTTGCTAGACAAACTAATTTCACACAGTTGTGTCATCCTGTGCCAATTTCACTTTCAACACATTGCTCCAAGCTTTACATAAAAAGGGTTAAAGAAGAAATCTGCAAAATATGTTCAAAGACTAAAAACTTCTACTATAACATGCTGACTAGCCTGCAACAATAGCCTGGAAAAACTTGTGGAACACTCAAGCACATGGTCCCAAAATATTCACCAAATTAGTCTATTGGTAACCTGCACTCAAAAGTTTTCTTTTGAGAAGAAAAAAAAGGATTCGGTAACACGCCATACAAAAACTGGAACTTGTTGAAACACAGAGCCATAAAAACATAACCCACCTTTTTTCTTCGACAACTCCATCGCTACTTTTCCTTTTCTGCAAAAAAAATTCCATAAACTCCTCCATCAACTCACCCACCAAAGCAAAAGAAAACGTGTTCACAGCCCATCTAAAAAACCGCTCCCACACATCTTCCGCCTCTTCGGCAAACCGGCATACCCTTTCCTACAACAAAACATATCATCTCCCTCTTCTTCATCGACCATCCACCGGACCTCCAACCTCACCGTCCATCACCGAACAGCAAAACATACCTAAACCACATCTTCACGTCCCTGTAGCTTCGCCACACCACTAGCCGAAAAACACCCTTCACAACAGAACAAAAAAACACTTTCGAAAACCAAAAAAGAGAAGAAAACCTTGGGGAAACCTTCTTCATCTTCACTGACCATCCCTTCAACACAAGGGGACTTTCTTCAAACCGCATAAAAACCAAAACCATCACCTTCAATAAACAGAACCTGCAAAGAAAAACGTCAACAGCAAAATGAGAACAAGAAATTTTTGGAACCAAAACAGCCACTGTAAAACAACAGCAGCTTCCTCTCCCAAAAAACCGTGACGAACCACAACACAGCAATAAACTTATGACCCCTCATCACCTTTGAACCCTCTCATCACCTTTCTTCAACACCATCCCTCACCAACACAGTATAACTTCAATACAGAACCACAGTGAAACTCAACAACTCTCCAAACTCTTGATCCACCACCGAAATCGTCACCGCTGTTAACCTCACAACCACCATCATCACCCAACCGCACAAAACTCTTCATCCTCCCCGCCGGCAACACCAACAACAACAAAATAAACCCCTTCGCGACAAACCAAAACCGATCGAAAGCACCGCTCAAAACCTTCATAAAATCAAACCGCCGACCACCACTTCCTTCGAACTAAACTACCCAGACGCGAGAACGACACGAGAACCACCCTCCGCCGAAACGCAATCGCGCAGAAGCGATTGAATGGAGCTGTGAAAACGCGGCGAGAAACCGATTGCGAGGGAGACGAGATCGAGAGTGACGGCTATGAACAGTGGAGCCGCGAAATCCGAAAGAGCAGAGAGAGAAATCGCGGAGGGAGGAAAGAGCCGTGAATATTGCAAGAGAGAGAAGACACGATTGTGAAAAAAAAAGGAAAGGGTAAAGAGTTGATCATGAATTTGGGGTAGTTTTCTACACATTTTGATTAATCTGATTTCCTATTTATTTATTTATTCTTTCTTTATCATTATATTTATGTATATTATTTGTTTGGATTTTAAATTAAGTTTTTTATTTGTGGTTATTCTCATTTTATTTTATTTCCCTTTTATAAAAGATATCCTGATACATAGGGATTATTTTGTTAAATTATTTTATTCATACTGTTGATAATTAGGTTTATTATTAGGTTTAAGTTTTTTATTTTTTTATTTTATTTAGGTTATTTTAGTTATTTATTTACAGTTTATTTTATATAAAAAAAAATCACAAAAATGTTATAGTCGTTTGTTAAAAATCAAGAAGTATTATTTTGTTTAAGTTATCATTTATCTTAATTTTCAAAATGTCAAAAATATGTATACTTTTTTTTAGTAACAAAAAAATTCAAAAAAAATTTACTCACTTCTTTGATTTTTATATTGAAAAGGAATTAAAAATATTATTTCATTAAGTTGGCTTATTATTATTATTATTATTATTATTATTATTATTATTATTATTATTATTATACCTTGTTGCATTATTATCTAAAAATGTCTTAAAAAAATCTAGTGAATCTTTCTTGTATTTTTATTTTCGGGCCGATGATATTACAAAGCCACGATTAAGTCGTTTCCGATTAATCGTGGCTGATATGAGGCCATCTTGTTTATTTTATTTTTTCTAAATTCACAATTTATCATTTTATTTAAGTTATCTATTTATTCCATTTATTTCATGTACTTTTTATCATACTAATTTCTAACGTTTCCAAATAATTTATCGCGTCTTAATAAATTTAACAAGGAATAGAGCCCCGGAGTCTAGCATTCCGCCTGTTCTAGAACGAACTACAAATGGGATAGCCCCACGCGGATTGTTCGTTCACTCCTTCGTTATTAACCACATCAATTTTTAAAAAAAAAACGTTTAAAAAAAAACAATTATTCAATTCATTTAAATTATTACGAAAACAGAACTCCGGAGTCTAGCATTTCGCACGTTCTGGATTGGACCGCAACTGGGCTAGCCTCACGCGATGGTTCAATCACCATTCGTACGTCAAAAATTTCAAATCATTTTATAAATTAAATTACGAAAACAGAGCTCCGGAGTCTAGCATTCCGCACGTTCTGGATTGAACCGCAATTGGGCTAGCCCCACGCGATGGTTCAATCACCATTCGTACATCAAATATTCCAATTTATTTAATTAATTAAATTACGAAAACAGAATTCCGGAGTCTAGCATTCCGCACGTTCTGGATTGAACCGCAACAAGGCTAGCCCCACGCGAGGGTTCAATCACCATTCGTATACCAAAATATTTAAACTATTTTCAAATTAATTATCGAAAGACAGAACTCTGGAGTCTAGCATTTTGCACGTTCTGGGTTGGACCGCAACTGGGCTAGCCCCACGCGATGTGTTCATTCGCCCTTTCGTTTAAAACATCTTAACAAAATTCAAACACCCTTTCTCAAAACGAATATTGTTTAAATCATTCTATATCTCGAACAAGCTAGTGCTTCAGCCTCCACCGCGAGTATAAGCCAATGCTTAGCAGTAGAATGCATTTCAAACAATTGTTCAATTAAAAAACCACAAATCGTAGTAGCACGAACTACGGAGCTCTGACTTTCCCATTGCACAAGGGAATACGTAGGCACGGGGATTTTAATCCTTCGCGAGCACCCTAATAAAAAATTTAAATATTTCTCTGTTTAAAAACTTTAATCTTTTCTCCGTCATAATAATAATTTAAAACTTTAACAAACATATTAATAACCATTTAGAAGACAAAGCTTAAGATCAAACACTTAATTGCATAGTTTAGCTAAGAGGTTCCCGTTGAGTACAACGGACGTGAGGGGTGCTAATACCTTCCCCTTGCGTAACCGACTCCCGAACTTAGAATTTGGTTTCGTAAACCATTTCTTATCCTTTATTAGGTTGTATCTATATCTCCCTTTTCTCTCGTAGAATAAATAGAATTAGGTGGTGGCTCTGTTGTTTTGTTTTTAGGATCGTATTTTTCGAGGTACGACAGTTGGCGACTCTGCTGGGGAGATGTCTCCATGCTAGAGAGAGTCGAGCCTAACTTAGCTTTGTGTGTTTATTTGTTTGATCTTGTATCTTCTTGTCTTTTCCATGATTATTATTTATGTTCGTTTATTGCTTTTATCGCTTTCCTTTTATTTCCTCATTATATTATCTACCTGTGGGATCTTGGGGTTACTTTTGCAAGTAAATTTTGAGTTGTGGAAAAAGCAGAGGGAACACCTAAGTTTAGAATTGGATGTTATTAGTGTTAGTCTCCAAGGACTCGCTCCTTGCACGCCTAACATGAAAGCTCCCCCAGATAGTTAGACTTTTCGTAGATCTTGTCGCAACGCAGCTAGCCTATCGCGTGACCTGATTCACGAAAGGGATGTGATTCTAGGACCCCCTAGGACCTATTTCAATTTTAGTAGTTGCGTAATGTTAGGCTCCGAGGACCCGCTCCTTGCATTCCTAGCATGAGAACTCCACTCAAGGTAGACCTTATCGTTATTATCGTCACAATGTAGCTAGCCTGCGGCGGGGCGTTAGTACGATAAGCGTCCGTGACCTCGAGTTTCCTTAAACCCTCACTGTAGAAACCATCTTGTGAGTGGGACTTATGGGTACAGCCTGTAGAACTAATCTCTTACAGCCTACCATTTAGGAAGTTTCGAGCTTTTCCAGTTTCCGTGTCTGTTTGCGTTTGTGATCCCTAAGCATCCCTGCACTGCATCCGTTTGCATACCATTGCATTTGCATTGCATATCATTTTCCTTCCTCAAAGTAAGCTCATCCTCGTCCTGTGTCCATAATCCGCAGTTTGATTTCCCGACACCTACATTGGACTTGAAGTATTTCCTGATTGATCATGGACCCTGAAGGACAAAAGCAGACTGCAACAAAGGGAGACTTTGATTTGACAAAGGACCAGATGAACCAGCTCATGGATGTTGTGACAGCTTTGATCAAGAGAGGGGATAATGTTCAATAGGCTGCCGTAACTGGAGATGTCTCTTCACCTCAAGGGAACAATTTTGTTCAACCTCAGTCTGCCAGGGCCCCATTTGGGGCACCCGTTATTCAAGAGCATACCATTGTTCGAGATGGAAACTCATTACCTCACGATGCCATCGAGTACCAAAGCTTTGGGTTCTCTGAGCCAATTTCCCAAGGGGCAATCCCAGTGAGAAGGACCAAGGGGCCAGATGTTGCTGAGATGAATGAGAAATGTCGAATGCTGAACGAAAGACTCAAAGCTCTATAAGGGAAGAATGCTTTTGACCTGGAAGCTTTAAACATGTGTTTAGTGCCTGGTTTGGTCATACCTCCGAAGTTTGAAGCACCTGCTTTTTAGAAGTACAAAGGGGATAGCTGTCTGAAGCACCATTTGGTGATGTTCTGTCGAAAAATGATTGCATATGCTTTTGACGATAAGTTGATGATTCACTGCTTTCAAGACAGTTTGAGTGGGGCACCGTTGAATTGGTACATGGGTTTGGAAAGAAATCATATTCAGTCATGGTTAGACTTAGCCAATGCTTTTGTGAAGCAATACCATTACAATTTGGAGGAAGCTCCCAGCCGCTTTCATTTGAAGGACATATCTCAAGAAAGTAATGAGCCATTCAAACGGTACGTCCGTAGGTGGAGAGAGTTTGCTGACCGTGTTCAACCACCGCTGTCAGAGAAGGAGTTGGTTAACCTGTTTATGGACACTCTGCAGAGCCCGTACTTTGAGAAGATGGTAGGCACTGCCTCAACGAGTTTCTCTGACATGGTAAAAACGGGAGAACATATTGAGGTTAGTCTCAAAAGCGGAAAGATCCAAGGCGCCTCAAGCAACCAGGCTAGTGAGAATGAATCCCTCAGCAGTTCCCTAGAGGAGGAAGAGGATGTAATCAATGCAGTCATGGCAGATGTCAAGTATTCTTGTGGCGCATCAGCAAGATCCTATGACCCTCCATCTTTTCAGCAATCACTTTTCCATATGCCTCATCATCCTGGTAGGCAACCAACAATGTTTAGGGTACCTTACCAGCAACCCTGGATCTCTCCTCATCATGGTCAGCGAGCCCAAAGCCAAGGATATCTGAATCAGCATCAGAGTCCACATAAGCCTCGCAATAATTTGGAAAGAAGGAATGCTCCTCTTCATCCAGTACCTTTATCATACACTCAGCTTCTGCAACCTTTGATTCAAAGCTCATTAGTGGTTCCCAAGTCTCTCAAGCCATTGACAGAGCCATACCCGCCTGGGTGTAATCCACATGAGCAATGTGGATATCATGATGGATCAATGGGGCATTCAACTGAAGACTGCAGAGCATTTCAAGCCAAGGTGCAACATTTGATCGACAAGAAGTGCATATCCTTTTCAGAAGGGAGTCTGTTGGTGCATGTCAACCTCTCACCCGAGTGACTTCTTGGTGTGTTTCTTGAAGGCAGTAAATCAAGACATTTTCAATTCCCTAAAGCTGGCATTCCCTTGTTTGTTTCAGCACTATTGTATTTTCTTTGCATGTTGATTTTGTATTTTCTTGGTAGCATTGTTGTTTTTGAATTGGCAAAATTAATGAAATGTTTATGCATATTTTGAGTCAATCCATTCGTATTCACTCGTTTTCTTTCATTGTTACAAAAAGCAAAAATATTTCTATCTTTTGTTTATCAAATTTTTGTTTTAGCAAAGATTCGAGGGAGGATGATGAAAACCAGATGCCTGAATTCTCCGTTTGTATGCTCTCATTTAAAACTCTGCCAATGATGTACAGGCATTGTTTCAAATTCCCAAACACCGGTGAAATAAGGATGATAATCCCTCGCTAACCCCTTTGAGCCTAGAAGTAGGAGTTTTCTTTTTCAAAAATGTGAAAAAAAACCCTTAATTTCAAACCTGGGGCAGGGTAGTCGGTTCAGTTAATCTGTTTGCATCCAATCTTCAAAAGATTCAATCCATTATTCAAGAAGGATCAGCAACGTACTTTTATTCACTACCGAAGAAGGCGTAAAGAGCTAAAAGTTTGTAGTACGTATTCTCTATCATCCAATAAGATGGCAGTCATAACCATCCAACCAAAAAGAATGACATAAGGAAAAAGAAATACAAAGAAAAAGTTCGCCAAGTCAAAAAACAGAAAAAGACGACTTCGGCGAAAGTTAATGAAGTCATCAAATCCAGCAAAGCAGAAAAAGCAAGGTGGCTGCCATCACTTTCAAATCCTGATCCTTATCACGCACCGTCAAAAGACTTTTGAATGCGTAAATCAATTTAACTGAGCATAGGATTGGAGTTTATCGCGAAGATGGGATGGGTACAAATAAATTTTGAGCCTTTTATCTTTCGTTTCATAAACCGTGAACCATGCCACGTTACAACCCTTAAAAGACCTAATTGAGGCAGGGTTTATTTCGAGAGCATACTACAACAAGGTTGTGTTAACCTGACTCCTAACGGTCTTTGCTAATCATTTGTATTGATCACTTGATCTGCCATTCCATAAATGGCTAGATCCACTTTTTATTTTATTTTAATCAACTCCACTGTATCATTATCATATCAATAAATTGTGATTTCAAAACTTGCATAAACGTTGCATTAAAATTGCCAATTTTAAATAAATAATGTTTGTTTGCAAGTCATTTCAGCATCAACGGAATCCCCACGAACGCAACCAGTTAGGGAATTCGACTGATTAAGAGAAGCCCAGCCAGGGGAACCACTTTGAGGATAAGTCAATCCGAATCAATCTCCTCAAGAGCTAACTACTCAGAGTTTAAACCTTTTTCAGACTAGAGTGAGTTATCACAAGAAATTCAAGAGCTCAATGACCAGTCAAGTCAGGAGTTTCCTATCCCAGGGATCAGATAACCAGGGGCAAATCTCAGATGTTCGAGCACCGGGGCAACCATTTCAAAGTCCATGCCATGGCAGGTTGTTTCCAAACCTTTTGAAAAGGATATGTTCAAGAAACCATTTGATTAGGGGCAAGATGAATCACACAGGGGCAAGTCCTCTCCATGCCTTCAAGTTGTTCAAAGCAGGCCCTATGCAACAACAAATTTTGAGTTCAAAACAGGTGTCGGGAATAATGTCGTCATCCTTGCCTCCTTTTAAAGAGTCGTCTTCCAAGAACTATTCCATCCTTAACCACGCAGGGGCATTTCTTTGAAAATCACTGAGTCAGTGCATAGTCACTTTCATGCTTTAGTCATGTCGCTCCGCTCTTAGCATTAAACCTTGCATGTCGTCTCACTCATCTAGCATATGTTCAGGTCCAAACCCAGGTAAACCAAGTCCTGTCTGGTAGTCATTTATTTTCAACCCAGTCCCATCTGGTAGTCATTTTATATTCAACCCAGTCCCGTCTGGTAGTCATTTTATTTTCAACCCAGTCCCGTCTGGTAGTCATTTTATTTTCAGCCCAGTCCTGTCTGGTAGTCATTTATTTTCAACCCAGTCCCGTCTGGTAGTCATTTTATTTTCAACCCAGTCCCGTCTGGTAGTCATTTTATTTTCAGCCCAGTCCTGTCTGGTGGTCATTTATTTTCAACCCAGTCCCGTCTGGTAGTCATTTTATTTTCAACCCAGTCCCGTCTGGTAGTCATTTATTTTCAACCCAGTCCCGTCTGGTAGTCATTTATTTTCAACCCAGTCTCGTCTGGTAGTCATTTATTTTCAACCCAGTCCCGTCTGGTAGTCATTTATTTTCAACCCAGTCCCGTCTGGTAGTCATTTATTTTCAACCCAGTTCCTGTCTGATATTCATTTTCTTTTCAAACCAGTTTTCGTCTGTTAACCCATTCTGAACTAGTTCCCACCTGGTATTTTCATTTAAAAGTTATTTGACAGTCAGTTCTTGTCTGACAGTTATCCTTTTTTCAAATCCAACTTAAAACCAATTCTTGATTGACAAACCATTTCCAAAGTCAATCCCCGCCTGACAATGAACCAAAAGAGACCAGTTCCTGTCTGGCATGTCAAAGAAAAAATCATTTGTCACTAGCACCTTTATCTGAAATCCATTGTTGTTGATGCCCTTTAGTGTGGTTTATCAAAGTGATTCCCAGTAACATTAACATCCCCTGCAGAGGTCCTCCTTGTTATTGATATCCACCCTTTTACCACCAATATTCCTCTTAAGTCCAATCGTCATTGGCACAAATCCTTCAAGTTCTTTATTTAGGGAATTCCCGGAAGTTGGACGTTTATCTTGTTAAAACTTCAACATTTTATTATCATTCGGTCGCTTAGAGCCGTTGATTTCTATCTGAACGCTTTACAGTATCAGTTTGGTTGCACAAAGCCACTGCCTAAATAACTGTCTTCGTTTCCCAATCCTCAGTCTCAACAGTTACACTTGAACCTGTTGTTTCACCACTTTGGATTATATGTCTATTATTTTATCTTCCTGACCACTATGTTGATTCTTGTCTTTTATTTCCAAGACCACCGCGTCAATGCTTGTCTTCTATTTCCTGACCACCGTGTCGATGTCTGTTATTTTATTTCCCGATCACCATGTCGATGTTTGTTTATTCCTGACCGCCGTGTCAATGACAGCTATTTGGTTCTCCTGACTGCCGAATCGATGGTCATTTCATTTCTTTTTTCTCAATTACCGAATCGTTGCATTGGGATCCCCAGCAACCACTTTGAACTTGCTAACTCATCACTTCAGTTAGTCTGTCTTTAATCTTACGCTTTGTTTTCCGTCTTCTGTCATTCTTAGTGCCAACAGTTACACTTGAACCTGTTGATCTATCACTTTGAATTTATCCTGTTTCCGTCTTGTCATCCCCAGCATATTTGTTATCCCTAGTGAGTCTTTACCTTCAGTTTGCGTTTCTGTGGATTGCCGTTCGCATTTGTCTTCATCATACCATTTTCAGCATATTCATCTTTTAAAAAAAAAAGCATGTTAGGTCATTGCATCTCGTATATCATATCCCAGCAAAACGAAAGAGTCCATCGTGAATTCATAGTTTGCATAACATTACATTTCATCTGCATTCGGTCAAAATTTTAGGTATTTTAATATTTAATCCTCTTCCACCTCGAATGTCCGAAAACCTTGTTTATTCATACATTCAAATTCAAGAAGATTAAATAGGGGCAACTGTCACACCCTAAATTTTGACCAGAAATTTTAAAAATTTCATTTATCTGACGCATTTTTACCGATTTATCTGATAGTCGGTCATTTTCGCATTTTTAGCCCATTAATCATAAATCATGTTTTTTTTTATTATTTCATTATTCAATCTTCCCGTTCTAAAGTATATATCTATTATTCTTGTTTAAGAATTAATTATTGCAATCTGGAATTTTGTTTAGAATGTTATCTCTTTTTTTTAAATTTTTCTATTTAAGTTTTAATTTTTATTTTTTTAGATAATTATTTCGAATTAATATTAATTTTATTAACTTCTGTTTAGATTCCACTTTAATTATTTATTTACTTTGTTTTTAGATAATTTAATTTAGTTTTTTTTATTATTCATTATTTATTATTATTTCAGTTTTATTATTTAAGTTTATAGTTTTTTAGTTAACTTTTTTTTATTAGATTATTTTCCGATTTAGTTTGATAATTCATTTATTTATTTATTTTTTATTAAAAAATTTAATTATTTTATTTTTGTTTAATCTTTTTTTATTATTATTATCATTTAATTTTTAGTAACTAGTCCAATCTCAATTGGTCTTGTTACTTTGTTGCTAGACAAACTAATTTCACACAGTTGTGTCATCCTGTGCCAATTTCACTTTCAACACATTGCTCCAAGCTTTACATAAAAAGGGTTAAAGAAGAAATCTGCAAAATATGTTCAAAGACTAAAAACTTCTACTATAACATGCTGACTAGCCTGCAACAATAGCCTGGAAAAACTTGTGGACAACTCAAGCACATGGTCCCAAAATATTCACCAAATTAGTCTATTGGTAACCTGCACTCAAAAGTTTTCTTTTGAGAAGAAAAAAAAAGGATTCGGTAACACTCCATACAAAAACTGGAACTTGTTGAAACACAGAGCCATTAAAACATAACCCACCTTTTTCCTTCGACAACTCCATCTCTACTTTTCCTTTTCTGCAAAAAAAAATTCCATAAACTCCTCCATCAACTCACCCACCAAAGCAAAAGAAAACGTGTTCACAGCCCATCTAAAAAACCGCTCCCACACATCTTCCGCCTCATCGGCAAACCAGCATACCCTTTCCTACAACAAAACATATCATCTCCCTCTTCTTCATCGACCATCCACCGGACCTCCAACCTCACCGTCCATCACCAAACAGCAAAACATACCTAAACCACATCTTCACGTCCCTGTAGCTTCGCCACACCACTAGCCGGAAAACACCCTTCACAACAGAACAAAAACACTTTCGAAAACCAAAAAAGAGAAGAAAACCTTGGGGAAACCTTCTTCATCTTCACTGACCATCCCTTCAACACAAGGGGACTTTCTTCAAACCTCATAAAAACCAAAACCATCACCTTCAATAAACAGAACCTGCAAAGAAAAACGTCAACAGCAAAATGAGAACAAGAAATTTTTGGAACCAAAACAGCCACTGTAAAACAACAGCAGCTTCCTCTCCCAAAAAAACCGTGACGAACCACAACACAGCAATAAACTTATGACCCCTCATCACCTTTGAACCCCCTCATCACCTTTCTTCAACACCATCCCTCACCAACACAGTATAACTTCAATACAGAACCACTGTGAAACTCAACAACTCTCCAAACTCTTGATCCACCACCGAAATCGTCACCGTCGTTAACCTCAAAACCACCATCATCACCCAACCGCACAAAACTCTTCATCCTCCCCGCCGGCAACACCAACAACAACAAAATAAACCCCTTCGCGACAACCCAAAACTGATCGAAAGCACAGCTCAAAACCTTCATAAAATCAAACCGCCGACCACCACTTCCTTCGAACTAAACTACCCAGACGCGAGAACGACACGAGAACCACGCTCCGCCGAAACGCAATCGCGCAGAAGCGATTGAATGGAGCTGTGAAAACGCAGCGAGAAACCGATTGCAAGGGAGACGAGATCGAGAGTGACGGATGTGAACGGTGGAGCCGCGAAATCCGAAAGAGCAGAGAGAGAAATCGCGGAGGGAGGAAATAGCCGTGAATATTGCAAGAGAGAGAAGACACGATTGTGAAAAAAAAGGAAAGGGTAAAGAGTTAATCATGAATTTGGGGTAGTTTTCTACACATTTTGATTAATCTGATTTCCTATTTATTTATTTATTCTTTCTTTATCATTATATTTATGTATATTATTTGTTTGGATTTTAAATTAAGTTTTTTATTTGTGGTTATTCTCATTTTATTTTATTTCCCTTTTATAAAAGATATCCTGATACATAGGGATTATTTTGTTAAATTATTTTATTCATACTATTGATAATTAGGTTTATTATTAGGTTTATGTTTTTTATTTTTTTATTTTATTTAGGTTATTTAAGTTATTTATTTACAGTTTATTTTATATAAAAAAAAAATCACAAAAATGTTATAGTCGTTTGTTAAAAATCAAGAAGTATTATTTTGTTTAAGTTATCATTTATCTTAATTTTCAAAATGTCAAAAATATGTATACTTTTTTTTAGTAACAAAAAAATTCAAAAAAAATTTACTCACTTCTTTGATTTTTATATTGAAAAGGAATTAAAAATATTATTTCATTAAGTTGGCTTATTATTATTATTATTATTATTATTATTATTATTATTATTATTACTATACCTTGTTGCATTATTATCTAAAAATGTCTTAAAAAAATCTAGTGAATCTTTCTTGTATTTTTATTTTCGGGCCGATGATATTACAAAGCCACGATTAAGTCGTTTCCGATTAATCGTGGCTGATATGAGGCCATCTTGTTTATTTTATTTTTTCTAAATTCACAATTTATCATTTTATTTAAGTTATCTATTTATTCCATTTATTTCATGTACTTTTTATCATACTAATTTCTAACGTTTCCAAATAATTTATCGCGTCTTAATAAAATTAACAAGGAATAGAGCCCCGGAGTCTAGCATTCCGCCTGTTCTAGAACGAACTACAAATGGGCTAGCCCCACGCGTATTGTTCGTTCACTCCTTCGTTATTAACCACATCAATTTTTAAAAAAAAAACGTTTAAAAAAACAATTATTCAATTCATTTAAATTATTACGAAAACAGAACTCCGGAGTCTAGCATTCCGCACGTTCTGGATTGGACCGCAATTGGGCTAGCCTCACGCGATGGTTCAATCACCATTCGTACGTCAAAACTTTCAAATCATTTTATAAATTAAATTACGAAAACAGAGCTCCGGAGTCTAGCATTCTGCACGTTCTGGATTGAACCGCAACAGGGCTAGCCCCACATGATGGTTCAATCACCATTCATACATCAAATATTCCAATTTATTTAATTAATTAAATTACGAAAACAGAATTCCGGAGTCTAGCATTCCGCACGTTCTGGATTGAACCGCAACTGGGCTAGCCCCACGCGAGGTTTCAATCACCATTCGTATACCAAAATATTTAAACTATTTTCAAATTAATTATCGAAAGACAGAACTCCAGAGTCTAGCATTCCGCACGTTCTGGATTGGACCGCAACTGGGCTAGCCCCACGCGATGTGTTCATTCGCCCTTTCATTTAAAACATCTTAACAAAATTCAAACACCCTTTCTCAAAACGAATATTGTTTAAATCATTCTATATCTCGAACAAGCTAGTGCTTCAGCCTCCACCGCGAGTATAAGCCAATGCTTAGCAGTAGAATACATTTCAAACAATCGTTCAATTAAAAAACCACAAATCGTAGTAGCACGAACTACGGAGCTCTGACTTTCCCATTGCACAAGGGAATACGTAGGCACGGGGATTTTAATCCTTCGCGAGCACCCTAATAAAAAATTTAAATATTTCTCTGTTTAAAAACTTTAATCTTTTCTCCGTCATAATAATAATTTAAAACTTTAACAAACATATTAATAACCATTTAGAAGACAAAGCTTAAGATCAAACACTTAATTGCATAGTTTAGCTAAGAGGTTCCCGTTGAGTACAACGGACGTGAGGGGTGCTAATACTTTCCCCTTGCGTAACCGACTCCCGAACTTAGAATTTGGTTTCATAAACCATTTCTTATCCTTTATTAGGTTGTATCTATATCTCCCTTTTCTCTCGTAGAATAAATAGAATTAGGTGGCGGCTCTGTTGTTTTGTTTTTAGGATCGTATTTTTCGAGGTACGACAGTTGGCGACTCTACTGGGGAGATGTCTCCATGCTAGAGAGAGTCGAGCCTAACTTAGCTTTGTGTGTTTATTTGTTTGATCTTGTATCTTCTTGTCTTCTCCATGATTATTATTTATGTTCGTTTATTGCTTTTATCGCTTTCATTTTATTTCCTCATTATATTATCTACCTGTGGGATCTTGGGGTTACTTTTGCAAGTAAATTTTGAGTTGTGGAAAAAGCAGAGGGAACACCTAAGTTTAGAATTGGATGTTATTAGTGTTAGTCTCCAAGGACTCGCTCCTTGCACGCCTAACATGAAAGCTCCTCCAGATAGTTAGACTTTTCGTAGATCTTGTCGCAACGCAGCTAGCCTATCGCGTGACCTGATTCACGAAAGGGATGTGATTCTAGGACCCCCTAGGACCTATTTCAATTTTAGTAGTTGTGTAATGTTAGGCTCCGAGGACCCGCTCCTTGCACGCCTAGCATGAGAACTCCACTCAAGGTAGACCTTATCGTTATTATCGTCACAATGCAGCTAGCCTGCGGCGGGGCGTTAGTACGATAAGCGTCTGTGACCTCGAGTTTCCTTAAACCCTCACTGTAGAAACCATCCTATGAGTGGGACTTATGGGTACAGCCTGTAGAACTAATCTCTTACAGCCTACCATTTAGGAAGTTTCGAGCTTTTCCAGTTTCCGTGTCTGTTTGCGTTTGTGATCCCTAAGCATCCCTGCACTGCATCCGTTTGCATACCATTGCATTTGCATTGCATATAATTTTCCTTTCTCAGAGTAAGCTCAACCTCGTCCTGTGTCCATAATCCGCAGTTTGATTTCCCGACACCTACATTGGACTTGAAGTATTTCCTGATTGATCATGGACCCTGAAGGACAAAAGCAGACTGCAACAAAGGGAGACTTTGATTTGACAAAGGACCAGATGAACCAGCTCATGGATGTTGTGACAGCTTTGATCAAGAGAGGGGATAATGTTCAACAGGCTGCCGTAACTGGAGATGTCTCTTCACCTCAAGGGAACAATTTTGTTCAACCTCAGTCTGCCAGGGCCCCAGTTGGGGCACCCGTTATTCAAGAGCATACCATTGTTCGAGATGGAAACTCCTTACCTCACGATGCCATCGAGTACCAAAGCTTTGGGTTCTCGCGAGCACCTTAATAAAAAATTTAAATATTTCTCTATTTAAAAACTTTAATCTTTTCTCCGTCATAATAATAATTTAAAACTTTAACAAACATATTAATAACCATTTAGAAGACAAAGCTTAAGATCAAACACTTAATTGCATAGTTTAGCTAAGAGGTTCTCGTTGAGTACAACGGACGTGAGGGGTGCTAATACCTTCCCCTTGCCTAACCGACTCCCGAACTTAGAATTTGGTTTTGTAAACCATTTCTTATCCTTTATTAGGTTGTATCTATATCTCCCTTTTCTCTCGTAGAATAAATAGAATTAGGTGGCGGCTCTGTTGTTTTGTTTTTAGGATCGTATTTTTCGAGGTACGAAAATGATGATGATAGATTGATGGAGAATGAGGTTCGATTGATGATGATGGAGGCTGCTTGAGGCAAAATACAGAGAGAATGCAGAGAGAATTTGATGTACTTCTATGGTGTGGTTTGAGCAAATCTTCTTAGAACAATGTACTTGATCAGAATGTGGTGAAAAATGCCAATGCAAATGAACTGAAGTGAAGCTATGTGCAATGCCTTACCATCCAAGAAAACAGTTGAGAATAAAGACTTTCAATGGAAGATTTCTTCCATCTCAAGCAATCAATTCAAATGATTATTGGACTCAAATTGAAGTGGAGGGATCATAGAACAAGTTTGGTGTTTGGACCATAATGAATGATGGCCTCTAATCATCTCAAAATGACCATTGCATAGAATGTCACAAGGTTGCATATTGGCCTGCACAAATTTGGTATGCCTTGTGCCCATGGACCTATGCTTGGCCAGTTGCAACCTCTCCACTTTAACCCTTAAATAGCCCAAGAAGACTTGCTCAAATGAAAAATCTCTGAACACCAATATTGTAGGGATTGCATCAAGGAACAACTTTGTAGTTCACCAAAAAATTATTTTAAGTCTTTTTGGCCAAGAAAAATGGCTTGAGATTTGACCCTCCACCTGTTTGATGATATTCCAGGTATGGTGCGCGCGCTGGCCTGCCAATTGCCTCGCCCATGGCCTAGTTTTGCCCTAGTTTGCTTCAACTTTGCAAGATCATATCTCTCTCATTTTTTATGATATGGGTGAGTTCCACCCATGGATTTGAAGCTCAAGATGCCCTCTTTAATTGGCTCAATTAGAATTTTGATAGCCCTCATATTTTGGGAGAAGGCATCATTCAAAGATGCTACAAAAATGGCCAAAACATGCCATTTTTGGAAACCCTAATTTTCAAAAATGGTAAGTTTTGGTTTTCTTGATTTCTCTTGATTCCTCCATCATTTCTTGATAAAATTTGAACCATAGGATCCTTGTAACCCTAATTTCATGATTTTGATCTCAAAAAGTCAGGAGTTGACATTTTCTCCAGCATGGTTGACTTTTCCCCAAATCCCTGATTTTTAGTCATCTGGCCAATTCAACCTCTTCCATAATGAATTTGTGGATAAAATTTGAACCCTAGGAACTTGTCATCATATATAAGACAATGAAATCCACTTTTAATCAAAACTTCATGCAGAAGCCCAGTAGAAATGAAACCCTAATTTGACCTTCTTCATCTGGAGATGTTGCACTGCCTGCCTCCCTTGATCAAACCAAATATTTCCATGGCTTGTGGCTTAAAATGAGAAATTGTGGGATGTTGTGAACCCTTTTCACAATGTTGAGAAGCTTTATGACCCTTTGATTTCCCTTGTATAGCCTCCAGTTGCTCCAATTATTGATCACATACCTATGCCTCAGCTATACCACACATGATGCAGTGTTTTTGGTTACTTTATGAATTTATGTATGCTAAATGCCATGCAAAAAATGTTGAGGAAATGAGATGGCAAATTTTGAGGTATTACAGCTGCCCCTATTCAATCATCTACAAGCCTGAACGAATAATTGCAAGAGCTTTTGGACGTTCAAGGTATGGAGTGATTGAATACTCGAATAAAAACCTGGAAATTTGAACTCGATGGATAATAGAAATGCCATTTGCCTTTTATTTATCTTTTTTTTTTGTTTCGACCTCTGAATAGGTAATGGAAATAGAACCAAGTGGAATAGAATTATTGCAATAACCTGCAATGTGACTGTTGAGCGAATCAAGCCACAAAGAGGATGCCTGTTGGCGAAATAGGGCTTAACGAGACCATTAGCGAAATAGAACTCGACAATGTGACTGTTGAGTGAATCAAGCCACAAAGAAAACACACGACTGTTGAGTGAATCAAGCCACATAAATTGCTTATTGACGAAACAGGGCTTAACGAGACCATTAGCGGAATGAGACTCGACAATATGATTGCTGAGCGAATCAAGCCACAAAAAAACACGCGACTGCAGAGCGAATCAAGCCACGAAAATTGCTTGTTTGCGAAAAAGGGCTTAACGATACCATTAGCGGAATGAGACTCGACAATGTGACTGCTGAGCGAATCAAGCCACAAAGAAAACATGCGAGTGCTGAGCAAATCAAGCCACGGAAATTGTCGGTTGACGAAACAGGGCTTAACGAGACTATTAGCGGAATGGGACTCGACAATGTGACTGCTAAGTGAATCAAGCCACAAAGAAAACACACGACTGCTGAGCGAATCAAGCCACGGAAATTTCTTGTTGGAGAAACAGGGCTTAACGAGACCATTAGCGGAATGGGACTCGACAATTTGACTACTGAGCGAATAAAGCCACAAAGAAAACATGCGACTGTTGAGCAAATCAATCCATGGAAAGAATGACAAACATTGACTTGGAAAGACAAAGATGCCTGACAAATGGTATAAGTATCTTCTGTGGGGAGTACTTCAGGTTGAGAAGATGTTATAGGTTGTATGTAAAATACCTCAAAACTGGCCCATGCTGGCATGCGTATGCTTGGGTTTATGGTGTAATGCTCCATGATGATGGAAATGCTACGCTTTGGAGGATGCACATGTAATGATGATTATGCATATTCAAATGCAAAAGATCTCCTGACAAGGAGACAACAAGTATCCCATATGGGTTGATTGGGAAGAAACTGATGATCACTGCACTGATCTGGTTAGTCCTGGTGAGGAGGAAACAACGTTGCAGGGAATGTTGTTAATTATACGTCGGCTCTGAACTGCCGCCTTTGCCAAAAATAAATTGGACTTTGAATTTGGAGAGCCAAGACCCTAGTGGAGATGGACCCTTTTTTGAACTCTGATGGGGAAGTGGAGACCTCCTGACTTGGCTAGGGAGCCAGATGTATGGCACTGCTGAGGAAGAAATCTGCTGGGGAGAAAGAAATTCCTTGTACTGCTAGGGATTGCCCCTGTATTGAAGGGAAACCTCTGCTTGGGGAGGAAAAACATCTTTTGCCATTACTGCTGGGGAAGAATTTCAACTTCACTTCTACTAGGGATAACAAGAGACACACAGGAAAGCACCTGTTCTTGTTCAAGTATGTTGTTGAAATATTCTTCCTGGAAGTTTGTTTTAGCTTTGTTAGCAACACATACACCTGTACATGCGTAAACACAACTGATAGTGCCTGTAACATGGAGAGTTAGTTTGGACCTGTTGTAACACCCCAAAATTTGCCCTCATTATTTATAACCATTAATTGGCTTTATGCTTCGCTTTTAGCTGCATCATCTAATAGTTCATAAAATTCATCATACAATTCATTGGCTCCTAAGGCAGGGGATCAAAGGATTTATGGTAATGTGAATTGGCCTTATCCAGAGATGATTCGGTTGGTCCATACTTTAATCAAATCGGAGAAAAAGTTGAGCTCACATCATCATTAGCATATTTTATTGTGGGGATCATCAAGTTCCAAAATTTCCCCTGTTCGGAGGTTCCATCACAAGTGTTGGGTCAAGACATATTAAGTTTATTTGCTTTCAATATCCCATGCTTCTCACTTCATCAGACACATCTCAAATGCCAGAGTTTCATCAGGGCTATGATTGATTTTTACTATGAACTATGATCCTCATTGTCTTGGGCCATTTTTATCACTTGAACCGTGAATTAGGGGGTTATTTTCCATAGTATAGATTTCAAGAGGTCTCTTTGGGAAGTTTGTTGTCATCATATTTTTCCATGCAAAGAACTTCAACCATGGATCAAAATTCAAGTTATTGAGGAGATCTTGATATATTTTGTGGCAATTAGGTTTGTTCATCATTGAAGGACATAAGTAGTCAGTTTTCATACAAAGACTTGATATAACCTTTGCATATGGAGGATTGTTGGTTAAAGTTTAAGGCGTACATTCCCTTTTTATCGTATGTCAATACTCGATCAATGGGCGTAGTTGGATTTAATAAGTTATTTGTTTATGTGGTGATGAAGTTTCAAAACCAAATATTTCTTTTGTAATTAAAAGGTATTAGGTCCTTATGTGTGATCAAATGGGTCGGTGATATGAGCTAATGACTATTCAATTCCATATTGAATTTAAATTCAAAACCGAAAGATTAGAAATACATTGGTAGCTTGTTTCATCAAAAGTGCCAATATTATTTTTTAGTGAAAAAGAAAGATTTAATGGAAAACAGAAAAAGCTTATCATAAGGTTGAAAAAGAAATGTTGATGTTGGGAGGAATACACAAAATTAAAAGAGCTAAAAGAAAAGCTCTCCATGACAGAGTGAAAAAAATGCAGAATATATAAAGAAAAAACTCTCGGAAAAATTTTCAACTGATATTCATACAAGAGTTACACCAGAAAAGTTCAGCAGGGGAATTCACATAACATAAGTTTATCAGAAGGAAATTCAATAGAGAAGAAGAGATTCATACACAATTTCAGTTACAAAATCCCTAAAACTTCAAACGAATTCTAACTAACTACTCTAACTGAATTCATGGAGAATTTACCAAACCATCCTTGAATCTTCATCTATAAGAAGATGTTTCTGCATCTTTAAAGGGGATTTTTTTCATCTTTCTCACACACTCTTCTTCTTCATACTCTCTCTTCTTCATACATTCTTCCTCACTGTCGCTCCCGATAAAATGGGACTATGGCCCAGATAAAGGTACAGACGCGAACGGTCGGCGAGAGGGACAATGAGAACACACAGCAGTGAACTCACTGGAGATGAAAAGAGTCGCCAGCTAGGCATTTTTATCCCGAAGGAAAGGCAATGCTGCATAGACCTAGAAAAAGAATGGATAAGACGGTTGCGAACCAGAGAAACTGAGAAAGGGGGTTGGTTACAACCTGGGAAGGTATTAGCACCCAGATTGTCCGCCGTACTCGACGGGATCCACGCTTAAAAGATTTGTGTTTTAAAGGGGGTAGTGTCAGTGCAATCTATGTGTAAAAAGGCTGGAAAAGAGATGTACAGGTGTCAGTGTAAAGTGTATAAGTGATGTGAAGTGTATAAGAGAAGTGTCAGTGCAAGGAAAAGAGTGAGATGCTCAAGATCATGAGGCTTAAGGAATAAAGCTAGAAAGAGGGGGGATATACAGAGACTTTTGTTCGATAACTGTTAAGTTATGCCTACGTATCCTCTCGTGCAATGAGGAAGTCAGAACACCGTAGTTCGACCCAAAGAGACTGAAAGATGAATTGACTTGTGAACTGCTTACTTGCCTATGCTCAAGTGTATGACCTGTCTGGCTCAGGTGCTTACTGTCTTGCATTAGACGGAAGAAGCAAGTTCGCGTTTATGAGTGAATGAGGTGAGAAAAGAATCCCGAAGGAGACGATTATTGTTTGTTTTTGAGTCTTCAGTCTTTTATTGCTTCTGAAAGTTTGTCATAAGTTAATGAGCTTAAGCCTAAACCAATGGATTTAGTAAACTCATCACATCTTCCCTCTGATTAGGGGTAATGAGAATACCTTAAGTGTGAAGTCAGCTTCTCACACTTAATCACCTTTGATGCAGGGTTAAGATCATTGACCTACTTGTGATTATTTAGATGTTTTTGGTGTTTTTGTTTAGTGTTAAGTAATGAGGTTAAGCCATAATCAGGGATTAAACAGACTCATTACACCATCCTAATAGAAGGATAATAGATGAGAGTGTTTAAGCTGAGGAAAGCTCCTCAACTTAATCCATGATTAGGGATTAAACTCATGACAAAACATGCCTTTGATTAAGTGGATTTTAATTAAAGATATGATGAAGAAATGAGTTTTAGGGTTTGTAAGACAACTTGAGGGGGACTTGTCCATTAACACTAGGGTTAGTCCTTCTTAACCAATTAAGGAAGAATTAGAACCCTAATGCAAGGCCCAAGTTACAAGCTTGATGTCTTGATGATTATTAGATGAATTGATTAAAGGATTTAAACACATTAAGGGTTTAACACTTAGGATTAAAGTTATACACTCCATCCTAATAGAAGGATGCAGGCATAAGCTTAATCACAAAGCCTTAAAGCCTTTAGGGTTTAGTCCCTGACTATGAGGTGAGAAGAGAAGACTCAATGAGACACAAAGGTAAAACTAAGAGGGGACTAATCAAAACCCTAATCATTGCCATGCTTAGTTGTTCCTAAGGTTTGTGAAGTTTACAAGAACAATCTTCAATGGAACCACCAGGAAGCAGATGAAAGGATCAAGAGAAGCAAAGCAACTTGCTTCATTCAAGAAGTCAAGTCACTTGAAGAAAGAAAATGGGAAGAAGAAGAATGAGCCAGCTCAATCTCAAACACATACAAAAATGCAGCATGGATGCAAGAGAGATGAAAAGAAAAGTTATGAGAAGTGAAGGCAAATTCACTTCTCAAATTCACTTACCACCTGAAATGTTAGAAAAGAAATGCAATGCAATGCAAAATGGGATGAGATGACATGATGAGAAACAAAACCAGAAGCATGTTGATGATGATAATGATGCTATGAAGTGATACAAAACATGAAACAAGGCATGGAGATGATCATACAAGCTTATGGATGCAGATGAAGCAAGTTAAGAAACATGGACCTACATGAAAAGTTAGGAAGTGCACATGGCATACAACATGGCAAATACATGATGCAATGATCCAACATGCTTTCAATATGTCTTATGATGTCAAATGAATCACATGGATGCTTGAAATGTCATGGCAAGTCATGCTATGCAAGAGAATGCAAGATGGATGCATATGAAAGCCCAAATTAGGGTTTATGAACCAAACATCAAAAAACAATCAAAATCAGAAGCAAACCCTAAGATAAAAAATTGAAAATGCCACTCAAAGGAACCATAATCCTATACTAAACCAATGCCCAAAGGAGAAGTCTCAACTCCTAACCAAACTCAAGATATGATTTTTACAAGTTTCTAGGGTTTTTAGGGTTCCTAAACAAGAAAATTATCAAACAAAATGAAAATGAAAGATCAAATCATGGCCATTTAATCTCATAAACTACATGCTAAACAAAATGCAATGCAAAAAGAATCAATGTCCAACTCCTCATGGATAGGCAGAAATGATTTTTTGAACTATGGATCAAATTAATGCATAAAAATGATTTTAATTCAATGAGAAATTCTTAAAATGCATCAAGATCAAAAAATAAATTTGGTTTGAAGGTTGGACAATGTTTCTAAATGTCTTAGAACATTTCATGAATTTGTTGGTGATTTTTAAATACCTAAAAGTATTTTTAATAAATTAATCTTCATTAATCAATTAAAAATAAACTTTTAAATATTTTAAAATACTTTTTAAATGCTAAAAATGAAAACAAAAATATTTTTGTGTCTTAAAAATTAATAAAACTCTTGAGAAAAAGTTTCATAATTTTTAAACAAGTTTTGCTATTTTAAATAAATTGGACAAATTAAATGAAAAGAAATGAAATAAAAATTGAAATAAATGGAAGTCAACTGAGTGGAGGGCCAGGATTGAGTCTGGATTTGAATGGGTTGACCACGCGCGTGAATGAAGGGTCTAGATTGCTTCTGAGTTAATTAAATTAATTATAATTAATTAAAACTAACTAAAGGGATTAGGGCTAACTGAGTGAATCCAGGCCACACATGCGCGCGGGAGGTCAATGGGGTCAAAGGATCCTACGCTCCACATTCAAATGGAATTAATTACAGGGATTAGGGTTAACCAAACTCAGGTGACCGGAGGGGAGCTCCGGTCATCTTCCCCGGCGACCCCAAAACCCTAAAACATGATTCAGGCCACTATTCCTCAAATTAATGCCAGGGAAATGATCCTCTAACAACCTAGGTCATGAATCCATCCTCAAACCTCATTTAAACCACAAGAAACAAGCAAATCGAAGGAAGGAATTTTTACGGGTGAAATTTCAGAACAACAATACAAACTCATCTCTCACTCATTTTCAATTCTAAAACCATCCCCATGATCAGCAAGACATGAGCAACCAGTTTATAACTTAAAATGCAAGCTTTGGAAGAAAATGTTCATGCTCATACCTGAGCTGGAAAGCTTCAACACTGAGCTTCCAGAGCCTCCTTTGCATGCAAATGAACTTCTTTGACTCCCCTGATGCAAATGGAAGGCTTGGAATGAGCTTAGGCAAGCTGCTTTGAGAAATCCAGTTCTGGTGTAGCAGAAAATGGAGTTTGTGTGTGAGTGGTTTCAAGCTCTGTTAATGGTTGGTTCTGGTTCCTTTTGATGTGTTTGACTTGTTGGTGAAAAGAGTTTGGATGTTTGATGGCTATGGAAGGTGATTCGAAGGAAAATGCAGATTGGGGTGAAAAATGGTGAAGCTATGTTCTTGCTCAGTTCAAGCCTGAATCTTGTTGGTTTCTGTAAACACCCCAAATTTGCCCTCACTCATTTCACCATGGCTTGTGATCATTCTCATATGCATAAACTCAATCATAGCATCTCATATCACATTTTTGATCCACTGCATAGATTCAAAGTCATCTGCATCTAGGGTTTGTGATCTGAGCAATCCAAAAGCATCTTGAGCCACTCCACAGGCCACCAAGCAATTCAAAGGGGTCCATGTGTGTTCTTACATCATATTCCATCTCCTCAAAGTCAAAATTGCAAAATAATCACAAGAGCTAGGGTTTGAGTGGATGCAGAGCCAGGCTAGACTGCACAGTTGACTGAAAATTAGGGTTTTGGTTTCAGAGGCCATAACTCCAAATTTTTTGGTCATTCTTGTTTCCATTGGTCTCTATATGGTATAGGGAGTATGCATATCAATTTTCATGAAGAAATTCCATGGGGAAGTCATCTGATCAAGAGTTGACTTTTCAGACAAGTCAGTGCAAAATCAGGGCATCTGAGGCCCCCAATGACCCAACCAATGGGTGATCTTCATCATTTTGAGTGTATATGATCTTTATTTGATCATGGAAGAAGGTTGAAGTTCATAAAAATCAAGAATTTAGGGTTTTTGCAAATGTTGACTTTTTGGGCATAGTTGACTTTTCAAGAATGCCTTATTTTAGGTCATTTTTCAAGCCTTGATTCTTGACCCAAAAAGGCTTCAAATGGAAAAACTTTGGTCATGAAAGTTGTAGATCTCATCTTTCCCTTTTCAAAAAGTACAAGAACATGATCAAACTCTTCTTGGATCAAAAGTTATGGCAAGGCAAAGTTGGCTAAAATCATTAATTTTCAAGGCATGCTTCAAATGGAAATTTTGCAAAGTCTTGAACCAAAGCCAATTGTGACCTCTAATTCATTTCAAACCATTACACAAACTTTCTCTAAGTCATGAAAATCAGATTTGGACCAAGAATGCCCATGGTTTCATGTTTGGTTGGACAAAGGATCACATGTGAACCAAAGTTACAACAACTTGCAAAACCACTCATAACATTTTACCAACTTGCTGCCTTGAATGCTGGACCAAGCCTATCCTTTCCCTTCACTTTGCTGCGCAGCCCATGCCCATTGTACTTGCCTAGAGTCAAGCCATGCCTCACTTACACAAAAGGTGGACTTTATGCAAAAGTAAACATCCCAATCACCACAGGCCATGTCACATCCTCTGGCCACTTGCATTTGTTTATTGTATCCTTTGGCAAGCCATAACACTAAGCAAGCAAGCCTGAAACATACACATTCCACACATTCACAAAAACACACCACATTGCAACTTGCTTCGAATCTGCTTACACAGCCACCAAACACTCAAGCCAACTTCACCATTCAACTCACCTTGCTCCATAGACCACCCAGCACCAAGAACCCAAGCCTGAAACAACCAGAATACTCCATAGCCATTTCTCACACCAAGCTGCATTTTCTTTCGAATCTCCTTCCACAAGCCACAAACACACCAACAAACACCACAGACCTTCTCCATTCATCCTCAGGACCACAAACCATCATTCACAATGGCCTGAAACCTCCAGAAACTCCATTGCCATTTCTGATCAAGCTTGAGCAGAAGCTGTCGAATCTCACTATCCAGCCAACATAAATTGTTCTAAGGCATTCAAACATCATCAAGAGGTCCTAAGGAGTGGATTGCACAAGGAGAGGTGGCCAGAAAGTTCTCAGGTTGAAAGCTCCAAATCTCAGGTAGCTTGAAATTATTTTTTCCAGAAATCATTTTTCTTGTTACAAACTTGTTCTATGTGATTCACTGATCATCCTGGTATCATTGGTTTTGAAAATGGCTCTGATTTGAGAGTTTAATTTGTCTCTGAAGCTTGCGTGCCCTAGTTTTTCTTTCTTTCGATTCAGCTTATTTAGGAAAAATAAATTTGTTTTAGGATAGGGGTTTAATTCGTGAGGGTGTGAAGATCATTTCCCAGTTCTTGGTTTTCATTTTTGATGCGTTTTGAGGGATTTGGGTAGTTTTCAGGTGAGAGCTGGCCGGAGAAGACGACCAGAAGTCTTCTCCGGCAGCCTGAGTCATTAAACCCTAATCTCAGGTTATTAATGTTAGTTTGAATTTGGACCATTGATCGCGTTGAATTGTTTGACTTCCCGCGCGCATGAAAGGCCAGGATCTCTTCATTAGCCCTAATCCACTTATTTAACTTTAATTAATTCGTAATTAACTTAATTAAGTCAGCTGCAATCTCCACCATCCATTCACGCGCCAGTCAACGCATTTAAACCCAGAGCCCATCTCAGCCTTCCATTTGGTTTACTTTTCTTTTTATTTGATTTTTAATTCATTTTATTTCAATTAACTTGCATAATTAATTTAAAATAGCAAAAAATTCTTAAAAATTATGAAACTTTTTCCTTAAAGTTTTATTAATTTTTAAGACCCAAAAATATTTTTATTTTATTTTTTATCATTAAAAAAGTATTTTTAAATATTTAAAAGATTATTTTTAATTGATTAATGAGAATTAATTAATTAAAAATACTTTTAGGTATTTAAAAATTACAAAAAAATTCATGAAATGTTCTAAGGCATTTAGAAACATTGTCCAACCTTCAAACCAAATTTCTTTTTTGATCTTGATGCATTTTAAGAATTTTTCATTGAATTAAATCATTTTTTGTGCATTATTTTGATCATGGATTCAAAAATTCATTTCTGCCTATTGGAGAAGGTTTGGACATTGGTTCTTCTTGCATTGTTCTCTATTTGGCATGTAGTTTCTAGGATAAAATGGCCTTGATTTGTTTCCTCATTTTCTAATTGTTTGGCATTTCTTTTGTTAAGAACCCTAAAAAACCCTAATAACTTAGAAAATTCATATCTTGAGTTTGGTTGAGAGTTGAGAGTTCCCCTTTGGGCAGTGGTCCATTATAGGTTTAGGGTTTCTTTGGGTACCATTTTCCATTTTTATCTTAGGGTTTTGCTTCTGTTTTGAGTTTTGGTTTGATGTTTGATCCATGAACCCTAATTTTGGGCTTTCTTTTGCATCCTCCTTGCATTCTCTTGCATAACATGACTTGTCTTTGCATTTTGTGCATGTTTATGATTCATTTGACATCTTAAGACATTTAGGAAGCATGTTTGATCATTGCATTACATATTTGCCATGTCATTTGTCTTGTATGCTTCATAACATTTCATGCTTGTTCATGCTCCTTAACTTGCATCATTTGCATTCATAATCTTGTATGAACATCTCCATGCCTTGCCTCATGTTTGCAGCACCTCATAACATCATAATCATCATCAACATGCTTCTGGTTTTGCTTAGCATCATACCATTTCATCTCACCTTGCATTGCATTGCATTTCTTTCTAACATTTCAGGTGGTAAGTAAACTTGGGAAGTGAATTTGCCTTCACTTCTCACAACTTTTCTTTTCATCTCTCTTGCATCCATTGCTGCATTCCTATATGTGCTTGAGATTGAGCTTGCTCATTCTTGTTCCTCCCACTTTCTTTCTTCAAGTGACTTGACTTCTTGAATGAAGCAAGTCACTTTGCTTCTCTTGATCTTGTTCATCTGCTTCCTGGTGGTTCATCTGAAGATTGTTCTTGCAAACCTCACAAACTTTAGGGACAACCAAGCATGATAATGAATTAGGGTTTTGATTAGTCTCCCCTCATAGTTTTGCCTTTGTGTCTCTCTTTGAGTCTTCTCTTCTCACCTCATAATCAGAGACTAAACCCTAAAGGCTTTAAGACTTTGTGATTAAGCTTATGCCTGCATCCTTCTCTTAGGATGGAGTGTATAACTTTAATCCTAAGTGTTAAACCCTTAATGTGTTTAAATCTCTTAATCAATCCATCTAATAATCATCAAGACATCACACTTGTAACTTGGGCCTTGCATTAGGGTTCTAATTCTTCCTTAACTGGTTAAGAAGGACTAACCCTAGTGTTAATGGACAAGTCCCCCTCAAGTTGTCTTACAAACCCTAAAACTCACTTCATCATCATATCATTAACTAAAATCCACTTAATCAAAGGTATGTTTTGTCATGAGTTTAATCCCTAATCATGGATTAAGTTGAGGAGTTTTCCTCAGCTTAAACATTCTCATCTATTATCCTTCTATTAGGATGGTGTAATGAGTCTGTTTAATCCTTGATTATGGCTTAACCTCATTACTTAACACCAAACAAAAACCACAAAAATATCTAAATAATCACAAGTAGGTTAATAATCTTAACCCTACATCAAAGGTGATTAAGTGTGAGAATCTGACTTCACACTTAAGGTATTCTCATTACCCCTGATCAGAGGGAGGATGTGATGAGTTTACTAACCCATTGGATCAGGCTTAAGCTCATTAACTTATGACAAACATCCAAAAAGCAATAAAAGACTGAAAAAACAAAAACAAACAATAATCGTCTCCTTC
This sequence comes from Lathyrus aphaca, assembly GCA_963966055.1. Taxonomy (NCBI): domain Eukaryota; kingdom Viridiplantae; phylum Streptophyta; class Magnoliopsida; order Fabales; family Fabaceae; genus Lathyrus; species Lathyrus aphaca. Next base: position 378,560,970 of record OZ014523.1, on the reverse strand, counting down.
GGGATTCTTTTCTCATCTCATTCACTCACAAACGAGAACTTGCTTCTTCCGTCTGATGCAAGATAGTTTGCACCTGAGCCAGACAGGTCATACACTTGAGCATAGGCTAGTAAGCAGTTCACAAGTCAATTCATCTTTCAGTCTCTTTGGGTCGAACTACGGTGTTCTGACTTCCTCATTGCACGAGAGGATACGTAGGCATAACTTAACCGTTATCGAACAAAAGTCTCTGTACATTCCCCCTCTTTCCAGCTTCATTCTTTAGCCTCATTATCATGAGCAATTCCTTCTCATTCCTACACTGACACTTTCATACTTCATATCACTTATACACTATACACTGACACCTGTACATTCTTTTCCAGCTATTTTATACACAGATTGCACTGACACTACCCCTTTAAAACACAAATCTTTTAAGCGTGGATCCCGTCGAGTACGGCGGACAATCTGGGTGCTAATACCTTCCCAGGTTGTAACCAACCCCCTTTCTCAGTCTCTCTGGTTCGCAAACCGTCTTATCCATCTCTTTCTAGGCCTATGCAGCATTGCCTTTCCTCCGGGATAAAAATGCCTAGCTGGAGACTCTATCCATTCTCCAGTGAGTTCACGGCTGTGTGTTCTCACTGTTCCCTTCGCCGACCGTTCGCGTCTGTACCTTTATCTGACCCTGTCTCATTTATCGGGAGCGACAGCTTGGCGACTCTGCTGGGGACCCTTTATATTGCAACCAGGGCTTCTGGTTCTTTTTGTGGGTTCCTCCTAGCGCTTTTTTGATTTGTGTTTACTGGGGTGCTATCTGTGCTTGTGTATTTATTTTTATACAGTTTGTTATTACTTTCTTTACTGCTTTTGTATATATCATACTGTCATGCTGGCTGGATCTGGTTTTTCCTTGGTGGGTGGGTGTTTCATTGAGTGCTGAGGTCCTATACCTGGGACCTGAGTGACACCTAGGCTAGAGTGAATCATATTCTTTCCCATTCCATTTCGGTCTGGTGCGGGAATATGAAACACGGTTCAGATATGGGTTTCTTCTTGAGAACTCTGTGTTGCAGATTTCCTGCAATGCTAGGGCTATCTGGGAAGCCTGCTAAGTCTGGATGACCTTTAGTATTGACCTTCAGAAACTGAGGTGAATTAGAGGAGGAATTGTTATGGTTATTGTAAACACTGTACCTCCGGGTTAGAAGTGTTTACACTTCTCATAACTGATCCAAGTCTGAGGATCCTTGTTCTAGATCACCACCTGTGAGGGGGTTGGGCTGTTTACAGATTTGCAGGTACCTTGACCTCAGAATACCCTGTTACTTTGACTTTGTTAAGAATACTCCATGTTGGATAGTTCTTGTGGTTCTAAAACCCTGGACATGTGGCTCTTTATTTGAGTCCCCACCTTGGTTACTGGATTCATAGACCTCCATCTGGAATTCTTGAACACACATGGATCTATATCATGGCAGTTAATCAGATCCAGCTCAGTCACAGACCCTTGCATTTCATTTGCATACATACTCATTGCATCATATTAACATTTGCTTATTTGTGTTTCAGGGTATCCATTTTCATCTGGTTTTGGTTTTGACCCCATCTGCAGTATTGACCTGTCTCCACCAGCACTTGTTTCAGCTTGTCAGCCATATACTTCAGTTACTTGCACTAGCCAGCCTGTGGCCCACTCCTCAGCATCTTCATCAGCACTTATTCTACTCAGCACTCATGGCTCCTAAAAAGAGCAACATCACCTATCACTTCTTCCAACCAGACTTGTCAGATATCAGGAGGATCCAAACCCTGATCACTCCAGATCACATATCTTTGTTCAGAGAGAGCTATGGGGATATACTTGACTTGGTTATGGATATGGACCCTTCCCAGAGGAGCCTCATCCACACCTGCATTCAGTTTTATGACCCCCCATTGAGATGTTTCACCTTTCAAGACTTCCAGTTGGGCCCTCTTTTAGAAGAATACTCATCATTGGTTGGTTTGCCTATCAGGAGAGAAATCCCTTTCAATCCTGAGATGGTCTTTCCTAGCAATGGAGAGGTAGCAAAAGCTTTACATCTGGAGCCCGTTTTGGTTGAGCAACATATGACCTCTAAAGCTGGGATCCCTGGTTTTCATCTGGACTTCTTAATTTCTCAAGCTAGTCTGAAGGCCTCCTTAGGAGAGTGGAAAGCTGTTTGTGCTTTGTTGGCCTTGAGTGTCTATGGAATTGTGTTGTTTGCAGATGAGCCTCGATTCATCAGCAAGAATGCAATCCATTTGTTCATCCTGAAGAACCCAGTGCCAACTTTATTGGGGAACCTTTACTATTCAGTGCATCAGAGGAATGAGAAGCAGAGGGGAAGGTTAGTGAGGATTTGTGCTCCATTATTTCATACTTGGCTTCTCAAGCATCTACCCAGAACAGATGCATTTCTCAACCCTCATCAGCAAAGCAACTGGGCTAAGAGGCTCACTACTCTCACTTCAGCTGATATCAGATGGTGTACTCAAAGCACCAAGGGCAGGGATATCATCACCAGCTGTGGGCACTTTCCCAATGTGCCCTTAATAGGAGTTAAGGGAAGTATTAATTACAACCCTCTGCTGTTCAGGAGGCAACTGGGTTATGCCTTAGTCCATACTCCTAAGGCACAGGACTTGGTGGAAACTCTCTACTGTGAGAACAAGATTAGCCTGGCAACTGTTAGGCAGGCTGCCTGGGCCTGGGATCATGTTCAAACCAAGGGAATCACCATTCTGGGGAAGTGCAATAATGTGGCATCAGCACAATATTATGAGTGGTCCCGTGCCAGGGCCCTAATTCTCTGGAATGCCCTTTACCGTAGAAGACATGCCTGAGTCATCTTCAGCACCACCCCTTGCCACCATCAGTTTGGAGGAGTTTGAGAGCTTGAAGGAAAGAAATGAGAAGTTAACCCAGGCTTTGCAGAAGACCCTCCGGGAGAGGAGTGAAGGTGTGAGGGAGATTGAGAGATTGGAGAAGTTGAGAGTGGAGCACTTGACTAAGATTGAGAAGTCTGGAGAGTATATCAACAAGTCTAAAGCTGGTGAGCAGATTCTGAAGAATGCTTGTAAAGAAGCCCAATTCCAGAGAGCAAGAACAGACTTGTATTTGAAAGAGAGTCAAGCCAGGTGGGTCCGGATCACTGAGGCCCGTACTCTAGAAGACAAGAGAGTTCAGGACAAGATGGAGCAGATGGAAAAAGCCCTGGCAGCAGCCCAGAAGGAAATATCGGAGCTAGAAATCAGAGCTGGAGTGAAGAGGTCTAAAGACCAAAGTCAGAACAAGAGGTTGACTGCAGCTGTTGCAACAAGAAACCTTCTCATCAGAAATCTCACGGAGCGTCCGGCTGATCCTGTGACCGAAGCACTTCTCAAGGAAGTTCGTGAGGATGAGTTTGGCCTTGGAGTTTGATCATTTGTTTGTTGTTGTTTCTATTCCATGTACTTTTGCTTTTTCATGATGTATTTTTGACCCCTTTAAGGGCTTATGTTGTAAAATGAACAAGTTGTGTTATTTCACCTTTTGTAATATATTTGTGTTAGTTTCCATCTGGGTTCACTCCAAAAGCAACTTCAACAGCATCATCTTCAAGGGTCTGGAAGGGTCAAAACTGAAGACCAAACCGGATACCTTGAGAGCAAATAAGTATAACTGCATTGCATACTAACCCCTTTTGTTTGTTTTGTAGGTTTTGTTTTATTGTTACTAACCTCTGTTGTGATATTCAGGAATTATTGCTCGCCGCCGGGTATTTCCTCTCAACAGGCCACACAGGTACCCAACTAGAAATAACCTTCCGGGCATTCAAATGGATCAGGTACAGCAGGACCTAGCAGAGGTCAGAAATCAGATGGCGAACGAAAGATTGGAGATGAGAACACAGATGACGCAGTTCATGGAAGTTATGAACAACATGGCTCAGATCCAGGAGAGACTGAGGGCCATTGTGGAAAGGCAGAATCAAGAGGAGCCCCATGTGGGGACTGCTGGCACAAGTAACAATGAAAGGGTGCAACCCCATGTTAATCCCCCTGTGTTTGGCCCACATTTGCATCCTGAGATCAACATTCCCGCAAACATTCAAGGAACAGCCACTGCAGCCAGAGTACTTCAAGAAGATCCTCAGGAGGACCAATTCACAGTAATGGGTGCTGGAGAGGAAACTTATGATAGACGATTGGAAGAGATAGCTGAGAAGTTGAGATCCTTAGAATCTCAAAATTCTTTGGGTTTCGACGTCATGGACATGGGTTTGGTAGACGGGGTCAGGATCCCCCATAAGTTCAAGCCTCCTTGTTTTGAAAAGTATAATGGGACTTCATGCCCCCGGACTCATCTACAATCATTTCTGGGAAGGCTGAAGGCCTATACAATGGATGAGAAGCTCTGGATGTTCTACTTTGAAGATAGCTTGACTGGAGCATCGAGGGAATGGTATTCCCATTTGACAAGGGCAACTGTAAGATGCTGGAAGGACCTGGCAGAGGCCTTCATCAGACAGTATCAATACAACTTAGATATGGCACCCAACAGGACCCTCCTGATGGGAATGTCACAGTCTTCAAGGGAAAGTTTCCGAGAATATGCCCAGAGATGGAGGCAATTGGCTGCTGCCGTTCAACCACCAATGTCTGAGAGAGAAATGGCAGACATGTTTATGAACACTCTCCAGGGAACGTATATTGACAGGTTGGCTGCTTTCTCTTCCACTAGCTTCGCCGATGTTGTTATAGCGGGGGAGAGAATTGAGAGCCTGTTAAAAATGGGTAAGATCTCTGATAATGGTGCTAGTTCGTCCAGTGGTACAAGAAAGCCTTTTGCAGGCCCGAGAAGAACTGGCGAGACCAATGCCGTTCACACCAACAGGGGTAGGCCCCAATATGTTCAAAGGTCAATAGCAGCAGTCACTATCCCTTCTCCAGCTCATCCTCAGCCGGTCTATCAACCTCCTCAACAAAACTTCCAACAACAACCCCAGTATCAGCAGAATCAATATCCTCCAAGGAACTACAACAACAACTCCACCAACAACAATCAACAGAGGCCATTCCAACAAAGGCCATCCCAAGCTAACCGAGTGATCGACCCGATCCCAATGCCGTATGCTGCCTTGCTGCCACAACTTCTGAAACTCAACCTAGTTGAGCTAAGAACGTTGGCACCTCCGGATCCCAACAGTCTACCAAGGAATTATGACTCCAATGCTAGGTGTGCTTTTCATTCAAACGCACCTGGCCACAGTACAGAAAAATGCAGGGCTCTGCATATGAAGGTACAAGACTTGGTAGACTCCAAGGCTCTGAATTTTGCACCTCCGCCCAATGTCAATAAAAACCCTATGCCAAACCATGGTGGTCCCCGAATTAACGCCATTGAAGAAGACCAACCGTCTTATTTGATAACTAGTGTGGATCAGATCAGGACGCCGTTGGTGGAAATCAAAGCTCAACTCCGTGAAAGCAATATATTTCCGGGGTGTGAGCTAGGGTGTCCCTACTGCAATATCTCATGGAATGGGTGCGAGGACCTGAGGAATGGCATTGACAGCCTTATTCAGAATGGCCTGCTACAGATCACTACATCATTTCCGACAAATCCGGCAACTTCATCAGCAATGGTTTCAGACCCTCCTACAACTGCGGCAACTATTGTTCCCGGCAATTCATCAGCAACATCAACAAGCACTTCATCTGTCCTCCCAAATGATCAGTTTTCAACGGTTTCTCCTGCTACAACTCCAGCTTCATTCCATTTCGAATCTCCATCAACAACAACATCAGTCTCTCCAACAGTACCTCCTACAACACCAGCAATCAATCATGAAGATGTCTCCACTGTTACCATATTCTACGATCCTGAAAATAACTCCGCCTACCATTCAGAAGGTGCTGCTCCCGCTAGAGCACCAGTTACAATCTTTTATGATCCACAAACAATTACAGTCCCTTCAGCAGCATCAATCAGTCCAGTTACCGTCACGGTGCCTGGACCTGTACCATATGAAAGCAATAGGGCCATCCCTTGGCACTATGGCTCTGACGTGTACTGCGAAGGGAGAAGAATCACTCTTGAAACATCAGCACCTGCACCACAAGTAGATAATGTGGGGGGAGGCGGAGGCTTCACTCGAAGTGGACGTCTCTTTGCTTCACAAGTCCAAAGACCTACTGCCGAAGCAGAAGCTGCTGCCAAGGCGAAGGGAAAGAGTCCGGTGCAGGAAGATCAAGCTGCCAAAGAAACCCTGAAGACTCCATTCGATCAGGAAGTTGATGAGTTTATGCGAATCATCAAAAAGAGTGATTATAAAATTGTGGATCAGCTTCACCAAACGCCATCCAAAATCTCTATCCTCTCACTGCTTATGTGCTCCGAAGCCCATCGGAATGCATTACTTAAAGTCTTGCACGCAGCTTACGTGCCTGAAGAGATTACTATCAACCAGTTGGAGACCGTGGTTGGAAATGTTACCGCTAGCAATAGGCTAGGGTTCACCAATACTGACTTGACAGCGGATGGCCGCAACCACAACAAAGCCTTGCACATAACCATGGAATGCAAAGGATCTGTCCTTTCTCATGTGCTGGTGGACACAGGTTCATCCCTGAATGTTTTACCAAAGAAGGCTCTGGTGAAGCTTGAATATGATGGATTGGCGTTGAGACCCAGCAACCTGGTGGTAAGAGCCTTTGATGGTTCAAAGAGATCGGTTCTGGGAGAGATTGAGCTGCCTGTGACAATTGGCCCGCAGACCTTTAAAACTATCTTTTATGTGATGGACATTCAGCCCGCCTACAGCTGTTTGTTGGGTAGACCCTGGATTCACGCCGCTGGCGCAATAACATCTACCCTTCACCAAAAGTTAAAATATGAGTGGGAAGGTCAAGTTGTCACAATCTGTGGGGAGGAGGATATATTTGTTAGCCATCTGGCTACTTATAAATATATCGAAATGGATGGGGAGATCCATGAAACCATGAGCCAAGGTTTCGAAGCCTTGAATGTCAATGAAGCATCTGCTGTATCTGGTATCTCCATGTCGTCATACCAACAAGCCCGGAAGGTTGTTGAGGAAGGAACTGCCCTAGGCTGGGGCAAGGTTTTAGCTGTGGAGGAGAAGAAGGACAAGTTTGGGTTGGGTTACAAACCAACTCAACATCAAGCAAAGGCTGCTGGAGAGCCTGGTTTTGTCAGTGGGGGGATGCTTACCCCCGATGCTATCAACTGTCTGGAAGACGAGCTGGAAGAGGAGCGCAATCTGGAGAATTGGATTCGTCCGAAGATCCCGGGGAGCAGTGTCTCGAACTGGTCTTCCCAGGAAATTATAAGAGTTACTCGATCAGAGTAATTATTATTTCCTGTATTTTATAAGCATGCATCAAAGTCTTGCATCTTGCCCAAGATGACAAGACTCATTTTGTAATCAGGGCCATCTGTACTTTTGTGCAAACAAGATTAAATTAATGAAATATCATACATCTTTTTGCAAACAAGTCTTTTTCTTTTCTGCTCACTGTTTTTCCATTCTTCTTTTTTGTACAAAAAATAAATGGCGGTGTTTTCAAAATGATAACTTCATTTCACTTTTCTAAATAAGACTAAAATCAGATCACTAAAATGAACCAATTAAACCCTTGCAGAGAGTGCCATCCTGACAGCACCGACAACAACACGGCTATGACATCGTATGACTTTGACAATCCGATCAATCAAGCTGATGAAGGGGTTGAAGAAGAATATGAGCTTCCTGAAGAGCTAGCCAGGTTGTTAAGACAGGAGGAAAAGGTTATTACCCCTCACCAGGAGGAGGTTGAAGTGATTAATCTTGGTACAGAGGAAAACGTGAAAGAAGTCAAGATCGGGGCCTGCCTGCAAGACTCAGTGAAGAGACAACTGATAGATCTGCTTCAAGAGTACGTAGATGTGTTTGCTTGGTCATACCAAGACATGCCAGGGTTGGATACCGATATTGTTGTGCACAAGCTGCCTTTGAGAGAAGAGTGCCCGCCAGTCAAACAGAAGCTACGCCGTACTCGTCCAGACATGGCTATGAAAATCAAGGAAGAGGTACAAAAGCAATGGGACGCCGGGTTCCTTGCTGTAACTAGCTACCCGCCGTGGGTTGCTAACATAGTACCTGTGCCTAAGAAGGACGGCAAAGTAAGAATGTATGTTGATTACCGGGATCTGAATAGAGCCAGCCCGAAAGATGATTTCCCATTACCTCACATCGATGTATTGGTGGATAACACGGCTCAGTTCTCGGTATTCTCTTTCATGGATGGATTTTCAAGATACAACCAGATTAAAATGTCACCTGAAGACATGGAGAAGACAACATTCATTACACCCTGGGGCACGTTCTGCTACAAAGTAATGCCATTTGGGCTCAAGAATGCTGGTGCGACGTATCAACGGGCTATGGTAACGTTATTCCACGATATGATCCACAAGGAAATCGAGTGTTATGTGGATGACATGATTGCCAAGTCCCTTACAGAGGAAGACCATCTGGTGAATCTGCTCAAATTGTTCAAGCGTCTGAGGAAGTACCAACTGAAGTTGAACCCCAACAAATGCACATTCGGGGTGCGATCCGGTAAGCTGCTGGGATTTATCGTAAGCGAGAAGGGGATTGAAGTTGACCCTGATAAAGTCAAAGCCATCCAAGAGATGCCTGCACCGAAAACTGAGAAAGAAGTTCGAGGGTTCTTAGGTAGATTGAATTACATCTCAAGGTTCATATCTCACCTCACAGCAACTTGTGAACCCTTGTTCAAGCTGTTAAGAAAAGAACAGACGGTCAGGTGGAATGAAGACTGCCAGAAGGCTTTTGACAAGATCAAGGAGTATCTGCAAGAACCTCCAATCCTTATGCCGCCAGTTGAAGGAAGACCTCTGATTATGTATTTGACAGTATTGGAAGAGTCAATGGGGTGTGTGCTGGGCCAGCATGACGAGTCTGGTCGAAAAGAGTATGCAATTTACTACCTAAGCAAAAAGTTTACCGACTGTGAACAGCGTTATTCACTGCTCGAGAAAACTTGCTGTGCTTTAGCGTGGGCTGCTCTCCGACTAAGGCAGTATATGTTGACCCACACTACCTTGTTAATCTCAAAAATGGACCCAGTCAAGTACATTTTCGAGAAGCCAGCTCTTACCGGACGGGTTGCAAGATGGCAGATTATTCTCACAGAGTATGACATCCAGTACACTTCTCAGAAAGCCATCAAGGGCAGTGTATTATCCGAATATCTTGCTGAGCAACCCATTGATGATTACCAGCCAATGAGATTTGACTTCCCTGATGAGGACATCATGTTCATTAAATCAAAAGATCACGAAGAGCCTATTCACACTGAAGGGCCCGACCCAGAAGAAGAATGGACTATGATGTTTGATGGGGCTGTTAACATGAATGGCCGTGGTGTTGGTGCAGTACTCATTACACCCAAAGGAGTTCACATGCCTTTCTCGGCAAAACTCACTTTCAACTGCACTAACAACGAAGCTGAATACGAAGCTTGCATTATGGGTCTTGAGGAAGCCATTAACCTCAGGATCAAGACATTAACCGTATTCGGAGATTCAGCTTTGGTAATCAATCAGACCAACGGAAAATGGTACACACACCAAGATCATCTGATACCTTACAGGGATTATACAAGAAGGTTATTGACTTTCTTCACAATGGTCAAGCTTGAGTATATCCCTCGAGACGAGAATCAGTTTGCAGATGCCTTGGCTACCATTTCATCCATGATCAAAGTTCAAGTTGCTAACTTTGTACCTCAGATTTCAGTATCGAGACTTGATAGACCAGCATATGTATTTGCAGCGGAAGTTGTTAAAGATGATAAGCCTTGGTTCCACGACATTAAGTGCTTCTTGGAGGATCAAACATACCCACCTGGGGCATCTTCCAATGATAAGAAGACTTTGAGAAGGCTTGCTGGAAGTTTCTTTCTGAACACTGATGGGTCTTTATACAAAAGGAACTTTGACATGGTACTCCTCAGATGTGTTGACAAGACGGAAGCAGATCTACTGATGCATGAAGTGCATGAAGGCTCTTTTGGTACCCATGCTGGAGGACATGCAATGGCTAAGAAGTTGTTAAGATCAGGCTATTATTGGATCACAATGGATGCAGACTGTTGTGCTTATGCCAGGAAATGCCACAAATGCCAGATCTATGCAGATAAAGTGCATGTACCTCCCAACCCTTTGAACATCATGTCTTCACCATGGCCCTTTGCCATGTGGGGCATTGATATGATTGGCAAGATTGAGCCAACTGCTTCGAACGGCCACAGATTCATCCTGGTCGCCATCGATTATTTCACCAAGTGGGTTGAAGCAGCCTCATATGCAAATGTCACAAGGCAAGTGGTAGCCCGATTCCTAAAAAGAGACATCATCTGTCGGTATGGAGTTCCCGAGCGAATCATTACTGATAATGGTTCCAATCTCAACAACAAAATGATGGCTGAATTATGCCGGGACTTCAAGATCCAACATCACAATTCTTCTCCTTACAGACCAAAGATGAATGGTGCTGTTGAGGCAGCAAATAAGAATATCAAGAAGATTGTGCAGAAGATGGTAGTCACCTACAAAGACTGGCACGAAATGCTACCATTTGCCTTGCATGGGTACCGCACATCAATCAGAACATCCACTGGGGCAACGCCGTATCAACTTGTATATGGTATGGAAGCAGTCCTGCCAGTTGAAGTTGAATTACCCTCCCTACGGGTATTAATGGATGTCAAACTGAGTGAAGCAGAATGGGTTAGGTCCCGATACGAGCAACTGAGTCTGATCGAAGAGAAGAGATTGGCTGCCATCTGTCATGGGCAGCTATATCAGAAGAGAATGAAGAAGGCCTTCGATCAGAAAGTCAGACATCGAGAGTACCAAGTGGGAGATCTTGTGCTAAAAAGAATCCTCCCTCCTCATACAGACCACAGGGGCAAATGGACTCCAAATTATGAAGGACCATTCGTGGTGAAGAAAGTTTTCTCTGGTGGAGCACTGATGCTCAGCACCATGGATGGTGAAGATTTCCCGTCCCCTGTGAATTCAGATGCAGTTAAAAAATACTTCGCATAAAATGACCCGCTGGACACAAAAACAGAATGTAAGTCCAGGCAAAAATAGGGCATCCCGGCGAGTCAAAAACAGAATAAAAGACTCGGGCAAAAATAAGGGAAATAAATAAAAAAAAAACGTACACCCGCTGAGTTGAAAAGCCGCATTGGACAACTCAGGCAAAAATGGGTATCCCGATGGATTGAAAACCCGAAAGGGCGATCCATGCAAAACAAGGGAATAAGCGAACAACTGCATTCTGAATTCGTCTGTATTGTCAGCAACTTGGTAAGCTTCGGAAGGATCAAGCTCCGATCAGAATCAACTTTCTCCAGAAAGCAAGACGAGAAGAACGTCATTGTCATACGAGTCATAGCGGGAGAGGAAGCTCCTCAAAGCGTCATCAACACTGCCAGCACTTTGTTTCTCAATTTGTAACAATCTCCTCATTTCAGGAGATATGTTTCTTCGACTGTATCTTGCCAATTCAGGGCACATGAATTAATAAAATCAGATTTTCAGTCATGTTTCGTTTTTACATTCATGTTTTGCAAAAAAATTGTCCGATATCTCTAAAAATACAATTGCATGAGTACAGATGCCTTTCTCTAAAAATAAAAGCACATGCTTACAGGGAATATACTTACTCTCGAAAGTACTTATCTCCTATGACGAAATCCAGTGAAGGATACCTCGGGACCATTTGCGCGTTTCCTTATCTTTGCAGGATTGCAGGTATCCAGAATGCAACTTGGGGCATATAAGCTACAGTCCAGCAAGCTGGCAAATCAACAAACAGGCTTAACACTCAAGATGTTTTCTCCCCAGCCGAGTTGCCTCTCATTACTCTCCCCAGCTGAGTTACCAACAGCATTCCCCAGCTGAAGAACCAACTGTCCTTCCTCAACAAGATGCAAGAATCAGGGAATCATCTCCCCATAGAGCTTCAAGCCTCTGTTCAGAAGAGCAACGCACGAAGAAGTCACAACAGAGAGGGAGAAAGCTTCTACAAACCCCAGCTGGGTCCCGTATTATAAGGATATGTCAATCAGTGACCTATATCCCCAAACAGATACATCATTAGATCTACCAATGATCTCATCCCCAGCTGGGATGTTCGCTTCAAGCAGATCAGCCAGAGATCTTCGCAAGCAACGGGATCCGAATCCCGGATCTGTGCCTCTTTGCATAATCATAGCATTCGCATCATACTATCCCCTCAGAGCGTAGCATTCCGTCTAATACGGAGCATTACGGCAAAAATCAAATACATAGCATAATCATAAGTCATGTTGTGAGTTGAACACGTGTAAATATTGACAATCTGTCGGCATACAGAATATATACAGAAAAATCCCACCAGAGTCCCCGGCAAAAGCAATTGCCTCTCCAATCACAAACACCAGTATATATTTCCTTTTGATACCCGTCTGTATCAACACTCCCCAGTAAAGTCGCCTGAACATTCTTTACAAACAAGATCACCCGTATTACGGACATTTTCTTGGCACCCGTCCGTGTCATATCCCCAGCGTGTTCACTTACACTTTTATCAACCCATATACTTGTTGATATTATATACTTTTCCCCTTTTGACACTCGTCTGTGTCATCCTCCCCAGCGGATAAACACTCATCTATACATTACTCATACCCACTACTCATAGGTACACTTATACAGATACTCGTCCGTATCTTGTATACACCATTTATATCCCCACAGATCCGACAGTAGTCTTTGTTCTTTGTTAACCAGTTGGTACTCGTCCGTACCATCATCTCAGAACATTGCGTCTAGTGTTTGTTTCTACATGATACTCGTCCGTATCATAGTCTTAAGGATGCTCGTCCGCATCTTTAATCCATACACCGTGTCAAACACTTATGTCTTCTTGAATATAGATACTTGTCTGTGTCTACTATTCCCCAGAAGAGTCCTTTCAGATGCAACACTCGCCCGTGTTCTTTGTTAACCAGTTGATACTCGTCCGTATCATCATCTCTGAACATGTGTCAGTTTGTTTCTACATGATACTCGTCCGTATCATAATCCTAAGGATGCTCGTCCGCATCTTTAATCTTTGCACAATACCAAACGCCTATACCTTTTGTTTCCTGGATGTAAACACTCGTCCGTGTTTATTATATCCCCAGTAGATCGACAACAGATTTTTCTTTTCTATCTAACACTCGTCCTGTGTTACGATAACCATGAGAGCAGCCGTACCCTGCTAAGTGGTCGTCCTCCACTTCCTGATGGTCGTCCTCCATCATGCTCATCCGATGGCCGTCCCCATCGTTGATTTTTAGCAGCCGTCCCCTGCTAGGTGGTCGTCCTCCACCTTTTTGATGATCGTCCTTCATCATTTTATCCAATGGCCGTCCCCATTGTTGATTTTGGTTATCCGACATTCGTCCTATGTCATGATAAGCCTTGAGAGCAGCCGTCCCCTGCTGAGTGGTCGCCCTCCACTTCTTGATGGTCGTCCTCCATCATGCTCGTCCGATGGCCGTCCCCATCGTTGACCTTTTTCTATCCGGCATTCGTCCTATGTCGCGATATTTTCGGCAGCCGTACCCTGCCAGGTGGTCGTCCTCCACCTTTGATGGCCGTCCCCATCATATTTCTTTTATTCCCAATAGAGCAGCCGTCCCCTGCTAGGTGATCGTCCTTCACCTTTGATGGCCGTACCCCATCTTCTGTTTATTTCATTCATTCTTTCACCCGATGGCCGTCCCCGTCGTGGTCCCTTTTCCTTTTTAGCCCGATGGCCGTCCCCATCGTTGGTCACTTTATCTTTGTGAACTTGATGGCCGTCCCCGTCATATTTCATTAATTCCCAGAGAATTTTACAGATGGCCGTCCCCATCATGATTTTTATTGTCCCCAGCTAGTCGGCCGTCCCCGTCTTAGCTTTACCTTATATCCCCAGCATGTCGGCCGTCCCCGTCATCGCTTTACTTTACACACTTTTCCCAGCATGTCGGCCGTCCCCGTCATTGCTCTTTACCCAGCAGTCGTCCCCTGCTCGACGGTCGTCTTCCGTCATCCACACTTTACAATATACTTTATTTTCTTTTACAATCTATATCCCTTTTCTTCTTCATTTTGTGAGTGCAAATTTTGGACTGTCTTTGGTATTCAACCACAAGTTATCTTGTTTGTCTGTTAAGCCGTTGCTTACAACCTGCGCAGCTAACTCGTGTTTGAATAGGGGCAGATGTAAACACCCCAAATTTTCCCTCACTCATTTCACCATGGCTTGTGATCATTCTCATATGCATAAACTCAATCATAGCATCTCATATCACATTTTTGATCCACTGCATAGATTCAAAGTCATCTGCATCTAGGGTTTGTGATCTGAGCAATCCAAAAGCATCTTGAGCCACTCCACAGGCCACCAAGCAATTCAAAGGGGTCCATGTGTGTTCTTACATCATATTCCATCTCCTCAAAGTCAAAATTGCAAAAGAATCACAAGAGCTAGGGTTTGAGTGGATGCAGAGCCAGGCTAGACTGCACAGTTGACTGAAAATTAGGGTTTTGGTTTCAGAGGCCATAACTCCAAATTTTTTGGTCATTCTTGTTTCCATTGGTCTCTATATGGTATAGGGAGTATGCATATCAATTTTCATGAAGAAATTCCATGGGGAAGTCATCTGATCAAGAGTTGACTTTTCAGACAAGTCAGTGCAAAATCAGGGCATCTGAGGCCCCCAATGACCCAACCAATGGGTGATCTTCATCATTTTGAGTGTATATGATCTTTATTTGATCATGGAAGAAGGTTGAAGTTCATAAAAATCAAGAATTTAGGGTTTTTGCAAATGTTGACTTTTTGGGCATAGTTGACTTTTCAAGAATGCCTTATTTTAGGTCATTTTTCAAGCCTTGATTCTTGACCCAAAAAGGCTTCAAATGGAAAAACTTTGGTCATGAAAGTTGTAGATCTCATCTTTCCCTTTTCAAAAAGTACAAGAACATGATCAAACTCTTCTTGGATCAAAAGTTATGGCAAGGCAAAGTTGGCTAAAATCATTAATTTTCAAGGCATGCTTCAAATGGAAATTTTGCAAAGTCTTGAACCAAAGCCAATTGTGACCTCTAATTCATTTCAAACCATTACACAAACTTTCTCTAAGTCATGAAAATCAGATTTGGACCAAGAATGCCCATGGTTTCATGTTTGGTTGGACAAAGGATCACATGTGAACCAAAGTTACAACAACTTGCAAAACCACTCATAACATTTTACCAACTTGCTGCCTTGAATGCTGGACCAAGCCTAGCCTTTCCCTTCACTTTGCTGCGCAGCCCATGCCCATTGTACTTGCCTAGAGTCAAGCCATGCCTCACTTACACAAAAGGTGGACTTTATGCAAAAGTAAACATCCCAATCACCACAGGCCATGTCACATCCTCTGGCCACTTGCATTTGTTTATTGTATCCTTTGGCAAGCCATAACACTAAGCAAGCAAGCCTGAAACATACACATTCCACACATTCACAAAAACACACCACATTGCAACTTGCTTCGAATCTGCTTACACAGCCACCAAACACTCAAGCCAACTTCACCATTCAACTCACCTTGCTCCATAGACCACCCAGCACCAAGAACCCAAGCCTGAAACAACCAGAATACTCCATAGCCATTTCTCACACCAAGCTGCATTTTCTTTCGAATCTCCTTCCACAAGCCACAAACACACCAACAAACACCACAGACCTTCTCCATTCATCCTCAGGACCACAAACCATCATTCACAATGGCCTGAAACCTCCAGAAACTCCATTGCCATTTCTGATCAAGCTTGAGCAGAAGCTGTCGAATCTCACTATCCAGCCAACATAAATTGTTCTAAGGCATTCAAACATCATCAAGAGGTCCTAAGGAGTGGATTGCACAAGGAGAGGTGGCCAGAAAGTTCTCAGGTTGAAAGCTCCAAATCTCAGGTAGCTTGAAATTATTTTTTCCAGAAATCATTTTTCTTGTTACAAACTTGTTCTATGTGATTCACTGATCATCCTGGTATCATTGGTTTTGAAAATGGCTCTGATTTGAGAGTTTAATTTGTCTCTGAAGCTTGCGTGCCCTAGTTTTTCTTTCTTTCGATTCAGCTTATTTAGGAAAAATAAATTTGTTTTAGGATAGGGGTTTGATTCGTGAGGGTGTGAAGATCATTTCCCAGTTCTTGGTTTTCATTTTTGATGCGTTTTGAGGGATTTGGGTAGTTTTCAGGTGAGAGCTGGCCGGAGAAGACGACCAGAAGTCTTCTCCGGCAGCCTGAGTCATTAAACCCTAATCTCAGGTTATTAATGTTAGTTTGAATTTGGACCATTGATCGCGTTGAATTGTTTGACTTCCCGCGCGCATGAAAGGCCAGGATCTCTTCATTAGCCCTAATCCACTTATTTAACTTTAATTAATTCGTAATTAACTTAATTAAGTCAGCTGCAATCTCCACCATCCATTCACGCGCCAGTCAACGCATTTAAACCCAGAGCCCATCTCAGCCTTCCATTTGGTTTACTTTTCTTTTTATTTGATTTTTAATTCATTTTATTTCAATTAACTTGCATAATTAATTTAAAATAGCAAAAAATTCTTAAAAATTATGAAACTTTTTCCTTAAAGTTTTATTAATTTTTAAGACCCAAAAATATTTTTATTTTATTTTTTATCATTAAAAAAGTATTTTTAAATATTTAAAAGATTATTTTTAATTGATTAATGAGAATTAATTAATTAAAAATACTTTTAGGTATTTAAAAATTACAAAAAAATTCATGAAATGTTCTAAGGCATTTAGAAACATTGTCCAACCTTCAAACCAAATTTCTTTTTTGATCTTGATGCATTTTAAGAATTTTTCATTGAATTAAATCATTTTTTGTGCATTATTTTGATCATGGATTCAAAAATTCATTTCTGCCTATTGGAGAAGGTTTGGACATTGGTTCTTCTTGCATTGTTCTCTATTTGGCATGTAGTTTCTAGGATAAAATGGCCTTGATTTGTTTCCTCATTTTCTAATTGTTTGGCATTTCTTTTGTTAAGAACCCTAAAAAACCCTAATAACTTAGAAAATTCATATCTTGAGTTTGGTTGAGAGTTGAGAGTTCCCCTTTGGGCAGTGGTCCATTATAGGTTTAGGGTTTCTTTGGGTACCATTTTCCATTTTTATCTTAGGGTTTTGCTTCTGTTTTGAGTTTTGGTTTGATGTTTGATCCATGAACCCTAATTTTGGGCTTTCTTTTGCATCCTCCTTGCATTCTCTTGCATAACATGACTTGTCTTTGCATTTTGTGCATGTTTATGATTCATTTGACATCTTAAGACATTTAGGAAGCATGTTTGATCATTGCATTACATATTTGCCATGTCATTTGTCTTGTATGCTTCATAACATTTCATGCTTGTTCATGCTCCTTAACTTGCATCATTTGCATTCATAATCTTGTATGAACATCTCCATGCCTTGCCTCATGTTTGCAGCACCTCATAACATCATAATCATCATCAACATGCTTCTGGTTTTGCTTAGCATCATACCATTTCATCTCACCTTGCATTGCATTGCATTTCTTTCTAACATTTCAGGTGGTAAGTAAACTTGGGAAGTGAATTTGCCTTCACTTCTCACAACTTTTCTTTTCATCTCTCTTGCATCCATTGCTGCATTCCTATATGTGCTTGAGATTGAGCTTGCTCATTCTTGTTCCTCCCACTTTCTTTCTTCAAGTGACTTGACTTCTTGAATGAAGCAAGTCACTTTGCTTCTCTTGATCTTGTTCATCTGCTTCCTGGTGGTTCATCTGAAGATTGTTCTTGCAAACCTCACAAACTTTAGGGACAACCAAGCATGATAATGAATTAGGGTTTTGATTAGTCTCCCCTCATAGTTTTGCCTTTGTGTCTCTCTTTGAGTCTTCTCTTCTCACCTCATAATCAGAGACTAAACCCTAAAGGCTTTAAGACTTTGTGATTAAGCTTATGCCTGCATCCTTCTCTTAGGATGGAGTGTATAACTTTAATCCTAAGTGTTAAACCCTTAATGTGTTTAAATCTCTTAATCAATCCATCTAATAATCATCAAGACATCACACTTGTAACTTGGGCCTTGCATTAGGGTTCTAATTCTTCCTTAACTGGTTAAGAAGGACTAACCCTAGTGTTAATGGACAAGTCCCCCTCAAGTTGTCTTACAAACCCTAAAACTCACTTCATCATCATATCATTAACTAAAATCCACTTAATCAAAGGTATGTTTTGTCATGAGTTTAATCCCTAATCATGGATTAAGTTGAGGAGTTTTCCTCAGCTTAAACATTCTCATCTATTATCCTTCTATTAGGATGGTGTAATGAGTCTGTTTAATCCTTGATTATGGCTTAACCTCATTACTTAACACCAAACAAAAACCACAAAAATATCTAAATAATCACAAGTAGGTTAATAATCTTAACCCTACATCAAAGGTGATTAAGTGTGAGAATCTGACTTCACACTTAAGGTATTCTCATTACCCCTGATCAGAGGGAGGATGTGATGAGTTTACTAACCCATTGGATCAGGCTTAAGCTCATTAACTTATGACAAACATCCAAAAAGCAATAAAAGACTGAAAAAACAAAAACAAACAATAATCGTCTCCTTCGGGATTCTTTTCTCATCTCATTCACTCACAAACGAGAACTTGCTTCTTCCGTCTGATGCAAGATAGTTTGCACCTGAGCCAGACAGGTCATACACTTGAGCATAGGCTAGTAAGCAGTTCACAAGTCAATTCATCTTTCAGTCTCTTTGGGTCGAACTACGGTGTTCTGACTTCCTCATTGCACGAGAGGATACGTAGGCATAACTTAACCGTTATCGAACAAAAGTCTCTGTACATTCCCCCTCTTTCCAGCTTCATTCTTTAGCCTCATTATCATGAGCAATTCCTTCTCATTCCTACACTGACACTTTCATACTTCATATCACTTATACACTATACACTGACACCTGTACATTCTTTTCCAGCTATTTTATACACAGATTGCACTGACACTACCCCTTTAAAACACAAATCTTTTAAGCGTGGATCCCGTCGAGTACGGCGGACAATCTGGGTGCTAATACCTTCCCAGGTTGTAACCAACCCCCTTTCTCAGTCTCTCTGGTTCGCAAACCGTCTTATCCATCTCTTTCTAGGCCTATGCAGCATTGCCTTTCCTCCGGGATAAAAATGCCTAGCTGGAGACTCTATCCATTCTCCAGTGAGTTCACGGCTGTGTGTTCTCACTGTTCCCTTCGCCGACCGTTCGCGTCTGTACCTTTATCTGACCCTGTCTCATTTATCGGGAGCGACAGCTTGGCGACTCTGCTGGGGACCCTTTATATTGCAACCAGGGCTTCTGGTTCTTTTTGTGGGTTCCTCCTAGCGCTTGTTTGATTTGTGTTTACTGGGGTGCTATCTGTGCTTGTGTATTTATTTTTATACAGTTTGTTATTACTTTCTTTACTGCTTTTGTATATATCATACTGTCATGCTGGCTGGATCTGGTTTTTCCTTGGTGGGTGGGTGTTTCATTGAGTGCTGAGGTCCTATACCTGGGACCTGAGTGACACCTAGGCTAGAGTGAATCATATTCTTTCCCATTCCATTTCGGTCTGGTGCGGGAATATGAAACACGGTTCAGATATGGGTTTCTTCTTGAGAACTCTGTGTTGCAGATTTCCTGCAATGCTAGGGCTATCTGGGAAGCCTGCTAAGTCTGGATGACCTTTAGTATTGACCTTCAGAAACTGAGGTGAATTAGAGGAGGAATTGTTATGGTTATTGTAAACACTGTACCTCCGGGTTAGAAGTGTTTACACTTCTCATAACTGATCCAAGTCTGAGGATCCTTGTTCTAGATCACCACCTGTGAGGGGGTTGGGCTGTTTACAGATTTGCAGGTACCTTGACCTCAGAATACCCTGTTACTTTGACTTTGTTAAGAATACTCCATGTTGGATAGTTCTTGTGGTTCTAAAACCCTGGACATGTGGCTCTTTATTTGAGTCCCCACCTTGGTTACTGGATTCATAGACCTCCATCTGGAATTCTTGAACACACATGGATCTATATCAAGGCAGTTAATCAGATCCAGCTCAGTCACAGACCCTTGCATTTCATTTGCATACATACTCATTGCATCATATTAACATTTGCTTATTTGTGTTTCAGGGTATCCATTTTCATCTGGTTTTGGTTTTGACCCCATCTGCAGTATTGACCTGTCTCCACCAGCACTTGTTTCAGCTTGTCAGCCATATACTTCAGTTACTTGCACTAGCCAGCCTGTGGCCCACTCCTCAGCATCTTCATCAGCACTTATTCTACTCAGCACTCATGGCTCCTAAAAAGAGCAACATCACCTATCACTTCTTCCAACCAGACTTGTCAGATATCAGGAGGATCCAAACCCTGATCACTCCAGATCACATATCTTTGTTCAGAGAGAGCTATGGGGATATACTTGACTTGGTTATGGATATGGACCCTTCCCAGAGGAGCCTCATCCACACCTGCATTCAGTTTTATGACCCCCCATTGAGATGTTTCACCTTTCAAGACTTCCAGTTGGGCCCTCTTTTAGAAGAATACTCATCATTGGTTGGTTTGCCTATCAGGAGAGAAATCCCTTTCAATCCTGAGATGGTCTTTCCTAGCAATGGAGAGGTAGCAAAAGCTTTACATCTGGAGCCCGTTTTGGTTGAGCAACATATGACCTCTAAAGCTGGGATCCCTGGTTTTCATCTGGACTTCTTAATTTCTCAAGCTAGTCTGAAGGCCTCCTTAGGAGAGTGGAAAGTTGTTTGTGCTTTGTTGGCCTTGAGTGTCTATGGAATTGTGTTGTTTGCAGATGAGCCTCGATTCATCAGCAAGAATGCAATCCATTTGTTCATCCTGAAGAACCCAGTGCCAACTTTATTGGGGAACCTTTACTATTCAGTGCATCAGAGGAATGAGAAGCAGAGGGGAAGGTTAGTGAGGATTTGTGCTCCATTATTTCATACTTGGCTTCTCAAGCATCTACCCAGAACAGATGCATTTCTCAACCCTCATCAGCAAAGCAACTGGGCTAAGAGGCTCACTACTCTCACTTCAGCTGATATCAGATGGTGTACTCAAAGCACCAAGGGCAGGGATATCATCACCAGCTGTGGGCACTTTCCCAATGTGCCCTTAATAGGAGTTAAGGGAAGTATTAATTACAACCCTCTGCTGTTCAGGAGGCAACTGGGTTATGCCTTAGTCCATACTCCTAAGGCACAGGACTTGGTGGAAACTCTCTACTGTGAGAACAAGATTAGCCTGGCAACTGTTAGGCAGGCTGCCTGGGCCTGGGATCATGTTCAAACCAAGGGAATCACCATTCTGGGGAAGTGCAATAATGTGGCATCAGCACAATATTATGAGTGGTCCCGTGCCAGGGCCCTAATTCTCTGGAATGCCCTTTACCGTAGAAGACATGCCTGAGTCATCTTCAGCACCACCCCTTGCCACCATCAGTTTGGAGGAGTTTGAGAGCTTGAAGGAAAGAAATGAGAAGTTAACCCAGGCTTTGCAGAAGACCCTCCGGGAGAGGAGTGAAGGTGTGAGGGAGATTGAGAGATTGGAGAAGTTGAGAGTGGAGCACTTGACTAAGATTGAGAAGTCTGGAGAGTATATCAACAAGTCTAAAGCTGGTGAGCAGATTCTGAAGAATGCTTGTAAAGAAGCCCAATTCCAGAGAGCAAGAACAGACTTGTATTTGAAAGAGAGTCAAGCCAGGTGGGTCCGGATCACTGAGGCCCGTACTCTAGAAGACAAGAGAGTTCAGGACAAGATGGAGCAGATGGAAAAAGCCCTGGCAGCAGCCCAGAAGGAAATATCGGAGCTAGAAATCAGAGCTGGAGTGAAGAGGTCTAAAGACCAAAGTCAGAACAAGAGGTTGACTGCAGCTGTTGCAACAAGAAACCTTCTCATCAGAAATCTCACGGAGCGTCCGGCTGATCCTGTGACCGAAGCACTTCTCAAGGAAGTTCGTGAGGATGAGTTTGGCCTTGGAGTTTGATCATTTGTTTGTTGTTGTTTCTATTCCATGTACTTTTGCTTTTTCATGATGTATTTTTGACCCCTTTAAGGGCTTATGTTGTAAAATGAACAAGTTGTGTTATTTCACCTTTTGTAATATATTTGTGTTAGTTTCCATCTGGGTTCACTCCAAAAGCAACTTCAACAGCATCATCTTCAAGGGTCTGGAAGGGTCAAAACTGAAGACCAAACCGGATACCTTGAGAGCAAATAAGTATAACTGCATTGCATACTAACCCCTTTTGTTTGTTTTGTAGGCTTTGTTTTATTGTTACTAACCTCTGTTGTGATATTCAGGAATTATTGCTCGCCGCCGGGTATTTCCTCTCAACAGGCCACACAGGTACCCAACTAGAAATAACCTTCCGGGCATTCAAATGGATCAGGTACAGCAGGACCTAGCAGAGGTCAGAAATCAGATGGCGAACGAAAGATTGGAGATGAGAACACAGATGACGCAGTTCATGGAAGTTATGAACAACATGGCTCAGAGCCAGGAGAGACTGAGGGCCATTGTGGAAAGGCAGAATCAAGAGGAGCCCCATGTGGGGACTGCTGGCACAAGTAACAATGAAAGGGTGCAACCCCATGTTAATCCCCCTGTGTTTGGCCCACATTTGCATCCTGAGATCAACATTCCCGCAAACATTCAAGGAACAGCCACTGCAGCCAGAGTACTTCAAGAAGATCCTCAGGAGGACCAATTCACAGTAATGGGTGCTGGAGAGGAAACTTATGATAGACGATTGGAAGAGATAGCTGAGAAGTTGAGATCCTTAGAATCTCAAAATTCTTTGGGTTTCGACGTCATGGACATGGGTTTGGTAGACGGGGTCAGGATCCCCCATAAGTTCAAGCCTCCTTGTTTTGAAAAGTATAATGGGACTTCATGCCCCCGGACTCATCTACAATCATTTCTGGGAAGGCTGAAGGCCTATACAATGGATGAGAAGCTCTGGATGTTCTACTTTGAAGACAGCTTGACTGGAGCATCGAGGGAATGGTATTCCCATTTGACAAGGGCAACTGTAAGATGCTGGAAGGACCTGGCAGAGGCCTTCATCAGACAGTATCAATACAACTTAGATATGGCACCCAACAGGACCCTCCTGATGGGAATGTCACAGTCTTCAAGGGAAAGTTTCCGAGAATATGCCCAGAGATGGAGGCAATTGGCTGCTGCCGTTCAACCACCAATGTCTGAGAGAGAAATGGCAGACATGTTTATGAACACTCTCCAGGGAACGTATATTGACAGGTTGGCTGCTTTCTCTTCCACTAGCTTCGCCGATGTTGTTATAGCGGGGGAGAGAATTGAGAGCCTGTTAAAAATGGGTAAGATCTCTGATAATGGTGCTAGTTCGTCCAGTGGTACAAGAAAGCCTTTTGCAGGCCCGAGAAGAACTGGCGAGACCAATGCCGTTCACACCAACAGGGGTAGGCCCCAATATGTTCAAAGGTCAATAGCAGCAGTCACTATCCCTTCTCCAGCTCATCCTCAGCCGGTCTATCAACCTCCTCAACAAAACTTCCAACAACAACCCCAGTATCAGCAGAATCAATATCCTCCAAGGAACTACAACAACAACTCCACCAACAACAATCAACAGAGGCCATTCCAACAAAGGCCATCCCAAGCTAACCGAGTGATCGACCCGATCCCAATGCCGTATGCTGCCTTGCTGCCACAACTTCTGAAACTCAACCTAGTTGAGCTAAGAACGTTGGCACCTCCGGATCCCAACAGTCTACCAAGGAATTATGACTCCAATGCTAGGTGTGCTTTTCATTCAAACGCACCTGGCCACAGTACAGAAAAATGCAGGGCTCTGCATATGAAGGTACAAGACTTGGTAGACTCCAAGGCTCTGAATTTTGCACCTCCGCCCAATGTCAATAAAAACCCTATGCCAAACCATGGTGGTCCCCGAATTAACGCCATTGAAGAAGACCAACCGTCTTATTTGATAACTAGTGTGGATCAGATCAGGACGCCGTTGGTGGAAATCAAAGCTCAACTCCGTGAAAGCAATATATTTCCGGGGTGTGAGCTAGGGTGTCCCTACTGCAATATCTCATGGAATGGGTGCGAGGACCTGAGGAATGGCATTGACAGCCTTATTCAGAATGGCCTGCTACAGATCACTACATCATTTCCGACAAATCCGGCAACTTCATCAGCAATGGTTTCAGACCCTCCTACAACTGCGGCAACTATTGTTCCCGGCAATTCATCAGCAACATCAACAAGCACTTCATCTGTCCTCCCAAATGATCAGTTTTCAACGGTTTCTCCTGCTACAACTCCAGCTTCATTCCATTTCGAATCTCCATCAACAACAACATCAGTCTCTCCAACAGTACCTCCTACAACACCAGCAATCAATCATGAAGATGTCTCCACTGTTACCATATTCTACGATCCTGAAAATAACTCCGCCTACCATTCAGAAGGTGCTGCTCCCGCTAGAGCACCAGTTACAATCTTTTATGATCCACAAACAATTACAGTCCCTTCAGCAGCATCAATCAGTCCAGTTACCGTCACGGTGCCTGGACCTGTACCATATGAAAGCAATAGGGCCATCCCTTGGCACTATGGCTCTGACGTGTACTGCGAAGGGAGAAGAATCACTCTTGAAACATCAGCACCTGCACCACAAGTAGATAATGTGGGGGGAGGCGGAGGCTTCACTCGAAGTGGACGTCTCTTTGCTTCACAAGTCCAAAGACCTACTGCCGAAGCAGAAGCTGCTGCCAAGGCGAAGGGAAAGAGTCCGGTGCAGGAAGATCAAGCTGCCAAAGAAACCCTGAAGACTCCATTCGATCAGGAAGTTGATGAGTTTATGCGAATCATCAAAAAGAGTGATTATAAAATTGTGGATCAGCTTCACCAAACGCCATCCAAAATCTCTATCCTCTCACTGCTTATGTGCTCCGAAGCCCATCGGAATGCATTACTTAAAGTCTTGCACGCAGCTTACGTGCCTGAAGAGATTACTATCAACCAGTTGGAGACCGTGGTTGGAAATGTTACCGCTAGCAATGGGCTAGGGTTCACCAATACTGACTTGACAGCGGATGGCCGCAACCACAACAAAGCCTTGCACATAACCATGGAATGCAAAGGATCTGTCCTTTCTCATGTGCTGGTGGACACAGGTTCATCCCTGAATGTTTTACCAAAGAAGGCTCTGGTGAAGCTTGAATATGATGGATTGGCGTTGAGACCCAGCAACCTGGTGGTAAGAGCCTTTGATGGTTCAAAGAGATCGGTTCTGGGAGAGATTGAGCTGCCTGTGACAATTGGCCCGCAGACCTTTAAAACTATCTTTTATGTGATGGACATTCAGCCCGCCTACAGCTGTTTGTTGGGTAGACCCTGGATTCACGCCGCTGGCGCAATAACATCTACCCTTCACCAAAAGTTAAAATATGAGTGGGAAGGTCAAGTTGTCACAATCTGTGGGGAGGAGGATATATTTGTTAGCCATCTGGCTACTTATAAATATATCGAAATGGATGGGGAGATCCATGAAACCATGAGCCAAGGTTTCGAAGCCTTGAATGTCAATGAAGCATCTGCTGTATCTGGTATCTCCATGTCGTCATACCAACAAGCCCGGAAGGTTGTTGAGGAAGGAACTGCCCTAGGCTGGGGCAAGGTTTTAGCTGTGGAGGAGAAGAAGGACAAGTTTGGGTTGGGTTACAAACCAACTCAACATCAAGCAAAGGCTGCTGGAGAGCCTGGTTTTGTCAGTGGGGGGATGCTTACCCCCGATGCTATCAACTGTCTGGAAGACGAGCTGGAAGAGGAGCGCAATCTGGAGAATTGGATTCGTCCGAAGATCCCGGGGAGCAGTGTCTCGAACTGGTCTTCCCAGGAAATTATAAGAGTTACTCGATCAGAGTAATTATTATTTCCTGTATTTTATAAGCATGCATCAAAGTCTTGCATCTTGCCCAAGATGACAAGACTCATTTTGTAATCAGGGCCATCTGTACTTTTGTGCAAACAAGATTAAATTAATGAAATATCATACATCTTTTTGCAAACAAGTCTTTTTCTTTTCTGCTCACTGTTTTTCCATTCTTCTTTTTTGTACAAAAAATAAATGGCGGTGTTTTCAAAATGATAACTTCATTTCACTTTTCTAAATAAGACTAAAATCAGATCACTAAAATGAACCAATTAAACCCTTGCAGAGAGTGCCATCCTGACAGCACCGACAACAACACGGCTATGACATCGTATGACTTTGACAATCCGATCAATCAAGCTGATGAAGGGGTTGAAGAAGAATATGAGCTTCCTGAAGAGCTAGCCAGGTTGTTAAGACAGGAGGAAAAGGTTATTACCCCTCACCAGGAGGAGGTTGAAGTGATTAATCTTGGTACAGAGGAAAACGTGAAAGAAGTCAAGATCGGGGCCTGCCTGCAAGACTCAGTGAAGAGACAACTGATAGATCTGCTTCAAGAGTACGTAGATGTGTTTGCTTGGTCATACCAAGACATGCCAGGGTTGGATACCGATATTGTTGTGCACAAGCTGCCTTTGAGAGAAGAGTGCCCGCCAGTCAAACAGAAGCTACGCCGTACTCGTCCAGACATGGCTATGAAAATCAAGGAAGAGGTACAAAAGCAATGGGACGCCGGGTTCCTTGCTGTAACTAGCTACCCGCCGTGGGTTGCTAACATAGTACCTGTGCCTAAGAAGGACGGCAAAGTAAGAATGTATGTTGATTACCGGGATCTGAATAGAGCCAGCCCGAAAGATGATTTCCCATTACCTCACATCGATGTATTGGTGGATAACACGGCTCAGTTCTCGGTATTCTCTTTCATGGATGGATTTTCAAGATACAACCAGATTAAAATGTCACCTGAAGACATGGAGAAGACAACATTCATTACACCCTGGGGCACGTTCTGCTACAAAGTAATGCCATTTGGGCTCAAGAATGCTGGTGCGACGTATCAACGGGCTATGGTAACGTTATTCCACGATATGATCCACAAGGAAATCGAGTGTTATGTGGATGACATGATTGCCAAGTCCCTTACAGAGGAAGACCATCTGGTGAATCTGCTCAAATTGTTCAAGCGTCTGAGGAAGTACCAACTGAAGTTGAACCCCAACAAATGCACATTCGGGGTGCGATCCGGTAAGCTGCTGGGATTTATCGTAAGCGAGAAGGGGATTGAAGTTGACCCTGATAAAGTCAAAGCCATCCAAGAGATGCCTGCACCGAAAACTGAGAAAGAAGTTCGAGGGTTCTTAGGTAGATTGAATTACATCTCAAGGTTCATATCTCACCTCACAGCAACTTGTGAACCCTTGTTCAAGCTGTTAAGAAAAGAACAGACGGTCAGGTGGAATGAAGACTGCCAGAAGGCTTTTGACAAGATCAAGGAGTATCTGCAAGAACCTCCAATCCTTATGCCGCCAGTTGAAGGAAGACCTCTGATTATGTATTTGACAGTATTGGAAGAGTCAATGGGGTGTGTGCTGGGCCAGCATGACGAGTCTGGTCGAAAAGAGTATGCAATTTACTACCTAAGCAAAAAGTTTACCGACTGTGAACAGCGTTATTCACTGCTCGAGAAAACTTGCTGTGCTTTAGCGTGGGCTGCTCTCCGACTAAGGCAGTATATGTTGACCCACACTACCTTGTTAATCTCAAAAATGGACCCAGTCAAGTACATTTTCGAGAAGCCAGCTCTTACCGGACGGGTTGCAAGATGGCAGATTATTCTCACAGAGTATGACATCCAGTACACTTCTCAGAAAGCCATCAAGGGCAGTGTATTATCCGAATATCTTGCTGAGCAACCCATTGATGATTACCAGCCAATGAGATTTGACTTCCCTGATGAGGACATCATGTTCATTAAATCAAAAGATCACGAAGAGCCTATTCACACTGAAGGGCCCGACCCAGAAGAAGAATGGACTATGATGTTTGATGGGGCTGTTAACATGAATGGCCGTGGTGTTGGTGCAGTACTCATTACACCCAAAGGAGTTCACATGCCTTTCTCGGCAAAACTCACTTTCAACTGCACTAACAACGAAGCTGAATACGAAGCTTGCATTATGGGTCTTGAGGAAGCCATTAACCTCAGGATCAAGACATTAACCGTATTCGGAGATTCAGCTTTGGTAATCAATCAGACCAACGGAAAATGGTACACACACCAAGATCATCTGATACCTTACAGGGATTATACAAGAAGGTTATTGACTTTCTTCACAATGGTCAAGCTTGAGTATATCCCTCGAGACGAGAATCAGTTTGCAGATGCCTTGGCTACCATTTCATCCATGATCAAAGTTCAAGTTGCTAACTTTGTACCTCAGATTTCAGTATCGAGACTTGATAGACCAGCATATGTATTTGCAGCGGAAGTTGTTAAAGATGATAAGCCTTGGTTCCACGACATTAAGTGCTTCTTGGAGGATCAAACATACCCACCTGGGGCATCTTCCAATGATAAGAAGACTTTGAGAAGGCTTGCTGGAAGTTTCTTTCTGAACACTGATGGGTCTTTATACAAAAGGAACTTTGACATGGTACTCCTCAGATGTGTTGACAAGACGGAAGCAGATCTACTGATGCATGAAGTGCATGAAGGCTCTTTTGGTACCCATGCTGGAGGACATGCAATGGCTAAGAAGTTGTTAAGATCAGGCTATTATTGGATCACAATGGATGCAGACTGTTGTGCTTATGCCAGGAAATGCCACAAATGCCAGATCTATGCAGATAAAGTGCATGTACCTCCCAACCCTTTGAACATCATGTCTTCACCATGGCCCTTTGCCATGTGGGGCATTGATATGATTGGCAAGATTGAGCCAACTGCTTCGAACGGCCACAGATTCATCCTGGTCGCCATCGATTATTTCACCAAGTGGGTTGAAGCAGCCTCATATGCAAATGTCACAAGGCAAGTGGTAGCCCGATTCCTAAAAAGAGACATCATCTGTCGGTATGGAGTTCCCGAGCGAATCATTACTGATAATGGTTCCAATCTCAACAACAAAATGATGGCTGAATTATGCCGGGACTTCAAGATCCAACATCACAATTCTTCTCCTTACAGACCAAAGATGAATGGTGCTGTTGAGGCAGCAAATAAGAATATCAAGAAGATTGTGCAGAAGATGGTAGTCACCTACAAAGACTGGCACGAAATGCTACCATTTGCCTTGCATGGGTACCGCACATCAATCAGAACATCCACTGGGGCAACGCCGTATCAACTTGTATATGGTATGGAAGCAGTCCTGCCAGTTGAAGTTGAATTACCCTCCCTACGGGTATTAATGGATGTCAAACTGAGTGAAGCAGAATGGGTTAGGTCCCGATACGAGCAACTGAGTCTGATCGAAGAGAAGAGATTGGCTGCCATCTGTCATGGGCAGCTATATCAGAAGAGAATGAAGAAGGCCTTCGATCAGAAAGTCAGACATCGAGAGTACCAAGTGGGAGATCTTGTGCTAAAAAGAATCCTCCCTCCTCATACAGACCACAGGGGCAAATGGACTCCAAATTATGAAGGACCATTCGTGGTGAAGAAAGTTTTCTCTGGTGGAGCACTGATGCTCAGCACCATGGATGGTGAAGATTTCCCGTCCCCTGTGAATTCAGATGCAGTTAAAAAATACTTCGCATAAAATGACCCGCTGGACACAAAAACAGAATGTAAGTCCAGGCAAAAATAGGGCATCCCGGCGAGTCAAAAACAGAATAAAAGACTCGGGCAAAAATAAGGGAAATAAATAAAAAAAAAACGTACACCCGCTGAGTTGAAAAGCCGCATTGGACAACTCAGGCAAAAATGGGTATCCCGATGGATTGAAAACCCGAAAGGGCGATCCATGCAAAACAAGGGAATAAGCGAACAACTGCATTCTGAATTCGTCTGTATTGTCAGCAACTTGGTAAGCTTCGGAAGGATCAAGCTCCGATCAGAATCAACTTTCTCCAGAAAGCAAGACGAGAAGAACGTCATTGTCATACGAGTCATAGCGGGAGAGGAAGCTCCTCAAAGCGTCATCAACACTGCCAGCACTTTGTTTCTCAATTTGTAACAATCTCCTCATTTCAGGAGATATGTTTCTTCGACTGTATCTTGCCAATTCAGGGCACATGAATTAATAAAATCAGATTTTCAGTCATGTTTCGTTTTTACATTCATGTTTTGCAAAAAAATTGTCCGATATCTCTAAAAATACAATTGCATGAGTACAGATGCCTTTCTCTAAAAATAAAAGCACATGCTTACAGGGAATATACTTACTCTCGAAAGTACTTATCTCCTATGACGGAATCCAGTGAAGGATACCTCGGGACCATTTGCGCGTTTCCTTATCTTTGCAGGATTGCAGGTATCCAGAATGCAACTTGGGGCATATAAGCTACAGTCCAGCAAGCTGGCAAATCAACAAACAGGCTTAACACTCAAGATGTTTTCTCCCCAGCCGAGTTGCCTCTCATTACTCTCCCCAGCTGAGTTACCAACAGCATTCCCCAGCTGAAGAACCAACTGTCCTTCCTCAACAAGATGCAAGAATCAGGGAATCATCTCCCCATAGAGCTTCAAGCCTCTGTTCAGAAGAGCAACGCACGAAGAAGTCACAGCAGAGAGGGAGAAAGCTTCTACAAACCCCAGCTGGGTCCCGTATTATAAGGATATGTCAATCAGTGACCTATATCCCCAAACAGATACATCATTAGATCTACCAATGATCTCATCCCCAGCTGGGATGTTCGCTTCAAGCAGATCAGCCAGAGATCTTCGCAAGCAACGGGATCCGAATCCCGGATCTGTGCCTCTTTGCATAATCATAGCATTCGCATCATACTATCCCCTCAGAGCGTAGCATTCCGTCTAATACGGAGCATTACGGCAAAAATCAAATACATAGCATAATCATAAGTCATGTTGTGAGTTGAACACGTGTAAATATTGACAATCTGTCGGCATACAGAATATATACAGAAAAATCCCACCAGAGTCCCCGGCAAAAGCAGTTGCCTCTCCAATCACAAACACCAGTATATATTTCCTTTTGATACCCGTCTGTATCAACACTCCCCAGTAAAGTCGCCTGAACATTCTTTACAAACAAGATCACCCGTATTACGGACATTTTCTTGGCACCCGTCCGTGTCATATCCCCAGCGCGTTCACTTACACTTTTATCAACCCATATACTTGTTGATATTATATACTTTTCCCCTTTTGACACTCGTCTGTGTCATCCTCCCCAGCGGATAAACACTCATCTATACATTACTCATACCCACTACTCATAGGTACACTTATACAGATACTCGTCCGTATCTTGTATACACCATTTATATCCCCACAGATCCGACAGTAGTCTTTGTTCTTTGTTAACCAGTTGGTACTCGTCCGTACCATCATCTCAGAACATTGCGTCTAGTGTTTGTTTCTACATGATACTCGTCCGTATCATAGTCTTAAGGATGCTCGTCCGCATCTTTAATCCATACACCGTGTCAAACACTTATGTCTTCTTGAATATAGATACTTGTCTGTGTCTACTATTCCCCAGAAGAGTCCTTTCAGATGCAACACTCGCCCGTGTTCTTTGTTAACCAGTTGATACTCGTCCGTATCATCATCTCTGAACATGTGTCAGTTTGTTTCTACATGATACTCGTCCGTATCATAATCCTAAGGATGCTCGTCCGCATCTTTAATCTTTGCACAATACCAAACGCCTATACCTTTTGTTTCCTGGATGTAAACACTCGTCCGTGTTTATTATATCCCCAGTAGATCGACAACAGATTTTTCTTTTCTATCTAACACTCGTCCTGTGTTACGATAACCATGAGAGCAGCCGTACCCTGCTAAGTGGTCGTCCTCCACTTCCTGATGGTCGTCCTCCATCATGCTCATCCGATGGCCGTCCCCATCGTTGATTTTTAGCAGCCGTCCCCTGCTAGGTGGTCGTCCTCCACCTTTTTGATGATCGTCCTTCATCATTTTATCCAATGGCCGTCCCCATTGTTGATTTTGGTTATCCGACATTCGTCCTATGTCATGATAAGCCTTGAGAGCAGCCGTCCCCTGCTGAGTGGTCGCCCTCCACTTCTTGATGGTCGTCCTCCATCATGCTCGTCCGATGGCCGTCCCCATCGTTGACCTTTTTCTATCCGGCATTCGTCCTATGTCGCGATATTTTCGGCAGCCGTACCCTGCCAGGTGGTCGTCCTCCACCTTTGATGGCCGTCCCCATCATATTTCTTTTATTCCCAATAGAGCAGCCGTCCCCTGCTAGGTGATCGTCCTTCACCTTTGATGGCCGTACCCCATCTTCTGTTTATTTCATTCATTCTTTCACCCGATGGCCGTCCCCGTCGTGGTCCCTTTTCCTTTTTAGCCCGATGGCCGTCCCCATCGTTGGTCACTTTATCTTTGTGAACTTGATGGCCGTCCCCGTCATATTTCATTAATTCCCAGAGAATTTTACAGATGGCCGTCCCCATCATGATTTTTATTGTCCCCAGCTAGTCGGCCGTCCCCGTCTTAGCTTTACCTTATATCCCCAGCATGTCGGCCGTCCCCGTCATCGCTTTACTTTACACACTTTTCCCAGCATGTCGGCCGTCCCCGTCATTGCTCTTTACCCAGCAGTCGTCCCCTGCTCGACGGTCGTCTTCCGTCATCCACACTTTACAATATACTTTATTTTCTTTTACAATCTATATCCCTTTTCTTCTTCATTTTGTGAGTGCAAATTTTGGACTGTCTTTGGTATTCAACCACAAGTTATCTTGTTTGTCTGTTAAGCCGTTGCTTACAACCTGCGCAGCTAACTCGTGTTTGAATAGGGGCAGCTGTAAACACCCCAAATTTGCCCTCACTCATTTCACCATGGCTTGTGATCATTCTCATATGCATAAACTCAATCATAGCATCTCATATCACATTTTTGATCCACTGCATAGATTCAAAGTCATCTGCATCTAGGGTTTGTGATCTGAGCAATCCAAAAGCATCTTGAGCCACTCCACAGGCCACCAAGCAATTCAAAGGGGTCCATGTGTGTTCTTACATCATATTCCATCTCCTCAAAGTCAAAATTGCAAAAGAATCACAAGAGCTAGGGTTTGAGTGGATGCAGAGCCAGGCTAGACTGCACAGTTGACTGAAAATTAGGGTTTTGGTTTCAGAGGCCATAACTCCAAATTTTTTGGTCATTCTTGTTTCCATTGGTCTCTATATGGTATAGGGAGTATGCATATCAATTTTCATGAAGAAATTCCATGGGGAAGTCATCTGATCAAGAGTTGACTTTTCAGACAAGTCAGTGCAAAATCAGGGCATCTGAGGCCCCCAATGACCCAACCAATGGGTGATCTTCATCATTTTGAGTGTATATGATCTTTATTTGATCATGGAAGAAGGTTGAAGTTCATAAAAATCAAGAATTTAGGGTTTTTGCAAATGTTGACTTTTTGGGCATAGTTGACTTTTCAAGAATGCCTTATTTTAGGTCATTTTTCAAGCCTTGATTCTTGACCCAAAAAGGCTTCAAATGGAAAAACTTTGGTCATGAAAGTTGTAGATCTCATCTTTCCCTTTTCAAAAAGTACAAGAACATGATCAAACTCTTCTTGGATCAAAAGTTATGGCAAGGCAAAGTTGGCTAAAATCATTAATTTTCAAGGCATGCTTCAAATGGAAATTTTGCAAAGTCTTGAACCAAAGCCAATTGTGACCTCTAATTCATTTCAAACCATTACACAAACTTTCTCTAAGTCATGAAAATCAGATTTGGACCAAGAATGCCCATGGTTTCATGTTTGGTTGGACAAAGGATCACATGTGAACCAAAGTTACAACAACTTGCAAAACCACTCATAACATTTTACCAACTTGCTGCCTTGAATGCTGGACCAAGCCTAGCCTTTCCCTTCACTTTGCTGCGCAGCCCATGCCCATTGTACTTGCCTAGAGTCAAGCCATGCCTCACTTACACAAAAGGTGGACTTTATGCAAAAGTAAACATCCCAATCACCACAGGCCATGTCACATCCTCTGGCCACTTGCATTTGTTTATTGTATCCTTTGGCAAGCCATAACACTAAGCAAGCAAGCCTGAAACATACACATTCCACACATTCACAAAAACACACCACATTGCAACTTGCTTCGAATCTGCTTACACAGCCACCAAACACTCAAGCCAACTTCACCATTCAACTCACCTTGCTCCATAGACCACCCAGCACCAAGAACCCAAGCCTGAAACAACCAGAATACTCCATAGCCATTTCTCACACCAAGCTGCATTTTCTTTCGAATCTCCTTCCACAAGCCACAAACACACCAACAAACACCACAGACCTTCTCCATTCATCCTCAGGACCACAAACCATCATTCACAATGGCCTGAAACCTCCAGAAACTCCATTGCCATTTCTGATCAAGCTTGAGCAGAAGCTGTCGAATCTCACTATCCAGCCAACATAAATTGTTCTAAGGCATTCAAACATCATCAAGAGGTCCTAAGGAGTGGATTGCACAAGGAGAGGTGGCCAGAAAGTTCTCAGGTTGAAAGCTCCAAATCTCAGGTAGCTTGAAATTATTTTTTCCAGAAATCATTTTTCTTGTTACAAACTTGTTCTATGTGATTCACTGATCATCCTGGTATCATTGGTTTTGAAAATGGCTCTGATTTGAGAGTTTAATTTGTCTCTGAAGCTTGCGTGCCCTAGTTTTTCTTTCTTTCGATTCAGCTTATTTAGGAAAAATAAATTTGTTTTAGGATAGGGGTTTGATTCGTGAGGGTGTGAAGATCATTTCCCAGTTCTTGGTTTTCATTTTTGATGCGTTTTGAGGGATTTGGGTAGTTTTCAGGTGAGAGCTGGCCGGAGAAGACGACCAGAAGTCTTCTCCGGCAGCCTGAGTCATTAAACCCTAATCTCAGGTTATTAATGTTAGTTTGAATTTGGACCATTGATCGCGTTGAATTGTTTGACTTCCCGCGCGCATGAAAGGCCAGGATCTCTTCATTAGCCCTAATCCACTTATTTAACTTTAATTAATTCGTAATTAACTTAATTAAGTCAGCTGCAATCTCCACCATCCATTCACGCGCCAGTCAACGCATTTAAACCCAGAGCCCATCTCAGCCTTCCATTTGGTTTACTTTTCTTTTTATTTGATTTTTAATTCATTTTATTTCAATTAACTTGCATAATTAATTTAAAATAGCAAAAAATTCTTAAAAATTATGAAACTTTTTCCTTAAAGTTTTATTAATTTTTAAGACCCAAAAATATTTTTATTTTATTTTTTATCATTAAAAAAGTATTTTTAAATATTTAAAAGATTATTTTTAATTGATTAATGAGAATTAATTAATTAAAAATACTTTTAGGTATTTAAAAATTACAAAAAAATTCATGAAATGTTCTAAGGCATTTAGAAACATTGTCCAACCTTCAAACCAAATTTCTTTTTTGATCTTGATGCATTTTAAGAATTTTTCATTGAATTAAATCATTTTTTGTGCATTATTTTGATCATGGATTCAAAAATTCATTTCTGCCTATTGGAGAAGGTTTGGACATTGGTTCTTCTTGCATTGTTCTCTATTTGGCATGTAGTTTCTAGGATAAAATGGCCTTGATTTGTTTCCTCATTTTCTAATTGTTTGGCATTTCTTTTGTTAAGAACCCTAAAAAACCCTAATAACTTAGAAAATTCATATCTTGAGTTTGGTTGAGAGTTGAGAGTTCCCCTTTGGGCAGTGGTCCATTATAGGTTTAGGGTTTCTTTGGGTACCATTTTCCATTTTTATCTTAGGGTTTTGCTTCTGTTTTGAGTTTTGGTTTGATGTTTGATCCATGAACCCTAATTTTGGGCTTTCTTTTGCATCCTCCTTGCATTCTCTTGCATAACATGACTTGTCTTTGCATTTTGTGCATGTTTATGATTCATTTGACATCTTAAGACATTTAGGAAGCATGTTTGATCATTGCATTACATATTTGCCATGTCATTTGTCTTGTATGCTTCATAACATTTCATGCTTGTTCATGCTCCTTAACTTGCATCATTTGCATTCATAATCTTGTATGAACATCTCCATGCCTTGCCTCATGTTTGCAGCACCTCATAACATCATAATCATCATCAACATGCTTCTGGTTTTGCTTAGCATCATACCATTTCATCTCACCTTGCATTGCATTGCATTTCTTTCTAACATTTCAGGTGGTAAGTAAACTTGGGAAGTGAATTTGCCTTCACTTCTCATAACTTTTCTTTTCATCTCTCTTGCATCCATTGCTGCATTCCTATATGTGCTTGAGATTGAGATTGCTCATTCTTGTTCCTCCCACTTTCTTTCTTCAAGTGACTTGACTTCTTGAATGAAGCAAGTCACTTTGCTTCTCTTGATCTTGTTCATCTGCTTCCTGGTGGTTCATCTGAAGATTGTTCTTGCAAACCTCACAAACTTTAGGGACAACCAAGCATGATAATGAATTAGGGTTTTGATTAGTCTCCCCTCATAGTTTTGCCTTTGTGTCTCTCTTTGAGTCTTCTCTTCTCACCTCATAATCAGAGACTAAACCCTAAAGGCTTTAAGACTTTGTGATTAAGCTTATGCCTGCATCCTTCTCTTAGGATGGAGTGTATAACTTTAATCCTAAGTGTTAAACCCTTAATGTGTTTAAATCTCTTAATCAATCCATCTAATAATCATCAAGACATCACACTTGTAACTTGGGCCTTGCATTAGGGTTCTAATTCTTCCTTAACTGGTTAAGAAGGACTAACCCTAGTGTTAATGGACAAGTCCCCCTCAAGTTGTCTTACAAACCCTAAAACTCACTTCATCATCATATCATTAACTAAAATCCACTTAATCAAAGGTTTGTTTTGTCATGAGTTTAATCCCTAATCATGGATTAAGTTGAGGAGTTTTCCTCAGCTTAAACATTCTCATCTATTATCCTTCTATTAGGATGGTGTAATGAGTCTGTTTAATCCTTGATTATGGCTTAACCTCATTACTTAACACCAAACAAAAACCACAAAAATATCTAAATAATCACA
The DNA here is from genome assembly GCA_963966055.1 of Lathyrus aphaca. Classification (NCBI taxonomy): domain Eukaryota; kingdom Viridiplantae; phylum Streptophyta; class Magnoliopsida; order Fabales; family Fabaceae; genus Lathyrus; species Lathyrus aphaca. Next base: position 378,523,637 of record OZ014523.1, on the reverse strand, counting down.
AGTAGGTTAATGATCTTAACCCTACATCAAAGGTGATTAAGTGTGAGAATCTGACTTCACACTTAAGGTATTCTCATTACCCCTGATCAGAGGGAGGATGTGATGAGTTTACTAACCCATTGGCTCAGGCTTAAGCTCATTAACTTATGACAAACATCCAAAAAGCAATAAAAGACTGAAAAAACAAAAACAAACAATAATCGTCTCCTTCGGGATTCTTTTCTCATCTCATTCACTCACAAACGAGAACTTGCTTCTTCCGTCTGATGCAAGACAGTTTGCACCTGAGCCAGACAGGTCATACACTTGAGCATAGGCTAGTAAGCAGTTCACAAGTCAATTCATCTTTCAGTCTCTTTGGGTCGAACTACGGTGTTCTGACTTCCTCATTGCACGAGAGGATACGTAGGCATAACTTAACCGTTATCGAACAAAAGTCTCTGTACATTCCCCCTCTTTCCAGCTTCATTCTTTAGCCTCATTATCATGAGCAATTCCTTCTCATTCCTACACTGACACTTTCATACTTCATATCACTTATACACTATACACTGACACCTGTACATTCTTTTCCAGCTATTTTATACACAGATTGCACTGACACTACCCCTTTAAAACACAAATCTTTTAAGCGTGGATCCCGTCGAGTACGGCGGACAATCTGGGTGCTAATACCTTCCCAGGTTGTAACCAACCCCCTTTCTCAGTCTCTCTGGTTCGCAAACCGTCTTATCCATCTCTTTCTAGGCCTATGTAGCATTGCCTTTCCTCCGGGATAAAAATGCCTAGCTGGCGACTCTATTCATTCTCCAGTGAGTTCACGGCTGTGTGTTCTTACTGTTCCCTTCGCCGACCGTTCGCGTCTGTACCTTTATCTGACCCTGTCTCATTTATCGGGAGCGACAGTTTCTGCTCAATGAGGCAAGGTGAGTTGATATGTGGAATTGGTTTTAGTGTTTGAGGCTTGTGGAAGATGATTCGAAGGAAAATGGAGATTGGGGTGTGTTTGTGTATGCTCTGATAAGGCTTGTTTCAGGCTGGCTTCTTGTGTGAAATGGCTAGCAAATGGATAGTATAAACAACTCCAATTGGTCAGATGATGTGACCTGGCCTGCTGTGATAGGTAAGTTGCCTTTTGCAAAATGTCAACCTTTTTGTAAGAGGGGCATGGGCTAAGTTCTAGCTTGGTACAAGAGCATGGGCTGGCGCAGCATGGTGTGTGTGGGAGGCTAGCATGGTTCAGCATCCAATGCAGCAAGTTGGTGAAGTGTGATGAGTGGTTTTGCAACTTGGTTACTTTTGAAACTTCATGAAAATGTCTTGCCATACAAACCATGAACATGAGAGACTTTGGTTCAAATCTGACTTTTAGGTCACATGTGATGTTTGTACATTGGTTTGAAGTGAACTAGAAGTTACAAATGGCCTTGATACATGATTTTGCAAATTTTCCAATTGGTGCATGTCTTGAAAATTAGTGATTTTTGCCAACTTTGTCACACCATAACTTTTGATCCAAAATGAATTAGGTCATGTTCTTGTATTTTTTGAAAAGGGAAAAATGTGTCCTACAACTTTCATGACCAAAGTTTTTCCATTTGAAGCATTTTTGGATCAAGAATCAAGGCTTGAAAAATGGCACAAAATGACATATTCTTGAAAAGTCAACTATGCCCAAAAAGTCAACTTTGCAAAAACTTCAAATTATTGAATTTTGTGAACTTCTAACTTCTTCCATGACCAAATAAAGATCATATACACTCAAAATGATGAAGATCACCCCTTGGTTGGGTCATTGGGGGCCTCAGATGCCCTGATTTTGCACTGACTTGTCCAGAAAGTCAACCCTTGATCAGATGACTTCCCCATGGAATTTCTTCATGAAAATTGATATGCATACTCCCTATACCATATAGAGACCAATAGAAACAAGAATGACCAAAAATTTTGAAGTTATGGCCTCTGAAACCAAAACCCTAATTTTGGGTCAACTGTGCAGTCAAACTTGGCTCTGCATCCATACCAAACCCAGTTCTTGTGATTCTTTGGCATTCTTGACTTTGAGAGGATGCAATATGATATAAGAACACACATGGACCCCTTTGAAGTGATTGGTGATCTTTGGAGTGGCTCAAGAGGCTCTTGGATTGCTCAGATCACAAACCCTAGGTGCAGATGACTTTGAATCTATGCAGTGAAACAAAAATGTGGTATGAGATGGTATGATTGAGTTTATGCATATGAAATGATCACAAACCATGGTGTGAATGGGTGAGGGCAAATTTGGGGTGTTTACAGCTGCCCCTATTCAAACATGAGTTAGCTGTGCAGGATGTAAGCTACGGCTTAACAGGCAAACAAGATAACTTGTGGTTGAATACCAAAGACAGTCCAAAATTTGCACTCACAGAATGAAGAAGAAAAGGGATATAGATTGTAAAAGGAAAATAAAGTATATGGTAAAGTGTGGGCGACGGAGGACGACCGTCGAGCAGAGGACGACTGCTGGGAAAAGTGTGTGAAGTAAAGCAATGACGGGGACGGCCGACATGCTGGGGGTAAAAGGTAAAGCTAAGACGGGGACGGCCGACTAGCTGGGAAAAATAAGATTATGATGGGGACGGCCATCAAGATAAAGCTGCAAGATTCTCTGGGGATCGAATGAAACATGACGGGGACGGCCATCAAGTTCACAAAGCAAAATAACCGACGATGGGGACGGCCATCGGGCTAAAAGAAAAGGGACCACGACGGGGACGGCCATCGGTTTAAAGAATAAATGAAATGAACAGATGATGAGGTACGGTCATCAAAGGTGAAGGACGATCACCTAGCAGGGGACGGCTGCCAAAAGTATCAACGATGGGGACGACCATCGGATAAAAGGTCAACGATGGGGACGGCCATCGGACGAGCATGATGGAGGACGACCATCAAGAGGTGGAGGACGACCACCTAGCAGGGGACGGCTGCTCTCGAGGTTTCTCATGACACAGGACAAGTGCCAGATAACCAAAATCAACAATGGGGACGGCCATTGGATAAAAGGTCAACGATGGGGACGGCCATCAGACGAGCATGATGGAGGACAACCATCAAGAGGTGGAGGACGACCACCTAGCAGGGGACGGCTGCTAAATATCAACGATGGGGACGGCCATCGGATGAGCATGATGGAGGACGACCATCAAGAGGTGGAGGACGACCACCTAGCAGGGTACGGCTGCTCTCAGGATTTATCATGACACAGGACGAGTGTCAGATAAAAAGGAAGATTTGCTTGCTTTGTTGGTGATCTACTGGGGATCTAGTAAACACGGACGAGTGTTTACATCCAAGAAACAAAAGGTATAAGTGTTTGGTATGCTTGTGTATAGATTAAAGATGCGGACGAGCATCCTTAAGACTACGATACGGACGAGTATCGGGTAGAAACAAACTGACACGTGTTCAGAGATGATGATACGGACGAGTATCAACGGGTTAACAAAGAACACGGACGAGTGTTGGATCTGAAGGAACTTTTCTGGGGAATAGTAGACACAGACGAGTATCTATATTCAAGAAGACATAAGTGTTTGACACGGTGTATGGATTAAAGATGCGGACGAGCATCCTTAAGACTATGATACGGACGAGTATCATGTAGAAACAAACACTTGACGCATATTCTGAGATGATGGTACGGACGAGTGCCAACTGGTTAACAAAGAACATGGACCAATGTCGAATCTGTGGGGATGTAAATAGTATATGCAAGATACGGACGAGTATCTGTATAAGTATGAGTGAATATTGTATAGATGAGTTTTTATCTGCTGGGGAGAGTGACACGGACGAGTGTCAAGAGAGAAAAGTATAATAATATCAACAAGTATATAGGTTGTGAAAGTGTATGCGACTGCGCTGGGGATATGACACGGACGGGTGTCAAGAAAAATATATAAGTATATGTGAGTGGAAAGAGGATGTCTTTGGCTTTCTGCTGGGGATGTGACACGGACGGGTGTCAAGAAGTATCTGTAATACGAGTGGTCTTGTCTGTAAAGAGTGCTCAGGTAACTTTACTGGGGAATGACGACACAGACGGGTGCCAAAAGGAGTATATACTGGTGTTTGTGAATGTGAGGCAACTGCTTTTGCTGGGGACTCTGGTGGGATTTCTGGGATAATATTCTGTATACTGTTGAATGGTTATTCACAAGTGTTCGATTCACAACATGACTTATGATTATGCTATGTATTTGATTTTTGCCGTAATGCTCCGTATTAGACGGAATGCTACGCTTTGTGGGTGAATATGATGCAAATGCCATGATTATGCAAAGATGCCGATCCAAGATTCGGATCCCACTGTCGCGAAGATCTCTGGTTGATCTGCTCGAAATGAGGATCCCAGCTGGGGATAAGATCATTGATAGATCTGATGAGATGACTCTGCTTGGGGATCTAGGTCACTGATTGACATATCCTTGTAATATAGGACCCAGCTGGGGTTGGTAGAAGCCTTCTGTACTCTGTTGTGACTCCTTTATGCGTTGCTCTTCTGGATAGAGGCTGAAGCTTTGTGGGGAGATAGTTCCCTGACTTTTGTACTCGGCTGAGGATGAAATGGCAACTCGGCTGGGGAGAAAGAGAGATCACTGAAAGACCTCCCTAGAAATTCTGTTGAGGTGAATTCTTGACTCAGCCGGGGATATGGGCGCCTTCTGTGGTGCCTGGCAACTCTGATGGGGATAAGTAATAAGTGGCAACTCAGCTGGGGAAAGTCGTTGGCAACTCAGCTGGGGAGACAACACCCGAGTGCTAAGGCTGAGCGAGTATTGATTTGTCAGCTTGCTGAGGTGAAGCTTTCATGCCCCAAGCTGCGCTATGGATACCTGCAATCCTGCAAAGACATAGAAACGCACAAATGATCCCGAGGCATCCTTTACTGGATTCCATCATAGGAGTGAGACACTCTCGAGAGTAAGTATATTCCCTGCAAGCACGTGTTTATTTTTTAGAGAAAAGCATCTGTACTTATGCGATTAGTTTTTTTTAGAGACATCAGACATTCTTTGCAAATAAAAATGTACAAGATGAAACATGACTGAAAAATCTGATTTTATTAATTCATGTGCCCTGAATTGGCAAGATACAGTCAAGGAAACGAATCCCCTGGAATAAGGAGATTGTTACAAATTGAGGAACAAAGTGTTGGCGATGTTGACGACGCTTTCAAGGAGCTTCCTCTTTTGCTATGCCCCGTATGACTTTTGACGTTCTTCTCGTCTCGCTTTCTGAAGGAGGCTAATTCTGATTGAAGCTTGATCCCTTCGAGATTTTCTAAGTTGTAGGCGATACAGACGAATTCAGAATGCAGTTGTTCGCTTATTCCCTTATTTTGCATGGATCGCCCTTTCGGGTTTTCAATCCATCGGGATACCCATTTTTGCCTGAGCTGTCCAATGCGGCTTTTCAACTCAGCGGGTGTACTTTTTTTTATATATTTATTTTCCCTTACTTTTGCCCGAGTCTTTTATTCTGTTTTTGACTCGCCGGGATGCCCTATTTTTGCCTGGACTTACATTCTGTTTTTGTGTCCAACGGGTCATTTTTATGCGAAGTATTTTTTAACTGCATCTGAATTCACAGGGGATGGGAAATCTTCACCATCCATGGTGCTGAGCATCAGTGCTCCACCAGAGAAAACCTTCTTTACCACAAATGATCCTTCGTAATTTGGAGTCCATTTGCCCCTGTGGTCTGTATGAGGAGGGAGGATTCTTTTCAGCACAAGATCTCCTACTTGGTACTCTCGGTGCCTGACTTTCTGATCGAAGGCTCTTTTCATTCTTTTCTGATACAACTGTCCATGACAGATTGCAGCCAATCTTTTCTCTTCAATCAGACTCAGTTGTTCGTATCGGGATCGGACCCATTCTGCTTCGTTCAGCTTAACATCCATCAATACTCGTAGAGAGGGTAATTCAACTTCAATAGGTAGGATTGCTTCCATACCATACACAAGTTGATACGGTGTTGCCCCAGTGGATGTTCTGATTGACGTAGGGTACCCATGCAAGGCAAATGGTAGCATTTCATGCCAGTCTTTGTAGGTGACTACCATCTTCTGCACAATCTTCTTGATATTCTTATTAGCTGCCTCAATAGCGCCGTTCATCTTTGGCCTGTAAGGAGAAGAATTGTGGTGCTGGATCTTGAAGTCCCGGCACAGTTCTTCCATCATTTTGTTGTTTAAGTTGGAACCATTATCAGTAATGATTCGCTCGGGAACTCCGTATCGACAGATGATATCTCTCTTCAGAAATCTGGCTACCACTTGTCTTGTGACATTTGCATATGAGGCTGCTTCAACCCACTTGGTGAAATAGTCAATGGCGACCAGGATGAATCTGTGGCCATTTGAAGCAGTTGGCTCAATCTTGCCAATCATATCAATGCCCCACATGGCAAAGGGCCATGGTGAAGCCATGATATTCAAATGATTGGGAGGCACATGCACTTTATCCGCATAGATCTGACATTTATGGCATTTTCTGGCATAGGCACAACAGTCTGCATCCATTGTGATCCAGTAATATCCTGATCTTAGCAATTTCTTAGCCATGGCATGCCCTCCTGCATGGGTACCAAAGGATCCTTCGTGCACCTCGTGCATCAACAAATCTGCTTCCGTTTTATCAACACATCTGAGGAGTACCATATCAAAGTTCCTTTTGTATAAAGACCCGTCAGCGTTCAGAAAGAAACTGCCAGCAAGCCTTCTCAAAGTCTTCTTATCATTGGAAGATGCCCCAGGTGGGTATGTTTGATCCTCCAAGAAGCACTTAATGTCATGAAACCAAGGCTTATCATCTTTGACAATATCTGCTGCGAACACATATGCTGGTTTATCCAGTCTGGACACTGAAATCTGAGGTACAAAGTTAGCAGCTTGAACTTTGATCATGGATGAAATGGTAGCAAGAGCATCTGCAAACTGATTCTCGTCCCGAGGGATATACTCAAGCTTGACTTTTGTGAAGAAAGTCAATAACCTCCTTGTATAATCCCTGTAGGGTATCAGATGATCCTGGTGGGTGTACCATTTTCCGTTGGTTTGATTAACTACCAGAGATGAGTCTCCGAATACAGTCAATGTCTTGATCCTGAGGTCAATGGCTTCCTCAAGACCCATAATGCAAGCTTCGTATTCAGCTTCGTTGTTAGTGCAGTTGAATGTGAGTTTTGCCGAGAAAGGCATGTGAACTCCTTTAGGTGTAATGAGTACTGCACCAACACCACGACCATTCATATTAACAGCCCCATCAAACATCATAGTCCATTCTTCTTCCGGGTCAGGCCCTTCAGTGTGAATAGGCTCTTCATGATCTTTCGCTTTTATGAACATGATGTCTTCATCAGGGAAGTCAAATCTCATAGGCTGGTAGTCATCAATAGGTTGCTCAGCAAGATATTCAGATAGTACACTGCCCTTGATGGCTTTCTGAGAGGTGTACTGGATGTCGTATTCTGTGAGGATCATCTGTCATCTTGCAACCCGTCCGGTAAGAGCTGGCTTCTCGAAAATGTACTTAACCGGGTCCATTTTCGAGATCAATAAAGTAGTGTGGGTCAACATATACTGTCTCAGTCGGCGAGCAGCCCACGCTAAAGCACATCAAGTTTTCTCGAGCAGTGAATAACGTTGTTCACAGTCGGTAAACTTTTTGCTCAGGTAGTATATTGCATACTCTTTTCAACCAGACTCGTCATGTTGGCCCAACACACACCCCATAGACTCTTCTAATACTGTTAAGTACATTATCAGAGGTCTTCCTTCCACTGGAGGCATAAGGATTGGAGGCTCTTGTAAGTACTCCTTGATCTTGTCAAAAGCCCTTTGGCAGTCTTCGTTCCATCTGACCGTCTGTTCTTTTCTTAACAGCTTGAACAAGGGTTCACAGGTTGCTGTAAGGTGAGATATGAACCGTGAAATGTAGTTCAATCGACCTAAGAACCCTCGAACTTCTTTCTCAGTTTTCGGTGCAGGCATCTCTTGAATGGCTTTGACTTTATCAGGGTCAACTTCAATCCCCTTCTCGCTTACAATAAAACCCAGCAGCTTACCGGATCGCACCCCGAATGTGCACTTGTTGGGGTTCAGCCTCAGTTGGTACTTCCTCAGACGCTTGAATAACTTCAGCAGATTTACCAGGTGGTCTTCCTCTGTAAGGGACTTGGCAATCATGTCATCCACATAACACTCGATTTCCTTATGGATCATATCGTGGAATAACGTTACCATAGCCCGTTGATATGTTGCACCAGCATTCTTCAATCCGAATGGCATCACTTTGTAACAGAACGTGCCCCAAGGTGTGATGAAGGTTGTCTTCTCCATGTCCTCAGGTGACATTTTGATCTGGTTGTATCCTGAAAATCCGTCCATGAAGGAGAATACCGAGAACTAAGCCGTATTATCCACCAATACATCAATGTGAGGTAATGGGAAGTCATCTTTCGGGCTAGCTCTGTTCAGGTCCCGGTAGTCAACACACATTCTTACTTTGTCGTCCTTCTTAGGCACAGGTACTATATTAGCAACCCACGGCGGATAGCTAGTTACAGCAAGGAACCCGGCGTCCCACTGTTTTTGTACCTCTTCCTTGATTTTCATAGCCATGTCTGGGCGAGTACGGCGCAGCTTCTGTTTGACCGGTGGGCACTCTTCTCTCAAAGGCAGCTTGTGCACAACAATGTCGGTGTCCAACCCTGGCATATCTTGGTACGACCAAGCGAACACGTCGACATATTCTTGAAGCAGATCAATCAGTTGTCTCTTCACTGAGTCTTGTAAGCAGGCCCCGATTTTAACCTCTTTCACGTCTTCATCTGTACCAAGATTAATCACTTCAACTTCCTCCTGGTGAGGAGTTATAACCTTCTCCTCTTGTCTCAACAACCTGGCTAACTCTTCAGGAAGCTCGTATTCTTCTTCAACCCCTTCATCAGCTTGATTGATCGGATTGTCAAAGTCATACGAAGCCATAGCCGTGCTGTTGTCGGTGCTGTCTGGAAGGTACTTTCTGCAAGGGTTCAATTTGTTCATTTTAGTGATTGATTTTAATCTTGTTTAAAAAAGTGAAATAAAGTTATCATTTTGAAAACATCGCCATTTATTTTTTGTACAAAAAGAAAAATGGAAAAACAGTGAGCGGAAAGGAAAAAGACTCATTTGCAAAAAGATGTCTGATATTTCATTGATTGATCTTGTTTGCACAAAAAGTACAGATGGCCCGATTACAAAATGAGTCTTGTCATCTTGGGCAAGATGCAAGACTTTGATGCATGCTATAAAAATACAGGAAATAATAATTACTCTGCGTGAGTAACTCTTATAATTTCCTGGGAAGACCAGTTTGAGATACTGCTCCCCGGGATCTTTGGACGAATCCAATTCTCCAGATTGCGTTCTTCTTCCAGCTCGTCTTCCAAATTGTTGATAGCATCAGGGGTGAGCATCCCCCCGCTGACAAAACCGGGCTTCTCGGCAGCCTCTGCTTGATTTTGTTGAGTTGGTCTGTAACCCAACCCAAATTTGTCTTTCTTCTCCTCCACAGATAAAACCTTGCCCCAGCCTTGGGCAGTTCCTTCCTCAACAACCTTCCGGGCTTGTTGATAAGATGACATGGAGATTCCAGATACAGCAGATGCTTCATTAACATTCAGGGCCTCAAACCCCTGACTCATTGTTTCATGGATCTCCCCATCCATCTCAATATACTTATAAGTAGCCAGATGGCTAACAAATATATCCTCCTCCCCACAGATAGTAACAACTTGGCCTTCCCACTCAAATTTTAACTTCTGGTGAAGGGTAGACGTTACTGCGCCAGCGGCATGAATCCATGGTCTACCCAACAAACAGCTGTAGGCAGGCTGAATGTCCATCACATAGAAGATCGCTGTAAAAGTTGGTGGGCCAATTGTCACAGGCAGCTCGATTTCTCCCAGAACCGATCTCTTAGAACCATCAAAAGCTCTTACTACCAGGTTGCTAGGACGCAATGCTAATCCTTCATACTCTAGCTTCACCAGGGCCTTCTTTGGTAAGACATTAAGGGATGATCCTGTGTCTACCAGCACATGGGAAAGGACTGCACCTTTACATTCCATGGTGATGTGCAAGGCTTTGTTATGGCTGCGGCCTTCCGTTGTCAAGTCAGCATTGGTGAACCCTAGCCCATTGCTAGCAGTAACATTTCCAACCACGGTTTCCAACTGATTGACAGTGATCTCTTCAGGCACGTAAGCTGCGTGCAAGACTTTGAGTAGTGCATTCTGATGGGCTTCGGAGCACATAAGCAATGAGAGGATAGAGATCTTGGATGGCGTCTGGTGAAGCTGATCCACTATTTTGTAATCACTCTTTTTGATGATTCTCATGAACTCATCAACTTCTTGATCGAATGGTGTTTTCAAAGCTTCCTTAACAACTTGATCTTCCCGCACCGGGCTCTTTCCTTTTGCCTTGGCAGCAGCTTCTGCTTCGGCAGTGGGTCTCTGAATTGGTGGAGCAAAGAGACGTCCGCTTCGGGTGAAGCCTCCGCCTCCTCCCACATTGTCTATCTGTGGTGCAGGTGTTGATGTATCAAGAGTGATTCTTTGTCCCTCGCAGTATATGTCAGAGCCGTAGTGCCAAGGGATGGCCCTACTACTTTCATAAGGTACTGGTCCAGGCACTGTGACAGTGACTGGACTGATGACAGCTGCAGAAGGAATTGTGATAGTTTGTGGATCGTAATAAATTGTGACTGGTGCTCTGGTGGGAGCAGCACTTTCTGAGTTGTAGGCAGAGTTGTTTTCAGGATCATAAAATATTGTGACAGTTGAGACATCTTCATGATTTGTTGCTGATGTTGTAGGAAATATTGTCGGAAGGATGGATGTTGTTGTTGTAGGAGATTCAAAATGGAGTGATGCTGAAGTTGTAGAAGAAAAATTTGTTGATAACTGATCAGTTGAGATGATAGATGAAGTGCTTGTTGATGAAGCCGAAGAATTGTCGGGAACAATGGTTGTTGCAGTTGTAGGAGCCACAGGAACTGTTGCTGATGAGATTGCCGGATTTGTTGGAAATGATGTGGTGATCTGAAGCTGGCCACTCTGAATGAGACCATCTATGCCATTCCTCAGATTATCGCACCCATTTACTGAAATATTGCAGTAAGCACACCCTAACTCGCATCCTGGGACCATCTGACATTCCAAGAGCTGAGCCTTGATTTCTACCAACGGTGTCCGGATCTGACCCACACTGGTTATTAAATAAGACGGCTTATCTTCTTCAATTGCATTGATTCTGGGACCACCGTGGTGCGGCATAGGATTTTTGTTGACATTGGGTGGTGGTGCGAAATTCAGAGCTTTTGAGTCTACCAGGTCTTGTACCTTCATGTGCAAGGCTCTGCACTTTTCTGTACTATGGCCAGGTGCATTCGAATGAAAAGCACACCTAGCATTGGAGTCATAATTCCTGGGCAGACTGTTGGGATCTGGAGGTGCCAATGTCCTTAGCTCAACTAGGTTGAGTTTCAGGAGTTGTGGCAGCAATGTAGCATATGGCATAGGGATCGGATCGATCACCCTGCTAGCTTGAGATGGCCTCTGTTAGAATGGCCTTTGTTGGTTATTGTTGTTGGTGTTGCTGTTGTTGTAGTTTCTCGGAGGATACTGATTTTGTTGATGGTACTGAGGTTGTTGCTGATAGTTTTGCTGCGGAGGTTGATAAGCTGGTTGTGGATAAGCTGGAGCGGGAATGGTGACTGCTGCCACAGATCTATGAACATATTGGGGCCTGCCCCTGTTGGTATGGGTGGCATTGGTTTCACCAGTCCTTCTTGGGCCCGCAAAAGGCTTTCTCGCATTACTGGATGAGCTTGCACCATTGTCTGAGATCTTACCCATCTTCAATAGGCTTTCAATTCTCTCTCCGGCTATGACTACATCTGCAAAGCTGGTAGATGAGAAGGCAGCTAGCCTATCAATGTAAGTCCCCTGAAGGGTGTTCATGAACATATCGGCCATCTCCCTTTCTGACATAGGTGGCTGGACAGCAGCAGCGAGCTGTCTCCATCTTTGAGCATACTCTCGGAAGCTCTCTCTAGATGACTGTGACATTCCCATTAGGAGGGTCCTGTTGGGTGCCATATCCAGATTATACTGATATTGTCTGATGAAGGCCTTTGCCAGGTCCTTCCAGCATCTAATAGTTGCTCTTGTCAGATGGGAATACCATTCCCTCGAAGCTCCAGTCAAGCTATCCTCAAAGTAGAACATCCACAACTTCTCGTCCATGGTATAAGCTTTTAGCCTCCCGAGAAAAGATTGTAGATGAGTCCGGGGACAGGAAGTCCCATTATACTTCTCAAAGCATGGCGGCTTAAACTTGTGGGGAATCCTGACCCCGTCTACCAAGCCCATATCCATAACATCAAAACCCAAAGAATTTTGAGACTCTAAGGATCTTAACTTCTCAGCTATTTCATCCAATCTTCTATCATAAGCTTCTTCCCCGGCTCCCATTACTGTGAACTGGTCTTCTTGAGGGTCTTCTTGCAGTACCCTCCCTGCTGTGGTAGGCCCTTGTATATTGACAGGGATGTTAGCCTCTGGATGGAGGTGAGGTCCAAAGACTGGGGGATTAGCATGTGGTTGGACTCTTTCATTGTTGCTAGTCCCAGCAGTCCCCGGCTGATGATCTTCCTGATTTCTCCCTTCTACCAGTGCTCTGAGCCTCTCCTGGCTTTGAGCCATGTTGTTCATTACTTCCATAAACTGTGTCATTTGGTTCCTCATTTCCAACCTCTCGTTGGTCATTTGGTTCCTGACCTCCGTAAGGTCCTGCTGCATCTGATCCATCTGTATGCCCGGAAGATTGTTACGGGTGGGGTATCTGTGTGGCCTGTTGAGTGGAAACCCTCGTCGTCGAGCAATAATTCCTGAACATCACAACAGAGTTATCAACAACAAAACAAAAACCTACAAAACAAACAAAGGGTTAGCATGCAATGCAGTATGCTTATTTGTTTTCAAGGTATCCTGGCTTGGCATTCAGTTTTGACCCTTCCAGACACTTGAAGATGCTTTTGATGTTGCTTTCGAAGTAAACTCAGATGGAACAAACTAATACATATATTACAAAAGGCCAATGGCACACAGTTTGTTTTACAAATACAAGCCCTCTGAGGGGTCAAAATACATTACAAGAAAAATAAAAGTACATGGAATGAAAACAACAACAAGCAAATGGTCAAACACCAAGACCAAACTCATCCTCCCGAACTTCCTTGAGAAGTGCTTCGGTCACAGGATCAGCTGGACGCTCCGTGAGATTCCTGATAAGGAGGTTCCGGGTAGTAACAGCTGCAGTTAGCTTCTTGTGTTGACCTTGGTCCTTTGACCTCTTTACTCCAGCTCTGATCTTCAGCTCTGAGATCTCCCTCTGGGCTGCTGCCAGGGCTTCTTGTTGCTCTTTTGCACTAGCTTCCATCTGCTCTATCTTGTCTTGGACCCTCTTGTCCTCCAGAGTACGAGCCTCGGTGATCCTGACCCACCTAGCCTGACTCTCCTTCAGATACAAATCAGTCCTGGCTTTCTGGAACTGAGCTTCCTTGCAGGCATTCTTCAAGATTTGTTCTCCAGCCCTAGACTTCTTAATGTAATCTTCAGACTTCTCAATTCTAGCCAGATGCTCCACCTTCAACTTCTCCAACCTTTCAATATCCAGTCTACCATCACTCCTCTCCCAGAGGGTCTTCTGTAGAGCTTGAGTCAGCTTCTCATTTCTCTCTTTCAACTTTTCAAACTCCTCTAAGCTGACAGTTGCTGGAGGTGGTGTTGTGGAAGGCCCAGGCATATCTTCAATAGTAAAGGGCATCCCAGAGAATTGAGCCCTGGCATGGGACCAATCATAGTATTGTGCTGATGCCACATTGTTACACTTCCCCAGGATGGTTACCCCCTTAGTCTGTACATTGTCCCAGGCCCAGGCTGCCTGCCTAACAATAGCCAAATTAAGCTTGTTCTCACAATAAAGAGTCTCCACCAAGTCCTGTGCCTTAGGAGTGTGGACCAGTGCATAGCCCAGTTGTCTTTTGAACAGCAGAGGGTTGTAATTAATACTCCCCTTAACTCCTATTAGGGGCACATTGGGAAAATGCCCACAGCTGGTGATGATATCCCTGCCTTTTGTGCTTTGAGTGCACCATCTGATATCAGCTGAAGTTAGAGTAGTAAGTCTTCCAGCCCAGTTTTTCTGCTGATGAGGATTCAAAAATGCATCTGTCCTGGGCAAATGCCTGAGAAGCCAAGTATGGAACAAAGGAGCACAGCACCTTACTAATCTTCCCCTTTGCTTTTCATTCCTCTAATGCACTGAATAGTAGAGGTCCCCCAGTAAAGTTGGCACTGGGTTCTTCAGAATGAACAGATGGATTGCATTCTTACTAATGAATCGAGGCTCATCTGCAAATAATACAATCCCATATATACTCAGGGCCAACAAAGCACAGACTGCTTTGCACTCTCCTAAAGAAGCTTTCAAAGTGGCTTGAGAGATCAAGAAATCCAGATGCAGGCCTGGGATTCCAGCCTTAGAAGTCATATGCTGCCCAATCAGGACTGGTTCCAGATGCAATGCCTTTGCTACCTCTTCATTACCAGGAAAAACCATCTCAGGGTTGAAAGGGACTCCACCCCTGATAGGTATACCAACTAATGATGAGTATTCTTCCAATAGAGGGCCCAGCTGAAAGTCTTGAAAAGTGAAACATCTTAGTGGGGGATCATAAAACTGAAGGAAAGTGTGGATCGGGCTTCTCTGTGAGGGGTCCAGATCCATAACCATATCAAGTATATCTCCATGGTGTTCCCTGAACAGTGGTATATGGTCTGGAGTGATCAGGGTCTGAATCCTCCTGATGTCAGCTAACTCTGGCTGGAAGAAGTGGTAGGTGATGTTGCTCTTTTTAGGTGCCATGATGTTGAGACTGAGTAGAGACAAGTGCTGATGATGATACTGAAGAATGGGCCACTGATTGGCTGGTGCAAGTGACTGAAGTAGATAGCTGATAGCTGAAGCAGGTGCTGATGAAGATAGGCCAAAACTGAAGATGGGGTCAAAACCAAAACCAAATGAAGATGGATACCCTGAAACACAAATAAGCAAATGTCAATATGATGCAATGATTATGTATGCAAATGATATGCAAGGGCTTGTGACTGAGCTGGATCTGATCAAGTGCTCTGATATAAGTCCATGTGTGTAAGAAATCCAGATGGGGGTCTATAAGTCCAGTAACCAAGGTGGGGGGCTCAAATAAAGAGCCACATATCCAGGGTTTAGAATCACAAGAACTGTTCCAACATGGAGTATTCTTAATCAAACTCAAAGTAACAGGGTATTCTGAGGTCAAGGTACCTGCAAACCTGTAAACAACCCAACCCCCTCACAGGTGGTGTTCTAAAACAAGGATCCTCAGACTTGGATCAGTTATGAGAAGTGTAAACACTTCTAACCCGGAGGTACAGTGTTTACAATAACCATAAAAGTTCCTCCTCTAATTCACCTCAGTTTCTGAAGGTCAATACTAAAAGGTCATCCAGACTTAGCAGGCTTCCCAGATAGCCCTAGCATTGCAGGAAATCTGCAACACAGAGTTCTCAAGAAGAAACCCATATCTGAACCGTGTTTCATATTCCCGCACCAGACCGAGATGGAATGGGAAAGAATATGATTCACTCTAGCCTAGGTGTCACTCAGGTCCCAGGTATAAGACCTTAACTCTCAATGAATCACCCACCCACCAAAACAAAAACCAGATCCAGCCAGCAGCATGACAGTATGATATATACAACAACAATAAAGAAAACAGTAAAGCAACTGTACATAAAGCAGTAAAAATAAAGCAAGTATACAGACATAAGTAAGCACATAACACCCCAGTAAACACAAATCAATCAAGCACTAGGAGGAACCCACAAAAAGAACCAGAAGCCCTGATTGCAGTATAAGGATCCCCAGCAGAGTCGCCAAGCTGTCGCTCCCGATAAAATGGGACTATGGCCCAGAGAAAGGTACAGACGCGAACGGTCGGCGAGAGGGACAATGAGAACACACAGCAGGAACTCACTAGAGATGAAAAGAGTCGCCAGCTAGGCATTTTTATCCCGAAGGAAAGGCAATGCTGCATAGACCTAGAAAAAGAATGGATAAGACGGTTGCGAACCAGAGAAACTGAGAAAGGGGGTTGGTTACAACCTGGGAAGGTATTAGCACCCAGATTGTCCACCGTACTCGACGGGATCCACGCTTAAAAGATTTGTGTTTTAAAGGGGGTAGTGTCAGTGCAATCTATGTGTAAAAAGGCTGGAAAAGAGATGTACAGGTGTCAGTGTAAAGTGTATAAGTGATGTGAAGTGTATAAGAGAAGTGTCAGTGCAAGGAAAAGAGTGAGATGCTCAAGATAATGAGGCTTAAGGAATAAAGCTAGAAAGAGGGGGGATATACAGAGACTTTTGTTCGATAACTGTTAAGTTATGCCTACGTATCCTCTCGTGCAATGAGGAAGTCAGAACACCGTAGTTCGACCCAAAGAGACTGAAAGATGAATTGACTTGTGAACTGCTTACTTGCCTATGCTCAAGTGTATGACCTGTCTGGCTCAGGTGCTTACTGTCTTGCATTAGACGGAAGAAGCAAGTTCGCGTTTATGAGTGAATGAGGTGAGAAAAGAATCCCGAAGGAGACGATTATTGTTTGTTTTTGAGTCTTCAGTCTTTTATTGCTTCTGAAAGTTTGTCATAAGTTAATGAGCTTAAGCCTAAACCAATGGATTTAGTAAACTCATCACATCTTCCCTCTGATTAGGGGTAATGAGAATACCTTAAGTGTGAAGTCAGCTTCTCACACTTAATCACCTTTGATGCAGGGTTAAGATCATTGACCTGCCTATGATTATTTAGATGTTTTTGGTGTTTTTGTTTAGTGTTAAGTAATGAGGTTAAGCCATAATCAGGGATTAAACAGACTCATTACACCATCCTAATAGAAGGATAATAGATGAGAGTGTTTAAGCTGAGGAAAGCTCCTCAACTTAATCCATGATTAGGGATTAAACTCATGACAAAACATGCCTTTGATTAAGTGGATTTTAATTAAAGATATGATGAAGAAATGAGTTTTAGGGTTTGTAAGACAACTTGAGGGGGACTTGTCCATTAACACTAGGGTTAGTCCTTCTTAACCAATTAAGGAAGAATTAGAACCCTAATGCAAGGCCCAAGTTACAAGATTGATGTCTTGATGATTATTAGATGAATTGATTAAAGGATTTAAACACATTAAGGGTTTAACACTTTGGATTAAAGTTATACACTCCATCCTAATAGAAGGATGCAGGCATAAGCTTAATCACAAAGCCTTAAAGCCTTTAGGGTTTAGTCCCTGACTATGAGGTGAGAAGAGAAGACTCAATGAGACACAAAGGTAAAACTAAGAGGGGACTAATCAAAACCCTAATCATTGCCATGCTTAGTTGTTCCTAAGGTTTGTGAAGTTTACAAGAACAATCTTCAATGGAACCACCAGGAAGCAGATGAAAGGATCAAGAGAAGCAAAGCAACTTGCTTCATTCAAGAAGTCAAGTCACTTGAAGAAAGAAAATGGGAAGAAGAATAATGAGCCAGCTCAATCTCAAACACATACAAAAATGCAGCATGGATGCAAGAGAGATGAAAAGAAAAGTTATGAGAAGTGAAGGCAAATTCACTTCTCAAATTCACTTACCACCTGAAATGTTAGAAAAGAAATGCAATGCAATGCAAAATGGGATGAGATGACATGATGAGAAACAAAACCAGAAGCATGTTGATGATGATAATGATGCTATGAAGTGATACAAAACATGAAACAAGGCATGGAGATGATCATACAAGCTTATGGATGCAGATGAAGCAAGTTAAGAAACATGGACCTACATGAAAAGTTAGGAAGTGCACATGGCATACAACATGGAAAATACATGATGCAATGATCCAACATGCTTTCAATATGTCTTATGATGTCAAATGAATCACATGGATGCTTGAAATGTCATGGCAAGTCATGCTATGCAAGAGAATGCAAGATGGATGCATATGAAAGCCCAAATTAGGGTTTATGAACCAAACATCAAACAACAATCAAAATCAGAAGCAAACCCTAAGATAAAAAATTGAAAATGCCACTCAAAGGACCCATAATCCTATACTAAACCAATTCCCAAAGGAGAAGTCTCAACTCCTAACCAAACTCAAGATATGATTTTTACAAGTTTCTAGGGTTTTTAGGGTTCCTAAACAAGAAAATTATCAAACAAAATGAAAATGAAAGATCAAATCATGGCCATTTAATCTCATAAACTACATGCTAAACAAAATGCAATGCAAAAAGAATCAATGTCCAACTCCTCATGGATAGGCAGAAATGATTTTTTGAACTATGGATCAAATTAATGCATAAAAATGATTTTAATTCAATGAGAAATTCTTAAAATGCATCAAGATCAAAAAATAAATTTGGTTTGAAGGTTGGACAATGTTTCTAAATGTCTTAGAACATTTCATGAATTTGTTGGTGATTTTTAAATACCTAAAAGTATTTTTAATAAATTAATCTTCATTAATCAATTAAAAATAAACTTTTAAATATTTTAAAATACTTTTTAAATGCTAAAAATGAAAACAAAAATATTTTTGTGTCTTAAAAATTAATAAAACTCTTGAGAAAAAGTTTCATAATTTTTAAACAAGTTTTGCTATTTTAAATAAATTGGACAAATTAAATGAAAAGAAATGAAATAAAAATTGAAATAAATGGAAGTCAACTGAGTGGAGGGCCAGGATTGAGTCTGGATTTGAATGGGTTGACCACGCGCGTGAATGAAGGGTCTAGATTGCTTCTGAGTTAATTAAATTAATTATAATTAATTAAAACTAACTAAAGGGATTAGGGCTAACTGAGTGAATCCAGGCCACACATGCGCGCGGGAGGTCAATGGGGTCAAAGGATCCTACGCTCCACATTCAAATGGAATTAATTACAGGGATTAGGGTTAACCAAACTCAGGTGACCGGAGGGGAGCTCCGGTCATCTTCCCCGGCGACCCCAAAACCCTAAAACATGATTCAGGCCACTATTCCTCAAATTAATGCCAGGGAAATGATCCTCTAACAACCTAGGTCATGAATCCATCCTCAAACCTCATTTAAACCACAAGAAACAAGCAAATCGAAGGAAGGAATTTTTACGGGTGAAATTTCAGAACAGCAATACAAACTCATCTCTCACTCATTTTCAATTCTAAAACCATCCCCATGATCAGCAAGACATGAGCAACCAGTTTATAACTTAAAATGCAAGCTTTGGAAGAAAATGTTCATGCTCATACCTGAGCTGGAAAGCTTCAACACTGAGCTTCCAGAGCCTCCTTTGCGTGCAAATGAACTTCTTTGACTCCCCTGATGCTAATGGAAGGCTTGGAATGAGCTTAGGCAAGCTGCTTTGAGAAATCCAGTTCTGGTGTAGCAGAAAATGGAGTTTGTGTGTGAGTGGTTTCAAGCTCTGTTAATGGTTGGTTCTGGTTCCTTTTGATGTGTTTGACTTGTTGGTGAAAAGAGTTTGGATGTTTGATGGCTGTGGAAGGTGATTCGAAGGAAAATGCAGATTGGGGTGAAAAATGGTGAAGCTATGTTCTTGCTCAGTTCAAGCCTGAATCTTGTTGGTTTCTGCTCAATGAGGCAAGGTGAGTTGATATGTGGAATTGGTTTTAGTGTTTGAGGCTTGTGGAAGATGATTCGAAGGAAAATGCAGATTGGGGTGTGTTTGTGTATGCTCTGCTAGGGCTTGTTTCAGGCTGGCTTCTTGTGTGAAATGGCTAGCAAATGGATAGTATAAACAACTCCAATTGGTCAGATGATGTGACCTGGCCTGCTGTGATAGGTAAGTTGCCTTTTGCAAAATGTCAACCTTTTTGTAAGAGGGGCATGGGCTAAGTTCTAGCTTGGTACAAGAGCATGGGCTGGCGCAGCATGGTGTGTGTGGGAGGCTAGCATGGTTCAGCATCCAATGCAGCAAGTTGGTGAAGTGTGATGAGTGGTTATGCAACTTGGTTACTTTTGAAACTTCATGAAAATGTCTTGCCATACAAACCATGAACATGAGAGACTTTGGTTCAAATCTGACTTTTAGGTCACATGTGATGTTTGTACATTGGTTTGAAGTGAACTAGAAGTTACAAATGGCCTTGATACATGATTTTGCAAATTTTCCAATTGGTGCATGTCTTGAAAATTAGTGATTTTTGCCAACTTTGTCACACCATAACTTTTGATCCAAAATGAATTAGGTCATGTTCTTGTATTTTTTGAAAAGGGAAAAATGTGTCCTACAACTTTCATGACCAAAGTTTTTCCATTTGAAGCATTTTTGGATCAAGAATCAAGGCTTGAAAAATGGCACAAAATGACATATTCTTGAAAAGTCAACTATGCCCAAAAAGTCAACTTTGCAAAAACTTCAAATTCTTGAATTTTGTGAACTTCTAACTTCTTCCATGACCAAATAAAGATCATATACACTCAAAATGATGAAGATCACCCCTTGGTTGGGTCATTGGGGGCCTCAGATGCCCTGATTTTGCACTGACTTGTCCAGAAAGTCAACCCTTGATCAGATGACTTCCCCATGGAATTTCTTCATGAAAATTGATATGCATACTCCCTATACCATATAGAGACCAATAGAAACAAGAATGACCAAAAAATTTGAAGTTATGGCCTCTGAAACCAAAACCCTAATTTTGGGTCAACTGTGCAGTCAAACTTGGCTCTGCATCCATACCAAACCCAGTTCTTGTGATTCTTTGGCATTCTTGACTTTTAGAGGATTCAATATGATATAATAACACACATGGACCCCTTTGAAGTGATTGGTGATCTTTGGAGTGGCTCAAGAGGCTCTTGGATTGCTCAGATCACAAACCCTAGGTGCAGATGACTTTGAATCTATGTAGTGAAACAAAAATGTGGTATGAGATGGTATGATTGAGTTTATGCATATGAAATGATCACAAACCATGGTGTGAATGGGTGAGGGCAAATTTGGGGTGTTTACACTCACCAATCTTCACATCATTTTCATCAGAACTGAGTTTTCTGCATCAATCAGCAGTTTCACCATTCTGCATCACCTTCTTCAACCTTCATTCAATTTCCTTCAATCCTTCATCCTCCTTCATCAACCCTCAACCTCTATCTCCAATTTTCTTCATGATTCCACCATTTCATCACCTCCTTCAATCCTATTCATCACCAAGAAACATTCTGCAACTTCAGACATTTCAACAAGAGTTTCTCACTGCAATCAATAAAAACTTCATCAATATCACACCTGCAAGATTCACAGCTACTCGGTTTGAAGTAACACTCAATAAACCAGAATGAAATCACAGAGAAGAAAAGGAAAAGAATTGAAACAATAACAAGCAGAATTTCGTTATTCAGTGTCGTCAATTAACTTCAATTGATCTTCCTTTACGTCACTGATTTCTTCAACCTGCAGCACCAAAGACAATTCACGACCTCAACAGCGTTGCATTGATTTTCGACAACCCTCAAAGATCAACACCCGCGACCACCTTTAAGTCAACAAACTCCAGCACCTGCACGATAATCAAGAGAAAAGGGTGAATTAATCAACTTCGAAGCAAAGTTCATACTATTTGATAATTCCTTTACGTTTATCAGTGCGATTCAATACCTGCAACTCAAAGAGCCGTGATAGCATTAATCTCCGCCCTCTTCGGTCTTGTATTCCACAACCTCATTTCCAACAGAATCGAAGCCTTTCCAATCTCCTCAATTCGCGGCTTCGTCAACACGACACCGTTATCGTCCCACCAATCTTCATCATCAAGCCGCCAGTCTTGGTTCTCATCCAAACTGCACATTGAAACCATAACAGTAAGTAGTATCCACAGCAAGAAGAAGGGGAAGATTCATCGAGGAACAAGCAAGCTCACCGATGGTTCATCCTTCGCGATCGGTGACATTCGCCAGGTACGTAAAATCCGAACGTATCGTAGCCACGACGTTGAACCTTAGAAGCTTTTTACGGTTGTGAGTTTATTTGAAACAATATGAGTCTTGACTCGGTTAAACCCGGTTCTATCTATGGGAGTCCCTTTGATGTTGTTGATAGATTTAGAAAGAGGGGTTAGGGATTGTGTTTGCGGAGGCAAGGATGGGGTTTTGAGGATGAAATAGGGCTAGAAGAGATTAGAGAGGATAGGTTGAAGATGAAGCGGTGGCGGATTAGGAGAGGATGATAAGAAATTGATGGTGGCGGCGGCGGGATGGAGAAGAAAGGGCTAGGGTTTTTACCCTTGAAGAAGACGAACATAAGGGATGAGAAAGGGGTGGCGGCGTGAGAAGAGGAGGAACTAGGGTTATTGTTCCTCCTTTGTTTAACTTATTGGTTTTTTTGTTTATAAGTTTTGTGTTGATATTGAATTAATAGAGATTAGGAGCAATAACAATTATTATAAAATAATAAAAGCAATTAATTAGATTAATGAAGAGTTAAGACATTAAACAAAAAAATTTAATGAGTTGTTGCTGTTTGAATTTCGAAATAAACACATTTCCTCCGCCCTTTTTGCTGGGATAAGATTGGTTTATTCCGGTCCAATCCGGCGGTGACACGTGTCACCATCCGGTTGGACCAATTTGGCTGTAATCTTATCCATCCCCTCCATGTGAAATGGGCCTCTGCGAATTCTTATTAGCACCCCCGCTTACAGCCCATTTTGATTCTTTAACTCGAAAACTTTTCTTTCCTCACCCCCCTTTCTATTTCTTTTCTTTTAAATTTCTATTTTGTATAGTTTTCATTTAAATTCACAAAAAATGTTAAAACACTTAATAAAATTCCCCAAAAATTATAGTACGATACTAATTCAATTTATAACTTTTCCCAATTTTTACTTTCTGAAGTTTTTCCTTTTTCAATTTAAATTCGATTTTTCATTTTAATTGATTTATTGAATTCCTTCATAAATACATAAATTTGTACATTTTATTTCTGCCACTTCCTTTAACATTTTTGATCCATTATTTTTGCTATGATTAGAGGACAAATAAAGGTACCTAGAATATTTTTGGTTCATTTTTTAGGCCATTTAATCCACTGTTTTGGTAGTGTGATTTATGTAAATTTAGGACTGAATCTTAGATAGATTTAGGTGGCAATTTGACATAGTTAGACTTTGAATTTTTAGGAGAGTTTTTAACACAATGTTATAATCAGGTTTAAGACCCTAGGAAATTAATTTTACATTTTTTTATGACTTTTGATATTTTTGTCATTTCAATTCATTTCCATCATATTATGCATATTCATGTTCATTTCACTTACTAACATTTCCTTTTTGTGCAAGGTATTTTCCGAGGGATTTGCTTATGAACTTGGATATTTTTATGACTCGATTATATTTTGTGTACTTTGTGATGTAATACTTGTATGCTTGTATAGTTTCTATAATTAGGATAGAAAAGATAAAACGAATCTATAGAAAACCAAAATCTCAAAAACAAAATAAATAAAGACTCGATCCAACGTCGAGTAAATTTCCAAATAAATAAATAAAGTTTCATGTGACTTTAGGATTCCTCGATCACCATCGTTCCACTCCATTACACCAAAAGAAAGCCTTGTATGTTGCACACCATAAGTCGTGCGTCTTAGCACCACGCAACCGACCCACCCGATCCATCGTTTCATCCCATTTATGTTTCGTTCACGTTTTTACCCACCATGACTTAGGAGGGCCATATTGTTCATTATTGCCTTTTATGCTCGCATTTCTAGTTTAATATCTTTAGATAGATTCAATCTTTCAAACCTCATTAATCATAGGTCATCTTTAAATTCAATTAACTTAGGGTAAGTCTAGTTTCCCTTAGAATTTTTTCCTTTGACAACTTGAGTCTCACTTCTCATCTTTAAAAGAAAATCAAAACACTTAATAAA
Organism: Lathyrus aphaca; assembly: GCA_963966055.1. Lineage (NCBI taxonomy): Eukaryota > Viridiplantae > Streptophyta > Magnoliopsida > Fabales > Fabaceae > Lathyrus > Lathyrus aphaca. The sequence continues at coordinate 378,499,519 of OZ014523.1, read as the reverse complement.
GGAAATGTGTACAGTGCACCACGAGCCTTAAGCTATACGGGAAATGACTAGTAGAGGTCTCCTTCACTCTTCTAGGATGCTTTACAAACGTTCCATTGGGGGCGATCTTGGAAAGTATTCGCTCCTATGTCATAGTCTTTAGTGTTGTACATACAAAAAACACAAATTCAAAACACTTCTTATAAAAGACAACAAACCAAGAAGTCACGTCTTCTCATCTCATCTTATACTCCTTGCAGACGAACATGACTTGTCTCGACAGTTCAAAAAGCGATACGGTAAACACCCTCGAGTCAGAGCCGGTAACACCTGAGCTAGAGCTATGGCAACGTCATCCTAAAAATCACAAACAAGTTTCAGCCTTAGTCAGACGAACTAAGGCGTCTCTGATCCTCATTTATCCCGATGAGGTACGTTGGCAGTGGGGTAGGGCCCATTCGAGCACAATCTTTATTTTCCCTACATTTTCCCCCTTTATTTCCATTTTTCAAATCCATTTCTTTTCTCATTTTCATTTCATTCCAGATAGCCATTCTTTCATTCAAACAACATATTATTTCTCACCCTTTGAAACAGATTAATAAGCGTGGATCCCGTCGGGTACGGCAGACAGATTGGGGTGCTAATACCTTCCCAATTTGTAACCGACTTCCGGACCCAGATCTTTGGTTCGCAAGGCCTCGTCCTTTTCCTTCTTCGGGATAAAAATGTCTGGCTGACGACTCTACCTTTTCCGCGCCACTTTCGCGTTTGTACTAGGATGGAAATCCCGGGAGCGACAGCTGGCGACTCTGCTGGGGACTTTTAGAAATTCTGATTTCCCCTTTGAGAGTCAATCCTAGCGCTTGTCTGTTTCTGTTTTCTTTGGGTGTTTATTTGTTTGCTGTTATATTGTAGTTTAGCCTTACTGTTTTATTTACAGTTTATCGCTTTCCTTTACGACTTTATTTACAGCTTTCTGCATTTTACTTTACTATCGCATATACTGGCATATACTGTACTGGCTGTTCTGGTTTTCCTTGGAGGGATGGGATTATTGTGAGATAAGCCAAATACCCGGCTTGAGTATACACATAGGATTTAGAGTGGGCAGTCATGTGGCTTGCGTGGTTTTGAGCACGTGTAGTTTTCACGAGTCCCACACCCAGATCAGGCTCTCTTGGGATATGTTCTATACTGCCTAGGAAGACCATAGAATGTTCCCACCTGAGCTGCTAACACTGGGAACCGATCATCGAGGACCTTAGTGGAAACAACCCTCTCCAGTGGTGACAGTGGCAGACCATATTTTGTGGCAAACCCATTCGCACCCGAGGGCCCACTAGGAAATCACATAGGATGACCTTGTTCTCTCATAAGAACCTAGTTAAAGCAACTGGTCGTATGACAGTAGTATTGTACCCTTCGGGGTGAATGTACTATTGTTTCTCGACTTCAGTGCTTGAAGCCGAGAACTTATGAGGGATGCTTGTTTTTCCGGAATTCAGCTGAGGCCTCCCTGAGTAGTACATAATGCCAAACTGATTCCTTGATTTGGTCATGAGCCATTTCTCGGAAATGGTGAACGTATTATTGCTATTCGGCTTTGAGAGTCCGTGATGTTGACCCGTAGTAGCATACTCGTGAGATTGGGAGGGGTTTACAGGTTCGCAGGAACCTTAAGCTTCCAACATACCCGTTTTTGCCAGTATTACTCCGTGTTATGATTCGGTCCTATATGATACTTGGTTGAGAATTCTGGAACTTCTGCACAGAGATAATGACATTATGATCTTCACCAACACTTGGATATCTGATCCACACCAGCGTCGGACCGCTGACCACATGCCAGTTGCATACATGACATCATGGCATTTTAGCATACATGTTCAGTTACTTCCAAGGATCACATATCTGAATTATGTCGGAATTTTTCTGCATTAAAACTTGGATCAAAACAGATAGATTCCTTGGAAATAACCAAACATGGCATTTACATACATCCTTGCATTTTTTTTACAGGTGTTCAGGGACAAATTCTTATCCTGACTTGGCTTCTCTCCAGAATGGCCAACTTGAATCATGACTGTCAGGGTATGGGCATGGAACAACTCCGAGCGGAGGTGACTGAGATGAAGGCCCAGCTGGGGCATTTTATAGTGGACATTCGAGCGTTGTCCCAGGATCAGAAATTGCTGAGATAAGAATTCAATTTGATGAAGACTCGGATAAAACTACTTACATGAATCATGAATGCTATGTCGAAAAAGGAAAATAGCCGTGTGTCTACTTTTCAAACAGAAGGTCATGTTTCTCCCATCTCTTTGGGATGTCCACTAAATCAAGGTTTGTTAGGTGGGTTTCCTCTACAGTTTGAGTCTCTTCACCAGCAATCACTATTTGGCAGTCAGGAAGAGCATCAAATAGGAACCAACTCCACATATGAACTAAATGATCCTTCACCAATCGTCACCAAAGAAGTAAGCACTTTCTTTCCTTATCAGGGATCCTCCTTAGTTGTCACGCCTTGGTTACCAGGAGAAATACCTCAACAGGTTTCGTCTATAGCTCCTCCATGGTCAACAACCCATCATCAACAAGAGCAAGAAAGGGTTATTGATCCGATACCCATGTCTTATGTTGAATTATTCCCGCAACTATTCAAAATGGGGTTGATTGAGTGTTACGATCTAACTCCTCCTTCCGGTAAACTTCACCAAAGTTGGAATCCTTACGCCTACTGTGTTTTTCATTCTGGAGCTCTTGGACATGATATTAATGATTGCAAGGCATTTAAACATCAAGTGCAAGACTTAATTGATGAAGGCATAATTACTTTTGGATTGACCGGACCGGAAGTGCCGCAAGATAAAGCATGCAGGAATACAAAAGAGGTGGTCAATTTTCCTTCTTCTAGAATCATTGCTCAGGCCAAGTCTTTAAAGGGGCTACTGTAACACGGTGGGAGAACTGACTTTAGTTATGTTGCGGATAGCAAGAGTCGCCACCGACTTTTATTTTATCCAAAGGAAAGGCATAAAAGAACAGGAAAGACCTTTTTAAAAGATTTTTTTTGGGTCCGGGGGGTAGGTTATGTAAAGGGAAGGTGTTAGCACCCTTTACATCCATGGTTATCCATGGGCTCTTAGTTACTTAGCTCACTTTAAAATGTTTTTGAAAATGTGAAGTGTGTGAATAGAAATTTTCTTAAGTGTTTATAATGACCCATGTACGGATGCGTATAAACCTTTGTTTTGAAAATTGTTTGAAATGTGTGAGGTGTTTAAAATGTTTTGAAAAGTGAGCAAGTATCTAAGAAGAACCTACCCTAAGTTTAAGTCTTTTCTGTTCTTGAATCCCTTAAATAGTAAGACTATCCCTATTATTAAGGAATAGGTAGTCATTACCTTGGATGTAAGGGACAAGTGAAGGGACATTGTTATTTAGGCAACTGTGGGGTGTATAAGCAATTCGAAGGGACTTATCATCTTTATTCGAAAGGGACAAGATCATTACGAAGGCAACATTCGAAAGGGACTTGATCTTTTATCTGTTAAGGGACTAGATGATGTGAATTTGAGGGACTTTTGCTTTATACACCCTACTTGACCTTATAATTAGGCAACATGAGAGGTATCCCTAAGGAAGTGAGATGGCGATCAAAGATCGACTTACGTGTGTGAGTGTACAATTTTAATATTTATCTTTTAAATTAAGTGATCTAAATTTACATTACAAGTATGTTTACACTCCCTATTTACTAACCATAGCATAAAATATAAATAATAAACATTATTGATAAATATTACACCAAGGAACAATTACATAATAATAATAAAGCAAAATATAATAAACAAAAATAAATAATAATAATAATAATTGGGTTAGTAGAATAATAATAATACAAAATTAAATGGGGTTAGTAATAATCATATAAACATAATTAATAATAATAATAATGAAATAAGCAAGAATATTATAATAATTAAAAGATCAAATTTTTATATAAGCAATTATTTAAGATTAATAAGAAAAAAATAAGAGCAATTATACTAATTATTATAAATTTTAAGTTATATGCAAATTATAAAATTAAAGTAATTATGAACATATTATGAAAATAAAATTATAATTATAAAATTAATCTAGCAATTTTCAACTATTTCTAAACATATATTAACAATTATTTACATGCAAAATTAAAAATATAAACAATTTAAAGAATATTTACATATTATGAAAACAAATTAAGAATTTTAATTTTAAACATATTTATATACAAGATTAACAAATATTAAAATATACATGATTAAATAAAATAGAATTAACTATAATCATACTATTATATTTACAAAAAAAATTATTTTAACAAGTTTTAATTATTCTTTAAATTTATGTTGAAAATTATTTATATAAGAATTAAGTTATAAACAAATTATATAATATACATATATGATTAAATGATAAATTAAAAATTAAAAATTAAATGTCACATAGAAGAAAAATTAGGGTTTTTTATGAAAATGTTTTTTTAGGGTTTATTAAATTAAAGTTTTAATTAAAATTAATAATATTAATAAACAATCAAAACAAATAAAAAGAAAAAAAAAGAAACTTACCTTGGCTGGGAATTGAACCCAGCCCCTTTGCCTCCAAGAACTCCAGCCAGCAAGACTCTCCACTGGGCCAGCGCGTGCAGGTGACAAAGAAAAGGATCCAATTGCTTTTGTTGTTGTTCCTGAAGAAATCATGAAAAATAAACAAAACAAAAGGCCTGGGGGGGATCGAACCCAGGACCTTTACATTGCACACAAACACACTTTCCATTCCAGCCGTGAGGGCGCATCTGATATAATAGTAACTATAATTCATAATATATTAAGTTTCATAATTGACCTGAAAAATAAGAAAAATTGTGAAAAGCCAGGATTCGATCCCTGGACCAAGACCTCCCATGCGCATCCTTCCACCAACTGAGCCAAACACACAACTGTTAAACAATATCAAAGACAAAACAAAAAAATATTATATCCAGTTTTCAAAATTTGAAATTCGCGCCAGGGCATCATCTTCTTCCTCCAGCCCTAGGATATTTGCTGCGAATTCTATTACCAAATCTTCTGCGTATTCAAAACTTGCAGCAAGACCTATGAATCTTATACACCATAAAGACTGTAAAATTTCATCAAATTAATTGTTCAAACATGATCCAGAGACAAATTGGCATTGATCTATGTTTTTAGAATTAATTTATATTAGCTTGAGAGTGAAACCCTAATGGAGGCCGAAAACCCTAGCAATGGTGGAATTCACCCCAGTTCATGAAACTCAAATTAGACTATCCAGAATTCATCACAAGCTTCAAACAATCACAAATCAACAAACAAAATTAATTTATAATAGCTAAATAATCGAAATCGAAAAATTTAAATTCAAGAACAAGAGGGATTCGGTTTATGCAATATGAGATGTTTTGGATGCAAATGATCATTGGGAATGATTCAATGATGTCTCATAAACATGTCTCAACCTTCAAATTGGTTCAAAAAGGCTTGAATTGTGAAATCCGATTTTGAGTTTTGTGAGGTTTTTTGAAAATATGAACTTACTCTTGGAGGCTGGAAATTCGTCAATAGTGAGTAGGGTTGTGTTATGTACTTATAGTGTGATGATTTTAGGTCAAAACAATGGATCACTGTGTGAAAGATTTGATCAAAAAAGATTGAAAAAGATTAAGCTTTAAAATTCAAATATTCTTGCATAAACCCTTTCTATTTCAAGCCAATCACCATTATTTTTGTATCATTCTGATCCATATTGAATTCATGACCTTCTAGAACAAAAAATAATTTTAAATCTTCACACTTGATATTTTATTTAAATTTAAAATGATTTTTAGTATAAAAAATCATAATAAATAAATTAAATAAAATAAAAATTATGAAAATATCAATAATTTTCGTGCATGATGTCATGGATCACTTTGGGTCATCAAAAGTTCAGCCCATTTAGCAAAATTTGGTTTTAAACCTCCATTTACTTCATAAACTTCCCTAAAATTTCCCAACTTTGAAAGGGCACACATCCATCAATTTTAATGCTATGAGGGTGTTCTTGGACATTTTGGAAAGCTTGAAGAGTCCTATAACCAACCCCACTTGTTTCATGTTCATATCATTTACCATTCTCAAGTTATGCCCTTTTGAAGTTGTTGACTTTTTGTTGACTTTCAAAAGGACCTATAATGTCTTAGCTCATACCTTCCAAATGAAGCATTTTTGGGCTTGGCTTGTGAGACACAAAGTTGTAGAGAATTCAATTTCCTTCAAAATGAGCTTTGGATAGAGACTTGGTGATGAAGCATGTGAAAGTTATGGCTGGTCAAAGTTCAGTTGACTTTTCCTAAGGAAACCCTAATTTAGAAACCTCTGATTCTTGATGATCTGAAATATCCTTGATGAATCATGATCAACCTTTGATCAAATGATGAATTTTACTTCATATACTTTATGTTGACAAAAAATCATGAAGTTTGACTTTGGTTTGACCACAGTTGACCTCAGTTTGACTTTTTAACTGCTTTGACTGATTTTGACTTATCTGATCATCTGACTGAGCAAACCTTTGAGAAAAGTCTTGAAACTTTTCATGGGGGTTCTTACACACATATAAGATATTATGAAGCTCATTTGAAGTCTTGGAAATCCATTTAGCCTGATTAAAGTCAAAACCCTAGTTTTGGATGCACTGCTTAGAAGGATGCATTGTCTGAGGGAATTGTCAAATCTTCTGACTATTTGTGAACTTTGTGAACCTTGTGAACCTCATAAGATGTCTTGTGAACCTCATGGGAGATCTTTTGAGCATTGTGACCCTTGTGAACCTTGTGAACCTCATAAAGTGTCTTGTAAACTTCATGAACCTCATGAAAGGTCTTGTAAGTATTGTGAACCTTGTGAACCTCATAAAGTGTCTTGTAAACTTCATGAACCTCATGAAAGGTCTTGTAAGTATTGTGAACCTTGTGAATCTCATAAAGTGTCTTGTAAACTTTATGAACCTCATGAAAGGTCTTGTGAACCTTGTGAACCTCATAAAGTGTCTTGTAAACTTCATGAACCTCATGAAAGGTCTTGTGAACCTTGTGAACCTTCTTAGCACACAAATTCTTGTATTGTGAGGGCAAATTTTGGGGTGCAACAGCTGCCCCTGTTCAATTTTCTGAAACCTGAGGGGTTAGATTGGTATATTTGCCAGTCATGACCTGGAAGGTTGAAGGGGATTGAACACAAAAACCCAAAAATTTGCACTCACCGGTGCGTAGAGTAATACTGATGACTAGTTGAATATGCTTGAGGGGGCTTAAAGATGCCACTTGGAGAGAGGTTCTTCAGGTACATTTCTTGGAGGATAAAGCAGTCCAAAATATGAAGGTATAATGATAGCTTTCAGGAGGATAAACAACGTCCTGAGGTAATGGTGATGGCTTTCAGGAAGATAAACAACGTCCCGAGGTGGTGGTATGCTTTCAGAAGGATAAACAATGTTCTGAGGAAATGATATGCTTTCAGAAGGATAAACAACGTTCTGAGGAAATGATAACCTTTGGGAAGATAAACAACGGCCCAAGGTCGCGATATGCTTTCAGGAGGATAAACAACGTCCTGAGGAAATGGGGTAACCTTTGGGAAGATAAACAACGGCCCAAAGTGATAATATGCTTTCAGGAGGATAAACAACGTCCTGAGGTAGTGATGTAACCTTTGGGAAGATAAACAACGGCCCTAGGTAATAATATGCTTTCAGGAGGATAAACAACGTCCTGAGGAAGTAGTATGCTTTCAGAAGGATAAACAACGTTCTGAGGTGATAGTCATGATATGCTTTCAGGAGGATAACGACGTCCTGAGGGAATAATGTAACCTTTGGGAAGATAAACAACGGCCCAAGGTAATAATATGCTTTCAGGAGGATAAACAACGTCCTGAGGAAGTGATGATAACTTTCAGGAAGATAAACAACGTCCCGAGGAGATAATATGCTTTCAGGAGGATAAACAATGTCCTGAGGTAATGATAACTTTTGGGAAGATAAATAACGGCCCAATAGTCACAAGTTGTTAATGAAGTCTGTCTGCTGGAGAATTAACCTGAAAACAAGGTAGCATTCTATATGGTAATATTAATTTATGCATTATGTATGCATGTATAATATGATGCACTTAAGTAATGTACTATGTATCTATGTATATGTATGTTATGATGTAAATGATGTATGTATGCATCATGCAGCCTGGAGCGTCTGGATATCTTCGTATAACAACTGCTGGCCAGGGAAAATAAATCTCGATTCGTTGCTGAAGAATATGAGGAATTCTTTCCCGTCTTGTTTGATAATATATTATACATAACCTCCCGTCTTCGTTTGATAGTAGGGTATACATAACCTTCCATCTGCTGGGGATAGCAAGGTATACATAACCTCCCGTCTTCGTTCGATAGTAGGGTATACATAACCTCTCGTCTTCGTTCGATTAGTAGGGTATACATAACCTCCCGTCTTCGTTCGATTAGTAGGGTATACATAACCTCCCGTCTTCGTTCGTCGTACTCCTATTGGAAAGTAAATTCCCGAATATCCGTATGAGGATAAAAGAGATGGATATAAATTCCAGGGGATATGTGACTTGAAGTACTTCATGAAGATGGATTTGCCCTACTGGGGATTTGTAACTGTCTTGTAGGGATGAACCGGTGAAGCTTCGTTGGAATCCTTCCCTCGTTCGTCCTTAGTAAATACTATTACTGCATTTTCATGCATTTCTGGTAAACATCAATCATATTAAGCATACATGCATTTCTGGTAAACATCAATCATATTCAAAAGCATACATACGTTCAAACACAACTAATGGACGTTTCGCTTAGGTAAATAGGGTAAAAGTAAATCTGGATTCAGAGGGAAAAGTAAAGCTGAACTTGAAAACAGAATCGTTTCAACTTCGAGAGTGTATAACCAATTGGATTTAGAGCTCCTGAGATTCTTAACTTTCCTGAATACCTTCCCAGTAATCCTCATAGCTGGATCTGAAGACATGATACTGACACCATCTGATACTACTGGCGTAGACAATTAATTTCCATCATGGTTTCAGCTGAGAATCAAGGTAATACAATGAGAGGAATGTGTCTTCAAATTGTGATGGACCATATATGCTCCGGGTATTAGATTTGAAGAGAAAGCATTGCCCCTTGGTTGAGGATGAATTATACCATAATGGAAGTATCTGAATGTAAGAGACATAAACAGAGTGCCTCACAATAATATGCCTCTGACATCATGAAGTTCACATATATGAGGAGAGCTGCCTCTGGCTATTAAGCATTGTTGAATATGGACCTGATTGCCCCAAATGAACTGAACAGTAAGTTGGTATGCCCCTTGACTGGGAAACAGTGACTATGCCCCTGGCATTATGAACTTTGTAATGTTACCCTCGGTAATTTAGACAGATGTGGAGATCTGCCCCTGGATACTTAAACATAACTGAATCCTGTCCTGATAGTCCCATATGAGTTAGGAAGTATCATGGCCTGCCCCCTTGATTGGGAGATAATGACTATGCCCCTTTGTATACATGGACTTTGATCCCGGAAGCAACTTTGTTCATCGGAAGGACTTTGGTTCATTGAACATTCATCCTGTAAGTTTCTCCATTTGTCAAACACTCAGGTATATGCAAACAAATATATTCAAAAATGCAATGCTTATGTCTATCTTGAAATTTTGAAAAAGAGTTATTTTAGAAAAACATTTTTTGTAAAAACTGTGATATTAACTCAAGTTTTATAATAAGCCCTAAAGGAGTCAGGATACCTTTTTGTAACAGTACGCTTTCAAACTAACCATGCTTCAGTTAGGACTTTTAAAGGGTTGTAACGTGGCCTGGTTCATGGTTTAAGAAACAAAAGATAAAGGCTCAAATTTATTTGTACCCAACCCATTCTCCATGATGTTCTTCAGTCCTATACTCAGTTAACTTATGCATTGAGGCTCAAATGAGTTTGGAATTGTAACACTGACATTTGTGATGGTTCAGAAACCCAAAATTTATTTGAACATTCAGTCATCTTTCTTTGTTGAGGATTCATAGTGACCTCTTTTTTTTCTTTTGACTTTATTATCCCTTCTTTTTGCCTGAACTGCTTATTTCAAGGTTACAGTCAGCGGGATGTCTTAATGTTTTACTAAGTCTCCTTCATAGGTTTTAACTTAGCAAGACTGTTCTTGTGCTGGATATTGACTGTCAGGTTTAATGATTACAGAGAACCATCATTAGTTGTGTACAACACAGATAATTGGCATATTTGAGTTAACCGAGTAACTACCCTGCCCCGGGTTATGAATAAAGGTTTTAATTTGTGCGAGATAAAAACTCCTACTTCATAGGCTCAAAAGGGTTGACTAGGGATTAACTTCCTTATATCTCCACTGTTTAGGAATTGAAATAATGCATGTACATCGTCAGCATAGTCTGTTCAAAAGCATACTGCCTAATATTATGGTATTGTTTTCGTCATCCTCCCTCTACAGGCTTATAGCTTTATCAGGAGTTAAATATCACAAGATAGAAATAAGAAGCATAATTCAAAATATAGTGGAACGAATGGATTAATTCAAGACAAACATATGCAATGCATTAATGAAAACAAAAGTTTAACATAATAGTAAGTGTTCAAACAAATAAAAGAAATTACAAATGAAAATTCAAATGTTGTCCCATCCAGTTGGCTGAATGTCCTCAATTGCAATCTATGAACTTTGAGGAGCAGTATACTTCACCATGAAATCAAATTTACCACTTGGATGTCCCAAGGTGCCCCATATCTCAACAGGAATAGGTAGGCTTCCTTTCCTGCTACACTGGGCAACTTGTCTTGCAGCTTCGGTGTTTGATGGGTGATAGTAGAATTCAACTTGACCTTCTGGAGTAACCTCTAAGATTCCTTCATCAATCAGGTCTTGGATCTTTTTCTTCAATGTCCAACAACTATTAGTATCATGTCCAGGACAGTTGGAGTGATACCCACACCTTGCCTTGGGATTATAGCGAGGAGAGGAAGTTTTAGGATTTTGAGGAGAATTTTTCAAGGAAATTAGTTTCATCTCCAACAAGCATTGCAGAACTTGTGACATTGGAGTGCTGAATTTGATAAACTGTCTTCTACATCCCTTGTGTTGAGGTGGATTAACTTTACCATGTCTTTTTTCTTTAACTGAAGAACAATCAATGGTAACCGGTTTCTTACCTTCTTTTATCCTCATCTTCCTTTCAACCAAATCAGCTTGTTTTAACGGGGGTTGATTGTCAATTAGATTCCTGACTCCATTACTTTGAAGTTTTTGGACAAAGGTTCTCAGCTCTTCTTGCCCCTGAGCTAAACTTTGGATAAGAGCCACCTGGCTATTCATCTGGATCCTCATTTCTGTTATCTCAGCTTGCAATTGTTCCAACTGACCATCCTTGTTGTCCTCGGGACTCTTCTTCTTAGCCAGCAGTGTCTTCAACTCATCTTGTCCCTTGGACAAGTTCAGAATCAACTCTTGGAATCGGGCATTCTGAGCCTGGAGATCTTTGACTGTTTGTTCAAGAGCCATTGCTGAAATAAACAGCGAGAAGATAAGAAACCTGTGCACAAGAAACATGTGATGCAATGATATGGTATGTAAATGCGTATGCAATGTTTTTCAAGGACCACAGGATTTAAATTTGCTTAAACAAACAAGAAGGTAAATTTTTATTAGTAATAAATTTGTTTTGCCTCTTGGGCTTACAGAAAATGAAATAAATACAAGAGATGGGGTTTTAAGTCTCCCATGGACGTTTCCTCTTTGTGTTGAGGTATGAGTTGAGATTCCGTTCCTCGTGAAGTTGATTTGTTAGTTCTAGGATTCTTTCTTGGCTTGCTTTGTAATGAGCCTCGAAAGTATCCCTTTGTTCCTTCAACTGGATCCAAGATCTCTGCAAGTCTTCCATGTCAGTAGGCATGTCTGGGTGAAGGATGGTATAAGAAGTATCTCCTTCAGCAACAGGTTCCATGGTAACTGGCAGGATAGCAGGATATGGCATCATGAGAGTCTGAGCACGAGATCGCACCCATCTGAGATAAGCTTCCATAGGAATAGTGTACTTAGGCTCCAGAGTCTTGTTGTCAACCTTGTTCACTTTTCCCCATGCTCGTATGAATCTCTGACGGTAACCTTGAAGATCGTTGTCGTAGTCAAACACAATACCCTGAATCAACATGTCATGTGGACCATCACTCCGAGCGTAACCAAACTGTCGTAAAGCTAGAGAGGGGTTGTAGGTAATGCCTCCTCTTATGCCTAGAAGTGGCACATTAGGAAACTCCCCACAACGGTCAATGATAGTAACATTCTCCATAGATCTGGAGCACCAATGGATATCTGAATGAGAGAGTGACATAATCCTCTTGGACCACCTGAACCCTTGTTCATTCTTCATTACTGAGCGAGGAAGGTGAGAAATAAACCACCTAGATAGCAAAGGTATGCAGCACATCAAAGTTCCGCTTGCCCTTGTAGTACGGGTGTGAAGAGAATGCAGAATGTCTCCAAGCAATGTAGGCACTGGATTGTGACTCAGGAATATGTTGATGGCATGAACGTCTATGAACTGATCAGGATTGGGGAACAACACTAAGCCATAAATCAGCAATGCTAAGGTCTCCTCAAAAGCATCATAGCTCATAGCCTTCAATAACACTTGAGCTTTATCCATTAATACCTTAGCAAGAATACCCTTAACTCCGCTTCTCGTTTCTAGAACAATGTCAGACTTCTTCAGATGTAGAGCTGCAGCAATAACCTCAGGTTTAGGCTCTTTCTCCAAGCCTGTGAAGGGTTTTTGATTAAGAACAGGTATACCCAGAAGTTTAGAGAACTCCTCCATTGTAGGAACCAACTAATAGTCGGGGAATGTGAAGCAATGGTGCTTAGGATCAAAGAACTGGAACAGAACACTCATCATGTCTCCATTGAACCCTGAAGTGACTAGATCCAATAGGTGACCATGTCTCTTGATGAACTGGGAATGATCAGGCACTTGAGAAACCAACTCTTTAAGCTTAGCAGGTATGCCCACAAAGTTGATCCTGATGGTATTTCTACGAGCAGAAGCCATGACCTTTAACAAAGAATAAAGATAAATCCTTTGGTCCTTGAAATGGTTAGTGAAAATGCTATGCTTATGATGCATGATGATGTCATGATGTTATGCTCAATCACAAACATGTGGCACACACAAACAAGTCACATAATAGCCCTAGGTTTGAAGGCTTGCATGAGGTTTAAAGGTAAGTACCCTCCCCTGAAGTTTAGTTGGTTCATTCTGTCCTACAAAAGTAACCAGGTTCTAAGGGATCTCAATATCATTGATCCTTCACAAGGGTGGTTGTTCAGTAGGCAACTTACTTGCCAACCAAAACCCTCCAAGTTTAGAATCTCAATGAGCGTAGTATCGAGTATCAACCAACTTCAGTCTGCACCAAAGCCGGTTATCTTACTACTTTTCTAAAGGCCAAGATGGGATAACTAGGGTTCTAAAAGTTAGTTAGTGTATTGACAACATATGGCAGCCTCATATTATCCTCAACTTGACTTAAGGAACATAAGCACCAACCAAGAAGTCACACTAACTATGGCCACCAGATCAACCATATCGGTATACGCCGTACAGTTTCCTTGGTCTATTGCCATTTACCTAAGGTGCACTAGATCCGGGTTAGGATCTTTCACACATAAGAGCACCCAACAAGTAAAGTAAAGCAAACAAAGCAATAAAATTTAAAGTGATCTAATTCCTAAGGGTACCCCTCTTTTATTAAGTCCCCAGCAGAGTCGCCAGTTCTGTAACACGGTGGGAGAACTGACTTTAGTTATGTTGCGGATAGCAAGAGTCGCCACCGACTTTTATTTTATCCAAAGGAAAGGCATAAAAGAACAGGAAATACCTTTTTAAAAGATTTTTTTTGGGTCCGGGGGGTAGGTTATGTAAAGGGAAGGTGTTAGCACCCTTTACATCCATGGTTATCCGTGGGCTCTTAGTTACTTAGCTCACTTTAAAATGTTTTTAAAAATGTGAAGTGTGTGAATAGAAATTTTCTTAAGTGTTTATAATGACCCATGTACGGATGCGTATAAACCTTTGTTTTGAAAATTGTTTGAAATGTGTGAGGTGTTTAAAATGTTTTGAAAAGTGAGCAAGTATCTAAGAGGAACCTACCCTAAGTTTAAGTCTTTTCTGTTCTTGAATCCTTTAAATAGTAAGACTATCCCTATTATTAAGGAATAGGTAGTCATTACCTTGGATGTAAAGGACAAGTGAAGGGACATTGTTATTTAGGCAACTGTGGGGTGTATAAGCAATTCGAAGGGACTTATCGTCTTTATTCGAAAGGGACAAGATCATTACGAAGGCAACATTCGAAAGGGACTTGATCTTTTATCTGTTAAGGGACTAGATGATGTGAATTTGAGGGACTTTTGCTTTATACACCCTACTTGACCTTATAATAGGCAACATGAGAGGTATCCCTAAGGAAGTGAGATGGCGATCAAAGATCGACTTACGTGTGTGAGTGTACAATTTTAATATTTATCTTTTAAATTAAGTGATCTAAATTTACATTACAAGTATGTTTACACTCCCTATTTACTAACTATAGCATAAAATATAAATAATAAACATTATTGATAAATATTACACCAAGGAACAATTACATAATAATAATAAAGCAAAATATAATAAACAAAAATAAATAATAATAATAATAATTGGGTTAGTAGAATAATAATAATACAAAATTAAATGGGGTTAGTAATAATCATATAAACATAATTAATAATAATAATAATGAAATAAGCAAGAATATTATAATAATTAAAAGATCAAATTTTTATATAAGCAATTATTTAAGATTAATAAGAAAAAAATAAGAGCAATTATACTAATTATTATAAATTTTAAGTTATATGCAAATTATAAAATTAAAGTAATTATGAACATATTATGAAAATAAAATTATAATTATAAAATTAATCTAGCAATTTTCAACTATTTCTAAACATATATTAACAATTATTACATGCAAAATTAAAAATATAAACAATTTAAAGAATATTTACATATTATGAAAACAAATTAAGAATTTTAATTTTAAACATATTTATATACAAGATTAACAAATATTAAAATATACATGATTAAATAAAATAGAATTAACTATAATCATACTATTATATTTACAAAAATAATTATTTTAACAAGTTTTAATTATTCTTTAAATTTATGTTGAAAATTATTTATATAAGAATTAAGTTATAAACAAATTATATAATATACATATATGATTAAATGATAAATTAAAAATTAAAAATTAAATGTCACATAGAAGAAAAATTAGGGTTTTTTATGAAAATGTTTTTTTAGGGTTTATTAAATTTAAGTTTTAATTAAAATTAATAATATTAATAAACAATCAAAACAAATTAAAAAAAAAGAAACTTACCTTGGCTGGGAATTGAACCCAGCCCCCTTGCCTCCAAGAACTCCAGCCAGCAAGACTCTCCACTGGGCCAGCGCGCGCAGGTGACAATGAAAAGGATCTAATTGCTTTCGTTGTTGTTCCTGAAGAAATCATGAAAAATAAACAAAACAAAAGGCCTGGGGGCGATCGAACCCAGGACCTTTACATTGCACACAAACACACTTTCCATTCCAGCCGGGAGGGCGCATCTGATATAATAGTAACTATAATTCATAATATATTAAGTTTCATAATTGACCTGAAAAATAAGAAAAATTGTGAAAAGCCAGGATTCGATCCCTGGACCAAGACCTCACATGCGCATCCTTCCACCAACTAAGCCAAACACACAACTGTTAAACAATATCAAAGACAAAACAAAAAAATATTATATCCAGTTTTCAAAATTTGAAATTCGTGCCAGGGCATCATCTTCTTCCTCCAGCCCTAGGATATTTGCTGCGAATTCTATTACCAAATCTTCTGCGTATTCAAAACTTGCAGCAAGACCTATGAATCTTATACACCATAAAGACTGTAAAATTTCATCAAATTAATTGTTCAAACATGATCCAGAGACAAATTGGCATTGATCTGTGTTTTTAGAATTAATTTATATTAGCTTGAGAGTGAAACCCTAATGGAGGCCGAAAACCCTAGCAATGGTGGAATTCACCCCAGTTCATGAAACTCAAATTAGACTATCCAGAATTCATCACAAGCTTCAAACAATCACAAATCAACAAACAAAATTAATTTATAATAGCTAAATAATCGAAATCGAAAAATTTAAATTCAAGAACAAGAGGGATTCGGTTTATGCAATATGAGATGTTTTGGATGCAAATGATCATTGGGAATGATTCAATGATGTCTCGTAAACATGTCTCAACCTTCAAATTGGTTCAAAAAGGCTTGAATTGTGAAATCCGATTTTGAGTTTTGTGAGGTTTTTTGAAAATATGAACTTACTCTTGGAGGCTGGAAATTCGTCAATAGTGAGTAGGGTTGTGTTATGTACTTATAGTGTGATGATTTTAGGTCAAAACAATGGATCATTGTGTGAAAGATTTGATCAAAAAAGATTGAAAAAGATTAAGCTTTAAAATTCAAATATTCTTGCATAAACCCTTTCTATTTCAAGTCAATCACCATTATTTTTGTATCATTCTGATCCATATTGAATTCATGACCTTCTAGAACAAAAAATAATTTTAAATCTTCACACTTGATATTTTATTTAAATTTAAAATGATTTTTAGTATAAAAAATCATAATAAATAAATTAAATAAAATAAAAATTATGAAAATATCAAATAATTTTCGTGCATGATGTCATGGATCACTTTGGGTCATCAAAAGTTCAGCCCATTTAGCAAAATTTGGTTTTAAACCTCCATTTACTTCATAAACTTCCCTAAAATTTCCCAACTTTGAAAGGGCACACATCCATCAATTTTAATGCTATGAGGGTGTTCTTGGACATTTTGGAAAGCTTGAAAAGTCCTATAACCAACCCCACTGGTTTCATGTTCATATCATTTACCATTCTCAAGTTATGCCCTTTTGAAGTTGTTGACTTTTTGTTGACTTTCAAAAGGACCTATAATGTCTTAGCTCATACCTTCCAAATGAAGCATTTTTGGGCTTGGCTTGTGAGACATAAAGTTGTAGAGAATTCAATTTCCTTCAAAATGAGCTTTGGATGGAGACTTGGTGATGAATCATGTGAAAGTTATGGCTGGTCAAAGTTCAGTTGACTTTTCCTAAGGAAACCCTAATTTAGAAACCTCTGATTCTTGATGATCTGAAATATCCTTGATGAATCATGATCAACCTTTGATAAAATGATGAATTTTACTTCATATACTTTATGTTGACAAAAAATCATGAAGTTTGACTTTGGTTTGACCACAGTTGACCTCAGTTTGACTTTTTAACTGCTTTGACTGATTTTGACTTATCTGATCATCTGACTGAGCAAACCTTTGAGAAAAGTCTTGAAACTTGTCATGGGGGTTATTACACACATATAAGATATTATGAAGCTCATTTGAAGTCTTGGAAATCCATTTAGCCTGATTAAAGTCAAAACCCTAGTTTTGGATGCACTGCTTAGAAGGATGCATTGTCTGAGGGAATTGTCAAATCTTCTGACTATTTGTGAACTTTGTGAACCTTGTGAACCTAATAAGATGTCTTGTGAACCTCATGGGAGATATTGTGAGCATTGTGACCCTTGTGAACCTCATAAAGTGTCTTGTAAACTTCATGAACCTCATGAAAGGTCTTGTAAGTATTGTGAACCTTGTGAACCTCATAAAGTGTCTTGTAAACTTCATGAACCTCATGAAAGGTCTTGTAAGTATTGTGAACCTTGTGAATCTCATAAAGTGTCTTGTAAACTTTATGAACCTCATGAAAGGTCTTGTGAACCTTGTGAACCTCATAAAGTGTCTTGTAAACTTCATGAACCTCATGAAAGGTCTTGTGAACCTTCTTAGCACACAAAGTCTTGTATTGTGAGGGCAAATTTTGGGGTGCAACAGCTACATCAACAACCTTCATTCACTCCTCGGCGGAGTATGAGTAAGCGAGTACAGGGACATGTCAGACGCCCAACGCAATGTCATCAACAAAATGTTCAATCACAATCTCAGGGTCAGCAACAACAGGCACAGAGACCATTTCAGGAAAGAACAAGAGCGAGGAACCGCAGACTTGATCCTATCCCATGTCCATATGTTGTATTGCTTCCAGAGCTGCTTAAGTTGAACCTGGTTGAGCTCCGTACCATGAGGGCTCCTCCTGCTGATAATCTACCACCAAACTTTGATCCAAACTCCAAGTGCAAATTCCATTCAGGTACCCAGGGGCACAGTATTGAGAAATGTTGGGCTTTTCAGAACAAGGTACAAGACCTAATTGAGTCCAAGGCAATCAATTTTTCTCCTCATCCGAAGGTACTCCAGAATCCGATGCCTAATCACGACGGAACCGGTGTCACGGTTATTCTACCAGATGGTCCACGTTAAGCTGAAGTCTTCGAGTTAATTACCCAGGACGTCGGGGTATTCATGAAGTAAATAAAGCCAGCAGTATTCAAATACTCTCAGTGATGGCATTTGTGTGTTTGCCTTTCTTCATTGTTCATTTTCATCCCTATTTAGGGGAACTACGTCGCTCTGATTCTTCATTGGTCATCAGTCAATGGAGATACGTAGGCAGAAGATCGTCAGGTCTTTCTGAGCAACCTTATGGGGCAACTTTACTCCCCAACTTCACTTTTTCCTTCAGATGTCTCGTGTCAGAGTCAGAATAACTAGAAGAAGAGGTATGAATTCCGTGGTTAGGTATACAACTGCAAATTGAAGATTACAAGTCCGTGAAAGAGCTATTGATCACTGAAAGTATCCAAGACTGACAGGTCCAGATGGAGCCAAGCCTCCTCAACTACGACAATATTCAGTTTCTTTACTGCATTTCCATTTGTAGTTTCTTTTATATGCTAAACATTTTTCTACATGTATGAAATTTGTTTGCTTTTGAATGTTAGCAATAATAAAACTCACATGTTTTTCTTGAAGTAATTCATTTGCATTCCCTTGTAATTTTGCATTTGTACATCGCAATACCAATTGTCGAGCTTAAACTCTATGAAGGAGAATGACGAAACAAAAACGCAAAATCTCTAATTGTGTGCTCTCGAGTAAGGTCCTGTTGACGATGTACAGGCTTTGTTTCAAATCCCTAAACACTGGAGATATAAGGAAGATAAACCCTTGCTAACCCCTTCGAGCCTTGAAGTAGAAATTTCTTGTCAAATGAAAAACCCTCACATGTAACCCAGGGGCAGGGTAAATGTCATCTAGTCGGACCAAGCATTAAGGCTTTCATAAAGGAGTGAATTTGAGGATCCATTACATTCTACTATGCTAATCAAGAGGTCCAAAGACCCGAAACCACAATGGTTATCCAAGTCAAAAGGTCCAAAGATTGAAAACCACAACGGTTATCCTTCGTCAACCAAAGAATGGGGCATTCACAACCCTCGCAAAGCAATCAAGACAAATAGTGTCACACAACTTATTCAAAAAAAATGAATGAAAAGAAAGCCCGCTAAGTCGAAACTTGAAAACAAGTGACTTAGGCAAAAGTTAGGGCATCCCGCTGGACTTCACAATCAAAGATTCACAAGAATCAGTCCAGGCAAAAGTTAGGGATAAGCAAAATAACACAAAAGCGAAAGATGGAAAGGATTACACAAGAAAGATCCTCAAATGAGAACAAAGTCGTGTGGCACAGACACGAAAGATAAAGGAGTGACTGACTCTCAGCAATAACCTGATTGGCGCTTGAACTGATAGCAGTAATGGCTCCTCAATCAACACGAAACCCTTATGAAAAGTGAATGCTTGTGAAAACTAGCTGAGCATAGGAATGGAGAACATCACGAAGAGTGGGTGGGCACAAATAAACTTTGAGCATATATCCTTTGTTTCTATAACCGTGAACCAGGCCACGATACAACCCTCAAAAGTCCTAACTGAAATAGGGTTAATTTGAGACGTACTACTACGAGACTGTGTTCCTGACTCCTATGAGTTATGCTAAAAGACATTTGTTGGTATTGCATGTACAGACTCTCATAAAAATAATGTCATATCTTAACCAGTGATTCGCTCACAAAGGTTTGCGATCCCTTTTCAAAACTTCAAGTTTGACATGTGTGTTGCATTAGAATTTTCATTCTAAGAATAAACATTGTTTGCTTGCATACATTTATTTGGCATCATAAATGGTTCACATGCTGAAATTCAATCCAGAAGCTTAAGCTTGCCAAGTTGAGGAGTATAGAACTTCTGAAAGACAATCATGTCGAGGTGCACTTTTCTGAGAAAAGCTCCATTAAGTGAAGACTTCCCCAACTAGTCATGTTAAGAGCTAGCCAATCCAGGGCAGTTACGTCGAGCAATTTCTTCAAATTTCAGTCAAACTGGGGCGATCACCTCGAGATTCAAATCTCTCCAAGAGCAAAGATTAGTCAGTCAAGTGCAAAACTATTCAAATACTTGTACTAGGGCAGGCCACCCCAATAGTACGAGAATTCATTCTTTCCCAAAGACAGACGATCGGAAGCATTTACCCGGAGTTCAGAATATTGTGGTCACTCGTCAAGCCAATTATCTCGTTCAGTACTTTGACAGATACCAACTCATCTGCATTGGCAATGGTTACCTCCCCAACAAGGTTGTTACGCTAATTCATGCAGTCATTACGATACCTAAGAGTTTAAAGACGCCGAGTCTTTTGTAAAATCCTCTTGAGATAAAATCCATACGGAAGCAACTGATCCCCAGCATGAGACAACTTGAAATCTTTCCTCCTCAGCAGGACGTGTCTCGGATTTGTCATCTCCAACAGACGAATGGAAGTTATTCCCAGTAAAGTCACCAAGTTTTCCTTCAGCTAGTTTCCTTGATCTCGGTTCCTCAACAGATCTAAGGTAACTCCTATTCCCCTAAACGAATTCCAGATAAATCATTCTCCTCCCCAGCAGATCCATAAGAGTGGGTAATCCCCAATAGTCGAGATATCCCCCGGCACGGCCCTCAAATCTAAAAGTCCAATTTATTTTTGGCAAAGGTGATAATTCGGGACAGATGAATTATTCACGCTCTTCTCCAACAAAGATGTTATCCCCACAGGGCTTCTTGATATCGAATTCGCGATCATTGTGTTTCCCCATAGAGTTAGCAGAGACTTATTACTTCCGCGTCAGGAATTCCTTTACGCTCACACCAGTTCATTACGATACTCAAAAACCTACCATCCCTAGTGTCGTGGGGCAACATGCCATGCAATTCAACAGATTTCAAAGCCCAGCCACATACTGGCCAAAGTCCATCTTCGGGTGGCAGATTTCAAAGCCCAGCCACAGACTGGCCAAAGTCCATCTTCGGGTGGCAGATTTCAAAGTCCAGCCGCAGACTGGCCAAAGTCCATCTTCGGGTAGCAAATTTCTAAAGTCCCCCACTGTGGGCAAAAGTCTCCCACAGTGAGCAAAAGTCAGCCACGGACTGGCCAAATTCCATCTTCGGGTGGCAAGTTTCAAAAGTCTCCCACAGCGAGAAAAAGTCCCCCACAGTGGGAAAAAGTCTCCCACAGTGAGCAAAAGTCCAGCCACAGACTGGCCAAAGTCCATCTTCGGGGGGAAAATTTCAAAAGTCTCCCGCAGTGAGCAGAAGTCCACCCGCAGTGTGGCAAATTTCCAAAGTCCACCCGCAGCGTGGCAAGCTATCCCAAGTCCACCCGCAGCGCGGAAATTCATTAAGAGTCCAACCGCAAATTGGCCAAAGTCCATCCTCTGGGTGGCAAATTCTTAAAAACGTCCAGCCACAGACTGGACAAAGTCCATCCTTCGGGTGGCGAATTCTCAAAGTCTCCCATAGTGAGCAGAAGTCTCCCGTAGTGAGTAGCAACCCCCGTAGTGTGGCAAGAAATTGAAGTCTCCCGTAGTGAGCAAAAGTCTCCCGTAGTGAGCAAAAGTCTCCCGTAGTGAGCAGCAGCCCCCGTAGTGTAGCAAGAAATTGAAGTCTCCCGTAGTGAGCAAAAGTATCCCGTAGTGAGCAGAAGTCTCCCGTAGTGAGCAGCAGCCCCCGTAGTGTGGCAAGAAATTGAAGTCTCCCGTAGTGAGCAAAAGTCTCCCGTAGTGAGCAGAAGTCTCCTGTAGTGAGCAGCGGCCCCCGTAGTGTGGCAAGAAATTGAAGTCTCCCGTATCGAGCAAAAGTCTCCCGTAGTGAGTAGTAACCCCCGTAGTGTGGCAAGAAATCTAAGTCTCCCGTAGTGAGCAAAAGTCCCCCACAGTGGGAAAAAGTCCCCCACGGTGGTCAAAAGTCTCCCGTAGCGAGCAAAAGTCTCCCGCAGTGAGCAGAAGTCCACCCGCAGAGTGCCAAGTTTCCAAAGTCCACCCGCAGAGTGGCAAGTTTCCAAAGTCCATCCGCAGTGTGGCAAATTGTCGAAAGTCCACCCGTAGCGTGGCAGATCGTATCGTGAAGTCCAACCGTAGTGTCCAAAGTCCACCCGTAGTGTGGCAAGAAATTGAAGTCTCCCGTATCGAGCAAAAGTCTCTCGTAGTGAGCAGAAGTCTCCTGTAGTGAGCAGCAGCCCCCGTAGTGTGGCAAGAAATCGAAGTCTCCCGTAGTGAGCAAAAGTCCCCCACAGTGGGCAAAAGTCCCCCACGGTGGGCAAAAGTCTCTCGTAGCAAGCAAAAGTCTCCCGCAGAGTGGCAAGTTTCCAAAGTCCACCCGCAGAGTGGCAAGTATCCAAAGTCCACCCGCAGTGTGGCAAATTGTCAAAAGTCCACCCGCAGCGTGGCAGATCGTATCGTGAAGTCCAACCGTAGATTGGCAAAAGTCCATCCTCAGGGTGGCAAAGTATCTTAAAATTCGATCACAAATTGGCGAAAGTCCACCTGCAATGTGGCAAGTCGTTAGTCGTCTAACTCCATCCGAAAGACATCATTAAGACATTCTTGTAGCCTATCAATGTCCACCCGCAGCGTGGCAAGTCAGTAGCCATCTGACATCGCTCAAAAGGCATCCCCTATTTACTTTTCTTCCCATCAGAATTATATCCAAGCAGAGTTCATTCGGTTGAGTTTATTTCCCTGTTCTTCTGCCACAGACTGCAAATTTTCTGGTTGTTTTTGGTATTCAATCCCTGCATACTTCAAACGTCTAAAAGCAACTGCTATCATCCATTCAAGTCTACAGTGATTGAATAGGGGCAGCTGTAACACCCCAAAATTTGCCCTCATTATTTATAACCATTAACTGGCTTTATGCTTCACTTTTAGCTGCATCATCTAATAGTTCATAAAATCCATCATACAATTCATTGGCTCCTAAGGCAGGGGATCAAAGGATTTATGGTAATGTGAATTGGCCTTATCCAGAGATGATTTGGTTGGTCCATACTTTAATCAAATCGGAGAAAAAGTTGAGCTCACATCATCATTAGCATATTTTATTGTGGGGATCATCAAGTTCCAAAATTTCCCCTGTTCGGAGGTTCCATCACAAGCGTTGGGTCAAGACATATTAAGTTTATTTGCTTTCAATATCCCATGCTCCTCACTTCATCAGACACATCTCAAATGCTAGAGTTTCATCAGGGCTATGATTGAGTTTTACTATGAACTATGATCCTCATTGTTTTGGGCCATTTTTATCACTTGAACCGTGAATTAGGGGGTTATTTTCCATAGTATAGATTTCAAGAGGTCTCTTTGGGAAGTTTGTTGTCATCATATTTTTCCATGCAAAGAACTTCAACCATGGATCAAAATTCAAGTTATTGAGGAGGTCTTGATATATTTTGTGGCAATTAGGTTTGTTCATCATTGAAGGACATAAGTAGTCAGTTTTCATACAAAGACTTGATATAACCTTTGCATATGGAGGATTGTTGGTTAAAGTTTAAGGCGTACATTCCCTTTTTATCGTATGTCAATACTCGATCAATGGGCTTAGTTGGATTTAATAAGTTATTTGTTTATGTGGTGATGAAGTTTCAAAACCAAATATTTCTTTTGTGATTAAAAGGTATTAGGTCCTTATGTGTGATCAAATGGGCCGGTGATATGAGCTAATGACTATTCAATTCCATATTGAATTTAAATTCAAAACCGAAAGATTAGAAATACATTGGCAGCTTGTTTCATCAAAAGTGCCAATATTATTTTTTAGTGAAAAAGAAAGATTTAATGGAAAACAGAAAAAGCTTATCATAAGGTTGAAAAGAAATGTTGATGTTGGGAGGAATACACAAAATTAAAAGAGCTAAAAGAAAAGCTCTCCATGACAGAGTGAAAAAAGTGCAGAATATATAAAG
Source organism: Lathyrus aphaca (assembly GCA_963966055.1). Taxonomy (NCBI): domain Eukaryota; kingdom Viridiplantae; phylum Streptophyta; class Magnoliopsida; order Fabales; family Fabaceae; genus Lathyrus; species Lathyrus aphaca. The sequence continues at coordinate 378,475,037 of OZ014523.1, read as the reverse complement.
AAAAAACTCTCGAAAAAATTTTCAACTGATATTCATAAAAGAGTTACACCAGAAAAGTTCAGCAGGGGAATTCACATAACATAAGTTTATCAGAAGGAAATTCAATAGAGAAGAAGAGATTCATACACAATTTCAGTTACAAAATCCCTAAAACTTCAAACAGAATTCTAACTAACTACTCTAACTGAATTCATGGAGAATTTACCAAACCATCCTTGAATCTTCATCTATAAGAAGATGTTTCTGCATCTTTAAAGGGATTTTTTTCATCTTTCTCACACACTCTTATTCTTCATACTCTCTCTTCTTCATACATTCTTCCTCACCAATCTTCACATCATTTTCATCAGAACTGAGTTTTCTGCATCAATCAGCAGTTTCACCATTCTGCATCACCTTCTTCAACCTCCATTCAATTTCCTTCAATCCTTCATCCTCCTTCATCAACCCTCAACCTCTATCTCCAATTTGCTTCATGATTCCACCATTTCATCACCTCCTTCAATCCTATTCATCACCAAGAAACATTCTGCAACTTCAGACATTTCAACAAGAGTTTCTCACTGCAATCAATAAAAACTTCATCAATATCACACCTGCAAGATTCACAGCTACTCGGTTTGAAGTGACACTCAATAAACCAGAATGAAATCACAGAGAAGAAAAGGAAAAGAATTGAAACAATAACAAGCAGAATTTCGTTATTTAGTGTCGTCAATTACCTTTAATCGATCTTCCTCTACGTCACTGATTTCTTCAACCTGCAGCACCAAAGACAATTCACGGCCTCAACAGCGTTGCATTGATTTTCGGCAACCCTCAAAGATCAACACCCGCGACCACCTTCAAGTCAACAAACTCCAGCACCTGCAAGGAAATCAAGAGAAAAGGGTGAATTGATCAACATCGACGCAAAGTTCATACTATTTGATAATCCCTTTACGTTTATCAGTGCGATTCAATACCTGCAACTCAAAGAGCCGTGATAGCATTAATCTCCGCCCTCTTCGGTCTTGTATTCCCCAACCTCATTTCCAACAGAATCGAAGCCTTTCCAATCTCCTCAATCTGCAGCTTCATCAACACGACACCGTTATCGTCCCACCAATCTTCATCATCAGGCCGCCAGTCTTGGTTCTGATCCAAACTGCACATTGAAACCATAACAGTAAGTAGTATCCGCAGCAAGAAGAAGGGGAAGATTCATCGAGGAACAAGCAAGCTCACCGGCGGTTCATCCTTCGTGATCGGTGACATTCTCCAGGTACGTAAAATCCGAACGTATCGTAGCCACGACGTTGAACCTTAGAAGCTTTTTACGGTTGTGAGTTTATTTGAAACAATACGAGTCTTGACTCGGTTAAACCCGGTTCTATCTATGGGAGTCCCTTTGATGTTGTTGATAGATTCAGAAAGAGGGGTTAGGGTTTGTGTTTGCGGAGGCAAGGATGGGGTTTTGAGGAAGAAATAGGGCTAGAAGAGATTAGAGTGGATAGGTTGAAGATGAAGCGGTGGTGGATTAGGAGAGGATGATAAGAAATTGATGGTGGCGGCGGCGGGAAGGAGAAGAAAGGGCTAAGGTTTTTACCCTTGAAGAAGACGAACATAAGGGATGAGAAAGGGGTGGCAGCGTGAGAAGAGGAGGAACTAGGGTTCTTGTTCCTCTTTTGTTTAACTTATTGGTTTTTTTGTTTATAAGTTTTGTGTTGATATTGAATTAATAGAGATTAGGAGCAATAACAATTATTATAAAATAATAAAAGCAATTAATTAGATTAATGAAGAGTTAAGACATTAAACAAAAAAATTTAATGAGTTGTTGTTGTTTGAATTTCGAAATAAACACATTTCCTCCGCCCTTTTTACTGGGACAAGATTGGTTTTTTCCGGTCCAATCCGGCGGTGACACGTGTCACCGTTCGGTTGGACCAATTTGGCTGTAATCTTATTAATCCCCTTCATGTGAAATGGGCCCCAGTGAATTCTTATTAGCACCCCCGTTTTCAGCCTATTTTGATTCTTTAACTAGAAAACATTTCTTTCCTCACCCCCTTTCTATTTCTTTTCTTTTAAATTTCTATTTTGTATAGTTTTCATTTAAATTCACAAAAAATGTTAAAACACTTAATAAAATTCCCCAAAAATTATAGTAGGATATTAATTCAATTTAGAACTTTTCCCAATTTTTACTTTCTGAATTTTTGCATTTTTCAATTTAAATTCGATTTTTCGTTTTAATTGATTCATATTGAATTCCTTCATAAACACATAAATTTGTATATTTTATTTCTGCCACTTCCTTTAACATTTTTTATCTATTCTTTTTGATATGATTATAGGACAAATAAAGGTACCTAGAATATTTTTGGTGCATTTCTTAGGCCATTTTATCCACTGTTTTGGTAGTGTGATTTGTGTAAATTTAGGATTGAATTTTAGATAGATTTAGGTGGCAATTTGACATAGTTAGACTTTGAATTTTTAGGAGATTTTTTAACACAATGTTATAATCAGGTTTAAGACCCTAGGGAATTAATTTCACTTTTTTTATGACTTTTGATATTTTTGTCATTTCAATTCATTTCCATCATATTATGCATATTCATGTTCATTTCACTTACTAACATTTCCTTTTTGTGCAAGGTATTTTCCGAGGGATTTGCTTATGAACTTGGATATTTTTATGCCTTGATTATATTTTGTGTACTTTGTGATGTAATACTTGTATGCTTGTATAGTTTCTATAATTAGGATAGAAAAGATAAAACGAATCGATAGAAAACCAAAATCTCAAAAACAAAATAAATAAAGACTCGATCCAACGTCGAGTAAATTTCCAAATAAATAAATAAAGTTTCATGTGACTTTAGGATTCCTCAATCACCATCGTTTCACTCCATTACACCAAAAGCAAGCCTTGTATGTTGCACACCATAAGTCGTGCGTCTTAGCACCACGCAACCGACCCACCCGATCCATCGTTTCATCCCATTTATGTTTCGTTCACGTTTTTACCCACCATGACTTAGGAGGACCATATTGTTCATTATTGCCTTTTATGCTCGCATTTCTAGTTTAATATCTTTAGATAGATTCGATCTTTCAAACCTCATTAACCATAGGTCATCTTTAAATTCAATTAACTTAGGGTAAGTCTAGTTTCCCTTAGAATTTTTTCCTTTGACAACTTGAGTCTCACTTCTCATATTTAAAAGAAAATAAAAACACTTAATAAAGGAAATGTGTACAGTGCACCACGAGCCTTAAGATATACAGGAAATGACTAGTGGAGGTCTCCTTCACTCTTTTAGGATGCTTTACAAACGTTCCATTGGGGGCGATCTTGGAAAGTATTCGCTCTTGTGTCATAGTCTTTAGTGTTGTACATACGAAAAACACAAATTCAAAACAATTCTTATAAAAGACAAAAAACCAAGAAGTCACATCTTCTCATCTCATCTTATACTCCTTGCGGACGAACATGACTTGTCTCGACAGTTCAAACAGCGATACGGTAAACACCCTCGAGTCAGAGCCGGTAACACCTGAGCTAGAGCTATGGCAACGTCATCCTAAAAATCACAAACAAGTTTCAGCCTTAGTCAGACGAACTACGTCATCTCTGATCTTCATTTATCCCGATGAGGTACGTAGGCAGTGGGGTAGGGCCCATTTGAGCACAATCTTTATTTTCCCTACATTTTCCCCCTTTATTTCCATTTTTCAAATCCATTTCTTTTCTCATTTTCATTTCATTCCAGATAGCCATTCTTTCATTCAAACAACATATTATTTCTCACCCTTTGAAACAGATTAATAAGCGTGGATCCCGTCGGGTACGGCGGACGGATTGGGGTGCTAATACCTTCCCAATTCGTAACTGACTTCCGGACCCATATTTTTGTTTCGCAAGGCCTCGTCCTTTTCCTTTTTCCTTAGGTTTGTGCAACATTACCTTTCCCATTCCTTCGGGATAAAAATGTCTGGCTGGCGACTCTACCTTTTCCGCGCCACTTTCGCGTTTGTACTAGGATGAAAATCCCGGGAGCGACACTTGTATGTCTCAGGCTTATGGTATGAATCACTATCCTGGCCACTTAACCTTTTTAGAGTTGTATTAAATGTTTTTTTCCTCCTGCATGAGTTAGAAAGCATTCAAATGTTCACAACAGAATATAAACCACAATTTGCTGGACGTTTTGGCAATCAAATGCTGCTAGATGAAAAACAAAAACAAGAAGCAAATAGTCACAAGTTTACTGAACTTGAATTCTATTGATTTGGAACATGGCCATGAATAGGCATTACATCAAGAAACAATTCCCTGGAAAGAGAGAATCGCTCAAAAGGAAAACAGACTATCCTATTGGCAATGTGAAAAGTGGATCTCATCAAGTTTTGACCCGGCTATGACTTGTATATCTTCAAGACTATCCGCTTGCTCTGCCCCTTGAGAAAGGTGATTGTACTGGTCTTCAACCCTTAGGATAACCTTAGTTGCAGATGGATTACGAATTTCGCAGATCGTAGTTGTTCGTGTTAGTCCCTCTTTTGCGTGGATCGCCCTTTTCGGGTTTTCAATCCACCAGGATACCCTTTTTTGCCTGAGTTGTCCGATGTGGCTTTTCAACTCAGCAGGTGTACATTTTTTTTTCAATATTTCCCTAATTTTTGCCTGAGCCTTTTATTCTGTTTTTGGCTCGCCGGGATGCCCATTTTTGTCTGGATCTTTATTCTGTTTTTATCCAGCGGGTCTTTTTACACGAAGTATTTTCTTACTGCGTCTGTGTTGACAGGGGAATGGAAGTCTTTTCCATCCATGGTTGTTAGCATTAAGGCTGCACCTGAGAAAACCTTTTTAACCACGAATGGTCCTTCATAATTGTTAGACGTTGTGGCTAGTGATCTAGAGGGGGGGTGAATGGATCACCTCCTTGTTTACAAGGATTTAAAAGATTTTTCAGAGTTTTCAAAGATTAACGGAAACAACGGTCCCAAATATACTAGCGTCTATTCTGGACCAGCCACTAGAAGATCAGACATGTGATGACGTGCTGGATTTACAATTGAGATGATAAAGGATTAAACACACAAGCTGTAAAACAGTTGAATGCACCTATCACAAAAGCTATTTCCAATGAATCAAAAACGATTGAAAACGTAAATAGAGATAGAGAAGGAATACAATACGCAGAGATTTGGTAAGGAAGTTCCCCACGTTCGTCCTCGCGTGTGGGTACGTCTCCCTCTCAATTTCAAACCGAAATTGAGAAATTTTATATCAATATTGCTGAAATCGTCGATTACAAGGTTGCTATACAAACACCAGAAATCTATACACCTAGATCTTCCTATTGTATCAACCTTCACTTGATCTGAGCCAAATCAAGATTCCCTGCAAGTAATACAAACAATTCACCGGTTCCACGATCTATTTGCGAAATCTCCGATTTCCAAATCTTACGCTCGGCTGAATCTGTCTTGTAAACGTGACTAACAAACCCTTAAGAACACGCCCGTTCTTGAAGGAAAACCCAGTTGGTTTTTCCTTGAAACCTTCTTTCACTCTTCAACTCAGCTGGATCTCCGATCGTACCACTGAACGTTATCTCATAAACCTTCAATTCACAGAACAGCACTAATTTCTTGTTGATGTTCTTAAATCAAGGTGCTTGAGAAGATGATGAAGATGAATATGAATCTAGGTTTCAATCCTGCTCAACATTGAAATGTCCACACTCAAAATTCCTTTTCTTGATGTGTTCTTCAATGATTTTTTTCGCTGAAATTCGTCTGCAATTTCTATATTATCTCCTGCACTAAATGAAACACTAAACATATACTATGCAGATTCTGTTAGAAGTAAAACAGAAAAAAGAATCGATTCAAGACACGAATGAATCGATACATAATAGTATTTATACTGTTATGTATCAATACATATTAGCATGAATCGATACATACTGAACAGATGAACAAAAAACAGAGAATTAAACAAACAATGAATCGATGCATGTTTGTATGTGTCGATTCATAGAAGAAATTCCAAAACCATTCTTACAGCATGAATCGATGCATGATGGAATGAATCGATTCATTTTGCGAATTTCCATAATCATTTCAACAGCATGAATCGATGCATGATGGAATGAATCGATTCATTTTGCATATTTTCAGAAAAACAAAGACATTATTAAAAATGAGACAAAAGATTTAAAGGCTAGCATTTTGTCTTAATATGAAGCATATGATGAAAGCACAAACACCTAAAATTTATAATCATACAAAACTAGAGTTGCTCACAAACTCCCCCTTTTTGATGATGACAAATTTTTTGAAGTGTGAGAATCACTCCCCCTGAGTTTGTGCATGCCTGTCATTTTTCACATTCGCCTTTCTCCCCCTTTGTCAACATCAAGAAAGAATGCATAGGTGAAGCAAAAAATCAGCAATAACAAGATATATAAGCAAAATTCACTCACAAGGAATGAAACATAAAGGGCAAACAATATAGTCGAAAGCAGCAAACAAGCATAGGCATTGAAATTGTTAATTAGAGTTGCGAATTACAGAAACAAACCAAACTCATAAAATGTTTAAACATAAAAAAAACAAAGAAACTTAAGCAAGAAACAATGATGATATGCAAAATGAAATGCAGCTTCAATGAGGAAAGTGGCCACCACAATACTCTGCATCATCTCTATCTGGGTCTCGGAAAATTGGAGGAGGAGGTGGAGGAGGCATTTCATCAGGATTCTTCCCCATGAAGGCGTAACGCCTGAACCGTCTCTAAACCTCTGTGCTTTGAAATCTTTCCATTATCCCCGGATGCGAACGGCAATCATCCATAAATCCAAACATCTCATTGTAGAAAACTTGATGTCACTTAACCAAGTCGGTATGCCATGAATGTTGATTATGATACATCCGAGTATGCTCATCATGCCATTCTTGGTGCTCTTTATGCCATTCCGTTTGCTGGACATGCCACGCACGGGCCTCTTCATGCCGGGCATTGTTTGCAATTTCCATCTGCTCAAACATTTGAGTAAGATAGGCCGGAGCAGTAGTAGATGAAGTCGGTGGAGCCGATGAAGGAGCCAGTTCATAGTTTGTAGGAGACCACCTTTGTGGTACCCACTCACCCCAACCAGTGTTAGCATTTGCATCAGGAGGATTTTCTGCATCCTCCATATCTTCATCCCTTTGTTCTTCAACATAAACATGTTCAGAAGGAATATCAAAGTTGTAGATGCGGGTTCTAATGTTGCGTTCAAAGAAGTAATAGCAGCGACGCTCGATATCCCACCGATAACCCATATGAGAGAGAGTGGCATTGTTGAATTCTTGAACACTAGAAGAAGATAAGAAAGGCACAGGAGGGAAAACCACTTTCCAAAACTTAAGAATCCGCATAATCTGGGCAGCATATGCAAGAGTGATGTTCTTTGAGCTATTCCGCGTAAGAAAGATACGTTTGACAAAGTAATTGGGCCAGTTTAATGGTATCTTCTTCTGCAGAATATACAATAGATGGATGTCCGGCTTATCCAATCGAGAGTGCCCACCGGACCTTGGACGCAAGATATGTGAAAGAATCCAATGCAGAATTCTTGGAACGCTTTTAATCATACCAGAAGTCAGAGGCTCATCATCACCAAGAGATCTTTCTAATTTTTAAATGGATGCACAATATGCCTTCAGATTAAACTGTGTCTCAAAGTTCTGATCATGCCACATCTACAACTCAGGCAACAGAGATGGCATTTTGAACACTTTGGGCCAATCACCAGCCTCAAAACAGTAAGTTTTGGTTCCAATAGAACACTTAAACATGTAACCTTTACCAGTTTTCACACCAGCATAAAACGCACGTATAAAATCCTCATGGTAATCATCATTAGCAGTTAAAAAGGACCCCAAATTTTGTGCATCGATTAACTCAACAACTTCTTCTAAACAAAGAGTACGAACATCACTAGTATTGAAAACATGTGGTTTCATGACTAACCTCGACATAAAAGAAACCTCAAATTCTTCAACAATGGCAGGATGAAGAATGGCAGCCCCAGATGGAGGAATTTCGGGAACAGAAGGAGCCTGATGGGAAGACCCAACGGGTTCTTTGCCTTTACGTTTTCCTTTTTCTCTTGGAAGCATGACTCTTGGAGGCATAATGATGAGATTAGGGTTTTGAGAGAAGAGGGATTTTGTGGTGTTAGGGTTAGGAAACTGTAAATGATGCAAATGAAATGAAGAAAGAGATATAATAGAGTTTTGTAACTAATGGACATGTCATAGCAGTTGCTGATGTGTCGATTCATAAAAAATAAACTGAATTTAAAACAGTATGTGCCGATTCATGACCTTATGAATCGATTCATTTGACGAAAATTGTTAAAAATCAGGTTGCTATGTATCAATACAAACCACGAATGTATCGATACATACTGTAACTATTTTGACAGATTTGAAAGAAAATGAACATGAATCGATTCAATATGGCTGTGATCGATTCATAATGCAAAAAATTTTAAATTCAAGTGGCTATGTATCGATACAAGCCACTATGTATCAATACATACTGTAATAATTTTTACAGTGATAAAAGAAATTTAGCAAGAATTGACACAAAAATGAATATGCAAAACAAACATTATGCAAAATGCAGAATGAATCATAACATTGTATGGATGCTTAAGAATACTTTACAAACAAAACATCAATGCTCAAACATTCATATGTAAAGAAGTACATGTAAGCGAGAAATAATTGCTCAACCATACATTGATCATACAATATCAACAAAGTGAAGAGAGGAACAATATTACCTCTGTCGTAGTATTCTCATGAGGTACGAGTGAAGACTATATTCAGAACTTAGTAAACACGATGAGATAAATAGAAACTACATCAAACAAACTTAAGACACCAATGCGGAGAGATCAAGAATCCCTAATTCGCGACGAATGTTGAAGAATGGTTCAGTTGCCAAAGGTTTAGTGAAAATGTCAGCAAGTTGATTTTTAGTATCAACATGCTCAAAAACAACATCTCCTTTTTCAACATGATCACGAAGGAAGTGATGTCTAATCTCAATATGTTTGGTGCGTGAGTGTAAAACAGATTCTTAGTGAGATTAATGGCACTAGTGTTGTCACACTTAATTGGAATGCGTTTAAGTTCAATTTCAAAATCTTGTAGTTGTTGTCTTAGCCACAAAATTTGAGCACAACAGCTATCGGCTGCAACATACTCAGCCTCTGCAGTAGACAAAGCTACGGATACTTGCTTTTTACTATGCCAACTTATTAAAGAATTTGAAAACAGATGACATGTGCCACTAGTGTTTTTCCTATCTGATTTGCAGCCAGCAAAATCAGAATCAGAGTAACCTACTAAGCTGCAATCGCTTCCTTTGGAATACCAAAGCCCATATTTAGGTGTTCCATTAAGATACCTAAATATACGCTTGACTGATTTTAAGTGAGATTCCTTAGGATTTGATTGATATCGTGCACACATACACACACTAAACATGATGTCCGGTCTAGAAGCAGTAAGATACAAGAGAGACCCAATCATACCTCTATACCTTTTGACATCAACACACTTACCATGTTCATCTTTGTCCAAGTTTCCGTTGGTAGGCATGGGAGTGTCAATTGATTTAGAATTATTCATTCCAAAACGCTTGAGCAGCTCTCTGTAGTATTTTGTTTGACATACTGATGTACCTTCATCAAGTTGCTTTATTTGGAGACCTAAGAAGTAGTTCAACTCCCCCATGAGACTCATCTCAAACTCACCCTGCATAACATTAGAAAATTCTTCGACCAAGTGTATGTTAGTTGAACCAAAAATTATATCGTCTACATAAACTTGAACTAAAAGAATATGCTTTCCTTTGTGTTTAATGAAGAGTGTATTATCCACTTTACCTCTAGAATATCCATGATCAAGTATAAATTTGCTAAGTCTTTCGTACCACACATGGGGTGCTTGCTTAAGACCATATAAAGCACGCTTTAATTTGTAAACATGATCTAGATATTCAGAATTTTCAAAACCGGGAGGTTGTGAAACATATACTTCTTCATTTATGACACCATTTAAAAATGTACTCTTTACGTCCATTTGGTAAAGCTTGAAATTCATAGAACACGCATAAGCAAGCAAAAGACGTATAGCTTCAAGGCGAGCCACTGGAGCATAAGTCTCCTCATAATCTATGCCCTCCTCTTGGTTATACCCTTGTGCTACCAAGCGTGCCTTGTTTCTAGTTATCACTCCGCTTTCATCAAGTTTATTCCTAAACACCCATTTAGTACCTATGATGTGATGATCTCGCAGACGAGGGACAAGTTCCCAACCGTCATTTCTTTTAAATTGATTAAGCTCTTCTTGCATGGCCATTAGCCAAAATTCATCAATCAAGGCCTCTTTAGCATTTTTAGGTTCCACTTGTGATACAAAAGCAAAGTGAAAACAAAAGTTACTTATCTTAGAATGAGTCAACACTCCCTTTGAAATATCTCCCAATATATTGTCTATAGGGTGGTCTTTAGAGGATTTCCAAGCTGGTGGAAGGTCCTTCACTTCAGATGTTCCTTCCTCTTTATCTTTTTCATGACTAGTATCTTCCTCCTTCTCAATATCAACCGTTTCAGATTGATCAATTTCCGAAACACCTTCGTTGAGTATGTCTTCTGTAGATACACCTGCGTCATCAAAAGAGATACCTTTTCCGACAATTTTTGGGTAAGACTCATCAAAAGAAACATGGACAGATTCTTCAACAGAAAGTAAACGCCTATTATACACTCTATATGCTTTGCTTGATTGAGAGTATCCAAGAAAAATACCTTCATCAGCTTTGGCATCAAACTTCCCAATATTTTCCTTACTGTTATTCAAAACAAAACATTTACAACCGAACACATGAAGATGAGACAAGTTTGGCTTTCTTCCTTTTAAAATTTCATAAGGGGTTTTATTCAAAATAGGACGAATTAAAATCCTGTTCAGAACATAACAAGTTGTGCTAATTGCATCAGCCCAAAAATATTTTGGTAGTCCACCCTCATTGAGCATTATTCTTGCCAATTCTTCTAAAACTCGATTTTTGAGCTCCACAACACCATTTTGTTGTGGAGTTATAGGAGCTGAAAAGTTGTGCTCAATGTCATACTTGTCACAATACTTATCAAAGAGATGGTTTTGAAATTCACCTCCATGATCGCTTCGGATTGTAACTATTTTAGAATTCATTTTGTTTTGGGACAGCTTTGCAAAACTTTTAAAAGCAGAAAAAGTTTCATCTTTGCTATGAAGGAATATAGTCCAAGTGAATCTAGAGTAGTCATCTACTATTACGAAACCATAATAGTTTCCACCTAAGCTCTTTGTCCTAGATGGTCCAAAGAGGTCCATATGGAGAAGCTCAATGGGTCTTGAAGTTGAAATTATGTTTTTAGATTTAAAGGAGACCCTTGTTTGTTTCCCCATTTGGCAAGCATCACATAGGTGGTCTTTTGAAAATTTTATTTTTGGAAGACCTACTACTAGATCCTTAGATACAACCTTATTAAGCAAATCGAAATTAACATGCGCTAAGCGTCTATGCCATAGCCATGAATCATCATTTAGGGTTACTAGACATTTAGTGCTTGTTAAAGATACACTCAAAAGATCAAGCATATATATGTTGTTTACTCTTACACCCTTAAACACAATATTTTGTTCGGTATGTTCAATTTTGCAATAAGTTTTTGTGAAAGAAACTTTATAACCTTTGTCGCATAGTTGACTTATACTTAACAAATTGTGTTTAAGTCCCTCTACAAGATGGACATCAGAAATAGTAGTGGTAGAGGGATTACCTACACTACCTTTACCCAGTATAGCTCCTTTGTTATTGTCTACATAAGTAACATACCCCTTCTTCTTTGCTTTGAAGTCAATAAAAAGTGATATGTCACCCGTCATGTTCCTTGAACACCCGCTGTCCAGAAACCATCTTCTTTCCATGGATGCAAGACATTCATCCTACAATATCAAAAGAGAGAGGTAGGTACCCAATTTTTATTGGGTCTAAGTGGGTAAGTGGTAACATGGTTGTCTTTAGGCTTCCATTGATAAATTCCTTTAGGCACTAGAAATCTTCTAAATTTGCATTTTTCAATGGTATGGCCAGCATGACAACAATAATGACAAACACTACGATAATGTTATTGTTTATGATTGGTCCTTAAATCATTTGGAACAAAAGAATATTTTGCATATGGAGGATTTAATGACTTTTTGAACAACCTAGTATCAATGGCATAAGTAATCTTAGGTTGCAAGGCTTTTTCCAATTTGACTTTAAGAGAAATAACCTCTTGTTGCCAAATGTCACAAGCTTCACAATGCCTTATTTTACTACAACCATCAATATCAATAGCTTTTGAATTTTCTGCAATGCTAGCTTTCAAGTATTCTAAATCTTTTTCAGCATGTTGTACTTTACCTTCCAAGTATGAAAAAAAAAATTATCGGAAGATAATCTTTTAAATGCTTCTATAGCTTCATTATGCAGTTTTTCAAAAGCTATTTTCAATTCAGAAAAGGACATAGAAGAGAAATTGTTATAGTAAGCTTATTTTACCTTTTTATCATCACTTTTCTTCTTGTGGTGGGACTGATTTTTGGTGTGAGCCATAAGACACAAATTTGCGGTTTCATCGCTATCACTTGAGCATTGTGTACTTGATGAATCACTATCACTTTCCCAAGCAATGTAAGCTCTTCTTTGCTTATTATACCTTTTTGGTGGAGCTTTTCCTTTATCCTTTTTCTTTAAAGGACAATCCGTTTTATAATGTCCGGACTTGCCACAATTAAAGCAAGACCCTCTTTCTCTATTCTTCTTAATCTCTTCCTGTTTTGAATCTATAGATTATCTTCTAAACTTTATGAGATTTTTGTCGGAATGCTTGATTCCATTCTTTCGAATGAATCTATTATATCTCCTAACAAAAAGTCCCATTTCTTCGTCACCGGAGTCTTCGTCACTACTTGACTCATTGTTGCTTAGCTCTTTTTGTGAGGAATTTGAGTTAGAAGCCACAAGAGCTATAGGCCTCTTCTCACCCTCTTTGTCTTTATTCTTCTCCTTTCCCTTTTTACTTTTGTTCTCAAACTTTTCTAGACTTTCTAGTTCTTGCTGATGTTCCTCCAGCTTTCCAAACAAAGTAGTCATTGTGAGTGTCGTTAGATCGTTGGCTTCCTTGATAGCTGTTACTTTAAGTTGCCATTCCCTGCTAAGACATCTCATAATTTTATTAGTAGCAATTTCTTTTGCGCAGGCTTGCTTCCTTGAACCTCCTGAGGATAGAATGAAGCTTAGAAAGCTTGGGGAGTGGCTGGTTTGAAAGATTCTGCTCTGGTGTAGCAGAAATGGGGATCTTTGTATGTGATGTTTCAAGCTGCTTTGAGGGGTGGTTTTTGTTCTAGGGACAATTTATGACTTATTGGTGAAAGAAAAAATGAAGTTTGATGGCTGTGTGTGGAGATTCGAAGAGGAGAAGTTTTGGACAGGTTTCTTGGATGCTGGATTGTGGGAGGTTTCTGCCTTGTGAATGGTGTGTTTTATGATCCATACATTATCCCTAATCTATTGGAATCAATCAGAAGACTTGACATGCACTGTGGGAAAAGTATGGAGCAATTGGCCAAAAAGTCAAAAGTTGTTGTACTTGCAGCATGGGCTATGGCAGCAGCAGGCTAAGGGCTTGTCTTGCTTCAGCCTAAGTCAGGGACAACCCTTGGATGGCTTGAGAATGTCTGCATCATGTGGATGACAAGCTATGCTAGATTTTGCAACTTGACAACTTGTGTTTTCTCATGAGTTTATGCTAAGTACATGTGAATCCTCTTGCTGAATTTTGTCACATGATGCCTCAATTGGTCATGGCAATGTTTAGAGATCAGCTAGTGATCACATAATTCCTTGAAGCATGAATTTTGCCAAGAATCCTCTTTTTGCATACTTATGAAAATGCTTTATGGAACTTTGAGAATCAAAGCAAGCCATCCAAAATTCCTTGGGCCAAATCTGTTCTTGGAGTCATGTGTGATGTTTGTACATTGGTTTGAAGTGAACTAGAAGTTACAAATGGCCTTGATACATGATTTTGCAAATTTCTCATTTGGTGCACATCTTGAAAATCAATGATTTTTGCCAACTTTGTCACACCATAACTTTTGATCCAAGAAGAGTTTGATCATGTTCTTGTACTTTTTGAAAAGGGAAAAATGTGTTCTACAACTTTCATGACCAAAGTTTTTTCCATTTGAAGCATTTTTGGATCAAGAATCAAGGCTTGAAAAATGACCTAAAATGACACATTCTTGAAAAGTCAACTATGCCCAAAAAGTCAACATTTGCAAAAACTTCAAATTCTTGATTTTTGTGAACTTCAACCCTCTTCCATGATCAAATAAAGATCATATACACTCAAAATGATGAAGATCACCCCTTGGTTGGGTCATTGGGTGCCTCAGATGCCCTGATTTTGCACTGACTTGTCCAGAAAGTCAACCCTTGATCAGATGACTTCCCCATGGAATTTCTTCATGAAAATTGATATGCATACTCTCTATACCATATAGAGACTAATGGAAACAAGAATGACCAAAAAATTTGGAGTTATGGCCTCTGAAACCAAAACCCTAATTTTAGGTCAACTGTGCAGTCAAACTTGGCTCTGCATCCATACCAATCCCAATTCTTGTGATTCTTTGGCATTTTTGACTTTGAGAGGATGTAATATGATACTTGAACATACATGGACCCCTTTGAAATGATTGTTGACCTTTGGGGTGGCTCAAGAAGCTCTTGGATTGCTCAGATCACAAACCCTAGGTGCAGATGACTTTGAATCTATGCAGTGAACCAAAAATGAGATGTGAGATGATATGATTGTATTTATGCATATGAAATGATCACAAGCCATGGTGTGAATGGGTGAGGGCAAATTTGGGGTGTTTACAGCTGCCCCTATTCAAACATGAGTTAGCTGTGCAGGATGTAAGCAACGGCTTAACAGGCAAACAAGATAACTTGTGGTTGAATACCAAAGACAGTCCAAAATTTGCACTCACAGAATGAAGAAGAAAAGGGATATAGATTGCAAAAGAAAAATAAAGTATATTGTAAAGTATGAGCGACGGAGGACGACCGTCGAGCAGAGGACGACCGCTGGGTAAAGAGCGATGACGGGGACGGCCGAC
Source organism: Lathyrus aphaca (assembly GCA_963966055.1). NCBI lineage: Eukaryota > Viridiplantae > Streptophyta > Magnoliopsida > Fabales > Fabaceae > Lathyrus > Lathyrus aphaca. Next base: position 378,459,758 of record OZ014523.1, on the reverse strand, counting down.
ATGCTGGGGATAAAAGGTAAAGCTAAGACGGGGACGGCCGACTAGCTGGAAAAGTAAGATTATGATGGGGACGGCCATCAAGTTCATAAAGTAAAGTAACCGACGATGGGGACGGCCATTGGGCTAAAAAGAAAGGGACCACGACGGGGACGGCCATCGGGTTAAAGAATAAATGAAATAAACAGATGATGAGGTACGGTCATCAAAGGTGAAGGACGATCACCTAGCAGGGGACGGCTGCTCTGTTGGGTTTAAGATGAGGGACGGTCATCTTAGGTGGAGGACGACCACCTGGCAGGGTACGGCTGCCGAAAAGCATCGCGACACAGGACGAATGCCGGATAAAAGGGTCAACGATGGGGACGGCCATCGGACGAGCATGATGGAGGACGACCATCAAGAGGTGGAGGACGACCACCTAGCAGGGGACGGCTACTCTCAAGGTTTGTCATGACATAGGATGGATGTCAGATAACCAAAAATCAACAATGGGGACGGCCATTGGATAAGAATGATGAAGGACGATCATCAAGAGGTGGAGGACGACCACCTAGCAGGGGACGGCTGCTAAAAATCAACGATGGGGACGGCCATCAGATGAGCATGACGGAGGACGACCATCAAGAGGTGGAGGACGACCACCTAGCAGGGTACGGCTGCTCTCAAAGGTTATCATAACACAGGACGAGTGTTAGATAAAAAGAAAATTTTGTTTTGTTGGTGATCTACTGGGGAATAATAAACACGGACGAGAGTTTATATCCAAGTAACAAAAGGTATAAGTGTTTAGATGCTGTGTATAGATTAAAGATGCGGACGAACATCGTTAAGACTACGATACGGACGAGTATCGGGTAGAAACAAATACTGACACGTGTTCAGAGATGATGATACGGACGAGTATCAACCGGTTAACAGAGAACACGGACGAGTGTTGGTTCTGAGGGGACTCTTCTGGGGAATAGTAGACACAGACGAGTGTCCACATTCAAGAAGACATGAGTGTTTGACACGTGTATGGATTAAAGATGCGGACGAGCATCCTTAAGACTATGATATAGACGAGTATCAGGTAGAAACAAACGCTTGACGCATGCTCTGAGATGATGGTACGGACGAGTACCAACTGGTTAACAAAGAACACGGATCAATGTTGAATCTGTGGGGATATAAATGGTGTATATGAGATACGGACGAGTATCTGTATAAGTGTGAATATGAGTATGTATAGATGAGCGTTTATCTGCTGGGGAGGGTGACACGAACGAGTGTCAAAAGGAGAAGAGTATAGTATAAACAAGTATCTGGTATATAAAGTGTAGGCGACTGCACTGGGGATATGACACGGACGAGTGTCAAGAAAATGTATATACAAGTAGGTGAGTGCAAAGATGATGTCTTTGGATTTCCGCTGGGGATATGGCATGGACGGGTGTCAGGAAGTATCTGTAATACGGGTGGTCTTGTTTGTAAAGAGTGCTCAGGCGACTTTACTGGGGGGTGATGACACGGACGGATGTCAAAAGGAGTATATACTGGTGTTGGTGGATGTGAGGCAACTGCTTTTGTTGGGGACTTTGGGGGGATTTCTGTACATTGTTGATGAATGGTTTTTATTCACAAGTGCTCGATTCACAACATGGCTTATGATTATGCTATGTGTTTGATTTTTGCTGTAATGCCCTGTATTAGACGGAATGCTACGCTTTGTGGGTGAATATGATGCAAATGTCATGATTATGCAAAGATATCAAACCGGGATTCGGATCCCGTTGCTGTAAAGATCTTTGGTCGATCTGCTCGAAACGGACATCCCAGCTGGGGACGAGATCATTGGTAGATCTGGCGAGATGTATCTGCTTGGGGATATAGGTCACTGATTGACATATCCTTGTAATATAGGACCCAGCTGGGGTTTGCAAGAGCCTTCATCACTCTGTTGTGACTCCTTCATGCGTTGCTCTTCTGAATAGAGGCTGAGGATTCTGTGGGGAGATGGTTCCCTGACTTCTGCATTCTGCTGAGGAAGAATGATTGGCACTACGGCTGGGGGAAATTGACAGGTGGCAACTTGGCTGGGGGAAGTCATCGGTGGCAACTCGGCTGGGGAGGAAGCACCTCTGGTGCCAAGAGCGAGTGTTGATTTGCCAGCTTGCTGGGATGTAACTTGCATGCCCCAAGTTGCGTTCTAGATACCTACAATCCTGCAAAGATAAGGAAACGCACAAATGGTCCCGAGATATCCTTTACTGGATTCCGTCATAGGAGTTAAGCACTTTCGAGAGTAAGTATATTCCCTGCAAGCACGTGTTTTATTATTTTTAGAGAGAAACATCTGTACTTATGCAATCAGTTTTTTAGAGACATCAGACATTCTTTGCAAATAAAAATGTACAAGACGAAACATGACTGAAAAATCTGATTTTATTAATTCATGTGCCCTGAATTGGCAAAATACAGTTAAGGAAACAAATCTCCTAAAATGAAGAGATTGTTACAAATTGAGAAAACAAAGTGCTGGAAATGTTGACGACGCTTTGAAGGGGCTTCCTCTTCTGCTATGACTCGTATGACAATGACGTTCTTCTCGTCTTGCTTTCTGAAGAAGGCTGATTCCGATTGGAGCTTGATCCTTTCGAGGCTTTAACAAGTTGTAAGTGATACAGACGAATTCAGAGTGCAGTTGTTCGCTTATTCCCTTGTTTTGCATGGATCGCCCTTTCGGGTTTTCAATCCATCGGGATACCCATTTTTGCCTGAGCTGTCCAATGCGGCTTTTCAACTCAGCGGGTGTACATTTTTTGTTTATTTTCCCTTACTTTTGCCCGAGTCTTTTATTCTGTTTTTGACTCGCCGGGATGCCCTATTTTTGCCTGGACTTACATTCTGTTTTTATGTCCAGCGGGTCATTTTTTATGCGAAGTATTTTTTAACTGCATCTGAATTCACAGGGGATGGGAAATCTTCACCATCCATGGTGCTGAGCATCAGTGCTCCACCGGAAAAAACTTTCTTTACCACAAATGGTCCTTCATAATTCGGAGTCCATTTGCCCCTGTGGTCTGTATGAGGAGGGAGGATCCTTTTCAGCACAAGATCTCCTATTTGGTACCCTCGGTGCCTGACTTTCTGATCGAAGGCTCTCTTCATTCTTTTCTGATACAACTGCCTATGACAGATTGCAGCCAATCTTTTCTCTTCGATCAGACTCAGTTGCTCGTATCGGGACCGAACCCATTCTGCTTCACTCAGTTTAACATCCATTAGTACCCGCAGAGAGGGTAATTCAACTTCAACAGGTAGGACTGCTTCCATACCATACACAAGCTGATACGGTGTTGCCCCAGTGGACGTTCTAATTGACGTGCGGTACCCATGCAAGGCAAACGGTAGCATCTCATGCCAGTCTTTGTAGGTGACTACCATCTTCTGCACAATCTTCTTGATATTCTTGTTAGCTGCCTCAACAGCGCCATTCATCTTTGGCCTGTAAGGAGAAGAATTGTGATGTTGGATCTTGAAGTCCCGGCACAGCTCTGCCATCATTTTGTTGTTTAAGTTGGAACCATTATCAGTAATGATTCGCTCGGGCACTCCATATCGACAGATGATATCTCTCTTCAGAAATCTGGCTACCACTTGCCTTGTAACATTTGCATAGGAAGCTGCTTCAACCCACTTGGTAAAATAGTCAATGGCGACCAGGATGAATCTGTGGCCATTTGAAGCAGTCGGTTCAATCTTGCCGATCATGTCAATGCCCCACATAGCAAAGGGCCATGGTGAAGACATGATGTTCAAAGGATTGGGAGGCACATGCACCTTATCTGCGTAGATCTGGCATTTATGACATTTTCTGGCGTAAGCACAACAGTCTGCATCCATTGTGATCCAGTAATAACCTGATCTTAACAACTTCTTAGCCATGGCATGCCCTCCCGCATGGGTACCAAAGGATCCTTCGTGCACTTCATGCATCAACAAATCTGCTTCTGTCTTGTCAACACATCTGAGGAGTACCATATCAAAGTTCCTTTTGTATAAAGACCCATCAGTGTTCAGAAAGAAACTACCAGCAAGCCTTCTTAAAGTCTTCTTATCATTGGAAGATGCCCCAGGTGGGTATGTTTGATCCTCCAAGAAGCATTTAATGTCATGGAACCAAGGCTTTTCGTCTTTAACAACATCTGCTGCAAACACATATGCTGGTCTATCAAGCCTAGACACTGAAATCTGAGGTACAAAGTTAGCAGCTTGAACTTTGATCATGGATGAAATGGTAGCAAGAGCATCTGCAAACTGATTCTCGTCCCGAGGGATATACTCAAGCTTGACCGTTGTAAAGAAAGTCAGTAACCTCCTTGTATAATCCCTGTAAGGTATCAGATGATCTTGGTGCGTGTACCATTTCCCGTTAGTCTGATTAACTATCAGAGCTGAATCTCCGAATACAGTCAATGTCTTGATCCTGAGGTCAATGGCTTCCTCAAGACCCATGATGCAAGCTTCGTATTCAGCTTCGTTGTTAGTGAAGTTGAAAGTGAGTTTTGTCGAGAAAGGCATGTGAACTCCTTTGGGTGTAATGAGTACCGCACCAACACCACGACCGTTCATGTTAACAGCCCCGTCAAACATCATAGTCCATTCTTCTTCCGGGTCAGGCCCTTTAGTGTGAATAGGCTCTTCATGATCTTTTGATTTTATGAACATGATGTCTTCATCAGGGAAGTCAAATCTCATGGGCTGGTAGTCATCAATAGGTTGCTCAGCAAGATACTCAGATAGTACACTGCCCTTGATGGCTTTCTGAGAAGTGTACTGGATGTCATATTCTGTGAGAATCATTTGCCATCTTGCAACCCGTCCGGTAAGAGCTGGCTTCTCGAAAATGTACTTAACTGGGTCCATTTTTGAGATCAATAAGGTAGTGTGGGTCAACATATACTGTCTCAGTCGGCGAGCAGCCCACGCTAAAGCACAGCAAGTTTTCTCGAGCAGTGAATAACGTTGTTCACAGTCGGTAAACTTTTTGCTCAGGTAGTATATTGCATACTCTTTTCGACCAGACTCGTCATGCTGGCCCAGCACGCACCCCATTGACTCTTCTAATACTGTCAAGTACATAATCAGAGGTCTTCCTTCAACTGGAGGCATAAGGATTGGAGGTTCTTGTAAGTACTCCTTGATCTTGTCAAAAGCCCTTTGGCAGTCTTCATTCCACCTGACCGTTTGTTCTTTTCTTAACAATTTGAACAAGGGCTCACAGGTTGCTGTAAGGTGAGATATGAACCGTGAAATGTAGTTCAATCGACCTAAGAACCCTCAAACTTCTTTCTCAGTTTTCGGTGCAGGCATCTCTTGAATAGCTTTGACTTTATCAGGGTCCACTTCAATCCCTTTCTCGCTTACAATAAAGCCCAACAGCTTACCAGATCGCACCCCGAATGTGCATTTGTTGGGGTTCAGCTTTAGTTGGTACTTCCTCAGACGCTTGAATAGCTTCAGCAGATTTACCAGGTGGTCTTCCTCTGTAAGGGACTTGGCGATCATATCATCCACATAGCACTCGATTTCCTTATGGATCATATCGTGGAATAATGTCACCATAGCCCGTTGATATGTTGCACCAGCATTCTTCAGTCCGAATGGCATCACTTTGTAACATAACGTGCCCCAGGGTGTAATGAATGTTGTCTTCTCCATGTCTTCAGGTGACATCTTGATCTGATTGTATCCTGAAAATCCGTCCATGAAGGAGAATATCGAGAACTGAGCCGTATTATCTACCAATACGTCAATGTGAGGTAATGGAAAATCATCTTTCGGGCTAGCTCTGTTCAGATCCCGGTAGTCAACACACATCCTTACTTTTCCGTCCTTCTTAGGCACAGGTACTATATTAGCAACCCACGGCGGATAGCTAGTTACAGCAAGGAACCCGGCGTCCCACTGCTTTTGTACCTCTTCCTTGATTTTCATAGCCATGTCTGGGCGAGTACGGCGCAGCTTCTATTTGACTGGTGGGCACTCTTCTCTTAAAGGCAGCTTGTGCACAACAATGTCGGTGTCCAACCCTGGCATGTCCTGATACGACCAAGCAAACACATCCACATACTCTTGAAGCAGATCAATCAGTTGTCTCTTCACTGAGTCTTGCAGGCAGGCCCCGATTTTAACCTCTTTCACGTCTTTATCTGTACCAAGATTAATCACTTCAACCTCCTCCCGGTGAGGGGTAATAACCTTTTCCTCTTGTCTCAACAACCTGGCTAGCTCTTCAGGAAGCTCATACTCTTCTTCAACCCCTTCATCAGCTTGATTGATTGGATTGTCAAAGTCATACGAAGTCATAGCCGTGCTGTTGTCGGTGCTGTCTGGAAGGCACTCTCTGCAAGGGTTCAGTTTGTTCATTTTAGTGATTGATTTTAATCTTGCTTTAGAAAAGTGAAGTAAAGTTATCATTTTGAAAACATCGCCATTTATTTTTTGTACAAAAAGAAAAATGGAAAAACAGTGAGCAGAAAAAGAAAAAGACTCATTTGCAAAAAGATGTCTGATATTTCATTGATTAATCTTGTTTGCACAAAAAGTACAGATGGCCCGATTACAAAATGAGTCTTGTCATCTTGGGCAAGATGCAAGACTTTGATGCATGCTTATAAAAATACAGGAAATAATAATTACTCTGCATGAGTAACTCTTATAATTTCCTGGGAAGACCAGTTTGAGATACTGCTCCCCGGGATCTTTGGACGAATCCAATTCTCCAGATTGCGCTCCTCTTCCAGCTCGTCTTCCAGATTGTTGATAGCATCAGGGGTAAGCATTCCCCCACTGACAAAAACAGGCTTCTCAGCAGCCTTTGCTTGATTGTGTTGAGTTGGTCTGTAACCCAACCCGAACTTGTCCTTCTTCTCCTCCACAGATAAAACTTTGCCCCAGCCTTGGGCGGTTCCTTCTTCAACAACCTTTCGGGCTTGTTGATAAGATGACATGGAGATTCCAGATACAGCAGATGCTTCATTAACATTCAAGGCTTCAAATCCTTGGCTCATTATTTCATGGATCTCCCCATCCATCTCAATATACTTATAAGTAGCCAGATGGCTAACAAATATATCCTCCTCCCCACAGATTGTAACAACTTGGCCTTCCCATTCAAATTTTAACTTCTGGTGAAGGGTAGACGTTACTGCGCCAGCGGCGTGAATCCAAGGTCTACCCAACAAACGGCTATAGGCAGGCTGAATGTCCATCACATAGAAGATAGTTGTAAAGGTCTGTGGGCCAATTGTCACAGGCAGCTCTATCTCTCCCAGAACCGATCTCTTAGAACCATCAAAGGCTCTTACCACCAGGTTACTGGGTCTCAAAGCTAATCCTTCATACTCTAGCTTCACCAGGGCCTTTTTTGGCAAGACATTAAGGGACGACCCTATGTCTACCAGCACATGGGAAAGGACTGCTCCTTTGCATTCTATGGTGATGTGCAAGGCTTTGTTGTGGCTGCGGCCCTCCGTTGTCAAATCAGTATTGGTGAACCCTAGCCCATTGCTAGCAGTAACATTTCCAACCACGGTTTCCAATTGATTGACAGTGATCTCTTCAGGCACGTAAGCTGCGTGCAAGACTTTGAGTAGTGCATTCCGATGGGCTTCGGAGCACATGAGCAGTGATAGGATAGAGATCTTGGATGGCGTCTGGTGAAGCTGATCCACAATTTTGTAATCACTCTTTTTGATGATTCTCATAAACTCATCAACTTCTTGATCGAATGGTGTTTTCACAGCTTCCTTAACAGCTTGGTCTTCCTGCACCGGGCTTTTTCCTTTTGCCTTGGCAGCAGCTTCTGCTTCGGCAGTGGGTCTTTGAATTGGTGGAGCAAAGAGACGTCCGCTTCGAGTGAAGCCTCCGCCTCCTCCCACATTATCTATTTGTGGTGCAGGTGTTGATGTTTCAAGAGTGATTCTTTTTCCTTCGCAGTACACGTCAGAGCCATAGTGCCAAGGGATGGCCCTATTGCTTTCATATGGTACGGGTCCAGGCACTGTGACAGTGACTGGACTGATTGCAGCTGCTGAAGGGACTGTGATTGTTTGTGGATCGTAATAAATCGTAACTGGTGCTCTAACGGGAGCAGCACTTTCTGAATTGTAGGCGGAGTTGTTTTCAGGATCATAAAATATTGTGACAGTAGAGACATCTTCATGATTTGTTGTTGGAGTTGTAGGAGGCATTGTCGGAAGAACTGACGTTGTTGTTGTGGGAGATTCAAAATGGAGTGATGCTGAAGTTGTAGCAGGAGAAATTGTCGATAACTGGTCATTTGAGAAGACAGACAAAGTACTTGTTGATGAAGCTGATGAATTGTCAGGAACAATGGTTGCTGCAGTTGTAGGAGGTTCTGAAACCGTTGCTGATGAGATCGCTGGATTTGTTGGAAATGATGTAGTGATCTGAAGTTGGCCACTCTGAATAAGGCCATCTATGCCATTCCTCAGATTATCGCACCCATTTACTGAAATATTGCAGTAAGCACACCCTAACTCGCATCCTGGGAACATCTGACATTCCAGGAGCTGAGCTTTGATTTCTACCAACGGTGTCCGGATCTGACCCACACTGGTTATTAAATAAGACGGTTTGTCTTCTTCAATAGCGTTAATTCGGGGACCACCATGGTTTGGCATGGGATTTTTGTTGACATTGGGTGGTGGTGCAAAATTCAGAGCTTTTGAGTCCACCAGGTCTTGTACCTTCATGTGCAAGGCTCTGCACTTTTCTGTACTATGGCCAGGTGCGTTTGAATGAAAGGCACACCTAGCATTGGAGTCGTAATTCCTGGGTAGACTGTTGGGATCTGGAGGTGCCAACGTCCTTAGCTCAACTAGGTTGAGTTTCAGGAGTTGTGGCAGCAACGTAGCATATGGCATAGGGATCGGATCGATTACCCTGTTGGCTTGAGATGGCCTCTGCTAGAATGGCCTCTGCTGATTGTTGTTGTTGTTGTTGGCATTGTTGTAGTTTCTTGGAGGATACTGATTTTGTTGATGGTACTGGGGTTGTTGTTGATAGTTTTGCTGAGGAGGTTGATAAACTGGTTGTGGATGAGCTGGAGCAGGGATGGTGACTGCAGCCACGGATCTATGAACATATTGGGGCCTGCCCCTGTTGGTGTGGATGGCATTAGTCTCACCAGTCCTCCTTGGGCCTGCAAAAGGCTTTCTTGCATTACTGGATGAGCTTGCACCATTGTCTGAGATCTTCCCCATTTTTAACAGGCTTTCAATTCTCTCCCCGGCTATGACAACATCTGCAAAGCTGGTAGATGAGAAGGCAGCTAGCCTATCAATATAGGTTCCCTGAAGGGTGTTCATGAACATATCAGCCATTTCCCGTTCAGACATAGGTGGCTGGACAGCAGCAGCAAGCTGTCTCCATCTTTGAGCATATTCTCTGAAGCTCTCCCTAGATGACTGTGACATTCCCATTAGGAGGGTCCTATTGGGTGCCATATCCAGATTATACTGATACTGTCTGATGAAGGCCTCTGCCAGGTCCTTCCAGCATCTTATAGTTGCTCTTGTCAGATGGGAATACCATTCCCTCGAAGCTCCAGTCAAGCTATCCTCGAAATAGAACATCCACAGCTTCTCGTCCATGGTATAGGCCTTTAACCTTCCGAGAAAAGATTGCAGATGGGTTCGGGGACAGGAAGTCCCATTATACTTTTCAAAGCATGGAGGCTTAAACTTGTGGGGGATCCTGACCCCGTCTACCAAGCCCATATCTGTAACATCGAAACCCAAAGAGTTTTGAGACTCCAAGGATCTTAACTTCTCAGCTATCTCATCCAATCTTCTATCATAAGCCTCTTCTCCAGCTCCCATTACTGTGAACTGGTCTTCTTGAGGGTCTTCTTGCAGTACCCTCCCGGCTGTAGCAGGCCCTTGAATATTGACAGGAATGTTGGCCTCTGGATGGAGGTGAGGTCCAAAGACTGGAGGATTAGCATGGGGTTGGACTCTTTCATTGTTGCTAGTCCCAGCAGTCCCTGGCTGATGATCTTCCTGGTTTCTCCCTTCCACCAGTGCTCTGAGCCTCTCCTGGCTTTGAGCCATGTTGTTCATGACCTCCATAAACTGTGTCATTTGAGTTCTCATTTCCAACCTCTCGTTGGTCATTTGGTTCCTGACCTCAGTAAGGTCCTGCTGCATCTGATCCATCTGTATGCCCGGAAGATTGTTACGGGTTGGATATCTGTGTGGCCTGTTGAGTGGGAACCCTCGTCGTCGAGCAATAATTCCTGAACATCACAACAGAGTTAGCAACAACAAAACAAAAACCTACAAAACAAACAAAGGGTTAGCATGCAATGCAGTATGCTTATTTGTTCTCAAGGTATCCGGCTTGGCATTCAGTTTTGACCCTTCCAGACCCTTGAAGGTGCTGTTGAAGTTGCTTGGAGGAAACTCAAATGAAACAAACCAACACAAATATATATTACAGAAAGTAAACAATACAACTTGTTCTTTTTACAGCACAAACCCTCTAAGGGGTCAAAATACATCATAAGAAAATAAAAGTACAGGGAAAGAAAGCAACAACAAACAAATGGTCAAACACCAAGACCAAACTCATCCTCCTGAACTTCCTTGAGAAGTGCTTCAATCACAGGATCAGCCGGACGCTCCGTAAGGTTCCTGATGAGAAGGTTCCTTGTAGCAATAGCTGCAGTCAGCTTCTTGTGCTGACTTTGGTCCTTTGACCTCTTCACTCCAGCTCTGATCTTCAGCTCTGATATCTCCCTCTGGGCTGCTGCCAGGGCTTCTTGCTGCTCTTTTGCACTAGCTTCCATCTGCTCCATCTTGTCCTGGACCCTCTTGTCCTCCAGAGTACGAGCTTCGGTGATCCTGACCCACCTAGCCTGACTCTCCTTCAAATACAAGTCTGTCCTAGCTTTCTGGAACTGAGCTTCTTTGCAAGCATTCTTCAGGATTTGTTCTCCAGCCCTAGACTTCTTAATGTAATCTTCAGACTTCTCAATCTTAGCCAGATGCTCTTTCTTCAACTTTTCCAACCTTTCAATATCCAATCTTCCATCACTCCTCTCATAGAGGGTCTTCTGCAAAGCTTGAGTCAACTTCTCATTTCTTTCTTTCAACTTCTCAAACTCCTCTAAACTGACAGTTGCTGGAGGTGGCGTTGTGGAAGGCCCAGGCATATCTTCTATAGTAAAGGGCATCCCAGAGAATTGAACTCTGGCATGGGACCAATCATAATATTGTGCTGATGCCACATTGTTACACTTTCCCAAGATGGTCATCCCCTTAGTCTGCATATTATCCCAGGCCCAGGCTGCCTGCCTAACAACAGCCAGACTAATCTTGTTCTCACAATAAAGAGTCTCAACCAAGTCCTGTGCCTTAGGGGTGTGGACCAGTGCATAGCCCAGTTGTCTTTTAAACAGCAGAGGGTTGTAATTAATACTACCCTTAACTCCTATTAAAGGCACATTGGGGAAATGCCCACAGCTGGTGATGATATCCCTGCCTTTTGTGCTTTGAGTGCACCACCTGATATCAGCTGAAGTAAGAGTGGTAAGTCTTCCAGCCCAGTTTCTCTGCTGATGAGGATTCAAAAATGCATCTGTCCTGGGTAGATGCCTGAGAAGCCAAGTATGGAACAAAGGAGCACAGCACCTCACTAGTCTTCCCCTCTGCTTTTCATTCCTCTGATGCACTGAATAGTAGAGATCCCCCAATAAAGTTGGTACTGGGTTCCTTAGAATGAACAGATGGATTGCATTTTTACTAATGAATCGAGGCTCATCTGCAAATAATATGATCCCATATATGCTCAAGGCCAATAAAGCACAGACTGCTTTCCACTCTCCTAAAGAAGCTTTCAGGGTAGCTTGAGAGATCAAGAAATCCAGATGCAGGCCAGGGATTCCAGCCTTAGAAGTCATATGCTGCCCAATCAGGACTGGTTCCAGATGCAATGCCTTTGCTACCTCTTCATTACCAGGAAAGACCATCTCAGGGTTGAAAGGCACTCCACCCCTGATAGGTATACCAACTAATGATGAGTATTCTTCCAATAAGGGGCCCAGCTGAAAGTCCTGAAAAGTGAAACATCTCAGTGGGGGATCATAAAACTGAAGGCAAGTGTGGATCAGGCTTCTTTGTGAAGGGTCCAGATCCATAACCATATCAAGTATATCTCCAAAGTGTTCCCTGAACAGTGGTATATGGTCTGGAGTGATCAGGGTCTGAATCCTCCTGATGTCAGCTAACTCTGGCTGGAAAAAGTGGTAGGTGATGTTGCTTTTCTTAGGAGCCATGATGTTGAGACTGAGTAAAGACAAATGCTGATGAGGATACTGAAGAATGGGCCACTGATTGGCTGAAATGGATAGCTGAAAGCTGAAGCAAGTGCTGATGAAGCTAGGTCAATACTGAAGATGGGGTCAAAACCAAAACCAAATGAAGATGGATACCCTGAAACACAAATAAGCAAATGTCAATATGATGCAATGATTATGTATGCAAATGATATGCAAGGGTTTGTGACTGTGCTGGATCTGATCAAATGCTCTGATATAAGTCCATGTGTGTAAGAAATCCAGATGGAGGTCTATAAGTCCAGTAACCAGGGTGGGGGACTCAAATAAAGAGTCACATGTCCAAGGTTTTAGAATCACAAGAACTGTCCCAACATGGAGTATTCTTAATTAAATCAAAGTAACAGGGTATTCTGAGGTCAAGGTACCTGCAAACCTGTAAACAGCCCAACCCCCCTCACAGGTGGTGTTCTAAAACAAGGATCCTCAGACTTGGATCAGTTATGAGAAGTCTAAACACTTCTAACTCGGAGGTACAGTGTTTACAATAACCATAACAATTCCTCCTCTAATTCACCTCAGCTTCTGAAGGTCAATACTAAAAGGTCATCCAGACTTAGCAGGCTTCCCAGATAGCCCTAGCGTTGCAGGAAATCTGCAACACAGAGTTCTCAAGAAGAAACCCACATCTGAACCGTGTTTCATATTCCCGCACCAGACCGAAATGGAATGGGAAAGAATATGATTCACTCTAGCCTAGGTGTCACTCAGGTCCCAGGTATAGGACCTTAACTCTCAATGAATCACCCACCCACCAAAACAAAACCCAGATCCAGCCAGCAGCATGACAGTATGATATATACAAAAGCAATAAAGAAAGCAGTAAAGCAAATGTACATAGAACAAAAATAAATACAAATATATAAACACAAATAAGCACATAACACCCCAGTAAACACAAATCAATCAAGCGCTAGGAGGAACCCACAAAAAGAACCAGAAGCCCTGGTTACAGTATAAGGGTCCCCAGCAGAGTCGCCAAGCTGTCGCTCCCGATAAATGGGAATAGGCCCAGATAAAGGTACAGACGCGAACGGTCGGCGAGAGGGACAATGAGAACACACAGCCGTGAACTCACTGGAGATGAATAGAGTCGCCAGCTAGGCATTTTTATCCCGGAGGAAAGGTAATGCTGCATAGACCTAGAAAGATACGGATAAGACGGTTGCGAACCAGAGAGACTGAGAAAGGGGGTTGGTTACAACCTGGGAAGGTATTAGCACCCAGATTGTCCGTCGTACTCGACGGGATCCACGCTTAAAAGATTTGTGTTTTAAAGGGGTAGTGTCAGTGCAATCTGTGTATAAACGAGCTGGAAAAGGATGTACAGGTGTCAGTGTAAAAGAAGTGAAGTGTGATATATGCAGTGTCAGTGTAAGGAAAGGGTGAAGTGCTCAAGATAATGAGGCTAAAGAATAAAGCTGAAAGAGGGGGAATATACAGAGACTTTTGTTCGATAACCGTTAAGTTATGCCTACGTATCCTCTCGTGCAATGAGGAAGTCAGAACACCGTAGTTCGACCCAAAGAGACTGAAAGGTGAATTGACTTGTGAACTGCTTACTTGCCTACGCTCAAGTGTATGACCTGTCTGGCTCAGGTTCAAACTGTCTTGCATTAGACAGAAGAAGCAAGTTCTCGCTTGTGAGTGAAGATGATGAGAAAAGAATCCCGGAGGAGACGATTATGGTTTGTTTTTGAGTTTTCAGTCTTTTATTGCTTTTGAAAGTTTGTCATAAGTTAATGAGCTTAAGCCTAAACCAATGGATTTAGTAAACTCATCACATCTTCCCTCTGATTAGGGGTAATGAGAATACCTTAAGTGTGAAGTCAGATTCTCACACTTAATCACCTTTGATGTAGGATTAAGATCATTAACCTACTTGTGATTATTTAGATGTTTTTGTGGTTTTTGTTTAGTGTTGAGTAATGAGATTAAGCCGTAATCAGGGATTAAACAGACTCATTACACCATCCTAATAGAAGGATAATAGATGAGGGTGTTTAAGCTGAGGAAAGCTCCTCAACTTAATCCATGATTAGGGATTAAACTCATGACAAAACAAGCCTTTGATTAAGTAGATTTTATTTTAATGGTATGATGATGAAGTGATTTTTAGGGTTTGTAAGACAACTTGAGGGGGACTTGTCCATTAACACTAGGGTTAGTCCTTCTTAACCAATTAAGGAAGAATTAGAACCCTAATGCAAGGCCCAAGTTACAAGTGTGATGTCTTGATGATTATTAAGTGGCTTGATTAAAAGGTTTAAACACATTAAGGGTTTAACACTTAGGATTAAAGTCATACACTCCATCCTAATAGAAGGATGCAGGCATAAGCTTAATCACAAAGCCTTAAAACCTTTAGGGTTTAGTCCCTGATTATGAGGTGAGAAGAGAAGACTCAAAAGAGACACAAAGGTAAAACTAAATGGGGAGACTAATCAAAACCCTAATTCATTGTCATGCTTGGTTGTTCCTAAGGTTTGTGAGGTTTAACAAGAGAAGATCTCCAATGGAACCACCAGGATGCAGATGAAAGGATCAAGAGAAGCAAAGCAACTTGCTTCATTCAAGAAGTCAAGTCACTTGAAGAAAGAAGGTGGGAAGAAGAAGAATGAGCAAGCTCAAACTCAAACACATATGAAAATGCAGCAATGGATGCAAGAGAGATGAAGATAAAAGTTATGAGAAGTGAAGGCAAATTCACTTCTAGACATCACTTACCACCTGAAATGTTAGAAAAGAAAATGCAATGCAATGCAAAATGGGATGAGATGACATGGTGAAAGACAAAACCAGAAGCAATTACATGATGCTAATGATGCTATATGATGCTACAAACATGAGGCAGCACATGGAAATGATCATACAAGTTTATGAATGCAAATGAAGCAAGTTAGGAACCATGGTCATACATGAAAAGTTATGAAGTGCACATGGCATACAACAAGGCAAATACATGATGCAATGATCAAACATGCTTTCAATATGTCTTAAGATGTTCAATGAATCAAATAGAGGCATGGAATGTCATGGCAAGTCATGTTATGCAAGAGAATGCAAGATGGATGCAAATGGAAGCCCAAATTAGGGTTTATGATCAATGCAACAAACAAAAACCAAAACCAGAAGCAAACAACATTATAAAAAAATTGAAAATGCACTCAAAGGACCCCTAATCCTATACTAACCCAATGCCCAAAGGAGAGGTTTTAACTCTTAACCAAATTCAAGTTATGGTTTTCACAAATTTGCTAGGGTTTTAGGGTTTCCAAACAAGAAAATTACCAAACAAAATGAAAATGAAAGATCAAATCATGACCATTTAATCTCACAAACTACATGCTAAACACAATGCAATGCAAAAAGAATCAATGTCCAACTCTTCATGGATAGGCAGAAATGATTTTTGGAACTTTGGATCAAAATAATGCATAAAAATGATTTTTATTCAATGAAAAATTCTCAAAATGCATCAAGATCAAAAAAGAAATTTGGTTTGAAGGTTGGACAATGTTCCTAAATGTCTTAGAACAATTCATGAATTTTTTGGTGATTTTTAAATACCTAAAAGTATTTTTAATAAATTAATTTTCATTAATCAATTAAAAATAATCTTTTAAATATTTAAAAAATACTTTTTTAATGCTAAAAATAAAAATAAAAATATTTTTGTGTCTTAAAAATTAATAAAACTTTTGAGAAAAAGTTTCATAATTTTTAAGCAATTTTTACTATTTTTAACAAATTATAGAAAAGAAATGATATTAAATGAAAAATAAAATAGGATAAAATGAAAGTAATTGAAAGGGAAGGCCAGGATTTGATCTGGGCTTGGTCTGGTTGACTGCGCGCCAGATCCAAGGGCCCAGATTCAAATCTGGCTAAACTGACTTATGAATTAATTAAACAGAAAATTAAATGAATAATCAGGGATTAGGGCTTCTAATGACTTATCACAGCCATTCAATCACGCGCGGGAGAGACCATCCAACGATCCTCATTCAAACCTCATTAATCACTCAGATTAGGGTTAATGACTTACAGGCGGCCGGAGAAGACTTCCGGTCGTCTTCTCCGGCGAGCCAAAACCCTAGGTTCTTCTATAGGTCACCAAACAACAAATTTCTTCCACCAAAATGACCCTCTCATCAATCTAAACCTAAACCCTCAACCTAAATTCATTTATTTTCTCTCACAAGCCTGAATCGAAACAAAATGCAAAACACGGGCAAATGTTCAAAAGCTTCATACATGCTGGTTTCTTCACTATTTTCAAAAGTAGACATACATTCATGATCAGAGGAACACATAGCATCATAAAAGAACTAAAAAACTAGTTTCTGGGAAAAAAGTTCTTCATGTCACCTGAGATGAAGCTTCTCTGTTTATGAGCTCTCTGGACTTTTCTTTTGCGCAGGCTTGCTTCCTTGAACCTCCTGAGGATAGAATGAAGCTTAGAAAGCTTGGGGAGTGGCTGGTTTGAAAGATTCGGCTCTGGTGTAGCAGAAATGGGGATCTTTGTATGTGATGTTTCAAGCTGCTTTGAGGGGTGGTTTTTGTTCTAGGGACAATTTATGACTTATTGGTGAAAGAAAAAATGAAGTTTGATGGCTGTGTGTGGAGATTCGAAGAGGAGAAGTTTTGGACAGGTTTCTTGGATGCTGGATTGTGGGAGGTTTCTCCCTTGTGAATGGTGTGTTTTATGATCCATACATTATCCCTAATCTATTGGAATCAATCAGAAGACTTGACATGCACTGTGGGAAAAGTATGGAGCAATTGGCCAAAAAGTCAAAAGTTGTTGTACTTGCAGCATGGGCTATGGCAGCAGCAGGCTAAGGGCTTGTCTTGCTTCAGCCTAAGTCAGGGACAACCCTTGGATGGCTTGAGAATGTCTGCAGCATGTGGATGACAAGCTATGCTAGCTTTTGCAACTTGACAACTTGTGTTTTCTCATGAGTTTATGCTAAGTACATGTGAATCTTCTTGCTGAATTTTGTCACATGATGCCTCAATTGGTCATGGCAATGTTTAGAGATCAGCTAGTGATCACATAATTCCTTGAAGCATGAATTTTGCCAAGAATCCTCTTTTTGCATACTTATGAAAATGCTTTATGGAACTTTGAGAATCAAAGCAAGCCATCCAAAATTCCTTAGGCCAAATCTGTTCTTGGGGTCATGTGTGATGTTTGTACATTGGTTTGAAGTGAACTAGAAGTTACAAATGGCCTTGATACATGATTTTGCAAATTTCTCATTTGGTGCACATCTTGAAAATCAATGATTTTTGCCAACTTTGTCACACCATAACTTTTGATCCAAGAAGAGTTTGATCATGTTCTTGTACTTTTTGAAAAGGGAAAAATGTGTTCTACAACTTTCATGACCAAAGTTTTTTCCATTTGAAGCATTTTTGGATCAAGAATCAAGGCTTGAAAAATGACCTAAAATGACACATTCTTGAAAAGTCAACTATGCCCAAAAAGTCAACATTTGCAAAAACTTCAAATTCTTGATTTTTGTGAACTTCAACCCTCTTCCATGATAAAATAAAGATCATATACACTCAAAATGATGAAGATCACCCCTTGGTTGGGTCATTGGGTGCCTCAGATGCCCTGATTTTGCACTGACTTGTCCAGAAAGTCAACCCTTGATCAGATGACTTCCCCATGGAATTTCTTCATGAAAATTGATATGCATACTCTCTATACCATATAGAGACTAATGGAAACAAGAATGACCAAAAAATTTGGAGTTATGGCCTCTGAAACCAAAACCCTAATTTTAGGTCAACTGTGCAGTCAAACTTGGCTCTGCATCCATACCAATCCCAATTCTTGTGATTCTTTGGCATTTTTGACTTTGAGAGGATGTAATATGATACTTGAACATACATGGACCCCTTTGAAGTGATTGTTGACCTTTGGGGTGGCTCAAGAAGCTCTTGGATTGCTCAGATCACAAACCCTAGGTGCAGATGACTTTGAATCTATGCAGTGAACCAAAAATGAGATGTGAGATGATATGATTGTATTTATGCATATGAAATGATCACAAGCCATGGTGTGAATGGGTGAGGGCAAATTTGGGGTGTTTACAATAGGCTGCTGGATTTTTGCTTTGCATCTTTTTAGGTCCTCTAAACTTAGGATTGAGTCTAGTTTAGGTCCTAGATCCCTTAGGAATTGTTTGGTAATTGTTTACCTCATTCTTATTCATGATTATCATGCTAACCCTTATTTTGTAGGGAGGTAAAGGTAAGTTCACACAACTTTATCCTTTTACATTCTTCATGCTTTCAAAGTGTGTGTGTTTAAGCATTCTTTTTGTTTATTCTTTCACAACTTCATGCTAATCCCCTCTTAGAATCAACTTAGCTTCATTAGGAAGTAAGTTGTATTCTATTTCCTTCCTTTTTCTTTTCCTTCTCGCATTAGGATTAGAAAACCGCTCTAACTTAGGTTCATCCATACATGCCAACTCTAGGATTTTAGTTCCCCTTTAGACTTTTCCCTTTGGTTCACTTTTCTTTTTTTATCATCTCAAAGAAAAGTAAAAAACATAAAGATTGATCTTCCC
Source organism: Lathyrus aphaca (assembly GCA_963966055.1). Classification (NCBI taxonomy): domain Eukaryota; kingdom Viridiplantae; phylum Streptophyta; class Magnoliopsida; order Fabales; family Fabaceae; genus Lathyrus; species Lathyrus aphaca. The sequence goes on along the minus strand of OZ014523.1, from coordinate 378,440,762 downwards.
GTACGACACGAGACTTTGCCGTGGGTTACTTATACACGTCCCATTTCGGGGCGAGGTGTAAGTCATCTACCACGATGAGCAAGTCTTAGTATGAGAAGGTTCACAAACAATAAACAGAAAACACTTCTCTAAAAGACAAAACAAAAAAGAAGAATCGTCTTTTCCTGCGGGAATTCTTTTCTCACCTCACTTACTCTCAATGGGAACTTGCAATGACTTGTCTCATTTGCAAGATGGTAACGCACTCGTACCAGACGACCCTGCAACGCCTAAGCATAGACATACACAGTTCAGCCCTAAAAAAACACAAAAAATAGTTTCCTCCTTAGTTAGGCGAACTACGTCGACTATGATCCTCATTTTCCCGATGAGGTACGTAGGCAGCGGGGTAGGACCCGTTCGAGCACATTCTTTATTTTCCCTATATTTTCCCCATTCTTTCTTTTCGATTTTTTATCCAGTTCCCTCTTTCATTCCGATTCCAGTCATCGGTTTTTGTTCAGTAGCAACTTTATTCCTTACCCTTTGGAACAGATAAACAAGCGTGGATCCCGTTGGGTACGACTGACGGTCTGAGGTGCTAATACCTTCCTAGGTTTAACCGACTCCCGAACCCAGATATTTGGTTCACATGACCTTGTCCTTTCCTTCTTCCTCAGGTTTTTGTAGCATCAACTTTCCCGTTCCTTCAGGATAAAAATGTCTGGCTGGCGATGCTGACTTTTCCGCGCCACTTTCGCGTTTGTACTAGGATGAAAATCCCGGGAGCGAAAGTTGGCGACTCTGCTGGGGATCGAACCCATAATCTTTGGTTTCCCCTTTGAGAGTAATTCCTAGCGCCTGTTGGTTTTTGTTTCTTTGGGTGCTTATTTGTATGTTGCTGTGTGTTTATTTACTATTTTCATTTATAGTTTTATTTACAGCTTTATTTACAGTTTTTAGTATTTATTTTAATGCATCATATATTACTGGACTGTCTGGATTATGTTGGTTTCCATTTTTTCTGTGGGATGGGGTTACTGAAGCCAAATACCCGGCTTGAGTGCACCCTAGGACTAGTGTGCACATGTTGTACTCACATGTGGCATGATGAGTGGTGATGTGTTCCACACCCAGTCTGCGACCGTCTTGGAAATATCTTGTGTGGGTATTTTCTCCACTTAGGGATAGGACCTTGATAGTTATGTGCATCTGGGGACCGATCATTGAGAACCTTTGTGGAAACAACCCTCTCCAGTGATGACAGTGGTACACCATATTTGTTGGCAAACCCACTCGCATCTGAGGGCCCACTAAGAACTCGCATAGGATGGCCTGGTTCTCTCATAAGAATCCAGTTAAAGCAAACTATTCGTATGACGATAATATTATATCCCAAGGGTTGAATGTACTATTGTTTCTTGTTCCAGTGCTTGAAGCTGGGGACTTATAAGGGATGCTTGTTTCCTCGGACTCAGATGAGACTTCCCTGAGAAGTACATAATACCAAACCAATTCCCTGATTTGGTCACGAACCATTTCTCGGAGTTGGTGAAAGTATTATTGCTACTTGGCTTTAAGAGTCCGTGATGTTGACCCAAGTAGCACACCCGTGAGTTTGGGAGGGGTTTGCAGGAACTCTCGACCTCATCATACCCTCATTACCAGCACAATCGTTTGTTTTAATTCCATTATTTTGATCTTTGAGCTATCTGGGTTTATTTATGACTATCCGAGTTGTATGGGTTGTTATCTAGAAGATTTTTGGGAGTTTCTAATCACTTGGCTCTAGTATCTGATTTCCAGACAATCCAGATTGATCATATGCCCCTGCATTTGCATTTCCATTACATCATTCCATCATTGAACATGTTTTGCTTTCGTTCTCAGGTTTAGCTCACTGTCTCTAGTTCCGGTATATTGTTCAGAGATGGAAGACCCTCGCAAGAAGAACATTCACTTCAAGTTCTTCGACACCAAGGTTGGCCTGTTAAAGAGGATGGTGGATTTGATTACACCCAATCATGTGGGAGAGTTCAAGAAAGCTTACAGAAATATTCTGGATGTGGTGGTAGAGTTAGATCCCTCTGAGATGAGTGTCATCCACACTCTGCTCCAGTATTATGATCCTCAACTTCGGTGTTTCACATTTCCCGATTTTCAGTTAGGTCCTTTGCTGGAGGAGTATGCTTTGATCTTAGGAGTTCCTATTTAGAACCAGGTCCCGTTCAATACTGAAATGGTTAGACCTGCACCAGAAGTGATTGCCAAGGTTCTTTATTTGAGCCCTTCTGTAGTAGATTCTCTGACTATTACTAAAGGAGGAGTGTCAGGTTTCTCTTTGGAAGCTTTAGTGAAGAAGGCTGAAGAACTCACTATTGAAGCGCAGTGGGATGATGTGTATGCCATTCTGGCTCTTTCTATTTATGGCATCATTCTGTTTGCAGATTTGGAGAAGTTCATAGACATGAATTCCATACATCTATTCTTGCTGAAGAACCTTGTGCCTACACTGCTGGGAGATTTGTATTACTCAGTGCACTATAAGATTGAAAGGAAACGAGGAGGTTTAGTTCGATGATGCGCTCCTTTATTCAATATGTGGTTCATGAGGCACTTGCCTAGCACCGGAGTGTTCAGTGATCATACTTTGGTTTGGGCTCAAAAGCTGGAGAAGTTGTTCGCCAGAGACGTCAGATGGTTTACTCAGAGACTTCAGGGTACACGTTTTATCTCCAGTTGTGGGAGTTACCTCAGCGTACCTTTGTTGGGAGTGGTTGGAGGCATCAAATACAACCCAATCTTATTGAGGAGACAATTGGGGTATGCTTTAAGATACGTCCCCGAAGATTTGAAGTTGGCTCCTACGTTTTACCTCCCGGCAAAAGACAATATCCCCTTGCAAAGAAAAGTTGTTGGAGCTTGGAAAAGCATCATAAGAGAATGGATGGCTAGCTTTGGCAAATGTAACAATCAGACTTTCCCAGAATATGAGTCTTGGCTAAAGAATAGAGCTCAAGCAGTATTGTTGCCATTCTCCCCTCCAGTTCTTCCAGTGATTGAGCATAAGGCCAATATTCCCTTAGAAGACTACAAGAAGTTGGAAGCTCAACTACTAGAGTTGAGGGTGGAAAATGCATAGATGGCCAGCTTGTACCATCGTGCAATCCATTCCAAGGGAGAAGTAGAAGAAAAGCTGCATAAAGAAGCTTACTTCCAAAGAAGAGGTCGGATGGATACTAAAAGAGATGAATAGTATAAGAAGACCAAAAAGACTCTCAGTGAAGCCAGGAAATCCATCACCTGGTGGCAAGATCAGAGAATTCAAGACCAGAAGAAGCACAAGGAAATGGAAGAGTTCTATAAATTGCAGATGAGTTCCAAGACTCAGCAGCTGGAGAAAAGCCAGAAGGCGCTAAAAGAAACTCTCCAGGAGATAGAAGATCTCAAATTGATGGCAGGAATCAAGAAGGCTAGAGCCAGAACCTAACAAGGAGGGATCTAAGTCTTCGAGCAGTAGCTTTGATTTCTCTGTATTTAGATTACCTACAGACATGTTATAGGAATCTCGACTTTATCTTTCATATTTCCATATTCTTTTGTAAGACTTGTACCCTATGGGGAATGTTGTTATTCTCGCCTTGTGGGCTGATCTATGATATGCGGTTTTTTGGGCCATTATAGTTATGTGAATCCGATTTTTATGCAAAGGCTTTTCAAAGTCGGGGGTCAAATGCCATATGGATTTCTTTGATTTAAATACCGGAACTGGGGAATGAATGACCTTGAGATCGAAAGCATAAACAATTGCATTGCATGCATATCACCTTGTTTCTTTGTTTTGCAGGTACATTCCCAGATTGCTAATGTCTCTTCTGTTTTAGGCACTATTTCTATGAAGAAGGTTCACAGGTATCCTACTAAACAGAATAGAGGATGAATCATGAATCAAATGCAAACCGAGCTAGCAGAGTTGTGTAATTAGCAGGACGGGAGATGATTGACAGGAATCAGGACGGCAACGACAACACTAGTGCTCTGTGAGGAGGTGTCCCTCAACCTCAACCTCAGCCTGAGGTTATTGTCAATGCTGGTGGTGGTCTCCAACCCCAAGTGGATAATCAAGATAATCAATTCACTATATTGGAAGATATGGAAGGGCAAGGTGCTGAGGTCAATTGTCGTTTTGAGGAAATGGCTGAATAAATTCGTTCCATTCAATCTCAGAACTCTTTGAGATTCGACATCACTGACTTGGGTCTTGTGCCTGGGGTGAGAATTCCCCACAAATTCAAAGCTCCTACCTTTGACAAGTACAATGGTACTTCTTTCCCAATGACCCATCTCTAGTCTTTTGTCGGTAGAATTGCTGCTCATACCGATGATGAAAAGTTGTGGATGTACTATTTCCAGGATAGTCTCGTCGGAGCTTCCCAAGAATGGTACATGAAGTTGAGTAGGACCTCTATCAGGAGCTGGAAAGAATTGGCCGAAGCCTTTGTCAAGCATTATCAGTACAATATGGACATGGCTCCAAACCGTACACAACTCCAGAGCATGTCACAGAATGCTAAAGAAAGTTTCAAAGAGTACGCCCAGAGGTGGCACCAACTAGCTGCAAGAGTGCGACCGCCGTTGTTGGAGAACGAAATGGATGATATGTTCATGAGTACTCTACAAGGGGTGTTTATCGATCGTCTAGCTTCCTATTCAGCCACCAAATTTACCGATCTCATCATTGTTGGTGAAAGAGTAGAAAATGTGTTGAAGATGGGGAAGATTCAAGATACTGGTGCCAGTAGCTCATCTGGAGCGCGAAATCCCTATGCCAGTCCCCAGAGGAAGAGAGAAGGTGAAACTAATGTTTTTTACAGTAGAGGTCATGGCGAGAATCTTCAGAATCACTATGGTCAGGTGATTGTAGTTACTATCCCATCAGGGCCTACTCAGCAACAACCACAACAACAGAATCAGCGTCAACAAAGGCCTTACCAACAACATTCACACCAATATAATCGTGTCATTGAGCCCATTTCGATGACATATACTGCACTGCTTCAGAGACTGTTGGACTTGAACATGATTCAGTTAAAGACACTACAACCCATCACTAGGTATTCTCTACCATCGGGCTACGATGCCAATGCCAGATGTTCTTTTCATTCAGGTGCCCCGGGGCACACAACTGAGAAGTGTAGGGCTTTACATCTGAAATTTCAGGACTTGATTGATGCAAAGACAATCAACTTTGCACCACCGCCGAATGTCAATACCAATCTGATGCCCGATCATGGGAGGGCAAGGATCAATGCTATTTAAGGAGGAAGAACCTTAAACTTGATTCTGGAAGTCGATGAAGTGAAGACTCCTTTGTATGTTGTCAAGGAAAGATTGTTGAAAGGCCAGGTGTTTCCTGAATGTGACACGGATTGTGAAGGTTGTAAGATTTCCAAGAACGGGTGTGATATGCTGAAAATAGGCATCCAAGCATTGATTGATGAGGGCTTTTAATAGTTTGATAAGGTAAACAACCAAAGCGACGATGTGTCTACTGTCACTATACATTTCACTCCAGAAGAAATGCCTTCTCAACCAGCTCCAGTTACGATCTACATACCGCAAGAGGAAAGGCCTGTTACCACAAGCCCTGTAACCATCACGGTTCCTGGACCGGTCCACTACGAGAGTGAAAAAGCAGTTCCTTGGCACTATAGGTCAGATGTATATGTTCAGGGGCAGATAGTTGTTATTGATCCAAGTGTTGTAAATGTCGGTGGAATAGGTGGATTCACTAGAAGTGGACGGCTGTTCGCCCCACAGACTCTGCGAACGAACAATGAAGCTGAAGTTGCAACATGGGCTAAAGGGAAACAATTAGCTACTGAGGAAGTTGTGATTCCATTAAAAGAGTAGAGTACCTTCGAGAAGGAGGTCGAAGAATTCTTACGCATCATCAAGAAAAGTGATTACAAAGTGGTTGACCAGCTGAACCAAACACCCTCAAAAATCTCAATATTGTCGCTGCTTATGTGCTCTCCCACACACCGAGAGGCATTATTGAAGGTTCTACATATGGCTTACGTTCCGCGAGAGATAATTGTGAAACAATTTGAAACCGTGATCGCAAGTGTCAATGCCAATCATGGATTGGGTTATACGGACAAAGATTTGACATCGGAAGGGAGAAATCATAACAAGGCCTTGCACATAATCATGGAGTGCAAAGGTTTTGTTCTATCTCACGTTCTAGTTGACAATGGCTCTTCTTTGAACATGCTTCCGAAGAAAGCTTTGATGAAGTTGGAAGTGGACAGGCTGATTTTGAAACCAAGTGACCTGGTGGTAAGAGCCTTTGATGGTTCTAGAAGATCGGGCTTTGGTGAGGTTGAGTTGCCAGTGAAGATAGGATTGCAGGTCTTCAAAAGCATATTATATATCATGGATATCCATCCAGCTTACAGCTGTCTCCTGGGACTTCTATGGATCCACGCTGCAGGCGCAACAACTTCAACCTTGCATCAAAAGTTAAAATATGTTGTTGATGATCAAGTGGTTATTGTGTGCAGAGAAGAGGATATCTTCGTCAGCCATCTGTCAACATTCAAGTACATTGAAATGGATGAGGAGATCCATGAAAAGTTATGCCAAGCCTTTGAAGCCGACAACGTCAGTGTCGTTGCTCCCAATTGTGCTACTAAGAGCAGTGAGCGAGTAGGAACTTTTATATCCTCCTACAAACAGTCTAGAGAGGTTTTTGAAGCTGGAAATGCCCAAGGTTGGGGAAAGCTGGTCCAGGTTGATAAGAAAGAAGATAAGTTTGGGATAGGCTATGTCTCGGGTCAGGCAACAGGATCCCAAACTAGAACGGTCAGTTTCTCGAGCGGGGGAGTAATTGACTCAAATCAAGTATGTGCCATTGAAGATGTCATTGATGATGGTTGTGATCTCGACAATTGGGTACGCCCGTGTGTTGCACCCCAAAATTTTCCCTCACAATACAAGACTTTGTGTGCTAAGAAGGTTCACAAGGTTCACAAGATTCACAATGTTTACAAGACCTTTCATGAGGTTCATGAAGTCTACAAGTCACTTTATGAGGTTCACAAGGTTCACAAGGTTCACAATACCTCCCATGAGGTTCAAAATACATCTTATGATGGTTCACAAGGTTCACAAAGTTCACAATTGGTCAGAAGAGTTGACAATTCCCTCAGACAATGCACCTCCTAAACAGTGCATCCAAAACTAGGGTTTTGACTTTAATCAGGCTAAATGGACTTCCAAGACTTCAAGTGAGCTTCATAACATCTTATATATGTGTAAGAACCCCCATGACAAGTTTCAAGACTTTTCTCAAAAGTTTGCTCAGTCAGATGATCAGATAAGTCAAAATCAGTCAAAGCAGTTAAAAAGTCAAACTGAGGTCAACTGTGGTCAAACCAAAGTCAAACTTCATGATTTTTTGCCAACATCAAGTATATGAAGTAAAATTCATCATTTTATCAAGGGTTGATCATGATTCATCAAGGAGATTCCAGATCATCAAGAATCAGGAGTTTCTAAATTAGGGTTTCCTCAGTAAAAGTCAACTGAACTTTGACCAGCCATAACTTTCACATGCTTCATCACCAAGTCTCCATCCAAAGCTAATTTTGAAGTAAATTTAATTCTTTACAACTTTGTGTCTCACAAGCCAAGCCCAAAAATGCTTCATTTGGAAGGTATGAGCTAAGACATTATAGGTCCTTTTGAAAGTCAACAACTTCAAAAGGGCATAACCTGAGATTGGTAAATGATATGGACATGAAACCAGTGTGGTTGGTTAGAGGACTCTTCAAGCTTTCCAAAATTTCCAAGAACAACCTCATAGCATTAAAATTGAAGGAGATGTGCCCTTGCAAAGTTGGGAAATTTTTGGTTGGTTTATGAAGAAAATGGAGGTCTAAAACCAATTTCTTCTAAATGGGCTTGCCATATGATGACCCAATCCACACTATAACTTCATGCACGACCCAAGTCATCAAAAATCAGATTTTTTATTATTTTATTTTTATTTATTTTGATTTAATTCATTTAAAATCATTTTAAATTAAAATAAAATACAAAAATCAAAGATTTAAATATGATTAAGCTTCTAGAAAATCATAAATATGTCTTGGATCAGATTGATATGGGAGTTATGATGATTGTCTTAAAATAGCAAGTGTTCATACAAAAATATTTGACTTTTAAAGGCTTATCATTTTAAATCTTTTTGGATCAAATCTTCTACATAAGTATCCAATTTTTTGACCTAAATTGATCACTCTATAAGTATACAAGACAACCCTAATGACAAGCACGATTTCCAGCCTCCCCAAGAGTAAGTTTGCATTGTTCAAAAACCATCCAAAAACTCAAATTCGGTTTCAATCAAAGAAGGCATTTGAAGGTAATCTAAAGACACAACAATTCTCCTTGGACATCATTGAGTGGATCCCAACTCTTATTTGCAGTCAATACACTCCATAATGCATGAACCGAATCATACATGTCCTTCATACATTTTTTTTCGAATCATCATATTTACTTATTGATAATGAATTTTGATGATATATTGATGTTTGTTATTGGCTATAGATGAATTCTGGATAGTTTGGTGAAGAGTTATGGCCGAATCATGAACATGCCATGTTTAGGGTTTAAAGCTCTAAATTAGGGTTATTCGATTCACACAATATAAATGAATTTTATTGGCATAATTGGATTGTACAGGTTGCAAGGAATTCAAAGATGTCTCTAATTTGATAAAATTGTGATGTTTGATGGTGGTTTGAAATTCGCAGGTTTAGGGTGCAGGAAAATTCGCAGGTATTTTCCTAGATAGTTTCGCAGGAAAACCTGCGAATTCAAGGAAGAAGATGAAGTTATGCTGGCGCCAAAATTCAAATTTAAAAAACTGTTTTAAAATATAATGAGCTGTTTCTGTTTTATTTCACAAGCGTACAGCTTGTCCCAGTGGTGAAGCCAGCGCGTGTGTTGTTAAAGGGCAGGGGTTCGAATCCTGGTTGCAGTGTTTTTTTTCTTATTTGTTTCCTTTTAACTGTTAGACTTAAAATATAATGATTGGTGTTGCTTATATTGCCAGATGCGCTCACCCAGCAGGATTGGTAACGTGATTGTGTGTTTGTTGGTAAGGTCCTGGGTTCGAATCCTCCAGGCCTTTTGGTTTTTTTTTTTTTTGTGATTTTTCAGGATAAGGCATAAAAGCAATTCTTCTCATCTCATTAGCACCTGCGCATGGATAGCCTGGTGGTGTGTGTTGTTATTGGCAAGCCTAAGGTGCTGGGTTCAAACCCCAGCCAGGTAAGTTCCAACTTTTATTTTATTTTATTTGTTTTGATTATTTTATTATTAATTAGAGATAATTTTGTATATATATACATATATTTAAATAGTGCTACAATAACACATATATATATCTTATATTTTATAAATTCTAAAATTATTTTCTTAATTCAAAAATTAGTTTTATTTATTATGTACTTAAATTATAATATGTATTAAATTAATATTGTATGTTAACTTAAAACCCTAATTATATTATGAACCCTAATTTATTTTTCTAAAACAATTCAAAAACTCTAATTTCTTTTTCTATTCTTGTTTAATATTATTATTTGTATTTAATTTAATTTGTATATAAATATGTTAAAAAATTTTAAATTCTTAATATATAAATATCCTATCATTGTTTATAATTAAATATACATGTAAATAATTTCCATTATATGTTTAAAATTTCTAATTTAATTTTTTATAATTATAATTTATTTTTATTCACAATTAATTTTATAATTTATACTTAACTTAAAATTTTATAATAATTGTTCATATTTTTCTATTAACCATTAAAATTTTGTTTATTATAATCTTTTTGTTTATTATTATTATTAACCATATTTATTACTAACCCTATTTATTTTATTTTTTTTAATTATGATTATTATTATTATTTTCTACTAACCCAATTAATTATTTTGGTTTATTGCTTATTTATTTATTTTACTATTATTTTAAATTGCTTTTATTATTTTTGTAATTGTTCCTGGATGTAATTTTTTGTAATATTTAAATTATTTATTTTTATGGTTAGTAAAAATAGGGAGTGTAAACATGTATGTTATTTAAAATTGAATTTAGATCACTTAATTAAAAAGATAAATTTAAATTGATACACTCACACACGTAAGTCGATCTTTGATCGCCATCTCACTTCCTTAGGGTTACCTCTCATTGTTGCCTAATCACAAGGTCAAGTAGGGTGTATAAAGCAAAAATCCTTCAAAAATAAAGTCATCTAGTCCCTTAAAAATAAAAGATCAAGTCCCTTAAACAGTTGCCTTAGTAATGATCTGGTCCCTTTCGAATAATGATGACAGTCCCTCCAAAAATGCTTAATACACCCCACAGTTGCCTACATTAAACAGATGACCCTTACTTGTCCCACACATCCAAGGTAATGACTACCTATTCCTTAATAATAGGGATAGTCTTACCATTTAAAGGATTAAAGAACAGAAAGACTTAAACTTTAGGGTAGGTTCCTCATAGTTACTTGCTCACTATTCAAAAACTTTTCAAACACTTCATAAATTTCAAACAATTTTCAAACACAAGTTTTTTACGCATCCGTACATGGATCATTATCAAACTCTTATGAAAATTTTTATTCACACACTTCACATTTTCAAAAAACAATTCAAAGTGAGCTAAGTAACTAAGAGCCCATGGATAACCATGGATGTAAAGGGTGCTAACACCTTCCCTTTACATAACCTACCCCCCGGACCCAAAAATCTTTTAAAAAGGTTTTTCCTGTTCTTTTATGCCTTTCCTTTGGATAAAATAAAAGTCGGTGGCGACTCTTGCTATCCGCAACATAACTAAAGTCAGTTCTCCCACCGTGTTACAGAACTGGCGACTCTGCTGGGGATTTAATCTAAGAGGGGTACCCTTAGGAATTAGATCACTTTAAAATTGTTTGCCTTGTTTGCTTTATACTTACTTGTTGGGATCTTATGTGTGAAAGATCCTAACCCGGATCTAGTGTACCTTAGGTAAATGGCAATAGACCAAGGAAACTGTACGGCGTATACCGATATGGTTGATCTGGTGGCCATAGTTAGTGTGACTTCTTGGTTGGTGCTTATGTTCCTTAAGTCAAGTTGAGGATAATATGAGGCTGCCATATGTTGTCAATGCACTAACTAACTTTTAGACCCCTAGTTATCCCATCTTGGCCTTTAGAAAGTAGTGAGATAACCGGCTTTGGTGCAGACTGAAGTTGGTTGATACTCGATACTACGCTCATTGAGATTCTAAACTTGGAGGGTTTTGGTTGGCAAGTAAGTTGCCTACTGAACAACCACCCTTGTGAAGGATCAATGATATTGAGATCCCTTAGAACATGGTTACTTTTATAGGACAGGATGAACCAACTAACTTCAGGGGAGGGTACTTACCTTTAAACCTCATGCAAGCCTCTAAACCTAGGGCTATGGTGTGACTTGTTTGTGTGTGCCACATGTTTGTGATTGAACATAACATCATGACATCATCATGCATCATAAGCATAGCATTTTCACTAACCATTTCAAGGACCAAAGGATTTATCTTTGTTCTTTGTTGCAGGTCATGACTTCAGCTCGTAGAAACACTACAGGATCAACTTTGTGGGCATACCTGCCAAGCTTAAAGAGCTGGTTTCTCAAGTGTCTGATCATTCCCAGTTCATCAAAAGACATGGTCACTTATTAGATCTAGTCACCTCAGGGTTCAATGAAGACATGATGAGTGTCCTGTTTCAGTTCTTTGATCCTAAGCACCATTGCTTCACATTCCCCGACTATCAGCTGGTTCCAACCATGGAGGAATTCTCTAAACTTCTGGGTATACCTGTTCTTGATCAAAGGCCATTCACAGGCTTGGAGAAGGAGCTTAAACCTGAGGTTATTGCTGCAGCTCTACATCTGAAGAAGTCTGATATTGTTCTAGAAACGAGAAGTGGAGTTAAGGGTGTTCTAGCCAAGGTGTTGATAGAGAAGGCTCAAATGTTCTTGAAGGCTATGAGCTATGATGCTTTTGAGGAGATCTTAGCCTTGTTGATTTATGGCTTAGTGTTGTTCCCCAATCCTGATCAGTTCATAGACGTGCATACCATCAACATATTTCTGAGTCACAATCCAGTGCCTACATTGCTTGGAGACATACTACATTCTCTTCATACCCGTACTACAAGGGCAAGAGGAACTTTGATGTGCTGCATACCTTTACTTTCTAGGTGGTTTATTTCTCACCTTCCTCGCTCAGTAATGAAGAATGAGCAAGGGTTCAAATGGTCCAAGAGGATCATGTCACTTTCTCACTCAGATATCCATTGGTGCTCCAGATCTATGGAAAATGTCACCATCATTGACCGTTGTGGGGAGTTTCCTAATGTGCCACTTCTAGGCATAAGAGGGGGCATCACCTACAATCCCTCTCTAGCTTTACGACAGTTTGGTTACGCTCGGAGTGATGGTCCACATGACATGTTGATTCAGGGTATTGTGTTCGACTACGACAACGATCTTCAAGGTTACCGTCAGAGATTCATACGAGCATGGGGAAAGGTAAACAAGGTTGACAGCAAGACTCTGGAACCTAAGTACACTATTCCTATGGAGGCTTATCTCAGATGGGTGCGATCTCGTGCTCAGACCCTCATGATGCCATATCCTGCTATCCTGCCAGTTACCATGGAACCTGTTGCTGAAGGAGACACTGCTTATACCATCCTTCACCCAGACATGCCTACTGACATGGAAGACTTACAGAGATCCTGGATCCAATTGAAGGAGCAAAGGGATACTTTTGAGGCTCATTACAAAGCAAGCCAAGAAAGAATCCTGGAACTAACAAAGCAACTTCATGAGGAACGGAATCTCAACTCATACCTCAACACAAAGAGAAAACGTCCATGGGAGACTTAAAACCCCATCTTTTGTATCTATTTCATTTCATTTTTTGTAAGCCCAAGAGGCAAAACAAGTTTATTACTAATAAAAGTTTACCTTCTTGTTTGTTTAAGCAAATTTAAATCCTGCGGTCCTTGAAAACATTGCATACGCATTAAAACATCATATCATTGCATCACAGGTTTATTTGTGCACAGATTTCTCATCTTCTCGCTGTTTATTTCAGCAATGGCTCTTGAACAAACAGTTAAGGATCTCCAGGCACAAAATGCACAGTTCCAAGAGCTGATCCTGAACTTGTCCAAGGGGCAGGATGAATTGAAGATACTGCTGGCCAAGAAGACTAAGAAGACTAGAAGGTCAGGTGGCCTGATCAACATGGGAAGAAGGTTCAGAGGTCCTGTCAAGACCAAAGAACAGGTTGAAGATTATGAATCTGAGGAATCTGAAAAAGAGGGAGGCAGTCTCCACAATACTGTGGGGGACTCTGATTCTGAGGCTAATTATTACCATGATCCTAATGAAGACAAATTCAAGATGCTGGTGGATAGAATGGATGCTATGGAGTTGCAGAAATCTTCTGGGCTGGATTTTGAAGATTTGAGTCTGATATCTGGGGTTGTCATACCTATTGGTTTCAAGGTTCCTACCTTTGTTGTTTATGATGGGGTCTCTTGTCCCAAGCTGCATCTGAGGTCTTATGTCAGAAGAATCCAACCTCACACTGCTGATAAGAAGTTGTGGATCCACTTTTTCCAAGAGAGCTTATCTGGAGCTCAGTTGGAGTGGTATTATCAATTGGAGAGTGTCAACATCAAGGAGTGGAATGATCTTGCTGAAGCTTTCTATAAGCAGTATCAATACAATGCTGACTTAGCTCCCACTCGCATGCAGCTTCAGAGCATGTCTATGGGTGCTAAAGAAAGTTTCAAGGAGTATGCTCAGAAGTGGAGAGATTTAGCTGGAAGAGTTCAACCCCCTTTAACTGACAGGGAATTGGTTGATATGTTCATGTGTACGCTGAATGGCCCGTTTTATAGTCATCTCATTGGAAGCTCATCATCTGGCTTCACTGAGTTGATAATGACAGGAGAGCGAGTGGAAAATGGTATAAAGAATGGCAAGATCCAGGTGGGTACTTCTTCATCAGGTGCTGCAAAGAAGCCTCCCACTGGGAAGAAAGAATCCAATGTTGTTTATGGTCAACCTGATCGTAATAGAAGACATCAGTCTGTGAGTGTAGTTCACATCTCAAATCCAACTCCTACAACAACAGAGCAGCCACAGGGCAACCAACAGAGGGCTAGAAGGCAGTTCACAAAGATCAACATGTCAATGGCTCAGGCATTGCAACACTTGTTGAAGGCTGAACTTATTACTTTGAAAGAGGCTCCTCAGAATCCCAATGTTACCTCTCCCAGGTACAATCCCAATGCACGATGTGCATATCATTCAAACTGTCAGGGTCATGATACTAATAACTGTTGGGTCTTGAAGAACAAAATTCAAGATATGATTGAGGCTGGAGAGATTGAGTTTGACCCTCCGGGTACTCCAAATGTGATTACTGCTCCAATGCCAAATCACGAGAAGACTGTCAATGCCATTGATGAAGATTTACATGTCTATTCAGTTGCGGAGTTGACCACACCATTATCTGTTATCAAGAAGAAGTTAGGGCAAGCTGGGCTCTTTCCATGTTGTCGAGATGATTGTTTGTATTGTACCTATAAGCCGGATAGTTGCTGGAGATTGAGAGATGGAATTCAGCGTCTCATGGATAAGTATACTATAGTGTTTGAGAGGACTCCATCGTCTGTGGAAAGTATGGTGGATCATATTACTCAATGTAGGAAGATTGAAGAGGTTGATATGGTTGATAAAGTACCGGTAAGGATCACTTCAAAGGGACCTGTTAAAATCACTCATAAGGGTCCAATTAAGATTACTGCTGAAGGCCCTGTGAAGGTTGTTGCTGAAGCTAGAGTGGCTCCTCTGGTCATTACCACTCCTGGTCCTATTCCGTATACGTCTGATAAAGCTGTGCCTTGGAATTATGGGTCTGATGTTTATATCCATGGTATTAAGCAGAAGCCTTTAGATGATGTGCCTGTTGATGTTGATAATATTGCTGGATCTAGTAAGATCACACGAAGTGGAAGATTCTTCTCTCCTCCAGTTACTTCCAAGAGTGCAGTTACTCCTACTCCTACTTCCACCACTGATGCTCGGGGTAAAGGTCCTGTTATTGAGCCTATACCTGCTGATGTGCCAGCTGCTGATGATCTCTCTAAGCAGATGGAGGAAGTATTAAAAATCATTCGCAAGAGTGATTATGACATTGTTGATCAGTTGGGGCATACTCCCTCTAAGATTTCTATGTTGTCCTTGTTGTTATGTTCTGAAACTCATGCAAAAGCTTTGATCAAGTTTCTGAAGACTGCTCATGTACCCAATGCAATTTCTGTTGACTAGTTTGAGAATTGTGTTGCCCACCTGACTTATGATAATGGGTTAGGGTTTTCTGATGCTGATTTGACCCCTGCCAAGAGGGATCATAACAGGGCTCTGCATATCTCAATTGAATGCAGGGGCACTACCCTGTCACATGTATTGATAGACAATGGTTCCTCTCTGAATGTGTTGCGCAAAGAAGTCCTGAGTAAGCTGAGTCCTGAAGATGCTGTGCTGAAACCCAGTAATATAGTGGTGAAGGCTTTTGATGGTTCTAGAAGGGTGGTGCATGGAGAGATTGATTTTCCCATCAAAGTTGGTTCTCAGATTTTTAATGCTACATTTTATGTGATGGATATTCGTCCTTCGTACTCTTGTCTGCTTGGTCGTCCCTGGATCCATGGGGCAGGTGTTGTAACCTCTACATTACATCAGAAGCTGAGATATCCGGTAGAAGGAAAGGTTGTTACTGTCTATGGAGAGGAAGAATATTTTGTCAGCCATGTAAACACCTTCAAGTATCTGGAAGTGGAAGGTGAATATGTTGAAACTCCATGTCAGACATTTGAAGTGGTCCCTTGGATTGTTAATGATTATGTAGCTCCTCCGGTTGTCAAGAAAGTTCATGTGGTTACCAGAGTACCTCCAACAATGGCAATGGCCTCCCTCAAAGATGCTAGAGATGTAGTGGATGAAGGTGGTTGTACTATTTGGGGTCAGCTTCCTGATATCCCATATAAGTCTGACAAGTTTGGTTTGGGTTTCACTGCAGAGTCCCAGAAGGCTGTTCGTCGTGCTCGTGCTGTTCGTATCACCAATCAAGGGGTTATGAAGAATCAGATCAATGTTGTGGGTGACTATGATGAAGACTACAATCTGGATGCTTGGATTTTTCCTACTGTGGGTGCTGGACTCAATAATTGGAAAGCTGAAGATGTTATCCCTATCTCCTTTAGTCAGGAGTAAATACTATTACTGTGTTGTTGCTTTTTAAGTTTGTAATTTCTTGAACAATAAAACTCTTAAGACTTGTGCCTTACCCGGGGCACAATGGTGTGCTTGTTACGGGCTGTCATTTCATTTGCATACTTCATTCAATAAAATCAGTGGACGTTTCGTTTTAGTAAATATTGTGTTCCTTGTCTTTCTTTTCTTTTATTTTTGCTTTATCAGCTATGTGTTCTTACACACACCCACATCACTAAAATGCAGATCCTCATCCACTCTGGATCCTGTTGATAACAGTTCTACTATTGCCAATTATAATTTCGAGAATCCGATCTATCAAACTGAAAACGGAAATGAGGACGATTGTGAAGTACCTGTAGAGCTTGCTAGGTTGTTACAACAAGAAGAGAAAGCTATATAGCCACATGAAGAGCCAGTCAAAGTTGTGAATCTGGGAACTGAAGAAAACAGGAAAGAGGTCAAGATAGGGGCTGATTTAGAGGATAGTGTCAAGAACAGGTTGATTCAGATGTTACGTGACTATGTGGAGATCTTTGCTTGGTCTTACGAAGATATGCCAGGGTTGGATACAGACATTGTGGTTCACCGTTTACCAGTAAAAGAAGATTGTCGTCCAAAGAAGCAGAAGGTTCGTCGTATGCGTCCTGAAATGTCAGAGAAGATCAAAGCAGAGGTAATGAAACAGTTCAATGCAGGGTTCTTAGTAGTGACTTCTTATCCTCAGTGGGTTGCAAATGTGGTACCAGTTCCTAAGAAAGATGGTAAGGTACGTATGTGTGTGGACTACAGAGATTTGAACAAGGCCAGCCCTAAAGATGATTTTCCACTTCCTCATATTGATGTTCTGGTAGACAACACTGCTCAGCATAAGGTATTCTCTTTCATGGATGGTTTCTCTGGTTACAATCAAATCAAGATGGCTCCTGAAGATATGGAGAAGACAACATTTGTTACACAGTGGGGCACTTTTTGTTATAAGGTGATGCCATTTGGTTTGAAGAATGCAGGGGCAACATATCAGCGTGCCATGGTGGCTTTGTTTCACGATATGATTCATCATGAGATAGAGGTATATGCGGATGATATGATAGCCAGGTCACAGAATGAAGAGCAACATCTTGATCATCTGCATAAGTTGTTTGAGAGATTGAAGAAATACAAGTTGAGATTGAACCCAAACAAGTTTACTTTTGGAGTTAGGTCTGGTAAACTCCTGGGTTTCATTGTCAGTGGAAAAGGTATTGAAGTGGATCCTGCAAAAGTGAAAGCTATACGAGAGATGCCAGCTCCCCGTACCGAGAAGGAGGTTAGAGGTTTCTTGGGACGATTGAATTACATTGCAAGATTTATTTCCCAGTTAACTGCCATCTGTGAGCCAATCTTCAAGTTGCTGAAGAAAGATCAGGTGATGGAATGGAATGATGAGTGTCAGACTGCCTTTGATGAAATCAAGAGATATCTTCTAGAACCTCCAATTTTGATGCCACCAGTTGATGGAAGACCCTTGATTATGTACTTAACAGTGTTAGACAACTCAATGGGGTGTGTATTGGGGCAACATGACGAGTCTGGTCGAAAAGAGCAGGCAATATACTACCTTAGCAAAAAGTTTACCGACTGTGAAACAAGATACTCACTGCTCGAGAAAACTTGATGCGCTTTGGCATGGGCTGCTCGCCGACTAAGACAGTATATGTTGACTCATACTACCTTATTGATTTCGAAGATGGATCCAATCAAGTACATATTTGAGAAACCTGCTCTCTCCGGAAGAATTGCAAGATGGCAAATGATCTTGACAGAATATGATATACAGTATACTACTCAGAAGGCCATTAAAGGAAGTGTTGTGGCTGATCATTTGGCTCATCAAGTAGTGGATGATTACCAATCAATGAGTTTTGAGTTCCCCGATGAAGACATTATGATTATTACCAAAGAACCTGGACAATATGACGGACCTAAACAAGGATCCCGATGGACTATGGTTTTTGATGGTGCCTCTAATGCACTTGGTAATGGTGTTGGTGTTGTGATTAGTTCCCCTGAAGGTTGTCATACCCCGATTACTGCCAGACTTTGTTTCTATTGTACCAATAACATGGCTGAGTATGAGGCGTGTATCCTGGGTATTAAAGCTGCCATTGATATGAAGATTCAGTTCCTTGATGTGTATGGAGATTCAGCCCTGGTAGTAAGTCAGATTAAAGGAGATCGGGATACCAAGCATGATAACCTCATTCCTTATAGAGAGCATGTGTTGTCTTTGATCCCACATTTCAAAGAGATTACCTTTGGACATATTCCACGAAGAGAGAATCAGTTGGCAGATGCCTTGGCCACCATGGCATCCATGTTTGAGATCAGTTGGGATGATGAAGCTCCCAAGATTACTATTGATAGATTTGAAAAGCCTGCATACTGTAATGAGATTGACATTGAAGGGGCAGAGGAGAAGCATTGGTTCTATGAAGTGAAAAGATATCTTGAAGCTCAGGAGTTCCCTGAAGGGGCATCTGTCAAAGATAGGAAATTTCTGAGAAGGTTTTTTGCTAAGTTCTTTTTGAGTAATGGGATTTTGTACAAGCGCAATCATGATTCAACTTTGCTTCGTTGTGTGGATAAGAAGGAAGCAATTGAGATTATGGAAGATATGCATGATGGGATCTTTGGCACTCATTCTAGTGGACATACCATGGCAAAGAAGATATTGAGAGCAGGTTACTATTGGTCTACTATGGAAGCTGATTGCTATCAACACTCCAGAACATGTCACAAGTGTCAAATCTATGCTGACAAAGTACATGTACCTCCATCACCCTTGAATGTGTTGACTGCTCCTTGGCCTTTTGTTATGTGGGGCATTGATATGATTGGTGAGATCAAGCCTACTGCTTCTAATGGGCATCGTTTCATCCTGGTTGCTATTGATTACTTTACGAAGTGGGTAGAGGCAGCTTCATTTGCATCTGTTACTAAGAATGTTGTGGCTCGATTCATTAAGAATAATCTTATATGTAGGTATGGCATCCCTGAAAGGATTATTACTGACAATGGCTCTAATCTGAATAACACTATGATTACTGATCTCTGCACACAGTTCAAGATTAAGCATCACAACTCTTCTCCGTATCGTCCGAAGATGAATGGGGCAGTTGAAGCTGCTAATAAGAACATTAAGAAGATTGTACAGAAGATGACTGATACTTACAAGGATTGGCATGAGATGTTACCATTTGCTCTTCATGGTTATCGTACTACAATACGTACTTCAACAAGGGCAACCCCATTCTCCTTGGTTTATGGTATGGAAGCAGTTCTGCCCATTGAAGTTCAGATCCCCTCCTTAAGAATTATGAAGGATGCAGGCTTGGATGAAGATGAGTGGATTCAGACTCGGCTTGACCAGATAAATTTGATTGATGAGAAGAGGCTAGCAGCAGTTTGTCATGGCCAGATGTACCAGAAACGGATGATCAGAGCTTTTAACAAGAAGATTAAGCCAAAAGTATATCAGGCTGGTGACTTGGTAATCAAGAGTATCATATTACCACAGGGTGATCCTAGGGGCAAGTGGACTCCAACATATGAAGGACCATTTGTGGTCAAGACAGTGTTTTCAGGAGGTGCCATGATACTTACTACTATGGATGGTGAAGACTTCCCTCAGCCTGTAAACGCAGACATAGTTAAAAAATACTACGCATAAAAAGAGACCCGCTAGGTTGACAGGCCTAGGCAAAAATAAGGGCATCCCGGCAAACCAAAAGGGTTTGGGCAAAAATTAGGGATATATATAAAAAGATGTACACCCGGCAAGTCGAAAACCTGAAAAGGCGGCTTGGGCAAAAAAGGGTATCCCGGTGGATTGAAAACCTGAAAGGGCAATCCAGGCAAAAGTTAGGGATTAAAGCGTATGACTATGTCTCGTTTGGATCACCCATGAAACTACAACCAGCTGTACTACTTACTCAAGCTCAAACAGATAAAGCTCAATCCAATCGTTTCCGTCTCAACAGCAGAAGATGAGATACTTGAAGATAATGGCAATAGTAGAATTGAAACTCAATAGGATTGTTTCCCACATAGCTGATTTTCTTTGTTTTGTAAAATTTTATGACAAAATCCTCTTACTAAGGTTTATGTCTCCTTGTACAAACTTACCCATGTATGGGTCACTCTTTGATATAAATAAAATTCCATTTTTGAATCCAGATTTACTTTTACCCTATTTACATAAGCGAAACGTCCATTGGTTGTGTTTGAATGTATTATGCTTTTGAATATGATTGATGTTTACCAGAAATGCATGAATGCTTAATATGATTGATGTTTACCAGAAATGCATGAAAATGCAGTAATAGTATTTACTAAGGACGAACGAGGGAAGGATTTCAACGAAACTTCGCCGGTTCATCTTTACAATACAGTTACAAACCCTCAGCAGGACAAATCCATCTTCATATAGTCACGTCTCCCCTGGAATTTATATCCATCTCTTTTATCCTCATACGGATATTCGGGAATTTACTTTCCAATAAGAGTACGACGAACGAAGACGGGAGGTTATATATACCCTACTATCAAACGAAGACGAAGGTTATATATACCTTGCTATCCCCAGCGGACGGGAGGTTATATATACCTTGCTATCCCCAGCAGACAGGAGGTTATATATACCTTGTTATCCCCAGCAGACGGAAGGTTATGTATAATATATTATCAAACAAGAAGGGAACGAGTGCCCCATATTCTTCAACAACAAACCGGGATTTATTTTCCCTAGCCAGCAGTTGTTATACAAAGATATCCAGACGCTTCAGGCAACATCAGATCATACATACATCATCTACATCATATCATACCATACCATACATATACATAGATGCATAATACATTACCTAAGTGCATCATATTATACATGCATACATAATGTATAAATTAATACTACCATATAGAATGTTACCTTGATTTCAGGTTAATTCTCCAGCAGATAAATTTCATCAACAACTTGTGACTATCAGGACTGCTTTATCCTCCTGAAATCATATTACTACCTCAGGACTGCTTCATCCTCCTGACAGCTTCTTATACCTCAGGGCTGCTTTATCCTCCTGAAAGCATATCATCCCTCGGGATTGCTTTATCCCCCTGAAAGCTTATTATTACCTCAAGACTGCTCTACCCTCCTGAAAGTTATCATCATTACATCAGGATTGCTTTATCCTCCTGAAAGCATATCACTACATCAGGATTGCTTTATCCTCCTGAAAGCATATTACCACGTCAGGATTGCTCCATCCTCCTGAAAATCTAATCCCTCAGGATTGCTTCATCCTCCTGAAATCTTATTATTACCTCAGGATTGCTTTATCCTCCTGAAAGTTATCATCATTACATCAGGATTGCTTTATCCTCCTGAAAGCTTATTATTCCTTCAGGATTGCTTTATCCTCCTGAAAGCTTATCACTGTATCAGGATTGCTTTATCCTCCTGAAAGCTATCATTATATTTTGGACTGCTTTATCCTCCAAGAAATGTATCTGAAGAATTTGTCTCCAGGTGGCATCTTTAATCCCACTCAAGCATATACAACCAACCATCAATATCAGTTTACGCACCGGTGAGTGCAAATTTTTGGGCTTTTGTGTTCAATCCCCTTCAACCTTCCAGGTCACGACTGGCACATATACCAATATAACCCCTCAGGTTTCAGAAAATTGAACAGGGGCAGCTGTTGCACCCCAAAATTTGCCCTCACAATACAAGACTTTTTGTGCTAAGAAGGTTCACAAGGTTCACAAGATTCACAATGTTTACAAGACCTTTCATGAGGTTCATGAAGTCTACAAGTCACTTTATGAGGTTCACAAGGTTCACAAGGTTCACAATACCTCCCATGAGGTTCACAAGACATCTTATGATGGTTCACAAGGTTCACAAAGTTCACAATTGGTCAGAAGAGTTGACAATTCCCTCAGACAATGCACCTCCTAAACAGTGCATCCAAAACTAGGGTTTTGACTTTAATCAGGCTAAATGGACTTCCAAGACTTCAAGTGAGCGTCATAACATCTTATATATGTGTAAGAACCCCCATGACAAGTTTCAAGACTTTTCTCAAAAGTTTGCTCAGTCGGATGATCAGATAAGTCAAAATCAGTCAAAGTAGTTAAAAAGTCAAACTGAGGTCAACTGTGGTCAAACCAAAGTCAAACTTCATGATTTTTTGCCAACATCAATTATATGAAGTAAAATTCATCATTTGATCAAGGGTTGATCATGATTCATCAAGGAAATTCCAGATCATCAAGAATCAGGAGTTTCTAAATTAGGGTTTCCTTAGTAAAAGTCAACTGAACTTTGACCAACCATAACTTTCACATGCTTCATCACCAAGTCTCCATCCAAAGCTCATTTTGAAGGAAATTTAATTCTTTACAACTTTGTGTCTCACAAGCCAAGCCCAAAAATGCTTCATTTGGAAGGTATGAGCTAAGACATTATAGGTCCTTTTGAAAGTCAACAAAAAGTCAACAACGTCAAAAGGGCATAACCTGAGATTGGTACATGATATGGACATGAAACCAGTGTGGTTGGTTAGAGGACTCTTCAAGCTTCCCAAAATGTCCAAGAACAACCTCATAGAATTAAAATTGAAGGAGATGTGCCCTTGCAAAGTTGGGAAATTTTTGGTTGGTTTATGAAGAAAATGGAGGTCTAAAACCAATTTCTTCTAAATGGGCTTGCCATATGATGACCCAATCCACACTATAACTTCATGCACGACCCAAGTCATCAAAAATCAGATTTTTTATTATTTTATTTTTATTTATTTTGATTTAATTCATTTAAAATCATTTTAAATTAAAATAAAATACAAAAATCAAAGATTTAAATATGATTAAGCTTCTAGAAAATCATAAATATGTCTTGGATCAGATTGATATGGGAGTTATGATGATTGTCTTAAAATAGCAAGTGTTCATACAAAAATATTTGACTTTTAAAGGCTTATCATTTTAAATCTTTTTGGATCAAATCTTCTACACAAGTATCCAATTTTTTGACCTAAATTGATCACTCTATAAGTATACAAGACAACCCTAATGACAAGCACGATTTCCAGCCTCCCCAAGAGTAAGTTTGCATTGTTCAAAAACCATCCAAAAACTCAAATTCGGTTTCAATCAAAGAAGGCATTTGAAGGTAATCTAAAGACACAACAATGCTCCTTGGACATCATTGAGTGGATCCCAACTCTTATTTGCAGTCAATACACTCCATAATGCATGAACCGAATCATACATGTCCTTCATACATTTTTTTTCGAATCATCATATTTACTTATTGATAATGAATTTTGATGATATATTGATGTTTGTTATTGGCTATAGATGAATTCTGGATAGTTTGGTGAAGAGTTATGGCCGAATCATGAACATGCCATGTTTAGAGTTTAAAGCTCTAAATTAGGGTTATTCGATTCACACAATATAAATGAATTTTATTGGCATAATTGGATTGTACAGGTTGCAAGGAATTCAAAGATGTCTCTAATTTGATAAAATTGTGTTGTTTGATGGTGGTTTGAAATTCGCAGGTTTAGGGTGCAGGAAAATTCGCAGGTATTTTCCTAGATAGTTTCGCAGGAAAACCTGCGAATTCAAGAAAGAAGATGAAGTTATGCTGGCGCCAAAATTCAAATTTAAAAAACTGTTTTAAAATATAATGAGATGTTTCTGTTTTATTTCACAAGCGTACAGCTTGTCCCAGTGGTGAAGCCAGCGCGTGTGTTGTTAAAGGGCAGGGGTTCGAATCCTGGTTGCAGCGTTTTTTTTCTTATTTGTTTCCTTTTAACTGTTAGACTTAAAATATAATGATTGGTGTTGCTTATATTGCCAGATGCGCTCACCCAGCAGGATTGGTAACGTGATTGTGTGTTTGTTGGTAAGGTCCTGGGTTCGAATCCCCCAGGCCTTTTGGTTTTTCTTTTTTTTTTGTGATTTTTCAGGATAAGGCATAAAAGCAATTCTTCTCATCTCATTAGCACCTGCGCATGGATAGCCTGGTGGTGTGTGTTGTTATTGGCAAGCCTAAGGTGCTGGGTTCAAACCCCAGCCAGGTAAGTTCCAACTTTTTATTTTATTTTATTTGTTTTGATTATTTTATTATTAATTAGAGATAATTTTGTATATATATACATATATTTAAATAATGCTACAATAACACATATATATATCTTATATTTTATAAATTCTAAAATTATTTTCTTAATTCAAAAATTAGTTTTTATTTATTATGTACTTAAATTATAATATGTATTAAATTAATATTGTATGTTAACTTAAAACCCTAATTATATTATGAACCCTAATTTATTTTTCTAAAACAATTCAAAAACTCTAATTTCTTTTTCTATTCTTGTTTAATATTATTATTTGTATTTAATTTAATTTGTATATAAATATGTTAAAAAATTTTAAATTCTTAATATATAAATATCCTATCATTGTTTATAATTAAATATACATGTAAATAATTTCCATTATATGTTTAAAATTGCTAATTTAATTTTTTATAATTATAATTTATTTTTATTCACAATTAATTTTATAATTTATACTTAACTTAAAATTTTATAATAATTGTTCATATTTTTCTATTAACCATTAAAATTTTGTTTATTATAATCTTTTTGTTTATTATTATTATTAACCATATTTATTACTAACCCCATTTATTTATTTTTTAATTATGATTATTATTATTATTTTCTACTAACCCAATTAATTATTTTGGTTTATTGCTTATTTATTTATTTTACTATTATTTTAAATTGCTTTTATTATTTTTGTAATTGTTCCTGGATGTAATTTTTTGTAATATTTAAATTATTTATTTTTATGGTTAGTAAAAATAGGGAGTGTAAACATGTATGTTATTTAAAATTGAATTTAGATCACTTAATTAAAAAGATAAATTTAAATTGATACACTCACACACGTAAGTCGATCTTTGATCGCCATCTCACTTCCTTAGGGTTACCTCTCATTGTTGCCTAATCACAAGGTCAAGTAGGGTGTATAAAGCAAAAATCCTTCAAAAATAAAGTCATATAGTCCCTTAACAATAAAAGATCAAGTCCCTTAAACAGTTGCCTTAGTAATGATCTGGTCCCTTTCGAATAATGATGACAGTCCCTCCAAAAATACTTAATACACCCCACAGTTGCCTACATTAAACAGATGACTCTTACTTGTCCCACACATCCAAGTTAATGACTACCTATTCCTTAATAATAGGGATAGTCTTACCATTTAAAGGATTAAAGAACAGAAAGACTTAAACTTTAGGGTAGGTTCCTCATAGTTACTTGCTCACTATTCAAAAACTTTTCAAACACTTCATAAATTTCAAACAATTTTCAAACACAAGTTTTTTACGCATCCGTACATGGATCATTATCAAACTCTTATGAAAAATTTTATTCACACACTTCACATTTTCAAAAAACAATTCAAAGTGAGCTAAGTAACTAAGAGCCCATGGATAACCATGGATGTAAAGGGTGCTAACACCTTCCCTTTACATAACCTACCCCCCGGACCCAAAAATCTTTTAAAAGGTCTTTCCTGTTCTTTTATGTCTTTCCTTTGGATAAAATAAAAGTCGGTGGCGACTCTTGTTATCCGCAACATAACTAAAGTCAGTTCTCCCACCGTGTTACACCGTGCAGCCCAGGGGAAGAGCTAACAGACTAGTTCGTCGAGGATTTCATCCAAGTCAATGACCTGCCAAAGTAGTTTTCTTTGTTTTCTCATTAGCATACGCATGTCAAGTCCTACACTATGCCCAAAGTGTATGGATTCATTGTAGGGCCACCTTGCATATTATGCAATTTATTTTATCATAAATAAAGGACATTTTTTGAAATTGTGTTCCCTTTCTTTATTTTGAAATTTTTTCACAAAAACAAATAAAATGGCAATGTTTTTCTTTTTTTGTCTTGTGAGTTTCATAAAAAACGGATTTTGAAATAAGCACATCACTTATGCAGAACTAGTCCTTCGGATTCCCTTGATAACTCTTCTGCTATGGCCAAGTATAATTTCGATAATCCAATCCACCAAGCTGACGGAGAGGTCAAGGAAGACCGTGAATTACCCGATGAGCTAGCCAAAATGCTCAAGCAAGAGGAGAGGGTGATTCAGCCGCATGAAGAAGCCATTGAGGTGATCAACCTGGGTACAACAGAAGATAAAAAATAGGTCAATATCAGGGCCGCATTGGAAGGAGCTGTCAAGAACCGTTTGATTTCCAGGCTTCGAGAGTATGTTGACATTTTTTCCTGGTCTTACCAGGATATGCCAGGGTTGGACACCAATATTGTTGTGCACAAGCTACCGCTCAGGGAAGACTGCCCACCGGTAAAGCAGAAATTGAGAATAACTCGACCCGACATGGCCATCAAGATCAAAGAAGAGGTTCAAAAGCAATTTGATGTCGGATTCTTGGCTGTGATGAGCTATCCTCCGTGGGTTGCGAACATTGTGTCGGTCCCTAAAAAAGATGGTAAAGTCAGAATGTCGGTAGACTATCGGGATTTAAATAAGGCCAGCCCCAAAGATGACGTCTCGCTGCCGCATATTGATATGCTAGTTGATAACACTGCCCAATTCCCTGTGTTTTCCTTCATGGGTGGCTTTTCAGGCTATAATCAAATCAAGATGTTGCCAGATGACATGGAGAAAATAACTTTCATTACCCCATGGGGCACCTTCTGTTACAAATTTATGTCGTTTGGTTTGAAAAATGTTGGGGCAACATACTAACATGCGATGGTGACTCTATTACATGACATGATTCATCACGAGATTGAGGTCTTCGTCAATGACATGATTTCAAAGTCACGAACAAAGGAGGAACATTTGGTCAACTTAGCCAAGCTATTTGGTAGGCTTCGGAAGTTCAAACTGAGACTGAAGCCAAACAAGTGCACATTCAGGGTGCGTTCTATGAAGCTGCTGGGCTTTATTGTCAGTGAAAAGGGGATTGAGGTCGACCCTGCAAAAGTAAAAGCAATCCAGGAGATACCTAAACCAAGAACCGAGAAGGAAGTGCGTGGCTTCTTAGGGAGGTTGAACTACATTGCAAGGTTCATATCTCACTTAACGGCCA
Organism: Lathyrus aphaca; assembly: GCA_963966055.1. Lineage (NCBI taxonomy): Eukaryota > Viridiplantae > Streptophyta > Magnoliopsida > Fabales > Fabaceae > Lathyrus > Lathyrus aphaca. Next base: position 378,413,180 of record OZ014523.1, on the reverse strand, counting down.
CGTGTGAGCCTGTTTTTAAACTTCTGAGAAAGAATCAGGCCATCTCATGGAATGATGACTGCCAATAAGCTTTCGATAGAATCAAGGAGTACTTACAAGAACCTCTGATTCTCATGCCTCCAGTTCCAGGGAGACCACTAATCATGTACCTCACAGTGCTCAAAGGATCAATGGGATGTGTACTGGGTCAGCAGGACGAGTCTGGTCGAAAAGAGCACGCAATCTATTACCTTAGCAAAAATTTTACCGACTGTGAGACTCGTTACTCACTTCTCGAGAAAACTTGTTGTGCTTTGGCATGGGCTGCTCGCCGACTAAGACAGTACATGCTGACTCACACCACTCTGTTGATTTCCAAGATGGACCCCGTAAAATACATATTTGAAAAGCCAACTCTAACAGGAAGAGTAGCCCGATGGAAAATGATTCTGACATAATATGATATCCAGGACACTTCACAAAATGCAAGCAAAGGGAGTGTATTGTCGGATTATCTGGCCCAGCAGCCAATTGATAATTACCAGCCCATGAGGTTCAAGTTTCCAGATGAGGACATCATGTTCCTCAAGTCGAAAGACTGCGAAGAACTGCTCCCGGAGGAGGGGCCAGACCCCGAATCCAAATGGAGTCTGATGTTTGACGGAGCCGTTAACATGAACAGAAGCGGAGTTGGTGTCGTTATTATCTCGCCGGAACGGATTCATATGCCTTTCACTGCTCGGCTGACATTCGAGTGCACTAACAATGAAGCAGAGTATGAATCCTACATAATGGGGATCGAAGAAGCAATTGGTTTGAGAATCAAGAATCTCAAGATCTTCGGCAATTCGGCTTTGGTTGTCAACCAAGTTAGCGGCAAATGGCTGGTTCATCAACCTCATCTAGCTCCTTACAGGGACTATACCAGGAGGTTGTTGACTTTCTTCACAAAGGTCAAGCTGCATTGCATACCTCGGGACGAGAATCAATTTGTTGATGCCTTGGCGACCTTATCTTTCATGATCAAGGTTCACCAAGAGAATTATGTGCCTAGAATCAACGTGTCTCGTCTCGAAAGGTCGGCATATGTATTCACAATTAACAGTGTTAATGACGACAAACCCTGGTATCAGGACATCAAGCAATTTCTGAAGTCTCAGGAATAGCCAACAGGGGCATCAAGCAAAGACAAGAAGGCCCTTAGGAGGTTGGCAGGTGGGTTCTTCTTAAATCAATATGATGTGCTCTACAAACAGAACTTCGACATGGTCCTGCTCAGATGCGTAGATAGACACGAAGCGTACATGCTGATGCAAGAAGTGCATGAAGGCTCATTCAGTACCCATGCTGGAGGATATGATATGGTAAAGAAACTTCTAAAATCGGGGTATTATTGGATCATCATGGAATCTGATTGCTGCAAATACTCCCACAAGTGCCACAAGTGCCAGATCTACGTTGACAAGGTTCATGTACCTCCCAGTCCATTGAGCGTCATGTCTTCACCTTGGCCCTTCGCCATGTGGGGCATTGATATGATTGGCAAGATCGAGCCAACCGCCTCCAACGGCCACCTCTTCATTATGGTTGCAATAGATTACTTCACTAAGTGGGTCGAAGCGGCATCCAATGCCAATGTCACGAGACAAGCGGTAGCCCGCTTCATCAAAAGGGATATCATATGCCGGTATGGAATTCCCAAAAGAATCATTACTGACAATGGTTCTAATCTCAATAATAAGATGATGGCAGACTTGTGTCGAGATTTTAAGATCGAGCATCACAACTCTTAGCCGTATCGCCCAAAGATGAATGGCATCGTCGAGGCAGCCAACAAGAACATTAAGAAGATTATGCAGAAGATGGTTGTGACATAAAAAGATTTGCACAAAATGCTACCATTTGCACTGCATGGGTACCAGACATATGTGCGCACTTTGACAGGGCAACCCCATTCTCGCTTGTATATGGTATGGAGGTAGTCCTGCCGGTTGAAGTCGAGATCCCCTCACTGAGACTAATGATGGATGTCAAGATTGATGAAGCTATGTGGCTCCAATCCAGGTACAACCAGTTGAGCTTTATTGAAGAGAAACGCCGAGCAATTGTATGCCATGGACAGTTGTATCAAAGGAGAATGAAACGAGCTTTCGACCAGAAGGTACGACTTCAACGGTACATACCAGAAGATCTGGTGCTAATAAGGATCCTTCCTCCACTAACAGATTACATGGGCAAGTGGACACCAAACTATGAAGGTAAGTTAGTGGTTAAAAGGGTATTCTCATGCGGAGCCCTGATGTTAACAACCATGGATGGCGAAGCCTTCCAATCCCCCGTCAACTCGGGCGCAGTCAAAAAATACTTCGCATAAAAAGACCCGCTGGATAAAATCAGAATAAAGTCCAGGAAAAAAGGGGCATCCCGGAAATCTACAAACAGAATAAAGAGCTCGGGCAAAAATTAGGGAAATACTTGAAAAAAGTGTACACCCGCTGAGCTGAAAAGCCGCATCGGACAGCTCAGGCAAAAAGGGGTATTCTGGTGGATTGAAAACCCGAAAGGGCGGTCCACGCAAAAGAGGAAATAAGAGAATGACTGCAATATGGGTAATCTGTACCACGTCATCATTTAAGTAAACCTGGAAATCTCATAAGGGTAGGAATCAATCTAATTTTCTTCTTCGAAAATTGAAGGCAGGAACGGGAAATCTGAAGAAATATTGGTCATAGCAGAACTGAAACTCATCGAAATGCCGCACATTTCCATTAAGATAGTTTCTTTTTCTCAATTTACAGTGATCACCTCTTTGCAGGTGATCGCTTCCTGATGTAAATTTTCGCCTATTCAGAGGCTTGTCAATAAAAGAATGTTCAGTCAAAAAGCTTCATCCTTGTTTTATTTTTACGTGCTTTGTTTGCAAAAATGTCTTGAATTTTTTATAAAAGAATATTGCATTTAAACGTGGTGGCTTTATAAATGACATGTGAAAGGAAACATTTCAAATCACTTTGAATGTTAAGGTGACGGAGAAGATAATTCATACCATAAACCCGAGGCATGCAGGTCAAACTAACCCCTCATTGGGTAGGCACTATCAATTGTGTACATGCAGATACATGTGTTGCTAGTAAAGCCATTGCTCAGATATGCGTTTCAAGAAACCTCTTCCTCAATAGGTCTCATTGAAGCATGGCTCGTCAGCAAGTCAGGCCAACCTCTCCACTAAAGCAACAGTAGAGAGAATGATATTACCCGAGCAGGAAGATCATTATCTCTTATCCCCGTCAGAGGACGCCTTTCGTTTCTCATCCCTAGCATGAGACACATCCTACCTCCCACTCCTAGAAAGAGGTTATAAAACTCTTATTTCCAACCGGAAATATCCCCAGCGGGGTTCTCCGTTATCCCCAGTAGAATCGGAAATCGAACCTTCCTCCGCAGAGTAGTATAAGGGTGATGACTTCCTCAAGCAGAGAGTTTCCTTCGACAAAGAAGCATCCCTCACCAGAGTCTTCACTATCCCAACGGTACATGAAGATTCATTATTCCCTAGCAGGGGTGAAAATACATAAGAGCCAGGGAATTCTCTTCCTTGCCCCACGGTGTTCGCAGTTTTCCCCAGCAAAGCTGCCAGATAAAAGCCCAATCCTCATTGGCGTCTATTCCCCAAGTAGAATGTTCCTCCCCAAGTGGAAAGGGGTGTACTTGAGGAGTCCCCATCATATATCTTCCTCAAGCAGAAAGTTAATACTTAGCATCCTTACCAAATTAAAGTGGAATATTCCCCAACTGAGTCAGAACAGACAGTGTTCCCAGCAGAACTTCAAGATTAGTTGAATAACTCTTTTCCCAAGCGAAGTCTTCATTCCCAGCAAGCAGCTGAATGTAGTTTTCTCCCCACATTCAGAATTCTCTCCTCAGCTAAGTCGTGGCAGATTGTTTACCCAGCCGAGTTGGAAGTTTGTCACTTCCCTGTAGAGTGGTGTGATTGGGATTCAACCCAATGATGAAATATTCCCCAAGAGGTCGCCAATTTATTTTTTGTAGACATGACAGATCAAAGCAACATATGCCCAGATGTAGTTTTATTCTTATCCCTCTCCGACAGGTTGCTATCTCTGACCGGAGTTTCAAGATAATTATCTTATTTCCCTGGCAGAATGTCGCCCAGGACGTTGTTATCCCTAGCCAATGGTGGTTATCTCATTCCCTCAGCACAATGTCGCCCAGGACGTTTGCATCCCCAACGGAGTTCTAGTAAGAATTTTCCCCAGCAAGAGTATATCTTTGTCCATCCTAGTGGATAGATACTTGAAGAAGTATAGATTCTATTCAGAATCAAGACAGTGTATTGTTATACGAATTCTGACGGTGATCCAGCCCATTGGATCTTTTATTTGAAATACATACCTCCTTGTTAGGACGGTTATGTTGTATTCAAAATCAAGACAACATGTTGTTACACGGATTTTGAAGTTCAGAATCAAGACAACATATTGTTATACGGATTCTGACGGCGATCCAACCCAGTGGATCTTTTATTTGAAATACATACCTCCTTGTTAGGATAATTATGTTGTATTCAAAATCAAGACAGCGTGTTGTTACACAGATTTTTAAGTGTGGTGACAATATTAGAGTAATGAATATTGTGATTTGAAAATGTGTTGTATGTGCAATTGTGTTATAATTCAATTGTGATGAATTATTAAAGATATGCATGAATATTAAGATTAGAGAACGGTCTTAATTGCATATGGTGATTGTAATTGCACATGCGTCATTTGTGTCAAGAGGCAATTTTTGCTAGTTTCGTGGGAGCTCGTGACTTGTCCCAAACCTAAAGGACGAGTTTGAAAGCTTAAAGGACAAACTTTTTATGTGTTATCGGTCTAGGGAACGGACCCGGTTTAAATGTAAAAAGCGAAAAATGATAACAAATGATTGGTACCACATGCATGAGTTGCATTTGAGTCTTGCATCAAGTCTCATTATGTCTATGGCTACAATATGATATTACATGTATTGTGTGAATTGTTGAATTCGTGAAGTTGTGGATTTGTGAGTATATATTTGTGAATAGTATAACTACTTGAGTGATATTATGCTGATGAAAATTTTGAAGTGTGAGAATTATTGTGATTATGCTTGTATGCCTTAAATTATATATTACCTTATGATTTCGATAATTATATGAATTCTCACCCTTCTGTTGGAATGATGTTTTATACGGCATCACTCAGGTATCGAGGAGTAAAGTTGCTTCTAGCGCAAGGTAGTCGTTGGAGTGGTTGTCTTAGTTGCTTATTTATTTTGGGTTTTGAGTCGTGCTCTAGTCATGTAACACCGGGGAAACGTTTGATTCATGTTTGAGAGATATAATTATATACTCTATTTATTTTATTAATTTGATTTGAATTTTATGGTGAAGTGGCTTTTATGCCTAAGTTGATTTAATGAATGAAGTTTATTTGAGACTTGAATGTTATGAGATTCTTAATGAAAGTGATTTCGCTGCTACATGCTAATGTGAAAAATATATCTGAAAAGCATGATTCTATTTTAAGTGTTATTGAGCATGACATGTGTTGTATGATATTTTGAATCATGTGTGACACCCTTAATTGAGATGCATGATAAATTACTCTGATTATGTATATATTTTTCGTGGGGTTTAAAAGGGTGTTACATTAGTGGTATCAAAGCAGGTCGGTCCATCCGGCCAGGTTGTCTAATGTTGTTTGTCCTCTGGTATGTGACATGTGAGTGAAAACACTATCGATACGCGCTAGTTTTCTAACCTTTGTCTATAGGAGTGGGATTGTAACAAGTAGGGGAGAAGCTTTTGCTTCTCTGAGATGTTTTAGTTGTGGAATGTTGGTTGGCGTGCTGCTGATTACAAGGAATACTATTATAGTTTGGTAAAGATGGTTTATGCCCCATCATGATTGTTGGATGTATATTGACGAATTGAGGAACTGATCACCCTTGATCTCTTATTGATAGTAGACAAAATCATGTAGGATGGAATAGATATGTCTTGCGAGCTTAGATGGTGCGTACAATGAATTATCTGAAGTTAAGCCAAGTGTTTATAGCAAGTGAATGAGTCGGTGCAACATGGTGCTGAGATGTTCATGTTGATGGCTACTTTGTTTATTAGTGAAAGTGGAGAAGTTGGTGTTTTACCAATTGTTTGTGATTTTCCGGATGTTTTTCCAGATGAGATAGGTGATTTACCGTCGGAACGTGAGGTGGAGTTTATGATCGACTTAGTTCCTAGAACTAGTACGATATTGATAGCTCCATATCGTGTGTCTACATCGAAATTGAAAGAGCTGAAGAGTCAACTTGAAGATCTACTTGAGAAGAGGTTTATTCGTCTGAGTGTATCACCGTGTAGTGCACTAGTTTTGTTGGTTAAGAAGAAAGAAAGTTTTATGTGGCTTTGTGTGGACTATAGACAATTGAACAAGGTGACTATCAAGAATAAATATCCACTTTCGTGGATTGATGATTTGATGGATCATTTGGTTGGTGCAAGTTTGTTCAGTAAGATATATTTGAGACCTGGGTATCATCAGATTCATGTGAAGCCTGAAGATATTCAGAAGACTGCTTTTAGAACAAGGTATGGTCATTATAAGTATTTTGTGATGGCAATTGGTGTAACTAATGCACCAGGTGTATTTATGGAGTACATGAATAGGATTTTCTATCCGTATTTGGACAAGTTTATGGTTGTGTTCATTGATGATATTTTGATATATTCGAAGAAGGAGAGGATCATGTCGAACATCTGAATATTATGTTATTTGTGTTGAAAGAGAAGCAATTGTATGTTAAACTTTCTAAGTGCGAGTTTTGGTTAAAGGAAGTGAATTTCATTGGCCATGTGATTTTGAGTAGAGGTATTGTAGTTGATCCGTCGAAGGTTGAAGTTGCATCACAATGGGAAGCTCCGAAATCTATTTTTGAGATTAGAAGTTTTCTTGGTTTGGATGGTTATTATCGAAAATTCATTTAAGTATTTGATAAGTTATCTTTGCCATTGATGCAGTTGACTAGAAAGGGTCGAGCTTTTGTTTGGGATACAAAGTGTGAAAAAAGTTTTAGAGAGCTTAAGAGAAGGTTGACGACAACTCCTGTTTTGATTTTTCCTGATCCGACAGAACCGTTGTTATGTTTGTGTTGAAACTTTGAAAGCATCATTTGTTTGGATCAAGATTTGAGGTGTTTAATGATCATAAGAGTTTGAAGTATCTCTCTGATCAGAAAGAGTTGAATGTGAGGCGGAGGAGATGGTTGAAGCTTTTGAAGGATTATGACTTTGGTTTGAATTACCATCCGGGTAAAGTAAACATGGTAGTTGATGCATTGAGTCAGAAATTTTGCACATGTCGATAATGTTGGTAAGAGAGTTGGAAATGATTGAGCAATTTCGAGATATGAGTTTGGCTTGTGAAGAGACTTCTTATGGAGTTATGCTTGGTATGTTGAAGCTTACTAGTGGTATTCTGGATGAGATTCGAGAAGGTCATATATATGATTTAGGTTAGGTATATCGATTGACTTTGATCAATCAATGTCGAGGTGGTGATTTTCGGATTGATGAGATTGGTATCATCAAGTGTCGTGATCGAGTTTGTGTTTTGGATATAGCCGAGTTGAATAAAAGTATTCTTGAGGAAGGTCATCATAGTGGATTGAGTATTCATCCGGATGTGACTAAGATGTATCAATATTTGAGGAAAGTATTTTGGTGGCCTTGTATGAATGTAGATATTGCAAAGTTTGTGTATTCTTGTTTGATTTGTCAGAAGTTGAAGATTGAACATCAGAAATCGTCGGGTTTGATGTAATTGTCATCCATTCTTGATTGAAATGAGATAGTACATCGATGGATTTTGTGTCTGGTTTACCTATAACATCGAGTAATTTTGAAGCTATTTGGGTTATTGTGGATAGATTTATGAAATTTGCTCACTTTATTTCGATGAGAATGGATTACCCATTGGAGAAGTTAATAAAGTTGTACATTGAGAGGATTGTCAGCTTGCATGATATTCCATCTAGCATTGTGTCAGTTAGAGATCCGAGATTTTGGGAGAGTTAAAAAGTGCTTTGGGTACGAAGTTGCGTTTGAGTTATGCTTATCATCAGCAGACTGATGGTTAGATGGAGAGGACGATTCAATCACTTGAGGATCTTTTAAGAGCTTGTGTGTTGGAATCAGGAGGTGACTTGGGAACATGAGAGTTAGATGATGGAGTCTATTCTTGAGTTGTTCGTTTGAGTCAATTTTCGAGGGCGAAAATCTTTTAAGTGGTGGAGAGTTGTAACATCCCGATTTTTAGCAATTATTTATTTATTTATATTAATTGATTAATGGTGTAATTTTGTGGCTAATTGATTTAATTGAGTTATTGGATATAATTGAATTATTTGATTTATTTGAATTAATTGAATTATGTGATTTAATTTAATTATTCGAATTAATTAATTTAATTGAAGAATTTGATTTAATTGAATTATTTAATTTATTAGGTTTATTTTAATTGGTGGAATAAAATATAATTGATAGAAATTAATAATTGGGCCTAGATTGGGAGTGTGAATAATAAGTGTGAGAGTGTATTGAGTAAAACCGATTAGAGTTATGAGAAAATTGTGAGATTGATAAAATAGGAGAAAGAGATAAAATAGGGTTAGAAGATAGAAAAAGGAAAAAAGACTAAGGAGAGAAAGAGGAGAAGAGAAGATGAGCTCAAGAACAAAGAACAAATTCATCAACAAATCAAGGTAAGAGTGAGTTTTTATATAATTATTGGAATGTTTGATAGTGTATAATGGGTAGAAACATGATTAGGATGAAAACCTAAAACTTTTATGATTTTATAATTATTCGGTTTTGATGATAATCTTTGATTTGTAAAAAATATATCTGAAAAACATGATTTTATTTTAAGTGTTATTGAGCATGACATGTGTTGTATGATGTTTTGAATCACGTGTGACACCCTTAATTGAAATGCATGATAAATTACTCTAATTATATATATATATATATATATATATATATATATATATATATATATATATATATATATATATATATATATATATATATATATATATATTAGTGTTACATTAGAAAAGTGCCTTTTATGTAACAACCCGGGCCCCTTACAAGGCAATCCCGGCAGTGCCACCTCACGACCTTCTATATCCCCATCTCTAGTAGAGTTTTTACCTTCCGTGGGAATCGAACCATGTACCCTGGGGTTCAAGTACATGTTCAATTCATTCCTACTACCAATTAATTAGCTTAATTGGTAGTAGGAATGGATTGAACATGTACTTGAACCCCATGGTACAAGGTTCGATTCCCACGGAAGGCAAAAACTCTACTAGAGAGGGGATAAAAAGATCGTGAGGTGGCAGTGTCGGGACTGTCTTGTAAGGGGCCCAGGCTGTTACAGTCGCCAATTGAACTGGAGACACCATATGCAGTCTCCAATCCAATTAGCGACTATGTGTAAAAATAGTGAAGGGTCGCCAATTGATATGGAGACATGATTCTAATTGAAGTTTTGCTATAAATAGTGGTGGTGTGCTCAATTATTTTCACATCTCTTTTCTCATCTCTTCTGATATACAAGTAATATTGATATCATGTATACGCACCGCTAAGGGAAAGTGATTTTTTCAAGAGAAAAGCCTTCAATCAATATGTTGTTCTGGAATATCCAAAGTCTCAATCAACTGCAGAGGGAGTTGAATCAGTGGTTAGAGGAAGAAATTGGTGAAGGTGAAAAAATTTGCAGTATTGAGAGATATGATAGGATGCGTGGGTGGGTGCGAGTTAAGACTGACACAGGAGCTAGGAAAATGATGTTTGGACCTAATGAAATCAAGTTGATTGTTGTAATTAGTTAGAAATATTGTGTTTAGTTGTTGTATGTGTTGTTTAGATTAAGTTTATTTAAGTTATTGTGATGTTTGTTGTTAACATTGTTGTAACAAAAAGTTCTTAATATATTAAAATATAAAATTACAACAAGTTCTTATTGTGCAGAGGTGGATCTGACATTTGAATATTTTTTCTTGTTGAGTTCAGGCTGATGACATATACTACACAATCTTATCATTTTATCAACCGTATCCATTTTTATTCTTTTGGATGACCTTTTTTCTTTCTTCGCATGTGATCATAGTGCCAAACTATGTCCCATTGGTATGGAGGCCAATATTCCTCCATTGATAACACTGCGAAGCTTTCGTTGTAGACATTCATCCTATTAACAGTCTTGTAAACATCGGATAGATAGTTGTACGGGTCCTGACGAGCATGCGCGCATGTCACAATTACATGGGAGCAAGGTACCCGGAAGGCCTGGCACTTGCCACAATCACACCAGCATATGTCTAGTCTGACAACATATTCTAAAAATGACCTTCCTTCATTTTGATCAATTATTTCCTTAACACTAAAATTTCTCCCATGACGGTCAAAGTTTGTGACTGAATGTGTGTTAGCCTTGATAGTTTCATCTTTCATAACTTTCATTATGTATTGACTGTAAACTTGACCAGACATTAACACTGCAGTTTTGACTTACAATAGATGGTCGGCACATAGTATGACTTACAATAGATGCCCAAGACACTGTATCATTCAGTACCGCAATCTCTTGGATCACCTTACGCCTGAATCAATTTATTTTTACCCATAACATTTTCTATTATCTAACAATTTTTTCTTGTACAATTCATTTGGCGTCAATATCTAGGAATGAACCATGATCACCAAGTCAGAGATGAAGACGCGTCAGTTTGGACTGCATGTGTGCCGATCATCAGATTCACCACTATGGAGATACACAATAGTGATCGTGTCAAACTCTAGTCGGAATGCATCAAAACATCTCAGATCCCCGACTGATCTTGGTCAATGGCATCTAAAAAAAGTCAACGACCAATGGAGCTATAATAATTGGAAAGACTTTGCAAAAACTGAGTGTCGTAAATGGAGGAACCGTCGCCAATATGTCTTACGTGAACCGATGATGACAACCCCATCTATACCAACTAATACTTATATGGTTTGGTATAGATCAGTTGCAACTGGTTTTCTATCCGAAGATAGGTATCTACACGACCCACACTAGACCACTTACGCACAAGAAGCTACCACGTCTAACCAACGAGGAAACTATCAACATTGTTACTCACAACTTCCTACCCAACTAAATTACTGAGCGGCAAATACACAAAACCACTTTCCAAACATGTCAGACACCTAACCATAATACCAAGAGCGTCCCTTTACCATGTTCAACAAAATGACTATTATCAAGATGCTCAAACATCACACCATAGCCGACGCACACAAACATCACACCACAACCGACAAATACAACCATCACAACCACCTTATGGCTTTCAAACACCACAACCATTTCAATCTTTCACCAACGAAGCTTTCACACCAATGTCCCATTTCAATCGTCCAGGTCGCACACCAATGACCTCATCATCACATCCAAACTACTATGGCATGGGTCGCGACCTCAATTATGGCATGTCGTCTTTCCATACATAAGATTTCGTAGAGATGTAAGAATTACTGAGGGAGTCTAGCGATGTTTCAGAGAACTCAACTCCACAAACACCAGGAGTGAATCAACAGCAAGTGCAGCGAGTGAGGGTACCTAGGGGATGTGGAACCGACATGCGGTATGCCCAACCCGACCGTGATCATTGAATTATGTACTTGTAATTTTAATTAATTATTAATATCATATTATTTTTCATCTATTATTAAAGTTTTTTATTTTTTAAATAATTTTTGAAAATGCACCTTGTCTCCAATTGAATTGACGATCCTTCCCTTTATTACAACACATTCGCCAATTGGAAACTATATATGGTATCTTCAATCCAATTAGCGATACCTCTTAAACACAATAAAAAGTCGTCAATTCATCAGAAAAATGCTCTTCATTTTTTAAAAAACTGAATTATTTGAAAATATTTCTGAAAACAGAAATATTTAGAGAATCTTTTTAAAAAACAGGAGTATTTGGGTAAAAAAATCTACAAAACTCGTTGAGAAGGATGGACACCGTTCTAAAAGTAAGCTTTGGATTGTTTTCCACACACGTATCTTTATTTCGAACCGTGAAAAAGAAATACTCAATACATAGCCGTCAATAGAACACGTCATTGACGGAGCTTGAAAATAGCAAGTTTTATTCAACTCATTGGAAAATATAGTACATTAGGAATGCTAAGATATGTTAAACTTTAATTCATGCATGTAATGTGAAACAAAATTAAAATGTATAGGAGTATTTCTTTTATGAAAAAAATATATGTGTAAATGTTCTTTTAAGTAAAAGTTCACTTTAGTCCTTTGAAGAAATGGTGAGATCCAAGTTAATTCTTTAAAAAGAATTAAAAATGAATTTTAATCAATTAGTAAAGAATTTTATTTTAAATAAGATGTGATATGGGGATAATTTTTATTTATAAATTAAATCTGTAAGAATGCGTTAGATCTAAATCATAATTTTAAATTTATATTAGAGTTCGATTTAAGATTTAATGAATTACTTTTTTTATAAGAGAAAGTTTAAATCATTTCAATAATAATAAGAGTATGGATATATGTTGAAATATCTGTGAAATTGTGAAAACTAGCATAAAATGGAGCCACATGTGCTAGAGTATGAACAACTTCATTGGCTTGTCTTCTGGTGAACTTAACATGAGATTTCAAGAATAAGTGAGTTAACAACGAGTTACATTCCCGAGTGATTGAGTTAAAATCTGTATGACTAAGATGTTGACTATACACATTATCAACGACGATTTTTGCATCCATCTCAAAATCGACGTTGTCATAACTGAGAGCATGCACCAATGGTTTACTCCATTTTGAATCAGGTAGAGCTTGAGAACGGTGCATATTGATTATCTTATTTTGTTGGGCATTTCTCCATCCTTGAGTAAGGTGCGTAGCACGACTACAAATGGTATCCTGAGTATCCACCACTTGGTTCCAAACCTGGTAATTTCTTCTTTTCCTAAAACTCCACAAAGTAGTAACGAAGATCACCTGCTGGTCCTGATTAAATGCTCGTACAAAAGTAAAAACAATAGCAACCAACGATACAAGAATATTTTGCAGTTGCTATAACTTTGCCCATAATCTGACTTTCTCCCAACAATCTTTGCTTTTCGGACACTACAAAAATAGGTGTTCATTACTCTCCTCCTCGACGCCACATACGCCACAAATAATAGGACAATCTACGCCTTTAGCCTTAAGGCGAACTCTAGTAGGAACACAATTCCTGCAGAGTCTCTAGAGAAAATTCTCCACTCTTGGCGATGTTTTTATCTGCCAGAATAAGTCCCAATTTCCATCTATTATGAGATGAGATGTATGAATAACATAATCTAAGCAGAAACGATAAATATTGTGCACTGAGTAATTGCCGTCCCTTTCAAAATTCCAAACCATATTATCAACCTGGACCGACTCGAAAAGTGCAGTATTGAGGATTCTATTTGCCGCTTCCTCACCTACCAAACAGACGAACATATCGAAATTCCATTATTTACCATGATTGCTAATTAAATCTGCCACTTTGAAACTAGATACATCAGAAATATGCTGCCATGAATACGATCGAGTAACCAATTTTAGTATTGAATCACCTATCATTTATATTTATTCACCAAATTCAATAGTATTAATTGAAAGTATTAAGATCTTTTATCAAACAAATTGTCTAAATATATATTAATAAATGGAAACAATTTTTATAATTTTTATCTTACAAATTAATTTTATAAATTTAAGTTAATAAGTCCTCTAAGAGAATTTTTTTTTCATCTCTTTATATTAATATGTCAAAATATGGATTTTCCATCATTACATTGAAAAAAGTATATGGATGAAAGAATATTAAAGAAAAGAAAACTTAAATAATTTTTGTTAGGCAAAATAAATTATGATTAAGAGCATCTCCAATGGTGGGAATTTAGAGATGGTTTAATTTTTAAGTTCTGTTGTTTATTCTTTTACCATTGAAGTGTGATCATATTGAAGTGTGATCATGTGATAATATTAGTTGCTTAATTTAAGTGATAGAACTTTATGAAGTAATTTGTCAAGTTAAGAACTTAACATTAATTATTATTATTATTGAGACAATTCAATTGAAATAGTGATGTAAGGCGGTTTCCAATTGTACTGTAAATATAATAATATATATTGGTGGGGTGAAATATACATTTCTTATTATATTATCATTGCAATACAAATAATTGAGATTATTTGTTGATTATTTAAATGCAATGTAGTAATTTAGACCAATACGATACAAATAATTAAAGAATATTCTCCCCTTGAGATACACTAAGGAAAACTTTTAGTAAATTTAAAAATTTCTTTTTATTTTTTTATTTTTATAATTTGTAAATTTTAGCTGACTATAATGAAATTTAGATTTGTTTTTTATTTTCTATTTTGTCTGTTTTTCTTTCATTTATTAGCTTTTAATAAAGACATTTATGCTTTTTCTTTTGTCTATACATTTATGCTATTTTATTAATACATTCTCTTTGTCTCTCTCTCCCTCTCTCTTATACTTTATTTTCTCTTCCTGAATTTTTTGTTTTCTTATTCTTCTTTTTTGAACATTTACTTTATTTATTAATATAAATATATAAATAATAAAATATAAATAATAAATTTAATTGAAATATACTGAAATGTAGAGAGTTTTATAATTTCAGTGAATGATAATTGTTAGATTTTAAATTATATTTTATTTTAATTTTAAATATATTTAAAATAATAATTATGAATGGTTGTGGACTTGTGGTGAGATTGTGTAAAATATTTGACACTAACCGTGCATGTCAATTAATCTTTATAAATAATTTTAAATTTTAAATCTAATTTAAAGAAGAATTTAATTGATATACACCGACAGTGTAAACCAATTTTACAGTATCAATTAATCGTAATCGTTAAATTTTAGTTATAATTTAACTTTAATTTTAATTATTTAAAAAATAATTATTTTGAGTGGTTGTGATATAAAAACAGTGTATAAAAATTAATCTCTTTGACGAAAATATGATTGTACTAATAGTATAAAATTTATTTAGATCGGTTAGTTCATCATTCATTTTCTTTTGTTATGGTTTATTTTCTTCCATAGTTAAAAATTACTTTCATTTTTCAAAGAACGACTAAATTAATTTTCACATTTTTTTCAAAGATTAAAATAAATATTCTATTTAACTTTTTAAAAATAAATATTTGATTTTAACATTAACTAGTGGGAAACCCGTGCTTTCGTACGGGTACTGGTCGGTAAACTAATTATTAGAAGAAAAAATTATTCGGCAATTGAGATTGTTGGGGAACAAAATTCAAGACATAGTATCGAAAGGGCAATAAAAATTATAATATTAGCAATTATAATGTTTTAGAATAGGTGTGTAATTAAAACATGAGACATATAAAAAATTGGTTTAAGAATATTTATACAGTCATATCAATAATAAAAATATATTCAGTTAAAAAAAAATTTGAATCAACACTATATAAATATTTTTAATAGTAGTGTAAAGAATAATTAAAAGTTAATATACTAAAAGAATGAAAAGAATTCATGTTTAATTGAATTAGTTAATAACATGAATAGAAGAACGAATAAATGTATCTATGAGATTTAGTATACAAGCCTTATGAAGATCTAATATTAAATATTAAGTTGACATTTTTTATAACCAATATTAATCAATAAGCATTGCAAAGACATTTGAATAATAACAGAAACATGAAATATAACATGATACATGATACATTAAATTGAACCCAATCTATAAATGGAAATAACAACAGAAACATAAAACTTCAGAAATGAGAGATTAAAATTATAACAGAAACATGAATCCTAAGTATCAAATCTAAACCGACGTGCCGAAATGAAGTTCGACCACGACCAATCTTGTTTGTCGTCATCACTCGAACCAAAAATAGAAAAATCCTCCTCATCTATGTCACTGTCGCAGGAGAAATTTGGTCTCTTTCTTTTGCAAGTTTTTTTCTTTTTGTTTTTCTTACGACCCTTGCGCTACTGTGGCTCAGTGGAATGAAGACAATGAAGTTCGTCTCGCTGAAATGGAAAAAGAAAATGCAGATTCAGTATATAGCAAAATGGGGTGCAGAATATGAAGAAAATAAAAGCAGTGGTCGTGATATTTTGCCTGGTGTTGTAGTTGTTCATGTTCATCCTCTGGAGGTTGAGGAAGAAGCAATTCTGGAACAACCTGCTCAACCGTTGGGTGGTCCTCCGGGTTTGGCAGTGGTGATTGCAGTGGAGGTTCTTCCTCCGTGGTGACATCATTGTGCAGAGGCATTACCGGTGAAGGTGGCTGCAGAACGTCGTCGACCGTGGTGGGAAGATCATTTGATGCCATGGTTGTATGTGAGTTGGTGAGTAAATTCGAAAATGGAAAATCAATAAAGGGTTGTTGTATATATAATAAAATAAAAGGTCTGTTGAAGTTCTCCATGGAACTAAAGAGATGGAAAAATTTAATGCATTGAAAGTGGGAATACGTTAATAATGGTGGGAAAAGCAAAAATGTTGAAAACCGTCCAGTATACAATTAAATGCAGAAAGAATACAGCATTCATTTTGGCAAGAAAAGAAAGGAAAATGAAAAGACTTGTATAATAATCGAATGAAATGTGAGCCCTCAGTTGTTTATTGGTGTGATGTTGCTGCATGCAATGATTAAGTGAAATGAATCAAAGCTTTGATTGGGCATTAAAGATTTTGAAAAGACAAAGAATAATAAAACCTGTTGATGTTTAGAAAGCATGGAGTAAGCATTAAATGGTGAAGTGGCTAAATATTTGCAAAAGGAATTGGAAGCTGGGAAATACCTGGAAACGGTATTGTACTACGCAGGTTTGCAGTATGGTACTTGATTATTTGTACAACCAAACTCCCTTTCAGTTGAGTATGTAACAGGCATTTACTTTTTCGGTTGAAAAAGGACGGTTGCTACATGAAGGATCAATTAACCTGGCCAGCCATAAGCAAGAAGGAATTTGAAGAATTATTATGAGGCCACTGAAGTTACATTACATTCAGCTGCTTAATCTAATTTTTGTGTAACGAATAAAACCATGATTGAGTAATACAGAGTTTAAAAAGACAAAGTAAATAAAAGAATACGGTATTAATGTAAGACATTGAATAGAAACCGTGCAAAACCTCCCCCTTAAATTCAAAGCAATAAAGTAAATGGTGTTTAATAAAGTAGGTCTTATAAGGGTGTCTCTGTGTAGAACTGAAATGAGGTTCCAGTGATAAAAAAACAAAATGGTAAGGAAAAGTAATAATAAGGTCAAACACCCTTCTTATTGGATGTGTACACAGTTGTAAGGAAAATTGGGAAAAATATAAATGGTTGAATAGTATAAGGTGAGGTTGTCACAGTGGTAGTGGAACTGTTAAGAAGGAGTAAAAAAGTGAAAGGATTAAATGATGGGAGTGGTTACATTAGGCATTGGTAACTTGCACACAAATAAGGAAAATTTATTATGGAGCATGGGCTACAGAGGTTACACAATGGTCACATCAGTGAATAAGTGATACATTAAGGAAAATCTATATTTATATAAGAGGTAAGAACGGTAGCAGTGGCATAGTTGTCCCAATTCACACCAACCCGCCAATTGCTTAAAAGGGGAGTGGGAAAAAAGCAGATGAATGAGTCCGGGTAAGTGGGTGATCCAGATAGTATTTGTATAAATTTTTTGCATGAATTGTTTCACACAGTTTAGTTTCATAAACTGTTTAGGTCGAGCAGTGCATCTGTGGGAAGTATGGATGACTTCGAAGCTGTCATTGATAACCTGATGCAAGAAGTTCTCCAAGAACAGAGAGATAATGTGAAAGGAAAGGATTCGAAGAGTGACACGCGGGTTGTGGAGCCGAGAGTGGAGGAAGATATGGTTGTAGGAAGGTAGTATGAATTTTGCGTACCACTGTGATATGTCGTTAAGAAATGTTGATTACCAGAATAATATGTTTCACGAATTGTGTGCAGGAAAACATGTGACAGTGGGATTCGTGCGCCTAAGAACGTGACGTTTTCTACTGCTCCGATACAAATCTTCAGCTACACCGATGGTCATTCGATCCGAATGGAAGGGTAAGTTTTTCAAAAGACCACCTTGAATAATAGAAAGATCAGGATAGATGTGATTGTATGTTATGTTGATGTTATCGTAAAGCAGGGATCAGAACATGGAAATAAACGAAACCGGTGAAGAGGATTGTGTGGGCGTTAAGTTTAAGGAGCATGTTTGAGGAGATGGATCAGAATCTGGTGGCTCAGACGTTGGAGATGGTACCGTGGAAGAAATAATTGGGACAGAAGATCCGATTCCCGATCACGCCGAATGGGAAAAGGAGGTGAGCTTTGGCTACAAAGTGACGAATAACGTGATGGTAAGTTGTAACTCCAAAACGAAAAACCGTTTGCATGCAGAATATGTTTATTCCCAGTGAATAATGATATAGATAATTTGGTTGCAGTATTTTCCAAAGTTCGTGAGTGAGAGGTTCCTTGGATTGAATCAGAAGGACATCATCTTGGAGGACGGAGACTACAGATTCCTCTATGCTGCGAAGATAAAATATGGCAGGCGCAACGGAAAGATCATCAAGATGGAAAAATACATGTATCGCGGGTGGCATGAATTTGCCAAGTACCGTCAGCTTTGGATGGGTGACATTTTGAAGTTCCGAATAGAAAAACCTGGTGACCGAGTAACCGTTAGTGTGGTGAAAAATAATCTTCGTTAGTTGGTTTTGTTCCATGGCTGCAGGGGCTGTAGTTGGTTTTAGACAGAATTACCTTAGTTGCAGACAGAAAGAACGCGACCTTGTCGGTCCAGTTGCAGGTTTCCAGGGGGTGTAGTTTATGTGTAATAGTAAGGATAATATGTGTTTGCATGTATGTTAGTTTTTGTAATATAAGAAAGTTGTATAGAGCACTGGTAATATCTGGCTATGTGTATGTAAAGACAAAGTTTAATGAACAAATGAGAAGTAGTTCATTATTGTCATCATGTATTTGATGTTAATCCATAAACAATGGTGAAAAGATGTTAATGGAAATTATTTATCCTTTGAGTATGAACAATAAAATTGTATAAAGATGGATAGGTGTTAGTAAATGTAAGGCCAGTGTTTTAGGCAATTTAAACCGAAAATCCGCATTATTAACAGACAATGCGGATGCGTGATATATAGGATGGCAAGAGTGCAAAGATGTAACAGTAGTTGGACAATGGTTAATGTATGTTTTAATGAAAGATAAGCATCGTTTGAGCATGGAAGAGTTAAATATTTTTGGTTACAAATGCAGAAGCATCACTGTTATAATTAGTAAGGAATAACATAATGGTGAAATAAAGACTACAATTGAGGCATTACCGAAGCACAATAACAGTTAAAACATCAAAAAACATAACAAAATACAACAGATATTTGTGATGGTGTAAACCCATAATTTCGACAAGATTAAAATTCAGGGTTTGAGGTCATCCTTGTCGAAGGATAGCATCAGGAGGAGAATCCAAGAATTGCTGACAAGGTTTTAAAGCTTCACTGTTTCGACAGAAATAGACATAATGTTCTGGCATAATAGTTTGGAGAGTTTGTGACTGAAGGCTTCGACAGAAGAAGTTGTTGACAAAAAAATATGGTTTGGCAGATGTTGGAAGAGTTGTTTCTTCCTTAAAAGGGTTCGACAGTCTGAAGAGGTGCAAGGTTTCGTCACCAAAGAAAGAGATTCAAATTCAAAAGGTGGCAACCTTTGGCAGTTGGACACATGGAGGTTTCAGAGAAGAAATTTACATGCAGGCTGACACTTGTCGTTTAGTTATAGTTTTTCCGTTCTAAGCAGTTATTTTGTTTATGTATAAATAGGATAGTTTTTGGTTAGAATGTGTGTGTGAAAATTTGTACAAAATTCCTGTAAAAAGCTCTAAGTACCCAGTGTGAGAGAAAATGAATCTAGTATTTGGAACAATGTACGTTTAAAACACCAGTTATATTTCAAAGTTATTTTATATTACTTGTTTATTCTTCAAGTTCATGTCATTTTTAAACTTTATTTACTTTTCTGCAAGTTTACAGCCTTCGACATTTCTTTGTTCTTGTTTAAACTTTTAACTTTATTTCGTCTTTAAGTTCAAACTTTACTTTACTTGCAAAATCAAAGGCCTTAATACTTTGACAATATTGATAAAACAAACCACAAATCAGTCACCAAAAGTCTAAGAGTATTTCGACAGAAACAATGCACATGTATCCCAGGACTTGTATGGTTGGTCCTGCAAGTAACCCAACTTTCTGAAGAAATTGGTTAACCAGAGGTTGTTCGCCAGAAACCATCGCGAACAAATTGGCACACCCGGTGGGACCAGTGCATCTGAAAAATTTTATAGAGAACTTCTTAGACAAATTGTTCCTTGCTACGTTGTATGATTCTTAGAAGCGGTAAACTAGCCGTAACCGACGTAGAGAGACCAAAGAGAACAAGAAGAAGAAACATGGCTAACTTGCCAAATACTTCAAACAATCCTGACGAAACAATACCAGTTTCCAACCCTATCCCTTCGTCAGGAACAATACCAGTGTCTGGCCCTGTTTTAGAACAAGTTAGGCCTCCTTTGGGGGATTCCATACCAACAGGTTCAGGATCCCAAAATGCGCCTAGTTCTTCCACCATGGGACACGCCAGACCCTTGGGAACCCCTCCCCCTGGAGGAAATACATTCAGGCCGTATCTGAATTATTCTCAGCCTTTGACTGGGAGGGAACAACCATATGGAATGCCAACTTCAATGATGGCAAGCCTACATAATTCGTCACCATTATTCTCCGATGCTATGGTTCAAATGTCATCACCATTGCAGGGATCAGGATATGGTGGAAATGGAAATAGAATAAACCAAGTTCCACCAGGTTTCCACATGCCCGCTATGACAAACCATTCTGCACAAGTAATTCGTCAACAGATGGATGAAAGCAATCATGATATGGTGCAGGCTTTGACACACCAAATGGGAGAAGTGTTCAATCCCTTAATACAGAACACTACCCAAACAAACCAAATATTGGCAGAACAGATGGCACGCATTGCTGACTTTTTTGGAGTCCCGCAAGCACAGCAAAGAATGCAATTGAATCAGAACCCTGCCAATAGGGCTGTCGAAGAGGAACTTACTATAAACCAAAGGCCCTTAGGAAATCCTCATGAAAATCCCAGGGGGCAAGAGGTGATAGTCGAACAGCCTAATGTAGAAGAGCCTATTCGACAGGAACCACGAAGGATAATAGTCCAGAGAAATCAAAATGCTGACGAAGTGTTACAGCAGAGAATGTGTTACAATAACATGCCTGTTGAAAACAATATTGCCACCATGGTTGAGAGAATAATGGCACAAAATGGAGTAAACGTAGGATTACAAAGGCCTAGTTATACTTCCCCCTTGTCTGAATTTGTCTTACAACAAGAATTACCACCAAGGTGGAAAGTCCCCAAATTTACAAAATTTTCAGGGGATACTAGTGAGTCCACCATAGAACACGTGGCACGTTACTTGATAGAAGCAGGAGAAATTGCTAATAATGAGAACCTAAGGATGAAATATTTCCCAAGTTCTTTGACAAAAAATGCGTTTACTTGGTTTACATCACTTCCTGCAACTTCAATTTTTACTTGGACCCAGTTAGAAAGATTGTTCCACGAACAATTTTATATGGGACAAACCAAGATAAGTTTGAAAGAGTTGGCAAGTGTCAAAAGAAAGTTTTCTGAACCTATAGATGACTATTTGAATAGGTTTAGATTATTAAAAGCCAGATGCTTTACGCAAGTGCCGGAACAAGAACTAGTCGAAATGGCTGCAGGGGGTCTAGATTATTCCATAAGGAAAAAACTGGACACCCAGTACTTGAGAGACATGGCACAACTGGCAGACAGAGTGAGGCAAATAGAAAGACTAAAAAATGAAAAATTTAGATCAAACAAAAACAAGAAGGAAAGAGTGGCCTATGTAGGAGTAATTCAAGAAGATGATTATGACGAAAATGAACAAGTCATCTTCGACCAGCAAGAAATTGATCTTGCAGAATTAAAACAAGGCCCTCCATATTCTTGTAAAGTTTTAGCCCCGTCGAATGGAAAAAATCCAGTCGAAGTGGAAAAGAATGACAGGTTCCCTAAAAGAACCTATACATTCGACATCACTAAGTGTGATGAAATATTTGATTTACTAGTCAAAGATGGTCAGTTAATAAAACCAGCAGGCACTAAGGAGCCTCCTGTAGACCAACAGAAAAAGAGAGGTTTTTGTAAATACCATAATTTCTTGGGTCATAAAACTTCTCAATGTTACCTTTTCAGGGATCTTGTCCAGAACGCAATCCAAAATGGAAGGCTGAAGTTTGGAGACAAAGCCAAGCAGCAGATGAGGATTGACTCTAATCCTATGCAGGTGGTAGAGGCCAATTATGCTGAACCAGAAATGGTAAATGTGGTCGAAATGGAGATCGTGGCTGAAGAAAATTTTGAAATGGTAGAAGTTACTGAAAGCTTCGACACCAACTTCACCATGATAGAAGCTGCTGAAGGTTTCGACACCCATGTCAATGTGGTGGAAGAAGGTGATAATTCTACTGACCAGGCTGAAGAAAAAGAAGTCAAAGCTTCTGAAGACTTCGACAGTGAGAATGTTATCGAAACTACTGAAGGTTTCGACGAAAGAAATGCAGTCAAAGTGGGAAGAAGCTTCGACAAGAAAAACTACGAAAGAGATGCTGAGCAGGGGGTGATCTGGGATACTTTAGGAGAGTCGAATGGGAAGTTCGACTTCATGGTGAAATATTCAGCACCACCAAGCTCCAAAGCAGATATCAACAAAATAAAACCCACAGGGTGGGGAGATTCCTTCAAAAAGGATGACGAAGAGGAGGGTAACAAAACCCTCATTGTCCAGAAAGAGGCCACTGAGGGCCTTGACCAAGAGGAGAGCGAAACAGCAGAGACTGATGACAATTCCCCCACTGTCGAACCAATAAACATTGGTACCATCAGAACTGAAGAGCATCCTGTCGAAAGGGTTGCACACTGCTGCAAATACATCTATAAGGGTTTACACCCAAAAGGCAATGTGAGTCAGTCAAAGGGGGACATCCCTGAGGAAATCATGTTAGTCGAAAAAATGAACAAATTGAAAATTACAACTGAACAGAGTGCTGGGATTCATATGGTGGAGATTACTCAAAAGGGAGGACCAGACATCAACAAGGGAAAGAGACGTCAAGAGAAGCATCAGAAGCTGGTTTACCCAGAAGAGAATGAGAGTCTTGTCGAATTCATCCAGAGATGTCAAAGGAAGAATGCAGAAGTCATGCTTTGCCCAAGATGCAGTGCTGTGTTCGACAAGAAAGCAGCTGATGACTTAGAAGCAACAGAAAAGACCCAGAGGAAAAGAAATTGGGGAACAATCCCACCAACCAGAAACGAAAGATTCGACCCAAGAAGAGGGAAGTATCACAGTCAAGGGGTAGGAGAAAGACGTTTCAACACCTACAAACCATCCAACAGACCAAATGATGACAAATGGGTTCAGCCTATAAGGGATGCCCAAGGTCAGAAGAAATGGAAGAGTTTTGAAGTGAACAGGGGTCCTTCAATGGAAGTTAAAAAGGAGGCAAAGCCAAAATACGTCTCCGAAAACTACAAGGGGAAGAATCCTATGTCCAGATCCCAATGGAGAAGATTCCAAAGGCAGAAGAAAATTGAAAAGGAAACTGTAGAACACAAAAGGGTTGGGCAGAAGGAAGCTGAATCAAGCAAATGTGTGCAGATCACAAACAAGGGGATACCTCTGGCAGAAGAAGAAACCCCTGAGAAGAATGGATCTAGTGACACCACAGGAGTGCAGAAAACAAACAATAGAATGCCAGTGGACGAAGAAGTCACAGATGAATTTAGTTCAGAATCAGATGCCTCTTTCGACGTAACCTGTAATGTGGTTTCTGTGCTGCCCAGAGACTATGACAGGATAATGGAAGTCGAAGACGAGGAGGATGACATGTTAGATGATAGCATAGGTTTGAAGCCTGTATGCTACTACATAATGAACAATGGCTGTGTCGAAGAGCAAAATGCTTTCTTCGAAAAGCCAGATGATGCAATGAAGGCTCACTTAAATCCTCTTTTCATACAAGGAAAGGTAGAAAACGTAGGGGTCAACAAAATCCTGATAGATGGTGGAGCAGCTGTGAACTTAATTCCTCATTACATGATAAAGAGGATTGGAAAGGATGACTCTGACACTAAGCCTCACAATATGGTGTTGTCCAACTATGAAGGTAAAGTAGGGACAACACTGGGGGTAATACAACTAAACTTGACTGTAGGATCCATCACCAGGCCCACCATGTTTGTGGTGATAGCATCAAAGGCAAATTACAACTTACTGTTGGGAAGAGAATGGATCCATGGGATTGGAGCTGTGCCATCCTCCATGCACCAAAGGATAGCAATCTGGAGGCCAGATGGGATTGTCGAAAACATTGAAGCAGATCAGAGTTACTTCACAGTTGATGTGAACAATGTCACTAGTCGTAACTTCGACAAAAACCTAGCCCATATAGCACCATGCAACCCTGCTGCTTTTGACCTAACAGCTTCCGACAATGCTTACTGTTCCATGTACCTCCATCCTACGCATGGTTTCCAGTGGGATAAAGAAATAATTGGGGAGACAAATTACACTTGGGGAACTGCCCATGTCAACCCAACTGGATGGGGGAGTGAATTCAGTGAAGATGACTGAAGTTTCAGCCATGGAAAGGATTTCGGCTTATATAGCCGAAAAACAACTCAAAACGGCCCTTGAGGCTGAAGTTAGGAATATGGCTGTCGAAGCCAGTACTCAGGTTGTCAAAGGACAACATCCTGAAGAAAATATTGAGGAGCAACATGCAAATCAGAGTTTTGAAGAAGACTCAAATGGTGAATGGCAGAACCAAAGACTTGATGCCATTTATGATGACGAACCTTTGGGGTTCGAAAAGGATCCAATCTCCACCAATATGAAAATGGTGGCACAGGATCCTTTAGAGGAGATTAATCTGGGATTGGGGGCAGAGAAAAGGCCCACTTACATCAGTGCCAAGTTGAATCCTCAACTCAGAGTCGAAATAATCCAACTGCTGAATGAGTTTAAAGACTGCTTCGCCTGGGATTATGACGAAATGCCTGGTTTAGACAGAAGTTTGGTGGAATTGAAGTTGCCAATACTGGAAGGGAAGAAGCCAATAAAGCAGACCCCCAGACGTTTTGCACCTGAGATTCTGTCGAAAATCAAAGAAGAAGTCGAAAGACTTCTAAAATGCAAATTCATCCGTACAACAAGGTATGTCGAATGGATTGCTAATATTGTTCCTGTGATTAAGAAAAATGGCACACTAAGGGTGTGTATTGATTTTAGAGATCTAAACTCAGCCACCCCTAAGGATGAGTATCCTATGCCAGTAGCAGAAATGCTAGTAGATTCTGCAGCAGGCCATGAGTATTTAAGTATGCTTGATGGCTATTCTGGTTATAACCAGATTTTCATTGCTGAAGAAGACGTTCCAAAAACAGCTTTTCGTTGTCCAGGAGCAATAGGAACATATGAATGGGTAGTAATGCCCTTTGGTTTGAAAAATGCTGGAGCTACTTACCAAAGGGCTATGAATTCTATTTTTCATGATTTCATTGAAACGTTTATGCAAATTTATATAGATGACATTGTGATTAAATCTGCTTCAGGCTTGGACCATATTAACCATCTTCGACAGTCCTTTGAAAGGATGAGGAAGTTTGGTTTGAAAATGAATCCTCTTAAATGTGCTTTTGGTGTGCAGGCTGGGGATTTCTTAGGCTTTGTGGTCCACAAAAAGGGGATTGAAATTAATGAGAACAAAGCTAAAGCAATAATGGAAGCAAAAGCGCCATCGACAAAGAAGGAATTGCAGTCTCTACTAGGGAAAATCAACTTCCTCAGAAGATTTATCTCCAACCTTAGTGGAAAGACTCAGGCCTTCTCACCTCTGCTTCGACTGAAGAAGGAGGGTTTCACTTGGGGGCAAGAGCAGCAAGATGCTTTCGACAAGATCAAGGAGTATTTGGCAAATCCCCCAGTCCTAATATCTCCTTGTCGAAAAAGAAGCATGAGGCTCTACATATCAGCATCTGACAGAACATTAGGAAGTATGCTTTGTCAAGAAGATGAACATGGCGTCGAAAGAGCCATTTATTATCTCAGCAGAGTCTTAAATGATGCTGAAACTAGATATAGTATGATAGAGAAATTATGTTTATGTGTATATTTCTCTTGTACAAAATTGAAGCATTATATAAAACCCATTGATGTACATATATCTTCTCATTTCGACGTAATAAAACATATGTTGTCTAAGTCTATTTTACATAGTCGAATTGGAAAATGGGCTTTAGCTTTGACTGAATACTCTTTAAAATATATGCCTCTAAAAGCTGTTAAAGGGCAAGTAGTTGCTGATTTTATAGCTGACCACTCCATACTTGGAGATGAAACAAATTATGTCGAAAAAGAGCCTTGGAGGTTATATTTCGACGGTTCCAGCCACAAAAATGGAACAGGTATTGGGGTGTTAATTATTTCTCCCAATAAAATTCCAACAAAGTTCAAGTACAAAATAGAAGGATTCTGTTCAAACAATGAGGCAGAATATGAAGCCTTAATAGCTGGACTTGAAATCTTGTTGGAACTGGGGGCAACAGAGGTCGAAATAATGGGTGACTCCGAGTTGGTGATAAAACAATTGACGAAAGAGTACAAATGTGTCAAAGAAAATTTGATCATGTACTTTGTGATAGCCAACAGGCTCCTCAAGAGATTCGACAGTGTAGTTTTTAGACACATTCCCAGATTAGAAAATCAGGAAGCAAATGACTTGGCTCAATTGGCTTCAGGGTATAAAGTGTCGAAAGAAAATCTGTTGAAGGTTGTCGAAGTGAGAGGTAAAGTTTTATCTACTAAGCTGGCCCCATCTGATTTGGAGACAATGAGATTGGGATATGGTGATGAAGAAAACTTTGAGATTTTCAATGTAGGTGATTTAGGAGTTGGAGATTGGAGAAAACCCATCAAAGATTATTTACAAAATCCAAATCAGACCGTCGAAAGAAAGATAAAGTACAGAGCCATAAGCTATGTGCTCTTTGGAAATGAATTGTTTAAAAAGACTGCAGAAGGAGTTCTACTGAAATGTCTTGGAGAGACTGAAGCTTATATAGCTTTGTCGAATGTACACAGTGGTGCATGTGGTGCCCACCAAGCAAGACATAAAATGAAATGGCTATTATTTCGACAAGGGATGTACTGGCCAACCATGTTGAAAGACTGTGTTGAATTTGCAAAAGGCTGTCAGGAATGTCAAATCCATGCAGGCATACCTCATGTGCCAGCAAGTGAGTTACATTCTATTGTAAAGCCTTGGCCATTCAGAGGTTGGGCTTTAGATTTGATTGGTGAAATTCGACCAGCCTCTTCAAAAGGGCAGAAGTACATTTTAGTAGGAGTAGACTATTTCACCAAATGGATTGAAGCCATACCTTTGACAAATGTAGATCAGGAAGCAGTTATAGATTTCATCCAGAAACACATAATGTATAGATTTGGAATACCAGAGACTATAACCACTGATCAAGGATCTGTGTTTACTGGCAGAAATATGCAAGCATTTGCAAGAGAGACAGGTTTTAAGTTGTTGACTTCGACACCCTATTATGCCCAAGCAAATGGCCAGGTCGAAGCAGCCAACAAAGTGGTAATAAACCTGATAAAGAAGCATGTGGGTAAAAAACCCAGAAATTGGCACAAGACCCTGGATCAAATCCTTTGGGCTTGTCGAACATCTCCTAAGGAAGCAACTAATTCCACCCCATTTAAATTAACCTATGGACATGATGCAGTATTGCCTGTCGAAATATGTTTACAGTCGATACGAATTCAAAGACATCATGAGATTCCATCTGAAATCTATTGGAGTATGATGATGGATGAGTTAGTTGATTTGGATGAAGAAAGGTTGCATGCTTTAGAATTAATAAGAAGGCAGAAAGAGAGAGTTGAAAAATTTTATAACAAAAAAGTAAAATTCAAAGCCTTTTTAGTAAATGATTTAGTCTGGAAAGTGATCTTGCCCATGGAGAAGAAAGACAGAGTGATGGGAAAATGGTCCCCCAAGTGGGAAGGACCTTTTAAAATTCTAAGAGTTTTTTCCAATGGTGCATACAAAGTCGAAGAAATAGAAAAAGATAGAAGAGTGATGAAAATAAATGGGAAGTACTTAAAGAAGTATAAACCAACATTGCACGAAATAAAAATAGGAACAAATTAAAATTGCAAACGAAACTTGTCTTCGCCAAACAAATGGCGTAAAATAGCATTACATATAAAAGTGCTAAAAGAAAATATCCTTAAAACAAATAAAATTCCTAAGTCCTATTACAAAATCACTGTCGAAGGAATGTGGCTTTAAGCTCGTCGAATTTTTTCTTTTGGAGTTGAATTCGACGCTCACAAAGACTCTTGCTGACAGTCATTTCGTCAAGCTCCATGTGAAGTTGTTGGGCTGTTTCTGCATGTTGTAGCCCCTTCTGGAGTTCACTGTCTATTGCTTCCTGATTTGGTTTTTGGAGAGAGGCCTGGCGTTCTTTTTCTTGGAGGATTTTTCTTTGGAGATCAGCAATCTGGGCTTGGTAAGCTTGAATATTGTTTTCACAATCAGCAGCAGCTTTGGTGTATTCGTCAGAAAGCTTATTCAGCTCTGAAATCCTTTCTGTCGAAGAAGCCACTGTGTTCCATGCTGAAACTTGCTCCTCAGACTTGGTTGTGATCTTTTGGGAGAATTCTTTTTGTCGAACCAGATCAGCGCTGACAGAATCAATCAAAGATATCAAATCCATCACCAAATGGCTTTCCTCAGTCGAAGCCTCCAGCAAGTTGGCACTTTTCAGGAGCTTCTTCAGATCATATTGAGCAGAAGTATTCTCAGCCAAGACTTCAAACAGGTCAACTCCAAGGATCCTTGTCTTGATCTCATCCATGATGACATTGATTGGTTGAAGGTCAGAAGTGGCCCCTGAAGCTGTCGAACCACTGGCAGAGGAATCTTGGAAGTTATACCTGGTGTCGAGCAAAGCTTTTAAGTATTCAAAGGGTTTTCTAACCTTCAAGCTCTCAATTTCTTCATGAGATAAACTCGTCGAAGCAGTGCCCAGAGAGGTTTCGACAGGAGCTTTTGATGAAGAGGGAATGTGTTGAGAGGTTCCTCCAATGCTCAAGTTAACTTCTGGCTGATTCGACAGAGTGACCTCTTCTTCGACATTTTCTTTGTCAGCCATGGTGGTGTCAGTTGGACCTGGGACTTGTACATCCTGAACAAGGGCCTCTTCGTCAGTTTCTGGTATGGCAGCTGGTGTTGGTGGTGGTACATCTTGATCTGAATTTATTTTTTCTGCAGTGGGGTCTGGTCGAAAAGGAGAGTTGTTGTCGGAAGACTCAGAATCACTGAGGTCGAATTCATCCAAGGTTTGAGGCCCATGGACCCCTGCATCTGGAGTAGCATCATCTTGGAGTCTTTCAGCCAGAGTCCTCTCAGAATTAGAGGGAGCATGCTCTTCTTGGATTGCAGAAGTCTCTTCGACGTCAATAACAACCTACAAGCAAAAAACATAAAAGAAGAACTGTAAGATAAAGATACATTCAGTCAAGGCTGGGGTTGTGTTTGTCGAAATGATTACCTGAGGAATTTCAGTATGGGCACTTGAGTCTCCACTTCTTTCACTCTTTGAAGGAACTTTGTTGACTGGACTGGCAGGTGGAGTTCGTCTTTGGACCAGAGATCTTTGGGACGCCACTGTTTTAATTCTTAGACCTTTGTTTCTTTTCAAAGGCTGGGGTTCAGGGGATTCGTCCTCAGACTCTTCGACGCTTGCTTCCTTTTCTTCTGGTTTCCTTTTCTTTGCTGGGGTACGAGTTACCTATAAGAGAAAGAAAAGAAGTGTTCAGTAGAAGAAAATATGAAGTGCATAAATAAAGAGGGGTGTTCTAGTTTGTCGAAACCTTCTTGGCAGTTGCAGGGGACTTTTCGACTGTTTTTGAAGAAGTTCCTTCGCCAGTAGTCTTCCTGACAATTCTAACAGCTGAAAAGGAAAAGTTGCATGAACATTGATATAATAATAAAAGAGTTAGAAGCAAAAAAGAAGAATGTAATTTCTTCGACACCTTCAAGAATGGGTTCATCCACAGTAACATGTTCTATCCCAATATGAAGGTGCCCAGTGAAGTTGTGCAGATGATACTTCGTCGCAACCACGCGTTCGGCAGGTTTTTTGTTGCTTTCACGAAGCAGTTTTAAATGTGATCCACATACAAACCAATCTGGAAATGGAGGACACAGGGCCACTCCAAATTCTGCAGAAGGGAGTGGAGGGAATTTTGGAGGAAAAGTTGTGAAAGCAAAATCATAGTGTGCATGTGGTGGAAGAGATGAAGGAAACCACAACTTGTTTAATTTCTCTGTGAATTTGAATTTTAAAGATACTGCTGCTTCAGCTATGGTTCGACGAAGATCATCAGGCCTGTAAATAGTTTCAAAATACTTTTGAAACTTTTGAACTTCTTTGATATGTTGATCTGTACCTTTTTTCTTCTTGTCCTGCACAAAGGTAAAAGCTTTCGTCAGAAGAGTAGTGAAGGTTGCTACGTCGAAAAATCTGTTGATATAGTATTCCTTCCACCAGACGTCGAATTCTTCAGTACAGAGGAAGTTTGGTAGGAAAATGGTGGGATAAACTTCCAGAGAAGGGTCAAAAAACTTGTTGTACAGCTCCAAACATTTGTCGAAATGGTGACATGAGTTGTAGAAGATGATGGCACCTTTTTTGTGGTAGATAGGCTTTGTCTTCGTCTGAATTAATCCAAACTGCCTAGCTACCAAATTGGGCTGGTACACAATGAGGGATACCTTTGTGTTGTTAAGGCTATGATGGGAGAAGAAGTGCCTGGGCATGAGAAAAGCTTCCCAAATGGAGATGTAGGAATCTTCATCTTTCTGGTTCTCCACTGGGAGTCTTCTAGTAAACCATCTTGGACCTACTTGCCTGTTGGCGAATGGTGCCATTGAAGGAGAAAATTTGTAGCGTTTGGCGAACATCATGATGTAGCCAGTAAATGCTTGTCGAAGGCTTGTATTCTCATCAGTGGGGGTCAGTTGAACCAGCCTAGGCCATTCGACACGTCTTTCTTTGACTGCCTCTTCGAAAATTGGCATTTTTATGGGGATGAAGTTTTCAAAAGTGGCATTCAGCCATAGTTGTAGAAGCCAAAAAGGGCCTGTGAGACTTATGTTACCTTTGTCCTTAAGGGTTTTGAGGTTGCTTACACTTTCACTTAAGGATTCATAGAGGTTGGCCAAAAGTAGCTCACTCAGGCAAAATGCAACTCCATTGTGAAGTTGATTCGCCATAATGATAAAACTTCTGGCTACCTGAAGGGACCTTGTACAGAAGACAAATTTGGACAACCACAGGCTAAGGAAGGCAATGTGTTCTATGTCAGAGACTTCTTCATTGTTTCCACCTTGGTAATGGGCTATGAAGACAGAGTACCCAGCATGCTTTGTGTCGAAGCTTATGGGATCCTTGTTCAAGTGTTCAGGGTTAAATATTTCCCCTAAAGGACTAAGGCCAGTTATGGCTGCTATGTCGAATAGGGTGGGGGTCACCATTCCACAAGGTAAGTGGAAAGTATTGTAAGTACTGTCCCAGAAATACAAGGAGGCTAACAGCATGTTTTGGCAGTAACGGGGACCCTCCTTCGACAATTGGATTAAGTCATAAATTCCAGTTTTCTTCCAAAACTTTTCTTTGGCCTTTTCGACCCTAGTAAGCCATGCTAGGTAATCAGAGGGATCTTTCGTCAGAGGGGGACTCCTAAAAATCCTGTTTTGGTTTAGATAAGATAGATCTATTTCTGTCGAAGCCATAAGGACTTCAGGTTCTTTTGATGAGGTTTCGACAGGTTTGGGGTTCTTGTTAGCAGCTATGGGTTTTAAAGCAGAATAGCAGGGGTAAAATTCTTTTAAACGTTTAGAATCAGCAGTGGGATCAAAAATAGGGCCTAACATAGCATGGTGAATTCCAGAAACAGAAATGGGAATCATTACCTGTGACCTGTAAATGCTTGCTTTTTCCCTTTCATTTGGGGGTTCTGGGAAGTACTGTTGATGCTGTGTTTGAGTAGGCCCAGATAACACGTGAGCAGGAGGAAGATCCATGGTCTTCTTTGTCTTCTTTGCACTTTGTCCAGTGGTGGTCTTTGGAGGAGCCATTGATTTGATGAAGGGTTTGAAGAAACAGAAGCTTGGGAGGTCTTAAAATGGAGTCTTGCGTTTGGGTAAGAGAAGAGTTTGAGAAGGTGAAAAGTATGAAATGGTGTTGAAAGTGATATTTATAGAGGATGAAATAAATGACAAATAATTAATGGAAGGAAAATGAAAAGGTTTCTTTTAATTGGGAAGTGGAAACGTGTGTTTTTGATCCCTTAGTGGAAGTTAGAAAGTGGCAGTTGGTAGGAGGCCATGATTTACCTACAATCTAGGGTTATGGGAGATTGTGTAAAAACGTGGGCTAGACATGACGTTTTGGTAAAGTGGAAATCATGATGTTTTCTTGGGACTCAACAAAATCACTTTACAATAAATGCAACTGACAGGAAGTCAAAGGTCATTTCGACAGCAAAAGATATTTCTCCAAAGGTAGTCGAAAACATCTTTGCTGGGGGGCAATTTGTAAACCCATAATTTCGACAAGATTAAAATTCAGGGTTTGAGGTCATCCTTGTCGAAGGATAGCATCAGGAGGAGAATCCAAGAATTGCTGACAAGGTTTTAAAGCTTCACTGTTTCGACAGAAATAGACATAATGTTCTGGCAGAATAGTTTGGAGAGTTTGTGACTGAAGGCTTCGACAGAAGAAGTTGTTGACAAAAAAATATGGTTTGGCAGATGTTGGAAGAGTTGTTTCTTCCTTAAAAGGGTTCGACAGTCTGAAGAGGTGCAAGGTTTCGTCACCAAAGAAAGAGATTCAAATTCAAAAGGTGGCAACCTTTGGCAGTTGGACACATGGAGGTTTCAGAGAAGAAATTTACATGCAGGCTGACACTTGTCGTTTAGTTATAGTTTTTCCGTTCTAAGCAGTTATTTTGTTTATGTATAAATAGGATAGTTTTTGGTTAGAATGTGTGTGTGAAAATTTGTACAAAATTCCTGTAAAAAGCTCTAAGTACCCAGTGTGAGAGAAAATGAGTCTAGTATTTGGAACAATGTAC
This sequence comes from Lathyrus aphaca, assembly GCA_963966055.1. Classification (NCBI taxonomy): domain Eukaryota; kingdom Viridiplantae; phylum Streptophyta; class Magnoliopsida; order Fabales; family Fabaceae; genus Lathyrus; species Lathyrus aphaca. The sequence goes on along the minus strand of OZ014523.1, from coordinate 378,379,642 downwards.
GTTTAAAACACCAGTTATATTTCAAAGTTATTTTATATTACTTGTTTATTCTTCAAGTTCATGTCATTTTTAAACTTTATTTACTTTTCTGCAAGTTTACAGCCTTCGACATTTCTTTGTTCTTGTTTAAACTTTTAACTTTATTTCGTCTTTAAGTTCAAACTTTACTTTACTTGCAAAATCAAAGGCCTTAATACTTTGACAATATTGATAAAACAAACCACAAATCAGTCACCAAAAGTCTAAGAGTATTTCGACAGAAACAATGCACATGTATCCCAGGACTTGTATGGTTGGTCCTGCAAGTAACCCAACTTTCTGAAGAAATTGGTTAACCAGAGGTTGTTCGCCAGAAACCATCGCGAACAGATGGCCAATTCAAAAGTTGAACATAATCCTGGCATAGAATCCCCGGAAGTGCCGAATGCTGGATAAATCGGCCGACCATGTTAGATGCAGCAGGTTTGGAAGTCTGTATAAGTACGGTAATGTCTATACATTGTTGAAAATCTCTTTGTAGACGACATTTGCTGTAGTTGATTTGGGCTTGTTCTCGTCGTCATGAATGAGTATTTTGATTCCCCTCTTGGTAGTGACTCGTGATATTGCAACATAAAGTTGGCCATGACTGAAGAGATCCTTAGGTAAGTAAAGGCCTACCCAATCCAAAGATTGACCTTGAGATTTGTTGATTGTCATTGCATAAGAAACGATGATCGGGAACTGTCTTCTACTGAGTTTGAAAGGCCAGGGCGATTGGGACGGCGACATATCCATGCGTGGGATGTATATAACTTTTCCATGTCCCTTTCCACCCATAATTTTCGCCTCAATAACATGGTTTGCCATCCTGGTAACAATAAGCCTAGTCCCATTGCATAGACCCTCAACCTGGTCGATGTTTCGCATAAGCATAATTGGAGTTCCGATTTTTAATTTGATGTGATGTCCTGGCAGTCCAGAAGTACGAAGGGTGCTGAGAAATTCAGGGCTTAAGACATTCATTATGGTGTCATCGTGTATCTCCGAGCGGTCCACAGAGTTGGAGCTATAGTAATCTCTTCCTTCGCCTACACATAGAGAAAATAATAAGTTTGCAGTAATTAGTAGTCTGTCAAAGTTTATTGAGATCATGTTATATTTTGGCTGGGTGAGAGGGTGAGTTGAAACAGACCTGGCATCAAGTCTAGGACATGGCTGTTGATTTGGTCAACTACCTGAATGGTGGAAGCCAGAATGGCTCTACTTTTCAAGTAGTCATAAGATTTGTAATTATCCAGGAAAGCAGGATAGCTGCTTTCAACTATTGCGACAATAGGGTCAGCGTAATGCAAAAGAAGAATATCGGAAGGAATTTCTATATCGGCGTATCCATCGTTAGGCTCGTCAATCCTCCCCTTGCCCAACCGCAAGAGCCATTCTGAGAATTCAGCAATTTCAAGAGATTCCTGGATGTCACGTCCGGCCATGAGCCGCATATTCTGCGTTAAGGTAAGAACCTCACACGAATCCCAAATGTATGAAGCGTTGATCGCAGAATGAACAATGTCGGATCTGGTCCCCCGCGGAGTAACGGGTAAAATTTGTCTAAAGTCACCTCCGAAAACAATGACCTTACCTCCGAAAATGACATCTGAATTACCGTGTCTACTCATTACATCCCTTAGAGTCTTATCCAGCGCTTCGAAAGTGAATTTGCTTGCCATAGGTGCCTCGTCCCAAATGATCAACTTTGTTTGCTGGAGTAATTGGGCATGTTCATCACCATAATCAATTCTACATGTAGAATTCTCCAAAGTTGGGACCGGTATTTTAAATTTGGAATGTGTCGTTCTACCACCAGGCAACAAAAGGGAAGCAATACCACTTGTTGCCACCGTCAAAACAATTTCGTGTTTTGATCGCAAATAAGCTGCAAGCGTTCTCCACATAAAAGTTTTACCTGTACCGCCAAAACCATGAAGGAAGAAGACCCCTTCTGTTTGACTATTGACGGCCATAATGATTTTTTCGAAAATCTGGTGTTGTTCTTCTATTAAGAAACCAATTAAAAATAAGATGTCAGGAAGTCTGGGATTTCAAGTAGAAACATACATATAGCATGGGAAAGGAAAAACATGTTAGTGAATAAAAAAGCTTGTCGAATTCTTCTTTCATAACGGTAGTGTCGTAACTCCTCTCTTCATATATTAGTTTGTTACCAAGCTGCTGGAGAATATAACCTCGAGGTGTTTGGAAGGGCTTGAATTCCGTGAGGCTTCTGCGGTTGGCCTGCAGTAAGGCTTCAATTTCAATGAGTGTAAAATTCTGCAGGTCAGCTACATCCAGATGGAGATCTGCAAAATGAGTAAGGGTATTAAGCATACAATACAAACAGGGTATGAAAATAAAGCATGATGAATGATACAGATCATGCAACCTTGGTTATTTGCAAGCTGCCTCTGTCGGTGTAAAAGGCCATCCGATAATAATAACCATGATTCATTCCAAACATGCACAGGTCTGTTGATTGTTCCTGAGAGAAGCATGATGACAAATAATTTTCTGAGAAAATGGCTTGATCCCCAATGACTTGCATCCTTAATGGCTCCTATGTATTCCTTATCGTCGTCAAGGAACCCCATGGCGTAGCATGCATCCCTAAATGAATCATATTGTATTTCGCCAACCTTACGAATGTCCTCATAAGTCTTTGGACCCTTGACAACTGTGAGCATCATCCTTAGGTAATAGAGTTCTCCCGTGGTGGGGGGAACCCATATTAACCGACCTATTGTGAAGCCCTTTTTACGTGGCTTCCAGCATCTTTTACCTTTGAGGTAAACAAATTTGGAGACGAATTGAGAATAAGTGATATTCTGTGCTTCAGCGTAAAGATTATTTGCAACAAAACAGGAGGTGAACATTGAGTCGGTGATGCTTGCCTTTTCCAAAACATTTTCCATTGTGGCGTGATCGGTATAGTAAATAGGTTCCTCACCTATAAGGTTGTAAAACATCCGTTCTACCGCAGGACTTCTCCCATGCTGTTTGTAAGAAAAAATCCTCCATGTCGCCTCAATCGGAGAAACATATCTACAGTCCAAGTATTCTTTAATTTCATCAACTTCATCATGTGCTTGCGGAGATGAATTTGATGCAGGAACTATTGACGCGGTGATCTGGTCATATCCTTTGTAGATGTACTTGAACAGGTACTTGATGGAAGTACTTTGATTACACCACTCCATGTTGATGTGTGCTTCATATTTAAGTAGTAACCGTGTGTTGTAGGGGACGACGTACCTATTATCCAATGTAATTCCCGATTTCACAACTGAATGAGATTGAGATCTTCTTCGGTAAAGCGGAAAGCCGTCGGCATCGACCATCGTGCAGTTGTTGAATTTTTTAGGAAAAAACTTAGAGCATCTTCTATTTTTCATGCACGGGGAAGTGAGCCTGGCAAAACCGCACGGTCCGTGGATCATGTGTGATTTAACTAACTGGTACAACCTTGGATGTATGTTAGGATCAGGTATTTCTGCAGAAATAATGTTATCAATGTCCTGAGGCGTAGGATACTTACTAAGTGGATGTAAGAACAACAGAATGTGTGCGTGTGGCAAGCCCCTCTTTTGAAATTCGATGGTATAAATGTCTACAGAAGGCATGAAAAACACGTTAATATGTATATCGTGTACACAGAAGATAAAAATGATAGAAGCAATTATATATAACTTACATCCTACGGTTCTACCAAGTACTTGGCATTTTGTGAGATCACACATTAGTTCATCAAACTTAATTTTAAAGACTTTGGAAACAATATCAGGCCTGTCGTAAGGCTTTAAGTTATCCTTTGAAAGGTGCCGTGTAATCTCAGGCCAAGTGGGATTGCATGTAAAAGTAATAAATAAGTCAGGAAAGCCCAGTGCACTCGAAATAGCCATACCGTCGAAGTATAGCTGATCCATGTAACGTTTCCCCCCTACAAAAGAAGACGGCAGGACAACTCTTCGGCCAGTTTTATTTTGCAGTTTATCCCCTGCATTGGCATGTGCATCACGAACTTGCTTATACTTGCCGACTCTTAGTTTTGATTGGTTTTTCCGCAGCCAATTCAGACGTTCGGATTCCATCATTGCATAACCGTCAACCAAAAATTGTTGGAACAATCTTCTGGAATGCAGGAGTGTTTTTGCCTTTTCAGTCCGTTCATGAAAACGGAAGGAAAGCCAATCCTTTATTGTCTGTCGATTTTCCCTAGTCACAATCCGTTGATGCCTATACCTGTGCAGTATGTTAGGCCGATAGCCATCTTTACCATAAGGGAAAATCAAAGGATACTGCAATGCCATGTAAGCCGGGTGGAATTCGTCGATCCTTTGTAATCCACCTTCGCTCAGGTGAAGTATGATGTCTCTCTTAGAGGAAGAATCTACATCGCCTACAATTAGAGCCGCAACTTCCGAGACAGTTGGAGTGTTGTAGATGCGACCATCCGTGGATCTATCAGAAATAAGTTTTAGTCTCAAATCTTGGAAAGCACTATCAATCTACATGTCCCTTGCCATCCGGAACGCCCTTGCATGAGGATTAAATTCATCTAAACAACATTTCAGAGTGTTGACAATTGAACTGTCAATGCTGGTATTGTCACTGGAATAAAAGAGAATTGTTAGTACGTCGTTGTACCATCCACATTTGAAGCAAAAGATTAAGTACAATACCTAAAACACCCAATCCTGTTGACAATTTCGTTATCCGTATCGTGGATATAGAGTTGTGCGTATTTAGGACATTGTCCCGAAGCTGGAAGAAGGGTTCCAATCCGATGGCAAGTTTGGCCATGCAGTCGCAGTGTGGGCGGTCCTCGACCTCTGAGTGTGTTAGTTGTAACAAATTTCATGCCAGGAGAAGTGAAGGAGAACATAACATTATAGGTTCGTAGGTTGCTCTGAAAATTCTTTGCATACCGGCAATTTTTATCAAATAGTAATTTCTGCAATTGAGGCGGTGGAGGCTTAAGCAACGAGAGTTCAACTTTTCCTCCCTTGCAACACAGGCCAAACTTAGGCACAGTTGTGTGCCTTCCCTTAGAACTTCGCTCCTGATACCACATAGCAGCACAACAATGTTGGCATTCCCAGAAAGGGTCTCCAATATCATAATAATCTGCACTCAATAGGTATAATTAAAGAGATATGTGTCAAGTTGTATTGCATTTAAAATGTTGTGAACATGAAAGCTAAATTTGCATGTGGCATGATTAAACCAGATTGTACTAAATAGTAAGTAGCATGCACAATAAGAAGGTGAATTGGCAGATACCTTGATCAAAAGAGTTTTCCAACACATGAGACTCATTATGTCCTTCATGTTCATTGTTGTCCACGAAGATGTCGTCGTCCCCTGAATTTAAGTCATCATCGGTTTCAGATTCTGAACCGGCAATAATGTTAGGACTGGGACCTTCCCGAATTATACCGGGCGAGGCAACAGGAGTCGGAATTGGAGTTGTTGGAGGGTGGATAAAACCAGGTTGATCGAGTTGTGCAACGACGTTGAATTGGTTGTAGAGATTTCCATGAGATGTAAGTGCCAGCCTACTCCTTTTAAATCTGTCTTTGTCGAGGTGATGACGATTAGAGGGTCTTGAACAATTATGTGCATTGGTCAAGTGTATAGTCCGTGGAGAAATGGATGTCCCACGACTCGATGATCCAGGAGTAGAGACATCTGAATGTGTGGTTGGAGGAAAATTATTCTCCTTGTTATAATGAGGAAGATGGTTGGATCATTTGGCGTCGAGGTAGGCCTTCCTTTTACGTCTTGCCGAAGCAGCTGCACAATTAGCAGGCGTCGGAATTGGAGTTGTAGGAGGGTGAATCAAACCGGTTTGATCGAGTTGTGCAACGACGTTGAATTGGTTGTAGAGATTTCCATGAGATGTTAGTGCCAGCCTACTCCTTTTAAATCTGTTTTTGTCTAGGTGATGACGATTTGAGGATGTTGAACAATTTTGTGCATTGGTTAAGTCTAAAGTCAGTGGAGAAATGAATGTCCCACGACACAATGATCCAGGAATAGAGACATCTGAATGTGTGGTTGAAGGAAGTTGATTCTCTTTGTTATAATGAGCAAGATGGTTGGACCTTTTGGCGTTGAGGTAGGCCTTCCTTTTACGCCTGGCTGAAGCAGCTGCATAATTAGCAGGGCTGTTAAAGTTTGAATCCATTGGGCAAGATGCAAGGATGAAGCAAGGCAGAGAGTGATAAGGCTGAGAGTAAGTGTGTTTTGATGGTTTATACGCAACAAACTTGAGTTGATGAGTATGATACAGAGTGTTTGATTGTCATTATTTTTAAACAAAATAATTGGTGTTTATGTGTTAATTATATCCAGGGATGTATGGCAAAAGAAGAATTAGTTGCAGGAATATATGGAGGTTTTTGGTCTTTTACAGGCCGGTTGGGAAAGTGACTGAGAAGTACAATTAGTTGTGCTAGGGAAGAAATTCAAAAAAGGCCAATGGCGGGAGGCCGATCAAAAGAGTGAAAAAGTACAGATTGTAAAAGGTATTGGGACGCGTAAAAAATGCAGTGGCTGTAGCAATCAGTCATAGTTTGATGTGTAAAAGTAGTTTGATAAAGGTTGTCTGTAAAAACTGTAGGCATTGATGAATGAAGTGATGTAGTATATAGTAAATAGTATAAAATATTAAAATTGTCAGAGGAGGTGCAAGATTGTTGGAAATAATCTGTCCCAGAGTTGGTGTATCGGGTAGTAGGATGAGTTGCTGTTAGGAATTTGAAATTCTGTTGTAACCCGCCAAGTTGTGATAAACAAAAGTGGGAATTCTAAAAGACGCAATATGTGAAAGAAATCATGTTAGATATAACAGCTGGTCAGTGTTTGATACTCCTGTTAGAAAAGAGCATAGTTGGTGTGGATTGAAAAGTTTTGTTGGGTGAAATTGCATGTTTGTATCAAGAGGTTATTACAGTAAGTTAAATGTGGCTGCAAATGTGCATTTGACTTTTTATATTGAATACAGTTAGAACAGGAATGCAGATACATTGGAGGGTTGATATGGACAAAGCGAGAAGCAGGAAATACATTATAAAATCCAGTGAGAAGAAGTTGTCATGTTTAATTGCAAAACACAAAAGGCCTAAATAAATATTACACATTTAATCAGAAATGATGTTCACACAAAAAGCTAAGAACTAATTTCATTAGAGCTGTCTGAATTGTATTGTTGTTGAAATGAAGAATCAACGGGAAACATTACTTCTCGAGTTTGATAATTTTGTTGAGTTTGGTGGCTGACTGCTGAAAATCGTCGTCTGCATTTGAAGTTGAAGGAGCATCTGATTCAGGGGCCGCCATCCTTTTTGAACTTGAACTCGGTGTAACCGGTTCGGGGTGAAAACAGGGGGTAACGTCTAGTTCCTGCAAAATGGAAAAACACAGAAGGGGGTTGATCTTACCTGATCAGGAGGGCCTTCCAAGGATTGTAGACTGGGCCAGAGAGTAAGGTGAGTGTGAGGGGGGTGTACCTGCAAGGTGCTCCAATGCTTAAGTCAGAAGAGGTACATAATAAGGTTATCAGAGTGTAAGTTAGAATACCTGACCCTTTGCTATGAAAGGGTATTTATACTGAGCCCCCAGCGCTGGGCCAAAGCTCCTAATGGGCTGGATTAGCTAGGCCCAAGGAGGAGCTGCCAGGGGACACGTAAGAAGCGTGAAGACCTAGACCAAAGGTCTGCTCCCTGGTCCAACTGCCCCTATCCCTAAGGAGATAATACAGGGGAGTTGGGTGACGTGCCAGATGAGGTGGCAGACGTGGGTCTGCCCGACGTAGGTTAGATGCCCGTGACATAGGTTGATGACATGTGGGTGACGATCATTGAGCGGGCAATGCACTCTTTGCCCGACACACAGTCAAGACGTCGAGGTGACGTCCCTCTGACGTGGGTGAAAAGACCTTTGCCCGACACATTCAAGTGCCCGGTCGTTTGGACCTGGACCCGACGAGCATTGGGCCGTGCCGTGCATAATGTCATGGCCCAGTCCAGAACAGGAGCCCCCCAAGTCGAGTCTCTGAGTCAGAGTGATGACTTATATTGTAACTGGGGGTTCCCCGTGTTGACGGGGAGGTGCGGCTGTTTGGCATGTGAGGTTGTAGTATACTTGTTTGCGAGCTCCTCTTTCCACGGTAGTACCGGGGACGGAACGTGATCGGTGGGTACACATCTTCCTCGTAACAGCCGAGGGTTCGACGCGGGGACACGGCGTCTTGAGGAGTCGGGGAAGTGGACAGATGCCCGACGTCGTTTCAGTTGCTTTTTTGGATAGACGTGTCTCAGACTTAATGGCGTCGCTTCGTTTTGTGTGCAAAGACGGCGTAGGTAGTAGGTAATGATGACCTAGCGCGTTGGCCCACGCGCCAGGCACTATAAAAGGAAGTTGAGTAATTTCATTTTCACTTTTTCACTCCTACGTTCACCGGAAGTTCTAAAGATTTTCTCTTGTCTGCTCGTTTGGCCGTCTGAACCGCCGTCTCCGCCCGTATCATTATCTGAACCACCGTCTCTGCCCGTGCGCCACCGTCTCCTTTACAACTTCTATATGTCAGGTACCATTTTGTTTCTATAATCCATCATTTTCCTTTCTGTTTTCCGTCAAATGTATGTCATATCTGTAGAAATGTGGTTAGGTTTGACTTAGGAATAGTGCAATGGACTGTAGATGGTAGAAAAATAGGGTTAGGGTTGTACTGTACCGGACAGAAATTACACATGCCGAGCAATATTTGCATAAGGTGTATGAATTTTCTGCCCGGTCTCTTAGGAATGTTCGTATCTCTGGGTTGAGCACAGTTAGTGTCTGTTGCTATCACGCCCTTTCACTTGACCTGCGGTGGAAGGGTGGATTTGATATGACGTCGAATTCACTCTTTCTGTCTGCGTTTCAGGTGCTACTGGGCGTTTACGACCGAGGGGGGAAGATTCCGGGTCCTCGACTGAAGATGCGGCCATCGCTCGCCTACCTGTAGGGGATGGGAGTGTCAGGGATGGTACCGAGCACGCCTCTTCTTCCGGGCAGGTTGATTTCTCCTGGGTTGCTGACGAGCCTTTGGAGGAGGGATCATATTTCTGTGATGAGGCCAACATCGCTTACGCTATGGTCGAAAACATAAGCCGGGAGGACCCGCCGAACTGGTATTGCTGTGCTCCTAAAGAGGAGGACCGTATATGCCATCATTTCCCGGGGAAGCAGTTCACTATGTACGAATTCGCTTTCCGGGAGGCGGGGATCAGACTGCCCTTCAACTCCTTCCAGATGTCGATCTTCAAATGGCTTCGGCTGGCGCCGTCCCAACTGCATCCCAACGCTCTCGCCTTCATGCGGGCATTCGAGTTAGTCAGCCGGTTCCTCGGTATCGGGTGTACTCGAGCCCTCTTCTTCCATGTCTTCCATCTCCAGCGGTCTGGCTTCCACGGGCGTCATAGTTGGGTTTCTTTTAAACAGCCCGTGCGCCTGTTCAAGACGTATGTGGACTCTGCCCGCCACTTCAAGGGTCGTTGGTATGTGGTGAGGTCGATCACCCGGGCTGCCCTCCACTCCCTATATTATTATCAACGAGCATCCAACGGGGAGGAGAAACTGATGTCGAAGATACCGCTGAGGTGGCAGCGCGATCACTTCGACCTCTCCACCGCCCACTATAGGATTAAATATGCGATGCTCGGCACTGAGGATAGGCTCGCATATAAGAAGCTAGTTGAGTACGTGCAGAGCTTTAGTTTGGGGTTCTGGGCGAATCGACAGGGCGTGCCCTACCTTGATGAGGCCGGAGCGCCAATTACTGAGACGCGCTACATCAATACCAAGGCCTTGCTCGAGTGTGATACCGAGGAGGAGGCTCTAGCACTATTGAGTAGGCAGATTTTGCTTAGTCTTTTATTTTTGTCCATGTTTTCGCTCGCTAATGTTTGTGTGTAATGTTTCGCAGGTGCCATGCCCAGTACGCGTGATCGAGTCTTGAAGCTGGCCAATCAGGCCGGTGCAGCTGACCGGGTGCCAAAGAAGAAAAAGAAGGCTGTGGCCCGTGTCCTGGAGACTGTTGCCGATGCTAGGGTCGGGACTTCGAACGTGGCAAGCTCGACTCCTTCCTCTCCTCCTCGGGCTACCCCGATAGATATACCTGATAGCCCGTCGCCAGCGGCCTTTCCTCTCCGCAAGCGGAAGCGTCCGGTGGGGACTCTTTCGAGGTCATCCTTGGGAAGTCCGGGCGGACCGGGCAGCTATTTGTTACCTCCTTGCTACATGGAACGGTCATTCTTCAAGGCCGAGGACGCGATTGCTGTGCCGGCGCCTGAGGCAAAGGCCATTCTGGACCAAGATGCTGGTGCCCGACGCAAGGAGCTGGCTAGGGATCTGGCAGCTGTCATCCGGGTGATGGAGACGGCCATGGTCTTGACCGACACTTCGGTCACCACTGCCTCCCTGGAGGATGCCCTTGTGCAGGTCCGGTCAGAGAAGGACAAGCTGTCCAAAGACCTGTCGGACTACAAAGAGGAGCATCAGCTGCAGGAAGGGCTGAGCCAGAAGCTGGACGAGGCAGAGAAGGAGCGGAACCAGTTGAAGGCTGCTAAGGCGAGCTTGGAGGAGCAGGTGGCCGATCACCAGAAGCTGACCGAGGACAATGCTGGCCTGCGGGCTCAGATTGAATCTCTCGAGGAAAAGGTCCGTTCTCTGGCCGACGAGACCGAGGAGGAGCGTGCCCTTGGTTCTCGCGGTGAGCTGCTGGGGCATAGACGCTCTCTCAACCAAGACCTTGTGGCCGTTTTCAAAGAGGGCTTCGACAATGCTGTCGAACAACTTAGGCTTCTGAACCCTGAGTTGGTGACAGAGGGGTCGGCCCATAACTACTGTGTCAGGGATGGTGAGATCGTCTGCCCGTTTGAAGCGGAGGAGGAGCTGGGGGATGAGGAAGAGGAGGAGGAAGAGGAAGTGCTCCGAGCGGAGTCTTAGTTATTTGTTTTTTTGATTTATAGTTTTTGTTATGGCCTGCGTGCCTTATTATATGGCCTGCGTGCCCGTTATGTATTTTGGCCTTCGGGCATGTGTAATATGGCCTTCGGGCGTACTTGGTTTCGGCCGTTGTTATTGCTTTTAATATATGAATGTTTTTGTTGTCATTCATTGTGTTCGTGTATGTATGATATTTGCTTTTATGAATTTGTACTCTGCTCGACCTCGTTAATCTCCTCGGTTTAGGGAACCGATGAAGTGTCGGGCTTTGTGCCCGTTGGGATCGAAGCCCGGGTCCGTTGTTCGAACTCCGGTCTCGAGGCTTGGGCTTTCCCATCGCGAGCTGGGTGCCCTGCCTGTCATGGTACTTCGACGTTGAGTCTCGGTCAAGATCCCAATCGTCGGGGAGGGTTGTGTTCGCTATGTGGCCCCGGCTCGTCCCCGGGTCTCGCGGTTCCTCTCTGGGGTTTTGGAGACGAAGAGCGTGGTCGTACCACCCACGTCTCCCCGTGGTACATTTAGCTGTAATATTGTCTAAGTTTTTCTGCGTTCCATGGTCGAGCGAGTTCTTCCCCTTGTAGGTTTTCCAGGTAATAGGCCCCGTTGCTCGTCTTATCGCGGACGCGGTAGGGGCCTTCCCAGTTGGCGGCCAATTTACCCTCTTTTGGGTTTTTCTGGTTTCTTCGGAGGACCAGGGTGCCAACCTGGAACTCCCTTCTTATGACTTTCGCGTCGTGGCGTAGTGCTATTTTTTGTTTGAGGGACATCTCCCGTAGGGCTGCTTCGGAACGGATCTCTTCGACTAGGTCGAGCTCGGCTCTAAGGGTCTCGTCGTTCATTTCCTCGTCTAGGGGCTCTTCTATCCTCCTTGTTGGTTCTCGTATTTCCACCGGGATGACTGCTTCGGTGCCGTAAGTCAGTCGGAATGGGGTCTCCCCGGTGGTGGAATGTGGTGTCGTGCGGTAAGCCCATAGGACGCTATGTAGTTCCTCGACCCATGCCCTTTTTGCATCGCCGAGTCTTCGTTTCAGGCCACGTAAGATCACCCTATTGGCCGCCTCCGCTTGCCCGTTTGTCTGTGGATGTTCGACAGATGTGAAATGCTGTTTAGTGCCCAGGCTGGCGACGAAGTCCTGGAATCCTCCGTCCGTGAATTGTGTCCCGTTGTCCGTGACGAGGGCCTGGGGTATGCCGAACCGAGCGAGGATGTTGCGTTTAAAGAACCGGAGAATGTTCTGCGCGGTTATTTTAGCTAGTGCCTCTGCTTCAATCCATTTTGTAAAGTAATCCACCCCGACGATGAGGTATTTATTCTGGGATGATCCGGTGACGAAGGGTCCGAGGATGTCCATGCCCCACCATGCGAAGGGCCATGGGGAAGATAGTGATTTTAGGTCATTTGGGGGCGCGAGGTGCATGTCGGCGTGTCGTTGGCATTTGTCGCACTTTTTGACGTGCTCCTTTGAGTCGCTTTGCATGGTCGGCCAGTAATAGCCTGCTCGAAGGGCTTTTCGTGCAAGCGATCGCCCGCCGAGGTGTTGAGCATTAATTCCCCGGTGTATTTCTCCAAGTATGTCGGGGACTTTCTCTTCCTCGACACACTTAAGTAACAGGATGGAGAACCCTCTACGGTAGAGTTTACCTTCGAGGAGTACGTACGAGCACGCTCATCGTTTGACAGTGGCCGCCTCTTTCGGGTCAACTGGGAGTTCGTCTCTTGTGAGGTAATTGTAGATGGGCGTCATCCAACAGTGAGCATCCCCGATAGTGTTGACCTCGAATGGAGGAGGTAGTTTGTCGATGCTGGGTCGAGGAAGGATTTCTTGAATTACTGATTTATTCCCACCCTTTTTCCTCGTGCTGGCTAGTTTCGAGAGGATATCTGCCCGTGTATTGTGCTCGCGAGGTACGTGCTGAACTTCCCACTTTTCGAATTTCTCAAGTTTTTCTTTGACAAGGGACAAGTACTCGACGAGGTTGTCGTTCTTGGTTTGGTACTCTCCTCGCACTTGTGAGGCCACGAGCTGGGAGTCTGTGGATATTTTTACTTCTTTTGCTCCCAGGTCCTCGGCTAACCTCAGGCCTGCGATAAAAGCCTCGTATTCGGCTTGGTTGTTTGATGTCGGGAAAGCCAGTGTTAATGAAACCTCGATCAGGATCCCATCCTCATTCTCGAGGATGATCCCGGCTCCGCTGCCTGATGTGCTAGAGGCGCCGTCGACGAAGATTGTCCACTTGTGGGCGCCATCTGCCGGTGTTGGGCAGTGGGTCATTTCCGCGACGAAGTCGGCCAGTGCTTGGGCTTTCAAGGCTTTCCTACTTTCGTATTGTATGTCGAATTCGGAGAGTTCTAGCGACCACTTGAGCATTCTCCCGGCCATATCTGGTCGCCCGAGTAGCTGTTTGATCGGCTGGTCGGTCCTCACTTTTATCGTGTGTGCGAGGAAGTAATGTCTTAGCCTCCTCGCCGCATTGATGAGGGCCAGGGCGACCTTTTCGATTTGCTGATATCGGAGCTCGGGGCCTTGGAGTGCTTTGCTCGTAAAATAGATGGGCTTTTGTCCCTCGTCGGTCTCTCTTATTAGAACGGCGCTGACGGCCTCGGTCGCTACGGATAGATAAAGGTATAAAGTTTCTTTCTCCAATGGTCGTGACAAGACCGGGGGTTCGGAAAGAACCTCTTTCAAATGGAGTAATGCTTGCTCGCATTCGTCGGTCCAGTCGAAGCTGACCTCTTTGCGAAGGAGTCTGAAGAATGGCAGTGCGTGCTGGGCGGACTTGGCGATGAAACGGGAGAGTGAGGCGAGCACGCCATTGAGGGATTGGATCGATTTTTTGGTCCTCGGGGTCGGGAACTCTGAGAATGCTCGGCATTTGTCGGGGTTGGCTTCGATCCCTCTTTCGGTGAGGTAGAACCCCAGGAACTTTCCTGCCCGTACTCCGAACGTGCACTTCTCGGGATTGAACCTCATTTTGCACTGCCTCGCCTGCTCGAAAACTTTGGATAGGTGTCGAGCATGGGTAACCTCCTCATGTGATTTGACGATCATGTCGTCCATGTACACTTCGAGCATGTCCCCTATTTCTTCCTTGAAGACGTTGTTCATCATGCGTTGGTATGTGGCACCAGCGTTCTTGAGCCCGAACGGCATTACGTTGTAATAGTAATTGCCCGTTGGGGTCATGAATGCTGTATGTCTCTTGTCTGTGGGCGACATAGGGATTTGGTTGTATCCACTATATGCGTCCATGAAGGACAAGAGTTTAAAACCTGCAGAATTGTCTACGAGCATATCTATATTAGGGAGGGGGAAAGCATCTTTCGGGCAAGCCCTATTAAGATCAGTATAATCAACACACATACGCCATTTTCCATTATTTTTCTTAACGAGGACTACATTAGAGAGCCAGGTTGTGTACTGGGCTTCAGAAATAAAATTTGCCTCTAGGAGGTCTTTTACAGCTCGTTCGGCAGCCTCTGCCTTCTCGGGGGACTATTTGCGCCTACGTTGTGCTATGGGCTTGGCTGCCCGGTCTAAAGCTAGTTTGTGAAACGCGATCTCAGGATCCAGCCCGGGCATTTCCGCAGCATTCCAAGCGAAGAGGTCAGATTTCTCTTTGAGGCATGCCACAAGCTTCTCTCTTGTTCCCTCGGGCAGTCCCTTGCCTATCTTCACTGTCCTTTCTGGATCGTCCCCGAGGGGAATGAGTTCGAACTCTCCGTCGGGGATTGGTCGGACCGGGTGTTCGAGAGATCGTTCCTCGGTGGACTTCCCTTCTTCGGTTTCGTCTAGCCCGTTGCGGCAATCGAGGTCGATGGCGTTAACTCCCCGGGGAGGGTCCTCGGTCCTGAGCTTTTTGTTAGTGCAGCTACTCTTTGTGCTGACCACGGCCTGTCCTTTCACCGCAGCGTCGTAGCACCGCCGGGCAGCTTCGATGTCACCGTGGATGGTGACCACGCGACCCAATTTGGTGTAGTATTTCATTTTCAGGTGGACGGTGGATGGGACCGCGGTGAGTTCGGCCAGTGTCGGGCGTCCAAAGATGCAATTGTAAAGGGACGGACAGTCCACGACCAGGAATTGGATTTTGATTTCCCTGGCCGTTTCCTGCTCGCCGAAGGTGACGAGGAGCTCGACATATCCCCATGGTCTTGTTGTTGCTCCATTGAATCCTTGGAGGTCTGATCCGACGTAGGGGGCCAAGTTGGTCTTGTCTAATTTCAGAGTCTTGAAGAGGTGGACGTACATGATATCCACCGAGCTGCCCTGATCGACCAGAATGCGTCGGACGTCGAACTGGGTCATCTTTGCCCTGATCAACAGTGGGATGCCCGAGTTCGGGGATCCGCCCGGAAGTTCCTCCAGGAAGAAGGATATTGGGTTGGACTTTCCCCGATACTTTGTCAGCGTCGCCTTTTGCTCGGGGGCAGTCAGTAGGAGCTCGTCGAACTTAAGTTTGACTGAGAGGGCCGCAGCTTCGCCGTTAATTCCCCCACCTGATATTACTAGTGTGGTTGGGAAGTCTTCCCAGGGGCTGAGTGCAGCAATTCTGCCTTCGGGCAATGGTTCGGGGAGGAAGAAATCTTCCGGGCGTGACACGCTGAGGGCCACTTGGTAAGGAGAGTTGTCGGGGGGTGTTTCTTCCCGGGGTCTCTTCTTCTCTGCCTCGTCATGTCTGGGTGTTTCGTTCTTCCTCGTGTACTGTTTTAGGTGCCCTTCTTGGATTAAGATCTCTATTGCATCCTTCAGGTGGACGCAGTCTTCGGTCACATGCCCGTGGCTTCTGTGGAACCGGCAGTACTTAGATTTGTCCGTGTGAGGCTTTGGCGCAGATGGTTTTGGGAACCTGACTCTGCCCTGTTTAAATTCAGAGTTGATGCATTCCGCGAGGATGCGCTCTCGAGGAGCTGTCAGTAAGGTGTACTCGCTGTATCGGCCCGCGGGGCCTCTTCCTTCTCGGAGCTCGCGAGGTCTCTCTTCTCTTCGCTTGTCCCCGTTGCGACGTGGGATGTTTGGATCCTCGCGTTTGGAATGCTCGGTATCCCCAGCGTTACGGCCACTGCGGGCATTGTGTGCTACTTGTTTTTCCTCGTATCTGATGTAGGCCTGGGCCTTGTGCAGAAGTTCGTTCAAGGTGCGGGGAGGCTCGATCCCGACGGCTCTGCTAAGCTCACTGCCGGGCAAGAGCCCTCTTTCGAGGAGATACTTCTTCATGTGTTCGGTGGTATCCACCTCGACAGCTTCTTGGTTGAATCGCTCGATGTACGAGCGCAGTGTTTCATTCTTCTTTTGCACTATGGCTTCAAGGGTCGCTTCAGTCTTGGGGTGACGACGGGAAGCCGTGAAGTGTCTGGTGAACATGGACCTCATGACTCTCCAAGATGTAATGGATTCGGGGGCCAAGCTTTTGTACCAGGCCATGGCCCCTTTCCTGAGGGTCGTTGAGAACAGTCGGCACTTGAGATGACCGGTGATATCATTGCGGTAGTCGAGCATTGCGTTGACGTTGTCGACGTGGTCGTCGGGATCTGTGGTCCCGTCGTACACAGCTAGATTGGGCGGTTTCTCCATGCCTTTGGGGAGCGGGGCTTCCATTATTGCCTGAGGCAGGGGACAGTGCAAGTCTTCCTCGTCGCTCCTCAGTGGAGATAATTCATTGTTGTCGGGGCTGCGCCCGCGCCTTGGTGATGTTCCCGCTCGACCATTGTCACGGCGGGCGCGTGCCCTGCTGACATGGGGTTCGGGAGAGCGACGCCCGCGCTTCTTTGTTGGCTCTGAACGTTGCTGTGTTCTCCGCTCCTGCTGTGGTCGGGCCTCTTGTCGCTCGGCTTCGAGGGCCATGATTCTTTCGTGCTGCTGGTAGAGCATAGAACCGGCCTGGTTGAGGGCATTCACCATGACAATCATTGTGGCGTCTCCTTCAATGGGGACGGGGATGGGGTGAAATGTCTCTGCTCCTTGGTTTTGAGCGTGAGGGGCATCCCCATTGTTTTGGGGTTCTGGAGACGGGGTGGATGGGCGACCGTCTCGAGCATCTGCTTCATGGGGTTGCGGGCCATCGTCCATAGTGTAGTCGACAAGGGGACGGCCGCGCTCGCTAGGTTGTTCTCCAGCCATGTTGGAAGGACAGGAATGAATGAGCTTTGATCTTCTGTTGCTGAAGATGGGGATAGCTAGTTCCCACAGACGGCGCCACTGATCTTACCTGATCAGGAGGGCCTTCCAAGGATTGTATACTGGGCCAGAGAGTAAGGTGAGTGTGAGGGGGGTGTACCTGCAAGGTGCTCCAATGCTTAAGTCAGAAGAGGTACAGAATAAGGTTATCAGAGTGTAAGTTAGAATACCTGACCCTTTGCTATGAAAGGGTATTTATACTGAGCCCCCAGCGCTGGGCCAAGGCTCCTAATGGGCTGGATTAGCTAGGCCCAAGGAGGAGCTGCCAGGGGACGCGTAAGAAGCGTGAAGACCTAGACCAAAGGTCTGCTCCCTGGTCCAACTGCCCCTATCCCTAAGGAGATAATACAGGGGAGTTGGGTGACGTGCCAGATGAGGTGGCAGACGTGGGTCTGCCCGACGTAGGTTAGATGCCCGTGACATAGGTTGATGACATGTGGGTGACGATCATTGAGCGGGCAATGCACTCTTTGCCCGATACACAGTCAAGACGTCGAGGTGACGTCCCTCTGACGTGGGTGAAAAGACCTTTGCCCGACACATTCAAGTGCCCGGTCGTTTGGACCTGGACCCGACGAGCATTGGGCCGTGCCGTGCATAATGTCATGGCCCAGTCCAGAACAGGGGTATTTGACCACATTAGAAACCAAACAACCAACAGTTACATGTTGCTGCGCATATGAGAAAGTAGATTACCGCGACCAAATCCCACTGGCCCATTGGAACAGCTTCGGAAACACTTTCTACAATCTGCAATTCCAGAGTTAACATTCATCAGTATGAATGAAAAAAAGTGTGGAACCAAACCTTCAAAAAGTACATGATTATCATTATGAAGGAGAAGATCTCTGCACTTGCTGATCGTGCAAAGAAACCATTGGAGTAGACGAAACTGACTGCTGGGAAAGGGAAGATATGCCTAATGTTATTCATGCTTGACGTTGGAAACAATAATGTGAAATAAGAAATGTGAAATTGTTACCGGAACCGGTGTAAATGATGATTCCAGCAGCTTAACGACATTTTCATCCCTGAATATGGAAACAACGGATGCATTTGTCCATGAAGGTTGCCACTTCACCTTGAAATCCAGTTTGATACCCACCAAAGCGTCAAGTGCTAGAGGATATTCAAGAGGATCGGTGACACCTTCCTAAAATTGCAGGTTTGAAAATATAGTTAGTGTGGATTAAGACAAATCAGGACCTATAAAGATGTGACATTGATAAACATGTTACCTTAAGCATGGTGGCGCGCAAAAGATCAGCAGATACGTCCAACAATTCAGAACACTAACGGTCCCACAATACAAATGTGGCACGGCATGAATGATGAACGACATCAAGCAGAATTTTATACCTGAATATTTTTGTTTGGGTGGTATGTCCAGCACTACAAATGTAAGGAGCAGTGAGACCCTTTGCGACCCTGGGGCATTCATGGCATGCTTGGTAATACCAACCTCCTTGGGAGGTTTTTAGCTTGTCAGTCGTCGCAAGGGTAACACATTGGGTGATCTGGTATCGATATAAATGGCAAACAGTGAGAAGCAGGATCACATTTAATTGACATACGTTTAAAGGACTTCAATGCATAAAGAAAAATAATGGACTCACGTCTTTAAGTTGGACAATTTTCGAAAGTGGGAGCACAACAGCCTTGAACATAAATTTATCATACGGAGTGAGTTGAGAAGAACCAGAAGTTTGGGACCAGTTGGTTGAAAGGGACTTTAAGGTTGAAGAAGAGTCTTGGAAGCCACAATGTCTTTAATGCTGTGTTAAACATTAAACATACTTATAAGGCTCAGTAAATGTAAAGATTAAAGGAAACATAAATATCAAACATTAAGTAAAGTTTGAATGAGGACCTATTAATAAATGTCGTAATCTCCGAAGAATCATCATTGATACGTAACTTGGTGACATTGAAAGTGTTTGAAACACACAAGGGGTATTTACCTACAACAGAAACAATTGTGTTATATAAATGTTATAAAACAAAATGCAGTTTCCATCGAGTGAGTAAAACAGTTTGCATACCTTCCTCCTTAACCTTTGCATACTGCAGAATGACAACAGTAGGTAATGATGGGTCTTTTCTTTTTTGAAGGAAGTCATTAAACTCCAAAGCATAACCCTCCCACAGCGTACAATGGATAGTGTTGTTGCTGTAAATCAAACTTTAGATACAGTTGGGATAGAGTCGTTAAATTTGAGAACGATAAATGTGCAATGCACGACATACTTCAAATCTCTGAGGACCAGATTTATCTGTTGTTTTCTGCTGCCTCCTTGTAGCTGTGTGTATCCGATATCCGTCACCATCCCAATGATATCTGCGAAGACGGGTAAATTTATACAGAACAAACAGGATAACAGGATTCCAATGAAGACATTCAGAAAACCACATTGAAAGAATTAAACCAAACAAACCTATTAAGACATCCCGTTTCCACTTTCCGCAGATTATATCAGCAAATGATGTAAAGTGAATAACCTTAGCAGGAATGATGTGCTTGTTCGTGTCGGATACAGATGTGCCACCCGTGAAGACCGAAACATATCTGTGTTGAGATGGTTTGAAGACCATATCATTAAGAATCACCTGGAAGTTCGCAATGGTATAAGTATTATCTACGGTTAATACTTTGTCAAAGGCCTGTTTAAAGACGGAGGGGACTCGGACATGGACATCATTCCCCTGAATACACAACAATGCAAATAGAAAAGATAGAGAAAAAATTAATGAAAACATGTTAAATACATAAAGCATGTAATGGCAGTGATGGCAGTGAATCAGTAAAAGAACCAAATGACTAACCTCAATATCGATTACAACCATTTCGAAATGTTCTTTCGACCTAGCAACAACAGTCCACTTGTGCTGGATCCGAACAACAATCTTCCATGTCTCCCGGCTGTCATTGATGTCCTTGATCATTGCGAACGGTCGGGCCATTTATGATGGTGAAATGTGCGTAGGATGCAAGGTGTTTTTAGTGTGCAAAGAAAGTTGGTGAAGGAAAATATGAGAGTTGGAGAGATGAAATGTGTTATAGTGAACAATAGCAGGTAAGGCTCAATGTGTTGATGTTTCAAGAGAAAGGATGCAGCATTAAATGGTGATGTGCCAGCAGAGTTGCAAAAAGCATTGGAAGTTGGGAAAAATCTGAAACCGGTACAACACATAATGTGTTTGCAGCAAAGCAGTTGGTTTAATGTACAACCAGAGGAATATTCAGTTGGCATGTAACACCCAGTTACAGATTCAGTTGAAGAACCACACTGATGCATTGCTATATGAAGGAAGCATACACGTGGCAGCCCAAAATACAGCAGGAAATGGCTGTTGGAAGCAGAAGGGCAAATAAGGAATTTCCAGAACAACCGGAATTCCTATATTATAGATAGTAAATAAACATGTGGCATGATTAAGAGATTAATACAGTCTGTCCTGCCTTGTTCGGTATTGGATGGTGCTGCCTGCCGCTTTGGCTTCGCCTTTGGTTCTCCCTCCCCCACTTCCTCACTCTCTCACTCTTTCTTTTTCACTCGCACGTTCTCAAATCTCGCTCTCATGGCTTCCATCTTCGAATCTTGTTGGCAGGTTCTCTCTCCCTCTCTCTCTCTCTCTCTCTCTCTCTCTCTCTCTCTCCCTCCCTCTCTCTCTCTCTCCTCATTCCATTTTCTTCGTTTCTTTAACCTTTCTACAGTCGTTAACTTTTTTATTTTTCTGTATTTTTTAAACAAATTTGTTATCTTTTTTCCATCTCCGTGTTTTCTTTTATATATTTTGGATTTTAGGGTTTCATGGTTTTTTTGTTAGATTTCAGCGATTATTGTTATTATATTTTTTTCTTTGGTAATCTTTATGCGAGGTTTGATATTGGAATATTAGGATTTGATGATTGGAACTACGCATTGTGTTTTCTATGACTGTTTTGATGATGCTGTGTGAAATGTTGGGTTCTTGCACTATTTGGAAGTTGAATTTGTTTTTATCTGATATCAACTTGTTTCTTGTAGATCACTGTTTGTGATGATAGTTTTTCTAATCAAATCTTGGGATTTCTCTTTTTCACTTTTTTGTTGCGTGATCCATTTATTATTGAAATTGTGAATATTGGAAGTTGATAGTTGAAGGTTAACGATTATTGAAATATTTGTGGACAACTAGTGTCTTTTAGTGATTTCATTTATCATGTTTGTGGATATGATTTCATTTGCTTCGCTGTGATTTTGGTTTTCAGATTCTTGTTAGTTTTGTGTAGTTAATTGCCGTAACACGAAGATTGCATGTTAATACTTGTACTATTTTTGTGAAAACTGGTTTGATGATTGTTTGCTTTTTTTAACTATTTTGAGAAATGGAATTCTCTCTAATTCTTTATTTATTTATTTATTGGTGCTGCAGTACTTGATCACAAATTTCAGCGACTTTCAATTGGCATGTTTGGGAAGTTTCTTTCTGCATGAAAGTGTTTTCTTTTTATCTGGACTTCCTTTTGTATGGATCGAGAGGGCTGGTTGGTTGAGCAAGTACAAGATTCAGGTATGCGGTTGATGAAATTCGTTGTTTATCTTTATTTTGTAGATTTTTGTTCTTGATATGAATTTGATCTCTTGTTGTATATCATTCATAACTAAACCATTCTAACAGGGTTAGCCTTGACATAATATGCATATTCCATAGCAAATGTATTGTAAATCATTTCTGTTATTAACTTTACCATGCTTTCCTTGGTGTTAAGAACAATGCTACTTGCTATCCATTTCAAATGACTGTTCCTTGAGATTTCCCTTGTAAATTTCATCTTCCTTATTTGTACGCATTACATAACATAGGCGATGGTTCTCAACCTTTTAGGTGCCCTACAAAATATTTCTCTCCAAATGTAGGTAGCAGACATTTTAATCCGCAGATCACACATCACATGGAGTGGCTGCAATACTGTAGTTGCAACAGAATCCTCAACATTGCATCGCAATGCATGTTGCTGCGATTTAACTTGAATAACTGATTGTGGTTGTTCAATTCTTTTTTTCTTATCAAGGCTTGTGCATGCTGTATTTGATAAACTAATTAACTGAATTCTCCCAATACTGGCGTAAATTTCAATTATTCTCCACTTTCATTTGTTAATACACGGTTCTCCCGGTCTTGGCATGCAATCAAAACTCTGTTATTCCATTGTATGGCTATCATTGGCCGTCATCTTGCGATCTATATGTAAATCTGCTGGTGTTGCTAATGCTTCCTTTCATGTAGGCGAAAAATAATACCCCTGCAGCTCAGGATAAATGTATTGTTCGACTGTTGATTTATCATTTTGGTGTCAATCTACCTGTTATGATTTTTTCGTATCCCGTCTTCAAATACATGGGCATGCGGAGCAGTCTTCCCCTACCGTCCTGGTACTTTCATCTTCTTTTGAATCCCTTGTTAGATGCTTTTCCTTTTTTATATTTGAAATGTGTTTCTGTGAAGATTTCTTAGCAAGATGAAATTTTATTTTGCAGGAACGTGATTCTAACTCAAATAATATTTTACTTCATTTTGGAGGACTTCATATTCTACTGGGGACACAGGATATTGCACACAAAATGGTTATACAAACATGTCCACAGTGTACATCATGAGTGAGTGTTACGAGTGCTCTGCAGTTTTGGCTTGTTATATTGATCATCTATGAACTACTAAAGGGTTTTGCTGTATTGTGAAGGTTTGCGACGCCATTTGGACTTACTTCGGAATATGCTCATCCGGCTGAAATACTTTTCCTTGGGTTTGCAACCATTGTTGGTCCTGCCATCACTGGACCTCACTTGATTACTTTGTGGTTATGGATGGTTCTGAGAGTCCTAGAGACGGTTGAGGCACATTGCGGTTACCATTTTCCATGGAGTCTCTCAAACTTCATTCCATTATATGGGGGGTGAGTGTGAAGTTCCTCCACCTTCACTTAATAACGGCTTGTTGGTTCATTCTGCTGTTGTAGTTCTTGATGTTAAACTTTGAATCCTTACTTTTCAGAGCTGATTTTCATGATTATCATCACCGTTTATTGTACACCAAGTCTGGAAACTATTCATCAACTTTCACTTACATGGACCGGTAAGTATCAAACATATTATCCTTTAAGATAACTGTTATTATAGTATTTAAAGTTAACAGTCATTTTACTCTCTGAATGTAGCAAACGCTGTCACTGTAGTTCTTGAATGCATGAAAATTACAAACGTATCCTCAAATGTGTCTTTCCTTAGTGAGTTTGGTCATTTCTCTTCTGTTGGTTAGTTAGTCTACTCCACAAAGTTACTAACAGAAAATACACTTAGGGATGTTTTTGTAATTACATTCAGCAACTATAGAGACACCGCCTCGTACATTTAGGAACTAAAATGATTATTTACGCCATATTTTATGATGGCTTAACTTAGCTGACATTTAGTAATGACTTGGAATTCGGATGCTTAACTAGTTTTCTATACTGTCAAGCGTACATGACTTCATTCTTTACTATGTATTAGGATATTTGGAAGTGATGTAGGTTACAGAAAGTTAAAAGCATTGAAGAAGTCAGGGTTTGAAGACAGTTATGAGCAAAAGCAACAATAAGAAAAAATATTGGGATCATTTTAGAATGGATACAGTTGATTCCCAATCCCAACTTGAGAGTAAATTTGAAAATTGTCTTTCCTATCAACACATTTGTAGTTGTGTTTTTTTGTTGTAGATGCTCAGCGACTATAGAGACACCGCCTTACACGTTTAGGAATTTATATGACCTATTTACTCCATTTTTTATGATGGCTTAACTAGTTTTTTATACTGTCAAGGGTACATGACTTCTTTTCTTTCTTTACTATGTATTAGGATATTTGGAAGTGATGTAGGTTACAGAAAGTTAAAAGCATTGAAGAACTCAGGGTTTGAAGACAGTTACGAGCAAAAGCAACAATAAGAAAATTTTTTTGGGAACATCTAGCGTGGTTAGAAAGTTGATATCCAATCCCAACTTGAGAGTATATTTGAAAATTATCTTTCCTATCAACACATCGTAGTTGTGTTTTTTTTGTTTGTTTGTTATAGATGCTCTTTTGTTGACAAAGTGAGTGTTGATGGTTTTTTGTCGGACATTGATGTTTGTTATTCAAAATGCTTTTAGCTACGCAGCTTTCAAAATTGTAATAGCTCTTCATGTAATGACTGTTATTTGTTTAATATAAATCCAATTGATATTACAATCTGGATAAATGAACATACTATTTCTTACATGTGTTTGGCTTTATATGATTATTATTCATACGTTTTTACTGATACAATGGCATTTAGCACATACTAAGGACACGTAGGTACAACCAAAAGGAACCTTGTTTTCCTTCTCTATATGAGGAGGAGGCAGGCTTGATAGTGAATGACAGCCTCTCAAAGATGCTAGATGACAGCTTTTCTAGGAAATGACAATAGTCTAATTTGAAGACTTGTACATTGTAAAGTTCATGGTAATGTGAAAGAAGTGGTTATTCCTCCGAAGAGGAATACAATAGGGAAATGATTCGGTTTTGCTAGATTCTTAGAAGTGATGGAAGCGAAAACTTTGGCGGTGATGTTAGATAATATTTTTATTGATGGAGTGAAAATACATGCAAATATTTCGAGGTTTAGAAGACCAGAGAAAAACGACAAAGGTAAAACCAACAAGGAGAACTCGAAAGCAAGAGCAAAGGATTGTGAAAGTGTACCTTTCAGAAGACAAGGTATAACATAGGCTTGAGTAGGTGATAAAACGTTCGTTGATGTGGTAACTAATAGAGAGAGGGAGGGTTACGCAAGACAGGTTCATTCTTCCTTGAAATCCCAGACTGAAGAATCGTTTCTGAAGAGATTTAAAAGGGTTTACGTCGAAGTTGTTATCAATCCTGGAATGGCGTACAATATCCAAAACAATTTTGAAATTGAGGGGTAATTCTCGATTAAGGTAACACATCTAGGTGCAAACCTGTGCTTACTAGAAGAGAGTGACGAAGGAGAAACAAGAGATCTTATTCAGGAAGCTGAAACTTGATAGCGACAATAGTTTAAAGAGATCTAAAAGTGGAGGGAGGAAGATGTCGACAAAGAAAGGTTGACTTGGCTAAGATGCTTCGACATTCTGTGCCATGCCTGGGGATTTGCTTTCTTTGAAATCTTGGTAAAGACGGTCTGGACGTATGTGTGTGTGGACGAAAATACGCTCAATGGGAAATGAATGGACGTCACTAGGATTTTGGTCCGGATTAATTGTACAATAGTGCTCAATGAGATCTTTAAAGTTCAGATAAATGGGTAGAATTCATCATTAAATGGTGGAGGACTGTGTCTCTCCCGGGATTTTCATCCTAGTACAAACGCGAAAGTGGCGCGGAAAAGGTAGAGTCGTCAGCCAGACATTTTTATCCCGAAGGAACGGGAAAGGTAATGCTGCACAAACCTGAGGAAGAAGGAAATGACAAGGTCCCGCGAACCAAAGATCTGGGTCCGGGAGTCAGTTACGACCTGTGAAGGTATTAGCACCCCAGACCGTCCGCCGTACCCGATGGGATCCACGCTTGTTTGTTTGTTTCAAAGGGTAAAAGAATAAAGCTGCTGAACAAAAGAACTGCCACTGGAACTGGAACTGAAATGAGAAAGGGGAATGGATCAAAAGAGGGAAATGTAGGGAAAATAAAGAGTGTGCTCGAACGGGCCCTACCCCGCTGCCTACGTACCTCATCGGGAAAATGAGGATCAGAGTCGACGTAGATCGCCTAACTAAAGGCGAAAACTTTGTTTGTATTTTTTTATACGCTGGAACTGCGTATGTCCATGCTCAGGTGTTGCAGGCTCTCCTTGAACGAGTGCGTTTACCGTCTTGCATGCGAGAAAAGTCGTCGCAAGTTCGCGTTAATAGTGAATGAGGTGAGAAAAGAAGTTTCCGAAGGAAAAGACGATTCTTCTTTGTTGTTTTGTCTTTTAGAGAAGTCTTTTTTATTTATTGTTTGTGAACCTTCTCATACTAAGACTTGTTCATCGTGGTAGATGACTTAGACCTCGCCCCGAGACAGGACGTGCATAAGTAACCCACGATAAAATCTCGTGTCGTACGAGAAAGTCAACCTTTATTAGGTGTTTTTTTTTACTTTTCTTTATGAGATGAGAGAGAGAAAGCAAAGCGAAACAAAAGTGAAAAGTCTAAGGACGTGCATGGATGAACCTAGGTTAGCGCAGTTTCTATCCTAACGAGAAGGAAAAGAGAAACTAAGAGCAAATAGAATACAACTTACTTCTTAACGAAGTTAAGTTGATTCTAAAGGGATTAACATGAAATTTTGAAAAAACCTAACAAACACAAGTATGAAAGGTAATGTGAAATGCAAATTAAATGCATAAAGAAGTAAAAAGAATAAGTTGTGAAGAAGTTACCTTAACCTCCCTACAAAACAAAGGTTAGCGTTGCATATTATTAAAAATAATAAGGCAAACAAAGTATCAATTAAATCCTAATGCGCCTTGGACTTAAACTAAATTCAATCCTAAGTCTAAAGGGTACTAAAAATTGATGCAATGCAAAATCCAGCAACTTATTACAGCTACTAAATGCACAACCAACAATAAAATGCAATGCACAATGCACATAGCTTTTTACATCTCACAATCAGCATGTAAAACAAGTGTAAAAAGTGTGAAAATGCAACAATCAATATACATTTTACAGCTACAGCATAAACAAACAACTATGAAATGCAAAAGTCAGATTTGATTATCTTTATTTTTAAATGCACAAAATCAATGAGAAATGCACAATTAACACAAACAAATGCAACATAAACATGGTTCAATGAACGTGATTATTTGAACGTGATTGTTTTCAATGAGGGATTATGAAGGAATGCACCAATTTACACATATGCAACAAGTATGCAACATGTATGGCACATAAGCATGATGAACATGAACATGCATCAACATGGATCACCAAGAATGACATGTAGCTTGAATGCAAAAAATCAGAATTCGATCGATGTGCAAATATGATCAAACATGCAACAAAATGCAACAACATGCACATACATATTTATGATTATATGAAATGCAACATACAATATGTGATAAAATGATGCGTATGAGTTAACGAAACATGCGAGGGATGCAAAAACAGAATGTAACATGATCATTTACATGCTAAATGATGCATTGAACATAACAACAATATGCACTAAATCAATTCATGCACAAATGAACAAATAAGCACAATATGCAAAAGTAGAACGAAAACGTGTCGAAACGACTCGAAGTGACGAAATGAGACACCAAAACTAATCTTGAAAATTCCCTAAAATCAATACCTAAACATGCATGAACATTAAAGGCACAAGGAAGCAAGATCAAGCAATCAAATAAGTTGAAATTCCAAATTCAAACAGCGTTAACCAATTAACGCTATAGGTTAACCGGTTAACGGACCTAAAATAGAAGCAATTTGTGGCAAAACGCACGTGTTAACCGGTTAACCATATGCGTTAACCGATTAACACTGAACAAAATGTGAAAAATTGTTTAGAAATAAATGCTTTTGGCCACAAACTCACTTCTAATAATCCCTAACACACACATGAACATGTTAACACGATTTTCTACTCAAATGAGGTATTCTAGCACCTATTAAGACCTAGATTATGCTACGAATCTAGCTTCTAACCAATGAAATGCACGAATCGCAATCAAAACGAAATTGAACGGTAAAACGTAAACGCAATCAATGAACATATGAAGAATGCCGTTACGGCGAGATGAAGAGAATAAGTTAAAGCATAAGTGGTTTTAGATCACCAACCTACGAAACAGAGGATTGCTTCAGTGAGTGTTGTGATGAATTAGAATATAAACAAATAAGAAAACCAAAGATCTGCGAATGCAAAATAAATGCGATTCGTTCTTGATGCTTCTTGATTAATCACTTCCAATGCTCCAAATCACTTCAAAAACAGAAGCACTTCTTCAATTAAGCTCCAATGTCGATGATTGGGGAATTCTTAGCTTCAAGTTCTTTAAATTCCAATGAAGAATTTGAAGAACTTCTATGATAAAGCTCTTGGTGAATTTTGTGAGAAAAGTGGGAGAAATTGAGAGAGAAGTGAGAGATTGAAGATGGAAATGGTGAAAATGAATTGCCAACCCTTTGCTTTGGAATGGTTAGGGTTTATATAGAGCATAGGCATGGAACTAGGTTTGGGAATGGAATTAGGCTTTAGTTTGGAGTTTGGATTGGAGTTAGTTAGGATTAGGGTTGGAGTTCTAGAATATTCCTTGGAATAGTCTAGAAGGTGGTAGAAGATGGTAGA
Organism: Lathyrus aphaca; assembly: GCA_963966055.1. Classification (NCBI taxonomy): domain Eukaryota; kingdom Viridiplantae; phylum Streptophyta; class Magnoliopsida; order Fabales; family Fabaceae; genus Lathyrus; species Lathyrus aphaca. The sequence continues at coordinate 378,351,075 of OZ014523.1, read as the reverse complement.
ACAATCCAAGGTAAATAAGGTAAAATGAAATGGAAAACCAAAGTGGAAAAAAGGGAATGAAAATATGGAGGGAAGTGAATAAATCCAACTAATTTTCGAATATTTTCCCAAAATCTGCACCCGTTAATCGGTTAACCAAATGCGTTAACCAGTTAACGACCTTAAAATTCCAATTTTATCTTCTTTTGGTTGTTTCTCATGGAGTTGCTTTGAATATATTTTTGTAGTAACTTTCCCTTCTTTAGCTCCAAGTATTGACAAGCCTAGCCCAATCACATGCCTCATGCACATGCAAATGTTTATGATTTATTCATATTTTTATTATTTTTGGATGCGATGCGATGCTCGGATGATCATGCAAAGATGACGAAGCACAAACCACTTGAGGTTGACAATAAATTAAGAGGGCAAATTTTAGGGTATTACAGCTGCCCCTATTCAATCATCTGTAGACCTGAATGGATGATAGCAATGGCTTTCAAACCTTCAAGGTATGGAGTGATTGAATACCCGAATAATCCGGAAAATTTAGACTCTATGGGGGATGAAAAATGATAAGAGGAAATGTCATTCTTGGATGACGAATCAACACATGGGATTGACCTCTGACAGGACAAGGAATGAGATCATCGTACTTAGATGATAACTCTAGGGAAACGAGACCATCGTACTCATACGGAATCGCCAATGGAGAAACCATTGTACTGAAACAGAATCAGAAGGGATAGGATCGTTGTTCTTAAACGATAACCCGAAACGTGACCGTTGTACTTAAACAGAGACAAAAGAACGAGGCCATTGTACTTAAATGGGAGCTCGACGACACGAAACCATTGTACTTAAATGGAGTCGTAGACCTGAAATCATCGTACTTAGATGAAATCAAGGAAAATGGGATCATTGTACTTAAATGATTACCCACGAAGCAACCGTTATACTTAAACGAGACGCGAAAAAGGAGAGACCGTTGTACTTAAACGGAGACTCGAGGACGAGACCATTGTACTTAAATGGAATAGAGGAATTGAAATTATCGTACTTAGATGAGATCAAAAGAACGGGGTCGTTGTACTTAAACGAGAGCCCGCGACGCGACCGTTGTACTTAAACGGAGACGCGAAGAAATGAGACTGTTGTACTTAAACAAGACTCACATACGAGACCATTGTACTTAAATGGAATCGAGGGAATGAAATCATCGTACTTAGATGAGATCAAAGGAACGGGGTCGTTGTACTTAAACGAGAGCCCGCGATGCGACCGTTGTAGACGCAAAGAAATGAGACTATTGTACAAACAAGATTCAACTGGGGAACCATTGTACTTAAATGGAACACCCGAAAGGAGAGGGATCATTGTACTTAAACGAGAGCCCGAGATGCGACTGTTGTACTGAAACGGAGACGCGGAAACAATGAGACTGTTGTACTTAAACAAGACTCAAAGACGAGACCATTGTACTTAAATGGAATTGAGGAAATGGGATCGTTGTACTTAAACGAGAGCCCGAGACGCGACTGTTGTACTTAAACGGAGACGCGGAAACAATGAGACTGTTGTACTTAAACATGACTCAAAGACGAGACCATTGTACTGAAATGGAATCGAGCTGGGGATGTCAAACAAGACTTGGGTAGAAACAACCACACTGGGAAATAAACTTGGCATTTTGTGGGGATACTTCGGTCTGATTGAAGAACTGATGTTTCAGGCTTTGGTGCAAGGTACCCCAAAACTGGCTTATGCTCCGTATGCATATGTTTAAATTTTTCCATGGCGTAATGCTCCATAATGATGGAAATGCTACGCGTTTGAGGATGCGAATGTAATGATGATTACTGTATGAAAATGCAAGGGATATCTCCTGATGAGGAGAGAACATATATCCCAGGCGGCTTCGCTAGGGAATAACCAATTTTTGCCTTGATTGTGGTGAATCTCTGTGAGGAAGAGAAACTCTGCGGGGAATAAGCAACTCTGTGGGGGAGATAGTGATAATGACGCACCGACTATGAACTGCCATCATTGCCAAAAATAAATTGGACTTTGAGATTAGAGAGCCAATACCCTGTTGAGGATGAACCTGATCTGCTGCGAGGTACGCTGCTCGCTGAACTCCGCTGGGGAAATGACATCCTTCTGACTCGGCTGGGGAGACAGATGTGTTGGTACTCTGCTGAGGAAGAGACCTGCTGGGAGGAATCCCCTAGGTGCACCCTTATGCTTGGGGAAGAGATCTGCTGGGTGTAACACCCCAAATTTGCCCTCTTCTTTTTAGCATCATCATCATATCATAATCATCATAAGCATGTCATATCCTTGGCATCTTTGCATAGAAAAAATAAAGCATACACTTTCATGTTCTAGCATTGGACATATGATCAACTATTGGTGTATTTGAGGCCTTACAAGCCATAGCAAGAGGCCAAGTAGACTTGTCCAAGTCCCATGAAGAGTCTACATGACAGGCACAAGCTCAAGATCATTTACAAGAGCCCAGAAGGTTGGGAGGTCATCAGAGAATCCAAGCTAGGGCAAACTCCTGCACATTGGTTCCCAAATTAGGGTTTTACTTTCAAGCAGGGATCCTTTGTGACTTTTGCCATTTCATGTGGGAAAAGTCCTTCATATGATAAGAGGTTCCTATGGATGAAATTTGGTGAGAAAATTCCTTGTGGAAGGCAGTTATTTCATCAGTTGCTTGCATAAGAAGAAATTGGTCAACTGTGCAATTAAAAAGTCAACTGTGAGAATTCAAGGGGTCCAATCCCATTTTTCAAGTCAAGGGATGTCCTTAAGGCCTTATAAGAGGTTTGGCAAAGTCAAAGATCAAGAATCAAGGGGTTTTGAAGAACTTTCCATTTTTGGCACATGGCTTGTAATGAAAGTTTCCATTTTTGGCAAGTTTTGCCCTAATTTTCAAAGCTTTCTTTCATGATGAAGATGACATCAAATGAGTTTCCATTAAACATGAAAGTTGTAGGGTATGGTCTCCCATTTTCAGAAAGTACAAGTGAATTTTCATATCCTTCATGAATCAAAAGTTATGGTCTTTTGAAGTTCACTTGTTTTTAGGGTTTTACCATTATTTCAAGTTTCTACCATTTGCAAAAGCCTATCTAATTCAATTCTAAGGTATCCTATGGACATATTTGAGTCACTATATCACAATACATGGCATGAAAATCATTTGGCTCAAGAAATCTCACCAAAATCGTGCATGGAATATGAGTTATTTCACTAAGTGCAAAAATGCAAAAGCATTCACAAAGCATGATCCACTTACATCCTATGGCCAAGATTGATTCAGGGGTAATTTAGGGATGAAATGAGACCAGCATGTGCACAAGGAGAGAGGATTGCACGAGCAATTGACCTCATCACCACTTTCATGCAAAATGATCCCTCTCACACAAATCCTGCCACCACTCACCACAAAACCCTAATCAGTGTAATACATGGATGATATAAAAGCCATTGCACACAAAATTCAGCCCTAGCTCTCTCTCATTCCTCAGTTTCAAAATTTCATGCATAAAAGCAAAAACCTTCGAATCTCTCTCTCCAGGCTCTCATTCTCCAATCTCTTTCCATAGTCTTCATCCTTAAGCTTCAAGGATCTTATTTCATCCATTGATTTAAGCTGAAACTGGAGTTTCATTGAAGTGAATTTCAGAGCAAGAAGACTCAGGTTTTTAAATTCAAGCCTCTTTAAGCTCCATCTTGCATTTATTTTGCAAGAGGAGGTTCAAATAGGTAGATCTGCACCATTGGCAAGGTTTTCTTGGTGTTTTGTGAGATCTCCAAGTTCAGGTATATCTCTAAATCCATGAATCTATAAGTTGTTTTTATTGTGTGCTTCGTGATCTACTCACTTCATTGATGATTTGGAAGTGTTTGGTTTTGAAAATGGTTGCCTATTGAGCATTTCATGTTGAATTAAAGTTTGATGTATGATTTTATTTTTGTTCGATTTTCTCTGATCATTGATCTTTGGTGGATTTCATTGCTATCTTTGGATTTATCATGTTTTAATTTTTAGATCTGGAGAGTTGGAACAATTTCTGTGTGGTTTTGTTCTTGTGTATGAAGTTTCCGGTGACTGGAGCTAGGGCTCCGTCACCGGATTCTGGAAAATTCAAATGAAGAAGATGAACTTGTGGTCGTTGGATCTTTCATCTGGACGGATTTTGTGCAGCCAGCGCATTAAAATTCCACCTCCCTCTCACGTGACTTTATGTTCTCTGATTTAATCATGGTGTTTGGCTCCATACAATAGCTACCATGTGCGTGCACTGAGTGTTCTTGATTGGTTTGACTTGGCTTGATCATTGACTTGTTTATGTGCATTGGATTGATCCATTGGTTCTCTATTTTCCTGTTTTTTTTGTGAATTTCCATTGTAATATTCATAAACCTGCGCAGACCACTAGGCTTGACCTGCTTTTCGCACCCCCTTGTCTTTAAGCCCAATCATTCTGAACTGAGTTCTTTACTGACTGCACCCCTCTAATTATTTTCTTTTATTTTTATTTCATCTTATTTTCAGTTTGATTTTCAATTTTTAAAAATAGTAGAATGTATCCAAAAATTCCAAATTAATTCATGACTAATCCTTTTAATTTTCTCTAATTTTTGATATTTTTAATTTTCATTTATTTTTATTTTCCACGTAGGAATTAATTCTCCCTTTTATTAATTGTTTTTAATTCATGTTAAATGTATGCTGACTTGTAGATTTTATATCTTAATCATTAATTTGAATTTTGAGTTGGTTCTTTTTGCATTTGATTCATATTGAGACGTAGTTTATTGGTGATTTTTCTTCTGATTTTTAGAACCTTTCTTGATAATGTTTAGTCTTTAACTTGTGTGTGAAGTATCATAACCCTAATCCATGTTTAGGCATCCCTTTAACCCACTTTGCTTCTGATTTTGATCTTATCCTTTTGGCATGTTAATATTAGATGTTTGAGGAGCCTTTGTGCCAATTTGTGGAGTTTTTGGATGAACTCTTGATTTAATGTGAATTTTCTTGTTTGCCTCTCTCTTTTTGCATCCTTTTTGGTCATATGCTTAGTCCTTAGGCTAGGAGGGCACTTGTGCCAACTCCCTTAGGTTTTTTAGAGCTCTTTTAGGATGAGGATTTATCCCTGGTCTTTGATTTGATGTTTGTGCTTTGAGAGGTTTTGTGGTTGCTTGCCTTTAAAGTTTATTCACTTATGTACATGTTCACTTCACTTCTTATGCTTATGTGCTTCTCATGTTGACAATGACTAAGCTTGTATGCTTCTTTTCTTGATATCTTGTGTTGCTTAGGCACATTCTTGGCATGTTAGGGTTCTGGTCTTGAAGTGTATGATGTTTGTTTACTTTGAATGCTTTGTGCTATCTCATAAGGGTTTTGTTTTGTCATGGTGATTTGTAATGCTTTATGTTGAGTTGCTTGATTCAATTTTCATCCTATGTTGTGTGCTTGATCTTGGCCTTTGAGAATGAAGTTTTAATTCGGGTTGTGATGTCTTGGCTTGATCTTTTGTTCATTGGTATCTCATTTAGTCTTACTTGCTTTTGTCATGTTTCATGTTTATGTTTATAACCATTTCAGGGGCCTTGGTAAGTGAGAGGTGTGGATGGGATTCCCACATCTCCAACTCTTTTCTCTTCATCTTTCATTTTTGCTTTCTCATTTGTGTTTGATGTGCTTATCCTATCTTCTTTCCTTCTTCTTTCTTCTTCTTTCTTTTCTTTAGGATAGTTGAAGCCTCACTAACCTAGGTTCATCCATACATGATAACATTAGGATTAGTCTCCCCCATTAGATTTTTTACCTTTAAGATCTTTTGTTTCTTTCTCTTCTCATCTTCATACAAAAAGCAAAAAAAAAATTAATAAGTGGTTGAAGTAGTCTCTTGCGTATAGCCTTATTCCATGGGGCACTTGTAGTCTTCCCATCTTGGGATAGTACAAGCTTGTCTATCATGATGCACAAGTCTGATCATGAGACCACCTTCACAAAGAAAATCATAAAAAAATACTTCTTCACAAAAATTACAAAAAAAACACTTAATAAATTCAACGAGTTAGTGAGCTTAGGCCCTAATCTATGGAATCAAGTTTTGGGGATCTTCTCCTTACTTGAGTGTGCTTGTTCTATTATTCCATCTCGGAATGTAGTAGCAAGTACATATTCCATGGAAAGGAGCTTGAGTTCACTTCCTTGTGCCACACCAATAAAAACTTCTAAAAAACACAAACAAATAATAGTCCGAGCCTGCAACACCTGAGCATTGACATAGGCAGTTCAAGCCTTAAGACACAAGCAATCTTTTCCACCCCTAGTTAGGGGAACTACGACGACTCTGATCCTCATTGTCCAGATGAGGTACGTAGGCAGCGGGGTAGGGTCCGTTCGAGCACAATCTTTATTTTCCCTACATTTTTCCTTTTCATTTCTTTTTCAGTTCCCTTTTCGTTTCTTTTATCCAGTTCAGTTCCTTTTCTTTGCAGCAGCTTTCATTTCTTCACCCTTTGAAACATATTTCTTTGCAAGCGTGGATCCTGTCGGGTACGACGTACGATCTGGGGTGCTAATACCTTCCCAGGTCGTAACCGACTCCCGAACCCAGTCTCTTTGGTTCGCAGGACCTTTGTCCTTCCTTTTCTTTTCTTCTGGTTTGTGCAGCATTACCATTCCCGTTCCTTTGGGATAAAAATGCCTGGCTGGCGACTCTACCCTTTTCTGTGCCACTTTCGCGTTTGTACCAGGATGGAAATCTAGGGAGCAACATCTGGCGACTCTGCTGGGGAAGAGGATAACCAGAATCTCTATTTCCCTTGAGAGTCTCTCCTAGCGCATGCATGTTTCTGTTTCTTTGGGTGTTGATTGTTTGCTGTTGTGTGTATATAGTACTGTTGTTTTATTTACAATTTTAATAACAACTTTATTTACAGTTTTCAGTACTTATTTTCATACATCATATATTATACTGGACTGTCTGGACTGGATTTTTTCTGTTTGGTGGGACTTGGGTGATACTGTTATTATGAGATGAGCTCATTACCAAGGCTCGAGTGCACCTTAGGACTTAGAGTGGTTCCAATTTGGCCTCATGAGATCTTGTCATGAGGTTAGTAGTGAGTTCCACGCCCAGATTTGTGACCGCCTTGCAAATGTCTTGATTTGGGGATCTTCCTCTTTCATTTCATAACCTTGATAATTATGTGCAGATGGGGACCGATCATTGAGAACCTTGTGGAAACATACCTCTTTAGTGGTGACAATGGCAGACCACATTGTGTGGAAAACCCATTCGCACCTGAGGGCCCACCTGGACCTCACATAGGATGACCTTGTTTTCCCGGACTCACGCTGAGGCCTCCCTGAGTAGTATATAATGCCAAACCGATTCCCTGATTTGGTCATGAGCCATTTCTCGGAAATGGTGAACGTATTATTGCTATTCGGCTTTGAGAGTCTGTGATGTTTGACCCGGAGCACACCCGTGAGATTGGGAGGGGTTTACAGGTGTGCAGGAACCTTGACTACTACATATCCTCATTATCAGTATGCTCTGTTGTGATTTGGTTACTATGGTTTTGGATTTCTTGATCTTTGGTTTTGTGGGTTCCTATCAGATGGTTATGGTTCAGAGAATCTTGGTTTTCAGTCACTTGGGGCCATAATATCCAGTATCCAGATGGTTCCAGATTGATCATATGCCTGCATTGCATTTGCATCGCATCATACTCGCATTAACTATTTTTGTTTCCATTTTCAGGTTTTTGTTTACAGTTTAGCACCCAGTTCTGGTAATTGTAAGTTTTCTAGATGGCAGAAGTTAAGAAAATCACAAGAAAGAGAAATGTCCATTACATGTTTCTTCAACCAGAAGTCAAGAGTGTTCAGAGACTAGCAGGGCTGATGAATGATAAAGTTTTAGGAAACTTCAGAAAGAGGTATGGTCAGATTTTGAAGTACATGGATAAACCTACTGCAGACCATAAGGATAGCTTGCATACTTTGCTTCAGTTCTATGACCCCCTGCTGCGGTGTTTTGTATTTCCAGATTATATCTTGGCTCCTACCTTGGAGGAGATTTCTAGTATTTTAGGTATTCCTATCAGAGAAACTTTGCCTTACTATGGATCAGAGATAGTTCCCAAGGAAGAAGACATATCCAGAGTCTGTCGTATACCAGCTGCTAAGGTCAAGAAGGGTTTGCAGGTTAGTGAGGGCAGAGGACTTCCCTGGGATGTACTTATACCAGAAGCTGAAGGGTATGCCAAAGAGAGTAAATGGGGACATTTTGGTGCTGTGGTGGCCCTGATGGTATATGGATCTAGTCTTTTCCCGGGAGAAAAGGAGTTTGTGAGTTTGGAGGTGATATCCATTTTTGCTAAAGGTAACCCTGTACCAACCATGTTGGGAGATTTCTACTACAATGTTCATTACCAGAATGAGAAAGGAAGAGGTGGACCAGTGAGTTGTTGTGCTCCATTATTTGCTGATTGGTTTGCTAAGAAATTACCAAAGTCAGGCCCTTTCAAAGAAATGAGAGAAGAATGGAGGTGGTCCAGGAGACTAATGGGACTAACTTCCGAGGATATAGCTTGGGGTTATAACAGGGATTTGTTAGGAAAGAAGTTACTTGTTAGTTGTAGGAGTTTTGTTAATGTGCCCTTGCTAGGGAGAAAGGGTGTGATCAGTTACAATCCAGTTTTAGCCAGGAAACAATTTGGCTATCCTCTGAGGAATCCACCAGGTATTGAAGAAATAACTGAGTCTTTGTACTTTCCTGTGGAGGGAAACAAAGAGTTAGTCATACAGGCATCTCAGGCTTGGGCTCACAGGGTGAAGAAAGGTAAGAAGGATTTTGGAAGGGTGGATCCCAAGACATATCCTCCTTTTGCTACATGGTTACAGAAGCGCGTAGAGGAATTGCTCATGCCATTTTCAGTGGAAACTCCCTTGTATCCCAAAGAAGTGCCATGTCAGAACATTGTCTCTCTTGAAGATTATAAGAAGTTAGAAGCTCAGTTGCACGAGGTCCAGGTAGAGAATGCTGAAATGGTTAACCTGTACCACCTTGCCAATCGTTCTAAGAATGAAGTGGAGGAAAAGTTACAGAGGATACAGTTCACCTTAGAAGCTAAAGAAAAGGAGTTTGCTGGGAGAGAAGCTCATTTTCAGAGATTGGGTCTAATGGAATCAAAAAGAGAAGCAAAACGTTAGAAGACTTTGAAGACTCTTAAGGAAGCTCGCCAGTCCATTGCTTGGTTACAAGGCCAAAGGGAACAAGAGCAGAAGAAGTACAAAGAAAAGGAAGAGTTCTTCGAGGTACAAATGGCCTTCAAGAAAGAAGAAGTAGAACAAGTTCACAAAATACGAAGGGAAAAGACTCAACAATTGGTACAGAGCCAGATAGCCTTGGAGGAGGCAATGAAGGAGATTGCAGAGCTTAAGCTGAGAGCAGGCGTGAAGAAGAACCGAACATAGGTGGTAGATGCAGAAGAAGAACCCGAGTCTTTCCTTTAGCCTAGAGTTTTAGTTTATTGTTATCCAGACTACCTACAGGCTTGTTGTAGGAGTCTTGCTTTGTCTTTTTGTTCATGTATTGACTTGTAACCCTCTGGGGAATTTGTTTGTGTTCTAACTTTGGCTGCCAGTGGTTTATCCATGTTATGCAATGTTAAATAACAATTACCATTTCTGAGTACACAAAGCTTGAGGCTGCTAGGATCTGAACACTCTTCAAAAGGAGAGTTTGAAATTAATGCTCAAAAGGGCCATCTGGAGCATTTTTGTAAATAAAAAAGCCAAAACTGGGGGCATATTAATGCCTGAACCTAGAAACATGAATAGTTACGTTGCATGCATATAACGGGTTTGTTGTTTTGCAGGTAGTTCATCAGTTTTCTAACGTTTATGTCATTTCAGGCACTATAGCTCCCAGGAAGGTTCGGGAACAGCCAACGGTGCACAGATACCCTACGAAAGTAAACAAAGAGAGAGAGAGTAATGGATCAGATGCAAGCAGATCTGGCTGACCTAAGGACAAGAATGGATAACTTCATGAACCTCATGGCTGGGATGGGTAAAACTCAAGAGCGTCTACGCGAAATGGTGGAAAACAATCAAGTCAGGAATAATGGGACAACATATGGAGGTAATCGCAATGGGGCTGGCGCCCGTCACGTAGAAATCCTTGTAGTGCAACCAGGGGTTACTATTGTCAATAATGGAGTGAATAACGTGCAGATGGATGGGCAGGATGAACAATTCACTTTGCTGGATGAGGCAGAAGGCCAAGGAATTGACATGAACAAAAGGTTCGAAGAGATGGATGAGCAAATTCGTGCCATTCAATCTCAGAGTTCTCTGGGGTTTGATATCACTGACTTGGGCTTGGTGCCAGGGGTTAGAATTCCCTACAAGTTCAAGGTTCCTACTTTTGATAAGTACAACGGCACAGCGCGCCCGAAAACTCACCTCCAATCTTTTGTAGGAAGAATTACTGCACATACAGATGATGAGAAGCTGTGGATGTATTACTTCCAAGATAGTCTTGTAGGAGCTTCCTTTGAGTGGTACATGAAGCTGAGCAGGGTTAATATTCGAAGCTGGAAGGATCTAGCTGAGGAATTTGTGAAACATTATCAGTACAATTTGGATATGGCTCCAAATCGTACCCAGTTGCAGACCATGTCTCAGAATGCTAAAGAAGGGTTCAAGGAGTACGCTCAGAGGTGGCGTCAACTTGCTGCTAGAGTGCAACCTCCCTTGTTGGAAAATGAAATGGCGGACATGTTCATGGGAACACTACAAGGGTGTTTATTGAGAGGCTGGCATCTTCTTCAGCAACAAAGTTTAATGACATTGTGATAGCGGGTTGAAACTCTTCTAAAGATGGGAAAAGTTCAAGACACTGGTGCAGGTAGCTCAAGCGGTGTGAGAAAAGATTTTAATGGACCTCCAAGAAGAAGGGAGGGAGAAACTAATGCTGTGTACGGCCGAGGCCGGGGCCGGGGATACATAGGATCCTATGAGCAAGTTGCAGCTGTCACTATTCCATCAAGTCCGGCGCAACAAACTCAACCACAACAGCAACAACAACAACAACGGCCACAACACAATAATTATCAGCAGAGACCATATCAACCGAGACAAGCTCGTCCAGCTAATAGGGTGCTTGAAGCCATCCGAATGACATACATGGCACTACTTCAAAGGTTGTTAGATTTGAACTTGGTTCAATTGAGGACATTAGCACCACCTCCACATGGAGAGCTTCCAGTGGGGTATGATGCTAACGCAAGATGCGCGTTTCATTCAGGAGCTCCCGGGCACTCAACAGAGATGTGCAGGGCATTGCAGCATAAGGTCCAAGACTTGATTGACTCAAAAGCGATTAACTTTGCACCGCCTCCGAATGTTACATCAAACCCCATTCCAAATCATGGAGGGGCCCGGATAAATGTTGTTGATAGCAGTGAGAGGTTAAACTTGATCCTGAATATGGAGGAAGTGAAGACTTCATTGCTGGTTGTGAAAGACAGATTGTTGAAAGGGCAAGTATTCCCAGGGTGTGGTTTTGACTGTGAGGGGTGTGTGAATTCAGTTAATGGCTATGGGGATTTGAAGGATGGGCTACAATATTTGATTGACGAGGGTTCGTTACAATTTGATAGGGCTGATGATAGAGGCAATTGTGTGTCTACCATAACAATTTACTTTGATCCTACGGAGGTTCCTGCCCGGAGAGAACCTGTGACTATTTATGTTCCAGAAGTAAGTCCTGTTACCATTACTGTTCCAGGACCAGTCCATTATAATGATGATAAGGCCATTCCCTGGCACTATGGATCGGACGTGTATGTAGACGGTCAGAAGGTAGAGAATAAAGTAGTAACAATTGACCCGACTGTGGTGAATGTCAGAGGAGTTGGTGGATTTACAAGGAGTGGGCGTCTATTTGCTCCTTAAGCCCTTAGAGGTGATCCCGAAACTGAGGTTGCTGCAAAAGATAAGGGTAACCAGATAGCAACTGAAGAGGTGACAACTTATGCCCCTAGTCAAGGCATTTTTGAAAAAGAAGTCGAAGAGTTCATGAGGATAATTAAGAAAAGCGACTATAAAGTGGTTGAACAGCTGAATCAAACTCCGTCCAAGATATCTATTCTGTCCTTGTTAATGTGTTCTCCGGCTCACCGGGAAGCTCTTCTGAAAGTGTTACAAATGGGATATGTACCACAAGAGATAACTGTAACCAGTTGGAGGCTGTGATAGGCAGCGTAAACGGCAGCCATGGATTGGGATTCACTGATAGATATCTTACTTCTGAAGGCCGCAATCACAACAAGGCCCTGCACATCACCATGGAGTGTAAAGGTGCTGTCCTGTCACATGTCTTGGTTGATACAATCTCTTCTCTCAACGTGCTCCCCAAGAAGGCCTTGATGAAGCTGAATATTGATGGCATTGTTTTACGACCCAGTGATTTGATTGTAAAAGCCTTTGATGGGTACCGGAGATCTGTGTTTAGGGAGGTTGAGCTACCTGTGAAGATTGGGTCTCAAGTGTTCAAAAGCAAATTATATGTTATGGATATTCAACCCGCTTATAGTTGTTTGCTGGGACGTCCCTAGATTCATGCTGCAGGCGCAGTGACTTCCACGTTGCATCAGAAGCTGAAGTATGTGGTAGACAGCCAGGTGATCACTATATGTGGAGAAGAGGATATTTTTGTAAGTCATCTGTCGACTTTCAAGTACGTGGAAATGGACGGGGAAATTCATGAAACATTGTGTCAAGATTTTGAGGCAGTAAATGTTAGTACTTTGTCTCCGGCAGTCCAGAGAAACGAGAAGGAAGGGACTTCTATCTACTCCTACAAGCAAGCCAAAGAAGTGGTCCAATCCGGAAGTTCCCAGGGCTGGGGCAAGTTGCTTGAGATGGAAAAGAAGGATGACAAGTTCGGTCTTGGTTACCAACTTGGTGGGTCCAACTGGCCTCAGGGTAATAAGGCTGTAACTTTCACAAGTGCCGGAATGCTCGATCGCAACAACATCTGTGCAACAAGTGAAGGGGGGGATAATGACTGCGACTGGGATAGCTAGATTCACCCATGTGCACCTGGGGAGGAGCTCCGGAACTGGTCTGCTGAAGATTTCGTTCAAGTTACTTGGCAATCAAAGTAATTTACTTGTTTCTTTTTTTTATCATGCTGCATGTCAATCCTGCACTCTGCCCAAGGTGCACGGATCCATTTGTAGGGCCACCATGCTTTTAATGCATTTACTTTTCACATGAAATAAATGACATTTTTCAAGCAAAATTGTGTTCTCTTTCTTTCGTTTTAAAATTTTTCACAAAAAATAAAAATAAAATGGCAATGATTTTCCTTTTTTCTTGTGTTTTGCGTGTTTGCGTCTCTTTTGAAAAGAACAGATTCTGAAATAAGCACATCATCTGTGCAGTGTTGATCATTTGGATTCCAGTGATAACATTCCTGCTATGACCATGCATGACTTCAACAATCCTATCTACCAAGCTGATGAAGGGGTTGAGGAAGACTGTGAACTCCCAGAAGAATTGGTCAGATTGTTGAAACAAGAGGAAAGGGTCATTCAGCCTCATCAGGAAGAATTAGAGATCATCAACATCGGGTCTGAAGACGTGAAGAGAGAGATAAAGATTGGGGCCAGTCTGCAGGCCGAGGTAAAGAAGGAGTTGATTGGTATGCTACGTGAATATGTGGATATCTTCGCCTAGTCGTATCAAGATATGCCAGGACTAGATACTGATATTGTTGTGCACAAGCTGCCACTAAGAGAAGATTGTCCTCCGGTGAAACAAAAGCTGAGAAGAACTCGTCCTGACATGGCGATGAAGATCAAGGAGGAAGTCCAAAAGTAGTGGGATGCCGGATTCCTTGCCGTAACTAGTTACCCACCTTGGGTAGCTAACATTGTGCCTGTACCAAAGAAAGACGGTAAGGTTCAGATGTGCGTTGATTATTGGGATCTAAACAGAGCAAGTCCCAAGGATGACTTTCCATTACCTCACATTGATGTGCTGGTAGATACCACCGCTCAGTTCTCGGTATTTTCTTTCATGGATGGCTTCTCCGGGTATAATCAGATCAAGATGGCACCGGAAGACATGGAGAAAACAACGTTCATTACCCCATGGGGTACATTCTGTTACAAGGTTATGCCCTTTGGATTGAAGAACTCCGGGGCAACGTATAAGCGGGCTATGGTCACATTGTTCCACGACATGATACACAAAGAAATTGAATGCTATGTGGACGACATGATTGCCAAGTCCCGGGACGAAGAAGAGCATCTGGTCAATCTCAAAAAGCTGTTTGATAGATTGATAAAGTACAAATTGAGGTTGAATCCAAACAAGTGTACTTTCGGCGTGCGTTCCGGAAAGTTGCTGGGTTTTATTGTTAGCCAAAAAGGAATCGAGGTGGATCCTGCAAAAGTAAAAGCAATACAAGATATGCCTGCACCGAAAACAGAAAAAGAAGTGCACGGGTTTTTAGGGAGATTGAACTACATTTCGCGGTTTATATCTCATCTAACAACCGCATGTGAGCCAATATTCAAACTGTTGAAAAAAGAACAAACGGTTAGGTGGAATGAGGACTGTCAAAGAGCCTTTGAAAAGATAAAAGAATATTTGCAGACACCTCCGATTCTAATGCCTCCAGTTCCAGGACGAACACTTATCATGTACTTGACTATGTTAGAGGGGTCGATGGGGTGTGTTCTAGGCCAACATGACGAGTTTGGTCGAAAAGAGCATGCAATTTACTATCTTAGCAAAACGTTTACCGACTGTGAATCCCGTTATTCACTGCTCGAGAAAAATTGCTGCGCTTTGGCATGGGCTGCTCGCCGACTGAGACAGTACATGTTGACCCATACCACATTGCTAATCTCAAAAATGGACCCTGTCAAGTATATTTTTGAGAAACCAGCGTTAACCGGAAGGGTTGCAAGGTGGAAAATGATTTTAACAGAGTACGATATACAATATACTTCCCAGAAAGCCATCAAAGGAAGTGTGTTGTCAGATTATCTTGCATAACAACCACTTGAAGACGACTATTAGCCAATGAAATTTTATTTCCCTGATGAGGACATCATGTAATTCAAGGCAAAAGATTGCGAGGAACCACTTCCGGAGGAGGGGCCAGACCCTGAATCCAAATGGAAGTTGATGTTTGATGGGGCGGTCAATATCAACGGACGTGGAGTTGGTGCTGTTTATTTCCCCTTCGCTGCCAGAATTATATTTGGCTGCACCAACAATGAAGCGGAATACGAGGCGTGCATAATGGGAATAAAGGAGGCTATTAATCTTCGGATTAAGACCCTCGATATATTTGGAGATTCAACCCTCGTTATCAATCAGATTACCGGCAAGTGGTATACACATCAAGAACATTTAATTCCCTATAGGGATTATGCCAGAAGACTGTTGACATTCTTCACAACAGTTAAGCTGCAGTACATACCACGAGATGAGAATCAATTTGCCGACGCACTAGCTACTCTTTCTTCGTCCATCAAAGTCTTGTGTTGAAATTACGTACCCATGATTGACATTTCCAGGCTTGACGCACCAGCTTATGCTTTCTTGTAGACGCAGTGTCTGACGAGAAACCTTGGTATTTCGATATCAAGCTCTTCCTGGAAAAACAAGAATACCCAACTGGGGCATCATCCAATGACAAGAAGACCTTGAGAAGACTTGCTGTTAGTTTCTTCTTGAATACAGATGGGGTTCTGTATAACAGAAACTTTGACATGGTCTTGCTCAGATGCGTGGATAGACACGAGGCATACATGTTAATGCAGGAAGTCCATGAGGGATCTTTCGGTACTCATGCAGGAGGACATGCTATGGCTAAGAAGTTGTTGAGATCAGTGTACTATTGGCTAACAATGGATGCAGACTGTTGTTCGTACGTCCGTAAGTGCCACAAATGCCAGATTTATACAGACAAGGTGCATGTTCCTCCCAGCCCGCTCAACGTCATGCCATCTCCTTGGCCCTTTTCTATGTGGGGCATTGACATGATCGGGAAGATAGAGCCTACTGCGTCAAATGGTCATCGTTTCATTTTGGTGGCGATTGATTACTTCACTAAATGGGTTGAAGCAGCGTCTTATGCCAATGTCACCCGTCAAGTGGTAGCTAGGTTCTTGAAAAGAGACATTATTTGCAGATATGGAGTGCCCGAACGAATCATTACTGATAATGGTTCCAACTTAAACAACAAGATGATGGCAGAACTGTGCCGGGACTTCCAGATTCAACATCACAATTCTTCTCCTTACCGACCAAAGATGAATGGTGTGGTGGAAGCAGCGAATAAGAATATTAAGAAGATTGTGCAAAAGATGGTTGTCACTTACAAGGATTGGCATGAGATGTTACCGTTTGCGCTGCATGGGTACCGAACGTCAGTCAGGACGTCAACCGGGGCAACTCCTTTCTCATTGGTATATGGCATGGAAGCAGTCTTGCCCGTTGAGGTAGAAATTCCTTCATTGCGTGTGATGATGGATGTGAAGCTTGATGAGGCTGAGTGGGTACGTGCCTGATATAATCAGTTGTGTCTAATTGAGGAAAAGAGATTAGCGACTATATGTCATGGTCAGCTTTATCAGAGGAGGATGAAGCGAGCTTTTGACTAACGAGTACGTACTCGAGAGTATCAAGTAGGCGAGCTTGTACTCAAGAGGATCGTTCCTCCAGGTTCAGATCACAGGGGCAAGTGGACCCCAAACTATGAAGGCCCATTCATAGTGAAGAAAGTTTTCTCGGGTGGGGCACTGTTGCTCACTACTATGGATGGAGAAGATTTCCAGTCTCCTGTTAATTCGGACACAGTTAAAAAATACTTCGCATAAAAAGACCCGCTGGACACAAAAACAGAATTAAAGTCTAGGCAAGAAAAAGGCATCCCGGCGAGCTAAAAACATAATAAAAAGCTAGGACAAAAGTTAGGGAAAACAAATAAAAAAATGTACACCCGCTGAGTTGAAAAGCCACATCGGACAACTCAGGCAAAAAAGGGTATCCTGATGGATTGAAAACCCGAAAGGGCGATCCACGCAAAACAAGGGAATAAGCGAACAACTACGATTCGGGTAATCTGAACCAAATCACCGTTTCGTGCAGCCTGAAAATATTAGAAGGATATGAATCAGTCCCCTCATCTTCTTCAAAAAGCAAAGGCAAGAACAAAAAGTTTTGAAGACATGCTGGTCATAGTAAGAAGGAAACTCATTGGAATGCCGTGCACATTTCCATTAGGATAGTTTCTTTTCTCAAATTTTTACGGTACCTACCTTTTTCCAGATAGTTGCTTCCTGATGTAAAACTTTGCCTATTCAGAGGCCTCTCAATAAATGAATATTCAGTCAAAAGCTGTGTTATGTTTTGGTTATTTTGTTTGCAAAAATGTCCTGAATTTTTGGCAAAAAAGAATATTGCATTTGAAACATGGTGATTTTTCTAAATAACGACATTGCAGGGAAACATTTAAAACCATCTTTGAGTGTCAGGTGACAATGGATGAACAAATCATACCACGCAAGTCCCCGGGGCACATATGTGTATATTGTTGTTGCAGGTTTTGCAGGATGGTATCACACTTTCCCAAGCAGAAAGTGTTTCCCCCAGCTGAGACAGATCAGATGGAATTGATCCCCAACATATTTTCAAGGTTGTGTGAAGAGCTGTTTTCCCCAAGCGGATTATCTTTCCATAAGTGAAGTATTCCCAGCAGGCAGCTGAACGCCTGATTTCCCCACAAAGGTCATGATTGGGATTTACTTCCATTATTGAGATATTCCCCAGAGAAGTCGCCAATCTATTTTTGGCTAATGTGATGACAGAGACAGTTGTTCATCCCCCAAACCAGAGTTAAGTGTCAAAGCCTCTTGACCTGCACTCCCCAGTACTCATCTGTGTTTGATAGCTATTTGTTGCTCGTATGCACTCCCCAACACTCGTCGGTGTTTGATAGTTTCTTTTGCTCGTATGAACGCCCTATCACTCGTTTGTGTTTGATATTTGCTTGTTGCTCGTCTGCATTCCTCAACGCTCGTCTGTGTTTGTTATCCGTTTGAAGCTCGTTTGCATTGTTTGGATACTCGTCTGTATCATCCCTCACACTCGTCTATGTTAGCTTATATCCATATGTGTTGATTTGATAATCACTCTGGTACTTGTCTTTATTGCTACTCCAATTGCTCGTCTGTGTTAGATTTCTGGTACTCGTCTGTATTGCTACTCCAAATGCTCGTCTGTGTTGGGTTTCGGTATTCGTATGTACCAGTGGCTGATATTCGTCTGTATCATCGCATGAAGCGCTCGTCTGCATTTCTTAGATCATTGTCTGATATTCCTTTGTATCATCGACTTATGGCACTCGTCTGTGCTCTCTTGATGATCATCCAATACTCGTCTGTGTTGAAGAGGTTTGAAGTCCTGACGGTGGGATTAAACGTCAAAATGGTTACCGGTCCTGGCGTAACAGGTTATCTGAAGGAGGTTCGTCTGTCTCAGACACCACTTATCTACGCAAGATTTGTGAAAAGGGTTCGTCCAATCCTAATGTCGCACCTGGCGTAACAGGTTATTTGAAGAAGAATCGTTTGTCTTAGACCATATATCTACGGAGGATATATGAAGAGGGTTCGTTTATCCTGATTATGCATGTCTATCCCACAGACTTAAGTGCATTACCGGTCCTGGCGTAACAGGTTATTCGAAGGAGGTTCGTCTGTCTCAAGTCATATATTTTTTTATAAAAATCTATGAAGAGGACACGTATGTCTAGTTCCTAGCGTAACATGTTTACTTGAAGAGAGCTCGTATGTCCAGTTCCTGGCGTAACAGGTTTTCTTGAAGAATACTCGTCTGTCTAGGTTTTCCTTATCTCGCGTAACCATTCAATTTGGAAGGAGCTCGTTTGCTTTGTCTTCAATTCAATTACCCAGAGTGTTACTTGGTTGGGTTTATTTTCCCATTTCTACATTTTCCGGCAGAGTGCAAATTTCAGGCCTTCTTGGTATTCAACCACAATTCATCTTGAACGGTCGATAGCCCGTGCTACCGTCCTTTTCAGATGAACAGTTGCTTGAATAGGGGAAGATGTAACACCCCAAATTTTCCCTCTTCTTTTTAGCATCATCATCATATCATAATCATCATAAGCATGTCATATCCTTGGTATCTTTGCATAGAAAAAATAAAGCATAACACTTTCATGTTCTAGCATTGGGCATATGATCAACTATTGGTGTATTTGAGGCCTTACAAGCCATAGCAAGAGGCCAAGTAGACTTGTCCAAGTCCCATGAAGAGTCTACATGACAGGCACAAGCTCAAGATCCTTTACAAGAGCCCAGAAGGTTGGGAGGTCATCAGAGAATCCAAGCTAGGGCAAACTCCTGCACATTGGTTCCCAAATTAGGGTTTCACTTTCAAGCAGGGATCCTTTGTGACTTTGGCCATTTCATGTGGGCAAAGTCCTTCATATGATAAAAGGTTCCTATGGATGAAATATGGTGAGAAAATTCCTTGTGGAAGGCAGTTATTTCATCAGTTAATTGCATAAGAAGAAATTGGTCATCTGTGCAATTAAAAAGTCAACTGTGAGAATTCAAGGGGTCCAATCCCATTTTTCAAGTCAAGGGATGTCCTTAAGGCCTTGTAAGAGGTTTGGAAAAGTCAAAGATCAAGAATCAAGGGGTTTTGAAGAACTTTCCATTTTTGGCACATGGCTTGTAATGAAAGTTTCCATTTTTGGCAAGTTTTGCCCTAATTTTCAAAGCTTTCTTTCATGATGAAGATGACATCAAATGAGTTTCCATTAAACATGAAAGTTGTAGGGTATGGTCTCCCATTTTCAGAAAGTACAAGTGTATGTTCATAGCCTTCATGAATCAAAAGTTATGGTCTTTTGAAGTTCACTTGTTTTTAGGGTTTTACCATTATTTCAAGTTTCTATCATTTGCAAAAGCCTATCTACTTCAATTCTAAGCTATCCTATGGACATATTTGAGTCACTATATCACAATACATGGCATGAAAGTCATTTGGCTCAAGAAATCTCACCAAAATCGTGCATGGAATATGAGTTATTTCACTAAGTGCAAAAATGTAAAAGCATTCACAAAGCATGATCCACTTACATCCTATGGCCAAGATTGATTCAGGGGTAATTTAGGGTTGAAATGAGATCAGCATGTGCACAAGGAGAGAGGATTGCACGAGCAATTGACCTCATCACCACTTTCAGGCAAAATTGCAAAATGATCCCTCTCACACAAATCCTGCCACCACTCACCACAAAACCCTAATCAGTGTAATACATGGATGATATAAAAGCCATTGCACACAAACTTCAGCCCTAGCTCTCTCTCATTCCTCAGTTTCAAAATTTCATGCACAAAAGCAAAAACGTTCGAATCTCTCTCTCCAGGCTCTCATTCTCCAATCTCTTTCCATAGTCTTCATCCTTAAGCTTCAAGGATCTTATTTCATCCATTGATTTAAGCTGAAACTGAAGTTTCATTGAAGTGAAGTTCAGAGCAAGAGGACTCGGGTTTTCAAATTCAAGCCTCTTCAAGCTCCATCTTGCATTTATTTTGCAAGAGGAGGTTCAAATAGGTGGATCTGCACCATTGGCAAGGTTTTCTTGGTGTTTTGTGAGATCTCCAGGTTCAGTTATAACTCTAAATCCATGAATCTATAAGTTGTTTTTATTGTGTGCTTCGTGATCTACTCACTTCACTGATGATCTGGAAGTGTTTGGTTTTGAAAATGGTTGCATATTGAGCATTTCATGTTGAATTAAAGTTTGATGTATGATTTTATTTTTGTTCGATTTGCTCTGATCATTGATCTTTGGTGGATTTCATTGCTATATTTGGATTTATCATGTTTTAATTGTTAGATCTGGAGAGTTGGAACAATTTCTGTGTGGTTTTGTTCGTGCATATGAAGTTTCCAGTGACTGGAGCTAGGGCTTCGTCACCGGATTCTGGAAAATTCAAATGAAGAAGATGAACTTGTGGCCGTTGGATCTTTCATTTGGACGGATTTTGTGCAGCCAACGCATTAAAATTCCACCTCCCTCTCACGTGACTTTATGTTCTCTGATTTAATCATGGTGTTTGGCTCCATACAATAGCTACCATGTGCGTGCACTGAGTGTTCTTGATTGCTTTGACTTGGCTTGATCATTGACTTGTTTATGTGCATTGGATTGATCCATTGGTTCTCTATTTTCCTGTTTTTTTTGTGAATTTCCATTGTAATATTCATAAACCTGCGCAGACCATTGGGCTTGACCTGCTTTTCGCACCCCCTTGTCATTAAGCCCAATCATTCTGAACTGAGTTCTTTACTGACTGCACCCCTCTCATTATTTTCTTTTATTTTTATTTCATCTTATTTTCAGTTTGATTTTCAATTTTAAAAAATAGTAGAATGTATCCAAAAATTCCAAATTAATTCATGACTAATCCTTTTAATTTTCTCTAATTTTTGATATTTTTACTTTTCATTTATTTTTATTTTCCACGTAGGAATTAATTCTCCATTTTATTAATTGTTTTTAATTCATGTTAAATGTATGCTGACTTGTAGATTTTATATCTTAATCATTAATTTGAATTTTGAGTTGGTTCTTTTTTCATTTGATTCATATTGAGATGTAGTCTATTGGTGATTTTTCTTCTGATTTTTAGAAGCTTGCTTGATAATGTTTAGTCTTTAACTGGTGTGTGAAGTCTCATAACCCTAATCCATGTTTAGGCATCCCTTTAACCAACTTTGCTTCTGATTTTGATCTTATCCTTTTGGCATGTTAATATTAGATGTTTGAGGAGCCTTTGAGCCAATTTGTGGAATTTTTGGATGAACTCTTGATTTAATGTGAATTTTCTTGTTTGCCTCTCTCTTTTTGCATCCTTTTTGGTGATATGCTTAGTCCTTAGGCTAGGAGGGCACTTCTGCCAACTCCCTTAGGTTTTTTAGAGCTCTTTTAGGATGAGTATATCTCCCTGGTCTTTGATTTGATGTTTGTGCTTTGAGAAGTTTTGTGGTTGCTTGCCTTTAAAGTTTATTCACTTATGTACATGTTCACTTCACTTCTTATGCTTATGTGCTTCTCATGTTGACAATGAATAAGCTTGTATACTTATTTTCTTGATATCTTGTGTTGCTTAGGCACATTCTTGGCATGTTAGGGTTCTGGTCTTAAAGTGTATGATGTTTGTTTACTTTGAATGCTTTGTGCTATCTCATAAGGGTTTTGTTTTGTCCTATGTTGTGTGCTTGATCTTGGCCTTTGAGAATGTAGTTTCAATTCTGGTTGTGATGTCTTGGCTTGATTTTTTGTTCATTGGTATCTCATTTAGTCTTACTTGCTTTTGTCATGTTACTTGTTTATGTTTATAACCATTTCAGGGGCCTTGGTAAGTGAGAGGTGTGGATGGGATTCCCACATCTCCAACTCTTTTCTCTTCATCTTTCATTTTTGCTTTCTCATTTGTGTTTGATGTGCTTATCCTATCTTCTTTCCTTCTTCTTTCTTCTTCTTTCTCTTCTTTAGGATAGTTGAAGCCTCACTAACCTAGGTTCATCCATACATGATAACATTAGGATTAGTCTTCCCCATTAGATTTTTACCTTTAAGATCTTTTGTTTCTTTCTCTTCTCATCTTCATACAAAAAGCAAAAGAAAAAAACAATTAATAAGTGGTTGAAGTAGTATCTTGTGTATAGCCTTATTCCATGGGGCACTTGTAGTCTTCCCATCTTGGGATAGTACAAGCTTGTCTATCATGATGCACAAGTCTGATCATGAGACCACCTTCACAAACAAAATCATAAAAAAAGACTTCTTCACAAAAATTACAAAAAAACACTTAATAAATTCAACGAGTTAGTGAGCTTAGGCCCTAATCTATGGAATCAAGTTTTGGGGATCTTCTCCTTACTTGAGTGTGCTTGTTCTATTATTCCATCCCGGAATGTAGTAGCAAGTACACATTCCATGGAAAGGAGCTTGAGTTCACTTCCTTGTGCCACACCAATGAAAACTTCTAAAAAACACAAACAAACAATAATCGTCTTTCCTTCGGGAATTCTTTTCTCATCTCCTTCGCTCCGTCCGCGAACTTGCTCCTACTTGTCATTTTGCAAGACGGTTACACACTCGTCGTCCGAGCCTGCAACACCTGAGCATTGACATAGGCAGTTCTAGCCTTAAGACACAAGCAATCTTTTCCACCCCTAGTTAGGGGAACTATGGCGACTCTGATCCTCATTGTCCAGATGAGGTACGTAGGCAGCGGGGTAGGGCCCGTTCGAGCACAATCTTTATTTTCCCTACATTTTTCCTTTTCATTTCTTTTTCAGTTCCCTTTTCGTTTCTTTTATCCAGTTCAGTTCCTTTTCTTTGCAGCAGCTTTCATTTCTTCACCCTTTGAAACAAATTTCTTTGCAAGTGTGGATCCCGTCGGGTACATCGGATGATCTGGGGTGCTAATACCTTTCCATGTCGTAACCGACTCCCGAACCCAGTCTCTTTGGTTCGTAGGACCTTTGTCCTTCCTTTTCTTTTCTTCTGGTTTGTGCAACATTACCATTCCCGTTCCTTTGGGATACAAATACCTGGCTGGCGACTCTACCCTTTTCTGCGCCACTTTCGCGTTTGTACCAGGATGGAAATCCAGGGAGCGACACTGGGGAATTCGCTAGGCGAACCCGCTAGGGAAAAATGCGAGCACCGCTTAGTAGAGAAGATAATTCGAGCTCTTCCATGTCTTACCTCTGTTGGGGAATGATGAATTCTCCCGTGCTGCTGGAGATAAGAAGACTCTGATGGGGAATATTACTTTGTTGAAGGAGGGCTCTCTGTTTAGGGAGAATGCTAGCCTCTTTTCAATTCTGACTCAACTGGGGATAATAGAGAATGCCGCTGGGTGATATTTCCTGCTGACGCTGAGAGTCTCGAGTCGTCTCTGGCTGGGGGTAAGGAGATTATGACATCCTTCCATTTGAGGAGTATCTTTCCTTTTGCCGCTATGTTGGGTAAAACTTCTCTTTCCAATCATGCTGGAGAGGATAGAGAACTCAGTTGGGGATATAAGGCTTATCGAGCTGGGGAAGACCTTTCAATTCCAATCCTCTTGCTAGGAATAAGTGGAAGTCATCCTCCATTTGGGGAGAGATTTTAATGCTCCACTGCTTAGGAATTATCATTCTCTTTACCGTTGCTTTGCTAGAGAGGGGATGATCTGATGAGACTTACTGAGAGTCATGCTTCAAGATCCGCCGAGGGAAAAAAACATATCGAAGCTCTACGCTGTCGATGGCCATTGTTGGCGATGCTTGTACCTGCATGTTAATGAGCAAAGTTGATAGTACCTGCGAAATAGATGGTTAGTTTGGCCTGCATGCCCCAGGGTCCTGGTCTGAATCCATCCCAGTCACTCAACCCATCAGATATCTGCCAATTTTTTTTAATCTCCTGCCCGAGTTATAAGGCATTCATGCATTCACAAAGCAATATTTATCATAATTTGTTGGACGTTTTTGCAATCAATTAACGGTAGATGAAAAACAAAAACTTGTGGAAACAAAATTGACTGAAATTACGCTTTTATTGATTGAAGAATGGTCGTGAATAAGCATTACACAAGAAGCAATCCCTGGAAAGAGGAAATTGCACAAAAGGAAATTAAATTATCCTAATGGCAATATGAAAAACAAAGTCTCATCAAGCTCCGACCCGACTATGACTTGTATGTCCTCAAAAATATCCGCTCGCTTCGCTTTGAGGAAGATAATTCAATTGATCTTCAACCCTTGGATTGCTTTTGATTGCAAAGGCATCATAGATCTCGCAGATCGTAGTGGTTCATTTTAGTCCCTCTTTTGCATGAATCGCCCTATCGGGTTTTTGATTCACCGGGATACCCTTTCTTGCCTGAGTTGTCCAATGTGGCTTTTCAACTCAGTGGGTGTACATCTTTTCAGATATTTCCCTAATTTATTCCCGAGCCTTTTATTCTGTTTTTGGCTAGCCGGGTTGCCCCTTTTTTTCCTGGACCCTATTATGTTTTTGTCCAACGGGTCTTTTATACGAAGTATTTTCTCATTGCGTCTGCATTGACAGGGGATTGAAAGTCTTTGCCATCCATGGTCGTTAGCATCAAGGCTCTGCCCAAGAAGACCCTTTTGACCACGAATGGACCTTTATAGTTAGGTATCCACTTGCCCCTGTGATCATTGTTAGGAGGAATAATCCTTTTCAGTACCAGGTCTTCTGGTAAGTACCATTGAGGCCGTACTTTCCTGTCGAAAGCCTGTTTCATTCACCACTGATACAATTGTCCATGACATACAGTTGTTAGGCGTTTCTCTTCAATGAGGCTCAGCTGGTTGTTCCTGTCTTGGAGTCATTCATCTTCGTCAAGCTTGACGTCCATCATTATTCTCAGCGAGGGGATCTCAACTTCAATTGGTAGGACTTCCTCCATACCGTATACAAGTGAGAATGGGGTTGCCCCATTCGAAGTGCACACCGATGTTCGATACCCATGCAATGCAAACAGTAACATCTCATGCCAATCTTTGTATGTCACCACCATCTTCTAAACAATCTTCTTTATATTTTTGTTGACCGCCTCGACGGTGCCATTCATCTTCGGGCGATATGGCGATGAGTTGTGATGCTCAATTTTGAAGTCCCGACACAAATCTGCCATCATCTTGTTGTTAAGATTGGAACCATTATCAGTAATGATTCTCTCAGGAATTCCATACCGATAAATGATATCCCTTTTAATGAACCGGGCAACCACTTATTTTGTGACATTGGCATAAGATGCCGCTTCAACCCACTTCGTGAAATAGTCGATGGCAACTAGGATGAAGCGGTGACCGTTAGAAGCTGTTGGCTTGCTCTTGCCTATCATATCAATGCCTCACATGGTGAAGGGCCATGGTGAAGACATGATACTCAGTGGATTTGAAGGTACATGGACCCTGTCAGCATAGATTTGGCACTTGTGGCACTTGCGGGAGTATTTGCAGCAATCGAATTCCATGGTGATCCAGTAATACCCCGATCTGAGAAGTTTCTCTGCCATATCATGCCCTCCAACATGGGTACTGAAGGAGCCTTCGTGAACTTCTTGCATTAACAGATCTACTTCGCGTCTATCCACGCATCTGAGCAGGACCACGTCGAAGTTCTGTTTGTAGAGCACATCATCTTGATTCAAGAAGAACCCGCCTGCCAGCCTCCTGAGGGTTTTCTTGTCTTTGCTTGATGCCCCAGCCGGGTATACCTGAGACTTCAGAAATTTCTTGATATCATGATACCAAGGTTTTCTATCATCAGAGTTGTCAAACGCAAATACATATGCCAGTCTTTCGAGACGAGCGACATCGATTCGAGGCACGTAGTTCTCCTGATGAACCTTGATCATGGAGGACAAGGTTGCCAAAGCATCAGCAAATTGATTCTCGTCTCGAGGTATGTAGCGTAACTTGACTTTGGTGAAGAAAGTCAGCAACCTCCTGGTATAGTCCCTGTATAGAGTCAAATGAGGTTGATGAACTAACCATTTGCCGTTGACTTGGTTGATGACCAGAGCGGAATCTCCGAAGATTTCGAGGTTCTTAATTCTCAATTTGATTGCTTCCTCAATCCCCATTATGCAGGCTTCTTACTCGGATTCATTTTTGGTGCATTCGAATATCAGTCGGGCAGTAAAGGGCACGTGGATCCCTTCCGGCGAGATAATAACAGAACCAACTCCACTACCGTTCATGTTCACGGCTCCGTCAAACATCAGACTCCATTTGGATTCAGGGTCTGGCCCCTCCTCCGGGAGTGGTTCTTCGTAGTCTTTCAACCTGAGGAACATGATGTCCTCATCCGCAAACTCGAATTCATCGGCTGGTGTCGCTCTCGAAGATTTGCATCCCGGTACAAGCGCGAACGGTCGGTGAAAAGAGAAAAGAAAATGAACTGAATAGAGTCGCCAGCTAGGCATTTTTATCCTGAAGGAAAGGTAATGCTGCATAAACCTGGGAAAAGATGGATAAGACGGTTGCGAACCAGAGAAACTAAGAAAGGGGGTTGGTTACAACCTGGGAAGGTATTAGCACCCAGATTATCCGTCGTACTCGACGAGATCCACGCTTACAAGATTGTATTTAAAAGGTAGGTGTATGTGCTATCTGTGTGCAAAAACTGGAAAATAAATATACAAGTGTCAGTGCAAAAAGGTGAATTCCTCAGGAACTGAGGCTTAGAAAAGAATGCTGAAAGAGGGGGATGACAAAGAGACTTTTGTTCGATAACTATTAAGTTATGGCTACGTATCCTCTCGTGCAATGAGGAAGTCAGAACACCGTAGTTCGACTCAAAGAGATTGGAAGATAAATTGACTGTGAACTGCTTACTTGTCTATGCTCAAGTGTATGACTCGTCTGGCTCGAGTGCTAATTGTCTTGCATTAGACGAAAGAAGCAAGTTCTCGTTTGTGAATGAGTGCGATGAGAAAAGAATCCCGAAGGAGACGATTATTGTTTGTTTTTGTGTTTTCAGTTTTTTTATTGTTTTCGGTGTTTTGCATAAGTTAATGAGCTTAAGCCAAAATCAAGAGCTTGTAAACTCATTATATCCTCACTGATTAGGGATAATGAGCCCACTTAAGTATGAGATAAGCATCTCAACTTAATTACCATGAGGATGTAGGATTAAGATCATTAACCTACTTGTGATTATTTAGGTGTTTTTGGGTTTTGTGTTTAGTGTTAAGTAATGAGTTTAATCTCTAATCACAGATTAGTGAACTCATTACACCATCCTAATAGAAGGATAATAGATGAGAACACTTAAGCTGAGGAAGATACCTCAACTTAATCCATGGTTAGGGATTAAATTCATCACATAACAAGCCTTTATTAAGTGGATTTTAATTAAGGGATGAGATTAAGAATTGGATTTTAAGTTTGTAAGACAACTTGAGGGGGACTTGTCCATTAAACACTAGGGTTAGTCCCTCTTAACCATAAGGAAGAGTTAGAACCCTATTGTAAGGCCCAAGTTACAAGATAAAGTCTTGATGGTTATTAAGTGATTTGACTAAGAGGTTTAAACATCTTAAAGGTTTAACACTTAGGTTTAAAGTTATACACTCCATCCTAAGAGAAGGATACAGGCATAACCCTAATTCCAAAGTCCTAAAACTTTAAGAGTTTAGTCTCTGATTATTGAGATGAGAAGAGAGACTCAAGGAGACTCAAAGGTAAAAGGCTAAGGGGAAATAATCACAACCCTAATTATTATCATGCTTGGATATCCTATGGCTTATGAGGATTAGAGAAAGATCTTCAAGGAAGCCACCAATGGAAGAAGCAGATGAAAGGAGGAGGAAGCAGAAGAATAAGTTACTTACTTCCTAAGATGATAAGTAACTTAAAGAGAGAAAGTGAAAGATATGGAACATAAGTGAATCAAATTCACTTTAAAGACAAACAAGATACATATGAATGAGATAAGAAGAAGTTAGAGGTGAAGGCAAATCCACCTCCCAAAATAACTTACCAAACCTGAAAGTGTTAGTATGAATGCATAAAGTATAAAGCAAAAAGAATTGAATTGAAATGAGATGCAAAGTCCATAGTAAGAAGTGCTTATGCTATGCAAATGTCATGTGAGATGATGCAATGTCATACAATATGCATATGTGTGATCATACAAAGATGAGATGCAAAGGAAGCATGCTTTGAAGTTTGAAAACACATGAAAGTTTATGAAATGAAATGGATGCTAAACATGGAAAATGAATGAAGAAATGATCAAGCAAAGTTCTAACATGTCCTAAGATGTCTAAGAAGACATATTAATGTTTGAAATGTCATGGCAAGTTCATGTGATGATGAATATGTAAGGTGAGTGCAAATGAACATGAGAAATTAGGGTTACATGGATATGTGAGATGCAAATGGATAAAACAGAAGCATATTACATGATAAAAAATTGAAATTAAGCTCAAACAAACCCTAATCCCATATTAGGTCACACCCCAAAGGAGAAGGTCAGGAGCCTAACCTATCAAAAGTTATGATTTTCCTAAGTTTTCTAGGGTTTTTGGGTGATTCTAAAGGGAAAAATGCAAATTAATTTGAAAATGCAAGATAAAAATGGGTCAAGAATATATTTAGAAACTAGAGTTCAAGTATGAAAGATTGCCAAAAGAATCAAATGCAAACTCATCTTGGTTTGAGAGAAATGAATTTTTGAAGTTAGGGTTGAAAAAATATGAATTTTAGAAACCTTAATTCAAAGGAAATTGGCAAAGTTTGATCAAAACCAAAAATAAATTTATGGGATGAGTTTTAAAATGTTTTAAAATGTTTAAGAAACCTCTCTGAATTTTTTTTGTGATTTTTAGATACTTTAAAGTATTTTTAATTAATTAAATGGACTTAATTAATTAAAATATACAATTAAATTATTTAAAAATGCATTTTTAATGGAAAAAATAAAAATAAAAATATTGTTGGGTTCTGAAAATTAATTAAAGTGATGATAACAAATTTCAGAATTTTTAAATGATTTTTGGTATTTTTAATAAATAAAACAAAAGAAATGAGATAAAAAATAAATAAAAATGCAAAGTATGCAAGATGTATGGTTCAGATTGCGTGGGGGAGAGATCAGTGGCCAGGATTGAAAGTCTTGTTGACTTGGGTATGCAGATCCTATGACCCTGATTTAAATGAAAAACGCGCGCATGATCTAGTGGCTAGGATTCAAACTGGCATTTTAATTAAGTTTTATGATTAATTAATCAGAATTAAAATTAAACACGCGCATCTGGGCGTTCACTTCCTAACCCTAATCTACATCCAATGGCCAAGATTCAAACTGGGGATTTTTACATGGATTAGCCCTAATCACTTTCAGGTGACCGGAGCTAAGCTTCGATCATCTTCTCCGGCAACACAAAACACCAACTTCCTAATTAAGCATCTAAACTTCAAATTTTCTGCCCAGAAACAATCTCCTAACATCATACATCACTAATCAACAAACAAAAATCATTTATCATGCATCAAAAAGCTGAATCGAAGCAAACAAGTTCTAGGTCAAAAATTTCAGAACATCATGAAATCCTCATTTCTACCTCATTTTCAATTCTAATCATATCAGTGTTGTCGCTCCCGGGATTTTCATCCTAGTACAAACGCGAAAGTGGCGCGAAAAAGTTAGAGTCGCCAGCCAGACATTTTTATCCCAAAGGAATGGGAAAGGTAATGTTGCACAAACCTAAGGAAGAAGGAAAGGACGAGGCCTCGCGAACCAAAGATCTGGATACGGAAGTCGGTTACGAATTAAGAAGGTATTAGCACCCCAATCCGTCCGCCGTACTCGACGGGATCCACGCTTAAAAGTCCGTTTTCAAAGAGTGAGAAATAATATGCTGTTTGAATAAAGGAATGGCTATCTGGAATGGTATGAAAATGAGAAAAGAAATGGAATTAACAAATGGGAATAAAAGGGGGAAAATGTAGGGAAAAAGAAAGATTGTGCTCGAACGGGCCCTACCCCACTGCCTACGTACCTCATCGGGATAAATGAGTATCAGAGACGCCGTAGTTCGTCTAACTAAGGCTTACACTCGTTTGTGGTTTTTAGGATGACGTTGCCATAGCTCTAGCTCAGGTGTTACCGACTCTGACTCGAGGGAGTTTACCGTATCGCTGTTTGAACTGTCGAGACAAGTCATGTTCGTCCTCAAATAGTATGAAATGAGATGAGAAGATGTGACTTCTTGGTTTGTTGTTTTTTAGAAGAAGTGTTTTGAGATTGTGTTTATTGTATGTACAACACTAAAGACTACGACACATGAGCGAATACTTTCCAAGATCGCCCCCAATGGAACGTTTATAAAGCATCCTAGAAGATTGAAGGAGACCTCCACTAGTCATTTACCGTATAGCTTAAGGCTCGTGGCGCATTGTACACCTTTTCCTTTATTAAGTGTTTTTTGATTTTATTTCAAGATGAGAAGTGAGACTCAAGTTATAAAAGGAAAAATTCTAAGGGAAACTAGACTTACCCTAAATCAATTGAGTTTAATGGTGACCTATGGTTAGTGAGGTTTGAAAGATTAAATCTACCTAAGAGATACTAGAACTAGACATGATAACATAAAAGGCAATAATGAACAATATGGTCCTCCTAAGTCATGGTGGGAAGAAAACGTGAATGAAACATAAATGGGATAAAACTATGGATCGGGTGGGTCGATTGCGTGGTGCTAAGACGCACGACTTATGGTGTGAAACATATAAGGCTTGCTTTTTGGTTGAATGGAATGGAACGATGGTAATCGAGGAATCCTAAAGTCACATGCAACTT
The DNA here is from genome assembly GCA_963966055.1 of Lathyrus aphaca. Lineage (NCBI taxonomy): Eukaryota > Viridiplantae > Streptophyta > Magnoliopsida > Fabales > Fabaceae > Lathyrus > Lathyrus aphaca. The sequence goes on along the minus strand of OZ014523.1, from coordinate 378,319,579 downwards.
TATTTGTTTATTTGAAAACTTACTCGACGTTGGATCGAGTTTTATTTATTTCATTTTTTGAGATTTGGTTTTCTATCGATTCATTTTATCTTTTCTAACCTAGTTATAAAAACTATACAAGCATACAAGTATTACACTATTACATCACAAAGCATACAAACATAATTGAGGCACAAAAATATCCAAGTCCATAAGCCAATCCTTGAAAACATACCTTGCACAAAAAACAAATAGTTAGTGAATGACATGAACCACGAATATGCATAATATGATGGAAATGAATTAAAATGACAAAAAATATCAAAAGTTATGGAAAAAATGTGAAATTAATTTCCTAGGGTCTTGAACCTGATTATAACACTATGTTAAAAAATCTTTTAATCATTCTAATCTTAACTATGGTAAATGGTCCTCTAAATCTAACTAAGGTTCAATCACAAATTTACACAATCCATACTACCAAAAAAGTAGAAAAAATGCCCTAAAAAATACACAAAAAATATTCTAGGTACTTTATCTTGTCCTCTAATCATAGCCAAAAGAATGGGCAAAAAATGTTGTGGGAAGCGGCAGAAAGAAATTGTACAAATTTATGTGTTCACATGAGAATTCAATACAAAATCAATTAAATTAAAATTCGAAATTAAACTTGAAAAATGGTTAAATTAAAAAAATAAAAAATGGAAGAAATTCTAAATTGACTTAATATCCTCCTGTAATGTTTTGGGATTTTTACCAAGCATTTTATTATTTATTTTGAATTAATTTGGAAACTGTATAGAAATAGAATTTAAAAGAAAAGAGAAATTGGAGGGAGGTGACAATAGAAATGTTTTTCAGCTTAAAACTAATGGGCTTGGAAACAAGGGTGCAAGTAGCAAATTCGTAAGGCCCAATACTAAAAATCACATCTTATCCTCAAAGAAAACAAAAGGATGGTGGAGCTTAATACTGATTTTCCATGAGATTTTTTTATTAATGGCAATTATTGTGATCTTAATCTTTTAACCTCTCCATTAATCGGTGCATTAATCCTCCATTTAAACAAAGATTAATTAATATAATGATTTAATATAATGATTTAATAAAATGATTTAAATTTAAAGGAAAGAAAAGGAAGAAGAATAAAAAGGGATGGGGAATTCGAAAAACCCTAGCTTTCTTCTTCTTCATCACGCCGCCGTCAATCTTCGCCTTCGGCGCCTCCTCCCCTCTCATCTTCTTCACCAACCCTTATCATCTTCTTCAAGAGGAAAAGCCCTAGCCGGAGGCGCAAAACCTCCCGATCAACCTAACTCACAAACCTAAATACTAATCTCTGCTCACTTTCTCTCCATATCTCAAACCCTCGAACAATTTCACATATTGCTTCCCTAAACCTATAGATCTTCATTAATCAAAAACGAGATAGAAAGGGGAAATTTGAAGCTACCTACTTGCGGGGAAGGTGTTGACGAGTTGACGTCGCACGCTTGAAGACGAAGATCGACGTCGCGAAAGTGACGGTCGTTCCAAATCGACGTCACGAAGATGGAGATTAGAACCTTTGCACTCACAGTAGGTCGCTCTTGGCTTCTCCTTCGTGCACACCACTGAGTTGTTAAAACCGTTGCGATGTGAGAGCGTTCTTGATGTTACAGGTTCGTGATAGGCTCTTGATTGTAGCTTTGTTCTATTCTTGCGTTCGACTTCGAAAGTTTCACTGTTTGTTGTTGATTCTGCGTACTATGGTTTGATCTCTTTTTGCAGGTTGTTGCTGTTGGTTATGCGGACCAATGACGACGATGGAAAAGATGATGATAGAGAATGTTGAAAAAGCTTTTGTGACGAGGTGATGAAATTGACCAGGTAGACTCGAATTGCGATTTATCTCCTTTCTCTGTTGTTGTTTAGGTTGAATATGCGATGTGGTTTAATGTTCTTGGATATTCCTCTTCGATTCAGGTTGATGGCAGGTGTTGAGGTTTTCGCACAGAGAGTTCAGGATTGAAGATGGTGATAAGGGTGGTGTGAATTTTTTCTTTTAAGATGAGGGTGTAGAAGTATGTATAAAGGGGAAGTGAAAGATGATTGAGATGAAGCAGAAGAGTGAGAGAAAACTCATGAAGAAATTGGAAGAAGAATGGAGGATCAGATTGAAGAGGATCCGGAGCATGAAGAATGAGATCGCCGACTTTTATAGAGGTGATGAACTGAGGGTGATCTCTGGATTTCTCAGGTAATAGTTGGTTATATTCGGTTATGGTTTCTGTTACAAGTATAACTGAATTTTCTATTATCATTCCTGCAATTCTATTCTTTGTGATTCAATGAGAAATCAGTTAGAAGGGGTTAGGGAGTTTGTTATAAAACAGTTATGAGTTGGTTAGGATTCTTTTGCAACTGATTTTGTGCAATAACTTTCTTTTCTGAATGCTTTTCGGTTTATCTCTTTTTCTCTCTACTTGAATGATTCTCCTTGTTACAGCTTTTACCTTATGCGGCTTCTGAATTTTTATTGATGGCTTCTGCTTTTCCTTTCCTGCTTGTAGGTGTCTTGATGAAGGTGTTTTGAGGAATCTTGAAAAAATATTGGGAGAGTTCTGCTCTTTTGAGAGGATTGGAGATTGGTTTTTTTCCGAAAATGAAGACCGAGCAATGATGAAGTTTTGATTGGAGAATTGAGAGCTCAATTGAAGAGAGAGTTTTTTTTTTGAATTTTGCAGAGGATCCCCCTTTTCATAACTGTAACTCATTTCCTTTTTTCATTCTGTTATTGAGATCTCTCTCCTTAACTGAATTCTCCCTTTTTTTTATAACTGAATAATTGATTCTGTTATATGAGTTCGTTGAACCACTGAATACTGTAATCATGGTGACTGAATTACCTCTAGTCCATTATGCTATTGTTCTGAGAGTTTTTTTTTTGTATTGAAAACAATTTTTGAGACTTTTTTTTCCTGTTGTTATATATTTGAGTTGATAAAAAGGAAGAAAAAAAGTGTGGAAGAGAAGAATGAAAAGGGATTTAGTTTAATTTTTGTTTTGTTTAATATTTGGATGGACTAATGTGCTTAAGAATAATTTAATAATAAAAGGGTTTATGGATATTGACATTAATGGGAGAGAATTTGGAAGTGAATACTAGTCCAACTTGGATAATGACCATGGTATCTAAAAAAACTCAAGTTAAATGAATATTGGTTTTGGATAATTAATTTGAAAAATGGATTAAAAACGACATATAGACTCGGGTAAAAACAAATGAATTATGATGGGAGTTTAATTGGGCATTGGACAATATACGACTTCTTAAAAATGAATAATGAAGTAGTTTAGAAAAAGAGATGGGCTTAAATCAGGTGAACCATGGATTTGAGTATTAAACTTAAACAATGTATTTCCAAATAAACCAATGACCACACACTTTTCTTTAGCTCAAATGGAGACTTTGAACGAACCACTTTTACAACACTGATGCCATGATGAACCCAAACCAAAATCGATAATCCATGAGTCGTGCCTTTCTTAATCACTTGAAAACACTATTCTCGAATCGAGTTATAAGCAACAAATAAAGTGCCTCAATCACAGTGAATCCTTTGATAATGATAGGTCTTGAAATATGAAGTGATGCACGACCAAGTTAACTTGGCGCGAGAACCCTAATCCGCTAATCTTTAGTTGATGAGACATTCTCGATCTTAAACATGAATAAAACACTAATTCGTCTTGATAATGAGCCTTATGCGCCAATGAACAACCTTTGTGATTGAGTTCCTCAAAGATCAGCTAATCAGAGAAATAAACCCTAATTTCATATGGCATTGATCCCACGCCTTAGAAGATGATGCACTGCATGATTTAATGTCATGACCCAATGGGAGAATGCAAATGAATGTGAAGCGAAAGCCAGTTTGGGTCATAAGTATGAGGGCAAATTTTGGGGTGTTACAGCTGCCCCTATTCAATCACTGTAGACTTGAATGGATGATAGCAGTCGCTTTCAGACGTTTGAAGTATGCAGGGATTGAAGACTAAAAACAACCAGAAAATTTGCACTCTGCGACGGAAGAACAGAGAAATAAGCTCAACCGAACGAACTCTGCTTGGATATAATTATAATGGAGAGAATAATAAACAGAGGATGCCTTTGAATGATGCCAGAGGACTACTGACTTGCCACAATGCGAGTGGACTTTGATAGGCTGCAACAATGCCTTAATGGTGTATTATTGGATGGAGTTAGACAAATAACAACTTGCCACGCTGTGGGTGGACTTTGATCAGCTTGCGATAGAATTTTAAGATACTTTGCCACCAGAGGATGGACTTTTGCCAATCTACGGTTGGACTTCACGATACGATCTGCCACGCTGCGGGTGGACTTTTGGATGATTTGCCACACTGCGGGTGACTTTCGATTTCTTGCCATACTACAGGGTTACTGCTCACTACGGGAGACTTTTGCTCACTACGGGAGGCTTTTGCTCACTACGGGAGGCTTTAGAGATTTGCCACACTGCGGGTGGACTTTTGCTCACTACGGGAGGCTTTTGCCCACTGCGGGGGACTTTGGAAATTTGCCACACTGCGGGTGGACTTTTGCTCACTACGGGAGACTTTTGCTCACTACGGGAGGCTTTTGCCCACTGCGGGGGACTTTTGAAATTTGCCACACTGCGGGTGGACTTTTGCTCACTACGGGAGACTTTTGCTCACTATGGGAGGCTTTTGCCCACTATGGGGGACTTTTGAGATTTGCCACACTGCGGGTGGACTTTTGCTCACTACGGGAGACTTTTGCTCACTACGGGAGGCTTTTGCCCACTGCGGGGGACTTTTGAGATTTGCCACACTGCGGGTGGACTTTTGCTCACTACGGGAGACTTTTGCTCACTACGGGAGGCTTTTGCCCACTGCGGGGGACTTTTGAAACTTGCCACCCGAAGATGGACTTTGGCCAGTCTATGGCTGGACTTTTGCATATGTTGAATTGCACGGCATGTTGCCCCATGACACTGGGACGTTATGTCTTGAGTATTGTTAATGAACTGATGTAAAAGAAATTCCTGACGCGGAAGTAATAAGTCTCAGTTAACTCTATGGGGAAACACAATGATTGCGTATTCGATCCCAAGAAGTCCTGTGGGGATAACATCTCTGTCAGAGAAGAACGTGAATAATTCATCTGTCCCGAATTATCACCTTTGCCAAAAATAAATTGGACTTTTAGATTTGAGGGCCGTGCCTGGGGATACCTCGACTATTGGGGATTATCCACTCTTATGGATCTGCTAGGGAGGAGAATGATTTATCTGAAATCTTCTAGGGGAATAGGAATTGGCTTAGATCTGATGAGGAACCAAGATTAAGGAAACCAACTGAAGGAAAAACTTTTGACTTTAGTGAGGATAACTTCCATTTGCCTGTTGGATATGACAACACCGAGACACGTCCTGCTGAGGAGGGAAGATTTCAGGTTGTCTCGTACTCGGGATCAGTTGCTTCCGTATGGATTTTACTTCAAGAGGATTTTACAAAAGACTTGGCGTCTTTAAACTCTTAGGTATCATAACGACTGCATGGACTAGCGTAATCAACCCTGCTGGGGAGGTAACCATTGCCAATGCGAATGAGTTTGTATCTGTCAGAAGTGTTGACAAGATAGTTGTCTTGACAAGTGACCACGGTATCCTAAACTCCGGGTAAATGCTTCCGATCGTCTGTCTTTGGGAAGGAATGAACTCTCGTACTATTGGGGTGGCCTGCCCCAGTACGAGTATTTGAATAGCTTTGTATCTGACTGACTGATCTTCGCTCTTGGAGAGATCTGAATCTCGAGGTGATTGCCCCAGTTTGACTGAAATTTGAAGAGATTGCTCGACGTAACTGCCCCGGATTGGCTAGCTCTTACCGTGACTAATTAGGAAAGTCCTTGCTCAATGAAGCTTTCTCAGAAAAGTGCACCTCGACGTGACAGTCTTTCAGGAGTTTTAAACTTCTCAACTTGGCAAGCTTAAGCTTCTGGACTGAATTTCCGCATGCGAACCATTTATGATGCCGAACAAATGTATGCAAGCAAAAAAATGTTTATTCTTAGAATGAAAATTCTAATGCAACACACATGTCAAACTCGAAGTTTTGAAAAAGAATCGCAAACCTTCGTGAGCGAATCTCTGGTTAAGATACGATATTATTTTTGAATGAAAGTATGTACATGCAATACCAGCAAATGTCTTTTAGCATAACTCATAGGAGTCAGGAACGCGGTCTCGTGGTAGCGCGCTCTCAAATTAACCCTGTTTCAGTTAGTACTTTTAAGGGTTGTATCGTGGCCTGGTTCACGGTTATAGAAACAAAGGATATAGGCTCAAAGTTTATTTGTGCCCACCCACTCTTCGTGATGTTCTCCATTCCTACATTCAGCTAGTTTTCAAAAGGATTCACCTTTCATAAGGGTTTCGTGTTGATTGAGGAAACATTGCTGCTATCAGTTCAAACACCAATCAGGTTATTGCTGAGAGTCAGTCACTCCTCTATCTTTCATGTATGTGCCACACGACTTTGTTCTCGTTTTGAGGATCTTTCTTGTGTAATCCTTTCCGTCTTTCGCTTTTGCATCATTTTGCTTATCCCTAACTTTTGCCTGGACTGATTCTTGTGAATCTTTGATTGTGGAGTCCAGCGGGATGCCCTAACTTTTGCCTAAGTCGCTTGTTTTCAAGTTTCGACTTAGCGGGCCTTTTCTTTTCTTTTTCTTTTTTTCACTTTGAACAAGTCGCGTGACATTGTTTGTCTTGATTGCTTCGTGAGGGTTGTGACTGCCTCATTCTTTGGTCGACGAAGGATAACCATTGTGGTTTTCAATCTTTGGACCTTTTGACTTGGATAACCATCGTGGTTTCGGGTCTTTGGACCTCTTGATAAGCATAGTAGAATGCAATGGGTCTTCAAGTACACTCCTTTATGAAAGCCTGAACGCTTGGTCCAACTAGCTGATATCTACCCTGCCCCTGGGTTGCATGCGAGGGTTTTTTTAATGTGAAAAGAAACTCCTACTTCAAGGCTCAAAGGGGTTATCAAGGGTCTATCTTCCTTATATCTCCAGTGTTTAAGGATTTGAAACAAAGCTTGTACATCGTCAACAAGGCCTTACTCGAGAGCACACAATTAAAGATTTTGCGTTTTTGTTTCGTCATTCTCCCTCATAGAATTTTAAGCATGACAATTGGTATTGCGATGTACATATGCAAAATTATAAGGGAATGCAAATGAATTTACTTCAAGAAAAACATGTGAGTTTTATTATTGCTAACATTCAAAAGCAAACAAATTTCATACATGTAGACAAATGTTTAGCATATAAAAGAAACTACAAATGGAAATGCAGTAAAGAAACTGAATATTGCCGTAGTTGAGGAGGCTTGGCTCCGTCTGGACCTGTCAGTCTTGGATACTTTCAGTGATCAATCATAGACTTGTAATCTTCAATTTGCAGCCGTATACCTAACCATGTCAGTAATACTTCCTCTTCTAGCTATTCTGACTCTGACACGAGACATCTGAAGGAAAGAATGAAGCTGGGGAGTAAAGTTGCCCCATAAGGTTGCTCGGAAAGACCTGACGATCTTCTGCCTACGTATCTCCATTGACTGATGACCAATGAAGAATCAGAGCGACGTAGTTCCCCTCAATAGGGATGAAAATGAACAATGAAGAAAGGCAAACACATAAATGCCATCACTGAGAGTATTTGAATACTGCTGGCTTTATTTGCTTCATGAATACCCTGGCGTCCTGGGTGATTAACTTGAAGACTTCAGCTTAACGTGAACCATCTGGTAGAATAACCGTGACACCGGTTCCATTATGACTAGGCATTGGATTCTGGAGTACATTTGGGAGAGGAGCAAAATTGATCGCCTTGGAGTCAACTAAGTCCTGCACCTTGTTCTGAAAAGCCCAACATTTCTAAATACTGTGCCCCTAGGCACCTGAATGGAATTCACACCTGGCATTAGCATCAAAATTCGGAGGTAGATTGTCAGGAGCAGGAGGTCTCATGGTACGAAGCTCAACCAGGTTCAACTTTAGCAGCTCTGGGAGTAATACAACATATGGGCATGGGACGGGATCAAGTCTGCGATTTCTCGCTCTCGTTCTTTCTTGAAACGGTCTCTGTACCTGTTGTTGCTGACCCTGTGGTCGTTGTTGTTGAACCTGTGGAGTAATAGTCACCGCAGCTGCTTGGTGGTAACCTTGAGAATAACCTCTGTCTCGGCTTCCATACACAGCATTCGTCTCGCCTTCTCTTCTTCTTTGGCCGTTGACAAAAGGCTTTCTCACACCAGAAGAACTAGCACTGCTTGCATCTTGGATCTTTCCCAATTTCAGAAAATTCTCTATTCTTTCTCCAACAATGACGATATCAGAAAAACCAATGGACGGGTAGGCGGCCAAACGATCCAAGTAAACACCCTGCAAGGTGCCCATAAACATGTCGGCCATTTCCCGATCCAGCAATGGAGGTTGAACCTGTGCGGCCAACTCACGCCACCTCTGGGCATACTGCTTAAAACTCTCCTTAGGTCCTTGAGACAAGTTCTGCAACTGAGTGCGATTCGGAGCCATATCAATGTTGTATTGATACTGCTTGAGGAATGCCTCAGCTAGATCTTTACAGCTTCGGATAGAGACCCTACTTAGCTTCATGTACCAGCTCAACGAAGCTCCAGATAAACTGTCTTGGAAGAAATGCATCCAAAGTTTCTCGTCATCAGTGTGAGTCGAGATTCTTCCAAAGTACGCGTGAATGTGAGTCCTAGGACATGTGCTGCCGTTATACTTATCAAACAATGGTGCCTTGAACTTGGGAGGGATTCTGACTCCTGGTACTAACCCGAGACTTGTTACATCGATACCCAAGGAATTCTGACATTCCATGGCCTTGATCTTCTCTGACAGCTCTTCATACCTGCGATTGTTGATCTCATTCATGTTACCCATATCAGCATCCAGCAGAGTGAACTGGTCCTTTTGATTGTCTTCTAAACCTGCATTACGTGTTGTGGTCCTATTTGGATTAGGTTCTCCATTACGGGCAGCGTTAGAATCCACATTCTCAGCCGATATTCCCGTATTAACATTCCCATGAGGTTGCTCAACCATCAACCAGAGACGCTCCTGGTTCTGGGCCATGCCAGTCATCATTTCCATGAACTGATCCATCCTCTGTCGGAGCTCATTGAGATCTGTCTGCATTTGTTCAACCATCCTTACTCGGTTTCTTTTAGTCGGATATCGGTGAACGCGTTGACCAGCTATATTGCCTGCAATCAAATAAGTTAGAAACCCTGGGTAACCTGAAAAAACACAAGAATATGATATGCAGGAAATGAATGTTATGGCATGTCGATCCATTTTTAGGGCATCCCATCCCCTGATTCCAGTTTTCTGGGTTTGATGAAGACAAAAGAACTTTTTGCTGTAAATAACAAGCAGTGTTGATAATATAAGGTGTGTGTGTGTAGCAGGCGTGCCAAACAATTCCAAGAATACGAAGACCGACGTGTTTTTGCAAATGTGTCAGATGTGTCTGTGATCACAAAGTGAGAGAACACAGAATGATAGTAAAGAGATCTTTTTATGATAAGAATTTTGTTGATATAGTCAGAACACCAAAAGCATGGATTCAAACAAAAGTACAATGATAAAAAGATTCCATCAACAGTCCTGATGGTAATCCCACAACATACAAGCAAATAGAAAGATGCTTTTGTCAATGTGATCCTCTATCTTGGTCTGAGTCAATGATCGGTCCCGCCTTAGGAACTTCTTCCAACTCCTTTGTCTGCACCTGGTTGTCTTCAAACCTCTTCAGCTTCTTCTGATAGCAAATCATCATCCGCTTGTAGTAATCAGCTTCTTCTCGGGCTTTAGCAAGTTCTGCATCTTTTTCTCTCAACTTAACGGCCATCTCTTCGTCTTTCTCCTTTAGCTTACTCGCGATCTCTTCAGCTTGAACTTTGTCTTGTTCCTCTCTTTTGATCCTGTAAGCAGCATGTCTCTTTTTCATGTTCTCAAACATCAAGGTCTTCTGATCCAGTTTCCTTCTAGTGTCAATGTGTTCCTTGGAAGAACTTCTAGTAGCAAACTCGAACCTCTCATACCGAGCTAACTCAACTTCACACTGTTTCCTTGTAATAGCATGCCTCTCAGCATCTTCTTGAGCTTTCCACTCAATCTCAAGTCTAGCGTGATTAGCTTTAGCAAGCTCCTGACCCAACTGTGCATTCTCCATTGACAACCCGTCTCTTTCCGTCTTCATCTTGTTGAACTCTTCAATGCTAACTGTGGTAGGTTGTTCAATGACCGTGGGATATAGAAGAGGCGCAGGCCCAAATGGTAACAGTAACACTTCAACCCGTTCTCTTAACCATTCTGCAAACGGCGGATACATTCGACAATTCCCTACTCCCAAAGTCTTCTTACCTTTTGTCTTTCGACTATGCCAAGCATTAGAAGCTTTCTGAGCAATCTCGAATCCATCCGTTGATTGGAAGTACAAGGACTCTGTGATGTCCACATCGGCTGGTGTTTCCTTTAAGGCATACCCAAACTGTTTAACCGTGAGAGAAAGGTTATAATTAATTCTCCCTTTTCTCCCGATCAATGGAACATTAGGGAATCCTCCGCAACTATGAAGAATGTCAATACACCGCAAACCCTGATTAACCCAGACAATGTCCTTTGCTTGCAAACCCATCAATCTTTCGACGGGATCCACGCTTAAAAGTCTGTTTTCAAAGGGTGAGAAATAATATGCTGTTTGAATAAAGGAATGGCTATCTGGAATGGTATGAAAATGAGAAAAGAAATGGAATTAACAAATGGGAATAAAAGGGGGAAAATGTAGGGAAAAAGAAAGATTGTGCTCGAACGGGCTCTACCCCACTGCCTACGTACCTCATCGGGATAAATGAGGATCAGAGACGCCGTAGTTCGTCTAACTAAGGCTTACACTCGTTTGTGGTTTTTAGGATGACATTGCCATAGCTCTAGCTCAGGTGTTACCGACTCTGACTCGAGGGAGTTTACCGTATCGCTGTTTGAACTGTCGAGACAAGTCATGTTCGTCCGCAAATAGTATGAGATGAGATGAGAAGATGTGACTTCTTGGTTTGTTGTTTTTTAGAAGAAGTGTTTTGAGATTGTGTTTATTGTATGTACAACACTAAAGACTACAACACATGAGCGAATACTTTCCAAGATCGCCCCCAATGGAACGTTTGTAAAGCATCCTAGAAGAGTGAAGGAGACCTCCACTAGTCATTTCCCGTATAGCTTAAGGCTCGTGGCGCATTGTACACCTTTTCCTTTATTAAGTGTTTTTTGATTTTATTTCAAGATGAGAAGTGAGACTCAAGTTATAAAAGGAAAAATTCTAAGGGAAACTAGACTTACCCTAAATCAATTGAGTTTAATGGTAACCTATGGTTAGTGAGGTTTGAAAGATTAAATCTACCTAAGAGATACTAGAACTAGACATGATAACATAAAAAGGCAATAATGAACAATATGGTCCTCCTAAGTCATGGTGGGAAGAAAACGTGAATGAAACATAAATGGGATAAAACTATGGATCGGGTGGGTCGATTGCGTGGTGCTAAGACGCACGACTTATGGTGTGAAACATACAAGACTTGCTTTTTGGTTGAATGGAATGGAACGATGGTAATCGAGGAATCCTAAAGTCACATGCAACTTTATTTGTTTATTTGAAAACTTACTCGACGTTGGATCGAGTTTTATTTATTTCATTTTTTGAGATTTGGTTTTCTATCGATTCATTTTATCTTTTCTAACCTAGTTATAAAAACTATACAAGCATACAAGTATTACACTATTACATCACAAAGCATACAAACATAATTGAGGCACAAAAATATCCAAGTCCATAAGCCAATCCTTGAAAAAATACCTTGCACAAAAAACAAATAGTTAGTGAATGACATGAACCACGAATATGCATAATATGATGGAAATGAATTAAAATGACAAAAAATATCAAAAGTTATGGAAAAAATGTGAAATTAATTTCCTAAGGTCTTGAACCTGATTATAACACTATGTTAAAAAATCTTTTAAACATTCTAATCTTAACTATGGTAAATGGTCCTCTAAATCTAACTAAGGTTCAATCACAAATTTACACAATCCATACTACCAAAACAGTAGAAAAAATTCCCTAAAAAATACACAAAAAATATTCTAGGTACTTTATCTTGTCCTCTAATCATAGCCAAAAGAATGGGCAAAAAATGTTGTGGGAAGCGGCAGAAAGAAATTGTACAAATTTATGTGTTCACATGAGAATTCAATACAAAATCAATTAAATTAAAATTCGAAATTAAACTTGAAAAATGGTTAAATTCAAAAAATAAAAAATGGAATAAATTCTAAATTGACTTAATATCCTCCTGTAATTTTTTGGGATTTTTACCAAGCATTTTATTATTTATTTTGAATTAATTTGGAAACTATATAGAAATAGAATTTAAAAGAAAAGAGAAATTGGAGGGAGGTGACAATAGAAATGTTTTTGAGCTTAAAACTAATGGGCTTGGAAACAAGGGTGCAAGTAGCAAATTCGTAAGGCCCAATACTAAAAATCACATCTTATCCTCAAAGAAAACAAAAGGATGGTGGAGCTTAATACTGATTTTCCATGATATTTTTTTATTAATGGCAATTATTGTGATCTTAATCTTTTAACCTCTCCATTAATCGGTGCATTAATCCTCCATTTAAACAAAGATTAATTAATATAATGATTTAATAAAATGATTTAAATTTAAAGGAAAGAAAAGGAAGAAGAATAAAAAGGGATGGGGAATTCGAAAAACCCTAGCTTTCTTCTTCTTCATCACGCCGCCGTCAATCTTCGCCTTCGACGCCTCCTCCCCTATCATCTTCTTCACCAACCCTTATCATCTTCTTCAAGAGGAAAAGCCCTAGACGGCGGCGCAAACCCTCCCGATCAACCTAACTCACAAACCTAAATACTAATCTCTGCTCACTTTCTCTCCATATCTCAAACCTATAGATCTTCATTAATCAAAAACGAGATAGAAAGGGGAAATTTGAAGCTACCTACTTGCGGGGAAGGTGTTGACGAGTTGACGTCTCACGCTTGAAGACGAAGATCGACGTCGCGAAAGTGACGGTCGTTCCAAATCGACGTCACGAAGATGGAGATTAGAACCTTTGCGCTCACAGTAGGTCGCTCTTGGCTTCTCCTTCGCGCACACCACTGAGTTGTTAAAACCGTTGCGATGTGAGAGCGTTCTTGACGTTACAAGTTCGTGATAGGCTCTTGATTGTAGCTCTGTTCTATTCTTGCGTTCGACTTCGAAAGTTTCACTGTTTGTTGTTGATTCTGCGTACTATAGTTTGATCTCTTTTTGCAGGTTGTTGCTGTTGGTTATGCGGACCAATGATGATGATGGAAAAGATGATGATAGAGAATGTTGAAAAAGATTTTGTGACGAGGTGATGAAATTGACCAGGTAGACTCGAATTGCGATTTATCTCCTTTCTCTGTTGTTGTTTAGGTTGAATATGTGATGTGGTTTAATGTTCTTAGATCTTCCTCTTCGATTCAGGTTGATGGCAGGTGTTGAGGTTTTCGCACAGAGAGTTCAGGATTGAAGATGGTGATAAGGGTGGTGTGAATTTTTTCTTTTAAGATGAGGGTGTAGAAGTATGTATAAAGGGGAAGTGAAAGATGATTGAGATGAAGCAGAAGAGTGAGAGAAAACTCATGAAGAAATTGGAAGAAGAATGGAGGATCAGATTGAAGAGGATCCGGAGCATGAAGAATGAGATCGCCGACTTTTATAGAGGTGATGAACTGAGGGTGATCTCTGGATTTCTCAGGTAATAGTTGGTTATATTCGGTTATGGTTTCTGTTACAAGTATAACTGAATTTTCTATTATCATTCCTGCAATTCTGTTCTTTGTGATTCAATGAGAAATCAGTTAGAAGGGGTTAGGGAGTTTGTTATAAAACAGTTATGAGTTGGTTAGGATTCTTTTGCAACTGATTTTGTGCAATAACTTTCTTTTCTGAATGCTTTTCGGTTTGTCTCTTTTTCTCTCTACTTGAATGATTCTCCTTGTTATAGCTTTTACCTTATGCGGCTTCTGAATTTTTATTGATGGCTTCTGCTTTTCCTTTCCTGCTTGTAGGTGTCTTGATGAAGGTGTTTTGAGGAATCTTGAAAAAATATTGGGAGAGTTCTGCTCTTTTGAGAGGATTGGAGATTGGTTTTTTTCCGAAAATGAAGACCGAGCAATGATGAAGTTTTTATTGGAGAATTGAGAGCTCAATTGAAGAGAGAGTTTTTTTTGAATTTTGCAGAGGATCCCCCTTTTCATAACTGTAACTCATTTCCTTTTTTCATTCTGTTATTGAGATCTCTCTCCTTAACTGAATTCTCCCTTTTTTTTTATAACTGAATAATTGATTCTGTTATATGAGTTCGTTGAACCACTGAATACTGTAATCATGGTGACTGAATTACCTCTAGTCCATTATGCTATTGTTCTGAGAGTTTTTTTTTGTATTGAAAACAATTTTTGAGACTTCTTTTTCCTGTTGTTATATATTTGAGTTGATAAAAAGGAAGAAAAAAAGTGTGGAAGAGAAGAATGAAAAGGGATTTAGTTTAATTTTTGTTTTGTTTAATATTTGGATGGACTAATGTGCTTAAGAATAATTTAATAATAAAAGGGTTTATGGATATTGACATTAATGGGAGAGAATTTGGAAGTGAATACTAGTCCAACTTGGATAATGACCATGGTATCTAAAAAAACTCAAGTTAAATGAATATTGGTTTTGGATAATTAATTTGAAAAATGGATTAAAAACGACATATGGACTCGGGTAAAAACAAATGAATTATGATGGGAGTTTAATTGGGCATTGGACAATATACGACTTCTTAAAAATGAATAATGAAGTAGTTTAGAAAAAGATATGGGCTTAAATCAGGTGAACCATGGATTTGAGTATTAAACTTAAACAATGTATTTCCAAATAAACCAATGACCACACACTTTTCTTTAGCTCAAATGGAGACTTTGAACGAACCACTTTTACAACACTGATGCCATGATGAACCCAAACCAAAATCGATAATCCATGAGTCGTGCCTTTCTTAATCACTTGAAAACACTATTCTCGAATCGAGTTATAAGCAACAAATAAAGTGCCTCAATCACAGTGAATCCTTTGATAATGATAGGTCTTGAAATATGAAGTGATGCACGACCAAGTTAACTTGGCGCGAGAACCCTAATCCGCTAATCTTTATTTGATGAGACATTCTCGATCTTAAACATGAATAAAACACTAATTCGTCTTGATAATGAGCCTTATGCGCCAATGAACAACCTTTGTGATTGAGTTCCTCAAAGATCAGCTAATCAGAGAAATAAACCCTAATTTCATATGGCATTGATCCCACGCCTTAGAAGATGATGCACTGCATGATTTAATGTCATGACCCAATGGGAGAATGCAAATGAATGTGAAGCGAAAGCCAGTTTGGGTCATAAGTATGAGGGCAAATTTTGGGGTGTTACAAGTGTTATCAGGGAAACATGGGGAATCATTTAAGAACTTAAAATCATGCTTCTAGAAAAAAAGTTCATGAAGGTTACCTGAGTTGTAGTTCTTTGAAATGGAGCTTTCTGGGCCTCTCCCTTGTGCAATCCAATCCCCTTTAACCTCCTGATGCTATTGGCAAGCTTGAATGAAGCTTAGAGTGGCTATTTTGAGTGTTTAGTTTCTGAAGTTGCAGAAATCGTGTTTGAGTTTGAGGGTGTTTCAGGCTATGGTGATGGGTGGGAAATGATCTTGAGGTTATATGGAGTTGATTGGTGAAAGAATTTCTGGTTTTGAGTGGCTAGATTGAGAGATTCTAAGAGCTAAAGTTTGAGAGTAAATTCTTGATTCTGAAGTTGTGTGTTGTTTCAGGCCATGAAGGGTGTCCATTTATAGTGCTTATGGCTTGAATAAACATATGTTATTGGCCAGAGGAGTTGTTGTGGCACTGTGGGATTGGTATGGCATGAAATGCAAAAATGTCAACATATGTGTACCATAGGTATGGGCTGGGACAAAGGTGATTTCTGAGCATGGATTGCCTCCGCTTGGATCATGGATGACCCTTAGATCAATAGAATGCAGTTGTAATGCTTTGATCAAGAGTTTGTAATGTTTATGCATAATTGTCATTTTGTGAATTTTGTGAAATCAAGCCATGAAATGCTTTGGTACAAGGCATGATTCTGGTCTAGGCAAGTTGTACTAGCATGTTATGTCACATTTGGGCACATTAGAGGTCTTGTAGAAGCTTGAAATGCCAATATGCAAAAATCCCTCTTTGACAAGAACTTGAAAATTATGTGATTTTTGCCAACTTTGAAAGGCCATATCTTGAGTTCTAGGATGAATCAAGACATGTTCTTGTACTTTTTGAAAAGGGAAAGACATAATCTACAACTTTCATGCCCAAGAATTGTTCATTTGAAGCATTTTTGGTCATGAAAGAGGAGGTTGAAAATCTTTCCCAAAATGGAAAGTTTGCATTTCAAGTCATTTCAAAAAATGGCAAGTTTGCAATTGGCTCAAAATTCTTCAATATTGTGAACTTCCAACCACTTATAAGATCAAATAAAGATCATTGAACTTCAATTGGATGAAAATACCCCTTGGTTCCATTGTTGGGGGCCTCAGATGCCTTGATTTTGACTTAACTTACTCAGGAAGTTACCCAGTGAACAAATGACTTCCACAATGATTTTTTTTATAAAACTTGGTACACATGATCCTTATAAAATATTAAGACCATTAGAAACAAGAATGGCCCAAAAATTTGGAGTTAAGGCCTCTGAAACCAAAACCCTAATTTTGGTCATCTGTGTAGTGAAAACCCTAGCTCTGCTTTCATGAACTTTGAGGAGCATAATATGATGATAGAACACACATGGACCCTCTTGGAAAGTTTTGAGGCCTTTGGGATGGCTCAGATAGATTCTTGGATTGCTTAGATCACAAACCCTAGATGCATATGAACTTGAACTATGCAGTGAAACAAAAATGCAATATGAGATGTAATGCTTATGTTAAAACAAAAAATGAAAGATCACAAGCCATGGTGTGATAAAGAGTGAGGGAAAATTTGGGGTGTTTACAGCTGGTAATCATCAATTGGCTGTTGGGCCAGATAATCCGACAATACACTTCCTTTGATAGCTTTTTGTGAAGTGTATTGAATATCATATTCCGTCAGAATCATTTGCCATCGAACTAATCTTCCGGTTAGAGATGGATTTTCAAAGATGTACTTTACAAGGTCTATCTTGGAAATCAGTTGGGTGGTGTGAGTCAGCATGTACTGTCTTAGTCGGCGAGCAGCCCATGCCAAAGCGTAACAAGTTTTCTCGAGTAGTGAGTAGTGGGTCTCACAATCGGTAAACGTTTTGCTAAGGTAATAGAATGCATGCTCTTTTCGACCAGACTCGTCTTGCTGACCCAACACACAACCCATTGATCCTTCGAGTACCGTGAGGTACATGATTAGGGGTCTCCCTGGCACTGGAGGCATGAGAATTGGAGTTTCTTGCAAGTACTCCTTGATTCTATCGAAAGCTTGTTAGCAATCATCATTCCATTCGATGGCCCGATTCTTCCTCAGAAGCTTAAAGATAGGCTCGCATGTGGCTGTTATTTGTGAGATGAACCTTGCAATGTAGTTCAACCTCCCTAAGAAGCCGCGTACCTATTTCTCGGTTTTCTGCTCAGGCATCTCCTGAATTTCCTTCACTTTGGCAGGGTCATCGATTCCCCTTTTGCTGACTATAAAGCCTAGCAGCTTACCGGAACGTACCCCAAATGTGCACTTGTTCGGGTTTAGCCTGAACCTGGATTTCTGAAGCCTGTCAAAAAGCTTGGATAAGTTGACCAGATGTCTTTCTTCTGTCTATGACTTCGCAATCATATCATCAACGTATACCTCAATCTCGTGATGAATCATGTCATGGAATAACATCACTATTGCCCGTTGGTATGTAGCTCCAACATTCTTCAAACCAAACGACATCACTTTGTAACAGAAGGTGTCCCATGGGGTAATGAATGTAGTCTTCTCCATATCCTCTGGTGACATTTTGATCTGGTTGTAGCCTGAAAAGCCATCCATGAAGGAGAATACAGAAAATTGGGCAGTGTTGTCAACTAGCACATCGATTTGCGGCAAAGGGAAGTCATCTTTGGGGCTGGCCCGATTCAAATCCGTGTAGTCCATACACATTCTGATCTTACCATCCTTTTTGGGGAATGATACAATATTTGCAACCCATGGTAGATAGCTGGTTACGGCCAAGAACCCGACATCAAACTGCTTTTGAACCACTTCTTTAATTTTGATGGCCATGTCAGGACATGTCCGTCTCAACTTCTGCAAGACCGGCAGGCAGTCTTTCCTAAGCGGCAGCCTGTGCACTACAATGTTTGTATCCAACCCGGGCATGTCTTGGTAGGACCAAGCGAAGACATTGACATACTCTCGAAGCATGGCGATAAAGCGGCTCTTGACAGTTTCTTTTAATGCGGCCCCAATCTTGACCTCTTTTCGGACTTCCTCTGTACCCAGGTTTACCAGCTCAACGGCTTCCTCATGCGACTGAATCATCTTCTCCTCTTGTTTAAGCAATTTGTCTAGCTCTTCGGGCAATTCACAATCTTGCTCACCTTCCTTGTCAGCTAGGTAAATTGGATTGTCGAAGTCATACTGAGTCATAGCAAGGTCGTTACTGATGAGACCCGAGGAGGAGCATCTGCATGAATGTTGATTCATCCTAGATTTTAGAAACGGTGTGAGCCACGGAAAACATTGCGATTTATTTTTTGAAAACAAAATGAAAATGAAAATGAAATACAGGGAACAACATGATTGAATGCAAAAACATCCACTTTATTGATGATTATGATATTATAATATGAATAATGAGCCCTTATAATGAGCTACTATGCCCCGGGCAAGGCATAGAGCTCGAGTACAAGAGAGTAAAAACATAAAACCACTACTCTTCAGGATGAGTGACGGAGATGACTATTTCGGCCGACCAATTGTTGAGCTGCGTCCTCAGAGCACAAGGCCTTATCCACTTCTCCAATTCAAAGTCACTATCGACTATTTCTTCTTGCACGACACAAACATTGCTGGGGTCAAACCATCCCGCGTTATTGAAGGTAATTGGGCCTTTCCGACCTCTAGTACTTTGTCTAGATGCTGACAGACCAGACTGGTAGCCAACTCCGAACATGTTCTTCTTTTCGGGGACTTAGATCATCTTGCCCCAACCTTCCTTTGCACCTGATTCTACCACCCCTAAGGCTTGTTTATAGGAGGCTATGGAAGCTCCTCTCTTTGAGTCTTCTGATACAACGGCTGACGATGACACATTCTTAGGCTTGATGGGCTCAAACGCTTGGCAGGGAGTCTCGACGATTTCTCCGTCCATTTCCACGTATTTGAACGAGGCTAGGTGGATGATGATGATGTCTTCTTCTCTGCATACAGTCACAATCTGCCCTTCCCAGACAAACATGAGCTTTTGATGCAAGGTAGAGGAAACAACCCCTACTGAATGTATCCATAACCACCCCAACAAGCAGCTATAGGCCGGCTGGATGTCCATCACATAAAAAGTGGCGTTGAAGACTTATGGTCCTACCTTGATCGGTAACTCAACCTCTCGGAACACTGACCTCCTTGAACCATCAAATGCTCGTACTACCAAGTCGCTCGGCCTCAGCACATCCCCATCATAATTTAGATTCATGATGGCCTTCTTTGGAAGCACATTCAATGAGGACCCCGTGTCAACCATCACATAAGAAAGCACGCCCCCTTGCATTCCATGGAAATGTGCAAGGCAAGGTTGTGACTGCGTCCCTCAGATGTTAGGTCCATATCCATGAATCCCAAGCCATGGATAGAGTTTACACTCGACACTACTATCTCCAATTGATTTACAGACATATCCTGCGGCACATACGTGTTGTTCAGGATTTTCAATATGGCTTTCCTATGCGAATTCGAACACATCAATAAGGATAAGATCGAGATCTTAGAGGGAGTCTGTAACACGGTGGGAGAACTGACTTTCTATAAATGTTACGGATAGCAAGAGTCGCCACCGACTTTTATCTTATCCAAGTGGAAAGGACATAAAAGAACAGGAAATACCTATTTTTAAAAGACTTGAGTTCAGGGGGTAGGTTATATAAAGGGAAGGTGTTAGCACCCTTTATATCCATGGTTATCCACGGGCTCTTAGTTACTTAGCTCACTTAATTTTTTTGAAAGTGTGAAGTGTGTGATTAGAAAATTTTCTAAGCACTTTAAAATGATCCCCGTATGGATGTATACAAAGCCTTCGTTTTGAAAATATTTGAAAATTGTGAGGTGTGAAAAGTATTTTAAAGGGTGTGAGCCAGTAACTTAGAGTTTCTACCCTAGACTAAGTCATTCATGTTCTTGTATGTTCTTTCAAGGGTAAGGTTGTCCCTATTATTAAGGAATAGGTAGTCATTACCTTGGATTTCATTAAGGGACGGGCGTAGGGTCATCGTACGGTCAACGAAGGCAACTGTAGGGTGTCTTTAGCAATTGGGAGGGACTATCATCTTTTAAACCGAAGGGACAAAATCATTTATCGTAGGCATCCTCGTAGGGACTTGATCTTTTAGAATCTGGGAGGGACTAGATGAATTATTTCCTGGAGGGACTTTGCTTAAGACACCCTAATTTCGAGGGACTTGACCGTTTATTTTAAGGCAACCAAGAGGGATATCCTAGGAGGTGCAGATGGCGATCTTAGATCGACTTACGTGTGTGAGTGTTTATTTTAAGATATTTTATCTTTTTTTAAATAATTTTCTAAATCCAATTAATTACAATTATATTTCCACTATCTATTTACTAACCACGTAATTTAAATAATAAAATTAATAAAGACAAAAATAAAGCTACCCTATTACATCGCTTTGGGGCAAATACAATATTATCGTGCGAAAAATAAATTACAATAATTACAACTTATACATTTTTCTATTGTGATAAATAAATCAAAATTAAATAAAGGAAATAAGAGCAAAAATAAATTAAAGAAAATAAAAAATAAGATTTAAGGTTAAAAATTAAGTTAAAGTTTTAATTAAGAAGAATTATGTTTAGGTTAGAAATTAAAATTAGGGTTAATTAGGGAAATTCAGGATTTTAAGAAAATTAAGATTTTCTTAAATCTAAATCTAATTAATTAACTTTATTTACAAATTAATTGCAATTATTTACATGAGATGTAAAAACATATTAATTAAAAGAATTATTTAAAAGAGAATTTTAAGAAAATTATGGTGATAAAAAAAGAACTATTTAATTTACAAAGAATAATAAATGTAATTAATTAAAAAAATATTTTAAGGATTTATGACAAAAAATTAATTAGTTGATTTTTCATAAGAAAAATATATTTGATTTTAAAAAAGGAATTAATGATGATTAATTATTAATTTTAATTTAATAGTGATTAACTTTTTTAATTAAATAAATACTAAAACATTAATAAAATAAAATAAAAAGAAAAGGAAAATAAAAAAAAAACAGTAAAAGAAGAGGGGGCAGGCCTGAATTTGAACCCAAGACCTCCCCATTACCAGGCTCAAAGGCTGACCAACAGGCTGCGCGCACATAGTTGACAATTCAGTGGCTACAAAGATTAATATATATATAACCTGCGAAATACAATGAAATTAAAACAAAATTGCAAAACCTTGGAATCTAACCCAGGTTCATTGGTTTCCATACGCGCTCACCTCACCAGCTGAGCCACTACATCCTTTGTGAAATATAACGTAAATAACATATAATAAAATAAAACCACAAATTTGAATTTAGGTTTTGCGCGTGCTGGTCATCTTCAACCTTGGAATTTCACAGGTTTTCCTGCGAATTCATTTACGGAATTTATTGCATATGTTATTTGCAGGAAACCTGTATTTTTTGAACATCACATAATACGCGAAATTGGTCACAATTAATCAGTCCTTTCACTTACCCATAACCTATACATTCAAACCATGTTCTTAAAAGATTTTTAAATGGCTTAAATCGTGAATGCCCATATTTGAGCTCAAAACCCTAATAATGATGTTCGTCGTGTCAGGCATCGAAACTTCAGTTTAACAGCCCATAAACTTCAGTTTAACAGCCCAGAAAACATCCTTAGAACATCATAAACACAAATTATTAATCAAATATCATTTATAAGGCATGAATATGAGGAATCGAAAAAAATTTGAAAGTGAATAAAAGAGATTCGATTATGATGTTTTGATGCATGAATGGATGTTCTTATGATCCAAAAACATTAAGTGATCCCCCAAGAGTGCATTGAGACCTTCAAAAGCCTTTGAGATTGCTTGAATACTCGAATCTGATTTTCACTTTTCTTGAAAAATTTTGAAATTGCTTTTTTGTTCTTGGCTGCAAAAAAAATTGTGTCTTGTGTTTGTATTAAGTTATACTCTTATAGTAAAGTGAAATTAGGTCAAAATATTGGTGGATTGTATGGGCTTTTGGATGACTTGATGGTGAAGGAAAATTCAACCATAAATGTGCAAAAAATCAAATATACTCTTGCTATTTTGATCTAGCACGAAATTGGAGAGTATCAAATCACTTTTAAGGTTGTTTATGAGTTTCTAGAACAAAGATCTAATTTTTTATTTGACTTTTTGTATTTTATTTTCATTAAAATTGAATTTTATTAAATAGAATCCAAAATAATAAAATATAAAATATAAAAATCTGAAAAAATGATCATTGGGTCGTGCTTGATGTTATCTTGAAATTTGGATTGCAATTTCATGGGCTCATTTGGAAACAATTGGATTTGAGGTCCTTTTTGCTCAATGCACCCCTTGAAAATTTCCCAACTTTGACAAGGAATAAATCCCTTAATTTTAAGGCTATGAGAGTGATCTTTGACTTCTTAGAAAGCTTAGAGAGTCCTATAACAAACCTCTTTGGTCTCATGTCCATATCGTTTTCTATTTTCAAATTATGCTCCTTGGAAAAAGTTGACTTTTTGTTGACTTTTGAAAGGACCTATAATGTCTTAGCTCATACCTTCCAAATGAAGCATTTTTAGGCTTGGCTTGTGAGACACAAAGTTGTAGAGAATTCAATTTCCTTCAAAATGAGATTTGGATGGGAAATTTTTGATGAAGCATGTGAAAGTTACGGCTGGTCAAAGTTCAGTTGACTTTTCCTATGAAAACCCTAATTTATAAACTCCTGATTCTTGATGATCTGAAATTTCCTTGATTAATCATGATCAACGCTTGATCAAATGATGAATTTTAATTCATAACGTTGTTGGCAAAAAAATCTTGAAGTTTGACTTTAATTTGACCACAGTTGACCTCAGTTTGACGTTTTAACCAACTTGATTGATTTTTGAATATCTGAACATCTGACTGGTCAACCTTATTGGGAAAGCCCTGAAATTTGACATGGGGATTATTGAAGACATATGGGATGTTATGAAGCTCACTTGAGGCCTTGGAAATCCATTTAGCTTAGAGAAACTCAAAACCCTAGTTTTGGATCCATTATTCAGGAGGAGGTTTTGTCTGATGAAACCTTCAATCCATCTAACCAATTGTAAACTTTGTGAACCTTGAGAGAACTCTTGGGACACATTGCTTTGATTGTGGGAGGGCAAATATTGGGGTATAACAGCTTCCCTTGTTCAATTTTCTGAAACCTGAGGAGTTAGATTGGCATGCATGCCATTCGTGACTGGAAGGTTAAAGGGGATTGAACACAAAAGCCCAAAAATTTGCACTCGTTGGTGCGTAGAATGATGCTGTTGGTTGGTTGTATTGCTTGAATGGGCTTATAGATGCCATTCGGAGAAAAGATTGTATTGCTTGAATGAGCTTAAAGATGCCATTCGGAGAAAGTTTTTCAAATATACTTCTTGGAAAATAAGGTAGTCCAAAGTATGAAGATATAACTTTTGGGAAGATAAAAACAGCCCAAGATGTGATAATATAGCTTTTGGGAAGATAAACAACGACCCAAAGTAATGAGATAATATAGCTTTTGGGAAGATAAACAACGACCCAAAGTAATGAGATAATATAACTTTTGGGAAGATAAACAACGACCCAAGGTAATGATATGGCTTTTGGGAAGATAAACAACATCCCAAGGTGTGATAATATGGCTTTTAGGAAGATAAACAACGACCCAAGGTAATGATATAACTTTTGGAAAAATACACAACGTCCCAAGGTAATGATATAGCTTTTGGGAAGATAAACAACCCAAGGTGTGATATAGCTTTTGTGAAGATAAACAACGGCCCAAGGTAATGATATAACTTTTGGAAAGATAAAACAACCCAAGGTGATGATATAGCTTTTGGGAAGATAAACAACGACCCAAGGTAATGATATAACTTTTGGGAAGATAAAACAACCCAAGGTAATGATATAGCTTTTGGGAAGATAAAACAACCCAAGGTGATGATATAGCTTTTGGGAAGATAAACAACGGCCCAAGGTAATGATATAACTTTTGGGAAGATAAAAAACGACCCAAGGTATAAGTTGTTGATGAAGTTTGTCTGCTGGAGAATTAACCTGAAAAACAAGGTTACTTCTATGCAAATATCATGATGTATATAACACTTTGCAAAATGATATTTCATGATAATGTTGTATGCGTATGATATGATATGATGTATGTATGAATTATGTATTTGAAGCGCAAGAGTAACTTCGTAGAACAACTGCTAGCTGGGGAAAATAAATCCCGATTCGTTATTGAGAAATATGAAGACTTCTTTCCCATATTGTTTAAGAATATCGTACTTAGAACTTCCCGTTTTTGTTCGTCGTACATCTTATTGAAGGATTAAGTTCCTGAATATCATGAATGAGGATAAAAGAGATGGACATAGATCCGGGAGACTTATTCGGTTAAGTATCAATTCTTCAGAGGATATGAAACCGCTTGAAGACTTCGTAGAGTTGGAAGTACAAGATATTACTTGAAGTACTTCGAAAGAATATCTGTAAAGATTAACCTGTGGGGATGAACTGGTGAAGATTCGTTGAATTCCTACCTCCGTTCGTTCTTAGTGAATGCTATTATTGTATTTTATGCATTTCTGGTAAACATCAATCATATTCAGAAGCGTAGATATATTCAAACAAACATTTCTCGGTTTAGTAAAAGGGGAAAAGTAAACCTGAATTCAGAAAGCATTTCCTACTTGAATAAAGAGGGAAACGTAAACCTGAATCTGAAAATAGGATTATAACAACTTTGAAAGTGTATACCCAGTTGGATTTAGAGCTTCTGAGGTTCTTAAGTTTCTTGAATAATTTCCCAGAAATTCTCATGGCTGAATCCGAAGACATGATACTGACACCATCTGATACTACTGGCATAGACAGTTAATTTCCACAATGGCTTCTACTGAGAATCCAATATCAAGGTAATACAATGAGAGGAACGTGCTTTCAAATTGTGATGGACCATATACGCTCCGGGTATTAGATTTGGAAAGAGAGTGTTGCCCCTTGGTTGAGGATGAATTGTCCTATAATGGAAGTATCTGAATGGAGCTACCTCAAGAGGAATAAGCAGAATGCCCCACAATAATATGCCCATGGCATCGTGAACTCTAATGTTACTTTTGGTAATTCAGGTAGATGAGGAGACCTGCCCCTGACTACATAAGCATAGTTGAATCTTGACCTGATTGCCCCAAATAAATTGGACAGTAACATGGCATGCCCCTTTGATTAGGAGATAGTGATTATGCCCCTTTGTATACATTAACTTTGATCCAGGAAGCAACTTTGTCTATCGGGAAGACTTTGATTCATTGACTGTTCATCATGTAAGTTTCTCTATTGTCAAATACTTAGTCATATGCAAACAATGATATTCAAAATGCAATGCTTATGTCTGTCTTGAAGTTTTGGAAAAGAATTATTTTAATAAAACAATGTTTGTAAACAACTGTGATATTAACTCAAGATTTATAATAAGCCCTAAAGGAGTCAGGATACCTTTTTGTAACAATACACTTTCGAACTAACCATGCTTCAGTTAGGAATTTTAAAGGGTTATAACATGGTCTGGCTCACGGTTTTAAGAAACAAAGTATAAAAGGCTCAAATTTATTTTTACCCAACCCATTCTTCGTGATGATCTTCAGTCCTATGTTCGGTTAACTTATGCATTGAGGCTCCAAAGGAGTTTGGAATTGTAACACTGACATTTGTGATGATTCAGAAACCAAAAATTTATTTGAAAATCCAGTCATCTTTCTTTGTTGAGGATTTATAGTGACCTCTTTTTTCTTTTGACTTTATTATCCCTTCCTTTTGTCTGAACTATTCGTTTAAAGATTACAGTCAGCCATATGTCTCAATTTTTACTAAGTCTCCTTCATAGGTTTTGACTTAATGTACTTTTCTTTTGATAGATATTGACTGTCAGACTTAATAATTACAGGAAACCATCATTAGTTATGTACAAAAAGGAAAACCGACATAATTGAGTTAACCGAGGAACTACCCCGCCCCAGATTATGATTAAGGGTTTTAATTTGCGTGAGAATAAAAACTCCTACTTCATAGGCTCAAAAGGGATGACTAGGGGTTAACTTCCTTATATCTTTACTGTTTAGGAATTGAAACAATGCCTTTACATCGTTAACATAGTCTGTTCAGAAGCATACTACATGAAATTATGGTATTGTCTTTGTCATCCTCCCTCTAAAGGCTTACAACTTTATCAAGAGTTAAATATCACAAACAACAAAGTAAAAGCATAATTTTAAGTATAGTGAAGCGAATGGATTAATTCAAGACAAACATATGCAATGCATTAATGTAGAACAAAGTTTGACATACTAATAAATGTTTAATCCAACAAAATAAGTCATAAATGAAAATTCAAATGTTCTCAAAGCCTCCTCTAAACTTATTACTCCGAACGTCTGGTAGCTTTGATGTTTGACAAACGATATGAGAATTCAATCTGACATTCTGGTGTAACCTCAAGGATTCCTTCGTCAATCAGGCCTTGAATCTTATTCTTCAATTCCCAACAATTACTAGTGTTATGTCCATGAAAATTGGAGTGATACACACATCTTGCATTGGGATTATAGTGAGGAGAAGAAGTATTGGGTTTTTGAAGAGCGTCTTCCAAGGTAATCAACCTCATTTCCAACAAGCATTGCAAAACTTGTGACATTGGCGTGTTAATCGGGAGAATTGTCTTCTACACTCCTTGTGTTGTGGTGGATTAGCCCTATAATACCTTCTTTCTTCAACTGAAGAATTATCAGTAGTAGCCGGTCTCTTTCCTTCTCTCATCCTCGTTCTCCTTTCAACCAAGTCAGCTTGTTTAATTGGAGGTTGACTGTTACCTTGAAACTTGTTGACAAAGATTCTCAGCTCTTCTTGCCCTTGGGCTAAGCTCTGGATAAGATCCACCTGACCATTCATCTGGATTTTCATTTCTACTATCTCAGCTTGTAGTTGTTCCAACTGATCTCCCTTGGTGTCTCCAGGATTGTTCTTTTTCATGTCCTTAGTGATGAGTGCTTTCAACTCTTCTTGCCCATTGGACAAATTCATGATCACCTCTTGAAACTGAGCAATCTGGGTCTGGAGGTCTTTGACAGATTGTTCGAGAGCCATTTCTGCTGAAATAAACAGCGAGAAGATGAGAAGCCTATAGAGAAAACCTGTTATACCATGTTATGGTATGTAGATGCTTATGCAATATTTTCAAGGACCACATAGGATTTAAATTTGTTTAAAGAAAAACAAAAACAAAATTTTTATTAGTAAATGTTTAACATAAATTTCCCCTTGGGCTTACAATGAAAGGAAATAAGAATAAAAATACAAAGAGATAAATATATGGGGTTTTAAGTCTCCTATAGACGCTTCCTCTTTGTGTTGAGGTAAGTGTTGAGGTTCTGCTCTTCGTGAAGTTGCTTTGTCAGCTCTAAAACTCTTTCATGGATAACTCTGAATTGAGTTTCAAAAGTATCCCTTTGCTCTTTCAGTTGGATCCAGGACTTTTGCAGCTCTTCCAGATCCGTAGGCATATCAGGATGGAGAATGGTGTAAGGAACATCTCCTCCAACAATAGGCTCCATAGTAACTGGTAGAAAAGCAGGATATGGCATCATAAGAGTCTGAGCATGACATCATACCCATTTGAGGTAAGATTCCATAGGAATGGAATACTTTGGTTCCATAGTCTTGCTATCAACCTTGTTCACTTTGCTCCAAGCTTGTATAAACCTTTGTCGGTAACCTTGAAGATTGTTGTCGTAGTCAAACATAATAACCTGAATAAGCATGTCATGAGGACCATTACTCCGAGCATAACCAAATTGACGTAGAGCTAAAGAAGGGTTGTAAGTAATGCTCCATCTTATGCCAAAAAGTGGCACATTAGGGCACTCCCCACAACGGTCAATGATAGTAACATTCTCCATAGATCGAGTACACCAATGAATGTCTGAATGAGAAAGTGACATGATCCTATTAGACCACCTTAACCCTTGTTCATTCTTCATCATTGATCGAGGAAGATGAGAAATAATCCACTTAGATAGTAGAGGTATGCAACATATCAAAGTTCCTCGCGCCTTCGTAGTATGAGTGTGAAGAGAGTGTAAGATATCTCCAAGTAATGTAGGCACTGGATTGTGAGTTAGAAATATGTAGATGGTGTGTACGTCTATGAACGGGTCTGGATTAGGGAATAACACTAAGCCATAGATCAATAGGGCCATGATCTCCTCAAAAGCATCATAGCTCATAGCATACTTGATCTTTCTCTATCAATACTTTGGCAAGAATACCCTTAACTCTGCTTCTTGTTTTTAGGACAATGTCTGATTTCTTCAAATGTAGGGCTGCAACAATGACTTCAGGTTTAGGCTCCTTCTTTAAGCCTGTGAAGGGTCTTTGATCAAGGATGGGTATACCCAATAGTTTGGAGAATTCCTCCATTGTATGTACCAGCTGATAGTCGGGGAATGTGAAGCAATGCTGCTTAGGATCAAAGAACTGGAATAAGACACTCATCATGTCTTCATTTAACCCTAAAGTAACTAGATATAGCAAGTTCCCATGTCTCTTGATGAATTGGGAGCTTTCAGAAACCTGAGAAACCAATTCCTTAAGCTTAGAAGGTATCCCTACAAAGTTGATATGAATAGTGTTCCTACGAGCCGAAGCCATGACCTGCAGCAAAGAACAAAGATAAATCCTTTTGTCCTTGAAATGGTTAGTGAAAATGCTATGCTTATGATGTCATGATGTTATGCTCAATCACAAACATGTGGCACACACAAACAAGTCACACAATAGCCCTAGTCTTAGAGGCTTGCATGAGTTTTAAAGGTGAGTACCCTCCCCTGAAGTTTTGTTGGTTCATCCTGTCCTACAAAGGTAACCAGGGTCTAAGGGATCACAATATCACTGATCTTTCACAAGGGTTGCTGTTCAGTAGGAAACTTACTTGCCAACCAAAACCCCCAAAGTTTAGGATCTCAATGAGCGTAGCATCGAGTATCAACCAACTTCAGTCTTCACCAAAGCCGACTATCTCACTACTTTCTAAAGGCCAAGATGGGTTAACTAGGGTTCTAAAGGGTAGTTAGTGTTAATGACAACGTATGGCAGCCCCATATTATCCTCAACTTATTTAAGGAACATAAGCACCAACCATGAAGTCACACTAACTATGGCCACCAGATCAACCATATCGGTATACGCCGTATAATTTCCTTGGTCTATTGCAATTTACCTAGGGTACACTAGATCCGGGTCAAGATCTTTCACACATAAGCCCAATAGATAAATGTAAAGCAAGCAAGTCAAACATTAAGTGATCCTAATTCCTAAGGTAACCCCTCTTTAAGTAGTCCCCAACAGAGTCGCCAGTTCTGTAACACAGTGGGAGAACTGACTTTCTATAAATATTGCGGATAACAAGAGTCGCCACCGAATTTTATTTTATCCAAGTGGAAAGGACATAAAAGAACAGGAAAGATCTATTTTTAAAAGACTTTAGTTTGGGGGGTAGGTTATATAAAGGGAAGGTGTTAGCACCCTTTATATCCATGGTTATCCATGGGCTCTTAGTTACTTAGCTCACTTAATTGTTTTGAAAGTGTGAAGTGTGTGATTAGAAGATTTTCTAGGTACTTTGTAATGATCCCCATATGGATGTATACAAAGCCTTCGTTTTGAAAATATTTGAAAATTGTGAGGTGTGAAAAGTATTTTAAAGGGTGTGAGCCAGTAACTTAGAGTTCCAACCCTAGACTAAGTCATTCATGTTCTTGTATGTTCTTTCAAGGGTAAGAATGTCCCTATTATTAAGGAATAGGTAGTCATTACCTTGGATTTCATTAAGGGACGGGCGTAGGGTTATCGTACGGTCAACGAAGGCAACTGTAGGGTGTCTTTAGCAATTGGAAGGGACTATCATATTTTAAACCGAAGGGACAAGATCATTTATCGTAGGAAACCTCGTAGGGACTTGATCTTTTAGAATCTGGGAGGGACTAGATGATTTATTTCCTGGAGGGACTTTGCTTAAGACACCCTACTTTCGAGGGACTTGACCGTTTATTTTAAGGCAACCAAGAGGGATACCCTATGAGGTGCAGATGGCGATCTTAGATCGACTTACGTGTGTGAGTGTTTATTTTCAGATAGTTTATCTTTTTTTAATTAATTTTATAAATCCAATTAATTATAATTATATTTCCACTCCCTATTTACTAACCACGCAATTTAAATAATAAAATTAATAAAAACAAAAATAAAGCTACCCTATTACATCACTTTGGGGCAAATACAATATTATCGTGCGGAAAATAAATTACAATAATTACAACTTATACATTTTTCTAATATGATAAATAAATCAAAATTAAATAAAGGAAATAAATTAAAGAAAATAAAAAATAAGATTTAAGGTTAAAAATTAGGTTAAAGTTTTAATTAAGAAGAATTATGTTTAGGTTAGAAATTAAAATTAGGGTTAATTAGGGAAATTCAGGATTTTAAGAAAATTAAGATTTACTTAAATCTAAATCTAATTAATTAACTTTATTTACAAATTAATTGCAATTATTTATATGAGATGTAAAAACATATTAATTAAAATAATTATTTAAAAGAGAATTTTAAGAAAATTATGGTGATAAAAAAAGAACTATTTAATTTACAAAGAATAATAAATGTAATTAATTAAAAAAATATTTTAAGGATTTATGACAAAAAATTAATTAGTTGATTTTTCATAAGAAAAATATATTTGATTTTAAAAAAGGAATTAATGATGATTAATTATTAATTTTAATTTAATAGTGATTAACTTTTTTAATTAAATAAATACTAAAACATTAATAAAATAAAATAAAAAGAAAAGGAAAATAAAAAAAATAGTAAAAGAAGAGGGGGGAGGCCTGAATTTGAACCCAGGACCTCCCCATTACCAGACTCAATGGCTGACCAACAGGCTGCGCGCACATAGTTGCTGATTTAGTGGCTACAATGGTTGATATATATAACCTGCGAAATACAATGAAATTTGTAAACACCCCAAATTTTCCCTCACTGATATCACACCATGGCTTGTGATCTTTCATTTTTGCATTAGTATAAGCATGTCATCTCATATTTCATTTTTGTTTCACTGCATTAGTTCAAGTTCATCTACATCTAGGGTTTGTGATCTGAGCAATCCAAGGATTCATCTGAGCCACTCCAAAAGTCTTCAATCATTCCAAGAGGGTCCATGTGTGTTCCATCATCATATTATATCCTTCAAAGATCAAGGAAGTCAAGAAATCACAAGAACCTGGAAAGCATGGAAGCAGAGCTAGGGTTTCACTTCACAGATGACCTGAAATTAGGGTTTTGGTTTCAGAGGCCATAACTCCAAATTTTTTGGTCATTCTTGTTTCTAATAGTCTCAATATGTTATAAGAATCATGTGTACCAAGTTTGATGAAGAAATTCATTGTGGAAAATCTGTTCATTGGGTAACTTCTTTCGCAAGTCAGAGCAAAACCAGGGCATCCGAGGCCCCAACAATGGAACCAAAGTGGATTTTTCATCAAATTGAAGTTATATGATCTTTATTTGATCATTGAAGTGCTTAGAAGTTCACAAAATTGAAGAAACTTGAGCTAAACCAAAAGTTGCCAAAAATGGAAATGACTTGTAATGGAAACTTTCCATTTTGGGAAAGTATTTCAACCTCCTCTTTCTCAACCAAAAATGCTTCAAATGAAAAATTGTTGGTCATGAAAGTTGTATATTGGATCATTACCTTTTCAAAAAGTACAAGAACAAGTTCTAATTCATTATGGAACTCAAGTTATGGCTTGACAAAGTTGGCAAAAATTACATAATTTTCACTTTCACACCAAAGAG
This sequence comes from Lathyrus aphaca, assembly GCA_963966055.1. Lineage (NCBI taxonomy): Eukaryota > Viridiplantae > Streptophyta > Magnoliopsida > Fabales > Fabaceae > Lathyrus > Lathyrus aphaca. The sequence continues at coordinate 378,286,946 of OZ014523.1, read as the reverse complement.
GATTTTTTGCAAATTCACAAACCTGGCCATTTTGTGACCTCTAATACACTTCTAGGCATCATACAAACATAGTGTATTGCCTAAGAATCATAATTGTCCCAAGAATCCCAAGTTTCTATGCCTTGCACATCAAGAAATCACAAAGGGGGCAAAATGTACAAAACTTGCAAAAACTCATACAACCATGCTTCCACTTGCTGCAACACTCCAATCTCAATTCCATGGCTATCCTTGAACCAAGCTGACTCGAGCCATGCCTTGAAACAACCATTGAACCAGCCCATACCTCAAGTACAAGTTATGTTGACATTTTGGCAACTTGCCCATACCAATCACCTTAGGCCACAACAACTCCTCTGACCTATCAAAGCTTTTTATGTGGATCAAAAGCAACTCATAACATACATCACACAAGGCTGAAACCTCAGAATCACCAAGTTCCCAAAAAATCACCCCAAAAGCAAAAGCTTTCGAAACACTCTGCTCACACACTCAAACTTCAAACTTCCTTCATCAATCAACTCAGCATCACAAGAGGATCATTTCCCACCCTTCATTGCAGCCTCAAATCACCCAAAACTGAAACACGATTTCTGGCCAGTTGTAGTGCAACCACACAATCCAACCATTATAATCTCCTTCCAAGCATCAAAGCTTCATCAGGAGGTCAAGAAGAGTGGTTCTGCACAAGAGAGGAGGTCCAAAAGCTCCAAACTGAGAAAGCTCAAGCTCAGGTAACCTCAAGAACATTTTTTCCAGAAGCATGATTTTAAGTTTCTAAATTGTTCCTTATGCTTTGCTGATCACCATGATCTATTTTGTTTTGAAAATGGTTGCGAAATGAGCATGTACTAACTGTCTGAAAGTTTCACCATTTTTGTGTGCTTTTTCGAATCTTGAGTTTGAGGCATGAGAAATTAGTTTTGAGGGTGGATTCATGTTTAGGGAGAAGAGAGGAGTTGATCTGGAGCTTTAGAGCTCCTGAAATGGCCTAGGGAAGAAGTTGGGTTGAAGGTCTCGCCGGAGAAGACGACCGGAAGTCTTCTCTGGCCACCTGAAACTGATTAGGGTTAATGACGTGTTTAGGGCTAAGTTTGAATTTGGGTCGTTGGATGGTGATTAGGGTTAGGCAGTGGATGGCTCAGATTAGCTCATTAAGTTTAAATCATGATTAATTAATTAATTAATTAGGTTTAACTTAGTTTGAATTGTGGCCATTGGATAGTGCGCGTGGTCTTCCCTCCAAACCCCTGTTTAAATCCTGTCCATCAGATCAACATACTTTCTTTTATTTCATTTATTCCATTTATTTTGAACAATTAATTTAAAATACTTAGAAAATTCCAAAAATATTTTTCTTCTGCATTTTGATTTCAAATATTTTTCTCCACCCAAAAACATTTTTATTTTTATTTTTTGCATTGAAAAATCATTTTAAGAATATTTAAATGTTTATTTAAATAATTAATAGAAATTAATTAATTAAAATATCATTTAGGTTTCTAAAAATTCCAAAAAAATTCACATTGCATCTTAGGACATTTAGAAACATTGTCAAACCATTCATACAAATTTATTTTTGGTTTTGATTCAATTTTGACATTTTTCTTTGAATTTAGGGTTCATGAATTTCCTTTTTGAAATCCTAACTTCAAAAATCCTTTTCTTCCTAACCATGAAGGGTTTGACATTGGTTCTTTTTGAATTGTTCTTAATATAGCATGTAGTCTCTAGCTTATTTTTGTCACAAATTTATCTTGCATTTTCCATTTGATTTGAATTTTCCCTCTTAAGGTACCCTAAAACCCTAGTTAACTTAGAAAAATCATAACTTTATTTAGGTTAAGAGTTAGACCTTATCCTTTGGGGTGTGATATCATACGGGGATAGGGTTCCTTTGAGTTCATTTGCCATTTTTTATCTTGTGATTTGCTTCTCATTTTGACATTTGCATCTCATCTTTTCATATAACCCTAATCTTGCATCCATACTTGCATCTTACATTGCATTGCATGAACATGTGAGCTTGCCATGACATTCTAAGCACTTGTATGCCATCTTAGACATCTTAATACTTTTCTTGAACATTGCTTGGTCATTCATTCATACATTTGCCATGCTTTGCATCCATTTCATTCCATAAGCATACATGTGTTTTCATACTTCAAAGCATGCTTCCTTTGCATTCCATCTCTTGTATGAACATTCATAACACTTGACATGCCTTTGAATCATCTCATAGCATCATTTGCATCATGTGATTGCTTCTCATTTCTCTTCTCATTCTTCTTATACATCATTGCTGCATTTTTCTTTGTTTTAGAGTGAGCTTGCTCATTCATGTTCATCATTCACTTTCTTTCTCCAAGTTACTTATCTTCTTCAGTGAAGTAAGTAACTTGTTTCTTCTGCTTCTCCTCCTTCCACCTGCTTCTTCCATTGGTGGCTTCTCTGAAGATCTCTTGCAAGCCTCACAAACCATAGGAACATCCAAGCATGACAATAATTAGGGTTGTGATTAATTCCCCTTTAGCTTTTACCTTTGTGTCTTCTTTGTGTCTCTCTTCTCATCTCATCATTAGAGATTAAATCCTTAAGGCTTTAAGACTTTGTGATTAGGGTTATGCCTGTATCCTTCTCTTAGGATGGAGTGTATAACTTTAATCCTAAGTGTTAAACCCTTAATTTGTTTAAACCTCTTAATCAATCCATCTTAATAATCACTAAGACAATAGCTTGTAATTTGGGCCTTACATTAGGGTTCTAATTATTTCTTTATTGGTTAAGAAGGACTAACCCTAGTGTTAATGGACAAGTCCCCCTCAAGTTGTCTTACAAATCATAAAATTCACTTCTTAATCTCACCATCAATCAAAATCCATTTAATAAAGGCTTGTTTTGTCATGAGGTTAATCCCTAATCATGGATTAAGTTGAGGTATCTTCCTCAACTTAAGTGTGCTCATCTATTATCCTTCTATTAGGATGGTGTAATGAGTTCACTAATCCTTGGTTATGGCTTAAACTCATTACTTAACACTAAACAAAAACTCAAAAACATCTAACTAATCACAAGTAGGTCAATGATCTTAATCCTACATCATCATGGTAATTAAGTTGAGATGTTTATCTCATACTTAAGGTATTCTCATTATCCCTAATCAAAGGGAGGATATGATGAGTTTACTAACCCTTGGTTTAGGCTTAAGCTCATTAACTTATGACAAATACAAAAAGCAATAAAAGATTGAAAACACAAAAACAAAGCAATAATCGTCTCCTTCGGGATTCTTTTCTCATCATCTTCACTCACAAACGAGAACTCGCTTCTTCCGTCTAATGCAAGACAGTTAACACTCGAGCCAGACGAGTCATACACTTGAGCATAGACAAGCAAGTAGTTCACAGTCAATTTATCTTTCAGTTTCTTTGAGTCGAACTACGGTGTTCTGACTTCCTCATTGCACGAGAGGATACGTAGGCATAACTTAACTGTTATCGAACAAAAGTCTTTGTGTCTTCCCCCCCTCTTCTAGTATTATCCTTTAAGCCTCATTCCTGAGCATTTCACTTCACTTTCTTGCACTGACACTTGTATATTCTCTTCCAGCTTTTGCACACAGATAGCACATACACCTACCCCTTTAAACGCAAACTTTCAAGCGTGGATCCCGTCGAGTACGACGGGCAATCTGGGTGCTAATACCTTCCCAGGTTGTAACCAACCCCCTTTCTCAGTTTCTCTGGTTCGCAACCGTCTTATCCATCTTTTTTCTAGGTTTATGCAGCATTACCTTTCCTCCGGGATAAAAATGCCTAGCTGGCGACTCTATTCATCTTCACTTTCACTTCTCCTCTCGCCGACCGTTCGCGTCTGTACCCTATCTGACCGGGTGTCTTTGTTTGGGAGCGACAAAATTAAAACAAAATTGCAAGACCCGGGAATCGAACCCAGGTTCATTGGTTTCCATACGCGCCCTCCTCACTAGGTGAGCCACTGCATCCTTTGGGAAATATAACGTAAATAACATATAATAAAATAAAACCATAAAATTGAATTTAGGTTTCACGCGCGCTAGTCATCTTCAACCTTGGAATTTCGCAGGTTTTCCTGTGAATTCATTTACGAATTTTATTGCATATGTTTTTTGCAGGAAACGTGTATTTTTTGAACATCACATAATACGCGAAATTGGTCACAATTAATCAGTCATTTCACTTACCCATAACCTATACATTCAAACCATGTTCTTAAAATATTTTTAAATGGCTTAAATCGTGAATGCCCAAATTTGAGCTCAAAACCCTAGAAAAACATCCTTAGAACATCATAAACACAAATTGTTAATCAAATATCATTTATCAGGCATGAATATGAGGAATCGAAAAAAATTTGAAAGTGAATAAAAGAGATTCGGTTATGATGTTTTGATGCATGAATGGATGTTCTTATGATCCAAAAACATTAAGTGATCCCCCAGGAGTGCATTGAGACCTTCAAAATATTGGTGGATTGTATGGGCTTAAATACTCAAATCCGATTTTCACTTTTCTTGAAAATTTTTGAAATTGCTTTTTTGTTCTTGGCTGCAAAAAAATCATGTCTTGTGTTTGTATTAAGTTATACTCTTATAGTAGAGTGAAATTAGATCAAAATATTGGTGGATTGTATGGACTTTTGGATGACTTGATGGTGAAGGAAAAATCAACCATAAATGTGCAAAAAATCAAATATACTCTTGCTATTTTGATCTAGCACGAAATTGGAGAGTATCAAATCACTTTTAAGGTTGTTTATGAGTTTTTAGAACAAAGATCTAATTTTTTATTTGACTTTTTGTATTTTATTTTCATTAAAATTGAATTTTATTAAATAAAATCCAAAATAATATATAAAATATAAAAATCTGAAAAAATGATCATTGGGTTGTGCTTGAAGTTATCTTGATGATTGGATTGCAATTTCATGGGCCCATTTGGAAAAAATGGATTTGAGGCCCTTTTTGCTCAATGCACCCCTTGAAAATTTCCCAACTTTGACAAGGCATAAATCCCTCAATTTTAAGGCTATGAGAGTGATCTTGGACTTTTTAGAAAGCTTAGAGAGTCCTCTAACAAACCGCTTTGGTATCATGTCCATATCTTTTACCATTTTCAAATTATGCTCCTTGGAAATAGTTGACTTTTTGTTGACTTTTAAAAGGACCTATAATGTCTTAGCTCATACCTTCCAAATGAAGCATTTTTAGGCTTGGCTTGTGAGACACAAAGTTTTAGAGAATTAAATTTCCTTCAAAATGAGCTTAGGATGGGAAATATTTGAGGAAGCATGTGAAATTTATGGTTGGTCAAAGTTCAGTTGACTTTTCCTATGAAAACCATAATTTAGAAACTCCTGATTATTGATGATCTGAAATTTCCTTGATGAATCATGATCAACCTTTGATCAAATCATGAATTACTTCATAACCTTGATGTTGGAAAAAAATCTTGAAGTTTCATTCTAATTTGACCACAGTTGATCTCAGTTTGACTTTTTAACCAACTTGATTGATTTTTTGAATATCTGAGCATCTGACTGGTCAACCTTATTGGGAAATCCCTGAAACTTGACATGGGGATTCTTGAAGACATGTGGGATGTTATGAAGCTCACTTGAGGCCTTGGAAATCCATTTAGCTTATAGAAACTCAAAAACCTAGTTTTGGATCCATTGTTCAGGAGGAGGCTTTGTTTGATTAAACCTTCAATACATCTGACCAATTGTGAACTTTGTGAACCTTGAGATAAATCTTGGGACACATTGATTTGATAGTGGGAGGGAAAATTTTGGGGTACAACAGAGTCTGTTGTAAGTGATCCACAATCTTGTAATCACTTTTCTTGATAATCCTCAGGAACTCTTCCGCATCCTTATCAAAAGTGATGTCAGGATCCGTCACCGGCATAAGTGCATCATTAGTCATGGGCTGCTTGCCCCTGACTTTAGTTTGAGCCTTAGCATTGTCCTTCGGCGGTATTACAATGCTTCTCAGTGTTTCAGGAGCGAACAGTCTGCCACTTCTGGTGAACCCTTTGACCCCTACATTCTCGATTTAGTACGGAATTAAACTGAATGCAACCATGTTTTGTTTCTGACCATTGTAATAGACCCCTCCCCCATAGTTATAAGTGATCGCTTTATCACTCTGATACAGTACGGGCCCTGAAGTTGTAATGGTTATTGGAGCCACCCTTGCCGGTGTGGGAACTTGTGCCGAATTGTAGAAAATTGTCACATTTGACATCTCGTCTTCTCTGGCAATCTTGTCAAACTGTATGCTTCCTTCATCCATCATCTTCTGTATACCCGACCTCAATCGAGCACAACCATCAATGGAGTTAGCACAGTCTGAGCAATTCTTTTCACAACCTGGAAAGATGCTCTTCTCAGCCAAGCAAGCTTTTACAACAAACAATGAAGTTTTCAAGTCCCTGACATCGAATACCAAGTTCAAACATTCACCACTATCAACAATCCCAATAGTCCTTCCATGATCAGGTATGGGATTCTGTATCACATTAGGAGTTGGAGCGAAATTAATCGCTTTGGTGTCTATCAGGTCTTGGACGACATGCTTCAAAGCCTTGTAATTCTCGGTACTATGGCCCGGAGCCCCAGAATGGAACTCACAATGAACATTGGCCTCGTAGCCTTCAGGGATTTGCCCTGGCCTTGGAGGCTGCAGAGCTCTCAATTGAACCATCTGAAGTTGGAGGAGATTTTGTAGCAACTGGGAGTATGACATCGGAGGCTTCTCTAGATGTCGGTCTTTTGCTAAGGGAGGGTAGTAAGGATGAGGAGCCCTTTGTTGTTGATAACCCTGCTGGCGCTGCTGTTGAGGTTGCTGAACCTGTTGATGGTTAGCAGGGGCAGTAATGGTAACAGAAGTTGCATAATCATTTCGATCCCCCCTCTTCTTATGAGCATAAACAGCCCCAACTTCTCCTTCCCTTCTTTTAACAAAAGGCTTCTTAACTCCGGAAGTTGACGCTCCGCTGCCCCGAATTTTGTCTTGTTTCATCTAGCTTTCTATCTGTTCACCCGTCAGAATGATATCAGAAAATCCACTGGAGGAACAACCAGCCAATCTCTCCATGAAGTGTCCCAGGAGGGTGTCCATAAAGATATCGACCATTTCCCTTTCCAGTAAGGGTGGTTGGACTCTAGCAGCAACCTTGCACCATCTTTGCGCGTAGTCTTTCAAATTCTCCGAATTATTTTGAGACAGGCTCTGAAGCTTAGTTCCGCTGGGAGCCATGTCAATGTTATACTGATACTTCTTGAGAAAGGCTTCCCCAAGCTCCTTCCAGTTACGGACATAGTTCTTTTCCAACATTATATACCATTTTAGTGAGCCCCCAGACAGACTGTCTTGGAAGTAATACATCCAAAGCTTTTCGTCCTTGGTATGTGCAGCGATTTTGCGGTAGAAGGCCTGCAAGTGAGTTTTCGGGCAAGAGCTTCCATTGTACTTGTCGAAAATAGGAGGTATGAACTTTGGAGGGATGACCACTCCTGAAACCAGCCCCATGTCAGCGACGTCAATGCCAAAGGTATCTCTACATTCCAAAGCCCTTACCTTCTCGGCCAACACCTAGAAGTCTGGGTTATTGGCCCCAGCACCAAATCCCATATCTTCATTGAGCAAAGTAAACTGATCCTCCCGTCGGTCTGTTACACGAACAGAAATTGGGCCACCGCCTTCAGGAGTAGGAGGCATATTCTCTGTAGGTGGAATGACATTGTTTTTGATCAGATTACCTTGGACATCCAAGGTGACCACTGGTGGATCAGTTTGCGGGGGATTAAACCTCCGCATGGCGGTCCTCATTTCTTGCTGCCCCTGCACTATACCCCGCATTACTGCCATGAACTCCCGCATCTGAGTGCGAAGCTCATTCAACTCAGTCTGTACTGTATTCATGATTTGCCTCTGATTTCGGCGAGTAGCGTACCAGTGCGTATGAAGATCGTGCCTGAGAGGACGAGTCTTGGTGGCTCTCGCAATCCTGTCTAAATAAACAGATAAGTTAAGGAACTCAGACAACCTGCAAAAGAAAAATGCAAATGATATGCATGCAATGATGTGTTCATTTCATTCTCAAGGGTTTTTTACATTCCCGTTCCGGTATTTGAAAATTCAAATAGCTCTTTCAGATTTAGGGAAGAAACCCTGCATGATGCTCAAATGATATGATAGTCGTGGTGAACTGGTGCTTAATACCCCGTGTCAGTGCCAGAGATAACAACAAAGATTCAAACCAAATCACACATATCATAAACAGAAATATGAATAACAACAATCCTTGAAGGGTTCCAATTTGTACATCAAAGAGTAGCAAAGCAAAGGAATCCCACAACAGGCCTGTGGGTAATCCAGATGCAAAAGTACAAAACTAAACCCTAGGAAGCTCCATGTCTTGCAACCTCCAGCTAAGGCGCTTGATGGCTTGGAACAACTGGGCAATGTCAGGATGACTTAGCTCTTGAATGAGCTTCTGGATGAGAATGTCCCTCAGGTCAAAAGAGGCATGCAACTCGTTGATCTGTTGTATGAATATTTCCTCCTTTTCCTTGCTAGAACTCGGTTCAGTCTTGATCTTCTTGACATCATCTTGAAGCTTCAGCTCTTCTATCTCCTGCTGGATGTTGGCCATCTGCTGAAAGTGGTCTCTTCATTGCTCATGGGCTTTCTGGAGCTGCTCTCTTTGCTCAACCAGAGAATCTTGAAGGCCTTTGATCTTGAGCTTGTACTCGACTCCACCTCTTTCTGCTCTCTTAGATGGTTTTCCCACTTCTCCTACCAAAGGGTCACTGATTCGTTAGCTTCATCCAAGGATTTATTATCCTTTTGGCGCTGACCTGCCCTGTGGATCTCAGTTAAACCTCTCTTTTTGAAGTAGAGCTCTCGTTCTTCAAAGTCTTGCTGCTTGAGTCTGACCAACTCTTCAGTTTGATAAGCTCTCTCTTCTAGCTTCTGGTTTTGAATCTTCAGCTTCTGACAAGAATCATCGGCCTCCTGATTTTCAACCTTGAGCTGTTTGACCAAAGCTTCTAACTTCTGGTAATCTTTTAGTGATATAGTAGCAGGAGGTAGAGCTGGTGCAGAGAAAGGGATTAGGGATACCTGGGCTTTCTCCCTTATCCAAGCTTCGAATTCGGGGAACATTTGGTTGTTTCTCCTACCCAAGCATGCTATTCCTTTCCTTTTGATCAATTTCCTGGAGCCTGCGACTTTTCTAACCAGCGGGAGATTGTCCTTTGCTGAGAAATAGAAAGTCTGGTATAACTGATTCATCGGGGACCTCTTTGAGAGCGTACCCCAACAGTCTTCTTAAGAGAATGGGGTTGAAGTTGATACCCCCTGATACTCCTAATAAAGGCACATTGAGATAGTTTCCACATCTAGTGATGAATTTCTCCCCCTTCAACCTCAAAGTAAACCATCTGATATCTTAGAAGATAACGTACTCAGTTTTTGGGCCCAAACAACATTGGGATCAATGAATACCTTAGTGGTAGGTAGGTACCTCATAAATCATCTGTAAAAGAGAGGAGCACAACACTTAACCAAGCCACCCCGTCTTTTCTCATTCTTATAATGCACCGAATAATAGAGGTCACCCAAAAGAGTGGTGTCGCTCCCCCGAAAAGACACCGGGTCAGACAGGGTACAGATGCGAACGGTCGGCGAAAAGAGAAGATGAAATGAAAATGAATAGAGTCGCCAACTAGGCATTTTTATCCCGAAGGAAAGGTAATGCTCCATAAACCTAAGAAAAGATATGGATAAGACGGTTGCGAACCAGAGAAACTGAGAAAGGGGGTTGGTTACAACCTGGGAAGTGTCGCTCCCACCAAATGACACCCAGGTCGGAAGGGGTACAGACGCGAACGGTCGGCGAAAGGAGAGAATGAATGAATAGAGTCGCCAGCTAGGCATTTTTATCCCGAAGGAAAGGTAATGCTGCATAGACCTGGAAAGATATGGATAAGACGGTTGCGATCCAAAGAAACTAAGAAAGGGGGTTGGTTATAACCTGGGAAGGTATTAGCACCCAGATTGTCCGTCGTACTCGACGGGATCCACGCTTAAAAGATTTGTGTTTTAAAGGGGTAGTGTTAGTGCAATTTGTGTATCAAAGCTGGAAAAGAATGCAAGTGTCAGTGCAAAAGAAATGTGAAGTGTACAAGTGAAGTGTCAGTGTAAGAATAGGAGTATGAAGCTCAAGACTATGAGGCTTAAAAACAATGCTGGAAGGAGGGGGAATATACAGAGACTTTTGTTCGATAACTGTTAAGTTATGCCTACATATCCTCTCGTGCAATGAGGAAGTCAGAACACCGTAGTTCGACTCAAAGAGACTGAAAGATAAATTGACTTGTGAACTGCTTACTTGTCTATGCTCAAGTGTATGACCTGTCTGGCTCAGGTGCAAACTGTCTTGCATTAGGAGATTAAATGAATTGATTAAGAGATTTAAACACATTAAGGGTTTAACAGTTAGGATTAAAGTTATACACTCCATCCTAATAGAAGGATGCAGGCATAAGCTTAATCACAAAGCCTTAAAGCCTTTAGGGTTTAGTCCCTGATTATGAGATGAGAAGAGAAGACTCAAAGATGACACAAAGGTAAAGGCTAAATGGGGGACTAATCAAACCCTAATTGTTATCATGCTTGGAGATCCTAGGGTTTATGAGTTTTGCAAGAAGATCTTCAGAGAAACCACCAGGAAGGAAGCAGATGAAAGGAGCAAGAAGCAAAGAGAAGCAAAACAACTTGCTTCACTTAAGAAGTCAAGTTGCTTGAATAAAGAAGGTAAGAGATGAACATGAATGAGCAAGCTCAATCCAATACACATTCAAGATGCAGAAAAGGAGGTATGCAAGAGACGAGAAGAGATTATGAGAAGTGAAGGCAAATTCACTTCTCAAACAACTTACCACCTGAAAAGTTAGCATAAGAAATGAAATGCAATGCAAATGAGATGAAATGTGATGATGCAAACCAAAACCAGGAGCAAGATCATGAAGTTAATGATGCTAAGAGATGATACAATCATGAGGCAAGGCATGAGAATGATCAAACAAACATATGGATGCAAAAGAAACATGCTTTGAACCATGGATGTTCATGAAAAGTTATGAAATGTAATGGACATACAACATGGAAAATGAAAGATGCAATGATCAAACATGATTCTAATATGTCCTAAGATGTATTATGAATCAAATGGATGCACAAAATGTCATGGAAAGTCAATGGATGCAAGCAAATGAGAAATGGATGCAAGGGAAGGCACAAATTAGGGTTTATGATCAATACACAAAGTAAAATTCAAAACCAGAAGCAAATGACATGATAAAAATTTGAAAATGCAATCAAAGATACCATAAACCTATACAAACTCACTTCCCAAAGGAGGGGATCCAACTCTTAACCTATTGAAAATTATGAATTTCCTAAGATTGCTAGGGTTTTAAGGTACCTTGTCAAGAAAAATGCAAAACAAATTGAAAATGCAAGATCAATTCAAACCAATTTTATCCTATAAACTACATGCTATGCAAGATGCAATGCCAAAAGAATCATCATCCAACTCTCAATGGTTAGGCAGAAATAAATTTTTGAAGTTTGAAACAAAATATTGCCTTGAAATGAAATTAAATCCAATGAAAATGATCAAAAGGTATCAAGAACAAAAAATAAATTTGGTTTGAGAGTTGGACAATGTTTCTTAATGTTTTGAAATGCAATATGATTTTTTTTGTGATTTTTAAATACCTAAATGTATTTTTAATTAATTAATTTTCATTAACTAATTAAAAATAATCATTTAAATAATTTAAAATAATTTTCAATGCAAAAAATAAAAATAAAAATAATTTTGTGTTTTAAAAGTTAGTGAAATCTTTGACAAAAAATTTCATAATTTTTAAATGGTTTTTGCTATTTTAAATAAAATGTAAAATATAATTCAAATTAAAAGAAATAAAAGATAAAATAAATGAAAGTAATTCAAAGGGATGGCCAGGATTTGATCTGGGCTTGGACTGGTTGACTGCGCGCCAGATCCAAAGGCCCAGATTCAAATCTGGCTAATTTGTCTTATGAATTAATTAAATAAGGTTTGAATTAATTAAACAAGGATTAGGGTTTTAATGACACATCCTGGCCACACATTCACGCGGGAGTCAACAAAAGTCCACAGAATCAAGGGTCCACATTCAAACTAAACCCTAAACGTGATTAACACATTAATGACATTCAGGTGGCCGGAAATGACCTCCGGTCATCTTCTCCGGCCACCTCCTTCCCTGAAAATTGCTAACTCACTCCCTAGGTCACTAAAACTTGATTTCTCTGCCCAGAATCCATCCCCACACATCATATAACAAGAATCAAAAAACAAAACACATTTATTTTTCGTATCAAAGCTGAATCGAATCAAAAGGGGTGTAGGTCAAAAAATTTCAGAAGCTTCATACATACTCAATACTTAACCATTTGCAAAACTAAACATATCAGCATGATCAACACATCATATAGATTCATTTAAGAACTTAAAAATTAATTTCTGGAAAAAAAGTTCTTGAGCTCACCTGAAATGGAACTTTCAATCCAGGAGCTTTCTGCTTGCTTCTTTGCTTCAAAATGGCTTCAATGATCCTCCTGATGAAGCTTTGAATCTTGGTTGAAGTTTAAAATGGTTGGTTTGTGAGTTTGATGAAGTTCTGCTCAGTGGGGGGAGGAAATCGTGTTTTGATTTCAGGGAGTTTCAGGGCAAGGTGAAGGGTCAGGGATGATCAGTGAGACATGCTGAGATGTTCTATGGAGTTTGTTTTTATGTTTGATGCTTGTGTGATGCGTTTCGAATGAAAATGCATAAGAGGGCAAAGCTTGGAGCTATGGCTTGGAGAGTGTTTCAGGCTTGTGTGTGTTATGAAAATGAACCCTTGGAGTGTGTTTGTAAGGTCTGGATTGGGCAGAGAGTTGTTGCTGGCCTGTGGTGATTGGTATGGGCAAGTTGCCAAAATGTCAACTTGACTTGTACTTGAGGTATGGGCAAGTGTGAGGTTGTGATAGGGGCATGGTTGGGCTCATCATAGATCATGGAGTTCATGTGGATCAGATTCTATGAACTGTAACAAGTAGAGGCATGGCTTCATGAGTTTTTGCAAGTTGGTACATCTTTGGCCCTTTTGGAAATTCATGAAGTTCAAGGCACCAAAATGCAATATTCTTGGGCCAATTCTGATCTTTAGAGGTCATGTGAGTATGTTGTAATGAGTTTGTGCACATTTGAAGTCTTTGGAATGCTTGATCATATCATTTTGCAAAATTCCTCTTTGGTACAAAACTTGAAATTATGTGATTTTGTCCAACTTTGATAAGCCATAACTTTTGATCCACAATGAATTAGAATGAGTTCTTGTACTTTTTGAAAAGGGAATGATCCATTCTACAACTTTCATGACCAAAGTTTTCTCATTTGAAGCATTTTTGAATCAAAAAGCAAGGGTTGAAAAAGTTTCCCAAAATGGCAAGTTTCCATTACAAGTCATTTTCCCCAGAAGGCAACTTTGCAAATGGCTTGAAATTCTTCAATTTTGTGAACCTCTAACCTCTTATATGATCAAATAAAGATCAAACACAATCAAAATGATGAAGAACACCCCTTGGTTGGGTCATTGGGGGCCTCAGATGCCCTGATTTTGCACTGACTTGCTCAAGAAGTCAACTCTTGATTAGATGCCTTCCTCATGGAATTTCTTCATAAAAATTGATATGCATGATCCTTATAACATATAGAGACCAATAGAAACAAGAATGACCAAAAAATTTGGAGTTATGGCCTTTGAAACCAAAACCCTAATTCTAGGTCATCTGTGCAGTTAAACCTGGCTCTGCTTCCATGCCTTTCTCAGTTCTTGTGATTCTTTGACTTTCTTAACTTTGTGAGGATATGATATGATGTTTGAACATACATGGACCCATTTGAAGTGATTGATGACCTTTGGAGTGGCTCAAATGGCTCTTGGATTGCTCAGATCACAAAGCCTAGATGCAGATGACTTTGACCCAATGCAGTGAATCAAAAATGCAATATGAGATGCCATGATTGAATTTATGCATATGAAGAGATCACAAGCCATGGTGTGAATGGGTGAGGGCAAATTTGGGGTGTTTACAAATGCCCCTATTCAAGCATGGGTTAGCTGTGTAGAATGTAAGCAACGGCTTAACAGGCAAACAAGATAACTTGTGGTTGAATACCAAAGACAGTCCAAAATTTGCACTCACAGAATAAAGAAGGAAAGGGATATAAATTGTAAAGGAAAATAAAGTATGATTATAAAGTGCGGGCGGCGGAGGACGACCGGCGAGCAGAGGACGACTGCTGGGGAAGGAGCAATGATGGGGACGACCGACATGCTGGGGATATAAGAGATTGTGATGGGGACGACCATCAAGTAAAGCTATAAGACTCTTTGGGGATTGGAGGTAAATGAAATAAAATGATGAGGCACGGTCATCAAAGGTGAAGGACGATCACCTAGCAGGGGACGGCTGCTCTGTTGGGGGATAAGATGAGGGACGGTCATCTAAGGTGAAAGACGATCACCGGGCAGGGTACGGCTGCCGAAAGTATCACGACATAGGACGAATGCCGGATAAAAAAGGTCGACGATGGGGACGGCCATCGGATAAGCATGATGAAGGACGATCACCAGGAGGTGAAGGACGATCACCTAGCAGGGTACGGCTGCTCTCAGGGTTTATCATGACATAGGACGAATGTCAGATACAAAATCAATGATGGGGACGACCATCGGATAAAGCGATGAAGGATGATCATCAGGAGGTGAAGGACGATCACCTAGCAGGGGACGGCTGCTAAACATCACGATATAGGACGAATGCCGGATAGAAAAGGGTTCCAATAGTGGAGACTCCGCTGGGGAAAAGGACGAGGGACGGTCATCCAAAGGTGAAGGACGATCACCTGGCAGGGTACGGCTGCCGAAAGGGTATCATGACATAGGACGAATGTCAGATAGAAAGGAAATAGTTCACTGAGATTTGCTGGGACAAGTAAACACGGACGAGTGCCTATACCCAATGAATGAGGGGTATCAGTGTTTGGGTACGGTGTATAGATTAAAGATGCGGACGAGCATCCCTAAGACTATGATACGGATGAGTATCGGTAGAAACAAACATTTGACGTAAGTTCAGAGATGATGATACGGACGAGTATCAACTGGTTAACAAGGAACACGGACGAGCGTTGATTCTGTGGGGACCCTTCTGGGGAATAGTAGACACGGACGAGTGTCTAAATTCAAGAAGACATAAGTGTTTGACACGTGTATGGATTAAAGATGTGGACGAGCATCCTTAAGACCATGATATGGACGAGTATCAGGTAGAAACAAACG
Organism: Lathyrus aphaca; assembly: GCA_963966055.1. NCBI lineage: Eukaryota > Viridiplantae > Streptophyta > Magnoliopsida > Fabales > Fabaceae > Lathyrus > Lathyrus aphaca. Next base: position 378,271,457 of record OZ014523.1, on the reverse strand, counting down.
CTAGACGCATGTTCAGAGATGATGATACGGACGAGTACCAACGGGTTAACACAGAACACAGACGAGTGTCGGATCTGAGGAGGTATAAGTGGTGTATACAAGATACGAACGAATATCTGTATGAGTGAAATAAGAGTAATAAGCATGAGTGGCGTACAGATGAGTGTTTAACTTGTTGGGGAGAGTGACACGGACGAGTGTCAAAAGAGGAAAGTGTAATATAAACAAGTGTATGGTTTACAAAATGTTTTAGGTATCTATGCTGAGGATGGTGACACGGACGGGTGTCAGGGAACTTGTATAGATATATGTATCTGTGAGTGCAAAGAGGACGCTTTGGCTTTCTACTAGGGATATGACACGGACGAGTGTCAGGAAGTATCAGTTTCTATATACGTGTCTGTTTGTAAAGGATGCTCGGGCGACTTTACTGGGGAATCATGACGGACGGGTGCCAAAAGGAGTGTACATTTGTATTTATGAGTGTAAGGCAAATGCCTTGGCTTTCTGCCGGGGAATTTGGGGAGTTTTGTGTACATTGTCGACGGATTGTCAGTATTCACAAGTGTTTGATTCAGAACATGGCTTATGAATATGCCATATGTTTGATTTTTTGCCGTAATGCTCCATATTAGACGGAATGCTACGCTCTGCGGGGAGAATATGATGCGAATGCTATGATTATGCAAAGATACCGATCCGGGATTCAGATCCCGTTGCTGCGAAGATCTCTGGCTGATCTGCTTGGAGTGGACATCCCAGCTGGGGATGGGATCGTTGATGGATCTGACATATATGACTCTGCATGGGGGAAAATAGGTCACTGATAGACCTATCTTTGGTAATGAGGGACCCAGCTGGGGGTTTGTAGAAGCTTCCTTCACCCTGTTGTGAGATCTCCAGGCGTTGCTCCTCTGGATAGAGGCTGAAACTCTGTGGGGGAGGTGGTTCACTGGATTTTGTACTTGGCTGAGGAGGAAACAAATGGCAACTCAGCTGGGGAGAAAGCACCTCCGGTGCTAAGACCGAGTAGATAATGATCTGCCAGCTTGCTGGGATGGAGTTTTTTTATGCCCCATGTTGTGCTTGGAATACCTGCATTCCTGAAAAGTCAGAGAAACGCACAAGTAATCCCGAGGGTACCCTTTACCAGATTCCATCATAAGAGTTTAGGCACTCCTGGGAGTGAGTATATTTCCTGCAAGCACGTATTTTTAGAAAAGAAGCATTTGTGTTTATGCAATCAGCATCTTAAAGACATCAGACATTCTTGCAAATAAAACGTACGAGACGAAACAATGACTGAAAATCCGATTTTATTAATTCGTGTGCCTTTAATTGGCAAGATACAGTCAAAGAAACAAATCCCCTGAAATGAGGAGATTGTTACAAATTGAGAAATAAAAGGTATTGGCAATGTTGATGACGCTTCAAGGAGCTCCCTTATGACTCGTATGACATTTGACGGTCTTCTCGTCTCGCTTTCTGAAGAAGGCTGATTCTGATTGGCGCTCGACCCTTTCAAAGCTTACCAAGTTGTAAGTGATACAAATGAATTCAGAGTACAGTTGTTCGCTTATTCCCTTATTTTGCATGGATCGCCCTTTCGGGTTTTCAATCCATCGGGATACCCTTTTTTGCCTGAGTTGTCCAATGCGGCTTTTCAACTCAGCGGGTGTACGTTTTTCTTCTTCTTTATTTTCCCTTATTTTTGCCCGAGTCTTTTATTCTGTTTTTGACTCGCCGGGATGCCCTATTTTTTCCTGGACTTACATTCTGTTTTTACGTCCAGCGGGTCATTTTATGCGAAGTATTTTTTAACTGCATCTGAATTCACAGGGGACGGGAAGTCTTCACCATCCATAGTACTGAGCATGAGTGCTCCACCGGAGAAAACTTTCTTTACTACGAATGGCCCTTTATAGTTCGGAGTCCATTTGCCCCTGTGGTCTGTATGAGGAGGAAGGAGTCTTTTCAGCACAAGATCTCCTACTTGGTACTCTCGGAGCCTGACTTTCTGATCGAAGGCTTTCTTCATTCTTTTCTGGTACAGCTGCCCATGACAGATTGCAGCCAATCTCTTCTCTTCAATCAAATTCAGTTATTCGTACCGGGATCGGACCCATTCTGCTTCATTCAACTTAACATCCATTAGTACCCGCAGGGAGGGTAACTCAACTTCAACAGGTAGGACTGCTTCCATACCATACACAAGCTGAAACGGTGTTGCCCCAGTAGATGTTCTGATTGACGTACGGTATCCATGCAAGGCAAACGGTAGCATTTCATGCCAGTCCTTATAAGTGACTACCATCTTTTGTACAATCTTCTTGATATTCTTATTAGCTGCCTCAACAACGCCATTCATCTTTGGCCTGTAAGGAGAAGAATTGTGGTGTTGGATTTTGAAGTCCCGACACAGTTCTGCCATCATTTTATTGTTCAAGTTGGAACCATTATCAGTAATGATTCGCTCGGGAACTCCATACCGACAGATGATGTCTCTCTTCAAAAATCGGGCTACCACCTGCCTGGTAACATTTGCATATGAAGCTGCTTCGACCCACTTGGTAAAATAGTCAATGGCAACCAGGATGAATCTGTGGCCATTTGAAGCAGTCAGTTCAATCTTGCCAATCATATCAATGCCCCACATGGCAAAGGGCCAGGGTGAAGACATCACATTCAGAGGATTGGGAGGCACATGCACCTTATCCGCATAAATTTGGCATTTATGGCACTTCCTGGCATAAGCACAACAGTCGGCATCCATTGTGATCCAGTAGTAACCGGATCTTAACAACTTCTTGGCCATGGCATGCCCTCCTGCATGGGTACCAAAGGATCCTTCATGCACTTCGTGCATCAACAAGTCTGCTTCTGTTTTATCAACGCATCTGAGAAGTAGCATATCAAAGTTTCTCTTGTATAAGGAACCGTCAGTATTCAGGAAGAAACTACCAGCAAGCCTTCTTAATGTCTTCTTATCATTTGAAGATGCCCAAGGTGGGTATGTTTGATCCTCCAAGAAGCATTTGATGTCATGGAACCAAGGCTTATCATCCTTAACAACATCTGCTGAAAACACATATGCTGGCCTGTCAAGTCTGGATACTGAGATCCGAGGTACAAAGTTGGCAGCTTGAACTTTGATCATGGATGAAATGGTGGCCAAAGCATCTGCAAAATGATTTTCATCTCGAGGGATATACTCAAGCTTGAATGTTGTGAAGAAAGTCAATAACCTCCTTGTATAATCCCGGTAAGGTATCAGATGATCCTGGTGGGTGTACCATTTGCCGTTGGTTTGATTAATTACCAGAGCTGAATCTCCGAACACAGTTAAAGTCTTGATTCTGAGGTCAATGGCTTCCTCAAGACCCATAATACAAGCTTCGTATTCAGCTTCGTTGTTAGTGCAGTTAAAGGTGAGCTTTGTCGAGAAAGGCATGTGAACTCCTTTAGGTGTAATGAGTACTGCACCAACACCAAGACCATTCATATTAACAACCCCGTCAAACATCATAGCCCATTCTTCTTCTGGGTCAGGCCCTTCAGTGTGAACAGGCTCTTCATGATCTTTTGCTTTTATGAACATGATGTCTTCATCAGGGAAGTCAAATCTCATAGGCTGGTAATCATCAATGGGTTGCTCAGCAAGATAATCAGACAATACACTGACTTTGATGGCCTTTTGAGATGTGTACTGAATGTCATATTCTGTGAGGATCATTTGCCATCTTGCAACCCGTCCGGTAAGTGCTGGCTTCTCAAAAATGTACTTAACTAGGTCCATCTTTGAAATCAACAAGGTAGTGTGGGTCAACATATACTGCCTCAGTCGGCGAGCAGCCCACGCTAAAGCACAACAAGTTTTCTCGAGCAGTGAATAACGTTGTTCACAGTCGGTAAACTTTTTGCTTAGGTAGTAAATTGCATACTCTTTTCGACCAGACTCGTCATGCTGGCCCAGCACACACCCCATTGATTCTTCTAATACTGTCAAGTACATTATCAGAGGTCTTCCTTCAACTGGAGGCATAAGGATTGGTGGCTCTTGTAAGTATTCCTTGATTTTGTCAAAAGCCCTCTGGCAGTCTTCCTTCCACCTGACCGTTTGTTCTTTTCTTAACAACTTGAACAAGGGTTCACAGGTTGCTGTAAGGTGAGATATGAACCTTGAGATGTAGTTCAACCTTCCTAGGAACCCCCGAACTTCTTTTTCTGATTTCGGTGCAGGCATTTCTTGAATAGCTTTGACTTTGTCAGGGTCAACTTCGATCCCTTTTTCACTTACTATGAATCCCAGCAGCTTACCGGATCGCACCCCGAATGTGCATTTGTTGGGGTTTAACTTCAGTTGGTACTTCCTCAGACGCTTGAATAATTTCAACAGATTTACCAGGTGGTCTTCTTTTGTGAGGGACTTGGCAATCATGTTATCCACATAACATTCAATTTCTTTATGGATCATGTCGTGGAATAATGTTACCATAGCCCGTTGATAAGTTGCACCAGCATTCTTCAGTCCAAATGGCATCACCTTATAACAAAACGTGCCCCAGGGTGTGATGAAAGTTGTCTTCTTCATGTCTTCAGGTGACATCTTGATCTGATTGTATCCTGAAAATCCGTCCATGAAGGAGAACACCGAGAACTGAGCCGTATTATCAACCAATACATCAATGTGAGGTAAAGGGAAATCATCTTTCGGGCTGGCTCTGTTCAGATCCCGGTAGTCCACACACATTCTCACCTTGCCGTCTTTCTTAGGCACAAGTACAATATTAGCAATCCACGGCGGATAGCTAGTTACAGCGAGGAACCCGGCGTCCCACTGCTTTTGTACCTCTTCCTTGATCTTTATTGCCATATCTGGGCGAGTACGGCGCAGTTTCTGCTTTACTGGCGGGCAGTCTTCTTTCAAAGGCAGCTTGTGCATGACAATATCGGTGTCCAACCCTGGCATATCCTGATAAGACCAAGCAAACACATCCACATATTCACGAAGCATGTCGATCAGTTGTTCTTTTACTGAATCTTGTAGGCAGGCCCCGATCTTAACTTCTTTCACATCTTCTTCCGTACCAAGATTAACCGTTTCAATCTCCTCCTGATGAGGAGTGATAACCTTCTCCTCTTGCCTTAACAACCTGGCTAGCTCTTCAGGAAGCTCATAATCTTCTTCAACCCCTTCATCAGCTTGATTGATTGGATTGTCAAAGTCATACAGAGTCATAGCTGTGTTGTTGTCGGTGCAGTCTGAAAGGCACTCTCTGCAAGGGTTTAGATTGTTCGTTTTAGTGATCAATTTTAATCTTGTTTAGAAAAAGTGAAAAGAAGTTATCATTTTGGAAAACATTGCCATTTTATTTTTGTACAAAAAGAAAAAATGAAAAACAGTGAGCGGGAAAGAAAAAGACTCATTTGCAAAAGATGTCTGATATTCATTGATTGATTTGTTTGCACAAAATTACAAGATGGCCCGATTACAAAATGAGTCTTGACATCTTGGGCAAGATGCAAGACTTGATGCATGCTTAAAATATACAGGAAATAATAATTACTCTGCAGGAGTAACCCTTATAATTTCCTGGGAAGACCAGTTTGAGATATGGCTCCCCGGGGTTATTGGACGTATCCATCTCTCCAGGTTGCGCTCATCTTCCGACTCATCTTCCAAGTTGTTCACAGCATCCGGGGTGAGCATCCCCCCGCTGACAAAATTGGGCTTCTTAGCAGCCTCTGATTGATCTTGTTGAGTTGGTTTGTAACCCAACCCAAATTTGTCCTCCTTCTTCTCCACAGGTAGCAGCTTTCCCCAGCCTTGGGCAGTACCCTCTTCAACAACCTTCCTGGCTTGCTGATAAGACGTCATGGAGGTTCCCAGTACAGCAGATGCTTCATTAATGTTCAGGGCCTCAAACCCCTGGCTCATGGTTTCATGGATTTCTCCATCCTTCTCAATGTACTTGTATGTAGCCAGGTGGCTAACAAAGATGTTCTCTTCACCACAGATGGTGATGATCTGGCCTTCCCACTCGAATTTCAGCTTCTGGTGAAGGGTAGACGTAACAGCGCCAGCGACATGGATCCAGGGTCTACCCAACAAACAGCTGTAGGCCGGCTGAATGTCCATCACATAGAAGGTAATTTTAAAAGTCTGCGGGCCAATCATCACAGGCAGATCAATCTCACCAAGCACTGATCTTTTAGATCCATCAAATGCTCTCACCACCAAATTACTTGGACGCAATGCCAAGCCATCATACTCCAGCTTCACTAAGGCTTTCTTTGGTAGAACATTGAGTGAAGACCCAGTGTCCACCGGTACATGAGATAGAACATCACCCTTGCATTCTAGAGTGATGTGTAAAGCCTTGTTGTGGTTACGTCCCTCAGTTGTTAAGTCGGCATTGGTAAAACCCAGTCCATGACTGGTGTTGACATTTGCCACCACAGTTTCTAGTTGATTAACAGTGATCTCCTCTGGCACGTATGCTGCGTGCAAGACTTTCAATAATGCATTCCTGTGAGCTTCAGAACACATCAACAGGGATAATATGGAGATCTTTGAGGGAGTTTAGTGAAGTTGATCCACCACCTTGTAGTCACTTCTCTTTATGATTCTCATAAACTCGTCTACATCTTGCTCAAAAGATGTCTTCTGAGTCTCTTTGACAGCCGACTCTTGAAATACCACACTCTTTCCTTTGGCCTTGGCAGCAGCTTCTGCTTCGGCATTAGGTCTTTGCAATTGTGAGGCAAAAAGGCGTCCGCTTCTGGTGAAGCCTCCGCCTCCCCCAACATTATCAATCTGTGGAGAAGAGGTTGAAGAATCCAAAGTGATTTTCTCCCCGTTGCAGTAGAGATCAGAGCCATAATGCCAAGGTATGGCATTACTGCTTTCATATGGAACTGGTCCAGGCACCGTGATGGTAACTGGACTGACTGCAGCAGAGGAGGGTATTGAAATGGTGTGCGGATCGTAGTAAATGGTGACTGGTGATCTGGCAGGAGATGCCACTGTTTGTTGAAAGTTGTTGTTTGGAGGAACGTTTGACGGATCATAGTAGATGGTGACTGCTGAGATATCTTCATCAATTTTTGCTGATGTTGTAGGAGATTCTGCTGAATAAATGGGTGCTGATGTTGTAGAAGGAATGGTTGATGACATTTGATTTGTTGAAGTGATGGATGGAGCCATTGTTGATGATATTGATGAATTGGTCGGAATGATTGTTGTTGCAGATGTAGAAGAGTCAGGAATTGTTGTCAAAGAGATTGCTGGATTTGTAGGCGCCATTGTTGTGATCTGGAGTATACCACTTTTGATAAGACCATCTATGCCTCTTCTCAAATTATCACACCCGTTGACCGAAATGTTACAATAACCACAACCGAGCTCACACCCGGGGAACATCTGGCACTCTAGAAGCTGAGCTTTAATTTCTACCAGAGGTGTCCGAATCTGTCCAACACTGGTTATCAAGAAAGATGGATTGTCTTCCTCAATGGCATTAATTCTTGTCCCTCCATGATTGGGCATGGGATTCTTGTTGACATTTGGAGGGGGTGCAAAGTTGAGGGCTTTAGAATCCACCAGATCTCGTACCTTCATTTGTAAAGCCCTACATTTCTCAGTATTGTGGCCAGGTGCATTGGAGTGAAAAGCACACCTGGCGTTGACATCGTAATTTCTTGGGAGATTGGAGGGATCTGGTGGTGCCAATGTCCTTAATTCAACCAAGTTGAGTTTCAGGAGTTGTGGCAATAAGGCAGCATAAGGCATAGGGATAGGGTCAATCACCCTATTTGCCTGTGATGGTCTTTGCTGAAAGGGTCTTTGTTGTTGATTGCTGTTGTTGTTGTTGTTGTAGGTCCTCTGTGGCGGATACTGAACTTGCTGTTGATAGTGTGGTTGCTGTTGTGGTTGTTGATATGCTGGTTGCTGAGGAATCGGAGCTGGAATAGTAACAGCTGCTACTGACCTGTGGACATACTGAGGTCTGCCCCTGCTGGCATGAATAACATTTGTCTCACCGGTTCTTCTAGGTCCCACAAAAGGCTTCCTGGGATTACTTGACGAACTTGCACCATTATCAGAAATCTTACCCATTTTCAGAAGGCTTTCAATTCTTTCTCCAGTTATGACTACATCAGCGAAGCTGGTGGAAGAAAAGGCAGCCAACCTATCAATATATGTTCCTTGCAGAGTATTCATGAACACGTCGGCCATTTCTCTTTCCGACATAGGTGGTTGGACAACAGCAGCAAGCTGTCTCCACCTCTGGGAATATTCCCTGAAGCTTTCTCTGGAGGATTGAGACATTCCCATCAGAAGGGTTCTGTTAGGAGCCATGTCCAGATTGTATTGGTACTGTCTGATGAAAGCTTCAGCTAAGTCCTTCCAGCACCTGATAGTAGCTCTGGTCAAGTGAGAGTACCACTCCCTTGAAGCCCCAGTCAAACTGTCTTCAAAGTAAAACATCCACAGTTTTTCATCCATAGTATATGCTTTAAGTCTTCCCAGGAAGGACTGCAGGTGAGTTCGTGGACAGGAAGTTCCATTGTACTTCTCGAAGCACGGGGGTTTAAACTTGTGGGGAATTCTCACCCCGTCTACTAACCCCATATCCATTACATCTAAGCCCAAGGAGTTTTGAGACTCCAAAGATCTCAATTTCTCAGCAATTTCATCAAACCTCCTATCATAAACTTCATCCCCAGCTCCCATCACAGTAAACTGCTCCTCTTGGGGGTCTTCTTGTAAGATCCTTCCTCCAATAGTATTTCCTTGCACATTACCCGGGATGTTGGCTTCCGGATGTAGATGAGGCCCATACACTGGTGGATTAACATGAGGCTGACCCCTTTCATTGTTACTTGTTCCTCCAGTTCCCAGATAGGGTTCTTCCGGGGTTTGTCTTTCTACCAATGCCCTCAACCTTTCTTGACTTTGAGCCAAGCCATTCATTACTTCCATGAATTGGGTCATTTGGTTTCTCATCTCCAGCCTTTCATTAGCCATCTGAGTTCTGACCTGTGTCAAATCTTGCTGTACTTGATCCATTTGGATACCAGGAAGGTTGTTGCGAGTAGGATACCTGTGCGGACGGTTGAGAGGGAACACCCGGCGGCGAGCAATAATTCCTGAACCATAACAGAGTTAGTAACAAACAAAACAAAAACCTACAAAACAAAACAAAGGTCAGTATGCAATGCAGTATGCTTATTTGTTTCCAAGGTATCCGGCTTGGCTCTTGGTTTTGACCTTTCCAGACCCTGAGGAAGATGTTTTGATGTTGCTTTGAGAAAGAAAACTCAGTGAAACAAACTGACAAATACATTACAAATGGTGAATAATACATAGTCTGTTTTTACAACATATGCCCCTGAAGGGTCAAAGTACAACACAAAAAGAAAAGTACATGAAATGGAAATAACAACAAGCAAAGAAGTCAAACATGTAATCCAAACTCATCCTCCTTAACCTCTTTCAGAAGTGCCTCAGTCACTGGACCAGCTGGATGCTCTGTGATGTTTCTGATGAGAAGGTTTCTGGTGGCAATAGCAGTGGTCAGCTTCTTGTGCCTGTCTTGGTCTTTTGACTTCTTCACACCAGCCCTAACCTTCAATTCTGACATTTCCTTTTGGGCTGCCAGCAAAGCCTCCTGTTGCTTCTTCTCCTTGGCCTCCAACTGCTCAATCCTGGCTTGAGTTCTCTTATCCTCCTGAGTGCGAGCTTCAGTGATCCTGACCCACCTAGCTTGACTTTCCTCTAGATAGAGATCAGTCCTGGCTTTCTGAAGCTGGGCCTCTTTACAGGCATTCTTTAATATTTGCTCTCCAGCTCTTGATTTCTTGATGTAGTCTTCTGCTTTCTCAATCTTGGCCAGATGCTCCACTTTAAGCTTTTCCAACCTTTCAATGTCCAGACGACCATCACTCCTCTCCCAGAGGGTCTTCTTCAGAGCTTGAGACAGATTCTCATTTCTTTCCTTCAGCTTCTCAAATTCTTCCAGGCTGACAGTGGCTGGAGGTGGTACTGTGGATGGTCCAGGGGCATCCTCAATGGTGAAGGGCATCCCAGAAATCTGAGCCCTAGCATGAGACCATTCATAATACTGAGCTGAAGCCACATTATTGCATCTCCCAAGAATGGCCATCCCTTTGGTCTGGATGTTGTCCCAAGCCCAGGATGCTTGTCTGACAACAGCTAGATTAGGCTTTATCTCACAATACAGGGTTTCAGCTAGATCTTGCACTCTAGGAGGGTGGACCAAAGCATAGCCCAATTGTCTCTTAAACAGCAAAGGATTATACTTGATGCAACCCTTCACTCCTATTAGAGGTACATTGGGGTACTGCCCACAGCTAGTAATTATGTCTATGCCCTTGGTGCTATGGGTGCACCATCTGATGTCATCTGAAGTCAAAGCAATAAGTCTCTTAGCCCAATTCTTCTGTTGATGAGGGTTCAGGAAGGCATCAGTCTTGGGTAAGTGTTTAAGCAGCCAAGTGTGAAATAGAGGAGCACAACATCTCACCAACTTTCCTCTTTTCTTCTCATTTCCTTGGTGAACAGAATAATAGAAATCTCCCAGCAAGGTGGGTACTGGGTTCCTGAAAAGGAAGATATGAATGGCATTCTTGCTGATAAACTTGGGATCATCTGCAAATAGTATAACCCCATATATATTGAGGGCTAACAATGCACAGACTTCCCTCCATTCCCCCAAGGAGGCCTTCAGGATGGCCTGAGAAGTCAGAAAGTCTAAGTGCAAGCCAGGGATCCCAGCCTTTGTTGTCATATTTTTCTCAATCAAAATAGGCTCCAAATATAATGCCTTTGCCACTTCTCCATTGCTGGGAGAAGTCATCTCTGGGTTGAAGGGGATCCCACCCCTGACAGGCACTCTAATCAATGATGAGAACTCCTCCAGTAGAGGTCCTAACTGAAAGTTCTGGAAAGTGAAGCATCTCAAGGGAGGGTCATAAAACTGTAAGCAAGTGTGGATCAAACTCCTCTGAGAAGGATCCAAGTCCATAACCATATCAAGGATGCCTCCATGATGCTCTCTGAATAATGGGATGTGGTCTGGAGTGATAAGTGCCTGGACCTGTCCGATGCCAGTCAGCACAGGCTCAAAGAAATGATATGAAATGTTGCTCTTCTTGGGTGCCATGACTGCTGATGAAGAGCTGAAAACAAATGCTGATGAAGATCAGAACTGGTACTGGAGATGAGTCACTGATAGGCTGAGGCTGGTGATAAAAGTGGCTGAAGCAGGCAACTGATGAAGATAGCTGAAGCAGATAACTTGATGAACAAGGGTCTATGCAGATGATGGGGTCAAAACCAAGCCAGATGTAATATGGATACCTTGAAAAACAAATAAACAAATGTTAAATGATGCAATGATGAGTATGCAAATGATATGCAAGGGTTTGTGATCAAGATGGATCTGATTATCTGTCTTGATATAAAGTCCATGTATGTTCAAGAAGTCCAGATGGAGGTTCAGAAGTCCAGTAACCAAGGTGGGGGACTCAAATAAAGAGTCACATGTCCAGGGTTAAATCACAAGAACTGTCCAAAGTGAAGCACACTTAAACAAAGCAAGTATCAGGGTATGTTGTGGCCTAGGGTACCTGCAAACCTGTAAACAGCCCAACCCCCTCACAGGTGGTGTTCTAAAACAAGGATCCTCAGACTTGGATCAGTTATGAGAAGTGTAAACACTTCTAACCCGGAGGTACAGTGTCTACAATAACCATAAAAGATCCTCCTCTAATTCACCTCAATTTTTGAAGGTCATAGTAAAGGTCATCCAGACTTAGCAGGCTTCCCAGATAGCCCTAGCACTACAGGAAATCTGTAGCACAGAGTTCTCAAGAAGAAACCCACATCTGAACCGTGTTTCATATTCCCGCACCAGACCGAAATGGAATGGGAAAGAACATGAACCACTCTAGCCTAGGTGTCACTCAGGTCCCCGGTATAGGACCTCAAACTCTCAATAGAACCCCACCCACCAAAATAAAAACCAGATCCAGCAAGATGACAGTATGACAGTACGATATATAAAGCTGTAAAGAAAACAATAAATAACTGTAAATAAAGCAATAAATAAAGCAAATATATAAACACAATTAGCACATAACACCCCAGTAAACACAAATCAAACAAGCGCTAGGAGGAACCCACAAAAAGAACCAGAAGCCCTGGTTACACTATAAGGATCCCCAGCAGAGTCGCCAAGCTGTCGCTCCCACCAAATGACACCCAGGTCAGAAGGGGTACAGACGCGAACGGTCGGAGAAAGGAGAGAATGAATGAATAGAGTCGCCAGCTAGGCATTTTTATCCCTAAGGAAAGGTAATGCTACATAGACCTGGAAATATATGGATAAGACAGTTGCGATCCAGAGAAACTGAGAAAGGGGGTTGGTTATAACCTGGGAAGGTATTAGCACCCAGATTGTCCGTCGTACTCGACGGGATCCACGCTTAAAAGATTTGTGTTTTAAAGGGGTAGTGTCAGTGCAATTTGTGTATCAAAGCTGGAAAAGAATGCAAGTGTCAGTGCAAAAGAAATGTGAAGTGTACAAGTGAAGTGTCAGTATAAGAACAGGAGTATGAAGCTCAAGACTATGAGGCTTAAAAACAATGCTGGAAGGAGGGGGAATATACAGAGACTTTTGTTCGATAACTGTTAAGTTATGCCTACATATCCTCTCGTGCAATGAGGAAGTCAGAACACCGTAGTTCGACTCAAAGAGACTGAAAGATAAATTGACTTGTGAACTGCTTACTTGTCTATGCTCAAGTGTATGACCTGTCTGGCTCAGGTGCAAACTGTCTTGCATTAGGAGATTAAGTGAATTGATTAAGAGATTTAAACACATTAAGGGTTTAACAGTTAGGATTAAAGTTATACACTCCATCCTAATAGAAGGATGCAGGCATAAGCTTAATCACAAAGCCTTAAAGCCTTTAGGGTTTAGTCCCTGATTATGAGATGAGAAGAGAAGACTCAAAGATGACACAAAGTTAAAGGCTAAATGGGGGACTAATCAAACCCTAATTGTTATCATGCTTGGAGATCCTAGGGTTTATGAGTTTTGCAAGAAGATCTTCAGAGAAACCACCAGGAAGGAAGCAGATGAAAGGAGCAAGAAGCAAAACAACTTGCTTCACTTAAGAAGTCAAGTTGCTTGAAGAAAGAAGGTAAGAGATGAACATGAATGAGCAAGCTCAATCCAATACACATTAAATATGCAGCAAAGGAGGTATGAAAGAGATGAGAAGAGATTATGAGAAGTGAAGGCAAATTCACTTCTCAAACAACTTACCACCTAAAAAGTTAGCATAAGAAATGAAATGCAATGCAAATGAGATGAAATGTGATGATGCAAACCAAAACCAGGAGCAAGATCATGAAGTTAATGATGCTAAGAGATGATACAATCATGAGGCAAGGCATGAGAATGATCAAACAAACATATGGATGCAAAAGAAACATGCTTTGAACCATGGATGTTCATGAAAAGTTATGAAATGTAATGGACATACAACATGGCAAATGAAAGATGCAATGATCAAACATGATTCTAGTATGTCCTAAGATGTATTATGAATCAAATGGATGCACAAAATGTCATGGCAAGTCAATGGATGCAAGAAAATGAGAAATGGATGCAAGGGAAGGCACAAATTAGGGTTTATGATCAATACACAAAGTAAAATTCAAAACCAGAAGCAAATGACATGATAAAAATTTGAAAATGCAATCAAAGATACCCTAAACCTATACAAACTCACTTCCCAAAGGAGGGGATCCAACTCTTAACCTATTGAAAGTTATGAATTTCCTAAGATTGCTAGGGTTTTAAGGTACCTTGTCAAGAAAAATGCAAAACAAATTGAAAATGCAAGATCAATTCAAACCAATTTTATCCTATAAACTACATGCTATGCAAGATGCAATGCCAAAAGAATCATCATCCAACTCTCAATGGTTAGGAAGAAATAAATTTTTGAATTTTGAAACAAAATATTGCCTTGAAATGAAATTAAATCCAATGAAAATGATCAAAAGGTATCAAGAACAAAAAAGAAATTTGGTTTGAGAGTTGTACAATGTTTCTAAATGTTTTGAAATGCAATATGAATTTTTTTGTGATTTTTAAATACCTAAATGTATTTTTAATTAATTAATTTTCATTAACTAATTAAAAATAATCATTTAAATAATTTAAAAATAATTTTCAATGCAAAAAATAAAAATAAAAATATTTTTGTGTTTTAAAAGTTAGTGTAATCTTTGACAAAAAATTTCATAATTTTTAAATGGTTTTTGCTATTTTAAATAAAATGTAAAAGATAATTCAAATTAAAAGAAATAAAAGATAAAATAAATGAAAGTAATTCAAAGGGATGGCCAGGATTTGATCTGGGCTTGGACTGGTTGACTGCGCGCCAGATCCAAAGGCCCAGATTCAAATCTGGCTAATTTGTCTTATGAATTAATTAAATAAGGTTTGAATTAATTAAACAAGGATTAGGGTCTTAATGACACATCCTGGCCACACGTTCACGCGGGAGTCAACAAAAGTCCACAGAATCAAGGGTCCACATTCAAACTAAACCCTAAACGTGATTAACACATTAATGACATTCAGGTGGCCGGAAATGACCTCCGGTCATCTTCTCCGGCCACCTCCTTCCCTGAAAATTGCTAACTCACTCCCTAGGTCACTAAAACTTGATTTCTCTGCCCAGAATCCATCCCCACACATCATATAACAAGAATCAACAAACAAAACAAATTTATTTTTCGTATCAAAGCTGAATCGAATCAAAAGGGGTTTAGGTCAAAAAATTTCAGAAGCTTCATACATACTCAATACTTAACCATTTGCAAAACTAAACATATCAGCATGGTCAGCACATCACATAGATTCATTTAAGAACTTAAAAATGCATTTCTGGAAAAAAAGTTCTTGAGCTCACCTGAAATGGAACTTTCAATCCAGGAGCTTTCTGCTTGCTTCTCTGCTTCAAAATGGCTTCAATGATCCTCCTGATGAAGCTTTGAAGCTTGGTTGAAGTTTAAAATGGTTGGTTTGTGAGTTTGATGAAGTTCTGCTCAGTGGGGGGAGGAAATTGTGTTTTGATTTCAGGGAGTTTCAGGGCAAGGTGAAGGGTCAGGGATGATCAGTGAGACATGCTGAGATGTTCTATGGAGTTTGTTTTTATGTTTGATGCTTGTGTGATGTGTTTCGAATGAAAATGCATAAGAGGGAAAAGATTGGAGCTATGGCTTGGAGAGTGTTTCAGGCTTGTGTGTGTTATGAAAATGAACCCTTGGAGTGTGTTTGTAAGGTCTGGATTGGGCAGAGAGTTGTTGCTGGCCTGTGGTGATTGGTATGGGCAAGTTGCCAAAATGTCAACTTGACTTGTACTTGAGGTATGGGCAAGTGTGAGGTTGTGATAGGGGCATGGTTGGGCTCAGCAGAGATCATGGAGTTCATGTGGATCAGATTCTATGAGCTGTAACAAGTAGAGGCATGGCTTCATGAGTTTTTGCAAGTTGGTACATCTTTGGCCCTTTTGGAAATTCATGAAGTTCAAGGCACCAAAATGCAATATTCTTGGGCCAATTCTGATCTTTAGAGGTCATGTGAGTATGTTGTAATGAGTTTGTGCACATTTGAAGTCTTTGGAATGCTTGATCATATCATTTTGCAAAATGCCTCTTTGGTACAAAACTTGAAATTATGTGATTTTGTCCAACTTTGACAAGCCATAACTTTTGATCCAAAATTAATTAGAATGAGTTCTTGTACTTTTTGAAAAGGAAATAATGCATTCTACAACTTTCATGACCAAAGTTTTCTCATTTGAAGCATTTTTGAATCAAAAAGCAAGGGTTGAAAAAGTTTCCCAAAATGACAAGTTTCCATTACAAGTCATTTTCCTAAAAATTTTCCCTCACCCATTCACACCATGGCTTGTGATCATTTCATATGTATAAATCCAATAATAGCATCTCATACCACATTCTTGATTCACTGCATTGGTTCAAAGTCATTTGCATCTAGGGTTTGTGATCTGAGCAATCCAAGGGCTTCTTGAGCCACTCCAAAGGCCATCAATCACTTCAAAGGGGTCCATGTGTGTTCAAGCATCATATTATATCCTATCAAAGTCAAGAATGTCAAAGAATCACAAGAACTGAGAATGGCATGGAGGCAGAGCCAGGTTTGACTGCACAGATGACCTAGAAATAGGGTTTTGGTTTCAAAGGCCATAACTCCAATTTTTTTGGTCATTCTTGTTTCTATTGGTCTCTATATGGTATAGGGAGTATGCATATCAATTTTCATGAAGAAAGTCCATGGGGAAGTCATCTGATCAAGAGTTGGCTTTTCAAGCAAGTCAGTGTAAAATCAGGGCATCTGAGGCCCCCAGTGACCCAACCAAAGGGTGTTCTTCATCATTTTGATTGTGTATGATCTTTATTTGATCATAGAAGATGTTGTAAGTTCACAAAATTGAATAATTTCAAGTCTTTTGCAAAGTTGACTTTTTGGGAAAGTTTGACTTTTAATGAAATTGCCATTTTAGGAAACTTTTTCAACCTTTACTTTTTGTTTCAAAAATGCTTCAAGTGGAAAAAATTTGGTCATGAAAGTTGTAGAATGGATCATTCCCTTTTCAAAAAGTACAATAACATGACCTAATTCATTTTTGATCAAAAGTTATGGCTTGTCAAAGTTGGCAAAAATCACAAAATTTCAAGGTTTCTACCAAAGAGGCAAAGTTGCAAATTCACTTGTCAAGGCAAATTGAGCTATCAAACTAACTTCTAATCTTCACACAAACATGTACCAAGACCTAAAAGTCAGATTGCACCAAAAGATCTCTCATTTTTATGGCTTATGGAGCAAGATATCTCAAAGGAACCAAACTAGAACCAACTTGCAAAACTCATCATAAGCTACAAACTACTTGCTGCCTTGCCTCTAAACTCTTTTCACAGCATTCCTTGATTCAAGCTGAGCCCAAGCATGCCAAAAAGCAAGTTGTACCATAGCCCATGCTTCAAGTACAAGTCAAGTTGACATTTTGGCAACTTGCCCATACCAATCACAATAGGCCAGCACCAACTCTCTGACCTATCACAATTGTTTATGCAAACAAAAAGCAAGCCAAAGGATACAAAACACAAGCCTGAAACACTCTCCAACACAACATTCTCATTTTCACACCATTTTGCAAGAGCCTTCGAAACACTCAGCACTAGCCTCAAACATAAAAACAAACTTCACAAATCAACTCAACACACTTCCCTGATCACAAAGCACCCATCACCATAGCCTAAAACTCCCAGAATCAGAAACACGATTTCCACCCCACCTTGAGCAGAACCTCTGCCATTTTCCAAACCAGCCACTACAAACTTCTTCTAAGCATCAGGACTTCATCAGGGGCCTAAGAGGAGTGGTTTGCGCAAAGAGAGAGGGTCAAAAAGTTGCAAACTGAGAAAGCTCAAAGCTCAGGTATATCAAGAACTTTTTTTCCAGAAATGAATTTTTAAGTTCCTAAGTTGTTCCTCATGCTTTGCTGATCACTCTGATGTTTTTACTTTTTGAAATGGTTGAGAAATAAATATTTAATCAAGTTCTGAAACTTTTCTGACCTAAACATGTTTGGCTTCGATTCGCATGATTAATGAATGAAAAATGGATTTTGTTTGGGGGTTTTGGTTTAGTTTCGAATGGGGATGATTTCTGGGTGATTAGTTTTCATTTTCATGGTGTTTTGAAGGATTTAGAAGTTTTCAGGTGGGAGTCCCACCGGAGAAGACGACCGGAAGTCTTCTCCGGCCACCTGAATCTGTTTAGCCCTAATCCCTGTAATTAATGCAAGTTTGAATTTTGTGCGTTGGATGGGCTGACTTAGTCAACTCCCGCGCGTGCTCAATGGCCAGGATGCTCTCACTTAACCCTAATCCACGTCATTAACTTAATTAATTGAGTTTTATATTTAATCTGGCCAGTTTGAATTTCCACCCTTGGATATGGCGCCAGTCAACGCGCGCGTTTCTCAGTTTAAACCTCAGCCTTAGGATCAGCATACTTTCCATTAAATTCATTTTATTTTGTATTTTATTTCATTTGTTTTGTCCATTTAATTTAAAATAGTAAAACTTATTCAAAAATTCTGAAAATTTTTATGCAAGCTCTTATTAATTTTCAGGAACCAAAAACATTTTTATTTTTATTTTTTGCATTAAAAAATATTTTTAAATCATTTAAAAGTTCATTTTTAATTAATTAATGAGAATTAATTAATTAAAAATACTTTTAGGTATTTAAAAATCACCAAAAAATTCATGAAACCTTTAGAACCATTTAGAAACATTGTCCAACCCTCAAACCAAATTTCTTTTTTGATCTTGATGTCTTTTGACAAATTTTCATGGAATTAAAATCATTTCAAGGCAATATTTTGATTCAATCTTCCAAAATTCATTTCTGCCTAACCATTGAGAGTTGGACTTTGGTTATTTTTGCATTATGTCTTGCATATCATGTAGTTTGTAGGATTAAATGGGCATGATTTGATCTTGCATTTTCAATTTGTTTGCCATTTTTCTTGACAAGGTACCTTAAAACCCTAGCATTCTTAAGAAATTCATAACCCTCATTAGGTTAAGAGTTAGAACCCCTCCTTTGGGCAGTGAGTTTGTATAGGTTTAGGGTTCCTTTGAATGCATTTTCAATTTTTTATCTTGATGTTTGCTTCTGGTTTTGGTTTTTGTTTGGTACATTGATCATAAACCCTAATTTGGGGCTTCCTTTTGCATTCATCTTGCATTTGCTTGCATACCATGACTTGCCATGACATTTTATGCATCCATTTGATTCATTAGACATCTTAAGACATATTAGAAACATGTTTGATCATTGCATCTTGCATTTGCCATGTTGTATGCCATTTGCATTTCATAACTTTTCATGTATGTTCATGGTTCCAAGCATGCTTCTCTTGCATCCATGTGTTCATATGATCATCCTCATGCCTTGATTCATGTTTGCATCATCTCATAGCATCATTAACATCATGTGTGTGCTTCTGGTTTTGATTTGCATCATGCCATTTCATCTCATTTTGCATTGCATTGCATTTCTTTCACTAACTTTTCAGGTGGTAAGCAACTTTGAGAAGTGAATTTGCCTTCACTTCTCACATTTTCTTTTCATCCCTCTTATGCATCATTGCTGCATTTTGCCTTGTGTTTGAGATTGAGCTTGCTCATTCTTCTTCATCTTACTTTCTTTCTTCAAGTGACTTGCCTTCTTAAATGAAGCAAGTTACTTTGCTTCTCTTGGCTCCTTTCATCTGCTTCCTGGTGGTTTCTCTGAAGATTTCTCTTGTAAACCTCACAAACCTTAGGAACAACTAAGCATGACAATGATTAGGGTTTTGGTTAGTCCCCCATTAGTTTTACCTTTGTGTCATCCTTTGTGTCTCTCTTCTCATCTCATAATCCAGGACTAAACCCTAAAGGCTTTAAGGCTTTGTGATCAAGCTTATGCCTGCATCCTTCTATTAGGATGGAGTGTATAACTTTAATCCTAAGTGTTAAACCCTTAATGTGTTTAAATCCTTTAATCAATCCACTTAATAATCATCAAGACATCAAGCTTGTAACTTGGGCCTTGCATTAGGGTTCTAATTCTTCCTTAATTGGTTAAGAAGGACTAACCCTAGTGTTAATGGACAAGTCCCTCTCAAGTTGTCTTACAAATCATAAAACTCACTTCATCATCATATCATTAAATAAAATCCACTTAACCAAAGGCTTGTTTTGTCATGAGTTTAATCCCTAATCATGGATTAAGTTGAGGAGCTTTCCTCAGCTTAAACATTCTCATCTATTATCCTTCTATTAGGATGGTGTAATGAGTCTGTTTAATCCCTGATTATGGCTTAACCTCATTACTTAACACTAAACAAAAACCACAAAAACATCTAATTAATCACAAGTAGGTTAATGATCTTAATCCTATATCAAAGGTGATTAAGTGTGAGAAGCTGACTTCACACTTAAGGTATTCTCATTACCCCTAATCAGAGGGAAGATGTGATGAGTTTACTAAATCCATTGGTTTAGGCTTAAGCTCATTAACTTATGAAAAATCCAAAAAGCAATAAAAGATTGAAAACTCAAAAACAAACAATAATCGTCTCCTCCGGGATTCTTTTCTCATCTCACTCACTCATAAACGAGAACTTGCTTCTTCCGTCTAATGCAAGACAGTTTGCACCTGAGCCAGACAAGTCATACACTTTAGCATAGACATGTAAGCAGTTCACAAGTCAATTCATCTTTCAGTCTCTTTGGGTCGAACTACGGTGTTCGGAATTCCTCATTGCACGAGAGGATACGTAGGCATAACTTAACAGTTATCGAACAAAAGTCTCTGTATATTCCCCCTCTTCCAGCCTTTTTCTTTTTAGCCTCATGATCTTGAGCATTTTGTTCTTGTTCTCACACTGACACTATACATATCACAATTCACACCTCTTTTGCACTAACACCTGTACATCCTTTTCCAGCTCTTTTATACACAAATTGCACTGACACTACCCCTTTAAAACACAAATCTTTTTAAGCGTGGATCCCGTCGAGTACGACGGACAATCTGGGTGCTAATACCTTCCCAGGTTGTAACCAACCCCCTTTCTCAGTCTCTCTGGTTCGCAACCGTCTTATCCATATCTTTCTAGGTTTATGCAGCATTACCTTTCCTTCGGGATAAAAATGCCTAGTTGGCGACTCTTTTCATTCCCTGTGAGTTCACTCCTGTGTGTTCTCACATCCTCCCTTCACCGACCGTTCGCGTCTGTACCCTTATCTGGGCCATTCCCATTTATCGGGAGCGACAGCTTGGCGACTCTGCTGGGGACCCTTATACTGTAACCAGGGCTTCTGGTTCTTTTTGTGGGTTCCTCCTAGCGCTTGTTTGATTTGTGTTTACTGGGGTGTTATGTGCTATTTGTGTTTGTATATTTATTTTGTTTATTGCTTTTTGTACAATTGTTTTACTGCTTTCTTTACAGCTTTACATATATCATACTGTCATACTGTTCTTGCTGGATCTGGTTTTGTTGCTTTGGTGGGTGGGGTTCTATTGAGAGTTGAGGTCCTATACCTGGGACCTGAGTGACACCTAGGCTAGAGTGGTTCATGTTCTTTCCCATTCTATTTCGGTCTGGTGCGGGAATATGAAACACGGTTCAGATATGAGTTTCTTCTTGAGAACTCTGTGCTACAGATTTCCTGTAGTGCTAGGGCTATCTGGGAAGCCTGCTAAGTCTGGATGACCTTTAGTATTGACCTTCAAAAACTGAGGTGAATTAGAGGAGGATCTTTTATGGTTATTGCAAACACTGTACCTCCGGGTTAGAAGTGTTTACACTTCTCATAACTGATCCAAGTCTGAGGATCCTTGTTTTAGAACACCACCTGTGAGGGGGTTGGGCTGTTTACAGGTTTGCAGGTACCCTTGACCTCAACATACCCTGTTACTTTGTTTTGATTAAGTGTACTCCATTTTGGAACAATTCTTGTGATTTTAAACCTGGACATGTGACTCTTTATTTGAGTCCCCCACCTTGGTTACTGGACTTATGAACCTCCATCTGGTCTTCTTAGACATACATGGACTCATATCAAGGCAGTAATCAGATCCAGCTTGATCACAAGCCCTTGCATATCATTTGCATACATCATCATTGCATCATTTGACATTTGCTTATTTGTTTTTCAGGGTATCCATACTGTATTTTGGCTTGGTTTTGACCCCTTCATCTGCATAGACCTATCCTCACCAGTATCTGCTTCAGCTATTCCTCATCAACTACCTACTTCAGTCACCTGCATCACCAGTCTCAGCCTGTCAGTGGCCCATCTTCTAGTATCAGTCATCATCATCAGCACCTGTTCTTCAGCAACATGGCACCTAAGAAGAGCAACATCTCCTATCATTTCTTTGAGCCTGAGCTAGCTGGCATCAGGAAGGTCCAGGCCCTGATTACTCCTGACCATATACCACTATTCAGAGAACATTATGGAGGCATCCTTGATGTGGTTATGGATTTGGACCCTTCCCAGAGGAGCTTGATTCATACTTGCCTGCAGTTCTATGATCCCCCTCTGAGGTGCTTCACCTTCTAGAATTTTCAGTTGGGACCCTTATTGGAAGAGTATTCATCACTGATTGGTGTACCTATCAGGGGTGGAGTCCCCTTCAACCCTGAGATGGCTTTTCCTAGTAATGAAGAGGTTGCAAAGGCATTATATCTGGAACCAGTTCTGATTGAGCAGAACATGACAGCAAAGGCTGGGATCTCTGGCCTGCACTTGGATTTCTTGACCTCTCAGGCTATTCTGAAGGCCTCATTGGGGGAGTGGAAGGCAGTCTGTGCATTATTAGCCCTCAGCATATATGGGGTTATATTATTTGCAGATGAGCCTAAGTTTATTAGCAAGAATGCAATCCATCTCTTCATTCTGAGGAACGCAGTGCCCAACTTACTGGGAGATTTCTACTACTCTGTTCACCAAAGGAATGAAAAGCAAAGGGGAAGATTGGTGAGATGCTGTGCTCCCTTATTCCATACCTGGTTACTCAAACACCTGCCCAAGACTGATGCATTCTTGAACCCTCACCAGCAGAAGAATTGGGCCAGGAGGCTTGTTGCTTTAACCTCAGATAACATCAGGTGGTGCACCCAGAGCACCAAGGGCAGGGACATCATTACTAGTTGTGGGCAATTTCCCAATGTACCTCTGATAGGAGTGAAGGGTTGCATCAACTACAACCCTCTGCTGTTCAAAAGACAACTGGGCTATGCATTGGTCCACCCTCCTAGAGTACAGGATCTAGCTGAGACCCTTTATTGTGAGATCAAGCCTAATCTGGATATTGTCAGGCAAGCATCCTGGGCTTGGGACAATGTCCAGACTAAAGGGGTAACCATTCTTGGGAGATGCAACAATGTGGCCTCAGCTCAGTACTATGAGTGGTCTCATGCCAGGGCTCAAATTTCTGGGATGCCCTTCACCATTGAAGATGCGCCTGGACCATCCACAACACCACCTCCAGCCACTGTCAGCCTGGAGGAGTTTGAAAAGCTCAAAGAGAGGAATGAGAATTTGTCTGAAGCCTTGAAGAGAACCCTCTGGGAGAGGAGTGATGGTCGTCTGGACATTGAAAGGCTAGAAAAGCTTAAAGTGGAGCATCTAGCCAGGATTGAAAAGTCAGAAGACTACATCAAGAAGTCAAGGGCTGGAGAACAGATTTTGAAGAATGCCTGTAAAGAGGCCCAATTCCAGAGAGCTAGGACTGATCTTTATCTGAAGGAGAGCCAAGCTAGGTGGGTCAGAATCACTGAAGCTCGCACTCAGGAGGATAAGAGAACCCAGGACAAGATTGAGCAGTTGGAGGCTAATGCAAAGGAGCAACAGGAAGCCCTGCAAGCAGCCCAGAGGGAGATCTCAGAATTGAAACTCAGAGCTGGTGTGAAGAGGTCAAAGGACCAGGGCAGACATAAGAAGCTAACTGCAGCTATTGCCACCAGGAATCTTCTCATCAGGAACCTCACAGAGCATCCAGCTGACCCTGTGACTGAAGCACTTCTGAAGGAAGTCCAGGAGGATGAGTTTGGTCTTGGTGTTTGACTTTTGCTTGTTGTTGCTTTCATTTTCATGTACTTTTCTTTTATGTTGTATTTTTGACCCCTCAGAGGGCATGTATTGTAAAAAAAACAAACTATGTATGTTTTTTTCCATTTGTAATATATTCAATAGTTTGTTTCATCTGAGTTCTTTTTCTCTCAAGCAACATCAAAGCTCCTTCCTCAGGGGTCTGGAAAGGTCAAAACCAAATGCCAAGTCGGATACCTTGGAAGCAAATAAGCATACTGCATTGTATACTAACTTTTGTTTTGTTTTGTAGGTTTTTGTTTTGTTGTTACTAACTCTGTTGTGATTCAGGAACTATTGCTCGACGTCGGGTGTTCCCACTCAATCGTCCACACAGATATCCCACCCGCAACAACCTTCCGGGTATACAAATGGACCAAGTACAGCAGGACATTACAGAGGTCAGGACTCAAATGGCCAATGAGAGACTGGAAATGAGAAATCAGATGACCCAGTTTATGGAGGTGATGAATGGATTGGCACAGAGCCAAGAGAGATTAAGGGCCCTAGTAGAAAGGCAGACCCAGGAGGAACCCCATCTAGGGACTGGGGGGACAAGCAATAATGAGAGGGTTCAGCCTCATGTTAATCCTCCAGTCTATGGACCCCACCTTCATCCAGAGATCAACATCCCTGCTAATGTGCAAGGGAATGCCACTGCAGGCAGATTATTACAAGAAGACCCCCAGGAAGATCAATTCACTGTGATGGGAGCTGGGGATGAAGCCTATGACAGAAGGCTAGATGAAATTACTGGAAAATTGAGATCCCTGGAGTCTCAGAATTCCTTGGGCTTTGATGTTATGGACATGGGCCTGGTGGACGGGGTAAGGATTCCCCACAAGTTTAAACCTCCTTGCTTTGAGAAGTACAACGGAACTTCCTGTCCACGAACCCACTTACAATCCTTTTTGGGGAGGCTGAAGGCATATACCATGGATGAAAAGCTATGGATGTTTTATTTTGAAGATAGCTTAACAGGAGCTTCAAGGGAATGGTACTCTCACTTGACTAGAGCAACCATTATATGTTGGAAGGACCTGGCTGAGGCCTTTATCAGACAATACCAGTACAACTTGGATATGGCTCCTAACAGGACTCTCCTGATGGGAATGTCTCAATCATCCAGGGAAAGCTTCCGGGAGTACGCCCAGAGGTGGAGACAGCTTGCTG
This sequence comes from Lathyrus aphaca, assembly GCA_963966055.1. Classification (NCBI taxonomy): domain Eukaryota; kingdom Viridiplantae; phylum Streptophyta; class Magnoliopsida; order Fabales; family Fabaceae; genus Lathyrus; species Lathyrus aphaca. The sequence continues at coordinate 378,246,496 of OZ014523.1, read as the reverse complement.
CTGCTGTCCAACCACCCATGTCAGAGAGGGAAATGGCTGATATGTTTATGAACACCCTCCAAGGGACACACATTGACAGGCTAGCTTCCTTTTCTTCCACTAGCTTTGCTGACGTAGTCATAGCCAAGGAAAGAATTGAGAGCCTATTAAAGATGGGCAAGATTTCTGACAACGGTGCGAGCTCGTCCAGCAACCCCAGAAAACCTTTTGTAGGTCCAAGAAGAACTGGTGAGACCAATGCTATTCAGGCCAGCAGGGGCAGATCACAATATGTTCATAGGTCAGTGGCAGCAGTCACCATTCCCTCTCCACTTCCTCAGCAACCAGTGTATCAACCACATCAACAACCCCATTACCAGCAACAAACTCAGTACCCTCCTCAGAGAAACTACTACAACAACAACAGTCAGCAAAGACCATTCCAACAGAGACCATCTCAGGCCAATAGGGTGATTGATCCAATCCCTATGCCGCTTTACTGCCACAACTCCTGAAGCTCAACCTGGTTGAGTTAAGGACGTTGGCACCACCAGATCCTTCCAGTTTGCCAAGAAATTACGACGCCAACGCCAGATGCGCTTTTCAGTCTAACGCGCCTGGCCACAGTACAGAGAAGTGCAGAGCTTTACAGATGAAGGTGCAAGACCTGGTAGATTCTAAGGCTCTAAACTTTGCACCCCCGCCAAATGTTAACAAAAACCCTATGCCCAACCATGGAGGGCCCAGAATCAATGCTATTGAGGAAGATATGCCGTCTTTCTTAATAACCAGTGTTGGGCAGATCCGGACACCCCTGGTAGAGATTAAAGCTCAACTCCTTGAAAGCCAGATATTCCTTGGGTGTGAACTTGGGTGCGGTTATTGCAACATTTCGGTAAACGGATGTGATAACTTGAGAAGCGGCATAGACAGTCTTATCCAGAATGGTCTACTTCAAATCACAACATCAATACCTTCAAATCCGGCAGTCTCTCCAACAACGGTTCCAGAGCCTCCTACAACTGCAACAACAATAATTCCAAACAATTCTTCAGTTTCATCAACAAATGCTTCAAATATCACTTCAATAAGCCATCTATCAACAAACATCTCTTCTACAACTTCAGCACCCCTTCATTCAGAATCCCCTACAACAGCAACACTCGTCCAGTCAACAGTGTCTCCTACAACATCAACAACAAATAATGAAAGTGTCTCAACAGTTACAATTTATTATGATCCTGCAAATGATTCTGCCTACAACTCACAGAATGCCGCTCCTGTCAGAGCACCAGTTACTATCTATTATGATCCACATACTATTGCAACACCCTCCTCTGCTACAGTCAGTCCGGTTACCATCACGGTACCTGGGCCCATTCCGTATGAAAGCAGTAATGCCATCCCTTGGCATTACGGCTCAGATCTATACTGCGAGGGGCAGAAAATCACTCTTGAATCATCAACTTCTTCACCACAAATAGACAATGTGGGGGGAGGCGGAGGCTTCACTCGAAGCGGACGTCTTTTTGCCCCACAAATTCCAAGACCCATTGCTGAAGCAGAAGCTGCTGCCAAGGCAAAAGGGAAGAGCATAGTGCAAGAAGAACAAGTAGCTAAGGAAGTTTTAAAGACCCCTTTTGATCAGGAGGTTGATGAATTCATGAGAATCATCAAGAAAAGTGATTACAAGATAGTGGACCAGCTTCACCAGACACCTTCCAAGATCTCCATTTTATCATTGCTAATGTGTTCCGAGGCTCATCGGAACGCACTATTAAAAGTCTTGCACGCAGCTTATGTGCCAGAGGAGATCACCGTCAATCAGTTGGAAGCTGTAGTTGGAAATGTTAACGCTAGTCATGGACTAGGATTTACCAACACTGATTTGACAATGGAAGGCCGCAATCACAACAAGGCTTTGCACATTACCTTGGAGTGTAAGGGTGCAGTTCTTTCTCATGTATTAGTGGACACAGGGTCATCCCTCAATGTCCTACCTAAAAAAGCCCTTGTAAAGTTGGAGTATGAAGGATTGGCATTACGCCCCAGCAACTTGGTAGTGAGAGCCTTTGACGGTTCTAAGAGATCAGTTCTGGGAGAAATTGAGTTGCCTATAACGATTGGCCCACAGACTTTCAAAACGACCTTCTTCGTGATGGATATACAGCCTGCCTACAGCTGTCTATTGGGTAGACCGTGGATACACGCAGCTGGCGCCGTGACATCAACCCTTCACCAGAAGTTAAAATTCGAGTGGGAGGGCCAAGTTGTTACTATTTGTGGAGAGGAAGATATTTTTGTTAGCCATCTGGCTACATAGAAATATATTGAGATGGATGGGGAGATCCATGAAACCATGAGTCAGGGATTTGAAGCCCTAAACATCAACGAAGCATCTGCTTTACTTGGGACTTCCATGACATCCTACCAACAAGCCCGAAAGGTGGTTGAAGAAGGGAATGCTCAAGGCTGGGGCAAGCTGTTGCCTGTAGAGAAGAAAGAGGACAAATTTGGGTTGGGTTACAAACCAACTCAACAAGATCAAACAGAGGCTGCTAAGAAGCCAAACTTTGTCAGTGGGGGGATGCTCACCCCCGATGCAGTAAACAACTTGGAAGATGAGTCGGAAGATGAGCGCAACCTGGAGAGCTGGATACGTCCAAGGATCCCGGGGAGCAGTATCTCAAACTGGTCTTCCCAGGAAATTATAAGGGTTACTCCTGCAGAGTAATTATTATTTCCTGTATATTTTAAGCATGCATCAAGTCTTGCATCTTGCCCAAGATGACAAGACTCATTTTGTAATCGGGCCATCTGTAATTTTTTGCAAACAGATCAATCAATGATAATCAGACATCTTTTGCAAATGAGTCTTTTTTTCTTTTCCGCTCACTGTTTTTCCATTTTTCTTTTTGTACAAAAATAAATGGCAATGTTTTCAAAATGATAACTTCATTTCACTCTTTTTAAACAAGATTAAAATCAATCACTAAAATGAACAATCTAAACCCTTGCAGAGAGTGCCTTTCAGACCGCACCGACAACAGCACAGCTATGGCTTCGTATGACTTTGACAATCCAATCAATCAAGCCGATGAAGGGGTTGAAGAAGATTATGAGCTTCCTGAAGAGCTAGCCAGGTTGTTGAGGCAAGAGGAGAGGGTTATCACTCCTCATCAGGAGGAGATTGAAACATTTAATCTTGGTACGGATGAAGACGTGAAAGAGGTTAAGATCGGGGCCTGCCTACAAAACTCAGTGAAAGAACAACTGATTGATCTGCTTCGAGAGTATGCGGATGTGTTTGCTTGGTCTTACCAGGACATGCCAGGGTTGGACACCGATATCGTCATGCACAAGCTGCCATTAAAAGAAGACTGCCCGCCAGTAAAACAGAAGCTGCGCCGTACTCGCCCAGATATGGCAATGAAGATCAAGGAAGAGGTACAAAAGCAGTGGGACGCCGGATTCCTTGCTGTAACTAGCTATCCGCCATGGGTTGCTAATATAGTACCTGTGCCTAAGAAAGACGGCAAGGTAAGGATGTGTATTGACTACCGGGATCTGAACAGAGCTAGCCCGAAAGATGACTTCCCATTACCTCACATTGATGTATTGGTTGATAATACGACTCAGTTCTCGGTATTCTCCTTCATGGACGGATTTTCAGGATACAATCAGATCAAAATGTCACCTGAAGACATGGAGAAGACAACTTTCATCACACCCTGGGGCACTTTCTGTTATAAGGTGATGCCATTCGGACTGAAGAATGCTGGTGCAACATATCAACGGGCTATGGTAACATTATTCCACGATATGATCCATAAAGAAATCGAATGTTATCTGGATGACATGATTGCCAAGTCCCTCACAGAAGAAGACCACCTGGTAAATCTGCTGAAGTTATTCAAGCATATGAGGAAATACCAACTGAAATTGAACCCCAACAAGTGCACATTCGGGGTACGATCTGGTAAGCTGCTGGGTTTTATTGTGAGCGAGAAAGGGATTGAGGTCGATCCTGATAAAGTCAAAGCCATTCAAGAAATTCCTGCACCAAAGTCTGATAAAGAAGTTTGAGGGTTTCTAGGTAGATTGAACTACATTTCAAGGTTCATATCTCACCTTACAGCAACCTGTGAACCCTTGTTCAAGCTGTTAAGAAAAGAACAGACGGTCAGGTGGAACGAAGACTGCCAGATGGCTTTTGACAAGATCAAAGAATACCTGCAAGAACCACCAATCCTTATGCCTTCAGTTGAAGGAAGACCTCTGATAATGTATTTGACAGTATTAGAAGAGTCGATGGGGTGTGTACTGGGCCAGCATGACGAGTCTGGTCGAAAAGAGTATGCAATATACTACCTGAGCAAAAAGTTTACCGACTGTGAACAACGTTATTCACTGCTCGAGAAAACTTGCTGTGCTTTAGCGTGGGCTGCTCGCCGACTGAGACAGTATATGTTGACCCACACTACTTTATTGATATCCAAAATGGACCCAGTTAAGTACATTTTCGAGAAGCCAGCTCTTACCGGACGGGTTGCAAGATGGCAAATGATCCTCACAGAATACGACATCCAGTACACATCTCAGAAAGCCATCAAGGGCAGTGTATTGTCTGATTATCTTGCTGAGCAACCTATTGATGATTACCAGCCTATGAGATTTGACTTCCCTGATGAAGACATCATGTTCATAAAAGCAAAAGATCATGAAGAGCCTATTCACACTGAAGGGCCTGACCCGGAAGAAGAATGGACTATGATGTTTGATGGGGCTGTTAATATGAATGGTCGTGGTGTTGGTGCAGTACTCATTACACCTAAGGGAGTTCAGATGCCTTTCTCGGCAAAACTCACCTTTAACTGCACTAACAACGAAGCTGAATACGAAGCTTGCATTATGGGTCTTGAGGAAGCTATCGACCTCAGGATCAAGACATTAACTGTATTCGGAGATTCAGCTCTGGTAGTTAATCAAACCAACGGAAAATGGTACACCCACCAGGATCATCTGATACCTTACAGGGATTATACAAGAAGGTTATTGACTTTCTTCACAACGGTCAAGCTTGAGTATATCCCTCGGGACGAGAATCAGTTTGCAGATGCTCTGGCTACCATTTCATCCATGATCAAAGTTCAAGCTGCCAACTTTGTGCCTCGGATTTCAGTGTCCAGACTCGACAGACCAGCATATGTGTTCGCATCAGATGTCGTCAAAGATGATAAGCCTTGGTTCCATGACATTAAGTGCTTCTTGGAGGATCGAACATACCCACCTGGGGCATCTTCCAATGATAAGAAGACTTTGAGAAGGCTTGCTGGTAGTTTCTTTCTGAACACTGATGGTTCCTTATACAAGAGAAACTTTGATATGGTACTCCTCAGATGCGTCGATAGAACAGAAGCAGACTTGTCGATGCACGAGGTGCACGAAGGATCCTTTGGTACCCATGCAGGAGGGCATGCCATGGCTAAGAAATTGCTAAGATCGGGCTATTACTAGATCACAATGGATGCCGACTGTTGCGCCTATGCCAGAAAAGCCATAAATGCCAGATCTACGCGGACAAGGTGCATGTGCCTCCCAATCCTCTGAACGTGATGTCTTCACCCTGGCCCTTTGCTATGTGGGGCATTGACATGATTGGCAAGATTGAGCCGACCGCTTCGAACGGCCACAGATTCATCTTGGTAGCCATTGACTATTTCACCAAGTGGGTCGAGGCAGCTTCCTACGCCAACGTTACAAGGCAAGTGGTAGCCAGATTTCTGAAGAGAGATATCATCTGTCGATACGGAGTTCCCGTGCAAATCATTACTGATAATGGTTCCAACTTGAACAACAAAATGATGGCAGAGCTGTGCCGGGACTTCAAGATCCAACACCACAATTCTTCTCCTTACAGGCCAAAGATGAATGGCGCTGTTGAGGCAGCTAATAAAAATATCAAGAAGATTGTGTAGAAGATGGTAGTCACCTACAAAGACTGTCATGAAATGCTACCATTTGCCTTGCATGGGTACCGCACGTCAATCAGAACATCCACTGGGGCAACACCGTATCAACTTGTGTATGGTATGGAGGCAGTCCTACCAGTTGAAGTTGAATTACCCTCCCTACGGGTACTGATGGATGTTAAGCTGAGCGAAGCAGAGTGGGTCCGATCCCGATACGAGCAAATGAGTCTGATTGAAGAGAAAAGATTGGCTGCAATCTGTCATGGGCAGTTGTATCAGAAAAGAATGAAGAAAGCCTTCGATCAGAAAGTCAGGCTCCGAGAATACCAAGTAGGAGATCTTGTGCTGAAAAGACTCCTCCCTTCTCACACAGACCACAGGGGCAAGTGGACTCAAACTATGAAGGACCATTTGTAGTCAAGAAAGTTTTCTCTGGTGGAGCACTGATGCTCAGCACCATGGATGGTGAAGACTTCCCGTCCCCTGTGAATTCAGATGCAGTTAAAAAATACTTCGCATAAAAATGACCCGCTGGACATAAAAACAGAATGTAAGTCCAGGCAAAAATAGGGCATCCCGGCAAGTCAAAAACAGAATAAAAGACTTGGGCAAAAATAAGGGAAATAAATAAAAAAATGTACACCCGCTGGGTTGAAAAGCCAAATTGGACAGCTCAGGCAAAAATGGGTATCCCGATGGATTGAAAACCCGAAAGGGCGATCCATGCAAAATAAGGGAATAAGCGAACAACTGCATTCTGAATTCGTCTGTATCACCTACAACTTGGTAAGCTTCAAAAGGATCAAGCGCCGGTCAGAATCAACCTTCTTCAGAAAGCAAGACGAGAAGAGTGTCAAATGTCATATGAGTCATAGCAAAAGGGAAGCTCCTTGAAGCGTCGTCAACATTGCCAACATTTTGCTTCTCAATTTGTAACAATCTCCTCATTTTAGGGGATTTGTTTCCTTGACTGTATCTTGCCAATTCAGGGCCTACAAATTAATAAAATCAGATTTTCAGTCATGTCTCGTCTCGTACATTTTATTTTTATTTGCAAAATGTCCGATGTCTATAAGATGCTGATTACATAAATACAGATGCTTCTTTTAAAATACGTGCTTGCAAGAAATATGCTTACTCCCGGGAGTGTCTAGACTCCTATGATGGAATCCGGTAAGGGATACCTCGGGATTGCTTGTACGTTTCTATCTTTGCAGGATTGCAGGTATCCAAAACACGACATGGGGCATGAAAGCTTCACTCCTAGTAGGCTGGCAAATCAACACTCACTCAGTCTTAGCACCCAAGTGCTTGCTCCCCAGCTGAGTTGCCACTTGTTGTTTCTCCCCAGCCGAGATGCCAATCATTCTTTCTCCTCAGCCAAATATGAAAGCCAGTGAACCATCTCCCCACAGAGTTTCAGCCTCTATCCAGAAGAGCAACGCACGAAAGGATCACAACAGAGTGACAGAGACTTCTACAAACCCCAGCTGGGTCCCTCATTACCAAGAATAGGTCTGTCAGTGACCTATTTTCCCAAGCAGAGTCATATATACAAGATCTACTAACGATCTTATCCCCAGCTGGGATGCTCATTTCAAATCGATCGACCAGAGATCTTCGCGGCAACGGGATCCGAATCCCGGATTGTTATTTTTTGCATAATCATAACATTCGCATCATATTCACCCCACAAAGCGTAGCATTCCGTCTAATACGGAACATTACGGCAAAAATCAAACATGTTGCATAATCATAAGTCATGACCTGAACCGAACACTTGTGAATAATGATAATCCATCAACAATATAACGGAATGCTCCCCAGATTCCCCAGCAAAGAGCTAAAGCAGTTGCCTTACATCCACAAACACCAGTACATACTCCTTGTGGCACCCGTCCGTGTCATATCCCCAGCAGAAAGCCAAAGCGTCCCCTTTGCACTCACAGATACATATATATATAATTTTCTTGACATCCGTCCGTGTCACCTTCCCCAGCATAATTACTTAAACACTTTGTATATCAGATACTTGTTTATACTTTACTCTTCTCCTTTTGACACTCGTCCGTGTCACTCTCTCCAGCAGGTTGAACACTCAACTATACACTACTCATACTTTTTACGCTTATACAGATACTCGTCCGTATCTTATATGCACCATTTATATCCCCACAGATTCGACACTCGTCCGTGTTCTTTGTTAACCAGTTGGTACTCGTCCGTATCATCATCTCAGAATATGCGTCAAGCGTTTGTTTCTACCTGATACTCGTCCGTATCATAGTCTTAAGGATGCTCGTCCGCATCTTTAATCCATACACTGTGTCAAACACTCTTGTCTTCTTGAAATTAGACACTCGTCTGTGTCTACCTTTCCCCAGAAGAGTCCCCTCAGAATCAACACTCGTCCGTGTTCCTTGTTAACCAAGTTGATACTCGTCCGTATCATCATCTCTGAGCACGTGTCAGTATTTGTTTCTACCTGATACTCGTCCGTATCATAGTCTTAAGGATGCTCGTCCGCATCTTTAATCTATACACAACACCAAACACTTATACCTTCTATTTTCTTTTGGATGTAAACGCTCTTCCGTGTTTACTATTCCCCAGTAGAGTAAATTTTCTTTTCTATCTGACATTCGTCCTATGTCATGATAAACCCTGAGAGCAGCCGTACCCTGCTAGGTGATCGTCCTTCACCTCTTGATGATCGTCCTTCATCATGCTCATCCGATGGCCGTCCCCATCGTTGATCTTTTCTATCCGACATTCGTCCTATGTCGTGATATTTAGCAGCCGTCCCCTGCTAGGTGATCGTCCTTCACCTCTTGATGATCGTCCTTCATCATTTTATCCGATGGCCGTCCCCATCGTTGATCTTGTTATCTGACGTTCGTCCTACGTCATGATAAACCTTGAGAGCAGCCGTCCCCTGCTAGGTGATCGTCCTTCACCTCTTGATGATCGTCCTTCATCATGCTCGTCCGATGGCCGTCCCCATCGTTGACCTTTTTATCCGGCATTCGTCCTATGTCGCGATACTTTCGGCAGCCGTACCCTGCCAGGTGATCGTCCTTCACCTTAGATGACCGTCCCTCATCTTATCCCCTCGGAGCAGCTGTCCCCTGCTAGGTGATCGTCCTTCACCTTTGATGACTGTCCCTCATCATTATTTCATTTATTCTTTAACCCGATGGCCGTCCCCGTCGTGGTCCCTTTTCCTTTTCCTGGTGATCGTCCTTCATCAGTTTAGCCCGATGGCCGTCCGCATCGTTGGTTACCTTACCTTTTTGAACTTGATGGCCGTCCCCATCATTTTTCATTAATCCCCAGAGAATCTTACAGCTTTACTTGATGGTCGTCCCCATCATAATCCCTTTTATCCCCAGCATGTCGGCCGTCCCCGTCATTGCTCTTTCCCAGCAGTCGTCCTCTGCTCGACGGTCTTCCTCCGTTGCCCGCACTTTATATTATACTTTATTTTTCTTTTACAATCTATATCCCTTTTCTCCTTCATTCTGTGAGTGCAAATTTTGGACTGTCTTTAGTATTCAACCACAAGTTATCTTGTTTGCCTGATAAGCTGTCGCTTACATCCTGCACAGCTAACTCATGTTTGAATAGGGGCAGCTGTAAACACCCTAAATTTGCCCTCACCCATTCACACCATGGCTTGTGATCATTTCATATGTATAAATCCAATCATAGCATCTCATACCACATTCTTGATTCACTGCATTGGTTCAAAGTCATCTGCATCTAGGGTTTGTGATCTGAGCAATCCAAGGGCTTCTTGAGCCACTCCAAAGGCCATCAATCACTTAAAAGGGGTCCATGTGTGTTCAAGCATCATATTATATCCTCTCAAAGTCAATAATGTCAAAGAATCACAAGAACTGAGAATGGCATGGAGGCAGAGCCAGGTTTGACTGCACAGATGACCTAGAATTAGGGTTTTGGTTTCAAAGGCCATAACTCCAATTTTTTTGGTCATTCTTGTTTCTATTGGTCTCTATATGGTATAGGGAGTATGCATATCAATTTTCATGAAGAAAGTCCATGGGGAAGTCATCTGATCAAGAGTTGACTTTTCAAGCAAGTCAGTGTAAAATCAGGGCATCTGAGGCCCCCAGTGACCCAACCAAAGGGTGTTCTTCATCATTTTGATTGTGTATGATCTTTATTTGATCATAGAAGATGTTGGAAGTTCACAAAATTGAATAATTTCAAGTCTTTTGAAAAGTTGACTTTTTGGGAAAGTTTGACTTTTAATGAAATTGCCATTTTAGGAAACTTTTTCAACCTTTACTTTTTGTTTCAAAAATGCTTCAAATGGAAAAACTTTGGTCATGAAAGTTGTAGAATGGATCATTCCCTTTTCAAAAAGTACAAGAACATGACCTAATTCATTTTTGATCAAAAGTTATGGCTTGTCAAAGTTGGCAAAAATCACAAAATTTCAAGGTTTCTACCAAAGAGGCAAAGTTGCAAATTCACTTGTCAAGGCAAATTGAGCTATCAAACTAACTTCTAATCTTCACACAAACATGTACCAAGACCTAAAAGTCAGATTGCACCAAAATATCTCTCATTTTTATGGCTTATGGAGCAAGATATCTCAAAGGAACCAAACTAGAACCAACTTGCAAAACTCATCATAAGCTACAAACTACTTGTTGCCTTGCCTCTAAACTCTTTTCACAGCATTCCTTGATTCAAGCTGAGCCCAAGCATGCCAAAAAGCAAGTTGTACCATAGCCCATGCTTCAAGTACAAGTCAAGTTGACATTTTGGCAACTTGCCCATACCAATCACAATAGGCCAGCACCAACTCTCTGACCTATCACAATTGTTTATGCAAACAAAAAGCAAGCCAAAGGATACAAAACACAGGCCTGAAACACTCCCCAACACAACATTCTCATTTTCACACCATTTTGCAAGAGCCTTCGAAACACTCAGCACTAGCCTCAAACATAAAAACAAACTTCACAAATCAACTCAACACACTTCCCTGATCACAAAGCACCCACCACCATAGCCTAAAACTCCCAGAATTAGAAACACGATTTCCACCCCACCTTGAGCAGAACCTCTGCCATTTTCCAAACCAGCCACTACAAACTTCTTCTAAGCATCAGGACTTCATCAGGGGCCTAAGAGGAGTGGTTTGCGCAAAGAGAGAGGGTCAAAAAGTTGCAAACTGAGAAAGCTCAAAGCTCAGGTATATCAAGAACTTTTTTTCCAGAAATGAATTTTTAAGTTCCTAAGTTGTTCCTCATGCTTTGCTGATCACTCTGATGTTTTTACTTTTTAAATGGTTGAGAAATAAGTATTTAATCAAGTTCTGAAACTTTTCTGACCTAAACATGTTTGGCTTCGATTCGCATGATTAATGAATGAAAAATGGATTTTGTTTGGGGGTTTTGGTTTAGTTTCGAATGGGGATGATTTCTGGGTGATTAGTTTTCATTTTCATGGTGTTTTGAAGGATTTAGAAGTTTTCAGGTGGGAGTCCCACCGGAGAAGACGACCGGAAGTCTTCTCCGGCCACCTGAATCTGTTTAGCCCTAATCCCTGTAATTAATGCAAGTTTGAATTTTGTGCGTTGGATGGGCTGACTTAGTCAACTCCCGCGCGTGCTCAATGGCCAGGATGCTCTCACTTAACCCTAATCCACGTCATTAACTTAATTAATTGAGTTTTATATTTAATCTGGCCAGTTTGAATTTCCACCCTTGGATATGGCGCCAGTCAACGCGCGCGTTTCTCAGTTTAAACCTCAACCTTAGGATCAGCATACTTTCCATTAAATTCATTTTATTTTGTATTTTATTTCATTTGTTTTGTCCATTTAATTTAAAATAGTAAAACTTATTCAAAAATTCTGAAAATTTTTATGCAAGCTCTTATTAATTTTCAGGAACCAAAAACATTTTTATTTTTATTTTTTGCATTAAAAAATATTTTTAAATCATTTAAAAGTTCATTTTTAATTAATTAATGAGAATTAATTAATTAAAAATACTTTTAGGTATTTAAAAATCACCAAAAAATTCATGAAACCTTTAGAACCATTTAGAAACATTGTCCAACCCTCAAACCAAATTTCTTTTTTGATCTTGATGTCTTTTGACAAATTTTCATGGAATTAAAATCATTTCAAGGCAATATTTTGATTCAATCTTCCAAAATTCATTTCTGCCTAACCATTGAGAGTTGGACTTTGGTTATTTTTGCATTATGTCTTGCATATCATGTAGTTTGTAGGATTAAATGGGCATGATTTGATCTTGCATTTTCAATTTGTTTGCCATTTTTCTTGACAAGGTACCTTAAAACCCTAGCATTCTTAAGAAATTCATAACCCTCATTAGGTTAAGAGTTAGAACCCCTCCTTTGGGCAGTGAGTTTGTATAGGTTTAGGGTTCCTTTGAATGCATTTTCAATTTTTTATCTTGATGTTTGCTTCTGGTTTTGGTTTTTGTTTGGTACATTGATCATAAACCCTAATTTGGGGCTTCCTTTTGCATTCATCTTGCATTTGCTTGCATACCATGACTTTCCATGACATTTTATGCATCCATTTGATTCATTAGACATCTTAAGACATATTAGAAACATGTTTGATCATTGCATCTTGCATTTGCCATGTTGTATGCCATTTGCATTTCATAACTTTTCATGTATGTTCATGGTTCAAGCATGCTTCTCTTGCATCCATGTGTTCATATGATCATCCTCATGCCTTGATTCATGTTTGCATCATCTCATAGCATCATTAACATCATGTGTGTGCTTCTGGTTTTGATTTGCATCATGCCATTTCATCTCATTTTGCATTGCATTGCATTTCTTTCACTAACTTTTCAGGTGGTAAGCAACTTTGAGAAGTGAATTTGCCTTCACTTCTCACATTTTCTTTTCATCCCTCTTATGCATCATTGCTGCATTTTGCCTTGTGTTTGAGATTGAGCTTGCTCATTCTTCTTCATCTTACTTTCTTTCTTCAAGTGACTTGCCTTCTTAAATGAAGCAAGTTACTTTGCTTCTCTTGGCTCCTTTCATCTGCTTCCTGGTGGTTTCTCTGAAGATTTCTCTTGTAAACCTCACAAACCTTAGGAACAACTAAGCATGACAATGATTAGGGTTTTGGTTAGTCCCCCATTAGTTTTACCTTTGTGTCATCCTTTGTGTCTCTCTTCTCATCTCATAATCCAGGACTAAACCCTAAAGGCTTTAAGGCTTTGTGATTAAGCTTATGCCTGCATCCTTCTATTAGGATGGAGTGTATAACTTTAATCCTAAGTGTTAAACCCTTAATGTGTTTAAATCCTTTAATCAATCCACTTAATAATCATCAAGACATCAAGCTTGTAACTTGGGCCTTGCATTAGGGTTCTAATTCTTCCTTAATTGGTTAAGAAGGACTAACCCTAGTGTTAATGGACAAGTCCCTCTCAAGTTGTCTTACAAATCATAAAACTCACTTCATCATCATATCATTAAATAAAATCCACTTAACCAAAGGCTTGTTTTGTCATGAGTTTAATCCCTAATCATGGATTAAGTTGAGGAGCTTTCCTCAGCTTAAATATTCTCATCTATTATCCTTCTATTAGGATGGTGTAATGAGTTTGTTTAATCCCTGATTATGGCTTAACCTCATTACTTAACACTAAACAAAAACCACAAAAACATCTAATTAATCACAAGTAGGTTAATGATCTTAATCCTATATCAAAGGTGATTAAGTGTGAGAAGCTGACTTCACACTTAAGGTATTCTCATTACCCCTAATCAGAGGGAAGATGTGATGAGTTTACTAAATCCATTGGTTTAGGCTTAAGCTCATTAACTTATGACAAATCCAAAAAGCAATAAAAGATTGAAAACTCAAAAACAAACAATAATCGTCTCCTCCGGGATTCTTTTCTCATCTCACTCACTCATAAACGAGAACTTGCTTCTTCCGTCTAATGCAAGACAGTTTGCACCTGAGCCAGACAAGTCATACACTTTAGCATAGACATGTAAGCAGTTCACAAGTCAATTCATCTTTCAGTCTCTTTGGGTCGAACTACGGTGTTCTGACTTCCTCATTGCACGAGAGGATACGTAGGCATAACTTAACAGTTATCGAACAAAAGTCTCTGTATATTCCCCCTCTTCCAGCCTTATTCTTTTTAGCCTCATGATCTTGAGCATTTTGTTCTTGTTCTCACACTGACACTATACATATCACACTTCACACCTCTTTTGCACTAACACCATTACATCCTTTTCCAGCTCTTTTATACACAAATTGCACTGACACTACCCCTTTAAAACACAAATCTTTTTAAGCGTGGATCCCGTCGAGTACGACGGACAATCTGGGTGCTAATACCTTCCCAGGTTGTAACCAACCCCCTTTCTCAGTCTCTCTGGTTCGCAACCGTCTTATCCATATCTTTCTAGGTTTATGCAGCATTACCTTTCCTTCGGGATAAAAATGCCTAGCTGGCGACTCTTTTCATTCCCTGTGAGTTCACTCCTGTGTGTTCTCACATCCTCCCTTCGCCGACCGTTCGCGTCTGTACCCTTATCTGGGCCATTCCCATTTATCGGGAGCGACAACAGGGACGACCGACATGCTGGGGATATAAGAGATTGTGATGGGGACGACCATCAAGTAAAGCTATAAGACTCTCTGGGGATTGGAGGTAAATAAAATAAAATGATGAGGCACGGTCATCAAAGGTGAAGGACGATCACCTAGCAGGGGACGGCTGCTCTGTTGGGGGATAAGATGAGGGACGGTCATCTAAGGTGAAGGACGATCACCGGGCAGGGTACGGCTGCCGAAAGTATCGCGACATAGGACGAATGCCGGATAAAAAAGGTCGACGATGGGGACGGCCATCGGATAAGCATGATGAAGGACGATCACCAGGAGGTGAAGGACGATCACCTAGCAGGGTACGGCTGCTCTCAGGGTTTATCATGACATAGGACGAATGTCAGATAACAAGATCGATAATGGGGACGACCATCAGATAAAGCGATGAAGGACGATCATCAGGAGGTGAAGGACGATCACCTAGCAGGGGACGGCTGCTAAACATCATGACATAGGACGAATGCCGGATAGAAAAGGGTTCCAATAGTGGAGACTCCGCTGGGGAAAAGGACGAGGGACGGTCATCCAAAGGTGAAGGACGATCACCTGGCAGGGTACGGCTTCCGAAAGGGTATCATGACATAGGACGAATGTCAGATAGAAAGGAAATAGTTCACTGAGATTTGCTGGGACAAGTAAACACGGATGAGTGCCTATACCCAATGAATGAGGGGTATCAGTGTTTGGGTACGGTGTATAGATTAAAGATGCGGACGAGCATCCCTAAGACTATGATACGAACGAGTATCGGTAGAAACAAACGTTTGACGTAAGTTCAGAGATGATGATACGGACGAGTATCAACTGGTTAACAAGGAACACGGACGAGCGTTGATTCTGTGGGGACCCTTCTGGGGAATAGTAGACACGGACGAGTGTCTAAATTCAAGAAGACATAAGTGTTTGACACGTGTATGGATTAAAGATGCGGACGAGCATCCTTAAGACCATGATATGGACGAGTATCAGGTAGAAACAAACGCTTGACGCATGTTCAGAGATGATGATACGGACGAGTACCAACGGGTTAACAAAGAACACGGACGAGTGTCAGATCTGAGGAGGTATAAGTGGTGTATACAAGATACGAACGAATATCTGTATGAGTGAAATAGGAGTAATAAGCATGAGTGGCGTACAGATGAGTGTTTAACTTGTTGGGGAGAGTGACACGGACGAGTGTCAAAAGAGGAAAGTGTAATATAAACAAGTGTACGGTTTACAAAATGTTTTAGGTATCTATGCTGAGGATGGTGACACGGATGGGTGTCAGGGAACTTGTATAGATATATGTATCTGTGAGTGCAAAGAGGACGCTTTGGCTTTCTACTGGGGATATGACACGGACGGGTGTCAGGAAGTATCAGTTTCTATATAAGTGTCTGTTTGTAAAGGATGCTCGGGCGACTTTACTGGGGAATCATGACACGGACGGGTGCCGAAAGGAGTGTACATTTATATTTATGAGTGTAAGGCAAATGCCTTGGCTTTCTGTCGGGGAATTTGGGGAGTTTTGTGTACATTGTCGACGGATTGTCAGTATTCACAAGTGTTTGATTCAGAACATGGCTTATGAATATGCCATATGTTTTATTTTTTTTCCGTAATGCTCCATATTAGACAGAATGCTACACTCTGCGGGGAGAATATGATGCGAATGCTATGATTTTGCAAAGATACCGATCCGGGATTCAGATCCCGTTGCTGCGAAGATCTCTAGCTGATATGCTTGGAGTGGACATCCCAGCTAGGGATGGGATCGTTGATGGATCTGACATATATGACTCTGCATGGGGGAAAATAGGTCACTGATAGACCTATCTTTGGTAATGAGGGACCCAGCTGGGGGTTTGTAGAAGCTTCCTTCACCCTGTTGTGAGATCTCCAGGCGTTGCTCCTCTGGATAGAGGCTGAAACTCTGTGGGAGAGGTGGTTCACTGGCTTTTGTACTTGGCTGAGGAGGAAACAAATGGCAACTCAGCTGGGGAGAAAGCACCTTCGGTGCTAAGACCGAGTAGATAATGATCTTCCAGCTTGCTGGGATGGAGTTTTTTTATGCCCCATGTTGTGCTTGGAATACCTGCATTCCTGAAAAGTCAGAGAAACACACAAGTAATCCCGAGGGTACCCTTTACCAGATTCCATCATAAGAGTTTAGGCATTCCTGGGAGTGAGTATATTTCCTGCAAGCATGTATTTTTAGAAAAGAAGCATTTGTGTTTATGCAATCAGCATCTTAAAGACATCGGACATTCTTGCAAATAAAACGTACGAGACGAAACAATGACTGAAAATCCGATTTTATTAATTCGTGTGCCCTGAATTGGCAAGATACAGTCAAAGAAACAAATCCCCTGAAATGAGGAGATTGTTACAAATTGAGAAATAAAAGGTATTGGCAATGTTGATGACGCTTCAAGGAGCTCCCCTATGACTCGTATGACATTTGACGGTCTTCTCGTCTCGCTTTCTGAAGAAGGCTGATTCTGATTGGCGCTCGACCCTTTCAAAGCTTACCAAGTTGTAAGTGATACAGATGAATTCAGAGTACAGTTGTTCGCTTATTCCCTTATTTTGCATGGATCGCCCTTTCGGGTTTTCAATCCATCGGGATACCCTTTTTTGCCTGAGTTGTCCAATGCGGCTTTTCAACTCAGCGGGTGTACGTTTTTTTTCTTTATTTTCCCTTATTTTTTCCCGAGTCTTTTATTCTGTTTTTGACTCGCCGGGATGCCCTATTTTATCCTGGACTTACATTCTGTTTTTACGTCCAGCGGGTCATTTTATGCGAAGTATTTTTTAACTGCATCTGAATTCACAGGGGACGGGAAGTCTTCACCATCCATAGTACTGAGCATGAGTGCTCCACCGTAGAAAACTTTCTTTACTACGAATGGCCCTTCATAGTTCGGAGTCCAATATCCCCTGTGGTCAGTATGAGGAGGAAGGAGTCTTTTCAGCACAAGATCTCCTACTTGGTACTCTCGGAGCCTGACTTTCTGATCGAAGGCTTTCTTCATTCTTTTCTGGTACAGCTGCCCATGACAGATTGCAGCCAATCTCTTCTCTTCAATCAAATTCAGTTGTTCGTACCGGGATCGGACCCATTCTGCTTCATTCAACTTAACATCCATTAGTACCCGCAGGGAGGGTAACTCAACTTCAACAGGTAGGACTGCTTCCATACCATACACAAGCTAAAACGGTGTTGCCCTAGTAGATGTTCTGATTGACGTACGGTATCCATGCAAGGCAAACGGTAGCATTTCATGCCAGTCCTTATAAGTGACTACCATCTTTTGTACAATCTTCTTGATATTCTTATTAGCTGCCTCAACAGCGCCATTCATCTTTGGCCTGTAAGGAGAAGAATTGTGGTGTTGGATTTTGAAGTCCCGACACAGTTCTGCCATCATTTTATTGTTCAAGTTGGAACCATTATCAGTAATGATTCGCTCGGGAACTCCATACCGACAGATGATGTCTCTCTTCAAAAATCGGGCTACCACCTGCCTGGTAACATTTGCATATGAAGCTGCTTCGACCCACTTGGTAAAATAGTCAATGGCAACCAGGATGAATCTGTGGCCATTTGAAGCAGTCGGTTCAATCTTGCCAATCATATCAATGCCCCACATGGCAAAGGGCCAGGGTGAAGACATCACATTCAGAGGATTGGGAGGTATATGCACCTTATCCGCATAAATCTGGCATTTATGGCACTTCCTGGCATAAGCACAACAGTCGGCATCCATTGTGATCCAGTAGTAACCGGATCTTAACAACTTCTTGGCCATGGCATGCCCTCCTGCATGGGTACCAAAGGATCCTTCGTGCACTTCGTGCATCAACAAGTCTGCTTTTGTTTTATCAACGCATCTGAGAAGTACCATATCAAAGTTTCTCTTGTATAAGGAACCGTCAGTATTCAGGAAGAAACTACCAGCAAGCCTTCTTAATGTCTTCTTATCATTTGAAGATGCCCAAGGTGGGTATGTTTGATCCTCCAAGAAGCATTTGATGTCATGGAACCAAGGCTTATCATCCTTAACAACATCTGCTGAAAACACATATGCTGGCCTGTCAAGTCTGGATACTGAGATCCGAGGTACAAAGTTGGCAGCTTGAACTTTGATCATGGATGAAATGGTGGCCAAAGCATCTGCATAATGATTTTCATCTCGAGGGATATACTCAAGCTTGACTGTTGTGAAGAAAGTCAATAACCTCCTTGTATAATCCCGGTAAGGTATCAGATGATCCTGGTGGGTGTACCATTTGCCGTTGGTTTAATTAATTACCAGAGCTGAATCTCCGAACACAGTTAAAGTCTTGATTCTGAGGTCAATGGCTTCCTCAAGACCCATAATACAAGCTTCGTATTCAGCTTCGTTGTTAGTGCAGTTAAAGGTGAGCTTTGCCGAGAAAGGCATGTGAACTCCTTTAGGTGTAATGAGTACTGCACCAACACCACGACCATTCATATTAACAACCCTGTCAAACATCATAGCCCATTCTTCTTCTGGGTCAGGCCCTTCAGTGTGAACAGGCTCTTCATGATCTTTTGCTTTTATGAACATGATGTCTTCATCAGGGAAGTCAAATCTCATAGGTTGGTAATCATCAATGGGTTGCTCAACAAGATAATCAGACAATACACTGCCTTTGATGGCCTTTTGAGATGTGTACTGAATGTCATATTCTGTGAGGATCATTTGCCATCTTGCAACCCGTCCGGTAAGTGCTGGCTTCTCAAAAATGTACTTAACTGGGTCCATCTTTGAAATCAACAAGGTAATGTGGGTCAACATATACTGCCTCATTCGGCGAGCAGCCCACGCTAAAGCACAACAAGTTTTCTCGAGTAGTGAATAACGTTGTTCATAGTCGGTAAACTTTTTGCTTAGGTAGTAAATTGCATACTCTTTTCGACCAGACTCGTCATGCTGGCCCAGCACACACCCCATTGATTCTTCTAATACTGTCAAGTACATTATCAGAGGTCTTCCTTCAACTGGAGGTATAAGGATTGGTGGCTCTTGTAATTATTCCTTGATTTTGTCAAAAGCCCTCTGGCAGTCTTCGTTCCACCTGACCGTTTGTTCTTTTCTTAACAACTTGAACAAGGGTTCACAGGTTGCTGTAAGGTGAGATATGAACCTTGAGATGTAGTTCAACCTTCCTAGGAACCCCCGAACTTCTTTTTCTGATTTCGGTGCAGGCATTTCTTGAATAGCTTTGACTTTGTCAGGGTCAACTTCGATCCCTTTTTCACTTACTATGAATCCCAGCAGCTTACCGGATCGCACCCCGAATGTGCATTTGTTGGGGTTTAACTTCAGTTGGTACTTCCTCAGACGCTTGAATAATTTCAACAGATTTACCAGGTGGTCTTCTTCTGTGAGGGACTTGGCAATCATGTTATCCACATAACATTCAATTTCTTTATGGATCATGTCGTGGAATAATGTTACCATAGCCCGTTGATAAGTTGCACCAACATTCTTCAGTCCAAATGGCATCACCTTATAACAAAACGTGCCCCAGGGTGTGATGAAAGTTGTCTTCTCCATGTCTTCAGGTGACATCTTGATCTGATTGTATCCTGAAAATCCGTCCATGAAGGAGAACACCGAGAACTGAGCCGTATTATCAACCAATACATCAATGTGAGGTAAAGGGAAATCATCTTTCGGGCTGGCTTTGTTCAGATCCCGGTAGTCCACACACATTCTCACCTTGCCGTCTTTCTTAGGCACAGGTACAATATTAGCAACCCACGGCGGATAGCTAGTTACAACAAGGAACCTGGGGTCCCACTGCTTTTGTACCTCTTCCTTGATCTTTATTGCCATATCTGGGCGAGTACGGCGCAGTTTCTGCTTTACTGGCGGGCAGTCTTCTTTCAAAGGCAGCTTGTGCATGACAATATCGATGTCCAACCCTGGCATATCCTGATAAGACCAAGCAAACACATCCACATATTCACGAAGCATGTCGATCAGTTGTTCTTTTACTGAATCTTGTAGGCAGGCCCCGATCTTAACTTCTTTCACATCTTCTTCCGTACCAAGATTAACCGTTTCAATCTCCTCCTGATGAGGAGTGATAACCTTCTCCTCTTGCCTTAACAACCTGGCTAGCTCTTCAGGAAGCTCATAATCTTCTTCAACCCCTTCATCAGCTTGATTGATTGGATTGTCAAAGTCATACAGAGTCATAGCTGTGTTGTTGTCGGTGCAGTCTGAAAGGCACTCTCTGCAAGGGTTTAGATTGTTCGTTTTAGTGATCAATTTTAATCTTGTTTAGAAAAAGTGAAAAGAAGTTATCATTTTGTAAAACATTGCCATTTTATTTTTGTACAAAAAGAAAAAATGAAAAACAGTGAACGGGAAAGAAAAAGACTCATTGGCAAAAGATGTCTGATATTCATTGATTGATCTGTTTGCACAAAATTACAAGATGGCCCGATTACAAAATGAGTCTTGACATCTTGGGCAAGATGCAAGACTTGATGCATGCTTAAAATATACAGGAAATAATAATTACTCTGCAGGAGTAACCCTTATAATTTCCTGGGAAGACCAGTTTGAGATATGGCTCCCCGGGATCCTTGGACGTATCCAGCTCTCCAGGTTGCGCTCATCTTCCGACTCATCTTCCAAGTTGTTCACAGCATCCGGGGTGAGCATCCCCCCGCTGACAAAATTGGGCTTCTTAGCAGCCTCTGATTGATCTTGTTGAGTTGGTTTGTAACCCAACCCAAATCTGTCCTCCTTCTTCTCCACAGGTAGCAGCTTGCCCCGGCCTTGGGCAGTATCCTCTTCAACAACCTTCCTGGCTTGCTGATAAGACGTCATGGAGGTTCCCAGTACAGCAGATGCTTCATTAATGTTCAGGGCCTCAAACCCCTGGCTCATGGTTTCATGGATTTCTCCATCCATCTCAATGTACTTGTATGTAGCCAGGTGGCTAACAAAGATGTCCTCTTCACCACAGATGGTGATGATCTGGCCTTCCCACTCGAATTTCAGCTTCTGGTGAAGGGTAGACGTAACAGCGCCAGCGGCATGGATCCAGGGTCTACCCAACAAACAGCTGTAGGCCGGCTGAATGTCCATCACATAGAAGGTAATTTTAAAAGTCTGTGGGCCAATCATCACAGGCAGATCAATCTCACCAAGCACTGATCTTTTAGAGCCATCAAATGCTCTCACCACCAAATTACTTGGACGCAATGCCAAGCCATCATACTCCAGCTTCACTAAGGCTTTCTTTGGTAGAACATTGAGTGAAGACCCAGTGTCCACCAGTACATGAGATAGAACAGCACCCTTGCATTCTAGAGTGATGTGTAAAGCCTTGTTGTGGTTACGTCCCTCAGTTGTTAAGTCGGCATTGGTAAAACCCAGTCCATGACTGGTGTTGACATTTGCCACTACAGTTTCTAGCTGATTAACAGTGATCTCCTCTGGCACGTATGCTGCGTGCAAGACTTTCAATAATGCATTCCTGTGAGCTTCAGAACACATCAACAGGGATAATATGGAGATCCTTGAGGGAGTTTGGTGAAGCTGATCCACCACCTTGTAGTCACTTCTCTTTATGATTCTCATAAACTCGTCTACATCTTGCTCAAAAGATGTCTTCTGAGTCTCTTTGACAGCCGACTCTTCAAATACCACACTCTTTCCTTTGGCCTTGGCAGCAGCTTCTACTTCGGCATTAGGTCTTTGCAATTGTGAGGCAAAAAGGCGTCCGCTTCTGGTGAAGCCTCCGCCTCCCCCAACATTATCAATTTGTGGAGAAGAGGTTGAAGAATCCAAAGTGATTTTCTCCCTGTTGCAGTAGAGATCAGAGCCATAATGCCAAGGTATGGCATTACTGCTTTCATATGGAACTGGTCCAGGCACCGTGATGGTAACTGGACTGACTGCAGCAGAGGAGGGTATTGAAATGGTGTGCGGATCATAGTAAATGGTGACTGGTGATCTGGCAGGAGATGCCACTGTTTGTTGAAAGTTGTTGTTTGGAGGAACGTTTGACGGATCATAGTAGATGGTGACTGCTGAGATATCTTCATCAATTTATGCTGATGTTGTAGGAGATTCTGCTGAATAAATGGGTGCTGATGTTGTAGAAGGAATGGTTGATGACATTTGATTTGTTGAAATGATGGATGGAGCCATTGTTGATGATATTGATGAATTGGTCGGAATGATTGTTGTTGCAGTTGTAGAAGAGTCAGGAATTGTTGTCAAAGGGATTGCTGGATTTGTAGGCGCCGTTGTTGTGATCTGGAGTATACCACTTTTGATAAGACCATCTATGCCGCTTCTCAAATTATCACACCCGTTGACCGAAATGTTACAATAACCACAACCGAGCTCACACCCGGGGAACATCTGGCACTCTAGAAGCTGAGCTTTAATTTCTACCAGAGGTGTCCGAATCTGTCCAACACTGGTTATCAAGAAAGATGGCTTGTCTTCCTCAATGGCATTAATTCTTGGCCCTCCATGATTGGGCATGGGATTCTTGTTGACATTTGGAGGGGGTGCAAAGTTGAGGGCTTTAGAATCCACCAGATCTTGTACCTTCATTTGTAAAGCCCTACATTTCTCAGTATTGTGGCCAGGTGCATTGGAGTGAAAAGTACACCTGGCGTTGACATCGTAATTTCTTGGGAGATTGGAGGGATCTGGTGGTGCCAATGTCCTTAATTCAACCAAGTTGAGTTTCAGGAGTTGTGGCAATAAGGCAGCATAAGGCATAGGGATAGGGTCAATCACCCTATTTGCCTGTGATGGTCTTTGCTGAAAGGGTATTTGTTGTTGATTGCTGTTGTTGTTGTTGTAGGTCCTCTGTGGCGGATACTGAACTTGCTGTTGATAGTGTGGTTGCTGTTGTGGTTGTTGATATGCTGGTTGCTGAGGAATCGGAGCTGGAATAGTAACAGCTGCTACTGACCTGTGGACATACTGAGGTTTGCCCCTGCTGGCATGAATAGTATTTGTCTCACCGGTTCTTCTAGGTCCCACAAAAGGCTTCCTGGGATTACTTGACGAACTTGCACCATTATCAGAAATCTTACCCATTTTCAGAAGGCTTTCAATTCTTTCTCCAGCAATGACTACGTCAGCGAAGCTGGTGGAAGAAAAGGCAGTCAGCCTATCAATATATGTTCCTTGCAGAGTATTCATGAACATGTCGGCCATTTCTCTTTCCGACATGGGTGGTTGGACAGCAGCAGCAAGCTGTCTCCACCTCAGGGCATATTCCCTGAAGCTTTCTCTGGAGGATTGAGACATTCCCATCAGAAGGGTTCTGTTAGGAGCCATGTCCAGATTGTATTGGTACTGTCTGATGAAAGCTTCAGCTAAGTCCTTCCAGCACCTGATAGTAGCTCTGGTCAAGTGAGAGTACCACTCCCTTGAAGCCCCAGTCAAACTGTCTTCAAAGTAAAACATCCACAGTTTTTCATCCATAGTATATGCTTTAAGTCTTCCCAGGAAGGACTGCAGGTGAGTTCGTGGACAGGAAGTTCCATTGTACTTCTCGAAGCACGGGGGTTTAAACTTGTGGGGAATTCTCACCCTGTCTACTAACCCCATATCCATTACATCGAAGCCCAAGGAGTTTTGAGACTCCAGAGATCTCAATTTCTCAGCAATTTCATCAAACCTCCTATCATAAACTTCATCCCCAGCTCCCATCACAGTAAACTGCTCCTCTTGGGGGTCTTCTTGTAAGATCCTTCCTCCAGTAGTATTTCCTTGCACATTACCCGGGATGTTGGCTTCCGGATGTAGATGAGGCCCATACACTGGTGGATTAACATGAGGCTGACCCCTTTCATTGTTACTTGTTCCTCCAGTTCCCAGATGGGGTTCTTCCGGGGTTTGTCTTTCTACCAATGCCCTCAACCTTTATTGACTTTGAGCCAAGCCATTCATTACTTCCATGAATTGGGTCATTTGGTTTCTCATCTCCAGCCTTTCATTAGCCATCTGAGTTCTGACCTCTGTCAAATCTTGCTGTACTTGATCCATTTGGATACCAGGAAGGTTGTTGCGAGTAGGATACCTGTGCGGACGGTTTAGAGGGAACACCCGGCGGCGAGCAATAATTCCTGAACCACAACAGAGTTAGTAACAAACAAAACAAAAACCTACAAAACAAAACAAAGGTCAGTATGCAATGTAGTATGCTTATTTGTTTCCAAGGTATCCGGCTTGGCTCTTGGTTTTGACCTTTCCAGACCCTGAGGAAGATGTTTTGATGTTGCTTTGAGAAAGAAAACTCAGTGAAACAAACTGACAAATACATTACAAATGGTGAATAATACATAGTCTGTTTTTACAACATATGCCCCTGAAGGGTCAAAGTACAACACAAAAAGAAAAGTACATGAAATGGAAATAACAACAAGCAAAGAAGTCAAACATGTAATCCAAACTCATCCTCCTTAACCTCTTTCAGAAGTGCCTCGGTCACTGGACCAGCTGGATGCTCTGTGATGTTTCTGATGAGAAGGTTTCTGGTGGCAATAGCAGTGGTCAGCTTCTTGTGCCTGTCTTGGTCTTTTGACTTCTTCACACCAGCCCTAACCTTCAATTCTGACATTTCCTTCTGGGCTGCCAGCAAAGCCTCCTGTTGCTTCTTCTCATTGGCCTCCAACTGCTCAATCCTGGCTTGAGTTCTCTTATCCTCCTGAGTGCGAGCTTCAGTGATCCTGACCCACCTAGCTTGACTTTCCTCTAGATAGAGATCAGTCCTAGCTTTCTGAAGCTGGGCCTCTTTACAGGCATTCTTCAATATTTGCTCTCCAGCTCTTGATTTCTTGATGTAGTCTTCTGCTTTCTCAATCTTGGCCAGATGATCCACTTTAAGCTTTTCCAACCTTTCAATGTCCAGACGACCATCACTCCTCTCCCAGAGGGTCTTCTTCAGAGCTTGAGACAAATTCTCATTTCTTTCCTTCAGCTTCTCAAATTCTTCCAGGCTAACAGTGGCTGGAGGTGGTACTGTGGATGGTCCAGGTGCATCCTCAATGGTGAAGGGCATCCCAGAAATCTGAGCCCTAGCATGAGACCATTCATAATACTGAGCTGAAGCCACATTATTGCATCTCCCAAGAATGGCCATCCCTTTGGTCTGGATGTTGTCCCAAGCCCAGGATGTTTGTCTGACAACAACTAGATTAGGCTTTATCTCACAATACAGGGTTTCAGCTAGATCTTGCACTCTAGGAGGGTGGACCAAAGCATAGCCCAATTGTCTCTTAAACAACAAAGGATTGTAGTTGATGCAACCCTTCACTCCTATTAGAGGTACATTGGGGTACTGCCCACAGCTAGTAATTATGTCTCTGCCCTTGGTGCTCTGGGTGCACCATCTGATGTCATCTGAAGTCAAAGCAATAAGTCTCTTAGCCCAATTCTTCTGTTGGTGAGGGTTCAGGAAGGCATCAGTCTTGGGTAAGTGTTTAAGCAGCCAAGTGTGAAATAGAGGAGCACAACATCTCACCAACTTTCCTCTTTTCTTCTCATTTCTTTGGTGAACAGAATAATAGAAATCTCCCAGCAAGGTGGGTACTGGGTTCCTCAAAAGGAAGATATGAATGACATTCTTGCTGCTAAACTTGGGCTCATCTGCAAATAGTATAACCCCATATATACTGAGGGCTAACAATGCACAGACTGCCCTCCATTCCCCCAAGGAGGCCTTCAGGATGGCCTGAGAAGTCAAAAAGTCTAAGTGCAAGCCAGGGATCCCAGTCTTTGTTGTCATATTTTGCTCAATCAAAATAGGCTCCAAATACAATGCCTTTGCCACTTCTCCATTGCTGGGAGAAGTCATCTCTGGGTTGAAGGGGATCCCACCCATGACAGGCACTCTAATAAATGATGAGAACTCCTCCAGTAGAGGTCCTAACTGAAAGTTCTGGAAAGTGAAGCATCTCAAGGGAGGGTCATAAAACTGTAAGCAAGTGTGGATCAAACTCCTCTGAGAAGGATCCAAGTCCATAACCATATCAAGGATGCCTCCATGATGCTCTCTGAATAATGGGATGTGGTTTGGAGTGATAAGTGCCTGGACCTGTCTGATGCCAGTCAGCACAGGCTCAAAGATATGATATGAAATGTTGCTCTTCTTGGGTGCCATGACTGCTGATGAAGAGCTGAAAACAAATGCTGATGAAGATCAGAACTGGTACTGGAGATGAGTCACTGATAGGCTGAGGCTGGTGATAAAAGTGGCTGAAGCAAGCACCTGATGAAGATAGCTGAAGCAGATAACTTGATGAACAAGGGTCTATGCAGATGAAGGGGTCAAAACCAAGTCAGATGTAATATGGATACCCTGAAAAACAAATAAACAAATGTTAAATGATGCAATGATGAGTATGCAAATGATATGCAAGGGTTTGTGATCAAGCTGGATCTGATTATCTGTCTTGATATAAAGTCCATGTATGTTCAAGAAGTCCAGATGGAGGTTCAGAAGTCCAGTAACCAAGGTGGGGGACTCAAATAAAGAGTCACATGTCCAGGGTTAAATCACAAGAACTGTCCAAAGTGAAGCACTCTTAAACAAAGCAAGTATCAGGGTATGTTGTGGCCAAGGGTACCTGCAAACCTGTAAACAACCCAACCCCCTCACAGGTGGTGTTCTAAAACAAGGATCCTCAGACTTGGATCAGTTATGAGAAGTGTAAACACTTCTAACCCGGAGGTACAATGTATACAATAACCATAAAAGATCCTCCTCTAATTCACCTCAATTTCTGAAGGTCATAGTAAAGGTCATCCAGACTTAGCAGGCTTCCCAGATAGCCCTAGCACTACAGGAAATCTGTAGCACAGAGTTCTCAAGAAGAAACCCACATCTGAACCATGTTTCATATTCCCGCACCAGACCGAAATGGAATGGGAAAGAACATGAACCACTCTAGCCTAGGTGTCACTCAGGTCCCCGGTATAGGACCTCAAACTCTCAATAGAACCCCACCCACCAAAACAAAAACCAGATCCAGCAAGATGACAGTATGACAGTACGATATATAAAGCTGTAAAGAAAACAATAAATAATTGTACATAAAGCAATAAATAAAGCAAATATATAAACACAATTAGCACATAACACCCCAGTAAACACAAATCAAACAAGCGCTAGGAGGAACCCACAAAAAGAACCAGAAGCCCTGGTTACAGTATAAGGATCCCCAACAGAGTCGCCAAGCTGTCGCTCCCACCAAATGACACCCAGGTCAGAAGGGGTACAGATGCGAACGGTCGGTGAAAGGAGAGAATGAATGAATAGAGTCGCCAGCTAGGCATTTTTATCCCTAAGGAAAGGTAATGCTGCATAGACCTGGAAAGATATGGATAAGACGGTTGCGATCCAGAGAAACTGAGAAAGGGGGTTGGTTATAACCTGGGAAGGTATTAGCACCCAGATTGTCCGTCGTACTCGACGGGATCCACGCTTAAAAGATTTGTGTTTTAAAGGGGTAGTGTCAGTGCAATTTGTGTATCAAAGCTGGAAAAGAATGCAAGTGTCAGTGGAAAAGAAATGTGAAGTGTACAAGTGAAGTGTCAGTGTAAGAACAGGAGTATGAAGCTCAAGACTATGAGGCTTAAAAACAATGCTGGAAGGAGGGGGAATATACAGAGACTTTTGTTCGATAACTGTTAAGTTATGCCTACGTATCCTCTCGTGCAATGAGGAAGTCAGAACACCGTAGTTCGACTCAAAGAGACTGAAAGATAAATTGACTTGTGAACTGCTTACTTGTCTATGCTCAAGTGTATGACCTGTCTTGCTCAGGTGCAAACTGTCTTACATTAGACGGAAGAAGCAAGTTCTCGTTTATGAATGAGTATGATGAGAAAAGAATCCCGGAGGAGACGATTATTGTTTGTTTTTTGTGTTTTCAATCTTTTATTGCTTTTGAAGTTTGCCATAAGAAAATGAGCTTAAGCCTAAACCAATGGGTTAGTAAACTCATCACATCCTCCCTCTGATTAGGGGTAATGAGAATACCTTAGGTGTGGAGTCAGCATCTCACACTTAATCACCCTGATGCAGGATTAAGATCATTAACCTACTTGCAATTATTTAAATGTTTTTGTTGTTTTTGTTTAGTGTTAAGTAATGAGTTTAAGCCATAATCAAGGATTTAATGGACTCATTACACCATCCTAATAGAAGGATAATAGATGAGAACATTGAAGCTGAGGAAAGCTCCCCAACTTAATCCATGATTAGGGATTAACCTCATGACAAAACAAAGCCTTTATTAAATGGATTTTAGTTAATGGTAAGATTAAGAAATGAATTTTATGGTTTGTAAGACAACTTGAGGGGGACTTGTCCATTAACACTAGGGTTAGTCCTTCTTAACCAATTAAGGAAGAATTAGAACCCTAATGCAAGGCCCAAGTTACAAGCTTGATGTCTTGATGATTATTAAGTGAATTAATTAAGAGATTTAAACACATTAAGAGTTTAACAGTTAGGATTAAAGTTATACACTCCATCCTAATAGAAGGATGCAGGCATAAGCTTAATCACAAAGCCTTAAAGCCTTTAGGGTTTAGTCCCTGATTATGAGATGAGAAGAGAAGACTCAAAGATGACACAAAGGTAAAGGCTAAATGGGGGACTAATCAAACCCTAATTGTTATCATGCTTGGAGATCCTAGGGTTTATGAGTTTTGCAAGAAGATCTTCAGAGAAACCACCAGGAAGGAAGCAGATGAAAGGAGCAAGAAGCAAAGAGAAGCAAAACAACTTGCTTCACTTAAGAAGTCAAGTTGCTTGAAGAAAGAAGGTAAGAGATGAACATGAATGAGCAAGCTCAATCCAATACACATTCAAGATGCAGCAAAGGAGGTATGAAAGAGATGAGAAGAGATTATGAGAAGTGAAGGCAAATTCACTTCTCAAACAACTTACCACCTGAAAAGTTAGCATAAGAAATGAAATGCAATGAAAATGAGATGAAATGTGATGATGCAAACCAAAACCAGGAGCAAGATCATGAAGTTAATGATGCTAAGAGATGATACAATCATGAGGCAAGGCATGAGAATGATCAAACAAACATATGGATGCAAAAGAAACATGCTTTGAACCATGGATGTTCATGAAAAGTTATGAAATGTAATGGACATACAACATGGCAAATGAAAGATGCAATGATCAAACATGATTCTAATATGTCCTAAGATGTATTATGAATCAAATGGATGCACAAAATGTCATGGCAAGTCAATGGATGCAAGCAAATGAGAAATGGATGCAAGGGAAGGCACAAATTAGGGTTTATGATCAATACACAAAGTAAAATTCAAAACCAGAAGCAAATGACATGATAAAAATTTGAAAATGCAATCAAAGATACCCTAAACCTATACAAACTCACTTCCCAAAGGAGGGGATCCAACTCTTAACCTATTGAAAGTTATGAATTTCCTAAGATTGCTAGGGTTTTAAGGTACCTTGTCAAGAAAAATGCAAAACAAATTGAAAATGCAAGATCAATTCAAACCAATTTTATCCTATAAACTACATGCTATGCAATATGCAATGCCAAAAGAATCATCATCCAACTCTCAATGGTTAGGCAGAAATAAATTTTTGAATTTTGAAACAAAATATTGCCTTGAAATGAAATTAAATCCAATGAAAATGATCAAAAGGTATCAAGAACAAAAAAGAAATTTGGTTTGAGAGTTGGACAATGTTTCTAAATGTTTTGAAATGCAATATGAATTTTTTTGTGATTTTTAAATACCTAAATGTATTTTTAATTAATTAATTTTCATTAACTAATTAAAAATAATCATTTAAATAATTTAAAAATAATTTTCAATGCAAAAAATAAAAATAAAAATATTTTTGTGTTTTAAAAGTTAGTGAAATCTTTGACAAAAAATTTCATAATTTTTAAATGGTTTTTGCTATTTTAAATAAAATGTAAAAGATAATTCAAATTAAAAGAAATAAAAGATAAAATAAATGAAAGTAATTCAAAGGGATGACCAGGATTTGATCTGGGCTTGGACTGGTTGACTGCGCGCCAGATCCAAAGGCCCAGATTCAAATCTGGCTAATTTGTCTTATGAATTAATTAAATAAGGTTTGAATTAATTAAATAAGGATTAGGGTTTTAATGACACATCCTGGCCACACGTTCACGCGGGAGTCAACAAAAGTCCACAGAATCAAGGGTCCACATTCAAACTAAACCCTAAACGTGATTAACACATTAATGACATTCAGGTGGCCGGAAATGACCTCCGGTCATCTTCTCCGGCCACCTCCTTCCCTTAAAATTGCTAACTCACTCCCTAGGTCACTAAAACTTGATTTCTCTGCCCAGAATCCATCCCCACACATCATATAACAAGAATCAACAAACAAAACACATTTATTTTTCGTATCAAAGCTGAATCGAATCAAAAGGGGTTTAGGTCAAAAAATTTCAGAAGCTTCATACATACTCAATACTTAACCATTTGCAAAACTAAACATATCAGCATGATCAGCACATCACATAGATTCATTTAAGAACTTAAAAATGCATTTCTGGAAAAAAAGTTCTTGAGCTCACCTGAAATGGAACTTTCAATCCAGGAGCTTTCTGCTTGCTTCTCTGCTTCAAAATGGCTTCAATGATCCTCCTGATGAAGCTTTGAAGCTTGGTTGAAGTTTAAAATGGTTGGTTTGTGAGTTTGATGAAGTTCTGCTCAGTGGGGGGAGGAAATCGTGTTTTGATTTCAGGGAGTTTCAGGGCAAGGTGAAGGGTCAGGGATGATCAGTGAGACATGCTGAGATGTTCTATGAGGTTTGTTTTTATGTTTGATGCTTGTGTGATGTGTTTCGAATGAAAATGCATAAGAGGGCAAAGATTGGAGCTATGGCTTGGAGAGTGTTTCAGGCTTGTGTGTGTTATGAAAATGAACTCTTGGAGTGTGTTTGTAAGGTCTGGATTAGGCAGAGAGTTGTTGCTGGCCTGTGGTGATTGGTATGGGCAAGTTGCCAAAATGTCAACTTGACTTGTACTTGAGGTATGGGCAAGTGTGAGGTTGTGATAGGGGCATGGTTGGGATCAGCAGAGATCATGGAGTTCATGTGGATCAGATTCTATGAGCTGTAACAAGTAGAGGCATGGCTTCATGAGTTTTTGCAAGTTGGTACATCTTTGGCCCTTTTGGAAATTCATGAAGTTCAAGGCACCAAAATGCAATATTCTTGGGACAATTCTGATCTTTAGAGGTCATGTGAGTATGTTGTAATGAGTTTGTGCACATTTGAAGTCTTTGGAATGCTTGATCATATCATTTTGCAAAATGCCTCTTTGGTACAAAACTTGAAATTATGTGATTTTGTCCAACTTTGACAAGCCATAACTTTTGATCCAAAATGAATTAGAATGAGTTCTTGTACTTTTTGAAAAGGGAATAATCCATTCTACAACTTTCATGACCAAAGTTTTCTCATTTGAAGCATTTTTGAATCAAAAAGCAAGGGTTGAAAAAGTTTCCCAAAATGGCAAGTTTCCATTACAAGTCATTTTCCCAAAAAGGCAACTTTGCAAATGGCTTGAAATTCTTCAATTTTGTGAACCTCTAACCTCTTCTATGATCAAATAAAGATCAAACACAATCAAAATGATGAAGAACACCCCTTGGTTGGGTCATTGGGGGCCTCAGATGCCCTGATTTTGCACTGACTTGCTCAAGAAGTCAACTCTTGATTAGATGCCTTCCTCATGGAATTTCTTCATAAAAATTGATATGCATGATCCTTATAACATATAAAGACCAATAGAAACAAGAATGACCAAAAAATTTGGAGTTATGGCCTTTGAAACCAAAACCCTAATTCTAGGTCATCTGTGCAGTTAAACCTGGCTCTGCTTCCATGCCTTTCTCAGTTCTTGTGATTCTTTGACTTTATTGACTTTGTGAGGATATGATATGATGTTTGAACATGCATGGACCCCTTTGAAGTGATTGATGACATTTGGAGTGGCTCAAATGGCTCTTGGATTGCTCAGATCACAAACCCTAGATGCAGATGACTTTGAACCAATGCAGTGAATAAAAAATGCAATATGAGATGCCATGATTGAATTTATGCATATGAAGAGATAACAAGCCATGGTGTGAATGGGAGAGGGAAAATTTGGGGTGTTTACAGGAAGGTATTTGCACCCAGATTGTCCGTCGTACTCGACGGGATCCACACTTAAAAGATTGTGTTTAAAGGGGTAGTGTATGTGCTATCTGTGTGCAAAAGCTGGAAAAGAATATACAAGTGTCAGTGCAAAGGGAAGTGAAATGCTCAGGACTGAGGCTTAAAGAGACTTTTGTTCGATAACTGTTAAGTTATGCCTACGTATCCTCCCGTGCAATGAGGTAGTCAGAACACCGTAGTTCGACTCAAAGAGATTGAAAGATAAATTGACTGATGAAATGCTCAAGTGTATGACTCGTCTGGCTCGAGTGCTAACTGTCTTGCATTATACGGAAGAAGCAAGTTCTCGTTTGTGAGTGAAGATGATGAGAAAAGAATCCCGGAGGAGACGATTATTGTTTGTTTTTGTGTTTTCAGTTTTTTGTTGTTTTTGGTGTTTTGCATAAGTTAATGAGCTTAAGCCTAAATCAAAGGTTGTAAACTCATTATATCTTCCCTTGATTATGGATAATGGGAATACTTAATTATGAGATAAGCACCTCAACTTAATTACCATGATGATGTAGGATTAAGATCATTAACCTACTTGTGATTATTTAGATGTTTTTTGGTTTTTTTGTTTAGTGTTAAGTAATGAGTTTAATCTCTAATCACAGATTAGTGAGCTCATTACACCATCCTAATATAAGGATAATAGATGAGAACACTTATGCTTAGGAAGATACCTCAACTTAATCCATGGTTAGGGATTAAATTCATTATATATCAAGCCTTTATTAAGTGGATTTTAATTAAGGGGTAAGATTAAGATGTGGATTTTATGGTTTGTAAGACAACTTGAGGAGGACTTGTCCATTAAACACTATGGTTAGTCCCTTTTAACCATAAGGAAGAGATAGAACCCTAATGTAAGGCCCAAGTTACAAGTTAATGTCTTAGTGATTATTAGATGGATTGATTAAGAGGTTTAAACAGATTAAGGGTTTAACACTTAGGATTAAAGTTATACACTCCATCCTAAGATAAGGATGCAGGCATAACCCTAATTCCAAAGTCCTAAAACCTTAAAGGTTTAGTCTCTAATGATGAGATGAGAAAATAGACACAATGAAGACTCAAAGGTAAAATACTAAAGGGAAACTAATAAGTCCTAGAAAGTTATCATGCTTGGAAGTCCTAGGGTTTGTGAGGCTGGAGAGAAGAAGTCTTCAAGGAAGCCACCAAGGAGAAGCAAGATGAAAAGAAGGTGATGAGAAGAGTAAGAAAGGAAGAGAAGCACAAGTGAGGCAAGCCCACTCAATGACAAACAAAAATGCAGCAAGGATGAAATATGAAAAGATGAGAAGAGGTGGGAGGTGAAGGCAAATCCACCTCCCAAACAACTTACCATTAACCCTGAAAAGTTAGTACAAGATGCAATATGAAAGGAATGAAATGAAATGAAGCCAATGAAAGGAAAATACCAAGACCAGAAGCATGTACATGATGCAAATGATGCTATGATATGATGCAAATGCATACAAGATGAATGTGTGTGTTCATACAAGAGGATGAATGCAAATGAAGCATGTAGGAGCATGTAAATACATGGATGTTTATGAAATGAAATGGATGCAAAGCATAGCAAATGTATGAATAAATGATCAAGAAATATTCAAGAAATGTCTTAATATGTCTAAGATGTCATACAAATTCTTGGAATGGCATGGCAAGTTCATATGTTCATGCAATACAATGGAAGATGCAAGTAAACATGCAAAATTAGGGTTACATGGAAGGATGAGATGCAAATGACAAAGAAAGAAGCAAATGACATTATAAAAAATTAAAAATTCACTCAAAGGAACCCTAAACCTACACTAGGTTACCATCCAAAGGGGGAGGTCATAACCTAAACCTAGGTGGAGTTATGAATTTCCTAAGTGTCTAGGTTTTTTTGGGTGATCTTCAATGTAAAATGCCAAACAATTTGAAAATGCAAGATAAAAATGAAACAAAAATGTTTTGGGATGCTAGAAGACATGCATAGAACAATGCAAAAAGAACCATCTTCAAACCCTTCATGGTTAGGCAGAAAATATTTTTCAAAGGTTAGGGTTTAAAAATGTGATTTTATGAACCCTAAATTCAAAGAAAATTGTCAAGTTATGATCAAAACCAAAAAGAAATTTGTATGAAGGGTTTGAAAATGTTTCTAAATGTGTTAAGATGCAACATAAATTTTTTGGTAATTTTTAGAAACCTAAATGCTATTTTAATTAATTAAATTACATTAATTAATTAAAATAAACATTAAAATATTTTAAAAATACAATTTTTATGCAAAAAATAAAATGAAAATCATTTTTAGGTTAAGAAAATTATTTGGATCAGAAATGCAAAACATGAATTTTTTTTAATGATTTTTGGTATTTTAAATAAATTAAACAAAAGAAATGCAATAAAATGAATTAAAAATGCAATTAAATGGAAGTATGCAAGATCAAGGGCTGAGGTTCAAAAGAAAAAAAGGAGGGAATTGACTGCGCTCCAGATCCAAGGGCCAACATTCAAATTGGCATAAATTATGTTTTAAAATTAATTAAACTGAATTAACCCTAAGTGAAATGATCCTAGCCACTCGTTGCTAACCCTAATCTTCATCTAACGGCCACAAACACACCTGGGGAATTAATCACAGAATTAACCCTAATGACTTTTAGGTGGCCGGAGAAGACCTCCGGTCATCTTCTCCGGCCAACCAAAACACCTAACTTCTTCCCTAGGTCAAATCAAGAGCTTTATAGCTCCAGAATCACTCCCCTAACATCCCTAAGCAAGAATCAGCCATCAAAACACATTTATCATTCCTCAAAAACAAGATTCGAAGCAAAATGTGAATCTGAACAAAAATTTCAGAAACTCAATACATGCTTAATACTCAACCATTTTCAAAACAAATTACATCAGCATGATCAGTGAAGCATAAAGAATCATTTAGGAACTTAAAAACGCATTTCTGAAAAAAAATGTTCTTGAGGTTACCTGAGATGAAGCTTTGCTATCTGGAGCTTTCTGGCCACCTCCTTGGTGCTTTTCCACTCCAATGAACCCCTTGATGCTTCTGGCAAGCTTGAAATAAGTTTGTATGGACTGTTTTGAAGGTTTCAGTTCAGAGCATGTCAAAATCGTGTTTTTGTTTGAGATGGTTTCAGGCTATTATGAGGGGTGTTAAATGATCCTGGGGTTATGTGGAGATGATTGGTGAAAGAATTTTGAAGTTTTGATGGGTGGTTTGAGAGTTTCTAAGAGATGAAGTTCTTGAGGGATTTTTGACAATCTGATCTATGGGATGATTCAGGCTTGTGTGTTGTGTATTATGGCTTGCATAATGTCCACATATCATGTCTTGATAGGTCAGAAGAGTGGTTGTGGCCTATGCTGATTGGTATGGGTGATTTTGAAAGAAGTCAAGCTTGGTTGTACTTGAGGTATGGGCATGGGTCAGGGCTAGATTTGGGCATGGTTGGGCTCAGCTAAGATCAAGGAAAACTTATGGATCAGATTTGATGAGCTGGAACACATGGAACTAGGGTTTTTATGAGTTTTGCATATTTTCCCTCTTTGGTGTATCTTGTGATTCAAGGTATGAAATGATCCAATTCTTGGGCCAATTCTGAGTTTTTGGAAGTTGCTTGATCATGTTATGAAGTATTTGGGCACATTAGAAGTCATTAGAAGCCTTGGCAAGTGGTTTTTCAAAAATCCCTCTTTGGTGCATTCTTGAAAATTATAGGATTTTTGCCAACTTTGAAGGATCATAACTTGAGTTCCATAATGAATCAAAACATGTTCTTGTACTTTTTGAAAAGGGAAAGACCTAGGGCCTGTTTGATTTACTTTTTAAAACTGTGATTTCTTGACATGTTCTAGTACTTTTTAAAACATGTTCTTGTACTTTTTAAAACACGTTCTTGTGCAGTGAAACCCTAGCTCTGCTTCCATGCTTTTCCAGTTCTTGTGATTTCTTGACTTTCTTGAACTTTGAGAGACACAATATGATGATAGAACACACATGGAACCTCTTGGAACACTTTGAGGCCATTGGGATGGCTTATATGGAATCTTGGATTGCTCAGATCACAAACCCTAGATGCAGGTGAACTTGAACTATGCAGATGAAACAAAATATGCAATATGAGATGTAATGCTTATGCTTATGCAAAAATGAAAGATCACAAGCCATGGTGTGAAATGAGTGAGGGAAAATTTGGGGTGTTTACAGCTGCCCCTATTCAAACATGAGTTAGTTGTGCAGGATGTAAGCGCTTGGCTTAACAGACAAACAAGATAACTTGTGGTTGAATACCAAAGACAGTCCAAAATTTGCACTCGCTGGATAGAAGAAGAAAAGGGATATAAATTGTAAAAGGTAATATAGTATGATTATAAAATGAGGGCGATGGAGGACGACCATCGAGCAGAGGACTACTGCTGGGGATAAGTTGATAAAGCAATGACGGGGACGGTCGACAAGCTGGGGTAATAAAGAGACCATGACGGGGACGGGCATCAGGTGAAGAATCAAGATTCTCTGGGGATTAAAGTAAAGGCAATGATGGGGACGGCCATCAGGTTTGCAAAGTAAAGTAATCAGCGATGGGGACAACCATCGGTTCAAAGAATAAATGAAATATTGATGAGGGACGGTCATCAAAGGTGAAGGACGATCACCTAGTAGGGGACGACTACTCTTTATCACGACATAGGACGAATGTCGGATAAAAAAGGTCGACGATGGGACGGCCATCGGACAAAATGATGAAGGATGATCATCAAGAGGTGAAGGATGATCACCTAGCAGGGTACGACTGCCGTTCGGGGTTTATCACGACATAGGACGAATGTCGGATAACAAGATCAACGATGGGGACGACCATCAGATAAAATGACGAGGGACGGTCATCAAAAGGTGAAGGACGATCACCTAGCAGGGGACGGCTGCTAAATATTACGACATAGGACGAATGCCGGATAGAAAAGGGTTCCAAAAATGGAGACTCCACTGGGGAAGGGATGAGGGACGGTCATCCAAAGGTGAAGGACGATCACCTAGCAGGGGACGACTGCTAAATATCACGACATAGGACGAATGCCGGATAGAAGAAATGTTGTTCCGTTGGTGACTTACTGGGGAATGGTAAACACGGACGAGCGCTTACGCTAAAGAAATAAAAGGTATAAGTGTTTGACGTTGTGTATAGATTAAAGATGCGGACGAGCATCCTTAGGACCATGATACAGACGAGTATCGGTAGAAACGAACGCTAACGCATGTTCAGAGATGATGGTATGGACGAGTACCAACTGGTTAACAAAGAACACGGACGAGTGTCGAATCTGTTGGGGAGTGATATATAAACAAGATACAGACGAGTATCGAAGACTTCTGTATAAGTAAGAGTGTTGGTTTGTTAGCGAAGTATGAACAAGACACAGACGAGTGTTCAACTCACTGGGGAATGTATGACACGGACGAGTGTCAAATAAGACTATATATAAGTTATGAACAAACATTTGTATGTGAGACTGTAAAAAGGTGTTATGGCGACCTGTGGGGATAGGATGATACGGATGGGTGTCGAAGGGAGTGTTATGAACAAGTATTTTGGCAATCATACTGGGGAAGGATGACACAGACGAGTGTCAAACGAGTATGTATAGGTATTTGTATTCGAGAGTGCAAAGGGGATGCTTTGGCTTTTATCTGTGGGGAATAATATGACATGGACGAGTGTCAACAATGGTATATATAAACAAGCATTTGTGTTGGAGAGTGCAAAGGGGAAGCTTTGGCTTTCATCTGTAGGGGATGTGAGTTTTTTTATATCCATTGCTGATGAAATACTGATGGTATCTGCAGGTGAATGGCTTGAACCTGACTTGTGATCATGCAAATGTTTTATTTTTGCCGTAATGCTCCGTATTAGACAGAATGCTACGCTTATTTCGGTGGTTTATGATGCGAATACCGTGATTATGCAAAAGAGAAACCGATTTGGGATTCGGATCCCACTGGGTCAAAGATTTCTGGCTGATCTGCTTTGAGGGATGTCCCAGCTGAGGGAGATCATTGGTAGATCTTGTAGATGTTTAGAATTGGCAGAATTTTTGACCAACAAGAAGTGTTGAACTTAGTTCAGGATGTCACATCAGATGTTGTGAGATTATCACACAGAGTATAAGTAAATGAACTGAATTCATGATGTCACACCAGATGTTGTAACATTATATCAATTAATGAAGTAAGTTCAGTTTATAGGATGTCACACCAGATGTTGTGACATTATATCAGTTAATGAAGTAAGTTCAGTTTTCAGGATGTCACACCAGATGTTGTGACATCTCAAACCTGCTACCAGAATTAATTAATGCTTAACATAACTGAGTAAATTCAGGGAATTTATCTAGAATTAATTATGGATGGATAAAACAGAAGAAGGCGCATCTGTAGGGAGATTGGTTATATGATTTTAGTATAAACAGAAGAACTGACTCACCTAGAATCAAGGAAGTAACAAACCCTAATTCAAGGTGTTAGCAACATGCGTATCAGGATTGGATAACCTACAGAAAGCCCAAAATCCAAGCATCTATTTAAGCAACAGAAACTCTCAGAATAGAGTACGAAATTAAGAAGACTAAATAGGGTGTTTGTGTTTTAAATAGCAGGTTGTATATGTGTATCACTTTATGAGCTTTTAAGCAAAAGTGTATTGTGTCTTGATTGAAACTGTGAAGTAAGATCAAGCTGTTTTGTTTGAAGTATGACTTCAATTTTATTAAACTTGTAAACATATCACTGTGTGATTGAGGGGGAGTGAGTTGGTACTCATATCTAAGTTGTGTCTTAGGTAGAAATTGCCTTGGGTAGATATTAAGTGATAGATTAAACTGAGTGGTTTAAGTCTAGAATTAATATTACTTATATTGGATTTCCTTCCTGGCTTGGTAGCCCCCAGATGTAAGTGTGGTTATACACTGAACTGGGTTAACAATTTCCTGTGTTGTTTACTTTACCTGCACTTTAAGTTTTTGTCTAAGTCTTCAAGTGTTTAAACATCTCATTCGACATCACGTACCTGATCCCAGAATTACAGATCTGTTAGGAGATATAGCTCTGCTTGGGGAAATAGATTATTGATAGATCTGTCTGCAAGGAGAACTCAACTGGGGAGAAGGAAACTTTCGTCACTTTGTTGTGTAAGAGTTTCAGGCATTGCTCTTCTAGGGAGAGACTGGAAATTCTGTGGGAGATCTTGGCTGGGGGGATGCTCCTGTTGAATAAACCTGTGCTGGGGATGAGGAGGCTTTGAAAACTTTGCTGGGGAAAAGCATTTCAGATACTGCTTGGGGAGGAGGTATCCTGGGGATGTGTGCTTGGCATGCCCCATGCTGTGTATTGAATACCTGCAATCTGTTAAGACAAGAGAAATGCACAAGTATCCCGAGGTATCCCTTACCGGATTCCGTCATAGGAATTAGATATTCCTGAAAGTAAATATATTTCCCGCAAGCATTTATTATTAAAAAAAGGCTCATTTGTTTTATGCAAGTACTTATTATGAATATTGGACATTTTGCAAACGAAACAAAAATGTACAAAAAGAGATGTGACTGAAAACTCTGATCTTATTAATCTGGGTGCCCCGAATTGGCAGGTACAATCAAAGAAACAGATCCCCTGGAATGAGGAGATTGTAACAAATTGAAAAAGTAAAAGTGTTGGCAATGTTGACGATGCTCCAGTGAGCTTCCTTTGCTATGACCTGTATGACCTTGACGTTCTTCTCATCTTGCTTTCTGAAGAAGGTTGATTCTGACTGATGCTTTATCCTTTCGAAGCTTGCCGTCTTGCAAATGATACAGACGAATTCAGAATGTTGTTGTTCGCTTATTCCCTGATTTTGCGTGGACCGTCCTTTTGGGTTTTCAATCCACCGGGATACCCATTTTTGCCTGAGCTGTCCAATGTGGCTTTTCAACTCAGCGGGTGTACATTTTTTTCTTCTTCAATTTTCCCTTATTTTTGCCCGAGTCTTTTATTTTGTTTTTGACTCGCCGGGATGCCTTATTTTTTCCTGGACTTACATTCTGTTTTTATGTCCAGCGGGTCATTTTATGCGAAAAGTATTTTTTAACTGCATCTGAATTCACAAGGGATAAGAAATCTTCGCCATCCATAGTAGTGAGCATCAATGCTCCACCAGAGAAAAATTTCTTTACTATGAATGGACCGTCGTAGTTAGGAGTCCACTTGCCACTGTGGTCTGTATGAGGAGGAAGAAGTCTTTTTAGCACAAGATCTCCCACTTGGTATTCCCGAAGCTTGACTTTCTGATCGAAGGCTTTCTTCATCCTTTTCTGATATAACTGCCCATGACAGATGGCTGCTAATCTCTTTTCTTCGATCAAATTCAGTTGATTGTACCGAGACCGGACCCATTCTGCTTCATCCAGCCTCACATCCATCATTACCCGTAAGGAGGGTAACTCAACTTCAACCGGTAGGACTGCCTCCATACCATACACAAGCTGATAAGGTGTTGCCCCGGCAGATGTTCTGATAGAGGTTCGGTACCCATGCAAGACAAATGGTAGCATTTCGTGCCAGTCTTTGTAATTGACCACCATCTTCTGCACAATCTTCTTGATATTTTTGTTAGCTGCCTCAATAGCGCCATTCTTCTTTGGCCTGTAAGGAGAAGGGTTGTGATGTTGGATTTTGAAGTCCCGACACTGTTCTTCCATCATTTTGTTGTTCAAATTGGAACCATTATCAGTAATGATTCGCTCGGGAACTCCATATCGACATATGATGTCTCTTTTCAGAAATCTGGCTATCACTTGTCTAGTGACGTTTGCATACGAAGCTGCTTCAACCCATTTGGTGAAGTAATCAATGGCTTCCAGGATGAATCTGTGGCCATTTGAAGCAGTCGGCTCGATCTTTCCAATCATATCAATGCCCCACATGGCAAAGGGCCAAGGTGAAGACATTACATTCAACGGATTTGGAGGCACATTCACTTTATCTGCGTAGATCTGGCATTTATGACACTTTCTGGCATAGGCACAACAGTCTGCATCCATCGTGGTCCAGTAGTAACCTGATCTTAATAATTTCTTGGCCATTGCATGTCCTCCAGCATGGATACCGACAGATCCTTCATGCACCTCGTGCATTAGTAAGTCTGCTTCTTTCTTATCAACACATCTGAGCAGTACCATGTCAAAGTTTCGCTTGTATAACAAACCATCAACATTGAGGAAGAAACTGCCGGCCAGCCTTCTTAATGTCTTCTTATCATTGGATGATGCCCCAAGTGGGTATGTCTGATCCTCTAAGAAGCATTTGATGTCATGTAACCACGGCTTGTCATCTTTAGCAATGTCCACAGAGAAAACGTATGCTGGTCGGTCTAGTCTGGATACCAAAATTCGGG
Source organism: Lathyrus aphaca (assembly GCA_963966055.1). Lineage (NCBI taxonomy): Eukaryota > Viridiplantae > Streptophyta > Magnoliopsida > Fabales > Fabaceae > Lathyrus > Lathyrus aphaca. The sequence continues at coordinate 378,204,182 of OZ014523.1, read as the reverse complement.
GTACATAATTTGTAGTTTGAACCTTGATCATGGAGGAAATGGTAGCTAAAGCATTTGCGAACTGATTCTCATCTCGAGGGATGTACTCAAGTTTGACTGTTGTGAAGAAAGTCAACAATCTCCTCATGTAGCCACGGTATGGAATCAGATGCTCCTGATGAGTGTACCATTTGCCGTTTGTATGATTGATTACCAAAGCTGAATCCCCGAAAGCATTCAAAGTCTTGATCCTGAGGTCAATGGCTTCCTCAAGACCCATGATACATGCTTCGTATTCTGCTTCGTTGTTAGTACAGGAAAAGGTGAGTTTCACCGAGAAAGGCATGTGAACTTCTTTAGGTTTAATGAGCACTGCACCAACTCCACAACCATTCATATTGACAGCCCCATCAAACATCATTGTCCATTCTTCCTCTAGGTCAGGCCCTTCAGTGTGAACAGGCTCTTCATGATCTTTTGCTTTCAAGTGCATGCTGTCTTCATCAGGGAAATCAAATCTCATGGGTTGGTAATCATCAATGGGTTTCTCAGCTAGATAGTCAGACAGTACACTGCCCTTGATGTCCTTTTGAGATGTGTACTGAATGTCATACTCTGTCAGAATCATTTTCCATCTTGCAACCCTTCCGGTAAGTGCTGGCTTCTCAAATATGTACTTGACGGGGTCCATTTTTGAAATCAACAAGGTAGTGTGAGTCAGCATATACTGTCTTAGTCGGCGAGTAGCCCACGCTAAAGCACAACAAGTTTTTTCGAGCAGTGAATAACGTTGTTCACAGTCGACAAACTTTTTGCTTAGGTAGTATATTGCATACTCTTTTCGACCAGACTCGTCATGTTGGCCCATCACATACCCCATTGATTCTTCTAATATTGTCAGGTACATTATTAATTAGAGGTCTTCCTTCAACTAGAGGCATAAGAATTGGAGGTTCTTGCAGGTACTCCTTGATCTTGTCAAAAGCCTTCTGACAATCTTCGTTCCACCTGACCATTTGTTCCTTTCTTAACAATTTGAACAGGGGCTCACATGTTGCAGTAAGATGAGATATGAACCTTCATATGTAATTCAATCTACCTAAGAACCCCCGAACTTCTTTTTTAGTTCTAGGTGCAGGCATCTCCTGAATGGCCTTAACTTTGTCAGGATCAACTTCAATTCCCTTTTCACTTACGATAAATCCCAGCAACTTACCAGAACGTACCCCGAATGTGCATTTGTTGGGGTTTAGCTTCAACTGATACCTTCTCAAATGTTTGAACAACTTTAGCAGATTTACCAGGCGATCTTCTTCAGTGAGGGACATGGAAATCATGTCATCCACATAGCATTCAATTTCTTTGTGGATCATATCGTGGAATAACGTTATCATAGCCCGTTGATAAGTGGCACTAGCACTCTTCAGACCAAAGGGCATTACCTTGTAACAAAACGTGCCCCAAGGTGTGATAAAGGTAGTCTTCTCCATGTCTTCGGGTGACATTCTGATTTGATTATACCCAGAAAAACCATCCATGAAGGAAACCACCGAGAACTGAGCTGTGTTGTCAACCAATACATCAATGTGAGTTAAAGGGAAGTCATCCTTTGGGCTAGCTCTATTCAGATCCCGATAATCCACACACATTCGTACTTTGCCATCCTTCTTAGGCACTGGTACAATATTAGCAACCCACGGTGGGTAACTAGTTACAGCAAGGAAACCGGCGTCCCATTGTTTTTGTACTTCTTCCTTGATCTTCATGGCCATATCTGGACGAGTACGACGTAGCTTTTGATTTACTGGAGGAAAATCTTCTTTTAAGGGCAGCTTGTGCATAACAATATCCGTATATAGACCTGGCATGTCTTGATAGGACCAAGCAAAGACGTCGACGTATTCTCGAAGCATGTCAATAACCTGTTCTTTTACTGAAGCTTGCAGACCGGCCCCAATCTTCACTTCTTTCAAATCCTCTTTGGTACCAAGATTAACTGTCTCAACCTCCTCCTGATGAGGAGTGATCATTTTCTCTTCTTGCCTCAACAACCTGGCTAACTCTTTAGGTAACTCATAGTCTTCTTCAACCCCTTCATCATCTTGATTAATTGGATTGTCGAAGTCATACAAGGTCATAACAGTGCTATTGTCGGTGCAATCTGGAGGATAATCTCTGCAAGGGTTGAGATTGGTTCGTTTTAGTGATCAATTTTAATCTTGTCTAGAAAAAGTGTAAATGAAGTTATTTATTTTGAAAACATTGCCATTTTATTGTTTTGTACAAAAGTGAAAATTGAAAAGACAATGAGCGAAAAAGAGACTTGTTTGCAAAAGATGTCCGATATTCATTGATAATTCATTTGCACAAAATTACAATATGGCCCTATTACAAAATGAGTCCTGACACCTTGGGCAAGATGCAGGACTTGATAAATGCTAAAAAGACAGGAAATAATAATTACTCTGCAGGAGTAACCCTTATAATTTCCTGGGAAGACCAGTTAAGGACTTGATGACTCGGGATCCTTGGACGTATCCAGCTCTCTAGGTTGAGGTCGCTTTCCGCCTCGTCTTCCAGGTTGTTAATAACATCTGGGGTGAGCATCCCCCACTGATGAACTTGGGCTCTTTAGCAGCCTCTGATTGATCTTGTCGAAATGGTTTGTAACCCAAACCGAATTTGTCCTCCTTCTTCTCCACTGGAAGCAGCTTTCCCCAGCCTTGGGCATTACCATCTTCAACAACCTTCCGGGCTTGCTGATAGGAGACAATTGAAGTACCCATCCTATCCTCCTGGGATGCGACAAATACTTCAGTCGTCGCCTCATTGACATTCAAGGCCTCAAACCCTTGGCTCATAGTTTCATGGATTTCACCATCCATCTCAATGTACTTGTACATAGCCAGATGGCTAACAAAGATGTCCTCCTCACCACAGATGGTGATAATCTGTCCTTCCCACTCATATTTCAATTTCTGGTGAAGGGTCGACGTAACTGCTCCAGCGGCGTGAATCCATGGTCGACCCAACAACCAGCTGTAGGCCGGCTGAATGTCCATCACATAGAAAGTAGTCTAAAAAACCTGCAGACCGATTATCATAGGCAGCTCCACCTCTCCAAGAACAGACCTCTTGGAGCCATCAAAAGCCCTGACCACAAGATTGCTTGGTCGGAGAGCTATTCCATCATATTCGAGCTTGACAAGAGCTTTCTTTGGTAAGACATTGAGTGAGGACCCAATGTCTACAAGAACATGAGATAGTGCAGACCCTTTGCACTCCAGGGTTATGTGAAAAGCCTTGTTGTGGTGACGTCTTTATGTTGTCAAATCAGCATTGGTGAAACCTAGCCCATGGCTAGTATTGACATTAGACACCATCATCTCAAGCTGATTCACTGTGATCTCTTCTGGCACGTAGGCAGCGTGCAGAACTTCGAGTAGTGCATCCCGACGGGCTTCGGAACACAACAGTAGAGATAAGATAGAGATCTTAGAAGGAGTCTGGTGGAGCTGATCCACAACTTTGTAGTCACTTCTTTTAATTATCCTCATAAATTCATCCACATACTGATCAAAGGATGATTTATGAGTCTCTTTTGGTGCAGGTTCTTCTGGTGCCACACTTTTCCCTTTGGCTTTGGCAACAGCCTCTGCCTCAGTACTAGTTCTTGGAGCTTGTGATGCAAAGAGGCGTCCGCTTCGGGTGAAGCCTCCGCCTCCCCCGACATTGTCCACTTGTGGGGTAGGAACTGAAGAATCGAGAAGGACTTTTTCTCCGTTGCAGTAAAGGTTTTCACCATAATGCCATGGTACAACATTGTCTTTGTCATACGGAATAGGCCCCGACACCGTGATGGTGACTGGGCTAACTGCGGCAGAGGTGGGAACCATTATTGTTTGCGGATCATAGTAAATGGTGACAGGACCCCCGGTGGATGTTGGAAGTGATGAATTGAAGCTTGTTTGTTGTTGAAACTGTTGTTGAGATTGTGGAAATTTGCCGGAGTTTGGGACCGTTGTAGGGTCATAATAAATAGTAACTGTGGAGACATCATTGTTGGTGGTTGCTGAAGTTGTAGAAGGAGATAAAATGGAACTGTTGTTTGTTGAAGTGATGGAAGCAGTGGTTTCTGATTTTGTAGACGAGTTGGTAGGAACAATTGTTGTTGCAGTTGTAGGAGAATCATTTGTTGTTGAAAAAGGAGTTGCTGGTGTTGTAGAAGCTGTTGTTGTTATTTGCAGAATGCCTTCTTTGATCAGGCCATTGATGTCATTCCTCAAGCTTGCGCACTCGTTCTCGGAAAGCTTGCAAGATTCACAACAGGCCTCACAACCTGGAAACACTTGGCATTTCAAAAGCTGGGCTTTAACCTCTGCCAGTGGTGTCTGAATACTTGCAATATCTTCAATTGAAATCATGGGTGAGCCTTCCTCTATTGCATTAATCCTTGGCCCACTGTGGCTTGGCATAGGATTTTTCATGACGTTGGGAGGTGGTGCAAAGTTCAGGGCCTTTGAATCTACCAGATCTTGGACCTTCATATGCAGAGCCCTGCATTTTTCCGTGGAGTGACCAGGTGGGTTAGAATGAAAAGCACACCTAGCGTTGACATCATAATTTCTTGGGAGGTTCTGAGGACCAGGTAGATCCAATGTCCTCAACTCAACATGATTGAGCTTTAGGAGTTGTGGTACCAATGTAGCATATGGCATCAGAATAGGGTCAATCACCCTGTTGATCTGAAATGGCCGCTGTTGGAAAGGGCGTTGTTGTTGATTGTTGTTATTGTTGTTGTAGGATCTCTGTTGAGGAAATTGTGGTTGTTGAGGAAAATGTTGTGGTTGTTGAGTATACTGAGGAGGAGGAGTAGGAATAGTGACGACATCAACTGATCTGGGCAGATATTGGGGTCTCCCTCTTCCCATGTGTACATAATTTGTTTCACCAGATCTACGGGGGCCAGCAAATGGCTTCCTTGCACTGCTTGAACTGGCATCGTTGTCGGAAGAAAATGCATCTCTCCAGGAATGCCTATTGATCTGGGCAGATATTGTGGCATCAATCCCCGACTATCACCACATCTACAAAGCTAGTGGAAGAAAATGCAGCCAATCTGTCAATATAAGTACCCTGGAGAGTATTCATGAACATATCTTCCATCTCCCTTTCTGACATTGGGGGTTGAACAGCAGCAACTAGTTGCCTCCACCTTTGGGCATACTCTCTAAAGCTTTCACGGGAAGATTGTGACATTCCCATCATAAGGGTTCTGTTTGGGGCCATGTCCAGATTATACTGATACTGACGGATGAAAGCTTCAGCCAAGTCTTTCCAATTCCTTACTGTGGTCCTGGTTAAATGGGAATACCACTCTCGAGATGCCCCTGTCAAGCTATCCTCGAAGTAAAACATCCACAGCTTCTCATCCATGGTGTAGGCTTTCAATCTCCCCAGGAAAGACTGAAGGTGGGTACGTGGGCAGGATGTGCCATTATATTTTTCAAAACAAGGAGGTTTGAACTTGTGAGGAATTCTCACCCCTTCCACCAATCCCATGTCCATGACATCAAAACCTAGAGAGTTTTGGGATTCAAGGGACCTTAGCTTCTCTGCAATTTCCTCCAACTGATGGTCGTAAACTTCGTCTCCAGCCCCAAACATAGTAAATTGTTCTTCTTGAGGGTCCTCCTGTAAGGCCCTCCCTCTAGTGTTACCTTGGGTGTTTCTTATGGCATTGACGTCTGGGTTCAGATGAGGTCCAAACTCAGGAGGATCAGTGCGAGGCTGCACATGATCATTGTTATTGGTACCCCCTGTACCTGGATGGTTTTCCTCGGGAGTTTGTCGCTCGACTAGCTCCCTCAGTCTTTCTTGGCATTGAGCTAAACCAGTCATCACTATCATAAATTGATTCATTTGGTCCCTCATCTATGTCCTCTCATTGGCCATCTGGGCTTTCACTTCAGTCAAGTCTTGTTGAACCTGATCCATTTGTAATCCCGGAAGGTTGTTTCTTGTCGGATACTGGTGCACTCTATTGACGAGGAACACTCTTCTACGAGCAATGTTTCCTAAAAACACAACAAAGTGAGAAACAACAAAACAAAAACCTACAAAACAAAGAGAAAATGTTAGTATGCAATGCAGGATGCCTATTTGTCTTCCAAGGGTATCCGGTTTGGTTCTTTGGTTTTGACATTTCCAGACCTCGAGGAAATGCTGATGTTGAAGAGATTAAACCCACAAAAATAATACAAACCATATATTACAAAGAGTGAAGATACATAGTTTGATTACAATAACGTTCCCATGGTGGGTCAAAATACAACAACAAAATTAAAAATACGAACAAAAGGAAAGACAAATACAAGGAAATCAAACATCCAGTCCAAAGTCATCCTCTCTGACTTCCTTCAGGAGAGCCTCAGTCACTAGACCTATTAGGTGTTCTGTGATGGTCCTGATGATGAGGTTCCTGGTGGCAATGGCACTGGTCAACTTATTGTGCTTATCCTGGTCCTTTGATCTCTTCAACCCCGCCCGGAGTTTCAACTCAAAGATCTCCTTCTGTGTTGTTATCAAAGCTACCTGATTCTTCTTCTCACTAGCCTCCAGTTGTTCTATCTTAGCTTGAGTCCTTTGATCTTCCTGTGCACGAGCCTCAATGATCCTGATCCACCTAGTCTGTCTCTCTTCTAAGTAATGCTCAGCTTTGTCCTTTTGAGTCTTAGCTTCGTTGCAAGCATTCTTTAGTACTAGTTCTCCTGCTCTAGCCTTTCTGATGTAGTCATTCGTCTTCTCAATCTTGGTCAAGTGCTCAATCCGGAGCTTTTCTAACCTCTAATTATCTAAACGGTTGTCATTTCTCTCCTAGAGAGTCTTCTTCAAAGCTTTAGAGAGTTGGGAATTCCTTTCCTTTAATTTCTCAAACTCCTCCAAACTGACAGTGGCTGCAGGCTGCACTGCTGATGGTCCAGGTGTATCCTCTAAGGTGAATGACATCCGGGTGATCTGCCCCCTGGTACGAGACCAATCAAGATACTGTGATGAGGCTATGTTGTTGCACTTGCCAAGGATAGCTGTCCCCTTAGTCTGAATGTTGTCCCAGGCCCAAGCTGTCTGTCTGACAGTAGCAGAGTTGTGTTGGATGTCACAATAGAGGGTTTCTGTCAAGTCTTTCCCTCTTGGGGGGATGAACCAAAGCATACTCTAACTGTCTCTTGAAAAGCAAAGGGTTGTAGTTGATGCAACCTTTTACTCCAATCAAGGATACATTGGGATATTGCCCACAACTAGTAATGATGTCTTTGCCCTTGGTGCTCTGAGTGCACCATCTGATGTCCTCTGATGTAAGGGCAATCAATCTCTTAGCCCAATTCCTTGGCTGATGAGGGTGCAGGAAAATGTCCGACTTTGGCAAGTGTCTTAACAACCAGCAGTAATAGAGGGGTGCACAACATCTGACCAATCTTCCTCTTTGCTTCTCATTCCTCTGGTGTACTGAGTAGTAGAAGTCTCCAAGCAAGGTAGGAACTGGGTTCCTCAATAAGAATAGGTGAATAGAACTCTTGCTTACAAACTTTGGATCGTCTGCAAATAAGATAACGCCATATATGCTGAGGGCTAGGAGAGCACCTACAGCATCCCACTTCCCTGCTGCAGTATGCAGGGTGGCCTGGGAGATCAAGAAATCCAAGTGCATACCTGGAACCCCAGCCTTGGTGGTCATGCTCTGATCAATGATAGTAGGCTCCAAGTGCAAGGCCTTAGCTATATCTTCATTCTTGGGAGCAACCATCTCAGGGTTGAAGGGAATCCCTCTCCTGATAGGAACACCTAACAACATGGAAAATTCTTCTAGCAAAGGTCCCAACTGAAAATCAGGGAATGTGAAGCATCTGAGAGGAGGATCATAAAACTGTAAGCAAGTGTGGATCATGCTCCTCTGAGATGCATCGAGGTCCATGATCATGTCCAATATGCCTCCATAATGTTCCATGAATAATGGGACATGATCAGGAGTGATGAGAGACTGGATCTGTCTGATGCCTGTCAGAGTGGGCTCAAAGAAATGATATGTGATGTTGCTCTTTCTGGAAGTGTCCATGCTGACAATGGATGTTGGTGAAGCCATTGAAAAAGACGCTGAAGGAGGGTCTCTGATGAAGAGAACTGGGAAGAATCTCTGGTGAAAATGCCGGTGAAGATAACTGAAGCAGAACAGGTCAAAACCAAACCAAAGATAAGAAGGTGGATACCCTGTAAAACAAATAGGCAAATGTTTAATGATGCAAAATGATGTATGCAGAATGATATGCAAAGGGTTTGTGATCAAGTGTTGGATCTGTTATCTGCCTTGATAGGGTCCATGTGTATTCATAAGTCCGGATGGAGGCTTATAAAACCAGTAACCAGGTGGGGGACTCAAATAAAGAGTCACAAGTCCAGGGTTTTCGCAAGAACTGTCCAAAATGATGAGGCCAAGGGTTCCTGCAAACCTGTAAACATCCCAACCCCCTCACATATATTGTTCTAGAACAAGGATCCTCAGACTTGGATTAGTTATGAGAAGTGTAAACACTTCTAGCCCGGAGGTACAGTGTTTAAAATAACCATAAAAGATCCTCCTCTAATTCACCTCAGATGCTGAAGGTCATAAAAGGTCATCTAGACTTAGCAGGCTTCCCAGATAGCCCTAGTACTACAGGAAATCCGTAGCACAGAGTTCTCAAGAAGAAACCCATGTCTGAACCGTGTTTCATATTCCCGCACCAGACCGAAATGGAATGGAAAAGAATATGAAACCACTCTATCCTATGTGTCACTCAGGTCCCCGATATGGAACCTTAATCACTTAACAATCCCTCCCACCAAGGTAAACACAAATCCAACACAGATGATGATAACAATATGAAATGCATAAAAAACTGTAAATGAAAGCAATATATAAAGCTATGCAGAAAGCAATAAATAAAGCAATAAAAAATAAGCACAAGTAGCACATAACACCCCCGTAAACACAAATCAAACAAGCGCTAGGAGGAACCCACCAATAGAACCAGAAGCCCTGGTTGCAATATAAGGGCCCCCAGCAGAGTCGCCAAGCTGTCGCTCCCCCGAAAAGACACCGGGTCAGACAGGGTACAAATGCGAACGGTCGGCGAAAAGAGAAGATGAAATGAAGATGAATAGAGTCGCCAGCTAGGCATTTTTATCCAGAAGGAAATGTAATGATGCATAAACCTAAGAAAAGATATGGCTAAGACGGTTACAAACCAGAGAAACTGAGAAAGGGGGTTGGTTACAACCTGGGAAGGTATTAGCACCCAGATTGTCCATCGTACTCGACGAGATCCATGCTTAAAAGATTGTGTTTAAAGGGGTAGTGTATGTGCTATCTGTGTGCAAAAGCTGGAAAAGAATATACAAGTGTCAGTGCAAAGGGAAGTGAAATGCTCAGGACTGAGGCTTAAAGAAAATGCTGAAAGAGGGGGAAGACAAAGAGACTTTTGTTCGATAACTGTTAAGTTATGCCTACGTATCCTCCCATGCAATGAGGGAGTCAGAACACCGTAGTTCGACTCAAAGAGACTGAAAGATAAATTGACTGATGAACTGCTTACTTGTCTATGCTCAAGTGTATGACTCATCTGGCTCGAGTGCTAACTATCTTGCATTAGACGGAAGAAGCAAGTTCTCGCTTGTGAGTGAAGATGATGAGAAAAGAATCCCGGAGGAGATGATTATTGTTTGTTTTTGTGTTTTCATTTTTTTGTTGTTTTTGGTGTTTTACATAATTTAATGAGCTTAAGCCTAAATCAAAGGTTGTAAACTCATTATATCTTCCCTTGATTAGGGATAATGAGAATACTTAAGTATGAGATAAGCACCTCAACTTAATTACCATGATGATGTAGGATTAAGATCATTAACCTACTTGTGATTATTTAGATGTTTTTGGTTTTTTTGTTTAGTGTTAAGTAATGAGTTTAATATCTAATCACAGATTAGTGAGCTCATTACACCATCCTAATAGAAGGATAATAGATGAGAACACTTAAGCTGAGGAAGATACCTCAACTTAATCCATGGTTAGGGATTAAATTAATTATATAACAAGCCTTTATTAAGTGGATTTTTTAATTAAGGGGTAAGATTAAAAAGTGGATTTTATGGTTTGTAAGACAACTTGAGGAGGACTTGTCCATTAAACACTAGGGTTAGTCCCTCTTAACCATAAGGAAGAGATAGAACCCTAATGTAAGGCCCAAGTTACAAGTTAATGTCTTAGTGATTATTAGAAGGATTGATTAAGAGGTTTAAACAAATTAAGGGTTTAACACTTAGGATTAAAGTTATACACTCCATCCTAAGATAAGGATGCAGGCATAACCCTAATTCCAAAGTCCTAAAACCTTAAAGGTTTAGTCTCTAATGATGAGATGAGAAAAGAGACACAAAGAAGACTCAAAGAAAAAATACTAAAGGGAAACGAATAAGTCCTAGAAAGTTATCATGCTTGGAAGTCCTAGGGTTTGTGAGGCTTTAGAGAAGAAGTCTTCAAGGAAGCCACCAAGGAGAAGCAAGATGAAAAGAAGGTGATGAGAAGAGAAAGAAAGGAAGAGAAGCACAAGTGAGGTAAGCCCACTCAATGAAAAACAAAAATGCAGCAAGTATGCAATATGAAAAGATGAGAAGAGGTGGGAGGTGAAGGCAAACCCACCTCCCAAACAACTTACCATTAACCCTGAAACGTTAGTACAAGATGCAATATGAAAGGAATGAAATGAAATGAAGCCAATGAAAGTGAAAATACCAAGACCATAAGCATGTACATGATGCAAATGATGCTATGATATGATGCAAAGGCATACAAGATGCATGTGTGTGTTCATAAAAGAGGATGAATGCAAATGAAGCATGTAGGAAGCATGTAAATACATGGATGTTTATGAAATGAAATGGATGCAAAACATAGCAAATGTATGAATAAATGATCAAGAAATGTTCAAGAAATGTCTTAAGATATCTAAGATGGCATACAAATGCTTGGAATGGCATGACAAGTTCATATGTTCATGCAATACAATGGAAGATGCAAGTAAAGATGCAAAATTAGGGTTACATGGAAGGATGAGTTGCAAATGACAAAGACAGAAGCAAATGACATTATAAAAAAACATAAAAATGCACTCAAAGGAACCCTAAACCTACACTAGGTTACCATCCAAAGGGGGAGGTCAGAAGCTAAACCTAGGTGGAGTTATGAATTTCCTAAGTTTCTAGGGTTTTTTTGGGTGATCTTCAATGTAAAATGCCAAACAATTTGAAAATTCAAGATAAAAATGAAACAAAAATGTTTTGGGATGCTAGAAGACATGTATAGAACAATGCAAAAAGAACCATCTTCAAATCCTTCATGGTTAGGCAGAAAAGATTTTTCAAAGGTTAGGGTTTAAAAATGTGATTTTATGAACCCTAAATTCAACGAAAATTGTCAAGTTATGATCAAAACCAAAAAGAAATTTGTATGAAGGGTTTGAAAATGTTTCTAAATGTGTTAAGATGCAACATGAAAATTTTGGTGATTTTTAGAAACCTAAATGCTATTTTAATTAATTAAATTCCATTAATTAATTAATATAAACATTTAAATATTTTAAAAATACAATTTTTATGCAAAAAATAAAATAAAAATCATTTTTAGGTTAAGAAAATTATTTGGATCAGAAATGCAAAACATGAATTTTTTTTAATGATTTTTGGTATTTTAAATAAATTAAACAAAAGAAATTCAATAAAATGAATTAAAAATGCAATTAAATGGAAGTATGCAAGATCAAGGGTTGAGGTTCAAAAGAAAAAAAAGAAGGGAATTGACTGCGCGCCAGATCCAAGGGTCAGCATTCAAACTGGCCTTAATTATGTTTTAAAATTTATTAAACTGAATTAACCCTAAGTGAAATGATCCTAGCCACTCGTTGCTAACCCTAATCTTCATCTAATGGCCACAAACACAACTGGGGAATTAATCACATAATTAACCCTAATGACTTTCAAGTGGCCGGAGAAGACCTCCGGTCATCTTCTCCGGCCAACCAAAACACCTAACTTCTTCCCTAGGTCAAATTAAGAGCTCTAAAGCTCCAAAATCACTCCCCTAACATCCTTAAGCAAGAATCATCCATCAAAACACATTTATCATTCCTCAAAAACAAGATTCGAAGCAAAACATGAAACTGAACAGAAATTTCAGAAACTCAATACATGCTTAATACTCAACCATTTTCAAAACAAATTACATCAGCATGATCAGTGAAGCATAAAGAATCATTTAGGAACTTAAAAACGCATTTTTGGAAAAAATGTTCTTGAGGTTACCTGAGATGAAGCTTTGCTATCTGAAGCTTTCTGGCCACCTCCTTGGTGCTTTTCCACTCCAATGAACCCCTTGATGCTTCTAGCAAGCTTGAAATAAGTTTATATGGACTGTTTTGAAGGTTTCAGTTCAGAGCATGTCAAAATCGTGTTTTTGTTTGAGATGGTTTCAGGCTAATATGAGGGGTGGGAAATGATCATGGGGTTATGTGGAGATGATTGGTGAAAGAATTTTGAAGTTTTGATGGGTGGTTTGAGAGTTTCGAAGAGATGGAGTTCTTGAGGGATTTTTGACAATCTGAGCTATGGGATGATTCAGGCTTGTGTGTTATGTGTTATGGCTTGCATAATGTCCACATATCATGTCTTGATAGGTCATAAGAGTGGTTGTGGTCTATGCTGATTGGTATGGGTGATTTTGAAAAAAGTCAAGCTTGGTTGTACTTGAGGTATGGGCACGGGTCAGGGCTGGATTTGGGCAAGGCTGGGCTCAGCTGAGATCAAGGAACGCTTATGGATCAAATTTGATGAGCTGGAACACATGGAACTAGGGTTTGTATGAGTTTTGCATATTTTCCCTCTTTGGTGTATCTTGTGATTCAAGGTATGAAATGATCCAATTCTTGGGACAATTCTGAGTTTTTTGAAGTTTCTTGATCATGTTATGAAGTATTTGGGCACATTAGAAGTCATTAGAAGCCTTGGAAAGTGGTTTTGTAAAAATCCCTCTTTGGTGCCTTCTTGAAAATTATACGATTTTTGCCAACTTTGAAGGATCATAACTTGAGTTCCATAATGAATCAAAACATGTTCTTGTACTTTTTGAAAAGGGAAAGACCTAATTTATAACTTTCATGACCAAGAATTTTTAATTTGAAGCATTTTTGATCAAGAAAGAGGAGGTTGAATAACTCCAAAAATGGAAAGTTTCCATTACAAGTCATTTCCATTTTTGGCAAATTTTGGTTTAGCTCAAATTTCTTCAATTTTGTGAACTTCCAAGCACTCCAATGATCATATAACTTCAATTTGATGAAAATACCCCTTTGGTTCCATTGTTGGGGACCTCAGATGCCCTGATTTTGACTTGACTTGCTCAAAAAGTTACCCAGTGAACAGATGACTTCCACAATGAATTTCTTCATCAAACTTGGTATGCATGATCCTTATAACATCTTAAGAACATTAGAAACAAGAATTGCCCAAAAATTTGGAGTTAAGGCCTCTGAAACCAAAACCCTAATTTCAGGTCATCTGTGTAGTGAAACCCTAGCTCTGCTTCCATGCTTTTCCAGTTCTTGTGATTTCTTGACTTTCTTGAACTTTGAGAGACACAATATGATGATAGAACACACATGGACCCTCTTGGAACACTTTGAGGCCCTTGGGATGGCTCAGATGGAATCTTGGATTGCTCAAATCACAAACCCTAGATGCAAGTGAACTTGAACTATGCAGATGAAACAAAATATGCAATATGAGATGTAATGCTTATGCTTATGCAAAAATGAAAGATCACAAGCCATGGTGTGAAATGAGTGAGGGAAAATTTGGGGTGTTTACAAGTGGGTATCAGATTCTTCAGCATAAACAGATGAATGGCATTGATACCCACAAACATATCCATATCAACAAATAAGATGATCCCGTATATGGACAATGCGAGGATGGCGCAAACTGAATCCCACTGATTTGTTGCAACAAGCTCTCTAGCTCTTCTAACCAGAAACTCTAGAGAGAAACCATGCACTCCAGATTTGGTAGCAGTCAGATTGTCAGACACTTCAGATGAGCTCAAATAAAAAGCTTTGGCGATGTCGGAATGAGTTGGTCTGATCATTTCTAAGTTGAAAGCAACTTGATCTTGAATTGGCACACCTAGAATCTCAACATACTCTTCAAGTAGAGGGCCTAACTGGAAGTCGCGAAAGGTGAAGCACCTAAGCTGTGGGTCAAAATATTGCAATAAAGTATGAATGGCACTCGTTTGAGAACTGTTTAGATTGAACACCAAATCCAAAATATCACCATATTTCCCCTTCAAGTATCCCAGCTGACCCGGGGTAATAAGAGACACCATCTGGCTGATCATATCCACTTTAGTGTCGAAGAATTTGTAGTGCACAATTCTTTTTCTGACGTCTTCCATTCTGCCGTAGTAATGATCGGGAATCAGGAGTAGTATGAACCATGAGAATGAAAAAGAACACAATGATTAATGATGTCATGATGCTTATGCAATGCAAGACATGTGATTGGTTACATGTCTGTGATTTGCCAAGCATATAATCACATGTCTGTGCAGGGTCACAATCATAGTAATAACTCTTATGAATAAAAATCCCAGATTTTAGAACCAAGGAAACATATCACGATACTGAACAATATTGGAAAAGTCGGTTTATTGGAAGTTTTAGGGTTCCTGCAAACCTGTAAACCCCTCCCATTTCACGGGTATGCTATTCGGGTCAACATCATGGACTCTCAAAGACGAGTAGCAATAATACGTTCACCATCTCCGAGAAATGGCTCATGACCAAATCAGGGAATCAATTTGGCATTATGTACTACTTAGGGAGGTCTCAGCTGAGCCCAAGGAAACAAGCATCCCACATAAGTCCCCAACTTCAAGCACTGAATTGAGAAACAATAGTACATTCAGCCTTTGGGATACAATACTATCGTCATAAGAACATTTTTTATTTAACTGGATTCATATGAGAGAATGTAATACCCATATACAAAAGACATACATAAAACATATTTTTCATATATAATATTAGAAATTTGGTACTGGAATACAAATAAGTTCTTAGCAAAATATTGTATAAATATAGACACTACAACATAAGGTACTAAACAAGGCTATAAAATAATACAAGACGTTCAACTACAAAAAGATCTAAGAACTAGATCCGAAGATCTCAAAATCCATAGCGGAAGACAAGCCATCAACTAGTGGGGATAATCAAGTTGCCTTATCCTTACCCTTAACGGAACCTGAAGTACCTGAAATAACAACATCAACATGGGGTGAGATAAAACATCTCAGTGGATTCCCTATCTTAGAATTCATTCAGCTCTAAGGGTTATTCTCAAATGAAACTAGTACGTTTCACAACCAACTCACACAAGGACCAAGAACATAGGGGAACTAAGGTCCACACACGATCTCAAAGTACAAGAAGAGAAATGTCTACCTCAAGTCCTTACGGTTGCTCTAGTGAAACACATAGTAACCACATTGAGACTTACACTAGACCTTACAGAGGAATTGACATAGCACGCACTTCAATCTTTATGGATGCTTCCCGTGGGACTAAAGATAACCCACCTCAAGACTGACTCAAGATTAACACATAACTAACATATCACTTGCCTCAAGTCCTTAAGGATGCTTCATGTGGGACTAAGGACAACCCACCTCAAGGCTTACTCAAGACCTTACGGAGGACTTATAGTCTACACATCTCAAATCAACGCCCATGTATACACAACAGATACCTCAAGTATTTACGGATGCTCTAATGAAACACATAGTAACCACATTGAGACTTACACAAGACCTTACGGAGGATCCTAAAAAAATACCTAATTCATGATTCATTTGAGTTTAAGGGGAACCTAGATACCTCAAAAGTCGTACCTTTCTCTTTTTCAATTAACTCACACTTTCCATTTTATCAAGTTTTGGTCATTTGAAAAAGTCGACTCAAAAATAATGTTTCTTGATCTCAATAGATATATTATGTCATTAGCTTCAAAACAATATGTGGAACATTAAAAACGGATACCTGAATCAGAAGTTACGAATTAAATACCAAAGTTGGAACCTACAGGTCTCGCTGAGCGAAAAACCTCCTAGAACTCTCGCTGAGCGAGGGCTGCTTGCTGAGCGAGCTACACCAGTTCAGGAAACTTCCAAACCTACGGGAAAATCACTCTCCAACCCAAAATCACTTACAAACATCCACCAATGCAGAAAAACATAACCAAACATGTTCATAAACATCATATGAGTATTTTAGTTAAGTTTTACTCGAGTTTTAACCGTTAAACTTCCAATTTTTCTTAGATTTTCCAACTAAGCCCTAACCACAAAATCTCTAAAACTCAACCAAAATCAAAGATAAAAGTTTCTAACTAAGAACCCACCTCAAGAGATGAAGATTGGCAGAAGATTAAGTCGATTCGACAGGCGGATGATCGAGAATGAGGAAATGAAGCTTTAGGTTTTTTTCTCTCTCTTCTTCTTCTCTTCTACTCTTCTTTCTTCTTTTCTCCTCTTCTTTCTTCTTTTCTTTCCTTACTATCTTTCTCTCATTCTCATATTCTTTATATATATATATATAAATATACATAAAACTTATATTTTTACCAATGGGTCAAAAATTAGAGAGTATCCAAAAATGTCTCTTAATCCGATATTTATAAAACTTCTGAGTCAGCTAATATCAATTAATAACATAATATCCCGTGGATTACTCTATTTAGTTATGTTGAAATTTCTTAGAGTATTCCAGAATAATATTGTTACCAAATAATATTGTTCAGAGCTTTAAATAAAATACAGGGTATTACATCCTCCCCCCTTAAATAAAATTCGTCCACGAATTTAAAGGATTACCTGAACAGGTGAGGGTATGATTCCCGTATTTCCGATTCCAACTCCCACGTAGCATCGCCCGAGTGGTTCTCGTCCCATTGCACTTTAACAAGTGGTATCTCTTTATTCCTTAACACCTTGGTTTCTCTCCCAACAATACGACTCGGTTGGGGTTCAAAAGTCAAATCCGCTTCTATCTCTATAGAATCCGGTAGAATAGGTTGAAGAGGATCGGGAACGAACCTACGAAGTTAGGATACATGAAAAACATCATGCATTTCAGATAGAGAGGGCGGCAAGGCTAAACGGTAAGCAACTTCACCAATACTTTCTAGAATCTGATACGGTCCTATGTATCTCAGACTTAACTTACGCGACTTAAACGGTGTTTTCAATCTTAATCTCGGAGTGACTTTCAAGTACACATGATCACCTTCATCGAATTTCAAAGGTCTCCGTCGATTTTCAGCATACGAATCTTTTCTCATATCATACGAATCTTTTCTCAGATCATACGAATCTTTTCCGTAGTCTCTTGAATAATTCCCGGTCCTAAAATCCTATCTTCACCCACTTCCGACCAACACAACGGTGTTCTACACTTTCTTCTGTACAAAGCCTCATACGAAGCCATACCGATGCTCGCATGATAAATTTTATTGTAAGAGAATTCTATCAACGTCAAAAGTTCTTTCCAGCTTCATTTACTTTCCAAAAGACATGCTCTCAACATATCTTTCATCGTTTGAATCATACGTTCCGTCTGACCATCCGTTTGAGGATGATTAGAAGTACTCAAACTCAAATTCGTATGCATGGCTTGTTGGAACACCTTCCAAAATCTCGAAGTGAACTTTGGATCTCTATCTGATACAATGCTGGACAGAACACCATGCAATCTCACAATTTCAGCAATAAACAACCTTGCAAGCTAACTTGCCTTATATGTAGTCATCACGGCTAAGAAATGCGCAGATTTCGTTAGTCGGTCCACAATCACCCAAACAAAGTCATATCCACCTTGAGTACTTGATAAACCTACCGCAAAGTCCATGGAGATATTATCCCATTTCCAAGTTGGGATGTCCAAAGGTTGTAACAATCCACCTAGTCTTTGGTGCTCAATCTTCACTTGCTGACACACTGCACATCCTAACACAAATACCGCAATGTCCTTTTTCATTCCGGACCACCAATACTCCCTCTTCAAGTCTTGATACATCTTCGAAGAACCCAAATGTATCGTAAAAGAACCTTTATGTGCGTCTTCCAGAATCTTTATCTTTAACACATCATTATTTGGAATACAAATTCTTTGGTTGAATAGGATGATCCCATCTAACGCTCTCACGAAACCTGGTTGGAGTAACAATCCTTGCAACTTCTCCTCTAAGACTTGCGCTTGTTGAATATTATTCCTCAAGGTAGAATTAATATTCAAGTTTCCCATTATTACACCATTCAGAGTCCAAACAAACTGAAGATTAAGATCTCAAAACTTTTCTAATAATGCATACTTCAACACCCTCAATTCGGCACTATGAATCACTTTTCTGCTTAAAGCATCAACCACTTTATTTGCTTTTCCTGGATGATACTTCAACTCAAGGTCATAATCCTTCAAATACTCCATCCATCTCCTCTGTCTCATATTCAGTTCCTTTTGATCAAAGAGGTACTTCAAACTCTTATGATCACTAAACATCTCAAAACGCACACCATACAAATAGTGTCGCCACACTTTCAAGGTAAACACCACAGCCGTTAATTCCAAATCATGCGTGGGATAATTCTTCTCATGAACTCTCAACTGTCTGGAAGCATGCGCCACTACCTGACCTTCTTGCATGAGAACACCTCATAAACCCATCTTTAAAGCATCGCAAAACACTTTGTAAGATTTGTTAGGATCGAGAATAATCAAGACTGGAGCAGTTGTCAATTTCTCCTTCAACCACACAAAACTTTGCTCACAACTGGAATCACATTCATAAGCGAAGTCCTTCCTAGTGAGTTTAGTTAACGGTAACGCCATCTGAGAAAAACCTTTAATAAACCTTCTGTAGTAACTTGCCAAACCTATGAAGCTTCTCACTTCGGTAACATTCTTCGGTCTCTCCCAATTAATTACAGCTTCTATCTTTGATGGGTATACAACTACACCTCCCTGTGATATAACATGTCCAAGGAACTTGACTTCTGACATCCAGAACTCACACTTACTAAACTTAGCAAAAAGTTGCTTTTCCTACAGTATCGATAGGAAAATCCTTAGATGTTATCCGTGCTCTTGCGGAGTACGAGAACAGATAAGAATGTCATCGATAAAGATCACCACAAATTTATCCAAATAATTCTGAAATATCTGATTCATGTAGTACATAAAAACAGTTGGAGCATTCGTCACACTGAAAGGCATCACTAAGAATTCGTAATGACTGTAACGGGTTCTGAACGCAGTCTTCGGAACATCAGAACTCTTCACACGAATCTAGTGATAGCCCGATCTCAGATCAATCTTCGAGAACACGCATGCTCCTTTCAATTGATCTAGAAGGTCATATATCCTTGGTAAGGGGTATTTATTCTTGATTGTAACCTTGTTCAACTTACGATAATCGATGCACAACCGCATACCACCATCCTTTTTCCTTACCAATAACACAGGAGCTCCCCACGGTGAAACACTAGGCCTTACAAAATGCTTTCCCATCAAATCCTCCAATTGATCCTTCAACTCTTTCAACTCGAGCGGCGCCATCCGATAAGGAGAAACGAATATAGGTGTCGTTCCTGGTATTAGGTCGACTGAGAACTCAACTTCCCTCACCGGAGGTAAGGAAGTGACATCTTCAGGAAAAACATCTGGAAATTCACAAACTATCGGAATGTTCAAAACTTGCTGATCATTACTCTCCTCTTTAGTAAGGATAAGCAAAACATATTTCTCTTGTTAAAACATAAAATTTACCATTCCAACCGTACCTTCTAAGATCGTTGTCAAAACATCTTTCGGAGGCACTTCAACAGAGGGAATGAGGATCAACTTTTCTTCACATCCAATAAACACAGAATTAGCAGAAAACCAGTCCATTCATAGGATAACATCAATTTTATTAAGGGGAAAATAATTAGGTCAATCTGAAGGATTCTACCATCCACGGACAACGTACAGTTCTCACACTTAAGCGGCATCTCAACAGTTTCATCCATAGCGGTAGTAACCACCATTAGAGGAGACAAAGGAATTAGTCGCAACCCAAGTCGCTTCGTGCAACTAGTAGATATAAAAGAATGCGTAGCTCCACAATCAAATTAAACAAGACAAGGATGGTTGTTAACAAGACAATTACCCGCAATCAAGGAATTATCACCTTTCGTCTTCCTGGCGTCCATAACATAAACTCTCCCTTGAGTCTGATCCTTTCTCTGAGGGAAATCCCTAGAAATGTGTCCTTCCTTCTGACAATGATAACAAATTACACCGTTCTGCTCACATATTCCAAAATGGTTCTTGTGACATCGGGGGCAAGAAGGAGGAGCAATGGATCTAGGACTCGACACCTGTTTCCCCTTGAAGGGTTGAGGCCTCGGCCTAAAAGATTGACTAGCTCTCCCCCTATCTCCTTGAACCTCTCTTTCGACATTGGCTTCTGTCTGCACTTTCTTCAAACTATGTTCTGCAACATAACATTGTCTCAACATCTCAGAATAAGTATAAAATTCCCGTTACAAAACACTATGCGATATTTCGGCCCTCAATCTAAACAAGAACTGGTCAAATTTCCACCTTTCGTCAGGGGCATACATAGCTTGTATAGAGTAGGCCGCTATGTTCTCAAACTTCTCAGCATAACTGGCCACAGTCATGCTCCCTTGCCTCAATTGTTGAAATTCGAACTCCTTTTGTGTCCTCAAGGAGCTCGAGAAATACTTCTCAATAAAAACTGTCTTAAATTGTTGCCATACCCTTGGAATCCCTTGCACCATCATCAAATTGGAAGCACTCTCCCACCATCTAGCAGCAGGACCCTTTAGTAAATGCGTCGCAAAGGTCACCTTGTCTTCTTCACTAAAAATCACGATCTGGAATATCCTCTCTATTACAGTCACCCATTCGTGAAACTTAACCGGATCCAATCCGCCATGAAACTCCTGAGGGTTCATGCGGAAGAAGTCTCTAAATGTTCCACCCACAGCTCCAGGAGCAACCACGTGAGGGTGAAGGCCCCCACGCATCTGATGCATCATTTCTTGCATGAATTGGTGCTGTTGTTGCTACATCTGCTGCATAAATTGGAACATAGGAGCATTCCCATCACTACCCGCTTGATCGCTACCGAGAGGAGTGACATTGGGTCGAGCACGAGTTCCACATCTACTGGCCATATTTCCTAAATGTCATCAAAACAGGATTAAGTTGATCAGGCTCAAAACCATAAACATAACATTTAGTCCTACAGCAAGTCAACGTGTATGAACGAAAGGAAACACTTATAATATTTCAAGGCTAGGTCGAGGATACGACCTGCTCTTATACCAACTGTAATACCTATATACAAAAGACATACATAAAACATATTTTTCATATATAATATTAGAATTTTGGTACTGAAATACAAATAAGTTCTTAGCAACACATTGTATAAATATAGCCACTACAACATAAGGTACTAAACAAGGCTATAAAATAATACAAGATGTTCAACTACAAACAGATCTAAAAACTAGATCCGAAGATCTCAAAATCCACAGCGGAAGACAAGCCATCAACTAGTGGGGATAATCAAGTCGCCTTATCCTTACCCTTAACGGAACCTGAGTTACCTGAAATAACAACATCAATATAGGGTGAGATAAAACATCTCAGTGGATTCCCTATATTAGAATTCTCTCAGCTCTAAGGGTTATTCTCAAATGAAACTCACACGTTTCACAACCATCTCACACAAGGACCAAGAACATAGGGGAACTAAGGTCCACACACGATCTCAAAGTACAAGAAGAGAAATGTCTACCTCAAGTCCTTACGGATGCTCTAGTGAAACACATAATAACCACATTGAGACTTACACAAGACCTTACGGAGGAATTGACATAGCACACTCTTCAATCTTTACAAATGCTTCCCGTGGGACTAAAGGTAACCCACCTCAAGACTTACTCAAGATTAACACATAACTAGCATAGCACTTGCCTCAAGTCCTTACGGATGCTTAACGTGAGACTAAGGACAACCCACCTCAAGGCTTACTTAAGACCTTACGGAGGACTTATAGTCTACACATCTCAAATCAATGCCCATGTATACACAACGGATACCTCAAGTCCTTACGGATGCTCTAGTGAAACACACAGTAACCACATTGATACTTACACAAGACCTTACGGAGGATCCTAAAACAATACCTAATTCATGATTCATTTGAGTTTAAGGGGAACATAGATACCTCACAAGTCGTACCTTTCTCTGTTTCCATTAACTCACACTTTCCATTTTATCAATTTTTGGTCATTTGAAAAAGTCGGGTAAAAGTCGGCTCAAAAATAACGTTTCTTGATCTCAATAGATAGATTATGTCATTAGCTTCAAAACGATATGTGGAACGTTAAAAACGGATACCCGAATCAGAAGTTACGAATTAAATACCATAGTTGGAACCTACAGGTCTCGCTGAGCGAGCACCCTCTCGCTGAGCGAAAAACCTCCTGGAACTCTCGCTGAGCGAGCTACACCAGATCAAGAAACTTCCAAACCTACGCGAATATCACCAAAATCACTTCCAAACATCCACCAATGCAGAAAAACATAACCAAACATGTTTATAAACATCATATGAGTATTTTAGTTAAGTTTTACTCGAGTTTTAACCGTTAAACTTCTGATTTTTCTTAGATTTTCCAATTAAGCCCTAACCACAATATCTATAAAACTCAACCAAAATCAAAGATAAAAGTTTCTAACTAAGAACCCACCTCAAGAGATGAAGATTGGTAGAAAGATTGAGTCGATTCGACGAGCGGATGATCGAGAATGAGGAAATGAAGCTTTTGGGTTCTCTCTCTCTCTCTCTCTCTCTCTCTCTCTCTCTCTCTCTTCTTCTTCTCTTCTCCTCTTCTTTCTTATTTTCTCCTCTTCTTTCTTCTTTTCTTTCCTTACTATCTTTCTCTCCTTCTTATATTATTTCTATATATATAAATATACATAAAACTTATATTTTTACCAATGGGTCAAAAATTAGAGAGTATCCAAAAATGTCTCTTAATCCGAAATTTATAAAACTTATGAGTCAGCTAATATCAATTAATAACATAATATCCCGTGGATTACTCTATTTAGTTCTATTTAAATTTCTTAGAGTATTCCATAATAATATTATTACCGATAAATATTGTTCAGAGCTTTAAATAAAATACGGTGTATTATAGAGAACCAGGCCATCCTATGTGAGTTCCTAGTGGACCCTCGGATGTAAGTGGGTTTGCCAACAAATATGGTCTTCCAATATCATCACTGGAAAGGGGTGTTTCCACAAAGGTCCTCAATGATCGGTCCTCACCTACACATAACTATCAAGGTCGTACCCTGAAGTGAGGCAAAACCCCCACACAGGATAGTTCCGAGATGGTCGCAACCTTGGTGTGGAACACATATCCACTCATCATGTAACCATGCGAGTACAACGTGTCCACACTAATCCTATGGTGCACTCAAGCTGGGTGTTTGGCTTATCTCACAACAACTCCCATCCCACGAAAAAAATGGAAACCAGCACAGCCAGACAGTCCAGTAATATATGATGCATGTGAAAATAAATACTGAAAGCAGTAAATAAATGTTGTAAAGTAAAAACTGTAAATGAAAACAGTAAATAAACACACAACAACACACACATAAACATCCAATGAAATAGAAACAAACTGGCGCTTGGATTGACTCTACGACGGAAACCAGAGATTATGGGTTCGGTCCCCAAAAGAGTCGCCAGCTGTCGCTCCCGGGATTTTCATCCTAGTGGCGCGGAAAAGGTAGAGTCACCAGCCAAGCATTTTTATCCTGAAGGAATGGGAAAGGTAATGTTGCACAAACCCTAGGAAGAAGGAAAGGACAAGGTCCTGGGAACCAAAGATCTGGGTTCGGGAGTCGGTTACGACCTGAGAAGGTATTAGCACCCCAGACCGTCCGCCGTACTCGACGGGATCCACACATGTTTGTTTGTTTCAAAGGGTAACATAATAAAGCTGCTGAACAAAAGTACTGCCACTGGGACTGGAACTGAAATAATAAAGGGGAATAGATCAAAAGAGGGATTGTAGGGAAAATAAAGAGAGTTCTCAAATGGGCCCTACCCTGTTGCCTATGTACCTCATCGGGAAAATGAGGACCAGAGTTGACGTAGTTCGCCTAACTAAAGGCGAAAACTTTGTTTGTATTTTTTTATGCGCTGGAACTGCGTATGTCTATGCTCAGGTGTTGCAGGTTCGCCTTGAACGAGTGCGTTTACCGTTTTGCATGCGAGACAAGTCGTCGCAAGTTCGCGTTAAGAATGAATGAGGTGAGAAAAGAAGTTCCCGAAGGAATAATCGATTCTTCTTTGTTGTTTTTTCTTTTAGAGAAGTGTTTTTTATTTATGTTTTGTGAACCTTCTCATACTAAGACTTGTTCATCATGGTAGATGACTTACACCTCGCCCCGAGACAGGACGTGCATAAGTAACCCACTGAAAAGTCTCGTGTCGTACGAGAAAGTCAACCTTTATTAGGTATTTTCTTACTTTTCTTTATGATATGAGAGAGATAAATCAAAGCGAAACAAAGGTGAAAAGTATAAGGGGAAGACTAAGATCCTAGTGTTATCATGCATGGATGAACCTAGGTTAGCGCGATTTCTATCTTAATGAGAAGGAATAGAGAAACTAAGAGAAAATATAATACAACATACTTCTTAACGAAGTTAAGTTGATTCTAAAGGGATTAGAATGAAATTGTGAAAAAACCTAACAAAAACAAGTATGAAAGGTAAGGCGAAATGCAAATTAAATGCATAAAGAAGTAAAAAAGAATAAGTTGTGAAGAACTTACCTTAACCTCCCTACAAAACAAAGGTTAGCGTTGCATATTATTAAAAATAATAAGGCAAATAAAGTATCAATTAAATCCTAATGTGCCTAGGACCTAAACCAAACTAAATCCTAAGTCTAAAGAGTACTAAAAATTGATGCAATGTAAAATATAGAAACTTATTACATCTACTAAATGCACAACCAACAATAAAATGCAATGTACAATGCACACAAATTTTTACAGCTCACAATCAGCATGCAAAACAGGTGTAAAAAGTGTGAAAATGCAACAATCATCATACATTTTACAACTACTGCATAAACAAACCGCTATGAAATGCAAAAGTCAGATTTGATTATCTTAATTTTTAAATACACAAAATCAATGAGAAATGCACAATTAACACAAACAAATGCAACATGAACATGGATCAATGAACGTGATTATTTGAACGTGATTGTTTTCAATGAGGGATTATGAAGGAATGCACCAATTTACACATATGCAACAAGTATGCAACATTTATGGAACATAAGCATGATGAACATGAACCTGCATCAACATGCGAGGGATGTAACATGCTCATTTACATGATAAATGATGCATTGAACATAGCAACAATATGCACTAAATCAATTCATGCACAAATGAACAACTAAGCACAATATGCAAAAGTAGAACGGAAACGTGTCGAAACGACTCGAAGTGACGGAATGAGACACCAAAACTAATCTTGAAAATTCCCTAAAATTAATACCTAAACATGCATGAACATTAAAGGCATAAGGAAGCAAGATCAAGCAATCAAATAAGCTGAAATTCCAAATTCAAATAGTGTTAACTGGTTAATGCTATAGGTTAACCAGTTAACAGACCAAAAACAGAAGCAATTTATGGCAAAACACACGTGTTAATCGGTTAACCATATGCGTTAACCGGTTAACACTGAACAAAGTGTGAAAAATTGTTTAGAAATAAGTGCTTTTGGCCACAAAATCACTTCTAATAATCCCTAACACACACATGAACATGTTAACATGATTTTCTACTCAAATGAGGTATTCTAGCACCTATTAGGACCTAAATTATGCTACAGATCTAGCTTCTAACCAACGAAATGCACGAATCGCAATCAAAACAAAATTAAATGGTAAAACGTAAATGCAATCAATGAACATATGAAGAATGCCGTTACAACGAGATGAAGAGAATAAGTTAAAGCATAAGTGGTTTTAGATCACCAACTTACAAAGCGGATGATTACTTCGATGAGTATTGCGATGAATCAGAATACAAACAAAGAAGAAAACCGAAGATCCGCGAATGCAAAATAAATGCGATTTGTTCTTGATGCTTCTTGATTAATCATTTCCAATGCTCCAAATCACTTCAAAAACAGAAGCACTTCTTCAATTAAGCTCCAATGTTGATGATTGGTGAAGGCTTAGCTTCAAGTTCTTCAATTTCCAATGAAGAATTTGAAGAACTTCTATGAAGAAGCTCTTGTTGAATTTTGTGAGAAAATGGAAGAAATTGAGAGAGAAGTGAGAGATTGACGATGGAAATGGTGAAAATGAATTGCCAACCCTTTGCTTTAGAATGGTTAGGGTTTATATAGAGCATAGGCATGGAACTAGGTTTGGGAATGGAATTAGGCTTTGGTTTGGAGTTTGGGTTGTAGTTAGTTAGGATTAGGGTTGGAGTTCTAGAATATTCCTTGGAACATTCCTTGGAATAGTCTAGAAGGTGGTAGAAGATGGTAGAACAATCCAAGGTGAATGAGGTAAAATGAAATGGAAAACCAAAGTGGAAAAAAGGGAATGAAAATATGGAGGGAAGTGAAGAAATCCAACTAATTTTCAAATATTTTCCCAAAATCTGCACCCTTTAACCGGTTAACCAAATACGTTATCCAGTCAACGACCTTAAAATTCCAATTTTCTCTTCTTTTGGTTGTTTCTCATGGAGTTGCTTTGAATATATTTTTGTAGTAACTTTCCCTTCTTTAGCTCCAAGTATTGACAAGCCTAGCCCAATCACATGCCTCATGCACATGCAAATCTTCATGATTTATTCATATTTTTATTATTTTTGGATGTGATGCGATGCTCGGATGATCATGCAAAGATGACGAAGCACAAACCACTTGAGGTTGGCGATAAATTAATAGGGAAAATTTTAGGGTATTACAGACTGTCATGGTCCTTTGCGTATATCTATCAACAATGCTAAAACTAAGAAGGTGGTTATTTCTTCTTCATCGAATTTAGAGAGATCATGGAGTAGATACAATAGAGAGGAAGAAGACGATGAATGGAACTTGGAGAATATGGAGGAACAACTCGTTGGGGAAGGAGACTCTGGTTCATTTACAACTAAACTAGTTCAGAATTCATTGGAGAATGACTTAAAGGTTGGTGAATATTCTGAAATGTTGCAAAAGTAAAAAAGAATAAGCATGCTTTGTTACACCAACACAGATTTGTATGGATTTCAATGTAGCTATTCTTGCTACTAAGGAGGTGGTAGTTCCTAAGTTTGTGACAACTGTAGGGTTTTATGAGATAATTATAGATCTTATGTCAGCTAAAAAAGTGACAAGCTTTGTTCCCCTTTTAAGGGTTCGAAACATGGAAGGAAGCTCTGTGAGAAAAAAAATCCAAAATTGAAGAAGACAAAATCAAGAAAGTTATTTGATTTTAGTGGACCTCTTTGTAAGAAAAAATCCAAGTAAGAAAAGAAGTTTGGGGTAGGTTTTAGCCTCTGAACCAACTGAAATTGAAGATCCGATTGAAGCATTTTCACAACCTTCTTTCTTCGTTGCTTTGAATTCTAGGGATTTCAATTCCAACCCCAATTCCTTTTTTGGGGATTCAAAGAATTTTTCAGCTGGAGTAGTTCTTTACTGTGATTCGTTATCCGATTCAAATGTTCATATTTTCAATTCTAGATTGGTGGAGAAATTGGAATCCAATGTGGGAACTAAAGTTTGGAATGCCATTACAAAATTGGGAGTTAAATCTAAGGATGAAAATAAGGACTTCTAAGCTCAGATTGACATGATGGAGATTAAAGACAAAGGCTCATTAAAGGAAAGAAGGTGACATCCAACGATTTTCCGTGATAATGGGATCGTTAAACATATGAGGGGGAGGCAATTTTTCAAAGAGAAAGAGGTTAAAAGATGGTGACATTTTCCTTATTTAAGAAACGAAGTTAAAATATGTTGGATTTAAACTCATTTCTGGCTTGTGGAGAAACAATGAGGTGGGATGGTCTTGCAACAATTCTTTAGTTCTCTTAGGAGGATTAATTACCATGTGGAATATAAATTTGTTTAGTTCTGTTCATTCATTAAAAGGGGAAGGTTATCTTGGTGTCAAATTAAAGTGGAAGTAAGATCTCTATTATGTGGTGAATGTGTATTCTGGCTGTTCTTTTTCTGCGAAACATAAAAATATGGGTGAAGTTGGAAGTGTGTAAGAGGAGATGGATAGATGGAATTTAGATAATTGGTGGGGATTTTAATGTGGTTTCAGATGAAGTGTTGGGTTTGATTGATCTCTCTATTTCTGGCAAGAGGTTTTCGTGGTTTAACAGAGACGGGGAGTCTATGAGCAGACTTGACAAATTTTTGGTGGATTCTACTTTCATCAACACTTGAGGATTTCTTGGTCAATCTATTATAAATAGGGATATTTCAGATCACTGTCTGATATGGTTGGAGGTTTGTGTGAAACATTGGGGTCCCAAACCCTTTAAATCTAACGACTATTAGTTCGAACATCCTTATTTTTTTCAATTTTGTAGAGGATAAATGGAAGAATTACAAGGTTATTGGGAGGAGCGATTTTGTTTTAAAAGAAAAACTGAAGTTATTGAGTAGGGATTTAAAATCTTGGAGAAAATATGTTTTGGATGGATTGATCTTAAAGTGGAAGAAGAGGTAAAAGTCATTAATGAGGTTGATCAAGACCTTGTTGCAGCTACTCATGGAGAGGTCAATAATCTAGTTTTGAAGAGATCAGATGCAACAATAACTTTATGGCTCAATCTTCACATAAAAGATAATATGTGTCGCTCCCGGGATTTTCATCCTAGTAAAAACGCGAAAGTGGCGCGGAAAAGGTAGAGTCGCCAGCCAGACATTTTTATCCCGAATGAATGGGAAAGGTAATGTTGCACAAACTTGAGGAAGAAGGAAAGGACAAGGTCCTGCGAACCAAAGATCTGGGTTTGGGAGTCGGTTACGACCTGGGAAGGTATTAGCACCCCAGATCGTCCGCCGTACCCGACGGGATCCACGCTTGCTTGTTTGTTTCAAAGGGTGAGAAAATACGAGTGCTGCTGAATAAAACTGCTACTGGAACTGGAATGGGAATGGAATTAGAAAAGAAAATGGAAAGGAATGGGGAAATGTAGGGAAAATAAAGAATGTGCTCCAACGGGCCTTACCCCGCTGCCTACGTACCTCATCGGGATAATAAGGATCAGAGTCGACGTAGTTCGCCTAACCAGGCGGGAACTATTTGTTTGTGTTTTTTATAGTTGGAACTGCGTATGTCTATGCTGAGGTGTTGCAGGCTCGTCTGGTACGAGTGCGTTTACCGTCTTGCATGTGAGACAAGTCGTCGCAAGTTCGCGTTCAGAATGAATGAGATGAGAAGAGACGTTCCTACAGGAAAGCCGCTTATTAATTTTTTTTGTCTTTTATGAGAAATGTTTTGAATTTGTTTGTGAATATTATCATATTAAGACTTATTCATCGTGGTAGGGACTTACACCTCGCCCCGAAATGGGACGTGTATAAGAACTCCGCAACAAAGTCTCGTGTCGTACAAGAACATTCAACCTTTATTTAGTATTTTATTGTTTTTCTTTAGGAGATGAGAAATAATGACTCAAGTCGGAAAAGGACAAAAACTAAGGGGGACTAAGACCAACCCTGAGTTATTTATTATGCACAAAAGGGAGATCCTAATGGTTTGTGAGGTTTTCTAATCCTAAGGAGCAAAAGGAAAAGAAAGAATGAAAAAGGATGCAACTTACTTCCTAAGGAAGGTAAGTTGGTCCTAACAAAGGGGAAATCCTACCAAACACAAATATGGAAGGAAATGAATTAAATTGCATAAAAGAAAATGCATAAAATAAAGGATAAGGTGAAGTAAACTTACCTCAATCTTCCCCTCTACAAAACAAAGGTTAATGCACATTTATTAAAATAATAATAATGCAAACACACCCTAATTAAATCCTAAAGACTCTAGGACTCAATCTAAATCCTATCTTAATTCTAAAGGAACTAAAAAAAGTTAGGATAAAAATACAGCACCTATTACAGCCCTTATTAAACAAACTGCCATGAAAACAATGCATAACACAAGGCAGCTTTTTACAGCCAGCATGCAACATGAAAAAAGTAGGTGTAAAATGGCAAATACAGCATGTACACATAACAAGCAGCACACATTTTACATCACCTATATGCAAAAATAGCTATGAAATGTAAAATCCAGAATTGATTATTTTCATTTTTTTATGCACAAACTCAATGAATAATGCACCAACTTGATTATGAACATACATTTGAACTTAAATCAACACATATAAATGCAAGAACATGAACATTTAGAAAGATTATGCAAGAGTGCATCACATGTGGATTATGCACAAAGAAATGCAAAAATGTAACACATGAACATGCATATGAACATAATGATTATTGACTATGAACATATAACATGATAGCTCAACAAACATGCTAAACTCAATGCAAAATTCAGAATTGAATTAATGTAAATGCTATGATCAAGCATGCAACTAAATGCAACCAAATACATATACCTACATGATTATGCAACATGCAACATTCATCAACATAATGAAATGCAAAATGATTTAATGCAATGCCAAATGATTTAATGCAATGCAAGAGATGTAAAAACAGAATGCAACATGATTATTACATATCTAATGATGCATGAACATAACAACAAAATGCAAGAACTTAAACTATACACCAAAGAACACAAAAACGCATAATACACAACATGCACAGAATCGTGTCGAGACGACTCGAAATGGGGGAATGAGCTACTGGAAATGAACTCAAAAATTCCCTAAAATCACTACCTAAACATGTATGGACATTAAAGGCACTAGAAAGCAAGAATGAGCAATCAAATAACCTAAAAAATTAAAAATCAACAACGTTAACCGGTTAACCATATGCGTTAACCGGTTAACGGACCTAAAACATCACTAATTTGTGGCAAAACGCACGCGTTAACCGGTTAACGCTGAACACAATTGAAAAAAAACTTTGAAAATAAGTGCTTTTGGCCAAAAACTCACTTCTAATGATCCCTAACCTTCCTAGACACATGCTAACACTAATTTCTACTTAATTTGAGCTTATTTACACATGATAGGACCTATATCTATCAACACTTTAAATCCTAAATCAACAAAAATCACAAAATGCAAGCCATACCTAATGAAACAAAATCGATCGCAATCAAAATGAAAAGCACTTAAAGAACGCCAAAAGTGGCAAGATGAAGAGAATAACTTAAAGAAGAAGTGATTTAGATCACCAACCTACAAAGTGGAGTAGTGCTTCAGTAATTGTTGCAAGAATCGGAGCTTGATCGAAGAGAAAACCGAAAACCGTGAAATCACAAAATAAATGCGTTCTTGACGTTTTGATCTTCTTGCACTTCCGATAAGCATAAATCTTCAACAAAATTCAGTAGCTTCTTCTTCCACAATCCACAAAATATGAAGGTTGGATGCTTAAGCTTCATGATCTTCAAGTTTCAATGTGAAACTTGAAGAGCTTATTTGAAAAGCTTTAGCGAAAGGAGGGAAAATGAGGAAAAGTGAGAGAGGAAAAGTGATTGTGAAAGAGTGAAAAATTGGAAAATTGTGTGAACCCCTCTCAATGAAGTGATTAATGCATATATAGGAGCTAAGCTTGGAGCTAGGTTTGGGTTTGGGGCCCAAAAATTAGGCTTGGGATCCAAAATTAGGTTGGTAGTTAGTTAGGGTTAGGGTTGGAAAAGGGAATATTCCTTGGAATGCTCTAGAAGATGGTGGAAGTTTCCAAGGGAAATGGAGTGGAATGGAAAAACAAGAGGGAAAGAATGAAAGGAAGTGTGGAAAGAAAGTGGAAGGAAAAGTGGAGGAAAATGCAAAACCAACTACCTTTCAAATGATTTTCCCCTTTGATTTTTTTTTATGATTCCTCCATCATTTCTTGACCAACATTGAACCATAGGATCATTGTAACCCTAATTTCAAGATCTCGATCTCAAAAGTCCGGAATCGACCCTTTTTACCTAGCTCGGTCGCCTTTTCCCCGATTCCTCGATTTTTCATTGTCTGGCCAGTCGAACCCCTTCCAAAATGAATTTGTGGACGAGATTTGAACCCTAGGCACTTGACACCATATATGAAACAAGGGAATCCTCTTTGAACCAGAACTTCATGCAGAAGCCCAATAGAACTGAAAACCTAATTCGTCCCTTTTCATCAGGAGATGTTGCACTGCTTGCCTCCTCCGATCCAATCAAATCTTTCCATAGCTTGTGGCTTCAAGTGAAGACTTGTGGGATATTGTGAACCCTTTACATGAGGTTGAGAAGCTTTATGGCCCTGTGATTGCCTTTGTATAGCCTTCAGTTGCTCCGATCATTGATCACATACCCATGCCTCAGCTATGCTATACATGATGCAATGTTTCTTGGTTATTTTATGAATCTATGACTGCAAAATGCTATGCAAAATGTTGAGGATATGAGAGGGCAAATTTTGAGGTATTACAGCTGCCCCTATTCAATCATCTGCAGGCTCGAACGAATAACTGCGGGAGCTTTTAGATGTTCAAGGCATGGAGTGATTGAATACTCAAATAAAACCTAGAAATTTGAACTCTGTGGGTAGTAAAATATATTGGGAAGAATGCCACTCTCAAACGATGATTCACAAAGGGATCCTCGGATCTAAAACGAAACCATCCTCGAATGGAGACGCAATGGAATACCGGCCTCAGTCGATAACCAAAAACACAAAGACTAACCTCAGACAGACTTTGCAAAAGAGACAAACTGACCTCGATCAATAAGCTTAAAATGGTCTATCATCCTCGAATGGTAGCCACAACAACAAGACCAACCTCAGAAGGACTTGAAGAAGAGAATTCCATCCTCGAATGACAATTCTCAAAAGATCCTCAGATCTAACACGAAACCATCCTCAAATGGAGACGCAATGGTATACCGGCCTCAGTCGATAACCAAAAACACAAAGACCGACCTCAGACAAACTTTGCCAAAAGAGAAAAACTGACCTCAATCAATAAGCTCAAAATGGTCTATCACCCTCGAGTGATAACCACAACAACAAGACCAACCTCATAAGGACTTGAAGAAGAGAATTGCATCCTCGGATGACAATTCTCAAAAGATCCTCGGATCTAACACGAAACCATCCTCAAATGGAGATGCAATGGTATACCGGCCTCAGTCGATAACCAAAAACACAAAGACTGACCTCAGACAGACTTTGCCAAAAGAGACAAACTGACCTAAATCAATAAGCTCAAAATGGTCTATCACCCTCGAGTGATAGCCACAACAACAAGACCAACCTCGGAAGGACTTGAAGAAAAGAATGCCATCCTCGGATGACAATTCTCAAGAGATCCTCGGATCTAACACGAAACCATCCTCAAATGGAGACGTAATGGTATACCGGCCTCAGTCGATAACCAGAAACCCAAAGGAAATAGGATGAGACGGAACAAGATCGTTGTACATAAACGAAAGCCCAGGAAAACAGGTCCGTTGTACGAAACGGGAAACTGCGACGCGACTGTTGTTCCAAACAAGACGTGAAATAAGTGACGAACATTGACTTGAAAAGACAAGGATGTCTAAAAAATGATTTTGGTAATCTCTGTGCGGAGTACTTCAGGTTGAGAATATATTCGTAATATACCTCAAAACTGGCCCATGCAGGCATGCATATGTTTGAATTTATGGCATAATGCTCCATGATGATGGAAATGCTACGCTTTAGAGGATGCAAATGTAATGATGACTACTAAATGCAAATGCAAATGCAAAGGGATCTCCCGATGAGGAGATCGCAAGTATCCCAAACGTCTTGACTGGGAAGAAATGATGATCACTACATTGATCTGGTTAATCTTGTTGAGGAGGAGACGACTCTGTGGGAAATGTGCTAATCACTGCACTGATCTGATCCATCCTGATGAGGAGGAGACAACTCTAAGGGGAAAGCTGTCAATGATACCCCGGCTTTGAACTGCCGCCACTGCAAAAAATAAATTGGACTTTGAGATTGGAGTGCCAAGAACCTGCTGGAGATGGACCCTTCTTGCGCTCTGGTGGGGAAAGCTATTGATGATACACCGGCTCTGAACAACCGCCATTGCCCAAAATAAATTGGACTTTGAGATCGGAGTGCCAAGACCCTGCTAGAGACGCACTCTTCTTGCTGGGTACGCTACCCGTTGAACTCTGTTGGGGAAGTGAAACCTTCTGACTTAGTTGGGGAAACAAATGTATGACACTTCTGAGGAAGAAATTGCTGGGGAGAAAAGACACTCCTTATACTGCTGGGAATTGCCCCTATATGAAGGGAAACTTCTGCTTGGGGATGACACCCACCTTCTGCTACCTTGCTGAACTCCGCTAGGGAAGATTGAAGACACCCTGGGAGACGCCCGCTCCTGCTCTGGCAATTTCATTGGGGATTTTATTTTAGCTCTGTTAGCAACACCTGTACCTGTACCTGCATGAACACAATCGATAGTGCCTGCAACATGGAGAGTTAGTTTGGGACCTGCCTGCCCTAGGCTCGTAGTATGAATCATTATCCGGGTATCTCGACACCCTTTCAGAGTTGTATTAAATGTTCACAATACAATGTAAATCACAATTTACTTGACGTTTTCGCAATCAATCAATGCTAGATGAAAAAACAAAATCAAGAAGCAAATAGTCACAAGCTGACTGAAGTTGAATTTTTATTGATTCAGAAAAATGGCCATGAATAGGCAATACAAAGGAAGAAATTCCATGGAAAGAGGAAATAGCCAAAAAGGAAAACAAACTATCCTATTGGAAATGTGAGAAGTGGATCTCATCAAGTTTCAACCCGGTTATGGCTCGTATATCTTCAAGACACTCCGCTCGCTCTGCCTCTTGAGAAAAAGTAATTGAACTGATCTGCAACCCTTAGGATAGCCTCAACTGTAGATAGGTTACGGACCTCGCAGATCGTAGTCGTTCGTGTTAATCCCTCTTTTGCGTGGATCACCTTTTCAGGTTTTCAATCCACCGAGATACCCTTTTTTGCCTGAGTTGTCCGATGTGGCTTTTCAACTCAGCGGGTGTACATTTTTTTCAAAATTTCCCTAACTTTTTCCCGAGCCTTTTATTCTGTTTTTGGCTTGCCGGGATGCCCATTTTTGCCTGGATCTTTATTCTGTTTTTATCCAACGGGTCCTTTTACACGAAATATTTTCTTACTGCGTCTGAGTTGACAGGGGATTGGAAGTCTTCTCCGTCCATGGTTGTCAGCATCAAGGCTCCACCTGAGAAAACCTTTTTAACCACAAACGGTCCTTCATAGTTGGGTGTCCACTTACCCTTGTGATCGTTAATAGGAGTAAGAATTCTTTTCAGCACTAAGTCACCTGGCATGTACCTATGTGGTCACACCTTCTTGTCAAAAGCCTGCTTCATCCGCCGTTGATACAACTGTCCATGGCATACAACTGTTAGACGTTTCTCTTCAATGGGGCTCAATTGATTATATCTGGATCGGAGCCACTCAGCTTTGTCTAGCTTAATGTCCATCATCAACTTCAATTGGTAGGACTGCTTCCATACCATACACCAGTGAGAATGGGGTTGCCCCGGTTGAAGTACGTACTGACGTTATGTACCCATGCAACGCAAATGGTAGCATCTCATGCCAGTATTTGTATGTCACAACCATCTTCTGCACGATCTTCTTGATGTTCTTATTGGCCGCCTCGACGGCGCCATTCATCTTCGGGCGATATGGAGAAGAGTTGTGATGCTCTATTTTGAAATCTCGACACAAGTCAACCATCATCTTGTTGTTGAGATTAGAACCATTATCAGTAATGATCCTTTCAGGAATTCCGTACCGGCAAATGATGTCTCTTTTAATAAATCGGGCTACCACTTGTTTAGTGAGATTGGTGTAAGACACCGCCTCGACCCACTTTGTGAAATAATCTATAGCAACCAGGATGAAGCGATGACCATTAGAAGTTGTCGGCTCGATCTTGCCAATCATATCAATGCCCCACATAGAGAACGACCATGGTGAAGACATGACACTCAACGGATTCGGAGGCACATGGACCTTATTGGCATAAATCTGACACTTGTGGCACTTACGGGAGTATTTACAACAATCGGATTCCATGGTGATCCAATAATATCCCGATCTCAACAATTTCTTGGCCATAGCATGTCCTCCAACATGGGTACAAAAGGAACCTTCGTGAACCTCCTGCATCAACAAGTCTGCTTCGTGTCTATCCACGCATCTGAGCAGAACCATGTCGAAGTTTCGCTTGTACAGCACGCCATCTTGATTCAAGAAGAAACCTCCTGCCAGTCTTCTAAGGGTCTTCTTATCCTTACTAGATGCCCCAGTCGGGTATTCTTGAGCCTTCAGGAATTGCTTGATATCATGATACCAAGGTTTGTTGTCTTCACCACTGTCTACTGCAAAGACATAAGCAGGTCTTTCAAGACGGGAGACCGTAATTCGAGGCACGAAATTCTCTTGACAAACTTTAATCATGCACGACAAATTTGCTAGAGCATTGACGAATTGGTTTTCCTTTCGAGGAATATAATTCAGCTTGACTTTGGTGAAGAAGGTTAACAGCCTCCTGACATAATCTCTGTAAGGAATCAAATGAGGTTGATGAACCAACCATTTTCCATTGACTTGATTTACCACCAAAGCAGAATCTTCGAAGATCTCGAGGTTCTTGACTCGCAAGTCGATTGCCTCTTCAATCCCCATGATACAAGCTTCATACTCTGCCTCATTGTTAGTGCATTCGAAAGTCAACCGAGCAGCTAAAGGTGTATGGACCCCTTCTGGCGAGATGATAACAACACCAACTCCACTTCCATTCATGTTCACAGCCCCGTCAAACATCAACTTCCATTTGGATTCAGGGTCTGGCCCCTCCTCTGGAAGTGGTTCTTCATAGTCTTTCGACCTGAGGAACATGATGTCCTCATCCGGAAACTCGAATTTCATGGGTTGATAATCATCGATTGGCTGCTGAGCCAAGTATTCTGACAATACACTTCCTTTGATTGCCTTTTGCGAAGTGTAATGTATATCATACTCTGTTAGTATCATCTGCCACCGGGCTACTCTTCTTGTCAGAGCTGGCTTTTCAAAGATGTATTTCACAAGATCCATTTTGGAAATTAAGAGAGTAGTGTGAGTCAGCATGTACTGTCTTAGTCGGCGAGCACCCCATGCCAAAGCGCAGCAAGTTTTCTCGAGTAGTGAGTAGCGCGTCTCACAATAGGTAAACGTTTTGCTAAGGTAATAAATGGCATGCTCTTTTCGACCAGACTCGTCCTGCTGCCCCAACACACATCCCATCGATCCTTCAAGCACGGTAAGATACATAATCAAAGGTCTCCCTGGAACTGGAGGCATAAGAATTGGAGGTTTTAGCAGGTATTCTTTGATTCGGTCAAAGGCTTGCTGGCAGTCTTCGTTCCATTTAATGGCCTGATTCTTCCTCAGAAGCTTAAAGACGGGCTCACACGTGGCAGTTAGGTGAGAGATAAACTGTGCAATGTAGTTTAGTCTCCCTAAGAAACCACATACTTGCTTTTCGGTCTTCGGCTCAGGCATCTCTTGGATATCTTTCATTTTGGCAGGATCAACCTCAATTCCTCGCTCACTAACAATGAAGCCGAGTAGCTTGCCAGAACGGACCCCGAAGGTACACTTATTCGGATTCAACCTCAGTCTGAACTTCCGGAGTCTGTTAAACAACTTTGCTAGATTAACCAAGTGATCTTCCTCTGTTTGGAAATTTGCTATCATATCATCAACATAAACCTCAATTTCATGATGGATCATGTCGTGAAATAGCGTCACCATCGCCCGTTGATAAGTGGCTCCAGCATTCTTCAAACCAAATGGCATAACCTTGTAACAGAAGGTGCCCCATCGAGTGATGAAGGTTGTCTTTTCCATGTCATTGGGAGACATCTTAATATGGTTGTAGCCGGAAAATCCGTCCATGAAGGAGGACACGAAAAACTGAGCAGTATTATCGACGAGCACATCTATGTGAGGTAGAGGGAAGTCATCTTTGGGGCTGGCCCTATTCAAATCCCTTTAGTCTACACACATCCTGACTTTACCGTCTTTCTTGGGAACCGGCACAATGTTGGCAACCCACGGAGGGTAACTGGTCACGGCCAAGAAGCCAACATCAAACTATTTTTGTACTTCTTCTTTTATTTTAATTGCCATGTCGGGACGTGTGCACCTCAACTTCTACTTCACTGGAGGACAATCTTCTCTGAGAGGCAGCTTGTGTACCACAATGTCAGTGTTTAAACCAGGCATATCTTGATAGGACCATGCGAAGACATCAACATACTCTTGAAGCATAGCAATCAAACGAGTCTTGACAGATTCTTCTAATGCAGCCCCGATCTTGACTTCTTTCTTGTCTTCTTCAGTACCCAGGTTTATTACTTCGACAGCTTCTTCGTGCGGCTGAATCATCTTCTCCTCCTGTTTAAGCACTCTGGCCAATTCTTCAGGTAGTTTGCAATCCTCTTCACCTTCCTTATCGGCTTGATAAATTGGATTGTTGAAGTCATACTCAGCCATAACAGGGTCGTCATTGATAAGATCCGGTGACAGGCAGCTGCATGAATGGTGATTCATGCAAGGCTTTAGAAAAGGCTTGAGAAAATGAGATACATTGCCAGTTTCAAAACTTTTCTTTCTTTTTGAAAAACAAAAGCAAAAATGAAAGACAAAGAACAACATGAATGAATGTGAAACGTCAGTTTTATTTATGATTGTAAATTGCATTAAGAACAGAAGAACCCTTACAAATAGCGACTATGCCCCGGGAAAGACATAGTGCTTTAATACAGGAAAAACAGAAACAAAAATTATTACTATTCGAAAGAGGTGACTAAAATAAGCCTTTCTGATGTCCAATTGCTAAGTTGAGTCCTTGGAACGGCAGGCCTGATCCACTCCTCTATGTCACAGTCACTATCAACTGCATCATCCTGTATAACACTGATGTTTCCGTAGTCAACCACTCCCGCACTTGTAAAAGTAATTGGGCCTTGACGACCTCTAGCATTTAGTCCAGACGATGACTTCACAGGATGATAACCAATTCCGAACATATCTTTCTTTTCTGGCACTTCTACTGGACTGCCCCAACCTTCTCGCACCCCTGACTCTACCACCTCAAGAGCTTGCTTATAAGAGGCTATGGAAACCCCCTTTTTCGGTTCTTTAGGAGAAGCCGCCACGGAGGACGCTTGTTCAGTTTTCAGGGGCTCAAAAGCCTGACATAGGGTCTCAACTATTTCTCCATCCATCTCCACATATTTGAATGAAGCTAGATGACTAACAAAAATGTCTTCTTCCCCACTGACAGTTACAATTTGACCCTCCCAGACGAACTTTAGCTTTTGATGAAGTGTGGACGATACCGCTCCTGCTGAATGTATCCAAGGTCTTCCGAGCAAACAACTGTATGCAGGCTATATATCTATTACGTAGAACATGGTATTGAAGATCTGTGGACCTACTTTAATTGGTAACTCCACCTCCCCGAATACTGATCTCCTCGACCCATCAAATGCTCGAATTATCAGGTCGTTGGGCTTTAGAACTACTCCATCATAGTCTAACTTCATCAGTTCTTTCTTGGGCAAGACATTCAACGACGATCCAGTATCTACCAACACGTGAGAGAGTACTGCACCTTTACATTCTAAAGAAATATGCAATGCCTGATTATGAGCACGCCCTTCGGAGGTCAGATCCAAGTCTGTGAAACCCAATCCGTGACTGGCATTGACACTAGATACCACTGCTTCCAACTGATTTACTGAAATATCCTGAGGCACGTATGCCTTGTTCAAAATATTCAAG
Organism: Lathyrus aphaca; assembly: GCA_963966055.1. Taxonomy (NCBI): domain Eukaryota; kingdom Viridiplantae; phylum Streptophyta; class Magnoliopsida; order Fabales; family Fabaceae; genus Lathyrus; species Lathyrus aphaca. Next base: position 378,163,900 of record OZ014523.1, on the reverse strand, counting down.
AGAGCCCTCCTGTGAGAATCAGAACACATGAGCAAGGACAAAATGGAAATCTTCGACGGAGTCTGCTGCAGATGGTCCACAATCTTGTAGTCGCTCTGTTTGATAATCCTTAGGAATTCTTCATCTTCTTTATCGATAGTAAGGTCTGGATCAGTTGTTGGTGCAGGATCGTTGACAACCACTGGCTGCTTCCCTCTCGCCCTAGCCTGGGCTTCTGCGGTGTCCCTGGGTGGTATCGCACTATTTCTTAGTGTTTCCGGCGCAAACAACCTTCCACTTCTAGTAAAGCCCCCTACTCCAACATTTTCTACTTGAGCTGGGCTTGTACTAGATGTGGCCAACTCTTGCTTTTTGCTGTTACATTATACTTCACCACCATAATTCCAAGGAATAGCTCTATCGCTCTGATACATTACCGATCCTGCAGTGGTGATGGTTATCGGTGCCGCTCTGGCCCGTGAAGGAGCTTGAGATGGATCGTAGAAGATAGTTATTGTGGAGACTTCGCTTTCTTTTATAATCTTGTCAAACTGCAACACTCCCTCATCAATCATACTCTGGATCCCTGCTTTCAACTGCTCACACCCATTTATAGCTTCAACACATTCTGGACAATCTTCTTCACATCCAGGAAAGATACCTTTCTTAGATAAGCAAACTTTAACAACATTCAACGGAGTCTGCAGATCTTTGACATCACGCACCAAGTTTAAATTTTCCCCTTCATCAACTGCCCCAACCGTACCTCCGTGAGGTGGCATGGGGTTCTGAATTACATTAGGAGTAGGAGCAAAGTTGATTGCTTTAGAATCCAGCAGGTCTTGAACAACATGCTTCAGTGCTTTGCAGTTCTCTGTGGTATGCCCGGTGTCGCTCCCGATAAGTGACGCAGGGTCAGATAAGGGTACAGACGCGAACGGTCGGCGAAGGAGACAGCGAGAACACACAGCCGTGAACTCACTGGAGATGAATAGAGTCGCCAGCTAGGCATTTTTATCCCGGAGGAAAGGCAATGCTGCATAGGCCTAGAAAAAGATGGATAAGACGGTTTGCGAACCAGAGAGACTGAGAAAGGGGGTTGGTTACAACCTGGGAAGGTATTAGCACCCAGATTGTCCGCCGTACTCGACGGGATCCACGCTTAAAAGATTTGTGCTTTAAAGGGGTAGTGTCAGTGCAATCTGTGTGTAAAGAGCTGGAAAGCAATATGTACAGGTGTCAGTGTATAGTGTATAAGTGATATGAAGTATGAAAGTGTCAGTGTAAGAAGGAAGTGAAATGCTCAAGATCATGAGGCTAAAAGAATGAGGCTAGAAGGAGGGGGAATGTACAGAGACTTTTGTTCGATAACCGTTAAGTTATGCCTACGTATCCTCTCGTGCAATGAGGAAGTCAGAACACCGTAGTTCGACCCAAAGAGACTGAAAGATGAATTGACTTGTGAACTGCTTACTTGCCTATGCTCAAGTGTATGATCTGTCTGGCACAGATGCAAACTGTCTTGCATTAGACGGAAGAAGCAAGTTCTCGTTTGTGAGTGAAGATGATGAGAAAAGAATCCCGAAGGAGACGATTATTGTTTGTTTTTGAGTTTTCAGTCTTTTATTTCTTTTTGGAGTTTGTCATAAGATAATGAGCTTAAGCCTAAACCAATGGATTTAGCAAATTCATCACATCTTCCCTCTGTTTAGGGGTAATGAGAATACCTTAAGTGTGAAGTCAGATTCTCACACTTAATCAACTTTGGTATAGGATTAAGATCATTAACCTACTTGTGGTTATTTAGATGTTTTTGGTGTTTTTGTTTAGTGTTGAGTAATGAGGTTAAGCCATAATCAGGGATTTAACAGACTCATTACACCATCCTAATAGAAGGATAATAGATGAGAATGTTTAAGCTGAGGTAAACTCCTCAACTTAATCCATGATTAGGGATTAAACTCATGACAAAACAGGCCTTTGATTAAGTGTATTTTATTTAATGGTATGATGATGAAGTGATTTTTATGGTTTGTAAGACAACTTGAGGGGGACTTGTCCATTAACACTAGGGTTAGTCCTTCTTAACCAATTAAGGAAGAATTAGAACCCTAATGCAAGGCCCAAGTTACAAGTGTGATGTCTTGACAATTATTATGTGGATTGATTAAGAGATTTAAACACATTAAGGGTTTAATACTTAGGATTAAAGTTATACACTCCATCCTAAAAGAAGGATGCAGGCATAACCCTAATCACAAAGTTTTAAAACCTTTAAGGTTTAGTCTCTGATTATGAGATGAGAAGAGAGGACTCAAAAGAGACACAAAGGTAAAACTAAGAGGGGATACTAATCAAAACCCTAATTCATTGTCATGCTTGGTTGTCCCTAAAGTTTGTGAGGTTTTCAAGAACATCTTCAAAGGAAACTCCAGGAAGCAGATGAATAAGATCAAGAGAAGCAAAGTGACTTGCTTCATTCAAGAAGTCAAGTCACTTGGAGAAAGAAAGTGGGAGGAGGAAGAATGAGCAAGCTCAAACTCAAACACATATAAGAATGCAGCATGGTATGCAAGAGAGATGAAAAGAAAAGGTATGAGAAGTGAAGGCAAATTCACTTCTCAAGCTCACTTACCACCTGAAATGTTAGAAAGAAAATGCAATGCAATGCAAGATGTGATGAAATGACATGATGCTAAGCAAAACCAGAAGCATGTTGATGATGATTATGATGCTATAAGGTGCTGCAAACATGAGGCAAGACATGAAGATGCTCATACAAGATTATGAATGCAAATGATGCAAGTTAAGGAGCATGAATGAACATGAAAAGTTATGAAGCATACAAGGCAAATGACATGGCAAATATGAAATGCAATGATCAATGATGCTTTCTATATGTCCTAAGATGTCAAATGAATCATGAGAATGCACAAAATGCAATGACAAGTCAAGTTATGCAAGAGAATGCAAGAAGGATGCACATGGAAGCCCAAATTAGGGTTTATGGATCAAACACCAAACACAAACCAAAAACAGAAGCAAACCTTAACATGAAAAATGGAAAATGGTATCCAAAGAAACCCTAGGCCTATAACAAACCACTGCCCAAAGGGGAGCTCTCAACTCTCAACCAAACTCAAGATATGATTTTTGCAAGTTATTAGGGTTTTTTAGGGTTCTTAACAAAACAAATACCAAACAATTTGAAAATGCAAGAACAAATCATGGCCTTTTTATCCTTGAAAATACATGCAAAATGGAAAGCAATGCAAAAAGAATCAATGTCTCAACCTTCACCAATAGGCAGAAATGAATTTTCAAACATGTGATCAAAATAATGCATAAAAAATGATTTAATTCAATGGAAAATTCTTAAAATGCATCAAGATCAAAAAAGAAATTTGGTTTGAAGGTTGGACAATGTTTCTAAATGTCTTAGAACATTTCATGAATTTTTTTGTAATTTTTAAATACCTAAAAGTATTTTTAATTAATTAATTCTCATTAATCAATTAAAAATAATCTTTTAAATATTTAAAAATACTTTTTTAATGATAAAAAATAAAATAAAAATATTTTTGTGTCATAAAAATTAATAAAACCTTAAAGAAAAAGTTTCATAATTTTTATGAATTTTTAACTATTTTAAATAAATTATGCAAGTTATTTGAAATAAAAAGAAATAAAAACAAATAAAATAAAAAGTAAACTGAATGGGTGGATGAGATGCGTTCTGGGGATATAAAGGTTGACTTGGCGTGTGATCGTGTGGCTCACATTCAAACTGGATTAATCTTAATTAAATAAATTAATTAAAGTGATTAGGGCTAATGAAACAGATCCTGGCCATCAAAAAGGGTGGGAAGTCAACCAGTCAACGAGAATCCACGCTCCACATTCAAACCAGAATTAATGACTGAGATTAGGGTTAACTACTTTCAGGCCGCCGGAGAAGACTTTCGGTCGTCTTCTCCGGCCAGCCAAAACCCTAGAAAACGATTCAGGCCACCATCCATCAAAATTCCTGCCCAGAAACACTCCTCTCCCCTAACTAAACCCTAATCCAAGATTAAAATACATTTATCCAGCATGAAATAAGAGAATCGAAACCAAATGCATTCACGGGCCAAATTTCAGAGAAGCACAAAATGCTCATTTTCACACCATTTTTGATTCCAAACATATCACCATGATCCTTGAAGCATGCATTTTCATTTTATAACAAAAAATCAGAGCTTTGAGAGGAAAAGTTCATGGTCATACCTGAGGTGACAAATCCAGTTTCTGGGCTTCCAGAGCAGTTTCTTGATGCAAGCTAGCTCCAATGACTCCCCTGGTGCTAATGGCAGGTTTGGAATGAAGTTTAGCAAGCTATTTTGAGTGATTCACTTCTGGTGTAGCAGGAAATGCACTGTGCATACAGGCTGTTTTAGCTCAAAGTAAAGGGTGGTTTTGGCTCCTTATGACATGCTTGACTTGTTGGTGAAGAAAGGTGAGGTGTTTGATGGATGGATAGTGTGATTCGAAGAGAACTGGTTCTGATGATGGTGAATGGTGAGGCTCAGGTCAGGCTTGTTTCAGGCTTGAGCTTAGGTGGTTTGAGGCCTATGAGGTGTGGTGAGTTGAATGGTGGAAGTGATTGGAGTGTTTCTTGGCTGTGGAGGCAGATTCGATAGATTTTGCAAGTTGGTGTGTTTTTTGTGAATGTGGTGAATGTTATGTTTCAGCCTTGGTTCTTGTTATGGCTAGCTTGCAAATTGAAATCATAAACAATTCTGATTGGCTGGCTGATGTGACTTGTGCTTTATGGATTGGTAAATCACTTTTTGCTCAAAAACCACTTTATGTGTAAGAGAAGCATGGCTCCAAGTCTAGGCAAGTACAAAGTTGGTTTTGGTGCAGCATGGTGAGGTGAGAGGCTAGCCAAAATGCAGCATCCAATGCATCAAGTTGTAGGAAGCATAATGATGGTTTTTGCAAGTTGTGGTTTCATGGTTCACATGTGAAGAAAGTCTTGTTACATAAACCAAACCATGGGCAAACTTGGTCAAATTCTGACTTTTGTAACTTAGAGAATGTTCACATGCTGGTTTGAAGTGAATTAGAGGTTGCAATTTGATTTGGTTCAAGACTTAGCAAAATTTCCACTTGGTGCATAACTTGAAAAACAATGATTTTTGCTAACTTTGCATTGCCATAACTTTTGATCCATGAAGAGTTTGATCATGTTCTTGTACTTTTTGAAAAGGGAAAAATGAGATCTACAACTCTCATGACCAAAGTTTTTCCATTTGAAGCCTTTTTGGATCATGAATCAAGGCTTGAAAAATGACTTAAAATGAAGCATTCTTGAAAAGTCAACTATGCCCAAAAAGTCAACATTTGCAAAAACCCTAAATTCTTGATTTCTATGAACTTCAACCTTCTTCCATGATCAAATAAAGATCATATACACTCAAAATGATGAAGATCACCCATTGGTTGGGTCATTGGGGGCCTCAGATGCCCTGATTTTGCACTGACTTGCTTGAAAAGTCAACTCTTGATCAGATGACTTCCCCATGGAATTTCTTCATGAAAATTGATATGCATACTCCCTATACCATATAGAGATCAATGGAAACAAGAATGACCAAAAAATTTGGGGTTATGGCCTCTGAAACCAAAACCCTAATTTTCAGTCAACTGTGCAGTTCATCCTGGCTCTGCATCCACTCAAACCCTAGTTCTTGTGATTCCTCTGCAATTTTGACTTTGAGAGGATGGAATATGACATAAGGACACACATGGACCCCTTTGAGTTGATTGGTGGCCTTTGGAATGGCTCAAGATGCTTTAGGATTGCTCAGATCACAAACCCTAGGTGCAGATGCCTTAGAAGCTATGCAGTGAATCAAAAGTGAGACATGAGATGATATGATTATGTTTATGCATATGAGGATGATCACAAGCCAAGGTGTGAATGGGTGAGGGCAAATTTGGGGTGTTTACAGCTGCCCCTATTCAAACATGAGTTAGCCGTGCAGGCTGTAAGCAACGGCTTAACAGGCAAACAAGATAACTTGTGGTTGAATACCAAAGACAGTCCAAAATTTGCACTCACAAAATGAAGAAGAAAAAGGATATAAATTGCAAAGGAAAATAAAGTATGTTGTAAAGTATGAGCGACGGAGGACGACCGTCGAGCAGAGGACGACTGCTGGGTAAATAGCAATGACGGGGACGGCCGACATGCTGGGGAAGGTGAGGAAAACAAAGCAATGACGGGGACGGCCGACATGCTGGGGATATAAGGTAAAGCTAAGACGGGGACGGCCGACTAGCTGGGAAAATAAAGTCATATGATGGGGACGGCCATCAAGATAAAGCTGCAAAGTTCTCTGAAATTAATGAAACATGACGGGGACGGCCATCAAGTTCACAAAGATAAAGTAAGCAACGATGGGGGACGGCCATCGGGCTAAAAAAAGAAAAGGGACCACGACGGGGACGGCCATCGGGTTAAAGAATAAATGAAATAAACAGATGATGGGGTACGGCCATCAAAGGTGAAGGACGATCACCTAGCAGGGGACGGCTGCTCTGAAAATATCGCGACATAGGACGAATGCCGGATAGAAAAGGTCAACGATGGGGACGGCCATCGGACGAGCATGATGGAGGACGACCATCAAGAAGTGGAGGACGACCACTCAGCAGGGGACGGCTGCTCTCGGGGTTTATCATAACACAGGACGAGTGTTAGATAACCAAAAATCAACAATGGGGACGGCCATTGGATAAAGTGATGAAGGAAGATCATCAAAAGGGTGGAGGACGACCACCTAGCAGGGGACGGCTGCTAAAAGTCAACGATGGGGACGGCCATCGGATGAGCATGATGGAGGACGACCATCAAGAAGTGGAGGACGACCACTCAGCAGGGTACGGCTGCTCTCAGGGTTATCATGACACAGGACGAGTGTCAGATAAGAAGAGAATGCTTTGTTGGTGATCTACTGGGGATAAAGTAAACACGGACGAGTGTTTACATCCAAGAAACAAAAGGTATAAGTGTTTGGAGTTGTGTATAGATTAAAGATGCGGACGAGCATCCTTAAGGCTATGATACGGACGGGTATCACGTAGAAACAAACTGACTCATGTTCAGAGATGATGATACGGACGAGTATCAACTGGTTAACAAAGAACACGGACGAGTGTTGTATCTGAAAGGATTCTTCTGGGGAATAAAAGACACAGACGAGTATCTATATTCAAGAAGACAGAAGTATCTGACATAGTGTATGGATTAAAGATGCGGACGAGCATCCCTAAGACTATGATACGGGCAAGTATCATGTAGAAACAAACACTAGACGCAATGTTCTGAGATGATGGTACGGACGAGTACCAACTGGTTAACAAAGAACAAGGACTACTGTCGAATCTGTGGGAGTATAGATGATGTATACAAAATACGGACGAATATCTGTATAAGTGTACCAATGAGTAGTGAGTATTGTATGTACAGATGAGTGTTCATCTGCTGGGGAAAGTGACACGGCCGGGTGTCAAAAGAGAAAAGTACAATGATATTAACAAGTATATGGGTTATAAAAGTGTAAGCGACTGCGCTGGGGATGTGACACGGACGGGTGTCAAGAAGATGTGTACACAAACATAGGCGACCATGCTGGGGATATGACACGGACGGGTGTCAAGGATTTGTATATATGAGTAAGGGCGACCGTGCTGGGGATATGACACGGACGGGTGTCAAGGACTTTGTATATACGAGTATATGTGAGTGCAAAGAGGGTGTCTCTGGCTTTTTGCTGGTGATTTGACACGGACGGGTGTCAGAAAGTATCTGTAATACGGGTGATCTTGTTTGTAAAGTGTATTCAGGCAACCTGCTTGGGGAAATGATGACACGGACGGGTGTCAAAAAGGAAATATATACTGGTGTTTGTGATTTGAGAGGCAACTGCTTTTGCTGGGACCCCGGTGGGGATTTATATATTTTGTATGCTGACAGATTGTCAATATTTACAAGTGTTCGATTCACAACATGACTTATGATTATGCTATGCGTTTGATTTTTGCCGTAATGCTCCGTATTAGACGAAATGCTACGCTCTGAGGGTGAATATGATGCGAATGCTATGATTATGCAAAAAGGGCAGAGATCCGGGATCCGGATCCCGTTGCCGCAAAGATCTCTGGTTGATCTGCTTTGAAGTGAACATCCCAGTTGGGGATGAGATCGTTGGTAGATCTAATGATGTATCTGCTTGGGGATATAGGTCGCTGATTGACATATCCTTATAATACGGGACCCAGCTGGGGTTTGTAGAAGCTTTCTCCCTCTCTGTTGTGACTCCTTCGTGCGTTGCTCTTCTGAATAGAGGCCTGAAGCTCTGTGGGGAAATGATGAGAGGCAAACCGGCTGGGGAGAGCAAAGGGAAGCAACTCAGATGGGGATAGAGCATTTCGGATGCTGATACCTTTTGTTGATTTGCCAACTTGCTGGGATATACCTTGCATGCCCCAAGCTGCGTTCCGGATACCTGCAATCCTGCAAAGATAAGGAAACACACAAAAGGTCCCGCGGTATCCTTTACTGGATTCCGTCATAGGAGATAAGTACCTTCGAGAGTATGCATATTCCCTGTAAGCATGTGCTTTTATTTTTAGAGAAAGGCATCTGTACTTATGTAGTTGTATTTTTTTTAGAGATATCAGACAATTCTTTGCAAAACATAAATGTAAAAAACGAAACATGACTGAAAATCTGATTTCATTAATTCATGTGCCCTGAATTGGCAAGATACAGTCAAAGAAACAAATCTCCTGAAATGAGGAGATTGCTACAAATTGAGAAACAAAGTTGCTGGCAGTGTTGATGACGCTTTGAGGAGCTTCCTCTCCCGCTATGACTCGTATGACAATGACGTTCTTCTCGTCTTGCTTTCTGGAGAAAGTTGATTCTGATCGGAGCTTGATCCTTTGGAGCTTACCAAGTTGTAGGTGATACAGACGAATTCAGAATGCAGTTGTTCGCTTATTCCCTTATTTTGCATGGATCGCCCTTTCGGGTTTTCAATCCATCGGGATACCCATTTTTGCCTGAGTTGTCCAATGCGGCTTTTCAACTCAACGGGTGTACGTTTTTTCATTTATTTCCCTTATTTTTGCCCGAGTCTTTTATTCTGTTTTTGACTCGCCGGGATGCCCTATTTTTGCCTGGACTTACATTCTGTTTTTATGTCCAGCGGGTCATTTTTATGCGAAGTATTTTTTAACTGCATCTGAATTCACAGGGGATGGGAAGTCTTCACCATCCATGGTGCCGAGCATCAGTGCTCCACCAGAGAAAACTTTCCTCACCACGAATGGTCCTTCATAATTTGGAGTCCATTTGCCCCTGTGGTCTGTATGAGGAGGGAGGATTCTTTTCAGCACAAGATCTCCCACTTGGTACTCTCGGTGCCTGACTTTCTGATCGAAGGCTCTCTTCATTCTCTTCTGATACAGCTGCCCATGGCAGATTGCAGCCAATCTCTTCTCTTCGATCAGACTCAGTTGCTCGTATCGGGACCTAACCCATTCTGCTTCACTCAGTTTGACATCCATTAATACTCGTAGCGAGGGTAACTCAACTTCAACTGGCAGGACAGCTTCCATACCATATACAAGTTGATACGGCGTTGCCCCAGTGGATGTCCTGATTGATGTGCGATACCCATGCAAGGCAAATGGTAGCATTTCGTGCCAGTCTTTGTAGGTGATTACCATCTTTTGCACAATCTTCTTGATATTCTTATTTGCTGCCTCAACAGCACCATTCATCTTTGGTCTGTAAGGAGAAGAATTGTGATGTTGGATCTTGAAGTCCCGGCATAATTCAGCCATCATTTTGTTGTTGAGATTGGAACCATTATCAGTAATGATTCGCTCGGGAACTCCATACCGACAAATGATGTCTCTTTTCAGGAATCGGGCTACCACTTGCCTTGTAACATTCGCATATGAGGCTGCTTCAACCCACTTCGTGAAATAGTCGATGGCGACCAGGATGAATCTGTGGCCGTTCGAAGCAGTTGGCTCAATCTTGCCAATCATGTCAATGCCCCACATGGCAAAGGGCCATGGTGAAGACATTATGTTCAAAGGGTTTGGAGGCACATGCACTTTATCCGCGTAGATCTGGCATTTGTGACATTTCGTGGCATAGGCACAACAGTCTGCATCCATTGTGATCCAATAATAACCTGATCTTAACAATTTCTTAGCCATGGCATGCCCTCCAGCATGGGTACCAAAAGAGCCTTCATGCACTTCATGCATCAGTAAATCTGCTTCCGTCTTGTCAACACATCTGAGGAGTACCATGTCAAAGTTCCTTTTGTATAAAGATCCATCAGTGTTCAGAAAGAAACTTCCAGCAAGCCTTCTTAAAGTCTTCTTATCATTGGAAGACGCCCCAGGCGGGTATGTTTGATCCTCCAAGAAGCACTTGATGTCGTGGAACCAAGGCTTATCATCTTTAGCAATATCTGCTGCAAATACATATGCTGGTCTATCAAGTCTCGATACTGAAATCTGAGGTACAAAGTTAGCAGTTTGGACTTTGATCATGGACGAAATGGTAGCCAAGGCATCTGCAAACTGGTTCTCGTCCCGAGGGATATACTCAAGTTTGACCGTTGTGAAGAAGGTCAGTAACCTTCTTGTGTAATCCCTGTAAGGTATCAGATGATCTTGGTGTGTGTACCATTTCCCGTTGGTCTGATTGATTACCAAAGCTGAATCTCCGAATACGGTCAATGTCTTGATCCTGAGGTCAATGGCTTCCTCAAGACACATAATGCAAGCTTCGTATTCAGCTTCGTTGTTAGTGCAGTTGAAAGTGAGTTTTGCCGAGAAAGGCATGTGAACTCCTTTTGGTGTAATGAGCACTGCACCAACACCACGGCCATTCATGTTAACAGCCCCGTCAAACATCATGGTCCATTCTTCTTCTGGGTCGGGCCCTTCAGTGTGAATAGGCTCTTCGTGATCTTTTGATTTATTGAACATGATGTCTTCATCAGGGAAGTCAAATCTCATTGGCTGGTAATCATCAATGGGTTGCTCAGCAAGATATTCAGATAGTACACTGCCCTTGATGGCTTTCTGAGATGTGTACTGTATGTCGTATTCTGTGAGAATCATCTTCCATCTTGCAACCCGTCCGGTAAGAGCTGGCTTCTCAAATATGTACTTGACTGGGTCCATTTTTGAGATTAATAAGGTAGTGTGGGTCAACATATACTGCCTTAGTCGGCGAGCAGCCCACGCTAAAGCACAGCAAGTTTTCTCGAGCAGTGAATAACGCTGTTCACAGTCGGTAAACTTTTTGCTTAGGTAGTATATTGCATACTCTTTTCGACCAGACTCGTCATGCTGGCCCAGCACACACCCCATTGACTCTTCTAATACTGTCAAGTACATGATTAGAGGTCTTCCTTCAACTGGCGGCATAAGGATTGGAGGTTCTTGCAGATACTCCTTGATCTTGTCAAAAGCCCTTTGGCAGTCTTCGTTCCACCTGACCGTTTGTTCCTTTCTTAACAGTTTGAACAAGGGTTCACAGGTTGCGGTAAGTTGAGATATGAACCTTGAGATGTAGTTCAATCTACCTAGGAACCCTCGAACCTCTTTCTCAGTTTTCGGTGCAGGCATCTCCTGGATGGCTTTGACTTTATCAGGGTCAACCTCAATCCCTTTCTCGCTTACAATAAAGCCCAGCAGCTTACCGGATCTCACCCCGAATGTGCATTTGTTGGGGTTCAACTTCAGTTGATACTTTCTCAGACGCTTGAACAATTTGAGCAGATTCACCAGATGGTCTTCCTCTGTAAGGGACTTGGCAATCATATCATCCACATAACACTCGATTTCCTTGTGGATCATATCGTGGAATAATGTTACCATAGCCCGTTGATATGTTGCACCGGCGTTCTTGAGCCCAAATGGCATTACCTTGTAGAAGAACGTGCCCCAGGGTGTGATGAATGTTGTCTTCTCCATGTCTTCAGGTGACATCTTGATTTGGTTGTATCCTGAAAATCCATCCATGAAGGAGAATACCGAGAACTGAGCCGTATTATCAACCAATACATCAATGTGAGGTAATGGGAAATCATCTTTCGGGCTAGCTCTGTTCAGGTCCCGGTAATCAACACACATTCGTACTTTGCCGTCCTTCTTAGGCACAGGTACTATGTTAGCAACCCACGGCGGGTAGCTAGTCACAGCAAGGAATCCGGCGTCCCATTGCTTTTGTACCTCTTCCTTGATTTTCATAGCCATGTCTGGACGAGTACGGCGTAGTTTCTGTTTGACTGGAGGGCACTCTTCCCTTAGAGGCAGCTTGTGCACAACTATATCGGTATCCAACCCTGGCATGTCTTGATACGACCAAGCAAACACATCAACATACTCTTGAAGCAGATCAACCAGTTGCTTCTTCACTGAGTCTTGTAGGCAGGCCCCGATCTTGACTTCTTTCACATTTTCCTCTGTACCAAGATTAATCACTTCAACCTCCTCCTGATGAGGAGTAATGACCCTTTCCTCTTGTCTCAACAACCTGGCTAGCTCTTCAGGAAGCTCATATTCTTCTTCAACCCCTTCATCAGCTTGATTGATCGGATTGTCAAAGTCATACGATGTCATAGCCGTGCTGTTGTCGGTGCTGTCTGGAAGGCACTCTCTGCAAGGGTTCAGTTGGTTCATTTTAGTGATCGATTTTAGTCTTATTTAGAAAAGTGAAATGAAGTTGTCATTTTGAAAAACAATGCCATTTATTTTTGTACAAAAAGAAAAAAGGAAAAACAGTGAACATAAGAGAAAAAGACTTGTTTGCAAAAAGATCGTCTGATATTTCATTAATTTAATCTTGTTTGCACAAAAGTACAGATGGCCCTGATTACAAAATGAGTCTTGTCATCTTGGGCAAGATGCAATACTTTGATGCATGCTTATAAAAGTACAGGAAATAATAATTACTCTGCTCGAGTAACACTTATAATTCCCTGGGAAGACCAGTTCGAGACACTGCTCCCCGGGATCTTCGGACGAATCCAATTCTCCAGGTTGCGCTCCTCTTCTAGCTCGTCTTCCAGACAGTTGATAGCATCGGGGGTAAGCATTCCCCCACTGACAAAACCAGGCCCTCCAGCAGCCTCCATTTGATGTTGAGTTGGTCTGTAACCCAACCCAAATTTGTCCTTCTTCTCCTCCACAGCTAAGACCTTGCCCCAGCCTAGGGCAGTTCCTTCCTCAACAACCTTCCGGGCTTGTTGGTATGACGACATGGAGATCCCCGAAACAGCAGATGCTTCATTCACATTCAAGGCTTCAAAACCTTGGCTCATTGTCTCATGGATCTCTCCATCCATTTCAATATACTTGTAAGTAGCCAGATGGCTAACAAATATATCCTCCTCCCCACAGATTGTGACAACTTGACCTTCCCACTCATATTTTAACTTTTGGTGAAGGGTGGACGTTATTGCGCCAGCGGCGTGAATCCAGGGTCTACCCAACAAACAGCTGTAGGCGGGCTGAATGTCCATCACATAAAAGATAGTTTTAAAGGTCTGCGGGCCAATTGTCACGGGCAGCTCAATCTCTCCCAGAACCGATCTCTTCGAGCCATCAAAAGCTCTCACCACCAGGTTGCTGGGTCTCAATGCCAGTCCATCATATTCAAGCTTCACCAGAGCCTTCTTTGGTAAGACATTCAGGGAAGAACCTGTGTCCACCAGCACATGAGAAAGGACAGCTCCTTTGCATTCCATGGTTATGTGCAAGGCTTTGTTGTGATTGCGGCCATCCGCTGTCAAGTCAGAATTGGTAAACCCTAGCCCATTGCTAGCAGTAACGTTTCCAACCACGGTTTCCAACTGGTTGACAGTAATCTCCTCAGGCACGTAAGCTGCGTGCAAAACTTTAAGTAGTGCATTCCGATGGGCTTCGGAGCACATAAGCAGAGAGAGGATGGAGATTTTGGATGGCGTCTGATGAAGCTGATCCACAACTTTATAATCACTCTTTTTGATGATTCGCATAAACTCATCAACTTCCTGATCAAATGGAGTCTTCAGGGCTTCTTTGGCAGCTGGATCTTCCTGCACCGGGCCTTTTCCTTTTGCCTTGGCAGCAGCTTCTGCTTCGGCAGTAGGTCTTTGGACTTGTGAAGCGAAGAGACGTCCGCTTCGGGTGAAGCCTCCGCCTCCGCCCACATTATCAATTTGTGGTGCAGGTGCTGATGTTTCAAGAGTGATTCTTCTCCCTTCACAGTATACGTCAGAGCCATAGTGCCAAGGGATGGCCCTATTGCTTTCATATGGTACAGGTCCAGGCACCGTGACGGTAACTGGACTGATTGATGCAGCTGAAGGGACTGTTATTGTTTGTGGATCATAAAAGATTGTAACTGGTGCTCTGGCGGGAGCAGCACCTTCCGAATGGTAGGCGGAGTTATTTTCTGGATCATAGAATATGGTAACAGTGGAGACATCTTCATGATTGTCTGCTGGTGTTGTAGGAGGTACTGTTGGAAGGACTGTTGTTGTTGTTGATGGAGAGTCGAAATGGAATGAAGCTGACGTTGTAGCAGGAGAAACTGTTGAAAACTGATCATTTGGGAGGACAGATGAAGTGCTTGCTGATGTTGCTGATGAATTGTCGGGAACAAGAGTTGCTGCAGTTGTAGGAGGGTCTGAAACCGTTGTTGATGAAGTTGCCGGATCTGTCGGGAATGATGTAGTGATCTGTAGGAGGCCACTCTTAATAAGGCTGTCAATGCCATTCCTCAGGTCTTCACACCCATTCCAAGAAATATTGCAGTAGGGGCACCCTAGTTCACACCCCGGAAATATTTGGTTTTCACGGAGCTGAGCCTTGATTTCCACCAATGGTGTCCTGATCTGATCCACACTAGTTATCAAATAAGACGGTTGGTCTTCTTCAATAGCATTAATTCGGGGACCACCATGGTTAGGCATCGGGTTCTTATTGACATTGGGCGGGGGTGCAAAATTCAGAGCCTTGGAGTCTACCAAGTCTTGTACCTTCATATGCAGAGCCCTGCATTTTTCTGTACTGTGACCAGGTGCGTTCGAATGAAAAGCACACCTAGCGTTGGAGTCATAGTTTCTTGGTAGACTGTTGGGATCCGGAGGTGCCAACGTTCTTAGCTCAACCAGGTTGAGTTTCAGAAGCTGTGGCAGCAAAGCAGCATACGGCATTGGGATCGGGTCGATCACTCTGTTAGCTTGTGAGGGCCTTTGCTGGAATGGCCTCTGTTGATTGTTGTTGTTGTAGTTGTTTCTGGGAGGATACTGATTCTGATGATACTGAGGTTGTTGTTGGAAATTTTGTTGAGGAGGTTGATAGACCGGCTGAGGATGAGCTGGAGCAGGGATTGTGACTGCTGCTATTGTTCTGGGAACATAATGGGGCCTACCCCTGTTGGTGTGAATGGCATTGGTCTCGCCAGTTCTTCTCGGGCCTGCAAAAGGCTTTCTTGTACCACTGGACGAGCTTGCACCATTATCAGATATCTTACCCATTTTTAACAGGCTTTCGATTCTCTCCCCAGCTATGACAACATCGGCGAAGCTGGTGGAAGAGAAAGCAGCCAACCTGTCAATATACGTTCCCTGGAGAGTGTTCATAAACATGTCTGCCATTTCTCTCTCAGACATTGGTGGTTGAACGGCAGCAGCCAATTGCCTCCATCTTTGGGCATATTCACGGAAACTTTCCCTTGACGACTGCGACATTCCCATTAGGAGAGTCCTGTTGGGTGCCATGTCTAAGTTGTATTGATACTGTCGGATAAAGGCCTCCGCCAGGTCCTTCCAGCATCTTACAGTTGCCCTTGTCAAATGGGAATACCATTCCCTCGATGCTCCAGTCAAGCTGTCTTCGAAGTAGAACATCCAAAGTTTCTCATCCATTGTATAGGCCTTCAGCCTTCCCAGAAATGACTGCAGATGAGTCCGGGGGCATGAAGTCCCATTATACTTTTCGAAACAAGGAGGCTTGAACTTGTGAGGGATCCTGACCCCGTCTACCAGCCCCATATCCATGACGTCGAAGCCCAAAGAATTTTGAGACTCCAGTGATCTCAACTTCTCAGCTATTTCATCCAATCGCCTATCATAGGCCTCTTCTCCAGCACCCATCACTGTAAATTGGTCCTCCTGAGGATCTTCTTGAAGTACTCTGGCTGCAGTAGCTGTTCCTTGAACGTTTGCAGGAATATTAATCTCAGGATGTAGATGTGGGCCAAACACAGGAGGGTTAATATGGGGTTGCACCCTTTCATTATTACTTGTGCCAGCAGTTCCCACATGAGGCTCCTCTTGATTCTGTCTTTCAACCATGGCCCTCAGTCTCTCCTGGCTCTGAGCCATGTTGTTCATAACTTCCATGAACTGCGTCATCTGTGTTCTCATCTCCAATCTTTCATTGGCCAGCTGATTTCTAACATCAGCAAGGTCTTGCTGTACCTGATCCATTTGAATTCCCGGAAGGTTGTTTCTAGTGGGATACCTGTGTGGCCTGTTGAGGGGAAACACCCGGCGACGAGCAATACTGCCTGAATATCACAACAGAGGTTAGTAACAATAAAACAAGACCTACAAAACAAACAAAAGGGGTTAGTATGCAATGCAGTTATGCTTATTTGCTTTCAAGGTATCCGGTTTTGGTCTTCAGTTTTGACCCTTCCAGACCCTTGAAGATGATGCTGTTGAAGTTGCTTTTGGCACGAACTTAGGTGGAACAAACCAGCACAAATATATTACATAAGATGAAATAATACCAATTGTTCATTTTTACAACACAAGCCCTTAAAAGGGTCAAAATACATCACAAAAGAAAAGCAAAAGTACATGGAATAGGAACAACAACAAACAAATGATCACACTCCCAGGCCAAACTCATCCTCACGAACTTCCTTAAGAAGTGCTTCGGTCACAGGATCAGCCGGGCGCTCCGTGAGACTTCTGATGAGAAGGTTTCTTGTTGCAACAGCTGCAGTCAGCTTCTTGTTCTGACTTTGGTCCTTAGACCTCTTCACTCCAGCTCTGATTTCTAGCTCTGATATTTCCTTCTGGGCTGCTGCCAGGGCTTTTTCCATCTGCTCCATCTTGTCTTGAACTCTCTTGTCTTCTAGAGTACGGGCTTCAGTGATCCGGACCCACCTGGCCTGACTCTCTTTCAAATACAAGTCTGTTCTTGCTCTCTGGAACTGGGCTTCTTTACAAGCATTCTTCAGAATCTGCTCACCAGCTTTAGACTTGTTGATATACTCTCCAGACTTCTCAATCTTAGTCAAGTGCTCTTTTCTCAACTTCTCCAATCTCTCAATCTCCCTCACACCTTCACTCCTCTCCCGGAGGGTCTTCTGCAAAGCCTGGGTTAACTTCTCATTTCTTTCCTTCAAGCTCTCAAACTCTTCCAAACTGATGGTGGCAGGGGGTGGTGCTGAAGATGACTCAGGCATATCTTCTATGGTGAAGGGCATTCCAGAGAATTGGGCTCTGGCACGGGACCACTCATGATATTGGGATGATGCCACATTATTGCACTTCCCCAGAATGGTGACTCCCTTGGTTTGAACATGATCCCAGGCCCAGGCAGCCTGCCTAACAGTTGCCAGACTAATCTTGTTCTCACAGTAGAGGGTCTCCACCAAGTCCTGTGCTTTAGGAGCATGGACCAATGCATAGCCCAATTGTCTCTTGAACAGCAGAGGGTTGTAATTGATACTCCCCTTAACTCCTATTAAAGGCACATTGGAAAAGTGCCCACAGCTTGTGAGGATATCTCTGCCCTTGGTGCTCTGAGTGCACCATCTGATGTCTGCTGAAGTGAGAGTAGTGAGCCTCTTAGCCCAGTTGCTCTGCTGATGAGGGTTGAGAAATGCATCTGTTCTGGGTAGATGCTTGAGAAGCCAAGTATGAAATAATGAAGCACACATCCTCACTAGCCTTCCCCTCTGCTTCTCATTCCTCTGATGTACTGAGTAATAAAGATCACCCAACAAGGTTGGCACTGGGTTCTTCAGGATGAACAAATGGACTGCATTCCTGCTGATGAATCGAGGCTCATCTGCAAACAACACAATTCCATATACACTTAAGGCCAACAAAGCACAAACAGCTTTCCACTCCCCCAAGGAGGCCTTCAAACTAGCTTGAGAAATTAAGAAGTCCAGATGAAAGCCAGGGATCCCAGCTTTAGAGGTCATATGTTGCTCGATCAAAACAGGTTCCAGATATAAAGCTTTTGCTACCTCTCCATTGCTAGGAAAGACCATCTCAGGATTGAAAGGGATTTCTCTCCTGATAGGCAAACCAACCAATGATGAGTATTCTTCTAAAAGAGGGCCCAACTGGAAGTCTTGAAAGGTGAAACATCTCAATGGGGGGTCATAGAACTGAATGCAGGTGTGGATGAGGCTCCTCTGAGATGGGTCCAGATCCATGACCAAGTCAAGTATATCCCCATAGCTCTCTCTGAACAAAGATATGTGATCTGGAGTGATCAGGGTTTGGATCCTCCTGATGTCTGATAAGTCTGGTTGGAAGAAATGATAGGTGATGTTGCTTTTCTTTGGAGCCATGATGCTGAAGACTGAGTAGAATAAGTGCTGATGAAGATGCTGAGGAGTGGGCCACTGGATGGCTAGTGCAAGTAACTGGAGTATATGGCTGACAGCTGAAGCAAGTGCTGGTGGAGGTAAGTCAAAACTGCAGATGGGGTCAAAACCAAAACCAGATAAAGGTGGATACTGTAACACCCTTCTAAATACCCCAAATTATTATAATTAAAATAACAATATATTCATCAGAGTAATTATGCCCCGAAGGGTGTCACACAATCATTTCACAACAATTATCAAAATATCCTGTCATGCTCCTTTACTTAATCAAAATAAGGTTCTTTTGCATAATTCGCAGCGGAATAAAATTCAACCTCAATGTAAAACATGTAACACACTACATGTAAATCATTCAACAATCAATCTCAAATTAATTAAAACATCCCCTCCCGATGTTACATCTATCAGAGCATGACCCATAAGAAACTACCCTAGACTCCAAGCATTAGCTTCTACTCAACTCATTTCTCGTTACCTGAAAAATAGGTGTAAGGGTGAGTTCCTCAATCAATATAATAAGCATTATAAAACAACATGTAATGCCAAGTAATTAACACATTAATTCACCCAATTTAGGCTATGCCTTCAGCAACATCAATATCCATTCAAAACATCATACTCAACAGTAGATTCTCAACCAAATTCAACATCAACAACATAACACACAACACACACATAATACTGGAATACATCCATTCATATTATATGCCATACATTCATTATGCAATGAGACTCTATGCATGCGGTACCGACTATGTTGTGAACATATAGTTCAACCTCACCGTCCAAATCCAGGCACGGCTACCAAGCCCACTAGTCCCACTCACTTGAGACATAGTGACTCACTCACTAATTCCTCACCATGGGAATTAGCTACCACCCCAAATGGGCCATGTTATGCAAGCTACTCACCTAGCAAGCAACAATCAACAACAATCAAAATGATTTACTCACTAATTCCTCACCATGGGAATTAGCTACCACCCGAAGGCCACAATATGCATGCTAATCACCTAGCAATGCAACATCAACAAAATCGAGAATAGACACGTGCTCACACTCTAAGCCATAATACAGTCTATTCACAATTGTATATATTCACATCATCATGTATACCATCACACATTATCAACATAATTAATCACAAAAGCATATCCTATCATGCCACATAATCAAACACAGTATTAGCACACTCTACTAATACCTTTACCACTCAAAACAACGGGAAATGATCCCTATCACATCATATCTCAGCTAAGTCACATTACTCAGCCTAAACAACCAAAAACTGCACAACAGTAGCACAGAAAAATCACAATTCTGCCCATACGCGTATTGCCCATGTCCATACGCGTATTGCCCAAACCTGACCAAGTCCATACGCGTAATGCCCACTCTCATACGCGTATTGCGCATTGCCTCGCTCAACCCATACGCGTATTACCTATCCCATACGCGTATGCTACGCGTAACAATCTCCCATTACGCGTACCAACAGAGACCAGTTTACGTTCAAAACATCATCTTTTCCACCCATACGCGTAAGGCCTCCTCCATACGCGTACCAGCCAGCTCATACGCGTATTGCCTAGTGCCATACGCGTATGACCAGAAACCAGATCTCTCAGATCTGCTGTGGCTTTCTCTGTTACGAAACCCACCCAATCCAACCTTTCACAGTCCAAATTACACAAAATAATCATCCATCTCATCTACACGGATCATATCCTATTCATCTTCATCAATCCTAACATTATCTCTTCTAATTCCTACGAAATCTTTTCAATTATCATTCAATTTCATTCATCCAATATTTCACAAACTCATCATGCATCAATCAAATTAGAGGTACAACCAATAGTTATCACTACCCATTACATATTATCATATAATACCCTTTAACTGATGATAAACCCCCCTTACCTGAGTTAATCCGGTAGCCTCCGAGCTCTAAGCTTTTCCTTCCTTCAACCTTCGTTCTCTGGCTTTTTGCCCTTTCTGCCTCTTTTCCCTTTTTCACGTGAAATAACCTTTTTACCAAAAAAATGGGATTTTTCTCATTTCCAACTTATATATTATTCCAATAAATAATTATCCCAATAATTATTATTCCAAAATAATAATAATAATAATAATAATTCAATTATTTAATTAAATCAATAAATATATTATTAACTTAATTTAAATAATTATTATATTATTATCGGGGTGTTACAACTCTCCCCCACTAAAAGAGTTTTCGTCCTCGAAAACATACCTCAATCGAACAACTCCGGATAAGACTCCTTCATCTGGCTCTCCAGTTCCCAAGTCACATTGCCACCTGCTGGTCCTCCCCAAGCTACCTTCACTAAGGCAATCTCTTTACCCCGCAACTGCTTCAACTCTCGATCCTCGATCCTCATAGGTGATGTTTCAACAGTCAGGTTATCTCTCACCTGTACATCATCTACTTGGACAACATGCGACGGATCATGAATGTATCTCCTCAACTGAGACACATGAAAAACATCATGCAAATTCGCAAGCGACGGCGGTAAAGCGATACGATAGGCTACCTCTCCTATCCTCTCCAAAATCTGATAAGGACCAATAAATCGAGGTGTCAACTTCTTCGACTTCAAGGCTCGACCAACACCAGTTATCGGAGTAACACGAAGAAACACATGATCTCCCTCTTGGAACTCAAGTGACTTCCTCCTCTTGTCATGATAACTCTTTTGACGACTCTGAGCAATTCTCATCTTATCCTGAATCATCTTAATCTTTTCCGTAGTTTGTTGAACAATCTCCGGTCCAACCACAGCACTCTCACCGGACTCATACCAACATAAAGGTGTCCGACATCTCCTACCATACAAAGCTTCAAACGGTGCCATACCAATGCTCGAATGAAAACTATTGTTGTAGGTAAACTCAATCAAAGGTAAATAACAATCCCAAGCACCTCCATTTTCCAAAACACAAGCCCTCAAAAGATCCTCTAGTGACTGAATCGTCCTCTCAGTCTGACCATCAGTCTGCGGATGATATGCAGAACTCAATCTCAGCTTAGTTCCCAAAGCCTTCTGCAAACCTTCCCAAAACTTCGATGTAAATCTAGGATCTCTGTCCGAAACAATACTAGACGGAATACCATGCAAACTTACAATCTTCTCAATATACAACTCAGCTAGCCTCTCTAACGGATAATCCATTCTGATCGGAATGAAATGAGCCGACTTCGTCAATCTATCCACAATCACCCAAATAGCCTCAAAATTCTTACTTGTTCTCGGCAAACCAGAAACAAAATCCATACTGATACTGTCCCACTTCCACTCTGGAATAGCCAACGGTTGCATTAGCCCAGACGGCTTCTGATGCTCAATCTTCGACTTCTGACAAGTCAAACAAGAATACACAAAACTTGCAATTTCTCTTTTCATTCCCGGCCACCAAAATAACCCTTTCAAATCATGGTACATCTTCGTAGCTCCAGGATGAATACTCAAGCCACTACGATGTCCTTCCTCAAGGATACTCTTCTTAAGTTCTGTAACATCCGGAATACACACCCGACTACCAAATTTCAAAATACCATTCTCATCAACTCTGAATTCCCCACCTTGACCTTGATTCACTAAAGTCAACTTATCAACCAAAAGTGCATCGGATTTCTGACCCTCTCTGATCTCGTCCAGAATACCACTCGTTAACTTCAACATTCCCAGTTTAACACTATTGTGAGTACTCTCACACACCAGACTCAAGTCTCTAAACTGCTCAATTAAGTCCAATTCCTTAACCATTAACATAGACATATGTAATGATTTCCGACTCAATGCATCAGCTACTACATTTGCTTTACCCGGATGGTAATTCAAACCAAAATCATAATCCTTCAGAAATTCTAACCATCTCCTCTGTCTCATATTCAGCTCTTTCTGATCAAACAAATACTTTAAACTCTTATGGTCACTGAAAACTTCAAATCTTGAACCGTACAAATAATGCCTCCATAACTTCAGAACAAATACCACAGCTGCCAGCTCCAAATCATGCGTCGGATAATTCCTCTCGTGAACCCTTAGCTGTCTCGAAGCATAAGCTATAACCTGCTTATTCTGCATCAACACACCACCTAAACCCAACAATGAAGCATCACAATAAACCTCAAATAGTTCTGACGAACTCGGTAATATCAGGATAGGAGCAGTAGTTAACCTTCTCTTTAACTCTTGGAAACCTTCTTCACATTTTGAGTCCCAAACAAACGCTTGCCCTTTTCTAGTCAACATTGTCAACGGTAACGCCAACTTAGAAAATCCCTCAATGAACTTCCTATAATACCCTGCCAAACCAAGGAAACTTCGAATCTCAGTAACAGACTTAGGAGTTTCCCACTTAGACACCGCTTCTATCTTAGAAGGATCAACAGCAACACCACCTCTGGAAATCACATGACCAAGAAAACTAACTTCTTCTAACCAAAATTCACACTTAGACAGTTTAGCAAATAACTTCTTTTCTCGCAGAACTCCTAAAACCACTCTCAAATGTTCGGCATGCTCTTCTTCAGATTTCGAATACACCAAAATGTCATCAATAAACACCACAACAAACTGATCTAGGTACGGATGGAAAATCCTATTCATATACTCCATAAATACTCCAGGTGCATTAGTCACACCAAAAGGCATTACAGAATACTCATAATGTCCATACCTCGTTCTGAAGGCAGTCTTCTGAATATCCTCAGTTTTCACACGTATCTGATGATATCCCGATCTCAAATCTATTTTGCTGAACACTCTCGCACCAACCAACTGATCCATTAAATCATCAATCCTCGGCAAAGGATATCGATTCTTGATCGTCACTTTATTCAATTGCCTGTAATCTACACACAACCTCATAGTACCTTCTTTTTTCTTAACCAACAACACTGGTGCACCCCACGGTGACACACTCGGACGAATAAATTTCTTATCTAACAGATCTTCCAGCTGACTCTTCAATTCAACTAGCTCAACAGCAGACATACGATAAGGAGCCATCGATATCGGTCTAGTACCAGGTACCAAGTCAATCGAGAACTCAACTTCACGCTCTGGCGGCAATTCATTCACCTCTTCCGGAAACACATCAGGAAAATCACACACTACAGCTAGATCGCAAATCACCAGTTTATCTTTAGCCTCCAAGGTCGCTAACAGCATAAACAACTCTGCCCATCTGCCACTTCCTCACTCACTTGTCTTGCTGATAGAAACAAACTCTTTCCTTCCTCAATCTCAGGAAATATCACTGTCTTATCAAAACAATTGATATAGACTCGGTTAAACACCAACCAGTTCATACCCAGAATAACATCAATCTGCACTAATGGAAGACACACAAGGTCTATCCCAAAGTCTCTACCAAAAATACTCAAAGGACATTTCAAACAAACCGAAGTAGTAGTCACCGAACCCTTCGCAGGAGTATCAATCACCATACTACCACGCATCTCAGATATCTCTAACTTAAGTTTCACAGCACAATCCAAGGATATAAAAGAATGAGTCGCACCTGTGTCAATAATAGCTACAAGAGGAAAGCCATTAATATAACACGTACCTCGGATCAAACGATCATCTGCAAAAGTCTCAGAACCCGATAGAGCAAAAACCTTGCCTCCTGACTGATTCTCTTTCTTCGGCTTAGGACACTGTGGGCTGATATGACCCACTTCTCCACAGTTGAAGCAAGTCACAGTCTTCAACCGGCAATCTGCAGCCAAATGACCACCTTTCCCACATTTGAAACACTTCTTCTCATTACTGGTACACTCATGGATACGATGTCCAGCCTGACCACATCTGTAACACTTAACAGGAGCACTAGAGTCTCCCCCACTAGGCCTCTTCATCCCACTCTGCCTCTGAAAACCTTTGCCAGCTGCATACGGTTTTCCACGATCAATCTGATTCTTACCTTTCCTATCAACCCTCTGCTGATAGCTCTCAGCTCTGGCCTTGGAATCCTGTTCGAAAATCCTGCAACAGTCAACCAAATCAGAAAACACTCTAATCCTTTGATATCCAATAGCCTGCTTGATCTCGGGACGTAACCCGTTCTCAAACTTCACACACTTTGAAAATTCCCCAGCAGCCTCAGCATAGGGAGTATAATACTTCGACAGTTCTGTGAACTTAGCAGCATACTCCGTAACAGACCTGTTACCCTGCTTCAATTCCAAGAACTCTATCTCCTTCTTTCCTCTGACATCCTCGGGAAAATACTTCCTCAGAAATCTCTCTCTGAACACAGCCCAAGTAATCTCAGCATTTCCAGCAGTTTCCAACTCAGTGCGGGTAGCAACCCACCAATCATCAGCTTCTTCTGACAGCATATGTGTACCGAACCTGACCTTCTGGTTATCAGCACACTCAGTTACTCTGAATATCCTCTCTATCTCCTTCAACCACTTCTGAGCACCATCTGGATCGTATGCTCCTTTGAACATTGGAGGATTGTTCTTCTGGAACTCACTCAACTGACGAGCAGCTCCCATTCCCATAACATTCGGATTTCCTCCAAGTACTCCAGCTAGCATACCCAGAGCCTCAGCAATCGCAGCATCATCTCTACCTCTTCCAGCCATCTCTATTCTGAAACCCAACAACTAAAACAATAAGTACTGATAGGGTTACACAACACCTATACCGTACAGGGAAAACAGAAAAATTACGACTCGACACGACCGACTATGCTCTGATACCACTAATGTAACACCCTTCTAAATACCCCAAATTATTATAATTAAAATAACAATATATTCATCAGAGTAATTATGCCCCGAAGGGTGTCACACAATCATTTCACAACAATTATCAAAATATCCTGTCATGCTCCTTTACTTAATCAAAATAAGGTTCTTTTGCATAATTCGCAGCGGAATAAAATTCAACCTCAATGTAAAACATGTAACACACTACATGTAAATCATTCAACAATCAATCTCAAATTAATTAAAACATCCCCTCCCGATGTTACATCTATCAGAGCATGACCCATAAGAAACTACCCTAGACTCCAAGCATTAGCTTCTACTCAACTCATTTCTCGTTACCTGAAAAATAGGTGTAAGGGTGAGTTCCTCAATCAATATAATAAGCATTATAAAACAACATGTAATGCCAAGTAATTAACACATTAATTCACCCAATTTAGGCTATGCCTTCAGCAACATCAATATCCATTCAAAACATCATACTCAACAGTAGATTCTCAACCAAATTCAACATCAACAACATAACACACAACACACACATAATACTGGAATACATCCATTCATATTATATGCCATACATTCATTATGCAATGAGACTCTATGCATGCGGTACCGACTATGTTGTGAACATATAGTTCAACCTCACCGTCCAAATCCAGGCACGGCTACCAAGCCCACTAGTCCCACTCACTTGAGACATAGTGACTCACTCACTAATTCCTCACCATGGGAATTAGCTACCACCCCAAATGGGCCATGTTATGCAAGCTACTCACCTAGCAAGCAACAATCAACAACAATCAAAATGATTTACTCACTAATTCCTCACCATGGGAATTAGCTACCACCCGAAGGCCACAATATGCATGCTAATCACCTAGCAATGCAACATCAACAAAATCGAGAATAGACACGTGCTCACACTCTAAGCCATAATACAGTCTATTCACAATTGTATATATTCACATCATCATGTATACCATCACACATTATCAACATAATTAATCACAAAAGCATATCCTATCATGCCACATAATCAAACACAGTATTAGCACACTCTACTAATACCTTTACCACTCAAAACAACGGGAAATGATCCCTATCACATCATATCTCAGCTAAGTCACATTACTCAGCCTAAACAACCAAAAACTGCACAACAGTAGCACAGAAAAATCACAATTCTGCCCATACGCGTATTGCCCATGTCCATACGCGTATTGCCCAAACCTGACCAAGTCCATACGCGTAATGCCCACTCTCATACGCGTATTGCGCATTGCCTCGCTCAACCCATACGCGTATTACCTATCCCATACGCGTATGCTACGCGTAACAATCTCCCATTACGCGTACCAACAGAGACCAGTTTACGTTCAAAACATCATCTTTTCCACCCATACGCGTAAGGCCTCCTCCATACGCGTACCAGCCAGCTCATACGCGTATTGCCTAGTGCCATACGCGTATGACCAGAAACCAGATCTCTCAGATCTGCTGTGGCTTTCTCTGTTACGAAACCCACCCAATCCAACCTTTCACAGTCCAAATTACACAAAATAATCATCCATCTCATCTACACGGATCATATCCTATTCATCTTCATCAATCCTAACATTATCTCTTCTAATTCCTACGAAATCTTTTCAATTATCATTCAATTTCATTCATCCAATATTTCACAAACTCATCATGCATCAATCAAATTAGAGGTACAACCAATAGTTATCACTACCCATTACATATTATCATATAATACCCTTTAACTGATGATAAACCCCCCTTACCTGAGTTAATCCGGTAGCCTCCGAGCTCTAAGCTTTTCCTTCCTTCAACCTTCGTTCTCTGGCTTTTTGCCCTTTCTGCCTCTTTTCCCTTTTTCACGTGAAATAACCTTTTTACCAAAAAAATGGGATTTTTCTCATTTCCAACTTATATATTATTCCAATAAATAATTATCCCAATAATTATTATTCCAAAATAATAATAATAATAATAATAATTCAATTATTTAATTAAATCAATAAATATATTATTAACTTAATTTAAATAATTATTATATTATTATCGGGGTGTTACAGATACCCTGAAACACAAATAAGCACATGTTAATATGATGCAATGAGTATGTATGCAAATGAAATGCAAAGGGTCTGTGACTGAGCTGGATCTGATTAACTGCCTTGGTATAGATCCATGTGTGTTCAAGAATTCCAGATGGGGGTCTATAAATCCAGTAACCAGGGTAGGGGGACTCAAATAAAGAGCCACATGTCCAGGGTTTTAGAATCACAAGAAACTATCCAACATGGAGCATTCTCAACAAAGTCAAAGTAACAGGGTATTCTGAGGTCAAGGTACCTGCAAACCTGTAAACAACCCATCCCCCTCACAGGTAGTGATCTAGAACAAGGATCCTCAGACTTGGATCCGTTATGAGAAGTGTAAACACTTCTAACCCGGAGGTACAGTGTTTACAATAACCATAACAATTCCTCCTCTAATTCACCTCAGTTTCTGAAGGTCAATACTAAAGGTCATCCAGACTTAGCAGGCTTCCCAGATAGCCCTAGCATTGCAGGAAATCTGCAACACAGAGTTCTCAAGAAGAAACCCATATCTGAACCGTGTTTCATATTCCCGCACCAGACCGAAATGGAATGGGAAAGAATATGATTCACTCTAGCCTAGGTGTCACTCAGGTCCCAGGTATAGGACCTCAACACTCAATGAAACGCCCACCCACCAAAAGAAAACCAGATCCAGCCAGCAACAATGACAGTATGATATATGAAAAACTGTAAAGAAAGCAATAAATAAAGCTGTACAGAAAGCAATAAATAAAGCAAATATACAAACACAGATAGCACATAACACCCCAGTAAACACAAATAAATCAAGCGCTAGGAGGAACCCACAAAAAGAACCAGAAGCCCTGGTTGCAGTATAAGGGTCCCCAGCAGAGTCGCCAAGCTGTCGCTCCCGATAAGTGACGCAGGGTCAGATAAGGGTACAGACGCGAACGGTCGGCGAAGGAGACAGCGAGAACACACAGCCGTGAACTCACTGGAGATGAATAGAGTCGCCAGCTAGGCATTTTTATCCCGGAGGAAAGGCAATGCTGCATAGGCCTAGAAAAAGATGGATAAGACGGTTTGCGAACCAGAGAGACTGAGAAAGGGGGTTGGTTACAACCTGGGAAGGTATTAGCACCCAGATTGTCCGCCGTACTCGACGGGATCCACGCTTAAAAGATTTGTGCTTTAAAGGGGTAGTGTCAGTGCAATCTGTGTGTAAAGAGCTGGAAAGCAATATGTACAGGTGTCAGTGTATAGTGTATAAGTGATATGAAGTATGAAAGTGTCAGTGTAAGAAGGAAGTGAAATGCTCAAGATCATGAGGCTAAAAGAATGAGGCTAGAAGGAGGGGGAATGTACAGAGACTTTTGTTCGATAACCGTTAAGTTATGCCTACGTATCCTCTCGTGCAATGAGGAAGTCAGAACACCGTAGTTCGACCCAAAGAGACTGAAAGATGAATTGACTTGTGAACTGCTTACTTGCCTATGCTCAAGTGTATGATCTGTCTGGCACAGATGCAAACTGTCTTGCATTAGACGGAAGAAGCAAGTTCTCGTTTGTGAGTGAAGATGATGAGAAAAGAATCCCGAAGGAGACGATTATTGTTTGTTTTTGAGTTTTCAGTCTTTTATTTCTTTTTGGAGTTTGTCATAAGATAATGAGCTTAAGCCTAAACCAATGGATTTAGCAAATTCATCACATCTTCCCTCTGTTTAGGGGTAATGAGAATACCTTAAGTGTGAAGTCAGATTCTCACACTTAATCACCTTTGGTATAGGATTAAGATCATTAACCTACTTGTGGTTATTTAGATGTTTTTGGTGTTTTTGTTTAGTGTTGAGTAATGAGGTTAAGCCATAATCAGGGATTTAACAGACTCATTACACCATCCTAATAGAAGGATAATAGATGAGAATGTTTAAGCTGAGGTAAACTCCTCAACTTAATCCATGATTAGGGATTAAACTCATGACAAAACAGGCCTTTGATTAAGTGTATTTTATTTAATGGTATGATGATGAAGTGATTTTTATGGTTTGTAAGACAACTTGAGGGGGACTTGTCCATTAACACTAGGGTTAGTCCTTCTTAACCAATTAAGGAAGAATTAGAACCCTAATGCAAGGCCCAAGTTACAAGTGTGATGTCTTGACAATTATTATGTGGATTGATTAAGAGATTTAAACACATTAAGGGTTTAATACTTAGGATTAAAGTTATACACTCCATCCTAAAAGAAGGATGCAGGCATAACCCTAATCACAAAGTTTTAAAACCTTTAAGGTTTAGTCTCTGATTATGAGATGAGAAGAGAGGACTCAAAAGAGACACAAAGGTAAAACTAAGAGGGGATACTAATCAAAACCCTAATTCATTGTCATGCTTGGTTGTCCCTAAAGTTTGTGAGGTTTTCAAGAACATCTTCAAAGGAAACTCCAGGAAGCAGATGAATAAGATCAAGAGAAGCAAAGTGACTTGCTTCATTCAAGAAGTCAAGTCACTTGGAGAAAGAAAGTGGGAGGAGGAAGAATGAGCAAGCTCAAACTCAAACACATATAAGAATGCAGCATGGTATGCAAGAGAGATGAAAAGAAAAGGTATGAGAAGTGAAGGCAAATTCACTTCTCAAGCTCACTTACCACCTGAAATGTTAGAAAGAAAATGCAATGCAATGCAAGATGTGATGAAATGACATGATGCTAAGCAAAACCAGAAGCATGTTGATGATGATTATGATGCTATAAGGTGCTGCAAACATGAGGCAAGACATGAAGATGCTCATACAAGATTATGAATGCAAATGATGCAAGTTAAGGAGCATGAATGAACATGAAAAGTTATGAAGCATACAAGGCAAATGACATGGCAAATATGAAATGCAATGATCAATGATGCTTTCTATATGTCCTAAGATGTCAAATGAATCATGAGAATGCACAAAATGCAATGACAAGTCAAGTTATGCAAGAGAATGCAAGAAGGATGCACATGGAAGCCCAAATTAGGGTTTATGGATCAAACACCAAACACAAACCAAAAACAGAAGCAAACCTTAACATGAAAAATGGAAAATGGTATCCAAAGAAACCCTAGGCCTATAACAAACCACTGCCCAAAGGGGAGCTCTCAACTCTCAACCAAACTCAAGATATGATTTTTGCAAGTTATTAGGGTTTTTTAGGGTTCTTAACAAAACAAATACCAAACAATTTGAAAATGCAAGAACAAATCATGGCCTTTTTATCCTTGAAAATACATGCAAAATGGAAAGCAATGCAAAAAGAATCAATGTCTCAACCTTCACCAATAGGCAGAAATGAATTTTCAAACATGTGATCAAAATAATGCATAAAAAATGATTTAATTCAATGGAAAATTCTTAAAATGCATCAAGATCAAAAAAGAAATTTGGTTTGAAGGTTGGACAATGTTTCTAAATGTCTTAGAACATTTCATGAATTTTTTTGTAATTTTTAAATACCTAAAAGTATTTTTAATTAATTAATTCTCATTAATCAATTAAAAATAATCTTTTAAATATTTAAAAATACTTTTTTAATGATAAAAAATAAAATAAAAATATTTTTGTGTCATAAAAATTAATAAAACCTTAAAGAAAAAGTTTCATAATTTTTATGAATATTTAACTATTTTAAATAAATTATGCAAGTTATTTGAAATAAAAAGAAATAAAAACAAATAAAATAAAAAGTAAACTGAATGGGTGGATGAGATGCGTTCTGGGGATATAAAGGTTGACTTGGCGCGTGATCGTGTGGCTCACATTCAAACTGGATTAATCTTAATTAAATAAATTAATTAAAGTGATTAGGGCTAATGAAACAGATCCTGGCCATCAAAAAGGGTGGGAAGTCAACCAGTCAACGGGAATCCACGCTCCACATTCAAACCAGAATTAATGACTGAGATTAGGGTTAACTACTTTCAGGCCGCCGGAGAAGACTTCCGGTCGTCTTCTCCGGCCAGCCAAAACCCTAGAAAACGATTCAGGCCACCATCCATCAAAATTCCTGCCCAGAAACACTCCTCTCCCCTAACTAAACCCTAATCCAAGATTAAAATACATTTATCCAGCATGAAATAAGAGAATCGAAACCAAATGCATTCACGGGCCAAATTTCAGAGAAGCACAAAATGCTCATTTTCACACCATTTTTGATTCCAAACATATCACCATGATCCTTGAAGCATGCATTTTCATTTTATAACAAAAAATCAGAGCTTTGAGAGGAAAAGTTCATGGTCATACCTGAGGTGACAAATCCAGTTTCTGGGCTTCCAGAGCAGTTTCTTGATGCAAGCTAGCTCCAATGACTCCCCTGGTGCTAATGGCAGGTTTGGAATGAAGTTTAGCAAGCTATTTTGAGTGATTCACTTCTGGTGTAGCAGGAAATGCACTGTGCATACAGGCTGTTTTAGCTCAAAGTAAAGGGTGGTTTTGGCTCCTTATGACATGCTTGACTTGTTGGTGAAGAAAGGTGAGGTGTTTGATGGATGGATAGTGTGATTCGAAGAGAACTGGTTCTGATGATGGTGAATGGTGAGGCTCAGGTCAGGCTTGTTTCAGGCTTGAGCTTAGGTGGTTTGAGGCCTATGAGGTGTGGTGAGTTGAATGGTGGAAGTGGTTGGAGTGTTTCTTGGCTGTGGAGGCAGATTCGATAGATTTTGCAAGTTGGTGTGTTTTTTGTGAATGTGGTGAATGTTATGTTTCAGCCTTGGTTCTTGTTATGGCTAGCTTGCAAATTGAAATCATAAACAATTCTGATTGGCTGGCTGATGTGACTTGTGCTTTATGGATTGGTAAATCACTTTTTGCTCAAAAACCACTTTATGTGTAAGAGAAGCATGGCTCCAAGTCTAGGCAAGTACAAAGTTGGTTTTGGTGCAGCATGGTGAGGTGAGAGGCTAGCCAAAATGCAGCATCCAATGCATCAAGTTGTAGGAAGCATAATGATGGTTTTTGCAAGTTGTGGTTTCATGGTTCACATGTGAAGAAAGTCTTGTTACATAAACCAAACCATGGGCAAACTTGGTCAAATTCTGACTTTTGTAACTTAGAGAATGTTCACATGCTGGTTTGAAGTGAATTAGAGGTTGCAATTTGATTTGGTTCAAGACTTAGCAAAATTTCCACTTGGTGCATAACTTGAAAAACAATGATTTTTGCTAACTTTGCATTGCCATAACTTTTGATCCATGAAGAGTTTGATCATGTTCTTGTACTTTTTGAAAAGGGAAAAATGAGATCTACAACTCTCATGACCAAAGTTTTTCCATTTGAAGCCTTTTTGGATCATGAATCAAGGCTTGAAAAATGACTTAAAATGAAGCATTCTTGAAAAGTCAACTATGCCCAAAAAGTCAACATTTGCAAAAACCCTAAATTCTTGATTTCTATGAACTTCAACCTTCTTCCATGATCAAATAAAGATCATATACACTCAAAATGATGAAGATCACCCATTGGTTGGGTCATTGGGGGCCTCAGATGCCCTGATTTTGCACTGACTTGCTTGAAAAGTCAACTCTTGATCAGATGACTTCCCCATGGAATTTATTCATGAAAATTGATATGCATACTCCCTATACCATATAGAGATCAATGGAAACAAGAATGACCAAAAAATTTGGGGTTATGGCCTCTGAAACCAAAACCCTAATTTTCAGTCAACTGTGCAGTTCATCCTGGCTCTACATCCACTCAAACCCTAGTTCTTGTGATTCCTCTGCAATTTTGACTTTGAGAGGATGGAATATGACATAAGGACACACATGGACCCCTTTGAGTTGATTGGTGGCCTTTGGAATGGCTCAAGATGTTTTAGGATTGCTCAGATCACAAACCCTAGGTGCAGATGCCTTAGAAGCTATGCAGTGAATCAAAAGTGAGACATGAGATGATATGATTATGTTTATGCATATGAGGATGATCACAAGCCAAGGTGTGAATGGGTGAGGGCAAATTTGGGGTGTTTACACCCGGGAGCTCCGGAATGAAATTCGCATCTGGCATTTGCATCATAACCCTCGGGGATTTGGCCTGGCTTCGGGGGTTGTAGAGTTCGGAGTTGAATCATCTGGAGTTGTAGGAGATTCTTCAAAATCTCTGAATAGGACATCGGCGGAGCTTCAAAATATCTTTCTTTGGGCTTCTGGGGGTAATATGGACGAGGAGCTCTTTGCTGATACTCTTGCGAGCGTGGTGGCTGCGGTGGTTGGACTTGCTGTTGAACAGGTGGAGTTGAGATAATGACAGGGGCCAATTGCTGATAAAATCCTCTGTTGACTCCTCCCCTCTGCGCGTACACTGCACCAGTCTCTCCTTCTCTTCTTTTCACGAAGGGTTTCTTAATACCAGAACTTGAAACGCCTCCGTTCTGAATCTTCCCTTGCTTGATCCAACTTTCTATCCTCTCACCAGTCAAGATGATATCTGAAAACCCACTTGAGGAACATCCAGCTAGCCTTTCTATGAAATGCCCAGGGAGGGTATCCAGGAATAGGTCTACCATTTCTCTCTCCAGCAAAGGCGGTTGCACTCTAGCAGCCACTTCACACCACCTATGTGCGTAATCTTTGAAGCTCTCGGAGTTCTTCTGAGTCAAACTTTGAAGTTGAGTGCGACTGGGAGCCATGTCGATATTATACTGATACTTCTTGAGGAAAGCTTCTCCCAATTCCTTCCAGTTTCTCACAGAACTTCTCTCTAGTTTCATATACCATTCCAAGGACCCTCCGAGAGACTATCCTGGAAGTAGTACATCCAGAGCTTTTCATCCCTAGTATGGGCATCAATTTTCCGGTAGAATGCCTGCAAGTCAGTCTTTGGGCAGGAGCTACCGCTATACTTGTCAAAAGTTGGTGGCCTGAATTTGTGAGGGATAACCACCCCGGGGACTAGGCCCATGTCAGACACATCAATCCCCAAAGTGTCTCTACACTCGAGGGCTTTGACTTTCTCAGCAAGCACACAAAAGTCCTGAAGATTTCCTTCTCCGCCGAACCCCATGTCATTGTTGAAAGGAGGGAACTGATCATCCTGCTTGTCTTGTATCGGAATGAAAGTTGATGTGCCATGCTCTGGAATTTGAGGTCCGCCTGGGCCATTGTTGGTGTTGGGAGGAGTCACCGGTATGTTAGGAGTGGTCACAAGAGTATTAGTCTGAGGAGGGTTAAGCCCCTGAACTGCATTTCTTAACTTTTGTTGTCCCTGAGCCATCCCTTGCATCATCACCATGAATTCTCCCATTCTAGTGCGAAACTCATTAAGCTCAGTTTGCATAGCGTCCATGACTGTCCTCTGGTTGTTGCGAGTTGCATAGCGATGTGGAATATTCTGCCGAAGATGCCGGGTCTTGGCGGCTCTCGCAATCTTTACCTAAAACACAGATAAATTAAGCATCCTGTAGAAAACCTGCAAAACAAAGAAAAAATGCAAATGATGCGTATGCAATGCAATGTGTTCCTTTTATTCCCAAGGCTTCCCCTTTTCCGGTCCTGGCATTAAGAGAATAATAATTGGAAAGAAAACCCAAGCGATGTTCAAATAAAGCGACGACCGTGGAGAATTAGTGCTCATTACCCCGTGTCGGTGCAACAAATAACGAACAAGAGATTCAAAACGATTCAATCGCATAAACTGAAGTTTGAAACACCAATTTCTGACAGGAATTGTAAGCCTCTTGATTCTCAACCCTAAGCTGCTTGACCAAAGCTTCCAATTTCTGGTAATCTTCTAAAGGCACCGCTGCTGGAGGCGGAGTTGGTACAGAAAAAGGGACTAGAGCCGTTTGAACCTCCTCCTTTATCCAAGCTTCAAATTCAGGGAACATCCGATTATTGCTCTTTCCTAGACATGCCGTGTCCTTTCGTTTGATCACCTTCCAAGAATCTACAACTTTCCTGACCAACAGAAGATTGTCTTTCACCGAGAAGTAAAAAGTTTGAAATAACTCAGATTCATCGGGAATCTCCTTGAGCGCATACCCTAACCGTCTTCTTAAGAGAATGGGATTGTAGTTGATACCTCCTGACATTCCTAACAAAGGCACATTGAGGTAATTCCCACAACTGGTAATAAAGCTCTTTCCTTTCAACCTCAAAGTAAGCCACCTAATATCTCTGGCCGACAAAGTACTCAGCTTCTGGGCCCAAGTAGTATTAGGATCAATAAAACTCTCAGTAGTAGGCAAATGTCTCATGACCCACTTGTAGAATAAGGGAGCATAATGTCGCTCCCACCAAATGAGGCTAAGTCAAATGGGGTACTGACGCGAACGGTCGGTGAAAGGAGAGAGAACACACAAGGGTGAACTCAGAAAGACAAGAGTCGCCAGCTAGGCTTTTTTATCCCGAAGGAAAGGTAATGCTGCATAAACCTAACAAAAGATGGATAAGACGGTTGCGAACCAGAGAGACTGAGAAAGGGGGTTGGTTACAACCTCGGAAGGTATTAGCACCCAGATTGTCCGCCGTACTCGACGGGATCCACGCTTAAAAGATTTGTGTTTTAAAGGGGTAGTGTCTGTGCTATATGTGTATCAAAGCTGGAAAGAATGCAAGTGTCATTGTAAAAGAAATGTGAGGTGTATAAGAGAAGTGTCAGTGTGAGAACAAGGATGAAGTGCTCAAGACAATGAGGCTAAAAGAATAATGCTGGAGGAGGGGGAATGTACAGAGACTTTTGTTCGATAACTGTTAAGTTATGCCTACGTATCCTCTCGTGCAATGAGGAAGTCAGAACACCGTAGTTCGACTCAAAGAGACTGAAAGATAAATTGACTTGTGAACTGCTTACTTGCCTATGCTCAAGCGTATGACCTGTCTGGCTCAGGTGCAAACTGTCTTGCATTAGACGGAAGAAGCGAGTTCTCGTTTGTGAGTGAATGAGATAAGAAAAGAATCCCGGAGGAGACGATTATTGTTTGTTTTTGTGTTTTCAATTTTTTATTGCTTTTTGAAGTTTTTCATAAGATAATGAGCTTAAGCCTAAACCAAGGGCTGGTAAACTCATCACATCTTGCCTCTGATTAGGGGTAATGAGAGTACCTTAAGTATGAAGTAAGCACCTCACACTTAATCACCATGATGTAGGATTAAGATCATTAACCTACTTGCAATTCTTCAGATGTTTTTGTTGTTTTTGTTTAGTGTTAAGTAATGAGTTTAAGCCATAATCAAGGATTTAATGGGCCCATTACACCATCCTAATAGAAGGATAATAGATGAGAACATTTAAGCTGAGAAAGGCTCCTCAACTTAATCCATGATTAGGGATTAACCTCATGACAAAACAAAGCCCTTATTAAAGTGGATTTTAGTTAATGATAAGATTAAGAAGTGAATTTTATGATTTGTAAGACAACTTGAGGGGGACTTGTCCATTAACACTAGGGTTAGTCCTTCTTAACCAGTTAAGGAAGAATTAGAACCCTAATGTAAGGCCCAAGTTACAAGCTTGATGTCTTAGTGATTATTAGATGGATTGATTAAAATATTTAAACACATTAAGGGTTCAACACTTAGGATTAAAGTTATACACTCCATCCTAATAGAAGGATGCAGGCATAAGCTTAATCACAAAGCCTTAAAACCTTTAGGGTTTAGTCCTGGATTATGAGATGAGAAGAGGAGACTCAAAGATGACACAAAGGTAAAAGCTAAATGGGGGACTAACCAAACCCTAATTGTTATCATACTTGGAGATCCTTGGGTTTGTGAGGCTTGAGAGGGAAAGAATCTTCAAAGAGCCACCAAGGAGAGAAGCAGATGAAAGGAGGAAGAAGCAGAGAGAAGAAGGACAACTTGCTTCACTTAAGAAGTCAAGTTGCTTGAAGAAAGAAGGTAGGGAAAATCATGAATGAGCAAGCTCACTCTAATACAAAGATAAAATGCAGCAATGGTGCATAAGAGAGATGAAGAGAGATTGTGAGAAGTGAAGGCAAATTCACTTCCCAAAACAACTTACCACCTGAAAAGTTAGCAAAAGAAATGAAATGCAATGCAAATGAGATAAAATGCCATGATGCAAACCAAAGTCAGAATCATAAACATGATTCCAATGATGCAAAGAGATGATGCAAACACATGTCAAGAGTTGTGAATGATCATACAAGGATGTGGATGCAAATGAAGCATACTTTGAACCATGGAAGTTCATGAAAGTTTATGAAATAGAATGGACATATAACATGGCAAATGAAAAGTGCAATGATCAAACATGAATCTAATGTGTCCTAAGATGTCTTATGAATCACGTGGATGCACAAAATGTCATGGCAAGTTCTTGAATGCAAGCATATGAGAGATGGATGCAAATGAAGACACAAATTAGGGTTTATGCATAACATGCAACACAAAAAAATCAAACTCAGAAGCAAATGAAATGATAAAAATTTGAAAATGGGATCAAATGAACCCTAACCCTACACAAGTTCACTTCCCAAAGGAGGAGACCTAAATCTAAACCTAATGGAAGTTATGATTTTTCTAAATCAACTAGGGTTTTAAGGCACCTCAAAAGGAAAAATGCTCATTAAATTGAAAATGAAAGATAAATTCAAACCAATTTTACCCTGGAAACTACATGCTATGAAAGATACAATGCAAGAAGAACCATCATCAAACTCTTCATGGTTAGGCAGAATGAATTTTTCTAAGTTTGAACAAAAATATTTCCTTTAAACAAAATTTATTCCAATGAAAATTGTCAAAATACATCAAGGACCAAAAAGAAATTTGTTTTGAGAGTTTGATAATGTTCCTAAATGTTTTAAAATGCAATGTGAATTTTTTTGTGATATTTAAATACCTAAATACATTTTTAATTAATTAATTTCCATTAACTAATTAAAAATAAACATTTAAATGATTTAAAAATAATTTTTAATGCAAAAAATAAAAATAAACATATTTTTGGGTTCTGAAAATTAATAAAAGGTTTGACAAAAAATTTCAGAATTTTTAAATATGTTTTGCTATTTTTAATAATTCGTGGAAGTTAAATATAAATAAAATGAAATAAAATTAAATAAAAGGAAAAGTATGCAAATCCTGAGGCTGAGATTCAAGGAAAAATGGAGGGAGTTGACCCGCGCGCATCTGGACGGTCTACATTTGAACTGACCTAATTAACTTAAACCCTAATTAATTAATTTAAATAATCAGGATTAATGACTAATGAGAGGATCCTGGCCCTAGGTTCACGCGCGGGAAGCATGATCGCACGCTCTAGATTCAAACTTTTACCTAATCACAGATTAAACCCTAATTACATTCAGGTCACCGGAGAAGAGCTCCGGTCGTCTTCTCCGGTGACACCCTCCCTGAGAAATCTCAATCCCACTCTCCAGGTCATTTTAAGAGCTGTAAAGCTCCAGATCAAACCTTTCAACCTCCCTAAACATGAATCTACCCTCAAAATCCATTTCTTTTCACTCAAACCATGATTCGAATCAAAAACATAAAAATGACCAAACTTTCAGAGATGCAGTACATGCTCAATAATCAATCATTTACAAAAATAAAAAGTGCAAAGCATTCAGGGGAACATGTAGATCATTTCAATAACTTAAAACAAGGTTTCTGGAAAAATGATTTTGCGAAGCTACCTAAGATGAAGCTTTCAGTTTGGAGCTTTTAGACCGCCTCCCTGCTTCAAAGCTCCTCTAATGATCTCCCTGAAGATGCTTTGAGGCTTGGTTTGAGTGTATGGTGGCTAGTTCGTGAGATTGATGAAGTTCTGTTTAGAAGGAGTGGAAAATCGTGTTTTTGTTTGGGGT